>OX352773.1:11146477-13896785 GCA_947095535.1 Poecilobothrus nobilitatus | reverse complement strand
GGCCATTTTGCTAACTTATGGGTAGTTATTTTCCCACGAATGATTTCAAATGACAACACATTTTATGATTTATTTTAACAAAGAATAAAAAGAGAATTATGGAAGTCTGTCTCAACGAAATTTTCTTTGTTTTAATTATAGCTGCGTTTTTTTGATTCGGTTAAAGGTTACGATTTTATAAAAATCAAAAGGACGTTTCGGGTTAATGATCTGGATTATTTTTTTAAATATAAATATTTATAAGGAGTCTATACAAATTTGAGTTTTTTTTTTTTGTAAAATAAAATTCGGTTTTCAAAAACTCTGGATTGTATAAACAAAAATAAAATTTAAAAAAAAAAGTAAGAAAAATGGACTTTTTCAATTTTGTTTTTTTACTTTTAGAATTTTTAGAAAAAAACAACTACGAAAGAGTCACCGATAACGAGTGCCATTACTAAAATTTTTAAGCTGAGATAAAATCCCAATAATTATACGGATTTCGAGTTGTCATTTTATTTTTATATTAAACGGTTGATCTAGACCTTGAACCAAGCAAAACATCACAGCTATAGTATTATTCTCGTGGACAACATCCCTACAGAAAAGGTTCAAAATTTGGACGTAATATTCATATTACGTTCAAATAAATTATAAATAAATAGTATTGTTCTCTTTTCATTAATTATTGTTGATCTTTAGTTAGCTAGCTTTAGCTTATATCTTTTATTATCTTATTATAACTCAAGATATTATATCGAAAATATACTCATATATCTGCGTTCCTTACTAGAACATAAAGTGTCATTATCAATTTGTTTTTAATAACATCAAAAAAAAAAAACCCATAAACAAAATATCTATCCAATATATTTCGAAATTATTTTTATCATCCTTTTTAAAAACTTTAGAAATTTTCTTAAATTTTTATCCAAAAAAAATAAAACACTTTATTTTAACCTGTTCTGTAAATTTTGTTCATTTGAAATTGAATGGTTTCTTTGAATTAAAGTTATGGTGTATAGAATGAAAGTAAAACTTTTCTTATTATTTTAATGTCCAATCTTATGATTCTAGATGTAGTTGGAAGTTAGAAACCATGAAAACAAAAGAACAAGAAAAAAATGTGATATTAAATAAAATACAAAAAATGTTAAAAGTTTTATCACAAATAAAATATATGAACCTAATATTAATGGGTCAAATAATCATTTTTTTTTCCTTATTTTTTTCCACTTGTTCCATTTCGTTTCATTTCGTTACATTTTTTTTTTTTTTTTGAAAATAATTTAAGTAACAAAAATAAAATTAAATAGAAGTCAATATAAAAGTTTAGAATATTTATTAGTTTTTGGGTATATATATTGGTTTTTTACCCTATAGTTAGTTAAAATTGTACTGTTGAAGTTTCGAGACCAGCCATATAAACAAAGATAATTATTTTATATATTACTTAACTTTGAAAAAAACAATATCAGTTGATATCATAAAAATTAAAGGGTCAAATGCAAATTAAACCTCTAATCAAAAAATCTACAAAAGTGGAACAATAGCACCAATGTATCAAAAACATTTCAGCTATCATAGCAACATATAGCGCCATAAAATTTTAGAAAAACCATTAAAATTCTCAGTTAGTGAAAAAAAAAGCAGGAAAAAGTTGATATTATATCAAATAAAGCAGTAACAGTAACTGCAGTAGTAAACACAAACAGATTATGTTATTGATAAAAGATTAGAGTTATAGGTTTAAAACTAAATGGGCAAATAGTTCAAAAGAGCTTTCTTTTTGTGAAACACAGATTTCAAACTAAAATCAAAGAAAAACTGAACCATAAAAGTTCTCTCAATTATTGGTACTCTTACAATTGTTTTGACTACATCAATTTATAAAATGTACCATTAGGGCGTACTATTATCATCAGATTTATGATTTATTTCAATTGAAATCAGTTTTGTGGGTTATTAATTTACTAGGCTAGACTATAAATTTACATATTAAAATTTTATTTTAGAGTTTAAGTATAATTAGAGCTATATGAATTATTTAAAATTTTAACTCAAAATATTAAAAACGAAAAATTTTTTTGAATTGAATATTTTTAAATTGTATTTGAAAATGTTTTTCAAATACTGGTACTTTCCATAAATAAATAAAATTGAATCTTTAACATCTCACGAAAAATTTTATTACTGATTTCAAAATTAGATATTTTTTTTTTTTTTGTCAAAAATAATTCAAAAACATTTTTATTAAATCGTTTTGTAAGTTTTGGAAACTTTTTTATTACATATTATTTTAGTGAACATTTATTACAATTAGCTACCCTATAATAAATCATAATGGTAAATGAAAATTTCATTTGAGATCTTAAAAATTTTCTTTTAACCTTTTTCTTTTATGCTTATAAATTATTTTTTAATCCTTAATTAACGATGTAACATTGAATGTTTTTATTTATCCGAAATTGATAATATAAAAATAATATATAAATTATATGCTAAGGATATAAATATCCTTTATTTTTTTTGTTTTTAAATTTTATAATCTTAACTTGTAGGGATATTTAACCAATATTTTCTTACTTTTTTTTTTTTTTTTTGATTTATGAGATTTAAATAAAACGTGTCAATAAATAGAAGGGTAAAATAATAGAATATTTTGCTTCTCTTTTTAAAGAGAGTTTAAAAAAAAAAAAAAGAGATGCGAAAATCTAATAAAATTATAAAACACTAATACAATATTTTAATTAGGAAAAAAAAAGAAAAAAAATAAAACAAAAATCTGAAAAAGGAAAATATATTCAGCGTGCTCTTATCTTAACCGGAAATTAATATAAATAAAAAAGTATATATATTTTATCTTTAAATTATTTTATATATCGGTATACATTATGAAGTTTTTTGATCCTTAAAATTTATTACTTGCTTTTTAAACATTAAATATTATTATGAATTGTAGAATTTATGTTTGAAAAATATTTTATTAAAATTTCAGTTTTCAGCATATTTTGCCAAAAATGTTATAAAAAAATTACATATTAATTTCTTGCCCTGTTCGTCTTTCTTCTTCTTTTTGTTTTGGTAAAAAAGGATTCCTTTGTACATTCTTTGTATAGGACTGCCTGAATGGGGCAGAAAGACACAATTCTACAAGCGACATATTTTTCTTGTCTTTATCAAAACGTGTGCCTTTAAAAGCATTTGGTTTTGCAACATAGCATGTTTGATTATAGACCACGGTAAATTAGAGGTAAACTATCTGAATTTGATATATAAAAACTGTTTATTTGGAACTGTTTGCTCTAGGACATATTAAGTCCTCATTTCTTTAACTCAAGGATTTATAACATACGTTAACGGGAACGGTAGCTTGGTTAAAGTTACAAATTTACAAATATTTCAATATAAAAGTTGAATTCAATAATTTATTTAAAAAAAAAATTATTTTAACAACTGAAAACGTTCAACGTTCATTTTATAATATGAAAGGGCTAAAATATACAACTGAACGTCTGAGCTAATATTAAGATAAATAAATATTTGTGATATAATAAGATGATTAGAATAATGTTCGTTAAAATTATTTAAAAAAAAAAAAACAACTTTAATAAAATTGATAGTAATATTATATTCAAAAAAGAATACTTAAAATTTCGTTAAAAAGTATTTTAAATAAAGTAAAATGTTTTCATATGATTAAATTTTAAACAAGACACATCATTTCTGTTTTATCAAATTTTCTTATGACAATTGCATACTTTTCGGTGCATCAAAACAATATTTTCTTTTTAATGCATTCTTTATATTTTCGTTTAAGAATAAATTTGACTCGTTGTAATATTTAAAGATCTAAAGATATGAACACAAGTTGAGAAACTGTTTAAGAGGTTTTAAAAATGTACAAATAGAATTATGCTTGTAAAATCTTCTTCCTAATTTCTTCTGATTATGCCTTTTTATTATATATTTAATATTTAGGAAGTGGAATGACTAATTTTCTTTTTTAGAAAATTCGTTTTTAATGTTCTTACATGAGTAAAAGTTCTTCCATTATACCATCCTTAATCACATCTTATTAAGACACTTTCGTCATTCACTTCCTACCTCATTTAGTCAAAACTACACCAGCAATGTACAGTTGACTTCATAAAACTGACGATTAGCTGATAGCATAGTATTTTGTTTCTCATAATTTAAGTATGGATTCTAAAAATATTGGTGATTCTAACATTTTAATTAACATTTAATTAACAACATTTTAATTAACGAGTCCTTTTTTGCATTCATACTTTAATTATTGTAATAATGATTTTATTAACGCTAATACTATTGCTAATGACTTGCATTTTATTCCTTTCAACAAATTTATCTTTATTTTTTAATATCATGAAAAAAATACTACATATTACGACAATTCTATGGATTTGTTTATTAATTTTGGTTTATTTTTAGTTAATATTATGATTTTTAAGAACAACTAAAGTTCACAAAATTATTTCATTATAGTTATCATTTTATTCACTTTAAATTCACTTTAATATTATTTATATTTAACCAACTGTTAAAATACTCAAACGATTGAAATAAATTTATAAAGATAATATGACACTAGTTATATTTTATCAGCTTACAACCCATCTATATATGTGCTTGCTTGAAAAATTTTCATCATTTTAAAAGAGATATGAGTAGTACTTAATTTGTAAAAGTACAATATTTATTAAGTGATAGTAAATAAAGTACTTTTATTAAGGAAAATGTCAGATTTTGACACCATATGAAATTAATATCTACATACAGATAAAAAGAAAATATTTTTATTTTTTTGTAAATTTTTTTCAATCAAATGAAAATCTTTCAAAAATTTTTCATGTACATAAAAATGTTTATAATAAATGGTTTTAGGTATATAAGATTTTGAGAAAAAAAAATTGTATATAGGTTATGGTTATAATACAAAAAGATTTAATGAAAATTTAACAAATTAAATAGTAAATAAAAAATTCGAAATTATAATTGAAATGATAGAATAAAAAAACAAAACCGAATTTATTATGAAAATTAGATAATATTAGTTTTGACTAATAAACTAACTTGTTCCTAAAATCATTCTCACAGTGTTTCAAGCATTTTTATTTATATAATATATATTGTAAATAATTTTTATTATTTTATACGAGCAGCTCTCTTCGCAAAATCAATATCCTATTTAGCTTAATAGCAATATGGCCAAACCCCCATTTAGCCTAGCACATATTATGGCCGAATATTTTATTTACAATAAGACACTTTCGAAACTAACACTTTTCACAACAAGCTATCGCATTTATGTCCAATAGGTCCAACGGAAATTTTTGGAATGTCTTTTTTGTCAAAAGACATTAGGTAAAATGCCGTTTTGCAATTTAGGATGCGGTTAATTCTACATACAAACTAATTCAAACATACTTAGTTGAAAATTATTCACAGAATTCGTTAAGGTTTTCTAAACTAATATTTTAATAATTTAAAAGTGTCTTAAATTATATTTTATTCAACAAATTATGCCTTAATTCATCTTGATTTGAAATTGTTTAAGGTATCCCTGTAAAGAATTAAACAATAACAGGAAAATCAAATTAAAAGACATTTTAGAAATCTGAAAATAACATTATCCAGGATATTTGAAAAATTCATACCAAAAAAAATTCCTAGACCCGAATATAAAATTATAAATTCAATGCATTATATTATGTATATTATATGTATTAATATATAATAAAACGTAATCCTGTAATCTTGTTGTGATTTGAATGGTACATTTCTGAAATTGTGATGATGATATACTTACCAAAAAAGAAGAAAAAAAGTAAAATTTAAAGGAAAAACAAAATTAGGTATTTTCTTTAGTATCTGAAAAGAAAAAAAATTTTAGGACTTTTGTAAGGGTATATTTATAATATACGAGTATATTCGTAACCGTATATATATGATGTTATATATAAAAGTATCTGAGATTACAATGTGTATAATAATATCTTTGCATATCCTAAATGGCATTTCGTACATAATTTTTTTTTTTTTTATGAATTACAAAGATATAATAAAAATAAAATTATTCTTATCCTATATAATATCTCAGATATCATACGGACATGATAGGTTCTGGATTTTATATAATAATAGAAATGTTGTGAAATATTGGATTGAATTGATTCTTTCAATTACTTTTTTTTTAATTTCTAAGAAATAAATACAAAAAGAAAAGGAGAAACATTTTTTTTTTTAATTTGGTATATTTTATTTAATATCGGATTCAAAATAGTTAATAAAATTAAAGCCAATTTAAAGGCTTTAGTCTAGCCAGACCAAGGTTAAAAATATGATTTTAAATTTAAAATGGCAAAAAGAACAAAAAAAAAATTGACAAAACGTTTTGCATTAATATATCTTCAAATTTGCCCCTCTACCAGGAACTGAATATTAAGTTTTATTTTTTTAATCTAGTATTAGAAATTTTTTACCTCCTAGTTGGTAGCAAATCAAACCATTGGAAGCTTATAATAAGCGATGAATCCACTTACTCTTTTGGAATATACCTTTATATTCAAACAAGAGATGAACGATTGATTCTTATTTCAGTTAATTTTTAAAACTACTAAGAAACTCATATGAGAAAAGTCCTAATCTTCTCACATATCTGTCAATTATATATATAGTATTGTGTGCGCCTTGAAAATCGCTATTACATAATCGGTAATGCGGTTTTAGATCATATTTTGTGTTAAATCTGTTTACCTACAGTTCAGGTATCAAATCTTGAAATTTTCTTTTTCTCAAAGAACTTGAATGTTTGCACCACTACTAGTTAGTTCAACAGCTCTACAATTTACGCAGAAACTACTATGTCCTGAACGTACACGGATGAGATGGATATTAAAGACTTTAATCTGTTAATTTAAAGAGGAGAGGCCAGTTGTTGACGATTGTTGAGTTATCCAAGTAGGATTTCAAGGGTTTAGTGCCATTTTGACGTTCGACTAACCAAAGAATTTAATCGTTAAGTCTCTATTATAACAATTTTAATTTTGTTCTTAAAGATTTTTTATTTGAAATCATTAAGAAACACCTCAATCATTTTTTCCAACTTGTTTTGTTTAATAGTTGTTTTAAGTCAGTTTGCTGAGCTTATTATAGAACTAGTCCATAGTTGATTTAATATAATATGGAATTTACCCTATTAATAGCACTTACATGTAACAAAAAAATTAATGGTTCGTGCTGTTAATATTAATATGTACTAAGTTTTCTCCTGTTCTACAAAATTAAGTAAATCAACAATATTTTTTTATTTACAATCTCTTCTCATTTTTTCCTATTTCCACATATTTAAACTGATAAAACAATTAAGTGATGATAAATTTTAAATTTGAATTTATTGCTCTTATATTTAATTGTATTTTAAGCAAATGCCCTATAAAACATATGAGTAGGTACATTTAATAAAGATGGAATGCTATATAGTGTATAATAGGTAGGTAATTAAGAAAAATGGATTATACATTTGAGTGTTTTCTCTACTGAAGCATTGCTAATAGTTCCCTATACTTTTTACATTTATATTCAAGTCAATAACATTTTCAGTCATTCGATGGGAAATTGAAATTTGTTTTCCATATTTTAAATGCTTGTTACTACTATACCAATTAAATAAGAATTATATTGATTTTCTTTTTTGAAAGACTTTCCTTTGTATGAAATATCTAGAATAGTGCCGCTTCAATTATTTCAAAATTTGTATAACTGTATTGAAATGTATATGTATATTTTTACTGCATAGGTGAAATTATTTTCAGTAATATCATAAAAATTTATATACGAAAACGAATATTTTCGACAATTATTTTCTTACACATGAAAAATTTAATAAAATTTTGTTGTAAATCTAAACGATTTTTTTAGGCAATGAATTGAATTTCTTTTATTCCCATTTCAAGGACTTTTACAGCAAAAAAAAAAAAAAAAAAAAAACAAAATATAAAATCACTAACAGTAACCTCAAAATAAAGAACAAAGCTATTGAACTGAATGAATTTTTTTTACCATCTATCTTAGACTCATTTTTATCTATAGATTTATCAAATAAATTGAAAATATTTAAGTATTACAAATTTTAGAAATGCTTTTTACAATTTTTAAATTTTTATTCTATTTGTCAATAATACAAAGAAAACGTAATCACAATTTCTTCTTTTGGGATACCGACACTAGATCCTTCAATCAAGAATTTTCAAAATTGTCTGAAAACATTGATATTTTTTGGTACGACCAAATCATAATAAATAATTCAGTATAATTCTTTTGCATTTCTGTTATATATTGTTGGTTCCATTCGCTTTGACTAATCTAATAATTGAAAAGAATAAAAGCGGAGTATTAGCACCTACGTTTGAAGTTTTCTAGCTAATACCTCTTCTTCGAAAAATTGAGTGACAAAAATTTCTTATAACATATAAATCCTAACATAACTCTATAATTTCCAATGATTTCCGTCAATGTACGTTTGTACGTTGCATCAGTCTATTGACCGAAATCTAATCCAGACCAAACAGAAAGAATTATTTGCTCCGTAAACGATCGAGGCATTTCTTTTCATAAAAGATAAAATTCTCAAAAAAAGAAAAAAACTTACCTAATTTTTTGAGTCATTAAAAACTTGATGGAATACTTCAAAATTACAAAGATAACATATAGTTAAAGTATAGTTAATAAATCCTATTAGAAAAACATTTTTTATTAGTTTTATAGATCGAATATTTCTAATTTAAAAAAAATTATCTGGAATTCTAACAAATGCATCACGATAAATTCGATGTAAAATAAAAAATGGTTAAGGGTGTTAGTTTTTTATTTATTTTTCTATTTTGTGGTTGAATTCGATTTTATTCACCTTTATGAAAAACAAATACCTGATTTTACATAAAAAAAAAAAAAAAAAACATAAAAATGAATTCACTTAAAAGTAAAAGGAAAAAAATTTGAATTGCAAATTAGAATCAAAATAAAAAAAAAATTTTTTTGTTAAATGGAAAAGGGTAAGGTAAGGTAAAACAATTATTTTGTATGAGGAAAATAAAATTTTCAAATAAAATAGTTCTGTCTTTTAAATTTTAAAATATTTTTTTTATTTCTTATTAAAGAAA
Organism: Poecilobothrus nobilitatus; assembly: GCA_947095535.1. Classification (NCBI taxonomy): domain Eukaryota; kingdom Metazoa; phylum Arthropoda; class Insecta; order Diptera; family Dolichopodidae; genus Poecilobothrus; species Poecilobothrus nobilitatus. The sequence goes on along the minus strand of OX352773.1, from coordinate 13,887,621 downwards.
TGGCATATTATCGATGAATCTTTATTTAACCAAATGTTGAAAGGCATGAAAAAATTAAATGAAATCTGTTATCTGTTATCTGAAGAACTGTACTACACTTAAGTAATTATTAAAGTAACTCCACAATTCAAAAAAAAAAAAAAACAAAAAAGTTAAATAGAAAAAAAAACGTGGGGTCACGATTGTCATTTATATTCTCTTTACTAATTACACGTTACTTTAATATCGATGTGTTGTGTTCTTTAATCTAAGGTATTTCTAATTATATAGCTGAATAGTATTATATTTTTGCCAAATTAAATTTAAGATTTTAATTCATTTTTAACAATGGTCTGGAATTTTAAATTTTTCTTTAAAAACTTAAATTTTAAATAATTAATTTTTAAAATAAAATCTACAACAATTTTATGTATGTTCCATTATTTTACTTTTGATGCCTAATTCAAATTCTTTTCTTTTCTCATTTCCACTCCTATTATAAAAACGACCAACTAGATCATCAACTAAGTCATTTTATTATAATATTTATATTTGACTAAGTTTCAGTTTTTGAAATCATTAGTTTCACTAAGCCGTTGATTACTCGACTGTAGCCGTTACATAAGACTAAAACGCAATTATTTTCATTTTTGCGCCATCTATTATCTTACACAAGAATTATTTTTATTTTATTATATAGGAAATTATGTGATATAGTTATAGATGTATTTATTTTTATATTTAATTATATTATAGATACTAAATTATATATATATTATAAGAAAAATCTATATTAATTTTTTTTATTGTATGACCTAACCGAGATTTGAACACGAAAATAAAAGCCCGGTTCCTTAAACACTACGCCATTGGCTCGATGTAATAGAATTCAAATTAAACATTAAATAAATAGATTCTATTACACCCGTACGATAGTCTCAGGTATATTCAAATTGCCTCTTCGTTTTGGCTACAATTTGTGTCTAACTATTAAAAATAGACTAAAATAATTAGGTTCCCAGAATAGAGTAGCCCTTAAAAAGAATTAATAGTAAAGTGGTAAAAGAGGAGAAAATCAAAATTTTTAAAATTAACAAATTTTATGTGTTTTGCCATTTTTAAATTTTTTTGCTTTAATTCACATTAAAACTAAAATTGCTGCTCTTTAAAAAGATCCATTCTGTATACTTTTTTTTTTATATTATGTGAAAGTTTTCGTAACATAAAAAATCCTTAAAAAACTATACGATTGTTCAATTACAGAGAAATTATTTGCTTGTTTTTTTTTTACAAAATATGTAAATAACGGTAAGAAAGAATAATGGAACTAACGGAATTAAGAGCTTACAAAAAAAAAAAAAGAAAATAGAAATAAGAATTATTACAAATAAAAAGAGAAACTATTTAAAGAAAAAAAAAAATACGTTATAAAAATATTTGGGAAAATATTGCTTTGCTTTTTTTCTTTCTTGTTTTTAAATTTTATACTTGTAGAACCAAGTTTGAAAGTTACTGTGAAAACATACTGGTAATATGGTGTGGGTGAATATAAATTGTGATCGAATCTTTCTCAATATAAATGGCTATAAAAGATAATATAAAATGAAAGATTATACTTGTAATTAAATCTAAATAAATTTGAGGAAGGTCAGATTTAGTGATGGTTTACCAAATTTTTTTTTCAAAAACTGATAGTAAGTTAACACATTAAAGAATTCTAATTAAAATTTTCAAACAAAGCTCAATATAAACAATATAATAATTCAACAGTTCATCCATGCTAAATCTATAGACATTTTTCTTTATAATCTACTTCATCAGATTTTTTATTTAGAAAGGAAACTGAAACAATAGTATTATCATGCATGTAAACTTGTGAAAAGTTAGTCAAAATTCCAGCCTATTGAAACTAATTTTTTACCGACCGCATATATTAATGTATAAGGTATAGGTATTGTTTTCATACTAAAAATTTGTACCCGAAATTTTGGCAAATATGCACTACTCCGGTGTGGAGAAGGGTGTAAAAAAATGATTAACATAATGTCTGCCTGTGCGTGTGTGTGTGTGTTGTATATCTGTGGGCATGTGTACAGCTTAAACGACTGAGCGGATTTATTTTGACGAAAATATCTCGGATAAATAAGCTTTTGGAGCAAATCGGACAACCGCAAGTGGTAGTTTAAGTGTACTTTTTAACTTTTTTACGAATATTTCGTAACAGAAAAATTTTATTAGAAAAATATTAAGAAAAAGTTGTTAGACAAGTAAAGAGCAACAACTTTGCCATAGAACATTTTTTGATCCGACTAACTTTAACTTTTATTTAATTTTTTTTATGAATTCATATGAACAATTATTTTTTGTTTTTATTTTATACTCTAAAAATTTATATATATATTATGTACTTATATCTATGCATATTATTCTTGATGACTATTAAAATTATTCTTTTGTTGATGACATAAAATTAAAATTGTAAAATTTTTGTTAGCAGATTCAATATTAATCTTATGTTTGTTTTGTATTTGTTTAAAGTTTTTATATTTTTTACTTCTAATATTTTTGAATAAAAAAAATCATGTACCTACATTACATAATAATGGGAATGGATGTATGAATGAATGCACACGTATTTTTTTTAAGATTTCATTGCTTATTATTGTTATTGAATAAAACAAAATATTTTTAAATTATTAGAAGTTATTTTGCTTTGATATAAATTATTATGTAAAAAATCTATAAGTTTTGGCATTGTACTTTTCGTGTAGTGGCGGTCGGTCCTGTGTTGGAGATAGCTGATTTTTTTTGTATAATGTGGTTTTAAAAATTCTTACTACATAATTTTTCATATATACAGAGAAAAATTATGTAGTAAGACTAAAAAGTACAAAGAGATAAAAAAAAAAAGAAAACATATTTTCTATGGAAAATTCCAAATATAAAAGAAGAATCCTTGTATTCCTACATTTTGTTAGTCGTTGTTGTACGAAATATTATAAACTGTAGAAAAACAATAGAATAGATTTCAACCCATTCTTCGTGTTTTTGTTTACTTTTTTTTTTTTCTTTTTTTTTTTATCTTTACATAAAGTTAAAAAAAAACGAAAGGCGTTCAGTCAAGTAAACGTAGAAAATCGCAATTGTATTTACCATGGGATAATAAGATAGGAGTACCTAACAAAAAAAAAAAAAAAAACTAAATAATATAAAATGAATTGAGAAATAAAAGAGATGGATTTAAAAGAGAAAGAATGGGATAAACTATAAGATAACTATTACTAAAACATTGAAGAATTTTTAGATTTATTTTTGTTGTTTCTTAATTCCATGCAAAATTGTTGCCAAAGAAAGAATAGTTGAGGGCGGAATAATAATTTGGGCGGTAAAAATTTTTTTTTTGTTGAACTTTAACAATTTTGAATAGGTAGTTGGAATTTTTTTTTGTTGTTATTATTATTCTTGTTGTTGAATATTTTAACCCCATTCATATGGTATATAATTTGTTGTTATACTATAACATTGTTAAAAATGAAAAAAAGAAAGAATATTGTTACTGTTATCTTTTATCATGTAATATATGTATTGCATAAGAAAACTAAAAGATTAACGATTGCATAAGTTTTTCTTTTGCTGAATAGAAAATTTTGAATTGTTAAATTGAGAGATTGTGAAGGATAATGAACGATATAAAATGAACGAGTATAGTTTTCACGAAGATATTTATAATAAGAATTTTTAAAATATTTACTAAGCAATTCACAGGGAGAACCGAAAAAATTAGACCAACTATTAAATTTGATACACTATACACTATTGTGCTGGAGACAGCAAATTTTTTTTTTTTTAATATATCATGCTTCTTTATTAAAGCAACGATAATTTTCACTTAATTAATTCAATTTGCCAAAATTACTCCAAGGCACTATTTAAATTTGGTATAACTTAAAAGAACAAACTTTTTTAAATAAATTTTTATTTTTTGAGATTAAGAACAACTTTTTTTTATTATAGAAATATTAACAATACGATATACAGTAATATACAATCAAAATAATAATACGATATATTGATTTTAAAAATTTTATTAAATGCTATTTCAAATCTTCATAAAAATTAGGAACTGAAATGTATGCCTTTTAGTATTAATAGGATACGTATTTAGGACGAAATGACTTTTTTTTAATGAATTTTAAAAATTGAAAAATAAAATTGATATAATTTGAATATAATTAAATAATACTCAAATTATATCAATAATATAAAATAATAAATAATTTTTTTATGATAAGTTTTATGATAAGTATAATAAAAATATTTCGTGTAATGCTCTAGTGATAATCGCAGTGAACATTTTTATTGTGACAAATTTCTAAAAATTAACTTTCATTAATAACAAAAGAGCTTTCCCAAAAGCAATTTGACCAAAGCAATGTTTTGCTTCTGTGTCGCTTTTATCATTTACCACTCCTACAAGCATATAAATAAACATATTTTATTTTTGATAAAAGATTAACTTATTTTATTTGATTATTTTATTTTGTTCACTTTTGTATTTTTCATTCTGAAAATTTTTCTTATACCTCAACATAACTGCAGGATATTTTAAATTATGTTGCACTGTAAACGGTTTATATCGAAAAGCATATAATTTCTAAAACTCAAAATCAAATCTCTCTTTCAACATATTATTGCACCATAACCATACCACATGTTCCTCTACTGTAGCCAAAATATAAAAAGCAATGAACATTGTCAATGTTCATAAAAAAAAAAAAAATATGTTATTTCAAATGGAAAAATTTTCTAAAACATTAAAAAAAATATATATTTTTTATCGCTAATTTTTTCTTACAAAAAAAAAAAAAAAACAACAAAAAGAACAGTTATTTTATATTTTAGTAAGTAAAAATGAAATCCTTATTTAATATGGATACATTTTAGAAATGAAGAATATATGAAATGAAAAACATTTTAACTTTTGAGAATAGAAAAAGAATAAGAATTAGATTGAAAAGGATATAGTTTTCTGATTAGTTTTTATTCCTATTTTTCCTTTTTTTTTTTTGTTACACTAAGGATTTCAAATTCTCATATATATGTATAATTATATTATAAAATTTATTTAGTTTTCATTATTATCAAAAAAAAAAAAAAATACGTTCAAAATAATGAAAAATTTACTGGTAATTTTTTACTACTTTTTAAATACAAAAAGTACAGGTGAATGAATTTTTATTTTAAGAATAATGCAAATTAAGAGTTTTGGATAAAAATTAGAAAGAAAATTTTTAAAATTAAAATAAATTTAAAACGAAAACAACAATAAATTACTAATGCATATTATGCAAATTATGCAAGATTTTCTTTAAAATTTTAAGATAGAAATTTTATTTTTTCCTTTTACTGTTGTTCTAATCTCTTGAAAATAAAAAACGTATAATACGTATGTTATTAAAATGTTAATAAAAATTTTTTTTTTTTTTAAATAAACTAAACTAAATATTTTTCCTTCATTAAAATTTATGCAATATATTTTGTCATGAATAAAATTTTTATTTTTAAATGATATATAAAATGTTTTTTAAATGTTCTATTTTTTTGTTTATTTAATTTTATTTCACTAATTATAAATTGAATTCAATCATAATAAAAATTCGTGATCTAAAAATTTTTAAAATGAAATTTTCAGCACTCACAAAAGGAATTAAAAAATATAACTGAGGAAATGATATAATTATATCATTAGAAGCTTGTGAATATTCCTTCTGTATGTTATAAATTAATATTTGTTTCCTGTTTAATTTTTTAATCTAAACTTGAAAATATAAATAAATAAAAAAATTTGAAATACAATATGGAAATTTTTGAAGCATTATATAGAACAATATTGGTCTGATATATGGGCGTAGTGTTATGGGCTTCCAATCAAAAGATCAGATCATATATCCAATAGTAAATATATTTATAATAATTTATAGATATACAGAATTATTAATAAATAAATAACTCTTGTATAAGATAATAGATGGCGCTCCATAAAATAATATTTGTGTCTCATAATCTTATCTATATATATACGATAAATACTGCCGAATAATAAAGGGCTTACTGAAAATATTGATTTAAGAAGTTTAATATGAATAATAATCAACTTATTAGTAACAGCTTTGCGTTAAATTATGTAAAACAATAGCTAGTATCGAATAAACACTATAATATACATAAAATTCAAACAAATTAATAATTAAAAAAATTAAAAACGAATATATAAATAGATTTGTTTGAAATATTTTTTTCTAATTCACTAATGGTGATTCAATGTATAAAATATTACATAAAATGGTTTTTTTCTGACGGGATCTAAGAGGCAATATATTTAAATATAGCTTTAGTTAATTGAAGTGTTCTCCGATGATGAAAATCTTCATTATTCAACAATAACTCAAAGTGTAATTTGTAAATTATTTTACCTGAATCGGTCAAGATTGCGTATGGGATTTTCAACAATATTTCAGTACAGAATTCCAGTATTAGCGGAACCATTTTCAAGATCATCAAAATATGAAATAGAATTTTTGTAATATCCAACAATAATTTATGTAAAATTGAAATTTTAAACAGCAAATAAAGTTAAAAAAAAAAAACATGTTAGTTGCAAATTGTTACTTCACGTTATTATAAATGTTATATTATTGTTAACGAATTTCAAGAAGAACATTAATATCCTTCTTCTAAAGAACTATCCAAATTTTTCCCCTTGTCCTTCATAATCTCAATTATCTTAAATCGAATTTGGCAAATAATCCTTCTCTCATCCTCTTCCTCAAAACTAAGCTGTACATTATATTATACATATTAAAGGAACCAACCAAAACCAACTTCCTAAAATTTGGTTGTAAAGGGGGCAGTTTTGGTTAGAGTTAACACTACCCAGAGGAACCTCGTGTTGTTCCTTTGAGTAGGTTTTTGATGTTTTGAAGCGTCCTCGTAAAAAAAAAAATCTAATAAACTTTTTCTTATGGTTGATAACAGTAATATTATTAAAAATGGTACACATTTCAAAACATGAGGATCTAAAGTTCTTAAAAATTAAAATTAATTGATATTTATTCTTCTATAGTTTTCTCCTTAATATAATATCACGATACTATCGTATAATCACTAAAAATTTAAATACATCTCTAAATTTAGTTTTCAGCCAACAAATTATAAATTATTTTCAAAACTTACAACTTCACAATCAAAAAAGGTAAAAATAATTGTATATAGGTATTTATTGTCTTAAAACATTACTTTTTATATTTATATAATAAATACATAAGTACAGATATATAACCTATTTACATAATATTTTATGACAATTTGTGACTATTAATTAAATTTAACTGTAGTTGCAATAATTATTCTAAACATAAATGTCTATAAACGTTAATTTTTCAATTTAGTTAGGCGTTTAATCGTTTAAAGATTATTTACTTATTATTAATGTGCTTTACAAATATGCTTATTAGTTTCACTCTGTCCGTCTGTTTATAAAGCTTCTACACCGTTAAAGATAGAGAAAAAAAATTTTAATAATGGGTATCATAAAAAAAAAAAATTTTATAGAAAAACTTTTTCATATAGCCCCCTCCACTACGGAACTACAACCCCACAAACTTTGAAAAAGCTCTATTTTGAAATGCGTATATCTCATGTTCTGCTTAACATTTTTTCAATCTGAAAATGTCATTCGATAGGTATTTTTTTTATCTTTGTTAATTAATATCAAATTTATATACAGTTTTAAATTTAGTACTTAAATTTACCGTTATGTGAAAACCAAAATTTCCTTGATTTTTCTACCCTCATAATTCCCGAACGCTTTCAGATAGGGACTAGAATTTTGAGAGCAGAAAGAACTTTTAGAATAAGTACAAGTATAAGTTTAAGTTTTAATACTTATAAGTATAAGAATAAGTATAAGTTTTGTTAGAAAATTTTTTTGTGGAAATGTGCGCTTTTAAAAACGGTTGGTTTAGATTCTACCTTGTTTTAGTTTATTTTTACTATACGTTAAACATTACTAATTACTTTTTAATTTTTTTTTTTCATTTTACAAAACCACAAAATTACAAAAGTTTATATTTATGATCTTTTAATTACATTTCTCTTTTTGGCAAAATAAATTTTATATAAATTTCAATTTTTAAAGTAAATAAAATAAATATTTTTCAATAATATTTTATTTTATTCCACAACAAAAAAAAAAAACAAACAAAAATTTTTTTTTATTAATACTCATAAAGTCATAATAAATGTTTTGGTAATTTATTTACATTTTGTGTTATTTTTTGTTTTCTTTAGCTTTTTGGTTTAATTATTTTCTAGTTAATTATATTTTTATCTCAATTAATTACCTTTAACTCCATCTTAATTAAGAACAGAACACAACAGAATTGAAAACCTAAAGGCATTTTATACAAAAAAGAGAAATACCTAACCAAAATAAATGAAAGAGTAAAAGAGAAAGAAATATAAATAAAGAAAAGAAAAATATATATATATATTTTTTTTTTGAAAAAGAAAGTCATTATCTACCCTTGCTCTCTTCATGTAATAATATATAATAAGTAAAAATATTTAACATTTTACATCTTGTATAATATAAATATGAACCACAATAGCATACTTTTAGGAGGTCCTCCAAATAACAAAAAAAAAAGTCTTTCTTAAATCAAAGGTAGGTATATTATTAAACATCGGTTATAAAAACCTAATACATCTTAATTAACTTTTGTTATTTTTTTTATTTTTGTAATATTTCTTCTCTGTTTATTTATTATTTATATGTATAATAAATATATAAAGAAGTTATAAGTTTGTGGTCTGTAACAAAATAAAAAAGATGTGTACCAGATCTCTAAGAAACATTTTATATAAAATTAGTAATTTTTTTCTTTTTTTCACTCTCTCTATTTCTTACTTTCTAATTTTCTAAAATTTTTATTTTATTCTCTTTTTGTTTTTTTTTTTGCTGTTATTGTCTAATTTTTGTTTTTTTTTTTTTGTTATTGTTTTAATTCAATTCAAGCGTGGAAAGCTTTAATAAATCCAATTTTATGACCCCGAAACATCTAATTAGGATTGTCATTCATATTAATCACGGTAATGTCCATAAAAATACAAAGAAAATGTTTCTAAAAAATAAAATTATATCGTTATAAAAATTGTCAGAATAAGAATTTGAAGAAAAATTTGTGAAAATTGTGGATAATGAAGGAGACATTTTAAAAAGATGTAGATAGAAAAGAAAAATCGTGCAACAAATCAATTTGACAAATGAAATTAGAAAGAAAAAAATTAATCTAAAATCTTCTATGCGGATGGAAGTATAAAGATACTTTAAATCAAGATAAGTTATAGGGAATAGATAAGCCATGATTTGTTGGATCTAAAATTATATAATAATGCAATGTATGACATAAGACAACTACATATGTAATGACTTAATATTAAAAATTTTAACTTTAATATAATAATAATTTTTGTTTAAGGGAAATTCATTTTAAATTTGAAAAATAAAAAACTTTTGACTGCAAAAGAAATTTACATCAAACTTTAGGCTTATATAATTAACCTAATAAATTATGTAATTTAAATTTACAATAAATATGTAAATTTATATTGAGATGTAACCTCAGTTAAAACTCAACCCTGTTTATAATATTTTATTATTTTTCATTAGCAGAAAAATTCTTTTGAAATAATTATATAAAACTTTTATAAATGACATATTGATAAGACCATTTTAAGTAATTGTTAAAAAAATTCAATAAATATTAATATTAGGGAGTTTATTTTTTCTTTAGAAATTTACGAAAAATATCCTGAAAAAAATGAAGAGGAAAGACTGACAAATTGGCAGGAAACTGATCTTTCACACCATGTTTTTTACGTATATGTATTGTTATCAAAAATTTTCTTTTCTATTTTTTATTGTATTTTTGTTCTTTCTTGGTAAAAACTATGAAACCAGAATAGAATTTCTAGGTTCATTTATCATTCTTTATATAGAAAAAATAATTAATGGTAGATAGAGAATCAGGAATCGGAAATGGTAATTTTCTATTTTTTTGTTTTCTTTTTAGTTTTTTATTCGTTGATTTTGAAGAATTTTTTCAAAAAATTTTTTTCAATTTTTTTTATTAAAAGTTTTTCTGATTCATTCATTATAAAATAAAAAAATTCTTGTCTCTATCTATATACATATATAATATTGAAGGCAAAACCTAATTGGGTGTATTGAATGCCAAAGATAGATGAATTATTGTAATATGTTGCTGTATATTAAAAAGGCCAAGGCATTACAGCGGAATAATAAATTTCAGGATAATGAAGATGTTTTTGTTTTATTTTACTTTTCAGGATATAAAAAATAAAATTGAAAGCAATATATTTTGATAAAGAAAAATATAAAAAAAGATCATTGCGGTATCTTTAAATAAAAGATTCAAACTTAGATGTGAATGTATATAATATAACACTTTAGTTAAAGAATAAATTCTTAAAAATAGGAAATTATATTATTTTGGTTATTAATGATTTTAAGTACATAATTTAAAAAAAAAAAATAATATGATATTCCAAAAATTTTTTTGACCTGAAAAACATGAACACATTTATAGAATTGAAATGATAACTGTACTAGAATATGATGAATATCTTTAGCTTAATATTTATAAAATTAAACATTACACTAATAATTAAATTTCTACTATTTACTAAAAACTTGAATAGGTACATTTTGAATATAACATTTTAGTTAGAACTAGAATTAGAACTTGGATTGTTGGAAATGGTAGTAAAAGGGATTTGAAAAAAGTCAAAGGAGGTTTTTTAAAAACTTTGAACAAGGATAAAATGAGACAGGTAAAAAAATGATTTAAAATAACGAATTATTATATTTTCTAAAATGGGATCCTCACTAATTATATACATATTTTAAGATTCGACATAAAATTTTAAATTCAAAAATAATTAAAAAATAAATAAATAAATAATAAATATTTCTAACTAATTTTAACTTAAACTTCTTGAATGACTTCTATATAGCGGTATTTGGTTTTTAGTTATTTTAGACGAGATTGAAAAGTTTTTCCTTTTCTTCAATATTATTATATTATTATAATCCTTTTATTCAATATTAAAGGATTTGATTTTTGTTAACAGGCAGCAATTTATTTATAGTGTATTTCTTGCGGCCTCAAAACTTATGGTAGCATTGAATATTAGAAGTGGCTTACATTCATATCGAGAACGCTGAAATTAGGAAAACAATACCACAATGGTGATACCTTACCACTGGAGTTAAAAATACATTCGTGGTATAAATTATATATCTATAAATTTAACGATTTGCAAGATAATTTAAGCAGAATAGACAATGCGAAACACAATATAAGTAATAATTAAAGATAATTAATTTTAATTACTCAAAAAAGTATTTTTTTTTTAAATTTTTTGTAATAATCTTTGGCTTTTTTCATTCCTTTCATTCTTTAATCCTTAGCTATTATATTCTATGCAAAGTGGTACATTGTTTATCTTAATATTTTGGTTACGAGTATGTTTTGTGAATAAAAATTTGAGCAAAAACTGAATAAAAGGGGTTTAAGATTCCTTAATATCTTTCCAAGCTTCGAACCTTCATTACGGATAAAAAAAATAAGGTTGTAAGTTAACAAACTCATATGCCAAATTTATCACAAACTGAACTCAAATTTTAATTCCGCTCATACATTAAGTGGTACACTCCGCTCACAAAATTGACTGAATCCAAATTTCACTAATTCATCATGACTAATTCCACATTCTACACGTAATTTTTGAGAGGATGTTCATCGCTCATAGTTTCATCATACTTAATTGTGATCGTTGCACGTCAGTTGAACGCAACTCAAATCACCTCAAATCAAAAAATTTGTTGACTCTACACACACTTCAGCCTATTGAAATTTAAGCCTGCTCAACCTGTGACCGCATATATATCGTTTAAATTATAACCGAACTCAAAATATGAGTTGAGTGATGGGTTGTCTTAAAATTTGAGCTCTTTACAATCTTAGGAGAAATACGATTGCCACTAACAATTAGTAAGATTCAATCCTTTCTTATTATTATATTTCTTATTAACTCGTGGGTGTCGGTTTATTTATTTATTTATTTTTTTGTCATTCTGTCACGATTTTTATTATGTTTGTAATCTGTTTGCAATATTTGTAAGTGTTGTATTGTGCAGAGAAAGTTTACAGGTTTCAAAAGTGTGGGTAATTTTGTTCGAATCCAATTCACATGAAACTTTTGTTTTTAACTAACTATTCATCAAAATTTTTTGAATAAAATATATATTATGTATATATGAATTTAAAACTTAAATTTTTATCTCTTATTCGATGCATACAATACACACACAATATATTTTTGATCTTTCCTCCTATAATATGTCCATTGCACATGTCCATTGCACATGTCGATGTCCAATGCACATGGTGTTTTGTATTAGCAAAACACAATACATACAATATTTTTATGTATGTTGCTAAATTATTTTGTTTTACAACATTTGTTTAAGATTTTAATCAGAATATTTGTTGTCAACATTCTTTTTTGCATATTGAATATACATGGCATTAAAAATTAAGGTTTTATGTGTTTTATTTAGGAACATTTATTATGTATATTGTGTATATAGATATACATATAAAATTTTATTCAAAATAATTCCAATTGCCAAATTCAAACTACATACATACAGAATATTTTTTTTGTACATAGTAAAGAATATAAAAAGTAAAGATCATTACAAAATTATGCTTTTGCGCATTACGAATTATGATTTACAAACAAAATTTTTTGTGAACACAAAAAATTAAAATTACCTAAATATGTATGTAAGTATGTACGTACGTACTGCAAGTATGTACGTACGTACTGCAAGTATGTACGTACGTACGGACTATTATAATATAAAAGTAAATTGCTGGAATAAACGAGGAAGAATACAGTTGCCTTTGTCAACTCTTAGATACCCGTACGAACCGTTAGTATGTTCACAGCCTGTCACTCTGCTCACAATATTATTTTTTTAATATTTTAGTATTTTAAAATAATTTGAGTGAATTTTATAATTTCTAGAACTATGGGTTGTACATATATTCAAACTATATGTTTATATGTACATTCTTCAAAAGCAGATTTTAACCATCCACATAACGATTATCAATCCAAAACTTTTTCAAATATTCTATAGTACCATTTAATACTAAGCGGTAAATGTATATTAAATTTACTTAGTACAAAATAGTAAATATAATTTTAAATATTATATTACATTATATTTAAATATTCCATTGACGGAATAATTTCTATAAGTACAATAAAATACATATATGTATGTAAATACGGCGCTATATAATATACATCTATACTCTTATCATTCATTCACTAGTGACATATACGATATGTAAATAAACATGATATTATATACGTATGTATATATATTAATATCATATAAATAAAAATTCTTCAAGCAACCGTTATGTTGTTTATTTATTTACATTTTTTTGTACTACGCATTATATCCTCAACAATTTCAAATTATCGAGTAAAACAAAATGCAAAAAATTTGTTGAAGAAATTTGTTAGAAAATTTGAAAAAATCAAGTAACACTTTCGTCAATTATAAAGTAACTCTATATTATTAAAAAAAGTTATTAACAGAAATAAGAGTATAATATTAAAGCTTTAATTTTTGTGTAATACTTCAAAAAAATTTTAACAGGTGTTCAAGTTACAGGTGTTTAAAAATAGAAAATTTTTAAAACAAATTTCTGAAATGACTCATACTTATTTTCAAAGATCTAACTTCTGTCAAAATTTCAAGTTTCCAACTTAAACCGCTTAGAAGATAGAAGGGTTGAAGGATTTTGCAAAATTTGAGTTTCATATAACGGTAAATTAAGACACCGTATGTCACAAATATATATTTATTGTATATATTCTTTTAAAGCTAATAAAAGTAGTAATCGTTTGGCGTTTTCAAAATGAAGATATACCTTATACAACTTGTGCTATAACAATTTAAATATAGAGCTTTTTTGAACCTTTGGGGAGCTGTAGCTCCATAACGGGTGGGGCTACAAAAAAAAGTTATTAAAAATAAAATTAATATTTTTGTGAGATCTATCAGCAGTTAAAATTTCATAGCTCTATTGCAAAAAAAATGTGCAAAAAGAATTTTTTTCTGATCCGATCCATACCTTTGAAGGTATATCTAGCTCGCTTATTTCGAGGTGTTACAAACGGAGGAGTAATTTTATTATACCCGATCCTATCGTACGGGTATAAAAAGAAATACGAACCCCAAATTTCCCAAATTTTTATTTAACCTTATTCCAGCAATTTACAGTCCAAAATGCTTACACTAGCAATTCACTTTTATATTATAACAGTCCAAAAAGCTAAAATTTTGCAATCAATTTTATTTTCTACTTTTTAGGGGGCGAATTCGGTTTTGATAAAAGCACATTTTAAAAAATATTGTTTTTTACATATTATTTTATTTTACATTACGACTTTGCAATTCCAGTAGAAGAGAAGCAATAATAATCAATTATACACACAGCAAGCAGTCATATTAAAAAACAAAAATTTAAAATATTTTGTACTAAAATTAAATTAAATAAATTCTATTAGCATCTCTATAATCACTCATATTTCAAATTATATATTATAAAACGGAGAAGAATATTCAATTCTTTAAGTAAAACATATGAAGAACTTAAAATTTCTTTAAGTTTCTACTTTTTGTAAAAAAAAACGAAAAAAAAATTAAAAATTGAAAATAAAAAATTAATTGAGCTTTAACAAAATTTATTTTTTTTTTTATTTTATTTGTTTTTCTATTTCATTTTATATTCAAACATTTGTAAAACGAAATTTTAGAAAATTTTTTAAAAAGGAAAAAAGAAAAAAAAAACCATTCATTTAATCAATGTAATTTTTATAATTTAAAAAAAAAAAAAAAAAAAAACAATAAAAAAAATTCCAAAAAATAATAAAGTTAAAAATATTTTTATAGGTTACCATTAAGATGTTATCTTTATACAAAATCTCAGTTGCCTTTTCTTTTTTCTTTCTCTAAACTATACTCAAATTACTGAAATGATACTCCCATTACTTAAATTTACTTTGTATTATATTTTAACTATATTCTATTCTCATAAGAGAAAAATATATTTAAACTATTCTAAAACCTAACTATTATATTAATAGGAAAAAAAAAAACAAAATTATATCTTAAATTTATTCATTTCCTTTATTTTACTTCTCCCACACTATAACAATATCTTGTAAAGTATCATTTTATAGTTTTGTATCATTTTTCATCATAATATACGGGTAGTTTGCGTGTTTTAAAGCCTCGATAAACTTAGATATATATATATATATATTACATACATATCTTTTAATTTATTTATTCTTTTATTTTTTTATTTTTTTTTTTTTGACTTTAATTTTGCATGTGACTGTAAAAATAAGTTAACGAAACTCGACGCCATTGTTGTTATTATAATATTATATACCATATACACTAATACAATAAAAATAATATAAGATAGAGAATTATTTTGATTTTATTTGCTGCCGCGCCATCATTATATTAACAACAATAATAACGGTAAACAAAATACTTTTAGTATTCAACTTAAATAAATATAATATATATACCAATATACATAAATAATGTATTTATATACACAAATAAATCTCATTTTTCTTTTTCACTTCACTTAAGTGAATCATTTTCTGTCTCTTTCCCCCACAAAAAAAAAAAAAAAAAAGATTTTTATAACATAATCTGTGTATTTATGTTTATTATAATATTATTTTTTTTTTTTTGTATTCATTTGTTCATTTGAAGTTTATGCGGAAGGTATAACAGTAAATTATTGTGACTAAACAAATTAACTTCTTGACATCATGACATAAATTATGCAATATTATACGGACGATTCGTATTGTAATAAAAAAATTTAAATGATAAAATGGGTCATATATAATAAATAAAAACAAAAATTAAATAAATACAATACAATGTAATAAAAAGTATAATTAATTTTAAAAATTAATTTTAATTCCTGTTATCTATGGGATACAATTAAATAAGAAAGCATAATTTAATAAAAAAAAAAAACAAAAATATATATATACATATATATATTATGAAAGATTATTTAAAAAATAAAATATTCTTCAATTTAATAAATCATTTTTTTAAGACCAATAAAAACTAAAAAATTGGAACTGTTATTGACTTGGAAATCAAAAACGAAATTTAAACCTTTAATTATTTATTTATTTTAATATTACAAATCTCGTATTATGTTTTATGGAAACAACTATGCAGTTCAATATTAAAGCTATCGGATTCTAAAGCCATTCTAAATTAAATAATATTATATTGATATATTATTATTTTTACAGTATATATGTATGTATTTTCACTCCTCACGGAAAAATTACATTTTCAGTACTTTTTCTTCTAATTATCACAAAAGCTGGAAACCTGTGCAGGATTTAAATCTGCACTTTCTGCTGGTAAATATGTTTTTATTTATTACCATTAATTACATATCATTGGTAAAGTCCCTAACTACTAAAGCTATTGTAAGTGGTATTCTGTATAGTTTTTATTTTTTTTTTTTTTAATTAAATTTTTTATTTTTACCCATTGTACAATCTTAAACTACTTAACCTTAAAAAAAATTTGGTATTCTGTATAAATAATTTAAAAATAAACTTTTAAAATAAAAATTGCATACATTTAGGCAAATTAATATAATATCATGAATTTAGCATAATAAATTTAAACTTTATTTACAGATTTTTTTTTTTGTTTGTTATTTAAAAGTTATGACTTTAACGATTATTTAAATTTTATTTTTTAATATTCATAAATGCTTTTCTTATTTTTATTTCAGTTTAATAATTTTTTTCTCAAATTTATATAGAATTTATTATAATAACATTAGGCTGTTTTCACAGCATTTTAATTTTTTTTTTTTTGACACATGTTATTTTACTTAAAGACGCAATTGGAGTAATAAATAATAAAATTTATATAAGAACTTTAAGTATATCAAATAGAAAAATATTAATGAAAAGAATTAAAAGTTTTTTAACAAATCTTCGGCACACCAGGTTTCATTTGTTTAAAAAATCAACTTTTAAATAAATTCAACAGTCGAAGTTTATTTGTTAATAAAATAACTCCAACTTTCTACACTTAATTAACTTTTTTTTTTGTAATTTTTCTTAATAGTTACCATTTTAACACTATAGGTACCAAATTAATTTATAGCACCTCTTTATTAATGTTCTTAATCAAAATCCTTAGTAAGTAAATAAATATCGACATTAATACCATATATATGAAAAAATTTATACGATGTTCCTTTGCTTGAGTCGATCAAAATTCAGTTTAAATTAAAAAAAAAAAGCAATAATCATACATGCTATAAAAAAATGTTAATGCCTTACAAAACATCGCTTGTTTTGTGATTTTTTCAGTAAAATAAAATTCAAATCCTTTAGAAAAAGTTTTACGCATTATTTATTTTCTTAAAAGGACATGTGTAATAACCAGTATAAAAAATAATTTC
The DNA here is from genome assembly GCA_947095535.1 of Poecilobothrus nobilitatus. Classification (NCBI taxonomy): domain Eukaryota; kingdom Metazoa; phylum Arthropoda; class Insecta; order Diptera; family Dolichopodidae; genus Poecilobothrus; species Poecilobothrus nobilitatus. Next base: position 13,869,934 of record OX352773.1, on the reverse strand, counting down.
TGATGTTTTCTTTTTTCTTTTTTTTTTTTTTTGCCGTTGTTTTGTTGTTTATTTGGAGCATAAAAAAAATATAAACATAAAATAAAAAGGATAACAACTATAATTTTTGTTTTGTTTTTATTGAAATGTCCTCTATTAAAAATAAAATCCCTTTATTGTCTGGACAACAACATGTTTAACAAAACAATTGAGACATTTTCATTTTATGGTTATTGTTTATGTTATGCTTTTTTGAGTTTTTATTTTTTCAAAAGTAAAATTCTATAGCTGCATGTGTACATTTATGTTTATGCACAATCATGAACAAAAATAAATAAATAAAATAAAATTAGGTATAAGTTATCTTAATATCGCAGTATGTGATAATTATGGAATTTTTATAAAAAACGATTTATACAATAGGCAATAAAGTATGTTTTTTTTTAAATATTTTTTTTGCAAAAATCACGGTTTAGTTCTTTAAATTTAAAAATCTAAAAAAGTACGGTTTTTAGAAATATATTGGTAAATTTTTCAATTATGGTTAGAAAATTAGAAAAAGTACCAATAACCGATTCCAAAAACTTTTTAAACCTCTTTTTGAAATTGTTTCTTATTTTTTAAGTCTGAAATTTTTGATTGAAACACTCTAAAAAAACAAAATTCGATTTGCAAAAATCGAAAATTGAAAAAAAAAATTGAAAAGGAAACTTACATTAAGTACCATTAGTACCATCTAAGTACCATTTTTTGGATAAATACTGATATTTTTAAACACTCTTGGTCAGTACATTCTATAATTTGTCAGTATTTTAAATAAAATTGTCAGTATTTGTTTTAATGTTTTACCTAATTAAATAGTTAGTATTTGAAGTAAATTGTCAGGATTTAATATAAATGAACAGAATAATAAATAAAGATTGAGTATTATTTTAGTATTTAATATTATAAATGGTGAGTATTAAGATCAGTAATTAGTTAATTTAATTATGAGTCAAAATTTAAATAAATAGTCAGTAATATTGTTGCTTTTTTCTTGTTTAAAATAACTGCGACGTACCAAGATATACTGAACAATATAATTAAATACAGTCAAATCGCAGTTCAGTTTATTTTACTTTTAAATTATAATAATACTGTATTTATATGATAAATTAACCTTTTATTATTAATACCTACTGAATATTTAATCTAAATCCTTTGAACCCTTTTTTGAAATGATAGCCCTTTTATTTTAACTACTGACGAAAAAATCATTTTGTACTCATCAAAAATGACCGTTATATTTAATTTTTAAAAAAGATCAAATATTTATATACTGACCTTAAGTACAAAAATATACTGAACAAAGTTTTTAAAAATACTGATCAAATAATTTGTTGAAAATAAAAAATTTTCATAATATGACGAATTCGGGGCTATCCTGCTTATATTTTTCAAATTTTTAAACAAAGCTCAAAAACTTTTAAATACCAAAATGTATATATATATAAATTACATATTAAGTCTATGATATTTTCTTGTCTTAAACTGTGCATATAAGAGCAGAGTAAAATTATAACAAAATGAAATAGAATGACAACACCTTTGAAATTATGTTACGATAAAACAAAATGTAATAATATTGTGTTAAAAAAATAAAAAAAAAAAAACAACAATATTGAAGGACAAAAATTATGTGTCTGTTTCACAAGGAAAAAAGGAAATTATCACTTAACATTACAGAGATTGGGCGTCCATTTTATTAATATTCTATTTTTGACTTGGTTTTTGTTTTTTTTTTTTTTTGCAAAATAAATTTTTATTTTGTTGTGTACGTGTAATCTGTTTTGACATATTATTATTTTTCTTTTTTTTTTTTGATATGGTATTTTGTAGGTGATTTTACGGGTGATATTTTTCCACAAGTGTAAGTAACAAAGCAAGTGTAATAAAATAAAAATTAATTTTATATTGTTAAAAATTCATCACTGAATAAATTCTACAATTAAAATTAGGAAAATTTTTTATTGATTTTTATATATTGCGACAAAATAAAACAAACAAAAAAAAGGTCTAAACTCTAATCTATTTTTACAATTATTTAAAAATAAATCTCTGGCTATTCTAAATTTATAATTGGTTCCAAAAATAATTAAAAATATCTTGACTTTGCGTTATTTTTAAATTTTTCGTTATAAATAAAATAGGTACTTTAAATTATCCTGTTATCCTTGAACAAAAATGTTAAAAATAAGCTTTAGGTTTAAATTGTAAAAAAATCTGTGAAAAACGAAAGTTTTTTTTCGAGCGTATTCTTTTGGTCAATGTGGTTCAATAAGGACAACCTTAATATCATGCCATTGGAAATGATTTTATTAATTATATTATAAAACTATTCTCGGACAATTTTCTATTTTTCAGTATTGATTTTATATTTAAAATAATTTTAGTCATAATGTAAGACACGCGTCTGTATACATATAATATATACATATTATTTTTAATATTTAAATTTTTTCAATCATTCATTTTTACGGAGTTATATTTAAAGATTCTTATATAGTTTTTATTTTCAAATGATTAGTGCCTCATTTAATTTAATTTTCATTTAAAATTATTTCAAATGAAAACAAAAAAAAACCAATAAAAAGTTATGAATATCATAAAATTGTAAACTAGAATTCTGCCTTTTATACTGTATAATATGTTCAGTAGGGATGTTAAGTAATTGTGTCTAAAAAATGAAATGATGTGAAAGAAAAAACAAAATTCTTTCTATATTAAAACATGATTTTTGAGAAATGATTATTGTAAGATTAGAAATGTTGTTCTAAAGAAAGACTGTTCAATTTCAAATGGAAATTTTGCAAAAACAAAAAAAGAAACGAAAGTGAATCGAGACCCTACAAAGATTTGAATGAAAATACATATAAAAAAAAATGGATGAAAAATAATTACCTTTTACATCTTATATTGTATATAATTTAAGGTGAAGTTTACAGTTCCCTAAAATTGAAGGCATAATATACAAAGCTCCTTTCTAATGTAAGAAAATAATATAATGATGTAATGCTTTTCTTTGAACAATATAATTTTTTAATGCGTTTCTCTGCCAGGATAAATATGAAGAGGAAATTACACAATAAATTGTAAAAAAAAAAAAAAATACAAAAGCAACTTTAGAAATATGTCCTGTTCTTTTGTAACCATTTTTTAATTTAATGGTTATTTTATTTTGATTTTTATATCAACAATAATAATATTCCAAAATAAATATATACCAAACATTTAACACACATTACAAGAATGTATATAACTTGTTATTAAACATATATTATACATGTACCTACAAAGATATAGTAATCAAATGTCAAAATATATATACATTCATTTAAACAAATACCTATTCAATTTAATTCCAACTCATTTTTTTTTTTTTTTGTATTGGTTTTTAATGTGAAAAAGAATTTCGGACTAATTTTGTGTCTTTCAAGGATTAAAAAAAAAAAAAGGACATACTTTTTCCATACATTCCATGCCTATCATATGTGTATGAAATGAATGTACTTATATTTTGTCTAAACACGCATATTCTATCAAACATATTATGACTGTGTAGCATGTGATTATGACAAATAAAATTTTTATGTTTCATCATGTAGCAGGTGATTTCAAATCTTTTTGTTGTAATTATTATAACCTACACAATTTAGACATAATATAATATATGAAAAGGAATATAAAAATTCTATTGTAGTTACAATAACCGTATATGGTATTAAAATAATATAAATTTAGTATAATTTTAAGTTTCTTTTGTGATCATATGTAATATGGTGTACTTACATAAATACATTTGTGAAACAGTTTAAATGCTACAAAAAAATTGGCAACTATAACTGCAAGAATTATTTGCATTGCAAAAGAATCTTATTTTTAACATTCTCATTCATTTTCTCGCATTCAAAACATTCTGCATTTGACAATGTACCTACTTGCAAATGATATAAATAAAGTTTCTCAGGGGCCTCGGTGGCCTAGTGGGTGAGAGCGTATAAAATACTCTGTAAACACCGAGGGGTGTGCGTTCGAACCCCACCACGTCATAAGAGTTATTCCCCCTTACGACATGTACCACGCTTGAACAGGAAAAGCTGTGTAATTTCCTGGTCACATTTATGTGGCAGAGAAATGCATTAAAAAAAAAATAAAATTTGTATGAAGCGATTGCATACATATTATTTGAAAATATTTGAGAGCATTTAAGAATACTTGTATTGAAATTATCTGTAGATCTGCAAATGGAACTGCCACATTGCTAATAATATCAAAACAATTTGAAAATAAAATTGACGTTTTAATATTTTTTTTTTTTTAGTGCATATCTCTGCCACATAAATGTGAATAGGAAATTACACAACGTATTTTATACGCTCTTATCTATTAGGCAACCATTGCCCCAGACCCCGTTTTAATATCTCTCTAAAATTTTTTCTCTTCTTTCATCTCTTTAAATACCGATTTTCAAACTTTATATTCTACAACACAGGAAGTGTTTTTGGTGTATCTCAAAATATGTTTATTTGAAAATATTATGATTGCATTTTAAGTATTCCTAAATGGAAATATTGAGAATTTATATTATTTACGTGAAGATTTACGTAGAACTTTATTTTTTAAATTTAAAATAACAACAAAAACCATTATTTATTATACCAAAAAAAATAATATTAAAGATTACCTTTCTGAGGATCGCATTAAAGTAAATACAATAGAATCTGTTACTGTCGTATCCAAATACAATACATCAGAAAATGTTTTTAGCCATTGTTAACTAAATAAAAATAAAGATGATAAACTAGGTGATTCTAAAAAGGCCAAAAATAAAACGGAAATGGAATTACCAGTTTTATTCAGTCAATAGATATAAACAGTCAAATAAAAAATAATAGTCGATTTTAAAAAAATCTACTAAAAAAAATTAAATTTCGAATATGTCATGGAACAAATCAAAAAACAAAAGGGATTTTAGAAATTTCTGTAACGTATACATGTATAAACAATTAGAAAACAAAACAAAATTATAAGATTTAATTTAATTTTGGTTTTTAATTTTGATTTACAATTAAAGTCATGTGGTGTCATGGATATAATATTATTTATATTTCATATATTAGGTAAAATTTTATCATTTCTAATTATGAATTTAATTATATCTGTAAGTTCTGATGTACAAATAATATTTAATTGAACACATTTTACGTTTATGATATTATGGTACATACATATAGAACCAGCATTTATTTCAATACGTATACAAGGTACCTATACATGTATATATATGATATAAACCCATATCTATTTATCAAATATGTAATTGTTAATGTCCTTGGATAATTTTCCAGTGTTATCAAATTTATTATGTGGTTTATGTTTTCACTTTATTTAATTAATTGAAATTTTTATTTTCAATGATAAATTAAAGTATAAAAACATACATAACATATAATATAATTAGTATTTAAGTTTTAAAAATGCTTAATTTCTAAACTAATTTAATAAATAGTCAAAAATAGTTGAGTTTTAAAATATAATTATTGAGTGCTAGGATAATTTATATGAAATATGGCAAAAATTAAATATTGCTTTTTAAGCCAATATTGAAATAAGGAAGGTATGTAAAAGCATAATTTTTAAAATTATGTATATAAACGATGCAGAGTGCAGTAGAGTAGAATATGTAAACTTTGGGATACCCGTATGAACGTTATATATCCTGTTTCTATATAACTTGATCATCTTTTAAATAATTTCAGATGTTTTAGTACTGTAAAACTACCGAAATATATTTATGTAAATTGTGGAGTTGTATGACAGCTACCCAAACCTATTGCACCAGCACAACCAAATTTTACAGAAGATGTTGTCATAAAACTTCATCTTCATTTGAAAGATTGCAGACGCCTATCTTCATTCAGTTCCAACAGGTGCAAGAAGCCTAAACTGGCTGATCTAGGTAAACAAAATTTTACAAAAATTGTTGGCATGCAACTCGACACCTTTTCACACAATTTTAGATACTTAGCTTCAATTGACACTGAGTTGGTCTCATTTAAACAGAGAAGTTATATGGCAGATACGCGAACCTGTCGTCCCAGCACAACCAAATTTTGCAGGTGTTGTCGACATGATTTTGCAAAATTTGAGATACCTAGCTTCAATAGATACTGAGTTATTTCCATATAAAGAAAGAAGTTGCTACTCGAATCCGGCTGCCGAAAAAGCCGGATTTAAATAACGAAACTAACAATTTTGCAAAAGTTACGTAAAAAAATGTTTAGCTTCCTAGAATCTTTATTTTTTGAGTTAAGTTTTTACAGGATTTAGTAGTAATTAAAAATATTTTAATGATCGTTTTGGATATGGGACAAGAAGAAGAAGATACCACTTTTTATTTTAATTAAATGCATAATCATGTGGAGATAAACTTGAAATGCATTAAATACATTAATAGATATATAATTTAAGCATTAAGATTTGTAAACAAATTGCGGATAACCTTCAAATATTATTTATATTGCAATTTATTGTAATTGCCGCTATATTTGGTAGTATGATATACGAATTTGGTATTCAAATATTGAATCTCTATTCTAAGATAATGATTTGATGTTTCGAATTATTTTAAAAGGATATTACCTTTATTTTTATTATCACTACCGTTACATTATTAGTAACAACTAAATCTTCTGTTATTAAATATATACATTTTAAAAATATTTTCCTTACCGCTTCACAAAATAATTTTGAATAAAAAACAAGAACTTGCTCTTACCTGTAAAGAAAGAAAAAAATTTTAAAATTAATATATAAGGAATATGATATAAATAAAAAACCAATATTTTATTAATAAAAATAATTTAGTAATAATAAACAAATTCTACATCTATTTCAAATTATTTTACAATCCCTTTAAATAATCTTTAAACCCCATTGTGGAAACCCAATTGCTTAAACTCCATTGTTTAAATCTCCATTGTAACTAATTGATATAGCGTTAAACATATGCGCCCTTTATACGTTTGCTAAATAACTCTAAAGACAAAGTTTGAGTTTGAACGTTTTTGATCTTTAAATTTTCTCTGTGAAGTTATAAAAAAAAATATTTTTACAAACTTGGAAGTTTTAAAGTTTTAAAAAAAAATATGATTATGAACGGTAATGCTGGATTCACTGCTTCAGTACATTTGTTTTGAACTATTTTTTTAAAAGATAAATCTAACTCTATTCATTGTTTCAGAACATTCTGTTCCGAACAAAAAGTAATTTAGACAAGAAAAAATATTACTGTGTTATTTCTGTCGTCTAATAATTGTTTTTTTAATGTCACAAATGTCAAAAAAATTAAAATAATTCTGAACTAACACGTGGAAGTTAAATCAACTATTGTTCTAGAAAGAAAAAAAAAAGTTCTGAACATTTTTGAAAATTGAGAGAATTAAAATTTCCATATAAAAACGAGGAAGAATACAGTTGACTTTGTCAACTCTTAGATACCCGTACGAACCGTTAGTATGTTCACAGTCACTCTGCCTACAATATTATTTTTTTAATATTTTAGTATTTTAAAATAATTTGGGTGAATTTTATAATTTCTAGAACTTATGGGTTGTACATATATTCAAACTATATGTTTATATGTACATTCTTCTAAAGCAGATTCTAACCTTCCACATAACGATTATCAATCCAAAACTTTTTCAAATATTCTATAGTAACATTTAATACTAAGCGGTATTATATTAAATTTACTTAGTACAAAATAGTAAATATAATTTTTAATATTATATTATATTATATTTAAATATTCCATTGACAGAATAATTTCTTATAAATACAATAAAATACATATATGTATGTAAATACGGCGCTATATAATATACATCTATACTCTTATTATTCATTCACTAGTGACATATACGATATGTAAATAAACATGATATTATATAAGTATGTATGTATAACAATATCATATAAATAAAAATTCTTCAAGCAACCGTTATGTTGTTTATTTATTTACATTTTTATGTACTACGCATTATATCCTCAACAATTTCAAATTATCGAGTAAAACAAAATGGAAAAAATTCGTTAAAGAAATTTGTTAGAAAATTTGAAAAAATCAAGTAACACTTTCGTCAATTATAAAGTAACCCTATATTATTAAAAAAAGTTGTTAACAGAAATAAAAAACAGCACGCTAACTCAAAAACTAAGAAAGCTAGAATCTTGAAATTTACACAAAATATTTTGGGGGTAATTTGTAGGTTCCCTATTTTTTTTGGTTGAGTTTGGAGCAAGCCTTAGGATAGCTCTCGAACACCTAACTTTTAGATCCCCACATTTTTTTTGCAATAGAGCTATGAAATTTTAACTACTGATAGATCTCACAAAAATATTAATTTTATTTTTAATAACTTTTTTTTGTAGCCCCACCCGTTACGGAGCTACAGCTCCCCAAAAGTTCAAAAAAGCTCTATATTTAAATTGTTATAGCACAAGTTGTATAAGGTATATCTTCATTTTGAAAACCCCAAACGATTACTACTTTTATTAGCTTTAAAAGTACATATACAACAAATATATATTTGTGGCATACGGTGTCTTAATTTACCGTTATGTGAAACTCAAATTTTGCAAAATCCTTCAACCCTTCTATCTTCTAAACGGTTTAAGTTGGAAACTTGAAATTTTGACAGAAGTTAGATCTTTGAAAATAAGTATGAGTCATTTCAGAAATTTTTTGTATCACTCCCCGTTTAGGAGCTGTAAGGGGTCAAAAACTGAAAATTTCCTATTTTTAAACACCTGTAACTTGAACACCTGTTAAAATTTTTTTCAAGTAATACACAAAAATTAAAGCTTCAACATTATAATCTTATTTCTGTTAACAACTTTTTTTAATAATATAGGGTTACTTTATAATTGACGAAAGTGTTACTTGATTTTTTCAAATTTTCTAACAAATTTCTTTAACGAATTTTTTCCATTTTGTTTTACTCGATAATTTGAAATTGTTGAGGATATAATGCGTAGTACATAAAAATGTAAATAAATAAACAACATAACGGTTGCTTGAAGAATTTTTATTTATATGATATTGTTATACATACATACTTATATAATATCATGTTTATTTACATATCGTATATGTCACTAGTGAATGAATAATAAGAGTATAGATGTATATTATATAGCGCCGTATTTACATACATATATGTATTTTAATGTACTTATAAGAAATCATTCTGTCAATGGAATATTTAAATATAATATAATATAATATTTAAAATTATATTTACTATTTTGTACTAAGTAAATTTAATATACATTTACCGCTTAGTATTAAATGGTACTATAGAATATTTGAAAAAGTTTTGGATTGATAATCGTTATGTGGAAGGTTAGAATTTGCTTTTATAGATGTATGTATGTATATATTCAAACTAATGTATAAACATATAGTTTGAATATATGTACAACCCATAGTTCTAGAAATTATAAAATTCACCCAAATTATTTTAAAATACTAAAATATTAAAAAAATAAGATTGTGAGCAGAGTGACAGGCTGTGAACATACTAACGGTTCGTACGGGTATCTAAGAGTTGACAAAGGCAACTGTATTCTTCCTCGTTTTTGTTTTGCGTTAACATTTGTGTGACTATGAAACAATCAAATATGATGGGAAGATTAAAAAATTCTTTTATTTAATTTTTTTTTTTGAAAAAATTGAAGTTTTTACAAAAGATTTTTAAAAATGTAAAAATAAAAATTTTTTATTTTTTGCCTTAAGGTTTTTGTTTTAGGTAAAAAACAAATATAAAATAAATGGTTTAGTCCTAGCTCAAAAACAAATCTCAAGCAAAAAAATTAAAAAAAATAAAAATTTTTGTCTTCATAAATTATTCTCTTAACTCACATGTAGAATTTTTTAAGGTTTGTGACCATTTTATGAATTTTTAATATAAAGGTTTGTGAGTTTTAAGAAATAACTTAGAAGTTATTTAGGCAAAGTTGAGTTTATACCTTTTGAATTGAGTTTTAATTTTTTTTTTTAACATAATAATAAAATATTCATTTATAAAATCACAACTAACTAAAAATTTAAAAAATAAATTTAATTTAATTTTAAAGAGAGTAGAACAACATAAGAACCAGCACATAAAAAAAGGTATATGAAACTGGTTGCAAAGAATTGAACAAATTCCATGTTAACTTATTAATAAAAAAATTTTTACAAATTAAAATAAAAAATTAACAAAAAAAATTGCATTTATTCAATTTTAACAATAAAAACTTTGCACGCCAAATCAAGTGTTTTTGAATAATTACACATATGCCAAAAGCATCTGCTGCAGGATGCAATCGTATATGACGTATATTCGTTTTTTTTGTTAAAAACAAATGCATTTTATTGATATTCACAGTTTCACACATTTAAAAATTTCAATTAAATATATGTCAATAACTTTAATATCTTCAACAAAAACAAAAGTAAACTGTAGATTCATTTTACCGTAACATAATTATTTAATATAATTTTTATTTTTTTTTTTTCTCCTCCAAAATAAATGAAAAAGTCATATCAATTCTAAAGTGACATAAACTGAACGTTCATCAAATTATTGTTGATATTTCCGAAATTCTCTTCTCAATAATTTTATCTGAAAGTATACAAAAATAAATTTAAATACCTACATTCAAAGATGCATATTCTAGATGAAATAGGTCAAAAACAATATATTTCATTAACAGCCCAACAATTTTGTTATTTTTGTTACTTTAATTTAAATTGTTAAAATCTGTGTTACAAAAAAAAAAAAAGGGAAAACAGAAATAAAAGAAAATCTGATTTTTATGTTATTTTTGCATTCATTCAAATACCGTTACAACCTTTACAAAAAAAAAAAAAATCAATTTCCGTTATTTATTATAGACTTTTTATACATTCTAACTGGTTTTATTTTATCGTTTTCGATTATTTTTTTAACAAAAATCGCCTTTTAACATAACGTCTGTATGTGGATATAACGAAATGAAAATTGGTGGATCATACCCGAATTGACACACTGAATGTTATTTTGTTTTTATTTATGGTGTCATTTTTGTTATTTTTTAAATTCCTTTTCACAACTGTAACAGTTATAATCAAAATTCATTAAACTTCCATTAAAAATGTTCGTCAATATAAACAAAAAATAGTTTGCCAAACTGTTTTAATAAATTAAAAATTTTGTTTTTTTTTTTTTTGGTGCATTTCCCTGCCACATAAATGTAACAAGGAAATTACACAGCCTTTTCTGTTCAGGCGTGACTGTACATATCGTAAGGGGGAATTACTTTTACGACGTGTGTGGGATTCAAAACCACACTCCCTTTTGTATTTTACGCATTTACAGCGTATTTTATACGGACTTACCAACTAGGCCACGAAGGCCCCTTAAAATTTTTAGATTTTTTTAGAGAGGCAAATTTTTGTCAACTTTAGAATAATATCTTTTAATTTAAAATTCTGTTGACTATAAAAAACAATGTTACCATCGGTAAAAAGAAATAATATTTAGTGAAATTTAAAGAAATTTAACTTTAAATTTTATTAAAGTTATTGTTTAAAATTTTACACTACCTGCAGTATAAGCTTCAAGTTCGTTCTATCAATATTAAAAACAAAAACAATCTGCCTGTGAACGCAAATTTGTAAAAGAATAAAAATTCTAAAATCAGCCATTAAAGTTAATTACCTAATTAAGGATAAACAGAATAGTAAAGAGTTAAATTATTAGAAATATGGATAAACTTTTTGTAACAGAAAAATTGTAAACATTAGTCAATTGTCATTGCGTTGAATGTATAAAACTGAGCTTGAACTCAAATTTCAAGTTCAAGTTCTTTTTCAATTTAAGTTCAAGTTCAGTTTTATGTATTCGACCCATTTTCAAATATTAGCTAAAGAAACACGCTAATAATGATTCATACAATAAAAGCACATGAAATAATAATATTGAGTAACTATATGAAAATTTTATTTGAAATTGTAATAAATAAAACCAGTAGTAAATTTAGTTTTCAGAGTATTTAAAAAAAAACAAATAGAAAAATATTATCTAAAATTTTATTTTAATTTTAACAAAATCCACAAAAAATAATATTTTCAGAACGATTTTAAATAAATCAGAGTCATACAAGAAAACTTTTCTCGTTCTTTAAAATTGTAATACAATGAAATTGTTATTCTAAATGAAAATCCTTCTTTATACCCGTACGATAGGAACGGGTATAATAAAATTACTTCTCCGTTTGTAACACCTCGAAATAAGTGAGCTAGATATACCTTCAAAGGTATGGATCGGATCGTCCGTCCGTCCGTCCGTCAGCACGCTAACTCAAAAACTAAGAAAGCTAGAATCTTGAAATTTACACAAAATATTCTAGGAGTAGTTTGTAGGTTCCCTATTTTTTTGGTTGAGTTTGGACCAAGCCTTAGGATAGCTCTCGAACACCTAACTTTTAGATCCCCACATTTTTTTTGCAATAGAGCTATGAAATTTTGTAGCCCCACCCGTTACGAAGCTACAGCTCCCCAAAGGTTCAAAAAAGCTCTATATTTAAATTATTATAGCACAAGTTATATAAAGCATATCTTCATTTTGAAAACGCCAAACGATTACTACTTTTATTAGCTTTAAAAATATATATACAATAAATATATATTTGTGACATACGGTGTCTTAATTTACCGTTATGCGAAACTCAAATTTTGCAAAATCCTATAACCCTTCTATCTTCTAAACGGTTTAAGTTAGAAACTTGAAATTTTGACAGAAGTTAGATCTTTAAAAATAAGTATGAGTCATTTCAGAAATTTTTTTTTGTATCACCCCCCGTTTAGGAGCTGCAAGGGGTCAAAAACTGAAAATTTCCTATTTTTAAACACCTGTAACTTGAACACCTGTTAAAATTTTTTTAAAGTAATACACAAAAATTAAAGCTTAAACATTATAATCTTATTTCTGTTAACAACTTTTTTTAATAATATAGGGTTACTTTATAATTGACGAAAGTGTTACTTGATTTTTTCAAATTTTCTAACAAATTTCTTCAACAAATTTTCTGCATTTGTTTTACTCGATAATTTGAAATTGTTGAGGATATAATGCGTAGTACAAAAAAATGTAAAAAAATAAACAACATAACGGTTGCTTGAAGAATTTTTATTTATATGATATTGTTATACATACATACTTATATAATATCATGTTTATTTACATATCGTATATGTCACTAGTGAATGAATAATAAGAGTATAGATGTATATTATATAGCGCCGTATTTACATACATATATGTATTTTAATGTACTTATAAGAAATCATTCTGTCAATGGAATATTTAAATATAATATAATATAATATTTAAAATTATATTTACTATTTTGTACTAATTAAATTTAATATATATTTACCGCTTAGTATTAAATGGTACTATAGAATATTTGAAAAAGTTTTGGATTGATAATCGTTATGTGAAAGGTTAGATCTGCTTTTGAAGAATGTACATATAAACATATAGTTTGAATATATGTACAACGCATAGTTCTAGAAATTATAAAATTCACCCGAATTATTTTAAAATACTAAAATATTAAAAAAATAATATTGTGAGCAGAGTGACAGGCTGTGAACATACTAACGGTTCGTACGGGTATCTAAGAGTTGACAAAGGCAACTGTATTCTTCCTCGTTTATATTAAAATTGGATTTCAGAAATTGAAAGGCTAACTCTTGTATACATCTAATTCCTGATACTGTATTAAGTCTTAACATCTGTTTAGTCCTATAAACTAACTGCCTTGCAATCTTATAATAACACTTAATTTCTATCTGGACGTTTTGTATATGATTTTATTCTTCAATGGATTTTGTTCAAAGTTCAAAATTCAAAGCAAAAAAAAAAAATAAAAAAGGTTTATAATGAATTTATTTTTAAATTTGAGCTCAGTAAATTTATAGTCCTTGTTCAGAATTTTTTTTACATTACTGGCTTACAAAATTTTATTTTCATTTAGAAAAAAATAAAACAAAAATTTTACCAATTATTTTATTTTAAGTATCTTATAAAAGACAAGGTATAATTTTTTTTTTAAATATAAATTATAAATGGAAAATTAAACTTTAATACGTTAAGTAAAAAATTTTTCATGAATTTACCATTTTTGAAAATAAAACATTACAATAAACTTTTAAACTTTTTAAGTGACGAGAATTTACATATAAATGCACTAAATAATTTTATTCTCTTGTATTAGTACATGAATGAATAAGTGGAAAATGCATATGTTGATATATTAACAATATTCTTCCTTAATGTGTGAGTTCATTTTGCCTATTTTGCTTCCATCCTTCATTCTCAAAATCAAATTATTTTTCCAAACCCCAGGAAAAAATGTTTGACAAAACTCTTACAAAAAATGACACATGAGAAATTTGAAAGCAACTTTTCAAAGTATATATGTATTGGGCCAGTACTTACTTTGATTACTTTGCTTTTCTTTTATATAGTACTATAAAGTAATTAGAGGTAATTATCCGTTTTTGCATTATTTTAAATGTTTTTTTTTTTTTATTATATTAAGAAAACTTAATTTTGCAAACATTTGCAGACATTAGAGCAAATATAAAACACAGAAGTTGTTCCGTTCTTTGATACTACTGAACTCCTCAGAAAATATGTAGAGTTGAATTATCTATATATAAAAAACTTAACAGAAATATTCTGTTAGTTAGTGGAACTATAGATAATTTTTCGTAAAACCAAACTTATTATTTTAAGAAAAATAAAAATTAAAAAAATCTGAAATTTTATGAAACGAAGTCATGTTGCATGTCAACAACTTTTCTCAAATTTGGTTTTAATAGTGCAGCAAGGTCAGATAGCTGTTATATCTTGAAACATCTGAAATTTCGTAAAAGATAATCAATTTTTATGGCAATAATTTGTGTGAAATTTAGTTGTTTAACGGGGTTGATGATTAAATTTTATGGAAACATCATATATTATTATGTTCATGAGAGTATCCTAAAATTAACATATTCTACTCTACACTCTTGTTTTATTTGTTACCTTGTTTTATTATATAATTCAGATAAAAATATAACAACAATCCTACTCTTAACGATCGAACAATCGAATCGAGAATTAATTCTGAAACTGATAATTTAGAATTCTTACGAATTTGTAATCATTTGTATTTTAGCATTACCAAAATGGAAAATTATTAAGATGAGACACCTATTAAGGTTAAATATAGAGACTAATTTTTATTTTAATATGAATTTTAATAAAACAAATTGTTAATTTGTTGACAGTAACAATATTTCAAAAGTAGACAATCTTTCTCCTATTGTTATATGGTAGAAGATTAAAGAAACCAATAAAAATTGAAAAATTTAAATTATATTTTATTTAAAATTGATATTTCCAAACTGAAATATTTTTTAAATGGCCTGAATACAATTAACTCTATCGTTTCGTATTCATTAATTTTTTCCTGAAATCTTTATTTTATTTTTGTTTTCTTTCTGAATTTTCCAAATTCATTTATGCGATGTATGACGCATATGTGTTAAGGAAAAGAGTAAAAAATGCACTTCATAATGTAACATAACACTTCAACTGATAGAACAAAAACAATACAAAATTAAAAAAAAACAAAAAAGAAATAAAAATAAAAATTAAAAATATTATGTGAAAAATGAAAGAAAAACTTTTTTTTTTTGTTTTTCACGATGACATGAACAAGAATAACAATTGCTAATATAAAATACACTATATATATAAAGATAATTTTATGACCTTACCATAGAACAACAGTCTAAAAAAGTGACTGACAAAGATGAAAAGAGAAAAAGAGATAGAGAAAGAAAAGAAGACTAACAATCTCTTATCATTTGTCCTGGTAATGTGCCCAAAAGTTTTCTGGTTTAAGTTCATTTCACTTAAAAACAAAAAAAAACGATTATTTTAAAAATTCATATATAAGTAGATACATATATACCAATACATACATGATAATTTTATTTTTGTTTTTAAATTTAAAGTTTTTTATCTTGTATTGTTTTATAACAGTGTGATGCTATAAATATGACATATTATAATCATGTATTACTTGTTATGACAGTCAACTCGCATGAAAAAAAAAACCTAAATAATAATAAATAATAACATAATTTGAAATTCTGAATTAGTTTATTTTATTTGTTATTTTTATTATAAGAATTTGAGTATAATATTGGTCCTATCCATAACAGCACACCAATAATTTTCTTAATAATGAGTTATCTAATGAATTCGAAACAAATGTATTGAAAAGTTATATATAGAAAAAAAAATAGCTGAATTTTATAAAATCGAATTGGAAGATTTATAAGCGGTGCAAGGTCAAAAGTTCCATGGAACTTCTGACTAACCTATGTAACCTATTGCTACCAACTGTAAGATCATTACTAAATTAGAATTCCATATAAAATATATTATATACACAAAAATATACTCATACACATACAAGTATTTTAGAAAAAGCGTATAATAGCCCTGATTTTGTAACCAACTATAACAAAATCCCTTTTAATTATTTTTTTTGTTATATAAGCACTTAAAATATTGGTGTTAACCAAACTAAATTTTTGAAACCTTAATTTTATAACCATCTATAATTCAAACCCCCACTATTTAAATTTTAGAGTCAGTTAAACGAGTCCCAAATTAGATTTGGAATCCTGTCCTAAGTCCTGAAACAAAAATCTCATGAGAGTTTTGTGTCACAGAGATAGACATGCCATTATAAACAAACATTTTTAAAACTAAACTGAATGTTTAAATTTATTTCAATCAATTTTCTCTATTAAAAATAGAAATGAAAATATTATGACCCGATATGAAATTTATTAATTTACCTGATTCCCAGTATTCCCATATATTCCCAGTCAAATGAATCATTATTTTAAATATTTTAGTTTTTATATCAAGATTTATATTTTATTAGCCTTTAATTTAAAATTTTAGCTCATATTTTTATGATTTTCTTAAATTTGCGAATAAATTAAAAATAATAAATGTAGAATTTTTCTTTTGACGTTAATTTTTCCTTCTAAAAAAAGATTGTTCTATTTTTTTATTACCTACCTGAACGTTTTTCTTATATCATTTCAAAAACTAATGATATCTCACATACATACTTTTTTTTTTTTTTTTTTAAAGAAATTTTTTTTTTTTTTGTTTTAAGTTAATTTTTACATTGTGAATTTTCTATTTTTTATTATATTTAAAATAAATTCAAAAAAAAAAAAAAAAAAACTTATAAATTAGACAGAGTGTCATCTAGTGTAACTATATGAGTTACTTATATGCTGTATAAATAAGATGAAAGAACTTCATTATGTTATCTTAAAATAAAAACGAAAAAAAAAAAAAAAGAAAACATAAATTCAAAAAGGAAAAAACTTTGGGAAAAAAGTTTTAAGTTTTACTTAAATCATACTTTTGTTTAGTTCATATCATGAAAATTTTGGTAGTAGAAGCAAAATATTGTATTCTTAAGTTTCTTTAAATTTTTTTTTTACTTTAATTTGAGATGTGTTGCATTTTATAAGAAAGCATTAAATTTAAAAGCAGTAAAAAAAAGTTTTTCTAAAGAAATTAAACAAAAACCAGCAAATGAAAAGTAAATGTAATGTAAGTGTTGCCGTAAGGTATTTTATGAAAATAATAAAAAATTAGCATTATAAAATTGCATAATTTTAGGATTATGTAAAATTTAAATGTTGTGAAAACCTATTCTTTATTTAAAAAAATTTACTTAATTTAATAATAATGTTATAAATATTTACTAATTTTATTATTTAAATGTTTATAAAATAATTAACATTGAAAAATTTCCATGAAAATATAACTACTTTGAAGAATTTATAACCTTAAAAATACAAAGACAAAATTTTTAAGTATATCATTTTGTTTTATTTAAAACTTAAGTACTCATCTCTTGTCAAGGAAAAATTAAAATGAAATAGAATGTTATTTAAACTCATGTTCATGTATTACATTTATTTAATCCAAATGTTAAGGTTAATTGTTTTATTTCGCTTGTTTTTTAACTTAAGAATTGTTTTTCTGTGTTTGTTGTTACAGAGTTGATTAAAATTAATATTTCAAGCAGTTTTTTTTTTTTAATGAATACAAAATTTAAAACTAGTAATTTTAATTTTTATTTAAAAATATTTTTAATTTATTTATTTATTTACATCAAATTATACATGATACAACATGAATGAACGATACATTGTAGCCTCCTCTGTCAATTTTAATAACTGGTGTTGAGGTAGATGTGTTTTACGAAAATATTAATTGACTTGTTGTTTATTTAGCCTCGTATGTATATGATGGAATCGTTGTATAATTATAATTTAAAAATAACTTGATTTAAGTTTAATTTAAAAAGAAGACCAATATTATAGCTACGCAATTAAAACCGGCTTTAATATGATTTCAATAAATTTATTTTAAAGGGATTTTAATAAATTTTTAAAATTGCTTGTCTTTTAAAGTTGCAATTAATTGTATTAGCACCTAATTTTTGTAAACTAATTGTTGTGTAACCAATTTGCGTAAATATATGAGTCAACTAATTTGATATGATACGGATTCAATTACAGATTATGATTAAAATTTTAATACTTTATGAGCCATCATGTTTTTGCTTGACAAATTTCTTAAAAAGTAGAATTCAAAAAAACTTTGAATTTTATATATTATATATATAAGAAAAACTAAAAAACCAAGAGATACGTTCTAAATTTTAAGGAAGCTGCACATAATTCAGAACAGATGTTACCACTTAACACGTTTAACTTTGGAAAAATATGTACAGATGTCTAAAAATAGTATTAAATTTTTGACCCCTAATAGATTTTAAACTAATAGATTTTAAATTTCACAAAATGTTATTTTAACACAACGGTAAATTTAAATACAGACTTGAAGAAATTGTATTATTTTGAGATTGATTTAAAAAGTTAAAGAAAATATCTTTCGTTTCACGTATCTAGATTGAAAAAAAGTGTTAAACAAAACCTGAGTAAAAAGATTTAAAAATAGGGTTTTTTATTCAAGTTAGAAATCCATAACTCTATAATGGCTGGTATTTTATAAAAAAATGTATATGTATAAAACATTCATTTTTTAAGAGACCTAACCATGATTAAAATGAATCTACTTTAAATCATGTAGAAATTTTGAAAAGAAACGGAACTATGTTCTTGAAACGGGTTTTTTTTTCAGAAATGTGTTCATTACCAAAAATGTCAGAGATTAAAAAAAGATTAAGATAGGAAAACAATGATTGTTAAAAGTATGATCATAGGTGACAACCAAAATAATCATCAAAAATATCAAATTAAAGAAAATTATACATATTGATATCAGAAAAACTCTTAATACTTAGTATCGAGAAACTTTTCGACTCACACATTTGCTCGACTTTTGCACATCAACGTAGGTAACAAAACAAAAGCACTTTTCAAGAACACAAGCAAACAATATAGCGCTGAACAACTGTTATAGTTATTTCATTTTAGTTGAAAACTTCAGTTCACTTTCTGAGAATAATTATAACTTTTAATCAAATAGGTCAACACTAAATGTTTAAGAAAGTTTTCAAGCATTAGTCTGTAAAATAATGCAATAAATGGGATTTCCTCAAAAGAAGACTGCCTGAGTAACAATTCCGTTAATACAATTTTCTATAAAAAATTGATGCATTTGAAAAGTATATGATATAAGTTCCTTAATTTTGTTTTTTTAACTTTAAACATCTCTAAAATAACGAATAAAAGTTGCCCCTAAATATAATTATTTAAAAAAGTTTTGAAAGTTTTCATGTTTCAAAAGTACTTTAAAATATGAATTTGCAAAACGGCAACACTTCTATTAAGAAAATACATTTGCAAAATTAGAAATCAAAAAAAAAAATTTCATCATGAAAAAAAATAAGGGGGAAAAAAAAAATTTTACTATAGAATTCTTCAAATGATGGATGATTTCAACACATGGGCTGATAAAAAATTACAGTAGTATATAAAATTGTGTGTTACAGAACACTGAACATATTACATTTACAAGAGTAGATATATAATATAAGTACATGTATATCTAAAACAATATTAACTAGAGAATAGATTTTCTCGGAAAATTACATTAACAATTTAAAAACATATAACATAATATGCATATATGTGTATACATCAGAGACGAAGTGTATCTATATTGAAATGAATGTTTGTTTCCCCAAAAACAAGGTCATGAATATTCAAGTTATTAAATCTCTGATATTTAAGAGAGATTTGGGCGGTAAAAGTACAGAAATAATAGAACAACAAAAAATAGTGTGACTTAAAATAAAATTAAAGAATTAAAAAAGAAAATTCAGATTTTTGTATACAAGTTTTTTAGTAAGTCATGGTATCAGTATATCTTTTAACACTTTTTAAAAATTTTTCCTGCTTTAACTTCTTTATTCTAACACCTTGTCACTGATATTTATACATAAATTTTTGCATTGTAAATTAAGTAATATGACTGAAAATACATAGATTTATATCTCAGTAACAGAAAAATTACAAGATATCTGAGGTAATTTGAAGCAACTTTCAAACCCACACAATACTATTTCCATAATATTTGTTTGTATATATTTATAGAAAATTTTATAAAACTGTAGTACCTACATAAATAAAATTATTATGTTTTTTTTTTTTCTGTTTTATTAGTGTGCAATTGAAAGTATACTTCATTTGACACCTTATTTTGTTTTTACCTCTGGTCATACTCAAGTATCAAAATAGTTTTATTTGAGTTTGTTTAATTTATACATAAAGGAGATTACATTTAGGTTGATGTTTGTGACAATTAACTCCCATCATTATTTAGAAACCCATGAAACCCTACAATGCGATTGAAAACAAAAATCAAGTCAATCTGCAAAACTAAGATTTCTTATAGGCGTCCATTTTCACAACAATAATAATAATATAAAGAATTTTAATTAAAAGGATTTTTTTTTTTTTTTTAAGAATTAATTACATTTTCTTTATCACTTTTGTTGTAAAGGCTATTCTGAAAGATCAAGATAAAGTTTCTTCAAGTCAAGAAAACGTTATTTAATTAAAAATCATATTCTGAGCTTTGAAAAATTTTTGCACCTGGCAAGATTCTGGTTTATTCTGATTTTTCGACTTTAAAACGGAAAGAAGGAATTAAGAATACAAAATTGCTGTATAAGTTATGGTTTTTTTAAAAGATGTTGGACATATATTACGAGTTTCCAACTATATGTTTTATGAAAAGGCAAGTATCAGTTTTGTTTAATGTTAAATTTACAAAAGAAATTAAAAAAAAAACAATGTTATGTACATTTTTGTTATAAAGTTTAATTAGAAATAATCTATTGAGGTTCTTAGATTTAAAAAACTATTTTCTAGAATTTAACTTCTAAACATCTGAATACTTTAGAGGGGCTGTTTCTTCGCAATATAAAAGAAGTTCTGCCACGCAATTATTTTTTAACGAAAGCTTATTCTGATTAAAATTGCATTACTTTATCATGAAGTAATTTTGCAGAAAGACGCAGCTGATGAGTGAAGGGGCAAAGAGTATTGTATTTTTTGAAACTATTTGGTAATATGGTAAAATAGTGAAGAGATATCATCTTCTTTATCTTCTATGTAAAATTTGAATTTCCCAAGATAATTATTGTATTATAAATCATATCTTTAAAAAGCACTCTAAATAGGGTTCTAAACAGCAATCTAAAAAGGGTTAAAAAGAAAATTATTAAAAATATTTACATAAATGTCATAAGTTTTATAATGAGATTGAATAAAAAATATTTTTGTACATGAAAGCAGTCGATAGTACATGAAAGCAATGAAGAAAAAGTGATATATCAGAAAGAAGAAAAATCAACTTAAAACAGAAGGAAATCACAATCATTGAATTCATTTTTCTTGTTAATTTTCCGGTTCGTTTTTCATAAGATGTAATTTTTAGATATATATGAAAAAAAAAAATCATACTTTCTGTTACTTTTGTATTGATAAAATGTAATGAAGAAAATTAAAATATATTAGGTGAGTTGAAAAGTAAAGGATGTTAATATAACACTTAGAACAAAAATATTTTTACTTAATTTTTTTTAAAGGTCTTGTGTTAACACTATGGATACAATCACATTATGACACAACTATAAATATTTTTGTTCTGTTTATTCTAATTTCAAAAGAAATTGGTACATTTATTTTATTTTATTTTCAAATATTTTACATCCTACATAAAATATATCTAAAACGCAAAAAAAAAAAAAAAACTTAATTATTTTATAGTGAAACCAATTTTGTAGACTTCAGCCAAAAATTTTCTAAATGACAAATTTATATTACGTGTTTCTCCTTTACTAATTAATTTTATTTAATGTTTAAAAATAGTATTGAAAAATATCTAGATACTATGTATAGGTGTATGAAAACAATATATTAAAGTAACGTGTTATATATTATTATATTGCAAACATATTAGATATATATTGTATATGTATATTATTTAATTCAATTCTTAATTCTTACACATAACATAAATATTCCTTTTTTGTGCAGTTAACAAAACAAAAAACAAGAATTGAAATTTGGACATATTCATTTGCCCATATATCACCTAAGTTTATATTTCATTGTTTTTATATGTAATTATTAAGATACATTGTTTAAAATTACATACAATACAACCACTTTATCTGAATTAATTTTTAATTGTTGGAATAGAATATTATATTAATTTTTGTATTTGTTACTATTTTCCTGTACCGTTATTTTTATCATATTAAATTAAATTTTCAAGTAATTACGAGATAAATAAATGATTCTTTAGTCTCAAAAAAAAAAAAATTTGAAAAACTAGGTTATTAATTTAATTCAGTCCGTGTATCCGTGCAGAATATTTATATGGTTTCAGAAAAAATAATGAAATTTTAGCCATGGATAGATCTTTTAAAAAAATTAATGTTGTAGAACAGCTTTTTTATCAAGCCCCAGTCATTGCAGAGCTATAGTTCCTCAAGGTTTGAAAAAATCCTACATTCAAATTTGTTTATCTTAGGTTTTGCTTAATATCTTTTCACTCTGAAAACGCCAACGAGAGGACCTTTTTACCTTAATCAATATTAAAATTATGCAATTATACCGTTATATGAAGGAAATAAATTCTTACAAAATTTTTTTAAGAATTTGTTCCCAGGAGCCTCGGTGACTTAGTGGATAAGAGCGTATAGAATACGCTGTAAACACCGAAGGAGTGTGGGTTCGAACCTCACACACGTCGTAAGAGGTATTCCCCCTTACGATATTTACAGCCACGTCTGAACATGAAAGGCTGCGTAATTTACTGTCCACATTTATGTGGCAGAGAAATGCATTAAAAAAATTTAAAAAATATCTTCGGAATCCTTTTAGATATAACCTTCAAATTTTGAGAGAAAAAAGGGATTTCACAATTTTACCATAATGTTACCTCAGAAAAAACTTTTTATGCTTCCCTCTGTTTAAGAACTATCAGAGGTAAATAATTGGAAATTCACTATTTTTAATTCTTGTCTTATTTTTGATTTTTTCTTATATATGCTTAATCTTTCCTAATGTTTTTTTTTTTCAATTTAGAGTATAATATAAAATAGTCAAATAGAAATAAAATAGCTAAAATATATAATGGGATGATAATTAATTCTTTATTTTTTGTTTCATGTATCACAGACTTGAGTTTTATTCTTTATTTATTTTTTCTCTCTCATGATATCCTTAACAAAAAATAAAAAGGAATTTATCACAAAGTTTAAATTAAATTTAGTATATGTATTTAAAATATTTTAATTAAAGACGTGTTAAATATATCTTGAAATGAAAGGACTGTATCTCTTATATTAAATTTTTAAAATAAAAGAAAAATTCTTTGAATTGAAAAGATTGTAGATATAAATTCTTAAAATATTTAAGTAATTAGACAAAATGCTAGAATTTTTTAAATATTTTTTTAAGTATGTAATATATATTAAAATATCGTAAAGAGATATCCAAATGACGCCACAAAAAAAAAAAACAAATTTTTATTTTATTACAAAAATTTTTAAATTTAGGAAAATTAAATTATTAAGAAAAACAAAATAAATCCATTATAGTAAATTGCATTTTAAAGTTTTTAATGAAAATTTAATTATAATAATATTTTTTTCAATAAAATTTATCCAATATATTCATTTAGAATAACAATTTATGGTGAATATTCACATAATAACGCTAACACTATTTTAAACATTATTGTAATAGGTTTGAGTTCCCCATGTATCTTAAGTTTCTCTATATTATGTATTTTTAAATTAATTTAAATTAATAAAAATTACTATTCTAAAATAAAT
The DNA here is from genome assembly GCA_947095535.1 of Poecilobothrus nobilitatus. NCBI lineage: Eukaryota > Metazoa > Arthropoda > Insecta > Diptera > Dolichopodidae > Poecilobothrus > Poecilobothrus nobilitatus. The sequence goes on along the minus strand of OX352773.1, from coordinate 13,845,403 downwards.
ATAATTTGTTTTACTTTTACGATATATAGTGATGGTTTTTAGAAAGTAAACTTAGACTTTTTACAGCCATTTTTGTCTCCTTGTCTATCATTTCATATCTACGATTCTATTGTGCCCTGGAACCCATATTAATTTTATGCTTTTATTTATTGTCATTAAAGTTTTCCTGATTTTGACCAGCTTTTAACTGTATGGGCTGGTTGTTCGATAGATTTTTAATTGCATTAAGTTCGCTTAAACAATAAGTAAAAATATCGAATAAATTTTTTTTCGAATGAGCACATAAGAGCTTCGTATATAGCCATACTATCTCTGCATTATATATTTCTGTTTCTGGGTGATAGGATTTTATTAAGATTTAGGACAGAATAGGATTTTATTCCTCGTAAACAAATAGCGAAGACAACACCTCTTTCTAATTTTGAAGCATCCATAAATATTCTGTAAGTATAAAATTTATCAAGTGCTGGTTGATGCTGGTATGTTGTATCGAGTGCTGACTGATATACTGGAATGTTAGAATGTATATGGTTTCTTTTGCTATACTAAGAGATGAATGTATCTACATAATTGATTGCATTGAATAGCCAAGGCTTGCTCTCCTTATATTTACGAATTGCGGTATCGTAGGAGATTTCGTATTTCTACGATAGTTTAAAGGTTTTAACAAGTCTGGACTTTGTTGGTATTATAATATCATTATTAACAATGTTACTCTGTGCAAGGGGTGCTAATTTAAGTTGCTTGCAAAATCGTTTCATTACAAACAAGTTTCTTCTTTCAGTAAATGTAAGAAAATCGGATTCAATATATTATAAGCTGTGAATATTGATGGTTTCACAAAATTAATGTTTTTTGCGATACTTATCTGCCGTAGTTAAAATTTAACTGTTTTATTTTAAACGGTGTAGAAGTTTTGTAAATGGACGACAGATGGACGAACGAACGACGACCACATGGACGAACGAACAGACAAATGGACAAAGTGAAATTAATAGCAAATTTTTTCGAAATATTTTCAAAAATGTGCTAAAAATCCATTATAATAAATTGCATTTTAAACTCTTTACAGGATAATACTAATAATGAATCATTATTTGAAAATTTATAATGTATCTTAAGTTTCTCTATATGACGTATTTTTAAATTATTTTAAGAAAAAGTAAGGCATTTAAAAAATTTATTTAAAAGATCATTAATTGTTAAATTATCGTAATTATAAAATTAAGAACATATTCAAAGAATTTTGGTTAGATATTAGACATTTTTTTTTTTATAATTGAAAACTTTTAAATATTATTTAATGAATTTTTATTAAAATTTTATTTACAAAAATAAAAAACTAACTAATTTTTCATTTTTATTTAAAAAAATCTTTATAATTAAAATTTTGTTTGCTTTTTTTAAATAATTAGAAAATAACAAAAATATTTTCTTCTTGTTATTGTTTTACTTTTTTAATTTAACTAAAAAAAAAAGTTCTTTTAATGAAAACAACTTTTAAATTAAATTCTTTCAAAAAAAATAATTTAATTTTTAAAAACTAATATAGTGATAAAGGCAAGGTTTTTTTTTTTTATAATGGCGACAATATCCTCATTAAAATTTTTTCATACTTCAGATTTATCTGTTTGATATTCAATAAAAAAAAAAAAAAATATTAAAATAAAATAAGAAAAAAATTTTTATTCTAGGAAAATCATTTTTCGTTTTTTTTTGTTTTATTCTAAAATATATTATTATTATTAATTCAGAATAAAATTATTAAATATTTTTAGAAAGGGATTTAAAATAAAATGTTTTGGCATAATTTTTAGGTATTGAAAATAATTGTTCAAAATTTTGCATAATTTCAGGAGCTGAAATGTAAGGCATATTGAAAATTTTTTTGTTAAAAATTGCTGATCAAAATATTTTTTGTGAGAAAAAATTAAATTTTATAAAAAAATTTTCATATTAGTTATTTAATGTTCATATATATTATTCATATATTATTAAAGATTAATTAAGGATTAATTAAAGATTAATTTAATATTTTCTACAATATTTTAAAATAAAACTGCATAATCATTACTGTATATATAAAATATGAATAATCTGATTAATCAGATTTATCTGTCTGATATGTTCCTTCTTGTTTCTAAAAGAACATTTACTTTTATGGAAAATCAGCGGACTAAACTATCAATTTAGCTGTCATATAATGGGTTTCGTCAATCACAATTCAATCAAAATTATACTAATTGCAAGAACTTTTTCCTAATTCACGTTTTTGTATTGAACATAAAAAATCGGCATTTATTTATTTCAACTAATGTAAATAAAATATTATGAGATAATATTATATATTGATTTAACAAGTTTAAGAACCTATTTCATTTTTTGAAATCACTTTTCATTTCATTTCACTACCTAATTAAAATCATAAAAAATAAAAAAAAGCTAATTAGAAATATTAATGCCACTTTAAAATTAACATAAACACAAAGAAGAAAAAATGTGAACATATTTATAATTAAAATATATTTTAAAAAATTCAAAATGAATTTAATAAATCAAGTGAACTTCTATAATATAAATCCATTTTAATAAATAAGAGAGAGTGGAAAGAAAAAATCAAAATGACAATAAATGTATAAAAATCAAAAAAGAAAATTTATATTCATAATATAAAAATTCATTTTCTATAATGGTGTAGGTATACATATATGTACATATATTTATGAATATTCACAACATATATATACACGTACACGTATATATGGCATTTTAAAACTTTAAGATTTTTATGTTAATATTAAAAAAAATAAAATAAAAATCCCCATGGTTAATTCTAGATGATTTTAATCCTCTCTAAAGCGTATTTTTATGTCCTAAATATACTCATACATATATAACTATATTTATATAATATGTAATAATATATAAGTTATATATTAAATACATAGTACGTACCATATTTTATGAATGTCTATTATATAATAATCTTTTAAAATAAAATTGTAAATAACCGAACAATTTCAAATAATTTTAGGGACTTTGAAGGTTTTTTTTTTTTTTTTTTTTTTTTCTTTCTTTTAAGTACTTGACAGTACTTGAATATTTTCCTTTTTCATCACAGCATCTATATACTTTTCTTCTGTATTAGTATTGGAAAGTATCCAATAGTAAAGTTTATAGAAATTTCATCTCAATTTTAAAATATATGAATAATAAAAATTTATAAATTGGAATTCGGTATGTGTTTTTAGGAAGATTGAAGAAGTTCTCATATTATTTTTGCATATTATTTAAAAAAAAAAAAAAAAATTATTATTCCCTTCAGACATTTTCTATGTTCAATTTATGTTATAATATTTTCACTCGCATTTTATTTATTCGTTTATCATTATTATCAGTATCATTCAACATTATTGGAACTTTAATGTATGCATTTTATTTCCTATTTTTTGACATTCAAGTACATTAAAACTGTCGGAATATTTTAAACTTCAAAACAAAAAAAAAAAAACAAAAAACATAATAGTGAAATGGTAAAATATAGAAGAGATTCGTTATATTTATAGGAACTCCACTATTAAAAATTTATCTCTTATACATTTCTTCAACAAGCCAAAAAAAAATTAAATGCAGTAGAATGTTGCCAAATAATAGTTACAAAATTAAATTTAACCATATAAATAAATCTTCAATTAAATATCTACAACACTCTTTCTTATTTTTCTTTAACTTCTATTAGAGAAGAATAATAAAAGTTAAAGAAAAATAAGAAAGAGTGTAATGTTTACTGTATCAACTTTAGAATAGGTGCACAAGCATAACAATGATTATATGAGAATATAAATTTCGTAGTTGTTTGATAACTACCCGAACTTATTGCATTTATAGATCATCAAGTTTTTCAGAAATCATTGGCATAAAACTTAACTTCTTTTGGAAAAATTTTAGATATGAATCTTGAATGGACGCTGAATTAAATGAAAATAAAAAGAAATGGTATGATAGATACTCGAAATTGTCCGTCAACTTGTTTAATAGAAAAGGTTGCATTTAAATAAAATTGTAATGGTAAAATTATATAACCCATTATTCTTTGAGATATCGTGCCGACGGACGAACGAATGGACGCAGAAAATTCTGAATCGACTCAGAATGCAATCCTATAGGCAAGAATAACTAATCCCGCTTTTCATACATACTTCGCTTCTTATTTTTTTAAATGTTAAACGAACGTACTTTTGAATGAAATTTAAGAACTTGAATAAGTTTAAGGTTTTATTTATCTAATTTCGACTGTATTATAAATATAAAAACATCAATAAATGAGCTTTATTTTCATTATATTTATAAGTAAATCTTTCTATGCCTAATACCATTGCTTCTTATGTCCTTAAAGTATTTATGAATATTACCAAAAATTCTTTTTCATTTTCTTTTGTTGTTGTTTTTATTGTTGGTGTTCTTATTGCGAGGAAATGTAACGTTCACAGTTTTTGTTTTTCGTTATTATTTTATTTTTGAAGATTCTCGCTGTGCTATCGTATCCCTCTTAGATGTTTACAACTTAAAAAAGTTGCAAAGTATCATGTACTTTGAATTTATAATGTAAAAATTATATATGTATATGTATATATAAATAGATATTATATACATGAATTGATTCAAATTTATATTTATATTTTATAGTACAGATTTAATATTATATTTTTTAAAGCTAAGAAAAGGCAACAAAATATCAATAAATTTAAAAAAAAAAAAACAAACATTTGAAAAATAAAAAAATTTTTTTGCGAAATAAAATATATAACTAATGTGTAAAAGGACTTTGCTGTTTCAAAAATTTATTTTGTAAATTTTCTTCCTTTTTATATATAGAAAATATATTTAAAAATTTTAAAATGTCGCAAAAATTTCTCACGCAGGCACTAGGCAATTACTGAAAATTTGTTAATGAAGGGGAAAAAAATACTTGGTTTAGGTTTTTTTGTAATAGGTTATAAGTAATCTACATAATTAGCTCTGGATCCCCAATTTGCATCAGCTAAACTTCAAATTCTAAAAAAGTTATACTTAGATAATTTCGAAAAAATATTAATTAAAGTATGGCCGATAACCCAGGCGAACTTTGATAATGTTGTACATAATCAAAATATCGTACCCTACAATCTATCTAAATTATTCTCCTATTCATTCAAATCTAAATAAAAGAGAAGATGAATATTGATCTAGATCGAAAGGACAAAATTAAAAAAAAAAATTGAGGTACTTAGAATTAAAAGTTTGCAATTAAAGTTAGTTAGTTGATTAAGCTTCAAATGCGGCTAAAAACATTTGTTCATTATAACATTTTTGCTAGACAAATTAAAATCTAGAAATTTCAACTATATGAAAAAGTGACAAATAATAAATTAAGGGGGATAAAAACTGGAAATAGTTTCCAACTATGAATTTAAGAGAAATATTTCTTTATTCCAAAATTATAGCATTTTCCATATAGAAGCTTGTTCTGTTTTTATTAAATCAAAAAAGGAATTTTTAGAAGGCTTTGTGTATTACTTCTAAATAGTGCATTAAGTAGAAAAACTAGAGCTATTTTCATTTACAAAAATGCAATTATCTCTGATATTTTATAAATCTTTGTTTATTTTCCTTTCAAATCAGTTAAAAGATAAATAAGTCACTCAAGCATTAACATAAGAAAAGCTTTGCGTAATAGATTCTTAAATTGAAAACACACAAAAGTTTCTTGTATACTTCAATATCTCTGGATCCACATTATTAAAATTCCTAGACCCCAGATTTTCCAGTACCTTCGTGATTGACTTTAAAGAAGTGTGGCAATATCCAGAAATTAAAAAAACAAATCCAAAAAGAATGTACCGCAATAGAAGTCGGCACTCAAGTAAATGTGACTAAATTAATCGATGATTCTTTGAAGAATACTACAATGAAATAAATAAGCTTGAAGCTTTAAAATCGATATACATAAGAATCTTACATTAATTTTTAAAATGTATTTTACGACTTAATTATAACTATACAATATATACTTTAATTTAATCTACGTTTAGATAAGAATTAATACAACATTTTACATAACTAAATATTATAGGTTGATCCTGTACATTAATGATAATACTAAATCAAATTAGGTTTTTCAAAAAAAGGTAAAAACTGAAGAGAAATTACAATCGATACCTATTATTATTCTTGTAGATAATTTCACAATTGACCATTATTATAGAGTAATTGGCCCGAAAATTATAAAATTACACCTGAAGTCTAATGTACCTATTTTAAAACTCTCAATTGTAACCGAATTGCATAATAGACATTATTTTATCTATCCAAAATTAAAAGAGACATTATGTAAAATTTATACTGAACAGAAAGAAATAAAAATTTTCAAGTTTCGGAACATTTTTGAGATTTCACTTTTTTTGTTTTGTACTTTGCACATTTCTGACACAATTCCTTCTCCCATTTATAAGTTTTTTTTCGAAAAAAAGTCGTTATCCTGTTTCTATCATCAATCGTCTGAATTTTTCGTATCTTTAATTACTTCTTTTAGAAAAAAGTCGTTAAGACTTGTGGAAAAAACAAAATATATATATAAATATATATATATAATATAATATACCATATATAAAATTGAATAACCCTTATTTATTCCACAAATTAAAATCAATTGAAAAGGTGTGAAAAATATCTGTTTTTAGCGAATTTCTATTTTTAATATTTTATCGAATGTTACGAAAAATTTTGAATTATTAAAAAATTTCCCTAAAATATATTTTTAGAATATAAGGCTTCCTATTTTCTTTCTTTCTTTTAATGTTAAATAAGAATAAGACCGATTTGTTATAGGCTGCTTTATGATAAGAACTACAATGAATGTGTTGAGAACTACTCACTTTTACTTTAAGAATAAATTTTAGAAATAAGAAGTATAACTTTTAAAAAATTTTGATCACGTATTTTAAATTAAATACATTATGACGTATATTATAAAATGTCTAGTGTAAAAGTAAAGTAAATATAAGGATATTCTATTTAAAATAGATAAAAAAAAAAAAAAAAAAAAAAAAGAAACAAAAAATCAAAACAATATATTTAAACATAATGTAGTATATATGTATATATAAATATATATAAATTTATAAGGATAAAAAAATAAAGGATAATGAAATATTATTTAAATAATAAATAATGATGTTGTCGTGAAATTTTCTTTTGTCAGGGGGAGTTAAAATAAAAAGGAATTTAAAAGGAATACATTATAGTCTATATACTCATAATCTATATTTTATATAATTTATTTTAATCTATATATTATGTATCATTATTAAACTATATTATCTTATAGATAATTTTTATTCTTATTATTTCTTTTTTGCATCTATAAATTTATTTTAAAAGCTTATAAGTATCAAATTATGGTATGTTGAAATCTATATACAAAATTATAAGAAAAGATTTTTCTTTTAAAAGTTTAAAATTTTAGTATTTTTTTCATTTACTCTTTTTAAAATTTAATGGTATGTTAAAAGTTTTTTTAAATAATTTGCTTTGTACCTAATTAAAATTTGAATAAATGAAAGAAAATTTTAAAATGTTGCTAAAATGATGATTTTTTTTTGTTTTAGGTATGTGGTTTGATTGCCAATAATAGTAATTATAAAGAAAGAAAAGTGCAATTTATAATGATTTTAAAAATGAGCAAAATATTATGATATTAAAATGTTTTGAAAAGTTTTTAAAGTGCAATTTTAATCGATTTAAAAAAAAAAAGTGGTTTTTTCTAATGATTTTTAAAAAATGGTAATATACAAAAAAAAAAAAACTATATTTAAAAAGTAATTTAAATTCATTAATTTTTTAAAAGTTTTAAATTAAAGGATATTTTTTTTGTTTTTTCTTTTAATGTTAAAATAATTTTCTTAAAGAAAATTCATCGTAATAGTATTAAGAAAATATATAATTTAAAACATAGGAGCCTCGATAGCCTAGTTGTTAAGAGTATATGTAAAATATACCGTAAATACTGAGGAAGTATTGGTTCGAATCTTATGCTACTTGTGTCATTTAGAACTACTACTGTAAAGGAAATGCTGAAGTTTGGTTTAAAAGACGGTGGTTTTGGTTGGTTTAAGTTCAACAGTATTCGGAATAATCACATGTAATTCCTCTGAGTCAATTTTAAAGTTTTCGACCGATCCATCCTAAAAAATAAAAAAAAAATCATTTGATCAACACCAACAAGTGTGGCCCCAGTTATAAACATATCTAAATGTATTATACCTGTAGTTTAACACTATCCAAACTGTAGAGGAAACAGTTTCGGTATATGATACATAAATTATTCCTTAGAATATATATTTCGTTTGAAAATTCACTTAATTTCAAAAAATCTAATCAATAAACATATTCTAAAGTGCAATATTTTCGATATATTTAAATAAATTAAATATATTTTATATTTTTATATATAACTATACAGAAAGTCATTTAATATGATTTAAGTTAAAAAATACAAATTAACGAAAGGCAAATAATATCTTGAAAGGATGTGTTTGGTAGACCAAAGCCAAAATCTAGTCTTTTAAAAAATTTCAAAAGGTAATTGTTCTTTGCTATAATAAGCCATTCTTATGTCTACTTAGCAAAGTTGACACCGTACAACATTTTTTTCAATTCGTTTTAGATGAACCTTTCAACCGAATCACTTAGTGGACGTATATTTTTGTCATATGATGAAATAATCTGAAATTGAAACTAATTGTTATTTTAAAAGATTTCTTAAATGTGTTCTTTACATTTTAGAATTTAAAAAATATTTCTGCTATATCAATTTAGTCCTATACATAATTTTAAAGAAATGATACAGAGAAAAATAAATCTCTTTTATGCGTTATATACTTAAAAAGTAGAAAAGAAAATAACAAAACTAAGTATACATGCATTTAAAATATCTGTACTTAATTAATTAATTTATTAACAAAGAAATAAAAAGTTTTCGATTTTTAGAATAGAAAATCATAATACTTTATCGTTCTAAAGAAAAATTACCAATAAATCAATCAGTATATAGCAATTCATTAAAATTTTTTTTAAAGAAATGCTTTCTACAAACGTACCTATACTTCTTCTTCCTAATTTTTACTTTTTCCATTTACTTTTTTTAATTTTCAATTTTAAGATACTTTCTTTGTTTTCAATTGTAACTTTTCAATTCAATTTGGTTTTGAAATCATCCAAAATCTTTGAAATTTTTCATTTTAAGAATTTATCTTTTCTTTTTAGTTCCTTTAAAAAGAAAATTCAAAATTCAATTTTTCAAAAGATTGACATCGAAAAGAATCTATATAAAACTGCTCTAGGTCTATAACAAAACGAATGAAGAATTTTTTTCAATTTTTCTTTTTCTTTTTACCTTCACTGATTTTCTTTTATTTTCGGTATATACACACGATGAATTCAAAAAGGATGCAATGAAATGTTGACAAAATTACTTTTTGTCTTTATGTTATTTTTTCACTTATTTCTTTTTTTTTTTTTTGTTTTTTATATTTTTAAGCATCGCTAATGGCAATATTTTAGAATTTTATATTTATGTATATATACATACATTATATCTATTTTTATAGATACGTATGATATATTGAAGAATTGCATATGAAAAGCAAAGACAAGATTTTAAAAATTGTAAAAATTAAATGAACAGATCATTTTAAATGGAATTGAGCGTTTTCATAAAACATGTACATAAACATCTTTTAGTACACATACCTATGCACATTTAATACAGTGAAATATAGAAAAAATAAACAAGAAAAAAAACTTTTTCGCGGTGTCAAACAATACAAAAATATACTAATCGCGAACAATAATATTATGAGATTAAATTTAATTTGATTTAGTCTATATTTAGTACGTTTATTATTTAAAAGATAGAATGTCTGGTCAGGAAGTTTAAGTGATTTTAGGTACTATTTAATGACAAAAGTTACATTCTTCTTATTTGGTAAATTATATTGCAATCGATACCCAAAATAAAATATGAAGGAAATTTATTTATTTTATATTAAAACATCCTAGGTGAGCTCGGCTAATGCACCTACAAAGATTTATCTCATGTTATTGTTTTAAAGAAACATCGAAATTTTATTTATAAGTTATTTGAAATCTTCTTTAATTTAAATTTTTCTAATTTTTTTTATTTTCCTATGTTGCGTTGTTAACCTATATGGTAAACCCAAAAGATTTATATGTAAATTAAAAAAAACCATATTTTCTAACGTTTTTGTAACGTTTTTGTAAGTGTTTTTTTTTTTTCCTTTTTGAAAATTAAGGTATTGTATAAAACATTTTCTTTTAAAAAAGTTCCTATTATCTAAGGTCTTCTGTATCTTAACATCAATATTATTGACTACTAAAAATATCATTCAAATGTTAAATTCGGTTGGTTTGGTTTTGAAATTCAAACAGGTCATGTAATTTTAAATGTTATATATTATGCATATATATTATGCAACTATAAATAGTACATACATACTGCTTTATATTATATACTCTTATATATACATATACATATATATACATAATATTATTTTAAAGCATATTGAAAAAGAATAACATTTTTATATACTATGTAAATGTGAGTTTTTTCTGCCTTGTATCTGTCTGTTAATATTAAAACTCTTTTGTACAATTGCATTTTACTGTGTAAGATTGATACTATGTGGAAATTCTAAAACAAAAAAAAAATAAAAAAAAAAAATACTAGTACACCAATAAAAAAGTATACATATTAGGTATACGTACAAAAAAAAAAAAAAAAAAAACAAATGATTTGTTGTTTTTTTTTGTATTTTTAATACATTTATGTTGAAATGTCCTTGGAATGATTAAATTGGTGTAAAAATAGAAAAGTCAGATACACGAGTGAGAAACATCCAAGAGAAAGAGAAAAGAATAGAGAAAATAAAAACATAAAAGATGAGACAAAAAAAAAAGTAAGTTCAAAATTTTATTAGAGAAAATACACGAATGGAAAGGCAAATTAAATAAAAACCATATATTCTAACATATAGCTATATGTACAATATTATTATACATATGAATTAATATATATTATATACTTAGATGTATTTAAAGTATATATAATATTTTATATTGCATTATATACATTAATATAATATACAGCCCTTACTTTTTGAGATAGAAAAAATACATCATTGAATAAATTATAGTAAAACAAGCGAAATGAAATTTTTGAAGGACAAAAAAAAAAAACAAAAAATTGGAAAAACAACAAAAATTGGAGCAAAATAAAATGTAAGTAAAATGGAGACAAAAAAATAAATAACTTTTGTATTGTAAACCTTTTTAAAAGGAGAATTTATTTAAAATTTAAAAAAATATAAACTATTCTGATCAACAAAAGGATACTTTTATACATTTTTTTTTTTCGTAAATGTTTCGTTAGTAAATGGAATGAATTTTAATTTAAAAAATAACACTTTGAAATATTCTTTTAGAAATTAAGAAATTAGAAACACTTGTGGTTGAGTTTGGTTCGATCGATCGAATCGATTCAGAAAATTTCTTATAAACATAATCAGCTATTAAGCCATGAATTCATATTATACTTAATACCGGCTTATCATATTTAGAAAAAAATTCAAACTCAATCCAAATGCATCCAAATTCAATTTGCGGATTGATTAAAAGGTATGGAGAAAAACATTTATCGTATCACCTTTTAATTTCTCTTATAAATCTGTAAAAATTACAAGAGAACCTGAAACAATCAATTATGGAGTTCTGACAAAAACTCTATAGATATAAATTAAAACCAGTTATAAGAAAGTTCAATACCATATGAGATCAGTAATTAAAAAAAAATAAAAATAAAAAAATTCATTTTGAAAAACTCTTTAAATTGACATTGCACTAAAAAGTACCATTGTTTGAAACAATGGAATTAAAAATTTCTTTAATTAGATCAATTTATAGATAAGTGTTACATGTTTTAAAATACAGTAGCATTTGAAAACATAAATACAATCTACTAAAATAAAATTGAGTGAATCTAGTACGAACAATTTTAAAAAGAAGTCAAAGAAAAATGTGTGGCAACCGAAAATTGAATTCATTTGACAGCATTAACCAAAAAAGAGATTCATTTATCTTGTCTTTATTTTTATTATGTTTCAAAAAATTCTCATTTCTTATAAATGTTAATATAATATTTAATACTTTTATCATCGAAACGTCCATTCATGTACATAATCCCATTAAAACTAATTTTTCAAGATCACAACAAAACGAAATCATGTTTTTCATTGCAAATGAATGAACATTGTCTCGTCGTTCGTAAAAATTTGAAGTGGAGCAAAAACATAAATATTTTTTAAAAAAAAAAGGAAAAAAACAAAATAATAAATAATAAATAGAAATAAAACAAAAAAATAACCAAAGGCGAGAGATATGAAAAAAAAAAAAAAAATTGCAACTAACAAAATAGGAAAAGAAAGAATTAGACTCTTTCTTATTTAAAATGTATCGATGTCAAATTGTAAGAGGATTTCATGCTTATTGGTTATCTAGAATCCTTTTTTTTTTTTTTTTTTTTTTTTAAATAGATATATCCTTAATATCTCAAAATATTTTGATTCAATTCCAAAGTTTCAATATTATTTCTTGGATTTTATTTTGGTTTTGTTTTTTTTTCCATTTATCTTCTGTTTCATTTATTTTTTGTTTCATTTCATTTGTTTTTGATTTTATTTTTTGTTGATTGGTTTACTTTTTTATTTAATTTTGTATTATCCTTTTTTTTTTGTGTACATTGAGGTCGTTTCTATGAACAATTCCATTTTGAAGTAAAGGTTAAAAATGTTAAATAAATATATTAGGTATATGGGAAGTGATTGTGGTATTGGTAACGATTACTTAAAGTTTGAAGGTTTTAAATTTTCATAATAAGATAAATTATCAAAATACAAGAAAATAAAATTTCAAAATATTTCACAGTAAAAAAAAAAAAAATTTATTTTGTGTTTCATCTGAAAGGATATGATTACAAAGAAATGTTTATAAGAACATAAACCAAAATACGATGTAGGGATGATTTAAGGGTTTTATTACTAAAAAATAAACTGTCAAAGTTTTTTTTCATTTTTTTTTTTTTTTTTCAAATTTGAAGGTTTTTTTTTAGTTGAAAATAAGTACAAATAAGTAAAAAATATTTTGATAAAGGTGAAAATCTTAAATTTAGTAAAAACTGATAGTTTTTGTGGTCTGTATTTACCTTTATAAAATGAGAGAGGATTGAAATAGATCGAGAAAAAAAAAAGGATAAAGGATAAATAATTTATTTATTCTGTCTGATGTTGAAATATTTATTTCATTCATATTAAAAGCCTTGATAATATTCATTTATACCTATTTTATATTTTATTAAAATATTTGTTGTAATTGATATTTTTTTAATACAATCTGGTACTAACAAATGATATTGGAATTTATTTAAATAATGATAAATTTTTTAACTGTTTTGGTTGGATTTGAAGAAAATTTATTTCGAAATTTTATTAAAGATATTTACTTTTTTTCGTCTATTATTTTAATCAAATTTTATTTTAAGTAAAATTAAATGAATAGAATAATAAATTTTGTTTTCTTTTCCTTTGACTGAATTAATGTTATTTTATATGGAGGAAAAAAAGTTTTTTTTTTTTTCAAATAATATTATATTAGGCTTTTTTATACTAGTAGATACTACTAAAAAAAAAAAAAATATTGATTAAAAGAGGCAAAATATCTAAAAAGAAAATAAAATTTATTGCGAAAATATTAAATAGATATTTAACCGAGTATTCTTTTAATTTACTTAAGTAACTTAAAACTTTTTTCGTTTTTTTTTCAACTTGTTTGTTTTTTAAGGATCAAGTGTTGAGTCAATAAAAAAAATCTGTAATGTGGACAATAGATAAAGTAGTTGATGTATTTAATAGATCCTTGATAGGTAATAAAACAAATAAAAGTTATAATCCTTTTTCTGTAATGTTGGATAAATTTTAAGTTTTTTTTATATATAAATAAATAACAGTATTTTCTTGAGCTAAAAGTTATTTTATTATTTAAATAAAAACAAAAAAAAGCTGGTTAATAGTTTTATTCTAAAAGTAAAAAATCTAAATACATTAAATTCAAAGAAATTGGTTTTTTTTTTTATTTTTATCTAAAACAAAGCATGGAATTAATCTTTAGTTGCGTTTAGACGTGACGGAAAAATTGTGAGAAGAGAAAAGCTGTATCTTAGTTATTTGTTTTTTATCTCTTTCTATCTTCTTTGATGTAATTTTTTTTTAATAGATTCTTCAAGTCTTGTCTTTTTTATAAAAATTACTGATTTTTTCTAGGGCGAGCAAGATAAATTACATTAAAACGATTGTAGTTTAGAAAAATATTATTCTTCTCAATTTTACTCAATAAAATCATATTTCATATTATAAACCTATAGGATAATTATTAGGCGTTACTTTGATTACTTTTGAGTATTTTGTTTGTTTTGTGAAAGTAAAATTTGAGCTCAAGCAGTATCAAAAGTTTGAACTAAAGAAGTTAATCCATTTAACAATTCGTCACAAGGTCCTCTAAATTCGGAAATTATTTAGACCATTAAAGAACTCTCTAAACTAAGATATAATAAATTCAATGATCTTAGCGATCTAGCTATTAAGCTAGATCGCTAAGATCATGGATCTTATATTGTCGAAATGGATCTTATATTGTACTTAAATACAATATAACCTTAATATAAGCCTTGCGGTCAGCGAAGTGATAGCATAACGGTAACTACCCTACATGGGTCTTTATTACGAAAAACGGGGCCAGCGACTTCTACCAACCAAGATTATATAATCAAACTTACTAAAAAAAATGTCCACGGTTAGAAAAATTATTTTTACAAATCGATATTTCAGAATGAGTTAACAGATCGTAAACAAAATAATCCAATGAAGTACTTACAAAATGTGAAGTCAATTGGTCGAACTTCTTCTTGCCTTTAGGACAACAAAAAATTATTAAAAAAAAAAAAAATTTTCACAACTGTCCTTGAATAAAAATTGCATTTACAAATTTTTGCTTAAGGCAATGACATGTATTTGACTTCAGAAATTATTCAAAAATTATAATTTTCATACATCGTAAATTTTTTTATAGATCCAATTTAAAAAATAATATCTAATATTTTAACAGTTTTCGAAATTTTCTACACTTTTAATTTCCAGTAAAAAATCAAATTTCTTTTGTTGTATAATTTTAAATAAGAATTTTGATTCCACCGAAAAACAAAAAAAAAAAATCCTTTGTATTTTTCTAAACTGTCAATCAAAATCTTAATACATACCTCATACAATAATTTTTTTTTGTTTGGTTTTGTTCTTTAATATCAAATTCTAGGTAAAAGAAGTCATGGAAAATTCCAAAAGCAAAGGAATATATTTTAAGAAAGTGAAGTTTTGTTACAGATTTATTTTTTTTTTTTCCTTATAAAATTTTAAATAAAAGGTAATATAATATGAGAAAAATAAATTTATTCTGAAGTACTTTCCACAATCAGTTTCAAACTTCAAAGCATATTTTATTAAGTTAAAGATTGCGTTATGTAAAAATGAAAAGATTGGGATATTTTAAAAGAAGAAGAAGTGAATGTTTAAAATTTTAAATAAAAAAATTATTGAACAATAAAATATATATAATGTTTATCAAATTGAGATATGGTTCGATAAATATAACCTTAATATAATCAAGGTCCTCTAAATTTTTTAATAATCATTTAAAACGTGTTCTGAATATTTTGGGAATCTTTTTAAGAAGTTACTCTTCGAATGCTTCATTTGACTGTAAAAAGTTTATTAGAAATAATTACTGTTTCAAAATATGTTGTCGCGTTTATATATAAATATCTTAATAAATATAATAAAATACAATCTCTTGCTGGTATTGCTGATGTTGCTGCTGCTATTCTCATGCTCATTTTTTAAATTTTAAAGCACACACAATCACAATATAGCTTACGAAATACTATAACTAACAAGAAAAAACGTAAAAAAATATGGAAAGAAATGATTTGATTCTTAAAGGATACTCTTTAAATTTAAATTCTACTACTACCTACATATGTATCAACCAATACCAACTACAATATTATAATGTTTATTATAAATTTAAATCATTATAATTTGTTTTGTTCAAAAAAAAAACTAAAAACAATCATAATATAAACATTAACCATACCTATACTCTTTAGATTCTAATTTTATTTATATTTATTTGTTAAATGCAATCTTAGAATGTTAAAATCAAAGTATGTCTATCACTGTCTACAATGTCAATAAATAGTTGCAATAACCACGTGACTACAACATTTTCTTGCTAGCCCATATATATCTTTACAAAAATTTACTCAAATTGTAAAAAGTGGATAAACAAAATTACATTATAAAAATAAATATGTAGTGTTGTTTTTTTTTCGTATAGTTTTGCCCTACACAGTACACACTAGTGGATGTGAATAAACTAAGAAAAATAGATATTGTACGTACATTTATACCAAATTTTGCAAATAGACTTTTTTGTTGAAGAAAAATGCATTGGTATTAGTAAAAAAGAGTGTAACTCAAATATGTATTTTAATAATGTGAATGTAATTATTAACCATTATTAAACAGCACGTTAATATACATATATATACGTATTATAGAATTAATAAAAAGATGGAGTTTGACATTTTTATGTAAAATGAAGTGTTTAATAGTGAAATGAGAAATTAATATTGTATATGTATAAGAGAAAGACAGGCAAAAAATTTTCAAACGCTCACAATACGCACATTTTTATATTTCAACCAAAGATTATATATTATAAGAAGATGAGCCACTTCCAGCATGCATGTGACCGAATTTTTTTTTTTGCTACTTGAAAAAAGAAAAAAACAAAATTTAAATTTTTTTATTTAAAAATGATTGGGTCCGGTTGGGTAACAATACCATACAGAATTTAAAAATACCTTTTTTTATTCGCCGGGCGCCCATCATGTGATAGGACTTTTCACTAGTTTCATAATAAATTCGATTTATGTTATTAAAAAGCAAAACGCCTACATATATGCAAAAATTTTAAATAACTTAAGATTTGAAATATATGAAAAACAAAGTACATTAAGTACATTAAAATTTATGACTATAAATAAACCTAAAACTATTTAAAGAATAAAAAATTATTCATTAAAAGTTTTACAGTGAACTTTTTAGAGTTTTTACCATAATTTTTATACGATAGATTTAGAACCAGTTTTCTCTCTCGGATAATAAAAACCATGTACTTAACCACTCCGTCACCGAATTGCCAAGATTTCGTTTTAAATATATTAAGCAAAAATATAAAATGTCTTCAAAAGTAAATGTCTTCATATTAAATTCAAACAAATCGCCTAAAAATATGCAAATTTCAATAAATATGAATTATGTCAAAAATTTTATTTCAAGGGGGCTTCGGTGGCCTAGCGGGTAGGCGTGTGGCGTATTAACCGAAGAAGTGTGGGTTCGATCCCTGCACAGGTCGTAAGTGTTTTTTCTTCACATACCCCCTTACGACCAAATATAATGTAAATATATAGTATATAATATAAACAAAATAAATAATATTAGTATATAATTTAATAATAGTATAAAAACCTATAATGGCCTTTAGTAGCCGATGGTTCATAATATTGCATTACATTTATGTATGCAATATTAATATAAATAAATAAATAAATAAAACAAACGTTGAGACCTTGTTGGCCTGATTGCGCACATAGATTTTTAATGGAGAGAGGGCGTCTTCAAATCCTCCACAGGCAGCAAGTTTTATTAATTTTAAGAAAAATTAATGAAAAAATTGTTTTTCTTAACAAATTCCCCTTGCTATCAAATATAATATAAATATATTATATAATACAAAAAATTAACTCTGTTTTAAATATTTTTTTCACAAGAAATTATTAGCACTAGAAATTATTCATCAAAAACGTTTGCAACCTATGTTCGTGAATTTTTCACCCTTAAAATTTTGTAACAACTAGAAATAATAAATAAGGAATATAATATATATAAAAATTAAACTGTGGACTTTCAAACTTATACTTTTCAACTAAACTATTTGGAAACTTCCACTTAGGAAATACATTTTTTTGGCAAAGAGAACATATAGCAAATGGGCACTTGGCCATCTATAAAATTTGGTCATTTGACAATTTTTCAGAGCTCATTATAAAATCAAAGTTTTAATATTTGAAGTACTGTTGAATCTATGTAAATAAAATCATTAGAAGAAATTTTTGCAGTTGGTTATAGGTGGATTTCCATAATATGCACCTATATAAATATTTATTCAAAATTTCGAATTAGAAGAAATTTTATAGTTGGTTGGATAATTATAGTTCAAAAGATGGACTAGCGGCCTGCAATTCTTTCATTTATTCCACCATTTGTTATTGAACTTTAAACATCAATGAAAAAGCATTTTGAATAACGAGATTTTAATTACATAAGATTGATGTTAGAAGGACTTCCAATTTGGCTTTATTTCATTAGACAGCTTATTTTACCGTCCCAGATAATGCTATCAACAAAAATATTTTTTGTAATATTACTTAATAAATAAATAAAATTATCGTTTATATTTAATTTCTCAATGAAAGAAAATTAAAAAAAATATATTTTGATATTTTTAAGTGGATTAATTATTTATATTATTATGTTTTGTTTATTAAAAAGTTCAAAAAAAAAATTTAAATATCCTTATCTTCACAAAGAAATCCATTAACTTTAATATTTCAAATACCTTTATTAATTTTTATTTTTTCTTTAAAATAAATTAAACAATATACCTTCTTTTTCACATTAACATTAGCCCAATTAAATATCAAAGGATCAGGACACGAAAAATAATTCTTTGATTAGAAATGGATAACCAAACATATATACCTATATACTCTTCTTTTATCTTGAACAGTACGAGTATATTAAGTGATAATAAAAAGATTTACTGAAAATAAATATAAAAAAAAAATTCAAACAAATAAAAAATTAAACAAACAAACGTAAGCAAAATTCAATTTTCACTTCTCTTTAAAAAGAAAAAGAAAACAAAAAAAAAAAAGTTGGTTTAATATCATTTGTAAACATTTTTGTTTGTTCATTCGCAGTTCACTTATCTTTTCTTTCAGTTATTTTGTTTCTTTTTTTTTGGTTTTTCATTTTTTGTGTTTGTTTTGAATGTAAACAATTAATAGTATGTACTTTGTTTTCATGTTTTATTGAAAACATTTTTATAAAACTTTGAAAAAAATAGGAATTTTTGATTTTATTTTTATGTTTAAACTACAGAAACACATACACACGTACAAGTATACTCTGGACCTTTAAAAATCAGTGAAAAGATTTCTGTTTTATGTTCGGAATCTTTCTCGTTCACTTAAAATTTTTTTGAAGCAGTTTGTTTAAGTATACATTTTAATAAAGTAAAGTAAATTTTGATTATAAATGAAAACATCTATCTGCTAAAAAAATGAATATATGATCATATATGGACATATAATCTTGTCATTTGATTCTATTGCAATGTTCGTATAAAATATTTCTTTGCAGGTCAATGCTTACTTAATTATTGTTATATTAATGTGTAAGTAATATAATCACAAATTGAAATTATTCGGTTTAACAATCTGAAATTGATAATTTACATAAACATTTATTTTACAAAATATGGATTAAAAACAAAGAACAAATGTTATGGGAAATTTTCTTATTTAAATAATAAAATCCGTTTAATAGCCGAAAGTGCCACAGCTATATTAACCGGAAGTAGATACTCATTAAGCATCGGAAACGCATTTTTAAAACATTTAAAAATTTATACTGAAAAATGATGTACGAAAAAGAATCCTTTCAATTTTCATATAATTTTTCAATATAAATTTTTCTGTACTCATTGTGTTTCGTTTTCACAACATTAAATGAGAAAGGGAATCAAAAAGGATATGATTATCATATTCTGTCAACTTTTAGGATATTGATATAAATCTTCACTACGAAAAATTATTTTTCATTTATTGACTCAGAATAAATTTTGAATTTTTTTTTTTTGGTACAATAACAAAAAATAGGCATCTCAGGATTCAAGAAAATTATATATAACCGTTCCTTTTATTATTTTAAACTTATATACCTGTTCGAAAAGCAATATAAGAAAAATATCTAATAAAATTTTCTGAAATTTAGCTTACGAAAATATTTGATGTAGGTCGACAAATAAATATTTTTAAAGTTTTATTGCAATAAAAATGAAATTATAAATGGATTCATCGAATATTAAAAAAAAAAAAAATCAGAAATCAGACAATGCAATATCAACAACTGGAAAATATTTAAACAAAATAATAATAATAAACAAGAAGATAAAAAATATTTTGTTAAACAATTATTTGTTTTTAGTTTTAGAAAAACCTATAGATATGTGTTGTATACTTATAAGGATAAAAATAAAATTTTAAAACGCATACATATATATTTTTTCTTTACTGGTTCAAATGTTCACAAACAATTTCTTAAAACCTGTTGGCCATTATTTGTCTTTTTATATTAGAAGACAGTATAGAAAACAATGGTTTTTAAAGGTTGCACATTTTCAAAAAGACAATAAAAAGAATTTCAGAAATTCTAGATTACTTTTGCATCAAAATTTGTAAATTTTTTTTTAGAATTTTTATATTATACGAAAAAATTGTGAAAAATCAAGGTGAGGGATTTCCTTAATTTTTAGGTAAACCTATATATATATAAAAAAGAACCCTGTTAACACATTTTATAAGGGAACGTAATTTGTAGTTACGATAAATTTTCACATTCACATTTTGTCTAAAAATTAAGAACTTTCGATATCTTTAATAACTTCCCCAAATAACTCTTAAACAGATCCGCTATGCAGAAAACCCAAAATTTTCCTCTTCTCAAAATTTTAAGATTCTGATTAAAAGGGTTCCGGAAATACAAACGTATCAAAATTTACATTTAAAATATTATTTTCATATAACAGTAAATTTACATATTAAATTGACTGTATCTATGCTGTTTCACTACATTACTTTTTTAATGAAAGATATAATATGCATGGTTAAAATTTCATTGCTGCATCTTTAACAGTATAAAAATTTTTGAGGCAGATGGACCGCGGGCAGAATGTGATTAGTATATTAAAAAATAAATAAATTTCTTAAAAATTGTTTGAAAACGTGCTAAAAAATGTAAGAAAATGTGAAAAAAAAAAATATAAAATAACATAATAATGGAATGTATGAATTTTTTTAATTTACATTGCTAAAAATACATAGTAAAAATTAGAGTATAGAATAAATTATATTGAGATGAATGACCTACAAAGTTGTACAGGTTAAAGAAAAAATGTTGTAATGTCTTAATTTATTATAAAATGGATAAGAATACTAATAATTTATTATATTCATTAATTAAATTCATGTAGTTATGTATGTTTTGTTTTCTGGACAGTAATAAATACATAGTTATAATGTTGATATATTAATTATAAAAATTCTCAAATTTATGATTATGATCCTTAATAATGTAAGCATATACAATATTAGATTATAAGTAGATATAAATATGTGTCTAGACAAATAAATCATATTCAAAATATTGTGTTGTTTTATTCTTGATAATATTTTTTTTTTTTTTTTTTGTGCAATGAAATCGATAACTAATAAAAGGAATTTTTGATTATTTAAAAAAAAACGGAAACTTTAATTAAAGATTGGTAGTTTTAAAAGAAAAATTGTATAAATAAAAAAAGAAGGTGGTGTGTAAAACGAAGAATTTTAAAATTACACGTTGGTACACAGTTTTCCAAAACTATAAAAAGAAGCATTCTAAAATTGTAATTATTTTTATTGTAAAGAAAATTTGTCAAAGTAAATGAAAGTGAAAGAATCTTTGTTCTATTATAATTTAAATAGATTTTAGTTGTTCATTTGAGACCTTACTTTTAAAAATCCAGAAATCAGATATCTAAAAAACCCAAAATTTCAATTTTTAATTTATTTATTTCATACTTTAACATTGTGGAGAAATTTTTTTCTACAAAAGGCGTCTATTATTATATTAATTTATAATTATAAAATTTATTAAAAATGTAAAATTCTTAATTGAATAGTAACTTAAAATTTATATTTTAAATTTAATTAACTTGTAGAATTAAGTAGTTCGAGTATTTATAATATTTTAAAAATATTATTTTCACTCACAATCAAAAATATTTTTAGATAAAATATGGAAATTGCCAAAGGAAATAAATAAAATTATATAAAGAGTATAACATCTATAATAATATATTTTTGTGTCGCCCTGTGCTCGAAATTCAAGCGATTTTTTAGATTTCTTTTAAAAAAATCTTTCAATTGAAATTGTTATGAACATTAATCAAAGATTGCTTTAATTTTTTTTTTTAATATTTTTATTCAATAAAAGAAATGCGAAAAATTTGTATTTTTTCCAAGAGATAAATAGATAGATAAATATCATAGATAGTATAATAACGATTTGGCTGACTGAAAGACTGAAGAAATAAAGATAAGAAATAATTTTTGTATATCGATTATCCAAAAAAAAAAAAACAATAATAATAAACTGAATCGAATTTGCTATACATGATCGTCAATTTTCACACCATACCTATATTACATTAAATTGATATTAGGGACCTCGGTGGCCTAGTGGGTAAGAGCGTATAAAATATGCTGTAAACACCGAGGAAGTGTTGGTTCGAATCCCACACACGTCGTAAGAGTTATTCCCTCTTACGACATTTGCAGCCACACCTGAACAGGAAAGGCTGTGTAATTTCCTGTCCAAATTTATGTGGCAGCGAAAAGCATTAAAAAAAAATTCATATTGCAAAATTACAACCTACATAAATAAAAATAAACATATTATATAAATATGCAGAGGTAATAAATATCTTCAAAAGAATAAGAAGATAATAAATATCTTCAAATTCATAAACAAACAATATACAAGATTCTTTGAGAGTGAAAAGAATTGTATACCTAAAATCAAGTAAGTATCTATGCCGTTCAAGGAAAGTATCCGATCGGAAAATGTCTAGATGATTCACAATGATACGCCTTTATTATAATGAACCTTTTTAATAAGTAATAATTGGAACAAATTTATTTATAAAGTCAGAATCTACAAACACGTAGTGATAAATAAAAGATAAAAATTATATATATAAAAAATTTATTTTTATTTTAAAGTTCTTTTTAATTGATTTTCATAGAACATACATAATATGCGTTAACAATGGTTTGGTCAGTTAATTTCTTTTTAAATAATTGTTCAAAATTAACCTATTTATTTTAATTCCATGAATTTATTGGGATATATTTTTTATAAAAAAATATGGTAAGTTCAAAATATCCATTATCAGTTTTGCAGCTATATTGATAATATAACTTAAACCATTTAATTCTAATAGCAATAACAAAATTATTTTTCTTTCATCTTTCTTTTGTTTTTATTAAATTTATCTTCTTCTAATTTTTCTTTTTTATTATTTTGTTACATTTTTCATAGATATCTGATTTGAGCAAACAAAAAATCCATCATTCTACTAGATAAATAAAAAATATAACGAAAAAAAAATCGATATTAAATCACCGGAAATCAATTTCCTTTTAAAATTAACATTTTTTTTTTTTTTTTAATAACTTTAATAATGATAATATAAAATATTTCACGTTCAATCAAAATTGTCTTTTAAATATATATATAATATATATATTTTTTTTTGTCAGATTTCTTTTAACATCTTTTCATCATTCCCATGAGAAAACTTGAAAAAGATCAAAAAGAAAATAATATTTTGCACCCTTCTTTCTTTCAGTTTTCCAAAAATATCCGTTCTTAATAGCAATTAAAACGAAATAAAATTATTATAAAAGTTCAAAAGAGAGAGACAAATTAAATTACAAAATAAATAAAAAATAAAAATTAAATAAATAAAATCCTACTAACTTTTTTTATAAAGGATAATTAAACCATATATACTCTTATACAGAAATAATAAATATAATAAAAGCAAATTTAACAACACAAAAAATGGCACATCCTTAAAGTTTTTTTTTTTTTTTAAATTAAATTTACTAAAGATACTTTTTAAGGAATTCATCAAATTTTTCTTTCACCTTATTTCGCCTTTACCATCAACCAAACTATGGTAAAATTACATTGTATATTATTTCAAATGTATACAAAAAGAACGTAGGTGCTGCTTTTAAAATCATTTTTTTTTTTTTAATCAATATCATTATCATTATTCTACTGAACATCATTAATATTGTCGCCATTTTTAATGTCAAAAGGTCATTAAATCTTAAACTATACTATATAAGATAAAATAAGATATATATTGTATTATTAATATATTTTTGTATATATACGATATACAGGCTGTTTCAATATCTATATATATAAAATTCTAAACACTTTTGTTTGTAAAGGTATAAAATTTTAACCATTTGAGCGATTTACACAATATTAATACACAATATATGGTTTGTTGCCTGGAAGATTTATATCTAATACTCAAACCGGTATTAAAAATAAAAAAAAATTCAATTTTTTGGTAAATACATGGTAGGTGGCGCTAAGTACTAAGGTTTGAAATTTTGGATATGATATATTTGGTTCATCAATTATTTTGCTTTGAAATTTAAATGCACCAAGACTTTGCAATGGAACAAGATAAGTTATTAAAAAAAATTATGGGAAATCTCTTTGAAGGTACAATATTGAACGGAAAATTCCAAATGTTTTATTGTCACGTATTTCAATGATACCCAACGATATGCTTTTTCAGTTCAATCGATTACAGTTTCCCATACGTTTGGCATTTGCGATAACCATCAATAAAACGCAAGGACAAACAAAAAACATATGCGGATTGGATTTAGAAAATCTGACTTTTTCTCATGACCAATTATATATAGCAGTTGCAAAATTATCACATCTTTTCGATCATGTACATGATCATGTCAAAAAATTGTTCATGATTTAGCATTAAGATGACAAAAATAAATATTTTAAAATATAGAAATAATTTTATATATTTGTTATTCAAATTTTACACCAAATTAAAATCTTTGTGGCAGTATTTTGGCAGGACAAAGTCTGCCAGGTCGGCTAGTAAGTATTCAATAAAATAATATTCATATTATTAAATAGTATTTTTTTTAATTGATTTCTTTCAACAATATCGATTTTTAAGGAAATAAATACATTTGATCCTTTTGAATGTAGCTTAAAATATTCATTTACAATACACGTTAGATGAAAAGTTAATAAACAATTTTAAATTAATGTTTTTGTGGAATCAAAATTTCTTATTAGACAAACAAAAAAATGCAATATAATAATCGCAACTTATCGCAATCCTGTCGCAATCCTGACACAATCAAAAAAAATATTTATTTCTCTAATCATTAAAACTCTTTTTTTGTTACATATCGATTAATTGAATTTTGTGAAGTTTTTAATAAACATTAATCTATTGCACATTATGGCTGCTCGTCTTATAAAAGTACACGCGGTTACATAACCTTCAACATAATTTCGACAATGTAAATAATAAAATTTAAAGCTATTATAAATTTTAAATCAAAAACAAAGTTTGTCTAACAAAGGAAAAAATAAAATCAATCTTTTAAGTACTTATGAGACACCATGTCTACACATATAAATAATTTTATCTTATTGTTATTGATGGTATTGTTGATTTTACAGTATCATAAAAAAAAATTTTTTTTTTCCCCGGACATTTATCACAGCCTATCAATTCCGATTTATAAATTTTAAACAGGATGTTTTGTTGTTACAAAATGGACAATTTTGATTTTGGAAAAGAATGAATTAATAGTTTTTAAATTTTTAATGTACCCAATAAAATGTATATTATGAAACTAATAAGAAGAACTAATAACATAACTAATCCCAAGAAAATTAAAAGTTTTTAGAATTTTATTTAAGTTTTTCGACGATTTTCGTTATCTTATTATTAGATTAATTTTATTTTAGGTAGACTTTAGTTAGAAAACGGATAAGAACTTTAATGGAAAAATAAATTTGTAAAGTTTTTGTGTCAATTATTTTTATTTTAAAAAAATCACAGCTATAGCTTCTGGTGAAACTTGTTTAGAAAAAGAAAATTTAGTGCATTGGGTTATCGAATTGAACAAGTTAATTGATATGTAGTATAGAGCAACACCTCTGCAAATTTTGTACAAATCATACTTTAATATTATTATATAAAGAGAAGCTAATTTCATTCAAAATTATGAACTAGATCTCACCTAAAATGTTCTAATTTCGATTAACGCTACCATTTCAAAATCAATACTTTCTCTAATGAGATCTAAAATCGGACTCTCAATTTTATCAACTACCTGTAAAAATTCTATATTTTTACATATAACGAAACGATTTCGAAACAACAATAAAATTTGTTAAAAATAATAAAAGAACCCTGTACAACAGATACACAATATGGATTTATGTATATATAAGTATATGTAATACATTTATCAATGCGAGGATATCTTAAATAATAAAGGAACATCCTTTTTGTCGCCAATTTAATTTTTTCCCCAACACCATATTTACTTGTACATTAGGACAGATATAAATAAAAAACAAGAAAAATTCATCATCCATGAATTTGTACACTACATCATTAACACCCTCCGCCTACGTTTTTCAGATAAAAATTTTTATTTCTCCATCCTTAGATGGAGTAAAAAAAAATTTTTTAGTAAATTTAGAATTTTCGTTATTTTTTTGTTTCAAGGTTCTAAACTTTAATGTTTTTTATGGCAAAAAAAAAAAAAAAAGAAACATTAAATTACAGCATTACCAATATGACAGTATTGCGTAAATCAATATTCAGGACTTAAAGTATATTTGAAGATAACTAAAAATATTTGAATTAATGTAAATAACTGAAAATATAAGATTAAAATAATGTCGTTGGCCTTTTAACATCTTTAAATTTGAAATGAGTAATAATTTATTTTTGGGTGGGGTAGTATATATATATCACCATTTTATTTCATTCTATACACCCATTTTAACTCAACTAATATTATTTCTTTGCTTCAATTGGAAAAAAAATTTAATAAATTTACTGGAAACCAACCACTAAAATTTTTTAGTTGAATATGAATAAAAGGAAGTGTTGTTCTTGAATTTAATTTCGTAGTGGTTTTTGTTTTATCTTTAAATTAAATGTAGGATGAGTTGATAAGTTAATCTTTAAGATTGAAAAAAATTAATATTTTAATAAAAACAAAATCTACTTTTTCACTTTTCTCAAAAGATAACGAATATGAAAAACTCAAGAGGAGGTGCAAGCATAGGAAGTAAAAAAGTAATTGTTTATTTATGTATAATTGACTTTATGTAGTCTTAATTCTACAGTAAAATAAAAGAAATCAAAAGAAAAAAAAAGAATGTAATTTATTACAGAAAATTTATAACTGTAAATTAGATTATAGAAACAATAATAATAATAATAAAATCAAAAAACGGTCATTGTAAAAATAAATATTGGTTAAAAGATACATAAATATAGACAGAAGGAAATGTAGGACAATCTTATTATCTTTTCCTTTTATGATTTTGTATGATTACTCTGAGTTCTTTTTGGGAATAAGTTATAATCATTTTTAAGGTCCTTTGGGTAAAAATCATTGTAATGAACTGGAATGAAACTCAAATTTTTTATTTAAATATTTGTTCCGTATTAATATAATAATGTAGAGAAGTTTAATTAAATATTTTAGCTATTATGATAATTTATAAAGAAGAGTCTAGATTTAATTAAGATATAGTCATTTGGTACGACCCACATTAATTTATTTACGCCACTTTTAAATGGTATTTTAATTAGGAATGTAATTTTCTTTTTTTTCTTAAGAAAATCAAGGTATACTATATTTGCAATTTGTCAGCATCAATTTGAGATAGAAAAATGCGTTTTCAAAACCTATTATAAAAATGAAAAACAATTTTCAGTCCTTACGTAACCGTTAAATTAACTAAGTGAAATAAATCTTAAATTATTTCAATATATGACGGATTTTAAATATATATATATATATTGTTCTGGCTATCAAGAAATTTTTTTTATAG
Organism: Poecilobothrus nobilitatus; assembly: GCA_947095535.1. Classification (NCBI taxonomy): domain Eukaryota; kingdom Metazoa; phylum Arthropoda; class Insecta; order Diptera; family Dolichopodidae; genus Poecilobothrus; species Poecilobothrus nobilitatus. The sequence continues at coordinate 13,817,087 of OX352773.1, read as the reverse complement.
ATTTAATCTACTTGTTTTTAGCACATTTCCAAAAAAATTTTGAAAAAATGTGCTTATTAGTTTCATTCTGTCCGTCCGTCCGTCCGTCCGTCTGTTTCCAAAACTTCTACACCGTTAAAGCTAGAGAAAAAAAATTTTAACCATAGGTAGGTCTCATAAAAAAAATAATTTTGTGGAACAACTTTTTCATGTAGCCCCCCCCATTACGGAGCTACAGCCCCTCAAACTTTGAAAAAGGCCTATTTTTAAATGCATATATCTTATGTTCTGCTTAAGATTTTTGCAATCTGAAAACGTCATTCGACAGGTATTTCTTTTATCTTTGTAAATTAATATCAAAATTATACAATTTTTTTAAATTTAGTATTTAAATTTACCGTTATGTGAAAACCAAATTTTGCATGATTTTTCTACTTTCATAACTCCGGCACGCTTCTAGATAAAGGTTTGAAATTTTGAGGCAAAAAAGAACTTTTAGAATTAGTATAAGTTTGCTCAGAAAATTTTTTTGGACCATCCCCTGTTTATGAGCCATTAGGGCTTAAAAATTGAAAATTTGCTATTTTTAAACACCTGTAACTTAGGAACCTGTACATATTTTACTTCTGCAAGATATAAAAATTAAAGCTACAATAATATATTTTTACGTGTGTTAAAGGTTTATTTTAATTGTAAAGGGTTCCAAAGTTGCAGCTCTTCAAAATTGCGAAAAAGCCCCATTTTCAGATGTATATATCTCGGGCTCTGCGTAATAATTTTGCAATCTAAAACCGCCAGAAGATCGATAATTTCTTTAACTATATAAAACAATATCAAAATTGTGTAATATTTTGTAATTTACTATTTAAATTTACCGTTATGTGAAAACCACATTTTGCATGAAATTTCTTTTTTCATAACTCCGGCACCCCTTTAGATAGGAACCTGAAATTTTGAGACAAGAAAGAACTTTTAGAATTAGTATAAGTTTCCTCAGAAAATTTTTTGGTAGCGCCCCCTCTTTAAGAGTTATTACGCCTCAAAAATTGAAAATTTGCTATTTTTGCTAAAATTGAAAATTTGCTATTGAAATTTTGCTATAGACACCTGTAACTTAGGCACCTGTACAAATTTTTCTTCGGCAAGACATGAAAATTAAAGATTCAATAATATACTTTTACGTGTGTTAACGGCTTTTCTTAGTTATATAGGATTCCAGACTTACGGCCCCTCAAAATTTCAAAAATGTCCTATTTTCACATTTTTTCGTATTACATGATATTTTCAAATTTTTGTGTAAGTCACACTTCTAAACAGTTTTTATTGAGTTTTGGAAATGTGCGCTTTTAAAAACCGTTGGTTTACATTCTACCTTGTTTTTTTTTAATTTTAATATTTCAGTTGTATTATTTTCAAATTTTGCATATAAGTTACATTACTATAACGATTACTATATAGAAGAAAATAGTCTCAGGGTATGACGGATCAGGTTTATATGACGGAAATAATATCATAAATGACGGAAATAAAATAAATCAATAAAATATGTAACATATTACAATTATTAAAATGCTTTTTGAATTTTCACTAAATGTACATGTAGTTTTTGTCTAATTTTAGTTAAAAAGAACAAATCTGGATTAAAAAGATCAAATATAAATTTACTCTTGAATCTAGATCAGTTTTGCATTCAATTAGAGCAAAAAAAAAGTACTTTTTAGATCAAACTCAAATTTTTTCTCTCATTTACTGTTTTTGATATAGGTATATATTTTTTTATATTTTACATATATGTTATATTTTTGACATTTATCAAGAACAATAACAAACGTCAAATTTAATATCGACAAAAAAAAATAATATCGTTTCCATGTTCGTTTTGAAATAAAAATAAAGAATCAAAACAAAAAATATTCTAAATAAAAAAAAACTCCAATCAAAAACGAAATTAGTTTTGAATTTGATAAAAAATTCACAATAGAATCACTTCACTAAAATGTAATTTGTAAAAATCTCAAAATTGATATGGTTTGGTGTTTAAAATCGATTTCACGACTTCACAAAATACGAACTTTATGGAAAAAGAACCAGTATTTTTATAGCTGAAGCTGGAAAAATACACTGAACTGAAGATAGATATTAAATATTACGAAGATACGAGTTTTAATAAATTTCGAAGAAGATATACGAGATATACGAGTAAAAAGGGGAGATTTTTTTTATTCCTGTTTTTGTTTTTTTTTTTTTTTTTTTAATTTATTGGTTTTTTACTCTCATTACGTAATTAAAACATGGCACAAAAAAAAAAAATTAATGAAAAGGAAAAAATTAAAAAAAAAAAAACAAGAGGAAATAAAAATATTTAATTTTTTTTGTAAATGCTGTTTTTTGTTTAATGAAAATTAATATTTTAATATTACCGTTTATATAATGAAAATTTATATGCCAAATGAAAAACAGGTAAAATAAAAAAGTCAAATATAAAAAACAATACTATTATTTAAGAAGGATAGGTTGTTTATGCATAATTGCTGTTGTATTTGTTTATAATTCTTTTAAATAAAAGTAATTTATAAAGAATTCCAATTAAAAAACAAAGAAAAAAAAACAAAAATAAATAAAAAAATTTACAGAGTAGGTGGAGATAATGGTGTAATTAAACTGATTTTATTCGTTTTTCTTTATGTTATAATTTTTTTTCTGCTTGTTTTTCTTTCATATTATTAAACATTTTTGTCTTCGTTATTATTCGTTTTTAATTTTTTTTTTTTTTTTTTTTTTTTTTTAATTTAAATGACAGGAAATATGAATTTTATTATTATTATTTTATTTACTTTTTTTTATTTTTCCTTTTTCATTTAATTTGAAAAGTCCTAATGAAGGTATTAAAATTAATTTTTATTATTAAAAAAAAAAAAAAAAACTAATTTGTTTTTTTTGTTTTAATGAAAAGAAAATAAAAACAAAACAATATAATGTTATATTTTAATGAATTAGGTGAAATGGTAGGGAGTGTTGGTCAGTCAGAAATTAATGATGTTTAATTCCGGGATATTCTTCTTTTTTTTTTTTTTTATATTTTTTAAACGTATAAATATAAATATAAGAAAATGAATTCAATTTAATTGGAAATTGGATATACAGGAAGAAAGGATATAAAAATATAATCGTTTTTCCGTTAAAAAAATTTTTTGTTTCATTCATTTTTATTTTCTTGTTACTTATTGTTATTATTATTACTTACAAAAATCCTTACAATATTAAATATATTTATAATGATCAAAAAGAAAATTATAAATTATATACAGATAATATTTAAATATGTATATTTTTTTTGTATGTATGTATGTATTTTAAATTTTTTTGACCAATTTTTAATTTTAAAATATTAAATAAAACCATAGCTATGGGATTTTTTTTTTTTTTTTTTTGTAATATCATTTAAGGGAATATTTTAATGGAAGGATATTTCAATTTTTATAATTAAAAATAAATCATTTGAAAAGTAATTTTTTTAATTATTAATTATTTGTAAGATTTTAATTAAGATTTAAAATTAATTAAATGCTTATATTATGTAAAAAAAAAAAAAAACTTCTCTTTTAAATAAATAATAGAAATTATAGATACAAAAAATTTTTTTAATGTTGTGAAATTTATTAAAACTTTTATTTGAAATTTATTTATTTAAATTTAAATTTCTTTGTTGGGCTTTCAACTTAAAACGATTTTTTTTAAAGTCCGATAATTAGTTACACAATATTTTAGTTTATACAGGGTATAACTCCTTAGGGGTTCGAGATAGACCCCCTCCATTTTTTGTTCGCTGTGATGTTCCCTATCACCTCCTGCTCTATGTAAAAGTTAGCGTGGGACACCCTCTATATAATAAACCTTAACCTATATATAGTAATACAATTCTTAATACTGCATTTACAATGCATGCTCTCGTTAAGCTGTCTATACGAATAGAAATCAAAGAGAGTTAATTGTATTAAATTGTATGAAAGTAACGCTGTCGTGACGCAATGTTGAAAAAAGTTATTAAACTATAAACTTTTTTCGCTTTCTTTACGTATTGAAGTGTCAAATACTTATTGAATAGTATCAAAATAAAAGTAGCCATATTTGTTAAGTAGGTATCATTATCATACTTACGTCAAACAAAGCTCTTGTCTCCTGTATTTTTGATTTGTGAATATATGTTTAACAGTAAATTGTTTAACACTATCGAATATCATGGTAATGGGTAAAGTACCTGACCTCTCAAATAAATGAAAATGTGGAAAATTTTTATGTCCAATTCCTAAATATCTAATTACAACTGATATAAAATATCAACTATTTGCTATTTATCTACTTCAAATTTTACTAATTTAAGTTTATTATGACGTTATGACGTTAACGCTGAATAACGAAGGTTTTATATTCTTTTTAAACCTATGTAAATTGAAAATTTAATCATCCTCAATTTTCGAGAGCACAAAAGATGAAAGATAGTTCCCCATTTGCCATATTCAAGTCACAAACAAATTATCATCTTCTTCTTCTTCTCTTGTTTCTTCTATTCTTCTTGTTTTTCTTTGGAAAACTTCAAGTGGAGGCATCATACTTTTTAAACGTCGTACATACGTTTTATTTCCATCCCTACTAGATATTTGTAAAACAGAATAATATTTATAAAAGTCGAAGGCCAATGGAGAGATAGCAAGAGTGACATTGGAATCGTTTTTTAAAAATATTGCTCTATTTTACACTTTATGAAAAATCTCAATTCTATTTTAGAGATCGCAAAAATAAGTTAAAATATTTAAATATAATCAGGAATATAAAGTCAGAAATATAATATAATCAGAAAATAAAAGTTAATTTTAATCATCTGCTATTTTTTGTATTGCAAATAAATCTTTTCTAGCAATAATTTACTCTAATTTTATGTTACAAAAATACACCTTTGTCCTAATGATATAGACTCACAATAGAATCAAAAAATACCATCATCTATTCTGCAATAATGTAAATTATTATGATAATAATGTGTTAAATTCAAATAGAATGAAAATTTTGATAAAACTAATAGTCCTTATCATTCATTAAATGCATTGAATTCCTTCATTTCTTGCAAATAACAAAAAAAAAGTATCCCATTTCATATTGTATGAACCAAAAAAAAATAACATTCTGACATTTATTCATTTCCTCATTTGCAAACAATCCTAAAAGAAAACTTTATAACGCAAGCATCATATAATATTATAATAATGAAAGAAGCATTAATAAAAATCACGTGATAATTTTTTTTTTTATTTAACGTAATATATATCTATCTATATCTGCATTGTTACCATAATACAAAATATATAATTTAGGTATGAACGAAATTAAAGTTACACATAACTCAATTATTTCTTACATTTTTGCTCATTAAAAGATTTATGCGAATTCATGATATGTTCATATTATTATGTAGACATTGTACATGTGTTATTATTATATTAAGGAAATTTCTGTCATTTCATTTTTCTGAATTTTAACGAACATAAGCCAAGGGTATAATAAATTTTCTATTACATTTGTGACACCTTAAAGAAGAAAAGATGTATTATATGAAAACATACATATATTATTGCTCAGGATTCATTTCTCAGTTGATTTAGCTATGCGACTCCGTCTATCCATCAGTCCGCTTGATAACTTGAAAAATAATGCATCTAGAAATGCATCTGAAATTTTTACCATTTAATATTTTTATGAATTCCAATTTGCTATTGAATTCGAACAAGTAGCACCTGTGGGTTCGAGTAGTTGCCTTACAACTTTTTTTTTTATATAAGAACAACTCAGTCGCTATTTAAGATAGGTGTCTGAAATTTTGTCAATAGAAGTTAAGTTCTACGCCAATTACTTCTGGAAGATTTGGTTATTCTATAACAACAGGTTCGGGTAGCTGTGAAATTTATATCCTTATATTTTGGTACTTAATAAAGCTAGAAATTTTTGTAGATGATGATCAAATTTTATGGAAGTAGTTTTTCCCTGAAATTTGGTTGGTTTGGCATAGTGGATTTGAGTAGTTGTCATACAACTCTCAAATTCACAGGATTATAGCTCCATATTTAACTAATTAGTCAGATATCTTAATTTTTTTTTTGAAAGATTATTAAATTTTATTGAAGCAGCATATAATTTATTTATTCGCGTGGGTGCCTTAGAGTTAACAAAGTCAACTTTGCACTTTTACTTATGATTTTTTTTTTTGTTGTTATAAAAATACAATAAATTTTCTTTTAATGAAAAGCTTTTATGTAAAATAGGAACAAAAAAAGATGAAATGTTCCTTCCTTAAGGGTGAAAATGTTAATGACATAATAATAAATTCCAAGTATACCTACAATGATTTTCAAAACTTTCTCTTGTTAAAGTGTGATATATTTATATATAAGTGTGTAAATTTATATTTAAGCCAATCATAAAAGATTAAGTAAAGTGTGGTCAACTTCAAATAAAATAATAATGCTAAATTTGATTAAAATAAATGTTCATCTAAAACTATAAATTTACTTTTATTCACTATTTAAATTTTTGATTTTGTTTAAAATTGTAGTTGCCATTTTAGCAAGAAATTGAAATATAAAATATCAATTATTAAGATATTACTAAAAATAACGATAATAAAAATACTTAAAAAAAAGCGCTAAAAAAATACTACTAGAAAAATGACAACTTAGCTAAATTGTATTTAGCGATTTAACATTCTAAAGAACAAAAAAAAAATACGTTTTATTAGTATTAAATTATTTTGCTTAATGTTTATACGGTATAAGAAATATTTCTCTAATCTTCTTGGGATTCGGCTGATCTGTTTACTGAAAAGTAAAATATGGTACGCAAACAACATTTGTAGAATCCCTGATCCATTTAAGTTACGTTCGAACCCAAGATATTTGATTGAATTTCCAGTCATTATTTCATCATATTTATCTAGCAAGCATGTACTCTCCTGTTAACCATTTTCCGGTAGTGTGCCTCCTTTTAAACCTTTTAAACCGATTTCTAGTACTCTGTTAAGTAATTAGATTAATTGCAAATTTCAAAAGTTAGATCGGCTTATTTTAATTAAGTTATTGCCAAATAAATTAAGCTAATTTGAGTCTTTATGAAGTATGATAGTTTATCAAGCTTAAAATTTTTTAAGATTATTCATTGCTAGTTCCTGTAACCGCCTCATAATTTCTTAAGTAATAGTCTGGAAATAAATGGTTCACAACCAGCTGTCATAAACCGAAAAACGTTCAGTTTGAAAAAATCTAACTAATTTAATGTATTTAGAACCACAGAAATGCGCTAAAATTTACCAAATATATATTAGTTGTTAAATGTTGCCATAATGTCTTTAGGAAATTCCATTTTCCCACGTGTTGTTGATTGTTTTTTTTTTTTTTTTTTTGTTAAACATGCAAATCATAAATTTTATGCGAGAAAATATTTGAAAAATTTCCTAAATAAACAAAAAAAAAAAAAAAATGTCATACTTGTATCCTTTAGGATAAGGAAAAAGTAATAAAAAAAAGCGACTTTGTATTATTTTTTTTGCATTATTCTTTCTTTTAGAATTGTTTTTTTCTCTTACTCTAATTTTTTTTAAAATTTGTAAAAATGAGAAAAATTTTTCAATAATTTTTAACACTCACCCATCTTGTATATGGGTTTACACGTAGACAATGTGGTGGTGTAGCAAAGCAAAAATGTACATAAGAATTTTTTTTGTAAAAAAGAAAATAAAAATAAATAATTTTTTTTTCAGAATTCATTTTTCAACATTTTTTTTTTATTTTTAATTTTCACCTCATTTGCTTTCACTTTTTTCCCCCGTATTTTTTGTATTTTAATTTTTTTTTTTAATTTTTCACAAAAGCCGAGTGTTTTTTGAGATGGATATAATATTATGATTTTGATAGAAATAAATTTTCTTTTAACATTTCATACCTACCTATGCAATAAAATTAAATGAGATGGCAATATTTGTTTAATTTTTGTGTTTTTTTTTGTTGTTGTTGTTGTAATAGATACAAGTACGTTTTACATGAAATATACAGGGACGATTTAAGGTGAAAATTAGAAAAATTTTAAAATCGTGTTCTTTTTTTAGGAAAAAAAAAAAACAAAATTTTATTTTATGCAGCAGATGGTATAAATTTAAGTTAAATTTAATTATTGCAGTTGAAATTATGTTACACTAAGAGATGTAAAAGGTAGAAGTCCTGGTTTTGATTTTTGGAAATTTAAAATTTAGGTAAATTTGAATTAAGTTGCTATATAGGACATGAATTTGTTTTTGTTTTAAGGTTATAATTCTGTGACCTGATTTAAATTTTATTTTTTGAATTTTACTTTAACAACATATGAACTAAAATAAATTTTTAAAAGGTAAATTTATGCTGAAGTGTTTTAGGGTTTGATGTTTTTTTTTAATCAAGATAAAAAGATAACTTTAGGCTTTTAAAAGTTATTCAAGTTATTTTAAACACATTTTGTTTTCATTTTATTTTATTTATTTTCATTTTGATAAAATGTATATTACATTTTGATTATAAAACTAAATTTTTTTTTTTTTTTAATGTTTAATGTAATGTAGTAATTAAAATAAACAATAAAAACAAAATGCAGAGTAAACGTTTTATAAATTTTTAAAGAAAAAATTCTGAGATCCTGAAAGAAGATATTATACTGATTATTCTTGATTTAGCTGTTTAAAATCTTTGAAACCCTTAAAAAATAATGCGAAAATGTTTATACTAAATCAAAAAAGTAGTTAGTCATATCATAATATTTAATCTGTAAATGACAGACATTTAAAACCATTTTACTCAATGATTTACCAACCAACTTTCATTTTTATACCCGTACAATAGGATCGGGTATAATAAAATTACTCCTCCGTTTGTAACACCTCGAAATAAGCGAGCTAAATATACCTTCAAAGGTATGGATCGGATCAGAAAAAAATTCTAAGACTTTTGAGCCATGTCCGTCCGTCCGTCCCTCCGTCCGTCAGCACGCTAACTCAAAAACTAAGAAAGCTAGAATCTTGAAATTTACACAAAATATTTTGGGAGTAATTTGTAGGTTCTCTATTTTTTTTGGTTGAGTTTGGACCAAGCCTTAGGGTAGCTCTCGAACACCTAACTTTTAGATCCCCACATTTTTTTTGAAATAGAGCTATGAAATTTTAACTACTGATAGGTCTCACAAAAATATTAATTTTATTTTTAATAACTTTTTTTTGTAGCCCCACCCGTTACGGAGCTACAGCTCCCCAAAGGTTCAAAAAAGCTCTATATTTAAATTGTTATAACACAAGTTGTATAAGGTATATCTTCATTTTGAAAACGCCAAACGATTACTACTTTCATTAGCTTTAAAAGTATATATACAATAAATATATATTTTTGGCATACGGTGTCTTAATTTACCGTTATGCGAAACTCAAATTTTGCAAAATCCTTTAACCCTTTTATCTTCTAAACGGTTTAAGTTGGAAACTTGAAATTTTGACAGAAGTTAGATCTTTGAAAATAAGTATGAGTCATTTCAGAAATTTTTTTTGTATTACCCGCCGTTTAGGAGCTGTAAGGGGTCAAAAACTGAAAATTTCCTATTTTTAAACACCTGTAACTTGAACACCTGTTAAAATTTTTTTGAAGTAATACACAAAAATTAAAGCTCCAACATTATATTTTTATTTCTGTTAACAACTTTTTTTAATAATATAGGGTTACTTTATAATTGACGAAAGTGTTACTTGATTTTTTCAAATTTTCTAACAAATTTCTTCAACAAATTTTTTGCATTTTGTTTTACTCGATAATTTGAAATTGTTGAGGATATAATGCGTAGTACAAAAAAATGTAAATAAATAAACAACATAACGGTTGCTTGAAGAATTTTTATTTATATGATATTAATATATATACATACTTATATAATATCATGTTTATTTACATATCGTATATGTCACTAGTGAATGAATGATAAGAGTATATATGTATATTATATAGCGCCGTATTTACATACATATATGTATTTTATTGTACTTATAAGAAATTATTCTGTCAATGGAATATTTAAATATAATATAATATAATATTTAAAATTATATTTACTATTTTGTACTAAGTAAATTTAATATACATTTACTGCTTAGTATTAAATGGTACTATAGAATATTTGAAAAAGTTTTGGATTGATAATCGTTATGTGGAAGGTTAGAATCTGCTTTTGAAGAATGTACATATAAACATATAGTTTGAATATATGTACAACCCATAGTACTAGAAATTATAAAATTCACCCAAATTATTTTAAAATACTAAAATATTAAAAAAATAATATTGTAAGCAGAGTGACAGGCTGTGAACATACTAACGGTTCATACGGGTATCTAAGAGTTGACAAAGTCAACTGTATTCTTCCTCGTTTTCTTTTTAAATGATAAATATTCAGTATAGCCATCTTACAAAATTAATATTTTTCCAAAATTTTCTGATTTTCATTAATAATTTTCCATTTTTATAAAAAACCCATGTAAAGTATATACATATGTATCATATAGTATGTATAATCTATACCTATAATATACATATTCAAAAAAGACGGTCTTTGATTCCGTTAAATTTTTGTTTTATTCTCTTCGATTAAAAATTTTAAAATATTGGTTGTATGGTAGGAGTAGGAATTTCACAATATAACTGAATATAAACATTACGATTTCAGTTTAGGGTTTAGAACGGCGGTAGAGTGTGGGGTTATTAATAGTTGCTTTTTGATTTTGTAAGTTCGATTCAGTTCTGTTTTTTTTTTTTTGTTTTTTTTTTTTATATTTTAAACGAAATAAATTTTTACATATCATAATATCATCATAATATTTAATCTGTATTGATAGACATTTAAAACCTCTTTACTCAATGATTTACCATCTTAGGCTTCTTAAATATATATACAATAGGTATGTATTGAGTTTCCAATACTCAATAAATCAAGGGCAACTTCTAAACGGTAATAATAACCGTTTTTTTACAAAAAATATCATTTGCAAAGAAATTTTAAATTCATAAAGGCTTTAATTATTGAAAATTGTATTTTTACATTTTAAATAAAATAAAGAAACTGTACTGTATAGGTATACTGTATTGTAATTGCTAATTAAAACACCTCGAATTTCGAGGGGCGGGCGAATACTAGTAGTTTTTAAAACTGAACTTACCTCATAGATTCTGAAATTAGTTTTTCTTTTCATTAATTTTCATTATGTATCAAACGGATGTTCAATTTAGGATTGAGTATAGTATATGTCTTTAATTCTGATTTTTAATCAATCTTAAAATAATTTTAATGTCTTAGCTCAAGGTTTAAAGACACTTAGGAAATTCAACTTTTAGTTAACACTAATTTTTAAAGTAAAAGCAATATAATCCATTTTAAATTTTATTATAACTAAACTTTACAAAAAAAAACAATACATTATAACATTTTTTTGTAATTTTTAAATTTAAATTAAAAAACATATATATGTTTTTTTTTCTGAAAACTAATTAAAATAAATTTAAATAAGACAGTTTGTAAAGCTAAAGGTTTTTAAAGCTGCACATTTTCCAAAAGAAAATAAACAATTTAGAATTGTGACTTGCACGGAAATTTGTGATTTTCTTTAAAAAATTTTTGTATAAGAAAAATCACGAGGCACTTTTTTCAATTTTAAGGAAACCCTATAAAATTGAAAGCTGTTAATAAATGTAAAAGATCATTTATTTTTGAGTTTTACTTTGAAAAAATTTCTATAGATGATAGTTACAGATGTTTAAAAATACCTTACCTAAATTTTCTTTTTTCAACTTTGAAAGGCTACTCCACTCCGTAGTGGTTGGGACTACATAAAAAAGATAGTCCACAAAACTAATTTCTTCAAGTATTCTACTCATGGCTAAAATTTCGAACTTTTTACAAAACGGCTTCGAAATTTTCTAAACAGATACACGGACAGACGAACAAACAGAGAAAAACTAATAAGTAAAATTTTCAAAAACTGTTGAAAAATGTGGTAAAAAATACTTTAAAGATATATAAAAAAAAGTAAATATATGCTAAAAAGTACTTTAGTACAATATTACAAAAGTATTAAAAAAACAAACAAAAAACAAAATAAAGTTAACAAAGACAATTTCATTATAATACGCTTATAAAAAAGAAAAAAAAAAACTTAAACTAAAACAAAATTAGACAGCATGTTAAAAAACAGAAAAAAAAAAAAACCACAGATGTGAAAAAATGACAGCAAACAGAAAAAAAAAAAAACACATGACATATTCACACATCAAACTGTGAAGGATACAAGTGTTTCTTTTCTATTTTTTTCATTTTTGAATAAAAAAAAACACTGTCTTTCATATTTTCTTTTTGTTGAATGCATTCTTTCTTCTCTGGGTTTTCCTTTTAAATACAAAAACATAACCAGCATAGAAAAACAGAAACAAAGATCAAATAAAAAAAGAATAAAAAAAAACAAAAATAGAAAATGAGATAAAAATAAAAAGAAAAGGACAAATAATTCCCGTTGTTATTGTTACATTCTCGTCTCTATTTGATTATGATAAATTGTCTAGTGTAAAAACAAAAGTGACTGAAGTTGACAGAAACTACAAAAAAAAAAGAAAACTAAACATCCAACCATTACTTAAAATAAAGGGGATTGTTTTTTTTTTTGTTTATTTATTTTAAAAGTGGTTTATTTTCATTTCACATCATAGTTTTTTTTTTTTTTTTTGTTGTTTTTTATGTGGTTAAAAATTATTCCATCTGTTTATCAAAAAGAATTCAAACTATATCCTTTTAAACAATTTAAAAGAATCTATCATAGGATATTATATTATGTATGACTATGGTTCTGGAATGATCAAACAGGTTTAAAATAAAACAATAACTGTTTTCAACATAAGTCATAAGTCAAGTTTGTAAGTACCTAAATTTTCACGCCTTATCTTATATTTATATCTTAAATTTTTAATATGAATCATTTTTTTTTTCTGAAATATTCTTTAACTTTTGAGGTATTTTTTAGAATCTCGTTTTGAGTCATTACATTGACTAAACCAACTATGGTAATAATATTGCACACTATATAACAGATTAAAAATATTTCTAGAACTCCTTTAGAAAAACACAATCGTTTTTAAACTATAAACAGGTATAATAAACATTAGAAAATTTTGCAGTATATGTATATTTACACTTTTGAAGGTCAAAATAGAAAATTGAATTGATCATTTAAAACCCATTAAATGATAAAATCAGAATTTTAAATGACATTTCAAGGTATTAAATTTTATCATTGTTAGAATCTTTTAATTTACAAGCTTTGTAAATGGAACAGTTATATTTTCAGTTTGAAAATTTTAAAAAGCTTTAGAAACTAGGACAAAACAGGAACATCTATTTTATACTAGTAGTCTGTATTTCCATTTAGATGTATTTCTATTTAGATGATTATTAGATAATTTTATGAAAAATAAAGTAAAAATCAATGTCTTATGAATTTTGATGCATTTCTTTAAATTCCATTTTATTTTTCATGCATTATTTTTAAAACAAAGTTATAGAAATTAATTTCGACTAATTTAAAGACAATATAAGTGAAATGTAGTTAAAAAATGCGAATTCGATTCGAAAATAATTAGTAATTTTTTGATTTTATATTGATAATAAGAATTTATAAGGTTTAGATACATTAAATTGAGCTATTGTTGAATTATTGCAATCAACAAATGTTTTAACAACAGTCTTGAAGTTAATGAACTCATCCGCTAATATTCATTACTTTTCTTTCCGTTACATAACTTTTAAACAAAACGATTTATAAAATTTTAATCACATTAAATTCTTAAATCATAATTTTTGAAAGAAAATAAATAGCAAAATGACTTGAGTGCATAAAACTGAGCTTGAACTCAAATATCAAATTTTTCAAACAAACACTACTCTTGAACTCATATTTTTGTTTGAAAAAAGAAGGTTTGAGTTTAAGCTCAGTTTTATGAATACGATCCAATCATACGATCTCAGCAAAATTCTCTCCAAGGCAATAAAAATATAAAATTAATTTTTAAGGAAGCATTGCTTCCCTTTCAAAATAGGAACACATTAAATAATATGGAGGACTCTTTTTTAGACAATTATTGATGATATGAGTTTTAATGAAGTACATATTCAATTTTTGTGCCAAATATTTTGGGTAACGCTTAAAATAATTTTCAAAAAAATTCCAATAACCCTTGAATAATTTTCATTTATAAATCTCGCTTAAAAAATTATTTTTTATTTTTTCCATTTAAAATTAAACTTTTTAGAAAATTTAAAGCTTATTTAAAAAGGGTGAATTTAAATGGCAACCACAAAAAAAAAATTGTTATATAATTTTCTGCTTCGAAATATTTAATAGTGATTAAAGTTAAGTTCTATGTTTTGCAGTTTTTATTTTTAGATGAAAAACAATCTAAAAAATAATATTCTAAAGATCCTTTTTTTGTATTTTTTTTTTTTAGTACATACTTGAGATTCATAAAATGAAATTTAAATGAAAGTGAAAAAATAGGTGTTTTTTATTGTTTATATTTTTTTTTGTTTTTTATTCGTTGAAATCCATAAGGATCTTCTCACAGTTTATTTTTATTTCGTGTTTCCTATTTAAAAAAAAAAAAAAACATTATCTAGTGTTTTTTAAAGAGCCCAGAATGAATATTATCATTGAAATTAAACAGTTGAGAATTTTTTTAATTATTTTGTTTTCATTCATGAAAATCGTGAAAAATTTTTTAAAAGTGTAAAAATGTGAAAATTTTACCTACAAAAATGGCTTTTCATTTTCTTTTTTTTTTTTTCATAATAATAAAAAGGTGCCAATTTAAAGATATGATAGTTGGAAATTTATTTTTGTTACGAAATTAACATACTTTTTTGACAGTATCACGTGACTTGAATTTATTTTTGTTGAAATAATAAGAAGAAAAATAAAACTGAATTATATAAAGTATTTAAGAATACAATTATACAAATTAATAAAACTCAAAATCTCAAGTGCACAAGAGAATTGATATTCTGTTCTAAATATGTTTAAATTATCATTATTTAACATAACAGTTTTGATGCAAACATGAAATAAAAATAAACAGCAATCTTTTACAATTAAAAATAAATTAAGGACCTTGACAGTACAACATTTGTATTTATAATTAATTTATACCCATGACATTAGTAAAATGTTTCTTTAAATAGTCCTGGGATAAAAGCACTATCAAATGTAATGTGAAGGCGAATGAATTATATAATATAAAAATATAAAATTCTGTTGGGATATAATTAGATTTTCTATTAATTAATAGATAATTGTTTGTTTGTAACTATGCAAAAGTGATTTAAGGAGATCTTTTCTAAGAATATTTGTATTGATTTTTCTCAACTTAGTATAAAAATATTGAATGACATGTAGGAGAGCTCATTAATTATGCTTTATTTAGTATTTTGTCCATTTTTATGTGAGCTCAATGTGGGATGTACTTGATATAGTGAGAAAATATTTTAACCTTAAACTTTCATTCAAAAAATGTATTTGTAAATGTAAAGGAGCTAACACTGTTAGCTGTTAAAAACTCATAGGTGTAGATAAATATAAAATGTATCTATTATACTATAGTTTTGCTCAGAATTTTGTGGGTGCATCAATCTAAAATCTAATCTAATTGAAAAAAAAACGAAATATTCAAGTATTGATCAAACATTTTAATATTTAAAATAAACATGAAAAGAAAATTTTAACAATTCCGCTGACATAGGTAATTTCACTTTAAAATTTTCACAATATAAGCACTGAAAACCTTTCTCGTTCTGCGTTCAAATTATTTAAAAGATTTTTATTTTATTGCTTGTTATTTTTTAACTGAAAAGAAAAAATTGCCAGTCACTATTTTAAAAATTTTTTTATCCATCTTAAGTACTATATACTATTACAAGATTTTATAGATATTTTTCAGGTAACAAAATGTTAAAAAAAACTTTACATTATTTTTTTTTAAATACGCTTTTAATACTGCTTAATACTGCTAATGGTATATCGTGTTTCAAATTATATAATATACACAAATATTTACTAAAAATAATACAGTCATTTTTGTCACGACTATAATAAGACTTCACTTAAAACAAGAAAAATTTTTTTTTTAAACTTTTAGTACCATATTCTTTTATTTAAAATTTTCATTTAATAACTAGTTTTCCAACAACAGTAAATTTTAAATTTTAACCTCATTTCAACGCTTTAATTTTTGTAATAATTTGTTTAATTCCAAAATATTATATACTTTTAAAGTTTTTCAATTCATTTTATAAATTTTCTAGATAAAAGTAAAAATTAAATTAAGTTTTTATTTTGTTTTTTAAATTGGAATCCATTTAGGGTTGGTTTTTCTGTTATAAAGAGTTTAAACCAATGTAAAAGTTAAAATAGAAAATTTGCCAAAAATAAAATGTTTTTTGGAAAAAAATTTAAAGTTTATGTTTTCTTTTGAAGTTTTGTTTGCTTTTAAACTCAATTTTAGAATACATTGTACGGTTGAATGAGACGACAACCTTTAAAAAAAGTTTTAAAAGTAAGATAGCATTAGTAAGAAATTTAAAAAAAAAAAAAAAAAGAATAAATTCATTAGTTTGTTGTTTTTTTTTTTTTTTTGATGAAACAAAATAAAAAAAAACTAAGAAGTAAAAGGACAAGAATTTAAAAAAAAAATAAAGTGTTTTTTGTTTTGTTTTTGAAAAAGAAAAAATAAAACAAAAGTAAATTTAAAAGTAAACAAAATACAAAAATATTGTTATGAAAGATTTAAAATAAAAATTATAAATTGCAAGACTGTCATTATAATAATATTATGTATACTTAGCTAGTTATTTTTTTTTTCGTGTTCTGGGACCTGGAAACTGATCGAAATCTACACAAAGAAATTTCATTATAATTAGTTAGTATTATTAGGAATTTGTTTATAATAAGTACATTACATTATGTTCCATTGTAATTTTCAAATTTAGAATTTTACTAAGGATTAAATCAAATTTTTTTTCATTAATTTTGTTCACGACTGCGTAGGTCTATTTTAATTTCTATACACTTTAGAAGCTTAGACATTTTTTTTACTTAATATCAAATAGTTTTGCTTATTTTTGTCAATAAATTGTGGTAATATCAGTAAGACTCTCGTCTGCAAGACCATTTTGGGCATGTATTTTATAGGTTTTTATTAACCCTTCTATATTGCATACTTTCAGGAGGGGATAAAAAAGAATTTTTTTGTATTAATTAGTTTCAAGAGAGTTATTGTTTTAATTTATTTTTAAAGAAAAGAAAATTATTGTGTGACGTTCTATTATAATTTTTAAATAGCTGTGGCTTATAAGGAAGATTATTCAAAGGTAGAGAAAAAAGGTATAAGTAATGTAAGAATTGAAGTTAAAAATTGAGAAAAGGAACGTTTAAAAACTTTATGTAATAAAAATTGTTTTAAAAATTTCTTGAATTATATAGTATGTTATTATTAAGTATTTTTCGAAAGAATGATTTTAATCATTTCAAATATTACATAAGTTGATTTTCTAGAATTTTATAATTATTGTTGCACTATATTGTTTTGTTAATGATTTTTAAGAACATGCTCTAAAACGTTTGTTTTTTTTTTTTTTAACTTTTTAAATTTAGCACAGTTTAAATTAAAATAGTCATTTAGTTATAATATTATAATACCAATTATTAATAAAATTTTTTTTAGCATAACGTAATTTTTTAACTAAAATTATTCTGAATAAAAGGTGATGATTTGGAGCTTCTAAAGTTAAGGGAGTTAAGTGACCGTCAGACATCATGCTATGATGGATAATTTCTTTTAATTTAGAAAATTTTTAAATTTTATTTTTTTTTTTAAATTTACACAAAAAAGTAAAAGTATTACTTTAATAGAAAACAAAAAATAAAGCAAAATATAGAAAAAAAAAAAAAACTATGATGAGAAAAATGAACAGAGCAATTCTGTGTCTCCAGAAATCGATTTAATTGAATTACAAAACTTTATTATATTTTTTTGTTTATTCTTATTTTATTTTTGCTTTTATTTATTTTTTGTTTTTCTGTTTTTTAAGAAAACTTTAAGAAAAACTTTAAATATTATTTTTTTTTTTTAGTTGAATGAGAAAAGTTTTTTTTTGTTTTTTTTTATAAATTTATGAACAAAAGTTTATGGATACAAAAACAAAAACAAAAAAAAGAAAATAGATCAACTTATTTTTACTATAATATAACAAAAAAAAAAAAATTTTTTTTCTTGACAGTATTAAATTTTTCAATTCAATTTCGATTCTCCTAAAGGCATAATATATACATCATGCATCTTCATCTTTTCCTCAAGAGAAAGCGAAAAAAAAATATTTTAAAATAAAAAGAAGAGTAAAAAATTTTTTTGCGTAATAAAAAATATTTTTAATATCAGAATGAAAAAGGAAAGTTTTCTTATAATCTATTTAATCAAGTTATATCTTGTCATTCCGACAATTAATTTCAACCATATCTAAAATTGAATAATATTTCATCTTTCTCGATAGTTTTTTTTTTATTTTTTCTTTTAGATTATTAATTTTATGTAAACAGATAATATATTTGAAAGCGGGAGCTCAAGATTGTCTTGAATTTTCATGATAGATGTATTTTTTTCTTTTGAATGATGAAATATTTTAAGTTTACTATAAAAGATTCAAAATTTTTTTACTCTTATAATCAGAAATATTGATTTTGGGAGTTTAATACAATACATTGTCCTCAAATACTTGTTATATAAAAATCTAATAATTTTATAGATAGTATTGAATTTTAATCTGCCATATTAATGTAAGCTGAATTTTTTATACTCGTACGATAGTCTCAAGGATAATAAAATTTCTCTTTCGTTTTTCTTATAATTTGTGCCTGTATAGTATAAGCGAAGATTGAAGTAGGTATCTGTTAGGTACAAATAATTAGGTACTTTAATAAAAATATAGTTTATATATCATTACTTGTGTCTTTTTTTTTGAAATTTTAAATGTTATTTTAAATCAAGCATTGGAAATAAATTTAGAAAATTAAATTAAACATTTTCAAATTCCAAAACTTTCAAGAATTAAAAAGAAATTTTCTAAATTTAAATTATTATCTAACCTGTTGAAAAATAAAAAAAAACAAAAGAACCGAT
The DNA here is from genome assembly GCA_947095535.1 of Poecilobothrus nobilitatus. NCBI lineage: Eukaryota > Metazoa > Arthropoda > Insecta > Diptera > Dolichopodidae > Poecilobothrus > Poecilobothrus nobilitatus. Next base: position 13,797,795 of record OX352773.1, on the reverse strand, counting down.
GACCAACAAAAGATGCCAAATTAATATCAACACTTTACCCCAAGAGGTGATAGAAGTGCTGATACATTGGAATATTTTCTAAATTACTACTGGTGGAGTGAAAAAGTAAAAAAAGGCCAGTAAAAATCAATGCTTCTCGAAGTAGCAAAGAAAACAAACCTACCATATTATATTCGTATATATTATTATTAGAAGCTGCTAAAGTAATAATATATAATTAATCCGCCCAAAGTATAGTGAAAGACAAATTTTATTTCAGAAACCCAAAAAAAATTAAAATTTTCAAATCAAGTATCTGATGAACATGATGAAAATGAAAATACATGAAAATCTAAATCCTTCTGTAATTTTTCCAAGCAAAATAATAAGAAATTTATAATTTTAAATCGTTAGATCAATTAATTACAAAAGGAAATCGAAAAACATTTAATATTTTACAGAACATTAACTTTATTTTTATATATAATGTTGGCACACTTTTATTATATAATACCTGCGTTATAACTTTTCATTACAATAATATGATATTTATTTGTACGTATTCTCAACTGTTATTTTATTACTAAACTTTTTAATTTTATTAAATTTTATTAAAAAATTAAAATAATAAGTTGATATATTACAGTTTTTCTTCAATTTTTGAAATATTTTCCATATATCGAAACGGTTAGAAATGAAAACAACTCAAACATCAATAAATATATTAACTTTTTTTTTTTTCTTCTTCTTTTTTTTCTTATTATTTGTATATTACGTTTATAAATATAATTTCCTCTTATTTTACTTAAGCGTCCGTTTTTTTTTTTTTTAAATATCGTTCATTATAACTTAATTTTTAACTTTTATTGTCCTAAAAAACTTTTCGTTCTGTTCACTGTTATTAAACAGCAACAATAAAAGAAAAACAAAAGTAGAAAATAACGGTAAAATTCTTTATAAAGTGACTAGTAAGAACGGAGATGAATAAAACCGGAATATTTAAAAAAAAAAAAAAAAAAAAAAAAACAAAAAACTTTAAACTGTCTAAGAAAATTTATCTTTTCTTTAAGAATACCTTAAGTGACTTCAAGTTACAAAAAAAACACTTTGTCTATGTACTAAAATGGAGTAACTGGGACAGAGTAAAGAAATTTGAATAAAAAAATATAAAGGAATAAAATAATAATTTAAATATTTTCCTGTTTTATTTTTTTTTTTATTCTGATTTTGTTTTACATCTAAGAAATTTTTTAATACTTTTAACGACATTTTTATGTCGTTCATTAATGAATAACTTCAATATATTAATATAATATACATATATATATATATATATCTACATACATACAAATATTATAATAATATATTTGTAGACTAAGTAATAAATTAATGACAAAAATATAAAGTTAAAACGAAACGAAAAGAACAGTTAAAAAAAAAGAAAACAAAAACAAAAAAATTAAAAATAAAGTATTTAAACACCATAACGAAAACATAACTTGACATATACTTTTACTGGTGTGAACCCAATGTAACAAAAAATAATGTAAAAAAAAACAAAAATAACTTCAAAGAATGATAATATATTGAACATATTTTCAGTTACTTCAGTTACTTTTACAGTTACTTTTTATAACGTAACGGAAATTAAATTTTTAAATGAATAAAATTATAAGTTAATATTGTATACGTCTATGTTTCTATGTATGCATATACAAAAGTATGTATACAGATAAGGTAGCTCTATTATATAATATGACAGCCTTATTATTTTGTATCTAGAACTCCTCCCTAGGGGAATACTTTTGCTAATGAATTAGTCGGTGAAAAATTATGTAAGTATATAAAAATATTTAAATAAAAAAAAAAAGACAGAAAAAAAAAAATTTTATAGAAAAAAATAATAAAATGATGGTAGAAAAATTTGACCTTGTACCATCTGGTAACAAAGTTAAACTAACATTCATTAAGGTCATATATATTGGAAAATAGATTTTTCTTTTTTTTTTTTTTCTGAATAAAAACAATAATAATACAACAAAAATAATCCAGCAGAAAACCAGCAGAAAAATTTTGAACCAAAAAAAAATAAGACTAAATTTAATTAAAGTTTCACTTGTATATTTTGTATTAAAATAAAATATTCAATATGTTCAATTTAGACCAACAAAAAATTGGATTTAAACTTAATTGAAAATAATCACGTCTAAAAATTTTATAAAATATACTCAAAACAATTTAAATCTGTTCTTATTGATCTTATTTATTTATTTATTTTAAATCTTATAAATCATACCCAAGCAGTCAACATTCCGGAAATGTTACAAAATTTGAGTCATGTATTGGTTTAGTATTTGCATACTGAAAGGCTTTGATTACGATATTTTTTTATAACTGGCACGTATCATGTTACCAATTAAAATTGGGGATATTAGTTTGAGTGATTAATTTGTAGTTTTTGTAATTAAGATTAGTTACTGTTTAGTAACTGAATACGAATACATTTAAATTATTTATATGTAAATAATGTATATATTCTACTAAGCAAAAAATTAATACACTTCAGATGCTATTTTTAACAATATATGCTGCTATATGCTATTTTTAACAATATAAATATATTTAAATAAAAAAATAAATATTCTTTTTAAATTTTTTAAATCATGTTTAATAAATAGCTTTTATTATTAAATACAATACTGTTGGGTTTTGAGCTAAAATTTAGGAATATATTAGCTAAATAAATAATTTTAAAATTTTAGTTCAATAATCTTATCAAGATGGATGCCATAATTTCTTATAAAAAATGGCGCCAAATTTAATGTGACTTTATTATTTGTTGTGACCGACTGTGCCTCCTTGTTACCACACGGTCAATAAATGAAAAAAATTTACAAACTCCGTTTTTTTCAGAAACTGTAACAGAATATACACAGTGCCCTTAATATTACCGTATGTACACAAATTTACGAATTGATAATAATAAAAAAAAAATGTGACAGTCACAAATATGGCATTAAAGATTAAAAAAAAACGTTAACGTCACATATAGTAGTCACAAAGACGATATATTGCGTGTTTAATTAGGCGGTTGCATCACGGTTACATTTAGTAGTAACCATATACAGTTATCGTAACTAAAACTGTTCCCTTTTGGTAACAACTAAGTCACAAAAGTTACGAAATTAACACTATAAAGTCAAATATTGTATTTACAAGTAACTATGTAGTAAAATAATAGTCATAGTGTTATATGAAAGTCACAATAACTTTATTTACTTAAAAATTAGGTAAGTTAACCACCTTGTGCCTCAACCTCCAAATTTTGTAACTATAAAAGATATAATTTTCTTCTTGGAACATATGATTATCCTATGTTACTTAAGGAAGCGGCTACCAAAGAACAATAGATTAATATTATTATTTTATTTATATTATATATTTTTTATATTTATACATTATACAGAGTTTCTCAAGTTAGCACTAACATATTATATGAACAAATATTATGTATATATTTTATGTTCTATAACATTCAAGATGTTAATTTGAGATTTTGAGATGATTTATATATTTAAAACTATCATAACCTTTTTTACAAACTTCATTAGATTAAATTGATAAAATTGTAAAATTATGGTGAATTTTTTTTTTTGTTTATTCCCCATAGAATTTTTTGTTTGTTCGGCATCTCCCGCTCTATATTAGTAGTGCTAACTTGGGACACTCTCCACATTGAAAGGTAAAGATGATTTTTTAATTACTCTTTTCATAGTTCTCTATTTTTAAATTATAAATTGATATTATTTATTTTGTTTATATTATATATTTACACCATATTTGGTAGCAAGAGGGATCCAATTAAAAAAATATTTTACCTGTTCAGGATTTGGACCCACACTCCCTCGGTAACTAAGCCACGTGCTTAATCACTAAGCCGCCGAGGCCCCTCAACAATTTTAAATAAATTTTTAAATTGTAACTAGCAATTGTAATTGCATACTATTAGGCGGGTATTTTTTTTTTTAGTTAAACATTTTTAGACAGATCTTGCAATTCCCTTGAATGAATTTAAATCTGAAGCTCTTCTATTTTTAAAAATATTTTTTAATATTTAAAGATGTCAGTTTTCAAATCTTCGACATTTAATTGAACGCATTGTTTTGATGGTTTATTACTGTTTCTTAATTATTAACAAAATATGAAAAAAAAAAACATATGCAAAACGAATATAATTAAATTATGTTATAAACGAAAGTTTGATAATATTATATAATAAAAATTAAACTTACCGCTATTTCGTGATGAACGATCATCTTGTTGCATTGATCCTTTTGTCATTATTTCCATTTTGTTAGATTGAATTTTATTATAATGAAATTTTAAAAACACTATAATTTAAAACTAAATTTCTTATTTATAATTTATTTAATTTTTTTTTTTTATTTCTTTTAATTATTATTTATTTTTTAACATTCACTTAAAAAGTTCTTTTAATTTTCTTTAAATTTTAATTTAATTTTAAATTTGCAACAAAAAAAAAAAAAAAAATTAAGAAAATAAAAAGTTTTTTTTTTTAAATATAAAAAAATGTAAACACTTTTAACCTGAAAAAAAAAAAAAAAACAAATAAAATATAAATAAAAGAATAATTAATTAGTTTTATTATATTTAATTAAAAACATATTATTTATATAAATTCTATCATTAATTCAAACTCAAAGATATTAAAGTTCTTTTGTTTTCCAAACTCATTAAATTTTTTATTTTCAATTCTTTTGTTTTGTTTTGTTTCTTATAAAAGGAAATGTACATACATATATAATGTTATAGAATATTTATATAAATTGAATTACTATTTTAAAAGGAAATTTAGAAAATTTTAAATATTTTATGATTACAAATAAATTAACATATTTTATTCTTTTTAAGATTATTGCTAATTCTTTTGGGTACTTTGGGTACTTGGGTACTTTTGCTAATTCTTTTGGTTTTATGTAAAAATTTCCTTATAAGGACTCAAAAGATTAAAATGTTTTTTTTGTTTTGTAATACCTATACTTAAATAAATCTTATGATTAGGTTATTCCATTTTTTTGATTATTCTATTTTTTTTTTTTCGAAATTTATTAGCAATCAAATAAGAAGTTGAATTATAAATAAGTAATTACAATAATACTAGATTTAAATAATATATTTTTAAAATTTACATATCTCTAAATAGATACTAAAAACAATGGATGAAAATTTGAGAAAGTATTCGACAAATAATAAGTTTTCAATGAAAAAAATTACTTATAAAAAATTTGATATATAAAATCTATAAGTTAACAGACAATAGATAATATTAAAAAAAAGAAATACAGTGAATACAAAAATCCGCCTAAGACAAGCATAGATATCAGGGTTCAAAAGAAATTCCAGAAACATTAAAATTAACCTCGGAAAAGAAACACGCCACTTAAGAATGACCTTTTGCCTCTTAAGAATGACATCGCGATTTTGCCATTTTACACAAAATCAATTTTAAAATATTAACATATATAAATTTTGAAAATTTTATTTGCATTAATAATTCGAAATAGAATTTCGAATTCATAAAATATAAAGTTAGTCCAATAATTTTATAATTTTTTGTTACATATAATTCTAATATCTTTCAATAAATAATTTTCATTTTATTCAAGAATTGTTCATTTTAATCTTTATATCTTTGTAAAATAAACAAAAGAAAAACTAAAATTAAAAATTAAAATGAAAAAAAAAAACAAAAAATGAAGTAAAATCAATGAAAATTCACTTTACTGTTATACTTTAACTAACAAAATCAATTAAAGGTCTTAAAATGTCTATCTATCTTTTTTTTTTCTTTTCCTCTTTTTTTTTTTCATTTTCTTCTTTTCTTTTTGCTTTTTCATTCTTTATATATACAAAATATCTTATAGGAAAATCCACAAAACTCTTATAGAAAAAAAAAAGAAACTGAACTGAACTGAGCTGAACCAATAACTTTTGATTTATTTGCTATTTTACTAAATTATAGCTATAAGGATATTAAATTCTTAAAGGATAACATAAGTCAAAACTTATTATCTTTGATCAGAAATGTAACAAAAAAAAAACAAAAAAAAAAAAAAACAAAATGAAAAAGAAAAACAAAGTAGAAAACGTAAAAAAGGAAAAAAGATAAAAAGAAAACACGAAGCATATTTCCTTCCTTTGAAAGTACAGTATGACTTAGATAACTTTAAGTTTTATAAAGTATTCCTAAAATTACTTCCATTTTCATTTAAACAACTATTATTAAGCTACATTAGAAATTTTATGTAAAATTTTCTTTTTGTTGACAAAATTTTTTTTTTAATTATTTCATTAGAGGAAATTTTTAAAAGAAAAAAAAACTTCAACAAAATTTCCTATCGAATAATTTAAAATATAAAATAAGTTATTTTAAAGTTATTGACTAATTTCAGAGATCTTTACTGTTGGTTATCATATTACGAAATCAAAACTAGTATGCGTAAGTTAAATAAAACCTAAAATAAATTTTAGACACAATTCTTTACCAAATTTTTTTACTGCGATATTGTTAAGCAATTAATTTATGTTGAGTGTTTTAAAAATAGAAAATTTATATTCAATCTGAATATGACAGATTCAGTATTTAAGAATTTTTAATTTCTGGCAGCATATAATTTATAAAAAATGTTGAAATTTATAAAACATGTTCTATATTGGACCCAAAAGTTCTAACTATTAGAACCTCGCATTTTTAAATACATATTCTATTGGAAGCAAGCATTTTAATGGTTAGCGAATCGCATGATTAAATAATACCTATATTCATGCTTTGAAATCCTAAAAAAACAATTAAAATTCTACTTAAATACATTTTTTGGGTTTTTCCTGAAAATAATGTACTTGTTTTTTTTGTTAATACTAAAAAAAAATAAAGCTCTTTTTATCATTTCCAGAAAAAACAACCCTTAACTTAAGCAAAGTTCAACTAATTCTTTTTTTATCTTTCTTTCCAGAAGTTTCTCATATTCTACATTATAATCCTGATTTGTGTCAGTTTTTTTATGAAAGAAAACAAAAAAAACAAAAATAAGAAAAAACCCTATCTTTTTACATTTTACAATTTTATATTTAATAAGTCCAAAACTATATACTCGATTTATAAACGAGGTGTTATTTATATCCTATTTTTTTTTTTTCTTTTCTTTCAAAATTAAAGTCTTAGTATTAAATTACATGACATAAAAGTAGATAAAATCTTATATAGTATTTCAAAATTATCTGTAGTATTTTTTTCTATTTTGTTCTATATTAAATATGAAATTTATTGGATTAACACAGTTTATTTAAAAAAAAAAAGCAAAAAACCAAAAATGAGACTAAAGATAAAAAAAAAAAACAAAATAACAATATAAAAAAAAAACCAATAAAAGAATGTAACAAAAAAAAAAAAAAAAAAAATATCATGAAGTTAATTTGAAAATCAGAGAAAATTATTAAAATGTCATGAATTCAACAAGAACATTTTCAATTGAATCGTACAAGTCATATTTAAGATAATTTTTTTTTTTTTCCTTTCTTTCTCTCTTTGAAAGATTTAATCGAAAATCTTTAGATTAAAAATCACAATTTTGTAAAATAAAAAAGATAAAAAGGATCAAACATATTTTTTATTTTTTATATGTTTTTCTTAGCAAAAATAAAAAAAGGATATTATGTAATATTTCAAAATAATTTGTTATTTTTTTTTTTTTTCATATTTATTATTAAATATTTCTTTTAAAGAGTAGAAAATAGATATGATACTGTTGTTGGCTGCAAAAATTTTTTTAATATTAAATTTAATATTTGTAAAAAAAAAATTTAATCATCCAATTTTCAGATAATACTTGCAACTTTTTTTTTTAAAATTTTTCCTTTTTAGTTAAGTTATTGAATGGTTTTTATTTATAATAATCTAGTTCAGGAAAAAGGATATCATAAGAATCATTGCAACCAAGTATTTGAACCAAATTTGCGTAATTATATTTTTAAACTAGTTTTAAATGGTTAATGACAGAACTGACGTGTTATTATAATCATTTTATAAATTAAGTGATTTTAAGTTTTCACAAATTTTTTTTCGTTTCTTTATAGAAATTCCCCAAAAGATAAAGCTACTTTTTTCACTTTATATTCGCTCAAATTGGTTCTATTCTTTTCAAATATATTTTTTTTAAAAAGCAGGCATATTTAGAATTCAACGTTTATAGCCCTTTTTTTTTTTTTTTATTCTTACTTTTTATTTATTCTTTCTGTTTCTGTTTACATCCTTAAAAAGTTTAAAAAATTAGATTAACTTAATGTTTAAATTGATTTACATGTAAAAATAATAATTTTTATTTTGTAAATTTTGGTTTTCTTTTCTTAATTTACTCTTCTGTATTTAACAAATAATAATTTTATATGTATTTGAATTTCTTTTATATACTAATTGTAAAAAACATATCTAAAAACTAATTAATTATTTTTTTATGTGTTAAAAATAAAAGCTTAAAAACTAACTTAACCTACTAGACTATGACAAAAAAAAACAAAAAACAAAAAAATAAAATAAAATAAAACTTTAATATCAAACTATTACAGAGTCAATTTAATTTTTTAACCACCAGTAATCTTTATAGACACACATATCCCTATTTGGAATATGGGCGTCGTATTTTAAACTCCCAATGTCAACACTATTTGGATCAAACTCTATTTTAGAACATGTAGCCCTTCTACCATAATGAAATAGTAGAGGAACATGGTTTTGATTTTGTATTAAACCTACTTTATCTAGGTAGATGAAATGTTCGAGTGCTATGAAGCCCGATTTTAATGTTTTTTTAATATACTCACGTTTATAGCCCAGATTTAGTGAGAAAGTTGGAATTTTTAAATTTTGATTGTGTATTAAAAATGTGGGTTTTTTTTATTAGTTTTCTTAAAAGAAAAATTCAGTGAAAAAACCAGCTCCTCATTATATAGTTGTTTTTTTTTGTTCTTTGTTAAATTCATATAGCGTAAAAAAAAAATAAATTTGTTAATACAATGTTAAAAATAATTTTTTTTGCCATCTTAGCTTAAAGCTGTCTGATCTTATAATTTACTTGTATTGGATAATCTGTTGTTGTGATTTTATCAAAGGCTTAAAATTCGAATTAATTCAATATTAATAAATTCTAATTAAAATTAACATAAATATATAAAAACATAAAAAAACAAAAATAAACAAATAAATAAAAATTGCAAGATAGCGAAATTTTCACATACATTTTATTTCCTTTTCTCATTTTATTTTTGTTCGTTCATTTTTTTTTTTTTGTTAAAGTTAACCATACTATTAATGTTTTTCTAACTTGCATTAATTTCTTAAGATAAACTGGTGTATTTCTCTCTTAAATTGCGATATACTTCATAATTCCTTTTAAGTTTAAGCTAAATTAAAAGTGTAATTGAATGGTTTGTCCATTGGTCTATTTTTATTTATTGAATATTTAAGTACACATAACGCTGTTCAATCGGCTTGTATAATTTCATTGTTTATTATTGATCCTGATCCTAATCCTATTATAGTTATTAAAAAAACACAAACATTAAATGCACATGAACGAACTCATTATATTACAAATAGCTGAATGATTAATCAAATAAACAAATTTTCGTTATAATTTATCGAAATTAAATTTTTGAAAGATTATCAATTACTTAATAATTCACATTATTTTAAAGTTCTTGAAGAAGGGCTTGATTATTTTAATATCAAACATTTAGTAGAGAGCAAATACAAGAACCTTTTCTTCCTTTGTTAATGAGATTGTATAATTGTTCTTTTGAGTCCGGTCTGATCATTTTAGAGTAAATAATTGAGGACTCTCATTTAAAATAAGAATCAGAAGAAGAACACAACATAAAAAGAAATTTTTCTTACGCGATTGTTATGATTGTGCAATAACAGTAGAATCTGATTTTATAATAACTCTTGTAACCTATGATTCGTATTAATTGAAATGATCAATTAATACGAATCCCATCAAAGGAATCTCACTGATTTTGAAGAAAATATTTTAACAAAGCAAAATACAAAGCAAAAGCAGATCTGTTCAAAATGAATATTTACTCCGGCTCCTAATACTTAATATCTTCGTTAATTTTTTTTTTATAATTCGAACTTATAATTTAAGCGGTATATGTTGAGCTTATAATTCAAGCGGAAATCGTTAATTAAGCTGTTGATTGAATAGCGGTAGGCTTCAGTTCCTTTATTGAGTATTTAATTCCTTTTCCTTTTTTCTAGTATTTAATAAATGACATGCTCTGTTTCAAATAATGTTATTATATTTTAGATGTGGAAAATTCTAACTTATAGCACCATAAATTCGATTCAGAACTTTTTAAATTGTTAACTTTATATAATTTTAATTAAAATTAAATCTTGTATATATCTTGTATATAATCTTGTATATAATGGGCGTATATATAAATCTTCTATATATACGCCCTAATAAGAAAATTTTCGAAAATTAAAAATGTTAAAAAAAATAACTGAAAATTGAAAGAAAAATAAATATAAAAGTTTTTCTATTAAGTTTTCCTTTTAGAACTTTAATTATTAAAGAAAAATTTCTTTTAATCTATGTATAATTTTATGTTACATAGCATTTATTGACTTATATTTGTATCATATTTTATCATGATATTTTTATTATTCTAAATAATCTTGTATTTCTTTATGTATATTCTATTATGTATATATATAAATAAAAATAAATATTTATTTTAATAAAGATAAAAGCAAATACACATATTATGTATATAATGTATTATGTACACAATCTAAGCAATAACTAATGATATTCTGAAATTTCATCTTTTTTTTTCTTTTTTGTTGGTAGATTTTATGAATCTGTAGATTTTTTTTCTTTATAAAAATAATAATGAAATTTTGTCTTGAATTTTGCATAGTAACAAATCAAAAACATAAATTTAAATTGAATATCGAACAGAGATTAAAGTACATTCAATTCAAGGTTAAATATACATATGTTAATTCCAAAAGCGGATAAACCGGAAATGTTTTCCCATGTCATAATTTAAAAGGATATATATATTAATAAATAATATTATTAAAAACGTTAATTTTAACAAAAACGAAATAATTTTTTTGAAGAAAAATTCAGTTATTAAAAATATGAATTTTGATTTTTAAAAGACTTTGAAATCTAGATTTAATTTAAATTAATAAATTATTTCTATTATGTCTATTAAATATTCTGAATTTAATAATATTATGTTTATAGGTCATAGATCAATAATAATGTACTAGATTAAGTAAGAAATATTATAGATATAAAATTAAATTAAAAGCTATCATATTAGTTTGCGAAAGTGAAATGAATCGGTAGTTCGGATTAAAGATCATAATAATTTTAGTAGGTTTTTTCATAAGAAATCCTTAAATCCGGATTTGCAGATTTTTAAAAAAGAAAATCTATTTTTTGAATTCATTGAAAATCTTATATTTAAGGCTTGCTTTAACTATTTTAGAAAGTTTTAAAATTTTATTTGAATCGGCAAGTTTTTTACATGAAAATTTTTAATTTCCCGTTTTCAATGGAAAAAGAAAAATCCAAAGAAAATCCATCTGTTATGCTGTGGTGTGATATATTTCTGATTCCGAAATGAAAGTCTTGATTTACTTAATCAAAATTTGTTAGATCTGACTCAAAAGTAATACTTTAAAAAATGATAAAGACCTATTAACAAAGGTGGAAAAAGTTATTGCATAATCGTTTCTTATAAACATATACACACCAGATGTTTAATAGTTAATAAATAATAAAATAGGATTAGTTGCGAGTGCACGCTCTTATTTAAAAAGCTCCTTTTTTTAAAATATTTTTTTATATTTCTTTTGTTTTGTATATTTTGCTTGTTTTTGTTTTCTTTTTTTTTAATTTTTAAATGATATTGTAAAAAAATTTAAATTAATTTGAAGGTTAATTTCTTCAATTAAATTTAGGAGAATATCACATATACAATACATATTCTGCAAAAAGATAATAATCCTGATTTTAACAAACTAACTGTGAAATTTCTTTTATAATAATTTTTTCCTACACTTCATAACAACAAATCATTTGAAATAGTGGCGTCTAATACCCCAAACACTCGCTAAACAAATAATTAGAGTCCTGATTTTGAATCCAACTACAAAATCCTTTCCAATTATTTCTTTACGTGCATATTTCGAGTTTAGTACGAATGCTCGAATCTCACAATCACATTTATTACTTTTTATCACATTTATTCCTTCTTCACTATTTATTATTTTTTGAAAAAAAAAAGAGATTTTGCTATTTTTAAGAAAAAGAGATTTTAGGAAGAAAAATATCCTTAGGAAACAAGAATTTTTTATTTTAAAAAATGAAATTTGTAGATACGAGCATTAGTTGCGCTTCCAAAAAAATCATAAGATTGATATTTTTGCATTTACATTACTTATTACTCAAGTAGCCTTGCCTTGCCTCAATGCATTGCCTAGTACTGTAATACACTCTTATAAACTACTACTAATTTGATCCTGACCTACTACATAAAATTTCCAATGCAATTTAATTAAATTTAAAGAAAGACACACATTATTTTTCCTTCTTAAACAAAAGGTGGAAGTGAACAGGAGGAGTTATTACATCATTTTTTTTTTTAGAAAATAATGAAAACTAGCTTAAATTGAAGAAAAGTAAAACAAAATAAGCATTTTAAAATTTAAAAAAAGTACCAAAAACAATATTTTATAACAATTATAAAATATATATATATATATAGGAGGTCAATCGAAGTTGGGATGGAAATTTAAAAATTTTGTTAACAAAACATAAAATATGTTAAAAACTAAATACATTAGCTATTAACTATAAATTGTTTTACTGATCTTTAATTACAGAAAAACAATTTGAATAAAGACCAGACAAAAATTCTTAAAAATTTTAAACAAATTTACAATTTAATAAGTATTGACTTTTTAATTAATATAAAAAGAAAACTTTATAACAATATTTTTTATATTAAAAAACTCTTTATAAGTACATATACATTCACATACAACTAGATAGATAGATATAATAATCAAACCCATTAGAAAAATGTACTCATAAAAAATGGAATAATATGTTATTTTTTAAAAAACATAAAAAAAAAAATGGAAAAAATTTGACTTGTTTTTGTTGTTATCCTTTTTATTGACATTAAAAATATTTAAAAAAAAAAAAAAAAACATGATGGTACATTTTACAAGTATGAAAACAATTTTTAAAATATACAAATTTAAATATATATACAAATCTAAAAGATCATCCTTTGGGATTATATTTACGATAATTATAATTTTTTTCTTTGTCTTCAACAGTACCAGAAAGTTTTAGTCCCCTATTATTGATCTAAAGAGAAACATTGTGTATACTCATACAATGAATCCTTGCTTCAAACTTTGAAAAAGTTAATTATGCTATTTTAAAGCGATTGCAGTTGGAAACCATTAAAAATTTGACGTGTTAAATATTTCATTAAAGATTTCATCTTTCATTTGAATTTTAACTTAATTTAAAGATTTTTTTGTCTAATCTAATAACATCTAAGTAAACTCGTTATTTTTAATATAATTCAGTTAATTCCGATAGGTTTGGCAAAAAAATTCAAACTGTTTAAAATGTCCTTTTAATATTCCTTGAAGCACTTGTCCTTTTACTATTCCTTAAATATATGTGCGTATAAACGAAACTTTAGAATGTACAACAGCTTTTAGTAAAGTCATATACGGAAATAGTTAAGAAAACAAAAACAGGATGTTATGAGAACTACTTAAAAACCCGGGCTCAAGAATTTGATGCATCCAGGACCTTTAAATAACATTGTTGAAAGATAAGTGTTTCTATATGCACCTCAATTCTATTTCATAGTGATCCTATGATAGTAATGAGTCATTTCTAAATATCAAAAATTGTTTTTAACCCATACCATTTGTCTGCCTGCTATTTAACCTAATTTAATAAGCAGTTTCAGAATCTTAGTCACAAAAAAATTTTTTTTTGTATATACTTTTGGTTTTTTTTTTTTTTTTTTTTTAAAGGATCAACCCAAATATTACTGTATACACATTCGGATTCAAATTCTTTTTAAAATTTTAAATTCAAATAATTTTTTTCATTATACAAAAGTTTTTTCTATATTTTTTTTTGAATTCTTTTAACAAAAACATAACAAATTAACATGAAAAACAAATGGTAGTTTAATAAAATGTAGGAGAGAAGTAAAGTATCTTTACAAAAAGAAACATTCATATTATTCTACTGGTAATTTAAACAAAATAAGCTTTTATTTTTATTCTTTTTTCTCATTTTTGTTTTTTTTTTTACAATCCTATTTCTTTCTCTGTCAGCCTTTAGTGTTATGTTTTTATTTTAATATTTGTGTTTTTCTTTAATTTTGAAGTACTGGGGTATATGTTGAGTCAAAACATTTTTTTGAATGTTTTTTTAAGACGAATTTAAAAAATAAAAAGATATAATTCAATAATTTGACTGTCCATTTAGTTTTCCTGATAACAACTAAATGACATAAATTTTGTATGAAATATTTAAAATATTGCTTAAGAAATTAAATTTTAATCATATTAACATCAAAACTCCTACAAAATCATGAGGGATTCGTTTAGAAAATTTAATTTTCCAATTATTTTTCTTCCAATTAATAAGCCATGTAATTAACCATTCGGCCACCAAGGTCCCGAGTTTGAAAATACCCTAAACAGTATGTGTTAAATTTTTTTTCCCCAATTGCATATTTTTAGGGTTTGAAAAATTCTGTTTTTACTATTATAAATACTGCCATTTATTTAAGTTCTACAAAAAAAAAATAAAAAATAATTTGTTGTGGGTAGGCGTTTGGCATATTAACCGAAGGAGTGTGAGTTCGATCCCTGCACAGGTCGTAAGTGTTTTTTTTCTTTACATACCCCCCTTACGACCAAATATAATGTAAATATATAGTATATAATATAAACAAAATAAATAATACTACTATATAATTTAATAATAGTATAAAAACCTATAATGGCCTAAAGTAGCCGATGGTTCAATTATATTGCTTTACATTTATGTATGTAATAATAATATAAATAAATAAATAAAATAATTTGTTGTGGGACATAAAGAAAAGAAAGTTTGAGTCAACAATTTTAAGAAATACATTAAACTATAGTTAAAAAGAAAACATAACAAAATTATGTAGTTCTACTAACGTTACACTAAAAAATTATTTAAATTTTTAATATTTTTAAACTTTTTAAATATTTTTCGCGCTGACACAACACTTTTCTCTTACCTAAACGAGCTAAATAACTGTGGAAAATTAAATAAATGGTGCAGGAGTGGTTAAAAATTATTTTATTTTATTCATTTCTTTGTTTTCTTTTCATTTAGGAAAATAAAAACAAGCAAAAGGACAAACAATTTAAAAAACAAAAAAGGATAATAAGCAAAAAAAAGGTTAAAATATAAAAAAAAAAGAGTTCAAATTAAAACAAATAAAATGAATAAAAACAAAAATTGTTTTTATTGTGTTTTAAAAATATTTTAACTTAATGAAGTTAAAAGGGAAGGAGCGATCTGTACTCAATGCAAAATATTTTTAAATATTCCTTTAGATATATAAATAATATTTAATCCAATTATCATAATCTGCAACTGTATGGGTTATTAAAGTTCTGTAAAAGTCAAAAAAATAAAATATGGGTTTGTTTATAATAATAATAATAATATGATAATATTGACTTTTCATTACAGTATAAAAAGTACATTGTCTGTATTTTTTTTAATTATCAAATATTTTTTATCACTTTTTTTAAATTTTTTTTAAATACGCAGAAACTAATGATTTGATTTTGATGAAATTCATGTACGGGGAAAATGATAGAAAATAACATTTTAATTTTTACGCAAAATTTCTAATCGAAGCAATTTAATTCAATATTTAGGTTCATTCGAAACTAACTTTTGTGTATTTTGTTATTAGTCAGACAAAAATCGAATTTTACAAAAAACGAGGAAGAGTGCAGTAGAGTAGACTATGTCAACTCTGGGATACCCGTATGAACGTAATATATCCTGTTTCTATAAAACTTGATCATCTTTGAAAAACATTCAGATGTTTTAGTACCGAACTACAGAAATATATTTATGTAAATTGTGGAGTTGTATGACAGCTACCCGAATCTATTGCGCCTAGCTTCATTAAGTTCCAAGAAATGCAAGAAGCCTGAACCGGCTACTTTAGACCAATAAAATTTTACAAAAGTTTTTGGCATGCAACCCGACACTTTTTCACTAAATTTCAGATAACTTCAATAGACACTGAGTTATTTTCATTTAAAAAGAGAAGTTGTATGGCAGCTAACCGAACCTGTTGCACCATCACAACCAAGTTTTACAGAATTTGTTGCTATAAAACTTGATCATCATTCGCCAAATTTCAGAGACCTAGATTGAATAGACACTGGGTTATTTCCATTTAAAGAAAGAAGTTGTATGGCAGCTACTCGAACCCGGCGGCCGAAAATGCTGGAGTTAAATAGCAAAACTAACAATTTTGCAAGAGTGGCGTAGAAAAAATTTCAGTCTTCCAGCTCCCTTATTTTTTGAGTTATCGTGTGGACGGACACTGAGTTATTTTCATTTAAAAAGAGAAGTTGTATGGCAGCTAACCAAACCTGTTACACCAGCACAACCAAATTTTGCAAAAGTTGTTGTCATAAAACTTGATCATCATTTGCAAGATTTCAGACGCCTAGCTTCATTAGGTTCCAAGAGGTGCAAGAAGCCTGAACCGGCTGCTCTAGACCAACCAAATTTTACAAAAGTTGTTGGCATGTAACTCCACAGCTCTTTACTAAATTTCAGATTCCTAGCTTCAATAAACACTGAATTATTCTCATTTAAACGGAGAAGTTGTATGGCAGTTACCCGAACCCGTCGCACCACCACAACCAAATATTAAAGAAGTTGTTGCCATAAAACTTGATCATCATCTTGAGTTATTCTCATTTAAACGGAGAAGTTGTATGGCAGCTACCCGAACCCGCCGTATCACCACAACCAAATTTTACAGAAGTTGTTGCCATAAAACTTCATCATCATTTGCAAAATTTCTGAAACCTAGCTTGAATAGATACTGAGTTATTTCTATATAAAGATAAAAGTTGTATGGTAGCTACTCGAACCCGCCGACCGAAAATGTTGGATTTAAATAGTAAAACTAACAATTTTGCAAAAGTGACGTAAAAGAAATTTCAGCCTCCTAGCTCCTTTAGTTTTTGAGTTATCGTGCGGACGGACGGACGGACGGACGTACATGGCTTAATCGACTCAGAATTCGATTCTGAGCCGATCCATACCTTTGACACTATATCTAGCTCGACTCCCTTAAGGTGGCACAAACGTAATGGCAAATTTATTATACCCTTGAACATAGTTCATACGGGTATAAAAATTAAGATAACAAAAATTATTATTCTAATTTTAAAATCAGGATCAAATTTGATTTGAAGTTTTTTTTTTAATTTTATATTTTATTCTTCGTATGAAAAGTTTAATTGAAGTATTGATTTCAAAACCAACCAACTTATTTTAATAAAATTCATACATAAATAATATCCTAATATTTTCCTTTCAAAAGATTTTTTTTCTGTTTTTTTTTGAAGAGAAAAGGGTTGATGCTGTCATCATTTTGTACTATCTATAAATTGAAAATTACGCAATTGATAAAAACTAAAAATCAATATAAATTTTTCTTTAGTCTTAGGGCTTATTTATAATACAGAAATAGTTTTTTTTTTTTTTTTTCCTTTTTATCTTCTGTAATACATTGAAGGAAAAAAAAAATTAAATAAAAGTATAACGATAAAAAATGTAAAATTTTTTGAAAAGAAAATTTATTTTCCATAATATTTTTTTTATTATTGATAAATTTATTATTCAAGGCTTGATTTCTTGTCTATGTACAACAATGGTTTACAATTATTGTATAGAACATCAACAAAAATAAATTTTTTTTTTTTATATTATTTGAACTGAGCCGTTTCTATTTTACAGTCTAGACACATTTCTCATTTTTATAACTTTCATTATTGATTTGTTATCGATTGAAAATTGGTAGTTGAGTGGTTCGTTTTGTTTTTTTTTTTTCCTCTTTTTAAATGTAAATTATTAAAATTCATTACATTGAGGAAATTCGTGATGAATAACTTTTTCATAGATTACTGTTATTACTGTGTACCAGTATCTGTGAATTGTTGTTTTGTTTTGTTTTTTTTTTTATGTTAATTTTATTGATAATATTGGTGCAATATTTTATAGGAAAAATTTTTATTAATGAGAAAAATAGAAGACAATATAAATAAAAAATATAAAATAAAAAAAAAAAAAATGTGAAAATTTATTTTGTAAAATTAAATTTAAATCGGAAAATTCTCTTACTTGCACAAAAAGAAAAAAAGAAAATAAATAAGTAAATTTACTGAAAAATATTGAAAATCAATTTTAATTTAAATTTTTTGTTTTTGTTTTGTTAAGATCTTATAATGAAAATTAAAAATTGAAAGAAATAACTTTGAACGGATAATATTACTAAAGGTGGAAGCTGAAAAAATTTTTGGAAACAGAAAATTCTTTTAATTCGATTTAAAATGAATAAAAGGACAGTTATTTTTAAAGTAACTCAATTTCAGTGCTTGAATGAATTTCAAGTAGAAATCGTAAAATAAAGAAATTAATTGAATACGCCGTTTTGTTTTCTTTTTTATATATAATTTATATGCAAATGATTTAATGAAACCTCTGGTGAAAATCGGTAAAAATTGAGCCTTCATAGGAGGAAAATATTAGTAACATATATGCCAACAAAATTCTAAAATCAAAATTAAAAAAATTAATCAAAAAAATCAAATTTCGCTGAAGCAACAAAACATTCAATCTAGATTCTAGATTAATGTTTAAAATTATAAAAAACTATTCAAAATATAAGGATCCTTTTTTTGTAACTTAATTTTTTTTCTTTACATATTAGTGTTTATATATAACTACTAGCCCTTCTAATAAGTAAAAAAATTAGTTAAGATCCTTAATATTACAAATCACAAAGGATATTGCAATATTACAAAACCATCGGCTACTAAGGCTTACTACCTGTACAGGATTTGAACCCGCACTGCCTCGGTTAATGAGCCACGTGCTTGAGAACTAGGCCACCGAGGCCCCTATTTAAAACTAGCTTATATACAAAAAACTAAATTATATTTTAATAATAAAAATTGCATATTTTCAGGTGCAACTATATAAATTATATTCAAAATAATTAGGTCATATAATACCTTAATTTGCAATAATTCCAAAATTTTAAGCATTAAATTTTAAAATATAAAATACAAAATACAAAATAAACTTTATATAAATAGGGTAAAAGATGGTTGAAGTTTACATTTCAGGTTTGAAAAACTAATTAAGTTATTAAATAACTTGTATTTACCTTTACTTAAATTAATGATTACTGTTAAATATTCAAATTAATGCAATTCCATTTCTTCTGGTTTTCCTACCCATTATTAAATTAAATTAAATTTAAATTTTATTTCGAAAAAACTTTTATTAAAGTAATTTTCAAGGTTACATTTTTTTTTTTTTTTTTTTTTACAATAAAAGTTTGTTTCAAAGTTTTTTTTTTTCAAATTTGAAGAGTGCTACAGCAACTTTTTGTGTCAAAACGAAGAAAATAAGTCATCTGTGAAATTAAAAATTCACATCTGAACAAATAGAATAACTTTTCAAAAACAAAAAAAAAAAAATTAATCCCATATGAATGCAATTCTATATGAAAAATAAAAAATAAAGAAAGTACATAAGCTTTGAAATGCCTTTAAGACAATTTTTTAAAAAAAAAACACTAAACTTTTTGGCATAAAATTAACTTGGCATGAAATGAAATTTTAAAATATCAGGTGATTTGTAAAAAATAACTTTATAATAAAGAATATTTTAAATATTTGAGATTTATTGAGTTATTGATTTAGATTAAGTTTTTTTTCTAAAATAATCAAACTATTGATATATGAAGGAAAATGTGCAATATTTTATTGATTTAGATATATTTAGTATTAAATAAAAATGATTTTGGTACATAAACTAAATTCTATTGTAAAATATAAGAATTTTATAAAAGAACATATTAATTTTAAAATATTTTGGCATTTTTAAATAATTAATTATTACTTAAAAAGCGAAAATGGAAAAGCATTGTTGTAGGTCATAAATTAATAATAAGAATCAAGCAAAACAAACCTATATATAATTTTAAAAAAATTCGATTATAAAAAAAAATGAAAAGAAGATATTTTCATTTGAACTTAAATTCTTATTCAAAAATATGTTAAAATTTAGAATAGATAAACCTGCCTGCATTGGTACATATTGCTTTGGTACATTGGTACATATTGAAACAAAGTAAAAGGTAAGCTATAAGAAAATGAAGATATTGTGGATAATGACTAAATAAAATTGAAATATGTTGGGAATGTACTCGTATTAATAGAATTAACGTAATTCAATTACTATATAAAATAGTGACTACAGACTTTATCGTATGTTGAATTGCTTGATAAACATCGATATCAATCGATAACAATTCGATTTGTTTATATTCTAATATAATTTGTTATTTAAGTTATAAAGTAAAGTAGCAATTATTTGTTTTTGATATTTAAATATATTGCGTTTGTTAACATTAAGATACATATTTGGTTATCTGTGAGTTATAAGGTAAATTAAAATTGTTTATTTACATTTGTTATTTGTTATTTGTTTTTTTATATGTTTATATTTTTATATATTGATATTATGTAAATTATTTATTATTGTGTACTATTAATTAGAACCAAAAGAGGGTTGGTAACTGAATCAGGTCGAAAACCAGATGTTTTCAATTTTATTCAGATTTGAGCCTGGTCCTCACGAATGAAGGTCGTCATTCTAATAACTGTGCCATTCAGCCATTTAAAAATAATTATAATACAAGAATTTAAGAATAATGATGAAACGATGAGAACTAAAAATTTTGTTACATTAATACAATTGAAATATTTTTCATGAAATATCACTTAAGGATATGCACAAAAGCACAGATCGAAGAAAACAATGTACCCCAAAAAGATCATTTTCAATTAAGATAATGTAACTAAAGATTTAAAATATCAAATTGGATAATATAAAATATAAATTTTAATTTTAATCTTAAAATTTATTTTTAGTTTTGAAAAAATTTTTTTTTTTACATTAATTTCGTATATTACGATATAAATTTTGTCGGTGCTACATTTAATTATATTTAATTATAAAAAACATGATCTATGATCTTATTAATTTTTTGATAAAATTGCAGTTAATTAAAGTCAGTTACTTACATAAAATTTAGTTTAAAATTTCAACTTACCTGAAACGAAAACAAAAATAAATATTTTGATAAATTTCATCTTTTTCCAATTGACTTAAAATTATATAACAAGAAAATTTTGATCACTTTAATATCATATTATTTATCTATTTGTAAATCATTGTAAACGGATAGGTTTCTTTTTTAACCAAAGAACATTAATTGAAACAATTATTTTACTTCTCAAAAGGATTTTGAAAAAAAAAAAAAAAAAGTTTTTTAAAGATGTTTATTTAAAAGCTTTTCATTGTTTTTTAAGTCTATAAAAAAAAATTGCGTCAAAATTGAACTTTCAATTTAAACCCTTAATAACTTTTATTATAAGGTTATTATTATCCTACTGTTTTCTTTTTCAATACTATTTTATCCATTTTCTATAAAACTATATAAAAACTCATATTTTTGAGAAACTTCCTTTAAAATTTTTCCCAAAAAAAAAAACAAAAATAACAACAATAAAAATAAGAAAATATCTTTAATATTATATACCTTTATTTTCCTTCAAAACAAAAAAAAAATAACAAATAGATTAAATTTAAACAGAAGGGCAAATGTTTGTCCTTCAACTGCCATAATCCTTTAATTTTCAACTTAAAAAAAAAAAAATAACAAGATATTTTCCTCAAAATATATCAAAACAAAATCCTTATAATAGCAAAAAACAAAAATACGAAACCCAGAAAAAAAACTCTAATATCACCCATTAAAAAAAAATGTAGGAAATATGAAAATCTCATTTTCAGGATGTCTGTACTTAAGGACATAATTTCAAAACTCTTACACTCTAATATAATATTGTAATATTTATATATGGTGTGACATAGTTTCAACCCTTTAAATTACTTCTCTGTAATATAAGTAAAACAAAAATGAAAAAGAAAAGAAAAGTGTTGGATAAATAAATACATATATACAAGTCCTGAAGAAAATTCCGTTATATTATTTTTTATTATTTTTTTTTTTTTTGTTTTTCTCTTTAAAATATTTTATTTTGATTATTTTCTGTGTTAACAAATTACACTCATATAATGTAGGCACAAATTTTTCTTTTCCTCGAACATATACAAGACGTATAAATGAAACACATTTATTATATAAAATATGAGAATGATACACATTAGTTCGAAATATAATGGATTTTATGACATATGCCTACATACATTGAAATGCTTTTATTAAAAATTAAATTTCTATAATGAATTAATATTCAGAAAATCTCAAAACCAAAACTCTTCTTGAATATTCTATACTAACATATTTCAGTTTTTCTAAATGAGAACCTGATTGATCTTGTAAGAAAAAATAATAATTGCGATCATATTATATAATATTTAGCTTAATGAAAGCCAAACATTTAATAACACATACCTAAAATATGAACCGCAGAAACACTTAAAATCTTTTAATAACATATCATATTATTTATAATAACAATGTACACTTTTAATGATTTTTCTTTATTTATTCCATTTTCCCAAAGATTGAACCGTTAATCTTTCAACCAATTCTAATCACCGTTTCCGTCAACCGTTTCTAATCAATTTAAGAAACTAAATTTCCCTGTACAGATAAAATTTGACAGGAATCATGTAACAGACAACCATGTAACTTTAATTTTTTTTTTACTTTTATTCCCTTGCTATTTATTAACCCACACTCCCTTGGTGTTGATTTTATACTCTGTTACCCACTAGGCCACCAAAGCCCTAAATTTCATTTATACAATTCTTTAAACACAATTTTTCCCTTTGAAAAAAGTCAAATTTCCATAAATTGATATTCAAAATAGGAAATTTCTCATAGTTTTTTCTGAAACATTTTAGGTAATTTTTGTGACCTTACTGTATATTTGTAACAAAAAAAAAAAGAAAAACAAAGTCAAACGAAAAAAAAAAAAAACATAGAATCATTATTAAAAAGGATTTTTTTCTTTTTTTCTAAAGGATATTTAAAAAAGATCTCAAAAGAATTGTTACACATACAAACAAAAAAATAAAAAAAAAACTCTAAATACAAAATCATTTCCGTTTCATTGTTCTTTCCTCATGAACAGTGATTTGGCACACATGACTATTTTTACAATAACATTTTTTATCTCTTTCCTACTAACTGCAATTATCCTTCTAACAATGGTTCATGCTCGTATTAACATATTCTATATAAAACCAAACTTTTAATCAT
The DNA here is from genome assembly GCA_947095535.1 of Poecilobothrus nobilitatus. Taxonomy (NCBI): domain Eukaryota; kingdom Metazoa; phylum Arthropoda; class Insecta; order Diptera; family Dolichopodidae; genus Poecilobothrus; species Poecilobothrus nobilitatus. Next base: position 13,774,062 of record OX352773.1, on the reverse strand, counting down.
ATGTTACGTATATGTGTGATATATGCCATTACATATATATATATATATATAATAAATATAAATGTATGTTTATAAATGCATAGTTATAGGAGAATTTTTCTAGACACAAAATAAAATAATAAAAGAGAAACATTAGCATTTTGTTTTATGCATAATAAGAAGTTTAATCGGAAGGAAAAAGTTTGATTTTGATAGTCGTATGGATCCCATGTGATTATAAACAAATACAAATAAAATGTGAAGAAAGAAACAAATTATAAGGAAAGGTGGGAAAAATAAAAGAAAAAAAAAAAACATCAGGAAATTTTTAAAGGTAAGCAGGCATACAATAAGAGTATTAATTTAGTTCTAGAATATTTTGTATAATAAGTTGTTAGAAATACAAAAAAAACATTTTTGTTATAATAATAATAGGCCCATTGTCAAGAGGAAAATTATTTTAAGTTTTTATTTTTTTGTTGTTTTAGCAAATTTTTCAAAAAAAAAAAAATTTTAATTTACTTATCACTTTGAATCTGTCTGTCTATTTCCAATACTTGAACACTGGTTTGAAAAGAAAAAAAACTAAATTTTTATTGAAATAAATTTTATAAAAATAGTGCAGAATTTCTTTTTTACCCATTTCGGAGCTGTAAATGCGTAAACATTGTGGAAAACTTTATCTTATAATGTTTATAACTCAAGTTATGCTGAATGTTTTTTCAATCTGAAAACGCTCCTTGAAATTTCTTAATAAATAGAATTACCTACAATTCGACAGTTTAAGTTTAACGTTATACCATGTTATCAATATTTTATATAAGCCGCGTACTTTCAAAATGTTTAAAACTAGAAAAATTAGACAGGGATGAGTTTTTTAAGAATATGTACTTTAGAAAACAATTTTGTATTTAAACACCTTATAATAAATTCAACAGTGGGTATTTAAATTTGCTAAATAAACTCAAATACAAAACTCAACTCAAAAATCTAACTCAAATGTAGAGGAATCTCATATCTTGAGTTATACACATAAGCTCACACGTTGAGCTAACTCAAAATTTGAGTTTAACGATGAGTTTAGTTGAAATTTTAGAACCCTGGAAAAAAATCTAAGAAAAATGTAAAAATTACAACTGTAAAAACCTTTTATTTTATTTACTCCTTTGTTTTTTGTATTTCAATTCTTTTCTGGTTTTGAACAAATTATAGTTTTTTTTTTTTCTTTTCCTACTCAAAACCAAATTATATTTTCTCAATTTACTTAATAGTTTTTGTTATTTTATAGCTGGTAGGATAGGGATCTTATTAATATGCTTGTTGTGAGTTTAGATAAATAATATTCTTAAAATATTTCGTATTTAATAAATTCTGTTAAAACAAGCAGAAATTTAAATATTTTTGAAATTAAAAAATAATTTAAAAATCGTTTTTGATTTTATTCCATTATTTACAATAGATTGAAATTTTCCTTAACCACTGTGCAAATATTTATGATTCTTTCCTTTGAATATAGGATCATATTTCCAAATATAAAACTGAAATAGATTTTTAACACGATTTTAAACAAATTTTTATATCATTTTTGCTATTTCAGTAAAAATTTAATATTTTCCTTGAAATGAGTAATTTTAACAAAAAAAAAGAAGTTCTTATATAGAGGACCATATTTCTAAACATAAAAACGAAATCCAAAACTCATAAATAAATTTTATCGTCTGGAATTGGATCTTACCAAATCTTTAAAACGATTTTTCTACCGTTGTCAGTCACTCTAGTTTGTCCAAATACTTCTGGGCTGCCCTCTTTTTCTTTAAAAGATTGTGATTTAATAGTTCCAGTAGAGATTATGGCTAAAGTTACAAATCAATTTTTTCGGAATGTATGTTACCAATTTAGCTCCATTTTCATGAATCACATAATTCGATATTTCATCAAATTATAAGGCATCGTTTCTAAAACAAACCTTACACCGATTTTTTTCATGAAACTGTATAAATTTTTTATTATTTCTCTTCCATCACGAACTCCATTTCGCAAGTTATGCATTCTGTATCTTATACTAGAGTACCTACTTAATGATAAAAATTAAATATTCAAAATAATATACGTTAATAGATAAAATATGTAAGTATATAAACAGAGTTTTTCGGGGTTTTATTACTTTTATTTTGACCTATCCCTAAAACAATAAACTTTATTTGTTTTTAACACCTACTAAAGGTGTAGACTACAAAATATCTATATATATACTTATATAATATAAAAAAATGTTCTTAATAGAAAAATATTTTACATTTAATAAAAATTTATTTTCGAATTTTATGAGCGTTTTCTTCTGAGGTTTTTTTTATATTTTATGATATGATAACATTTTGATAATTACGAATTCTTACATTTTGCAGCAGACAAATTAAGGTGCAAAAAAGGTGAATTATTTGTCCAACCAAATACCAACCCAATCCACAACAAAAAATAATTCAAATATTTTCAATCTGAAAGATTTTTTTTTCAATTTTATTTATAACAATTTAATAGACATGATAACATATTCTGAATATTTTCAAAGTGTAAAAAAACAAAAAAATAACAAAAACAAAAATGAGTGAAAAAGAGTGAAAAAGAAAATAAAGAATTGAGTATTTTTTTTTTTTTTTTTATCTTTAATGTAAAGAAAATATTATGTGTAATATAAAAAAAAAAAACAAGTAAGAAAAGGATAGAAATATAAAAAAACATTAACAAATATTTATGGGGTAATTTAATATTTTATGTGACTTTAAATACTCTTCGTATGTGTTATATAGAATAAAATTTTCCATTTTTTTTTTTTTTTGGGTGGTATATGTTGTATAATTTAATGGTTTATTATGTAATATTATGAATACATATATATATAATATGTTTTCCAAATACATATATGTACATATATATATACTTTTTGGACGATTTTTTGTTGTTATTCATTTCTTTCTTTTAATTTTATTGCCTTTGGGAGAATGAGCCTTTTTTGTGATTGGAAGTATTGGGGGTTCAGAACGTTTACTTCATCTTTTGGAAATAATTTATTGCCCAAGTATGCATATATTTAAAAAATTTTTTTTTATTTTATTATTATCATTATTATTGTTTTTTTTCATTTTTTTTTTTGGATAATGTAGTCATTAAAATTCATTTTGTAATTATTTCATAATAATTATTTTAAAAATGAAATTTGTTTTTTTTTGTTTTACTTTGATGGCATAAAAAAAATAATTATTTTAACAATTATAAAACTAAAAATTTATTTTTATGTTTCAAAAATGCTAAAATTATATATTTTTGGTAGGATGATTGGAAATCACAGAATTAAGTCAAGAATAAAATAAAACGGAATATTGTTTCTTGATTGTTTTGGGTGTTAACTCCTTTTTTTAATGAAAAACAAAAAACCAAAAACAGAATGGTGTTTTTAATGTACATAATATTGCTGATGTTAGAATATATTAAAAATAAAGATATTAATTTTAGTTTTAAATTATTAAATTTAAAGAAATATTTGTGGTTGTAAGTACGCATAATCGTTGTGCGAAAACGAATTGTAAACGAATTGACGTAGTTAATGTTACAATAACTTAAAATTTCCTTTGTACAGTACCTATTATATGTGTTATGCCAAGATTGTTTTTTTTTAATTTTTATTCTGAATTGAATGGATAGAATCGTTCTTTTTTTCTTTAAAAAGAAAATTTAATTTTGGTTTTTAAGAGAGTAGAGGTATGAGAATCATCTAAAAATCTAATAGAAAGCGATACGAACATGATTCTTCAAGTAAAGTCTGGGATATTAACATACTAAATACTACCTCTTTTTTTTAAGCAAACAATAGGTTAAGGCACCATTAATACTATTAGGGACTGTTTGGGGCAAGGAAAGATTCTGTTATAAAGTAAAAATAAGTTTAAGGTTTTGCAGGAATGTGATGAATGAAGATGTTGACATTTTTCTTAAATCTATGCAAAGTGAAAATGTGATTATTATTAATTTTAAAGAGCACGTGAGGTGGAAAATGGTCTAACATTCGCGTTATAAATTTAATTAATCGATTGGTACTAAAATATATTTTTAATTTAGGTTTCTAATGACTTTTTTTACAATCATTAACAAGCCGAATAAATTATAAGTAGAAAAATTATCTTTAAATCCGTTATAACCAAACCATTTTTCTATTGCAATAAGTTAAGAAATTGTTTTATATTCAAGACTACGTCGCTATAAGTGAAAAGTCATTGTAAATGAGATTGTTATAATTCAATTCTTAGCCTCACAAAGAAACTTTAAAAAGATAGTTTTCTTATCTGCCATGTTTTTTTTTTGTTAAAGCTGCCTGTCAGATAAAATATTTCTCAGATTTTTTCCAATGCGAGAATTTTTCTGAAAACTTTCAAACATTGAAAATTTTGGAAAAGGAAAGGAAAAAAAAGAAAAGAAGGCGAGGAAAATCTGATTGTTTGATTTAAAATTTTCACCAGTAGTGCGCCCATGTTGTCGTATCAAAAAAACGGCAGATAAGAAAAACTTGCTATATTGTCATATACAGCCAACCAAGTAAGAAGAAGAATCTGTTTAAAAAAATATTTTGATTATGTAAAATACATCAAATGACTAGCAAAAAAAAAATCAACCAATTAAAAAGTATAATCAGTACACTTTTGCTGACATTTTAAAGACAGTTTAAATTATATACCCTTCATAAATATCAGAACGTAAATTACACAAAAAAAAATTTATAGATTCTTCTATAAAGTAATTTTTGGTTTCCATATTTAAATAGGAATATTTATTTTTTTAATTTTAAAATTTAATTTTATTTCATTTTTTTTTTTCCTTATTTTATCTTAAATTAAAGATCAACATTTTTAAAATTCCTAAATAAAATTAATATTAACAACATTTTTGTGTTCTTTTTTATGTCTTGTATGAGCATTTTAGAAACATTGTTAATAAATATTTTATTGCAAATATTGTAGTAAAAACTTCATTATACCCGTATGAACTATGTTCAAGGGTATAATAAATTTGCCATTACGTTTGTGACACCTTAAAGGAGTCGAGCTAGATATAGTGTCAAAGGTATGGATCGGCTCAGAATCGAATTCTGAGTCGATTAAGCCATGTACGTCCGTCCGTCCGTCCGTCCGTCCGTCCGCACGATAACTCAAAAAATAAAGGAGCTAGAGGGCTGAAATTTTTTTTACGTCACTTTTGCAAAATTGTTAGTTTTGCTATTTAAATCCAACATTTTCGGTCAGCGGGTTCGAGTAGCTGCCATACAACTTCTATCTTTATATAGAAATAACTCAGTATCTATTCAAGCTAGGTTTCTGAAATTTTGCAAATGATGATCAAGTTTTATGGCAACAACTTCTGTAAAATTTGGTTGTGCTGGTGCAGCGGGTTCGGGTAGCTGCCATACAACTTCTCCGTTTAAATGAGAATAACTCAGTGTTTATTGAAGCTAGGAATCTGAAATTTAGTAAAGAGGTGTCGAGTTACATGCCAACAACTTTTGTAAAATTTGGTTGGTCTAGAGCAGCCGGTTCAGACTTCTTGCACCTCTTGGAACCTAATGAAGCTAGGCATCTGAAATTTTGCAAATGATGATCAAATTTTATGGCAACAACTTTTGTAAAATTTGGTTGTGGTGGTGCGGCGGGTTCGGGTAGCTGCCATACAACTTATCCGGTTAAATGAGAATAACTCAGTGTTTATTGAAGCTAGGAATCTGAAATTTAGTAAAGAAGTGTCGAGTTATATGCCAACAACTTTTGTAAAATTTGTTTGGCCTAGAACAGCCGGTTCAGGCTTCTTGCACCTCTTGGAAGTTAATAAAGCTAGGCGTCTGAAATCTTGCAAATGATAATCAAGTTTTATGGCAACAACTTCTACAAAATTTGGTTGTGCTGGTGCGACGGGTTCGGGTAGCTGCCATACAAAATCTCTTTTTAAATGAAAAGAACTCAGTGTCCGTCCGCACGATAACTCAAAAAATAGAGGAGCTAGGAGGCTGAAAATTTTTTTACGTCACTTTTGTAAAATTGTTAGTTTTGCTATTTAACTCCAGCATTTTCTGTCCCCGGGTTCGGGTAGCTGCCATACAACGTCTTTCTTTAAATAGAAATAACCCAGTGTCTGTTCAATCTAGGTATCTGAAATTTTGCGAATGATGATCAAGTTTTATGGCAACAACTTCTGCAAAATTTGGTTCTGGTGGTGTGACGGGTTCGGGTAGCTGCCATACAAAATCTCTTTTTAAATCAAAGAACTCAGTGTCCGTCCGCACTATAACTCAAAAAATAGAGGAGCTAGGAGGCTGAAAATTTTTTTACGTTACTTTTGTAAAATTGTTAGTTTTGCTATTTAACTCCAGCATTTTCGGCCGCCGGGTTCGAGTAGCTGCCATACAACTTCTCTTTTTAAATGAAAATAACTCAGTGTCCGTCCGCACGATAACTCAAAAAATAAAGGAGTTAGGAGGCTGAAATTTTTTTTACATCACTTTTACAAAATTGTTAGTCTTGCTATTTAACTCCAGCATTTTCGGCCGCCAGGTTCGAGTAGCTGCCATACAACTTCTTTCTTTAAATGGAAATAACCCAGTGTCTATTCAATCTAGCTATCTGAAATTTTGCAAATGATGATCGAGTTTTATGGCAACAACTTCTGTAAAATTTTGTTGTGATGATATGACAGGTTCGGGTAGTTGCTATACAACTTCTCTTTTTAAATGAAAATAACTCAGTGTCTATTGAAGCTAGCTATCTGAAATTTAGTGAAAAAGTGTCGAGTTGCATGCCAAAAACTTTTGTAAAATTTGAATGGTCTAAAGCAGCCGGTTCAGGCTTTTTGCATTTCTTGGAACTTAATGAAGCTAGGCGCAATAGATTCGGGTAGCTATCATACAACTCCACAATTTACATAAATATATCTCTGTAGTTCGGTACTAAAACTCTGAATGTTTTTAAAAGATGATCAAGTTTTATAGAAACAGGATATATTACGTTCATACGGGTATCCCAGAGTTGACACAGTCTACTCTACTGCACTCTTCCTCGTTTTATATACATTTTTATATTTTATACGATTTCGATATACAATTGAAATATTTTTAGAATTTAATATGAAAATTCTTTAATCCTTTTTGAAATAACAATTTCCTTTAATAATTTTTTTTTTTGTTTTTATTTTATCGCCTAGTTAAAAACTATGAACAATTCAACTATTCGAATAATCCACCGTTATTTTTTTTTTATTGCTTTAAAGGAAAATTAAATTATACACTTTTTTTTTCTTCTTGCTGGTTTGTTTCTAGAATGATTTTAAAGCAATTTTTCATTTTTTTCCTTTAAAAAAAAGGATAAAAAGGATAGATAACTGTTTAAAATAAAAAAAAAATTTATTTTTGGGTCAGCAAATTTATTTTTCTAAGTAACAAAAAACTAGAAATTCTAGAGAGATTAAAGATGTGATTATTTCCCTTATTAAAGAATTTTATTTCCGCAAAAGGAAATATGCACTTCTTATTTTTTTTAAAGAAAATAAAAAAAAATGCACCCCCCTATTTTTTTTGTTTTTTTGAATGAATTGCAATTTCCTCTCATAAATCATTTATCTCTTAAAGTTGATACAGTTTTTAAAATTCTTAAAATGTCATCCTGTTCCAGACAATAACTAAAAAAAAAAATTCTTTTGTAAAATTATAATACGTATTTCCTTTTTGTTTTGTGAAAAGTGAGGAAAAACGAAGTAATAGAGATTTCAAATCACGTATCTATTTCCAAGATAAAAATGTTTTCAATTAGGAAAATATTCGCTTAGTAATTCAATATTATGATAATGCAAAATGTTAATTTATTTGATCATCACTTAATTTATTTAATTATTAAAATATTTTATTTTATATAATATTTAATTTTTAATTCTATTTTAGATGACATCTTGAATATAATAAACCATTTAAAAGAAGTTGTACAGGGTACAGGGATTATACGTACGTAATATACGTAATTTTTACATATTATTATTTCTTATGCAAAATTGTATGAAAAACATTTTTGGTACAAATGGACCAAGAGTTTATTTAGGGTTAATAGGGTTAGGTTTAATATCGTATCGAAATATATAACGAAATTAAAAATAATTCTTGTATAAGATAATAGATAGCGAGGAAATAAAAATATGTGCACTTCATAGTCTTGTAAATACCTACAACCGAGTAATCAGCAGCTTAATACAACTAATGATTTCAGAAACTGAATTCAAGCCAAATCTGAATAATAAATGAATTAGTGAGTGACCAGCTATTCTTCTTAAACTGTGAAAAGGTGAAAGTGTGAAATAAAAATTATTTCTATCGTTTTCTTTATATAATTTAATTTCTTTTTAATTATTTTACGAAATTTACTGGTAACCAGAAATAAGGCACCAAGAAATAATGTCGAATCGGCTTTATTTCCGTTTCGATGCGAAATTAAAGCCAAAATCGCAAATTTTGAGAATTCGAACTTATTACCGTTTTAAAAAGGAAGTAATGTCGAATCGACCTTATTTTTGTTTTCGAAATGACAACACTGGTATATGAGGGATTTCGGTTGAAGTAGATATGTGTATATTTAAAAAATAATTAACAGGGATTTAAGATACGAAATCAGAGTATCTAAAATCCCTGTTTTTCCCCGCATCGAAACGAAAATAAAGCCGATTCGGTATTATTTCTGGTTACCAAATTATTTAAATTTTATCTTATATCTCTTATATCAAATATTGTTTGAAATGTAAATTTTAATTAAATAATTTTAATTAATGTAATTGTAAACGAAATATAAGAAATTGCATTACAAATATTTATATTTCTATTAAAATTCAAATAACACTTTTACTATCGAAAGTTTCAATTTTAAATTCACAAAATAAATTTAATATTTTATAAAAATATTTCAATTGGTATTATATACATTTATGTATATAAGTACTTAAAATATAAGTTTACATTTTTATATTTATTTAAATTTTTATCACCAAAAATTGTTTTTAAACTCAATCTATAACATTGAATAGGATTTTGTCATTTCCGGTCAACAAATCAAATATACAGTTGTAACAAAACGGAAATTATTATTTTAAAGTTTATTTTGTTGCATTTTTTTTTTTTTGTTTTTTTTTTCCCTCTAATTTGTTTTTATTGAAAAAATTTAATAATGTTTATATACAAAAATATAAATTTTATTTTATTTACTTTACAAATGACAGCAGCAATAAAATTTTTAAAAAACACCATGTAATAAAATGCAGCCAATGATCAGTGACATAATATAAAATGTTATATTTACTAACTTTTAGTTTAGAAAATGAAATTTTTTTACTTTTAGATAAAAAAATATTCGAACCTATACTTTAAAGTACTCTATCTTTCCTGAATTATGAAAGACCATGCTACTTAATTATCTCGGGATTCAAATGTTCCGTAATACTGCAAAAGATTTTGAATCAGTAAAGCTTGAAAATCGAAGCATTACAATTCCATAATAAAGTTGGATTCGATTTAACTTTTTGGATTTTATTCGACTATTGGATTTATTATCCGTTGGTCAAAAGAGTTTTCTGATTACTATATCACAAAGCTATTTTCATTACTTGTGTAAGACCTATTCTTGAATACTGAAGCCAAGTATGGTCTCCCTATCGTGATATAAACAATTTCATAAATCGGTTCAAAAACCATTTCTTCTTTTCGTTTTATACAACCTTGCTTGGGCTGATCCATACGTCTTCCTCCATATGAAGCTAAACTTGCTTTTGAGCTCTCTTCAATTACGTCGTCTAGTGACGGATAATATATTCATCCAGCAGGTGAGATCAACTCCCCTTCTATTAGTGAACAAATGATATAGAGAAAATCCGAATAATTTGAGATAAAATGGAACAATTTTATTTTTAATATACCTAAGGTACCTATGTATTTTAATTCCATTTCAATATACCATTAAATTTCTGTTCTTTTACATCCCTGAATTATTGATTTAGTGTACATTTAGTGTACTACAAGCTGTAAATACATTTCAAATTTGTTTACGTGTTCAGTTAACATTAAAATTTAATAACAACTTTGTAAGTTTTTTACTTTACAGGATATTTGAATTAAACAAAAGAGGAAAAATGAAGATTTTTATAAACTATTTTTAACATTTATACCAAATAACAGTATGTTGTAGTAAAAAAAAAATGTATCAAATTCAAAATGCTTTAATCCATAGAATAGTTATTTATTTATAGATTATTATTTAAAAAAAAATTAAGTTTTATACTATTTAAGAGTAAAAAACAACCATAATAATTAAATAAATTACGGAAAATTTGTTAAAATTTTTTTTGTTTTATTCCATAAATAAAAGTTAAAAAAACAAAACTGGAGAAGTATATGCACATGTTGAAAGATCTAGTTCTAATCTAAAAGACCCAATTTTTTTTACATTTTAGAAATAAATCTAATAATAAAATCAATTTCTTTGTTTTGAATCAAATTAATTTTCAAGCATAAAAATACACTATCAAATCAACATAAGTTGAAGCTAATATAAATTTTGCTTTCAACTTTTTTAATTAGTTACAATTTTTATAACCATATGTATGTATCTTCAAGGCTATAATAAATTTGCCATTATGTTTGTGACACTTCAAAGGAGTCGATATAAAGACTCAAATATTTGGATAGGATCAGAATTGAATTTTGACTCGTTTAAGTCATGTACATCTGTCAATCCGTCCATCGTCCAACCGAACGATAACTTAAAAAATTGAAGAAGCTATATTATTCGAAAAATTTTACTACGACTTTTTGGAAAATTGTTAGTTTCGCTAGTTAAATCCAACTAGTTCGGTCGACTACTAAATGCATTTACATATATATATTTTGGTACTTAAATAATATGTAAAACATCTGAAATTTTATTAAAAATGATCAAGTTTTATGTAAACAGCATATATTATATTCATACGGATATCGTAGAGTTCACTCACTCTTTTCTACTGGACTCTTCCTCGTTTCTTATAGAACGAGAATAAAACTTTTTTTTTAATAATAACAACCCTTTTATCTCTAGAATTAAATCAATTTCAAAATCCTTTTCAAAAAAACTTTTAATATATTCAAAAAAAAAAAAAAAACAAGAGACCCTTTTTTTTACCCTTACTCATTTGTATCCAGTGAAAGTAAACTAAAAATTTAGTCTTTATATTAAAGGTATAAAATTCGTTCCCATAATCAAGTAATAATATAATTTTGTTTTTTAGTTGAGAAAATTTTTCAATTCCTTTCATTTCTCCTTTTTTTTTTTTGTTTATTTATTTTAAATTAGCACCGTCCTTCTTAATCACTCTAGTCTCGTCCTGTATGTGTAAGCAACAACAAAAAAAACACAGAATAAACAAACAAAATGTCAACATTTTTATTCCGGATATGAAATTATTTAAGAAAGATAGACATGGAATAATGTTATTCATGTGTGTAAGGACATTCATATGAAAGGTGTATAGACTTAAAAAAAAAATAGAATAAAAAAAAATATTTAGGAAAAAGGATAAAAGGATTTCCCTAAAAGCCCTTCATCTCTATAATTTCTTTAAAAATTAATGTTTCAATAAAGAGAACATAAATACAATCTGATTTGGTCTGGTAATGGCTAAATTTCCAAAAACAAAATAAATATTGCAGGTGGAGAGTGTTTTTTTTTTGTATTGGTAATAGTAGGAAAACAAAAAAATAAATATAAAAATCTTTCATTCATTTTTTATCCTTTATTTTCTGTTCTATATTTGTGTTGCTTTTTGCCTCAAAAATTGAATTTTGATTTTTGAAAAATTCTAACAACAACGACAATATCCTATAAGAGACGTTTTGTTCCATTACCTAATGTTTTCAATATTTGTTGTTGTGTTCAACGAAACCTAAATAAACAGTGAGTAGCATTTAAAAAGCATACCCACAAAAATTTTCTCAAAATGAATTCAAATTATTTCACGAGGATCTCGAAGTTAAGAAAACTCACTAAATTTAAGACTGTTCGTGATAAATAAAAATATTTGAAGAAGTTAAGAATTTCAAATAGTTCACGATGTTTTAAAATTTGCAGTATGATTCAGAAGGCATCAAGACAATAAGAAAGTTTTAGAAAATATAATATAATTGTATTTTAAATCTGAACTTTACAGTTATTTTCAAATGAACAGTAAAATTTATACCACTCATACATCAATTTCCACCTAATTCACAAAAATATTCAATAATTTTAAAACAAAATAATTTGAAACGTAAGAAAATTTTGCAAATCAAAAAAAAGAAACTGTAAATAGAGCTTATAAAACCTTTATGATTGAAAGCCCCAATAAAAAAAAAAATATAATTTAAAATTATATTAAAATCTGGTCAGATACCATTTAACATCATATTTTACGAAAATTAAATAAAGTTAATTTAATGTGTTCCAATATTTTCGTATGACATTATTAAAGGATCATTTTGATACTCAGTGTAGTTATGATGAGTAGGTGTTAAGTATTTTCGAACAAAAAGTTATTTATGTGAGATTTAAATTGAGCCCGTTTTTTTTTTTATGAGAAAATTACTGACATTTTACAGATGGTTAAAGTTGTGGGTGTTTGGTTGTTTAAAACTTGAAAAAAAAAAATGGTAAATTGGTAAAAAAAAAGGGACAAAATTAATAGAATTTTTGAATGGTGTTTTATTTACCCTCCGTTAAAAATTAAATTAACTCAGAAAAATAGTTTTTCTATTTTTTTTTTTTTTTTTTTGCCTTTTTGAAACTGAATTTAAAGACCACTCATAATTTATTCAGATTTTTACAAAAATTTAAATTGATCGACATTGACACTTTTGAAAATTTTCCATTTTAAATTTATTATATAGAATTTTTGTATATTATGTAACAATTTTCGTGTTGTGCAAAAAAGGACGATAAGTTGTATTATTTGATTTTGGTCATGTTATATTTATGGTATTAAATTTACATTTTGATTTGAAAATGAAAATTTTGATTTTAATCTAATATTTATAAAACAGGGTGGTTAATATATGTTCTAAAATTAATAAATTATAAATGTAGAATATTGATGCTTATTTTATTTTATTACAAGGTAATTAAATTGCGTTTTTTTTTTACTATTTTGAGAGTTTTCTTTTTTTTAAGATTTATCGAGTTTTTTCATTTGAGTTGGCTTTTGTTCTATTATGTATTTTTAATACTAATTATTTGAGTATTTATTGTAATCATTAATTACAATAATGTTTATCATTTTTTAGATTAATTATTGTAGGTAAAAATAGGTTGTAATGTAAAAAAATTTTGCTATATGTAGGCTTGAGTAACCGTAAAATCTTAATTTTTTTCTTAGTTTTCCTCCCTTATTTTCTTAGTTTTCCTTCTTTATGTAGGAGCCCACTACCACGTTTAAATGTTTGTCCAGTTAAATGATAGTACAGGCAAATTAACCTCAGCATTTTCTAAGCCTGGCAGAACCTCTTACCCAATAACATGTTCACCATATCCGTCCATTCATCTGTCTGTTTACAAAACTTCTACACCGTTTAAGCTCGAGCAATCCAATTAAAACCGTGGATAGGTTACAAAAAAAAATTAATATTGAGGATTATTTAAAAGGAGAGATTTTTTTAAACCTTCTTCTGTTTAAAAACTATTAGGATTCAAAAATTAAAAATTTACTATTTTTAGACATGTAAAGTTTAAAATTTAAGCTACAACATCATATTTTTATATTTTTTAAAAGGTTTTCTCAATTATTATAGGATTTCCTTAAAATTGAAAAAGTGTCGTTTGAATAAAAAATCCAAAGCAAATTTACAAATTTTGGGACAAATCTCAATATTCTAAACTGTTTTTATTGCCTTTTGAAATATATGCACTGTTACAAATCTTTGGTTTTAGATTCAACCTTATTTAATTTACAAGATTTACTTTAAATAAATTTAACTAACAATCAAATTCATATTACATGAAATTACTTAAACTGAATCTGAATTTGTTCTTTAAACTGACTTTAACATTTTAAAATTTACTGCATAAACTTTTTTTTTTTATCTTATTTGCGATTAAGTTTCACTTGAAATAATTTTATTTACAAAAATTAAATACTATAATTAAATTTTTTTTTTTATTTTTCAATTTTATTATCCTTCCTTTTTGTTCATTTATTATTTAACCTCTACTAGTATTCTCGTATAATCAAAATACCTTAAGAGTTTTTAGTTCAAAATATTTAAAGTGTTCTCAGGTTACTAACTAACTTTAAATTAAAAAAAAAAAAAAAAGTAAAATAACGTAACGTAACTATATAAATATAATGTAATCCTTTCTTTTTTAATTTCAGTTTCATTTTCACCTCTGATATTTTTATTAAAGAAAAATAACATTCATTAAAAGGATATTTTCAAGGATTCTTTAAGAATTCTTTTGTGCTTGTTGTTACCTTAAATAAAAAAAAAAAATAAAATAAAAAAAAAATTAATAAAAGTTAATTAGCGTGTTTTTTAATTTTGTTCATTTTTACTATTTTTTTTTTTTTTTTAACCGATGTAAGCCCTTTTTGACAAAGAGTTGCCAAAATATTGTATAACAACAATGTTTATACTAAGAATTTTGTATTCTTTTTCAACGGGTATTCAAAAGTCAAAGATAAAAAAAGCATAAATTTTATGTTAAGCTTTCACAATAACAATTTTAATTGTTTTTTCATCATTTTCTTTAATTTTTTCTTTTAAGAAGTAACAGTATTAATGCGTATATTTGTTAATACCTGGAGTTAGTTTAAGAAAAATGTAAAATTACTGGAACGACTACTATAAGATATAATTTAGAATTATAAACATACAAAACAGGATAATTAAGGATAAAAAAAAAATATAAATATGGAAAAAAAATTAAGCAAGACTCCAAAATGTCACTGAAAATCGAAGAAATATAATATCATTGGGAACTCGGTGGTCGAGTGTGTAAGAGCATATAAAATACACTGTAAACATCAAATAAGTGTTGTTTCAAATCCCACGCACGTCGTAAGAATAATTTCTTCGTACGACAGTTACTAGAAAGGAAAGGCTGTGTAATTAATATTATTAAAACTAACATTATTAAAACTACAAAATAACATTATTAAAACTAGGTAAATAAAAACCTGTACAAATTTTGCATAAAGCAGTCTCCTAATCTCTCTCATATTTCTAATCTCCAGAACCCAACACTTTCTTAATAATTCAATGCAAGATTAACATAAAATATCAGTTACAAAGATAAAAATTTAAATCTAGTTATTTTTTGTTTTTTTTTTTTTGTACTTTAGAATGAAACATTTAATACAAATGTACAGTTTTGGTTTTGGAGATAGAGATGTGGTTACATTATAATATTCAAATCACTTCCAGACTAGTCAAACTATTTTATATATGTAATTATAATTGGACTAAATACCGTATATGGAGGCTGTATTAAATTAAGAAACCCGCCTTCACTTTGTATATTATAAACCGTTATTTACAGATGCCGTTCAAAATAAAATAGAAGTATACTTTTTTTTCAAAAAAATATGTGTTCACTTAACTTTGGCCAAGTCACTAAAATTTTTAAAAGTATAAAATTTACAACTAACCAAACTATGCAGGATCTTACCTTCAAGATATTATGAAAAAAGAATATTTAGAGCATTCATAACTTATCTTAATCTCTTCAAAGCGAGTTTTAAGCTAATCCAAAAGTTTACCATAATTTATAAAAACCGATATTGCAAACTTAGTTTACTGTTAGTCATCCATATGCAACATTTTCTGTTGGAAAATTGTATTTAAAAAAAAAAAACGTATTTAGTAAACTATGTACTTCAAAAACAGAATACATGTAAAATTGTTTTTTGTTACGTTTTAATTTTTTATAAAAAATCTTAACTTCAAGGATTCTTCCTTTGAAAAGAAGAAGAGTTCTTAAAGGATTTCAGATTTTCAAATTTTTTTTTTTTTTGTTTATTTTGTTTTTTTTTCTTTTGGTATAACATCATGAGTATTTAATTTTGGATTTAATTGTTGAGTTTAAGTACTATTTAATGTTTGAACTATGTAGTAGTATGTTTATAAAATATATATTTTTCTTTAGTTTTGTTTTTACAGTTAGGAATTTAAAAAAAAAAAAACAAGAGTTATTTTAATAAAAAGTTTTTTCGAGTTTATAAAATTTTTATTTATGTGTGAAAATTTTTAAAGCGTAACTTTTAAATAACATTTTCTTTTTATTTTTTTTTTTAGGTAGAATTAAATGAAGTTAAATAGAATTTTGAAAAAAAAAAAGAAATAGTTTTTGTTAGCATTGACTATAAAGTTTAAAAAAATTTGTTTATGTTAAAAGCACTAAAATGCCAGGATTTATTACATATTGAATTAAGTCGTTAAAAGGTTTTCCGAAAAAAATACATAATATGTACAAAATATTTATTAAAAAATGTTGTGATTTTTGTAAGTCATTATAAATAAAAATAAAAACAAAAAAAAAAAAGTTTCAAACTGATTTATAACTTTTAAACTTAATATGGTACTTTAAAAAAAAAGAAAAAAATTTCCGGTTTTGCTAAGTAATTTCTAAGCAATTTTATATATACCAGTGTTTAAGATATACATTTTAAAATGTTTTTTTTTTTTTTGGAATATCGTAATTAAGTTTTTTTTTATAATAATACATTTACTTTACCTTTCTACTGAACTTTTACACCTGATGTAAAGAAATTTCTTAATTTCGGTCTTTAAAGTTTTCATTTTAAATTTAATGTCCTAAAACTTGTCCGAGTTGGAATTTAACTACTACAGTGTAAAAAACTATTTTTATTAAAGGTTTAATTAAACCCTTCTTCAAAGTATATTCCAATTTTATTATTAAAACCGTTATAGTCATAAATACAATCTTTTTTTTTTAATTTCTTTTCATTATAAGCTTTGAAGACTAGGCTGCTTAACAACGTATTTCAAAAATTGAATTGATGAAAATTGAAAGATGAATTATTCACATGACCCACATGACTGAACCCTTGTAATTGTGTTAGCTGGACTTAAAAGATGTAGATTCTTTTACCAGTATATTCATCCATTTTAAACTTGTAATGACATATCCAGTAAATAAAATATATGTGACATTAAATCATTTTTTACAGTTTTTAATACTTTATCATAATAATTTCAAAAAATTTTTATCGCAAAACTATCGATTATGTTTTATTTATTTATTTATTTGTATTCATATTACAAATTACATAGGATATTGTAATATTATAAAACCATCGCCTATTAAGGCCATGTATACAGGTCGAATACTATTATTATATTATACACTAATATTATTTATTTTGTTTATATTATATATTTACACTATATTTGATAGCAAAGGGGATTTGCTTTCAATTAATAAAATTTGCTACCTGTGCAGTACTTGAACTCGCACTCGCTCGGTTAATAAGCCACGTACTTAACCACTAGGCCCCCGATTATGTTTTATATTCTTTGTACAAGCTAATGCGAACTTGTTTAAATATACTTGACTTGGTTAAACATACTTCACTTATTTTAAACACACTCTTATGCACTTTATTTGACTTTTGAATTGTTAGTTTCTGCGTTCAGTTCCAATTAAGGAAGTGCAATATAAACGTTGCATACTTTTAGGCGAAAAAAAAAATTGATATTACGTACCTATTGAAATTAAAATCACTTCCTTCTATAAAATTAATTATACTTTACTTAAATTCACCACCTATATTTACTACTAAAAATTAATTAAATGATAATTTAAGTGTCAATTTTTTAAATAATTAAATTACCAAATAATTGATTTTAATTTATTAATATTTTGTATTTTTAGACATTTAATATCTGATTTTTTTTTTTTGTTTTTGTTATTATTGTTTTTGTAATATTTTTTTTACATGTAATTTAATATTTTTTACATAAATTAATTATATAACAATTTTTAATACAATTAAGTGAAATTAATATAATAATGAGGGAAAAATTACTGAACAGCTATTCCTTTTTCATTGATTTTTTTTTATGTTAATTAAATTTTGTTTTTTTACGGCTGAATGATGAGTGGTCGTAAATATTTCAGATAATATTTTGTATTTTTGTGGCACAATGAAAAATTGTTAAATTTTAAATAAAAAAACAAAAACGAAAAATGTAATAAATTATATATTGGATATATTATTATAAGGTAAAGGATATGAAAATTACTTTATTATATGACCAATAAAATAATTATTTCCAATATTTTTTTTATGGTCATATAAACCTTTTTTGGTGTTTTTTTTTTTAAACTTTAATAATATGATCATATATATTTTTTAATTTGCAAAAATAAAAGCATTTTTATTATTTTTAGTAAAATGAAAACAATTTTGTCAAATCATTTATTAATAGTTGTTATAAAACTGATTAAATTATATTAAAGCTATTTTTGTCCTGTTAAATTAGTTGGTTTAATTTATATATTAATCCTATCTGAAGCTATTTGTGTGATTTTTATTAATTGTATTCTGTAAATTGATTCTATATAGTTATAGATGGGAACTAAAATTAAATTCTGTGAAAATAAATGTAAAATGTGTAAAATATGTTGAGCCAATCGTATAATAAACGAAAAAGTTGTAGCTGGAATTAGGAAAAAACAAGATATACAAGACTCAGTAAAAATTAGAAAGCTAGAATACCTTAGACACATTTTGAGGCATCGAAAGAAGTATTTTTTTTTGAAAGTTATTCTTGAAGCCAAAATCGAACGATGACGATGTCCTGGCACCAGAAGGATACCTTAAGAATATTCTAATAGAATAGCTTAAGAACTTACGTCAATGTTTCAACAAGAGCATCAGGTCACTGTTTAAATCAGCAATCGATTAAAATTTCCATCATGTTGGTTAAGTTTCTAAGAGGATTAGACACAGAAAGAAAGAAGATTCATTTTACTAGAAATAATTATTGATA
Source organism: Poecilobothrus nobilitatus (assembly GCA_947095535.1). Taxonomy (NCBI): domain Eukaryota; kingdom Metazoa; phylum Arthropoda; class Insecta; order Diptera; family Dolichopodidae; genus Poecilobothrus; species Poecilobothrus nobilitatus. Next base: position 13,755,002 of record OX352773.1, on the reverse strand, counting down.
TTATCCATCAACGTTCCTATTGGAACTAAAAAAAAAGCATAACCTTTTCTTTTAATTATTGATGAATTCAAGTAGTAGTATAAATTTCGTTTCCTGGAAATGTGGTCATAGTCAAATAAAGAAGTATATTTTGATTATATTCAATTACATAATTATAGGTATATATTATTTTATATTACTTTAAATAACGTTAAATAATATAGGTATAAATTTGAGATAATGTAAAGATTCTTAACCTTTTTTGGCCGTCGTTTCACTAAGCAAACTATATTAAGTAAGATTCATGAATAATATTTTAATTTAAAAAGGCATTTTTAGATATTTGGTAAAATTAGTTCAATAGAATAAAATAAGTCAATATATCGATAAGAAAAAAGAGGGTGTACTTAATTCGTTTTTATAATCAAATTGTTCATTTCAATTAACTAGAGCTGCTTTAATACTTTTTTGGTATTGTTAATATATTTTATTCTTATAATTTTTAATTTTTTACACTAACCACTTAAAAATTCATTTTTCTAAATATAAATCTTAAATTTCGATTTGGTGCATTGTTAAAAATGCATTAAGTAATACTAAAAAAATAAATGATGTCAAATACTTTTCAAAGTAAATTTATGGAACGATTTCCATTTAGTTAATGTAAATTTAAATATTTAAAATTCGTATGCATAATAATACGGGGTGTCGTGTAACTGATGAATTATATTTTTTTAATATAGGTCAGATCAAAACAAGCAAACATTTTTGTAAAGCAAGGATATGTTTTAGCGATTTTTGACTTAATGGAGCATAAATATTTTATTATTTATTATTATTTATTATTGCAATAATTATTGCAAAAAAAAATACATTAAGCTTCAGAATAATCTTAGCTTAACCCGGGAAAAACCTAATAACGGATATTAATTATTAACAGTATAATTTAAAGCTGGTATTTTAAAAATTGTATTGTGATAAATATATGATTTTTCCTGTTTCCTATTTCACATATTTAATCATATTTTTTTTTTAATGCACTCCTCTGCCACATAAATGTGGACAGGAAATTAGACAGACTTTCCCGTTCAGGCGTAGCTGTAAATTTCGTAAAGCGGAATAACTCTTAAGACGTGTGTGGGATTCGAACGCACACACCCTCTGTGTTTATAGCATATTTTATACGCTCTTACCCACTACGCCAACGAGGCCTCCATATTTAATTATTTCAAAATAATAATTTCAGAATACCCTGTTTATCAAAATATAATACAATTTTTCAACAGAATGAATACAATTTTTTGCAAATACATTTTGTTTGTAATAATTTTGTTTTTCTCATCATATTATATGACATTTCAAGAAAATCAGTGGAAAATATCATTTAAATTTAATAAAATTTACAAATTTTTCTGACAAATATTTTAAACTATAAAAACAACAATAACTGAACTGAAACCACAAATATTTCCCTATTCTTTTATTATGCTTTTTTTAAATTTGTGCAATTTTATTTACATTTAAATTTAGTTGTATTCATCTTCATATACAAGAAAAAAAAAACAAAAAAAATATTTTTATTCTTTCTTTCATTAAAGTACAATCAATCAAGAATTCATTTTTCATCCTTTAAGCATTTTTATTAGTTTTTATATGAAAATGGGAGTTACATTTAAAAAATTCAATTTTTTTTTTCTTTCCTATTCATTTTCATTTCTATACAATTGCTATAATTTGAAGAGACATTGATAAATTCTTTTCATTTTAAATTGAAATGCTTAATGTACTTTTTATTCTGATTTTAAATAAAATTATACAAAGTTTAAATTTTTAACTATATCTAAAAGATACAAATATTCAATACACAGGATGATTCTTTTCCAAACTGAAGTATTTATAGATTATATTTGCGAGACCAAAACAAATACAACATTGATCTTTAAGGTCTACTTCCTGAAACTTCCTAAAAAATGTTAGCCTCCATTATCTCAAAAACCAAGAAAAAAAGATCTCGCTCTTCATTACAATTTTTTATTCGTTTTGATCCATCAAATACACCCTAAAAAAATTCAAAAGCGAAAAAGCATCACCCTGTATATATTTATATACATAAAAACATAATAACCTTTTAATAATAAAGATTTGAAAAATTTAATTTTAAATTTTAAATTTAATAATCAATTATGTTAAAATTATGTTCTTTTTTGCTACATGCATAGTTCTATAAACCTTCAAGTGATTCTTCCTGATATTGCGAATCAAATCATACACGTGAAGTGAGCAAAAAGTAAGAAGATACAACAGCCAAAGATGATTGCTATATAAACTCACCATAATGAAATCAATTGTCGAAGTTCATTATAATCGCTATCTAGACAGCATCTAATTACAATGGATTAGTATTATTTGAATGTTCCATGAGAAATATTTGCCGACTACTAGAAACAATAGAAAAAAAGATTACTAAAACGATTAGTGGTAGGAGTATAGAAAATTAATCAAACAGAAACTAGTTAGAGCAGTAATAACGAAAATAACGATATTGACTTGTATCAAAAGTAAATAGGTAAACATTATATCAAATTAGATACTATGTAAATATAGGTAAGAAAGCGATAACAAGCATCCTTTAAATAAGCTTTATAAAGAAAGATAGTAATTTCTACACATCACACACATCATTTCTTAAAAATTTTTTTTTGTTATACAACGTAAAAGATTTAATAATTTGGAATATAAAAGAAAAATAATTTAGAAGTACTACACTATATAAAGAGATTTTCCATTTTGTTGCCGAAGGATATGCAATTTATAATATTTTTATTAAAATTTTTGTTTTAATTTATTTATTGCAGTGGGAAATAAAACAAATGGTTAAATTTTAAAACTAAAACTATAAAATCAAAAGAAATAACAATATTCTTAAATATTATTAATAACAGGCCAACCTTTTATAAAAAAGAGAATAATTTATTATAAATGGTTTGAAAGTTATATATGAAAATCCTAAAAAATTGCACAAATTGTACATACAAGTTATGCAAATAATATTGTAACTATTGTTGTTAAAGTTATCAAAGTTATTTAAATTTAGTTAAATGAGATATTTTTTATTAAATTTAATATATTAAAGTAATATTCTTCATTTAAATTCGACTGTTATTTATTTTGAATAGATATATTATATGAAATATTTATAATATTTTATGGTTCGTTTATTAATTTTTAATTTAAATTAATTTAATTAAATATAATATAATAATAATATTACGTGATTCTAAAATCAATTTTTGATATTAAAAAAATATATGAAGTGGAAATTTATTTTATTAAAATTTTGTATTCAATCCACAAAAAGCCTTAAAAGATTTAATTTCAAAAATTTACTCAGACCTGGGAAAAGAGAATTTATAGGTATATAAAATAAAAATAAATTATAATGAATTTTATAAATATTTTAACAGTTTGAATTATTTTTTTTGTTATTAAACTATAATAAATTAAATTAATAAATTATATAATTACAAATTAAATAAAGAATTTAAAAAAAAAACAAAAAAACTATGAGTAAATGATTAGTTAAAATTAATATTTAAATGAATATAATTAAAAATAAATACAATAAATTAATGCTTGTATAGGTATGATATTATTATAATTAAGTCTTTGTAAAACATTATATAAATTATAATTAAATAATTGATTTTGTATCTGAATTCCTCGGATTGGATATAAAGCCGAAAACAACTATAAAACACAGGTCACGTGAGTGCAGTGCGATCAAAATAGCGCAACCTAGATGCACTTCCTACCTACCAAAACACCCCATAGTTCAGAAAATTAAGGATCAATAAATTAAATAAAAAAGACAAATAATAGTGGAATAAAATTTAAACACATTATTAATCACATTAATTAAAATTCAAAACATAAATTTTAAATATTTAGTTAATATTAATAAATTGTCAATTGTATCATAGTTGTAAGCCTGCTTTTTATTATAAAAAATAGTTTTAGGCTTTATAAAATATCTTAACAGTATTGAAAGCGTATTGAGTATTAAAATATTTTCGGCTTACTTTAAAATTAAGATGTACAAAAGCTCAAGAAGGGTTTACTTTTGTCGCCATATATCATACTTAAATCTTTATATAGAATAGAAAAGCAATATAAAATTTATTTGTACTGTACTTGAATTAAAAACGCTTAATTTTTAAGGTGAATTTAAAATTATAGAAATACGATAAAAAATTAAATGTATATCGCAGATTCACCCCTCTACTCTGATTATCACTATACTATTATATTATGTGGTATTTAGCTAAAATATAAGAAGTAATCAGAGTTTATGCCACCGAGTACATGAAAATTCTACGTATTTTTTTTTCAGTTCTCTATTAATTATGCAAGAATGTAATGCTTTCTCTGTATACGTGCAGTTAGAAATTATTTGATAATTGAATAAGTATAAGGATGTAGAACGGATCTAGAAGGAATGAGCTTTGAAACATTTGAAAACTTATGGAAAACAAAAGTACAAGGATAGTGTAAAGAAAGATTTCATTATTACGTATTATTACGTATTTATTTGGAAAACACATACAACGGCAATTTTTTAAAAAATAAATCAGAATATTTTTATGCAAAATGTATATGAAATCTGTTTGAATCTACATGTGACCTAAAAATGTGACTTAAAATGCATATCTAGTTGAACCTCATGTGTGACCTCAATTTAAAAGGATATCTAAACTTAACCGATTTAACATTAATTTCTAATATTTATTTCCGTTTCTATCATTTATCACTTTAATTTTTTTACTAAAACCATTTAAATTCTTTATCAATATTATAATCGCAAAGTATATTTATTTTCAGATCATTGAAGTATTAAAATAAAAAAAAAAAATATCCTTTGAATCTATATAGGATACAATTTAAAATGAATTAAATTATTTTAAAGAAATAGTTTCAAATAATTGATAACCTTTTTAAATTATTTAAACTTATTTGAATAAAAAAGAAAAAAAAAAAATAAAAATGATATTTCTTTTATCAATATTTATTTAAAATCCATTTAAATAAATCTTTCAAAAAAAAATAAAAAAATAAAAAAATACTTTTATGAAAATGAAAATTAAATGGTAAATAAAAATTAAAATGAATTGAATATTTAAAAAAGAAAGAAAAATATATTTTGTTCTTTGTTTTTTTTTTTTTTTCCTGTATGATCTCATTCAAACGACATTAGAATTTTTGAATTCTTTTAAAACAAAGAAGTTTAAAAAAGGAAAAAAAAAAAACAAAAAAAGAGAAAGGAAAATTGAACAAAAAAAAAATTAAAATGGATATACAAATATTTATTTTTTTATTTAACCATGAACTTGGTAATAAATATTTTTTTTTTTCTTTATAATGTAGAATAAAATAAATATTTTTGTATAATATAATAGTATATACTTGTATATAATTATCTTTCTTCCTGTCTATGCAATTTTTTACTCAACATTGAATTTGAAGGATCAATTTTTTTTTTTCTTTTTGTTTTTCTTTTTTATGAAATATGTCATTAGAAGTGTTAGATCTGACCTAGTTATTATATGAATACTTATTTATCGCTATATTATTCTTCTATTTTTACTTAATTTTTCTCTTCTTTTTTCCTTCTGACAATATATTATGATATATGTATGTATATGACAATTTTGTTTTTTTTTTTTGTATATTATTTATATAAAATTATAAATTTAAAATTTATATATTTTTTTCTGTTAAAAAAAAAATTATTGTATCACTATTATTAGGTTAAAATATTCAATTTTTTTCCGGTTTTTCTTTTTTTTTTTTTTTGTAAAAATTTATGAAAAATTTAAATTGTGAATTTTAAAGTTTTAAAAATGGAAACTAACTATATAACTAATATATGTATAAATATCTTAACAGATTTAAAAAAAAATGTTTTCATTATTAACGGGAGACAACATTTTTATCAGTAGAAGTACTACAGCATTTAATAATTTACAAACTGAAATGCGAGAATTACTCTAGCATCAAGAAGAAAAAATAGATAATAAAGGTAACCAAATCTTAGTTTACCTCGAAAACTAAAATACATTGTTCTAAAAAGGAGATTGAAGCCCGATCCTCCAAAAGAGATTTAATTTTTTTATAGCAAAGAAAAAAAAAATCGCCTCTGTCAAGTTTTTTAACTCCCTTTTATTGTAGGATAATATTCTTATACTTTAAAGAGCATAACACTCGCAAAAAACGTATTACACTAGTTTTGATGACAAGTTTAGTTTAGTAAATGGGTATCTCAGAACAAAGGATACTAAAAAAAAACTAAAAATATTTTCTATACATTTCGGAATGACTAGTTTTTGTGTATAGTCTGCATACAAAAAATTTCTGTGACATCTAATAACCACGCCGTAAAAACTAAAAGAGCTGATTACAAATAGTTGAAGAACACGTAATTTGAAAGTATTGTATCCACAGAAATTTCTAAAAATTACCAAAATAAACTTAATACGTGTTATTATACAGGTGGGAACGAAGATATATTACGTTTATGAATATAATCTTATATATCAAGTCTTATGCCAATGAGTACTGTAACATTTGGTTACTCTAGTGCAATAAGTTCGAGCAGTTGTAAAATTTATATCCTCATATCTGGCCAATTAATTATGTTAGATTTTGTAAAAACTTATCAAGTTATGAATTATGGCAACATTTTCTTTGAAATTTGGTTGATGCATCGATTTCAAGAATCTGTTATACAACTCTAAAATTTAGATAAAAATATTTTGAAACTTAAAGTATAGTTTATGGTCGTACGGCAATGCTAGAGTTGGTATAAACTTTATGGTAATATAAACTTTATGGTAATATCTAATTTACATTCTCCTCTCTAATTTGAATTATTCCTTTTTTTTTTTTGCAAAAATAATTAAAATTAAAATGTTAACAATTTAATTGAAATGTTAAAATAAAATTTATAATATCATTTATTAAAAATGTAAAAATGTTTAATCGAATCTCAAACGTAACAATACAAAATTTTAACTTTAAAAAAAACCTTTGATTGCAAAGAAATGGAAATACGAAAATTTAAATTTGTTAAAATGAAGAAGCTTAAAAAAATTCTTAAAAAACTTTTAGATTATTTATGCCTTGTTCTAATCAAACCTTTGTGGTCATTTTTTTAATAACTTTTCAAATATTATGAAATTTACATATCTTTTTTGTTTTTTGTTGGAAAATTATTGAAGAACAATAAATATCATAATATTTTTTTCTTTTTTTCGTAATTCATTAAAAAATAAGTAATTAAATCTTTGTTCTTATTTTTCACAACAATTTTTTGTAATATTGAAGCGGTTGTACAAAAAAGTCCAAATCATAAGAATCGATTATTTTATAATAAAATTAGTTCGAAATCACTATGATAGAGCACAAAATACTCCAGAAAATGGTTTGATATCTCATATATTCTACCACAATGAGGAGTACATTAAAAAGACTTTGCTCACCGGTTTCATTGCCCCTGAGCACTTCATCTTTTTAGATCAAAAAGGTTACATCCAAAACCAAAACCATGTCCCTCTATTATATCACTATAATAGAAGGGCTACATGTAAGGTTATAGATTTCCACCCGGGCAATATTAACGGAGTAAATTTAAAATATGATATGTCTATACCAGAAAAAGACAAATCATTAAACAAAAATTATTGATGGTTAAATAACTCTAATTAATTAGCATTAAGTATTATATACAAAACTATTTTTAGCTAGGTTAAGTATTTTAAGTTAGACTAAGTTAGGTTAAGGTTTTATATTAAAAAAAAACAGATATTTGGTTCTAATACTCTGAATTTTTTCAAAATTGAATATTAAAAAAAAAAAATTGCTAAATTGCAATATTACTTAGATTTCTAAAAATAAAATAATTAGTAAAATTAACAATAAAAACGATAGGATAAGTTTAAATGTTAATAAAATTATATAAAAAAAAAAATGTTTTTCTAAACTTATATAGGCTAAGATAATTTAAGAATATTAAAAAGAGTAAAATAAAGTTTAAAAAAAAAAAAAAAAGGTATAAATGACAAAGTCAACTAACAAATAGACAGCACACCTGTTTTCACACAGTGAAACGCCTAGAAGTAGGCAATACCTTATAAAATTATGTACAATTAGAAGTACTCAAACTAACAACTTCTTTATGGAAAACTTAAATTTTAAATTAAAGATCTAAAATTATAGATTTTTTCACTGGATTTTACTTAAAATCTGCTAGTAGTATCATATAATTTTAATTAAATTGAATTTGTTGCCGGATATGAATTTAATTATAGACAGTTTTTTTTTTTCACTTCAAATTTCCAATGTATATTGAAGCAACATTCCCTACTGTTTTTCAAAAATTAATTTTTGCTATAGATTTACTTTTGTGATCCGACAAAAATAAATATACAATATTACAATATCCAATGATGACCAAAGAAAACGTTTTCAAGCTTTCTTTTCTATTTGTTAATATGTTTTCAGTTTTTTGATTAAGCATTTTGTTAATATCCAATTTTGCTGAAATAGCGGCTTCTATGTTCCGCCAAATACAGATTCTCCATCTAACTAATAAATGTTTTTAGTAAATTTCAAAAGATTTAAAATAAAATAAAAAACAAAAGTTGTAAAAATCTATAAAATATATAGATATAGAATAACAATATAATAGATTGAAATAAATTGTTATTAGTCCGTTCATTTTCATTTGTTATTTCTTTGTTTTTTATTTTTCATTTTAACCAATTCAAAAAAAAAAAGAAATGAAAAATGAAAAATTGAAAAAATGTAAATTAAACAAAAAAAAAAAAAAAAATTCATTAAAAACTTGAGTTTTTTTTTTTTTTTGTGTTATTTTATTATTTTTTTATTATCAAAAGCAATCTATTCTTAATTAAATTCAAGGAAAATGTAAAAAAGAAAACGTTTTTTTTCTAATTTTTTTTTTTAATTTTCGTGGTTTGTTATTTTGTTATCTTTGTCGTTGCGTAATATTATATGCGGTCAATCAAAAAAAAAAAATTATCATTAAAATTTATCCTTAAAAAGGTCCAAGATATTACAAAAGGCTTTGTTTTTGTTAAAATTTTATTTTCAAATTTATATTCGAATCTAATCAAAATTATTGTATTGTATTTTTGTTTTTTTATTATTGTTTAGGGTATTAAACAGGATTTAAAAACAAAAGAATAAAAAAGTGAATATTTTGTAATTGAAATTAATTTCAATGCTAATTTATCCTTTAAATCAGGTCTATAAAAAAGTGTGAAATGATTTATTTGCTAAGCTGATTTATTCCTAAATACTTTTCCTAAATAAATGTTTAGGCAAAATAATAGAAAAATATTTTTAATTTTTCGTTTTTATAAAAAATCAAGAAAAATAAAAAGGATAACGAAAAATTACCATTTTATTAGATTAATATTAAAAATCAAAAACAAAAAAATCACCCTTTGTTTTTTTTTTTAGCGGTCAAAAATCTTTAATAAAGCACTTATTATAGTTTTTTAAAAAGATTTTCTATTTCTACCCTTTTAAATAATCCTACGATCGAAGAAAAAGGTATTATATGAATAAATTATAAAATTTTATCTCACTTTTCCAATTTAAAATACATATAATATCTTTTCTTAGAAAATATCCCATTCTTTATAAATTAATATAACAAAACAATAAATTTTCTCCAGTTCTAATGATATATAGTCAATGTTCTTTCGTTTCATTTAACATTATATTAAGTAAAGCCTATGTCAATGGTCATATCCAGAGAGTCTATAGTGCAGTTTGTTCCCAAGATTTGTATTTGTATCGTATTCACCAAAATTTTAAATATGTTCTTCGAAGTTTTTTTTTAATACACAAAAAAAATGATTTGTACCTAACTACTAGTTACTTTTCATTATTACTACAGTAGTAATAAATTACTACAGTAGTAAGATTATTACTTTATTCTAATTACATAAAATAAATTAACGACCATAATTTCCTTAAAATTCTTTAAATTTTAGAAGAACATACTTCATTAGAAATAATATGTCCCTAGTAGATTTTGGATTTAAACTACCGCCAGGATCAGGTCTCATCCAATAGTAGTAATTTATATCGTGTAGTATAATAGTAGTAACATAATAATAAATATATTAGTAATTTATATTGTATAACGTAAAATAAAAAATTCTTGTATAACATAATAGATGGCGCACCATTATAATTTTTGTGTTTTATATAATCTTGTATAATAGACACCTAAGAAAATAACGGGTTAGAATATTAATACAAAATATTAACTCAAAATAATTGATTAATATTGATTATAAATATTGATTAGAATATTGATATTGATGAGAATATTGATTAATAAAACTCAAGCGTAATCTAATATTAAAAATAAGCCAAAGCTAACCGTAGAAAGAAAATTTCCTATTTTCAATATTTTTTATTGAACAACTTTTATTTATGGAGCTATAATGACTATAGGTACTTCACTACTACTTTCTTTGTAGCAATAATTGTACTAGTTTCCATATACATACACATCTTTTGAAATAGTAATCTACGTGATGGCTATTTTAATTAAACGTAAAAAACTTGAGCGGTAGTTCTAGTAAATTGATAACTACCTCTGTTTGAGGTTCGAGCATGAAAATTTTGTAAAATACGTTCCGAAGTTCTAAAAGCATATTTATTTTATTTGGTGATGTCTTAAAAAAGAAATTATAAAAATTTTTAAATTTTATAACTTTTCAGAGCCTTGAGTTTTACAACAAGATAGTAAAATTAATACATAGGAAGGAAGGGTTTTTGAGTTTTGAAATGCGTTTTAAAGAATTTTCATACATGGTCCCGAAACGGAAATAAATTACAGTTTATTAAATAAAAATACAAAAAAAAAGGCAAAGAAATGCATTAAAAAAAGAAATTAAAATTTTATTTAAGTTTCGAATCCGGATATCTTGAAAGCTAGTTCAGCTTCATTTTAGCCCAGATAGAAAAAACTTACGTACACATAAGGATCTTAGGATCTTTAGTGATACATAGCCGTATAATTAACTAGGCAACAAGCTTGTTATTATTTATAAAGTGTAGTATTTAAAAAAGTAACATATTTTATTAGTAGACGTTATTCAATGATAGGTAAATATCCAAAACGTTGAAATATTCAACTTATTTATATTGGCTTATAATTATTCGTATGTGCAAATTTAGATTTTCTTTAGAAAATAACTACTAGAGGGCGAAACAAAATACCGGGTTTGATTTCCTACGTCAAATCGTTTCTGATTGTTTTTACCACAGTGTAAAGTTTTTCTTTGGCTATACATTTTTTTGCGTCAGAATATTTCGCTAAATGTATAGAACTAAATGTATCGTTTATAATATGGTATTCATAATTCATATCCAACTATTTTTGCAGCAAGACTTTATTAAAACTTAAATTTGATCAAATCCAATAACAAGATTGACTGTAAATTAGTACTTTTTGGGATAAAATATTAGTTTTAAAAATTCAATATAAATCAATCTTTATAGGTTCAATTCTAAACAGTTTTGTAAATTTTCAAGTTGTCCTTATTTCTACATGGATTGTAGAAAAACATAAAATTATCTGAAAAAAAGGATAATAACTCAACGTTAAAATTATTTAATTTTTAATTCAAATTATTATTCAAATCATCATTCAATCCCAAATCATTGCATTGTTGTCCTTGTATAAAAATTTGACAAAAATTTTCCTTTTTTTTTCAATAAAAACAAAAATAAAAAAAAAACTATATAAGAAAACGTATTTTTTAATAAAAACGGACATGCTTTTAAAAGAAAAATAGATATCTCATCTTTTTTCATCCTTGAATCATCTTTAAATCATGTCCTGGAATTCTTTAAAATTAAAATAACATAAAAGAGAGCCTATTTTTTTTTCTTTTATTGAAAAAGGGTTGATTTGATATTATTTTTTGTTATGCTGTTACTTTATTATAAAGCAAAAAAAAAACAAACAAATCTCCTTTTTGGTGATAATAAATTTTTATTTTTTTTTATTTTTCAGTCCTTTAATCAATTTCTTTTTCATATTGAGTATAAAATGAAAAGCAAAAGAAGAATTCATCTCTTTAAATCAAATAAAAAACAATAGGACAAATTTTTTAAGTAGCCATTATCAACCCCTTGAGGTTCTTCAAAATATTTTTAATGGTAAGCAAATTATTTTCCTAAAAAAAAAGCAAAACTCAGAAAAAAAAGCAGATTTTAATGGTGGTTGGTTTTTTTTTTTTTTTTGAAAAAAGTGGTGACACTTCAGTAGATTAATTTTTTTTTTTATTAAAAGGATTTTTATTGCGGAGCATTTTTTTTTGTAGTAAGTTTTTAACAGTACCACAGCTTTAAAATTAAACATTCAAAGAGCTGCGATTGGCGCTTGATTAAATATTTCAAGGCAATGAAACTGGTACAAGTTAAAATTACTGATAAGATTACTTTTACTGCAGGATCAACTAAAATCAAAAATTATAAAAAATATACTGTCGGTTCATTTTAAATATTTTTACAGTAATTCAATAGATTTCAATTACGAAATTTGAATATAATTATTGTTGAAGATATTCATTTAAATTTAATTAATTCAAAACGATCAAATTATATGACCATAACTGTATGCATTTTAATAAATAAATTTACTGACTTGATTTTATTTCATTATCGGGGAAAAATACTCTTAGTAACAATGATTTTCCATTGTAATTAACGTTTCTCGTAAGGGTTCTTTTTTGTAACCCTTTTTAAAATGTTAAAAAAAAAACTTGGATCTATGACTTCCATTTTAATGGTTTTTATTTTGTTTAGCTCGTTTCACAATTGAAAATCAAAACAAAAAACAAATAATGAAAAAATTTTAAAGAAAAATTTTTTACAGACCTCGAATGGAAATAAAATTTTTTATGATGTTTCAAATTTTATTTTTTATGAACTCAGTAAAGAAAAAACATTAATCACTTCTTGTTAAAGAACAGAACTAATTTTTAAAAATCCACAATTTAATTTAGGAAAAAAAAGAACGGAAAAAAAATTTTTAAGGATTTTCGTTTTTAAAATTATCAATTGAAAGGATAAAAAATTTTCATATTAAATTGTTTTTTATATTTAAAAGTAAAAATGTGCCAATTTTTTTTTAAATCGTGGCAAAACTTTTATTGATTTCATTTGGTATTTTTATGGATTGTATCAAATGAAAATAAATTAGAATTTTTAAAAACTGCAATTAAATTTTTTTTTTTTTAAATGTTATTTCTGTGTCCTTTTTTTGCAAATAAATTTACAGCAATTGATTAAAGAACAAGATAAAATGTAGAACAGAGTTTATTAAAATTAAATACAGCATTTTAGAGAAATCTGTCAGTAATACAAAGCTGAAACTATAATATATGTATTAGGCTATATTTTTATTGCGGAAATATAAGCCTTAGAGGAAAAACAGCTAAAATATTTTTTGAAAAAGACAAACCTAATTGAAGAATTTTGAAATATGAAAATTACACTTTAAATAACCAAATTAAAGATGCGAATCTAATGAATATAAAGATTTGTTAGATGAGAACTATACTATGTCAAAATATTAATATTTCATAGAATAAAAAACTAATGTTTATATTGTTTTTCTTTTATAATTTTCCGACATCGTTATTTCTTTACTTTTAGAATAATGCAATTAAAAAGTGAAAGTGTTATAATATAATAAAAACTTTTACGATTAGCTACAAGCGCTAGAAAATTAATCTGTTTTGAACTAGCTAATGTGAGGAAAATTTATAAGCGTTTGCTAGAGGAGCTAGCTACCGCTAGTAATTTTTTTTAGTTTGAACCCAATATTATTTTTATTTATTTATTTACTTATATGTGTCCATATACTAAACTTAACACCACATACTAGTGATAGCTAACGCTTCATAAATATGATTGCAGTCTTATAAAATTTATAGACCTGCTACAACATTTATACATATATGTTATTAAATTTATAAATCTGTTAAAGAATTTTAACAATTGCTAAAGTTCTTTTTTTTTCTAAATATTTCATCGTGTTTTGTTATTTTCATTTCTGAATCGTCCTGGAACAACTTTTTGTTAAAACTTTAATTACAATTTAATTACAATTAAATCTTAAAACTCTGCTGTAAATTATATGATAACAAGTTATTTTATTATTTTTTAAATTTACAATTTCCTTTGGAAAATTGTGAACTGATAAAATTCTTTTAATATAATATATTAATTTAAGAATATTATATTAAGACTGAAAATCTAATTTTCTTTTCGTTAAATATAAATATAAAAGAATTTAAAATACAATTTCAAACAAACTTTATATGTTTTTGAAATATTAACCTTGTATTACAATTTCTATATTAAATTCTTTGAATATTATGAATATATTTCTAATTTAAGTATATTTCCTTTTAAATTTTAAAACATTACAGTATTATTCATTTCTTTTAGTTTGGAAATAATAACTTTATTTACTTCCTTTGGCAATTCGCTGCAAAACTTTTAAAATTAAATTAATATTTTCAATTAAAAAACATTGTATTATTCTTTTTACTGTATAAAATTTAATTAAAAATGTCATAAAATATTTTTTTTTAATTTCACCAAAAATAGTTATAACAATTTAGAAACAAAATTTAAAAACTTTACACATTTCTAAAACAAAACAAAAAAAAATAAAAATAACAAAGATTGATCTAAAAACTATACAGAAAATTTTCTATGAAATTATTCTTAAAATGGAAAAACGTGCATATCCTTGAACCTTCAAAATTCAGTTTTGTAATTTACTTGTAATTATTCCGGATTTTTCATTAAGTACATTAAAATTTATGACTATAAATAAACCTAAAACTATTTAAAGAATAAAAAATTATTCATTTAAAGTTTTACAGTGAACTTTTTAGAGTTTTTACCATAATTTTTATACGATAGATTTAGAACCAGTTTTCTCTCTCGGATAATAAAAAGCATGTACTTAACCACTCCGTCACCGAGGTGCCAAGATTTCGTTTTAAATATATTAAGCAAAAATATAAAATGTCTTCATACTAAATTCAAACAAATCGCCTAAAAATATGCAAATTTCAATAAATATGAATTATGTCAAAATTTTTATTTCAATAGTTTTATTTCTGGCGTATTAACCGAAGGAGTGTGGGTTCGATCCCTGCACAGGTCGTAAGTGTTTTTTCTTTACATATCCCCCTTACGACCAAATATAATGTAAATATATAGTATATAATATAAACAAAATAAATAATATTAGTATATAATTTAATAATAGTATAAAAACCTATAATGGCTTTTAGTAGTTTTTTTAACTATAAATATTTATAAAATTTTCTTGAAATATAACACGGTTATCTTGTCAAAATAAAATTTTTATATCATCAATAATATCAAATTCGTTTTTTTTTTTTTGTTTTGATATGCTTAATGAAAATCCTCATCATTTAAATTTAACATAAGATATTGTAAAATTATAAAATATTTCAAAGTTTTTTAAACTTTAAAACTATAAGCACTACTTTATTATGTTGAATTTTTTACTAATCATGACCCTCTTTTATAATATTACCTTGAAATTTTTCACTACCTGAAAAAATTTTCATTTAATATTCATACAAGTTTCTTTTATTTAAAAGTTTTCATGGGAAATTTTTTGAACTTTTCATATTTTTCCAAAAATAAAAAAAAAAAATATTAATATTAAAAATGTTAAATGTTTTATATATACTTATACTTAAAGACCAAACTTACTACTTAAAGACGTTTAACAGCGGAAATGTCGTTTAAAAAAAAAAAAGAATGAATAAAGTGTGAAAGTTTTAAATTTAAATATACACGTATAGCACATATTTATTTATTTCTGTTTTATTATTATAAGTTATATAAAAAAAAAAAACTATATTGAAAAGTTTATAAAGTTTTCATTAGTTTTATTTCAACATCTAAATAGATTATTTCATTTACTCACTTTTAAATTTTTAAAATATTTAAATTTTCAGATCATAAAATTTTGAACACGTACTCAATATTTTGATCTTTAACCAAACAATTATTGAAATATATAACAAAATTTTAAGAATATTATAAAAGTATATATAAAGAAATAATAAACTACAATATCATAAACCTTCATCTCAATTTAACATATAAACATATCTGTTTTTTCTTTCTCCTTTATTGCTTCTTTCCTTTTCTTTTATTTGTTTTTTTATTTGTTTTATCACGACTAACTAAACGACATACTCTTTAAAAATATAGAAATTTAATTTTCACCTCATCTAATTTCATACTATGTAAATTCATACATACATAAAATATCATCAACCTAACATCATAACCATGAGAAAATATATTTTAAATTTGTATGTTCATAACGGTATTATTATAAATATGATTATATAACGGGAATTTAAAAAACCCCTTTATTATGAAATGTTAAAACCGCTACAATAGTGTTGTTATTAAAATGTTAAAAGTCTCAATCTGCAGAAAGCAGAAAAAAAATTTTTCAGGTTCTACGAGTATATAAACAGTAACTGACTGACAAATTTTCATCTCATCTCACCTTGATTAAAATTTATGACTTAAATATGAGAATAACATGAATAAGTGAAAGTAAAAGTAAGAGTGAGATAAAAAAAAAAAAAATTAAAAATGGTAAAGGATTAGATGAAAAGAATTCTTTAATATATAAATAGAGTGCGAAAAATTTACATTTAGTAAAACCTGTAAACACCTGTAAATGAGTTGATTTTTGATTTTTTACTTTTTCTTCACCTCTTATTTTTATTACTTGATTTTTCATACCTTAACAAATATTATTAAATACATACATATTGTATTATGTGGTATATTATACCTTGATTATTTTTGGGCGGTTATATTAAAACCGTTTAAATAAATTAAAATTTCTGTCATATGGTGTATTTATATGCTAATATTGAAGGATTTGAAAAGTTGTTATGCAAAATATTAAAAATTATTGATTAAAAATAAAATTCAATGTTGAATATAATTATTTAAATTTTTTTGTTTTTAGCACATTTCCAAAAAAATTTTGAAAAAATGTGCTTATTAGTTTCACTCTGTCCGTCCGTCCGTCTGTTTACAAAACTTCTACACCGTTAAAGATAGAGAAAAAAAATTTTA
Source organism: Poecilobothrus nobilitatus (assembly GCA_947095535.1). Classification (NCBI taxonomy): domain Eukaryota; kingdom Metazoa; phylum Arthropoda; class Insecta; order Diptera; family Dolichopodidae; genus Poecilobothrus; species Poecilobothrus nobilitatus. Next base: position 13,737,752 of record OX352773.1, on the reverse strand, counting down.
ACCATAGGTAGGTCTCATAAAAAAAATAATTTTGTGGAACAACTTTTTCATGTAGCCCCCCCCCATTACGGAGCTACAGCCCCTCAAACTTTGAAAAAGCCCTATTTTTAAATGCATATATCTTATGTTCTGCTTAAGATTTTTTCAATCTGAAAACGTCATTCGACAGGTATTTCTTTTATCTTTGTAAATTAATATCAAAATTATACAATTTTTTTAAATTTAGTATTTAAATTTACCGTTATGTGAAAACCAAATTTTGCATGATTTTTCTACCTTCATAACTCCGGCACGCTTCTAGATAGAAGCCTGAAATTTTGAGACAAGAAAGAACTTTTAGAATTAGTATAAGTTTGCTCAGAAAATTTTTTCGGACCACCCCCTGTTTATGAGCTATTAGGGCTTAAAAATTGAAAATTTGCTATTTTTAAACACCTGTAACTTAGGAACCTGTACATATTTTACTTCTGCAAGATATAAAAATTAAAGCTACAATAATATATTTTTACGTGTGTTAATGGTTTATTTTAATTGTAAAGGGTTCCAAAGTTGCAGCTCTTCAAAATTGCGAAAAAGCCCCATTTTCAGATGTATATATCTCGGGCTCTGCGTAATAATTTTGCAATCTAAAGCCGCCAGAAGATCGAAATTTTTATTATCTAAATAAAACAATATCAAAATTATGTAATATTTTGTAATTTACTATTTAAATTTACCGTTATGTGAAAACCACATTTTGCATGAAATTTCTTTTTTCATAACTCCGGCACCCCTTTAGATAGGAACCTGAAATTTTGAGACAAGAAAGAACTTTTAGAATTAGTATAAGTTTCCTCAGAAAATTTTTTGGTAACACCCCCTCTTGAAGAGTTATTACGCCTCAAAAATTGAAAATTTGCTATTTTTAGACACCTGTAAATTAGGCACCTGTGCAAATTTTTCTTCGGCAAGACATGAAAATTAAAGGTTCAATAATATATTTTTACGTGTGTTAACGGCTTTTCTTAGTTATATAGGATTCCAGACTTACGGCCCCTCAAAATTTCAAAAATGTCCTATTTTCAAGTTTTTTCTTATTACATGAAATTTTCAAATTTTTGTGTAAGTCACACTTCTAAACAGTTTGTATTGAGTTTTGGAAATGTGCGCTTTTAAAAACCGTTGGTTTACATTCTATCTTGTTTAGTAAAAGTGGCTAGTTATATTCTTTTAACTAGAACTCAATTAGCACTTCGAAAAGTTTACCGATCCCAAAAATTTGCATCAGTTGGATAGAAGATGGAAGTTGTTTGGAAGTTCAGTGCATTTAACTTCGTAATTTTTCTGAGCAAATCGCAAAAAAGGACTAAAAAATCAATATGTTTTATTGATAAAAAAATAAATTAAAATTTACATACTACAAAGAATAAATTAAGAAGTTTACAGAAATCGAGATCAAGCCTTAAATGCCTTAAGCCTTAAAATGGAAAGTGTTTAACTTAGAAGAAAGTTAGAAGAATTTAACGAAGTCTAGCCGCAATGGATCAGCGCTCATCCAGGCTCACAAAAAGAGGACGGAGACAAATTGACCAACCAGATGCTGTTTCAAACATTTTACACTAGTATCTGAATAATATTTCTAGCTTTATTTGAACCCTAAAATTATTTATAAATTAAATTAAGGAATACAGTACAATTGAGGTACAATCAATTTCATAATAATATATCGCGCCCTTTTAATTTTCGATTTACTTTTTATTTTTAAGAAAATCCTTTCGAAAAAAATAATATTCTTAGAAAAATTTCTTTTTGATGAGATTATTATTATATATAATTGATTATATTTATAATGATATTGATGAAATTGATAGTAATGATAATGGTTTGTTTCAAATATATTATGTTTTTCATATTACTACAGCGTGTGAATTTTTACACCTAATCTATTTACTTCCATTATCAGTGTACATTTGTATACGACTATATGCTACATTCAAAATTACCTACAAAAGAAAATTATAATTTTTCAAGTGAATAGTTTTTGCTTAAAATACAACGCAAAAAAAATTTTCCGTATCATTTAATTTTCTATTAGTTAAGAACATAAGTTTGGGTTGATTGAACTATTAAAGAAATTAATAAAGAAAAAAATAGAAAAAAACAACGAACAACATAGAGCAGAATGTGTTAACTATAATAGGTTATCTGCACGAACACAATATACAGTTTCCATAAAATTTAATCATCTTTCACATTTAGGGAGTTGTATGGCAGATTCTCAACTCTATTACGTAAAAATAACCACATTTAACAGAACTTATAGTGCCATAAAATTTTTAGAAAATTGCAGATGTCTAAGCTTAATTTAAGTATATCAAGATATAAAGATATTAATTTCAAACGTTTTATTCAAACCCTTAATTTTTTATTTTGACAAAATTTGACATACCTAGCTAAATTGGCCACTATACTATACTCAAAAATGAAGTTTTACCGCAGCCGCTCGAACCTGCCGTTTGAATCAGCAAAAGCAAAACGAATATTTTTATAAAAACGTAATGGTCAAAATTGCAGAATCCTGGCTCCCTATTATTTTTTGAATTATCGTGCGAACAGATGTTCAGTCATACATGACTATTTCAACTCAGAATTCGATTCTAAGCAAGCACAAATGTAATAGGAAATGGTATGAGTATAAAAAGTGAATATGAATAAAAATGATATTCAGACCATTTGAGATATGAGAATATTAAAACACTCCTTGATGAAGAATTTACTTTTTGTAGATTCAATCAAACCGAGCTTTGATTTTTTTTTTTAATTCTTCTTAGGTTATATAATTGGGGAAAATCAAAAACAAATAACCATTTTATGGATTATTAACATATTATAAATAAATTTTTAAAATACTTCAAAAGGCTCATATTATAATGGTGTGATAAAAAAAAAATTTTTATCTGCAGTTTAGAAATGAAAATTATTATAACTTTTCCAGAATCTAACTAATCATAAGTTATCAGAAAAACCCTATTAAAAGGGTTTTATTACTTTCATATTGTATGATTGATAAAATCTATTTAAAAATTTAAAATTGTTAACATTGTGTTAAAAAAATTTTATTTCATAAAAAATTACTATTCTACTACTGGAAGTACTACATTATACTATTAGTAATATCTTCAAAAGAGCTATAGTTTCTTAACTTTTTTTTTTTTTAGAGCAAACCTAAGCTAAAATTGTTTTAATACATTGAAAATAAAACTGAGCTGTTTTTAAAAATTTATAGATTTTTATATCTGAATCTGAAAATTTTTTATCTGAAAATTTAAAAACGAAAAACACACATATAAAAATTAAACACTCTTTAAATTATACACCAAATTGATATTAAAAAGGATAATAAATTTTTTTAAATTAAAAATAACCGTAAAATATTGATAGAGAAAAAAAAAAACAGCCATCCAACTTGTTTAAAGTTTTCAGCCATCAAAGTTTTTGTAATTCACATCTGAACTAACTTTTATTTATATTTAGTATCTTTAAATTGAGAATAACAATCTTTATAATTAATTTTTTTTTTTTTTTTTTTTTGTGGATTAGTAATGATGAATTAATAATTAAATTAAATTTGCAAGGACATTTAAGATATAACATAATTTTAAGAGGATTATTTCTTATAAAAAAATTTAAAATGAAGAATAGTACGATTCGTAAATACTAAAAATAGAAAAATTTAATTGAAAGAATTGAAGAACAATAAGAATATTATAATGATAATTATAATAATAAAAGAGATTTTTTAAATTATTCAGTATTTTGATTAATTTGTTAGAGTCACTTTTTATTTCTATTCCTATAATTCCTTCTTTTTTTTTTTTTTTTTTTTTTTGTTAAAGGTAAATTTCAAATAAAATTTTCTTAGAAAGTTTTATTATTATACTTTTATAATTATTTTTCTTTGATATTAATTTTATTTCTAAGTATTTATTTTTGTTTTTTATTATTATTAAAATTTAAAAATATTAATTGTACTTTTTTTTGCACTACGTTTTTTTTTTTCAAAAACAATTAATTCAATCTTGATTAATATTAATTTAGTGACTTTTATTTAATTTTTCTTCAAGAAATTTATTACAGAGTCTCTAAAGACAGAAAGAAAGGGCATTATGACTTAAAAGAGAAAAAAAAAAAAAAATAGAAAAAAGGACATTCATTATTTTTTTTAGAAATAAAACTTTTAAAATATTTAATTGAAAACTAAAAAAGAAAAAAATTTGTTTCAAATTGAGATGCTAAAACAAAACTCAAGGCAAACAGCATAGGTAATACTTTTTAATAAAATTCATTTTATTCAATATTTCCTTTTTCTTTCTTTTTCATAAACTAATTGTAAAAATTAAGGAAAAGTTTTTCAAGTTTTTTAATTGCACTTTTCTTTTCCATTTTATTTTTAAACTTTTTTTTTTTTTTTGTTTTTTTTTTTAATTTTCTTTTGACAAATAAAAGTAAGACATATTTAAATTAAAAATTTATTATATGTATTTTTTTTTTTTTTCTAAATTTGGTCAATTTTTAAATACTTTATATGAAAATATTTAAAATTTCAATTTAAAATGAACAAACCAAAAACCAAAAACTAGAAACACTTATTTTAAGTTTTAAACAATATCATGGTTCTACTTGAGTCTTAAATGTAAGGTCCTTGTGTTATTTTATAAGACTAAGAATAAAAAATATTGTTAATTTTCTGTCAAAGTATGAAATGTTAAATACTGTAAACAAAAAAAAAATCTGAAAGGCAAAGGGACAAGTACTATTTATTTTGCGTGTCATTAAAAGAATGGAAATTTTAATTTCATTTGACCTTTACTGAAATTCATATAAGATAATTTAATCAGGATAATTTTATTAAATAATATGTTGATCGAAGAATGATCAGTCTGGATTTACGATTAAAAGGACTGGTTAGCAATATTAGAAGGACCTTGTTAGCAATATTAGAATTTAGAATGAAACTATGATGTATAACTCATTAATTAGTTCTGGTTTCCTTTTTTTATCATTTTTATTTTTTTTATCCTTAATGTTATCCTAAAATTTTTTATCCTTAATGTTATCCTAAACATTTTTTGTCCTTATTATTTGGCATTAAATTCATTAAAAAACTGCATGTTGTAACTGTTCTAATAGCAAAAAAACAATAATTATAGACGGAATTCATTGCTTCCTTACAGTACCTTTGCAATTTAAAGTTTATCTCTGTCCTGTTCTTTCTTATCCCTACTATTTAGCCTATACACTACGTTAGCGGTTAGGATTTTAATCCTACTGTATTGACTAAAAACCGTATTTGAAAGATTCCTAACTCCCTTAGCCGAAAAAACGATGTTTAAAAAGAAACAGAACTAAACTTCAATTTTATTGTTTTAAAATATTACGGAGCCGGATATTAAAGTTCTAAACAGATTAATGCTTTAATCTTTTTCCGGAATAAAAACTATTAGTAAAAGACAAAACGGACTTTAATTTTTTTAAATTAATTTTAAATTTAATATTTTACCATAAAATAAATTGTGTTAAAATAGAATTTTCCTATTTTTTGATTTTCCCTTTTATATGGAAAAAAAAGTAAAAAAAAAAAAAAAGAGAAAAACTAAATTTTTCAATTAAAATTACTTACACATGTCATTCAACATTGAAATGTATTTAACTTTAATAATAAACTTTATTTGAACTCACCTGTAAAAAAAAATTTGAAAATTTTTTTTATTTTGTATTTTTAATTATTTGAAAGTTAGTCATAAAAATTTCAAAAGGTTAATAAGAAACACAAGAACTTTAATTAAAACTGGTACATAGTTCTAAAAAAAAAAAAAAAAATTATAAAAAATAAAATTTTAAATAAATTTAGAGAAAAAACTAAGTTTTTTTTTTTTTTTTTTTGTTACTTGCAATTAAATTTTATCATGATATTTTAAAAATTATATTTTAAATTCCGAATACAACTGGGAACAAGCTGTGCTAATTTCATTCTTTATAAATTAAAATGTAAAAGAAAACCATTATTTTTTTTTTTTAATTTTATAAATAACATTTTATATTAAATTCTTATCTAATTTTAAAATTTGAAAAAAATTCATTAAAGATCTGGTATTTTCAGGATTGTCAAGAATTTATTAAAATTGCATAATGTAAAATTAATTGTATTTATCTAAGAAAAAGATTTTCTTAATATTTGTGAAAGAGCCAATGATTTGTAAATTTAAGTGAGCTTCAAAGGTGCAAAAAGTTACCATTTCAGTGTAGAGTTTCGTCTCAACTTAATGAACTTCTAAGATTTTCATAAAATATAAATATGTAATTCAAATAAAAATATTCACTAATTTTTGTTATTCTTGACTGTGATTTACGTGAAATTAATTTATCGTTAGGAATCTATGGAATCCTAAAAATCTACCACAATTTAAAAATATACGTTTAAAAAATCTAAATTCAGTTTCAGATAAATACTGAGCAAAAACTGAATTAATAAAAGAAAAAGTAGATCAGAACCATTGATGATTAAAAAATAAATATTTAAAAAATTTCTGAATATAGAAGATATGCTGATATAGAAAAATATTTATTTATACATTTCGACAAATATAAATAATATTAATCTCAGAAGGAGAATTTAAAAAGATATTGTTAACACTATAAACATAAAATAACTGGAAGCTTAACATAACAAATTAAACTACACATTGATATAGGGAGCGTATAGTATGGATATTTCATAAATCTGGAGTGTCATTTAAGTGTATTTTTGTAAGTTTCCTGGATTATAATTTCACTGGATTTCATTTGACTGGATTTCATTTGACTGGATTTCATTTGAATGGATTTAAATGAGTTCTTTGTATTGAAATGTACGTAAATAGTTAAAACAGATTTTATAGTTGGACAGGAAATCAAAATTATACTCTTTTTTCCAAAATATGTATATATATTATATACTTTATGTTAACTTCTGAATTAGTGATTATATCATATTTGAGTACAAAATCAGGGTTTTAATACATAATAGTGGCGACTGTCCACATTTACATTTATGTTAAATGTTTTGCTGTTTATGTATATATAAAAGAATAATTAGGTGATATTTAAGATTCCGTTCACAATCAGGGTTTCAATAATTTGATCAGCGAGCGTTTTTGGACAGCAACCCTATTAATTTAATGTTTTTATTATTGAAATATATTTGAAACAGAAACAGAAAAATGAAAACAGATTTTAACACTTTGGAGTTGATTTACTTTTGTTACTATGTTCTTTTATTTTTACATTATTATGTTCTTTTTATAGTTGCATGTACAGACGTTGCCTATAAAATAAGAAAAGATTTATTTAAGTGACGTTTTATATTATAGTCAAATGAAATCCAGTTAAATAAAATACAAACTTGTAAAACTAACCTATTTATATTATTATAAGCCATAAAAACTTGTATAAAAAAGATTCGTACTCATCAATTGATGATTATATTAATAAATAATTTAATTATTGATCGTTTATCAACTTCCAAACACAAATCATAGCACATGGAGCAAAAAAAAGGCATATAACATTTAAGTACACTTTAAACAGAACTCTTTAAAATGTTCTGTTAAAAAATTACATTTACAAGTTTTTCAAAAGTTAAAATCTTTTAACGACAAATAAAAATAAAAACAATAATTGTTTCATTTAATTTTTACAATCATTTATTTTTACATTATTCATAGCTGTTTTTTCCACATACGTATTAATATTATACCATCTTTAAAGCATCAAAATAATAGAATTTTGATTTTGTTTTGCCTTGAAAAAAAAATTCATTATTATATACATATCATTTAAATTCAAATGCCTTTAAGGGCTAGTTTTCATTAAAAAATTTAAATTTTATTTTTTAAATTCAAATGGCTGCATAGAATAAAAGAATTCTTTTTTTTTTGTATTGTTTTTTTTTTTTTATTATTTTTGTGAACAAAAAAATTATAATTTTCTTTTAAGACGGCATCTATCTGAGTGTCTACTTTAGAACCTATCAATACTTAAAAATCACACAAACAAAAATAAACTTAAAAATTATACCAATTCATTTTCATTGGATATCCTTAAAGTATCCTTTGTATTATTATTTTTAACAAAAAAAAAAAATTGTTTTTTTTTTATTTTTTATCTTTGAATAGATTAAAATCATCAGTCAGTCGTCCCCTAGGAAAAATTATTTTTGTTTTTTTTTTTTCTTCAATATTCTACTAAAACAAATTTCTTTTGAAAAAGGACAAAAAAAAATAAAAAAATAATAGAATCAGAGTTAAGATGTCCTGAACATGATAAAAACCAGAAGGAACAAGAAGAAAACAAAATAGTAACTAAAAAGTATCAAATAAAATATTATAACAAAGAAACAAGGACTAACAAGTTTTCTCAGTAGAAAGAATAACTAAACATTTTTGTTTTCTTTTAATTTTTTTTTTTTTTTGGCTTATATTCCATATTCTTTTCTTTTCCTAACACATCTTAATTTGAAAGGAGAACACAGACGAAAAAAAAAACAATGAAATAAAACAAAAAACAGAATATCCTTAATTTTTTTTTTGTTTTTATTTGTTATCCTTATTTGAACAAAAAAAGGGCTTATTCAAGTAAAGACAATCAAAGTACATATAATCTTGAGTATAACATGAATGGAAAACTATTGGCACCTTAAAATTAAATTATAAAATATAATTAAAATATAAAACATAGCCTAGAACTATGCAATGTGCTATAAATTTTTTAAAATAATAGTTACAAAAATGGAGCCTCAGTGGCCTAGTGGTTAAGCACGCGGCTTATTAACCGAGGGAGTACGGGTTCAAATACTACACAGGTAGAAAGTTTTATTAATTGAAAACAAATCGCCCTTGTTACCAAATATATTGTAAATATATAATATAAACAAAATAAATGATACTAGTGTATAATTTAATAATAGTATTCGACCTGTAATGACCTTAGTAGCCGATGGTTTTGTAATATTACAATATCCTATGTGATTTGTAATATTAATATAAATAAATAAATAAGTTACAAAAGTGCAAACATTAAAATAAACATCTATACAAAATAACTGAAAAACAAAACCTAAGCAAGAAGAAACTTTTTCAATATATCATACTATCTTCAGACAAGAAAAGTGATTCCTCATCATAGACTAAAACAATTGGAGAAAAAGTTATAAATCTTAAAAATCAAATCCTCATTTCTTGTTTACAACAACCCTTTACAAAATTATTCCATTAGTTTAAAGCAGAACAAAGACACCTTTCATGATTGCTGACGCAGGCAGTTAAAAAAATATTAAAGTTAATTATAAAGCGCGGATATTTTTCCTTATATGATTTCATTATAATTTAATAATTTTGTCCGAAACTAAATTGACCCAACTTAATTTAGATCAAATCATTAAGAATCAAAACTTTCACCAATTGAAATAGGTACTAGAAAATAAGATAAAAATATTTTTTAAGTACATCAAATGCACTAGAAGCATATTACAATATCTAGATTTATAGATATAAATTTCTGACATTAATCATTTCCATGTCATAATAAAATAAAAACGTTTATCACCTCTGTTCTTTGAATAATACCTATTATGTACTGCAAAGTAATTGTTAATATTTCCTTTTTTGTTTTTGTTTTTTGTTTTCTTTTCTTTTGTTTTTCTATATATTTTTTCCTACTTAACCTCCTCAATATAAAAATCACAAAGTAACAAAAGGAAAATAAAAAGGATCTATCCATTTTTTTTTTCGTCGTATTTTTTTTTTATTCCTTTCAAGGGTTCTTCACGTATATTTTAACAATATGCAAAAAAAGAGAAATAATAAAAGTTAAAACAAAATCTGATACATATATACTCTTTGTTTTTAAGCTAGAAAAGAAAAAGGAAATGTATTTTAAATGGGTGATTGTATACTTAGTAATAATGATAATATTTTATATTTCTTTTACACATTTCGCTGTCCGTTACAAGTTTTCATTGTTTAATGAAATTTATGACATTATAAGGATTCACACGAAATCAATTCATCCTAAGATGTTTTACAATAAATTACTTGAATAAAACGAAAAGTTCAATTATAGCATTTCATAGCATTCAAATTTTAATAAAACCACTAATTGAAATTTACATCCAAAAGATGTCATGATAAGAAATACCATAAGGCCATAATGGCGTTAGCAATTTTAAAAGAATTAGCAATTATTGTTAGCAATTTAAAAAAAAAAATAGTAGAAATTATCTGTAAGCAAACTCAAATTCAACACAATAAATAAATTCAGTAGAGGAAATAATAATTCAGGGAATCATCGAAAGACACTATAGAGGAGCAAAAACGAGTCCTCTGAGTGTGTGGGACTTTAACCCACTAAACAACACCTTCCTTTTTAGACCAAACAATAGGTTATACGACCTTTAGTACTCATGTACTATCTGGTCAGAGGAAGTTTAGTTAAGGAATGAAAATTTATTTCAAATTGGCAGGCATATTGTGAACAAAGTTGTTAATATTCACCTTGAATCTTTGAACGTTGTAAATTAAAAAAAGACTATTAAAGTTAGATTTTTCTTTTTTGTATTTTAAAGAAAGGTTTAAAGAGACTAATCTAAAGAGTTTTAAAATTACTCAGATCCTAAATGCTTTTGTGTACAAATTTCCTTGTCAGTTCTAAGCTTAAATCTTTGACATATTGTATTGAATGGATTTTCTCAAACTGATCTCTGTAGTTTATTTTAAAATTAATAGCAAAACGAAAAGTATTGACTCTTAGGTAGATAGGCAAAACAAATAGCAAAATTAAGAGTATTGATGCAGCACAAGAGTATCGAGCAGATGCACACGGCAGGCCAGTTCCTTCTGGATCAATTTTGTTCCTAATTAAAACATTGGCAGTTTAATACAAAGCTTTGCAAATCGATTAAGTTCATTCCAGCAAATCGAAAAGATTGTTTAAAAAGAATTTCCCAACAAACTTTTTTTTTTTAGAGTAAGAATTGTGTATTGACACAAAAATTGAACGATTATAAGGATTATAATTTCTTTTTCTCTTCATCTTTGCAGTTTCTATAAAAGTTATATGAGAGAAGTCCTAACCTTCTGACATGTCTACCAATCGGAAAGTGTTCCGTAAAAACTTCTATAAGAGTCTAATTGATCGTTTAAAAGTTAATATAGAGCAAACCAGTTGTTTTTTAGACCAATATATACAGATTATAATAAAAATCATATCCTAAGAATACGGTCATTAATATTACGATTGAAAATATACATTTTGTAAAAATTTTTTCTTAAACATTGTAATAATTTTTTATTGTTTTCTATTTCAATTTTTTTGTTCTTTAAATAAATATATAATACATTTACTAAATTTGTATTTGTATAATAGTTATGTGTGAGTTTTGTGAAAAATTTTGTTACATTTTATTAAAAAATAAAACCGAAAGACATTGTTATGAAGTGCGTATCTTTGTTTTTATTTTTTGTTTTGGACGAAAATGAAAAAAGGACGAAATTCTTTTTAGTGAAAATATTTTTTAATTTTCATTTATAATTTTTTTTTGTTGAAGAATTTTTTTCAATAGCTTGAAGCAGACCCTTAAAAATCAAAAATCATTACCTACATTGGATAAGATTTTTATTTAAAAATTACTAATATTGGGAAATTTTATATATAAAATATAAAATAAGAGTTACCAGTTTATTGAAACAAAAAAAAAAAAAACAAATTATTTTCTGAAAGAAACATGGTTAATTAAAATTTCGATAAGATTACAAAACAAGGGAGACAGCTTTCTAATGTACAATATATAAAATTCGACTAAATATTTCTGCATATTAGATTATAAGATTATGTTCAAAAAAAAAATTGTATTAATTCTGAGGAATTTTCGCTTAATCCTCGTATATCAAAATCAAAAATTTATTTTCATATAATAAAATAAAATAAATTTTATCCTTAACAAAATGTTTTTTTTGGTTTTTTGATTATTTTTTTTAATTAATGTAACTTATAAGATTGTAAATTGTCTTCCATGAAGATATTATCAATCTTATTCCATTATTTTTTTTATTTTTATTATATAGTAATTATTAAATATACCTATTACAGACTCTTTAATCTCTCAATTTAATGTGTGCTTGTGAAAAATGACACTTAAGAAACTTCTTAAATTTGTCAAGTATTTATAAAGTTTTATTGATTGAAAAGTCAATATATTATAGATACATCTATCAAGATATACAATACAATCTATTAAAAGTGAAATATTAACTCTTAAAGATTATGTTAAATGATTAAATAATTTTTATTATATGTATATATTTAAAAAAGTATTTAGAGAAAATTTTCAAAAAAAAATTTTATATTGTTTTATATTGTTTGTTAAATCAGTAAAAAAAATTATTTAAAAAAAACAAAAATCTTATGTTTTAACAACATAATATCTAGACACTTCAACCCCAAAAGTTTTCATCTGGAAAAAAATTCTAAGTAAAGAAATATTGACAACTATTGTGAATTAATTTCAGAGAAATGTTGAACACGAAATACCTTTCAAAGTAAACACACATTATCGCGTTAAGCAATAGGTAGTCTATTTTATTGCCCGATGTTTTCATAATTCTTTTAGATCAAAAAGTACAAAAAATCGAATCTTGAATGAACAATTTAACAGTATATCGTTTATTAAAAACTAACAGCTTAACTTATACAAATACATTATAAATGTGATCAAAAATAGAAAGTCAATCAGTATATCGCATGTGTTAAAATGACAACAAAATAGTATGATCCGAAAGACAAGCAAGTCAAATTTTTGGAATCTCTATTGAAATAGCTGTCAAAAATCCTTAATTGATTTTCATATTTCAATATAGCTCCAGAAATTTTATAATCGTCTTATTTTAATTTACATATATATTTATTTTTTACTTGTTAATATATCAAACATTAGGCTGATAAGTTTGTTTGCACCATTACTACATGTTGAAACAAAAGGAAAATTAAGCTAAGAAAATGGGGCTATTACAGATAATGGATAACGAAAGTAGAAATATGTTAGAAAAATATAATCTTATTAATAGAATTGTTACCAATTTAATTCTCATTCAATTACTACATAAGACAGAACTATGCCTTATCACTTATAGAATTCCTTGAATGGTAATCGATTACAATTCTATTTGATTATATTCTATTATATTTTTATATTTGACTTTTGAAAAGTATAATGAAAATTATTTGTTTTGGGTATTTGAACATATTTTTTTGTTAGAATATTTGGTAATCTGTGAGTTATAAGGTATATATTAAAAAATTTGATTTCAAAAATACCAAAAAACTATCTGAATCAAACGGATAAACAGATAAAGGAAATTTACTTTCACCTGTAAATCGGGGAATGCCGAATGAAATGTTAACAATTTAATCACTGTGCCATCAAGCCATTCGAGGAAGTTCTTTGCTCTTACTCTGATTATCTTGACGTAATCTTGACAGAAAACAATAATAAATAATTTTTCTACCAATCTAATTTAATTAAAGTTATTTCTTTTAATATATATATATTTCTTTTCCTTGCTTCAAAAAAATCTAAATATTTTAATTAAAACTTTAAAGCTTAAAAATTTAAAGCCTGTATTGTAAAAATTTCGTAAAATTTTAGTAAAAAAAAATTATACTACTAAATTTATTAAACACTTCACGTATATAATAATTAATAATCCACGGAAAACGCGTTTTTTTTTTAATGATATTATAATAAATTTTTGTCTTCATCCAAATAAAAGAAAAGAAATTAAATAGAAAAAAACTATTTTAACTTAAACTGTAACAACAGAGATTCATTTATAAATTAATATCAGAGCGTGATTAAAACTTTAAAATTTAAAAAATGATGAAAATATGTTACATTATAATATAATATACATATATATTATATACATGTTTTTCATTTTTATACAGATTTATTAATTTTTAATTAAATTTTATTAAAAAAACAAAGTTCTTGCGAAACAATATATTTGCATTGTGAATCACGAATTCTATGGTTGCACGCAAAAAACGCACCATAATTAAATTCGGTTTTCCCAGAAATGGAGAGTTTTTTCATTTATTTTAATAAAAAATAATAGTAATAAAAAAAAAGAGAAACCAATTTGCACGTTTTTAATAATAATGTATATATATAATATATATATAATTCCATCAATTTTTTTCATAAATAATAAATATAGAAAAAATGTGAAAAAGATGTAAAATATAAATAAGTTTAAAATTATAAATTTAAAAGAAGTATTTTATAGCAATTAAAAAAATCCAATTTTAATTTTTTTATAAATGAATTTAAATCGTTTGCGTCTTATAAACACAACTTTTGTAAATCAATTAAAATTAATTTCATTCTTTTATTCTGAAAAAATAATTAGTAATAAAAGCGCAGTGCCAGAATATACACATTCAATTACTTTGCAAATAAGAAGAACACTACTGTGTTCTCTAAAGATTATGCTTATACATTTTAAGTTTTCCTAAGAATATTTTTCTTTAGGGAAAACCCTAAATTTTAATTGATAATTTATACGTACAATATGTACGGGTCTTTGGTAAATTGGACTCATTCGGTGAATTTGAAAACATTGATACAGTATATTTTATTACATTAGCCCCATTCATTTCCTTAAAAATCAGTCGCTTAAGCTGGGAAATAAAATCTTGAAAATCCCTGATCCAGTCATTTAAAAAATCCTCCTTTTTAAAGTCGCAAATAAAAACAAACTGTACAATTCAATTTATAATACAGTCAAACAATGCAGTAAGAACGAGGGGTATATTTTCCCGGAAGTCAATCAATTTTTATTATTTTAGAAAACCATAGTTCTCGCAATTTCTACTTACATAGAATTCGACTTTACTTTACTATAACTACTAACCGAACCTTAATAATGCAAATTACAAATTTTTAAAAATAAACAACTTCATAATTAAATAGTACATAACGTTATCTAATTTAAAAAAAAATTGTTTGGGAATCCAAAATAAATAATGACACTATTTAGAGCAACGTTTTCTAAAGTGTGGGAAGCGTTATAGTTCAGGGGGAGGCATAAACATTTAAACACGATACTTTTGAATTGACAATTTTCAAGTTCAAAAGAACAATTGATAGAATTGTCTTGTGATTTTTCATTGAAACAAAAATTTGAAACTGAAACACTAGTTCAATTTTGGTTGAAGCGCTAGGAAGAGTACAATATTTTGACAATCAAAGCTATACAAGTACTGTTACCATTCGTAACATCCTATTTGCATGAGACTGGATTTTCTGCCTTAGCTGCTATGAAATCAAAATATCGAGCCCGTTTAGTAGTGGAAAAAGAATTTCGGGTAGTAATTTCGTCGATAACACCACGTTTTAATAAGCTTTGCGCCAAAAAGCAAGCTCACCGTATTAAACTCAAATATTATATTTTATAAATCTTTATTTTGTTTTTTCATTTGATGAGGAAAAAAATATTTAAATATATGCCTTTACTATTTTATCATATAAGAGGGTCGCCAAGATTTTTTATTGAAAATAATGGGGCACAACAACATGAAGTTTGGAAACCACTGATTTAGAATTTATTTTATTTTTATGATTAGATTTTATTTCAAAAATATAAAATTATCTCTACAATTATCTCGGAATAATTTAATTTTTAAATTAGGAGCAATTCAATCGTAATTTATATAATTATATAATTAGAAGTTATTACATTTTCGAATGTTATAATTTAATTCATTTTTAATTAGGTGTTATTTCAATAGAAGTTATTTTAATAGCTCTGTTTCGATTTCGAGTCATTTCATCATTTTATTTAAAACAAATATATTAATTTCCACCATTGATAATGTTAATAACGAAATTATAAAGAAATATAAAGTGTTATCTTTCAAATTAGAAAACTTAAATATGTTGATAACATCAGTCTTCTAACAAACATACCCATATATTACAATAAACAGAACAAAGCAGCGGCATTCAAAATGTACAATAGAAATACGTCTATAAACTGAAACGAGAGAAACTAAAGACATGGGGAATGAATATTTGTAATATAATACCCTGGCAGTTTGAAGGAAAGAAGAAAATCATATCTCAGAATTATATTTACAACATTCTGCTTAAGTGATCTTGAACTGAAACTGAACCACTGTTTAAGGAACCATAATATAATGTTATCTTTGTGTGAGAAAAAGTGTTTGTATATTTTATTTCTGATTTTTAAATTTAACTAAAATACAAAAATTATATTGAAAAATTTTTTAATGACTATCAAAATTTTAATCAGTACCACAAAAATGAGTTTTTCTCTCCTTTGATGGCCTAATTTACATAATACTCATACATTTATTTTTTTAATGATACTTTCTACATTAAAATTGTGGTATGTATGTATCTATGTATTTATTTATTATTAACATTTTAATGTAATGTTATATTTTTCATTATTTTGTGTATATGTATATGTATAGAATATATGTAAATCGGATTATGTTAATTATGTTATTGTTTTTAATTTTTTTAATTTATTCTATACTTTTATACTTTTATAACAAAATTATAATTAGCTTTAAATTAGAAATGTTAATGATTTTCTAATGATTGTTATTTCATTTTCAAGTATTTATAGCACTTCAACAATTTACAGAGTATCAAACAATTTTTTGTAGAGCATAGAAATTATGTACTTAAAATATAATACTTTAAAAAAACAAAACAAAAGAATCTACAACAGTTAATTAAAATTACTTTGAAAAGAATACAAAGAGAAAATATAATATTAAAATGTTAAACAACTCAAAAAATCTTAATTTCCAAAATGCAATAAAATTTTAAAATTAGAAAAAATTGTTAATTAATCACACTTGGATTCATTTTATAATTTATACATTTATTCTAAAAACAAACGCATAAATTATAATGAAATAGAGAATACTAAAAAATACAAAATGGCAGATGTCAAAAATGAAATATAGATCATATGCTGTAGGTTGATATGAAACCCTTGTCTCTACAATCTTAAATCTCCGGTCCAGTTTCAGTTTCAACAGTTTCCATGAAATATTATCGGAGAGATAATAAAATTTATCTAAAATATAAAAATTAATACAACTTCAATAATAATTTATATTATATAATTATAGATAATTATTTGTTTTTAGTTATATTATAAGATAATACCACAATACACATATAATTATAAGCACAACTTAGAACACAGTCTCTTGATATATTGTGATATATTGTCAATTTTATATTTTCTACCACCGAAGGAAGTGTTGACCTATAAAAAACATAATGAAAATTTAAGCCCCCTTAATAGTGTGAGATTTTTACACACTATTACAACCCTTCTTCGTAATCAGCCTAATTAGATATTCATTCTAACTGCAAAACAGTATAATGACTGAATATGAAAGAACAGGAAGAAACAGAAACAGGAAAATATTAATAACAGGAAAGAAAATGGAATAGCAAAGAAAGTTTTGAAATAAAATAAATGGGAATTTTAGTAGATATGAATTAATAGATTTCTTGAACCTTAGTATATTATATGAATAGGTGAATACGTCAGGTGGGTAATGTCTTTCAAATGAGTTCTTATATTTTATTGTTCTAGTTTTTTATTTTATTTTTTTTATTTAACTCATGTTTAACTCAAACACGTTACAAATTATTAATTTAAAAACTATTAAAGTATTAAGTAAAATAAGTTTCACTACGTAATTATGTCAAACGATTATTAATACATGTCAATCTTTGTCAATTTAAATGAAAGCACCTGTCAATTTTTGTAAAATTTCATATTAACTCAAATTATTGAATTGACAGCAAGTAATTTAGTAGACGAGTCGACCATTTTTAATGCAGAAATAAAATATTTTTATTTAAAATTTATATCATGATAATTAAAGCTGACATAAAAAACGTCTTGAAAATGATTGTACATTTTTTTGACAATTAACAATATCTATTATTTTTTTTTTTTTTTTGTGAAGTTTTACTTTTGATATTTTTAGGTTAATGGAGTCTTGTCAAATTTCATATGAAAATTACTCAAAATATGTATAGTGTATGATATTATATATGTATAAATGTACTTACTAATACAATGTTAACATAGAAATCAAATACATATTATGCATCATTTTATGTCAACTTTTAAAAACAGCTGTCAATTTGTTTTTATCACCGAAAACCGAATAGCATCATTTCAAAATATTGAATACAATTAATTAACTTCAACTTCAATCCATATTAAGTTCTTTAAAAAGAAGTGTTTAACCTACAGAATGTATTATATAAAGCAAAAAGTGTGTTTATATGTTTATAAATATACATATAAGTGAAAAAATTTTCCCATCATCATTGTATTTTCCATAAAATAATTAATTCTAAAAATCAATAGACAAAAACAAAATTAAAAACATAGTTTTTATTATTAATTGGAATGATTTTTTTATTGTTGTTTTTTGTTTTAAATTTAATTTTTCACCCAAGTATAAAATACTTAATAACCGATAATTTTCAAAATTATGTTTAATGAATATTTATGTTATTGATTTTTTTTAATAATAATTGTTGAGAAGTTTTTTTAATTAAATATTTAATGAAATATTTCATAAATTCCTGAAAAATATTTTTCTAATATTTAATATTGAATAAAATTTAAACAAGTATTTATGATCAAGGTACTCAGTAAACTCAGGTGTTTTTAAAAGAGCACATTTCGAAAACCTTTTAAAAAATATCCAAATATTTAGCTAAAATTAGGCTTTGCGAGATTTATAATGAAAAAAAAAATGAATTAAAGCACGAGTTAATGGAATTGAAACTTTTCTACAAAGGATATGGTACTTATTTTAAATTCAGTAAAATTTATCTCACAAACAGTTGCTATTACATAGAAAACTTCTTGCACAATACAATTTTCTAGAAATGATATTTATATAGGTGTTTCGATAATAAACAGACAGATATCGGGCGGGATGCACATTTAAAAAATCATAACAATAGAGTAAAACATTTTAATAAAACATTTTTTTTTTTTATTTATGAAAAATGGTCTTCGGAACTCATTTTTTTTCCCCCTTTAGCCGAATTTTTCTAACTTATTTGCAACAACAAGCTGCATTTGCAATTTACGCAAAACGTTAATCAATAAAAAACAAGGGATGTTAAACAGTCTGAAAAGATGAAATTTCATCTTATTCTAAAATTAAATATTTGTAATATTTTTGCAAATTTAAAAAGTTTTGCGAATTTTAGGTAGTTCTAAGTAAAAAGCTGTTCTGTATCTATAGCTGTTCAATATCTACCTGTAGTTTCATATACCTAGCGTTGCTGTTCAATATCTGCTGTTTTTTTTTGGTAATTAAATTTGAGTAAAGGTGGAAAATATATACGTATAGGGATAAAAAGTTAACTTAGAAACTAAACAGATTTTCAATAAAGTAACTTTAATTTATATTTTTAATGTAAAATTAAATGATCAAATGAACAATTTAACTTTAAAAACTTACACATAACTATAAGAACTTATAAAAAATAATAATTTAAATTTATTTAATAAAAATATTTTACCACCTCAAAACCACATCCTTTTATAATTTATTAACTTAAAAACATATACACAAGATTTTAAAAAAGAAATTTTTAAAATTTTTATGAACATTTATTTTTTTTTTAATTACATTAAGCAACAGATTCGTCTTTTAAAATTAATAAAATAATAAAAAAAAAATTGTATCTATATATAGTTATAGAAAAAAACTGTGTTTTTGAAACGAACTTAATTAAAAGATAAAATGCTTGTTTTTCTTTTTTTTCACAAAAAAAAAAAAAAAAGTATATTAATTGAAAATCATTGAATTTATTCTCATAAAGTTTAACTCTACTTTTATTTTCTTTTTTTGTTTATCCTTTTTTTTCTTTTTTGACTGAAATGAGCGGATATTTATTTTTTTGCCTTCAGCTTTTTCAACATAGAAAATTCAATAAAAAACTTTTATTTAAAAAATTTTTTATTAATTAGTTTTTAATAGGAAAAAAACATACAAAATTGTGTGGAAAATATTAAAGATTGAATTAAATTTTCTTTTATTAAACTTAAAAAAAAAAAAAGTTCAGAAAAATAAACAAAGTATAAGTGGCTGATAGAATAAAAGAGTATAACATAGTAGGAATTGATAAAACGATTGAAAAGCGGAAATACTGAAATAATATTTCCGACATATAAATTCATTCAATCAATATAAATGAACCGTTAATTGTCATCAAATTTAAAGTATAAAAATAATTTAAAATATTGTAAAAAAAAAAAAAAAGACAGTCTTAAGTATTATTAAACAACTCATAAAAAAAATTATTCTATTCTATCTAAAATTCAAAAGTTTTTCTTTGTAAAAAAAACTTAATTCGTTTCTTATAAAAATCATTTTCAATTCAAAATTAAGTTCAATTATTTACTATTTATTTTTATTGATATATTTAAAATGTTATTATGTTTCACAAAAAAACAAAAAAAAAAAAACAATATTATCAATGTTTTCGATTGTATATTTCCATTAGGACTGACATTATATATATTTTTCCTCTATTAAATAATCCTCTAAAAGTTATCTGTAAAATAATCTTCAAAAAGGAAATCTTCTTTGCATACATTTAGGATGAAAGTTTCAATTATAATAACTTGTTAAGTTTATTTTAAATGTTTTAAAACTTTTTTATCAACTGATAATTATTTCAAATATTTATTGAAAAAAAAAAAAAATTTTCTTTTAATTTAATTTCAGATCAAAAATTTTAGTATCTACTTTAACACTTATCACAGAATAATCGAAATCCCATCTAATAAATGTATAGAAATAATAATAGTATAAACGTATTAAAAAATAAAAAAATTAAAAGAAAAATAAAAATTTTAAATTTGTCAAATATTTCATTTAAGATAAGAAAAAATGGTAAGATATAAAAATAAAATTTAAAGGAAAAGTTTTTTTTTTATTTTAATTAAAAAATCTTTTTCCCTGGTTTTTTTTTTTTTTTTTTTTGTTTTAACAATATATTTTATATAATATCATTAAATAAATTTAAAATAAAATTGCAAAAAAAAAAAAAGAATATATGTATGTATGTATGTATGTATTTAACGGAAAAGATATTGAAGAAAAATTGAAATTAAAATGATATTTTCTTTGTTTAAAGATTTAATTTGTGTTCGAAAAAAAAAGTTGCGTTATCGATCTTAAAAAATCTAAAAAAATAAAAGCAAATATATTGTATTTTATTTTATATTTTTTTCTCTTTTATTTTTTTTCTCTTTCATTGTTATTTTTTATCATTATTTTTATTTTTATATATTTAAACATTTAAAAAAGAAAAATAAAACAGATTTTCTTTCATTATTATCCCTAAAGTGTTGATAATATAAAACTTTATTTTTGTTATGCTATTTTATTATATTTTTCTCTTTATATTCTACTCTTTCAATTCCTGATTATTTGTGTGTTTTTTTTTTTTCTTTTTTTTATCTTTAAATATATGTTTGTCTCTTTTTCTCCTATTTTTTTTCTTATTTTAAGCCAAAAGATAAACAAAAACGATCAAAGATAATCAAATTGTTATATTATATGAATTGATAAAGATAAATAAAACAAAAAATAAGAAAAAAAAATATTCTAAAGATATTTTAGGAAAAATAAGGACAAAATATTATAAAAGAAGAATATACTAAAGAAAAAAAGAGCCCAAAAATAAAACAAAAATAAGAATTTTCTCAATAATTTCTCTTATTTTTATTATTTTTTCTTTTTTTGTTTAGAGTTGAATTCATTGCAAAATTTTACTATATAAAATTAACCATAACCAAAAAAATGGTATGTTATAAATTTAACAAAATCATAAAGATTATGTATCAGATATTTTGAGTTTAAATTTGATAAAGAAAAATAAAAACAAAAAAAATATAAATATTATAGTGTGTTTGTATGTACGTATTTATTGGAGCAAACTTAACAGTTTTTATCAATGTTGTACAACATAATTAAGGAAAATTATGTGATTAAAATGTTAGTTTAAGTGAATATAAGCAACCTATAGCTTATAGTTTATCCATTAAAATAATACTCGTGAAATTAACAAATCATGTGAAACTGTTTCCTGTAAGTATGCAAAATAGTTTTTATTTAATTACGTTAAAAAAATTAAAAAGGGAGAAAAATAAAAATAAAAACAAAAGAATTATAAATTTAGGTTTAAGAATCTTTAATAGAGATGATCAATATTAATTGCAAAACCCATGATTCTACAATTTACTATCTTTTCACTAACATACCGAATCTTAAGATAATGAGATAATAATACTTTATACAAGACGCCATTTTCAACACATCATCTAGTTCTTTCCAAGCCAAAAAAAAAATAACACAAAATGTACTAGGAACAAAAAAAACTACACAGAATGTAGAAAGGGTTTTAAAGGTGCACAAAAGACAATGAAATTACGAGACTTATTCATAGTTAAAATTTTTAATGCTCTGACTTTTATGGTATAGAAATTGTAGAAACAGACAGATGGGTAATAGGTAGAGGAGCGGGCGTACAGATGTATGAAGGGTCAATAAAAGGGAGAAACGAATGGACAAATGGATAGACAGAGCGAAAATAAAAAGCAAATGTAAAAACTTCAGTATAATTCGGTTTATTTTATGCCAAATGAAAATCATCCTTACTGTAGTACTTAAATTACATGAACATACACTGTAGAAGTACATAGATTAAACTATTTTTATTGATTTGATTATATTCTTTTTTTCTTTTCAAATGAAACCTATGAAAATTTATTTCCGAAAAATAAAAAAACTTCTTATATTTTTCTTTTCCTTTAATAAGTTTTCTTTTTATACTTTGAATTATGAATTATTTTTGAATAAATTCCTTTTTTACCATTTTTTTACCAATGCTGTTACCATTTTTAACTTTAATATCAAATTTAATAACATTAAAAACCATTAAATATTAAAAAAAAATTGGTAAATGTTTTTTTTTTAAATATTCTAACATATTACAAAAAATTTTTGAAATCCTTGAAGTGTAATATTAAAAACCATCTTTTGAGAAAAAATTTGCTATTTTTAATTTTAATCCCACAATCTTTGGTAATTTAATGTTTACTTTTACAACATTTTTTTAATCCATCTACGAAAAATTACTTTAGAATAGAAAATATAATTTAAAACTACTCTTCAGCGATAGTAGATTCAAAAAAAATCACTAGAAATTGAATATGTAAATTATATTAAGGATCGTCAAGATTGTTCTAATTTAAAATTTCATTAGAACCAACCCAGTTAAGCAGATATAAAAAAAATATTAATTGTTTTTTAAATCAAATTGCTAATAAATAAGTTTTAATAGACATAAAACAAACTTTCACATTTAAGTATGCAAGATTTATGATATTTAAGGATACAAAACGTCTGCAAGAAATGTCAAAATAGAAAAATTTTAAATACGAAAATGAAAAATGAACTGCAACAAAAAAAAAATAATAACGTTTTCAAAACTATATATCATAAACTCCTAAATTATTCTTCAACTTTCAGTTTTTATACCCGTATAAACATAAGATTGTGGCACCTTAAAAGAGACCAGATAGAGTGAGTATTTGAATTTTGTCAAAAGAAGTTCTTTAAAGCAGTAGGTTCGTATTGCTGTTAAAAAATTGTGAAATTTTAAATTCTACTATCTTGACAAAAAATTAAGCTATACATCTGAAATTTGGTAAAAGATGATCAAGTTTTATATGACTATAACTTCTGTATGCTTAATTCAATGTAGCGAATTCAATTTTCTATCATACAACTCCAAAATTTACATAAACATACATATCTCGGTATTCGATCAGATATCTTAAATTTTCTAAGACATCATTAAATTTTATCGAAACAACATAGGTATATATTTTAAGTTCATCTACGCGTTCAATAGATGACACAGTTAGTTATATTAATCTTCCTCAGTTTTTAAGGAGTAATTATTAGACTCGAAATGAACTACAAATTAAATCAAGTCATAAAAATGATCACCAAGAAATCTAAAATGAAAATTTTATGTTTTTTTTATTTCGTTTTATGTTTATTTTATGTTTCGTATGTAGTTTCATAACCAAAAATGTACGATAAATTCTTTGTTTATGAAAGAAATTAAGCAAAAATCTTATATAATGAAAAAAAGAAAAAAGAAAAACAATATAAAATTTTTATTTTGATTTTCTTGGTCATCATTTATTTTTTATATTTAATAATGACTATGTAAAATAAAAATACAACAAATACAAACCAAAATGAATAATTTTTTTTTTTTTTTTCTTTTAAATAGTTTTATATTAGAATTACGAATTCTTTCAATGTCACAAGGACACAAAACAATAACAAAAAACAAAATGAAAAAAAGGATAGGTAATTATATCAATTTGGACGCCCATTAAAAATATTCGAAAAAAGAATCAAAAAAACTTTTTCTATTATTCAAAAAAAAAAAAAAATAATAACCCATTTTCTTATTTCTATATTATATAGATAAATCTTCTATCCACCAGATTAAAATAACGTTATGTCTACAAAATTTGTTCAACTTTTTTTTTTTTTTTGATATAAAGAAAAGAATATGAAAAAAAAAGTTCCATTTTCTTCTGAAAAAATCTTTAGTTCGAAACAAAACCAAAAAATTCATCCTCTTTTCTTCTTCTACTTTATTTCTTTCTCGTATAATATTTGAACTTTGTTATGTATAAAACTGAACAGAATTGAATTACCATCTCCAGAAATTGATGTTCAACCTTGGACCACCCCCTAATTAAATATTTCATCACACCATGTTAAATGATATTATGTTTTATTTTCAATTACTAGCTTATAATAGTTAACATTGTTGTATGTAATCTCTTCAAAAGGATTTTAATGACCTTGACCGTTTAAAATTTGTTTTCTTATTTGTATTTTTCTATTCTATTTGTTTCATTTTAAATTCTTATTCTGAATTGAATGACCAGTAATATTGTTTGCAATACATTAAATTCTATTATTTTCAAAATATGTTCATTTTATGTGGTTTCGTGCTAACTTTACTAATTTTGAAATTAATCCAAAAGTATTGAGAGTGTTTTACAGGCAAGAAAAGAAGCTTTTGCGCATAAATCAATTAATTAATCATTTGGAATTTGTTGAAACGGTTCACTTTTGATGCAATTAGACCAGATTAGATTTATTAACAATATAACACCTGAAAGTACAAAAACATATCTTATGCTTTCCTTTCAATTTTTGCAATAACTTTGTTTCATCGCGATTAAGTTCTGAAATATTTTACGTTAAGTTGAATTTTAGATGTATTGACAGATCATATAATATTTATGAGCTGGTTAGAAAGCTATGTAGCAATTAGTGAGACCAATTCATTATATGTATAATTATTGAGGTACGACAATAACTTATGTAAGTTCTTAGGAAAATTTCTGATATCTTAATTGAATTCAATCAAATGTAAAAATTAAATAAAATTACTGCATTTGTTTAAAAGATCAAAAATTGCCTCACTTGCATGTAAAGTAACCGCAAACTACATTTTAACACAGTAAAAATAAAAACAAAATGGTGAACTATAGAAATTTGGAAAAGGTTGGGTTTATTTTTATAGATTTCTTTAATATGATGCAGTAATCATCAGATATATGTAACAAAATAAAACACAAAACTGATCCACAGAATACAAAACATACAGCAAAAAATTACATAAAAATTTTTTTCATTATTTCATAGTTTTTTTTTTATTTTTTCTGTAAATCCTTTTTAATTTTTTGTTTTTTTTTTTCTTTTATTTTACTTTTTAAGACTCGTGTTTCTAGATTTTTATTTATTATTTCTTATTATTTTTATATAATATATTTTTTATTTTCGTCAGCTCCTTGAATTCTATATTTGGTAAAGTTTTCTTATTTTTTTTTTTTGTTTTTCTCAAAATTTATAAGAATTTATAAGACACGTTTTCTATCTCTTTCTTACCATTTCCATTTTTTTTTTTTTTTTACAAGTAATTTTGCTTTTTTCTCTCTATTTTTCTCACAATTCTTTTATTTTTTGTTAGTTAGTTTAATAAACAAGTTCTATCAATTATTCTGAAAGAAGAAATATAAAAGAAAATGGAATTTTACAACACAAAACAAAAAATTTTATGTAAAATTTTTGAATCCTTGAAGAATATTTCAACACTGTTATTAAAAAAAAAAATAAAAAAAAAAAACAAACAAGAAAAAAATATTACTTTTAATAGTAAAACAAAAATTTTTTTTCTCATCATCATCATCAAAATTTTATGGAAATATTATGGTTATCTAAAGATGCAAATAAAAATTGCAACATATTGTGATAATGATGAATTTTGAAAATTTAAATATCCAAAACTAGTTTTTTTTTTTTTTGTTTTTTTATGATTTGTTTTTAGAAAATTCGAATTTCAAAGTTTTCAAAATTATTAGTTTTTTTTTTTTTTGTCTTTACTTTTATTATCAAAATTTTTTTATTATTTAAAATTAGTTTCGAAAACTTTTATTTTTAAAGTGTTTACACAGCTTTAATACTTTTTTACACTTTTTTTTTTTTTTTAATTTCGTTTTTGGCATCATTTCAACTAAAATATTGCAAAAAAAAAACTTTCAAATAAATTAAAAATAAATTTTTTTTTGTTTTTTATAGTACAAAAACATGTAATTGGGTATACAGGTGAAAATAATAAAATTGGTGCTATACAATTAATGAAAGTGATCATTAAAAATTGGATATTGTGCATATTTAAAATTTAATGGTGATTTTTGTTTAAATTCATATTTTTTCTCCATTCGAATTTGTCTACACATTCAACAACATAATTATTCAGCATGTATATGGTGAAAGGGTTATGCATATCACAAAATAATCATCGAACATGGAACTTTTTAATGGACGTTCGGTTTAGAAATTAACCCTATCTCAATCATAAAAGGAAAATACATAAAATATCAATTATCAAATATAGCGAAACATAATAATTTCACCGCCAAAAATCGGGTCTATACAAAAAAGAAAATATTAATTTTAAAAAATTTTAAAACATCTCAATTTGTAACTAATGCCGTGATCTTCAATAATTAAGTGCGAAATGCAAATAAATAATAAATACTTCTTTTTTCTACACAAGTTTTTACCTTATTGGTTAAACTAAGAGAGCAGGTCTTTGATTTTCAAAAATGTTCAACAATTTTGAAGCAAAATAACATTAATAAAGATTAAAGATGAAACAATACGTTTAGTAGATCTTTTCAATTTACTGAATCTTACGATTAAATACGACTAAATAGTAAAATTATTCTATCAATAGCCTGGATGATAT
The DNA here is from genome assembly GCA_947095535.1 of Poecilobothrus nobilitatus. Taxonomy (NCBI): domain Eukaryota; kingdom Metazoa; phylum Arthropoda; class Insecta; order Diptera; family Dolichopodidae; genus Poecilobothrus; species Poecilobothrus nobilitatus. The sequence goes on along the minus strand of OX352773.1, from coordinate 13,710,229 downwards.
CGGTATGAGCAGAGATTAAAATTAATTAGTTTTAATTATTGCTTATACCATGTATTTAATTCACTGGCAAGAATTAATTATTTTTTCAAACAAAAGATTTTAAATCTTGATCACGTTTATCACGCAAGCTTTTAACATTTTATTTTCTGACTCCTCTCAATAGTAAAAACTGACACCCCCAAAGATATTTTAAATCAATTTTTAGCATATTTCCAACAAAATTTTGAAAAAATGTGCTTATTAGTTTCACTCTGTCCGTCCGTCCGTCCGTCCGTCTGTTTACAAAACTTCTACACCGTTAAAGATAGAGAAAAAAAATTTTAAGCATGGGTAGGTCTCATAAAAAAAATAATTTTGTGGAACAACCTTTTCATGTAGGCCCCTCCATTACGGAGCTACAGCCCCTCAAACTTTGAAAAATCCCTACTTTTAAATGCATATATCTTATGTTCTGCTTAAGATTTGTTCAATCTGAAAACGTCATTGGACAGGTATTTTTTTTAACTTTATAAATTAATATCAAAATTATACAATTTTTTTAAATTTAGTATTTAAATTTACCGTTATGTGAAAACCAAATTTTTGCATGATTTTTCTACTTTCATAACTCCGGCACGCTTTTAAATAGAAGCTTGAAATTTTGAGGCAAGAAAGAACTTTTAGAATTAGTATAAGTTTGCTCAGAAATTTTTTTTGGACCACCCCCTGTTTATGAGCTATTAGCGCTTAAAAATTGAAAATTTGCTATTTTTAAACACCTGTAACTTAGGAACCTGTACACATTTCACTTCTGCAAGAAATAAAAATTAAAGCTACAGTAATATATTTTAACCTGTTTAAACCTGTTTCAAAATTTCAAAAATGTCCTATTTTCACATTTTTTCTTATTACATGAAATTTTCAAATTTTTTTGCAAGTCACACTTCTAAACAGTTTTTATTGAGTTTTGGAAATGTGCGCTTTTAAAAACCGTTGGTTTACATTCTACCTTGTTTATATTTTTTTCGTTTTCCGTTTTTAAAAAAATTTATCTTAAAAATGTATAGGCATTATTTTTAAATACAATATTGGAATATAAAATGTCCAGAATACTGAGTATTAAAGATTAAACTTTAATTTATTTTTTTTTAAGATAACGAAATCTTATAAAATATTTATTCTCTCTAAAATTAAAATATAAAAAGTTCGGTCTGGATGTACATAAAGACAAAAATTAAAATATTTAAATATGAAATATAATACTTTCTATTTTATTTTATTTAATTATTTTGGATCAGTTGTAACCAAGAAACTAAATTGAAACCATATCCATTAAATTTAAAAGAGAAAAAATTAAATTTTTATTTTCTATTTTGTATTTTTCTTGGAAAAATTATTTTAAAATGAAATCATACAAAATGGAAATTTAATTTACAGGCGACGATAATTCATTAAATTCTATTTAAGAGAAACTTTATTGTACGAAATTCAATAAAAACATTTTTTTTTTTCTTTTTTATTACCAATTACATTATGGTTTTTGTTTTGCTTTCTTTTTTTTATTATATAAAATGTTCAAATGTCCTTCGAAAAATGAAAAATTTAAATTTTTTATTGTAATTATATATTTTTCTTTTTTTTTTTGTGAAAAATTAAAAATTTTTCTAATAAATAAAAAATGAACATTGAATTTGAAATAAGAATAAAATTTATTTGATTTGCTTGGGACAAAAAAAAAATAGAGCATTGATTATTAACCACTTAAACCCTATTATTAAGTCTACTGTTTCCTTTCATTTTCAAAATTGATATTTAATTAAATCAATTAATTCGTATTAATTTATTTGATTTTTTGTAATTTCAGTAATTAAAATAATTTGCGCAATTTAAAAAGTTTTTATAAAATATTTAAATATTTTGGAGAAGGAGCCATTTTTAAACTTTTAATTTGAAAATAAATCTATAAAGCATATGACGTGCAATTTTTATATGCCAGTATATGTTAATACCCCAACGTGCAGCAAAATTAATAGGCGCGTACAATTTTTGAATTGTCAAAAAAATCTTTATTCTGTCTGCTGAATGAAGTATTTTCGTATATTTTTAAATTTTAATTTTAAAATTGATGTTTATGATATTGAAATGTTAGAGAATTTAATTATTACATTATTTTAAAAATTACTTTAAACAAGGTAGAATGTAAACCAACGGTTTTTAAAAGCGCACATTTCCAAAACTCAATACAAACTGTTTAGAAGTGTGACTTGCACAAAAATTTGAAAATTTCATGTAATAAGAAAAAATGTGAAAATTGGACATTTTTGAAATTTTGAGGAGCCGTAAGTCCGGAATCCTATATAACTAAAGAAAGCCGTTAACAAACGTAAAAATATATTATTGAACTTTTAATATTCATATCTTGCCGAAGAAAAATTTTTACAGGTGCCTAAGTTACAGGTGTCTAAAAATAGCAAATTTTCAATTTTTGAGGCGTAATAACTCTTAAAAAGGAGGCGCTACCATAAAATTTTCTGAGGAAACTTATACTAATTCTAAAAGTTCTTTCTTTGTCTCAAAATTTCAGGTTCCTATCTAAAGGCGTGCCGGAGTTATGAAAAAAGAAATTTCATGCAAAATATGGTTTTCAGATAACGGTAAATTTAAATAATAAATTACAAAATATTACATAATTTTGATACTGTTTAATATAGATAATAAAATTTTCGATCTTCTGGCGGTTTTAGATTGCAAAACTATTACGCAGAGCCTGAGATATATACATCTGAAAATGGGGCTTTTTCGCAATTTTGAAGAGCTGCAACTTTGGAACCCTCTACAACTAAAATAAACCTTTAACACACGTAAAAATATATTACTGTAGCTTTAATTTTTATATCTTGCAGAAGTAAAATGTGTACATGTTCCTAAGTTACAGGTGTTTAAAAATAGCAAATTTTCAATTTTTAAGCCCTAATAGCTCATAAACAGGGGATGGTCCAAAAAAATTTTCTGAGCAAACTTATACTAATTCTAAAAGTTCTTTTTTGCCTCAAAATTTCAAGCCTTTATCTAGAAGCGTGCCGGAGTTATGAAAGTATAAAAATCATGCAAAATTTGGTTTTCACATAACGGTAAATTTAAATACTAAATTTTAAAAAATTGTATAATTTTGATATTAATTTACAAAGATAAAAGAAATACCTGTGTTTCAGATTGAAAAAATACGAATGACGTTTTCAGATTGAAAAAATCTTAAGTAGAACATAAGATATATGCATTTAAAAATAGGGCTTTTTCAAAGTTTGAGGGGCTGTAGCTCCGTAATGGGTGGGACTACATGAAAAAGTTGTTCCACAAAATTATTTTTTTTATGAGACCTACCCATGGTTAAAAATTTTTTTCTCTATCTTTAACGGTGTAGAAGTTTTGTAAACAAACGGACGGACGGACGGACGGACAGAGTGAAACTAATAAGCACATTTTTTCAAAATTTTTTTGGAAATGTGCTAAAAAAAAAGATTAATGCTTAAAAAAATTTTGAATGCATCTTTAAAATTGAAGGTGATTTAAAAATAACAAATTAATAGGGGTGGACAATTATGGTTTCCAGATAACTAAATGCGCCATATATTCACTTTTATTAGTAAAATTAATTCTTAAGAATTTGTCTCACTGACAATCATCTAACATGACAAACATATGGTAAAATTTAGGAAACGATTTTAGACATTTGATTTTGACATGGTTTAGAATTTATGAGCGTTGCACCAAAGGTTCTTTTTTACCTCCATTATTACAGTATCTAATCCGAAACGAGTTAATATTTTTTTCTAAACCCAATAAATTGTTAAATAATTCAGATATCCATCAATTGCAATAAAACCTAAAAATTTTTTTTTTTAGTTAATTATAAATATTCACTTTTATTATTCTGCGTTTTTTTTTTTTTTTGCATAAATAATTTTTTTCCTTTTATAATTTATAAACAAAAAACTGAAACAAATAAATAAAAAATGAATAAGACAAAAAAAAAATGTTTAATTTATTTTTTATTTGAAAATAGTTTGTGATAAAAATATAAATAAAAAAAAAAACATGTATAAAAAACCTAATAAATACCAGATATAGTGGAAAATTTAAAACAAAAACAAATTTTCACTAGTTACTAATAAATTTATTCAGTTCACAAACTGTATAAAATTAAATGGAAAATTAAAAAAAATGTTTTCAATATCAGTAAAAACCGAAAAATTTTCACTCAAACTTTAGCATATAATATTGAGAAGTACACTTTTTATATAATATGCAAATTTAAGCGACATAATGAGAAATATATTATTTTGGCTACATCCATAATCCTTTAGCAAATAACAACGAATTGACACCCAAAATATTTAGGCTTATTTTCTATTTATAAAGAAATCAAAAAAAAAAAAAAACTCCCACATCTTAGGCCAAAAATACACTGATAAATCGCCCAACTTTACAAAGTTTACTTATGATATGTTTTATAAGTTCAAAAAACAACCACGTCCCTAGGTTTTCTATTGTCAAACAAAACATGTTAACGTGACTGATTACGCACTTCACACTCAGTCATTCTGAAAAACAAATAGATGGGTAAACTTAATTATTAATTTTTGGTTTTTACAAGAACTTTGGTTTTTTTGGTTTTGGTTGGGTTTTTACAAAAAAGGTCATCGATACAAACTTTCAAATGAAAACACGCTTAAATTCGGTTTGAAATTTGGGCAATTACGTAAAGCCCAATGACGAATAAATTTTCGAAAAGAAATCGAAAAGTACCATAAAAACTATATTATAAGTTAAGCCCTTAATGTTTTTAAGCTTATATCATTCAGCTGTAATATTTCATTTTATCTTTCATCAATTAAATGGTAAATTAACATTATCTGGCGTTTTAAAAATCAAAATTCTAAAATTTTGACAGTTATTATAATTTTGCTCCTTATTCTCTACATACTAAAAATTTAATAAAAAAAAAAAATGTCCATTATTTTTTAGTGTGTAAATAAAACTTATAAAAACCAAAATTTAAATTTAATCTTCAAATTAAAATAAAAAAACATTAAATTAAAAACTTTATTTCGAATTAAAAAAAAAAACATTTTTTTGAAATTGATTGTTTTCACAATAATGAAAAACTGTTCGGTTTGATAAAAAATTTAATATGATTTAGACACGACATGTTGTGTTAAAATATTTCTATAAACTAATGAAAATATAATAATATATTCTTTCAAAAATATATTTTACAAAATATAACCAACTTCTAAGAAAAATATTAGGAAAATTAATCGCTGACAAAGAAATTTCTTTATATAAAAAAGTTCTGAAACGTTACGTTTTGACGATACGAAAACGAACCGTAAATTTGTATATATTAGAATCGAAGAATTTCTATTACTATAAGAAGTACGACTCGCTATCACGGGACGAAAATATTTTTTGCTATTCAACCAATACATGTTTATATTTAGCAAAAAAAATTTTAAAAATAGGCAGTAATAAAAGTTTTACTTGCAAGAAAGAAAAATTTAAACAAAAGACTGTAGGGAAATTAGTAAACTAAACTTGGGTTAAAATAAAATTTCCTAACCATAATGAAGCATTTTATATTCTTTAACATTGATAAATTGGAAATATTTATTTTCTTCGTTAGTTAAACGTCTACTTTACATTTACTATGATCCCTAAATTTTTTAAATATCCAGCCACCAAAATAATGAAATGTGTTTTTGTTTTTAAGCGAGTTCCGAATTTTTCAAACATATTTTTGTTAAAATGTTGATCAGATATTAATGCAGTAATTGTTAGAAATTTTCTTGTTTTTAATACATATCTAATAATAATCTAAAATTTTTTTTTTATTTATTTATATTATCAATAAATATTTATATTTTTTAACAAATATTTTAATGATATATTCATATTGTAAATCTGATAACAGTAAATTAAAAATAAATAAATTATAATATATTATGTAATATGTACATATGTACATATTGTGAATTATTTCGCGGTAATCTTAAAAACCTTATGTACTATTTTCGTATTTCCTATTTTTTTTTTATTTCCATTATTATATATTTATTATATGTACATTACTTTCCACAACCTTGTACTTAAATGAACAAATTTTGAGAGCGCCTTTAAAAACGTAAAAAAATGTTTATATGTTTGTATTAATTCATTCCACCTTACAAGTGCATAGTGTGTAGGTATACTTTTTTCTAATTATAATTTGTATTCAGAGGAATAGTCATATAATCTATACTTGCTCTAACCAATAGATTTTTTTTGTAATAGTGGTAGTATGAAATTGTGCTATAGGGTGTATAAAATTAGAGTTGTACTTCTTATTGTAATAGATATTCTTTCGTCAAAAGTAATTCGTCGCAAAAACAATGTTTTTATACGCGTGAACGACAAACGATTATAAACTAATTATCTTAAGAAATAAAAGATGATAACACTTTAAAAAATTATTATTAATTATTTATTTTATAGTATTTCTTATTAAATAATCGCTACTACTTATTATGTATTTCTATTATTAAATTATTCTATTTAAACCTACACAATTTTTTATAACACGTTCTTTAAAATAATTAAAATTAAATTTTCTGTCAAAATTATAGCAAGAAAACACGTGATTCGAAAAATTCGCTATTCGTTTATGTATTGAAAAAACAATTAGTTTTTTCTGTTATGACATTTACAGCCACCCCTGAAAATATAAAGCTTGTGAAATTTCTTTGTCATATTTATGTGGCTGGGAAATACACTAAACAAAAGAAAAACAAAATCGTTTCTGTATCGTTAGACGATAAATGCTAAGTGTTTCTAAAGGGTTGTATCAGAATATCGATTTGTTTTATATTCGCTTTCGAATAATTTTTTTTTTTTAGTTTAATCCACAGCCTTTTCTTTGAAGTGTGCCTGTAAATGTCGGAAGAGTTAATTATTCGCACCACATTTGCGGGATTCGAACCTACACTATTTTTACGTAAAAAATAAAAAAAAGTTAATGAAATGGCATTACGCTTTCAATTTGTTTACAATTCACAAAATTCGTTATGTTTTTTTTTTTTCTGCTTCTTTGAGCACATAGTTCAAAATAATTTTCTGTCAATACGAATTGAAATTATATTTAATATTAGTTCCCTCATTTACTCTTAAAATAATTTAAAAATATAAAAGTTAAAACAATGGATTTCAAGAACAGACACATACGTACATAAGTTGAGGAAAAGAATGAGAATGAATGAAATGATTGATCAAAAGATGATCGCAAAACAAAATCGCTGAATATTCAAACTTAAGTCCATCTAATTTCATTCCACGAATCTTTATTTGATTTAAACTGAATCTACTGTAAGAATGGAATAATGAAAATGGAAAAATGGATAAAAGAAAATTCTCTAAAAAACAACATTACATATTTTTGTTTTCTATTTAAATCTTGTACTTTTGTACATGCCTTAGGTTATCATTTTTTCAACCAAAAAGTAATTTTTTTTTAAAGTAAATATATATCCAGAAAAATGACAAAAAAATTAAATTTTTACTTCTAAGAAATTTAATTCAAAAAATTTTCCAGAAACTTTGATTAACTTATAATGTACCTTATTACCATATCACATAACTATTACGCTTTCTTTTTCATAGTTGCCATGAAGTTTAAGTATCATTTAAATAAAATGTCATATTTTTAAATTAATTGAACGGACTAAGCTAGTTTATGTACATAATTATTTATAAATGTTTATGATTTTTATTTTAATAATTAAAAATTTTATTTGTACTATGATATCAAAACAAATACTTCGGAAAAATTTACTGAATGTTAAACCTAAAGATTACAGAGAAAATGCGTATGTAAATGAAAATAAAAAAACCGGCACCTGAAAAACACAGAAGAATAAACAGAAATGGTGGTAAAAAAGATTATAGTGCTGTATAGAGAAAAGCAGGATTTAAATGACTACACTTTTTGTTTTTTATCTATGATAACGTTTTCCTAACATATTATTTGTATATTTGACTCATGGCCATTCTTTCAATCGAAGGATCTTAAATTCAAACTGTCAGGTCATATAATAATATATATAGTAATTTTATATCGTAATAATTTATATTATATAATTAATAATGATAATAATTATAATAATAATAATAATAATAATAATAATAATAGTTATAGCTGCTACAATGGAGCTATCTTCGGTTATATCATGCAGGAAGGTGTACTACTGTACGTTATAATCCAATGATGGACCTTACTCTGTAGTAAAAAATAATAATTATACTAATACCAATACCAATAATAATTGTTGCTACAGTTACGGTGGTGCCTTTAATTATTACCTCAAACAGCAAGGTATTATATACTACTGCATGTTGTAACTATGGATGACTATTTAGTCACTATTAGTTATCAAAATAGTAATAATAATAGGCGGATTCATTATTTCCGCACCCGTAATTGAATGCTTCTGCATTCTTGTCCTTTCATTCCCTAAGAGGAAATTCTTGGCGTCTTTGGAAAATTCCCATCTCTCTTAGGAAAAAACAAAATCTAACGATTGCTATGCCAATTTTTCTGATAACATATTAATTTGATTTCTATATATATATATATATATGTATATATATTTTTTTTTGTTTTCTTCAATTATATATATATATTTTTATAATGGGCATAAACTTATAAATTTAATATTCTTTTCATATAAAATGGTTCTTGAAATGAAAATCATGCTTAATATTCTCCTTAATATATCTTTGAAATAAACAATTTCGCTTATTATGAAATCAACTTCAAAAAAAAAAAATTGATGCACCTGTTTATTTGAATTAATAATATAATTTAGTTATAAAACAAATATAAAATAAAACAAATAAAATTTTTTTTTTTTTTAACTTTATATTAAAAAATAAATAACAATTTTTTTTTTACTTTTTATTATGTTAAAACAAAAGCCAAAACATTATCATAAATTCAAAAAAAAACATATAAAATATCTTAGAATATCATTTTCTAAACCCACTTCCATCCACATCTGACATATAAAATGACGAATACCGTTAATTTAAATAAAGCAATCATAAAAACTATGAAAAATTTTTCCATTTTCCGAATAAAATACTAATCTACATTCATTTCAAAGAAAACAAAAAAAATATACATATAATATTTTTCATATGAAAATTGAAAATATAAAATAAAATAAAAAAAAAATAAAATGTAATAATATTAAAACACGAGCCATCAAAAAATTCAAAACTCAAAACCTTACTCAAAAAACATCTTAATTCACTTTGATAGCATTACTTGAGAATCCCATTAATGGAAAATAAGATACAAAAAAAAAAAAAAAACAAAATAAGGGAGTAAAAATAAAAATCAAATATTAAAAACAATAAAAAATCATAAAAAATTATAAAAAAAGAAAAATAAAATTTATTATTTTATTGAAAACAAAAATAAGAACAAGAAAAAAAAAGAAACTTTTAACCTTGAAGAGCGAATTAACTCTCAAATAAGAAATCACTTAACAAAAAAAAACAAAAGAAAATTATCCGATCCTTTTTTTTTTATTATTGCAAACGCCTCGCTCTCTTTCTTTTTACAAAGCCTAAAGTCTACCAATAAACAATCAACCAAACGAATAAAATATAAAAAAAAAGACATTATAAGATCTTAAAATCATTAGATTACGCCTTCAGTAATCAGTTGTAGACCCTCAAAAAAGAAAAAAATGCAAACCAACATAAAACATTATAAATGTTACCCATTTTTTTTTTTTTTTTTGTAAAAAGAGAAGGCAAGACCTAGGTCTACCCAGAAACAAAACATATACAAAAAACAAAAAAAAAAAAAATAAAAACAGAAAACAAATAAAGAAATACCCATCATATAAGTTCAGTACAATAAAACATGAATAAATCTTAAAGTTTGAATGGGCTGGTGAATTGAGTACGTGATATTGTTTGTACACAACACTAAATTGAATACTGTTGTGTAAATGTTCTTATTCTTTTTTTTTCATTTTGTATTTGTTTTTTTTTTTTTTTTTTTTTGAGACCTGAAACGTTTTAGGATTTTTTTTTTTATCTTTTAGCATTTCTAATTTTCTTTTTCCCCCTAAAATGCTAAGTAGGCATCGTAGTTGTCCTCATGTTTATATACTCTTCTAAAAGAACCATTCGTTTGTTGTTTGTTGTTGTGTATAATAAAAACATTATTATTGACTAAAATTTTAATATGTTTTCTTTGTACGTTTATTTTATTTATTTTATTTTTTTCTTGCTTTCTCGTATTTATTTCTTACTATTTTATTTTTGTTTTTTTTTTTTTTGTTTTATTTTACATTTCTTTTTCATATTTTAATATTCAATTCTTTATTTTTATTAAGTATTTTTATTATCATTATTATTATTATTATTATGATTATATTGTTTTGTTTTTTGTTGATTTCTTTTTTTTTTTTTTGTTTTATATATTATTATTTTATATTATTATGTATATTTTGTTTTTTATTTTTATAATTTTGGTTGTTTTGTTTTTTTTTTTAACATGATTTCATAGCTTTCATAATTTTATTTTCATTTGGTTTCTTGTTTTCTTAAATGTCCTTTCTTCTTTCAATGAATTCACCGTTATCTATATTATTCATATAAATATATTATATAAACGTTACTTAACAGGATAACTGTAAATATACTTATAGAAAAAAAATTAAATCGTTATGTTAACTGCTAAAATTGAATTTTTTTTTTAATACGAATGGGAATATTATTATAATGAGCGAATAAATAAATAAATATGTCTATATTATATATATATATATATATATAAATATATCAATAATAATATCCATAGGCGAAAATGGATCTGAAAAATATTATAATACAGTGAACAGTGAGACGATGTATTAAATATTATTAAAAATTCTAAGATTGTAATGTTGATTATTCATTTTTTTCCCCCATTTTAATGATTGTAAACCTTAACTATTATTATGTTTAAAAGGATTAATTTATAATCTTAAACATATTTAATTTACTGTTAATATTATTAAATTTATTTTATTGTTGTACATTTGTTTTCTTTCTTTAATCGTTTTTGTTATATCAATTCGAGTTTGTTTTTGTAATTCTTAAGATATATAAGGTTAGTGAAAGGTTTTACACAAATAAAGTAAAAATTAGAGTTGAATATTGAAACTCTGTAGTATACTTTTAGGCACTTATAACCATAAATATCATGTTACGAAATAACTTAAAAATAAATTCATTATATTTCAATTCAACTATTAAGTATAAATAAACAGACTTAAAAAATTTTAAAAAGTATAGGAAATAAATTTAGAAATAACAATATGTAATTAATACCCTTGCTAGGTTAAACCATAACTACAGTTAGTATATATTAAAAGATTTAATTTTAGTTGTTTAAGATAAGATATTATTTTGTTTTTTTTTCTTTTGTCCCTTATAATTCCACGATCTCGATCACGAATCTACATCCCACATGGTTTCCTGCTACTGTTATTACATTCTTTTTAGAAGTACAAAAGCCAAGATTAGAAGTACAAAAAAAAAATAGCAAACTTTTGTAACAAGTTGTACAAAGACTATTATAATGTACTCTGGTTCAAAATTGATTTATGGTATTATGTTGGGCTGTTTTTTTTAGGTATAAACCGTATAAACTCCATAAAATACTTTAACATAGGTAGGCTAATTAAATGTGTAACACGTATTTTCTTTTACAAATTTTGTTGTCTTAAAAGTTTTATGGTAAGTTTCACAACATTATAAGTAGCACAAAAAATAAAGATAATTGAAAAAACAATTTTATTAAAATATTTTTTTTTTGCGTTTACATAATTTATAACTGTATACCAAAAAGTCAAGATGAGATCATCTTAAAAATTTTTTTAACAACTAAAAATAGTCACACTAAAATTTCTAAAATTATTGTTTATTTACTTGATCGGATTTTATTCTTACTTTTCTCTTTTTTCTTTTCAAATTGTATCCATTTTTCTATCATTCACTTCTAAATTTTAATCTTTGATTAATTCTTTAAAATTTTATTTTAACTTTAGTATAAAAAATCTTAATTTTGGGTATTTAAATTTTATACTTCTTGATTTTGTTTTTAGAATGTTAATACTGTTATATTTGTTTACAACATTATATGTCACATTGCGTAAATAAAATAAGATACCTAACATGTTTTATTTTTTTTTTTTTGATTGTATATTTACATACTTATAAGTTTGATATCCATATTTGCGATTTTTCTACATGCATGAATAGTTAGTACGACAATTTCCAAAAAAAAAAAAATAAGAATTTTTTTTATTTACCGTTAAAACTCTTAAAAAACAAATCAAAACAGAAAAAAAATAAAATCTTTAAATGACAGTAAGAAAAAAATAAACATAAACAACAACAAAAAAAAGGAAAATTTTATTTTCATAAACAAAAATAAAAAAAAAAAAAACTTTAAAAATGCAAAAACATTATGTATGTGTATTGTATTCCTATAAAACAACAGAAACAACATAACGTTTTTTCTCAAATTATAAACGTGTGTGACGGTAAAAACATGTTACATGAAATTCAAGCTCGTCTTTAGTGTACTACTAGTTATACTTGTATAAAAAAGGATTTTTTATATGTGTATATGTATGTAGGATATTAGTACATATTTATATTTTATATAATATTAAAATAAAACTTCTGTTTATAGTTTTTTAAGTGTAACGAAAAATATATGAAAAAAAAAAAAAATTAATAAAACAACGGTAAAAAATAAAATAACAAGTTTATGCTGTCGGCAAATTTAACATTAGTGAACTCACGTTTTTAATTTAAATATATGTATGTATATGTATGTACAAATATATTATTTACATACATATAATATTATACAATATATATGGATTTGTGATTTAAAAATTGGTTTGAAATTGTAACCGTAATCTAAATTGCTTGTTTTGGTTTAAGTTTGTAATTATAAATTTCATAATTTTGGGTTTTACGTGTGTGCTTGTGTTTGTTATTCTTTTTAGTTTAGTTGGATTATCAAATGTTTCATGCGATAGAAATGAGGTTTAATGAGTTAATAGATTAATGGTAAATGTACTGAATAATAAAACAAAAAATTGCACTTAATAATTTTTTAAAACCGATATTTTCTATTTGAAATTAAAATATAATATTTAAATAATAAAAATTAAATCATAAAATATTTGGATTTTAATTTTAAATCCGCAAAGTATTCTGAAAGGGTATTTTAATTCTCTCATTAATTGAAAATTAATTTTCATATTTTATGTACAATTAAATATGAAATCATTTGAAAAAACTAAGAATCTATTTTTGTTTTTAGGAGTTTAGACTTTTAGACGATAGACTATTACAATATGAAAGATGTTTCAAGAAAATTTTATTGAAATAGATAATGAAACAGACTCCATTGACCATAAAATCAGTTGAAAGTAGTTTTAGCTGAAACTTATTAAAAAACTCATATTAATGAAATAAATTAAAGGAATAAGGGCTTCATACACTAAAGTCTAGCTTAGCTATATAGAAAGGATTCTTTTTACTTTCATTTGTAACAATTTCATACCAGGTGTAAGACAAATGAAATGTGAAAATTTGATGAATTAAGTTCTATATTTTCATAAAAGATATAATGACATTAGGATTATTTTTAAATATTCTATACAATTCAAGTATAAACATCCATTCCTTTTTTTAAACTCCACTGAAACCAAATATAGACAGTGATATAAGTGATATAACAAGTGCTATATATATGAAATTATTTATTCTGGTTATCCTTATGATACTATTTAGTTATTATCAGTAATTTTTTATAGGATTTAAAAGCCATAAAAATTTTTGATTGCAGTTTTCATTGAACAAATTCCTATAAAATCTTTGAACTGTATATAACTTTTTAACTTTAACTGAAGACATTTTTACTTTAAGTAAAGGCATTTTATTTTTAAATGAAGATTTTTTACATAATGTAAAGAAATTTTTACTTTAAATGAAGATTTTTTAGTTTAAGTGAACACATTTGTAAACACATTTATTATAAAAGTTAATAGAAGTCACTTAAAGTAACAAAATTCTTCAGCTAAAGATAAAAATATTCACTTAAAGTAAAAAAGTCTTATGTAAAAAGTTAATGTAAAAAATATAAATTTATGTTCATAAGTTTCAAAAAAAGTATACAATATAGTTAATTCAGAAATCAAATGTTTCAAATCAAATGTATAATGCACAGCGCAAAAAAAGAAAGATGTGTTTAATTAAATTTGTAATGTGATGAGAATAATGAGAAACTGTGAAACCTAAGTTGCGCAATACTATATATTATATACAATGTACATACTATATATATAGTATGTTAAGTTTTTCAATATTGGTTTTAATGAAAATATTAAATAAAATAAAACGCCGCTTTCAATCCATTAGCAAATTTGACAATTAAAAAGCATTTAATAAAAGAAAAAAAAAATTAATATCAGATTGAAGAAATCTGTTACATTGGTCATATTCATATAGAGTATATTATATAAAAGGATTTCATTTTAAAAAAAGATCCCTAAAAAGAAAATAAAATTAAAAATAAAAATAAGTACACACATGTAATTCTTATTATATTTCGTAGGTTGACAAACAGGCATAAAATTGTCGAAAAGAAAAAAAAAATGAAAGAAAAAAAAAGTCACCTAAGATTTTTTTTTTTTTTTATGTGTAATTTGAGAAATTTTTCTTTAATAACGCAAATAATGCCTTCAGGTATAAGAAAAGACAACATTCATATTATGTTTTCATTATACTAATAATATATATATGTATATATACGTTGTGGTAAAATTGTATATTTCGGTTGTTATGTATAATTAACCGTCATTATACGCAATATTTTGAGCGTATATACTAGCGTATATGAGCGTATATTAAAAGACTGTAACTAACTTAACTTTGTTAATGATTTAGTTGACTATAGTGACTTGAAGTTTACAAGATCAAAATACCATAAAAAATAAACCATACCTCTATTCTCAAGGCAATCTTACCTCTGACGGTAAAACTTCTGCTATTTCTATACTGGCCAAATATGTTATAAAATCAAAATTTCAATGACAAAATTTTAATTTTAAAATTTGTTAACAACTATTTATTTCCTATTATAGCCATATTTACTTCAAGAAATACAATTTCCGGGTATCCAATATAAATTTTTATATATACATTTTGGTTTTACACATTGCCCGAAGCATACGACTGTTATGTATAATAATTGGTAATTATGTATAACAACTACATTATATACTTCACTCTTTACATTATATATTAACATATAAAATACCAATTTAAATTTCTGAATATACTAAGCCTCTATTATACTTAAATATAACATTTTATATAGTACATATACATATAAAGTTTTAAGAATAATTAATGAAATGTTGTTACATATATGACATGGAAAAAAAAAAAAAAGGAAGGACATTTGTAATAAAAAATAATATTTAATAAAACATGAATTTCTGTTGACATTTTCCTTTTTTTTTTTGTTTAATTTTTATTTTTCAATATTTTAGAAATATTTTTAAAGAACTTCTTTAGATTTTTGAATCCTGACTTATATTGAGATATTTTAACTTTAGGTTGTCAGTCCTTATCCATAGTTATAAAGTAGAGAAAAAAAATTTAAATTTTTCGGATGATTTTATGTGAATAGATTAGAATAAAAAAAAATACATATTTATTTAAGCGATTAAAATAGAAGTTGAAGTTTAAGGCAGTCAATCAAATTGTACAATTATAGATATGTTAAATGGAGGGGTTTTTATTCACAAGATATTTTTATCTTTGAGCAAAGTAATACTGTGTTTTTTTTTTTTTTTATTACCAATCTTAAAGTATAGGACTAAGAAAAATAGTTTCCAGAAATCAATATATAGAAATTGATTAAATTTATATTCAACCAAAGTGAATCAAATCTAAATAAAGCTGCAGATAAAATTTATTAAATTAAATTGTTATACATACCATGACCATATTTTTCGGTTTTAGATCTAAACAAACATTATAGAATTTATTAATTGAAATGGTCTCATAACATAATTCAGTTTTAGATACCTACAATTAGAAAACTACATCTAAATTTAGATGCTGCACCTAAACACTTACTTTTACATTGTTTTAATATTAAGTGACATTCAGGATTATTTCCTGTATGTCAAAAAAAAAGCTTGGCAAGAACTTTTAAATCTTCAAAACTTATGTATAAGACAAGATAAAAAAAAGAAAACATTTATTATTAGATTTAATATAGCGGTTACCTTATAATTCTATAAATTTATTTAAAATTAAAAGTCACATCACCATCATCATCACCATCACCATCACCATCACCATATAATGAAAAACGAAAATTTTTATTTTGATTATTTTGTCATTAAAATAAACTTTATTAAATTTTTATCCTTTTTTTTTATATTAAAATTATTATTATTATTATTTTAATATGACAGTGACACTGACAGTAACATACACATATGTATGTGTTTAATATGTATATGTATGTAAAATTATTAAATATTTAATTGAAAAATGAAATGAGAAAAAATAAAAAGGAAAACAAAAAACGAAAAAAAACAAAATTCAAAGAATATTAATAATTTTAAAAAAGTTTCCAATTTTTGGCTCATGTTTCAGACATAAAATTCATTTAATTGTTAATTTTCTTTTATGCCTATACAAATTAAATTTAAATTGTGGGTGTCTCTGGTTTGTAACTGTCTAATAAGAATTTTAAATTTTTATATTACGATCATATTGATGTAAATGAGTTAAATTTTAAAATTATATTAAATTTGTATCTTGTGCTTCCTTAATTAAAATAACGATAATTATCATTAAAAGGATATTATTAAAATGTTGTTTGGGTATAAAAATCTTTAAAATGGTGGATTATGTAATTTTATTATTTTTAAACAATAAAATCTTTTTTACGTTATTACCGAATATTTGACATACTACAGAGAGACTATTTAATTAATTTTTTTAATTATATACCTTTGAAAACTATAGATACAGTACCTAAAAAAAAAAATCTTTAAAAAATCTTGAACGAAACCAATAAACAACCTACAATGTTATTTACTTAAAATTGTAATTAAATACATATAATATGTATTGAAATTTTAATAGGCAGATGTTGGAATATAAAATTAAGGATTAATCATATTTACAATAAAATCAACTTAATTCAAATAGAATATTCAGTTCAAAGAAATAAAAGTATTCGTATACGATAATTTAATCCTTAAAAATTCGCAAATTATTTTTAAATAAGTAAAATTCTTCATTTTAGAAATAAATATTTTAAAAATCCTAATAAAATTAGAGAATATAATTACCATTGAAATTTCACAAATGGAAATTTTTTTCTTGATTAATAATGAATCCCTTAATTCTAATGTAAACTTGACAGAATTTTGGGGGATTTCAAAAGTGTTCATAAAAATTCTAAAATAGCTAGCAAAACAACATTCTCAAGAATAACATTCTTTTTTTACAATTATAAAATTCAATTCCATGTTTTATTTAATTTTCTTTTTTTTTTGTGCATTTCCCTGCCTCATAAATGTAACAAGGAAATTATACACAGTCTTTCCTTTTCAGGCGTGGCTGTACATGTCGTAAGAAGAAATTAGTCTTACGACGTGTATGGGATTCGAACCCATTCTCCTTCAATGTTTACAACTTATTTTACTTGGCCAACCAGGCCCCCTTATTTAATTTACATGTAAAATGGAATTATTCTAATAAATAACAGAATTATTCTAATTTATAACAGAAAGCGCGAAATAATTTTATTTTAAATATACAAAAAATATGGCTTCAATACGAATATATTATTAATATATTAAACATTTATAATTAGTTTATTCATTCCATGTAAGTTCAGTACAAAATAATTTACGAAATAACCTTTAAAGGTAAAACTTTTTTTATATATTTTATTTTTTTGTTAACAATACATATATGTAACAAAGAATTATATTAAAATTTATTTTTTTTTTTATTTTATATATAATATTATAATATTTTTACATTTTATATTTGAATAATTTAATATTACTTAAATGATCGGCTACTAAGTCCATATTCAATAAATTTATTTAATTATTTATATTAATATTACATACATAAAATGTAGTGCAATATTATTGAACCATCGGCTACTAAGGCCATTATAGGTTTTTATACTATTATTAAATTATATACTAATATTATTTATTTTGTTTATATTATATACTATATATTTACATTATATTTGGTCGTAAGGGGGGTATGTAAAAAAAAAAACACTTACGACCTGTGCAGGGATCAACTCCTTCGGTTAATACGCCACACACGTGCCCACTAGGTTACCGAAGTCCCCAGTTTATTCAATAAAATTGAATTTCCTAAATGCAAATGTAATTATATTTGCATACTTTTAGGCAAATTCAAACAAAATAATAATTATTTCTGTTTTTTTACGGGCTACATGCAAAGTCATAGAATATAACCCGAGGGATATTAACGGAGAGAATCTGAAATACAATATGTCTATCTCAGACAAAGATAAATTATTAAAAAAAGATTATTAGTGGTTGGAAAACTCTTAAAACTACCTTAAATAAAAAAAATAATAATAAATAAAACCTTAAGTATTGCATACAAATTGTTTTTAATTAGGTTAGGTTATTTAAGTTAGAATAAGTTAGGCTTTTTTAAAAAAAAGTTTTATAAAAAAAAAAAAAAAAGAATTATTATTGGTTTTAATGATCCTTAACTTTTCCAATATTGATAAGAATAGTATTAAGTTTAGAATTTAAGCATGAGTAATTTAATTATAATATTAATTTATGTATGAGTCATTTCACGAAATATTTTTGTGTCGCCCACCGTTTAGGAGCTGTAAGAAATCAAAAACTGAAAATTGTATATTTTTAAACATCTGTAACTTCGGCATCTGTCCAAATTTTTTTTGAAGCAATATACAAAAATAAAGCTTCAACATTATATTTTCATTTGTGTTAATAATTTTTCTTAATAATATAGAGTTACCTTATAATTGGCGAAAGTGTGATTTGATTTTTCTCAATTTTTTCTTATTGCTTTCATTATTATTTATAATTTGTGTTAATAAAATACGTAATTTATATTGTTATATTATTTATTTTTCAATATATCTACCCTTTACTCTAGGTCTATTATGTAATATTTTTTAATTTTGGAAATGTGATTTTTTTGAAAACCCTTGGTTCTTTCCACCACTTGTTTATTATTGTATTTGACAGATATAAATTTCCTAGATATTTAATTGATAAACTTCGCAAAACTTCAGAAAATTCGACCAAAAATATTATGATTACTGGAATACTATAAAATTAAAGTCATTCTTTTCGCTAAAATTAAAAATTTCTCATTGAATTTTCATCCTCACTAAAATATTTTCATATTATATTTTTAACAAAATATGCTTCTAATTTAAATGCTTAATTATTAATTGTAAATAATTTGGAGTTGTACTCTTAAAAGCGTGAATAATTCATTTGGATTCTTCCCTTTTTTTTTTTTATAAATACAATTTTTTTTTGTGATAGATTAAAAGAACACAAAGTTAGAGATTTAAGTAAATTCTTCTGTTGTTTAAAATTAATTTGACATTCAAAAATAATAATTTTCATAATTTTTAGAACATATTCTATAAATTATGTGTTAAAAGTAAAAAATTGTATTACCGCAATCATTTTTCTTTTGTAAATGTCACATTAAAAAAATTTTAAAGAAAAATGAAAATAGAAAACAAAAAACTAAAAGGTCACATGTCAACTTTAATTGAATCCTAAAATTTTTCATATTTATTTTAGAAAAAAACAAAAAAAAAAAAAATACAGTAGAAAAAAGTAGATAATCCAAGGCTAGCAAGTTATTCTTAATTTGGTCCTTTGCTAGTCGAAATTCATACTAGAATAATAATAATAATAATAATATGGCAGTATTTTTACAGTGAATCTTTCATTTTAAATCTAATATAAGCTTGAATGAAGGAAAATGGATTTTATTATATTAAAATGGGGAATTTAAAATGCTGGAAATATCAAAAATAAAAAATTTCCATACCTTCTTTATCTATTTTTATTTATTTATTTATATACAGGTACCGTGGTGCATAAATGTGCCAGATAGCTATAACCCCTGTTTCATAGTAGGAATGTGGGGTGTACGAGATATTATGTGATATATTAAGTATTTATATATTGCGATATATGAATATTTTTTTTTTTTATATTATAATTGTTGTATCCAGCCGGGAATCGAACCCGAAACCTCTCATTCCCTTATGAATGAGAAGCGGTGCGTCAACTACTGCACCAATGGCTGGATATTTATCTATTTTTTTTTTTTTTCTTTTTCTTTTAAATGTTTTGTTTTATTTTTTATTATTTTTTGTAATTATATAAAATTTTTACAAAACAAAATTAAATTCTCCTTAACTAATTTCTTAAAATGTACATGACTGTTCAATACAAGCAGTTCCCCAATTTAGTTTAGTTAAATTTAATTGGAACCTTTCCAGGTCATTGATTTATGTTGAATTTTTTTTCCCACCATAGAAATTTGTGTTATCATTTTCAATCGGATTATTTTTGTTCAAAAGAACGTTGGCTTCTGATTGAATAAAACCCCTTAAGAAAAATGATAAGATGTATTGCTACTCGCGTACTCAGAGTCACAAATTAATGAATTTTATTTTCTGGTATACTACGAAATATATACATATATGATTTTGTACCAGGCCAATTATGAAGTTATCTTATCAATTTTGATTTTTCAAAGATTGTTATATTTGAGTTATAGATAATACGCCCTTAATCACTTTTTTATTTAGATTTGTACAAGCTTTCAAATAGCTTAAATTTTTCCATTGTAGATTGCTTAGAGTATAATATTGCTTTGCTTGCTTATAATATTTCTAAACATTTTTTGCAATTTTCATATTTGATTTGAATTTTTCAAATCAGCAACTTTATCAAATAATTTGTAATTTAGTTCCCTAAATGGGAATCAGCTGTATAAATTTCCAATTATTTATCTTCAAAAGCAATATTACAAATCTGGTTTTCTGACTACGAATAAAATAGATCACTTATGACGATATTAAATGAAATTGGTAATTTGATTTTTTTTTTTTTTTTAATTAACTTTTTTTATTTATACCTTTTAATTACACTCTTAATTTAACTTAGCTTAGAAAAAAGTTTCGAAAAACAGCATTTTATCATAATTATACTAACATTTAAATTAATTTGTAATTTTTTATGTTGGTTTTTTTAAAAAATTATTGATAAATTCTTCTCAAAATATTTGTATTATAAATGTTGCTTTTAAAAATCAATATTTTATCTTATTTTTTAAAATAAAAGCAACTTAACCTATACTAGCCTACTTAACCTACTTAAATAACTTAGCCTATTATTTACAACCTAATATGTGATGAAAGAACTCTCATCACATTAGTATATGTTATCTAACCACCAATATTCTCTTTTTATTACTTTGTCTTTATCCGTAATAGACATGTCGTATTTTAGATATTCTCCGTTAATATTGCCCGGACTATATTCTATAGCTTTACATGTAGCCCGCCTATTATAGTGATATAACAGGGGGACATGATTTTGGTTTTGAATATAGCCATTTTTATCTAGAAAGATGAAATGCTCAGGGGCTATATAGCCTGTGAGCAAAGTCTTTCTAATGTACTCCTCATTGTGGTAGAATATATGTGATATTAAACCATTTTCTGGAGTGTTTTGTGCTCTATCATAATGATTTCGAATAAGTTTTATCATAAAACTATCGATTCTGTTTATGTTTGATTCTTTGTACAAGTATTTGTTAGAGTAGTAATGCTTGTAGTCAGATTCGGGCTTACGTGACTTGTTTATACATATTCTTATGCACTTTCTTTCAAATTTACGCAACTTTTCCATAAGGCTGGCACTTATGTTATACCAGATCGGGCTGCCATATGTCAGTGTTGATCTTATAAGTAATATGTCAGTGTTGATCTTATAGCTGCCATATGTCTTGTTGATTGTGTCTTATTAAAGATTGCTATTTAGTTATCACTTTATTGTTTAAAGGTACTGCACAGATTTTGTTGCCGCGATTTATTAATTTTTATTATATCAAATAAATTTCTTTTATAGAATTTTAAATTCACTAAATATGAATACATTTCATACTTTGTTGGCGTTTATCACTAAATAATTCTATTTTAACAAAGTCTATTTGCATATTGTGGAAATTAATATCAAAATCGTTTACTAATACTGTAATTTCAAAAGATTTTGCATCTCACGGATGGCACTTCCTTTGCGCAACTAGCCCCAAATCTATCTATGATTGCAAAATAAAATTTATCTTCATTTTCACCACAAAAACTTCATTTTAAAAGGTATATCGTAATTTATTATTAAGTTATATATATTCGAATCCTTCAAGTGTTCCTTCAAATATACATTTTCTTTGCATATTTTGTAATTTTGTTAAAATTTTATGTTTTGGGATTTTTTTTTTTTTTTAATTTAAAGGTTTTAAATAAACCTACGTAAGCCCAGGTTTAGTTAATGCTAAACTAACTTTTTTTTTTTTTTTCATAATACGATTTTCTTTTCGGCTTTAAATATTAAATTTTTATTTACTTTTTTTTTTAAAGAAAGAAAAAAAAAAAATTTTTTTTTTTAATTTTAGAAAAACGAATGCACATATAATTCAAAATAAATGTCTAAAATTTTTGCAACACTTCTAAAACTTCTAAAACAACAACAACAAAAGTGAAACGTAAAAAGAAAAGTTTTTATGTCCGGAAAAACACAAATAAAATAAGTAAAAAAAAAAACAAATGCAAAATTATGAATAAAAAAAATTTTTTTTACTGTTTTTTTCGGAAAAGCAAAACATGTGAAATAACAGTTTTTTAAAGGTGGTTAGTTTTCTAAAAAAAAAAAAAAAAGAGAACACAAATTATAAATTAAAACTTTTCATATGGTATGGTTTCTCAAAAAAAAAACTAAAATAAAAAATTGTAATAAATAAAAAATTCTCATATTCTGAAATAAACTCTTTTTCGAATATTTTTTGCCGAAAATATTTATAATTTTTTCGGCATGTTTTTTTTTTTATATGAAAACAGAAATAGAAAGAAGTTTTAAGATATTTTAACAAACTTTAAATAATTTTATGTTATTGTATGGATGCATAAATACCTAAACTTTCCTGAACAGTTGAATAATAATTTGTAGATTAACATTTAAATATTAAAATTAAATTTAAACAAAATTGTTTAGTTAATGCAGCAAAATTTCATTTCATTGATTCAATTCACAATAATCGAATTAATAAAGCTTAACCAACAAAAAAAATCAAATTTGGCCTCAACCAAGTTTCAGACAGTAAAAACAGACAAATTAGACAGTGAAATGCAACAACAAAAAAAAAAAAACCTTTTATAGATCATGGTACCACAACGGATTAGTAAATTTTATAAAAAATTATAACGGATTTTAACGGAGCCATAATGGTGAATTTTCCAAAACATGTTAATTTAATTATTGCAATAGAGTTGATAATCTTACCAAACCATTTAAAGAGCTCTCGTGCCCGAAGTGGTTACTGCATCGAAATTAAAGCTAGTGTACTAATCTTCCTGAGTTTAGAGTAAGAAAAATTTCTGCAAAATTTCATTGCATTCATGATACACTATTCTATATGTATAGGAATGCATATAGAACAAACAAACACATTTTATACTTTAAATAATTGTTGCGCTAGTTTAAGACAATCTTAAAGAAGTTATGTCATTGGCTATTAAACAAAAATATTTTTAAAAAATATTTTAAATTTTTCAATGTTCTTAAATAAAATTTACCGAAATTTATTATTTTATTTAAATGGTAATATCTTACTTTGATTAATAGTTTTAGAGGAATAGATAAGGACACAACAAACAGATTGAAAAAATGGCATGTTTTGCAGGTCAAGTAAAGAAATAAAGAAGTCAGTACAATGCTTTTTTCATCTATCTTTTCTGTAAGTGAAAATAAATTCAACTAACAATTTTATACAAATCGGATACTTCTGTCCCAGCTTTTAAAAATTGATTCTCTATATATGTTTTTCACGAATAAAAAAAAAAAGGATAATAATCCTCAACCTCATGTAACAATTTCTCCTAGTTAGTCTTTTAGTCTAAAAACTTTATTTAAAAATAAAAAGTTTTATTTTAATGTACCTTACAGTGTGGTAAAATTTTGATCCTTCTATAATATACAATCTATACATATATAACCATTTTTTATGACTTTGAAAACAAAAAGTATTAAATCATAATTTAATGGGGTTTAAGGTTAGAATCATTGGAATAAGGAAAATAAAAAATTAAATTAAAAAATAGGAAAATTGTAAAAAATAAAAATAAAACTTAAAAAATGTATATAACATAAAAGAACAAAAAAAAATTTTTTTAAACCTATTGTTCCTTTTTTTTTTTTTTATTATTGTTTTTCTTTTTATTTTAGGTGAAATTCCATGAAATTTTGTGGTGACTGTTTTTAATTAAAGTTGTTCATTTAATAATATAAAAAGTGTTTTTTTTTTTTTTGTTAGGTATATTTGAAACTAAATATGAATTCAAGGTAAAATTACAACTATAATAAAAATAAAACAAAAAATAAAAGAAAATTTATCTTTAGATATATTCTATTATTGAATGTTGAATAAAATTAAAGGGCAAGTTAAAATTAAAATAAAAGATTTTTTTGTGTTTAAGTTGTAGGTACATTTGAAAAAGTCATTAAATTCAATTTTAGAATTAAATTTTAAAATAATTTATTAAAAAAAAATTTAAAGCAAAAAAACTTTTATGATCCAAAAATATGTATCTGAATTATAGTAATAATTTAACAACCTAAAATTAGTTTTGAATTGATGAGATCTTCTCAAATCAACTCAAATTGCTATAAGATAATAAAAGAAAAGACTTGGAAAATCATTTTAGATTAGGCTAAAATCACAATCAATAAAATAAATTGAAATGCTTTCATTTAAATAACCTCAAACTAATAATTTTTTTACTATTTGATATTTAAATTTACCGTTAACGCGAAAAATAAAAAAAAACCGTACATCCTTCTAAATGCAACCTTCTAGTACAACCTTCTAAAATTTACTATTTTAAACACCAAGAACTTTAAAGAAGATATTAAAATGAAAGTTCCAATATTAAATTTCTACATATGGTAACAGCTCCCTTATATAGGATTTTCTTACAATGTTTACAACAAAAGTAATCACAATTCGAAGTATTTGAATAAAATGATTTTTATTGCATTTTTAAAAACTTGCGACTTTGAAAAGTTTTGGGATTACATACTGCTTTATTTATAATTTGCTTCACAATGGAAATTCTAAAGAAACATATTTTGATGTAAAAGTAGTCATAATATTCTAGAATATTTTTCATTATCTTCTTGAAAATCTGTCGCGCCTTTAGTTTTACATACAATTTTGTCTAATTTCCTTGTCACATTTATGTGGCAGGGGAATGTACTAAAAAAAAAAAAAAACTTGGTAAAACAGTTTATGTATAATATAATATAATAATATCTATATTTAACCTTTTAACCCTAACAATTTTTATTAACAGCTTTTATTAAACCGAGAGTAAGGTTAAAGGAATCGTAGAATCTTGCAAGCTATTTTAGACACACTTCCCATTGAATTAGAGATTTCTTAAAATCTTGGACACAGTTTAGATTCCGGTGACAATACATGATTCTAAAATAATAATACCAAAAAAACAGTAGAGAAGTTAATTAAATTAGCAAAATAAAATTTTCATACAAAGATATTACAGATTTTTTATCAGAATTATTACAAAGTAAAATAAAAATATGAAATTTGCCTTGACATGTGTGTGTTTGTTGTTACCTTTTAATTATAGCTATATATGGACATTATGTCTATTTAAGTATGCATAACATATTAATATTGAAATTTTTGAAATGAGAATTTCCCAAAAAAAAAAAATAACATTCCATATTAAGAAAATATTATATAATTTATTGCTATATCCTATTATAATTAAAGAATTTATTTCAGAAATTATTTCCAGCAAAAAATAAGAAAAAGGATTGAAATACTTAACTCACCATCTAATGCATTTTACCGTTGCTTATTTTTTACATTAATATTAAGTATAACTTAATAATAATAACATTGTAGTATGTAACATACATAATATACACATACCTACACACATTATTTAAAAACTAAAAAAAAAAAAAATCAAATTAATAGGTACTTATTCTTCATGACTAAAAATGATAAAATAAAATAATAAAAACAAAATTTTAAAAAACAGCTTTTTTTTAACTAAAAAGTAGAAAATAAATTTTTAATTGCGAATTTTTCAGTAATTTTTTAAATTTTTTTTTCGAAGTTTCTTTAAAAAAATTTATCTTAATGTAGCATTTATATTATGTGCCATAAAGCGTGTGAAATTAAAATAAAAGATGGTGGTATTAAACGCATAACTATAAACTAAAATTTTGAAAATATTGCCTCCAGCTTTTTTATTAATTTCACGGGCTGGACTCAATTATGTGTTCAATTGTGTGTTTAATAGATTAAGAATTCACCTAGACTGAAAAGTTCAATATAATTGATCAAGGCCGAAACAACTTCGGATGCTAAACATATTTTTCATCAAAAATTATCTACTCTAAACATGTACTTAAAATATTTAAATTAACATATAGCTGTTAAATAATTATTTAAGTTCTTTTCTAAAAATTAGAAAATGTAATTAGAAAAATTTTAATAAAATAAAATTTCTTAGTCAATAAATACCAAATATAATATTCAACAAATGTAAATGGTGTCGTTGTATTCTTTACGCTACATCCAATTATTTTTCAATTTATTTTTTATATTACATAAGTAATAAGGAAAATTCTGTACATTATAAATTTTTTTCTTAATTTAATTCTATTTTCGAATAATAACAAAAGGATTTTAAATAAATTTAATTAACAAAAAATATTATTAATATTTTATATATAAATAAAAAATTTTAATTTAAAACCTAATTCTCTTTTTACGCGATAAATATGTTCCGCTAAAGTCCGCGTAAAAAAATCGCATAAAAGAAAAATATGAAGATTATGTAAAATTAAGGATTGGTTCCAGATCCCAGGAATCGACAAAAATAAAAACATTAATATATAAAAATTTATGGTTTTTTACGTGTATTGCACACTTTTTTAATAAGGTATATAATAAATAAATAAAGACAAAAATGGAATTATGCATTAAAAAATATTAATTTAAATTATTTCACATGTAACTAATAAAAAACAACTAACAAAAAAATAACAAAACAAAAAATAAGTTCATCTTCATAAAAAAAAATCGTAATTATATTATCTTAAATATGTGCTACATACATACATATTTAAAAAAAAATTTTAATATGATTTGCATGTTTGTAACTAGAACAAATAGATACAATAATGACGCAGGAAAAATTATGCGTAAATTTTTTGTAGGTACATACATATGTTTGCAATTTACATGTTCATTTTTGTACATACATACATATGTGTATGTGTAAATATTATTTAAAAAAAAATCATGCTTTTCAAATCGCGTTATTTCAAATTCGATCGCGTAAATAGAGATTTGAATAAATTTTTGAAATCGCGTTATTTTAAATACGCGTAAAAGAAATTCGTGTAAAAAGGGGATGAGGTAAATCATATCAATGAACAAATTCTGAACAAATTCTATTACAAAAATATTTTCAAAAATTTATATTTAAATTTAATATATTTCATTTATAATATTATCATGTTTCTTGTTTTATGAATTCTTATGTTATTAACATGTATGTATATTTAAATTAAAAGTAATTTATAATAAATACTCACCTTGTTTCTACAAAGAACCAAATTCAGGTAGGGTACTTAAAAATTTCCTTCATTAACATTATTTTTAGATTTAAATAAATTTGAGTTTGATCATGGTAGAATGTGGATCTGACAAGAGAAGTTTTCAAAGTTTCTTCCGTTAGAGTGATATCATTTTGGAATAAAACTTGATACCAACTTTTACCGAATAGATTCTTCTACGTTTTTCTATGCGTTAGCTCAGCTTAAAATAAAAAATAATTTATTGGTCATTGTAGAATCTAATTACTATTGCAAATTTTTTCTCAATTGTTAGTTTTTCATAAGAAATGTAAATACAAATGATTACTACATTAACACATCTATCTTAAGTAAGTTCGCTATAGTGTTGCCATATTATTTTGTTTTATTTATTTATTTTTTTTTTTCAATTAATTTATTCTCATTAAGTCAATTTTCTGGTTATTCATGTTCACCTATTTTTCGACAAATGACTTATTTGTGAAATCGTGGTGAAATTTATTCAAGACACAAACCGCTGCAACGTTTTAGTTTGACGTTTTTTTGACGTTTTCAGTGACAATTTATATTTTTTTTTAAATTCATAATTTATGTACATATTTGATAAAAATTAACATCTTGTTCGATTTTAAATAATAAAATAATATAAAGTAAAAACTCTTTAATTCGGAATAGCTAAGATTTATTTTACTTCGGTCGAATTTATGATGAAATACGGGTTTACTACTATATATGGTAAGAATTTTAAATTTTGATATAAAGTAGTAAGTATTAATTAAAATTAATTAATTTATTATTCTAATTAAATTCGAATAAATTCTTTAAATTTCCTGAAATTTTCGGAATCTTATAAGATTCTATAAAATCATCTTAAGTAATTTAAATTATTTTTTCAGTTTAGCTTTAACAGAAAACTTTAAGTTATTTTCATCCTCCAGTAAAATTTATACGTTATTATGTATGTTGCTATTAGGAAATACCATATTCATCTATTTTTTTTTGTTAACAACCTTAAATTGATACTGTTTACTTCCATTATTGGAAACAGTTTAAATGAAACACTTTCAAATGATAAAATAAGTTAATTAAAGTAATCAATTAAATCATAGAATCTACCAATATATTATTTTCTTTTTTAAAAAGTTTATATACAAAGACTATAAACACAATATTATTGATAAAAGACTTTAAAGTGCAATTTTGTTACTTAAGAATAATCGCGAGTACTCGTTACTTTGTTAATACTCGGTACTTTATAATGATTACTTATTATTAATTATATTTCAATTATACTTGAAAATTAAATAATTTTGTTATTTTTAAAGCTGATAATTAGTTTGAGAAACATAACCAATTTATTTTGTAATCGTTTTTTTAGGTTTAGTTACAATTGAATAAAATAAATAAATAAAAAAACAAAAAAAAAAAATATACTGGAAAAAAATATATTTGTAATTTTTTTTTTATTGTACTCATATACCTATATCTATACTAATATATAATTTAAAAATGTATGTTAGTCATTCCAGGATTTATTTTTATCCTATGAAATAAAACAAAAAAATTACAGTTGAAATTTGGTGTAGTGCTTAAAGACACTGCGAAGTAGAATGTAGGTCGGATATCGAATTGCGAAGTTGAGAAAAGTTTTTTATTTTTTTTATTTTTTTTATTTTGCTTTATACTAGTATATAATTTGCAAATGTATGTTAGTCATTCCAGGATAAAAATAAATATGAAATAAACAAAGAAATTTTCAGAGAAATTTTGTGTAGTGGTTAAAGACATCGTGAAATAGTACCTATGTGGTTCGAATTTCGAAGTAGATTAGATTTTTTTATTTTTTGGTTCTACTACAAAATCCAAACTCATAAAATTCAAAAACTCAAAATTCAAAAAGTAAAATTCAAACCCCAGAAAATCCAAATACCACAAAATCCAAGCATGATAAAATTTAAATATGTACCTAAAAATCCGAATCACAATCTCCGGTTGCTTTTAATAATTGCGTTTTTTCTACAATATTCTACATTTAATATTGAATTAATTAAATAAATAAAATTGAATAATATTTATTTTACATATATATATTACAACAACAAACAAAGTATTTAAAATAGTGGAAGCTATCGCCCCAAAGCCCGTCTAAAAATATTATTAAATCCTGATTTTGAAACCAACTACGAGTATAAAATCCCTCGTATATTTATTTTTTACATACATATTTTAACAACAAAGCATTTCAAATAATGGAGGCTGCCGACGCAAGCCCCACAAAACAAATTATTGGAACCCTAATTTGGAAAGAACTCTATAATCCTTCTTAATTATTCTTTCTTACATACATATATACAGCATATATACATATAACATCAAAGCTTTAAAAATAGTGGACGCTGCCCAGGAAATTCGCTAAAGATTGGTATTGATATTATTGGTACTGATTTTGTACCCAACTATAAAAAACTCTCCTAAACCTCACATAAATTATTCTGTAAAAGGCCTATAACAATGATTTTGTAATCAACTATAATGTGCTTAATAATTATTATACCCGTACGATAGTGTGAAACTCAAACGAAACCCGTACGATGTATGTGAAACTCAAATTTTGCAAAATCCTTCAACCCTTCTATCTTCTAAACGGTTTAAGTTGGAAACTTGAAATTTTGACAGAAGTTAGATTTTTGAAAATAAGTATGAGTCATTTCAAAAAATTTTTTTGTATCACATCCTGTTTAGGAGCTGTAAGGGGTCAAAAACTGAAAATTTCCTATTTTTAAACACCTATAACTTGAACACCTGTTAAAATTTTTTTGAAGTAATACATAAAAATTAAAGCTTCAACATTATACTCTTATTTTTGTTAACAACTTTTTTTAATAATATAGGGTTACTTTATAATTGACGAAAGTACTTGATTTTTTCAAATTTTCTAACAAATTTCTTCAACAAATTTTTTGTATTTGTTTTACTCGATAATTTGAAATTGTTGAAGATATAATGCGTAGTACAAAAAACTGTAAATAAATAAACAACATAACGGTTGCTTGAAGAATTTTTATTTATATGATATTGATATATATACATACTTATATAATATCATGTTTATTTACATATCGTATATGTCACTAGTGAATGAATGATAAGAGTATAGATGTATATTATATAGCGCCGTATTTACATACATATATGTATTTTATTGTACCTATAAGAAATTATCCTGTCAATGGAATATTTAAATATAATATAATATAATATTTAAAATTATATTTATTATTTTGTACTAAGTAAATTTAATATACATTTACCGCTTAATATTAAATGGTACTATAGAATATTTGAAAAAGTTTTGGATTGATAATCGTTATGTGGAAGGTTAGAATTTGCTTTTGATGAATGTACATATAAACATATAGTTTGAATATATGTACAACCCATAGTACTAAAAATTATAAAATTCACCCAAATTATTTTAAAATACTAAAATATTAAAAAAATAATATTGTAAGCAGAGTGACAGGCTGTGAACATACTAACGGTTCGTACGGGTATCTAAGAGTTGACAAAGGCAACTGTATTCTTCCTCGTTTTAAGTTAAGATTTTCTCATGATTATATGCTTTTTGGATTTTATAAATTTCTGAAAAAATAATGTTTGGATTTTGTGGCTTTTGGATTTTCTGAATTTGGGTTTTGTACTATTACCGATTTTTTTTTTTTTTTTTGAATAATCACCTGAAAAAAGAAACAAATACTGTTTTTAGTGTACTAAGTTTTTGAATAGGAAGCATTGCACAGTGCACTAGTTATATTATATTTAAATTTTCGTTTGGAAATATTTTTTTTTGGTATTAGACTATTTAAAATATAAAATTTAAATATTATTTTAATAAAATTTATTTTATAATTTATCACTAGTATTATTTTAACACATACAGTACTCTTTGTACAAATTTGAAATTGAGTCCATTGAATCTTATTCAAAGTAATACGAATACAGATTACAAATATACTAGTATGTAGTAAAAATATAATATATATGGCAACAATAAATTATAATAGTTGCAATACTAATTCAAATATAAATTATTATATTTAGTCTCATATTTTTTCTGTTGCATGTAAGAAAAGGATAATAAGAAAATAATTTCAAAAAGAAAACTAAAGCGAAAATCAAAACTTATTTATTAATTTTAGGAATAGTTATATTATATTTTATTTGGCACTCTTATGCCAAATAAAAAGCAACGATTATAATTATTTTTAAATTTATTTTCATTATCCTCAAATTTAATCAACTAACGAATAGTTAATATTCACACAAAACTCTACAGTTTAAATGAAATTCTAACACATGTACACATGTATAATTGTAAAACATATAAAAAAAAAATTATTATCTAGTAAAAAATATAAAATTAACATTAATAATATAAAAACTATATTTAAAGGGATTTAAATGTTAGAACAAAAAATTTTCTTCAAAATAAGTTTTAAAATGAATTCAAATTTCTAATTTAAGTTAAATTTATACTTTTCTTGAATTTCCCAATCCAATCAACATAATCTTTAAATTAACTATTCTATATAAAACTAAAGAAACAAAAAAAAAAAAATTCTTTTTATCTAATAAAATTATATTAAATTATTTTCAGAGTAATAAAAGAAAATTCTTAGAATTTTTGAATTATTTATTATTTTGTTTGTTAAAAAAAAAAAGATTTCGTTTTCAACTTTTATCTTTTTTCTGTTTTTCTGTTTTTCTTTCTCATCAATAAAAAATTATTCTATAATATTAAATTAATTCTTCACAATTATTATAAAAATTTGTTAAGAACATAAGATATATACATATATATTTTTTTTCTAAGAATATCTACAGATTTTTTTTTTTTTTATACTTATTAGATACGAAATTTCATTCATTTATATTCATAAGACACCACAGTTCTTTTAAATTTTTTATTTTTTTTTTTTTTACTTTTCTACTATAATTCATTCATTTCAATTTTCTTTTCTGATACATTTTCTTAAATTATAACTTCTTACAAAGAATATTTTGCAAAAAGAAAAAAAACAAAAAATGGAATATTCAAAGAAAAAAAAAAAATGAAAAATTTTACATTAAAATCTGATCAATAGTTAGTAATTAACATGAATTTTGTATGATATAGGATTAACTAAAATCAAAAACAACTAAAAAAAAATCTCATGCAAAAAAAGCAATAAAAAGGAAAAATTTTTGAACTTAATAATTTTATACATTGGATTTGAATTTTTATGATTACATTAATCCAACACACACTCAAAGTTATATAAAAATATTTAAATTATTAATGTTGGGCAATAAAAAATAAAATTTTAGAAAAAAATTTTTTTTTTATTATTTAGAAGAATTTTCATTTGTAAAACATTTTATGTTTTATTCTAATTTACATGTCCATTCATTCATAAAGAATTCATTCTTGGAAATTTTTCATGAGACCGAATGTTTACAAATGAATTCACTATTTTTAAATTATATAATTTCAAATTTGATTTTAATGATTTTATTTGGTCAATAATTCTAGACTTTTTGT
Source organism: Poecilobothrus nobilitatus (assembly GCA_947095535.1). Lineage (NCBI taxonomy): Eukaryota > Metazoa > Arthropoda > Insecta > Diptera > Dolichopodidae > Poecilobothrus > Poecilobothrus nobilitatus. The sequence continues at coordinate 13,676,545 of OX352773.1, read as the reverse complement.
CATAACGAAAATAGTTCTTTAGAAATTATTATTCTTTATTATACTTTAGAAAATAGAGTTCTTTAGAAATTGCTTTTACATACACCTACCATGTAAATGAAACATCGGCAAAATATCAAAACTAAAACTTTATAAAGACCCACATTTCACATATCCCAAAAGAAAATACAAACAGTTTACAATATTGTGACTTATACCAAATTTTTATATTTTCTTTGAATTTTATATACGAAAGAAAACACTGTTAAAAATCTTAAAGATACTTTCTTTAAGTTTTAAAAAATCCTATATATTTAAGAAAGCTTATAATGCTGAAGCTTTTAATATTTGTGTTTCATTTTAAAAAGCTTTGCAAAGATACCACCAGGTGTCTACAAAAATAACAATAAATTTTCAATTTTTGATCCCTATAATTTAGCTCATAAATAAGCGGAGATACAAATAGTTTTTGAGATTATTTATGCTTTCTTCTCTCAAAATTTCAAGATTATATCTAAAAAATTCCGTCCGAAGATATGAAATAAGCAAAATCTTATAAAATTTTGTCTTTACATAACAGTAAATTTAAATACTAAATTACAAAAAAAAAAAATGTATAACTTTAATATTTATTTAAAAGTTAAAAAAAAAATCCTGTCATTTCAAATGACTCATTTGACGTTTTTAAATTGAAAGATGTGAAGCAGAATTAATTTTAGATGTTAAGCAGAATCTGAACTCTATAAAGATTTGAAAATAAGGAAATAATTGCATTAAGTTGTACAAGATATGAAAAATATAACCACGGTTCTAGATTTCTTTAAGTACATCTTTGGACAACATTTTGTTTCGGACTAAGCCAATTTGACAAATAATATTAATGACATCAAATTATTTGATTTTAATGTTTATATAAAAATGTCAAACAAATCATTTAAAAATCCATAATTGTCTTGAAATTTTTAGTTTATTTTGATGTTTCCTATCAATTTTACTATAGCTTAGATATTTATTAGAAATTATTTACTACCATAGATAGAGATACCATATATATTTATTTAATACCATACCATAAATATTAATTAAACAGTTTAGCTGGTTGGACAATTCTTTCCATGAAAACTTGCAAACATTTCTCTTAACAAAATACCAAAAAAAAAAAAAAAAATTTAATAGTTAAAAAAAAAATGTATTTTTTAAAAAGTTTTAAAAATTATTATCTTAATTCTAAATTAATATTTTTCTACATGGTTCATTTTTCTACTTGGAAATTTTATGTAATACCATATAATATATTTTATGTGATTTTTCCCAATTGTATTTTACAACCCTATTTACATATTTAATAATTCAATGTCATTCTCGATTATTTGTAATTATTTGAAATTAAATTTATTAAATAATATTTGTGTATTTCATATAATAAATATGTAAATATATATATATATATAAATATTTTATTCTGTAGAAAACCATATTGGTATAAATACCCTATTGACCTAAATAACATTTATTTTTCTAATAACAGTAATACTGTATTTTCAATTTTCTTTTATAGACGGTTGTTCTTGCTAGTTTTCGTTTTATATTTTTGTTATTTTTTTTTTTTTTTTTTGTAATAACACAATAATTTTTCCCTTGTAATAGATCTAAATCTCTTGTGATGTCTCATTTATCAACAAGAAAATGCAATATTTTTTTTTTCTTCTTCTATTTTACCCCACCTACATTATTTTAAATTTTTATCCCCATTTTAATAATTTGTTATTCCAATAAGAATAATATAGAAATATAAACATAACCAGTAAATATATACATAGTATATAGAGATGCAATTACAATCAATCAATTACAAATTCATAAAATATATATTATGCAATTCATATTATTTTGAGGTAAACAAAATATCCTGGGAAATCCCATATAAAAATGTTTTTTTTTTTTTAATTTTAAAGTTTTATTTTTTTTTTTTGTTTTCGCCAATGTTTTTTTCTATGTTTATTTATTTTTGTTTGTAGTTGTGTTCAGGACTCAGGTTTTATTAATCATGTTTTTATTATAATTTTGTTTTTTTTTTTTCTTCAAACTATGTGAATATTATTTTTATACACATAATATACCAACTAGCATAAAATTATACTTTCTTCAGATCCTTGAAAGATCCTGTACACTTTTAAAGAAAAATTATTGTTGTATTTGAAATGCATACATGAATATGCTTGAAGGAAAAACTTTAAAATTAATGTAAAAGTAATACCAGGACGACTGATGATGCTATTATGTTTCTGACTTTTGATGATGGATAAGTAAGCAATATGCTGAGAAAGAATAGTAATGGAAAAGATTAAAACAACCATTGAAATATTAAATTTATAGTGTAATAAAATAATGAAAAAACAAAAAATTTTCCATTATATATTATGTACATATATCATAATAAATATTTAATTGTCAACAACAAAAAAAAAAAAATAAAAATAATTCACTGTCAGGCACGATTCCCAAAAACTTTATAACTTCATTTAAGAAGTTTTGAATAAATTTTTATATTGAATAGATTGAATTTTTGTTTGGTGTATGGAAAAACTTTTAAATAAAACATAAAAAAGAAAAAAAAAAAAAACATTTATATGTCACCAAATATTACCATGAATAATAAATAAACATTCGTTAATAAGATCCTTTTTTTATCTAATTTTTTAGTTCATTTTTAAATAAAAACTTAGCATAGAAAAAAAAAATGTAAATACAATTATTTGATTAATTTCGTTAGGTTTTTTTTTTCTACCCTACTTAATATGATGCGACAGTATTCTTAAATAATTTAAACATTTTAATGGCTCGATAATTGATTATACTGTCCTAACCAAATACTAAAGAATTTATAAATTGATATAAAGATATGTGCTTAAAATAACAGAAAATTCTAAAATAAAAATAATAAGTCTCACGACCAGATCCCCTCGCAGATCGCGCACTGGGGAGTCACCATTCTCTTATTATTATATTTTTGCATACAAACGACTGTCTGATAAACTGGTAAATGACTGGTAATCATCAAGTTCACCATGTTGAAATATTTATTTTTAAACGTAGAACAGCAACAAAACTAGGCAAATGAAAATATGTATAATTTATTACATGCATGCGATTTAAAAATTAGTAAAATAATTTTTTTAATACATCTTGAACAAGTCATCAATGTAAAAAAAATTCGTCAAGTGAAACTAGTGTAACTTTAAGCCATATTCATAAGAATATAGAATGAAGATGAAGCATTACTAACAAAAAGTATGACATAAATATATCTAGTTAGAGATATAATACTTTGCATAACGAATAACAATAGATTATAGAGTTATAATATAACAATATGATACGAAACATACTAAGAGTATACTAAAGAAAACAATTTTGTATTAGTAATTGTCAATTTATGAATTATTAACAAACAAAACTAGAGTTTAATATTTACAGTAATTATTGAAAGAAAATTATACTTTTAGAGTAATAAGCATAATAATGTGATTAAAGTATATTGTCTTATATTAAGTATTGTTAAAATACAACATACAACATTCTTGTAATAGAAGGGGATCTTGTAAAAATCCAATCTGGTACCAATAAAGGTACTGATTCATGAAAACACTCTAGCAATTTCACGTAAAACAAATTAACACAACTATCAATATTTAAACTTCCAGAAATAAACGAGGAATCGAAATCTGCTAACAGCTAACAAAACTCTCTAAAAACTCTTTAACTCTCTCAATTGACTATTCATAAGCTAATGGGTTAAACGTTTTGAAGCGGATATTCTCAAATTTTTATTTTATCATATATGTATTTATTTGAGAAATTTTAAAAATACAACTTATACCATTTTGAAAACCGACGACGATAAATTTTTTTCCTATTTAATATTTTTTTTTGTATAAGTAAAAGATATTTGCCAAAATGAAAATATCGCCAATTGCCATAATATTGCTAAATACAATATTTTGAAATTTTCTATATGGATAAAATCAAATGCAAACATCAACAATTCCATATAAATAACATTTTTAATGGATTTGATCAAAAATGATTTCTTTCATTGAAATTTTATTTTACAACATTATATAAACAATAATAAAGATATCATTAAATTTCTAATTCCCTACAAATTTAAATATTTTTCGATTTATTAGAGTTGTTTAATTCTTTAGAGTATAAAATAAAAAAAGATTTTTTATAGAATTTAGAATGAAGAAAATCCAAAAAAAAAAAAAATTTAAATTGTATTGAATTTTAAACTGTCCTGTAAATTACCTGTGTTCTTACATTTTTTCCATTAATATTATATAATTTTCCGGAAAAAAAAAAAAAATTTAACAGTTACAAGAAATTTTATAAGGATTTCAAACCTTAGTAATTTTTTAACTAATTCAACAGCTTTACTGTCTTTATAAAACTTAGTTGCATTGAAATAATTTTTTTTTTTTATGGTTTTCCTTAACTTTCTTCTTTTTTTTTTCTAAAAATTCTTTAATTTTTCTAAAAAAAGTTTTTTTTTTTCGAAAAAATTTCGAAAAAGAAAATGAAAATTTATACAAGGAAATTATTTTTATTATTATTATTATTACTTTGTTTTTCTTTGACATTATTTATTAAAAAATGTGTTTGCCTGTAAAAAGTCCTTTAAATATTTATTATAGAAGATTTTTTTTTTTTTTTTTTGTTAGGAACTGAATTAAAAATCAACAAAGCACTTTAAAATTCGAACAAAGTTCTTATTTTTTTTTTTTGAGTTTGCTTTATTCTTGTTTATTTTTAAAAACCTTATAAAATATAAAAGAGATTATTAAAAATTAAGAAGAAATAAGAATTAAGAAGTCATTGGCCTTCTTAAATAGCTTTAAAATTTATAAAAGCATACTTTTAGGCGGAAATTAGATAAAAAGAATTTTTCTGCATGTTTTCTTTATTTTCTTTTTTATTTTTTGTTTTTAATTTTTGTAAAGATTACATTACATATTTAACATATTTGTTGGTAATCTTATTAATAAAAGTTTATATTGTATTAAAAAAGGCTAATAACCCTATTTATATTTAATGTAGAAAAAAAAGAGAGAACAGATTAATTATATTGCGAGATAATGTATATTGAACTTATATGTTGTGAAGAATATGGATAATTATTAAAAGAATAAATTATTAGATACTTGAAAATAATAACTTGTCTTCGAAAGTGTCATCAATTAATATATTAGTGGCATTTTTAAATTTACCGCATTAACATTTGGAGATTCTCAAACATTTTTTTAAGAAATCAATTTTCAATATGTGAAGGCTTACCGCGATTTTGCAATAAAATTTTATGATATGATATTTAGATACTTATGTTACGTAAAGATATGAACTATGAACAATTAGTAATATCATATTTTTATTTAGTTTATTCCTATGCCACATAAATTTGATAAAGAAATTGCACAGCCTTTCCATTGTATGTTTCGAGCTTTTCCTTTCCAAGCCTGTAAATATCGTAAGGGGAAAATATTATTACAACATGTCTGGGATTGGAACCCATACTGTCTCGATGTTCACTCCACTAGGCCACTGAGTCCTCTTATTATATTTAGAAAAATTATTTCATAATTTTTGTTAATTATAAAATTGCTTTTCTGAATAGAATCTTTTCTAATATTGATGGACTTACAAATAATATGAAAAGTGCAATAAATTTTTAATAATTTATTTCATTTTATTTTATTTAATTTAAAATGAATTCAAAATAATAAAACAAAATTTAAATTTATTTATTTTTAATTACATATTATATTTATATGTGTTATTAAAAATTAAATTAAAAAAAGTAAAAAAAATAAAATATTAATAAAAAAAAATGAGGATTATAAATAAAATGTTATTTAATTAATTTAAATGAGGGAGGAAATAAACATTTGATTACTATTTATTAATTAAAATGACAACGTGTAAAATTAAATTTAAATTAAATTGATGTATAATTTTAAAATTGATATTAAATCAGTTTATTTTTATATTTATGTCTTGCTTTTTAGCACATTTTTCAAGAAAAAAATTTGGAAAATTTGTTTATCAGTTTCAACCTGTCCATTCGTTCGTCCGTCCATTTGTTACACTGTTTATGATTAAACAATGAAACATGAATAGGTTTCATAAAAAATTAATGTTATTGAACAAGTTTTGTATTTAATCCAACCCATTTCAGAATTATAATTCCTCAAAGAGGAGATTTTCTGAATCAGCATTTTAAATCAATATGAAAACTATACAACCTTTTTTTTTTGCAAATTAGTATTTAAATTTGCCATTATGTGAAACAAAATTTTGATAGATTTTACTTCCTTCATATCTTCAGTAAATTTTCATTTAGAACCTTGAAATTTTGAGAAAAAAAAGATCTCTTTTCAAAACTTGATAATTGCTACAAATTACTTCAGAAATTTTTCTTATGTCTCTCTCGGTTTAAAAGCTATTAGAAATATGTATATAAAAATAATAAAGAAGAGTTTTAGAGTTGGTTATAAAATCAGAGTTTAATAATTAGCTTGGTGGGGGTTTTGAATCGGCAGTTCTTACTATTTTAAATTCTTTAAAGTTGAAATATGTATACAATAAAAGTAATTAGGAAAAACTTTCGAGTTTGTTACAAAATCAGAGTTTTTTACTTTTTCCAGAATATTCTTTGCATATGTTTGATTTTTGGATTTTGGCTTTTAGATGTTCATTTGTAGGTTTCGGTTTGTGGATTTGGTCACCGACCCGAAATTTTTTTATTATCAAGTGTTACAAAATGTTAAATTGAGTTATAGAAAGAATGCAAATTTGCTAAATATATGATAATGGAAATAGAAATCTTTGATTAAATTTTATCCATTTTATCAAAAACTGACAGAAAAATTGATAAAACATGATATTATTGTTATTTTTATTATTTAACATCTTTTAATTTTAATATTCATTCTTCTCTTCTATTGAAATAAATATTTTAATATTATTTTTAAAATAAATATATTTAATTATAAAACAATTTTATTTTTTTATTGTCGACATTTTATTAGAGTCAAATTCCAATAAAATCGAACCTTACATGGGCAAATAATGAGAAAAATTAAAAAAATAAAAAGTTAAACGAAGGAGAAAAAATAAACCCCACTAACAATTAATACATCATGCTGTACCTAAAAGTAATTTAAACTTTTAGAATCTTGAGATAAAATGTAGATGTAAATTGCAAACTTAACAATCTAAGGATTATTTGCATACCAAAAAAATAAAGATCAGAACCTTTTAGCCGAATGAACGTAGGCTCTTAGGATCATTTGTAGAATGTTTTGGTTCAACACAAAAAAAAAAACTAAGATCCGTATAAAAAAAACATCCAATATTGAAGTAAATAAAAAGAAAAAGTTGAAAATGGATTGGCTAAAACATTACAAAAACATAACATTATGTAAGACGAATATTCTTAAAATAGAAGTCAATAATATGGTGTATAAAACGCGGGTTTCCTAAGAAACATCTGGAATCAAATCAAAATATCAAAATTATACTGTTACTGCCTTATTCAGGAAAATTTCAAAAACACCAATAGGAAATGAGATAATATGTAGATAATAACAGCTAAAGAGCACTGTATTGACGGTATTGATGATTACTATTGTGTGCTAAAGAGCACGGTAGTATCTGGTTAAAAACAAAATGGTCACATTTTTTTTTTTTTTTATTTTATTATACATTTATGTGCTTCCTATTGTTTTGATCTTTTGATTTGATTCATTATTGATTTTATTTTACTTTTTAAACAAAAAACTCCTAATTTCCATTTTAAAGGAAATTTCCATATTAATATTATTCAACTTTGTTTCAATTTTATTTTGACGATTAAAATTAGTATTCTAATATTTGACAAAATCAAAAAACAAAACCGTATTTAAAAATTTTAAGTCTGGAAATTGTCCTGATATTTTTTAAAATGAATATTAAAAATATTGTTACACTTCTATAAATCCTTATTACATTATGATTTACATAACATGTACATTTACATAACAGATGCTAATTTCATTTTTTTTAATTAATTTAAATTTTAGTTTAATTCAATTAAAAAATTAGTTTAACATAAAATATTTCGAAATACTTTAAATTTTTATTTAAACCTCACAAATAATAAAAAAAAATTATTAAAATATATTTTATACTTATCGATTTTTTAATGATGGCACAATTTATTAAAAATTAAAACCAAAGAATTTCAGGAATTTTATTCTATGATATATTTTTTATATTTAAAATTCTATTAATTCTCAGGAATTTTAAGGAATTTTTTATAATAAAATACATAGCAAAAAAAAATGCATATTAGAAAATGCATAGTTATTTTTTTATAAATAAAAGTTTAAAAAATAAACTAAAAAAAAAAAATAGTAACCTGTTGAAAAACAATTTTTTTTTTTTATTTTAATAAATAACAAATCAATAAGGATATTTAAAATTTATATTAGAAGTATGATAAATAACTTTAAAAGCGAAAAACTTTAAATTTAAAATAGTTTTTCAATCAAATAAAATATACATATTTGATATTAAGGATGTTTTTCAAAAAAAAAAAAATGATAAATTTTTTTAATAGTTTCACTCTGTCCGTGCTTCCTTCCTTTTTTTTTTTTTTTGAAAAGCTTTCAACACTTTTAAAGATTGAATAATTAAATTTTCCATGGAAAGATTTAAATTAATGTTGTAGAATAATGATAATTTAATGCAGCGCCTCACCCATTACGGAACAACGGTCTCATAAATTTGTAAAACGCTTTATTTTCAAATGTTTATTTATATCTTAAGTTTTACATAATATTTCTTCAATGTAAAAATATCAAGCGACAGAAAATATTTTGTTTGAAAATCAGTTCACCGTTAGAGGAAAACAATATTTTACAAGATTTTGATTCCTTCGTATCGTCAGAACGTTTTTCAGTCAGAAGAGAGAAAAGTTTTTCTTCGTATCGTGAAAACGTATTTCAGTCAGAAGAAGAGTCTGAGGAGAGAAAAGTTGTAATAAATTAGCATAAGTTATCTAAAAAAAGATTTGTACTTTTCTCACTTTAATATTTATTAAAGGTTAAAAATCGAACATTCTCTATTTTTAGACACCTGGAAAAATTTATCAAAATATATATTTTTACATAATACGTTAATGGTTTTTCTTAATTATACAGAGTTTCCTTTAAATTACGAAGGAAGATCTCTTAATTTTTCTCAATTATTTTTTACATATCCTAAGAAAATTTTTAAATCTTGGCGCAAGCCACAATATTTTAAAGTGTTTTTATTGTCTTTTCGAAAATGTGAGCTTTTTACCTTGTTAAATTTTTATATTTAAATTTATATTCAAACTTCAAAAGATTAAAGTAGAATTAAGTTTTTATAATTACAAAATAAAGTCTTCTAGATATGATTTTTAAAAGTTGAAATTTAGATTTCCTTTAGGGTAAAAATACTTTGTTCATATATGTACCGATTAGTTATATTTTTCTTTTCAAATACTGTGGTACCTCACAACATTAAAAACGTACAAAAAAACAAATCATCTAATTTATGTAATTATTTTGTTTTGAAATCGGAACTTCCGAAGTAATCATTTTCTAAAAAGTTGTACTGTATTTTCATGGAAATTCTTTAAAAGTATTATATTGCAAAAATTTGATTTTTGTCATTAAATTGGTAATTGGCATAATTTGTGACAGGTGTTTTATGTTACAGGTGACATAATTTGTCACAATCAAGTTTTACATAAAGAAACTTTAAATATTTTACTAACTTCTTAATATGAGTAGATTTTTTTCGTATTTTGTACAAATGCTGAAAGACAATACTGAGCGTAACTTATGGTATCTGATTTTAAAAATTTAAATTTTAAAAGTAAATCGAAAGATATACTCGTAAAATATTTCAAAGTGCTGCTGCAAATGTTCCTGCAATCTCATCGAAAAAATTTTATCGTTCCAACAAAGTATACCTTATCTATATATCCTATAGTTTCGGTTTTTATTTTATTTATGCCAGTATTTATTTTTTAAGTGAAGAATATTGCATTATTGATGAACTTGATAATAACTAAATTATTTATATATGTATTTGGACCCAAAATTATCATTAAAGTTATAAACTTTTATAAAAATTCTATGATAAAAAATTAAAACGAATAAAAAAAAAAAAAAAAAAGTCCTTTTTAATTTTTTTTCTCTATATCTATTGGAACAAAAACAAAATCCTACAAAACAAATTATTTATTTCATTTTTCAGTTTTACCTATTGAATTTCCACTCTTAATTTTTTTTTTTTTGTTTTTGAATGCGGCTAGGAAAAATCATTTGCAATAAAATTAAAAAGTTTTTTTGTTTTCTTTTTCATTTTCAATTTTTTATTTATTTGTTTTTTTTATTTTTAATATCATTTAATTGAATCTAAATATTCAGTTTTTTTTTTGTATTTAATAAAAAGATAAAATAAAAAGCAAAATTAACAAAATGAATGCTTTTTATATAGACAATAGACGACTAATAACAGAATTAAAATTTTTTTTTTCTTTTCACATTCTTTCCCTGGTGCCAATTTTATAATATTAAATGAATTAAATGGGAATAATTTGTTCAATTGTTTTTATATAAGAAAAAAAAAAAATATTTAAACTAAAAAATCAAATAAAGGTTCTTCATCAACAGGACGAATAAATTGATAAATCCTTCGAAAATCGCTTGTATATCTAATGATTACTTCATATATTTTTATCCTTAAAATTAAAAAAAAAAATTTTACTTTTTAGCTCAAGATTTAGTTTATTATTCAGTTTTATACAAAATTTTAAAGATTGAACTTTTATTCATTTTGTACCACCAATTCTGGCCACTTATACTGATATTAGTACCAAATTTTAAAAACCAGCTAATTACAAGGCAATATAAAAATTTAATGTCAACTGTGGTAGAAGTTTTACTTTTTCGGCATAAAATGTTTTCATTGACGTTTTATGGCTTATACGAGAAAAATCCGATATTTTTCCAAGTAACGGCATATTTTTGTCAATATTACAATTTTTTATAATTATCATTCGAAAGAACAAACTTTTGAATGGTCAAAAGAAAATTTTCAAATAGATTTATCGAATTATTCATTATTGACCAGCTACCTAATCAGATAACTTTTGTGTTTTTAAGAAAATGGACAAATTTCAAATTCATACTCTAATACATTACCGTTTCCTGAAAGGTTTATCTGCAACCGATATCAAAAAAAGTATAGATAATACTTTACGTAGTTCATCACCATCATATGAAACCATTCATTTTTGGGTACCTAAATTTAAACGTGTTCGTACAAGTATAAATCTACTCTACTTATCTCATCTCAATCTACTCTACTCTACTCTACTTATGAAAAAGCTACCAGGCCGCGTTTATTAAAATTGCCACAAAAGATCATTCGTTGGACATGTTGTGAGCAGCTTTTGGCTTTTGGCGTAATCCAAATAAATTTTTGTGTCGATTCATAACTGTTGATAAGATGTGAGTTCATTACTATATACCAGAAACAAAAAATCAATCAAAACAATGGATAGAAGCTGGCAGAAGTGCGCCAAAGAAAGCAAAAGCAGAAAAAATCAGCAGGAATGATTATGATAACAGTTTTTTTGGGATGCATATGATATAATATTCATCGTCTATCTTGAAAAAGTAAAATCAGTAAATCAGTAAGGATATATGTGCATTATTGCATCGATGGAATGACGACCACATTTTGCAAAGAAAAAACGAATTTTTCATCAAGATAACGCACCATCACACACATCAGTGACTTCTTTTTCTATCATCTAAAAAATGGCTTGCCGGAAAGATATTCACATCAAATGAAATGGTTATCGCTGAAACTGAAGCATATCTACATATTTCGAAAATCTTAAAAATTCTTATTTTCCTGACAGAAAGATATACCCGCAATTTTATTAAATATTATCTAAACTTAACAAATTGCTTTCTTCAGTTTTTTTTTTTTCATAAAGTACTTTAAGATTATATTTTAATATAAACTTACAATCTACAGATTTACCAAAAAAATTATTTTTAAAAACCACGAAATTAATTTTTAAACCCATATATACTACTACATAATACAGATGTACGTTTCAACTTTAAATATTTTAAGAAGAATTTATAAAAAAATGTAGAAAAATCATAGAGAAAAACAATTGCGCCAAAAATTAATTTTATTTTTTGTTTTACTCATATTATAAAAAATGAAAGCTTTTATTTGAATGAAAAGATAAATTTTTCTTTTTAAATTTTAAATGAGAATTTTTTTTTTTTTAACAAAAAGTTAAGTTTTTTGTCATATTTAAAACAAATATACAAAAAAAAAAAAATATAATTACTTACCACACATAAATGAAAAAATTTCTTCCTTTGACAGTAATATTAATAGTGAATAGTTTTTTTTTTTTTTTATTATATATTATATACGGATATGTTGAAAAGAGAAAGAAATAACTATATTATGTATATAAAATATGAATCAAAATTTGAATTGAAGAAATTTTTATTCTTTAAATAAAAACTTTAAAATTACGATGTCCTTTTTAATTTTTTTATGTCTTTTTTAACAACTTTTCTTAATCTTAATTTCACGTTCTTACTGCTCGACTTGTGTGTTTAAGATTTTAATTTGTTTAATGTTTTAATATATATATATGTTTTTTTTTTTTTAGAATTTAATTTTTTTTTTTTCCAAAAAATAAAAATATATTTTACTTAATTTTATTTACACAAGATATAATTGCAATATGTTTTTTTTTTTAAATTGTATATATATACTGTTAGTAAGTATATAAATTAAAGTATGAAAAAAAAAAATAACAACAACAACAACAAAAATAATACTATATGAAATGAAAATGAAGAAAAGGTAAGTATAACAAAAAAGGTATAGCTATTTCGTATTTTTTTTTGTTTTTGTTTTTTTAAATTCAATTTCAAAGAAAAGTTTTTCCTTAAATTTTATTTTGTTTTTCTAATTTTTTGTTTTTTTTTTTTTTCTGTTTCCTTTGTATTTTCTTCAGATTTTCTTTTCGGTTTTATTCAGAAAAATTTCTTCAAGCTAAAAACACACCAAAAAAAAATTAAAATACACGGGGCAAAAAAAAAAAAAAACAAAACAACAACTGTAAAACTTTCAAAAAAATAAAATAAAATAAAAAATTTTTTTAAAACTTTTTAATTTTCACTGCAATTTTCACAAGAAAAACAAAAATTTTGTTGTTTTATCTTTTACTTATTTCTTTGCTCTTTTTTATATTTTCTTAAAAAAAAATTTTTTTTTTTTTTTCATTTATTTATTTTAATTTTTTTTTCATTTTATCTTAAAGATGATAAGAAAAAAAAACGAAAATGTTTGTTACAATCACTTGTTTTACTTTTATTACTTGCCTTTTCAATATAACAAAAAAAAAAAAATTTTTTTTTTTTTAATTTTCTTTTATTTTTTAACGTATTTCTTTGCTCTTTTTTTTTTTTTTTTTTAATTTTATTTCAAAATAAAACTTTAAAATTTATCTGGTTTTGATTTGAAACTTTTTTTTCTTTTCCAACAAGTATGACAGAATTAAAATTTATGCGATCGTTCTAAAAAATAAATTTAAAACAAGAAACAAAATATAGGAGAAACAATTATTAAATTAAATAAAGATAAAAGGGCATATTATAAGCATACAAGAAAATAATTTTAAAACGCCTCAAGTAATTAAACTTAATATAATTTAATTGTGTATATAAAATATAATATTGTTTTAAGTTTTTAATTAAGAGTATTATCAGTATTAAAAGTAAATTTTACACCTAATGTTCCAAATATACTATAAATTTGGCATATTTTACACTTTATATTAATAACAATCAAAAGTTCGAAAAGAAGAAAATTAATTTTTTTTTTTTTTGCACAAAACGTCCTTTAAAAATATGAAATCAAAATTTAATGAGAAAAAAGATAGAAAAAATTTTATTCTAAAAAAGGACTCGTGATGCTTCTGATCTTTTATAGAAACTTTTGTACATTTCCAAAATACATGGGAGTAAAAAAATAATAATAATTCTTAAGTTTCTAGCTTTATACAATAATCAAAAGAAAAACTTTTTTTATATCCAATATTTAATTTAATAACTAAGATTTTAATCTATCCTATACAGTATAGAAGTTTAATACAGAATTTAAAAACAAAAATAATCCATTATAAAAATATTAAATCTTAAACCATTTTATTAAATTTATTTTAAATATTTCTAAAGAAATTATAGAAAATTTTATTTATTATAAAATCAAAAATGGCAATAAATTAAATCAAAAACGAAAAAAAAACTCTAAAAAGGACTAAGTTATATTTCCCTATAAAAAAAAAACATATTTCTGTTCCCTTACGGATCTATCATAAAAAAAAAAAAATTCTAATTTTATTTATTTTTCAAAAAATGTTAAAACTTTATTATTTAAAATAATTAAAATAATATCCTTACATTTAAAACACAAAATATATATATATATATAGATATATATATTCTTAATTTTAATTTTAAGCGAAACACTACCGATTTTCTTTTTTTTTCGAATTATTTCCTTATTTTAAAACAAGAGACACATAAAGGACACAAATAACAAAATAACAGGACTTTTTATTAATTTTTATTTTATTTTTATTTTATTTTTTTTTTCCCTTTTTTCGTAACTAATTTGTGTTGTACGTCTAATATCCGGGGATAACCGTAAGCAACTGATAAAATATTTTACAATATTTCGCAATCACACAAAATTTTCAGTTGTTTTACTTGATTCCATTCTTTCTTTATTTTCAGATGAATCGTATTGTTGGGCGGGGGTGAAAAGTGAGAGGGATAAATGAACAAAATATGAGAGAATTTTTTTTTTTGTTTTTTGGTTATGTTCCTTTTGGGTGTGAAATGGTAAAATATTGTTTTTGTTTTTTTTTTTTTTTTGGATCAAATAAAATTTTTACTCCCGCTGTTAAATTTTTGTTTTCATCAGGATCAACATCATTTTTATTGCTTTTGTTGTTATTATTGTTATTGTTTTTCTTTTAACATCTTATATAAAATGCTATTCGTTTTATTTTGAGATGAAAATAAAATTTAAGCTGAACTTAAGAGAATACAAGCCACATGAAATTATTCAAAACTCAAATTCAATAAAATATAAAAACTGAAAACAAGAGCAAAAGAGTATTTAAATTAATAAAGAGAGATATTAATAAACAGGAGAGAGAATTTGAAATTTAAAGTAATTTAAAGGAGAAACAAAAGAAGTAAAGCACTCAGAAAAGAACTAAAAATTCTCCAGTATGACAGGCGGCAGCATCCAAAACGATTTAAGCTATGCAAAAAATTAAAATGTATTGTGATGTGACTATGTGAGTATATAATATATTCAAAAGAATATATTTGTATATACACATACTGCGTGGGTGATAGGATAAGCTGTTTTATGTTGTTGTAAATACTATTTTTTTTTTTTTTTTTTATTAATTTTAGGAGAGTTTTTTTTAGATATGATAAAAATTCATTTTGGAAACTTTATGTTATATGTTGATTGTGTTTTTTTTTTTTTTTTTTTTTGTTTTTTGTAACATTTTTGTGGAACTAGTTCAGTAAGGTAAAGGTTGATTTATTATTATTTTGTTTTTTTCTTTTGTTGTACAAGGATTGTTTTTGAAAAAGTAAATAAATAGAAAGAGAAAGAAAATAAATAAAAATAAAATAAAATAAAAAAAGTAAAATAAAAACCTATATACATATATATAATATATTTGCAATAAAAGGGGAATTTTTGTTTTGGGAAATTTGTGGAAATTTTTTTCATTGCGTTCTGTAGGAAATTTTATTATTTCATTTTTATTTTATTTTTTTTTTATTTTTTATTTGTTATTGAAAAATAGAAATGGAAAATAGTAATAAGTAAATTGAATTAATATTATATAGATTTATATTATTGTATTTTTTATTTGAAAGCACATACATATATATATATTATATTACAAACATATTATTGTATGTAGGTATATAATATAATACTTATATTTTAAATATATATATAGATATTTTTATATTATTGTAAAATAGGATTTAATATGAAATTGAATATTGATATAATCTTCAAAGATTGTTTAGGAATTTTCTTTAATAAAATTAAAATTGAAAAATATATTAAGAAAACTAAAAATTTCAATTGTTTAATGAAGGATAATTTATTTAAAAAGAAAATTAACTTTTTTCAATATTGTATAAAATATTTAACATTTTTATCTATACAATTATTTTAACAAATCTAATTTAGAATAATATTGTAAATATTTTTATTATAGGTAAAAACATAAGCATAATATTTCAAAGATAAATAAATTGTACAACACTTAATACAAATATCTTAACGCAAACAATTAAGTTCTTTTGTTGCTGCTATGAAATTTTAGTTAAAAAAAATTAAATAAAAAGTTCTAAAATAATAAGGAATTCATATATTCTTTTCTTAACATTAAAATGTATACTTTTCTTTCAATAACAATTGAAATTTTTCTTTTGTTTTTATAAATATTGCATTTTATTCCAAAAAAAAACAAAAAAAATAAAGCAATACAGAACTGGATTAAAACCATGGGTTAAATACATATTAAACTGAGCTTAAACTCAAACATAACATTTTCAAACCAAAACTATACGCTTAAATTTGTAAGTTTTTGTTTGAAGTTATAAGTTAAGTTAATGTTATAAATAAAGTTATAAGTTAAGTTTGAAGTTAATTGTAAAGTTATAGTTTAAGTTCAAGCTCAACTTCATGCATTTGACCCATTATCTCCAAACTCATCAAAGTCTAATTTTATCAATGTAAAAAAATATAAGTAACAAAAAAGTAATTAGGAGACAATTATTTAGATTACCGTAACATAAACATTTAATATTAAATATATTTACGTTTAACCTAAGGTAATTAGGTATCAGTTTAGTAATCAAAATTCAAATAACAACCAAAAATAATACAAATACAAAACTGAAAATAAGAGCAAAATAATAAAGGAAAACTAATAATAACGTTAAACTTTCTGACCAAAAACAAGGAAACATTATATTTAAACAATTTTGTTTATCTTAGCATATAATATTATACTAAATTTCCTCTTTTTACATTTTTCCACTAATTTAATCCTAAGTATCAAATAATAAGATAATATTTAAAATAATTACCGATCGTTTTAATTAAAATTTCAATTTTAAGAAGATTAAATCTGATTAAACTAAAGAAAATTCTATTGATAATTTCATATTTGTAGAATTCAAAATTAAATTTTAAGTAAAACTATCTTCGCAGATCCAGTATTTAAGTAAACACACAAAACAAAATTTAAAAAAAACTAAAGAAAAACTTTATTTCAAATAAAATCCTTATTTTATTTACAACAAAATAATCACATAGAGAAACATTAAATTTCACAAGAAACAAAAGAAAAAATTTAATTCATTTTTCAAGTTCTTAAATAAAATAAATTTAATTAAACACAAATGCATTTATTAAATCTAATATAAAACCTTAAAATCGTCTTAAAATTATAACCCCTTAAAATCCTAATGTTATTTGATGAAAATTTCAATTTATATTAAGATATTAAAAATTATCATTTAATACAAAATAATTTTTCTCTTTTTTTTTTTTTTTTTTTTTTTTATACCATTATCATAAAAAATCATCTGCTTTTCACAATTTTATATTAAAAATTTTATCATAAATATTTAAACAAAATATTGTTTTTATTTTTTATCTTTAAAGGAATTCAGTTTTTTTTTTTATTAGGGTTCGATATATTTATCCTTTAAATGATATTTTTAAAGATTTTATGATAAATATTTTGAATATGGATTTTTATTTTATTTTGATTTAAAATAAATAATTATTAAATTTTAATAACTGACAGAATATCTATAAAATTTTAAAATTTAAATAATAGATTATTCATATAGACCTAATCAACGTAATCATTTTATGATAAAAAAAGAAATAGAAAAAAAAATTTTTATGTAAAAAGTTCTTAAGTGTCTTTAAAAAAATTTGAAAATATAAAATATTGAAATTCGTGATCATAAAAATTTTCTATCTTTTGCTCTTTATTCATTCCTTATATCCATATTGTATATAATAGAAAAAGTTATAAAGGTTTAACACATTTGTATATACATATAGGTTTAACACGTTTGTATATAAAGGTTTAACACATTGGCGTTTTACCACATCGGCAGCGCTAACCCCTCAATTGAAGGAACGACAAATAATATGTGAAATTTATGTTCATGCTGTTTGAGGAGTGTAAAATATTTATTATAAAATTATTTGATACCGTATTAAATATCTACAAGATTTTCAAACATTAAAATGAATGATGCATTTTACAAAAATAATTATATTTCTCGTTTAATTAAATACTTTTAATATTCTTTTTATTGTATATTCATTTTTAGCACCGACTGACAGATTATATTTATACATAATATATTCTATACATAAATATGTACCATATCTAAATAAATTTTTAATAAAACATAAAAATGTTCAAAAATTTATTAAGTATATATAACTTAATTATCCTTACATCTAGACTCTACTATTATACTACTTGTTGACAGTTAAAAAAAAAAAAAAAAACAAAAAAATATTCCTTTCTTTTTCTAATAGTCTTTTATTCTTATTGGTTAGTTAGGATATTTATACATGGGTGATATTTTAATAAAAAGAAAAGAAATAAAATGAAAATAAATATTAAAACAAAGTAGTTATTTTAATGCACTGGATAAAATTTTCTACCGACAATAGTTATACAAGATTTACCAGCTTTATGATGGCTTTAAATGGGATGAACACACACAAAAAAAAAAAAACAAAAACCAAAAAAAAAAAAACATAACAACATACATTAAGGAAAAGCGGAATGTCCTTTTAAATCCTAGCTATTTAATTTAATCTAAAATATTACTATAAAATTTTCTGTCTCTTCCTAATACTACTAACGATTGTAGTCTTATAGAACAGTTTAGTATAAACAGTTTTTTTTTCTTTTAAAGTAAAACTGTGCTTAAATATTTCAGTTGAAAAGAAAATGGTACTAGGATATGGATATAATTTAATGTGAATATATAATGGTAATGGTAATGTTTAATGTAGTAAGAGATTTTGTTATTATTGTTGTTGTTAAAAAAGAAAAATCGGCCATTTTTTAAGGATTTCAAATGTAGTAGAAAATATGCTACATTTTTATTATAACATAATGAATTAAAAAAAAAAAAAATTGTATGATATACTTGGTAATATCATATGTATTATGAAATCAAATATTTGGACAACCCATACCTGCTTTTTTCATGGGTAAAGTTATCTTTTTTTAAAGTTTTTTTATTATAATTGACAAAATAACCCCTGCTTTCATAAACATTCCATACTAATTACAATTCGGTTTTATTATCGCTTCTTTTTCGTTTTTAGAAAATATCCATGATTTTATCTGTAGAATTTGAATTTTTCTTTTATAAATTTAAATATTTTTAACATATATGCAGAGCTACGGTCACAATCTTACTAAATTGACATTAACATTGGATTTTAGAAGTAGAATAGAAGAAACACTAAAATTAAGAAGAAAATGGGAAACTAACATATTTAAAGAACCTTCCCTGGTAAACTGTTCTTACAGGAAGACTTTGTTACTCCTTTTTTAGCCTTAATCGAGTTTATCTATATTCCTAAAGAATCTCCCACTAATATTCTGGATCCGCTCTTTCTATTTTTCCTTAAATTGCCTGAAACTGCCTTAAATTTTCATATATATACAATTTTATTAATTATAAATATCGTTTAAATTAAACAAAAAAAAATATTTGCAAACTTCTACAATAAAATGATTATACGCATACATATACAATAAATGAAAACAATATCCTATAGTTGTTTTGTATAAAGACATGTTTGTAATTTATAAAAGTTGGTAATGCATGGTTCTGTTTTTCTCATAACTTTTAAAAAGAAATAATAAATTCATCGCATCTTCTATTGTAAAATTTTAAGCTAACAACTCAATGTAGTTAAATGTTGTTCATTTTATATGGGCTTTATATTTATATATATAATAGGCTTTTCAATCTATACATAATATTTTACTATATTTTATTACAATTTTGCTAAATTTTTACATGGCAATGAGTTTATTTTTAAATTTAAACAAAATCTTTTAAAACAAAAATTATTTTTGATTCTTATAAAAGCAGTAATACTTTAAGAAATAATTAAATGTATAATACCCCATTTTACAATTTATTTCCTCCATTTTCTTCCCTAACTTCCTCACCCATTCAGTCAAATTTACACCACAATGAAGAAAGGAATCCTTTTTTTGAGTTTGACTAGCGCATAAAAAACGAAAAATATATAAAATAATAATCCAAATACTTGCATGATAAATCTCTAAAATTTAACACGGGTTTTAGAAATTTAAAAATAAGGTTAAAATAAGTACAGCCTTCTAAAATAACCGCAATTGCTTGAGTAATAAATAACTTTTTATATACGCGCTTTATGAAATATCATAGAGTGAGGATTATGGTTATTATAGGCTTATCAATTAATAAATGCTAAATTTACTGATAGATACTAATTCTAATTAAAAATTTAAAAAAAAAAAAAAAATTGAAAGATGATTGATGTCTAAACTTTTTCAGAAGGTATAAGAAGAAAACAGAATTCGCGGTATTATAACAAAAAATATGTTGTACTGTTAGAAGTTTCAGCGATTTTACTTTGCGATGGTGATCACAGGTGGCGAACTGAAAAATTTTACTGACTTTTATTGTTTTATTAATCATTCCCGATTAAATGTAAAATGATCGTATTATATCATTACATTAAACAAATTTTCCTAGTTTTAACATTTAATTTCAGTGTGATTGTAATCTTCTTTTTATAAAATTTTTCCTTAATTTTTCCTTCACTTTTAAATATATTAAAAAGAAAAATCTTCTATATTGTACATATAATAACTTTAAAGAAAATTTCAAAAAGCAGACTACAATAAATAAAAAAAAACTTCAAAAGCAAATCGTTAAAAATGATTTCCTCCATTGTACATCCTTTTGTTTCATATTTTTCATAAAAATCTTGAAGAATTTTTTGAAGCGTGTCCAATTAATGCTGTAAAACAAAAAGAAAAAAAAAATTGTTCTAAAATATGAACTATTAAATATAATATGATAATATAATAATACTATTGGAAAAATTTTAAGTACTCAATATATGTCTAACGTTCCTAGGACAACAAGATCATAGGATAATAAAATACAAACAAAAAAAAAATTACTTTCGCACAGTTTCATTGTTTTTAGTTCTGTGTTTTTCTTTTTTCTTGTTTATTATTTCCTTTTTATAACATCCTTTATTCAATTTTACTTCTCAATTGTATTGCTATGAAATAACATTGTTATTAAAATTTTCTTTATTCTTATTCAATTTTAATTCATAAGTTTCCCTTTAGCGGATATAATTTGCTATTCGGAAAAAAAATAAAATAAACGAAAAAGAAAAAGAAAAATTTTGATCTTCGGCTGTCAATAACTCATACAACAAAAATGAATATAATTTTGAAAATAAATTACATATATACACCAGGATATAAAAAATGATCCCACATATATTTTTGTTTTGTTTTATTGCCTATGAAATTTAAAATATAAACTTATATAAATTGATGTCATACGACTTTTTAAAAGCAAAGTGAAAGTTTGACAAGCTCTTCTATAGTAAGTATTAAAATTTGGAAAAATTCAGATAAATTTAATCAAATATAATACAAATAGATTAGAAATAAACTGCAGAACTCAGTTATAATGAATGACAAGCTAATATATATACAAAATTTAAGAATCACGAACAAAATCAAATGATAGAAGATATTCAATATATGTATTTACAAATCATTATTTTGTAAATACATTCTTATAAAAATATTCTTATTATTTTGTCTAATAGTGTACAAATATATAATAAAAGAAATGAGCACTTTAACAAAGTACCATTATTTTCTAAAAGATTTTTTGAAACAATAACATTTTGGTTTTAACTTATGTAAGAAAACTTTTTAGACTATCTGGCGATTTTTTTTTTATTATTTTTTTGTCCCTCCTTCTCTTTCTCCATTCAGTCTTTTATGTTATATTTAAGATACAATAGAACAGAAAGAGTCTTAAATCCTTCTAGGCTTATAAAATTATTTTGTAAAATGAAAGTAACAGTGTTTCCGGGAAATAAATATTTTTTTTTTTTTTTACTTTTTATTTTGTTGTTCCTTCTAATATTTTTCATTTTCATTTTTTTACCTCATTGTCTCTCTGCTTTTCTTCATTTTTGCGAATTTTAGTTTAACATTTTTTTCAATGCTATCCATTTTATCTTTTTTTTTTATCACAATGGTCAAAACAAAAAAAGTTGTAGGGCGGGTATATACAAAAAACAAAATACCCCTGAACCAAAAAAGATCCAATCGACGAGACATTATAGCTAAAAGCTATAATCTCTTTTCATCTTTCAGTCTCTATCTTTATTTTAATTCAATGAAATTTTATTATCCGTGTATACAAAAGGAAAGGACATCCTGCAGTTAAATACAAAAACAACACTTATAAGAGTTACAAGCATAATAATTTTGACATAAATAAATGAAAAAAAAAAAAAAACAAAATAAAAAAATAAAAACAAAATAGGTAATATCAAAAATCAGGAATAAACTGGAAAATAAATGGTAAAAAATTTAGAAAAATAGGAAATTTCGGACATTAAAAATGCGAAAAAATGAAAAATGTTCGAAAATTTATTCCAGAAAAACAAAAAAAAAACAAAACAGTAAGAAAAACACCTAAAGACATCAAAGTTAATTTTGTCCATAAATGTAGATCTTCTTCAATTTAACTGTAACTATACCAAATATTATTACAGTTATGAAAATAGAAAATAATATAAAGAAACATAAATCAAAGGTTAAATGGTAGCTATCAAAAAAATGGATTTAATGTTAAAAGCATGTCTGTATATTACGTCTGTAAAAGTTCAGAAAACAAAAGCAAGGAAAAACAAAAATCCTTATTGTATTTTATAATATTATAGAATCTTCTATCAATATTTTCTTTTAAAACTTATAGGCCATCTCTTTACTTATAACCATTAACGAGACATTTTTTAACATAGATACTACGAAAACCAATTAAAAATTATAAAGATCTAAATAAATAAAAGCCTATAAACTATGTTAGAAAATTAAAACAAAAATGACTCTTCTACCACTCGAAAGCCTAATAAATAATTTAAAAATAACAACCTATAATAAATTCAAAAATTTAAAATCCTAATTTTTTTTTGGTAAATAATCCTGAAAAGAAATTTTAAGTGCACTAAAATCTTTTTTACAATACTCAAATGAAATCGAGACTTTTGTCCTAGAAACTTATTATTAAATGTGTACGATTACTTTTCAATATAATTCAACTTCAATTTTATTAAACTCTTTCAAACCGTATCTGATATAAAACTTTGCCGTTTATTTTTAATTTTTTATCCCTAACTGTATATTTACAAAAACAAAAATAATAATAATACAAAATAATACTAAGATAAAGATAACAAGATTTATTCGTTACAAAAAGAAAAAAATACATACTAACCGAAAAAGATCCTTTTAGAATAATTCCGTTTTGTCCTTCAAATTAAAACAATAACAAGAAATACACAATGGTAAAGATAAAATAAAAACAAATATAACAGTGAACCGAAAAAAATATTGTACCAGAAAATTTTTTTTTTTTTTTTTGCAAATATTTCAAGGCAAAATGGATAATGTCCTTGTTTTTTTCTTTTCGTTTTTTTTTTTATGAAGTGTTTGTTGCTAAAGATAAGAAAAATTTTCTTATTTATAATATTAGCTAAACGGTAAAAAAAAAAAATTTAATTTGAAGAAAATTCATGTAACTGATATCCTTATAATAAGAAAGACCTAAAAAAAAGCTAGCATTTTCTTAAATTTCTTTCCTAGATTTAATTTTCTTTTGTTTGTTATTTTTTTTTTCTTTCTGTTGATAGGGTTTCATTCATTTCTAGTCCTGTCCATTTAATTAATTTGTTCGGTTTTGCATAATGTTATGATTCGGTTTTTCAGTTTGACTCATTCCTTAATTTTTTTTTTATTTTACTATCCACCATCAAAATGGATATAAATATTAAAGATCATGATTATAAGGATCAAAAGATTTGACAACGAAATTTTGCAAGCTTTCTTATTTATTTTTTTTTTTTGTTATATTTGTTTTTGCCAAGGATAAACAAGGATAATAATATATAAACATATAGCTTTGACATTTATGAATGTTTTAAAAATTATAGTACTCTGATGTTTTTATTATGCTGCTGATTAAAGAAAAAAAAAAACAAAAATAAAAAAAAATAAAAACATAATAGGAAAAAGTGATAATGCAAATATTTTTAAGAAGAAAAATACCAAAAATTGAAAGTTTTGTTTCCTTTTATCTTTGATAAGAAAATGAAAAAAAGAGTGATTCGGTTTTTTTTTTTCTTTAATTTATAAAAAGTATTAATTAACATAATTAAATTTATAAAAAAAAAATCTTAAGATATATTATAACAAGGTAGAATGTAAACCAACGGTTTTTAAAAGCGCACATTTCCAAAACTCAATACAAACTGTTTAGAAGTGTGACTTACACAAAAATTTGAAAATTTCATATAATAAGAAAAAATGTGAAAATAGGACATTTTTGAAATTTTGAGGGGCCGTAAGTCTGGAATCCTATATAACTAAGAAAAGCCGTTAACACACGTAAAAATATATTATTGAACCTTTAATTTTCATGTCTTGCCGAAGAAAAATTTGTACAGGTGCCTAAGTTACAGGTGTCTAAAAATAGCAAATTTTCAATTTTTGAGGCGTAATAACTCTTAAAGAGGGGGTGTTACCAAAAAATTTTCTGAGGAAACTTATACTAATTCTAAAAGTTCTTTCTTGTCTCAAAATTTCAGGTTCTTATCTAAAGGGGTGCCGGAGTTATGAAAAAAGAAATTTCATGCAAAATGTGGTTTTCACATAACGGTAAATTTAAATAGTAAATTACAAAATATTACATAATTTTGATACTGTTTTATTTAGATAATAAAAATTTCGATCTTCTGGCGGTTTTAGATTGCAAAATTATTACGCAGAGCCCGAGATATATACATCTGAAAATGGGGCTTTTTCGCAATTTTGAAGAGCTGCAACTTTGGAACCCTTTACAATTAAAATAAACCTTTAACACACGTAAAAATATATTATTGTAGCTTTAATTTTTATATCTTGCAGAAGCAAAATATGTACAGGTTCCTAAGTTACAGGTGTTTAAAAATAGCAAATTTTCAATTTTTAAGCCCTAATAGCTCATAAACAGGGGGTGGTCCGAAAAAATTTTCTGAGCAAACTTATACTAATTCTAAAAGTTCTTTCTTGTCTCAAAATTTCAGGCTTCTATCTAGAAGCGTGCCGGAGTTATGAAGGTAGAAAAATCATGCAAAATTTGGTTTTCACATAACGGTAAATTTAAATACTAAATTTAAAAAAATTGTATAATATTGATATTAATTTACAAAGCCAAAAGAAATACCTGTCGAATGACGTTTTCAGATTGAAAAAATCTTAAGCAGAACATAAGATATATGCATTTAAAAATAGGGCTTTTTCAAAGTTTAAGGGGCTGTAGCTCCGTAATGGGGGGGGCTACATGAAAAAGTTGTTCCACAAAATTATTTTTTTTATGAGACCTACCTATGGTTAAAATTTTTTTTCTCTATCTTTAACGGTGTAGAAGTTTTGTAAACAGACGGACGGACGGACGGACGGACGGACAGAGTGAAACTAATAAGCACATTTTTTCAAAATTTTTTTGGAAATGTGCTAAAAAAGGATAAATAAAACTAAAAAATTATATTTCAAATAATTAATAAAAAATATCTTGAGATATTATCAAAAACTGAATTTTTCGTTATTACGAATCTTTAAAATGGCTTCTAAAAGAAAAAATTTTTATGAATGACCTTAATAATTAATGTATGTATATACATATATAAAAGAATATAAAATATTGTAATGTTGAAGCAAAATATTGAAATTATTTAAAGCTCATGAGTCATCACTCTCAACAATTGAAATACTTGAAAATTCATAAAGATACCCAAAATAAAGATACGCTAAACATATAATGAATACTTATTCGAATTTGGTTTTAAATTTATATTTTGAACATCTCCTATTTCATAAAAGGATAATTCTAAATGACTTAAAGCTACAAAATCAATAAGTCAAAAAAAATAGTACAAAACAAATTAAAAAGAAAGATTTAATATAAACAGAAATTAATTATAATTTTAATTAACATCAAATAAAAATAACAATAATTTATTATCCTTTATTTTTTATATTAATTTTCTTTTTGAGTTGGTATTTTACATAATAGAAATTATAATTTTCATTACCATTTCAATGTTTTTTTTACATGTCCTTATCCTCAACTATATTATGTTCTCTATACTATATTATGTACTCCTTTCACTTTATATAAAGAAATTAAAAAATAGTATTGTAATGTTATTTAAAATTCAATAGTCATTAAAGAAAAATGACAAAATGAAATGAAAATTTTCTACTTTTAACCAAATTTTCAAATAGCCTTTTGATTAGCAATTATTGAAAAATTCATGATAATAAACTTGAAATTATATTTTTTTTATTTTTAAAATAAAAAAGAATTTCCATAATTTTTATATATTTTAGCAAATGAGTTTATTCTTTTCTATCTTTTCTAATTTTCAAGGGAAGATGATATATAACACACGGAAAACAAATTTGATTGGATGTAATTTAACCCCTTTTCTAACTATGTTTTAATACAAAAATAAAAAAACCTTTTTTTAGATATTATAAATAAAATTTTTAAAATTACAGGTACTAATCTTATAATTTGTTGATTTTATCATAATTTTAATTTAGACCCCCAATAGTAGGACTTGGATCCACTTAAATTTCCAGACTCAAATTATTTTAGCATCAACTATATCGCAAGAGTAACATTTAAAGCAAATTTTATTTAAATCTTAGACCAATTATATATAAGTGCTCTAGAAGTCTAGAACATATCAAATAATATTCGTATTCGGATATTTTAAGATAGACCCACTGAAACTATAGACTTCAAATTTTGTATCCTGATGCAGGAACCTAAGACCAACCCGTATACAAAATTTGTTTGAAATCCGAGACTTTTTTTTTATTGTCTGCAGGCGTGGTTTTTTAGAACACATCATATTTTATTCGAACATTATGAGGCGATTCCACTACAATTTGCAACCTCAACGTTTTTTGCAGAAGTCCTAATCACAACAGTAACCTCTGTACTAAATTTCATTCTAATCGGATAAGGATAAAATGAATTAAACAAAAACGTACGCGGACGCGAAATTTTCAAAAAGAAAATGTTTTTTC
Organism: Poecilobothrus nobilitatus; assembly: GCA_947095535.1. Classification (NCBI taxonomy): domain Eukaryota; kingdom Metazoa; phylum Arthropoda; class Insecta; order Diptera; family Dolichopodidae; genus Poecilobothrus; species Poecilobothrus nobilitatus. The sequence continues at coordinate 13,648,887 of OX352773.1, read as the reverse complement.
ATTTTTTTTGAATTATACACCCTTACTTTCAAAGGGTTAAAAATTGTTTTCGATTGTCCTTTACTATATAAATATAACTCAGCAAATAACTATAAAGCAAATCAAAATAAAAACCAAAAATATCAAATCCTTTTTTTTCATTTTTTTTTTTTTTTTCATTCGTTCGTTCATTTAATATTCATGTTCTGAATAACAATTACAGATAAAAATCAAATGACCTAATTTCTATCTATTCTATCAATTTTAGAAAAATAATCATAAAAAAAGTAACAAAAATAAAATAATATTTAAAAAAAAAATCAATTTTTTCGAAATTTTTACTAAATTGAAAATTTGTATTAAAATAAAAATTAGAAAAAAACAAAACAAAATAAAAATAACGAAAATTGATTCATTTCCTCTTCTTTTTATTAGATGTTTTGTCATTATATCATGTACAATTGATGTCTATTCATTTCAATTAAACAAAATAAAATTTAATTTAAAAATATGAATAAATTTTATAAATAATTATTTAATTTTTGTATACGAGTATACAAATTGAAAAACAATAGAAAATATACTCATATTATATAAAATTAAATTTTCATTTTAACCCTTATATAGTTCATAGATAAACTATAGATTGGATAAATGACTAAGGTAGAACTTAAAAAAAATCAAGTTCAAATTTTAATAAATAAAAAAAGCATAAAAGAATCCATCAATTATAATTGATTTTGATTCGTGCTTTATAACTCATAAAATTATTATAAACAAAATATTATATTATGTAAACAGGACTTCAGTAACTGTAATGATTGGAAAAGAACCTCAAACTGCTTAAATTGCTAGCCTAATATGTTTGTATTATACATTTAAACTTATATCTTTTATGTATTATTAATTATAAGCAATTTAAAATTTAATTAACCAAGAAAAAATTAAAGTCCTTTATGATTTTTTTTTTTTCTCTTTTCCTTATTCCTATAAGGAGCATAGGACATCCATTAAGTCATTTATTATATTTGATAATCATTCATATTTGATTAAGCTTCAGTTGCATTATTTCACTAAGCCGTTGATTACTCGGCTGTAGCTATTGTATAAGACTAGGCGTTTCTTTAGTTCTACGCCATCTATTATGTTACACAAGAATTATTTTATTATTATTTAATTATATCTGATTATTATTTACAATCTGATATTAATTATAATTTATAAGACATATATATTTATTTTTAATTTAATTATATATTATAAGAAAAATCTATACTATTTATTAATATATATAACACAGCCGTAATTTAAACCCGAGACCTTTCATATGAAAGGCCGATGTCTTAACCACTACACCATTGGCTGTCCTTTATGCTTTATGGTCCTTTAGAAAGTTTATATATTTAAAAAACCATCTACTTGTATAACATAATCTAAAACAATTTAAAGATTTTTTTTCTTGTAAACTCTGCAAGATGATTTAAAAAATATTTAAGAAAAATTTAATTATAAAATAGGACTGCAAGTTTGGAGATTAAATTTGAAACCAGATAGTCCCGTTTGTATAACAGTTTGAGTAAACAATTTAAAAATCAGTTTAAATTGAAATCTCGAAAATAACAATTTACTTGAAATTAACTTAAATTTGTCAAGTTAATTTAATTTTTTAATGACTTAAGTATAGCAGAGCATCATTAAAAGTATGTAATGGAAGCCGAAAATAAAAAAGTGTATATAATATATTGAAAATTATACAAATCAGATTAAAATACAAATGAATATATTTATTTAACAAAAAGAAGATGAAATTTTCCTTTTCAACCATAACGTAAATTTCACTATTTCTTTTCTTTTTTTCCACTGTTTTTTTTTTAATTATATTTTTATAAGAATTCATTTTATAACAATAAGAACTCACTTTATAAGAGTTCATATTATTATTTTTGTTTCGTTACTGTTTCAAACATTAAAAAAAAAAATACAAAGCCTTTGCTATGACTTTAGATTCAAAAAATCAACTGAATCAGAAAATAATTTTTATTTAGCTTCGGTCAAGTCAACTTCAAGTCAAGATACGTTTATTATTAGCTGGAAGTAAGGTTCAGGTATGCTCGAAACTGTCATATAAACATACATTTTGAACTTTAAATTATCAAACAAAATTTTTAATTTATTGGCGGTGGTCATTTCTAAAATTTTATTGCATTTTCATATTATCATATTTTAGTTTAAAACTTTAGTTTTTATATTTTTGTTTTTGGTTTTATTTTGTCAAAAATAGTGAAATTATGTAATTATACCAATTTTGTACCTGTTCGGGCATTTCCAATTTACTTTGATCAAGATATTTTAATTTACTATATTTTATATTAGATATCGAACTTAATTTTGTGCCTAAAACGTTAATTTTAATTATTTTTTACATTTACATTTTATGCATTATCTTATACATTATTATTGTTCATTCTGACTAATATTGTTTTTTTAGCTTAAATCGTTAAATAAATACTCAATACCCTCAAGGTTAATAAAAAAATTATTTAATTGTTATTGTCCTTACAAAATTGTATTATAGATACAAAAGGATATAGGATAAAAATGATGTGTCTCTCCTCAAATTTCATATTTTTTAGCCGTTTTACTCAATTTTAACAAATATTTAATTTCAATTGGAAATTTTTAAATATAATATTTATACCAAAATTTTTTAAACATTATATATATACACACATTTTTTTAAAATGGTGACATTCTTTTCATGCGGTTAAATGTTCATGTATCATACAGGATTTAAAACAAAATTTCCCAGAAATATTTAATTGAAAATATTAAATTTTATAATTTAATGGTAAGGGTAATTACCATTACCAAGGGTAAGGGTAAAGGTAAATTTTTGTTTAGTGTAAAAAAAAATCAAATTTAATTCTTTTCTGATGTGATCCATCTGATACCCCATACAAAAATATTTGAACAACTAAAAATTATTTTAAAGAACGGTTATTCCTTATTTTCCGCTATCTGCTATAATTCTGCCATCAAAATAATAAATATATTTTCGTTCAAATCTTTTTTTACAATAAACGAATCTAGCAAGACTTTTAAAAAAATTACTTTATATACTTTCGGCAGCTACTTATGATTTTGAACTACTAGTTACTACCAATTTGATATGATGGTTATTTAAAATTAAAGTGTTTTCCAGTCTTTTTTTTAGTTTTCTTTTTCCTTTCTACTTTCCATTTCAGTTCAAATAATAAAGTAACCCTTTACTATTCGTACTTTAACAGCTATAAATAGAGTTAAATGAAGCTACTTTACTTGCAAAGTAGAAGATGCAATCCCCTATACAGAAGCCGTATAATTTTCTGGCATAGGAAAGTACAAAATAAGGAGAAGCACTAAAAATGGAAGAAAAAAACTGTACGAGCGAACTATAAAGTGAAAAATGAGGACTCAGACTATTTAAGAAGTTTCTCGAGAACAAAATATGAAAAAAAAAAAACGAAAGATCCAGTAATTCAAATAAAAATAAATTGAGAATTCTAAGAGGTTTCCTGTAGAGACACTGCCGGTTAAAACGGCCATTAAAGAAAGCCTGAATAAAGAATGGCTTGTGCATCTAGAAGCATACTACTTTAACTTAGATCAACTGCCAGTAATAAACTCTCTACAGAACTCTCTACTTGATAAGGGGCAATAAAGCTGACAGAAACATCATAAATCAGAGAGAAAGTCAACTATACACAAAGAAATTAGGGGAGCACAAAATAGAGACATAAAAGGTTACTTACACTGCTTTTCAAAATAATCTAATCTAGTACTCGTATAATCCTTTTTACTCCTATAAGAAGTATAAGGCATCCACTGAGTTTCTTATTATTCATATTTTAATTTAGCTTCAGTTCTTTTTAATCATAATTTTCTTTTATATGTAAGGCATTCTCTAAGTCACTTATTATTCATATTTGGCTTAGCTTTAGATTCTTTTTCATCATTATTTTTATGAAGCCGTTTATAATTCGGCTGTAACTATTGTACATGATTATAGAATATATAAATATTAAAATTGGGCTCTAAATTAGTGGAAACATTCCAAAATTAACTTCATTTTGAAGTTAAAAAAAAAATAAGAATGTTAATGATGGCATGAATATCATGTTGAAATGCATTCGCTCATAAATGAAAGTTTTCTTTTTCAATTATATTTTGTGTAAAATCTTAAAGGTGTTATAAAATTTTTTTGTATATTCAAAAAATTACATACTTAACTTATTAAAGGATTTCAAAAAACAATTATAAAAAACTAATTAATAATTTTTATTTCAATATTTCATATTTTTACATTTTTATAATTAAAAAACTTTTTTTTTTATCTTACTTTAAAGTTTACTTAAAAAATATGTTTAAATATTTGCAATATTAACTATTCATTTATTCAAATTGATCTTTTGCATATTTAATAATTATTAGAAATCTCTTTAACTTAAAACATTTTTTTTCTTTTATATATTAATTTATATATATAAAAAAATTTAAACTTATATTAAAAGAATTTTTTTTAAAAGAAACTTAAAGGCTTATGACAAAACCACAAATTTCAATTAAATATGATAACATTTTTTTTTTTATTCTGGTTTTCAATTTATTTCTTAATTACTATTTTTTAATTGGAATAATATTTAATTTTTAAAAGTATTAGTAAAAATATCCTTTTGTTAGTCATTAAAGTTTAAAAGTTTCATTCTTAATATTTTATTGCTATAGTATTAAAATAAATTGGAATTTAAAAAATTTAAAAAAAATATAAAATTATTTTTATACATTTAATAATTTTATTAAGAAAAATATTTTAGTTTAATTGACTTATTGAATAATTAATATAAAAAAAATATAAAAAAAAAATAAAATAAAAATATACAAAATTGTTCCTAAACAAAAGTGATATTTCGATATTATTTTTGCTATAATTGAAAAAAAAAACTAAAATTGTCAACCCCTAAAAGTATGCAACCAAATTTCTTAAATTTTATTAGACAGTATCAAGAATGTTATCTTGGGGGGGTTTCGGTAGCCTAGTGGGTAGGCGTGTGGCGTATTAACCGAAGGAGTGTGGGTTCGATGCCTGCACAGGTCGTAAGTGTTTTTTTCTTTACATACCCCGCTTACGACCAAATATAATGTAAATATATAGTATATAATATAAACAAAATAAATAATATAAGTATATAATTTAATAATAGTATAAAAAAACCTATAATGACCTTAGTAGCCGATGGTTCAATAATATTGCATTACATTTATGTATGTAATATTAATATAAATAAATAAATAAATGTACTCTTGGGGCCTCGGTGGTCTAGTGGTTAAGCACGTGGTTTATTAACCGAGGGATTGCGGGTTGAAATCCTGCACAGGTAGCAAGTTTTATTAATTAAAAACAAATCCCCTTTGCTACCAAATATAGCTTAAATATAAAATATATAATATAAACAAAATAAATTATATTAGTGTATAATTTAATAATAGTATTCGACCTGTATAAATGACCTTAGTAGCCGATGGTTTTATAATATTGCAATATCCTATGTACTTTGTGATATTAATATAAATAAAAAATAAATAAATTAGAAATAGATAAATAAATAAATAATTATGCGTAGGAGACTTTGTTAGCCAAATGAGCCTATTGGTTAAGCAATGCTTATTAACAGACGGAATGACGTAAGTTCAAATACTTTATATGTAAGAAGTTCTTTTAATTGGAGGAGAAAAAATTACTAAAATAGTAAATGTTCTTAACAAATTTCCCTTGCTACCTAATACATAGTGTAAATGCATAATATAAATAAGATTAATAATATTACTGTATAAATTAATGATATGATAACAACCTAATAGTGGCTTTTCTAGCCAATCATTATATTTGGCTTCAACCTTTTCATACAACCTCACTTCAATATATGAGCACTTTTATATTCAATCGGTTTTTATTTAGGTAATTAGATGGCCAAAATTTGACAGGTTTCACTGTATACTACGAAAACAAGTACAGATGTAAATAAGTAATTTCAATCAAAATATTTTCTTATTTTATATTTTGTTTAGAAAAATTTTAATTTATGGAAATTGTTCCAAAAAAAATTTTAAATATTTAAAATTTTTATAATATTAGATAAAATATTATAATTATTTTTAATTTATTTCAATAAAAAAAATATTTAAAGAATTTTTATTAAAATACAAGTTTTTTTTTAAAATTTTATCTACAGTACAGCAAAGTATTCTTAAAATTTCTCAAATATATAGAGGTTAAGTGGCTTCAGTGTTGTCAACTAGATAGAATACAAATAAGATTTAAATAATATTAAATAATTAAATAAATTTGTTTTTTTTTGCTAATCAGTTGAGCTGAATCTCTTCTTATGAAAGTTCCTAATAAAGCATAAGTTCGCCTCTTATTGGAATTTCTAGTCCATATTTAATAAATTTTAATTTCGTCTAACGACTATTACTTCAAAATGTCAACTAACGACTATAGTTGACATTTTGAAGTTAGTACTCTATGGTTAAACTTTTATAATTTGGCTTTTTAGCTCTTTTGACCTTATTGATTTATTCTCCGTTTCTTAAATTCCCTTTCAGTTTTATTTTTACTCAAAGTAACCGATTGAAATTTTGCCATTTTCTCAGTTTTGCTTATTTAGTTACATTAATTTAAATCTTATAACAATTTCATATGTGTGAACATATAGCATTTCCTTTTTAAAGTATAGAAAATTTGGCTCATTTCCAAGAAGAATTATTAAAATATCAGTGTTTATAACATAGAAAATATTTAAAAATTAAGAAATATAAGTTCATTGACTTTTTATAATTTAAATAAATTTTATTATTTCAGAATAATAAGTAATTTGCTGGTCAATTTATTTTCTAAATGGAATTAACTTATTTTTAAAATTATAAAAAATGTCAAACTTAATTTATAAAGTTCAATGACTTCTAACATTTTTTTTTTTGCATCATTCTTATTACACTTTATTTTACTTAGTATAATATATATACACAATATTAATCATAGAAAAACTTAGACTTCACTTCGTTAGACATCAAATGATATACTGCAGATTTGTCCTAAATTCAATACTTCTGTAAAATATTTCTCCTTCTTGTTACTTATTATCAAACATCTTTCAAATTACATAAATTATTAAGGTGTTAAAATGACAATCTCATTTTTAAAAAGTATGCAAGAAGTACAAAAGAAAAATAAATCATTGTAATACTAAATTTAAAAAAAAAAAAAAAAACTATTTTGATATTTTTAGGGCGCCATCATGTAGTTATTCCTCTTTTAAAAAAAAAAATAAATTGACAGGATATTTATTCAAAAATTGAATGAAAGAAAGAAATTCCATTAGACTATTTATATAACTTTTAAATAATGAAAATAAAAAAAAAAAAGCATCAGAATTTCTTTTTGATAATATTATAATAATAATAATATGTTGCGCTTTGAATCACGTGTGTATATTTTTTTGGAACAAAAAAATTTGACTTTTTAAAGAATAATCATTATTTCCTTCAACATCTAAACATTATTACCTTGAAAAATTAACTTTGTATAAATATCATCATTTGCTTCAATAGTTGTAAAGTTATTGCTTACCTGTTTCTTCTGTTTTTTATATAATGAAAAAAAAATGTTTTTTTTTTGACTTCATGAATTGTCGGACTTTTGTACAAAAAAAAAAAAAAATAAACCAAAAAACCAAAAATGAAACAAAGAACTGTAAAGGAAAGAACAAGGCACCTTTCAAATCATTCTTTTAAAAAAAAAATATTCATTTTTTGTGTTTTTTTTTTTTGTTCCTTTTTTTTTTATTCTTTTTCTTACTTTTTTATTTTATTGGAACATAAATTTGAATTACATCCTTTCTAGAATTATTTTTTTTTTTATTTCTTATTATTCCCAGTATTTTTGATGAGTTTTTAAGCTAAAATCGATTTTTATTAGAAATACGTCTGTTCTTTGGAAAACAACATACATTTACATTATGACTAACAACAATGTTATATGGGGCTTTGTTTTTTTTTTTTTTATAGTACAGAGGTTTTTAAACGGTTTTTTAGTGAAAAATAAATAAATTTTATCAATTATGTATTTATTTGTGTAATTTTTTCGTATTTTTCTTAAAAAATGAAATGAGTTAAAAAAAAAATGTTTGCAATTTAAAATATTTTATGTTATGTGGTGCAATTAAGACTCCCGAAACATTATTTACACAGTTTAGTCATTGTTAAAATGCCAACATATTTAGTCAAATCTATAATTTAATATTCTCTAGTCGCATTTTATAGCATTTTGATATTGTGAAAGCAAAATGTTAAAGCAGAAATTCATTTGTTATCATATATAGTTAATTTTATTTACTGACTTTTATAATTATGTTCGGAAGAAAAACCTGAGCTGTTCATTCATAAAAAAAATCTTATACTTTTTACTCCTTTTTTTAAAAGTTGGAAAATTACTGTTTTTTTGTATCTTTTCTTAATAAAAAAAATAACAACGAATCAGAATATTCATGCATTCACCAATATAACAAAATATATAACAATAAAAATAACTTTGGATCTATAGATAATCCTTGTAACATTGCATTTTATATATACATATATTTGCTTTAGGAAAAAATGAAATAAATTCTATAGAAATTTTGAAGGGAGCGGATTCGAGGGTTATTTTGTTTTGTAAAGTAAAAGGAAAGTTTTTCTTAAACTTTTCAATCTTTTCTTTTTTATTTGGTTTTTTTTTTTTTTCTTATTATTTCAATCTTTAATACTTATTTTTATGAATCAATTCGTTTATTCATTACAGATTAAAATCATCGATCCCTAGTAATAAAAAATCAAAAAAAAAAATAATTTTTAAAAACTTATTACAAAGTAAAGATTTACTGTTTTTAGATTTTAAACTTATACTGACATCCCAATTTTTTACTTTTGTTTTTTTTTTTTTTTTTATGTTTGGCTTTTTATAAAATAACCATCTTTTTTATTAGCTTTTCAACTTTTGTAGACAGCGAATGTATTCTTTTCAATTTATGTGCGTTTCTATGTTCGTTTGTTCCTTTTTTAAACAATTCATCCTTTGAATATAAAATTTAATCAAAAATCAAAATATGAATTGTAAATTTTTAGAATTAATTTGTCATTGTATTGGTTTATATTCAACACAAGTCTTATTCAAAATTATGTTCAAAGTTTAAGCTTTAGTCACAGCCAATAGTGTCGAACTATAACTCAAAGAGTCAGTTACTTCTCTCCTTAAAATAAAATTTTGAATTACTTATCCAAAACTTACTAACCGGTTCCGATATCCAGAATAACGAGATATACACCTGAGGAATTGCAAAGAGAATATTTTTGGTTAGAAGTGTTAGAATCGCATTTTTAAATAGAGTATAAATCAATAATAATAGAATACAGTTGCATCAGCAGAAATTCTAAACTACAAACGTCATTTTTCATTTAATACTTATACCAACTGCTTGGGTCACCAATATACCATAAAATTCACTACGATCAAAATAAAAATTATTTTATTATATTCTTTTTAGTACAATTTAATAGAATCTATATATTTCTTTTTTTACCTATTAACTATTTTAAATTTAAAATAAAAACTTTTATAGATTAGTAAAACATAATATTATGTCATTCGAAAGGATAAATTACAATAATAGTATATAATAGATTTTAGTGGTTAAGGGTTAAGAGGTTGCAACACTTTAAAGTTAAAAAAGGTCAGTTTCAATTATATTTCTTGCAATATACTTAAAAAAAAGCTTATTTTTACATTCATCCACTTTTTATTTCTTTCCAAGTTTCATTAATTTTTTGAAATAATAAACATCCTTTTAAAACATTGAAGATGTGCATAATCTGTGTATATCCACAATCAAGTATCAAAAATAACAGGCGAAATACTATAAAAAATTAACAGCTTAAGTTAAAGCCAAGCAATATTCGAAATGAAATACAAATAATATTCAAACAACAGCTGAAGAACACATAGGCAAATTGAGAAAAATAACATTTTTCTGACATAAAAAAGAAAAAAGCCATCAGAAACTCAAAAAGTGAAAGAGAATTTTTTTGAATTTACTTAAAAGAATTTCTCTTACTTAGATCTTACTTAAAAATCGTAACGTAAACCATACGAACGAAAACATAAAAATTAACTAATATTTTTAATAACTTACCCCTGTAATATTTATTTCGTAATTTTGTTCATCAAAACGTTAGATTTGAAAATAAGAAAAAGGACACAATGTCAAAGAATTTTTTTTTTCCACCTAAAAATTCTAAAAGCTAAAGAAATGTTTTAAAATTGAAAAATTCAACTCCAAGTGTCGTTACAATACTAAATTTGTTTTGTTTTTTTTTTTTGTTTTTTTTTCATAAAAGTTAATAGAAACTTAAAATAGAAATACAACCATAGAAATTACATTAAAATAGCTGAAAATAAGTAAGGATAAAGGATCTTAATTCAAAATTTATATCTTGTACCTAAACATAAGAGCACATTCCAAAATATTTGATGATCAACGTTGAATAAAAAAAATAAAAAATAAAAAAAAAATTAATTTTTAAAAATATTCTTACAGAACAGTAAAAAAAAAAAAAGTAGTGTTTTAAAAGAGATAAAAAAAAAAGAATCTTAAGATACAAAATAAAAAAAGAAAACGCATAAATTGAAGAGACTTTCAACAAGTTATAATAAAACAAAAAAATAAAAATAAAAAACTATTAAAATTTATTTTATAAATGTAAAATTTATATTTTATTTTTATTAAGATTACTTAAATTTTATTCAATTTTTGGTTTTAAAAAAATAAAAATATAACAAAACAAAAAACATAAGAAACTCTATTAGTTTTATGGTATTATATCTAAAAAGTTGCATCGTAAAATTTAAAATTATTACTCTAGAATTCAAACCAAATATAAACAAAAAAATTTTAATTTTAAAAATTTTATTTTGTGATTGTTGCTTTTTATATTGCAGGTTATGTATAGTAATCTTAAAGTCAAAGTTAAATTATAGTCAATAACTTCAAGTTTTATTTTAATTTTTATGTGTGACATATAACATTATGTCTACGAAAATAAATAGGTAAACATTTTTTTTTTTTATGATTATGTTCATTTCAAAAATTATTTTAAAATCTTAAATCCTGTTTAGATGTTTTTTTTTTTAAAATTACCTTAATAAAAAAATATATGTTGACATTATTAAAAAGTTTTAGAAACATCTAATTCCTATAAAATTTAACAATTCCTCAACTCACGTTATTTGGTTTATTTTTAATATATAAACTCTATAATGAAGATACTGAAGCTGATTCAATATAGGATAATTTTTTTTCTCCTGTTTTATTCCTTCCTCCCTTTATATAGGGCTTCCACAAATTCTCTCCAATTTTCCTATCTTGGGCTAGTCTTTTAATTTCTGCCCAAGGCTTCCTACTCTTTATTACTTCAATCTGAATGCTTCTTCTCCAAAAAGCTTTAGGTCTTCCCACGTTTCTTCTGCCTTGAGGGTTCCAGTCCAATGCTTAACGCACCACTGATATTGTTGGGCGTCTGAGGATATGGCTGATCCATCTCTATTTTCAATCGGCTCTTGGCTGAATAGTATTCATATTTCCTGATTCTTCGGCATATTATTCTTAGGCATTTGTTGTTGAAGACCTGTAGCTTTTGTATATTGTTAATATATGATAATAGAACAGAAAAATTAATTTTTATATTTTGAAATTACCTAGAGATTATAAGAAAGTAGTCTTTAATAACTTTCCACCCGCTTTTTAAATCTCTTTTGTTGTTTTCACTGCAATATTTGAAATCTGAAGATGTGCAACCGTTCCAATCCTTCGATTTTCATTAGCATCCTGTATTAAACAGTTAACTTGTGTTATTCATTTATATGGCTCAGCCCTTCTATAAAATTAAACCATGAAATTAACTTTGTGTCACATAATTCTGAATTTGTTGAATTTGTTTTTCTTTTGTTGAAAAATGTTAAATACTTTATAAAGTTAATTGTTAAGTAATAGTTTTACTCTCAGATTTTGTTCACGTTTTTCCTCGGAATTGAAAATTTGGAAATGATATGATTTTTTGAGATAATGATAAGAAAAGTCATATTAAATATATATACTTAATTTAAGTTAACAAAATCAGGTATTTTAGTATAATTAATTTTTGATGCCGATTATTCTGAACCTAGTTTTATTTTAACAAAATGAAGTGATTACTCTACCAATAGAATGCACTTTTTTAATTCTTATTTCCAATGGTAAGTCTATTAAAAAATAACCCTAACATTAGTTTACTATATATATATAAAGAGGTATAGATTAGGACATTCAGAAAGACAGCAGCAAGAATGCTGCATTTTTTGAGAAGTATATCAGCTATTAAAACTATTTTGAATTATTAGAATTTTGATAATATGATATGCAAAACAAATGTTAAAAATATCTAAATTCGGTCTTAAAGAGTTTCCATTAAAAATGATTTTGAATCTTAAATTTAAAAAAATAATTTAAACTAAAGATGTTTTCTTTAATGTAAAAATTATTGCAACAAATCTTTAAACCTGAACACTCTTTTTCTTCTTAACTTTCCTTTCTTATTTCTATAAGATAATTATTTTTAAATACTAATTTTCCTTCTATTACATGAAAAATGTTATTTTTCTTTAAATTTAATTAAAAATAATTTTAAGTAACATTTACTACTACTACTACTACTACTACTACTACTGCTTCTACTGACCCAATCTATTACACTATTACTTTAACTTTTAAAACAATTTATGTTTTTTTATACCAAATCTTTTTTCTTTTCCATTTTTCATTATTATTTTTTCATTTTTCCTCCTTTATGTTTTCTATGAAAAATTTTCTTTACGACTTTCCCTTCAAAATAAAAAACAAATTTTTCATTTTCTTTTGGAAGTCATCCATTCATAAATGCATTAACAAAGAATAATTTTCCCTTTTATATTTTCTATTTCACTTTATTACACTGAAAATACAAAACAAAAAGAAAACGAAAGAAAATCAAAGGGGCGAAAAAAAGTAACCCTTATAAAATCAGTATTTGTTTTAGACATACCCACACATATACCAATTTTTTTTTTTAATTTACTTTATAAGTTTTAATGCCTTTCAATTAATTGGTGTATAAAATTTGAAGAGTTAAGTGTAAATAGAAAAAAAAAATAAGATAAAATGCAAAACAAAAGGTTTTTAAAGGTGTACATTTTCAAAAAAATTACTTTTTTTGCATCAAAATTTTTAACTTTTAACAGGATTTTTTATAGAAATTGTGAAAAATTAAGAGATGCTTCTTTGATTTTAAAATAACCCTATACAGTTATCAAAAGCTGTTGACATATGTAAAAATATAATATTGAAACTTAAATATTGATTTCTTAACTTACGATCATTTCCGCGGAGGTGTTCAAGTTCCAGGTGTGTAAAAATAAAAAATTTCTGATTTTCAAGATCAAATAACTCTTACGCCGTAGGAAAAAGTATTTTAAACTCTCAAACGCTTTCCGGAAGTACGGCGTAATCTCACAAAATATTGCTTTCAGATAACAGTAAATTTACATAATAAATTGTAAAAATTTAATAATTTTTGAAAATTGAAAATAGGGAGGTATACATACTTTTGTAAATAGAGTTTTAACGTAATATGAAAAGCTGTACCTTTATAATGGGTGGGGCTACATAAACAAAATTTTTCCATAACATTAATTTTTTAATGAGGCCTAGGCATGGTTAAAATTTCATTGTTCTAACTTAATAGTTTTGTAAACTGACAGACAAACGGACAAAATGAAACTAATAAACAAATTTTTCAAATTTTTTTTTTTTTTTGAAAAATGTACTAATAACAAGAAAGAAAAGAAAATGACAAGTGAAAAATATAAAAAAAAAATAAAACTAAAAAAGAAATTCATTTTTTATTTTTAACTTTCACGAATACAAACAAAAATTTCTGCACTTTAGACGATTCAAAATGGTGTAAAAAATGAATTGTCTTAGATGGTATATAGAAAAGTTAAGTACATATTAAAACATAAAATTTTAAAAAGAAAAAACTCTATTAAAACCAAAAAAAAACTTCAAAGATTTATTATAAAATTTCAGATAAATCACAATTAAATTAATTTAAATTGTATGTCTTGAGGGTTTACTCAATTTTTCAAAAGCAAAGGGTTTAATTTTTTATATTTTTGTAGTTAAATGGAATATTTTTTTTTTCCTAAGGGAGGTGGGAATCTTCCAAAGACACCAAGAATTTCCCCCTTGATAGTGTCAGATTCTTACTTACTAACCCCACCTCCCCCTTTAGCAAATATAATGGGATGAATCCCTTATCTGCGAACGCAGTATATTGGCTAGGGATAGGAAAGGATAGGAAATGGATACGGAAACATTGAATTGGGAGTGGGACTGTAAGGAAATAATGAATCCGCCTATTATTATTACTATTTTGCCAACAGTGACTATAACCGTTACAACAGTTACAACATAATTACATATGATTTCAATCGCTAGTTTCTATATAATTCGAAAATCTCTCTCATTCAAACATCTGTGCTAAAAATGACAGCTGTTTACATTCTTTATCTCTCCTTTCCACTGCTAATTTATTTCACTAAGCCCCTAAGTTTAAGTCCGTACTGTTGTAGCTAGTTTAAGTCCTTAACCAATTTAAATTTATTTTTAAAAATCTCGAGTAATTTTATTAGTAATTACTAAAAGTAAATTCTCAATTTTATAAAATCAGTTCGACTAAGTTCTCTTTCTTCATATAGGAAATTAATTCTACAAGCCTCTTTCCATGCATAATATTTTTCAGCTCACTTTCTTAGAGGTTTAGGAAAACGACTTTAGCAATAAAAAGTAAAGTTTACCGAAAGAAATGTATTTTGAAACTTACTTTTATTACCCTCCTTCCAACATCCCATAATTTCCTATATTTCCCAATTTCCTATTTTCCCCACTCCCCAAATCAAGAAGTACACTTCAGAATGTACCACTGCAAAATACAGTTTGGTTCGAAAGGGAGGTGGCGTTTGGTTTGTTCAAGTTCTACACTATATCAAAAAGAACTCGCGAGTTCATCTCATTGTTGTAATTCGAAAGTTCTTCATACCCTCGCAAAAACAATATATAAAATTAATTTATTCTTAATTATAGTAATTTATAACAATTGGGTAACACTTTCTTTAAATATTTAACCAAAAAGATAAACTGATTAAATAAATGTAAATCAATATCTAAAATAAGGATTCTAATTTTGTAAACACTATAATCATTTTAAATTTTCTTTTCAAACTTACGACTAAACTACAACTATATAAAGTCTGTAGTTGACCTCGAATATTTTAAGGTATGTATGTATTAATGATGCTACCTGACCATAAATCGTGGTGTTGAAGCGTGTTATAAAGTTAAAAAAAAATTCTTTTTTATTTTTTATTTTTTTTTTTCTTGTTTTTATTAAGCACATTTTTGATTATCACTATGGAAATTTATGAACCGTAATACCATGGTTCCAGTGTTTTCTTAACCAAAAAAAAAATTGCAAGAAAACAAATTTAAAAGTTCCGATTTTTTCCAAAAACAAAAAAAAAACCAAAAACATTAAAACATAAAGTTAAAAGGAGGTGAGTCTATTTAGTTTTTGGTAAAATAATTTTGAGTTCATGGTTCAGCAATTTTTCATGAAATTTTTTCTGCTCTTTTAATCGATTTTAAAAGTTTCGAAAGAAATTTTTTTCATGGTTTATATTTTGGATTTTCACGTTAAGCCAAAAATGAAAGCAAATTTTACTTTTATTTAATTTTTGATTTTTTCAAAACACAAAAAAAAAACAAAAATAAATTAAACTGGCGACGGTTCGATGCACAATTAATCAGTTGCATTTTAAAACTTTAAACTTTCATTTTTAAATAATATATTTTAAAAAAACAAAGTAGTATGTAAAAATAAAGATTTTCAGAGGAGCACTTTTTCAAATGTTTAACATAATCGCGGATATTTTTGATAAATATAGAATTTATGGAGAAATTCGTTCTGGCCTAGGTCCTAATTTAGAGTGATAAAAAAGAATGAAAAATTTTATAAAAAATTGCATTTCCCATAACGGTAAATTCATATTAAAAATTAAAAACTTTACTGTTCCTTAATGTCCAAAATCAAAAAATAAAATATTTAGCAGATATGGGGTTCTGTAGCTGACTAACGATTGTAAGTTTTGACTATAGAAAATGGTATTTTAACTTAATTAAATACATATTAATGAAATTTCGTTCATTTATTTAAAACTGTAATGAATTTTGGCAAACAGACAGATGGACATAAAAACAAGAACCAAAAATGACAATATCTCTTTACGGTTGTTGATGAACATTCTTAATAGATTACCTTGGCATAGAAGTATAAAAAAAATTATTATGTTTAACTTTGTCCTGTTTAATGGACTTTAGTAAAATAATTCAGAGTTAAAAAAAAAATTTTTTTTTTAGTTTTATAGTAAGTAAATTTTTTTTTGTTTTGTAATTTTTTCATGTTAAAAAAATTTGGTTTTTTTTAAACAGATTTACACTTAAGTAAATATATTAAAAATAAGTTTTATTGATTTTCAAAAAAAAAAAATTATTAAAAAATTTGTAAATTTCAAATTAAGTATAAACAACTCTGATTAAAGTTTGATGGATTCGATTTTTTTCTTTTTTTTGAAGCTACCCAAACTTTAGGAAAGGATTAATTTATACAAATTAGTTATAGGTTTAGATAACAGAGTGAGGAATTGGCGGGAAATAGGATTATAAGAGATAGAATTGCAATGGAATGAAACCAATTGATTTTTCCCAATGAAACTAATAGAAAAATTAAATTAAAGTAAAATGTTTTTTACTTTTCTAAGCAAAAGATAATTTAAGACACAAATATAAGAGCAAAATATAATAATTACTGTCTCTTTTTGTTTTTTCATCTTTACACATCCGCAAAATTTTTTAAGGGCAATCTCAGCTTACTTAAAAGCCCACAATCCTATAAATATTATATGAACAGCACCAGTGTCCTGTTTACGTGCCCATATTATGTTGATCTAATATTCTGATGCTGTTAAAATATATACATTTGGTTGTTCTAAATCTAAGGAAAAAAATTTTGAGCAGAATAAATCTGTGAAGTAAAAATAAAGAGAAAACTAATATTTTTATTTGAAAAATGTTGTACATTTTCAAAAAAAAATCTTAAAATCTATATAAATGTAATGGTGTCGTAAATTAAAGCCATACGAATTAAAACCATAATGGCGTTTTGCAAAACAAAGCCATATCATTTTATTTCCTTTTTAAATATTAGATCTATTTTCTTTAAATAGAAGTAATTAAAATTTAAAAAAAAAAAATAATAATTATCAATTCTTTCTTCAATTTTTGTTAAATGTACATACAGACGTCATATTACGTACTGCTCTAGAACAAAATGTAGCGACAAAAATGGCGCGATAATTAATTTAAATTTAACTGTATAAAAGGTAATTCCATGATTTTGAATTCAACTCTAAAATTCCTCAAATATTCTGCAAAAAGTGTATACAACGCTGATTTTGGATCCAAGACCCAAAAAACTCAACTTGTAACTTTTTCCCGCTACATTTTGTTTGCTATATTTATTTTCCCGGCTACCAAATGTACATATTCTAGAAAAAAGGTAACCTTGGTTTTATAATCAACTATAAAATTTCCCCAAATTCGGAATCTCATAAATATATATATATATTCTAGAAAACCCTTCGTATAATCCAAATTATGCAACAAACCATAAATACCCTCCTAATTATTCTTTCTTTCATTCATATTTTAACAAGAAACCAGTTAACTGGTTGTCATTCCCAAACCCCTCCTAAACAAATTATTAAATCCCTGATTTTGTAACAATCACCAAAATCTTACATAAAAACGTTTTAATAACAAAGAATTAAAAAAAAAAATGTTTTTCTTAAATATTATATTTTTCATAACAGGTTCTACATGGTTTTAATTCACAAAGTTTTAGAAAACGATATGGCTTTATTTCGGATTTGAATAAGGGATCAAGCAATACTTGAAAAAATCGACGAAATGACTTTATTTCGCTATTGAATGGGAATTAAAACCATTATGGCCTTAATTAGTATTGCTTTAATTTACGCCTCTGAATTTATTTTATAGTTTTATACTTATTGAAATCTAACTATATATGAAAAACATAGTTTTCAATTAAAATTAAAACATAAATCGGGGTAGCATTTGCGTTAATGAAGTGAAGTGTTAGATAATTTCATCGTGCATATTGTGACAAATCTAAAAAACTGTAGCAACTCTAAACATAAAATGTTAGCTTAGGTTAATAAAAAATTTAATATATAGCTTTTAAATTGTGTCAAAAGATATAATTTGATATTTTCAAAAGGATTCATTTTTAACCGATATTTTAAGTTAATATCTAACCATATTAACCTTACATTTAAAAATCAAAATAAAATTAACTAATATTAATTTGTAAAACACTTTAAAATTAAAACGAATTTTTATTTTTAATAATATATAACAAATTTTCGATTAAAAGCTAAAAATAAACTTAAAAAAAAATTA
The DNA here is from genome assembly GCA_947095535.1 of Poecilobothrus nobilitatus. NCBI lineage: Eukaryota > Metazoa > Arthropoda > Insecta > Diptera > Dolichopodidae > Poecilobothrus > Poecilobothrus nobilitatus. The sequence continues at coordinate 13,630,171 of OX352773.1, read as the reverse complement.
AATACATATTTAAATAATAAATTATTTTTGGCAATGATATGTTTAATTAGACATAAAGTTTAATTTTTAATGAAATTATAATATAAATTATTATATACAACAAACAAAATTAAAAAAAAAATGTATTTTACTTTTTTGTTATTCTTTTTTTTAATTTCATACATAATTACCTGAATTTTATAATTTCAAACATATATACATATATTTTTTTTTTTAAAAGAAACTCTCAGAACAATTTAATTTTTGGCTTTAATATAAAATAAACAAACAAAAATTTAATTTATAATTATAAAAAGTAATGAAATCTTTCAAAATAACTTACATTCTCATACAACTTAACTATACTTTGTAGCAAAAAAAAAAAAATAAAGTAGGAAGAATTTTACTATCTAAAAGCAAATCATACTTAAAATATAAAATATATAAAAGCTTAAAATTACATCGTCAAATTAATTGCCGAAAAAAATTAAATTAAAACATTCATTGTAATTTGGAAATAATTTGAAAGATCAAAGGAATTCTTTAATAATATAATTCTAAGTAATTATGATGCCTCCACTCAAAATTTTCCAAATAGAATTCAAAAAAGTATCCGCTGTCCCATCCCTATGTAGTTCAAATTCCCAGATGACATAATTCTGCATATGACAATTCCTTTAAGACTCAAATATCGCGAATGTGGAACTATCTTTCACCTCATGTGTGTACATAGATTTAGGCAGCATGTTATCATCACATTCTTGCAAACCCTAAACTTCATAAAATACTTACTTCTTAGGGTACTAAAAATTTTTACTCCATAGCAGAATCTTCTCCAAACAGTACAGTATAATTATAGTACTTCAGGTCCAATAACCTATTATTTGATCAGAAATGTATGCCGTGTTTAGACAGCATTTCGATGATTATTTCGATGATTCCCATCTACCCCGGTAATTTGTATGACAATTTCTTGAATTTGCTTTAAACTGACAAAATTTTGCATAAGACTTAACTTCTTTTAATAAAATTTTAAATGTCCAGATGATATAAACATAGAGTAGTTTCATATACAAAAAAAAAAGAGTTACATACCAGCAAACCCAAAAGTTTTACACTAAATTTTATAAAAGTTGTTTAACACAGTTGTTGGTATGAACTTCAACTCCTTTTTACAAAATTTTAGATACCTAGCTCAATTCACCCTGAAATTTTTTCAAATAACGAAAAATGTAACTGTATGGTAGTTACTCGAATCCACCGATCGAACTTGCACCATTGTAATAGCTAAACTAAGAACTGGGTGGTGAAATAGTAAAAATTTCAGAATTCTAACTTTATTAGATTTTGACTTATCGTGCGGACGAACCGATGTACATTACTAAATCGATTCGGAATTCGATCCTGACTCACAATATATAAGCTTTACCATATATATTTAAATTAAATAAACCATTTAGAGTTAAATTTAATAGTTCCAAGACTACTCGCAAATTTACACTTAAACTTTCACTCTTGTCCCACACATATTCAATTTATACTTTCAATATCCAATGAACAATAAATCAACAGATATTTTACAAATGCAACTCTATCATAAGAGTATTTCTAACGAAAACAAAATAAAAAAGCTAATTTAAAAAGTCGCAACATAAATAATATTGTGATAAACTTTTTCTTTCTGATGTTGCAATCAATACCATCATCTTTTTTTTCATCAACACTATTATAATCATCATCCGTATCATGATTATATAATATTAAAGTAATGTAGTTATAATATATCATTTTCAAGCGAAAATATTTCCCAAATAAAATAAAATATACATGAATGTACATAATTATATCTTCGTATATGTATGTATATATATATATACATTCATTATAACATATTTATAACATTAATTTAGCATTAATATAATATGAAAGTATAAAATATACACCTTTTAAATTATAAAATTACAACTACACATATATTATAAAATATATGATTTTATTATTATAGTACATAGTTTGTAACGGTATGACCTGTAATTATTATCTTCAGTATTTATTTTCTGTTTTCTGCTTTATATTTTTTTCTTTTTTTTTTTTTTGAAGGTGTTTAGTAGAATTTTCCCACAAGGCACTTTTCTCATCGACAATTAGTTTTACCGTACTAACTAACTAGCATGTAAACTACTTAATGTTTCATTGTAATAATAACATATACATATACCGTAGGTTAAGTGTTAAGAAAAAAATTATTTTAATGAAACTATACCTATTAAAGTAAATTTTGTACTAAAATCTACTGTACCTACTAAAAAGGATAATCTTTAGAATAAAAACTAGCAAAGGAAAAACATAATTTTCTTCAATTTTCTTATATCACTTAACTAACAACAAAACTTTTATATTACACTTTATACACAGTTACTAAATTATTAATAAAGAAAAAAAAAAACAAAAAAAAAACTCACCTGAGCTGATTTACCGTGTTATTAGATAATAAAACTAACAGTTAAAGAAGATTAGATGAAACTAATAAGGAAAAGTTCTAAGTTTAAGTAAATCATTTAAATTTAGAAAGAGTATGGGATGGAATGCAACAAATACATACATAATAAATAAAATGAAAATAAGTTTGTTATTTAAGGACTTTGATGTAAAATAAAGAAAAACTATATAAAACTCCTTGTATTTATTTAACTTTTTCAAGTAATAATTGAAGTAATATTAAAAACTCATAAAAAAGAAAATATTTTTTAATATTGTAAATATTTTTATATTAAGATCATTCAACTGGGGTCATATTGCACGATATTTTAACGCTATCCTAACGCAGTGGTTAAAAATATCTTATTAATTAAGTTATTAAACCATTGTTTTAATTTTTGATATTTTGTTTCATAAAGTGTCCTAAACATATAAATCTTATAGCTTCATGATGGCTTAACCAATTTCGTAATCTCTTTTCTTTATTTTTATATGGATAGTATTTGTATCTTTAATGATTTTATGCTTACCGTTTTAAACTGCAATTACATTCAACGCCATCAGTGTGAATAAATTAATGGCCCAATATTATATTAACCATCGTCTACTTATCTTTTAATGAAAATTATAGGAAAGAATGAATTAGACTGTTAACCAGTTGATTTATAATAATGAAAAGAGTTTCTCAGAGTCTCAAATAATCTGCCATACAATTTATAACCTTATATAAACTAATTTTTTAATAAGGTCCACAGTTTGTAATTAATACTGTTTAGTTTTCTTTATCGACCGTCATACTTATTATTAAATTTGTCCAACTGTTAGAACACTGTTATACAATCACTTAAAGATAATCTCAATATAGAACGAGAATCTTAAAGAGATTTCTTTTTTTTTTCAAACAACTAATAGACATTACAAATGTTACAACAAATTTGACAGATAATCCTTCATAAATCACCAAGAATACATTTTACCCAATACATCATTGTAGATTTTTATATCTGAAGCTTGTGTTTTGTTTACCTTGAATAAAATTTATATAATTTTACCTTGTATTTTTTTTTTTCGTTTTTTTTTTTTTTTAAAACAACCCACTGGATCTTTAAACAAACTTAACTGAAATTCTCATTTCCTAAAAATAATAAAAATACCACAATTACATAAAAAAAAAAATAAAAAAAAAAAAACAACGGAAAATAATTTTGTACACTAACTTGATAGGTGGGATAGTTAAGTAGTTACATTATTTTCTGGCATTTTATTTCAAAAACAGGAAACTTTTAAATTTCTCAGAAAAAAAATATTTTCGCCAATTTATTTATCATATTGAGGAAAAACCTCTAAATGGAAATAAGGTGCTCTACAATAACTGATGGTTTTTTTTTATAGTTGTGGTAATTTAGAAATTTCTTTTTGGTTGTTTTTTTTTTACTCAAGAAACCACCATAAGTCTTTTCTTTGCCTATATTTTATTTTTTTTTTCAAGTTTTTCTTTTATTTTATGCAGAAAACCTCTACTCTGATCTTACTGCAGACCGATTTTCATTCTCTAATTTACTTCAATTTAGTGAAAATGTTTAAATATTTATTTAAACTGTTTATATTCTGAATAATTTTTTGTTAGCTGTTTTGTTAGCATATTTAGGAAAAAAAAATCCAAATGTGCTTATTCCTTTCACTATTCGTCAAGATGGGATACACAATAAAATCATAGTTATATAATTCATTAAAAAATTAATTTTCTTGCTATGTTTCCTGTGAAGCTGCTGAATCAGTTAAATCAGAAGGTGATAAACAGTTGCAAAAAAAACACACTTTATAAAGAGGTAAGTTGTTTCCAAATGCAAAATTTTGAACTGCCTATTTCCTAAATTGCGTTTTTTTTTTTTTTCCTAAGGGAGGTGGGAATCTTCCAAAGACACCAAGAATGTCCCCCTTGGTAATGTCAGATTCTTACTGACTGAACCCACCTCCCCCTTTAGCCAATATAATTGGATGAAACCCTTACCTGCAAACGCAGCATATTGGCTAGGGAGTATGGATAGGAAAGGATAGGAAATGGATACGGGAAAATTGAATTGGGAGTGGGACTGTAAGGAGACAATGAATCCGCCTATTATTATTATTATTTTGCTAACAGTGACTAAAGCCGTCACAACAGTTACAACATGTAGTAGTAGTATATAGCAACTACATGAGGTAATTATTGAAGGCAACCCCCACTGTCACTGTAGCGGTTACTATTATTGGTATTAGTATTCTTATTGATATTATTATTATTTTACTACAGAGTCAGCGCCATCCGTGGATTACAACGTGCAGCAGTATACACCACCTTACTTGCATGATAAAACCAAAGATAGCCCCACTGCAGCAGCTAATATTATTATTACTATTATTATAATTATTGTTATTAATACTATTACTATTATTATTATTAATATTATTATGTTATTATTACTACTATTAATTATACGATATACATTATTACAATATAAAAGTACTACATATTTTTTTATTTATGACCTGACCGGTGTTTGAACCCAAGACCCTTCGATTGAAAGGTTGGCGACTTAACTACTGCGCCATGAGTCAGATAAAGCTTAAACCTTAAGTAGTAACCCTAGGTATTTTAGACGCTTAATTTAAAATACCTGCAAATAAAAAAATTAAAATCTGTTTTCTTAAAATCTGTTACAAAGCTAATTCAGAATTTCCATAAACTGCATTGTTTAAACTTACAATTAGACGTTCTGAGAATATACCCTTTTAAAAGCCCTTGATTTGCATACTACCTTATATCTTTTATTTCTTGCACAATGTCAGATTTAACTGTTACGTGAATTTTTAACGAAAAATACATACAAGGAGAAAAAATGTAATTTAATATTTTCCAAAGATTTTTTTTACATTTTTATATCATAATTTTCATTTTTAAAAACATCCGCAATATAAGTGCAAATGAAAAAAGTTTTACATTCCGAAAAAACTTAAATCTTTTATTTACGATTTATATTTATGTTTGACTTATTTTCTATGGTTCAAGAACAATTTAGCTGATTCTTAACATTTTATTTTATAGCAGATTAGAAACGTAGTAAACTGTAATTCTTTATTTAGAAATGCAGATTCATTTATTTTATTAGTCCTTAAAATTTATATTAGAAAATCGAACTATCAATTTAATTTACTTTCTTAAATTAAAGATAATCAATGCAATAATTTTAAAAAATTAATTTTTTATTTTTGTTTTTTTTAAAATAGATTTGCATATTTTGATTTTTCCTAAAGAAGGTGTGAATCTTCCAAGGAAACCAAGAATACTCCCTTGGTAATGTCGGATTTGTCCCTACTAAACACACCTTCTCCTTTATTCAATTAAATGGGATGAAACCCAAAACTGCACATGCATTATAGACTAGATAACAAGAAGTTAACTTTTAATTGGGTTGTAGGACTTAAGGAAGCAACTAAGTAGCTCAGCTATTCTTATTTTTCTAACAGTGACAATCCATCAACATTTTTGAACATGCAGTAATATATATAGCATTTTCTGATCCAATTCAGATATTTAATGAATTTTTTGATATTCCAGATTTTGCTAAATAAATTCATAATTTTTATTTGTATTTCAGAATTTTACTAACCTGAAATAAATACCTTAGTGTTTTTAGTAAATACCTAAATTTGACAAGAAAATGCTCTATACAACATGCAGTAGTATATATAACATCTTCTTACATCTCTCGCAATCATATGAGAGCATCGTTTATTAATTTTGGCAACTCATGATGCCTCCCTTCGCAAACTTATCTAGATAATTTTAAATGTACATAATTATTTAAAAGCTTAAGGAAAATAAAATAACCCAGTATTACTATATCAAAAAATAAGTTATATTGATTTCTACATTTAATTTTCAGAGGAAGATTCAAAACCTATTAATTACTTTAATATTCAAAAAATAAGAAAAATTTTTACATTTTTTTTATTGATCTAAAGTTTATATTTTATATTATGTCATCGACATCGTATATTGAACAACGAAAATTTCTTGATAATAAAACGACTATCATTATTCTTCTAGATTTAAATATATATATATATATTTTTTTTAGTGCATTTCTCTGCCACATAAATGTGAACAGGTAATTACACAACCTTTTCTTTTCAGGCGTGGTTGTAAATGTCGTAAGGGGGAATAACTCTTACGACGTGTGTGGGATTCGAACCCACACTCTTCGGTATTTATAGCGTATTTTATACATTCTTACCCACTAGGCCACCGAGGCCCCAGATTTAAATATTATATAACATTGACCCCAACCCTTTATTTTTTTCATACATAAATATATAAAATAAACATATTTTTAGCATATTTCCAAAAAAAATTTGAAAAAATGTGCTTATTAGTTTCACTCTGTCCATCCGTTCGTCCGTCTGTTTACAAAACTTCTACACCGTTTAAGACAGAGAAAAAAAATTTTAACCATGAGTAGGTCTCATAAAAAAAATAATTTTGTGGAACAACTTTTTCATGTAGCCCCATCCATTAGGGAGCTACAGCCCCTCAAACTTTGAAAAAGCCCTATTTTTAAATGCATATATCTTATGTTCTGCTTAAGATTTTTTCAATCTGAAAACGTCATTCGACAGGTATTTTTTTTAGATTTGTAAATTAATATCAAAATTATACAATTTTTTTAAAGTTAGTATTTAAATTTACCGTTATGTGAAAACCAAATTTTGCATGATTTTTGTACTTTCATAACTCCCGCACGCTTTTAGATAGAGGCTTGAAATTTTGAGACAAGAAAGAACTTTTAGAATTAGTATAAGTTTGCTCAGAAAATTTTTTTGGACCACCGCCTGTTTATGAGCTATTACGGCTCACAAATTGAAAATTTACTATTTTTAAACACCTGTAACTTAAGAACCTGTACAGATTTTACTTCTGCAAGATATAAAAATTAAAGCTACAGTAATATATTTTTATTACTTTTATTATTTGTGTTAAAGGTTTATTTTAGTTGTAAAGGGTTCCAAAGTTGCAGCTCTTCAAAATTGCGAAAAAGCCCCATTTTCAGATGCATATATCTAAGGCTCTGCGTAATAGTTTTGCAATCTAAAACCGCCAGAAGATGGAAAATTTTATTATCTAAATAAAACAATATCAAAATTATGTAGTATTTTGTAATTTACCATTTAAATTTACCGTTATGTGAAAACCACATTTTGCATGAAATTTCTTTTTTCATAACTCCGGCACGCCTTTAGATAGGAATCTGAAATTTTGAGACAAGAAAGAAAATTTCCTCAGAAAATTGTTTGGCAGCACCCCCTCTTTAAGAGTTATTACGCCTCAAAAATTCAAAAGTTGCCATTTTAGACACCTGTAAAAATTTTTCTTCGGCAAAACATGAAAATTAAAGGTTCAATAATATACTTTTCTGTATGTTAATGACTTTCCTTAGTTATATAGGATTCCGGACTTACGGCCCCTCAAAATTTCAAAAATGTCCTATTTTCACATTTTTTCTTATTACATGAAATTTTCAAATTTTTGTGCAAGTCACAATTCTAAACAGTTTTTATTGAGTTTTGGAAATGTGCGCTTTTAAAAACCGTTGGTTTACATTCTACCTTGTTTTTTTGTATTTTGTATCTAACTATAGCTAGAAATCCAACACGAATACAATTCGATTGCAAATCGATTATAAAATCAGGTAGGAAAAACAATACTACAGGTAGGTAGAACATTACAACAGCAACAATGTGTGTTTAATTTTTATATTTAAATTTTAAATTTACTTAATTAAATTATTTAATTAAAAAATTAAAAACTCTTGTTTTGGTTCCACTAAAGAAATTTAGTTTTTCTTTTCTTTTATTTTTCTTTTCTTCTACCGGATTTGGTGAAACCATCAGCCCTATTGAGGCGTCATCAAGAATGTTTAAATTTATATATTTTTTTTTTGGTATTAATATTGAAAATACCGTATCAGGATGAACCAATATTTCAAAATCATAACCATAAAAATTATAAAACCTCATTAATTCAATCATGAAATTTCTTAAAATAAAATCAAACCAAAATTTTGAGGTTTAACATTAAAAACCACAATAATTTCTTATATATGGTACATTTATAGTCTGTTGTAAATTTAAAATTTATTTTAATTTAAAGCTTAAAAATCAATTAAACCATTTTTGGTGCAAATAAAAATGTAAAAGAAAAATCAAATCTATAATTTGTTATTTTTCTCTTATAAATTGTATACTATTGAAGTTAAAATTGAAAGTTTAATTTTAATTTTTTTATATAAAACAAAATAACAATATATTATAATATTATATTATATATAGACTATATGTAACACAGTAACACGGAAGACCTTATTATAGACATGTATAAATGAAATCTCATATAAGTACCATGGTTATTCTTAAATCCATATATACATATATGTATTCATAATATCTGCATCACAATAAACATAATATATATATATATATATATATATATATAATACATAATATCTATAAATCTTTAGCAATATTTAATATCCTTTGAAAATAAAATTTTTAGTGAGACACAAGAAAATCTAATTATTAGAAAATAAATTACAAGAACGTTTCTATAAAAAAAAAACAATGTAATCTTTTTTCTTTTCTCGTTTTTCACGTATTTGTAACAATTTAAATCGTAACTTAATTATACACATATTGTATTTATTTTTTTTTTTTTTTTCATTCAAAAAAAACAAGAAAAATAGCATATTATTTAAAAGATATAAGATGGAATGGTATTAGGATTAGATTTAGTTCATGTTTTTTCTTTGTTTTTAATGGAAATAGAAAAAAAATAAAAAACACAAAACACAAAAAGTAATAAAAAATAAAAAATAGGCATCAAAACGTAATTTCATTTTTAGTATAATCAGGATCACAATCCAGATCAGATTCATAAAGAAAACATCAAAAACAAAATAAATAAAAAAAAAAAACTAAATCGATATCATCAATGTAATCGATTTTGACAGGTTGTGAAAAACAATGTGAAAATTTGGAATTATATTTTATTTTCTTTTTTTTTCTTCTTTTTTTTTTTTTATTTTTTGTCGTTTTTGTAATGGATGAAAATTTTGCTCTAAAATAAAATAAAAGTAATATTTTTGCAATAAAATTAAAAAAAAAAAAAAAGTTTTATTTGAAAAAGTTTGTCCAGAGTTACTTTTCCAAATATTTAAAAAAGAAGAATTTTTATTTAAAAAAAAAAAACAATTTTTGAACTAATTGTTCACAAGAGAAAGCAAACTCTTCCCTGGTTCGACTTTTCTAATTGCGATTTTCCAGAGTTTTAAGTTCTTAGTAATATTGGTTTTTTTTTATCTTTACATGAAAATTCTGGTAAAGGCTTTCCCATTTTTTCCTTTATATAACGGTACTCAATAATTTCTCATTTTTGAAAATTCTAAGATTTTCAGATAAAAAATCTGTTGTAGCTCTTTAACTTAATAACCTTAACACTATAGGCTGCAGTAATGAATTTTTAGCTGTCGTCTTTAAACTTTAAATTTAAAATAGATCAGGATATTTAATAATCCTTAAACTTCCCCTGAAAATTTTATTTTACCTTAAATTTGAAAATATATTATTAAAATTTTATTTCAAATACTAGTTAGGCTAAAATGTATTTATTTTGACGTAAATGTACCCAATATACAAAATATAACATTATTGTCAATTTTTTTAACGTTATTATTAATTTAATTATTATTTTTTCGGAATTCTTATTTCCGTTATTTTCGTTTTTTTTTTTTTTTTTTGAATTTTAATGGTATTGTGTTAATGTTGTTAAGGCAATAATCCTGACAAAAGCAATAATATTAGGATTTACAGGATTTTTTCTCAATATTCTAGTATTTTTATTGTTCCCAATTTTTCTTTAAATTTCTCCAGACTCGTCAGAATAGTCACGTTATATAAGTATGTATGTATAAAGAAGAATAAGTATTTATATATTCGTATCATTTTGATATATGGGTTGTGTGATTTGATGATTGATTACTTGTAAATGCTAAAGATGTTGATGAAAGTGCTTTGTTTTTCTCTATTTTTGTATTGGTTTTTTTTTTTTTTTTTTGATTGGGGCATACCTATAATATTAGTTTTATTTTTTTTTAAAGCTTTATCCTAAATAATAGAAGCTACTGTTACTCTTATATTTTGATACTTTTCTAAAAAAAAAAATACAACAAAATAAAATTTTATTTCTCTCGATTTTAAATTGGATAAAAATCACCTAAAAATAAATCGTGGAAATTATTTTAAATAAAAACGTAATTCAAAATGATAACTTTGATAGGGCTAATAGGTGACGAAATCCACAAAGAAAAATCTATAAATCTAAAATCCAAAAGCCACAAAAATAGAAAAAGTAAAAAACTCTGATTTTGTTACCAACTCTAAAGTTGTCCATAATTATTTTCATTGCATACATATTTCAACATCAAAAAATTTAGAATAATGGAGGTTGCCACCCTCCTAATCCTCGGTAAACAAATTTTTGAATCTCTGATATTCTAACCATTTCTGAAGTCCTTTAATAATGTTTTTTAGATAAATATTACAACATCAACGAATTTGAAAATTTTTATGGTAAAAATCGATTATAGATTTTATTTCTTGTGGATTTTTATCCCTACGCCTAATAACAATATGAAAAAATAATAAATAAAAGAAGAAAATATATGACTGCAAAAAAAAAAATATATGTACATTTTCCCTTTCAAAAATTTTCATACGGAAATATTAATTTTGTTGGCTATAAAAAGTTAATTCATAAGAAATTTAATTTTGCTTTAATAATGGGAAAAAAATAGGGCAATAGTAAATTGATAAAAATTTATTTTTATTTATTAAATACATATTTTAAAATTTCAGTTCAATTTGATAAGGATTTACAGGATTTTATCTTAATATTCTAGTATTTTATAATAAGTATTCATTTTGAAGTTAAAGATTTAATTGAAATTTAATGTTTCTTTAAAATTTTATATTTCACTAAAACTACAGAATCGTTATTTTGACTATTTTGATTGATTTGTTTTTTAATAACTTGTTGGTATTTATATAATAATTTTTTAGCCATAGATAAAATCACATTATAGTAGACTGTTTGTATTGTCTACTTGTGCATGTTTATAATATCAACATTAGGTTTGTTTCTATTTTGTTTGTTTTCTTTTTGCTTTAAAAATCAGAGAAATCTAAGACAAAAAAAATTGTTTAATGTCAACTGACGTGTACCGATCGACGTGACATGACTTCAAACACCAAATGAATGAAATTTGTGCCCTGAAATAATGCTCAAAGAAATAAGGTCGAATTACTTTTATTTTTTTTTAAGGAGTAATAAAGTAGAAATCGTGATTTTATTTTAAATCATCTTATTACTGCCGCGAAGGAGCTTCTTATTGTGTCATTTACCTTTTATTGTTTTATAATCAGAACATGTTGTTTGTTGCACATTTTTCTGAAATTTCTTTGCTATTTTTCGGAAGCTGTTAAAAATGCATAGTCTGGCTTCGGATTTTCTATGAGTGTTTGTATATTGTGCGATATACTTTTCCCAGAATGTTGTAAACCAAATTGTGGTAAACCCAAAATATTTAATTGTAATTTTTTTGGAAAAAAGAATACATTTCCTTTAATAATTAAAAGCGATAGTTATACATGCCTACATAGCCTTTAAAATATGTACCCTATGTATGTTAGAAAAATAAATAGAAGGGATTTTATGATTGGTTGCAAAATCAGGTTTATACTAATTTTCCAGAATATTTATATATTATGTTTATGGGAAATTCTCAATTAAGATTGATTGTTAGAAAATCAGGTTTATACTAATTTATTTCGCAAAAGCTTGGGCTAACGTATCACTATTTTATTTATGAATCATTTTATGAATGAATCATATCAGGTATAACAATAAAAATCATCCAGATTTTATTATAAAAATGTGTTATTAGGAATTGCAGTATTCGATAAATAAAAAACAAAGAAAAATTTTTTTATAATAAAGATAAAGTTCGATTTCACCGGCTTATTTTTTGCAGCATTATATGAGGGTACCACGAAATTTATCTTTATATTTTTTTTTATTATTTAAAATTCAATCAATTCTCTAAAAATGAAATTAAAGCTCAAATGCGTGAAATATCTGTTCATACATTTAAATTTTAAACGATTTTACGATTAGCATCTCCTTTAAAATTTATTACAGATTATTTTAGATCCTGTGACTTTTGAAGTAAATATCATTTCAAGGAGAGTAAGAGCAGCGAAGATCCCAACAAGTTAAAATAAATTGTATTTTTAAAGAATTATATTTTAGGGGTCAAGGATTTCAAAGGCATAACACTGTTTGATTTTACAGTTATATTTAAAATTTTTCTTTAAATTTTTTAAGAATAAAGAAAAAGAAACTCAAAATATTATAATAAATAAACACTTTAAAAGAAATTAATGAAGGTAAAACTCATGTTTCTTATATTTTTTACATTTAAAAGAAATATGAAAAAAAATTGTTTAAATAAAAATTAATTCAATAGTTGATTACCGGTTACCATCAATAATAATACATTATTATAAATTTATATATTAAAGTTTTTTAAATTTTAAACCTGCGGCATCAATAAGATTCATATAAATAAGCGTTAGTTCAATAGACATTTATGTTGAAATAAATAAAAAAGAATTAATACTTATTATGAATTTACAAAAAATAAAAGTTTTCCTCCATTACATATTTCACATTTATGGGTTTTATTAAATATTCATTAATAGCACTTTTAAAAAAAACTCATACTCGTTGCTTACTTACCAATGGAACCTTTCCAATCACTATTATTTATCATTTCAACTTAGTTAAGTTAATGATGTTTCTTTAGGCATGGTCCATAATTCCTTCTTCTTTATAGCCTTATGCAACACTGAAGTTAAGTCGTTTACTAATATGGGTATCTCTAAAAGGCTAGGAAGAACACAATAATTCATTTTATTTTACTTTATCGATTTACTCTTTATCGATTTGTTTCATTATGGTTACTACAGTTACAGTATGTGCACATATTTGAAAATATCAAGAATACAAGTTACAATGACTGCAATTTGAAATCAAAATGAACCAGTAAGATCATTTTGGTTTTCAAAATCAAAAAGGTTCGGTTCATTCAAAAATCTTAACTTTGCCGAAAAGTTATTTTACAGAGTTCAATGCATTTTATCTTTGTGTGTTGGTGTTTTTGAAAAATTCTCACCTCCCTTAGGAAAAAGAAAATTGTTAAAAAAAAAAAATTGTTGGTTAAACTGAAGAGTTCGTAAATTACAATCGTTCGTAATCTCAATCACTAAATAGGAAATTTATGGAAGAAAACATTTAAGGTCCGCATTTTACTAAAACTATAATTGATATAAGAATACAACAATTCAAAAATTTCTTATTTTTCTTTCAAATTTCTAAGCTACCAGAATATCCTGATAATATGGATTTTGTAGGAAGAGGTATAATCGTTTTAAAAATTCAATAGGAACATTTTACCTAACATTCAATTTTATTTTAAGTTTCTCTATTTGTATGTATTGGAAACTGTTTTTTAAAAAAATTTTCAATGCCACTAATTAAAAGTTCCATTATAAATTTAATTCGAATTGAAAGAAAAACAAAAATAAAGACGATAATAATAAATCTTATATATTAAAGAAAAATCTATGAGTTACAAAAAAAAAAAATTTAATGGTTTTTTCTTTCTCCGATACTCATTAATTTTATTTTTCGTATTGTATTATTGAAAAACAAAAGTATTAGTCAATAAAAAAAAAAAAACTGAAAAACAAATTTTAACTCTCATTATTTTCAAACAAAAGAAGAAAATCATTAAACAAATAAGTTTTAAATTTTTTTTTTGTTTTTATTTTTCATTCAACCATTTTTAGTACATATATTTTTACTTTAGTAATTTACGAAGTAAATGTAAATTGTACTGTAAACAAGATCAGGGGTAAAACATAAAAATAAAAAAATAATCATTAAGATGGAAGCAATTTCCAATATAGGTTTCTTTTTTTTTTGTTTTTGCAATTTAATTCTACAATGATAAATTGAATGTTCTCATTTCAATTTTAATTTTTAATTTACGGTGTCACGTATTAAAAAGTAAAGGTTAATTCACACAATAATTATCAGTTCAATTTCATTTCAGTTTCAGTTACGATATTTTTCGGTTAAAATGATTGCAATGAATAAAATGATTTAATTTTCCAATTAAAAGGTTTTTTAATATTTCTAATTAGATATTCTTAGTTGTTGTAATTTCTTTTATTTTATGGTAATTTGTTCCCTCTTGTTATACCCGTACGATAGGATCGGGTATAATAAAATTACTCCTCCGTTTGTAACACCTCGAAATAAGCGAGATAGATATACTTTCAAAGGTATGGATCGGATCAGAAAAAAATTCTAAGACTTTTGAGCCATGTCCGTCCGTCCGTCCGTCAGCACGCTAACTCAAAAACTAAGAAAGCTAGAATCTTGAAATTTACATTCTGGGAGTAATTTGTAGGTTCCCTATTTTTTTTGGTTGAGTTTGGACCAAAACTTAGGGAAGCTCTTGAACACCTAACTTTTAGATCCCCACATTTTTTTTGAAATAGAGCTATGAAATTTTAACTGCTGATAGATCTCACAAAAATATTAATTTTATTTTAAATAACTTTTTTTTGTAGGCCCACCCGTTACGGAGCTAATAATACACACACTAAGTAATACACAAAAATTAAAGCTTCGACATTATACTCTTATTTCTGTTAACAACGTTTTTTAATAATATAGGGTTACTTTATAATTGACGAAAGAGTTACTTGATTTTTTCAAATTTTCTAACAAATTTCTTTAACGAATTTTTTGCATTTTGTTTTACTCGATAATTTGAAATTGTTGAGGATATAATGCGTAGTACAAAAAAATGTAAATAAATAAACAACATAACGGTTGCTTGAAGAATTTTTATTTATATGATATTGATATATATACATATACTTATATAATATCATGTTTATTTACAATATATCGTATATGTCACTAGTGAATGAATGATAAGAGCGCCGTATTTACATACATATATGTATTTTATTGTACTTATAAGAAATTATTCTGTCAATGGAATATTTAAATATAATATAATATAATATTTAAAATTATATTTACTATTTTGTACTAAATAAATTTAATATACATTTACCGCTTAGTATTAAATGGTACTATAGAATATTTGAAAAAGTTTTGGATTGATAATCGTTATGTGGAAGGTTAGAATCTGCTTTAGAAGAATGTACATATAAACATATAGTTTGAATATATGTTCAACCCATAAGTTCTAGAAATTATAAAATTCACCAAAATTATTTTAAAATACTAAAATATTAAAAAAATAATATTGTAAGCAGAGTGACAGGCTGTGAACATACTAACGGTTCGTACGGGTATCTAAGAGTTGACAAAGGCAACTGTATTATTTTTGTATTATTATTATTTTTTATTTTGTTCTAAATTTAGACAGTGCACTGTTCATATCCAAAATGGCAAGTGATGAAACATAAAATAACTTTAATATAATTTGTCTCAAAAAAAATTATATGGATTACACTTAACACTTAATTATATACATCTAAATATTATCTTTATACATACAAAATATGTGAAACCATAACTAATACTGAACTAACGGAATTAAAATTGAATTAAAACTGAATTGATACGTGTGAATAAACCTTAAAAAAAATGCACGGTACAAAAATTACAAAAATCAATAAAATGTGAAATAATGTTTTAAAAAATAAAGAACATTATTATCTAGACTATTTCATATATCAATATTTTATAGATTCTTTTATAAATCGTTTTCTTTATCAGTAATGATTCGGCACAATAATTTTTGTCTATTAATACTGACATTATTATCGATTGCGTAAAATATTGTAAATGTAATTATTTCCATTTTTATATCCTTTTTGTTTTGGCAAGGTAAAGATTTGTTAAATTTTCATTTTCATTATTTTATAACAAGCAGGCGAAAATAATAAAGTGATAATATTTTGTTAAGTAACAACTAATTTGGAAATATCATAATCGATAAATTTTAGATATGGTTAAAAAAGAATGATTACATTATGTGCAATTTTCGGTTGCCAGTACAAATTTTTATTTACCTTTAAAGATATATAACCTTTACCTTTACCTTTAAAGACATATTTCTTTAATATTATCTGTGACTGTAAAGACACAGATAATATTTAAAAAAATAAAAAACTTTAGAACTTTAATTATTTTCCAATAAAATTTTCAAAAAATTAAATTAATCCACCATTGTAATATGATTTTACTTAGTTTTGAAAAGTTAGTAAATGGAAATTTTTTTTTCTAAATTTTACTACAAAAGGTTTTACAAAATTCTTTTCGATTAAATTTTTATACATCACACATTTTCATTTAAGGATCATTGAAAGTTTAAACTATAGGAATTGTCTAGACAATTCAAGATTACATGTTTATCATTTTATAAATAATTAAAGCCCTGTACTAAACAACATTAGAAATGAGAAAAATAACAAAATTTATCAAAAATTTTGGTTTTTATAAACTCCACTTCTTTAACAATTTTATTTTTGGTTAAATCACTCTTATAACCACATTTCTTTATGAATTCCAATAAGTGGAAACACTTTAATATTTTTTTTTTTAATGCATTTCTCTGCCACATAAATGTGAACAGGAAATTACACAGCCTTTCCTGTTCAGGCATGGATGTAAATGTTGTAAGGGAGAATAACTCTATAATAATATGAGGGGGAATATGATTTGGAAATTTAAAATGACAACATAAACACTCAGACTACACAAACACTCAGACAATCTAATGACCAAATTACGAAAATTATGGTACATTTTTATTGAACTATTACTAAGGAATAGGATATTTAGAAGATTCCTTAGAACTATTACTAAGGAATAGGATATTTAGAAGTTACCGTTACTAGATAAATGCATAAATAAAGTAAATTTAAATAATTAAAATGAGCCGGTTATTTTATGAAAATCAATTAAAATATAATTGTTTTTAAAGTAAAGAAATAGTCGAAGAACTAGAAGCATGTTAGGAGATATAAGCTTTAATTGATCTGTAAAAAAAAAATCCTTTAAATTTAGAGCAAAAGAACGACAAATGTAAAAGTAGTGAAGGTGGGAAAACCAATGGCAAAATAACGGTGATGTGATTTAAAAAAACATTTTGGTCACTTCAAAGTAATTTAAACCTAAGTGTATTTCCATTGGAATTTTTATTAAATCACATAAATTTATTTTTATAACTCATCTTACAGAAAATTACAATGTCGTGCATTTTCCTATCCAATTTTTAATTTTTAATGAATTATTATTTAATTTTATTTTTGTATATGTATGTGTATAATATTTGTATATATATCATATTATTTTTCGAATTTTTTGCCGAGAATTTTAGTTATAACTTTTCAAGTTCTTTAAAAAAAAAAACTTAACAAATTCCTTTAAAAGTAAATAATTTCTTTACACATTGTTAATATTTTCCTAATCAACTTAACATTGAATAGATGCCAAAGTGAAGTGTTAACTTTTATTTTTCTTAAAGTGTTTCTCTAAAATTCTTTTGCAACACTTCTTTTAAAAAGAATTATTCAGACATTAATGTCACATATTTTCAATCTTTTTTTACTCTTTTAAAAGAAAAAAACAAAAAAAAAAAAAAATAAAATGAACATTTAAACTTTAAAGAAGTTATTTTTACATAATTTAAAATTATTTAAAATAAAATTAAAATTATTTGGAATAAAAAAAAAAAATTTTCTTTTGTTTTCATTTATACTTTTATTTCGGCACAGTTCCAACTCAAAACGTTTCCAATTTGCTTAACAAAGTTTTAATTTTTTAAGCAAAAAAAAAAAAAAACTCATCATCAAAACAGTGGTGGGAAACATAAAACAACAAAAACAACAACAATGTCTTTTAAAATTTTATATTATATTAAAAAAAATTGTTCGAGTTTGAGATTGGGTAGAGATCCCAAAAACGAAAACATTAAAAAGGGGATATGATATATGAAAAAGATATGTCACGTTCTTTTCCGTGAATTCGTTATGTCAATTCGACATCCGTTTGAGATTTTATTTCGTTAAAAAATAACTTTTAAAAGAAATTGTTTTATAATGGTATGGTATTATAATAGTATTGTACACTGTATTATCTTAAAAACGCCTGTTGTCAAATTTTTATTTTCTCCTATTCCCTATATTTTTCATCTATTCCCTTTATTTCGGTTTCATTACTAGATAAATAAAGAAGATAACTTTAAATTTACTAGATTTGTTTAACTGTTTTTATTTATATAACAAAATTTTCTTAAGTTATTATTGTCAAATTCTATAACTTTTCGCCAACTTTAGTTTTTTCAACAGAAATAATTGAAGAAAATCACTAACTTTAGAATACAGTAAAAAAAACTATAGACTATAAAAAGTAGAAATGGACTTTAAAATGAAATATCGAGTCAAAGAAACTGATCAGTATATATTTAAAATATAAAAACTCACTTTAATAACTTTAACAAAACTTTTAAGATCAACGAAAAAGAGTTGTCCTTCTTGAATTGATATCTATAAATATTGACAAGGAAAAAAAAAAGAAAAATTTTACAGAATTTTAAGGTTATTATTAAGCCTTGAATTAAATATCAAAAAATTAACTTAATTCAATATATAAGGTACTTCTTTAATGAATTAAGCCAACTAAAATAATTTTACTTACAATTTTTTTTAAATTTCCAGTAAACAAGTTAAAAAAAAATTTTTTTTTAATCAACAATTGTCCCATCTCAATAAATTTTCAAGCACATTGTTCTAGAGTTTTTTTGAACCTGCCAATTTTGTTTTCGTTGTTTTTATAATTCCTTTATTTTCTTTATTTTTATTTGTTTTTGTTTTATTTATGAAAATTGCCTAAAAGCCATTTAATTTTCAATGAGAGAAAAAAAAAAAAGTCATTAAAAACTCCTTACAATAAGCTTTAAAGCAAAAGAACACAAAAAAAAAAAAAAAAACAAATTAAGATAAAGAAAGAAAAAAATAAACAAGCTTACTTTAAAAATTGTTGCAATTTAAGCATTTTTTTTCTGAATAAATACTGTGTCCTATACGTAATTGAACATTTATATGTATATACAATATTACATAACTATAATATATTTACATATTATATGAAAATTATATATATATATATATATATATATGTATACATCATCCTTAAGGATATAAATGAAACTAGGTACAGAAAGAAACAATTGCAAAAAAGAAAACAAAAAAACATAAAAAAAAAATAAAAGAAAATATTTAAAGAGCATATGGTGTGTGAATTTTTTCATTCTCTTAAAGTTAGTCATGTGATAAAACAAAAAAAAAAACAATAAAAAAGCATACTTTAAGAATAAAACATAGAATTGAATGATGAAAGTGATTAAGTCGTGAAACGAAATGACAATAATAAAAGTTTAATAAATAAATTTAAAGATTTGTATGTTTATTATTGAAATTTTTAATTTAAAATTTGCTGGCACGAAAAACAAAGCAAGCATAAACAAAACAAGAATAATTTTGATCCATGCATTAATTTACAAAAAAATAAATATTTTAATGAATAATGTATCTTACTTTTTAGTTAAGGTAACTTCATGTTTGATTTGATAATTTTATACAGAGGAGTTTTCTTTGCAACTTTTTCTATTCATTGACCGTAAATGATTGGCCCAGATTATCACTTGAACCAATTACAAAATATCACTTCGATAAATTACAAAAATTTGTCAAATTCACCATAGGTCATGTACAAAGTATTTCATAGTTGACTCATAATTCACTTAAATTTATAAGTCAACTCTAAATTTAAACTCTGCAAATGAAATCTTTCAAATATAAAGATTTTTGTCGTTCACTGTACTATGAAATTGAAATCATAAAGTAACATTCTATTCCTATATAAGAAGAACTGCAGTCAATGCTCAGCTTTAGTTTTTTTTGTATTCAATTCATTTTGAAGAAAAGAGGGTGAACCATTTAACAAACAACTAAACAACTAAACAAATATTTATGATTTTAACTTTAACAAATATTTTTGATTACTTATTTTTCTATTGTTGTTTAACTAAAGGAACAGTTTAGAAATTTTTGAAGGTTCCAAAAAGTCTTTTTTAAAAAATAAATATAATTTTTTATATTATATTTTTCCAAGTTTTCTTTATTTTTTTGTTTAACGCTTTCGTTAAAATTTTCTAAATAATCTCCAAATTGTTTTTTAAATGGTTTCTCCTTGTTTGTTTATTTTTGGTTTGGTTTTATTTATTTTTTTTTTTTTCCATATATTAAATGTTGGATTTTCATAATGAAAAATTTATTTAGTTAATTCATACACCATAAAGATTTCGTTTCCGTTTCATGTTATAAAATTTTTACTTGTTTTTTTTTTTAATTTTTGTTTTTTTTTTTTTTTTTTAACGTTTGTTCTTTCTTCTTCTGCCAGAATAAATTTATAATAACAAAAATATAATTATTATAATAAAATTTAATAAAAAATATCCAAGGACACCGGAAATAGTATATTTTTATTTCCTTGTTTATTTGTATTTTTTTTTATTGTTTGTTTAACAGAAGGTAGAACGAATATACTTCCTTCTTGCTTTTGCTTCACTGAGATGCAAATTTTACCAATTTTTATTTAAAAAGAAAAACAATAAATACAAAATAATAATGAAAAAAATACCAGTTGAAAACATATATTTTTTGATGCATTTTGATTTTTGAATCATTTTAAATTTAATGCATGTTTTGAAAGAATTTTTTTTTTTAAATTGCAATCTTAGATCATCCTAAAATATAATCATAATTATTTTAATTTGTTGTTGTTGTTGTAGTTTTTTTTATTATTGTGTTTCAAAACTAATTGAAATCCATCATTTTAAATAAGTCCTGTAAAATATTCTCTCAGTTAAATTTATATTTATAATAATCGAAATAAAATTTTGGATAAGATTTCCAATTTCCAGATCATTCGGCAAAAAAAACGCAGTGCGTAAATTTGCCGGTCTTTCAGTTTAAAGGACTCGAGTTCATACTTTGATAAGGTCATTATATTATATAAAAATATAATAATATAAGGTAAGTAAATTAAAATATAATATAATTATAATTTAATGCTTATACCAGAATCACATTTAAAAGGGAAAGATTGATACATTTTTTCATCGCATTGTATGTGATGGGACATCAAAACTGCAGATTCTTAATATCTTTGAAGACATCCATTTATAATAAGACGAAAAGATCATAAAAAATCATAAACTGTTAAAACGCATTTATTTGAAAATAAAAAATTAAGTATTTAATAAGAAAAAAAAAACGGACCTATTAAAAGATTTCTTACATATCTGTCTTGTTTTTTTTTTGTCTTGCAATATTATAATCTAAAATGAATATAAAACATTCTATAGAATATTTACCAATAATCATCATTTTAATCATTCACTATCATCATCAACTTTCATTTCGTTGACATTCTAATAAAGGAAATGCCGTTGCTTAAAATCATTATTAGCAATTTTCAAATTATCCATTATGTCAAAAGAGTTCAATGTACTTTGATACTAAATACTGAAAATCCACTCGCAATGAAAAACTCATTTTATTAGTTATTCATTAATCCAAATTTATTAATTTATACATACATAGAAGATCGAAAGAAAATGGGCTAATCTTCTTTATTTAAAAACTTTTTGTTTAACTTTTTAATTTTTTTCATTTTAAATTAAATGATTATTATGAAACGTAAACATTTGCCTTTTTTATAAAGGACAAACCTATACATATAATATAATGTAATATTTTTTCCTTTATAAAAAGATACATTTTAAATAGAGCATTTATTCAATTGTGTGAAAATGATCACATTTTTCCAAAAAATAATCGAAAAAGTTAAAAGGAAGTCGAAATATTGAAAAGTAATTAATAATGAAGCAATGAAAGATGGTCAAAAAACGTATTTATTAATAATTATGTTATCTTTAAGTTTAAACGAAGATATAAAATATATTTAATACTTTATGAAAATTTTTAAACGTTTATATTTTAAACCTAAAGTTTAAATGGTTTCATGGTTTCGAATTTTTTTAAAAAATAAAATTAATTTCATATATGATGCGAACAAGCTTAAAAAAATTTCATTTTTTCTCCATTTGGAATTTTTCTTAATTAAACTCTATCACAGTTTAATAATAATTAAATGGCAATAATGGTTCATAATAACCATATAAATGTACTGTTTTGGAATGCTCAAAGCATTACCAGCAAGTGTAAACAAATTGAATTTTTTCATGTCTTAGAAAATGAGAACATACATATTGCCGCTTTATGTGAAACGTGGTTAAAAGATAACAATAAATTTTATAGCAATAATTTTCATATTTACAGAAATGATAGAGAAGGCTCAAAAAGAGGAGGTGGGGTAGCTTTATTAGTTAATAAAACAATCAAACATTCTAGTCTTCCTCTTCTTAAAACAAAAATTTTCGAAACAATAGGTATAGAAATTAATATAAATTCCATTAATGTAAAAATCTTTTCTACTTATTTTAAAGGCGGAAACTTAAATAAAAATATAAGTAATAAATTTAAAAATGATTTAGAAGTTTTTAACAATATTCAAGGGAACTATATCATAGTGGGAGATTTTAATTCTCGTCATACAAACTGGAACTGTAATAGAAATAATGCTTGGGGTAAAAAAATTCTGCATAACAAACTAATAAATAGTAAATTTTCTCTGTACTACCCTCATTCACCAACTTATTTTCCTAAATCAACGAGGGGAAATCCTTCAACTATTGACTTAGTATTGACTAATTATTCTTCTTTCATTAACGCTTCCCTAACTATAAATAAACTGAATTCTGACCATTTACCTGTAGTTTTCAAAATTAATAAAGTTCCAATAATAAAAACTCCTTCTTTCATTCTAAATTACAACAAAACAAACTGGGTAAAATTTAAAAATATACTATCAGATAAAATTAATATTGAGCATTTATCAAACTTAAAAAATCCAAGCGTTGAAATTATAGATCTTCATGTCGAGACATTAACCAATTTATTAATTAATGCTGCAAATAATTTTATAAAAAAAGAAAAATATGATTTTAACTTTAACATAAAACAAAAAAAGGATTATATAATATCTAATGATATTCAGCAATTAATTAGTCAAAGAAATTATTATAGGCGCAACTGCCAGAGAACAAGAAATCTTATTTTTAAGGCCCGTACTTTATATCTAAACGATAAAATCAAGGAAAAGATAAATGAAGGGCATAACAATAAATTTGCAAATCACATAAGTAATCTGAAAAAAAATTGCAAACCATTCTGGAAATTAACTAAAATCCTAAATAATAAAAACTCTGGTATTCCCACACTCAAAAGCGGGAATATCACTGCATTTACAATTTCTGAAAAAGCCAATTTATTAGGAGAAATATTTTCAAATAACTATAAACTCACTTTAAACTATAGTTGTGCCCAAACAAACAAACTTGTCTCTGACTCAATAAACTTAATAGACAATCAACCTATTCGTTCAATTGAACACATTTCTGTTAAAGAAATAAAAAATCACATCCGTTCGCTAAAAAACAGAAAAGCGCCTGGGCCTGACAATATCAAAAATATTCTGTTAAAAAACCTGGAAAAAAAGGCTTTAGTATACCTTTGCAAAATATTAAATGCATGCTTAAAGATTGGATATTTTCCAGTTGCATGGAAAACTGCTTCTATTATAGCAATCAATAAGCCTAATAAATCAAAATCTGATCGAAATAACTACAGACCCATAAGCTTACTAAGTTCACTAAACAAGATTTTTGAAAAATGCCTAAAGGACAGGATAATCAATCATATTAATAATAATTCCTTGATTCCAATGGAACAGTTTGGTTTCCGAGCCGAACACTCTACTTGCCATCAAGTGGCTAGAATTCATAACAAGATCAAAGCAAGTTTTCATAATAAAAACTCCACAGGAATGATAATTCTTGATATTGAAAAAGCTTTCGATTCGGTTTGGCATGATGAACTAATTCACAAATGTATGCATTTAAATTTCCCAATGTTCTTAATTAAAATAATTAAAAACTTTCTATGTACACGTAAATATTTTATTTCGCTTGCTAATGAAAAAAGCAAATGTTTTAATGTAGATACAGGAATTCCTCAAGGTTCTGTTTTATCTCCCATCTTATACAATATATTTATTTCAGACTTTCCTAAACTACCAAATTGTGACATTGGTTTATATGCTGATGATACGGCTATTTTAACTTCTTCAAAAAATCCAACAGAAATCCTGCTCAATCTAGAAAATGCATTTTGTATAACAAATAAGTACTTTTTGAAATTGAAAATTAAAATTAACACTCAAAAAACCCAAGCAATATTTTTTACTAGAAATAGAAAACCTTCACTAGTTCCCAACAGAAATTTACATTTAGACAGCGATGATATACCATGGCTTAAATCAGTTAAATACTTAGGAATTTATATCGATGAAAAACTTATTTATAGACCTCACATTGATAAAACAATAGAAAAATGTAAAAAATTGATTAAAGCATTATACCCCCTAATCCATCGTAAATCTAAACTCTGCATTGATAACAAAATTATAATTTTTAAACAAATTTTTCAAAGTGTAATGTTATATGGATGCGAAATATGGGGTAAGTGCGCAATAACCCATATAAAACGGCTTCAAGTAAAGCAAAACCAAATACTTAAACTTTATGAGTGATCTCCCTTTTTTTTTCTCGACGATTAAGTTACACAAACTCTCGCAAGTTAAATTTTTATTCGATTTAATTAACAAGTATACACTAAATTTTTCAAACAAATGCAGATATTCAGAAAATGTTCTCATTCGAAATCTGTATTAAATTAAATCAAAATACTGCATCTGTATGTCATCATGATTAACTAAATTCATATTAATAAAATCGTAGTTTTAAGTTTAAGATTAAGGTAGCCTAAGATTTTATATAAAAAAAAAAAAAAAAAAAAAACATAAAACATAAAACATAAAATACCAAAAAAATTTTAAAACTCTTAAAACTGTCAACTAGGTTTTTTGCCATTTCTCCTAGGTTTAATCATATTATAAAATATTTACAAACATTTAGCCACTTAATAAGTACTTAAAAATATAAAAGAGAAGCAGTGACTGTAACACTTACCGAAATCTAGTTTTAAGTGATATGTAAAAATATAAATTAAGGCAATAAAGGTAAAATAAATAAATAAATAATAATTCATACAAGTTAAAATTATTAAGATATTCATATAAGTTAAAATTAAAATTTCGTATGATACTTTAAAGGAAAAATTAAAATACACTCAATGCTCAGCATGATATTCAAAAGAAGTATTCATTTTTACCTTAGCAAAAGATTTTTTGCAAAAAAATTTTCTACAATGATTTTTCATCTTAATTTTAATTTAAAATTTTTAAAATAACATCCTGATATTTGTGTTTCTTTTTAAAAACAAAATAAGAAACTGTATAGTTATATATATATAGGTATATATATATTATGCATATAAAACAAAATTAAAATAATAACAGTATAAAACGAGCATCATATCCGTTTCTTGTACAAATTTTACTTATTGTTTTTTTTTTTTTTTTTTTTTTTTTTTTTAATTTACTTTTCAATAACGAAACTGAAAGCACCTTTCAATTTCAGCTTCCAATTTTACTAAATTACCTTATACCAATTTTTTAGACTCCTTTTTCCATTTACCAGAAATGGTGAATAAAAATTTTATCACATCCCATCAATTTATCGTATAGGCAACAAAAAAGAAAAACCTGATATTTAATGAAAAAGAGTGGTTGTAGTCTTTAGAAGAGAAGATTGAGAAGACAGGTTCAAGTAAAATAAAAATAAAAATAAAAAAACAAAAAAACAAAAAACAGATTTTCATTTTACCGTTGGATGAGTTTTGTGAATGGAAAATATTATGAAGAAAATAAAATGGAAAAAATAAAAACGGAGAGGCAATAAAGAAACAATATCACATCACATCGCAATTTTTATTGTTAATGTGTGATGATGTTGATTTTATTCCACATCGATAGTTATGAATGAAAATGACGACAACCAAAAACGAAAAAAAAGATGAACATTTTGGATATAATATGAACATTGTTTTTATATTTAATGGAAATATAATATGCCAAATTTTCAGAATAATTTTTTTTTTTTTTTGTTTTGTTGTGCTATCCTTTATTTAGGGTAAACTTCTGAAAAAAAGGACTTTTTAAAAAATTAGAAGCTTACTTCGAGCCAGACTAACAGATTATAATACAATAAGAAAAAATAAATAAGTAATAATGGCAATAAAATAAGAATATATAGCAACTAAGGTCATTTGTAATTCAAAGACAATTTGTAATTCAAAGACAAAAGAAAATTTTTAGAAATTCTCTAAAAATATATTGTTAAACAAACTTTTGAATTGCTTTAACATTTTGGTTTAAATTGGAATTGTATTTAGCTAAGGAATAATAAAAGCTTGTAAAATAAATAAATCAAACATGCTAAGAGCTTTATGTCTAGATTATTAATCTTAAATTCTAATCTTTTCAGAAAAGAACAAGAGGATATCAAAGGAAGAAACAAAATTTTTAAGAGTAGAGAAGTTTAAAAATATGTTAGAAAACGGGCGGGAAATGTTTTACCTTAAGAATAATCTACTATTCGTTTAAAATTCTTCTAATATTTTTAAAACCATTTTTTTGAACAATACCTCAAAAATCGTTTTTGTCTGCGTATACAATTTGTGTGCTATTAAATATATACATATACTATATATATATATGTATATATATATATATAATATACCAATATAAAATAATAAGCTTTAATTTCATTCATTTCATTTTAAGGCACTGGTAAGCAAGTAGAATTTTATCTATAAATTTATTTTATTCTTTCAGGGAAATTTTTCTTTCTTTTATTTTCTTTTAAATCCTTATATTAACAACCCTTACATTACCTACTGGAGTTTTCATTTTTTTTCTATATTTTATTTTAATATTTGTACATGTCCTTTTACAACATATTTTTGATTTAATTCTTATTATATTGAAAATGGAGATATGAATATGGAGATATATGAAAATGGAGATAATCAAAATTATATAAACAAATGTTGAGTACCGTCAGTTTATGTCATTCACATTCTATTTAATCAATATTGTTGAAGTAAACAATGATTTGGTTACCAGAATCCATTTATATACAAATTGGTTTCTTTTCAACTTTAATGAAAATGGAATTCTGATATACATAAAAAGATATACATTCTGATATGCATTAAAATTAAAATTTAATTAATAAACACTCATTTATTGGATCATTTCTAAATAAAACTATAGCCTACATATTTACCCAAGATTTTTAATATCAAACTGAAGTTCCTCTTTTCTTAATTCAAATTTTCTTACTTTCTAGTTTTCCTATTTCCTATTTTTCCGATTTCTATTTTTGCAACAATAACATATGGGTTGACTAGGCAAAATATCTGTACAAACACTCATAATACTAACTTTCAATTTACTGCAAAAAATTTAAAATATCATCTTATCTGACATACCTTAACTAATTGTTTTTCAGTAGGTATTGTCTTGTCGACCGCTTTTTGTATTGACTTGCGGATTCTATTCTAGGTTCATTCTCGCTATGTTTTATGGTTACTTTTTAAGTGTATGCTATATCCACCTTTTGTTGCATTTTGTTTCACATAACTGATTCCTCACTTATTATACTTGTTATATACTCAAGAGTTCTCGGCTAAGTGGCTAAGTTTCTCGATGTTGGCTAAGTTTCGCGGCGATATAGTACAGTAAATTTTACATAAGATCTGAATGTTCTAAGTTAGATGTTTCTGGATATCTGCGAGTAGTTTAACACGAGTTGTAATCTTCCAAATTCTATTCTGGTTGTCTTTAGTCTGTTCTCCAAATCCTTCTGAACAACTTTGCTAATTGATATTATAACGAGCAGATAACAGAAATCTTTTACAAATTCGACTTGTTGACCATTTATTTGAAGATAATATGTGTAAACGGTAATCTAATTTGCTCTGCATATCGCTGAACTTGAATAGGCAGATAGCTCCTGCCTAATTTAAATCTTCTAGATGATGCATCATAACCTTTAAAATCTTTTTAATCTCATTTTCAAATTTAATTATAATAACGTTAGTCATACCTCTTCGTAGTTCAAAGGCAATTCAAAACTAATTTTTTATTTTTACATAATTTTATAAAACCTTCAGAATGTTTTCTTTAACTGTAACGAATTTTTAAATATTTTTTTTTTTAAGTGCATGTCTCTGCCACATAAATGTGAACAGGACATTACACAGCCTTTCCTTTTCAGGCGTGGCTCTAAATATCGTAAGGGGGAATAACTCTTACGACGTGTGTGGGATTCGAACCCACACTCCCTCGGTGTTTACAGCGTATTTTATACGCTCTTACCCACTAGGCCACCGAGGCCCCTTTTTTTAAATATGGCTAAATTAAAAACTTTTGTCTATTTTGGTCACTACACTACAACAAATTATCTTATATTACAGGATACCCTATATATTACATATGGAGTGACAACAAAATTTTATTATTAATAAAAACAATTAGAACACTCTTTCTAACGCTCTATAACTGTAATATTTTGTCATTGCTTCTTAGTAGTTTGTTGAGAATAGGTTATAAATGAAATATAATGATTGTTTACTAAAGCTGTCGATTTTTACATTTTTTATCTATCCCAAAATGTCGTTAAATAATCTAAGTTTAACCTAAATAAAATATTTATTAGTTTATACTTAAATGAAGTAAAAAATGGTAATAGAAAAAAAATGTTATTTTTAAATACTGTACAAAAAATTTTATAAAATACGTAATTGACGTGTGATGACATATATGATGACAGATATTATGACATATAAATGATAAAGACACAAAAATGATGTAATACATACAAAATAGATAACAAGATAACATACATACATACATACATAACAATGTTAGTTTTTAAATTGGAACAATAAAAAGCTAATTTGTTAATTTATGGAAACTTACATACACACATACTTAATAACACTACTTATCAATTTTAATTTAATATAAAATCGTTTAATTCATCTGAAATTATAGTTTTCCTTTTTGTTTTCAGTTTTCTTTCTTCGTTTTTTTCATCTTTTGCTTCTTCATATATTATATAAATAGTTTAATAAAAGTGTACATATTTGACCTAGAAATTTTGATGAATCTCAAATCTCCCAAAAAATTTTTAAAATGTGCAATCTCTATAGAATTTTATTTAATTCATTGAACACTTATTAATAACAATTCAATGGAGTTTTCTTTTATAAATATTTTAACTATTTATTACCTGACTTAGCTTTTTAGCACATTTCCAAAAAAATTTTGAAAAAATCTGCTTATTAGTTTCACTCTGTCCGTCCCTCAGTTTACAAAAGTTCCACACCGTTAAAGATAGAGAAAAGACATTTTAAACATGGGTAGGTCTCATAAAAAAATTTATTCTGTGGAACAAATTTTTCATGTAGCCTCATCCATTACAGAATTACAGCGCCTCAAACTTTGAAAAAACCTTATTTTTAAATGCATATATCTCATGTTCTGCTTAAGATTTTGAAAAAAACATCATTCAACATAGGTATTTTTTTTAACTTTGCAAATTAATATTAAAATTATACAATTTTTTAAATTTAATATTTAAATTTCCCGTTATGTGAAAACCACATTTTGCATGATTTTTCTATCCTTATAACTCTGGAACGCTTTTAAATAGGGACTTAGGCACCTGTAACATAAAAATCGACAAGACATAAAAATTAAAGCTCCAGTAATTTATTTTTACGTATGTTAACGGTTTTTCTTAGTTATATAGGGTTCCGGTATCAATATCCGGTTCCGGTTACAGTCCCTCAAAATTCCATAAAAGTCTTTATTTCACATTTTTTCTTATTACAAAAAATTACTTAAATTTTCAAATTTTTGTACAAGTCACAAATTCTAAACAGTTTGTATTGTCTTTTGGAAATGTGCGCTTTTAAAAACCGTTGGTTTACATTCTACCTTGTTTTTTCTTAAATATACGAAAAAATTTAAAAAGAAAATATTTCCGGTTAATTTAAAAACGTATTTGAAAATTTACCATTAGACTTCAATTAAACACTAATGAATTCTAATAATTTATTTTTGCATGGATGTGTATGTGTAATACACTAATGATTGTGTGGATTTAATTTTAATGTAGTATGAAAATATAATCTTCAATTTAATTTTGAATGAAAGTAGGTACTTAAGAATATAAATGTAGATTAAAATTCTTATTATAATCTAAAGAATAAGTAAAAAAAAAACAAAACAGAAAAAAATAGAAAGAGAGAGATAGATTATAGGAAAATACAATTTGAATAGGAAGTACACACTTATTCCAGAAATTTAAAATTAATTTTTCACTTTTTATTTTTTTTTTTATATGCTAGCATAAAATTTTTTCTTAAGTGTTTTTGAACAATTGATTCATGTTATTATTTACCTTTAACATGGAAAATTTGATGATTTTTCAATTTTTATAAAAAAAAAAAAAGTAAGGAGAATATTTTTGTG
Organism: Poecilobothrus nobilitatus; assembly: GCA_947095535.1. NCBI lineage: Eukaryota > Metazoa > Arthropoda > Insecta > Diptera > Dolichopodidae > Poecilobothrus > Poecilobothrus nobilitatus. The sequence goes on along the minus strand of OX352773.1, from coordinate 13,598,817 downwards.
TAATTTATTTGAGAAATTACTCACAATAAAAATTTTTATCAAAGAATTAAATTTTAATTTTTTAACAGAAAAAATATGATTTAAGATTTTCTTTTAGCTAAAGTAATTTTAATATGAGTTTAGTAAATTTTTAAGCATATATTGTATTTATAAAGAAGTTCATATTAATTTATCTATGTCACACCAATATTTGAAGAGTCATCTAAAAACTCTTGGAAACAAAATTTGATTTTATATTTTAAATGTGTTCCAAAATTATCCAGAAGCAATTCTTTAAAACTTCTCTTTAAAGTGTTATAGGAAAGCTTTACTGATTTTAATTTCTATGTGTAGAATCGTATTTTCTATGTAGAAACCGTAGAATTGTAGAATCTGTTTAGAGTGAAACATTTTTAATAGATAGATTAGGAAATGTTTAACAGATAGATTAGGTAAAAATAAGGTAAAAATAATAATACACACAATACTTTTGATAGATAAAACAATTATTACTTTTTTACGAAGAATTTTCATACCCGAACATAGTTTTATCAGGGTATCATTAATTTACCATTACTAGACATCTAGACATCATTACCATTACTAGACAGAATTTTGTAAAAGAAAATCAAAATTTATGGCAAATACTTCTGAGAAGTTTTATTGCTCTAGCACAAAAAGTTTAGGTAAATTTCATATATTGGCACTTAATTAAGCTAAACTTCTGAAATTTTGTAAAATTGATTCGTACTGGGCAACAGGATCGGATACCTGTCATACAGCTTCAAAATTTAAATAAATATATATCCGTAGCGTAGATGATTAAATTAAATCAGATAATTATCTGAAATTTTATAAAAGATGGTTCCATTTTATGGTAACAGCATAACTTATTTTCGTACTGGTATTCTAGAGTTATCATAGTTAACTACAAATACTTTATCGTTTTTAAAAACTTTTCACTATAATTCAAACATAACCTTTACAGTATTAGTTATTTTGAACAAAAATAATACCGGTTGAATTAGAAACTAAAATGTAAATTTCAATGACTATTTAAAATAAAATTATTTTAGAGACTCATAAATAAGTCATAAGAATCGACTCACAAAAATATTTTAACAGGTCACGCACAGCTCTAAGTTTTCATATCGAATAAAGAAGAATCTTTCGAATGACAAATACAAAAACTCACGAATAAAGGATCAACAGCGAAAAAAGAAATGGCAAAATATTTGAAAGGTAGGGGGTCAATACCCAGCTTTTCTCTAAAAATTTTTAACACTAGTTTGCTTAAAATAAATAATAACTTTTGTTGCGTAATACATGAAATTCATGTAATATTTTCTATTTTTTTTTTTTTTTCTCATTCACAATATTAACAATAGCACTTAAATAAATATGATCACAATAACACTTCATAATTTTAAATTATATCTACTTTATTTTTTTTTTTTTTGTTTCCTTTTTTTTTATTTTTCATTCTTAATTTTTGCATTAAAATAATAAAATACTTTATTCAAATCAAGTGTTTAAAAAAAAAAAAAAGGAAAAAAACATTTTAAACATTTCTGAAATAATTTCATTTATTTTAGTTTTTCTTTTTGAATATTATTCAAATATTGTAATTTGTAATGCAAAATTCATGGCATATCTTTAGGCTTAAAATATTTTATTACCACAGGCATACAAAATTAAAATATTTTAAAATTCATCTATTAACTCTTTTCGTATTTATAATTTTAAAAAATATATAAGTACATTTCGTGCCTTAAATCCAAAAATTTTTATAACCAAAAATTTTAATTTAAATTTAAAAAAAAAAAAAATATATATACATATATCAAATATCTTATAATATACTTGTATATATCTATAAATATTTAACAGTAAAGTAATTCTAAAACTCATGATTGCTTAATTGATTTAATTCGATCAGCATAAGTAATAGAATCAAGTAACTAAACATATATATATAATATAATATAAGTATGTATAGTATGTATATAAATTTAGTTGATATTGTATATGAAAATTAAATAAAAATTAAAAAAACAATACAATTTTGATTTACAATTCATTTACCCTAACTCAAATTTTTCAATGAATTTTAAATTTTGTAAAATAAATTTTCTTTTTTTTTTTCTTTTTGGCAAAATATAAATTTTTCATTTATTTCTAAGTAAATATTTCAATTTGTACTTTAAAATATATTCGCATATATATATATTTATACATATATATATATATATTAGATCCTTACTATCTACTAGTACTAAAATGATTCAAAATAAATTTAGAAAAAAAATTGTATTACCCTTATATGTTGCTATTGTTAAAGGTTTTAATTAACTAAACCTAACTCTTAAATTTATTTTTAGATTTCGAGTTATTTTAGATTTATTTTAACTTAAAATCACAAATCATATTTCAGAAATGCCTTATAACAAGGCAAGGCAGTACTAAAAACATCAATCCAAGAGTCCCTTTTCTGTTTAATCTCCTGAAATAAATAGTTTTAAATTTTGATCTTCCATGTTAAATTATTACGATTACCGTAGCAATAGCGAAAAACGTTTATATTTCAATAAGTTCGGTTTTCCATCAAATTATTTCTGGAGCTATATAGATAAGAAGAGAAGATATGGATGAGGAGCTGATAAATGAACTATATAGATTATTATAAAGATGAAAAAAATAATGAGACAAAATTTAACTTAATGTGTTCTATGTCCTTTTATAACTCTTAGAGGAAATTAGACTCTCGTACAAAAATGATCTCTGTGATTTCGCTTATTTTGATTAATATATCAATTTTTACGAGATCTACTGAAATGATCATTTCTTGGAAAACTCAAAATAGTTCTAGTAGGTTGAAAATAATTCAAAAGTATGACATGCATTAAATGTAATCTAAATATAAAATTTTAAAGAAATGTTCGTTAAATAAACCAAAATATTCCATCTACATATATACGAGTATGTAATAAATAAATTTTGGTTTTCATTTAAACAACCAAATTTCAATAAAAAGCATTTGAAATAAAATATACATAATATTATTATATAAGAATTTTGGTTTCAATTAAACTAATAAATTTATTCTAATATTATTTTATTCTCTTCTAAAAAAAACATACATTTAAATATTTATATACAAAAATATGTACACTTATTATCTTCAAAATCAGTAACTTATCAGTCACTTATCTTAAAAAAAAAATTTTTTTTTTTTCTACTCAAATAAAAAAAAAAACATAGTAAAATATTGTAATAATAATTATTTGTATTTAAGTCTATATAGAAATCATTTCCAAAAATTAATTCTGATGAAAATAAAATAAAAATATATTCAAAATCTATATATATATATAACATTAAACATATAAGATATATGGATTTAAACTATATTATTAATTTACATATACATATATTATATATTATTTGGTTCAATATAGACTTTAGATTTAAATAAATCTTCTAAATACAATCAAATCAAATATAACAAAAAAAAAAACTCAATTCTTCTTAAATATGAGTATTTATTCTAAAGCTCTACATTCCATCTTCTATACATAGGTCTACTAAATTTCTTACATGCATACAGCTTACATATATTTTATGACGTATATATTGATTGGTTATACCAAACATATTTATAATCAATACTCATTTCATTGTTCAAATGTCCTTTACTATCCAAACTTCTAAAGTAATTTCAGAAATAAAATTTATATTATCACTGATCTCTTATCCTTTATTTAGAGTTATTATAAGAACATTATATTATATTATAGATAGGGTGTCATATTTATATTAAAGTTCATTTTTGGATTAAAGTAGGCATTATTTTATACTTTTAGAAAAAGAACTGTCACGATTTTGAGTTCTGAATCATATGAGTAATGCAATTTTTGATTGTCAATGCAAGTTGACATATTCAGTCGGATTTTAATGCTTTATAACATTAAAGTATGGATTCTATCAAAAACATCACTTTTCTTTTATCTCTATGTAAGTCTTCTAAATATATTTTTTTTTAATTATATTTTTAATATAAAGCAGCTGTGAACGTATACAGCCCTTCAACCCACGTGAGTGTTATAAGATATTAAGCTTTAAAAAGGGATTTTCCACTTTTTGCACAAAAGTGAACTTTACTTGTTAACATTGGTCATAATTGGCTTGATTGTTAATATTATCCTAATTCTTCTCCCCTTATCAAAGAAAGGTATATGATGAACTTCATCTTTTAACAAATTTAATATCTGAATATCCTTTTCTAAAATTTTTTTATTACTTCGTCCCAATTATTTCTATTCATTTCATGATATCCAAATTTTAAAAAAGAAAAAAAAATTTTACACACTGTACACACAATCATATACGTACACAACATTCTAACAACATAATATTGAAATTATAGGAAAATATCCTTAAAGCTATAAAACTGTTAACTAGATTGATCCTATCATAATACAACACAATGGACAATCATGTTTAAGTCTTTCATCCTTTTTGTATTAAATACAAAAAATAAATCAAAACAAAAAAATTGTCTTTTGTTGTTTTTATTAGATTTTGTTTTAGGCTGTATATATATACGAAAACAAACATATAATATTTAGACATAATATGTAGGTCCATGCATAAAAGCTAGTATTACTATAAGAATTTTAATACTTTTCCATTTTAGATATTTTATTTAATTTTTTTTTTTTATAAGTTTTTTTCTATATTTTGACGATTTATTGAGTAGGCTGGTAACTCATAATAATATAAACATAGAAGAAGTTCTCAAAAAAAAAAAATTAATTTATATCGAAACAAATATTAGAATTTTAGAGAAAGAACTTTAAAGTAAAAGATAATCATAACAGTATTGGAAATCTAAGCAACGTCAAATTGAGAGCACCAGAGTATTTTTAGCTTTATATTTGTCGAAAGGAGAGCACATTGAAGAATTTAAAAAGAAATTGTTTAAACTTCTCCAAAATAGTTTTTAAAAAATGCAAAAAAAATGTTTGAAATATTTATCTTAGCATAAAGCCATGTAATGTAGTAAAAGTTTTTACCATTTCTTATAATTTTTTTCATTAGGAGAAAATCACTACTAAACTACTTGTATGTATAACAACACCTAAATTCCAAAATCTTCTAATTTTATAGTACATTTTTCTAGCACATTATGTTGAATTTAGCCACTTTTATACTTTTTCAATTAGTAATTTTCCAACATTGTAAAATAATATTTAAACAATAGGATAACTGACTCATGGCGTAGTGGTTAAGTCGCCTTTCAATCGGAGGGTTCAAACCCAGGTCAGGTCATATAAATAAAGAATATGTAGTGCTTTCATATCATAAATAATGTATATCGTATAATTAATAGTAATTATAATAATAATGGGGCCTTGGTGGCGTAGTGAGTAAGAGCGTATAAATTACGCTGTGAAACACTGAGAGAGTGTGGCTTCGAATCTCACACACGTCGTAAGAATAATTCCCTCTTTCGACATTTACAGCCACGCCTGTAAAGGAAAGGCTATGTAATTTCCTTGTCACATTTATGTGGCAGGGGAATGAACTAAAAAAAAAAAATAATAATAATATTAATAATAGCTGCCACAGTGGAGCTATCTTTGGTTATACCATGCAGGAAGGTGTTGTATACTACTGCACATTGTAATCCACTGATGGCCCTCTGACTCTGATGACTCTGATGACTCTCTAGTAAAAATAGAGTCACTGTTAGCAAAATAGTAATAATAATAAGCGGATTCATCGTTTCCTTACAGTCCCACTCCCAGTTCAATATTCCCTCATCTTACTTCCTATTCTTTCCTATCCCCACTCCCTATTCAATATACTGCATTACCTGGAAAAGGTTTCATCCCATTATACTGGCTAAAGAGGGAGGTGGGTTTAGTCAATAAGAATCTGACACTACCAAGAGGAAATTTTTGGTGTCTTTGGAAGATTCCTACCTCCCTTTGAAAAAAAAATAAAAAAATAAAATAAAAACTGAAATTGAATGAATTTTGTAATTGAATAACATTGATCGAAGAGTGCAAATATTTACAGATTTTAAATTATAGAGAAAATGTGGAACCTTAAAAAGTGATTATATTCCGAAAATTTAAAATAACCCTCAGTTATGTCGTATTTAACAATCGAATTAAAAAAGAACAAAAAACAGTGATAAACATATTTATATGAGACTATAAATGGTCAGTGGTCAAAAGAACACTGAACTCGTATATTTTATATTAATAAAAAACAAAAATATGATTTTATTAAAGAATTAAAATGTATAATTAGGTCAGTAGCTTTTATTGGATTTGAATTACAAAATATTGCTTCCATATATATATATTATATTCTATTTCATATATTATATTCTATTGAAAAGTAAATTTAATGTAACCCATTAAAGAAAATCTTTTTATCCTTTCTTTTATTCTATTCATATCATTTTTAAAAGTTTTATAAACTTAAGCCAATCATACCATCTATATCTATATACTGGCACATAAGTATATTTTAAAAGATATAACAACAAAGAATATTTATATTGTATAATGTATTGAATATATTGATTTTGAACCTATAAACTTAATCCTCATCAATATTTTCTTCAAAATTAAATATTCGGTTATTATTTTCTCGTATCTTGAATAATTTCCATGATTTTGAATTTTCATATTTTCTCATAAATAAGATTTTGAAATTTTTTTTTTTAATATCGTAAACATACAAATGAACTAAAGGTTATATTTAACAAAAGAATTTTACTATCAAAGCTTTAAAAGAGAAAAAAAAAAACTAACACCGGAACTATCTTAATCCTTTTCTTTTTTTATATACTTTAAAGGATTTTTTACGATAATGGAATAATATTTTTTTTTTTTTTTTAAATGATTTTCTGCAAAAAAGAAATCCTTATATATTAAAAAAAAGGAAACATCAACTTAAACTTTAAAATTGTTGTGTGGTGAAATTATTAAAGAATCCTTCAATCAAAATGACGTTTTCATATACCTATACAAAGATCTTTTTTCAGTTTATGATTAGTATGTAATGAAAATTAGCTTTTCTTTTTTCATTTTTCTTTTCCCGGTCATTAAAGTTGTAATCATTCAACTAGAAAAATTTTTGTTAATCAGTTATAAAAAAAATGGCAAGAATAGAAAAAAAAAATAGACAACTAGGAATGAATTAAGGATGAAAATAAATGAAAAATTTATTTTACAAAAGAAAAATTGTAAAGTATAACAAATTTTGGAATTAAATGTATAAAAATATTCCATTGTTTTGATTTTTTTGATAATATATATTAAATTTAATTAACTTGCAATACAACTATAAATAATTTGACATATTAAATTAATATTATCAATTTTTAGCCTTTATCTTTGTATAACAGACATATGGGGAAAAAAAAACCTTTTCAAAAATATTTTATATAAGTTTTTTTTTTTTGTCCTTTCAATAATTTAACAGAAAAAAATATACATTATCTTCTTCTTTTCAACGTATTTCCAATAATTGATGTTAAATGTTATATTCGATATCGAATCAATCAATATATTATATAATTATTACTAGTGGGTTATTTTATTCTTATTAATGTTAGTATAGTTTCAGAATAATAATTAAGTAAAAGCCTTAGCTAAACACCAATTGAACCCAGCATTGTAAACATGCAAGTTAAATTCAAATGCGCGAGATTAATCATGCAGGCTGCTAGAGTTCATGATACTCGTACATAAACTATACCTCTCGGTGTTATTTTATTAATGTTAGTACCAAAAAACCTTAGATATTCAGTTAGTTTCTTTCAGCGTTAGCTAAATAGACATGTAAAGCGGTGTCTGTAGAGTAACGTGAGATATTAATATATTTAATTGAAGATTGAGACCCTGATCGCAGGCTCTAAAGGAACAGGAAGATTTTAATAGATGTAAATCTACTGCAAGATAAAGTAATAAACAAAATGAATTACATCCTTTAGAAATATATAAACGGTTATAACGGCTGTTCTAAAGTGTTGAATGAAAAACAACACAGAGGAAGAAGCAAAATAAAATATAAGTAAACAAAGAAGTGATGGTAACGCTAAATTAAAGTGTGAAGAAAAAAAAATTGTAAAAGGAATTTTTAAAAATAAATATATAATAAATGCACTATGAATATTCTAATATGAATGAAAAGATTTATTGTATACCTATAGGAATTGAAATTATTTGTATAAGGATAAACAGGTCAACTACGAAATCTCATTTTTAAAAGATCTTCTTTTTACAAAATTTTCTTTTTTTCAAAATCCTCTTTTTTTTAAATATTCCTTTTTTTCAATTCTCTCTATTCTCTCTATTATTCTCTTATTTTTCTACATATACATCAAAATTGTAAAGAATTCGTTAAAAAAGTAAAATCCTAAAATAAAAAACAAAAGCGAGAAAAATATTTGCTATTTACAATATCGCTGCTAATTCAGTGTCTTTCACATATACCTAAACATATATGCATTTTCTGAGAAAAACATAAAGTTATAATTTCAAAATAAAAAAAGAAATTTTTCAGATTTAAAAAAAATTTTTTTTTTTTTTTGAAGAGAAGATTTCGCATGTAAACAATAAAAGGGTAACGTTGGGCTCCCAAACATAAAGCATAAACATTTAGTAAAAACACAAAAATATTAACAGATTTTCACTAGAAATATGAATAAAATATACGAAAATCTAAATGAAAAGAGCTGATCTAATAGAATTTCCTGAGATCTATATTTTTGTGATCCCCTTATGATTTTGTTAACTTTACTATATCCAATCTCTCCGAATAATTTAATAACACCTGGTTTATTTTTGTGAATATGTCACCTTTCGTCATTTCTTAAAGGATTTTCTTAAAATTTTTCTTTTAAAATTGGAAAAATCTTCAATTTTTTTACAGTTTAACATATGATCAATTTACCTTTTTTCGATAAATATAATTTCTCTTTTAAATTGGAAATTTTATCATTACATTGCTTGAATGCTTACAATAAGAAATATAAATATACATAAGTTTTTCAGTTATATATTAAATTATCGTTTAAACTGACTATACGCGTGCATTTAACTTTAAGTGTAATTTACCTTGTAAATATTTTTCAAAATAATTTAAAGGTTTGTGCAGGAAAACTCAACTAATTATAGGTAAACTTGCACAATAACCACAATACAAAAAATAATTGCATTTAAAAATTTTTTTCTTTTTTTCATTCTGTCTTTTAATTATTCAATTTATTTTTCTTTTTTTTTTTTAAAGTAATTCATCATGAGAATGTGAATTGATTCCAGTAAAATTCGTAAAAATAATAATAATTAACAGATAATTTCCACAAGGTGTTTCTTTTTTATTAATTTTAACTCTTACAAATTAAATTGTTCCATTTCGATTTTAACACTTAATTTATGGTGTCACATTCACATATACAAATTAATTACGTGAAATTTTATAGAGTATCGCGTTAGAGGGTTACCAAAAGGAAAAGAGTAGTTGGTGATGTTAAAACAAGAAACATTATATATGGTAGGGAGGGAGAAATTCTTTCGTCAGCTTTTCAAAAGTAAAGGGCACTAAAAAATACTCATTTTGGAAATATTTATTTTGAGTTTTTTTAATTCTTTCTGATTTTTTCGGCGGCTTAGAAGCTCGGAGCTAAATATATATTTATAATTTTATTTATTAAAAAATTACAAACCCCTGTTAGCAAAAATAATCACTATTAATATTATAAAAGTTTTTTCTTGTTTCGGTATACCTAATCACCCTCTTACTTTTATCAGCACATTGACAAGATACTTTGTGTGTAACTAAATTGTCAAATAGAGTGCTAAAGATTTAAGTAAATCATAACCATTCATATAACTGAAAAATTTAAATTTTTTTTAAAAAAATTAAGCTTATAATCAATTTTCTTTCTTTTATGAAATTTTTTCGAGATGCACAAGTAACAAATAGTTTCACTTTATAAATGAAAAAATATCTATTTCCTCCATTTTATTATTAAACTTTTGATTTTTTTTTTATTGATGAAATTAAAAAATACAAGCAAAGACAATAAAATTGTAAGATATATTTAGATATTTAGTAATCGATTTAGCATAATGATGCTAACTTGGGGCGAAAAAATGATTCAAATGAAAACTTTTAATTCTATTTGTATGGTTTGTAATCAACCGTGTGTTTGTAAGCGTGGTTTGGATATCAATCTAGACAGGCTCGATAGATATCTCTTGACATAAAGGTATATAGAAATTTTATTTTTATTATCTGAAATTAGATTCAACATCTATATATATCCAATGTCAAAATATATATCAATTATTACTTACTCAATTTTTTATGACTTCCTGCTTTAAAGCTATAAAAAGTCAAAAAACAGAGAAATAATTCAATAGAATAAGGTGCTTAAAACTGTAATAAATTCTTATCGCTACGTTAGCAATAAGTAAATTCATCTACATTTAAATATAAAATATTTGATAGATGTGGTTCAAGGTTTCACTGTAAAATATCAAAATAGACTCCAGCATCATACCAATGTGGAAGCACTGCAGTTTTTAATTACCTCGCAATAATGCAGGAAGGTGTTATATACTGCATGTTGTAACTGTTGATGGTTATAGTCACTGTTAGCAATATAGTAATAATAATAGACGGATTCATTGTTCCCTTACTTACTCAATTAGTCCCATACCCAAGTCCCATTCATTAGTCCAATTCACAATTCAATGTTCGCGCATTTTTGTCCTATCCTTTCCTACCTCTACTCCCTAGCCAATATACTGCGTTAAGAGTTACGGGTTTCATCCCATTATAATTGGTTAAAAAGAGAGGTAGGTTTAGTCAGTAAAAATCTAACATTAGCAAGGAAGAATTCTTGATGGTTTTGGAAGATTCCCACCTCACTTAAGACAAAACGAAAAAAAATTAAGAATACACTTGAGACAGAAGATTAAAACCACATGATTTACCGCTGAAAGTTATATACTCGTATACCATATAAAAAAGAAAATTTCTTTAGGTAAGAGAAAGTTGTTTTTGTACAAACACTTACAGCTAGTAATTATACCCGTACGATAGGATCGGGTATAATAAAATTACTCCTCCGTTTGTAACACCTCGAAATAAGCGAGCTAGATATACCTTCAAAGGTATGGATCGGATCAGAAAAAAATTCTAAGACTGTTGAGCCATGTCCGTCCGTCCGTCCGTCCGTCCGTCCGTCAGCACGCTAACTCAAAAACTAAGAAAGCTAGAATCTTGAAATTTACACAAAATATTTTGGGAGTAATTTGTAGGTTCCCTATTTTTTTTGGTTGAGTTTGGACCAAGCCTTAGGGTAGCTCTCGAACACCTAACTTTTAGATCTCCACATTTTTTTTGCAATAGAGCTATGAAATTTTAGCCGCTGATAGATCTCACAAAAATATTAATTTTATTTTTAATAACTTTTTTTTGTAGCCCCACCTGTTACGGAGCTACAGCTCCCCAAAGGTTCAAAAAATCTCTATATTTAAATTGTTATAGCACAAGTTCTATAAGGTATATCTTCATCTTGAAAACGCCAAACGATTACTACTTTCATTAGCTTTAAAAGTATATATACAATAAATATATATTTTTGGCATACGGTGTCTTAATTTACCGTTATGCGAAACTCAAATTTTGCAAAATTCTTTAACCCTTCCATCTTCTAAACGGTTAAAGTTGGAAACTTGAAATTTTGACAGAAGTTAGATCTTTGAAAATTAGTATGAGTCATTTCAGAAATTTTTTTTGTATCACCCCCCGTTTAGGAGTTGTAAGGGGTCAAAAACTGAAAATTTCCTATTTTTAAACACCTGTAACTTGAACACCTGTTAAAATTTTTTTGAAGTAATACACAAAAATTAAAGCTCCAACATTATATTTTTATTTCTGTTAACAACTTTTTTTAATAATGTAGGGTTACTTTATAATTGACGAAAGTGTTACTTGATTTTTTCAAATTTTCTAACAAACTTCATTAACGAATTTTTTCCATTTTGTTTTACTCGATAATTTGAAATTGTTGAGGATATAATGCGTAGTACAAAAAAATGTAATTAAATAAACAACATAACGGTTGCTTGAAGAATTTTTATTTATATGATATTGATATATATACATACTTATATAATATCATGTTTATTTACATATCGTATATGTCACTAGTGAATGAATGATAAGAGTATAGATGTATATTATATAGCGCCGTATTTACATACACATATGTATTTTATTGTACTTATAAGAAATTATTCTGTCAATGGAATATTTAAATATAATATAATATAATATTTAAAATTATATTTGTTATTTTGTACTAAGTAAATTTAATATACATTTACCGCTTAGTATTAAATGGTACTATAGAATATTTGAAAAAGTTTTGGATTATCGTTATGTGGAAGGTTAGAATCTGCTTTTGAAGAATGTACATATAAACATATAGTTTGAATATATGTACAACCCATAGTTCTAGAAATTATAAAATTCACCCAAATTATTTTAAAATACTAAAATATTAAAAAAATAATATTGTAAGCAGAGTGACAGGCTGTGAACATACTAACGGTTCGTACGGGTATCTAAGAGTTGACAAAGTCAACTGTATTCTTCCTCGTTTTTTTACCATTTAAAATATCGTAAAGCATTTAAAAAGAAATTATAATACTTGGTTAGAACAACAACTTTTCTTTATTAAAAAAAAAATTTAAGGCCATTCACGTGCAAGATTTAATAGAGAATAAAAGAAAAAATATTAATATAACTATTTTGATTTTTCCAATTAAATCAAATTAAATTAATTTTTTTCCTAAAATTCCAATATATAAACACTTACAATAATTTACTCGTTTTTCATTTTATTAACAATAAAAACTGATAATCGTTACTATAATTCAAAACAGAATAAAATGCAATTATTTTTTTTATAATGATAAAGATTCAAGGTCATAAAAATAATCCATTTATTAAAAATTTTCATTATTTTTTTTCCCCATTTTCATTTTTCCATTTTCCACAATTTTTCATTTTCTTTTATATTGTAAAGACTTAAAATACTTAAGGACACTTATAGATATAATTTGTAAACGTATACAAGAATTTAATTTCTTTCGTACATACTTTTAAGTGTATAAAAATAAAACTTACCACATACACCATATGAAAAAAAATACAATCTTAACTATATAAATATCCCCTTTTAAAAAAGTAATACAAGATTCATTTTCGGAGAAGAAAAATAAAATGAAGAAAAACCAAACAAAACAAAAAGGAAAATATTACCAATAGTTAATAGCGATTCATAAGAAAAATATTGTTAAGGTAAGGAAAGCAAAAAATTAAATACAAAAAATTAAAAAAAAATATTAACTTGGTAAAAAAAAAACAAAAAACAGATATACAGTTAACCAACACTTAAATAAAAATCATATAAAATATATTTTCGTGTCCTTTTTTTTGTGTAAAAACGATGATGTGAAAATATAAAGAAAAATTTTCTTCGTTATTGTAATAAAAGTTGCATTAAATTTTTTCTCAATAAATCCATTCAAACGGATGTCAACATATTAATTGGATGAACAACGATTCGGAAATGCTTACTCAATATGAGAATATTAAAGAGAGAAAGAAAGATTTTAGAAGACTTTGAATAAGAAGTAGGATAAAATGATAAATTACATTCAAATCATTATTCAATTAAAATCATTACAGTCTTATTTATTTATTTATATAAAGGTTTTTAAAGACCAATCATTCCATTTGGATATTATCTGACCTGTACATTCCTATTAAGTGTAGCAACCATAAAAAGAGGGGAGTAAAAACAGCGAAGGAATAACTGGTGCAGTATGACAGCAGGACCGCGTTGATTTATTTTTTTAAAAAATTTCCATTCAATCGTAGGCTTTAATTTCCGCGAATTACTGTATTATAATACTTATATAATACTTATAGTCTGTATTTCAGTTCACATGTTATCACTTACTTGTATGTCACTTGTATTTCATTTGTCTGGATTTGATTTTTGTTTTTTTTTTTTTTGCGAGGGACGGTGGAAAACATCAACAGTCACTGAAAGGTGACTGCACGAGGTTCCTTTGCGTAGTGTTGGACTCTAACCAACCAAAACCAAAATTTAGGATGGGTCCTTTAATACATAATAATACAGTATACAGCTTGGTTTTGGCGAAAGGAATGAGGGAAAGATTTCTTGGGAAATTGGATTTAGGATAATTGGAATTATGGAGGATGAAGGAAAAAATTTGAATAGTTATTTTGAAGAAGGATGTTAATGTTCTTCTTGAATTTCGTTATATCGTACACAAATGAATTACCAAATTTTAGGAACATATGTGCAGACATAAGGTTTCATAAACGCGACGTGAGCATGACAAACGAATTTCCGAATGCTGTGTTGCGCCATCTTGACAGTTCGACAGTGTATGGGTGGGCATCTGTTGCACTACTCGTTTCACATTAGAAAACTTTGAGTGGAGGCATCAATTGTTTTATTTCTTTGGAACAGGTGTTCACCCCTACAAGGTATCTATAAAAAAAGCTCAATGCCCCGACAGTACGGCGGTGACAAAGTAGGGTAAGCGTTATTAATTCTTTTTGTTGCCACATTTTATATTATATGGAATTCATTTAATGGCTGTAATAATAATTTCTAATTTAATCTCTGTAAAAGCAGGGATATGACTTTTAAATTTTCAATATCTTAACAGATGGTCAGACACATTCAATTTATTAAGTATCATGATATTAAAAAGTATATTAAAAAAAAAAGATTCAACTAATTTTTATAGTAGAATGCTTTCTATGGATGTATATTTCAAAATAATTGTGTGCGGAATGAATTGTATATTGAAAAATGATTAAATTTTATGTATTTAAAAATAAAAATCGAAAATACCTTCATTTATTTTGTTTTTTTTTTGTTTCTTTTTTCTTTCAACATAAAAGAAAATTTAATTTATTTTCCACTTCTGGTTTTTCTTCCCTTCGTTTTTAACCCATTTTTCAACCCAAAAAAAATTTGATAAATTTATTTATTAGTTTTATTCCGTTCAACCATCTGTCTATTTATTTAGAAAACGTCTGTGCAGTTAAAGCAGTTAGTGCAATTAAATTCTAAGATAGAATCTTAAAAATTTGAGAGAAGAAAGATCTTTTAGAATTAGTATAATTTATCACAGAAATTTGTTTTACACACCTGTCTCTGTTTAAGATCTTTCCCTATTTTATTAGGGTTCAAAAATTAAAAATTTCCGTTAACAGTTTTCTTAATTTTATAGGGTCTTCTGGAAATTGAAAAAAGTTTCGCTTGATTTTTCACAATTTTTTTCTTATATATAAAATTCTCAGAAAATTTTCTTCAAATTTTGGCGCCAGTCCGCAAGTATTCTAGAAAATGTACGCCTTTCAAAGCCTTTCATATCACATTCTACTTTGTTTCTTTTTGTTTTTTTTTTGTGTTGAATAAAAAGTGGTGAGATTTTAACACTGAAAACTGAATGGAAAAGGTCAATAATTGGAACGGTCCAAAAAAGATGAATGGGTTTATAAATACAATATGAATTTTTGTATTTTATTTTTTTTTATTACAATTTTATAAAAAATATTAAACGTGTGAAAAATTTTTTTTCATTTTTTTTTTTTTTTATTTATTTAAAAGAAATTTTTTTTCACCACATTAATTCGCTTTTTAATTAAATAGAAAACATTAAAACAAAAATCAATTGAAAATAAAATATTTTTCACAATAATTTTATTTTTCCAATAAAGAAAAGAAATATTTTTTATAACAGTTAATTAAAATGGTATTTCAATGGTGTTTTGTAACATTAATTTATATATTTATATATTAAATTTATTTATGCATTATAACTTATGGATAGATTTGAAATTCATCTATGAAAGATTTGATTCTTCTTCAAGAAACTTTAGCTCTACTTCCGTTTACGGACCGTGATCGATTTCCGTTTAGCTCTACACACAGATACTTCGAGCAAGTTAATAAGTTTTTGGTTTGCATTTCTGTCGGATTGGCTCATAAATCATTAAACAACCTAATGGTAATTTGAAAATTCCAATAGTAAGCCTACTTATATATGCATATATCTTCTAAACTAAGAGATGTACTTAAGCTTTTTGTGGTAGAAAAAGAATGATCTTTAAAATATTTTTCTGAATTATGTATAGATTTTTCTATTAGAAGTAACTGAATTAGTTAAAGAGTGTCACAAAAGTATAAAAATTTAAATGAAATTCTTTACATTAAATCAATATGGTATATAAGGTCTGAATACAACTTTCTTCACAATGTAATTAGAATAGTCGTGGTGATGATCAAAATAGTTGTCCTGAATAGATAATGTTTTAAAACTATTATTGCGTTATTAGTTTATTTTCCTTCAATTAGAAAGGCGGTTCATCCTTCCTTGGGTTTAGACTAATAAGTAGGATTTAAAATTCAAATACTTTATTAAGTTTAGTCAAGTTTTTGGGCATCCACAGTTTAAGAATATTTTAAAGATCACTGAATGAAATCACTCTTTGGCATTTTTCGTAAGTTAAAATCTCACGTCTCTGAAATTCTCATTGTCAAAGTAAAATATTATGAAATATATTTTGATTTGATGATTTTCTCTCACCCCAAGAGGATATTTACACTATAACTTAAATTTTCTAAAAGATATTTAATGTAAGCAAGTTCGTTGAAGCTGTGTGGTAGTTTATATGATTTGAAAATACTGTCATGAAATGTTCAGCTGAAGTAAATCATATACCGAACTTTTTTATATTTTATAATAGACAGAAATGCCGCACAATATCATGGAATAACTAACAATTAAATCATTTTTTTATTTAAATATTATATTATTTTATTGAAATATATCCTTATTAATATTTATTATTATTTATATATTTCATATTTTTTTATGGCAAATTAATATGATTTTAAGATTTATTTAACTTTTAGCTTTTGCTTTTGCTATATTGTAAAAATTTAATTATTTGTTTTTTTTTTCACAATATTTTTTAATACAGAATTGTTTTAAAAATATGTTATACATACGTTCACAAACAAAAAAGTCCTTTGCCAAGGATTTTTAATTATTGTAGGTATTATATACACAATTTTAATCCTTATGTATATATGAAAATTTGTAATTTTTAATAATTTATCACCATTGTGTCAAATATAATAAATCCTACAATTAACCTTTTGGCAAACAATTTTAAAATTCAGAATTTTTGTTAATATTCTTATTTCACAGTCAAAGTTATAACACATTTATGTATTTATGTGCATATAACATGAACTTTTTGGAAAAATGGAAAATTTGATATTGTAAAACTTTTACCAAAAGCAAATTGAAAAAATTTGGTTAAAAAATAATCCTCTCACCTTTATTGACCTATTTGCTTATGATGATAAAATTTTAAAGGACATCATATAAAATTTGCATTGTACAAATATGAATTTTAAACTATAAATTCATTATATTATAACAAATGAATTAATTTTTTTTTTTTTATATCACCAATTATCAACTATGAACCAGTAAAATCAATTGACTTAAATTTTTTAACGGAGAATCAATTGTTGAGTTTTATCTAAGATATATTTATATCTATTAAAAAAAAAAAAAGTATTTTCTCTAAACCAAATTATAATACCATAAATTTTTAATCTTTTTACCATCGGACGATTTAAGCTTTCATATAAAGAATTAAAAAAAAATTAAATTCAGTTTACTATAAGGAAATTTATATGTACCAGCGTCATTTTTCTATACTGTAGTTCATCATCTTAATCGGATAAGGTCTTTTGTTTATAGTACATAATTTTCCTCTCTGAGTATTATTAGTTGGTTAACCGGAGTTCCCTGTTATTTCACAGAATACTCTGAACTTTAATACGGAATATTTCCTGGGACTGCAAAATTCCTTAACCACAAAGACCGATATCTGAGGTAAGGAGAGCTTTAAAATAACCGAGAGTGTGTATAACAATTTCATCATCCTCACAATAAAACACACAAAATCTATTTAACTCTCAATTTTTGAGACATTGTTAGATAATTGCCATTGCGCTCAAGCGCCTCAACGGCCCTCTTTTAGAAATATTTTCGCACAATTGTTAAGGTTGTTACTTTTTTGGCGAAAACATCAGTTTTTTTTTTCTTTTACCAACCCAAATGTGAGGACTATGGTAAAAGTATTAATTGAAAGCCTGTACATATAAAAGGGTTCTCTAATTTTATTTTGGGGGTTTTTTCTTTTATAACAATTTTAAATCATTAATTTTTAAAAAGAAAACATTTTACAAAAGTGTATTTTAATTTAACCAACTTACCTTTACTAAAAATTTGCATTATTTTCTACACTTCAAAATTTAAAAAGATAAAAATAAAATAAATTCTAAAAATTAATTTATTTAATAAAATGGCACATGAAGTGGAAAATATTTCAAATTATTTTAAATGAAAATTGTGTTTTGTCATTTATAAAAACGAACAATTCCAATTCAAAAAAAAATATTGAATCCTTTCATACAATAAAATAATTTTTCCGTCATTACAAATTACTTATCTAAAACGTTTTACTAAAAATACTTAACAACCATTTTTATTTAGAAAATTTATTGGATAAGCGTGAGTTGTTTCAATTTTATATAGATGCACGTACCTATTTATATTTTCAAAATTTTCGGAATGGAATCATTTGAAAATTAGTTTTGAGATAAAAGAGGTCTTTTATCATTGAAATTACACTGAAATAAAAAATTATTACATCCTGCTAAAGCTATAAATTGAAAAGTTTTTCCATGGATATTGCATAGTAGAATATAAAGTTAAAATATTTTAAAAAGACTTTTAAAGCATTAAAATAATTTTTAATTTATGTCAAAACTCAAAATATAGAGAAGAAAAATCAAAAAAAACATTAAATTTAATGTCAGTGAAAGATTTAAGTAATGATACCTTTATATCATATTATATAATATGATACCTGTGGAGTGTGAACATCCTTGACTTATTTATAACAATATAGTGTTACATTAATATTCAGAACTAGATTCATATCTTGTTTAATCTAAATTTTGAAAGTGCAGAATAGGTTAAAAATATTGTATATTATTTAAGGGCTACTATCACAAGACTGCACTTCATTTGGCTATAGGTCACTTGATCATATGTCACTTGTCTGTATTTTTATTTGCCTGTATTATTGTTTATTGTATTTTATTTGACTGTATTTCCTTTTATTTAACTGTACATATTTAATTTGGTAGGATTTCATTAAGTAACCAATTCTACATTCCATCCAAATTATATATTTTGCATACATATTTCAACAATAAAATATTTAAATGAGTGGAGATTGCCACCTCCAAACCCCTGCTAAAAAATTATTAAATTCCTGATTTGTAACCAACTCTAAAATTCCCCATTAAAATAATTATTTGTTTATTTAGTGTTAATATACTCCCATTATTTAACACCAAATAAAAATTATAATAGCTGTTACAGTGAAGATGCTTTACCTCATCATTAATCATTACCTCATGCAGCAAGTTGTTATATACTACAGTATGTTGTATAAGTCATCAACTGTTAATGACTTCGTCACTGATAGAAAAGCAGTAGTAACAATAGGCGGATTAATTATCTCACTTACAGTACCACTCCCCAATTCAAAGTACTAGCATCCCTATCTTATCCTTTTCTACTCCACAATCAATATACTCCATTGAAAAATTTTAAGTAAAATGTCAAATTAAAAAGTAAATAAATTTTCAAGTATCCATATAAAATTTAATTTACACGTTCATCTTTTTTATTTGAATACAAACATACATACAAACAGGCTATAGACTCTTAATTTGTTGATGAATTTTAACTAATTGAAAAACACAATATACTCCTATTACAATAACAACTAAACTGTTATCCTGTTTGTTTTCTCATTATTACAATAATTCAAAAAATCAATTTTATCATTTTTTTTATATGCATATATCGTGAAAATGTTCTCATTAATGATCCTTTAAAATTGTTCGTAATTAATTAAAATTTATTTGAACTCTATCCAAATAAGAATTAAACATGAAAGGTATCAAAATATATTAATTTCAAAATATTTAATAAATATTTTGCATTGTCGAAATAAAACCTAAAAACATGTTAATATACATGATGTTTACAAGTTTCTACTAAATCTAGTAACAGTTTAAATTTAATTAATCGAAATTGTTTACAATAAATTTGTTATATTTGTTAATAGAAAATAAATTAAACAAGGAAATTTATGATCTTTCAGTATAGTTTATTTTCATGAATTTTAACCGAAGTAAAGTTGTTTTGAATTTTTCTATTTTTTTTTTTTATATTTTCATTTAAGGTATATAAAATATCCTAAAACTATGCAATAAACTTGCAATTTTCAGAAAATTTTTTGAAAAAGTATAATTGAAGGGCCTTCGGTAGCCTAGTGGGTAGGCGTGTGGCGTATTAACTGAAGGAGTGTGGGTTCGATACCTGCACAGGTCGTAAGTATTTTTTTTCTTTACATACCCCCCTTACGACCAAATATAATGTACATATATAGTATGTAATATAAACAAAATAAATAATATTGGTATATAATTTAATAATAATATAAAAAACCTATAATTGCCTTGGTAGCCGATGGTTCAATAATATTGCTTTACATTTATGTATGTAATATTAATATAAATAAATAAATAAAAGTATAATTGAAGTATTTATCAAGGATCATTTCATTTATCATTTATCAATGACCTTATACTTTTAAAGTTTTTTTTTTCCCTTGCCACTCGTATGAGGAGTATAGGGCATCCACTACGTCATTTATTATTCATATTTGACTAAGCTTCAGTTTCGTGAATCATTAATTTCACTAATTTCACTTTTAAAGTTTATCATAATCTAAATATAATAATATTTGGGATTTTTCTTTTTAATTTTGTAAGACTTTATAAATGCATTTTTATTGTAAATTTATTAAGCAAAATATACGAGCTACCAGATTTTTATGACAATTAAAAATGAGTGAAAAGTTTATAAACATTTTTTTCATTACAAAGAATGGCTCAGTTAATTTTATTGTCAAATACACAAATAAATATTTGAATAATTTAATTTGATCAATTTTTAAAAAATGAAGTTGTGTTCTCATTTTAACTTCATGGTACGAGTTCTTCGTCTGCAATTATCATGCATTTTATTCGGACGCAATGGGTTCAAATGTATAAAATATATTTATTACCTTATTAACTATGAAAAGGCTTAAATTAGTTAATATACACGTCTGTAGTCCAGACTTATGGAATATATATATTCCTGAAATTATTTTATGATGAAAATTGTTTTTCAGAAATCTCTAGGAATGTACCATTACAAAATGGCCATTATTTAAAATCACAGAAATTAAAATATTTTCTACAAAAGTTAACGGAAATCAACTAAATTGAGGTTATTGGAAAGGTAGTGAATTAAATCCTTTACACTAGACCATTAACCCTGTTCGAAATTTATATAATATGATACATTTTAATATATTCCTGTTTCTCTTCAAATTTTCGATTATCACGAATTCCACGATTTTCACGAAATCACGATTGTCAAAAAAAAATATATGAAAAAATCTTAAGATTGTATATTGCAATTTTATTTTAAGAAGAATGTTAAAATAAATTTGAATCACATGCATCTAATAAAACTGCTATTTGAATTACATATTTTTCAGATATCAGGTAACCCTAATCTTAAAAAGTTAAAATTGGTTAAACTAAAACGTGAAAATTTCGTAACAATTTAACAAGGTATTTATTATTACATTCTTCTAATAAACATTACATTTTGTATATTTTATATGTATTGTATATGCATATACATATATTTGATATTTGTATATCTGTTGTATATTATATAGTTTTAACTATACTATAGGTTAGTTAAATTCTTATTCATTTTCTATTGTAGTGAAAAGGATAAATAATATTGTTCCGATGCAATTTTCCAGAATTGGGTAGTGTTTTTTCAAAATGAATTCCAAGTGCATCGAAGTAATATCATATAATAATGATGACAATAATGACAATGATGTTGTATATTAAAATTACTTTGAAACCATTTTCAACTTCTATTCACTTTTAATCATAGATTTAGAATACATTTATGTAATAACAACGTAATACTGTTATGGCGGGTGTGATAAGTACAAACATTCAAAAAAATAAGTATAAATACTGTCGTTGTGTTTCACTGTTTAAATAACACCTATACTTTGTTGTACATGCTACAAAAAAAAAAAACGTTTATTTTCTGAACTAAATTGAATGAACGGTAAAAGCTGTACCAGGTGAATTTTTACACTTCTAATGTTATATTATTGATTTTATCTTTACTTTTCCTTTTTTTTTATGTTTTGCAATTGCAACACCAAACACAGTACATATTAATTCCTTTCTTTTTTTTTGTTTTTTTTTTTTTTAAGTTGGTATTGAATAGATCAAATGGGAAAATAATAGAAAATTTTCATTTTTTTATTCTGGGTTATTTCTTTTTGTTAGTTTTTTTTTTTTCGGTTTTGTTATATCAAGAAATTTAAATTTATATTGATCAATATAATATCATTCATATAACTTTAAAAGAAAATTGTAGAAAATGTCGGAAAATTAAAAAAGAATTTCCATTGAAATTTATGATATACCTAAAAGCGAAAGCGGAAAATTTTTGTTTTTAATTATGATAATTTTAAAGTCTTTAAGCAGAATAGTAATTAAAGTTTTTTTTTAAAACCTTTTATGACTGGAATAGTTAATTTTCATAATCTTTCATCTTAGATTGGTTTAAGGCTTTTATATTAATTAAATTTGATTGTTAAGGGGAAAATCATAATTCTCATAAGTTTACTTAATTCATTTGTTAATTAAAAAGAAGATATTTGTTTTTGTTTTGTTTTGCTAACTTTAAAATTACTTCATAAAAATTTATGACTAAGAGTTAATTTAACACTTGTATAACATATCAATAAAGTTTAAGAAAATAATTATTTTTTAATTTCTTTCTATTCAAAAAGATAAAGTTAAGTAATAGATAAAACCAATCTAAATTAGTATATAGTTATTTTTGATGTTTTTAGGATGTAAGGAAACGTAAAAATATGATTTTAAAAAGGAATCTGTGTGTATCTATTGGAGATTTTATATGGGTTTACTAATTTTATGTTTACGAAATGTCGCTAATGAATTAACAAATTGAGCTGATATTTTGAAATTTCTCCTTTTTTTTACTAGGTTGACTAATACTAACTTTCACAATTAGAGATTTCCAAAAAAAATTAAAGTCGAAAAAGTGATAACATAAAAATGATTAATTCCTATTTTTTGTAATTACTTGGTTTATGCTAAAAATTCCCATCAAATAAACCGGATTTAACGAGATCAAAACAAGATTCAGATTTCGTAATACTAGATCAATATTGTATATATATGTATATAATATATAATGCGATTTTTATATATAATTTTAGTTATTCTAATATAATGTTTAGCTTAAATTTTTTTTCTGTTATATCAAGAATCTTTGTAAGAATACATGATTTTCTGTTTGATTATCTACATTCGAAATATTTGGAAAAATATTACCTACATAAAATCTTTTATTTTTGTTTTTCTAAAATAAAGTGTCTGACAAAGAAGTTCACTTAATGATTTAAAACAATATTATTATTTTATTCAAAGTCATAGATTTATCTTTTTTTAAAAATACATTTGTTTTAAAAGCAATACTTTTATCCAGCTTTAGAAACTAAACTGTTCATACTCCTTTTAAATCTGATAAATCTTTTAAATCTGATACCCATCAGATTTTCAGTTAATTACAAAATTTTAATTTTTTTCGATATGTAAAACCATATAAAAAATGTCCCGGTTCAGAGTTGTATTTGTACCTCACGAATAGGATCTAAAGAAACCACCACCAACATATTAAATTAGATCTAATTATTTTTGTACCCCCTTTTATAAAATGCCTTGCCCCCTTGTTTCAAAATGCTTCATTAGTGTTTCCATTTTATTATAAGAACTTGAAACGAAAATAATTTGTTTTTTTTTTCGTACATATTTGATTAAAAATAAAAATAATCTTCAAAAATAAAAAAAAATTCCCAAAAGAAAATCTATCTTTTTTTAAGCTTCAATTTTGATTGTTCAAAGAATATCTTGTGTTGGCAAATTATTAATCAGTTGAAATAAAAAAAAAAAATTTCAATATATCTTGAAAAAGAAAATAAAAAGTTTTATATAAGATGAAAAAATATCAAATTGGTTATGAATAATCAACTCTTTATCATAAATTTTCTTCATCAGAATTTTTGTTTTTTTCTCTACTTATATAATGTCAACAACTTTACAATCATAACATTTTTATTACTATCCTATAACATTTAATTACTGAAGTTATTAAATTATTAACATCCAAAATATAATAAAGAAATTGTATACTCTTAACGTAACCATCCCTAAAGTTTTAATTTTTTGACTTTCCAATGTATACAAATATAATTTTTTTTTTTCATTTCTTGCTTTAAATGTTTATAATTCGAATGCAGAACAGAAATTAAAGTAGATAAATCTCTATTGCATCTAAAAGGATTGAATTAATAATTATTTAAAATCAAGAATCAATATCAAAGCTAAAGTAAATTTTGTATTTCAAAAGGTGATCTACAAAAAAAATTAAATCAATTTAATTTCCATTCAGATTTCTTTTCTATTCCTTTCCATTTGCATAATTTAACTTAAAAATTATGCAACATAATTTAAGAAAATAAAATTAAAATTTTCTAAATTTCCTTTTTTTTTTTTGATTGGTTTTTTTTTTTTTTGGTGTTATCTCAAATGTCCTATAAATGTCAGTTTTAACTTATCATATAAAATTTCACCTCAATTATTTTCCTGGTTCAATTTAAAAAAAAGAAAAATTAAATATATATTTTTTGTTTTTTTAAAGTTTGAACATTGATTAAAGATAGCAACTAAAATCCTCAAATAAAGTTCCTCCAACTTACAAACAAAAATTATCAGAAAATCTAAAAGCGATAATCTTAATACCATTGAACCATTGAAAAAAATTATTCTGAATTTTTGTATATTAATGTAAATTATAATAACCATACCATAGCAAAAAGTAGTAATGAAACCTTATAATGTAGAATTGTTTATTTTTTTTTAAAGAGACCAGATATATTTTTTTTATAATGCAAAACATATTATAAAAATTAGTTTTTTAATTCATAATTCTTTTCTACCTTAAACATAGCTTCACAAATTTATTGATGATTTCTTATGTTTCTAAACCTACTGTACTTATCCTTACCTGATTTCTTATGTTTCTAAACCTACTGTACTTATCCTTACCTAGAGATTTCTACTTCTACAATAAATATCAATCATTACTTCACATTTACAGTGTTTTTTTTTTTCTTGTTTCTTTGTATAAGGATAATAAGAATCGTGAAAAGATACTGTACACAACACAACAGTTATGTGAGATTTATCTCACTAAACACACCAACCCCCTATTAAGATATTAAAACTAGTCTGAAAAACTAACCATTAAGTTTGCGTTAACTCTTACAGAACTACTTGAATTGCAGATCTCCGTAAAGGTAATCTGCATTTATCGCTAAAACTGTAAGTGAACCTTTTCGAAATGTAGGAATTTCGAAGCTTCTACATTTATGTGCCTTTCGTTTATGACGCTTAAAGCGGGTCTTATATTTTAGTATACATTACATTACAGTATGGAATAAATAAAGTGACATTTATACCTATTTTATCCAAGTCATCAGTATTTCATAAACTTACAATAACTATACGACATTAAGTAAAAATTTATTGTTTTCTCAAATATTCAATTGGTCTTACAGCTAGGCAAGGATACTCTGTTATAATAAGTATAAAATTATCAAAAAATATATGTAAAAGTCAAAAGAAAAGCATATCCGGTTTTGTGTTTATTATTTTCCAGTAGTCTTTATACCCGTACGATAGGATCGGGTATAATAAAATTACTCCTCCGTTTGTAACACCTCGAAATAAGCGAGCTAGATATACCTTCAAAGATATGGATCGGATCAGAAAAAAATTCTAAGACTTTTGAGCCATGTCCGTCCGTCCGTCCGTCCGTCCGTCCGTCAGCACGCTAACTCAAAAACTAAGAAAGCTAGAATCTTGAAATTTACACAAAATTTTTTGGGAGTAATTTGTAGGTTCCCTATTTTTTTTAGTTGAGTTTGGACCAAGCCTTAGGGTAGCTCTCGAACACCTAACTTTTAGATCCCCACATTTTTTTTGCAATAGAGCTATGAAATTTTAACTACTGATAGATCTCACAAAAATATTAATTTTATTTTTAATAACTTTTTTTTGTAGCCCCACCCGTTACGGAGCTACAGCTCCCCAAAGGTTCAAAAAAGCTCTATATTTAAATTGTTATAGCACAAGTTGTGTAAGGTATATCTTCATTTTGAAAACGCCAAACGATTACTACTTTTATTAGCTTTAAAACTATATATACAATATATATATATTTGTGGCATACGGTGTCTTAATTTACCGTTATGCGAAACTAAAATTTTGCAAAATCCTTTAACCCTTATATCTTCTAAACGGTTTAAGTTGGAAACTTGAAATTTTGACAGAAGTTAGATCTTTGAAAATAAGTATGAGTCATTTCAGAAATTTTTTTTGTATCATCCCTCGTTTAGGAGCTGTAAGGGGTCAAAAACTGAAAATTTTCTATTTTTAAACACCTGTAACTTGAACACCTGTTAGAATTTTTTTAAAGTAATACATAAAAATTAAAGCTTCAACATTATATTCTTATTTCTGTTAACAACTTTTTTCAATAATATAGGGTTACTTTATAATTGACGAAAGTGTTACTTGATTTTTTCAAATTTTCTAACAAAATTCTTCAACAAATTTTTTGCATTTTGTTTTACTCGATAATTTCAAATTGTTGAGGATATAATGCGTAGTACATAAAAATGTAAATAAATATACAATATATCATAATAATATCATGTTTATTTACATATCGCATACGTCACTAGTGAATGAGTGATAAGAGTATAGATGTATATTATATAGCGCCGTATTTACATACATATATGTATTTTATTGTACTTATAAGAAATTATTCTGTCAATGGAATATTTAAATATAATATAATATAATATTTAAAATTATATTTACTATTTTATACTAAGTAAATTTAATATACATTTACCTCTTAGTATTAAATGGTACTATACAATATTTGAAAAAGTTTTGGATTGATAATCGTTATGTAAAAGGTTAGAATCTGCTTTCGAAGAATGTACATATCACCATATAGTTTGAATATATGTACAACCCATAGTTCTAGAAATTATAAAATTCACCCAAATTATTTTAAAATACTAAAATATTAAAAAAATAATATTGTGAGCAGAGTGACAGGCTGTTAACATACTAACGGTTCGTACGGGTATCTAAGAGTTGACAAAGGCAACTGTATTCTTCCTCGTTTTTATTAATTTTTATCATACAGCTTTTTTAATTTCCAGAAATTTTTATCACATGAGTTAAAATTAAATAGACTCATGTTCAGAAAAATTATTTAACTCTATTTATTATTCGTATATAGTTAAAAAAAATCGGTACACTTCTAAAAGATATAATTCAAATGGGCAATCTATAATATTACACTACCAAATTGTGGTTTTAACAATATTTTAACTCATTCATAAAATATATGATATGTTTTTTTTTTGGATGCAGATGAGTTGGTGTGAATGTAATTCATTTTATGATGAAAGATTTAGAGATTTTCTTTCTTTTTTTTTGTTAGGTTTTACTTCTACTTATTGCTTAACTTTTTATTTTTTTTTTTTTTTTGGTTTTTTGTGGTGGTTTCAATCACTTAATGGAAAAATTTTCGAATTTGTTTGACGTGATTAATGATGGCGCAACAAATTTTCTTAAAAGTAATTCTGTTTTTTTTTGAAGGATTTGCAGTGCAAATGTAAAAAACAAAAAAAAAATTAATAATTTTTTGTTCGATTTCACGTAAATTATAGAAAGGAAAGTGATAAACAAAAAAATTTAAAAAAAAGAAAAGAAGGTAAGAAACAGGTGAGAAAATTTATTAGGTTCGAAACATAAGTCGATTTCGATTAAGTCTTAATTTCGAAAAGTTTCTTATTTTTGATTATGTAAACAATTAAATTACACCCAGATTAGAAATTATGAAACTATTGCGAAAATTTATAACGGATTTTTATTAAATTACTTTATTTTTATCTATGTAAGTTTACGATTGATTACGTTAAGGCTTCAGAACTGGTTTCAAAATCCTAAAACTTTTTTTGAACTATTATTATCTTCTGCATATGTGACTGTACCAATCGTGTGTGGTACAGTTACAAATGCTCCTCAACTATTATATTTAAAATATCCCACCAAAGCTCTTTGAATTTGATTTATACAGTCAAACTATAGAATGACTGACTCACATTATTATAATAAGAGAAATTCATTAATAACCTGTTTTAAAACAAATTATCTGCACTACTACAGTTAATCTCTTAATAGTATATAAAATTTTTGTATTAAAAGCGTTACATAATGTTACGATTGAAAAAACATAAGTATATATATAATATATAAGTTGCTTTAAAACTTGTTATTTTTTTTATTTATTTTTCTTTTTATATTTTTTTTGTATTTAAATCCAATACCAGAGTTCTTTAACAAATCCTTAAAAACCTAATTGCCGATTTAGGAGTAAAGCAAAACTTTATGGTAAAATATTTAGTTACGATATAAAAACTAATAAAAGGAGGAGAGGAGACAAAAATTAAAAATAGAACAAAAAAAAAAGTGTTGACGAAGAAACTATATAGTGTAATATAGATACAGGAGCAGTAATGAAAAATACCAAAACAGTAGAGGAGGAAATAAAAAAAAAATAAAAGAAAAACATTTAAAAAAGAATTTCATGGTATGCATTTTTCATGAAGTTCCGGTGTGAAAATAATTTGCCATTAGGGAATTTATTTAGAATTATTTATATATAGGTAAAAATACAGGTGTAATATTATATAGTATATTATTATCTGGGGCTACTATTAGTGGCATTCTTATTATGTTAATTTATTTTTTTGTTTTTTTTTTTTTGATGCAATTTTACAAAGCAGCATACAAAGTGTACTTAATGGTTTCCATTTTTTTTTTAAATCTGTTGGGAGATTTAAAAAAAAATTAAATTGATATTTTTAGTTTTGTGGAAGAAAAAAAAAAAATAATTTTTATCTTCAAGTTTTTTTTTTTAGTTTTTTTTTTTTATTTTTTATGTAAATTTAGTAAATTAAAAATTTAAATTATGAGTTTCAATCAATTTTTGAGTTACTTTTATCTAAAATTATTCAAAAAATAAAAAATTTATTATTTTATACATAACATTTTAATAGTCAATTTAAGTTAAAGAGAGCTTTCGAAAATATACTAAAAAATATTTTAATATTTAATTATGACAGTTAGAAAATTTACCAACTCAAATTAATTAACTTTTCATAAAAGTTTAAAAAAATAAATATTTTTTGAAATATAGGAGGAATAGGAACCTATTTCAATTTATTTTTTATTATCTGATGATTTCTCACCTACAAATGAGTGCATAAAGAAAAAAAAAAGGAGGGAAATTAAATATTAAGCATTGGACATTGTACAGTTTGCTAAGGTGTAAATGTAAGTTATCAATCGAAAATAAAATTATACTATACAAGAAAATATTGAAACCACTTCTGAACGTATGGCATCGAACTTTAGGGTTATGGAAAAATATCAAATATAAACATGTCTTAATCTCTTTTCAAAACAATGTACTACGTAGAATTGTAAACGTGCATTCGCAACAAGACCTATATCGTGACTTGCAGATCAACTTAGTTATTGCTAAGATCAGAACGTTTGTGATAAACCACTAGCAGTAATTACGATTATATGAGAATGCTAAACTGAAAGTTGTACAAGATATTAACAACAATTTTCGTCGGTTTAAAATAAGAAAACTACTTGAGTTGCTACAACGAGCAGTACAAATATTTTTTTATAATATTTTTCCTGCACACGTGAACAAATGGAAAGAAGAATAAGGCTTTAGTTGATCAAATAAATGGAAGGTGGCACAAAGCCCAAAAGATATCGGTAAGAATACGACATACTGTAGAAAAACATGAGTTCTACACTATTTTTTGAAGATCTCCAAGGACCTAGTTTTTAAACAAAAATTTTCTGATGAATTTCGGCATTTTGTACCTTTCTAAGTTCGAAAATATATTTTTTTTGTATCAAAACGGGTAAACTGGAAAATGCTTTTAATTATTTAAGTCTTTATCTAAATATTTAAAATTTGGTTTTGAATTAAATTTTAAAACCGATCCGATTACCAAAATGGAAGACTTCATATAAATTATATAAAAAACCGTAAACCGAAAAATTCGGTGTTCTTTTATTGTTGAAATAGTAACCGAAACAGAGAATAAATGTTTTTGTGCTAACCGAATTATAGTGTAGAAATTCTCAAATGTTATAAAAAGAAATCTAAAGAATATGGAGTCCGTAGTATGAAAAAATTTTAAAAAAGTATTAATTTAATACTAATTAAAAAAAAAAAAATTTATTTAATACTGCATCTTAGACTGAGACTAGAAACCATATTACATATCATATAGATTTTAGACTTTTTCCTTTGTCTGATGTAAAATATCTAACTGGAAACAGGTTTTCGCTTTTTATATTGTTTTGTAGCTTTAACATCAAATAAAGAAGGACATACTTGTCGTTGACATTATCTTTCATATGAATTATGATGAAACAATTAATGTTCGATAAAAACAATGTTAAATTCATTGATTTGCCTCCGCCACATTATATGGACCATCAGTGATAATATTCTTTCCCTAATTTTAAGATACAGATGTGTTATTAAAGTCAAAATTCACCTACCAAAAAAAAAATTATATTTTCTTTCTATTGTGTAAAACTTTTTCAGCTACTGTGCAAAACTTTTTCTCATATCGTAAAAATTCGTATTGATAAATTTGAGAAAACATAAATAATTTTTTTTTTTTATTTTTTTTTTCTTTCGATTTTGAAAGGAAAAATTTTAATTTTAATGTATTGTTTTACTTTAGGGTGCAGGGTCACCTGATGAATATCTAAAGAAATATTTTCTTTTTACATAACAAAAAAGTTCTTAAGTTCTCTATTTTTTAAAAATGAAAACTCAACAACAAAAATCTTTTAATATTAATTTTTTCTTCTATTTTATTTACAAATAAATTTTGCTTTAGGCAAAAGTTTTTAATGTAAATTTTTCTTCTTAATGTTTCTTTGTTTTTTTTTTTGTTTTTTTTTTGTTTTTGTTTTTGCACATGCATTAATTTTTTTTTAACTTGCCATTGGGTCGAATATAATATAAGAAATACACATATACGTATTTCTAACTTTCATTGAAACACGGGTTATTAAATATTTTTAGAATATTGAATTGAATAAAAGAATCAAAGAAAAAAAATACAAAAATTACAACGCTGAACCTTGACATTACTATAGGTTTCACAATATATATATAATGATTTTACCATTTTCTGAATTCAAATATATTATAAATATTTAATTTTTTGTGTGTGCTCATAGTTTTGATTGCAGTTATATAATTTTTTTTTATGTATACATATTATGAATTAACATTTTTCACAGCGAACAAAACTGCTTTGATCCTCCAACAAATTTAATTTTTGAGGACATGAAACTAATTCTTACTATGGTAGCTAATTCTTACTTTATATTTGTTTTCTAGGTATAACCAGCCGTTCTTATGAATCATAAAAAATAGATGACATTCAAATTTAAATCTCTTTCTCCCCGTTTCCTATTCTTAATCTTTTATACTGCTTTGCAATTATTATGCTTATCTAATTATATTCTGGCTACGAACGAAGGTTTGTGTCAAATCTCACATAACAAATAAGGGTTAATTTTTATTGTTGTCTTTTCAAGATCTACACCTCCTACAGAAAAAATAAATTTATATATATATTATATAAATGTACAGAGTGTCCGGAACTCAAAGGTCACGAAGAACGAAGGTGATAGAGAAGTTCATAATGTTCTGAAGGGAGTGGTCTAGGGGAAAGTCCATAATTTCAGCTAGCTACCGGCACCTAAATTAATCTTCTATGTTATACAGGGGCAAAGATGTTGTTATTTCTTTAAAAAGTGAATGAAATTACTTTGAATTACTTTTTACTTATCTCGGAAACCGTTAGAAATAGTTGGGCATTTGTGTATATTACCTACATTGTTGATGATAAATATATCGAATATTGCAAAATTTCGATTCTTTTATTTTTATAATTTCTGAGTTAACATTTTAATTCTATTAAAAGTAAATATTGGGACGAATGAACATGGGCTCATCTATTAAATTCTTTTATAAACATTTTAATTTTGATAATCATTTCAATATAATAAAAACATTTATTAAACATTAATTAACAAAAGTTATTTTTTTGAAATTTAGTTTTCCGGGACGAATAAGTATTAACAGTTAATTAACCCAAGAACATTTATTTTTTATTTATATCTAAAAGTTTGTTTTCTGATAAATGAAAACTATTATGATAAATTTTGTTATATTGAAACTAAAATATAGTTAAACATACAGTGGAGAAAAAAAATTCATACTAAAATATTGATAACTGACACGGTTTCACTTATTATTCACGGAAATTCTCACAATCATCAATTTAATTAGCTATACTTCTAAATCGAGGAATGGCTACATTTTGCTTAATTAAAGAATACACCTCTTTGATTGTGCAATTCCTAAACCAACAGATCAGATCGGGATATTATTTTTGATTGAAGTCTTGTAAGCTCGTTTGATGAATCATATTTAACCACATATATGGAATGAAATTCATTTCACATAAAAGTTAAAATATAAAATAATATACGTTTAATTTAATAAAAAATTCACTGCATTGACCATAACTTATACTAATTTCCATTTTAACTTGTTTTCATTTGTTTCTATACGTCTGTATTTCCAGAAAAATTGTCTTTCGCAATAGTTCTGCAGATTCTTTTTGCATAAACATTATTTTATATATCATCTTAATATTAACTGTGAATGCTTGGTCTTTACCTTTACAATCTTAAGTACACAATAAAATGTTGGTAAAATTTTATTACAATAAATAACATAATAACATAACATTTATAAACCATTGGTTACCTAAAAAAAAAAATTATACAATGTTCATTATTGTTTTTCTAACGGTATTATTTTTACTTTATTTTCAATTATATCCTTAAAAAGATGGTAATTAAAATTGCAAAATAAAATATTTTCCTTTCTCATTTATTCTTATTTTATTTTATTATCCTGTTTTTCCATTTTTTTTTTATCATATTTTTCAAATTTTTCGAAAGAAAAACGCAAAGAAAATTTTTTTTTTTTTCATTATAAATTTATTATTCTTTGTTTTCCATATATTTTCCTGTATTTCCTTTATTTTTCTTGAACTTTATTGTTTTTATTTACACGCTGCAAGCAAAAACAAAGGAATAAAAAATATGTATAAAAATAAGTCTGAATAGTATACAAAAAAAAAAATATTTTCTATAGTTCCTCTTTAAAACAAAACAAGTAATGGAGAAAACCAACGGTTTTCAAAAAAGTACATTTCAAAACTAAAAAAATTTCCATAATAAGAGTAAAGAGTAGATATATTGAAAAATAAATTTTGATAATAAATTGATTTCTTTTTGGTAAGAAAAATTGAGAAAAATCAAATCACACTTTCGTCAACTATAAGGTAACGCTTGTGAAATTATTAACACAAACAAAAATATAATGTTGGAA
Organism: Poecilobothrus nobilitatus; assembly: GCA_947095535.1. Lineage (NCBI taxonomy): Eukaryota > Metazoa > Arthropoda > Insecta > Diptera > Dolichopodidae > Poecilobothrus > Poecilobothrus nobilitatus. Next base: position 13,564,738 of record OX352773.1, on the reverse strand, counting down.
GAAAAATTTAGACAAGTGCCCAAGTTAAAAATAAAGGTGTTTAAAAATAGAGGTGTTTAAAAATAGAGAATTTTCAGTTTTTTCTCTTTACAGTTCTAAACGGCGGGCGATATAAAAATATTTGCTCATACTTTTTTCCAAAGATCTAACTCCTTTCAAAATGTCAAGCTTCTAAGTTAAACCGTTTGAAGGGATCCAAATTTTTGCAAAAATTGACTTTCACATAGCGGTATATTATTATACCCCATGGAAAAACGACATATTTATTTTATATATATTTATAAAGTTTATAAAACCAGCTATCGTTTAGCGTCCAGATTGAAAATATGCTTTATAGGACCTGTGTTATAACAATTTAAAGATAGGGCTTTTTCAAACTTTCTTGAACTGTAGCTCAGTAACGGAGCTACAAAAAAAAAGTTGTTCCACAAAAATTAGTTTTTTGGTAATGCCTATCCGTAGTTAAAATTTCATTGCTTTATTTCAAACGGTGTAGAACTTTCATAAACACCCAGATGGACGAACGGACAGAGTGAAACTAATAAGCACATTTTTTCAAGTTTTTTTGAACATGTGCTAAAAAAAACAACTGGTAGCAAATGGTAGTGAGATTCTAAAATAATAACAATAAAAAATACTTACCATAAAACTAACCGTAGGATAAAAATTTCAAACATACAAATTAACAATTGCATTTTTATTTTGAATAGCAGAAATTTGCTACATGTAATTATATTTTAATCCCTGTATATAAAAAGGTAGATAATTTCCGTGATTGCATTTGTCAAGTTTGTGATAAACTACCATAATATGTTTAGTGTTTAGATTGAAATCAGACATTTGTCGGGTCAGGATATAAGTGTCCAGGTAATAAAAAATATAACAAAATAATTAAAACTAAGTTTCTAAAATGGAACACCGCACCTACTCTTCAAATATAAAATTTCGATCTAATATTTAAAGAATGAGTTGTTGTAAATATAGCGAATTTTAGACAATATTATAAAATTTTTAGAAACAGCTATAAGCTTTTATAGACAAACTCCGTCTATCAATAGAAAATGTTTAGCCACTTTGAAGGAAAAATATAATAGTTTGTAATGTGGCAAGCATTAAAAGATTCAGATTAATTTTTCTTTCAAGTTCTTTTAAGTCACTTCAGTTTGAGAAATGTATACAATCAACTTACTATCTTTTTTATTTTAACTAAAGGCATATTTACTTTAAGTTTTTTTTCCCCTAAAGAAGGTGGGAATCTTCCAAAGACACCAAGAATTCTTCCTTGGTTGTGTCAGATCCAATTCCTTAACCAATATAATGGGATGAAACACCAAGTGAAAATAACTTTACTGTATGTGAAAAATTTTTGTTTACAGTGAAGAAATGTTTACTTTAAATAAAGAGTTCAATTTTTTTTTTTTTATGTGACCATTGGTGTAGTGCATAAGTCACCGGTCTTTCAGACGAAAGGTCTAGGGTTCAAACCCCGGTCAGTTCAAAAATAATATATAAAATATAATAAAATAATGTAAACAAAATATTAAATATAATTTTAATTTAATACTTGTACAGAGCATGTGGGCCATTGCTTCAAGGCAAAAGAACCATTAAAATATGGACGATATAATATACCTAAAAAAAAAAAAAATTTTTTTACTTTAATTGACGATATTTGTAATAAAAGTTAAAGTAAAAAAAACATATAATATAGATACATATGTATATAAATATATGTATGTAATATATTTATATAACATAAATTACTGAAGTAAAGATTTTTAATTTAAAATAAAAATATTTTCACATAAAGTAAAAATATCTTCACTTAAAGTAAAACATAGCCACTTAAAGTAAAAAAAGTCTACAGTTAAAGTAAAAAATGTACATTAAGCAAAAGAAGCAAATTTAAGAATAATCTATTTCAGGACGATCTGTAAAAGGCTTTAATTATTTGAATCTCGAAATATTCTAAGAATATAACCATTTGGCAATTTTGTTTCCTTTATTTTTTATTAAATCTGATAATAATCATACACTTTTTATAAAAAATCTTAAGTGTTTTTTGAGAGTTTATAATTTACTCCACGCATGTTTTTGTTACCAGGCCTTTGTAAACATTTTTCATTGAATTTTCACCACATATACAGACATCCTTTGCTTTACATGTTAAGAAACTTTTACAGTTTGACTGTCAAACAATTTTTTATTTACCATTTTATTTCAATTTATCCTTCTAATTTAGATAGATGCATCCTCCCATTTTAATTAATTTTAACTTACATTATTTTCATTGTACATCAGCTTCAAGTTCATCATAAACTTAAAAGTGATTACCAAACACATATGGTCTCTAAAATATATATAAAAGATAAAAATTGTTTTCAGAAAATTTAAATTGAATATAGAAAAATGTTTTTGCTATTCTTTTTTCCAGTCTGATTAAATCAAATTGTAAAAAAATTTTTTCTTGATGAATTTATCACAGTTACTTTCCTTATTTTTCTACTACAATTTTGATTTTGTAAGGATTTTTTCTACAAAAACAAAAACAAATTTTATGAATTGTAAACGTGAATATCCTCTTAAAATTGTTAGAAATAAAATCCAATTTCATTTTAATTTTTTTTTTTTCTTTTCCTCTAAAAAAAAAATTAGAATAAAAATAAACATAAATAAAATAAAATACAAAATAATAAAAATAAAAAAAAAAATAAAAAAGTTTAAAATAAACGACACTTGAGACATCAGGTGGTCAATTTGGTTTTAAATTTTTTTCTGTAATTTATTCCAAATTTTGTCATTTTCTTATGAAAAAAAAAAACAGGGCACTATGAACTAAATTCAGAAGAAATAAATTAAAAACGAAAAAGGAAATAATTTCGAAAAACTAAAAATTAAATAATTTCGAAAAATTAAAAATTAAATAAATCCAATAATACATATAATTAAAAATATATTAAATTAAATTGAGTTTTTGACAGCTCCTCTAACAAACGGGTTCAGCTTGCTTGTGACAATTGACATATTTAACATTTACTAAGATAACGGTTAGATAGAAAAACAATATTAAATGAATTAAATGTTGTAAATATATGACGGATTTTAGACAATAATTTAAAATTTTTTGAAAAAGTCATAAACTGACCTTTTGTAGATAAACTCCGTCTATCTATAGGAAATATTTTTGTGAAATATTAAAACGTATACAAAGTAAAATTTTATAAAGTATGAGAAATTTAAAATAAAGTAAAATCGAAAATTTTTCGGACTTATTTCGTTGTCAATTTTTCTAAACCAATTTCTGCTAACTAAAAAATAACTTTCAAAGTGCAGAAAAAAATGTTTCGAATATAAAAAATGATTTTACAGATAATATGAAATATAAGACGTTTTCATTTCATTCTATTTTATTTTTGATTGTATAGTTTTTTACTTTTGTTATATCTTTATGCTTTTTTTTCTATTAAATATACACTTAAACTAAATTAGTTTTGATTAATTGATATTACGTTTCTTTGAATTCTAACACTTTCTTAATAAAAACAAAAAAAAAACCTGAGGTATATATAATATATGAATGTATATATATAAATATATTACCATCTGTATATTAGAGGTAGACTGTTCAAGCTCAAAAAAAGGAAAGAGTAAAACTTTATTTTAAATTTCATCCTAGTTTTTCTCAACTTCGATTGCTCGACTATTTGTTTACATTTAATGCTAACTGTTTCGGATATAACAGGGCCTAATGATTTAGTTTATTGGAACTAATTTTTTTTTTTTAAATCTTGATAGCTATAAACACTATTCCTTTAATAGGGATTATAAAAAAATTTAATATTAAATCGGTTATAACCATATATTCTAAAGGATATTTAAATCTGTTCAATATTTTTCTAAAGGAGATTATCACATAATTATTAAATCAATTTAAGAAATATCCTATATCCCTTTTTTTTTTTTTTTTTCTTAGCAAAACATAATTTTCACAGAAACTTGGTAATTTGTAAAGGATAATGGGACGTTTTGAATACAAGGTTGTAATAATTTACAAGTTAATGAGTTCAAAAAAACAGTTGAATGAATTTATTCTTCGTATTATTTCTTGCATTGTATACAGTTTAAAGGATTAAAGGTAATTTTAGAGAAAACAATGGATTTCTTAAGATACTATAACAACAATTCGGTGCGTAATATGATCTGATGAATTATTAATCGTTCAGTTCTTTGAAACATATATGTATGTATATATCCTTTTGTAAATTTTAACATTTTTTAAAATTGGAAATATTATTTTTAGCACATTTCCAAAAAAATTTTGAAAAAATGTGTCTATTAGTTTCACACTGTTCGTCCGTCCGTCTGTTTACAAAACTTCTACACCATTAAAGATAGAGAAAAAAATTTTAACAATGAGTAGGTTTTACAAAAAAATTAATTTTTTGTAACAACTTTTTCATGTAGCCCCATTAATCAGGGAATTGCAGCCCCTCAAATTTTCAAAAATTAAAAGCCCTATTTTTAAATGCGTATATTTATGCGTATATGTTCCGCTTAACATTTTTTTAATCTGAAAACGCTATTCGACAGAATTTTTGTAAACCTTTGTAAATCAATTTCAAAATTATATATTTTTTTTAAATTTATTATTTAAATTTACCGTTATGTGAAAAGTAAATTTTGCATGATATTTCATAACTCCGGCACGTTTTTAAATAGGAACTTGAAATTTTTAAACAAGAAAGAACTTTTAGAATTAGTTAGAAGTTTTCTCAAAAAAATTTTTTGTACCACCCCCTGTTTATGAGCTATTAGGGCTAAAAAATTGAAAATATGCTATTTTTAGACATCTGCACTTTAGGCATCTGTACAAATTTTCCTTCTGTACTTAGTTAGGGTTCCTAGTTAGTTTCTTAGTTATATAGGGTTCCGGATTTACAGCCCCTCAAAATTGCAAAAACATCCTATTTTCACATTTTTTCTCAGATATGAAATTTTCAAATTTTGGTGCAAGTCACAATTCTAAACAGTTTGTATTATTTTTTGGAAATATGCGCTTTTAAAAACCCTTGGTTTCCATTTTGCCTTGTTTATATTTAGTGTAAATTGAACCAAATTATTTCGTGAAAAAAAATATATTTGTGTAAAAAATTGTTTCATTAGAGTTTTAAGTTTTGTCAGAATTTTGAATCAGGATTTCGAAATATTTGTTCAAGATAATTATACCAATTTGTTTTCTTAAGACTAATTCAAATCAAATTTCAAAGAAATTTCTTTAATCTCATTTAATCTGCTATTCATTCCCTATGATCTACAATATTTAAAAAAACTAAACAATATTTTTCTTATGGCTTAATATGCAGTTAAAGAATTTTAGCTATCTATCTAAAAATTTTAGTATCTTCTACAGAATTTTTTGAGTTACCTAATTTCTGTATACATATATATATATATATATATATTTCATTAATTATATTGTCATGCAGATACTACCTTTTAGACATCTTCTTCTTCTTATCATATGGTCATTTTCTAATTTTTGATCATAATTCCAGTTCTGGGAGTGATGGTATTCCTAGGTTGGTAACTAAATAGGGTGGTGACCTTAACGATAGTAACTATTTTTTTTTTTTATTTTAAAATTTAAAAAATTAAATTCTCTAATTACAGTATATGTTTTATTTCCCAATTTTTGTTAATTAAAATAATTTATAAAAACATTTTTATTAATTTTATTTCATTTTATGAAGTTATAAATTTATTCTTAAATCTTTAATTACTAAATAATCTTATATAATATTTATATTTAATATAATTTTTACTTTAAATAATAATAAAATAGATATTATATAGTTCTAATTTTTATCAACTTATTGTAAATTTCATTATTCTTAGGCTGGTTATCAATAAGGAAACCACATTAGAATTAGAAGATTTATTATTACAATAATATATTTTTAGTTTAATTTCATATATAAAACTTCTTATTATAATTAAATAATAATTATATGTAAAATATTATAGTTGTAGATATTTATTATGATATAAAATACATTTTATATACAGTACCATTTAAAATTAAAGTACTACACAAGCGAAGTAATCGTTTAATGTCAAATCCATAAATTTTCTTTTATAGAATACGAATATGAATAAATTATGCGGCGATGACATTGTAATGCTGGTTATTTAAATTTCAACTTTACATCAAATTTAACTCATTTTGGTTGATGATGTGCTAAATTAGGTTTCTCACACAGCTTGCTGTGAGCATAGAAAATGTATAGAACTTTTGGCAGCTAATATTTTGTGATTTCAGTTCTATGACAGAAAATATGTCAATTTTGACATATAAAAAATGATTTTCCAATAAAGTAAATTTTATAGTGAAAAGCGTCCGAGCTATTCGAAAAACTAACAAACCTTAAATATGTAGACGATTTATGCTTTAAGAAATAAACACATAATCGGTGGCATGATTTAAGACTATACGACATCGCGACCTTTGCACCTATTGCTTTATGTGTCACTCATATGAGGGAGTGATATTTTTTTTATCCAAAGTTTTTGAATAAGTTTTTCAAATAAATTTTTTATTGTATTGAATATGACATAAAACCATAATCAAAAAAATCGCGATTATAGATCATTTGAGTGAGTCTGTGGTGTATGTTTACATTATGGTCTTAAGTTACGTTATCACATAATCACTTAAAACATCAAACTTATGCGGCAAAAAGAATTGTCTTTAGAATAAACATATGAAAAATTCAATTAATGAATGTAGAAACTGAAGCGCAAAGTTCTTTAACAATATATAATATAAAACAATATATAAGTTAGGAAAAACATAGCAGCTATCATAAAAATTTTGTAGGCGCAGTAAAATATAAAAAAATATTCGACGTCATAATCTACACATTTAAAATGTTGCGAAACCTAAAGAATAACTATAGTACGATAACAAAAAGGTTTAAAAGATTTGACTTCTTCTATATTACTAACAGATTATTGGCACACCAATAGCTACAGTTGAGTATAACGCTTTTGTAAAGTCAATGATGTCTGAAGCTGAAGTTTCGTTTTATTTAAATAAAAAGAAGACTTCTATGGATATTAATGCTCTATGCTGCTAAAAAAAAAACACTCCTCTTATACCCTAAATATTATTATTTCTTTTAATTTGTATGAAGGTGATTTAGTTAAAAATGATACTGTAGAGTGTAGAAAATAAATTTGTTTATAATTTTAATTTAAGGATATATCTTATGTTAAAGTATTCATGAATAATTCAATTGTATATAATTAAGGATACTCAAATAAAATTTATTTTTATTATTATTTATATATATAAATATATATTTTGTTAATAATATTTATATTATGTGGTTTTTTTTTTTTTTTTTACCATATTATGTAATAATTGCAATTATAATTATAATAAACAGTTAATTAAATTTTTTTTTTTTTTTTTTTTTAGGATTGCAATGATTTTATTAAATATTTAACTTTAAAGCTAATTATTTTTGAAATTATTATATCATAATTTATAATATATATATACACACAATAAAATTTTTATTAATTCTCTTAATTCGTATACATATATTAATGCCTACCCAAGTACCTACACAAATAAATATATCTAGAGATATCCATTTTATTTTAGTACCATGGGATTGGAATTTATTGTATTGAGTATTAATTTATTTTAAATATAAATGTGCTTTTAAGGTTTAAAATAGTTTTTAGCACATTTCCAAAAAAATGTTTGGAAAAATGTGCCTATTAATTTCACTCTGTTCGTCCGTCCATTCGTCAGTCTGTTTATAAAACTTCTAGACCGTTAAAGATAGAGCAATGAAATTTTAACCATGGGTAGGTCTCATAGAAAAATTTAATGTTGTAGAATGACTATTTATGTAGCGCTTTTAAGGTTTAAAATAGTTTTTAGTACATTTCCAAAAAAATGTTTGAAAAAATGTGCCTATTAATTTCACTCTGTCCGTCCGTCCTTTCGTCTGTCTGTTTATAAAACTTCTAGATCGTTAAAGATAGAGCAATGAAATTTTAACCATGGCTAGGTCTCATAAAAAAATTAATGTTGTAGAATAACTTATTTATGTAGTCTAAAGCATTACAAAGGTAGAGTCTCTTAAACTTTAAACAAGCTCTATTTTTAAATGTGTATATGTATATGCCAAGTTCTGCTTAATATTTTTTCAATTTAAAAACACCATATGATAAAACTGTTTTCACCTTTATAAATCAATATCAAAATTATACATTTTTATTGGAAATTTAGTATTAAAATTTACCGTTATATGGAAAGAAAATTTAGTTAGAATTTAGTTAGAGCTTTTTGTTAGAATATTAAAATTTTGAGAAAAGAAAAATATTTTAAAAGTTAAGTGTAAGTTATCTCAAAAAATTTTTTTGTAACCATCCTTCGGTTCAAAAATTTAAATTTTACTATTTTTAAACAACTGTTAAAAAAATTTTCAAAATGAAACGCAAAAATTAAAACATCAACATTATAATTTTACATGTGGTAATGGTTTTTCTAAATTATGTAGGGTTCCCTTAAAATTGAAGAAAGTGTCTCTTTATTTTCCACATTTTTTCTTATTACATGAATTTTTAAAAGTATTCACAGTATTCTAAACAGCTTGTATTGCCTTATATTGGAAAATGTACATTTTTAAAAACCATTTGTTTAATATTCTGCCTTGTTTTTTTTTTTTTAAATAATGCATTAAAATGGAGTAAATATTTGATATATTATTATAGATGCACTTTTTCTCTTGATAATTAAAAGTGGAAATCATACACATTATAATCTACAATTCTCTCTAAATTAGCCTTTTGACTATATCTATTAACAAAGAGGATCGTATTAAACTCTGACAAATCTACTTCTATCTACTTTACTCTCAAAAGACAAAAGTCGCTTTTTTACATGTAAATAATTTTGTTCTGAAAGATAAATAAATTGACTGAAGTACTAATTCGGTAAAATATTTGGACAAAACTAATATTTCGTGATCATGGTTATACGCTTTTTCAGAACATTTATACATTATATTTTATGTATTTGTGAGATTCAGAAAGAGTCGAGATTTTATAGTTGTGAATTTTTTATTTTTAAAATTATTTTTTTTTTTTTGTAAATATACAAAAGGTAAAGGAAATGAATTTATTTTTTGTTTTAAATATCGGAACCAACTCCAAATTATGTGCAATTTTTCTAGGATTTCTTATATATTAAAGAAAGTTTAAAAAAAAACGTCATCGAGCTTCATTAGTCTTGAAATATTTTTAAAAAGTTTTTCATTTTTTTGCTCATAATTCTAAATGGTTAGTAAGATTGTCTCCAAAATTTACGAGTATATATATATATTAAAAATTAAAATCTGTTCACTCATTTTCGCATATTGATTCGCCAAAAAAAAATCGCCTTTTTTAATCTAAACTCTATAAAATACAACCTCAGTTAAAATTATGAAAATAACATATAAAAGAATTTTAAAGAAAAATAAAAACTAATGGCTAAATGATAAAATTTTAAGAATTTTTAAACTTGAATCATAAGTTTTAAAAAGGTACAGACCTCTTTTTGTGCTGTTATCGATATCAAAATAGATTTTGTGTATTCTCTTAGAAGTATGGTTATAATGGTTAGAATTTCATTGAAATTTTTTTAACCATTTCAGCTCATATCCAGAGAACATACAAACAAACTTACACTTTAATATAACATGCAGATAAAAGTATAAGATTTTTAAGAGAATATTTTTAAAATTAATGTTAGATTCATATAACAATCATGGCATTGATGAATGAATGATCTTTCACTATTTTAATAAAGGATTTTTTTCTTTACCTTTACTAAAATGGTTACTCTTCTTTAAATTTAATCACAGTTTAATCCAAGGGAGAAAATAAACTTAGAAAACACTTATCTATTATACCATACAGAATACACCTACCATTATCGTTATTGTTATCCTTATCGAAAGGCAATCAATAAAAATATCTTAATAAAATAAATGAATAATGATTTTATTTTAAGCTCTAATGAAACTATTTGTATAAAATTTTTAAAGAAAATCTCTACTACTCTACCAAATTTACAATATTATCTTATTAACTAACCTAGAAAATGACATGATCAACAAAATATTGAAAACATTTAATACTGATTAAATTTTAAAAAGTATATACTAACTAGTATATAATTATATATAGTATACAATAAAAAATAATAATTTACACTACGTTATTATTTTTTAATATAAAAATATCTGATATCCTTTGAAAATATAAGATTTCCTTTGATATCTAAGTATTCTAATATTAAAGGCTTTAAATACATATATAAGGAAAATCTTATTTAAAGCTATCCTGTATATGTATCTAGAGAGTTCTATAATTATTGTACATACACACTATTAAAATAAAATCTAACTTCTATACAGTAAAAATAAAACAAATCTCTTTGTTATAGCAATAATCAACCTTTAAAAAAACAAAAATGCAATGATTTTAAATCATAATAAAAGAAAAAAAAAGGTAACTTTTATTATTTTTGATAAAATTGTAATCCAATACATGGTTCAATGCCGATATAAAGTCCAATTCAACCATTTAATATATTTTCTCAAGAGAATTTCTATAATTTTATTTTTTTCAATGTCACCAAATCTATATTACTTTATTTAGTACACTTCAGACATATGTATGTAAAGCATAAAATTTTTTCATTTCACACTTATATATTATACTTATTTATACATATATATACGGATACACTTAAACGTATGCCTCATAAAAATAAAAAAGGGATAACAAAAAGAAAAAAAAAATTAAAAATGAAATATACCTAACCTTGATTCATAAAACCATGTAAAGCGTTTAATCAAATGGGTGGAATATTTTTTTTTTTATTTTATGTATGTATGCATTAACATAATTTCCTATTAATAAAAAAAAAAATAAATAAAAACGAAAATTAAGAAATAAAATGTCACATAAAGGATTTCATTACATATCCTCCTCTGTTTTCTAAAACGAATGTCAGTAATCATTAAGAGAATTACTAATATACATACATAATATGATTTCATATATGTGTACAGTACCAGACAAAATATTATACGTTTTGATTATCCCTTTTGTTATTATTTTATTAAAACTTTATATTTAAATATGGAACAAAGCATGTTATTATTATTTATATTTTTATTTAACGAAGACTGAGCTAACACATCAGTAATCACTATAAACTTTAGGTCCGTATAGTGCACCTTCAAAACGTAGGAGAACCTATTTCACTAGAATTGGTGTTAAGTTTTGCCACGACAATAAGAATCTGACGGAAGAAGCTTTGAAAGTCTCTCACATACATGTCAGAAAATTCACCTAAATATTGAAAAAAGAAAATACTGAGATAAAGACGAGATAGGTGCAAAGAAACTGCTATACACTCTCTATAGCATCAATTCCCTTGGAAAAGTTATACTGTTAAAATCCAAATCAAAGCATGTTAGATTAGATTCTTTAAAAAAAAATTAAATACATACATGTTTTAGGACTATAAACCATTCGTTGTAATTTTATGGATATAATATAATTTGTTCAAATTTAAACTGATTTAATGAGAATAATGTAAGAGCATAAAATTATCCCTGGATAGAAACATCAGCTCTTTGGAATTTTAGATAAATTTTAAAAGATTTTACAAACCAATAGTTCGTAGACGTGCTAAGTTGTCAATTACGTTATAAGTGGTATTGTTACTTATTTACAAATTGTATAAAATTAGAAATTTTTCTAAACCTGTTGTCCTCAACCAACGTAACATATAAAGAACAGGTAATAAATTTTCAAAAGATATAAAGGTAAAACTAAATACTGAATTAATTACATTTTCTTTTCAAAGACTTTTACAAAAAATATGTGTGAAGTATAAAAGCTAGCAAGAAACTATAAACGAGTTTTTAATTGTTGGACTCTTACAATGACGATGTTTTCGATTTATTTATGGCTTCCGTTCTAAACTTTATCGGTATGCTTTACTTACTTACTTACTTACTTGTTCGTGGTTTTTTTATTTTTTTTCCTGCGAGGGTAGGCGGAAATCTCGAAGACACTAATGAAATCAACACGCAAATTCTCTTTGGTAATGTTGGACTTTAAACAACCAAACGACATCTCCTTTTTAAAACAAACAATAAGTTAGAATCTCTATGTACCAAGTATGGTATGTACTATAGTATCTATATGTTATGTGCTATTTGGTTTGGCGATTCAGAAAATATAAAATTGGGAAACATGTAAATTACTGGATGTTTGGAAGATTCTATTAGTAAAAGTTTCAGTTTCTTGCTTGAGATTTTATTTAGACATACCTGAACGTTTTTCAGAATCAGTGTAGAAAATATTCAAAATTTGCTATAACTATTTTTATCCTGGTTTGGCGAAGAAAATAAAATTTTTTTTAAAAAAGAAAAAATGTTCAACTGTAGTAAAATTTTTCCCATTTCATTATAATGTTTTTTATGTTAATTTAACTTTTTTTATTGTTACAAATACTAATACAATTGTAAAATATATATGAAATTATTGACAATTATATTAATATGATTAAAATAAACCGTGATGTTCAAGATATTCATTAAAAATATTATTAATATTGTGTGCTAAAAATTATTAAATTTTATTTATAAAATTTTCGAATTATTTTTAATGGTATAAAAAATCTCAATTTACTTCTTTAAATCAATTTTTTATGTGTGAGTTTCTTTTCATACCTCCGTGAAAATTATCTGTGTTTATCGTTCTTTTAAATCTTCTATTGACGGGTCTTGTTTTTTTATATCTTGTTTTACGCTAAAAATATCTAAGTTGCCATGTAATTCGCAATTTCAAACTTCTATGTAAAATATTATGTAAAATATATTTTGGAAAATTTGGATGGCTCTGAATAAGTGATGATTTGGCACAACTCCATAACGGTATATCGTATAACCATAATTAGTTGGTTATATATAACAAAATTTTATATTCTATTGGCAATCTAAAGTTTCAAACTAGGAACCAATATATTTTCTATAACCTTTTTGGTTTTTGGCATGCTTTTTCTACTTTAGCTTAACTGTTAATGTCATTCGTAGGTATTTTACCTTGTTTTGTTTAGGCATATAAATATATTTACCTCATTTAATTTTATACTTACAGAAAATGAGCATCAGTGTAAGCCAATTCAAATGCAAAATTTGTTTGCTCAAAACACTCATACTGACCTACTCAAAACTCTTAAATTAACTCACACATTGACTCATATTTTATTATACATATTTTTTAGTATTTATTTATTTATGACTTTAGGCAAAAATTATTAGAATCTCATCAAAATTAAAACACAAGAACACAACAAGACAACAAGAAAAAAAAAAAAATGTGAATAGGTATAGATAAGTCTGTTCCAAAATGAAAATAGTTTTTTTTTTTATTTTTTTTTACTACCAAATACTAATCGCGATTAACTTGATCTATCTCTCGTGACGCCTTAATTAGTCGTTTAGCGGAATATTCAGAGTCTCTTAATGAACCTAAATATATTTTATTTGCCACCTGGAATTCCGAGAATTTCTGACTTGATACTTTTAAAAGAAATGCCAAAGCTTTCTTAAAGCAGGAAAAAGTCCTATATGACTTATATTTATTATCCTTGCTTATTTTGCTTTGATACATGTTAATTCAGCTAAAAATTATGAATAAAATTTTTTTTTATAGGTATATTTTTTCTTATTTTGAACCACATGGGTCCTTTGCCATAAAAAATTTCCAATATCTTACGATTGTATGAATTCATTTTTTAACCTTTTGAAATTTTATTCCTTTTTATTCCTTTTTTTGACACTTTTGATAACATTCTATATATAGTAAAATGGTGTACAAGGGACATCTAACCATTTATTTCACCTGTTAGACAAAACACAAATAAAAAACAAAATAGAATCGAAATATATGCTTTTATGCCACAATAAACACATTTGACTTTTTTTTTTTTTTTTATTTGTAAATGTTACTCGCATCTAGGGAATTAAAAAAAAATTTTTTATATATTTTTTTAATTTTTATTACTGTATTTTTATTTTTATTTTTATTTTTATTTTATTTTTCGTACTATATTTAAATTCTTTAAAAAAAAAAAAAAAAAAACCATTACAATTTTCTGTTTGTTTTATGTTTTTGGAAGAAGTGTTTTTAAGAAATTTTTGCCATTTTTTAAAATTTTACTTTTATTTTTATCATAAAAATAAAACTGTGATCCCAAGAGAGTTTTTTAAGTTATTTTTTTTTTTTTCTTTGTATATAAATGAATAAAACTAGATAGAAAACTTGGAAGTTTGTTTTTTTGACAGGATCAAATCTATTAAGACAAAAAAAAAAAAAAACAAAAAAAAATTAAAAAATAACCAGGGTTTAAAGAATATTTTTTGAAAAATGCTTTGGAAAATTCTTTATAAGATAAAAGTTATGTAATAGGAAACAATGAAAATAATTTTTCTTAAAATATGATTGAAAACTTTTCATTTTAAGTTAAAATTGTTTAACATTTAAATAATAAGAAAATTTAAGGGTAAAATAAATTTAAAATTTTCTTTTTTTTTGTTTTTGGTGATTTTTGTTGGTTTTTGTTAAATAGAATAAATTTAAATATGGATATAACAAATTTAGTTTTGTTTTAATGGTTATAAATTTTGATGAATCCAGAAATAATTTTTAAAGATTTTGTATTGTATTTTACTATATCTTTATATTGCATTGTTTATAAATTATCATTTTCTTTTATAAGATTCTATAATAGTCTTCAAAAAATAAAATCTAGAGATAAAAGTTCTTGATGACTTTTAGATTATTCGTTTGATACTTTAGGAATTTCTTGGTTAGATAATATGAAACTTTAAAGAGCAGATATGGCAACTGTTTAGTTAACATCTGCCTAACTAAATTCGTCCCAAAGGAAAATTTATGGATTTCTATGACAATTTCTAAATATTGGTCTGAATAAGACACGTACCCGAATTGGTGGTTTTTTATAAGAACTTGCACTGCAGTCAAGCAGACCTGGTCTAAATTCAATCTAAAACGATTTACTTGACTTTTATTCCTAAATCGCTAAAATATAAATAATATAATGGAAGTTTTAACAGAACAGTGTCATACATATCTGAAGGTTACAACTTTTCTCAAATGATTTTTATAGATATTGCAAAAATAAAGAGGAACAATAATCAATCTTTCATCTTTTTTATATGAATGTCCAACCCTTGCACTCTAAAGAAGACGGTCTCTCAGAAAATTCTTCTTGAATTATCTTCTTGATTAATCAGATGTAAAATAATCGACATTAAGAAAATTAAACTGTCCACTAAGAAACTATTGTTCGACTCTTTTCCTCTACAAAAATTAGCTTTTTTAGCGATTTTCAACAACTTTATATTTACTTGATAAAATTCTACTAATTATTATTCCATTTTCCATAGCCATTACTTCCTTTAAGCCTAATTTTATTTTTTTTTTTTTAATGTTTTTATTTTTTCATTTAGACCTATGCATGGTTAAAATTTTACTGCTCTATCTTAAACGATGTAGAAATTTTGTAAAACGACGAACGGGCGATAAAGTGAAACTATTAAGCCAATTTTTCAAAATTTATTTAAAAAATTTTTAATAGAATAAATAAATGTCAATATTTTACTATTATGTATAACAAGAGAAAAATTAGGTATTATGTATACAAAGAAAAAAATTAGGTATTATTAAATAAATTGATAAAGAAAAATATTTAATTTCTATGAATGGTATATCTATCTATAAGTTCCTTTCTTGCAGCCAATAGAATTTAAAAATTCTATTAAAATGTTATGAATTTCTGTGCCCATATGAGGCATATGCAATAACCACTTGAAACTAAGTTTTTTCTTTGCTAAAACTAAGTTTAAACTAAGTTTTTAGTGGATACCTTCGAATTAAATTTACGAGATTTAAATGAAACCAATTAAGCCAATTTAATAGTAAAATGAAGGGCAACATTACTAAATGTAATCAATAATTGGCGTATTTTGTATAAATAATTGCTTATGATAAAATTAACTTTGGCAAGGAATAAAAGCCTTTTTTCCATTTTTGGTTTAAAATAGCCTTTAACGGTAATAGCATATTTATTTTATATAATATTATTATTTAATATATACATATGTATAGTTGACATAATATTGTTCAATATATATAAATTGGAATTTTTAGTCCAAAAAAAAAAAACAAATATTAAAATTCAAAAATCTTATTTTTATTTTTATCATTATAAAATACCTTAAAACTACAATTATGATTTAAAAAAAAGAAAAGAAAAAAACAAAAACAGGATCAAATGGCAAAGCAATTTATATTTAGTTATGCATGTATGTATGATATGCATGCATTTTAGTTATCATTACAAAGATATTAAATTTAAATCTCTGACTTTACCAAGAATTGCTTCAAAGAAAATGAAAAAAAATAAAATAAAAACAAAAAAAAACAGAAATATTTGCAACATTTTCAATTTTCTTTATTTTCCAGTTTAATATCAAATTTTTTTTTTTGGGTTTTTTTTTTTTGGTTTTTAAAGTTCAATAAGTTTTCCATTTAAAAAACATTTAAGCCATAAGCAATATAATTTTTTAACATAATATAATGTTATTCCAAATTCAAAAAAAAAAAAAAAACAAAAAAGAAAAATGAAAATTTTTTTGTATTTTTATAATGTTTTGAATTGAAAATACAGGATAAATACAAAAAAGCTTTCCTTTTTTAAAAAAAAAAAAAACTTTACTAAATCTTTCATAAGTCCATAAAGAAATGTAAAAGTCCATTGTGTTATTATAAGTATTTTATTTATAACCCCATGTCTGAATATCTTCAATATTATATTGTATCGAATTATATCAAAAATGAATCCGGATTTAACATATCTAATATCTTTTTGATGAAATTTTTATTTTCAATATTTATGCACCATTCACTTAGTGTTCTTTTCATATTGTATTTTTTTTTTTTTTATTATTTATGCAGTTCATCTTCTATTCAGACATAGTATACTTTTTTGATCTTTATAATATTTTTAAATACATAGTAGATAAAATGGAATGAATATTTTGTTTTTGTTTTTTTTTTTTTTCAAAATAAATCAGTATTCAGTATTCATATTTATTATGTTTAAAATAAAAGACATAAACTTAAAGTTAGGTTTAAAAAAAACACACATCAATACAATTCCATGTATGCTTCATTAAAAATCAATTTTTGGGTATAATATGTCAATGGGTTTAATCTTTCTTTTCTTCTCTTTTTTATCTAAATACTGATATAGAAATCATTTTAAGAAGCTTTAAAAACAATAAAAATAAATTTTACTAAATAGTTTATTAGGTAAATGCTAAGAGACTGCATGCAAGATACAGAAAAGGATTTATTCTTTCATTTGTGTATGTCATTTGCTATTTGTAGTATACATAAATAGATATAATCAGATAAAACTCCTTACAAGCAAAGTTCTATAACAGTTTCTTTACAGTAATTATACCTCTACTAAAATTGCTCCTTCTACCACTTGACGAAATACGTAACAAAAATATTAATATTTAGTTATTTGAGTATATAATTACTTTTTAATTACAGTTGAAACTCGATTATCCGTGCTTCGACTATCCGGGCTTTCTATTAACTGGGAGAATTTCAAAATGGAATTTTTTTTTTCTTTTAACCGTGTCGAACTCGATTAATACAAACTAAATATAATTTATTAATACACATATATGTGAAATTAATTAATAGCTTCTAAAGTAATTCTGATCTTTTTTCTTTAATATAAATGCAAATAAATAGCAGCCATTGCTTTTAATATCCATATTTCAAAATATTTAACGTTTAAAATTTTTGACTTTTGATTTTACGTCTGTATTTCACATTAAAACAAATTTGCATCTTGTATGCTTCTTATAGAGGATGGAAAAAATTTTGCATCTAAAATGAACGAAAGAGAGAGCATGTCATGAATACGATATATATTTTCAACCAATCAAATGTTTGCATCCGGATGCATGCATCCCATGTGAACTTACCCATATTTTATATTTTTTTTTTTTTCCTTATATGTACATATGTATGTAGTATGTACGTATTTTCTCATTGTGTAATGTGTTTGTGTACTTTTTACAATTAACTTTTTTTTTTTATAAAATTACTGAAAATATTAAATAATATTTAAATACAATTTTTTAGATTTTTATCTTTAATACTTTTATTGCAATTTATAATTTACTTAAGAGTATGTAAAAATTTTACTTTATACTCTGAACAAGCTCTAAGCTCTAGGATCTTTTACAGACAATAAATATGAAAATAATATAAAACAAAAATATCGGTTTAAAAAAATGTTTTTTCGTATTTATTATCTTTTTTTTTATAAAAAAAAAATCAATCTTAAATTGCCCACATTTTTTTTTAACTCATAAAGTTTACCATTAAAAGGGATATACATATAACCTAAAAATATGCAATTATTTTTTCATATTTTTTTTAGTATGAAAGATAGAAAGGGTAATAATTGGGGGGCTTCGGTAGCCTAGTGGGTAGGCGTGTGGCGTATTAACCGAAGGAGTGTGGGTTCGATCCCTGCACAGGTCGTAAATTTTTTTCTTTACATACCCCCCTTACGACCTAATATAATGTAAATATATAGTATATAATATAAACAAAATAAATAATATTAGTATATAATTTAATAATAGTATAAAAACCTATAATGGCCTTAGTAGCCGATGGTTCAATAATATTGCACTACATTAATGTATGTTGTATGTAATATTAATATAAATAAATAGGGTAATAATTGCAAAATGGGCATGTTATTCAGGAACACTATTACTAGGGTAAAATATTAGAAAAAAATCTGAAGTGATTTTTGTATTTATTAGCTTCAGACAATACATAAATAAAAAACCTCTGTTAATTTTAAATATCAATACCTAAAAGTTCATTACAGTTACTTGCGTAACTTTAATTTTCATTTACAAATTCAAGTAAAAAAAAAGCAAATATCGCCGTTGAAATTACAAAACTTATTCCTGTGTCAATTGCATGTGTCTAAGAGCTTATACAAATTAAAATAGAAAGCCATCTATAAATTTTAAGTATTTCTATTCAAGTAAATTTATTTACCATATATTACCATATATTTACCACTCGCATACATTTATATTTTTTAGCTTATAGGTGTTCTTTTTAAGTTTTCTTTTTGAATTGTAAAATTCATATAAAATGGACATATAAATAAATGATTGAAAAAGTAATTTTTCTTAACAAATTTCTCTTGCGACCAAATATAAAATGTAAATATATGTATGTTTAATATTATCTATAAACAAAATAAATAATATTACTATATAAATAAATAATAGTAACAGCTAGCTTACATTCTGAAATGCTTTAAGACTTTTTCTTACGATTGCAAAAGACAATCATCACAATCAAAAGTACAATCATTGGTAATGATACAATTTTTTTTAGTACATATGATTGGTTTATGGATCGAATAAATACTTATATCAACAATTCAATTTTATGAAGGATATTAATGATAATTTTGAAAGATTAAGAGATAATCCTTTTTGTTCTCTTATCTTATTTTTATATCTTTCATAATGTTAAAAGGAAACAAGTTAAATATGGGTTTTATACATAAGACATTAAGAAAAAAACCTTCAGTACAATTTTTTTTTTTTTTTACATTAGTTACTTAGTGTGTTCGTTTAGAAAAGTGGGACATTCGACCTACATCTGTTACTTTCTTTTAATTTTCCAATGTCGTATTTTGTTAACCTTTTGAGCAACAGAGTTTTGAGAATAGTGAACTAAAATTGTTTGGGACTTGTGCTTCAGTCAACATATTATAAAAATAAAGATTGAAAATTAATCTTCAAAAAAATTTTATTTTTTATAATAAAAAATGTGCAGAAAAATACAAACACCGATTTTAAAACTTAAACAAGAAAAACTTAATTAATACGTATATATATATGTATATATGTACATTTATTTACACAGACTCTTGATTTTGTTTGTAAGCGAAAAGACTGCCTTTTTCAATAAAACTTTTACTTGTTGAATTAGTTTCATTTTCACATCCAGCATCTTTTGGATTACCATATCCACCGCCACCAGGTGTTTCAATAGAAAATATATCACCGCATTCAACATCTACAGCAGTTTTACTTCCTAATTGAATAATACGGCCGTCATTTTTAATCAAAAGATTTAATCCTCTTTTGCCTGGTAAACCTTCGTTCATTCCATATGGTTGTAAAGTTCTTCTTTCTGTTAAAACAGATAACGTAACCGGTTTTCGGAATAAAAGTTCCCTTTGAACACCTTCGCCACCTTTAAATGCTCCATCACCGCCAGAATTATCATTTCTCAAACAAAATTTATTTAATATTATTGGATAACGTAATTCCAAAATTTCTGGATCAGTTATTCTAGTATTAGTCATATGTGTATGAACACCACTAACACCATGCCAATTAGGTCCTGCCCCACTACCACCTGCAATAGTTTCATAATAACCCCAAGTTTCATCGCCAATTGTTACATTATTCATGCAACCCTGAGAAGCAGCACATACACGAAATGCTTTCAGTACAACATCAACTATTCTTTGAGAAGTTAAAACATTTCCACCAACAACAGCTGCATCTTCGGAAGGATCTAATATAGAATTTTTTGGAATGATACATTTGATTGGTGCCAAACATCCTTGATTAAGTGGAATATCGTGTCCAA
Source organism: Poecilobothrus nobilitatus (assembly GCA_947095535.1). Classification (NCBI taxonomy): domain Eukaryota; kingdom Metazoa; phylum Arthropoda; class Insecta; order Diptera; family Dolichopodidae; genus Poecilobothrus; species Poecilobothrus nobilitatus. The sequence continues at coordinate 13,543,846 of OX352773.1, read as the reverse complement.
CCATACACCTTAAACAATATATCAACGCTGAAATAGTAACTGCTCTTGGCGCATTACAATTACCCCATACTTCATAACCTGATCCTGTAAAATCACATACTGCTGATCCTGCAGATGCATCAATATTTACCTGAAAGATTATTAAAAAAATTAATAACATAATTTTTAGATTTGAAATAAATTCACTTTCAAACGAATTGGAGAGCCATCATCCATTCTATCTTCAGCTTCTAAAACAGTGGTACCTTCTTTTTCTAATATATTTTCCGCAATTAATCTTAACATATCACGAACTGCAACTTCAGCATTTTGTTGTATATAATCCATATAAGCTTGAACAACGTCTAATCCGTACACATCTATCAATTCTCCAACTAATTGTATCCCTTTATGATTTGCCGCAATTTGTGCTTTTAAATCCGATATATTGTCTGATAAATTTCGTGTTCCAGTTGCTCCTGGAGCACCTGATGGAGTTGTTAACTCCTTAATTAAGTTTTCTTCTTGGAATACTCCTTCTTTTACAATAAAGAATGATTTAAATGCAGCTCCCTCTTCAGATAAAGATTTAGAATGAGGTGGCATTGAACCCGGTGTAATTCCTCCAATATCAGCATGATGTCCTCTAGAAGCTACGAAAAATACTGGTTCTCTAACACCCCTAAAAGAATTTTCTTTTTAATATATAAATGAAAATATATTTAATAAAAATGGATTTACTTATAAAAAACTGGAGTTATAACTGTTAAATCTGGAAGGTGAGATCCACCAGCTTGTGGATGGTTAGATAAAATTACATCTCCATTTTTCAAAGTATTTCCTCGTACTTTTAATTGATACTGTACAGTTTCCTGCATGGCACCCAAATGAACTGGTATATGTGGTGCATTACTAACCAAACCACCATCCGGACCAAATAAGGCACATGAAAAATCTAACCGTTCTTTAATATTTGTTGAAATTGATGTTCTTTGAAGGACTCTTAAAATAATTTCTAATTTCTAATAACAATTACAAAAAAATTCAAACTCCAGTGTTACCTTCCCATTTGTTCCGCAATACTCATAAAACGATGACTGAAAATACTTAATTGAACAGCATTTAATTTCGTACCAATACCAATTTTATTACTTGTAGATACATTCATAACTAAATCACCATATTTGGTAACTTCGGCCGAACAATCTGGCTCAATCAATATGGTAGAAAGATTATCAATTAAAATAGCTGGTCCTGAAATTTTATGCCCAAAACGAAATTTGCTTGATAAATAAATAGGACTTTCAATAAAACCATTATCAAAAAAGATTTTGGTAGAACCTTCAGATTCTAATTGCGATGTGGCACTTTCTACCGCCTTTTCAGCTGGGGTTGTTGTTTTACCCAAACCTCGAACACGAATATCATCAACTAAAATTTTTCGATTTTGTAAAACAAATCCAAATTCTGATTTGTATCTTTCAATAAAAGGACCATTAAAATCCCCATATTTTTTAAGTAAAATATTATTATCGATAGAGTTTACAGTAGAATTTGGAGAGCACATTAATGCACAATCAGTTCCTTCATAACGCAAATGTAAATATGGTTCTAAAACAATATTTTCAAAACCTTGTTCTTTTAAATTCGTTTCACAAATTTCACTTAAATAATCTAAACGATCTGCAACTTTTTGAAAATTTTTTTCACAGTATTCTAAACCTGATGGTTCTTGTTGTTCAGTCACAACATCCGCTAAAGCCATACCGTAAGCTGATAAAATACCAGCATATTTATGAACAACAACTTTAGACATTCCTAATTCTCGAGCTATACTACAAGCATGTTGACCACCAGCTCCACCAAAACATGCTAAAGTATGTTTTGATGTATCATAACCTCTAGATTGGGTTAAGGCACGAATTGGACGACACATTGCTTCATTAGCAACTCGAATAAAACCTAAAGCAACTTCTTCCATACTTAATTCTTTTTCACCTTTACCTTTTAAATATTCATTAATTTCATTCTTCAGCACTTCAAATTTTTCTTTTGTAGCAGCAAAATCTAAAGGTTCTTTTTCACTAGGTCCAAAAATTTTCGGAAAATATTGTGGTAATAATCGACCTAATATTAGGTTAGCATCTGTAACAGTAAGTGGGCCTCCTTTTTTGTAACATGTTGGTCCTGGATGTGCACCTGCAGATTCCGCACCAACAACAAATAAACCAGATCTGAAGAAAAGACGAGAACCACCACCAGCTGCAACCGTATTAATATCTAACTGTGGTGCTTGTATTGTAACACCAGCTGTGGTTGATTCAATTACATGTTCATATGTATTGTTATATCTTGAAACATCTGTTGATGTTCCACCCATATCAAAACCAATCAACGGAAGATCAGTTTCACGAGAACCTGTTACAGCATATCCAACAACACCACCAGCTGGACCACTTAAAATAGCTCGAGCACCTCTGAAATTTTCCATTTTAGTTAAACCACCATCACTTTGCATAAACAAAACATCACAATCGGCAAGTTCCTTTTTAAAACCGGATTTAAAACTAAAAATCAAAATTAAATTAAATTCAAAATAATGAATATTATAGTATTTAATATAAAAATTTTACCTCTTTAAATATCTTTCAACATGTGGCGTGAGGTAAGCTTCAGCACATGCTGTATAACCACGAGCTACTAAGCGAACCATTGGCATTGCTTGATGTGATAGAGTAATATGAGAAAAACCTAGCTTTTAATAAAAAAATAAATAGTTATATCACAACTATATTAAATTTCATAAAAGAAAACTTTACCTAGATCCTTAGCTATTTTTCCAATTTCTAATTCTTGAATTGGGCACGCATAACTATGAGCTAATACAACAGATATTGATGATATTCCTTCATCTAAAACTTGTTTCAGTTTTGTTTTTACTTCTTCAGAATTCAAAGCTGATTTTTCTAAATATTTCGATCCTGCAGCTCCTTCAAATTCTTTCCAAGATTTTTCTAATACAAAAAATTTGAAATAATTTTTTTTTAAATATTTATTCAATTGACTTCATTTACTATATAATTGGCACAAATTCTTTTCAGGTACAATTCTACAATCAATTTCAACAACTCTTTGATACAAATTTGATGGTTTTCGAATATTCAAATCAAAAATTTTCGGTCGTGCTTGATTTCCAATATAAAGTAAATCCTTAAAACCTTTATTAACTATAAGCGCAACAGGATCACCTTTTCTTTCTAGTAAAGCATTTGTTGCTACAGTTGTTCCCATACGAACCCAACCAATTAATGAAGTATCAATTAAACCTTCTATTGTTAAAGCTTTATTTGTTTCCTACAAAAAAAAAAAAAACAAAATTTTTATGGATTTTATTTTTATTTTAAAGATAAAATTAACTGTAGTACCTACCTGTTGTAATATTCTTCTAATACCTTCTCTTGGTGCATCATCATAACGAGCTGGATCTTCTGATAATAATTTTAATGTTTTTACATCACCATTTGGACATATACAAAGAACATCAGTAAATGTACCGCCACGATCAATAGCAAAACAATATTTTGAATTCATTATATCACTCATTTTTCGATATTTTGTAAATGAACGTCTATTTAATTTGAAATATTGAAATACAATTGGAGTGGTAATTCCTAATTTTTCACCTAAAATTAAAATTCTTATAACATTTTGTAATTTATTTAAAATAATTAGCATACATTTCTTGCTTAAAATAAATAAATTTCGTTTTATGATAGTTCTAAACATATTAAATTAAAATTCAAAATTTAAGTTAGTTAAAATACGTTCAAAAGTCAATCTTAAAATGTTTTCATATTTTTTATGATCATCAAAATTTAATAAGCAAAACATACATATAAATAAAAATTCAGAGCAGCATTGAATTTTTTTTAAAGATAAAGAAAAATAGATTAAAACTGTGATGTATGTACATATGTACATACATATATGTATGTACAATAATGTATTATAATGAACTTGAACTGATAATAAAAAATTGATTCTCTAAATCCAATTAATTAAACGTTTTCTATTTTTATATTACATAATTATAATTTGCATATTATGTAATGTACATCAGTCAGTACATATTAAATTAATTTTGCATTCGAAACTGATTTGTTTTTTTGGCTTTTCCAAACTAATTATCAGATATGTACATATGTACACATATTAATATTTTTAAAATAAGTATTAAGATAAAAATTCTTATCTTAAGTGGATTAAAATTTGCTGAACTAAAATATATGAATAAATAATGTACCGAATTAAGTACCAAATACGTACATGCATAACCTATAGGTATACATAATATGTGCGTAACAACTCAATCATTCTAAACTTTTACTCTTATATAATCCTTATAAATTTATTTAAATTTGTTCCTAAAACGAAAATCACTAATTAAATTAAAATTTTAATAATAATTATTTAATTATGTTAATCTGATCTAGTCAATTTTTAATTTGTTTGATTACCTTTTAATATTAAATAACACCAATAATTAACCAACAGCAACAACTAATAAGTTTTACGAACCCACCTTCACTTAAAGCAAACTCTACCAAAACACTGGTTTATAATAATTTAAATTATATCCTATCTCGTAAAATTTTTAACATACTTATTTAAATTGATAACAATTTTGTTTACATACTTTTTCAAAATAAAATAAAATAATAAACAAGTAAACATAAACAAGTAAATATCAAATCAAATCACAAATAACAACAAAGTATTTTTGTTATCAAAAAAAAATCATGTGATTTTGACAGCATTAAATTTTTATTTGCCGGGAAATTTTGTTGCGTTGTAGTTTCGCATTTTTCTAATTTTTATTCTATTATAAATCCAATACACAAACCAAATGGTAAAGAAAATATTATAACATACAGTAAGTGTCAAAAAATAATTAACTTTAAAGAAATTTAAAAAATAAAGAATGTACATTAAGAATTTTGTAAAAATAGAAGAGATTTATGAAATTGATTTTGTCGTTAACCGTCTTTTTGTTTTTTACATCAAAATTTACATTAATATTGACAGAATTCAAGTTAAATTTAAACGAATAAAAAAATTTTAACTACCTCTTTTTAACTGATTTATTTTTGGACCGGATTGTTTGAAACTTAATCCCGAGCAAAACAACAAGAATGGATGTCTATCGAATCGACGGTTTTATGAACTTTAGAAATAAATAAATTTGTTGCAAATTAATAACGTTGTCAAAAATATATTCTTAAGAAGAACGAGAAAAGTAATTTTATAAAGATTTTAATGATATTGAATTTTTTATATGTACTAAACTTAATCAAAAAACTAAGTAAAATTTAACAAGTTTTTAAAAATTGATGTTAAATTTCAATAATTTTAATTTGCAAAAAAAAATACGATTTGGTTTGTAAATGTCAAAAAAAGTTAGAAGAGCTACATTATCATTAAGATCTTTATACAAACATATGCACATATATACAATAACTATGGCAGATACTTCCAAAATTATCAATTTATAAAATAAGATGAGGAAATATAATAAATATTCTAAATTATTTAAATGATTTAAAAACACTAAATTGTTAAATTTATATATAAAAGACCATGTTCTAAAGAAACTTCAAAAAAAAGATCAAATAAATCACCCGTATCCCACTAATTTATAATGGATGATAAAATTCCTGTTTTTTATGAATTTCAGTTTTAATTTGAAAAAAGAAAATTAATAAAATAAACTAATCGGTTTTTCTTTTTTATTTTATATAAAATGGAGTGGGAGCAACCATTAATTCAAATAATTTAACTATAAAAAGCACGAAAAAACTTTCTCCATATTTTTTGTAATCGTATCATAAAACGCAGCATCTTGAAGGTCACCATACATACCTACCTATCATAAAATTTATTTCGTACTTACAATTACAACATGTTACACATGAAAATCTAAAAATGGTTAGTATGAGAAAAAGAAATGATGAATTTTTTTTCGATACTGTCAATCTTAATTTCGTACTTATATCATAAATTCTATAGCACCTAAAGTAAGCAAATTATTAATTAAGGCCGATTTTCATGGAAAAATAATCGGCGATTTATCGTCGTTAAAGAATGAGCAAAACATAGTACACTATTAATAAAAAAGAGGGAGATAAAATATTACAGTATTCACCACTTTTTTGACAAGATTTTGACAGCTAAAGTAACATATTTCTATCATAAATTTAATAGAAATACGTTATGTAAAACATAATATATATAAATATTTCTATTCTATTATTTCTATTGGTTAATTAAATATTACCAATAATTATTATTCTTAAAAATATAACATTTATGAAACGCACACAAAACTTCTACTTTCCCTTGCAAATTGTAAAAAATAAAAATGTAAACAATATTACAATATTTACCTTTTTTTTTAGTTTGACATTTCAAAATTGAAATATCAACTTTCAATAAAAATATAAAGTAGTGTGCGGATCTGCTTTATGTGACATCCAAATTTTTTTCATGTGTATTCGTTTATTCAGAAAAAAAGCCGATAAAATTCAGCAAAAAATCCAACTCCAAACAATTTATATGCGATTTTGCTGAATTTTATGGCCGATATTTCGGAATATAAAAATATCGCTGGACGATTTTTTTATAGAGTTATCTCTTTTACACAGATTTACATTTTGGTATCTGCTATCTATGCTCTAAAAGTGCCTTCAGACGATATGTATTTTACATATGACATGGCTGAATAAAAAACAGACGAAAAACAGCTGATTAGACAAATGTAAATTTTTACATATCGTTTTTATTTTCTGTATTCACACTATCTGACAATTTTGACAGTTTTTTAATAAAATTTATATACAAAAAAAAATTGTTGGCTTTGTAAAAATCTATTTTAATGAAAAAATTAAAATTAAACATGAATAATTTGGACAAATTTATTTATTTTATAATTTCTTTAATTAAATCAGTTTATTTGTCTGCGACCAAACACTTCACCTTTATATGAATATATGAAAAATGTCAAAAATACATATCTAAAGTCAGATAGAATTAAAACTGGTTCTAAAATAAAATTTACATATGTGATGTCATCTGCCGTGTCAAATGTTCGTTTTTTTAGCGTTCACACTATCTGTTTTTACATTTGACTTGCTGAATTCAGCGTGTCATATGTAAAATAAATATAGTCTGAAGGCACCTTAACAGTTTCGTGGATAAATCGCTGTAATGAAAATTTTGCCTTTAACTTTTTTTGTCACTTGTCAGTCAATTAAATCATTAATGTCAGTTTTTCAATTGTCAATGATTATCACCTCCTAATATTTTAAATGAAAATAAAATAAAACTCATTTTTTTTTAAATTTTAAATTCCACATTTTTATTTAATATTTATAATATCGTTTTTTTTTTCATCTTATATTCTTGTTTTTTTCTTAAATTAAATATTTAATATTTAAGTGAAAGTAAATTTATTTTATTCTTAAATTACTTTATTTTATAATTTCAAGAATTTATTTTAGTTTTTTTTTTTTATCTGTATGTTTATCCCATTTTCATATATTTTCTGTTCAATTTTTTTTTTTTTTTTTGTTTATTTTGTAACTCTAAATAGAATATTTACACTTTTACTTCACTTTTCACAAACAAAAAACAAATTGTTCCTTTTTATTAAACTCTTTCTTAATTAATTTTACAAATTAAATATTTAATTAATTTGTTTTTTTTTTAATTTAATTTTTTTTTGTAATTTTATTTTATTATTTTAATATTTTTATTTTTTTTGATTTTTATTTTTGGTTTTTGTTTTTTTTTTTAATTTATTCCTAAAATATTACAAAAAATTAAAGAATATGTTATTTTTTATTAACAAATTACGAAGAAGGATAAGAGAAAATACGTAAAATATCTTTTTTTTTTTAATATAATATATTATATATATATATATACTCGTTATAATCCTATGAGACAATTTTACAATAATTTTTAATAATATTTTACATTATTTTTATTTATACATATATTTGTATATAGATATATACATATTGTTTAGTTACAAGACATTTTAGTTTTAGGAAAATTTTAATTTTGTTATGTAAATATTTGAAATAATTATAAAAAAAAAAATTATTTAAATCGTCAGATAATATTCCCTTGATTAAATGGTAGCTGAAAATTGTTCTAATTTATTATTTTTAGAACCAATCCAAGAAATACAGAAAAACGTGAGATTTCGGTTATCGAATAGTGACTATATGGCATTTTAACTGGGAGAGTGCTGGTTAAAATTCTGCACAGATTAGAAATGTTTGTCATTGGAAGGACAGTTACAGTCAAGTAAATTTCTTTTGTGATATTTGTGTTACTTGATATCAAAATCAAATGAGATCTGAAAACTTAATTCCTTTCATTAGATATCAAAAAAATAATCTCATACTTTTTTTGTTTATATTTTTACCTACTCGAAATTTTTCCACCTTTAATAGTTTAACCTAAGGTATAATTTTTCTTTTATAGGTTGTTACGTGAATTTAAGAATTTGAATTATTTTTATGAAAAATTAATTAATAGTTTAATTTTCGTTGTCCAAAATTATTTTAATTATTTTATATAGTAATTTAGACGACTTCGCAACATAAAAAAACTTAGCATTCTATATTGCATAATTATAGGCTATATTATATTCTGTACATCATAATTCTTTACAGTCATTTTGAAATACAAACAATTCATTTTATTTATTATTATTGTTTTAAATATAATTTTGAAATTAATTTAAAATTATAAAATTATTTATTAAATTTCATCAAATATTGAATAGATATGTGGTACATTTAAAAATTTTTAAAGAACTATTTCAAGTATTTTCATAAAAAACTAAAAAGAATTTTTTAAACAAATTGTCATTATTTTAAACAATATTATATATTGTATATATTTATTATTTATTATAATATTATGTATGTCATTTATTTATATAATATTATATATATATATATATATACAAATACTAATCAATATATTATTATAATATACACATATATTTAATCACTTAATTTCACTTATTACAATACTATTTTTTTCTTTTTTTTTTTTTAATTTAATTTTTTTTTTTTTATTTTAAAGACACGCTTTGCTCACGTTTTATCTAAATAAATTTTATACTTATAGTAATTTGTTTTGGTTGTTTTTTTTTAATTTTTTTTTTTTAATTTTATATTTATATATATATAATAATTTTTTTAATGCAAAAATATTTAAATTAATTAAGTAATTTTAAATTATATTAAACAGAAACAAAAAAAAAAAAAAAAAAGAAAATGTATTATATTTTTAAGCGAAATATTTTATTTAATTAATTAATTAATGATTTTTATTATTATTTATTTTTGAAATTTTTTTAAAATTATTTTCAGACTTTATTATTATACATTTTACATATTTATCAAAAAAACAAAAAAAAAAAAAAAACAATAATTTTAGCATATATTTTTTCATTTTTTTTATTTTATATTATAAGTTTATAAACAGATATGGAAACATATTTAAAAACACTTTCTAATCAATATTTCCTCTTAAAAAAATATTTTTATAAGAATCTTTCAGATTGATTGCCCGAATCTATTTAATTATTTACATTTATATTCAGTTCTTGAGAACCCTTTATTTTCTTTTCCTTTTAACAATAAAAAAAAACCAAGGATTAAATAAGGTAAATTTTTTAAATAATGTTAAGAATATTTTTTAACTAGCAAACATTTTATAAAAAATACAAAAAAAAAAAAAAATAAAAATAGTAAACTTATAATCCACTCCTAAACTTATTGCTTACTATTTCGAACTAAAATAACTAATGAAATTGTTTGTATTTCGATTTGCATATTTATAGAAGAATTGTAAGAATAAATCAAGTAGGTATGACATGACTTTTTTTGATTACCATTTATCTTCATTTTTTTTTTTTTAATGAAACCTTGATTTCTTTTTAAGCAATTAAGCAAATAAAATAAACTAAAAAAAATTTAAAAATTAAAAGGCGTTTCTAAATAAATTTCCATAACTGTATTATATGTATATTAATAAAAATCTACATTATTATTTTATTTTCCTAACATGTACAATTATATAAGTATAAATATATATATATATATATTTATTTATTTATATTTATGAAATAAATATTTATTATGTATTTACATAAATAAATCTATAAATCGATTACCCTGGTCAGAATTTTCTTTATTTATTTATTTTTTGTTTTTTTTTTGTTTTTATGATTAAATAATAAAGAAAAATGAAAAATAATTTTCTTTTTTTTTTTTGAATCTTAAAATTTAATTTTACAAAAACAATTTATTTTAAATTTTTTTTTTTTTTTATCTTTAAATTTTTCTTTTATTTTTTAGTAAATCTCTTCTTTTATCACAGATTTTTAAAAATTAAAAAACGCTAAAATGTTTTAAAACCCTTAATTTTTTTTTTTTTTTTTTTATATAATATAAATTTACTGTTGTTATTTTTTTTTTTTTAAATTAAACTTGAATTATACGGAGTTTAAAAGTTTTTTTATTTATTTCGGTAATTATATATTTTGATTATTTATATATAATATATTTATATATATGTATTAAAAATCATGCACAATACATAAATGGTTTTAAATCTTATTTTTTGTGTTTTTTTTTTTTTTTTTTTTGTTTATAATATATTTAATTTTGAAAATTTTAAATTTTACATAACAGATGTAATTAAACATTTTTTTTTTTTTGTTTTGGTTTTATTAAGTGGGAAAGCAAACTTTTTTTTTTTACATAGGAAATTTCGATATATGTATATATTTTTATTTACGAAATTTTGAGCACCATATTATAAATTTTGAAAAGTAATAATATTTAAGAAAATTAAAAAAAAAATTTTAAATAAATAAAGAATTTTTTTTTTGTTTAAATTTCAATTAAATTAATATTATTTCTATTGTGATTTATTTCTTTAAGAGATTGATGTCTTTATTATGATTTGATATGACATTTTCAAAATTGATATTTAAATTCGAAAAAGTTACTTGGAATACCATTTCTTAACTGGAATATAATAAAATCTTATATTATCATCGTATCAATCAAAATATTTTTAAAATAATTTTTATGATGAACATATAACGGATAGTATGAATTTCAAAAGAGACCGAAGTATATAATATAGAAAGAGATTAAAAAAAGGGAAATTGAAATATCAGTGACAAAATATGAAGATTTTCGAATAAAACATAATTGTTTACAGAACCTAATTATCATATTCGGTTTTATGGTGAGTTTAAGAATTTTTATTGAACATATGTACTAAATTTCCATAAAATTGTAGAGATTAATGGGTTGGGATATATATGATATTTATGATATTTATGATATTAATAAACTTTTGGAGATTTTTTTTCGATTTTTTATTTTAGGATTTAGTTACACTTCCGAGATTAAAAATATAATAAAGATCAGAAAGAAATAAATTAGGAAAAATCCATAAAAGTGGTTTTTAAAATTATTTGAAATTTTAAAAACTAACAGATAGGAATCAGTTTATATTCAATAATCTTTTAAGATAAAATATCTAAAAATTATGATTTTGTCGATTTGCAATTATAGTAAGTATAATATGTATTTATTTAGATATATTGCTATAAGTTGTAATCACAAACTTATTAAAAAGGAAAATTTCTTTCGAAAATCGATACATATATACTTTCATTAAATTTAAATAAGTAAATTTTTCTAGTACACAACTTTAAAAATACAAGTTATTAAAATTGATCTCAATGGATGATTCTTCTTATTGTATTTAACAATCAATTATGCCATATAAGTCAGAATATATTGTGAGCGGTTTTAAAATGAAATGATAAAAAAAAGATTGTCTACTAAGAGTGAACATTAAGTATGATAACTGTACAATTTGTAATGATCAATTAAGATCCCCTATTTTTTTATCTTGATCTAAATATTTTAAATGTTGATTTTTGATCTAAAAATTAAAATAAAGTATAAATTCAATATATGCAATTGCTTATGCAACATAACAAAAACTAATATATAAAATAAAATTAATTGTTTGCATCTGTTATGTTTTATACATAATATATTATTAATTTCTAAACATAGTTATTTATTTATGTATATATACAATGTTATTTATTAATTCTACATTTAAGTTTTTAGAAGACTGTTTAAATAATTTTTAATAATATAAATTTTTGATGATCTATTGCATTTTATTTATTTTGTGATTATTTTTTGTTTTTTTCTTGTAATTAAATTTGTAACTATTGCAAATTATTTAATAATTATATTTTTTTTATAAGAAACATTTAGTTTTAACTATTATTTTTAAATATTTATTAATACTTATCAAAATAGGTGCCGCATTAAGCATATTTATAAAAAAAAAAAAAACCGTGAAGAGAAAATAAAAAATTACTTAAAATATAAAATAAAGTATGTAGAGGTATACTTGCATTAACACGGGCGATATGAAAGGTAAAAGCCCATATAAAAGAATGAATACAGAGGAAACAGTACAACATGTTCTATCTCAATTTTCGGAAATATTAAGCCATAGGCAAAGAGTCTTTTGAGCAAAATACTGGGAGAACTTCTTCGTAGTTATTACTGCTAAACCAGCGAATTTCGACCGTTAAGTAAACGGAATCGATTAACTTAATGACACTCTGTGGTCGATAAATAGCTGGATGAAGAATCGAAGGAGCTAGCTGTAAAAATATATAGGTAGTTTCTTTCCAAATAAAAGCAATAAATATTTCATAAAAAAGAAAAAGAAAAAAAATTAACTGAATGTTTCTTACTTAATTATTGCTTATTAGTTTATTATTATTATATTAATTGTGGTTTCGCTCTCTATTTAAAACAAAGTTTTTTTTTTTTTACACTAAAATTTTTTTTTAATATTTGTAAATCTTTTCTGATTTATCGTTTTTTAATATATATATGTATATTTTTTCCTACAATCTCATTGACAAAATATATTATTTGAAAACTAATTTTTTATGTTTTTTTGTTTTTTTTTTTTGGTTTTTTTTTTTATTATATTAAAAAATACAAAAAGAAATGTGTTATTTTATTTTAAATATTTCTATTATAATTTAAAACTGATGTTATGTTACACTGCTTTACATTTCAACCATTTTCAACCATTTCTATCATTGAATTTACATTCTAGCATCGATTTACAATATCTTTTTTATTTACGCCTAAAGTGCTAAATAAAATTTATGTCATTTTCCAAAAAATTTAAACTTAATAAATATGGTTCATTTTTTTTTTTTTTGATACTTGTAAGTTCTAAATAACACAGGAAGGCGCGTATTGAATTAAATTCTAGTAAATATACCAAGAATATAAATCAGGGCTGTAGCCTGAGCATATATCCTTAAGCAGAGAGCATATATCCTTTTTTAACAAGTATAACTGTTAATAATTTTCAATGATTTTCGTGTAATACATATAGTTTGACAATTAGTGTTAATTGGATAAATTTGAAGTTGTAATAAATGATTGTGATCCAAAATTGAATTATTTATTAAAGGATCATTTTTTCAAATATTTAAAATTTCATATCTAACTAGTTTTATTATTTTTTAATTAATTTTTTTATAATTCTTTCCATTAATTTCTTTTCCTAAAATACAAAAAAAAAAAAAAAAAAAATCTAAAAAAAAAAATTTATCAAAAAAAAAAAGTCACCTAATTTTAATCACAAATTTCGTGTAGAATAGACATTTTTGTTTTAATTTAAATTTTTTTTTTTAATTTTTTTTTTTGTTAAAACGAATGTCCTTAAAAAAAATTTAAATAATTTTAAATTTATGTAACCAGTCTTTAACATTGTTTTTTAAACATTTAATATTTTTTTATTTTTTATTTTTTTTATTTTATACAATAATTATTTAATTTTATTGTATTGTAAGACTGTTATTATGTCAGTTTATCTTCTGTCTGTCATTCTATCTTCTTTTCTCTTTTATATATCACGACTTTTCAATGCAAAAAATTTTAATTTTTTTTTTTTTTTCTTTTTTAAATCTAAATTTATAAATCTTTTATTTTTGCTTTTTTTTTTTTATTTTTTGTGTTTTTATTTTATTTTTATTTTAATTTTTGTGAATAAATTAATATAATATATATTTTCTTTAATTATATATTTTATTTTATATATATGTTTTTTTTTTGGTTTATGTTTGATTTACGATTTTATTTTTTACTATTAGTTTATTATTAACATTTTTTTTTTTTTTTATATTTTTTTATTTCAACATTTAATTAAATTATTTATTGTAAAAGGATTATTTATTAATTGCGTATCAAGATATAATTTTAGTAGTTAATTATTATTTTTATTAAATAATTGCTGTCATAATGCAGAATCTTCACTACTATTCGTTCGTGATAAATTATTGCTGTGCTGTTTTTCATCTAAAATAAAAAATCAAAAAAAAAAAAAAAATAAATTTTATTAAAAATTTTTTTTTTTGTTTTTTTCTAAAAAAAAATTTTAAATTTAAAAAAATATAAAGATTCATGTTATTTATTTTAAATGTTACCCATTTTTTTTTCACGTCAATTTCATCAACACTTAATAGTGAATTGTTAAATTTTTTTTTTGTTTATTATATAAATAAAATGCCATCAAAAATATTAAAAAAAATTATTTCAATCCGATACAAAGTACAAGCTACAACATAGAACGAATAGAATGGATCACGTTTTATTAAACAAACTGTACATTGTATCAATTGGATGTTTATTTTGTTTTAAGTTTGAGCATATTCTGACCCAAAAAAAAATAAATTTTAATAAAAAAAAACACGATTTAAATACACTGTCATTTTTATTATTTGACGTTTCAAATCTTTTTTTTTTGTTTTGCTTTATAGTACCGTTTACAAACACATTGATTTCATGAAATGGATTTGGAAAAATTAAGTGGGTTTTGTGAAATTAAAATCTCATACATTTTTCAAAAATATTTTTGTTAAATAAAATTCAAATTGGTAGTGGATTTTCTCAAAATAATTCGTTCAAAAAAATCAATACAAATAGTTCGCGTTCCGATCATGTAATTCGATTTTAGTATTGATTATTTAAAATTTTTTTTCATTAATCCTTGATTTGTTTTTATTTGTCAAAATAAATATTCAAAATCATAACAATAAATTAAAATTTTCTATTTTATTTTTGAAATTAATATGATTATGCTGAAGTCGAGTGAAAAAATCTTTCGACTGAAAAAGACCGTTTCGCATTCGAAAAAATTGGTATGCTGAAGTTCATTCGGCTGCAAATATTCTTTGAAAATGTCAAAGTTATATTATGTTTCGTAAAATATTTTTTGTATTCAGTATTTTTTTTTTTTGTGTGTTGTACAGTAAAAAGATATATGTATTTACCTAATACACAAGAAAAGTATGCTTAAAATTATTTTTATAAATGGATTATGAATTTGGTAGTGGTCAACATTTTGTTTTCAAACTATTATTGGTTCGCTGAACAATAATACACCGATTTTAAAATTTTTCTTTTAAATATGTAACTTTAAAAAAAAAAAAAATTATCAAAACAAAAATTAATAATTATTTTGCACTAAATAACACTTTTTTCTTAACTGCTTAGTGCTTGCTTTCGAATGACTAATTCTGCCGAACATTCATTTCGATGGGCATACAAAGAAATAAAATTTCCGTTTTGCAGCTGTGAGTAGAGCATAGCATATGTGGAATTTTTGTTCATTGAAATATTTTGGCGGACTTCAGCATAACCATATAAGTTTAAATTTTATAATTTATAAACTGTTCACAATGGTTAAAAAATACAAACAGTAATATAAATACATATGCATGTATGTCAAATGATGATCTTGATTTCCAAAAACAATTTTGAACGCTTGATATTTGAGAGTTAATTTGGTATTAGATAATCTACTTAATTTCGTAGTTTGTGAACAAGGTATTGAAAAAAAATACTTAAAATAAAACATGTTTGACTTTTCTTGCTATGAATATTTAAATATTTAATTTTTAGTTGTCAAATTATCATGCTCGGTCGTACTCGAAATATGTTTGTTCTGATCACGTTATGTACACGATCACGTTAGCTGATTTGAAAAAAGTGCCATAATAATTTGTTTTCCATTCTGATCAAATTTAACCACATTGTCTCTAAAATAATTGTTCCAAATATTGTTTACATAAATATGGCTTTTTATTTTATGACATGATCATTATATTTGTTTACTTTTTTGTTAATAAGACAAAACAAAAGTTCTTAAGATAAAGAAATTACCATATTATAATTTACAATGAACAACATTGACAAAAAAATTTGATCATCAGTCAATAATTTTTTTTTATTTTGGTTTCACATTTCAGATCCAGCATTTTCAAAAATTTAAAAAGTTTAAACCAAAATTAGAATATTTCGAATTTTTCCTTTCATGGTTTTTAATTAGGTACCTAAAGATTATAATATAATCTGTACATCATAATCTGTAAAAATTATATATTTTTATTTTTAATATGTCTCCACTGTTTCCTATAAGTATTTTCCCACTTTGAACAAGTTTAGTTCTAAAAGTACTTCCCCTTACGATATATATTTTTCTATTCAAGCAGACAATTAATCTGTGGTCAATTTGTCAAATCTTAACATTTCATCTTGATAAATTTAATTTATAAGAAATTTAATTTTTTTTTTTAAATAATTTTACAACAAGTGTAAGTGTACCTACACATTGTAAAATTCTAAATTGTGTTAGAATTAACGAATTTTCGCTTAAATATTGCAATGTACGATGACATGAAACAAATCATTTATCACTTGTTAAAATTTTTAAATGCAATGAAATTTTACATCATCTAACAAATGGATTTAAATGTAATTGTAATCGGTTACACAACAATCAATCATCTTGTATCACAGTTCCGTTAATTTTGTTAGAAAATTATTATACCAATGTTAAGTAAATTTTTTTTATCAATGTTCCATCAAAGTTAAATAAATAAATAAAAGTATATATAAATTATTAATAATTTATATTTATAATTACGAAACTATAAATTTTCCATCTTAAAAATCATCATTTAAATTCGTACAATAAAATAATTTTAATTTTGAAGTAACGTATTAATTTTAACCTTTAAAAATTGACATAACATTGATAAAAACATTGATGCGTTTTGTGTTTTTTTGCGTTTTCATAAAAATCTTCCAAGTTGCTTAATTGAGAATTGTTTAATTTTATATCTAAACCCACTTTTTTTAATTTTATATATATTAAATTTTATATTTAAACTCAATGTTTACTCACAAATCATAATAAAAATTTTAAATTAATATGTCAAACAAAAAAAGAAACAGAAAAACATCCTGAAAAATAAAAATAATACTAAAAAAAAAAAATAAATAAAAAAATTAATTTAATTAAAAATAAATAAATAAAAAATCAAATTATAAGTATAATATACATTCATTTTTATTTCAATTATAATTTTTTAATTAAGATTTTTTTTTTTTTTTTGTTTTGTGTATTTATTTCTAATTAATTATTTCATTAATTTTTATTTTATTTAATGCATGTTTTTTTTTTTTTTAATTTTTAATTTTTAGCTTTTAATATTTTATAGTATGAAATTTTTGTAATTACTATATATATATATATATATATATATATTATATATATTTTATGTATTATGTATTTATATATTATGTTTATTTATATATATAAATTTTTAATTTAAATTTTATTTAAGGTGCAACAAATTATATTTAATTTAAATTAAAAAAAAAAAAAATATTCAGAAAAAAATATAATGTAAAAATTTGATTAAAGAGCAAGAAAAAAAAAAATACTTAAATTTTATAGGTACACTAAATAAAATTTTTAAAATTACAATAAAAAAAAATTCATATATAACTTAACAAATATGAAAAAAAAACTTTAAAAAAAAAAAATACAATAACTAAAAAAAAAAAAAATTTCTAAAGTACGTATTTATGTGTCACATAACATTACATATTACAAATTAATGTTAAAAAGAAAAAAAAAATTAATTTTTAATTACAAATTAAAGACTTACAAAAAAAAAAAAAACGAAAAAAAGACAAGAGAAAAAACTAAAACTTAAACTTAAAAATATTAATTAATTATTTAATTAATAATAATTATTATTTTACACTTATATATTATGTAGAAATTATTATAGACGTTTAATTTTTATTTTTTTCATTTTTTTTCTTTATTGTTTTTTTTTTTTATTTTATAAAGCATAAAATCTATGATTTTTTTTATTTTATTTTTTTTTTTAATATTTTTTAATATTTTTTTGATTAATCGTTTTTTTTTAATTTTTTTTGTTTTTGACTAAAATAATAAATTAATAATGATTTTTATTTTAATGAAATTTTTTAAAAAGAAATTTTTAACGAAAAATTTTAAAGGTATTCAAAACGTAATTAAATATTAATTGCAATTTTTCTTGATATATTTATAAATAATTTTGAATAACTTAAAACTAAAGGTAAGCAACTCTACCTGATAAAAGTCATTTCGACTTTAAATGTATAAACATTATGTTATATACTTTGTAAAATATAAAGACTTAAGATGGATTTCTTCATTCGCCGTTTTTTCCGTGACAGTCATTTTTGACATTTAATTATCCAAACAAAAAAAAAAAAAAAAATACCGTACCGTCAAAAATTGAAATTAACTTTTTCTTTTACGTGACGGAATTCACATATACTACTAAGAAATATACCACATGACAACTAATAAATATTTGTTATTTTTTCAAAACAAATTCATTGTTTACTTTTTAACAAAGCGCATATTTTTTTAAATAATATTTTTTTTTTATTTTAATAAAATATTGCAATTTATTTTGTATGGGTGACTGTATTTCGCATACCCAAAATATCGTCACGAAAAAACGGTGCAAAAAGATATCCAATATCTTTTTAATCTTTACAAGAAAGTGAAAATGTAAAAAAAAAAATTATTACATATGGATGGATGTAATATTAATATTAGATAAGCATACTCATAACTTTTGTGATTTATTTTTTTTTAAGAGGAATTCAATACAAGCCGAATTAATAATATTTGGAGAGTTTAGAGTCATTACAAATAAATACGTATAGGTGTAAGTATTTGTTTTTTTTTTTTAAATACTAAATGTTATTTAAAAGAACCCTTCCAACTTATTTCAGATAATTCGAAAAAAATTATTGGATAATTCCGAGATATTGAATAAATTGAGAAATGGATCATAAGAACCGATATAATTTATAACAGAATAAAATATAAATTTTATATTTAAATAAGAATATAATATAATTGAATATACTAAAATTTCTTATGAATTTTCGATTTAATTACGAAAAACAAAAGGAAATTTAAAATAAATATGTGAACATTTTTTAATTAAATAAAATAAATTGGGAAAAATTCCAAAATTTTTAAATAGGTACATATTATATGAATATGAAATGATTTTGTTTTTAAAACAAAGGAAAAAATTAAATTGAATAAATGAAAATTAATTTATTTAATTAATAATTACAAATTTTGATTAATTTAATAAATAATAAATTAATTTATATTATTAATAAAAAAAAAAAAAAAAAAAATGCAATGTTTAGAAAAAGAGTTGTCAATAATTGCCAATGTTAAAAAAAATAAATTTATAAATTTTCTATTTGTATTTGTTTTTTTTTTTTTTTTTTTTTTTTTTTTATATTGCACTAACGTTTTTGAATACCCTTTTCTAATTTTAATCTTTTGTTTTTTTTTTTTAATATTTTATTTTAATTAATTTTATTTTGAAATTCTGTACTTTTCTTAAAAATATATATTTTTTTTTTTACTTTACACTAGAATAATTTTATTTTTTACTAGAATTACTATTGATTTAAAATAAATTTTTAAGAAGAAGAAGTCTTAATCATTTATATATCGAATCGAAAATATATGATAATTAATATTTTATTTTTTTTTTAATTAAATTTTTAATAATTTTCGAATAAATTTCGATAAAAATTGGAAATATATCTTAATATTAATTAATTAATAGTTTTATTTCAGAAAGAGTTTTTATTTTGAGTTTTGTATTTAATTTGAAATTAAATATCAAAAAAAAAAAAAAAAAAAGTAAGAATTTTCTTTTTATTTTATTTTTTTTTTTTAATAAAATAAAATTTTATTTGAATTGATTAAATTGAGATCTTTAATCTATGGTATCGTGTCATCTTTTACAAAAAAAAAAAATTTTGTAATTGATAAAAAGAAAAATTGAATAATTGGTGATGATGGTACTAAATTTTTAATTACGAACCATTACAAAACAAAAAAAAAAAAAAATAAAATATTATAATTGAACACTTTTTGTTATTTTTTTTTTTTTGTTTTTTTTTTTTTAATAATATTTTAATAAAAAATTAATTAAATTTTAAACAGTAATTATTAATACAGAATTTCTATTTAATTTTTATTTTTTTTTTTTGTTTTTGAATTTTAAATATTTTTTATTTTAATATTTTAAATTTTAAAAAGTAATAAATCATCACTTTTTTATAAGAAAGCGATTTTTTTTTTTTTTTTTTTTTTTTAAATTACGAAATATAATTTTTATAATTTGTTTTAATAAAGTTTAAATTATTAAAATCTAAAGAGGTTGTGAATATAAATCTACAAAAAAAAAAAAATAATAATAAAAATTAAAAAAAAAAAAAAAAATTAATATTATTTAAATTAAAATTTTCTTAATTAATTTAAAAAAAAAATAAAAATAAAAATAAGGACTAAAGCAAAAATATAAATTTAATATTTTTTGTTTTAATTATGTACTATCGACTTGTATCTGAATTTTTAGTATTACTAGCTACTACAACTGTTGAAATTTCATCATTTGCTTTGGAAATAATATTAGTATTTGTTGTTTCAATAGTTGAATGATGTTCATTATTATCATTTTCTTTTGAAATTTCTTTTTCTGGAGACTTTTGATTAATATTATTATTATTATTATTATTATTAATTTGTATTGTATTATCATCAGAAATTAAATTACCCGTATTAGAATTATTACTATTATTAATATTATTATTATTATTACTATTATTATTAATATTTATAGGAGTTTTTAAATTTTCATTAGAATTTCCATTAGTACCACCAATACCACTACTACTATCACCAACAATATTAATTGTTGTTGAATTAGAAATTATCTTTGGTGGTTCATTATTTTCAATAATTGTAGCGGTATCAATGCCGCCAATACTACTGCTATTATTATTATCTGTAGAAATTGTAACAACAGATGATTGTTGTGTTGTAGTAATTATTGGTGGAGTTTTTGAATTGATATTATTATTTTCAATATCCACCGTTGTTGATGTATTATTACCTGAATTTGTATTTAATGCTAAAGTTGTTGAATTTGGAGAATTTCTTGATGTTTTATTATTATCATCTTTATTAACAACATCTGGTTCCATCGTACCTGTTATATTTGTTGATTGTTGCTGTTGTTGTTGTTGTTGTGACTGTTGTCCATTATTACTACCAGCTGAACCAACTGATGATGGTGGCTGAGAATTACTATTTGGACCTAAAATACCACTTTTTAATTCATCTGGTGGTGTTTTACGTTGTAAATCATTAATATCTTTAACTGTAGATTGCATTAAACCTTCTTTACTTGAATTTGATGAATCACTAATTGTTTGACTACTTTCACCACCATTAATTTCATGTGCTTGTATTGATGGTGTTGTACGATTATTTGGATTAGCACCAGAATTTAATTGATTAATTGAATTATTATGACCAATACGATCACTATTACTATTTCTATCACCTCCAGTTAAATCTAATGTAGTTGGTTCATTTATATTTTTATTGACATCATTGCGTGATATTACTGTAGGACTATTTGATGTTCTACCACCATTACCTGCACCACCACCACTACCACCACCACCATTTTGAGATGAATTTTTAGTTGTTGGAGATGGATTTGAAACATGATGATTATGTTGAGTTAAAGATAAAGGAATAGAACTTTGATGAGCAGCAGATATTTGACTTTGTGTTGTTGTAACTGGAACTGAATGTGAAATTGATAAACCAGGATGATGAGCTATTGATGATACTGTTGAATGATGTTGTTGTTGTGCAGATGTATGATGCCCTTGATGATGAGAATAATACATTGAACTTGATAAGGGAATATGTCCAGAACTTGTTGATACTACTGCTACTGATGAATTTGAATGTTGTTGATGAGCTGCCAATTGTTCAGCTTGTTTCGAGGATGCATGTTGCTGTTGTTGAGCTGTTGACAAATTTATACTATTTGAATGATTTGATGAATTGGAATTCGCAACTGAAACTGCTGTGGCATGTTGTTGAGCATGAGCAGAAGTCAAATGAGGCGATATATGAGGATGAGGTGATAAACCTAAACCTAAAGCTGCTTGTTGTAAACTTAAAGTAGATGCAGGATTTGATAAGGCTGCCATACTTGGATGTGATAGTACGCCAGATGTTGAATGACTTAAACTTAGACTAGTCGGTGGCGGTATATGATGTGGCAAACCTGGAGGACCATGAGTTAAATTCGGTAATAAACCTATATTTAAACCTGCTATAGCAGCTGCTGAATGAGGACTTTGCCTTTGCGCTGAGGAATGGTATGGTAATGTTGGTATTCCATGTAATGGTGTTTGTGGAGGTCTTAAACCTAGCGCTAATGGTGACATTCCCATTGATATTATATTTCGATTTAAAGGTGAATATAATTGTGGTGAATAATGATGATGTTGAGCCGCTATTAGCCGCTCTCTTTCACGTTGTTCTTTTTCCTTTTCTCTCATCTCACGTTCTTTAGCTTCACGCTCTTTTTCACGTTGCTCTGCTTCACGTTTTTCCCTTTCAAGTTGCTCTCTCTTTTCACGTTCACGTTGCTCTTTTTCACGTCTTTCCCTTTCTTCTCGTTCACGCATTTCACGTTCCTTTTCACGTTGCAGCTCTCTTTCTCGTTCTTCTTCACGTAACCTATGCTCTTCTAACTTCATTCGTTCGTGTAAACTAGGATGCACACCTAAGCCTGTTGGTAGCATTGAATATAAATGTGAATACGGAGCTGTCATTGGTGAATAAAGTGGATGAGCATGTGGATGAGGGTAATGAGGACCAGCACGTAATAAGCCCTGAAATCTCGGATCATGAATATATTGCTCGGGATACAAAAACATTCCTGAAATAGTTTAAAATTTTCATTGGTACAAATTGAATTATGAGAAAATTCTTAAAAATTAAATATTACCTGGTGGAATACCTAAACTTTGAAAAGGTTGATAAGCGTCCAAAGGAAAATGCCCAGCTGGATGTAAATGACGGTTATCTTCAGATCTGTATGGTTGAAATCCACTTCTTGCTAACAAATCTGGTTGAATTTGTGGAGCTACAGCATTTAAACGAGCAATTTTTTCGGCTGGTGTGGGTGATGGTACTGATGTACGTTGTTTTTTTGCTACACTACCACGATCATCTAAATTCTGACTACTATTATTAACACCAGATACGTTATTACCGCTAACATTTCTTACATCTAAACGAGAATCAACATTAGCTGAAGGAACTCTTTGAATGTTCGAATTATGCCCACTATTATTACCAGCTGGATTATTGTTAACATTACCGGATGCATCACGACTTGAATTCATTGAACGATCTCGACCTGTATTATTACCAACAGTATTACCTCCACTACTACCCGTAATAACAGGATCTTCATCTTCTTTACAATCAGCTTGTTTTGCTAAATTTCTTAATGCAGATGCAAATGGTCCACGAGCACTTGTATTTCCTGAATTTTGACTATTACCACCACTGCCGGCACCACCCCCACCTGGATTAGCAGATTGAGATAAAATTGATTGTTGTTGAGCACCAATCACTGCTGATGGTACTCCAATATGATTAGAACTTATCACATGATTGCTTATTGCATGTGGATTTGTAGATATTTGAGGCTGTGTTGAATTTGTACCACCTGTTGCTGGTGATTGTAAATGATGTGGTGATGTTATTAATGGTGCTGGACTTGTTGCTGGACGTTTTTGTCCTGCTTTAGGTGGTACTATAATTAGAAAAAAAAAATTAAATTAATATTAGAAAGATTTTTTTTAAATATAGAATATAAATTATTTTAGAATTGGTAAGCTAAATATTACAATAACTTCTATATTTAATATAATATTCGTAAATCGTAATAAATGTAAATTTGTAGTGAACTGTAGTGAGCTTTAAATAAATAATTTCAACCAACTTTTTTCTGAAGCATTTTTTTCAATTTGAGCTCCATCCCTTTTTTAAATAGTAAAAATCAATTTTTTAATCCATAATTGCTTAACAATAATATTCTTTGTTGGTCTTACCAACTTCCACAAAAAAAAAAAAATATAGATACATCAATTAACAGTGCTTCTCAAACTTTTTTATATTGTGGCTCCCTAAAGCTGAAAAAAAAAATTCAATCCTCCCCAAAAAATAACACTAATAAAACACCATTTATCATTACTTTTTTAAGCAATATTTTTAATATCTATATATTACTTCAAAAATAAAATTCTTTCAAATCAAGTTTTTAAAACCACATAACTTTCAAAATTATTACAATAATAATACATATTATATAAAATAAAAAAAATTATAATTTCCCACCAAAATAATTACTTAATGAGAGGGATGTGATTGCATATTTTTACATAAATAATCAATATCCGGTGAAATTTCAGAAATACTAATTCGAAGGTTTTGCTCCAAAGCGTTCGATGAAAGGCACGATCTATGTTTATTTTTAATTATTAGCAATGAAGAAAAAGCAGTTTCGCAAAGATACGTTGTAGCAAAAGGCATTAAATTTAGCAATGCTTCTTTTGCGATGGACGGATGTTCTCGCTGTCGCCTTATCCAAAATTCTGTAAGACTTTTTTCATTAAACTCCAATTCAACAGAATTATCTGATCTGATATCAATTAATTCATCTTTAGCCGCCAAAGTAATATGATCATATTTCAATGTTTTAGCAAATGGCATTCTTATCCAGTCGTATTTTCGGTCCTCATTTATGTTTGGAAAATATTTAGTAAAAAATCGTTTAGATTCGTCAATATGATTTAGTATAATTTTTTTAATTGAAATTGAGATTAATATTTCATTGGTGGTAAGAAATTCATTTAGACATGGGAACATTTCCATATTTCCTTCGTTAATATAATTTGACCATAAACAAAGCTTTTGTTGGAAAGCAATAAGTTTTGTATTCAATACTAAAATGTTGGTATCTTTTCCCTGCAGAGAAAGATTTAATTCATTTACTTTATCAAAAAAATCTGCTAAGTAGGATACTAGACACATCCACTTTTCATCACTAAACTACGAAGCAAGATTTGGATTTTTATCTAAAAGAAATATACGAAGCTCATCTCTAAGTTCTACAGTTCTTTTTAAAACTTTACCACGTGAAAGCCACCTTACTTCAGTATGATACAATAAAACCATATGTTCTGATCCCATCTCTTTACATAAAATATTAAATTAACAATAGCTGTAACTCCACTCAAAATTTCACTGAGTTCGCAACACATTTGACGAAAAACTAAATGTTCTCTGTGTATAATACAGTGAATATGTTGGGCACTTGGCGATACTTTTTGTACTTCTGCTTTGAATCCCGAAATTCTCCCAATCATTGCTGCTGCACCATCTGTGCAAACTCCTACACATTTTGACCATTCAAGTTTATTCTCTGAAAAGAACTCATCTACTTTTACGAAAATATCAATACCTCTTGTTGTAGTTAAAAGCTCTCGACAAAAAAGTAAATCGTCATGAACTTCGTTGTTATACTGATATCTTACAAAAACCATTAATTGTGCGTAATTTGTTATATCAGTCGATTCATCAAGTTGTATTGCGAAAAAATTACTCTGTATAATACGAGATATTAATTGGGTTTTAATATTATCTCCCATGCTATCAATTCTTCTTTTCATGGTATCGTTTGAGATAGGAATAGATTTTAAAGGATTAGCAATTTTTTCGTTGTGTATAATTTCACAAATTTTAATTGCTGCTGGTAATATAAGATCTTCTCCAATGCTATAAGGTTTTTTTGTCTTTGCAATTAATAGCGCAACTTCATATGATGCTTTTAACAGGTCGTCTGTTAGTTTGGTATATTTTGAAAGCGAACTTGTTTGTCCCTTTTGAGCGATTGCCTTTCTTTGAAAAAAATCAAGTGGCTTATTTTTATATTCAGGATGCAAAGTAGCTAAATGACGAATTAGTTTTCCTGGCCCCATGCTGTCGTTTGATAGTTGGGTGAAACAAATTACACACATAGGTCTTTCTTGATTATTGATTGTAGACGAAATAAATCCATATTTCAAATAATCAGAATCATATTTACGATTTTTTAATTGACGTGTATTATTATTATCTGGTGGGATTTTTCTTTTATTGCTAGTTGTTAATGTTGATGTTAGTGGAGGAATTTCTGGTATAGTTGAGTCCGTCGCAGAAGTTGGTTCTGCCGATGCTTCTATATCTTCATTATGTTCTCTCTGTTTATGTGTTTTTATTAACCACTTATCCATTTTTCAAGGTACTAATGAATTGTTAAAATTTTTAAGAAATTAAAGTTATTTGATAATTAAAGAAATAATAATTACCTCGAATATATATAAATTTTAGAATATTTTAAAAAATAAACTTTTTTTAATAAATTAACTTTTTTAACACTTTTAACTTTTAATATAATCCTACAAAACACTACAAATTCTGACAATGTTGAAACGACATACATCAACAAATGGTGATACTACGATTATTTTCTAAAAATCTCTTAAAATTTAAAAGTATATTTATGTGTTGCTATGTATCTAAGCCTACTAAGAAATAAAATTTAAAAAAATAACGGTTTTGAAAAGTATAAATGTAGAAATAATTTTTCATATAAATTTATTTATATTTTTAAATACGAATTTAAAATTTTTTAAAGAGTATATTACTTAAATATTTCGCGGCTCCCTTGTCGGAGCTCCACGGCCCTCAAGGGAGCCGCGGCTCACAGTTTGAGAAATACTGAATTAAGGCATATACTTATAATAGTATATGTATATGAAATTTTTAAAGAAAATCGTAAAAAAAAAACTAACATGGAAAATAAATGTACTCCCACATTTAATTGTGTACAGTATTTAAATCCCATTACTCCAACAAATCATTCCGTCTTTTTGTCCATTTTTTATTACTATACATTCTGCATTATGACAATAATAACGACAATGATTAAAATGATGATACTGATGATGATTATCGTGATTATAAAATACATGATCGTCATAAAATAAAATGATATTGATGAAAACGATAAAATTTGATGACCATAAAAAAAAAAAGAAAACTATATACTTATTTGTATATTATTTATGTTCTATATTTATTTGTATATATTTGAAATTATCGCACATAAAAAAAAGGATGCTATAGAACTAGTATTTGGTTTAATATTACGGGATGGATTTATAAAAATGTTGTAAGGAATCACATAATAAAAAAAAAGAAACATAGTACAAAAAAACATTGTACTAAACATATCTAATACATATAAAATATATTATATATTTTTTAATTTTTAACTTTTCTTTCTTTATACATATATACACATATATGCAAACATTTTCGAAAAATACATATTATACTTTGACAGAAAGAAAATGTTTTTTTTTTGTTATATAAACTTGCAACTACATTTTAATTTTTTACCCTTAATCTTATATATACATATATATATATTTATTATATACAAATAATATTATATGCCTACTACGAATGTAGAATATTAATACTAGATATATTAATACATATTTAGATATTAATAAAATTATACATCTTGCACAAGAAACAAACCGTTTGTATTTTTCGAAACTATCGTACATGGTCGGTCAAAAAACTTTATCATTTTTAATCCTATTGATTTAGGGGGAAAAACTAAATCCTGATAAAATCAAATCTTAAACATTTTAAAATAGAATTCATTTAGTGCCGAACTTAAATTACGACGTACGACGCCTGCAAAATGCTCTCATGCCTATATATTTTATATGGAGATGAGTGAAATACGCTACGCACGAACGTTGAGAATTCGATTTTCCAATTTTAACACGGTGTATTTTTTTTTTTTGTTGTTTTTTTAATTTTATTTATATTCTGACAATCATTTTTTAGATTTCAATGGCAGACGTCGACGGTTTCTTTCGGTACACTTCAGCTTATGTACGTCATACGTCGTAATTTAGGTTTGACACTTAATAAAATATGTCAAAGTTGAATTAATAATTAGTTGAAAATTGCATATTTTCAGGGAAAACATTAATATTTAAATTAATTCTAAATAGGTTTTTAGTAGATTTTTAGTAGGCTGGGAAACTTTCAAATCTGGAACATTTTCTATTTTTAACAAAATTTCGCTTAAATTTTTAATTTTTTAAAAATTGTATACTTATTGTATATTGTGATACAATTGTATATAAGTGATTTGATTAGATAAAGAAAATGTTGAATTGTTAAAAAATTTCATATTAGAAATACAATAATTCCTTAGAATCATTCATTATTTTTTTCCAATATAAGAATTAAAAAATTAACTATGTACTTTAAAAGCTTTACCAAATCAACAATAAGTGTACTAATACCATATTTTGAAGGTTGATCTCTAAATTGATGTATTCCATTTCATTTCTCTGCCATATAAATGTGGACAGAAAATCACACAGCCTCTCCTGTTCAGACGTGACTGTAAATGTCGTAAGGGGGAATAACTGTTAGGACATGTGTGAGATTCGAACCCACACTCCCCCGGTGTTTACAGAGTATTTTATACGCTCTTACTCACTAGGCCACCGAGGCCTCCACCAAACAATAAAATAAAGATTAAACATCTTTTAAAGAAAATATAATATTTTACTGTTATTTAAATAACGGCAAATATTTAAATATTTATGTTTGTTGATTTGAAATATAAATATATATATATATACTAAAATCAATTTATTGACTAAGTGCTGTATAAATATTTTGTGGTTAAAAGAAATTAGTTACGATTTTATACAAATAAATGAACATATCTCATAAATATTTATACACACCATATACATAATATATTATATGTTGACGTATATTTATGTACATGTTTATGTAAATAAAAAAAAAGGAAAAATTACATACAAACGCACAAATATTTAAAACTTATATTAAAAAAAAAAAAAAAAAGCAAAACAAAAAGGACGAAAGGCATATATATATGGGAGCAGAAGGATATGATGGAGCAGAAGAAATGAGTTCATGTTTTAAATTGAATGAAAGGATGCAGAAGAAGAGTTTTTAAAGATTCTTAATTCAAAAAAAAAAAAAGAAAAATAAATAAATAAAAATAAAATAAAAAAAAAAAACTTAAACAACGACACAGTTCATTAAATTTCAATTTGATTAAACATCAGAATTTTCAGAATATTACACTTATATGATTTTTATTTTCATATATAATAGAAATAGGGTTAAATATATAGATTATATATATATATATATATTTAATATACTCACTTGTATGTAAGAACTTTGTAATACTTTCTATGGGATTTTTAAATGCATAAAAGGGGGGAAAAATTATATATATATATGTATATAACATAATATATGTATATTTTATATATTATTGTATAGGGTCGTTATAAATTTACGACAATTAATATCGAAATCAATCGATTGGATTGAAATTGCTTTTAGTTTTTTTTTTTGTTTTTTCTTCATAAAAGTCATGAGAACAATCTAGTTATAAAAAAAATAATAGCGCTGATATCATTGGGATTTACAAATTGAAATTAATGTGGATTATTAAAAATAATAATGAAATTAAATGATAATTTAAAGAATACAAGAAAAAAAAAAGAAAAAAGATTAAAAATATAAATTTTTTTTTTTATCGATATAAAAAAAATCAATGTAGATAAATATTTTTTCTTGTTTTTTTTTTTACAATCATCAATAATAAATATTTACATCTCATTTATTTATTATTTATTTTTTTTTTTATTTTGTATATTCTCGAAAAATTAAAATTAAATTACGTATAATGAAAATAATAAAGTAAAAAAAATAAAAAATTAAAAGGAATAAAAAATATTTAAATGCAGAATACATGAAAATGGAATACTTTTATTTAAACTTCATAAAAAAGTTGCAATATTGTTTGGATAAATGAAATATCTTGATGATTTATATCTATATAACATATTCAACTTCTACGAGTACATAATTAGTGTTCGAATTCGAGTTGTAAGCTCTAATTTGAATCCGTTAGATATTTCTATTCGGTGTAAAATACAAATAATGTTTTTTGACGATTATAGATATCTATAATAGATAAATAACGACGATTAGATAAATTCTTAAGAAAAGAAATTAATTACACTCTGACCCCGATTTACGATCAGTATATGCGTTCCTGAAATTATGGGTATAAACAAAAAAAAAAGAGATTTAAATCGAAATAAAAATTCGTACAGAATTACGTCAACATCAAGTTAATAATTTTCATTTTTAATTTGGAAACAAAATTAACGTACAACGAAAAATTAGCTTAAATTGAAAAATAATTGACAATAAGAAACTGAAATTGAGTATAAATGGAAAAAAAAGCATTCAAATAAAAATAAAAATTAAAAAAAAAAATTACGTCAAATTAAATCGAAAAGTTTTAAATTGAAAAGGTATAAATCGGGATCCGAATATATTACCTATTATAGAAACCAAATTTTTTTTTTTTAAATTTAGATTAATATGTTTAATATTTGGCAGCTTTTTTTGTAATTGTAATTATATTTTTATAAAATATTTAATTAAAAATTTCTTTAAAGAGTTTTCCACAAAGCTTTTCTTTTATTTTTCTAAGTAAAATTGCATAGCTTATCTTTTATATTTATTTGATGCAGTTTTTTCTACAAAAACAATTGTTTTTTTTTTTCTTTTTTTTTAATAAACAATTTGCAAAAGTTTTTTAATAAAATAATTAAGTACTTTAATATTAATTCATGATTCTTTTAATACTTTTTTTACTTTTTTAAAGCTTATGAAAATTATTAATACACAGATTAAGTTAACTATATGATTAACAGATAACTTAATGTATTTTATA
The DNA here is from genome assembly GCA_947095535.1 of Poecilobothrus nobilitatus. Lineage (NCBI taxonomy): Eukaryota > Metazoa > Arthropoda > Insecta > Diptera > Dolichopodidae > Poecilobothrus > Poecilobothrus nobilitatus. The sequence continues at coordinate 13,512,507 of OX352773.1, read as the reverse complement.
ACACAGCTCGTAATACTCAAAATGTAATAAATATTTTACATATTAATTAAGAATATATACAATTTTTTTATGATAAGCCCAAATAATAGTACATATATTAAATATTAAGTGAATTTGTATCTAATTAATTACATACATCATCATAATAATATGTAAATATTTTAAAAATATTCTGTAATGTAAAATTTTCTAAAAAACATTTAATATGGCTTAAATTGCAATATAATTCTCAGAAAAAGATTTTTATTAAAACAATTTTGTATAAATGTTCATATTTTCCTTATAAAAACAAAATAAAACCTAAAATCCTAAAATATGTAATTTTTTTTATTAATTATTAGTTTAATTAAATAGCATTAATCTTATAATATAAGTTTTTGTAATATTCTTTTATATATTCTCCATTCTAATACAATATCCAAATATAATGCAATTTATAATGCATTTTACACTAGTAATTTTAATACTATATCGTAATTTTCATTCTGTTTTCTTTCCTTTATTTAAACAATTCTGCGTAATATTAAAATTTTACAGATCAATATAATAAAAATTTAATTATGAGAATCGCATATCTTCTCAAAAACAAAAAAAAAAAAATATTTTTTAACATAAGCACTAATTACAAATATGTCAGAAACAACCATGGTTACATCTAAAAAATACACTCCTAAAAAGGAAACAATTGGCAAATAAAATGATAGCAAAAAACAAAAAAAAAAACAAAAATTAAACTTTGATTAAAACTCACAAAAATTTTCAAATAATATTAAAATCTTTATAATCTGCTAAAAGCATATTTTATTATTATTATCATTATCATCAATTCCATATAATCATTAATACTATCAATTTCCATATCCTTTATATTAACATTTATTTATTATTCTTTATTCGTCTATACTTTTCACCACAAAAACATTATAATAATAATAATATTAAAAAATATTATCCTTTATGTATTTGTGCAAAAAAATTTTGTAAGGATGCAAATTAATATGAACGTGCCAACAAACAGGATTAATATAAAAATCCGTTTTTTTTGATTTAGATTTATTCTCTTTGCAAAATACCAAAAAAAAAAAGTAACAAAAATCAAAATAACAAGGAAAAAAAAAGTGTCCTTAATCCTAAAAACTAAAATTTTGCAAATACCTTTTTTTTTTTTTATCCTTTTATTGTAAAATTAAGTATATTTAATATGCAAACATATATTTCTACTTTTATATATGTATATGTATGTATATATTAAATATAATATTTATCTATTAAGTAATTTATGTATATGAGTATTTAATTTATTCGTCTTTCATCGTCAATTATTTTATGTATTAATATGTTCTAAATATACATAATAAATATGTATATCCTTTTCCTAATATTCTACGTTTTTGTTGGCTCCTCGTTTTTTTTTTTCTTTTTCGTTTTCTGTTTTTGTTATTTTTTTGCTTATAATATAAAAAGAATTAATTATCTTTAGGAATCATTTAAAAATTCTTTCATTCAGTTAAAGTTACGTACACATATTTTCATATTATATAAAGATACATTCATCTAAATGTATGTGTATATATAACAAAATTTACAGTAAACCTTAACTATTTTTAATCTAATAATACATGTATATATGCATAATTACATTTTCTAATTTAACTGTAAATAAATAGTTAGTATGTTAGATCATCATGGATTGCGCTTTTTTTTTTCTGTGGTTGTTTCTTTTTTTTTTTGTACTATATGTACTATATAATATTGTTTTAATATCTTATATCTCTTTCTATCAGATATAAAAAAAAAAAAATAATAAAATTGTCATCCAGTCATTTTCACTATAAATTTATCTTATAAACCTTGTATTTGTTCTTCCATTATAATACGATTTGCTTTCACACATATTATAATAATTATTAAAAAATAGAATTATGTATAGTATATATGTATATCCACATACATAATATTTATATTATGTAATTATGTATGATTAAATAAAATGTGTATAAACATATTTATTTTAATATATAATGTGATTTTTTTTTTCTTTATCCATCTTAAAAATATAAAAACAGAAGCAAAAAAAAAAAAAAAAAAAAAAACAAAAAGGTTAATTCGATTATCCTCTTTTTAATAAATTCAGAATTTTTTTTTTTTTTTGTTTTTGTTATTGTTGTTTTAAATTCCCCCTAATTTGATTTTTTTTTTTCTTTCTTTTCTATGTCATTCATTTTATAATAATTTTCTTATCGGATATAATAATAACTGGTAGTTACTAAATAATGGTGGTATTTGAAGGATATTTTTTTAAAACAAAAAAAAAAACCTAAATTATACATAATTATATACATATATGTAATATATATATATACCAATTTATTTTTATGTGTATAAATAATATGTGAGTGTTAAATAAAAAAAAAATAAAAAATGCATGCACTCAATATGTTTAACAAATTAATGTATATAAATATATATGTATATAGTATGTAGGTTTGAATGTTTATTTAATAATTGCAAAATAAGAAAGGTATGAAAATATTTTTCAATTGGAAAATTTTTAAAATGAAATTTTTCTTATGAACGATACTTTTCGTTATATACACTTATATAATATTATATACATATATTACATATTGTATATAGGGATATGTTGAGTTTTTTACATTGAATTAAAATTCCATACAATATTGTAACACCGTTTATTGCTCAACATGGAACAGTAACAATTTTAAACAAAAAATTAAAATGTAAGAGTATCCTTTTTTTTTTTTTTTTTGTTTTTTAATTTTCTCCTCTTTCCCTTACATTAAAAGGCCAAAGAGGAGTGTTCCAATTTACACACAAAGAAAAAAACAAAACTAACCGGAAGAATATTAAAAAGGTAATAGGATATAAAAAAAAACAAAAAAACGAAATGTTGAGTTTACAGTCTCTCTCTCTTAATGCCAATTAATTTTATAATATTCATTTTTTTTTTTTTCTATAACTAATATGTGGTTTTATTAGGTTTATGTTTAACATATATGAATGAATGTTTCAAAAACACATGTATGTAAAGCAAATTTAAAAAAAGAAAAAAAAATTGAATCGGAAGGATGGGATACAAAAGGAGGAATATAAAAAGTAGCAAAAATAAAATAATTAAATACAGGAAGAGTTAATGTGAAAAAATGAATTAATAATTCAATGATAATAAGCGCGCATATTTGATAAACTTTATATTAGAATTAAAAAAAAAAAAAAATCAAAAAAAAAAAGGAAATTAAGGATATTCGTTCATATAATATTAGAAATATATATTATATATATTTATAATATAGAAAATATAACGAAAGAAAAAAAAATTGAAAAGGAACAGGATAAACTTATAGAATATGTATATAAAATTTTATTGTATAGGTTATACAGTTGAATTTCATATATAAGTAAATATTAATATGTGAAAATGTAACTTGTTGTTCTTACTGTTAAAATAATAATACGTACAGTTTTTAGTACTTTTAAATGTTATAGTTAGTGTTTTATGTCAACAATTTCATGCCCAGTCAAGTTGAAACTACGCGATAAAAATAAAATGAAAAAAAAAAAAAATTTAAACGGGCAAAATACAAAAAAAAAAAACATTAAAAAAAAGAAAAATTATGTAGTACTGTAGTTTTTCTGAACTTTTAATTTTATAACAAGTATTTAATTTGAAATTGTTAGTATTTAAATTATTATTAATTTTTTTTTCATTTTCTTTAACTCTTATCATACATTTAACACTCTTTTAAATTAAAAAGAGTTTTATTTTTGAAAATTTAATATTTTTTTAATTAATTTGAAAATTTTTAATTAGTAAACTGTTGAATTTATATACACATAATTACATATTATTTATTTGTTTATATTAATATTGTATATTACATAGATTAATGCAATATTACTAAACCATCGGTTAAAAAGGATATTATATGTTAAATACTTCTACGTATTAATTTATATTGTATTATTTATTTTATTTATATTATGTATATATTTTATATTTTCAATATATATATTGTCAATATATAAAGATAAAGGAGCTTCATGTTAAGAAATATGTGTTGCTTTTAGAAATATTTAAACTTTTTTTTTTTTTTTTTTTTTTTTTTTTTTTTTTTTTTTTAAACTTTATTTTACTCTTTTTAACATTCTTAAATTATCTTAGCCTATAAAAGTTTAGAAAAACAGCTTTTTTTTTATATATAATTTAATTAACATTTAAACTTATCCTATCGTTTTTATTGTTAATTTTATTAATTATTTTATTTTTAAAAATCTAAGTAATATTGCAATTTAGCAATTTTTTTTTTTAATATTCAATTTTGGAGAAATTCAGAGTATTAAAACCAAATATCTAACTAAACTAAATAAATATTTAAACTTCCGCTTGATCATCACTCGTTCCCAAAGAAATTAAATTGCATAGTTTTAGGATATTTTATATCAATTTTGTTTTAATTTATACTTTAGCCCAAAATAGACGTGATTAAACGAAAAAAAAATGGAAGAAATTTCATAAGGACTTTTTAGCAAATAGCAAACGAGTAACTAGACAAAATGAAAACATAAAGACGATTATTACAAATTTAATTTTAAAATTTATCTGTTTTTATTTGATTTTAGAATGGATAAAAAAGAATTGACAATAAAGATGTGCATTGTAACTTTAGTTAAATAAAAAAATAAAAGAAAAGATAAGTAAATAAAAAATATAGAAGATTGAAGACAAATATACAAAACAGTATAATCGATAGGATCAGAAATAAAGATGAATACTTTATGATTAATATTACATATATATATTTCTATTTGTATAATCTAAAAATTTTCAATTTCTCAAATAAACAACTTTCTACGTAAATAAATTTTTAAATTAAACATATTGCCATCCTTTTACTGCGACATTTCTCCCGTTTATATGAGATATAATTTTTTTTTTTTTTCAAGTTTTTTTTGATATTTTTATCGTCTATTTTGGTGAAGTCCACAGATTTGCATGTAATGGTAGAATTTTTATTCGTCTCATTACGGATATTTTGGGCTAGGTTTTAGTTTAAATTATTTTTTTTTTTTTTAATTTAGAAACAAAACAAAAATAGTTTTAGAAAATAGAAAATATTTTAAATTAAAAAGAAGTACATAATGCATATATATATATAATATCTAGTTCTTAAAATCTTCCTCATATAATTAATTGTTATTTTATCAAATTATAGTGCAGATTTTTTATAAAATCGAACTTAATATACAAACAAAATTTTATTTCACAAGGTTTTTTTTAACAATTTATAAGACAAATCAGAATTTCAAACTTTAAAACCAAATTCTTATAAAATAATGCATATTTTTCTGAAACTAAGTTAAAATTGTTAAGTTTAGAAATAAAATGCATATATCAAACATATTTTTTGTTTTTTTTTTTGAATAAAATTGCAATTTTAGAAATAATTTAGATAATATTAAATAATAAAAAGTTGTTTTTTTTATTTTGTCAATCCGTTTATTCCCTCTTTACCACCATAATATCGTTAGAACTTTTATTATAGATAAATAAAAAAGAAAAAAAAATATTTTCAAAAACCTAAAAAAAAAACTCATCAATTTTCATTTTAAATAAAAATTCAAATAAAAAATTATAATTATAAAATTATTTTGAATTCCTAAAATACTAAATATAATTTTTTTGTTTTTTTTTAATATAAACTACAAAACACATAATACCTATTTCAATTTAAAAAAAATTTTCTCTAATAAAAGAAAAATTGATAACTATTAAAAAAAAAAAATTAAAATTATGCAATTTTGAATATTTTACTTAATAAATAAAATTCTACAATTTTATTTTTTTGGTTTTTTTTTTTATTAAAATTTTTTATGAATATTTTATTAATATAATAAGCTTTTTCCCCCGGCCCCTCCCCAATACAAAGAAAAAAACCAGATAAATTTTCTTTTCGTCCTTTGCTAAATTTATTTCATTTCTATATTATACAACTTGTATTTAAGTTCACTTCAATACCTTTTGAAATTTACAATTTTTTTTTTCTCAATTTACAGTTATATATAATTATAGGAATTGATGAATCCTTTTTTTTTTTTTCTAGAATTCATCTATACGAATACCTATATTGATTTAAAGTCCCGGATGAAGTTTTATATATGTATATAAAAAAAATATAAAAAAAAAAAAAACAAACAGTAAAAGAAAAAAAAGGAATTAAAAAAATATATATATAAAACTAACCAATTTTCTCTCAAAAGAGGTTTTAAAATTACCTATAGATTTTATAGATCTTGTTACATATTTTCCTGTTCCTGTATCCTTATAAAGTATAAATATATTACCTTGGTTTTTTTTTTTTGTACCTAGAGGCCTCTATATTTTAACATTAAAATTATTTTTGTATACTTGATTTTAATCTCTTTATTTTTTATTTGAACCTGCATATATTATTTTTCATTGCATATAGAAAAATATTTTTTTAGGAAAAAAATTAACACATATTTTTTGTACTTCTTATATGTAGGTGCTCCCTCTTACACCTTATTATCTTATATATATATATATTATAAGTTTATATTCACTTATTTGTGTGACTTGTATTCTGTGTGCGTTTTGCAAATTTTAATATAAAATCCCATAAAAATTACTTTATAGTTTATTCTATTTTTTTTTTTTTGAAAAATAGAATGTATACGCATCAACAACATTAAAATCATTATATAAAAACTATATAACTATATCATTTTTAAATTTGAAATATCTATGAATATGTATGTATATATGTAAATACATAATATAAAATAATTACAAATTTTTCATCAATATAATAAAAGTAAAAGAAAAACAAAAACAAAAAACAAAAAAATAAACAAAATAACATCGAAAAACTTTAGATTGGCTTAGGGTAACAATAATAAAATTGTAGAAAAATCAAGAACTTAACTAAAAATTGGTCCAAAAAACAATAAAAAATAAAAAATTTTATGATCCTACACGTAAGTTTGCATATATTCCATATATATATATATATATATACACATATTCGTATATAATGATTTGCCTATAATATTTACTAGAAAGAGATAGAAGAAAAATAACAAGTAGAACAACAAAATAAATAAATAAATAAAATACACTACTGCCTGAATTTCACATCAATTTCATAAAATACCAGGATATTATTTTTTTTTTTTTTTGGTTTTTTTTTTTTATTATAAATTCATATGCATATAGGTATGAAAACTTTTAGATGCATATTTTATATACGTTTTGTATCTAAAGATATATACGTATATTTTTCATTATTCTAAATAATTTTATATTTAAATTGAAATTTTTTTTTAATTTTATATTTGTGCTGCTGTTGCTGTTAGAAAACGCAGCAGCAATATATCGAACCTACAATATACCAAAAAAAACTAACCAATAATAAAAGAATGTATAAAGCACGTACCTATATGTATACGTGTATAGGTAGATTGTATGTATTTAAGTATGAAAATAAATATTAAAAGATTCCTCGAGGTACTTATAAAACTAAAACCACTTTTCAAAGTCCTAAAGGACCTACTAACAAACAAAATAAAAAAAAATAAAAATATCTAAAAAAATACATACATTCATATATACTACTATTTTTTTTTTTTTTTTTGTAAGCAGTAGTGTTACAAATAAAAGTACACAAATATATTATTATATATGTATGTAAGCAATATAATAATTTGTCAGTTATAAAATACACATAAGGGTTATCTATCTATAGTATTCTACCTATCTAACTGTACATTTAGTTATTTTTTTTATAGATTGATAATAACAATAAAATACAAAATTCCAAATAAAGAAATTAATAAGTTAGAAAGAGAGAGAGAGAAAAAAAAAATGTAGAATTCGATAGGGAATTTTTGGAACAACTTACAATTATAAAAATTATATGTATATTGTATGTATATATATATATATATACAAAGAAAAATAAAAATTATAAGGGTACATATTATTATATGTAACAACGAACTTTATTTACACAGCAACTCTTATTAAACACCTTCAAACTCACTCAAATTCTACTCTATAAACCCCATAGTTTTAATTTGTTACCTATTCTAACATAAAACAAAAAGCAACAGAAAAAAAATTAGTTTAGCAATATGATAAAAATGATGATTTTGATCATCATCATAATTATGATGATGTGTTCTTATTTTTGTTTTTCTACTTATAAATATAAGAGCTGGCCAGATATATATGTATATATATATATATACAAACTATAGAGGTACTATCCTTTACGAATCATTTTTGTTTTGCTTAAATGCACCTTCTTTTAGAATACATATTATGAAACAATAGAGGTGTACATATATAGGTAGGTGGTGATAAAAAAGGAGTCTTTCAATATTAGATTTTCAGAAAATTTAGAATATTAATTTGATTGTGGTTAGTTGTTTTTAATAGTAATAGTTATTGTTTTTATTTTTTTTTTTGATTATTGTGTACTGTATAGGACTTTTAATTTAAATTTTAAAATAAAATTTAAATAAAAAAACAAAAACAGAAAAAAAAAAATTTTTTAGCAATGGTCTTTTGTTATTTTAATTCAAAAAAAAAAAAATTAAAAAAATTGTTGAAATATTTTATGAAAATAAGATTTTTCTGTATGCATACTACTATAGTAAATGGGATGAGTAGAAAGGAACAAATAATTTTATATAATTCTGTTCTTAACAGGAATCATTTTAATTCTTTTAGTTGTATTTTCACCAAATCATATTCTAGTAAAAAAAAAAAAATTTTTTTAAATCGAAAATATAGGATATGAATTTATTCTTTTTGATCAAATAAAAATATCTCTCTGTGATATGTTGTTATAATATAAAAGTTATTTGAAAATTCAATTCATGTAAAATCATATATTTTGATAATGACTTTTTTTTTTTAATTTGATTTGGTGTCAAAGTAACTTTTTTTTTTTTTGTTTTTGTAAAAATCAATTGAAAATTGCAGCATTTATTTTTAGTAAAAAAAAAAAAAAAAGAAAATTTTGAATATGATTTCTATATTTCTTATAATATTATATTATAGTTTGGGATTGCTTTGCAATATTTTCCAAAAAATTTGTTTTATGAATATTAGATTTAAAGGAACCGAAATTAAAAATTAGAATTTGAGATTCTGTTAAAAATTCATTAAATATGAGTGAAATTAATTCATTTGAATTTTTGAAATTCATTTATTTGAAAATTTGAAAATGTTAATTTTAATGAACTTTTAAAAATTTATTAAATTTTCATTAACATAAAAAAAACATGAGGTAATAACATTTTAAAAATAAATGTATTCTCTTGGGAATTATACAATTTGTAGAATTATTTTTAAAGATTTCGTGAAAAAATAAAAGTAATAATAAAAATATATTGTAATATTGTATGAATACATTGTATATATTGCAAAAGCTGATTACTTAATTGTTTTTGATGTAAAGTAGAAAAAAATTCGAGGAAAATGATTTGAAAATTATTGCGGTTATTAATTAAATTATTTGTAATAAAATAAAAATGCAATATCCAAAATTGTATTTTATATTTAACATTTCATAAATATTAATAAAAAATTTTCGAAGATATAACGACAAAATACAAACAAAAACTGATCGTTAAATTATAAAAATAATTATTTTTAACATTTTAATAATAACAAGTTATTAAATTTTAGTTGTTTGCCGAAAAGTATGCAAATAGCTTGTGCTCTTGATATATCAAGTGTTATTTTTTTTTGATAACAGGGGCTTCGGTAGCCTAGTGGGTAGGCGTGTGGCGTATTAACCGAAGGAGTGTGGGTTCGATCCCTGCACAGGTCGTAAGTGTTTTTTTCTTTACATACCCCCCTTACAAGCTAATATAATGTAAATATATAGTATATAATATAAACAAAATAAATAATATTAGTACATAATTTAATAATAGTATAAAAACCTATAATGGCCTAAAGTAGCCGATGGTTCAATAATATTGCGTTACATTTATGTATGTAATATTAATATAAATAAATAAATAAATTTTTTGATAACACAGAAAATCTGCTTTTCCATACAGCAAAAGCTCTTTCTACGTATTTCTTGTTCTTATTTAGACTTCATTATAAAGTCTTTCTTGTGGTGTGATGGGATTGTGAAGAGGTGGTAATAAATAATTTTTATTTTCATAACCTTTATCTGCTAAAATAACACAATTTCCAAATTCTCGATTAATTAGGGTCTGTTTTACAAAGGAATTATTGAAAATGATATTGTTTGAGCATGACATGAATCAGGCTCAATGTCGGAAAATTTTATTTTCATCAAATTTAATATTCATCAAATTCATCTTCTATGTAGTCAAATAAATCCATTTTGTTTTAATTATAAAATATCAAAAAAAAAATTTTTTTTTTTAATTTCAAAAATAAATACTAGATAAAAATTTTATCTACAGCATAAGATGCCTGATAAATTATCAGAAACTTTATTTATTAGATAGGGATATCAGACAGTTGTGAAACAGAAATTTATGATTTATCTATAAGATTAGTTCTGAATAGTCTATCTATCAGTTTATCTATAAGCGGTGAAACTGGCCCTAAATAAACTAAATAATAAAAAAGAAAATTTATGATTTAAATTATCAGTTTAATTTGAAAATGATCAAAAATTTAATTTTATAATGCTTCAAAAATGTGTATTTTATTAATAGAATCAAATATTTTTCAAAAAATGGCTTTGCTTCCTTGTTTGTTAACATTTTTAGAAAATTTATAGGTATTTCAAAATATCATTGATAATTATTGGGAAATTTTAGAAAAAAAGATAATTATTTTTTTTGGAAAGATATCTTAAGATGTATATAAATAAAAGATATATTTTTGATTCCAATGTAAAAACTTGACTTAATTGTACGCCACATAACCTAGAGTTATGATGCTCTATATTTTATTCAATTATCTATATTAATTTCTTAATTAAATTTTTAAACTATGGTTACAACATAAAATTATATACAAGTAAGTATATAATAGTAATAAGTAAGTATATACAAGTAAGTATATATAAGTAAGTATAATAAATGTAATATTTTAGTACAAAATTTATACACATAAATAACATGATATAATTTATATGTACACCATTAAATACTACAAGTACCATAATTAAATTGTAATAAAATCTATAAAAATAAAAATAAAAAAAAACTCTTTCAGAATTTATTTTATTTATTCTTTTTTTCTTCTTCTTCAAAAGTTTTTAAAACATCAATTAAAGTTTTCTGATAGCATTTAAAACTTTCAAGAAAAATAAAACGACCAAACATTCATATGCAATATTTTATTTTGTTTTTAATTTAAAATATGCGTTCAAAAATGTCTTTTGAAAACTTTTTCCGAACCCACATTTAATAAAAAACGTTGAAAGAAATAAAAAAAAAAAAACTACGAATATAAAATAAAATATTAAAAACTTTTAAAAGATCAATTTAGTTTCTTTCATCAGTTTCATCAGAATTGCTAATAATTTTTTTATTTTGTTTTTTTTTTTAATTTTATTTGAATTTTTTTATAAGAAGTTTGTTTTTTTTGTTCAACTTGTTCGATTTTTATTATTCTAAGTGTTCATTTTTCATATTTATTTAATTTGATCGATACATTTTTTTTATTTTTTGCTATACGATTACTTTTCCAAAGTTAGTTTATGTTTAGTATCAAAAACTTTAATTTAAAACTTTATTTAATAATTTTTTTTTTTTTATTTTGTCATTTTCAGTTTAGAATCTCCATTAGAATGATTTGCAAACAAAAATAAAGTGTATAGAAATACACAGAGGAATGATAAAAATAAATGTGAACAATATTCAGAATTCTTTTTTTTTTATTTTTTTTATATAATACTCATTTGAAATCTTCCTTTTATATGTTCGGTTCTATTTGCAACAAACAAAACATAGGATGCAAACAAAAATAAGTAATAAAAAAAATTTTTTTTTTTACAATTTCCTATTTTTATATTTGCTGTAGTTACTTACGAATTGTGCTCTGAATATTATTCTATAATAAACAAATATATCTGTGTATGTTCATCAATATATGCATATATATGCTACACCATATGAATATAAACAATGTACATTTAAAATTTATGCAATGTCCTAACTCCTTTTTTTTTTTTTTGTTTGGCCTTTACTACTACCTACTTCTTGTTTCTTTTTCATAAATATAAAAGAATTTCATTCCCATTCATTCAAACACGAAAAACAATAAAATGATCATACATATAAATAACCTTTAACATACCCCTAAACCCCTAGAGTAACATATGTGTTTTATGTGATAGGTGGCAACATAATCAAATATACAAATATATGTAAAAAAAAAAATAAAAAAAAAAAATAAGGAAAAAAAAAGCGCAAAAATATGTTGCATATATGAATAAAGAATAGGATAAATTTGAGTTGGTTTCTTCTCTCTTTAATTCTTCTTCCCTATTATACTAGTATTATTCTAGTGCATCCTCTTTTCAATCCTCTCTATTCTATACTTGTAATTTTCCATCTCTTATTCCTGATTATTTTTATTCCGATTTTTTAGATTGCTAGATGTACTTTTTTCTTTTTTTTGTTCTCTAAATAATATTCAGTCGTTATCAACATTGTGTCATATCTGTGTAAGAAAGAGACAAAACAAAAAAATTCAGAGCTGAACACAAAAATTCGTACGTATTTAAATTTAAAGAATATGGTGATAACAAAAATATTAGGATAGTATTTACTTAAAGCTTTATAATATATATATTAAATATATATATATATTATATACGTCCATATATATACGCAATCATATATTATATAAAAAGTCAGGCATATGAATATTTATAGTTAAGTATATTGTATACACCCATTATATATACAAATGACAACGATGACATCCGACAAAATGTTGAATAAAATATTAGGTATAAACAAGACGTGTGAATTACATGAAAACCCCAAAAAAAAAAAAAAAAAGCAATGAAAAAAAGTATGTTCAGCTAAACATTAATATATGTATATATGACTGTTAAAACCGTGTTGTAAGGATAACAAAGGATAACTGTCATATATTACATGAATTTTTGGGGGGGGTTTTTTTGTCTTTATTTTTATTTGCATTTGTTTTATATTTTTTATCACTTTTTTTTTTTTTTTTGTTTTTTTTTAGGGCGTTGTTTATCAGCTGATAAATATGCCTCCAAGTACTGATTTTTTTTTATTTTGTGATTTTATGTGACATATCTTCATAAAAATAATCAAGAAGTTTGAAAACATGCAAAATTTTAATTAATTGTTTATTAGTTAATTTACACTCTTAATATTACGCACATTTTGAAAGATTGTTAGTTAAAAATGATGAAACATTTTCTCTGTAAAGTTTTTGTCATCTAAATAGATTTATAATCTAAGTTAAGGGAGTTTAATAAAAACAAATTGTATACAATACTTGTTGTGAGAGTAAAATTTGTAAAATCAAAGAACCTTTATGTCGTTTATAACACACCAAAGATTTATGACAAAAGTAGAAAAATTAAAATATAATAAAAAATATTCTATTTAATTACAAAAACGTAGACAAAAAACTGAATCAAAGAAATCATAAGATTTTAAAAAGCTTGTTGTGCTTAATCAAATCTTGTTCAAAACCATCATGACTTTAAGTTCTTTTAAAAAATAAAATGTTGACTTCAAGGAGATTAACGGTATGGCATGAGCGTTTTTTCAATAAAATTTAAAATTAAAAATGAATATACACCTAAAAGTATGCAAATAAGATATTGTCTTATAAGAGAAATAAATTTTATATAAATAAATAAATAAATTTTATGTTTTCAAAGTCAAATAATTAGCCAGAAATACTGATTAAAATTAATATATACAGAATTTTAATAAGATATGATTTCTTTCATAAAAATAACATAAACAAATTTAAAAGTAATTATTCGGGTATAGTATTTACCAAAGAAAAAACATTTAAATTCAGAACAGTGTTTTATTTTAAAAATATAATTTCCCAACACAACACAATAATAACTAAAATCCAATCAATCATCAAACGAATCACACATTCACAATGTTTCAAACTGCATCAGAACAAAATAAAATAAATGACCATTAAAAAATTGATTCTAATAGATTTTAAAAATTTTCTATTGTCAAAAAAAAAAAAATGTTTAGTCATTTTTTAGTTGTTGTTATCTGAATAACAATTAAGTGCTAAAAAATCACACCCAAGCTAGAAAGTAATCAATTAAAACAAAAAAAAATTTTTTTTTTTAAATACAACGAATTTTGAAAACATTAAAAATGATCATTCCTATAATATTTTTTTTGATGCATAACAAAAACACAACCTGACATGACATAACATACAAATCATACAATCTATTCTCGTTTTTTGTTTTCTTTTCTTTTTTTGCCAATTTTTAAAACAAAAATCACACACATGCAATAAAGTCAACAAACAAACAAACAAAATTCAATATTTATCCACAAAAGAGCAAACAAAAAGAACTATTGCTGTTGGTGTATACTTAAATTCTACACTACATAAAAAAAAAGGAAAAACAAAGAAAAAAATTTCGCAATTTTTTAACTTGTCTCTCTTTTTAACTTTTCAACTTAAAAAAAAAAATTTTTTTTTTTTTGCAATTGACTTTTTTTTTTTCTGGGTTCCATTTTTCTTCTTTCTAAAGACAACAGACTTTTTTTTTTTATTTTTGTCTTTGAATTTCATGACAAAGTTTATGAAAAATTTCTCTGATTTCTTTTTATTAATATCAAAACTTTTAGTTCCAAAATATACGATGATGGTAACAAAAATGTTCAACTTTTCTTTTTTTTTTCAACATAACATGGCATACCATCAACAGTTCACCGTTGTAATATATTCCTCTCTCACAAAATTTTTAAAATTTTTTCTAAAAAGTGAGTGAAAGAAGAATGAAAAACAAACAAAAATAAAATTCGACCATTCGAAGAGATGAAGGTATGTATACAGGGAAAGGATTCCCTTCAAAAGATAAAGAAAAAAAAAACTCACACCTGCTACTATCAATATATTGCCATTTTTATGGTTTATAACTGTTTTCTGCTCCTTTTTAAATTTTTTTTTTTATTTTAAGTTATCCGAGGTACGTCTGTTTATTACAAATCTTTGGTTTAATTTTTTTTTTGCTTTGTTACGTTTGGTAATCCTGCCGTAATTTTTGTTATTCATTTCTTTTTTTTTTTCGTCCTGAAACCACCTTCTTCCTGTCGCGTTAATTTTTTTATAGCTTTTTTTTCACATTTCAATGTATTTGTGTTTAAGTTTTATTTTTTCCTCTTTAAAAATCTACATGAAATTATCTTACCTTATATGCTCAGGTACAGCACATACAAATACACAAGAAAGATAAAAAGACAAAAAAAAAAAAAAAAATTCGTTTAGTTGAGTTTTCTTTTTGTTTTCAGAGTTCTATTTTGCAAATGTCAGTAATTTTTTTTTTTTTTTTTTTAATATCAAAGTTTATCCGCGGAAATGTAAATTTTTCCGAGGTAGTTTAGAAGTTTTATTATGCATAATATTTTTATATGTATTTAACTTTATTGGTAGAGTAAGTGAAAACATGGCGGTGGTATAATGTTTATTTTTTTTTTTTTTTGTTTTTCTTAAAATAAATAAATAAAAAAATAAAAGGCAAAGAATAAATTCACAAAATTAAATTTTAAAGTTATTTACTATTCAATGATTATAAGATGACAGGGTGACAGTTGATAAGATAGTCAGAATAAATTTTATAAAATTAGAAAAACAAGAGTATATAAAAGAAAATGAATTGGTTTGGGGATAAAATAAAATGATTTGTTTTTCTTTGTACTTAATTCTTTATTTGTCAATTTTAAAAACAGAAAAGATTTTACTTATTTTTTTTTTATTTCTATTTTCATGCACAAAAAAAAAAAAAAATGAAATATAAGATTAAAAAAAGCTATAACAAAAATGTACAGCTAAACAATAAATTTCTTCATAAAAAATTTGCATATTTTAAGGGGAGATTAAAAAGATTTATTTATTTTATTTGTATAGGAAAAAAAAAAATTAGATTCAGTATTTATTTAATATTTTTTTTTTGCAATCTAACTATAATTTTAATTATGATTTGATATGAAAGAAATAATAGAAAATATTATTTTTTGTTTATAGATATAGAATAAAATTTTAAGATATTAAACTTATTGAACCATATTGAATCGAATTGCATAAATAAAAGAAAAGATGTTATTTTAAATAATATATTCTTTTTACAACATATAGATATGTATTTATATCCTATAACTTATGTAATAACATATTGTAGCATATAATAAATGCAAATAAAAAATAGTTCTTGTACAAGATAATAGATGGCGTATAAATAAAAATATTTATGTTTCATAGTCTTGCATATAAAAATAATAGCTACAACTGAGTAATCAACGGCTTAATAAAACTAATGATTCTTAACCTAACTAATGCAAAAACTGATGCATATAGTCAAAAATAAATAATGAATGACTTAGGAGATACTCTATATACTCCTTATAAGAGTGGAAAAAAAATATTTTAGTGTTATTTATAATTGTCATAAAATTTCTTTAATTAAAAATATCTTCATATATTTCGATATTGAATCATAAAGAGTAAAGAGAGAAAATTTTTGTAAGTAAACATTTGATATTTAATTATTATTTATTATACTATTTATTGTAAATATTTGAGATATGAATAAATTTTTTCAAGAAGAAATAAAAATATACCTTTAATTACCATAAATATTATGCAGGAATAAAATTTTCAAGGTTTCCCTCACTTTATAACACTTTCTTACACAAAATGACATGTACAATAAAACTCTATTAACATTAAAAACAAAAAAAATTTTTCTTTTTAATATATTTTACAATTTAAATAAAAACAAACCCCAAAAATTTATAATATAATTAATATAACCATAATTAAAATTATATTAATGATAATTATTTCATATTAATTCTTTTTTTAACGTGTTTTTTCTCTTACTATCTATATATTTTATGATTTAAATTTATTTTAATTTAATTATGATAATCCACTTCAATTATTTACTTAAAACATTAAAAAATAACTTTTTTATTTTTTTTACTTTTAATTTAACTCATATCATAAATTTTATTCATTCAATATAGACACAAAAACAGTGTTTTTATAATCTATTTTATAGACTTTTTTTTTTATATATATGTACAATACATATCCATTTTTTTTTTATGGACATACATATATGTATGTTTATATGGCATAATTTATAAGGATATCTATATATATATATATATGTATACGTTAAACAATATTTAACTTTTTATTACACCAATTTATCGTGTTAATCATAATCACTAAACTATATTATATATACATACATATATGTATATATATTTATATGTTCATTCTTTTGTAATGTGTTAAATTGCTAAATACTAAAATTTATATTTCAAAGATTTTTCTCTTATTTATCCTTTTTTTTTTTTTTTTGTTTTTAAGTTTTCTTTGTTTGTTTGAATATATTATATGTATATGTATATAATACATTTAAATATACTTTTATGTATAATGTATACATATATAAATTTAAAGTAAATGTATATATAGAAATTTTATTAACGCATATAAAACAATATTGTATAAAATAAAGGTCGTAAACTTTATTAAATAATAGATGATCATTTTTAAAGGACGAATAAAATTTTATATTCTGAAATTTATAAATATGTGACGTCATATCATTAAAATTGATTTGAAATTATACTTGACCGCCTATAGATATAGTACTGCTCTTCCATATAGATTCAATCTGATCAAAAATTGTATTTCTCATTTTTGTTAATGACCAACCATCCATCCATTCCTTTTATAATAAACCAATTTAAGAGTTTTATTTAATTTATTAATAACTGTTTATATATTAACTTGTAATTTAATTTGTTATTTATATTTTGTACAAGACTGTAGGCACATATTATATATATATATATACATATATACAAAAATTTTCTTAAATAATTTTGTTTACATATATATTTAATGTGATGAATTTTTTAAAAACGATTCAACAAATTTAACAATCCAATTTCTTAACGCCTGATCTAATAAACATCTAAAATAGTAGTAAATTTTTCTATTTTATTTTTATTTTTCTTAATTTTATCTTTTTTTTTTTTATTATTATTATTATATTTATGTTATTTGCTTTTATTTTTATTTATTTATATTTACAAATATGTATACATAAATATATATATATATTTTTTTAAATTATTCTTATATACACAATAATAATGTATATAAATGTATATAGAAAAAAAAAAATAAAATAAATATTAAGGTTTGTTTGATTGTGTTCTAGTATTTTAATATAAGTATAAAGAAGAAAATTAGGATTCAAGTCATAAATTTGAAATAGATATATAAAAAAAAAAAAAATGAAAAGAAAAGAAAAAACAAAGATGAAAAAAAAAAAAAGTAAAAGTTGAAAGTTGAAAAAAAGGATAACTTAAAGAGGGTTGCCATTTTGAACAGTTCACTTAAACTTTTTTCTATATGTATATGTATATTTGTTCAACTTAATACTTTCTTTTTTTTTAAATCTTTTAAAATAATTGAATTGACATATTAATCTAACTTTAATTTTCACTAGAATTATTTATTAAGTATAGTTTTTATCAATTTAAAGTAAACTTTTATTTTATTTATATTTATTTTACATATATAGGTACATATATTTTTTTTTTTACCTTATTGAATTTAATTTAATGGATATGCAATATTGAATATGATGCTAATATAGAGCAAAAAAAAAAAAAGTAATATAAAAAAATATTTAAAGGAAATAAAATTTAAGAAATAAACTATTCATTTAGATATATTATGATGTAATGAATTGTAAATATTGTTAGAGTATATTGGGAGTTGAAGGAGGATAATGATTAGAACAGTAAAAATTGTGCTTTATAGAAGACGAAGCGGCAGAGATGAAAATGAAAAAAAGATTTTATAGAAGAAAAATAAAAATAATTTAATCGTAAATATTAATTTCAAATGTTTTGATGCCATCAGATTATTTACTTAATTTTTACGATATAATATAAAAAAAAAAAAAATAAAAAAGAAGAACAGGGGAAAAAAAATTAATAAGTATTATTTCTCAACTTTTATTGTAAGCTCGACATTTTATCGAAGAATTTAAAAAAAAAATTTTTCTTGCATGCCTAATTTTAATAAAATTATAATTTTAAAATCTAACCAAAGCCAGCTACAGAATACACTATAACTATTCTATTTGATTAGATTAAATTGCTATATACTCCCCTCTTATGGATAGATTATATATTATTTTTATATATTTATGTATTTCTCGAATGGTTGTCTCCGAATTACTCATTTATTTTCCGAATAAAATTTTCAGCGTATATTTTGTTAAGCTAGAAATTGAAAAACGTAATGACAGTTCGATCATTTCTAAAACTGTTCATCAAAATCTCTATTATCTCTATTATTTCGATAAGTGTCAAGTCATCTTAAAATGGTACAATTTTTTCTTTTTTTATAACTAATTTTATAATTTTTGTGTGAATAGAATATTGTAATATCGGAAAATTCAGACTGACATAAAAACATACAACGGAACAATTTAAAAAATACTCAACATAAAAGTTAAAGAAGAAAAAGGTTATGCCTTACTACTTATTGATGGTAAATGAGCGAGAGCATGATAATAAGAGATTTCTTTTTAAATATTCAAACAGTTATGGTTAAATTTCTTTTTTTCATTATAAAAAAAATATATATATGTATGTATTAAGATCCTTATAAAATACCGTTTTGTTATAATATTTTCTTATTCCTCCCACACCATTTCGTCCTTTATTTATTTTTTGCGTCGATAGACATAATCAAAAAAAAAAAAAAAAAAAAACAACAAAAATAGAATTAAAAAAAAAGAACTTTTGAAATAATAATAAAATAGAAGAAAGACAAGTATATCTTTGGCATCTTAAATGATGCCAATATCTTAACAATCTTCGTGACTTAACACAATCATATATAAACACATGCACACAAACACAAATATCTAAATTTAATATTTTTATATGAATATATACACCTACATTGTTCTATTCCATTTTATTCATACATAATTTGTTTTTATAAAGTACATATTTACTGACTAGAAAAAGAAAAGTAAAAAAACACAAAAGCAAAAAAAAAAATAAGGACGAAATATCCTTGATGGGTACTTTTTTTTCTTTTTTTGTAGTTGCTAGGTATCGCCAAGAGGAAAAGGAAGAAAGAAACAGATTTTTAAATAAAAAAAATTTCCGTTTTATTTTTTTGTTCTTTATAAAAAGGTATATCATGTATAAAGAAAATGAAAGAAAAGAGAAGAGTATGAAAGCATCAATAAAGTACCCATCAATAAATAAAAGAACAACCAAGATATTATCTATTTCAGTATAAAAAGGAGAAAAAAAAAAACAGAAAGAAAAGAATAAAAAGAAAAGGATATCATCAAAAATTATAAAAAAAAAGTGGGTGCCTATTCAAAACCATAACTTTTTCACCCATATTTTTTTTCTTTTATTCCTCTCTTTACCATTTTAATTTTTTTTTATTAAATACACCTATTTGTACTTTATAACATTTTGATTTTACTTCTAGTGAATTAAGTCAATGTGGTCAACTTGTCAAACTTCAGTACGTATATCTTCAATTTTAATCGTCAGTTTTATTTCTAAAAATTGTTGAAGTTCTACGAAATATTTTTTTGTAACATCACCAAGTTTGTTACATTATTATTTAAATTCGTATTTTTAAATACGACAAAATATACTGAATTTTAAGTCGAAAAGTATTGCCTTGAAAGTCAATCGAATTTAATCAGGAAAGAAATTAGCAAAATCTAGTAAAATCTAAAATTACAATATTGTGAATTTATAAAAAATTACTGTATAGATTTAGAGTAAATTTTTTTTTAAATAAAATATTTTCAAGTAAATTAAAATTCATGAAATTTAAGTCAATGCATATCATAAACTTAGAATCTGGTCACACTGATTGGAGTACTTTTTGTCTTTCACTCTATAAAAATTTTCTAACATCCTTTATTGTTTTCTTACGAGTCTCTCTCAGTTTCAAAAAATAAAAAATTTATCACAAAAATAAATAAAAAAAAAAAAAAAGATACTGAGAAAAATTTTTTCTCAATAATATAAAATAAAAAAACCAACTAAATTTTTTTTTTTTAAGTAAATAAATTAAAGCAAACATTGAATACAAAGTGTATTGAACAAGCAAGGAACAGTACTCAAGCTCATATTATTTATATATGTATCTATCTACCTACATAATAAAAAAACAATTTGTAACAAAATGTACATATATTATATTATATACATAATAATGTATATAAATAAATTAATATTCGACAATATAAGTATATATTATAAGAAAAAATGTAGATATCTAAAAAGAATAGCCGCAATCTCTTACTAAGTCAAGTACAAGAAAAAGAACATGAAAAGTACCATGTAAAAAGGCAATAATAATATAATAAATGCATAAATATTATATAATATATATAAGTATACATAACATAAATATGTTATATATTTGTTCATATACTTTCATATATATTAGAAAATATGAATAATAAAATTCTAAATGGTTTTTCTTTCAAACCAACATAACATTTTTGTCTTTTGGTACATATTTGGTTAGAGAATTTCACACACATATTAAATAATAATTAGAAAGCAAAAAAAGCATACTTATAGGCGAAAATGAGATGAAAAGTGAAACCCAAAAGAAAAAGAAAAGAAAAAAAAAACAACGGTACTAATTATTTTAAGATCCTTTCAAGTATTTCTTCTTTACATAAACACACGTTTAAGTTTACATGGATAGTATATAATATATATATATATACATAAATGTATATATATTACATTATTATATTATAATTATATACAAACAACTTGAAAATATCAAGTGAATACCAAAATAACGAATTTAATTATATGTTATAATTATGTATTTTATATGTATTTGAATTAATAGAAATATGTATGCATATACAAATAAAGGGAATTAATTAATAGAAAAACAAAAAAAAAACGCACAGAAGTAAACTTTCAAAGGAAAAAACAAACAAAAAAAAAAAAAAAGATAAAAAATTATGTGACAAATGAGTGAAATAAACACTTTTTGTAGCGCGTTTTTATTTTGTTTTTATTTTACTCTTCAATTTTTAATTTTCTTTTTATTTTAAGTGTACTTTATATGTAAACGGATCGTACAATTTATACAGTCTATAGACATATATAAATTATTTTGTAAGTACATAATAAAATTGTATACATATATAAGAAATAATTATTAAGACAAGAGAAATTAAGTGTAAAAGTAGTAATTAAATGTCAATTTAAAAAAAAGAAAAATAAAAACAAACAAATATACAATTACATATTATAAAAAAAATTAATTATGGTTATAAATAAGTTAAAAAAAATAATAATATAAGAAAAGGATTATTATTTAAAATTATTTTCAGAATAAGAATTACTTTTTTTTTCAGCTTTTTTCTGTTTCAAGAAAGGATTTTCAAAAATCATGTAAAGAAATGTTTGAATCAAGAATCATTTGTATTAAAAGTTAATTTAAGTTTATTTTAAATTTTTTTGGTATTATTAAAGAGAAAAAATGATTTTTTTTTTGTAATTAATTAATGAATCTGAATTAATTGTATATTTAATTTCCTATATTTTCTCATACAGTTAAAGTTACAGAATAAATTAGAAAAAAACAAGTAAATGCAACAGTAAGTCGATGCAACCGACTTATTTATACCCTACACCTAAAAAATTCAAATTAAATAAAAAATCTATAAGTTATTTTAGTTAGGTATTTAATATAAGCTAAAAAAAATAATTGCTTTTACAACCTTTGTACAAAATTTCAGGTTTCTATCTTTATTAAATTCGAAGATATGCTTGTTAGATCTTGGGAAGTGTGTGAAGGCACCCGGACCACCACCCCAATTCATCTCAAATTTTAGAAACATCATCAGAACAGAGTAGAATACTCTTATATCAAATTTTAAGTTTTTATATTTATTGATTTCGAAGATATACTTGTTCGGTCCTGGGAGTTGTGTGGGAGATATCCGAACAACCATTCCAATTCATCTGAAATTTTAGGCAAATCAGGAATTCAAGAAAACACACCCTCGTACAAAATTTTAAGTTTCTATCGTTATTAATTTCGAAGATATGCGTATTCGGTTTTGGGAGTTGTATGGGAGGTACCCGAACTCATGGTCCGATTTCGCCCATTTACAATCCCCGCATTACCTTAGTCACTGTTAACCTACAGCATAAATTTCATCAAGATAGCATCATTATTTTTTGAGTTATCGTGCGTACGGACGGATGGAAGGACGGACATCGCTAAATCGACTAAGGAGGTGATCCTGATTCAGAATATATATACATGTCTATACCTAACTAGCTTCCTTTTGGTGGTTACAAACACCATACCAAAGTTAATATACCCTATACTTAAAGGGTAGGGTATAAAAAATTGATTAAGTTGATTGGTTGTAGGGTATAAAAAATTGATTTTGATTTTACTCTACTATAAAATAATTCAGTTTAGCATAGAATGTAATATAGAATGATCAGTCAAGCAAATAAAAACTTCATTCGAAAAAAAATTATATATTAAAATTTTGAATGACAGATACGATAGATACGGAATAGAAGTCATATAGGCGTAAAATTTTAAAGAGAAAATACAATTGGAAGACTCAATTGGAATACATTCGATTAAAACTTCGGTTTGTAATCGATTTGCAATCAAAGTACTCTGGTACTAATGTAGTCAATGTATGAATACTATATAACACTATAGAATTCCATACAAAAATATTATCATGTAGTATTAATTATTCCATTTATTGTAATAATTTGATTTAACTTCCAACAATATTCTTTTTAAATTAAAAACTAATAATTGATCATTCCTCTACCAGTTCTTAATAGCCATAATCTTAAATTATTAGTGTGCTCCCGTTTTAGTTTTTAAGGGAAAGAAGAAATCTAACGAAAAGGAAAGAGAAAAGACCATTCCATATTGCTTGCTCGGTTAACAAATAAATAATATAGTGCGCCTTCTGTCTATATAAATGACGTCATTGCATGCGTTTTTTTATTGTATAATGAATTGTACCACTATGTAATTGTCTCTCCCCAACATTCATAATAACCAAATAAATATTTCTTATGTTAAGTGGTTGGTTGGTCAAAGTCGATGAAGTCGATTTAAACTTTATGACGACAAAATATGCTTTAAGAAATTTTTAAAAAATTCAATATTTAAACAAAAGTTCTATTTATTTTTTCTTTACAAGTTTTTTATTCAAGTCAAATTGGTAATTTTTTTTTTAAATTTAAAAACAGGTGACGTGTTATGAAGACCCGGGCTTTTATATCCTTAGGTATTAATTTAGTTTGGTGATTATGTCTCATTAGCTATGTGACTCAGAATTCCCTTAAATTGATGAGACATAAGACCATAATAATTTTAGTATTTACATATATGTATATGAGATTCTGAATTAGAAGTAAATTTAGAGTTCATTACAAAAGCAAAGATATACGCTTTTTACATTTTCTAATGTTAAATAAAAAGAAAATCAATATTTAGTGGATCATAAGACCCTAAAGATTTTTGTGGCGTTCTGTCCCATAGGATATATTTCCCCTCAATTTTAGGTGAGCCATAATCCCTAATTTTGTTTGGGGTATTGTGTCTCACCACTGGTTGGACATACTTCCCTAACAATATTTGGGTATATAAGGGTATAATTACAACACCCAAGGGTATAATAGTCCGGGAACTTATTACACGTCGCCTCAAAAAAAATCTCATTAAGGTGCTTTTTTTTGTATCTCTCGTTGTTTGTAATTTTAAACTGTTTTTTCTTTTTTTTTTTAAGAGAACAAAATTGATGGCCCTAATTAACGAATAGTTTTTTGACTTTCTTCTTTAGAGAATTTGCCTTACTCAATTAAAACTACATATAAAAAAAAATTAAGGATAAAATTTACAAATTCTTATCTAATAAATTGCCTTAAGTATTACTAAATTAATCTCACAAAGTTATTATTTATGTAAGTTACTGTTTTCAAATTGCATGTAAATTAATGATACTTAGTGTATCATTATGTATATGTAGGTATTTACTCATTTTTTTTTTTCTTTTTACAAAAATATGGTTTTACTCTGATAATGATACCAGTTTTTCTTTATGGTATATGTACGTATATGTATAAATAATATCCTTATAGATAATAAAATTATAATATCCTTGAAAATATCGTAACATTTTAACTAATGTTCAATCAACCACAAATGTTGGAGATTCAATAACTTTATGAATTTCATATTTTGCCAATCTTTTTTTGTTCCTTTTTTCTTTTTTGTTTTTGCCTGTCATTGATTTGAAAATTTATTTTGTGTTTTTTTTTTTTTTTTTGTTTTTATAATTATTTCGTTTCTATTCACAGACCCTATTTTTATTTGGCCTAGGTTTTACAAATTTTCTTGAATAGAAATTTTTTCATTTATTTCTGGACTATAAAAATTGGGTTCATCATTCCTAGGAATTATTTGAAAAGATTTGTTGTTTCTTAAAAAAACAAAAAAAAAAAAAAAAGATTCTATGATTTTAATATTCTGGATAAAATATATTTGGACCAATTTCAAATCAACTGAAAAAGCTATACAAAAAAAAATAAAAGAATAAGAAAATATTGCTATCTCGATTTTATTTGTTTTTTTTTTTTCTTTCGTTTTGGTTAAGGTTTTTTTTTTCTTTACAAATTTTTATTATAAATACAAATGCATATACACATATATATACATTTATTTGAAAGGATATGTATGTTCTATATATTATGTCTGTATGTATATACGTATTTTAAAAAGAGTTCTTTTTTATAGCTTTGCTGCAGCATAAGGTGTGGTGGTGGTGCGGTACTAAAAAACAAAAACAAAAAACAAAATAAAAAACAAAAAAACCAAAGAAAAGATAAACAAATAAAAAAAATACACGTAATAACAATTTTTAGAGTGTATATATAGTGTGGAAAAAACACCAGATGACGAATATTAAGTTTAGTTTTTTTTTCCCCGTTTTTAATTTTTTTGTGTATATATGGTTTGTTTGTTTTATTATTTTTCGTGCAGGAAAAGGATCAAGAAAATGTTAGTGGTTTTTTTTTTATTTTTTTTTTTTAAATTTTTCCATGTTTTTGTTGTTCAGTTTTTTCATTTAATTTTTTTGAATTATTAAAAAAAATTAAATAGGGATTAAATGTTCCCAGTGGTTTTTGTGGTTGTAAAATATAATATTACAGACAATATAGTTTACAATAGGTATAATATGTTTATATGGTATATAGTTCAAAATAGACCCTTTTGTTTTGTAATTTAGAAAATTTGGTATATAGCAAGACAAAAAAAAAAACAAAATTCTGAAATGAAATGAAACCAATTTAATTTGTGGTCTACCGTTATCATTTTAACTCCATCTACTTCTATCTTACATTTGATTCAAAATCCATTCAATTTCTAAATGAGAGTAAACAAATCCCAAAATTATATATAATATAAGCGAATTGAAAGCATTGGCTTTAATTATAATGATGAGTTTTTTTTTTTTAGCTGGATGTTAAAAAAGAAAAAATAAAAATTAACCATTTTTTTTTTTTTTTTGTAAAATTAGGAAAAAATGATGAAAAAATTTTAAATAATATAATTGAAAAATTAAAAAAAGGACAATAAAAAAAACAAATATGATAATTTTTTTAAAAAGTTCATTCGTTGTTACAATTTAATTGAAAATTTAAAAAAAAAATCAAAACAATAAAAAATTTTAAAGGATTATAATTTTTAATATTTTTCTTTTTATTTAATAATTCGGATTTTGAATAATAATTGACTGTATATATTATACATATATATCTAATCAATCTGCTTTAATACTTTTAAAACTTTTCATTTATTTTTCTTTTAATTTAAATTTTATTATTTTGAGCCTTACATCAGATAAAAATTGATTTTTATTTTAATACTATTATTTAACCAATGGCCTTATTTGTCGGATTTTTTGTAGAAAGGTTTTGTATTTAAAACCCATCAAGATCATACCTATATGTAAATAATAGAACTATATAAAATTAGTAATAATGACTGGCCTATATTGAAATATGTTTAACAGGCAAAGGGACCATTCAATATATGTACTGGAATTAATACTAATTTGGGATACAAAATAAATATTAAATGTCGGAAAAACTTAGAAAATATTATAAATTTTGAATTGAATGAAATTTCGTTTCTGTTCAAAATCAGTAATTTTTCTGATATATTTCCTGATAAATGATTGAGGATAAAGACATTCAATTATATATCATTTTATATAATAAAAATATTTTAAATATTATCTTGGTATATACTCTAATTTCTGTCTAAACTTTACAATACAGTTTTCGTTTATCAATTTTATTCTTTTGACTTTTTAAATAAAAAATGCCGCCGCATGTAATAAAATAAAAAAAAAAATGTATTTCTCATTTCGCTTAATCGTTTTATTTTCATTCTAAAAATAATTATTACAGTTAATAAGAGACCCGGAGATAATAAAACTGGAAAACATGCATAAAAAAAAATGAAAAAAAAAAAAAAGGAAGATTTTATTAAACGCAGGATTGCATGTAAAGATTCATTAACAAAAGATCAAAATTCTTACACATTTTTCATTTTGAAGTTTTTTTTTTTTTGGCTAAACTATCATTTTAAATTATATCTTTTTAAAACAGGATAAATTCCTTTTAAAAATTTTTTGTTTTGCTCATATGATCTTCGGAAGAAAATTTTATTTAATTTTTCATTTCTGAAGAAAAGAGAAAAACACAAAATTAAAAATTTTGCAATATATGTTAAAAATCTATTAATTTTTAATATCTAACAAAAAGTTTTCAAAACTAAAAGAATAAAAACTTGGAAATTTTGCAATGAAAATAGTTTAAAATATAAACGGATAACCCCCCGATCATTATTATTTATTAACCAACATTGTACAAATTGTGAAATTATTTTCTGACATCTTAATAATTCATTTTATATAAAAAAAAGAAAAAAACTATTAAATTTTAGCTTACCAAAGTTGATTCATATTTAATCAAACCATTTAAGTATAATTAAGTTGTATATAATATAATTGTCTTACCTAAAAATAAAAACAAAAAAATTAAATAAATTATTAGTTAAATAAATCAATAAAAATAATTAATTATTATTAAGATAATCAGTATTTTACAAATTTAATTTTTTTTTAAATATAGTTAAAAAGAAAAATTCTTTAAGTTTAAATTAACTTTTTATCGATCCCCCTCCAAAATTTTTCCCTGATTGATTTTTAACCTTTTAATTTTTTTTTTTTTGTTTTCTTGTAAACCCATCAATTTTTATTTTTTATTTTGTATACTCCTGAAGGTAAAATTTATGATTTTTAATAAAGAAAAAACAAAATAAAGTCCTGAAAATCTTCTTTCAAGTACACAACTTAATAAATATACATACTCGTATATATACATATACATGTAACTTAATTGAAAAACATAAGAAGAAAATTTAAAAGGTCCAACAAACCAGTATGACTTTTCTATTTAAAAAAAAAAAAAAAAAAAAAATTTTTTTTTTTTTTTGTTAGCTTTCTTTCTCTCTAACACATATACACAATAAATCGAATATTACACAAAATAAATAAAATAAAAAAAAAAAGTATATACAAAACAAAAAAATAAAAAAAAGGATCTATAAAAGTATTCAATTTTTATTGAATGGTACTTTTATTTTTTTATTGTTCAACAATTTTCAAAAAAAAAAAATAAAAAATTGAAATAAAAATATCAATAAAAAAAAAACAATAAAATAATATATCGATCTTTCTCTATAATAGAGAATCGGAAAAAAAAAAAATTATGACAAAAATAAGGAAAACATAAAAAATTAAATGAAACAGGAGATTTCAAATCCTGAAAAATACAAAAAATCAAATATTGTAAAAAATTTAACAAATAAAATTGTATAACATATAAAAAAAAATTTAAAACGTTTTAACGTTATTATAATAACGGTCACCACCCCCACACAATTTTATTATATAAAATTAAAGACTTTAATTAATAATTTACTGAAACCTTAAAGTTTCAAAAGTATTCGATTTTTATAATATCGTTTGATTTCTGTTGAAACCATTTTATGTGCGTTCAAAAAATATTTCAAGGATATTAAATATTAATTTAGAAACTAAAAATATTTATAAAAGTTTAGTATTATAAACGGTCGTTAAATCTGTTAATACTTTTATAATTACCTTATTTTTTCCGGAGATGAACTCTCAATTAATTTACCTACCTACAACACAAAATTCAAGTATTTTTACAATTCATTGGAAAAAAAACAAAACATTTAACTTCAGAATCAAAATTCAATATTCAGATGAAGAACTGTAATATAACAAATACTTTCAACTGTATTATATATTTATATATAGATATTTATATAATAATGTATATATTATGTATTAGTAGAATTGCTGAAATTAAGAATATACAATTGAATTGTTTTATTGTTTGACTAAGCTTTTCATTTCTTTGTCTTATATTTTGAGTTTTTTATTTGTTTATTTTCAGGTTTATTTTAGTTTTATATTTTATATTCACAATTTTCTTTTTTATTGGAACATTTTTTTTTATTAAATTTTAGAATTTATATACCAAAAAAATAGTATTTTACAAAAGTTTTTAGTATTCTATTTGTCCATCAGTTTGTTCGTTTGCTTGTTTAAAAAACTTTTGTATTCTTTAAGATGGAGAGATGAAATTTTAACTATAGAAATAAAAAATAAAGTTGTCGTTTAAGTTTTTTTTTTTTTCCAGCCTCATGCATTACAGAATTACAATCTCCGAAAATTCAAAAAAGCCCTTTTTGCAAATAATTTATATATCTTTGAAGTTGTGCTTATTATTTTTTCAGATCGAAAAATGTCAAATGACAGGAAATTTTACATTATACTTAAGCTTTATAACAAATATAAAATTCATAAAAATTTTTGACATTTGCTATTTAAATTTACCGTTATGTAAAAACAAAACCTTAATTTTGCAAAATGTTGATTTCTTAAAATTCTCAAATGTTGGTTGGTTGGAATACTAATCAGAGACTTGAAATTTTGGGACGAAGAAAATTTTTAAAACTTAGCTATTGATGGTTAAAAATTAAAAATTTTCTATTTTTAGACACATATAACATGGGCATCTACACAAGTTTATTGTAAGTCGGTGATAAAAATGAAAGCTTTTAATTATGTAGGTTTTCCTTAAAATTAAATAAAGTGTGTTTTGAGATTTTTCAGAATTTACAATTATACATAGAAAAATTCTTTGAAAAATAAAAATATACATATTTACAATTGTATTACTATTGTATTGTATTAAATTGTATTCGCCCTGATGATGGCAGTGATATCGAAATATATATAGGCTTTATATTAAATAAATATAATATTTTAAGAATTATAAAAATAAAATATTAATAAAATTATTTTGTTGACAAAAAGTATAAATCTAATAAAGATGTTCCACAAACTTATGGTTGAAAAAATTCAAGGATATTTTTATTGTTTTTTTTTTTTTTTTTTCAATGGACACCTTTAAAAAGCTTTGACTTTACTTACTGCTTTGTTTAATATATTTCCATTGATTCAAAAATGAAATCGATTCACTTTTCTAAATCAGATATTCTAAGCATTCGTTTATTAATCAATTTTAATCAGACTACATGTATTTTAAACTGCAAGAATTTACTCTTATTTACTCAATAATAAAATTAAAATATATATTCCTGCTAGATAATAATTTTTCGATCATTCAAATTATTTTAACATTTAATTGATTAAAAACATCATTTATACATATAGTAAAAGTATAAAATTCTTTACTAAAACTATTTACTAATTAGTAACAGCTTATATCCTTTAAATAATTTCCAGAGACTTTAAAAAAAAAAAAAAAAACACGAAAAATGAAAAACGAAAAATTCCATTTTTATTCAATTCTCTGACTTTAAAATATTCAGTAAATTAAATAAGGAAAAATATAAAACTCAATAATCTTTTAATTTTAATTGAAATAAAAATCAATTATATGATTTTCTAGAAGGGCTTATATGAGAATATCGTCGTTAACTAGCGTTTATCCAAAATTAAATCAATTAACATGATAAAAAATAAAAACAGCCCTTATTTAAAATAAAAACAAGAAAAAAAAAAAAATTTAAATATTTATAAATTAATAAAAATAATTGAGACGTTTTTTATTACATTATATTACAAAACTTTATCTTATATAAAATATAAAAACCCTAATCTTTTTTTCCCTAAAAATTTTTTAAAATTCATTTTTGCGCATAAAATATTATTTACCATCGTCTTGTATACATATAATTTATTTTTAATTAAATATCATTGAAATTATTTTAAGATTCAATGCAAGTACGTATACATATACCCATATTACATAGTTAAAAAATTAATTTAAATGCAAAATTTGTATAAGAAGAAATTCAGATAAAAAATTATTTTATTTTATTTTAAAATCGTTTCGTTTCTTTCTATTCCATTCTTTTCTCCGAACCAACCCCATTCAATTATAATATGTATAACGGAATCATAAAAATCTTTAAACAACTTAATCTTCTATGTCAATAAATTTAATTATAATCTTTTAAAAAACTTTGTTTTTTTTTTTTTTTTGCTTTTCTTTTTATATATATACATGTATATATTTTCGACACATATACACCATATACCCTTAAAATTAAATGAAAATAAAAAAAAAAACTTGAAATCATATTAAATAGAAAACAACACCAGACAAATTTTTCAGTTTCATATTTTTTTCTCATTTATTCAAGACTCAAACCAAAATTAAGTGAAATTAGAAATATGTATAACTTTTTTTTTATTCTTTTTTTTTTTAATTTTAAAACAACTTTACTGCACATTAAAAAGTTTTAAACTTTTATTTGTGTTTTTTTTTCGATTTTTCATTTTTCTTTTTTTTTTTATTAAATACTTCAACATGTACAATTTTAATCCGTATATTCATTACTTACTACTACATTTACAAATAACATAACAGAAAAAAAAAAAAAAAATTTATAAATAAAATACAAAATTTAAGCCAAGAAATAAAAAACATTTGATTTTTTAAGAAAAAGATTTTAAGCAAATCGAACTTTATTTAAGAAGAACCAAAATTGCTAACTACAATAATATAAAAAAAAAAAAAAAAAAAAAAAAAAAATTCCTTTATCGTTTTAATTCTTTTTAACATTCAGTATACCCATACCCACCACTATTCTATGTATAAAAAAAAACAAAAACATACCTTAACAAACTTTCAAACTCAATTCAATTCAACCCAATAAACATTACAAAAAAAAAAAAAGAAAAAAAAAAAAAATAGGGAAAAAAAAACAACTCAAAAGCAATTTTAACAAATTACCATACTTTTCATTTTATCTAAATTGATTTTTTTCCAATACTTAATCCACATTTACACTCAATATAAAGTATGAGTTTTTTCTTTTTATTTTTCCATTTTAATTTTTTTTTTTCTATTTTTGTCCTTTTTTTTTTCATGTTTATTTAAGTTACAGAGATTCAAAACCCCATCAGTCTCGTTTTGTAAATAAAAATCAAAAAAAAAAAAAATCAAAAAAAAAAAACACGAAAATAAAGTAAACCTACTTTTGGGATTTTCAAAAAGTTTATGATGACAATGATGCTTATGATAGAGTTAAAATTGATAATGATGATGTTGATGATGACTACAGTATATTATGATGTTGATGACTTTGCTATGGTTTTCCTTCTTTGCCTTTTTTTTATTATTATTATTATTATATATATTTTTTATCCTTCCCAATTTTAATCTTCTCTACACCCCACTACCTCCTACTCCTCCACCTTTTTTTTATTTTATCTTTTCTTTTTTTTTATTCCTTACTCTAACGTTTATATTGCCAAAAATTAATATGTATATGTATACAAATATATAAAAATATATATGATATTATTATTATTTTGGGATATTTTCATACCTTTACTAAATCGTGTACACATAATAATAGTTATGTGGGTGTGCATTGAACTAGAAAACCCCAAATAATCTTAGTTTAACATCTTGAAAGTACTTTTTATCCTTCTTTATACATTTGATGATATAAATAAATATTTTTTTTTTCGGGTTTTTTTTTTTTTTTTAATAAATACATATATCTAACTATCTATATATACATATATATTATATATATATATATATAAGTATATTAAGTAAGTATATTACTTTTATAGAATAGATGTAAGTTATATATATATATATATAGATGAATACGTTAAAAAGACAGTAATTTTTTTTTTTAGTTTTCTGAATAAATTTTTGATATCTAAAGATTGTAAAGATATAGTGTTGTGTTGTACAAAGTTTAAGCATTAAGAGAGTTTGAAGCAAGAACTTTTTAAACTTTTGCTACATTGTTTTTCAAATAGAATTTTGTTCAGAAAAAATTTGCCTAACAATTGATGCATTATTTGCAACTTTAAGATGATTTTTCTATCAGGTTTTAGGTTAAAAAATAAAATTAAGCTTTTGAAGTTATTTTTGAAAATGTTCTTATAATCTTCGCAAATTTGTATAAAAAATTAAATAGGTTTTCACCTTTTATCCTTAAGCTTTAAACCCTAACTTTTTATTAAACTTTTTTTTTTTTTTTTTATATTTAAAATTACAATTGTTCTAGCAAAAGCAAAAAAGCCCCTACATATAACATTAATAAAAAGTTTGATTTGATTTAATTTATATCTAATTTTTCCTTTTACAATTACTTTAATAACTTACTAATTTTAACTTAGATATAATTAAGACTTTTGAAAGAATTTATAAAAAATATAAGTGTTATATACAATTTTTTATTAAATTACCTAAAAAGCATATAATGATGTACCTACTAAGTTCAATATTTCATATATTTTAAATTTAGAAAGTTTATTTCAGAATTTTTCGAGCAATCTGTTCGATATTATACTTTCAAAATATATCTTTTACTGAAAACCTTCTAAATTAATCTTAAGATACATTTCTTATTCTTCTAAAGAGAAAAACGAAAAACTGTAAGTTTTATATTAACTAAAACCACTGAATATTATACTTTACAAAAAAAAAAGAAAAAGCCGATTCTTATTTAAAAATCAAAAACTTCTTATTTGAAAATATTTTTTTTTTTATATCTTGCAACAAAAATTTATAACGAATTTTTTTTTCACTTTTTAAAAATCTACTTTATTTAAATTTACTGAGGATTATCAAAAGATTTCTGACAGATGTTTATATAAATACAAAATAATTGTTAAAAATAGAATATTATATTTAGAGAATATTTAAAATGGAAGTAAGAAAAAAAAGGAGCAAAATAAAAAAAAAAACAAACAAAAACAGAAAACATAAAAACATCCAAAGAATCTATTCTCATTATCGTATTAACTTCTATTTTCTACTGGAATTACTGCAGAATTTATAAACGTTTCATACTTAAATATTTTTGTAATAAACACAAATTTCCTTTAATTTTTCCTTTCTTTTTTTTTTTGGCTTTTTAAATATAGATATATTTTCTTGTATAGATATATATAAAAATATCTAAATAAAGGATATATATATACATAAATTTTTGACATTTTATGGATATTAAACCAAGGAACGGATTAGTTGAATTTTTTTTTTCTTTTCTGCAGTTTGTTTATAATACCAACCGTTTGTACCAAAACAAAAAAAAACAAAAAACAAAAACAAAGAATTTAAAAACGTAAAAGATGTCCGCCATCTACTTTCTTACTTAAGTGATCCCATGGGAGATTTAGCAAAAAAAAAAAAAAATGCCTCATCATTTTCCATTCATTTAATTTTTTTTTTTATATGTTTTTCTATTTTATGCTGCTCTATATATATACGTATTATCTTAGCATTAAAAAAGAAAAAAAAAACAAGAACATAAGAATACTGAAAAAATAAGAAGTCGAAAAAAGACAAAAACAAAATCAAGAAAAAAAGAATTTCTTTTAAGGACGAAATAAATTGAAAGAAAAAGTAAAATCACAAAAAAAAAAAAATGGCTACAAGAAATCTTTTTAAATATTGATCTGTAATCCATTTATATCCTTTTGTGTATAACATTACAATATTAGGAATTTATACATAAAAAAAAAATTTTATGAGCATACATAATATATATATATAATTACATATATCTTTACAAATGTATGCTTATGTGTCAGTATACAATACTAGAAATAATAGAAT
Organism: Poecilobothrus nobilitatus; assembly: GCA_947095535.1. NCBI lineage: Eukaryota > Metazoa > Arthropoda > Insecta > Diptera > Dolichopodidae > Poecilobothrus > Poecilobothrus nobilitatus. Next base: position 13,476,885 of record OX352773.1, on the reverse strand, counting down.
AAGGCAAAACCCTCATAACCGATTTATAAGATAAAAACAATTTTCAAAATCATTATTGACAATTGATCCTTTATGGTGCAAAAAAAAAAATATATATTCTAATATACACGTACATGTGAAACTTATACAAATCTATATAAAAAGGGATTTTTTTTTTTTTTTGAAGATAAAAACAAACTCCTGCTTTTATCCATAATACAATAAGGATTCGATAAAAAATAAATAAAGATTCTTTTCTTAACTAAAGATATCCCAAGATACAGTTGTTGTCATACCTAGGTTAAAGATTTATTTTTCTCTTTTCTCGAAATAACCTTTGCACTTATTGAAATTGCTCAACTTAATAAAATGTTATGATCGTAAAACTTTACTATAAAAAAAAATTACAGATATATCTCAAGTACATGATACGAATTAGCTTACTTGTTATAGCCAGTTGCTATAATGTATCACTACTTCCTAGAATACCTATACCACATTCATATAGAGGGATAAATATAATATTCTATTTTTACAAAAAAAATAAGAATTTTGAGAAAAACCAGGAAGAAAAAAATATAAGTGAAATATACTTCAAAAACTTTATATTTTTTACAACATCAGCCCAAATATTGTTCTTCTAGTTGATAATAAGTATTGTTAAACATTTGCATCAAATCTCTCTAATATTGGCTTCATTGCTTCAGCAAATCAGTTCACTACTATTTTTTTTTAAAAGAAAATTTTCTGATTCATTGCTTCAGAAAATTTCTGAAACGCATTTCTTTAAATTCTTCTTTGCGAACAAAAAAAGAAATATTCACTTTGATTCAATAAAAATTATTTAATAAAGCTACCAGTTGAGAAAAAGTACCGCATTAAATTTGAAAATAAAAGAAGGAAAATTTTCATATAAAAAACATATATGCATGTATGAGTGCGTAACTAATTTGCTAAAGCAATGAATCCAGCATAAGAACTTGTCAACTTTCTATTTTAAATTGAAACCCACTATTCTTTATTAAAGATATTCTTCAAGATTATGTCGTATAGTGATAGCTTATAGATGCCTTCAAGATATGTATAACCAGGTATAATTATTTAGATGCTTGAGTACCTTTCAAAATTAACAACTCCGCATTTTTATATGTAATTTTAAATTTATATGATTTTGCATTAGAAGATCGTTTAAAAAATAGTGTCTCTTTTTACCAACTAGAAAATATCTATACTTCACATTATGCGAAAAGAAAAATTTTTACAATTTTCTATAACAGATAACTAAAAAGAACTAACAAAACTGAGTCCTTTTAATAAATTATGACACAAGAATACAAAAATTTACCCCAGTATTTAACAATTTTATCAGAATAAAAATTATCGTTTATACACAAAAAAACAAAAGAAACATACAATAACCTAAGATTTTAAACGAAATCTAAAGTAAAGATTAAAAAAAAAAAACAAGGACAAATAAAAAATACAAAATCATGTTAAAAAATATGACTAGAAATTACAAAACAAAAAAAGGAAAAATAAGTTTAGAAAATTATTGCATTATCATTTAAAAAATAAAAAAAAAAAAAAAAAACAATGTATTAAAGGATTAGTAAACCTAAAATATACATGTGCAAACCTTAACAATAAATATAGATTTAAATAATTTGTTTGACACAAAGGCTTATACGTTATTAGTAAAATCATAGTAATCGTTAACAGCTTTATCCTACACATTTTAGTGTAACTATATTAAGGACTTCTATTAATCAAATTCCAGTTCAATATAAATTCAAAAATTATTTAATCATATTATTAAAGAGTTTTAAGTGATTGTAAACTCATTTAAAAATCACGTCCATATTTAACAAAATAAAGAAAAACGATTTATGACAATTTCAGGAGAATTTCAATTTCTCCCTTAAAAATATTGTTTAAAAGATTAAAATAAGGATCAAAACAATTATTTTCATTGCACCTTTTTTAAAATATAAGAATTATATGATCCCTTTTTTTTTTTAACTGATTTATTATTTTGATATTATTGTCATATCCTTTTATTTAAACAATCTATATACATATATACTATCTATATATATACATACTATATTATAATATATTGTCCTTTAAATATCATGTTAATTTAAAATAGTACATATTATTTAAATAATGATAACCTGGTGTGATTGTTAGCTTAAGGGTAAAAAAAAAAAAAAAAACATACACACGTCATAAAATTAGAAAAATGTTTTATAATAATTTAAGGCAGTCTAATAAAAATTAACCCTAAGGGTTAATAAATAATAAAAAAAAAAAAAAAATTATTTTTTTTTGTATACATTTCATTTATTATTACTTATTAAGGGGCTTGTAACCACCACATAATTATAATATTTTCTCCTTTTTTTTTTTTTTGAATTTGAATAATCAGAATTATTTTCTACTAAAATATTTTTGAAATTATTTGCATTAAAATCCAGGGATTGAAAGAATGAACAAAAATATTTAAAGAATTTTACACTGTTTGAAATAAAATAGATGAGAAATAACTTTTTTTTGAAAATTCTTTTCAATTAATAAAGTTTTAGGATAATTTGAAATTTTTTTGTTAATATTTTTCGTAAAATAGATATAATCAAAACATTATCACATTATCAGAAATGCAAGTGTCTCCCCCAAATGAAAACCTTTATTTTCGACTAAAAAGAAATATAGATATATTTCAATGAAAAATAATTGATTTATTAAGAATGAATATCAGTATCCTGATATATGATTAAAATTTAACTAATTAAAATGAAATTTTGTTAACGAAATGTTAACATCTAAAAATGAATCTACATCGTTGATCGTTTGTGTAATTTCTATCCTTTGAGATTAAAATTAAAATGCCCTTAATTTTATTTTCTAATCCTATGGAATCTTAAATCTTATTTTCTAATCAATGCTTATAATGAGAATACAGTGATTGAAAATATTTTCTTAAAATATTAAAAAATAGATATATTCAAAATTAAAGGTAAAAGATAGCTCCTAGAACATACTTTGAGATCACTAAATAAAAAACTCTATGTCAGATTTTTAAAATAGATCTTAAAAATAAACAATATGTAATTGCAAAAGTTTTTAAACGTTTTCAAAAAAAAAAATTTTTTTTTAACCAATTCTAAAGTCATTCCTAACTATTTTTTTTTACACACACATTTCATGATCACAGTATTTAAAAGGGGGTCAAATTATTTAAATTATTGAAGATTAAAATTATGGAAAATAGTAAGAATTTGATAAATAAATAAAATAATAAATAATGATATTAACAATATATAATATAAACAAGACCTTCTATTTGAATTATCAATAATTGATTATAAGTTCCTAACTAAGATTGGAAATTAACTAACACCCAAAAAATGTGAATTAACTCCCCAAAATAAAAAAAAATATCTAACGCCCGAAATATATGAACAAACGCTCGATAAAAATTAACAAACACCAAAAAAAAGTTAACTAACATTGAAATAAAATATTTTGAGTGTTGGTTAATGAAAAGTTAAAAAAATTTTTCGGCGTTGGGAAGTTCATGAATTAACGCCCAAAAATAAATTTAAGAAAAAATTGGGCTTTAGTTAATTTTTCATTTGAGTGTTACTTCAATTAGGCGTTAATTCGTGCTTCCGTCTGTAACGGCAGTTAAGCATGTGTACAAATAATGGGTACACATAGCATAATCAAATAGTGTTTTACATTATAGTTTAATTAACTCTTTAGAATGAATATTAGATCCCAAAACTTTATTTCATTTGAATTTTGATAAAAAAATTGCACATAATCCTGTTAAAACTCCTATTCCTAAATTTGGCCTAACTATGTATATATAAGTAATGACTTTAGATTAAACTTTTTTTTTTTAATCTAGTGGAAAATCCTTCTATTTCATACAATATCATCCCGTAAGTAATTATTAAAACATTAAGTTATTTAAAATATTATTTTAAAGATATACATATATAAAAAACGTATAATATTGTAAATTTATTGATGATATTCTTCAATGTTTAAATTTCTAAAGACATTTCATCTTTTTAAGAAAAATATTTTTGTATCTGTATAAAATCTCAACCCAAATTATTCAATTTGTTAACATTGTCTTTTTGTAACATAATTTATACAAATACCTTCCACAAATAATTATATCTAAAATCGTCACTAATCCTTTTTAATTATATATACAAAAACTTCAATTTGACAAAATAATTTAGTAGCTATATATTTTGTTATAATGAAAATCTACTTACAAACATTTTTTAATACATATTATGAGAGAATCTGTAAAATCTACTGTCTAAATTAAATGAAACTTATTATTACTACTAATATAATTTTTTCTTCTTTTATTCATTAATATGAAATGAATGAAAAAAAAAATAAAGAAAAGGACAACAACAATTACAGGGAAATGAAAAACAAAATTATTATAAGAAAATTGTACGAGTATATTGTAAAAAATATTGTTAAGTAAAGGATTAACTATAAAAGAATATTTCAAGAAATTAGACAGAACTAAATTTTTCATTTTTCCGAGTATTACACATTCACTTTATACCTTGTTATTTGTTACAATATACATACAACCATTATAAGTTTTTTTTTCATACCTTTTTTCTTTTTACCCAATCCTTCTTATTAGAAATTGCAAAAAATTATGAGAAAAACATAAAAACATAAAAATAAAAAACCTAAAAAAGGATTTAAGTTGTTTCGTACTCAAAAATTCTTGTATATAAAATAGTTACTTTGTACACTTATTCATTACATGGACTTAAGAACCAGAAAAAAAAAATAAATGTAATTTCGTTTAAAGTTTCCTTTTATTTTGTGTAGTATACAAATAAATCGTCATTATTTTTTTCTTCAACAAATTTTAATCTTTAGATTTAATAGAAACATTGCTTAAAAAAAAAAACTACTTCGGTTTTAGTATATATACATTTATTTAAACAGTATCTGATGAATGGTGTTGTAATTTAGTTGCAAACCATTTAATCGAAAGGTTTTTTTCTTATGTGGGCCACACCTCAGTCATATTATATTAAACAGTAGTAATAAACGGAGCCCAAAGATAATATTATTTTTTTGCCATAATCTTGTAGACTTGTATAATTACTAAAGTCAAGTAATAAACGGATTTGTGAAAATAATGATTCATGAAACTGAAGCTTATATAGTCTAATATAGTAAGCAATTTTATAGATGCCTCATACTGAAAAAGAACAATTTCTTTAAAAGGTAAAACGAATTTTTAAAACAATTAAGACAATTATTGCTTAAAATAGAACAAAAAAAGAAAAGTTGTCTTGGTACAATATAACTTGGTGCTTTGATTTTTCTAATTTAGGTTAGGAAAAATTCAGTTTTCAATATATTCTTTTCAGAATTACGGAGAGAATTTTATAAATTTTGTAAAAAAAAAAGAACTCAAAAAATTCTGATTATTTAGATGCCATCGAATTGAATTCACATTTTCCTTTATTTGATCCAAACCAATAGAAATAGAAAGCAATGATGTTGTTTCTCTATTGATATTGTTTATACTGTTCTAAATGATACGTAGGGAGTGCGAGTTCAAATCCTGCACAAGTAGCAAGTTTTATTAAATGAAAACAAATCCCCCTTGCTACCAAATAACCGTAAATATAAAATGAATGTTTTTGACTAGTCAAAATTTCGTCATATATTAGGTACACTTGAGCTTTTTACTTTTTCTCTTCCTGATCTGGATAACCTCCCTGCCACGCAAATTATTACATTATTATCTTATGCAATTTCAGTCAGTTCTCGGAAATTTCAGAATGTTTTATTTCAAGTCTTTAAATAAAATTATTTGCGAAAACAAATACATTGTATGGAAGTTGGACTAAACGTATACACCAATTTTAACCATAACTTTAACCATAGAATATCATGACTATTCTTCATCAACTTACAATGTTGCATTTTTGAAATAAAGAACAGCAGTTTAGGAAATGAAAAAAAAAAAAAACAGTTTTTTAACAAAAAATATGATCTCAACATTTTTAAATTAAAGCATACACAAGCATAAAAATGAAAATTTTCAAAGAAAACTCAACTCAAAAATAAAAAAAATTTATCTTTAAAATAAAAGGATATTATTAAATATACTTTCTTTTATAAAATAATATTTCTGGAAAAAACAAAAATAAAAAGAAAAACAAATGTACACAACATTTTAAGTTTTGCATTTAAAAGTATAAGTACCACGTACTAACCAGCAAACCAATTGGATTTTCGAATCTGTAATATGGATTGTGGTACATACTATGAAATCGTTTTTTTTTTACATTTTCTTTTAATTTTAACAAAGCTTTAAAAAATTCAAGATTTTTTAAGTATCTTGTATAAGAATCAGGCAATTCTAGAAAATTCTTTTGCATGCATTCTTTACAGTTTTAAAGGTATATATAAAGAATTTTCTTATATATAAATATTAAAAAAAAAATTCAAAAGTTGTTACATTTTCTTTAATTTGTTGCAACATTTGCAAATTTTCTTTTTTCATGGGAAATAATTTTCTTTACTGAAATTTTTTTTTTATCTTAAATAAATAAAAAAAATTAAATAAAATATAAAAGAAATACTGAAGTGAAATCATAGAAATTTTCCATTTTGATTCTCTTTATATATATATATTTTTTTATTTTTTTTTTTATTAAGGATTATGCAAAAAAAGTAACAAGAAAAAATATGGAGTTAAAGAAAATGCGATTTTTTCACTTGTTTCATAAAATTCTGAATTTTCCTTAAAGGTTTTTTTTTTTTTTATTTATTTAAAATATTTACATTCTAAGCGGATAAAGATTTCTTTAGAGACTTAAATAAGAAAATGTAAAAAAAAAAACAAAAAAAAACAAAAAAAAAGGAAACAGGAAAGCTATATAAGAAAAGGTGTTAGTTAAGATATTTTTTTTGTTTTAATATTTTGAAGTAACAAACAGACAAAAAAGGTTAAAATAAAAATTAAAATTATTCGAAAGACTTAAGAGAAGATTTTTTTGTTTTTAAACAAAAACACTATAAGGTTAAATAATATAAAAAGCAAAAAAAAAAAAATAATAATAAATTATTCAGTAACCGTATTTGATTAAGTGCTGTTTTTTTCCCCCAATGTTTGCAAACAAATCTGTCTATAAAAAAAAAATGTTAATAAATAATTAATTAACTCTGTTTCCTATTACTTTCTTTTACAAGAATATACAAATATGAATTTAATTTTAAAATCTCAATATACTTTTTAAAAATAAATATACTATAGAAAAACATTGTTTAAAATATCAAAATAAAAATTAATTTTGTTTTCTAAAACAAATCTTATTCAAATGTTTTTTTTTTAGTAGTTTTAAATGATTTTGTTATACAAAATAATAAAAAAACTACAGATAAAATAACACCCCATTGATTTAATTCATTCAGAATTAAATATAGAATTTTTTTTTTTTTTTTTGTATAATTAAAGAACGGGATCAGCTATACAGAATGGAATTGACTTAAAAGAAAATCGAACTAAGAAGCAAATGGCGAAAAAGTGGAAAGAAAATTCACTGCTCCTAATAAAAATAAAAATAAAAAAGGATAATAAAGTTTCCCACAACAATAATTTCTATTTTGAACTTTCTTTCAGAAAAATATCTACCTCTCTCCCTCATACAAAAAAAAACAAAAAAAAAAACAAGAAAACTTAAAAATTTTTAAATTGCAAATTCAGAGAAGCTTACGAATTTATAATAATAAAAATTAGAATATTCTCTTAAATTTTTCTAAATATTATAAATGATTAAAATTTAATTAAAAAAAAATTTTTACCCATTTGCACAATACAATATTACATAAAGTACATTCTTCTATACACCAATAATAAACTTGAAAAAATTATTATTTTATTTTTTTTAAACTTTATTTTATAAGCTCATAAACTAAAAAATAAAACTGAAAACCAAAAGTATGTACATATATTTACATATATATATATGTATATAGAAAAAAAAAAACGAAAAACAAATATGTTACTTCTGTGTAATAATAATTTTAAACCGAATTTGATTGTTCTTTTGTTTTTTTATTTCACTATTTTGTTTTTTTTTTTCTTCCTCCTGAAAATTTATTTTAAAATTAAAATTTAACCTCACATTTTAAAAATATTTCAACAAAATATCTTTTTTTTTTTTATGGTAAAAAAAAAAAACAAAAAAAAAAATTTAAATAAAATAAAATCTACATAATATATGTAATACCACAAAATTTTTTTTTTTATTTTCTTTGTTTTTCATTTTTGTTTCTCATTTTTTTTTTTTGTTGTGGAAAGTACACACATTTGCTGTACAGTGTATATCATAATATGTATATACATACATAATAATAAAATACATTTGGTACACTATAAAACAACAACAATATAGTATATATTTTAAATTTCCAAAAATTTTATTATCATTTCCTTTTGTTTTTTTTTTTTTGTTTTTGTTTTGTGTTTCAATTGAAAATTTTCAGTTTATTTGAAAAATTTTCCTCTAAAAATTCCTGACTTAATTATTCTCTTAATAATAATAAAAAATAATACATATATATACATATATATTATATATTTATATATTATATTATGTATATAAATTCCAGGTTGGCATAATCAACTTCATTTTTGTTTTTTTTTTATAGCATTAATGTATATATTATAAAAATATACACATATTCAAAATAATACGCACATATATATATATATATATATAATGTCTGAACACAAAATGATACTTAAGAGAAAATAAAATAAAATAAAAATGTATTAAAAAAATATTTCAAATAGTCACTCACACCCCTTTTATTTCATATTATTATCATTATTAAACCCTTAACGCAATTAAAAATAAATATATTTTTAATATACAAATTATACATATACTTTACTTATATATATGTATGTACAATATTTGTATATATTAATTTATGTATTCGAATGTATATATTTTCAATATTCTACATTTTAAATGAATTGGTGTATCGTTCGTGTATACATAAAATTAAAATCAAAATTATTTTGAGGTAAAATGATTTTCTCACCCCTACGGCAAACAATATAATACGCCTCCTACCAAACAATTTTTATTTTTATTCGTTATTCGTTTTTTGTTTTTTTTTTCTTTTAATTTTAATTTTTTTTTAAACAAAATATTTACAAATTACAAATAATTAACTCCATCCAAGAAAATTTACACAAAAGGGCACAAAAAAAAAAAAAATAAAACATAAAAATAAAAAAAAATATAAGACGAAAATCATTTTATGAATACATCCTTTATTTTATTTTTTTTTTGTTTTTTTACATGCAAAGGCAAAATTGACCACGTTAATTATAGGATATTAGAAAAAAATAATTTATTAGAAAGCAGATGATAGGCGATTATAAATGAAATTGTAAATAAAAAAAAAAATATATCCACATCAGCTGATATGTAAAGGTCACTTGAGACTATTGACATGGCCTAAATAAAAAACTGAAAAAAAACAAGCTGATTAGAGAAATATAGATTTTTCTATATAGTTTTTATTTTCTGAGTTCGTCACACCTATCTTACAATGTTGACAGTATTTTTTATAAACCAAAAATTTTATCTTTAATAATTAGGTATATTTTCAAACTCCATTCCTTAAAATTTCTTTATTTTATATTTTCTTTCCTTAAATTCTTTTATTTTCCTACGACGAAAAAATTCAACTGGTATACGAATGTATGAAAAATAGCAAAAATACATATCAAAAGATAGAATTAAAATCGGTATGTAATGTCATCTGTTATGTCTAAAGTTCGTTATTATACGTTAACACTACCTATTTTTTACATATGTCAAAAATTTGACAGAAATTTGACATTTCGTGCAAATCATCGTCATGTCATTGAATTTCACATTTCGTACAAAATAGATATTTTTATTTTTTTGACAATAAAAGAAACAATAATTTATAAATTATAATTTTAATAATAATTTTACTTTACTTTTAATTATAATTTTACTTTAAATAATAAAATTGAATTAAAAAGATCATCATTTACAAGGCATCTTAGTTGTTGCTCTGTCAAATTTGTTTTGAGTTGTCGCTCTGTCAAATTTGTTTTGACACTTGAGTTTTATTAAAGTAACGTAAGTAATTACTTACCTAATTGGTAGAAAAATATTTTTTGACAACTAATATTTGTACCTATTTGGTTGCAATTAACTTAATTAATATGTATTAAATTCTATTTTATTTTTCTATTAATTTTGAAAGTTAATGATAAAATCTAGATTTATAAGAGATTAATTGTTATTAATCCCAAAAAAAATATTGGAAGTTGAATTTTAAAATATAAACCAAAAAATCTCCCAAAAACACTCAATATCAAATAAATTATTATTGAAATCGGATAAATTAAAGTATATAATTGATTTCGAAATTTCGATATTTTAAAGAAAACCTTATATTGTGGTCTTAAAAAACAATGTATGTACATACAAAAACTGTTTTGTTTTGCCACAAAATTAGAGTTGCAATGGATTTGTTAGCAGAGTTTAAGGACTGGTAATACAGTTAAATTAAATTATAAACAATAAAAGTAATTATTGAATATTTCATTATAGATAATTATTGATATGTCCATTTTTTTTATAATGGATTATACAATTTTCCAATAATATCCGGTCAATATGAAAATAATCTAATTTATGAATAACTAAAACTAAAAAATCAGTAAATAAAATAATATACATAGTTGCTTGTGCACATTATATCTTCTGTACTAGATAATAGATGACGCAGAAATAGTTTAAAATTAATTTTCGTTTCACAAAGTGATTAATATAGATATAGATAATATAGATATCAGTGTTTCTGTCAATTTTCAACTATGAACTACATTTTACTATGTACAAAGTAATAATTAACAATTTATGTAGGACCATACTGAAGAATAATGATAAAATCTGGATAATTAAACATACTGTTTAATTCTTACAATCTCGTATAAATAACTGATATCGCTCAGTATAATCAATGGCTGTGTAATAAAAAAGTTAAAAAAATTACTGACACTTTTGTCGTTACACTCCTAATAGGAGTGACTAAGAAAAAACAAAGTTGATTATCTTTTTTAATTCATTTTTAAAACAAAATACTTAGATCATAGATCTTAATGTTGAAACATAGCAACAGCCGATTTATCACTAGTTTATCTAGCTAAAATTTTTGTCTCCTTTCTGGTACTTAAATTTTAATAAAAATTAAATTGTTGTTTAACAATACTATTACTTAATTACTATCAAAGAAAAAAAAATTAAGATGAGGGAAAATGTTCATATACAAATTTATTTTTTTTAATTGAAATATTTTTATAACCTAATCCTGATAGGTAGTTAAACTCTTAGAAAATATTGAATGAACATTTTATTTTTAACTCATTTAAACTCTAGTTTCAATTTTTCTTGATTGCTTTCAGATTTAAAGTTCAAAATAAGCTGTAATTGCTGCAATTCTAAATATTATTTCGGTAACTTCTTGTTTAACGCAATTAGGATTGCTCGATTAATCCGAATCGAAGCGTACCAATTACAAAAAATATGAAATATTGAAAATAATTAAGTTGAAATTTTATTCAACAATTCAATTTCATAATACCCTATTATAAAGTCATCAGTTCTTTTTTTTTTCTTTTCATTTTAAAATTCTATCGACTTTTAATAAATAAAATCAACAGAATAAAATCAGAAAATATACACACCAATACATAAATAATGAAAGGACAAAAAAAAAAAATTAAACAAACAAACAAAAAAAGGAAAAAAAAATCAACCGTTAAATACCATCCCTTGATAATTTCATATCATAAAATATGTACAACGGTATAAATTCTACGTGTGTTTTCAAGGAATCAAAAAATAAAAAAAAATCGTTCCCAAAAGAAGGGAGTAAAAGAAAAACAAAAAAAAAAAAAAATAAGTAAATAAACTTTTTTTTTCTTATTTCTTTTAATTTTTTTTTTTTATAAATAAAATATAAGCAAAAGTAATACTACCCTTCACTAATCCGATGTATTAATTCTGAAAAGTGTTTTGTATTTTATGTGCTTAACAGCATAAGCAGCAGCAGCATCAGCAGCATAAAAAATCATCAGTATCAACAAAAACAATAACAGCATTATTTTATAATAATTTGATGCAGGCGGCAAAGGTGGTGAATTGATTATGGTGATGGTTACAGTGATGGTTAAAAACAGATGATGATTATGGAGATAGGAAAAAAAAAACAAAAACAAGGAACAACAATTTGTATAGTGGTGTGTAGTACTAGAAACAGCAGAAAACAGCAATAACAACCATAATAATAACAGTAACACGTTAATATACACATACATATTAATAATATATATGTATGTATATACATAATTTATTTAAATACATATCATAAAAAAAATTTTTTTCTTTTTTTTTTATTTAGAAAATTAGGACAGGAATGGGTTTCCTTTTATACTTGAAGGAATAATTTAGATCACTGTGGTGTTCTTTTTTTTTTTTTTTATTACATTTCATTTCTTTCTTCATTTTAATATTAAAATTATATGTACACTACACACTGTATTTATTTATTTATATACATATACAATTATTACATATCTAGATTATTTACGGTTATACAGAGAGAAAAGAAACAAAAAATGCCTTACAGCATTTAAAACGAACACAGCCGTCATTCAACAACAACAAAAAAAAAAAAATTATATATAAAGATTCTTTTTAGCTAAACATTAAATATTCAAACAGCTTGAGAATAAGAGCAAGAATGAAAATTTATTAATATAAATAATACATAAGAGTAAAAAAGATAGCACATCATTTTTAACATAATATAATAGAAAAGAAGAGAAATGCTGTATAGTGATATTTTAGTTAATACTGGCGCAGGAGGGTTAAATATGGTTCAAGAACTTATAAAATAAAATAAAAAAAAAAATAAAAAAAGGAAAATGAACTGAATCATCTAATTTGCCAAGAAGAAAACAATTTTGTTTTCAATTTTTATTATTTTTTTTTTTTTTGTTTGCTTTTTGCTTTTAATTTTACATTAAGTTGAGAGTTGGAAGTGAATTAGCACCAAGGTTTGAGGTGAATTAAAAAATAACAACAACAATAATTTGTTCAAAATTAAAAAAAAAATAAAAAATAAAAAAGTTAAAAAAATAACAAGCACAATATAATAATAACAAATTTTCTTGCTTTAAGGTACTAAATTTTCTTTTTTATTACGGTATTATAAAGGTATACAAGTACATATTATATAAAAATCTTAGGTACAATAAATAAGTAAAAGAAGAAAAAAAAAAAAGTAAATATAATAAATACAAATAAATAAAAAAAAAAAAATCTTCACAGAATAATTTCATTGCACTCTTTACTATACTAACTCCACTATACTTATACTTTGTACAACTCAATGGGATAAGGCGATGGATGCTTCATAAAAAAAAGGAAAAGTTTAGTTTTTTTTTCTTTCTTTTCTTATGAAAAAGATGGAAATAAAAGGAAAAAACAATATGTACTTTCATATTATATTGTACAGAACTACAGACTGTCCCCAAAAAAAAAAAATCAATTTTAATATTTACTTAAATAAAATTCACTTTTCTTTGTTGATCCGATCTTCTGATAATTGAAAATTACAATATACCTAAATTTTGATTAGAATTATATAATAAAATAAATTCAAATATCCACCAGGACATAGTGGAACAGCTTTTAATTTTGACAATTCGTATAGCTTTTTCAATTTTAAGAAAATGTTTAGAATATGCATTATGATTTTGCTGAAAAAGTATTGACATACAAAAATGTTTTTTTTTTTTTTTTAATAAAAACAATAAGAATCCTGGTAATAATTTTAAAGATATTCTATATTTCATAAATAATTTAAAGGAAATAAATTGTATCAATAAATTATATTTAATGAGTCAAAAGAAGGTGGTGATAGTGATGATGGTGTTGGTGGTGGTTTATGTTAAAAATTAAATTCAATAATATTATTGAAACACCCTCTTCATATATTATACATATTGATATAAATAATAAGAAAATCTTCATTTTTATTTTCTAAAAACCTTAATATATACATTTATTTATTTCTTTTTATTTTATAAACATAGTTATATTATACCGTCATAAATTTTACAAGTTATATTAGAAAATATATGTACCATTTAACAAGAATACATAATTAAAATAAATACATAATATAATATATATACAAAAAAAAAAAAAAAAAAGCGAACACAACTTTTTCGATTTTTCTTTTACAATAATAATTTGTTCCGCACTATACGTACCTTTCCTACCCTAGTTATAGTTTTTTTTTTTTTTCCTCAAAATCCCACACATCATTTGCTTCTTATTTTCTCTTATATTAATTTTCTTATGCAATGCAGCATTTAACATTATGGAAATGGAGAAAAAAACAAAAAAAACTATAAAATTCTCTCTCTTGGGTAATTTTAAAACGATATTTAAAACTTTTTTTTATTTTTATTTCTATCTCTCTCCTCCTCCTCCACTTTTTCAATCTCTACATTAAAATCATTATATGTATTATTGTATTATACTCCTCCTTTTTTAAATCTCATGAGGAATTTTTATTTATTTTTTTTTTTTTTTTGTTTTCTTTCTTCTTTTTTTTTTTCATTTTCTTTTAACACATACGAATGTAAATTGGAAGAAAATTTGTTATTATATGGTAATTAAATTTTATTAATACTCAATGACTTAAATTGATTTTCCTGAAAATCGTTTGGTAAATCCTTGTTATTGCTGTTTTTGTTAATGTGTATGTTGTTGTTGTTGTTGTTGTTTTTCTTATTATTATTGCTGTTATTTTTATTATCGTTGTTAGATTTTTAGTGACAGATGATGAATAATTGAAAAATAAAATGAAATGAAAATAAAATGTACTTATACACTTATTAAGAACAAGGATATAAGAAAAATGAACTGAGGAGTGTGAGTAAAAAAAAAAAAAAAAATAATAATAAAAAAAAAAAAGTTAAGAGAAAAAAAATGTTCTGAATAATTGATTAACTTAAAATTTAACATTTTAACATACAAATAAGAAAGGTATATTAAAATATATTGTATACTTATATATTAAATCCATATGAATGGTAATTATATATATACAGTGTACTACAAAATTGTAACAACATTTATCTTTTTACCATATTATTAAATTACTGATAAAAATAAAATTTATTTTCGAATTAAGTAAACTTTTATTAATTTGATAAAAAGGCGGAATAGAAGGTAAATTAGATTAATATAGCTCTTCCTTAAAATGTAAAAAAAATAAAATATGTATATTGAATTTTAAACAAATATATAAATTTTAAATTAATAATTTTTAGTTTCAATCGCTGAATCATCCACTCTTTAGGGTTGTTTTACTTGTGATTTTTAATTTGAAAAATATTTAAAATAATTTTATTTAAAAAACACTTATGGTTTTACTGCTTCAATTATAATAAGTATAATATAAATACATTTCAACTCATTTTAGCGCAATAAATTTCTATTGTACAAAATTTAAAAGAAATTTTTTGAATTTAAATTTCAAATCTTAGATCATAATTTGTTTAAGATTTTAATGCTCGGCCAATCACTCTACATTTGTTCGGTCAATACGCTATATACATTTAGAACTTAAACGTACACTCCTCCATCTATCTTTCTAATAGATTTATTATATATATCATTTAAATCTTTTCACCATCTTTTTCTAGTCAACAAAACAATAAAGAAAATTAATAGAAAAGTACAATAGAAAAATAGAGAAGTAATTTTTTAACTTACTTCAATATTTCAAAAGTAAGATTTCAAAAAATTTATTACAATTGATTTTGCATTGAATATGAGAATAGGTTATATGATTTTTATTTTACAAAAGACTGTATTTGGTACTTTAATAGAAGGTACCAATTTAATATTCACAAATGTGTTTTAGCTTCACGAACTAAAACCCGAACGACCTAAGATCCATAAACAGAAAATAACTAATAAAGTATGAACTAAAGCCTTTTATTTTACATAACTGAATTAATAGGTCCACATGAAATAAACCAATACCTAAAAAATTTGTCAGTGTTAGTTCAAAAATATCTAAAAGTTTTAAGTTTAATTTCTAAGGAAATTTTAATTTTGTACTATATTTTGACTTAAATCATTTTTCTCAATTGAATCCATTTTCTATTACAAACCAAAATTCACAATTGAGAACTTCAAAACATTTTTAAGAGCTTTATTTGTGTTATGTGTTATATTTATTACAGTTTTTGGGCTTTAATTCATGTTGACGTTAGTTCGTGCAGTCATAAATTTTATTATAAAATTGTTAAGAAAAAAGTAAATTTTTATTAAGGTATACAAAAAATATAAAAAATTCAAAAAAGAAAAAAAAAATTAACAGAAAAACTGGAAAATGGAAAAAAAATGTTCTTTATAAAATATAATTCCTTATAATACACTACAGGATAACAATAAATTTAGGAAGCAAAAAAAAAATGTTGGTCGTGTTTTGTTGCTTCCAGTTATTTATTTTATATTATACACATATAAATTTCTACTTTTTTTTTTTTTTTTTTTGTTAAAAAAAATAAAATTTATGTTTATATAAACTTTTTTTTTTTTTTTATGACTATAATACTTAAATGAATATAAAAATTTATTTGATAATAAAAAAAAAATTTTTTTTTTTGTAAAGATTCTTAAAAGATTTTTCTAGTTTTTCTTTTATTGGAAAATATTTTTCATATATATAAAAACTGTGTGTGTATGAATGTATGGTTTTAATATCATATGAAAGTAAACGTAACATATACAAATTGTGATATCATTTTCTTTAGATTTTTTGTTTTCTTGTTTTGACAAAATGTGTTAAATTAATTCGATATACATAATTGAATTCTAATTTTTGTTAATGCCTCCATTGTATACTTGTTAATATGGAAGTTGTTAATTTAAATTATGAGATTTTAATGCCAGCTGTTGTATTTGATTGATGGATTAGATATTAACTAATTAAATACTAACAATGAAATCAATTTTAAATAAAAAATAAAAATAAAATGTTAAAAATACAGAACTTTTTAATTAACTTTTTAATAACAAAGATCTCATTTTTATTAAAAGATTGATTTTTTAAATAGAAATTCATTTTTACCACTTTAATTATTCATAATTTCGTTTTAATAAAAGTTCAGAAAAGTCTTTTAAAAATTAACAAAGAATATTGAATAATATATGAATAAATTTATTTGATAATTAAAATAATTAATGAAAATAAACTTTATAATACTTAGTTATTGAGTATTTAAAAAATAAAATTTATAATTCATATCCTTTAAATTAAGTTTTATTTTAAATATGATTAAATATCTATCTGTAATCTGTAATAAACATTTCTGAGCATTAGAAGCATAATTTATACCTAATTTTATTTAATTTATATAGATAATATAAAAGATTTTTGGACCATTTTCAGAGGGTGTAAACTTTTCTAACATATATATTTATATATAGATGAACATCATTAATATATAAAAAATCAACGAAAAAATTTTAAAACAAAACCGTAAAAATAAAATTAAACCGCACCAGACAACTTAAAACAATTAATTCTAATTAATAATTATTTTTTTTTTTTTATATTTCAAAATAAAATTAAAACAATTAAAAAATCTTCATTACAAAGCATAAACAACTTTACCATAATAAATGAATAACTTATCTTTAAACAAAACAACTAACTGCTAACAATCTTTTGTTATTATTTTAAGCACGTAATTTCTTTAACATACAACAAAACTTTATATCCTGTGGAGAATAATATACTACATACATATTTATCTAAAGATAATTTATATATAATAATTGCTACTCTTCTTTATTATGTCTACTTCTGTTACAATTTGTATTTTTTATTTTTTATACAATTAAATACTTTAAAAATCCTTACATTAAATATTTTAGAATTATATAAAGTTATGTATAAGTATGTATATAAAAATATATATTTTTTAAATCCATTTGAATAGTTTCTTTTTCATATAATGTAGATCTTAAAAAAATTTTATTAAAATTGACAAGATTTTAAAATAATCTTTGAAAAATTTAGTATTACAAAAAAGTTTTTTTTTTTTATAACCATTAACCACATAACAATCATTATTACCATTACTATTATTATATCCTCAAAATGTTCTCCCTTAAACATACTATACTCTACATGCCTTTTTCTCTCTTTATCCTTACGTAATAAAAATAATAAAATTCTAAACATTTCCAACTATATAATATTATTAAGGATAATAATATGGGATCAACAGTAAAATAACAAAAAAAAATAAAAAATAAATCATGTGACGGATATGCCTTTTAAAGTAAGTAATTGAGATGTGTGGCACATTTTTATTGGTGTGAAAATAATGATTCGTGAACTGTATATATAAATAGTTTTAAAATACGCGACAAAATAACAAAAAAGGCAAAATAACAGCAAAGACTAGAAATGAAAGAAAAAGAAAAAAAATCAAAGAAGGAAACTAGAAATATTTAACATTCTTAAGCCTAAAAATAGACACAATTGTAATTTTTATTATAAAAATAAGTATATGTAACGTATTTCGACACAAGTTAACACAAAAAAAAAAAAAAAAAATACCCTAAAAAGTTAAACATTCAGATACTACTTACTAAGGGGTCAGCAACCCCTCCTAATAAAATTAAAGAATAAAAAATCCTTATAATGTAAACAGAACAAAAGAGAAAAAATTAATCACTTTAAAATATTACTATACATTTTATGTATACAATTTTTTCTCCCCTTGTTTCTCTTTGTTTCTTATCATTAGTCATTACTCATTATTACTTAAATTTTTTTTTTTTTGGAGTCGTGTAGTGTTGTAGTAATGTAGTAAATAATTTGATGGCTGTTTATAAACTTTATAAAAGAAAAAAGAAAAAAAATTTAAATTCCAAAATTTTTACAATATATGAATATATACATAAGAAATAATAAAAATATCCTTAAAAAAGATTAGAAACTATACAGAAAAAAAAAAAAAAAATTGAGAGGGTAAGAATGAAAGAGAATAAGAGAAAGAAAAGGCATAATAAATGACAGAAAAAAATAAAAAATAAAAGACATTTACACTACAGTATGTAAACAATGAATAAAAAAAATTCAAGAGAGGAAAATTGATTGTGTCAAAAAAGACTTTTTTTTTTTCTTTTTCTTCCTTGGGAAATTATTATTATTTCATTTTGGGGAGTGTCAAATTACATGGGAAATTAGCACTTTTTAAACGCTCTTTTAGAAAAGAATAATAATAATCATAAAAAAAAAACAAAAAAAAAAATCAACCCACAAAAGAATAAAAAAAAAAAGTTAATATAAGGTCGAAAATTTAAGTGTTTTAAAAAATTTGTAAAATAAAGAAATAAAATCTTTCTTTTACAAAAAAAATTAAAACATTATTTATGCTCTAACAACTGTCATTTTGATTTTGATTTAGAATTTTGTTTCCTTTTTGTTTATATTTGTTTTTAAGTGTTTATGTGTAAGTGTTATTTAAAAGAGGGACTTAAGAAAAAAAAAAATTAATATTTATTTAATTCTTATGTAAACTTATCAATGTGTTTGAATTGTAAAATTTTTTTAATACTTTGTTATTTATAACATTAAAAAAAATGATTAATGAAGGTATTCATTCTCCTTTTTATATTGATTTTATTTTGAAAATTTAGAATTATTATTTTTTTTATAGAATGATGATCAAACTTAGGGTTACATATTTTTCTTAATTAAATTGTTAGATCCTTGTTAAGTGCTGTACACATTTATTTATATTTTTTTATTTTATAAAAAGAAAAAATGTATTTGATGATTATTCATTCTTTTATTAGCTGGTAAAGTATAGTACTTAATCAAATATGTATAACATTTATTCCTAATTCAAAGAAATAAAATATGAACAAAGTATGTAAAGAGTATTACATATAAGAAGTTTAATTGATTTCAAAAACAGTAATAACTTATGCTAAATTCTACTGCCGAGTAATCAACGGCTTAGTGAAACAAATGAATCCAGAAACTCAAGAAAAGAAGAACTCGTACAGCTCAAACTATGAGTTACCTCAACATTTGAGTTTAAATTGAGTTTTGAGTTGAGCTTTGCATTTGAGTTCTCTCTTTTACAACTGATGCTCTTAGAAGCGAATTAAAAAATAAATGAAAAGTGACAAAAAAAATTTTTTAATTAGAAGTTATTTGCTAATTTCGCATTATTGATATTTTTCAAAAACCAATTAATATAGAAGGAAACAATAAAAATTTATATATTTTTCCAAATTACCAGTATTTTAAAGAATAAAAGCAAAAAACAAAATTTGACCTGTCAAAAAGAAGACGACTCAAAAACTGAAATATAAAAAAAAGAGTAGTAACACAAACAGTTTAAAAATTTTACAGTTCTAAATCAATTTTTATTCAAATTTGCTAAATCAATGTTTGTAAACAAATTGTTAACTTTAAAAGTATAACGATTTATACTTTATATTTATGATTTAATACAATTCTAAAATTTACTTAAACAATTTTACTAACCATCAACTGTAAATTTTTCAAATTTTATTAAAAATACAAATCATAATCAGAAAATTTTATTACAATTTTTCTTCAAATCTTATAAATTTTCTTTTTAAAATTTTTTACAAGTTTTAAATTGTATATACATACATAATTCGAAAATTTGTAAAATTGAGTTTTTATTATTTAAAAGAAAAGATCCGCTACAATATCTTTAACTATAAAAAATAAAACAAAGAAAATTCAACCAAATAAATAAAAATAGTCAACCAAATTCCAGAATGACTAATTCGAAATATTTTCAATTCTATTTCCCATAAGAATAGCAGTAATAAAATAAAATAAACAACAGTATAAAAAAATATTTAAATTAAATATTTGAAAAATTTTTCATTAACTTCACTTAGCTGGTACAAGATATTTTTTCCGTTTTTTTTTTTTTTTTTGTATAGAAATACCAACCTTCAATATGCAGAAAAACTTTTCTTTAACAGAAAACAAAAAAAAAAAAAAACCAAAAAATTGTTATATTACTTCTTTCCTCTCTTTCGTTACTTTTTAAATTTCCATTTTTCATCTTGGAATTTTCATTTTCTATCATCATTTTCCGTTTCTAAATTACTGTTATTTGGAACGCGGAAAAAGTTTAAAATTCTTTACCTTTTTTTCTTTTATGTGATTTTCTTTATTTTTTGTTTGTTTATTTTTTTTTTTAAATTATCCACCCCTATTTTCTACTAAATCATACCCAATCTGAACATAACCATCTATTATCAATATATAGTCAACCATCTATTATATATATGTAAATATGTACTTTGTTATTGAAGATATATGAGAAAAATGGAAATAAATCGTTTTTCCGTACAAGTTAAGTGAAAATATGATGAGTAAGGAAAAATGGTTATAGGGGTAGTAAGAGACAATAAAATAGAGATGGAGAAGGTAATAAAAAAAAAAAAAAAAGTCATAAAAGGCCAAAACAAATATTTCAAAAATGTGACTGCATTATTTGAGGAATTAGAAGAAATATTTAAAGGAAAATGTGCAATTTCTTTTTTTCTTTTTGATTTTATTTTTGCAAGGTTTCATAACCAATACGTTAAATTATAAAAATTCATATTGAATATTTACAAAGAAATGTGCAAAAGAGAAAGAAAGTAAGAAAAAATAAAATAAATAAGAATGCTAAAAGAAAATTTTTTTTTTGTAATTTAATATATGTAAGAGAATAAAACAAAAAATAATTTTTATAAAATTTTACAAAGCGTTTAATGTTTTTTTTTTTTTATACAAGTTTTTTCATAACAAGTATATTGAATTTTATGGCGCTTGACATAAAGGAAAATAAAAATAAAAATTTTTTTTTTTTTTTGGTTGTAAGAAAATATTAAAAGGTTTTTTTTTTTTTTAAGAAGTTTTCCTCAATTCAAATATAAACACGTATATATTCAGATATTATTATATTATATTTATGTAAATATTTTTTATTATATTTTTATGAATCTTTTTCGGTATATACATGATAATTTGATGTTATGAAAACAAATAACTTAAAAGTTACTTTTAATATGGTTTTTTTTTTTTTTTTTAAGTTTTTAAAATTTTATTTATTATATACATAATTTATTTAAGAAATATATGTTTAAAAGACTTTTTTTTTTATTAATGAATTATACAAACAATTTAAAATAGGTAATTTAATGTAAATTTTGAAGATTTTAAAGTCAACTTACTAAAAAAATGTGGTTACTGTAATTCTCCTTGCGCGATAAATTAAAAAAAAAACAAATACAACAGTGGGTTAATCCTTAATTGCACACCATGAACTGTACACTTTATATGAAACTATGAAGTAAGGTATTATTCATTCGAAACAATGAATAAAACGTAAAAAACAAATTAAGGCTCTCTATATATACATTTTTAAATGACTAAAAATTAAATTAAATAAAAACTTTGAATGAAAAATTGTTTAGAAGTATAATAATATGCTGTATTCCAAATATATAGTACAAGTACAATACAACAGATTTTCCCCAAAAAAACGAACTTGTCAATTTCGATGATTACTTAAGAAAACTTTTACTTGAATCATCGTACACAAAAAAAATGGAAACAAATTTTTTATGGCGATTCTATATACTGTTTTTTCTATTTTCAAAAATAGGATATAATAAACTAAATATCTTTTCTCACAAACTAAATAACATTTTAAAAATCAGATCTAAACACAACCAACCAATATTTAATTAAATTGTAACCAAGAAAAACAAACCTATTTTTTATAATATTTAAAATATTTTTAATTTTTTTTTTAACCAAAATCAAAAATAAAATCTATTAGATAAAACTTTAAACTTAGATACTTATGTTCGAATTTTAAAAAATATTTAAAAAAAAAATACTACACTTACTTGCAAAATACTTTATACTACATAAATAAATGTTTCTAAAATTTATATTCAATTATTATATCTTTTTAATTTTCTATGTCACTTAATCTTAATTAAATAATAAATATAATGTAATAATTACAAAAAAAAAAAAACTACAAAAACAAATACAATTTTTTTATTTTTTTTTATTTTTTATAATTCATGACAAACTAAAGTTCCAATTAAATTTCAATTAATTTAAGTACTCACTTATAAATTAATTTTTTATGTTAAAAAGGTATAATATACAAACTTTCAAAAAATTTTCTGATTACTTTATTTATGTAAACATTAATCAATCTCTAAAT
This sequence comes from Poecilobothrus nobilitatus, assembly GCA_947095535.1. Taxonomy (NCBI): domain Eukaryota; kingdom Metazoa; phylum Arthropoda; class Insecta; order Diptera; family Dolichopodidae; genus Poecilobothrus; species Poecilobothrus nobilitatus. Next base: position 13,453,445 of record OX352773.1, on the reverse strand, counting down.
GCATGTATATACAAACATAATATACATGATATAATATAAATGTACAGAGTAAATCAAAAATAATTTAACTATTTTAATACTTTTGTATAATTTTCAAATAAACCGTTATTTATTCAAGATTCAATTAAATGTCGAGACATAATGAAATATTTTTTTTATAAACATTCACACTCAACTCTAAACACACAAAACTGTGTTTTTTGTGTGTATTAAAATCTTGTATTACAATTTACAATCAAAGTGTTTCGTCAATTTTCATTATCTATTAATCTAAATTTTATAAAATTTGTAAAAATTCACAATGTAACCAATGGTACAAAAAAAAAAAACATAATGTAATTGGCAAAACTAAAGATCACTATGGTCTATGTCTCTTTTTTATTTAACCACCGATTTCTCAAATAATTGATTTAAAGGAAAATAGATAGAAAGAAATTGTTAGAAAATTGATGGAAATTGACAGAAATTGGTGAATTGCAAAAAAATAAAAACAAATTATGAAAAGAAATGAAAAAGTCAACACAGTGTTAGATTTAGACGAACTTTCAAGGAGAAATGAAAAAAATTATGGATTCAAATAGGATTCTACTTCACAATAATACTGAAACGATTAATGAACTTAAAAATGCAAAAAAACTCAAAAGGAATGTCAACGTTTGATCAAGAATATAACCAAACACATTGAAGATAATGTTATTAGACCATTCAGAGAAATGATATTTAAAAATTAAGAAATATTTAAATTACATATTTACAAAAAAAAAAAAAAAAACAATTCTTTCAATATAAAAATTATTAAAAGATTTTTGTTCTACCCTGTATGTTTTATATATGTATATGTATATTATTGTTTGTGTATAAATAAATTGATTTCCCTTAAGTTGATTATAATAATTTAATATCCTCAAAATTTACAACATTTTATACATATAATTTAATATACACTATTTATATTTTTATTTTTGATATTAAATACTTTTCCTTTACTATTTATTTTTTTTTGTCTCTGTCTCTCTCATTCCTTTTTATTTATTATATTATTATTATTATTATTTTTTTTTTTTTTTTTTATAACGTAAGTAATTTGATCCTTGAAATTAGTTTAACTTCATAATAATCTAGAGAAAAAAATAAAATAAAAAAAAAAAACATAACCAACATTTCAAATATGCTGGATGGATATGATTGTTATATTTTGTTATTTTAACTATACATATATGTATATAGTTTATTCTTATTTATATTTATATTTAGCCCGCAGGATTTTTATGTAGATATAGTATACATATTTGATATAGATATTATCAATATTTATATAAAAATCTATAAAAATCTATAAAAACGTTAATGTTTAGAAAATAAAAATGAAATTCAAAAATATGAGAATAAAATAATAAAAAAAAAACCTGAAATAAAACAATAACACTTATATCCTTAGGCGCAAGGATATTCTTCCTATATTGTTTTTTTTTTTGTTTTTCTTTGTTATTTAAATTAATACTGGGTGTTTTTTTAGGTTTTCATAAATTTTGTAATATGATTTTTGGAATGAGTCTATAACAATAAATATATAATTTAAAAAAAAAAAAAGAATATAAAGTTATTTAGGGGCCTCTGTGATGTTGTGGTTAAACATGTGACTTATTAACCGAGGAAGTGCAGGTTCAAATCCTGTACAGGTAGCAAGTTTTTTTTTTTTTTTAATTGGTAACAAATTCCCCTTGCTTCCAAAATATAGTGAATAGATACTATACTAGATAAATATGAATGAGATAAATATAATTATTTAGATACTAACGATAATTAGTTTGAAGATTAATTAAAGAATTGATGCTGTAAATTTGAATACTGTCATATTAAATATTTACCGAAGAAATTTGTTATGAAAAAATGAATTTATGTTCAAGAGTCGAAACTAGAAAATAGATAACTAAAATGGCAAGGTATATGGGCTGAGATTAGACTTAATTGAAAATTAAAGTAAAACATTTAAATTATCTTAAAAAGTAGTTAAATTTTCTATATTTTATAAGTGTGTATGCATGTATTTATAAAATTAAGATATTATCCATTAATTTTTCAGTACAGAAGCATTTTGGTAACAATAGCAACTAATTGAATTTTCAAAAATTTTGAAAAAAGAAATATAAACACACTGTATATTAAATTTTATTGTTATAATAATATAATGTATATATAAATATTAAGGACGTATTATTAAAAAAAAAAAAAAAAAACTTTTTCCTTTTTTTTTTTTTGTTTTTCCAAAAGAAAAAAAGGAAATTGATTCTATTAACCAGCATTATTGACAGTTACTTCCTTATGCCTTCCGATCACGTTATTATAATTTACTTTCTATATTATTTTCCCTCATTTATTGTTTTGATAAGTAAATGATGTTGTGTGTGTTTATATTAGTTCTATAATTTTGATCTTTTGTTATTGTTGTTGTTGATTCTAACTGACTTTCTAATACTTAAGTTTACTTTTTTTTTTTTTTTTCATGTTATATGTTATATTCATTGATTGCCTATTTAGTTCCGGAAATGTGCTTATAAATTTCTATTCCTTGTTTTTTTTTTTTTTTTTTACATATTATTATATAATGGTATGAAGAAAATAACAAAAATAAAATCATACACCTACACATTCATAAAAATAAAATAATAATACTCATAGTATAATATGTTAGTTAGTATTTAGGCGAAGAAGTAAATATAAATAATATGTAAGTAAGTATAAAAGGAAAAAAAAAAATGAATAGAATTAATAGTAGAATTTTATCAATTGGTAAAAGTTGAGGTGGGCATACATAGAATATGAATAGATTGGAATGAAATTGAAAAGAGAAGTAAATACCGTTATGAAGAAGAATATAACTACCCTTGTGTCTTTATTATAAAAAAAAAAAATAAAATAAAATAAAATTATAAGTAATGTATAATAGGAATATTATAAGCGGAAAATCGTTGTAATGTAAGTTTGAGTATATGTTTTCCGTTATGGTTTTTTTTTATTGTTGTTTTTGTTTTTTCTTTTTAAATTGTTGGTTTGGTTCGTTGGTTATGTTTAGTGAAATATTTAAAAAAAAAAAAAAAATAAAATAAAATGAATAAATGTTAAAGCAAATTGAAATGTTTTCCTTCTTTAACAAATTGTTTTGAATTTTGTGTTTTTTTTTTTGTATTCCTTATTCTTTTTATGTTACAAACAGTTTTGAATTTATATATTTAATGTTTTTTTTCTTTTTTATTCTTTTCTTTACTTTCTTATATTGTATATTGTAATCTTTTTTTTTCTTTCTTTTGATGTATGTAAGTATTTGTTGATTTGTTATTTCGTCCTTTTTAACAGTTTATTATCCTTGCTAAACCACATTGTTTGATTTGATAATAATAATATTTCGTTTTTTGTTTTATTTTTATTTCGTTTCAATAAAATCAAAATAAAAAATAATAATATTAAATTTTTTCTTTACTTTTTTTTTTTGATTTTCAATACCGTATCCGTTTTACATGTAGGTATTATTAATAAAGGCAATTTATTCGTCAATTTGCACGTTATTATAATCAAATACACGAACATTTATAATAATATTATATAACTATGTATATATATATATATATATATATATTATATAAATAATATATATAAAAATATATATAAATATTACATAGGTAATATTTTATTGTATAATAAAGCAACATTGTATACAGTAATACATATTACAGTTTTTATAATTACGGTAAATGATTACGTGCAAAAAAAATTTTAAATTGTAATAAAAGGATATTTTTTTTTGAAAATAAATAGTTAGTGAAAATTTGATATTTTATAAAATCATTTTGAATGAAATTGAATGATACATATTTAAATCTAATTTGGATTTGAATGGAAAAACAACAAAAAAACAAAAATCGATTGAAATGACACAATCGCACTAAAGTATGTACGTATATATTTAAATTTTTATATTAAAAATTTGGAGATAATTTAAGAAATCGAAATTTTACATAATTTTGATTTAATTATTTTAGATAAAAACGAGGAAGAGTGCAGTAGAGTAGAATGTGTTAACTCTGGAATACCCGTATGAATGTAATATATCCTGTTTCTATAAAACTTGATCATCTTTTAAAAACATTCAGATGTTTTAGTAGCGAACTACAGAGATATATTTATGTAAATTGTGGAGTTGTATGACAGTTACCTGAATCTATTGCGCCTAGCTTCATTAAGTTCCAAGAGGTGCAAGAAGTCTGAACCGGTTGCTCTAGATCAACCAAATTTTACAAAAGTTGTTGGCCTGTAACTCGACACCTTGTTACTAAATATCAGGTTGCTAGCTTCAATAGACACTGAGTTATTCTCATTTAAACGGAGAAGTTGTATGGCAGCTACCCGAACCCGCCGCACCACCACAACCAAATTTTACAGAAGTTGTTGCCATAAAACTTGATCATCATTTGCAAAATTTCAGAAACCTAGCTTGAATAGATACTGAGTTATTTCTATATAAAGATAGAAGTTGTATGGCAGCTACTCAAACCCGCCGTCCGAAAATGTTGGATTTAAATGGATTTAAAAACTAACAATTTTGCAAAAGTGCCGTAAAAAAAATTTCAGCCTCCTAGCTCCTTTATTTTTTGAGTTATCGTGCGGACGGACGGACGAACGTACATGGCTTAATCGACTCAGAATTCGATTCTGAGCCGATCCATACCTTTGACACTATATCTAGCTCGACTCCTTTAAGGTTTCACAAACGTAATGGCAAATTTATTATACCCTTGAACATAGTTCATACGGGTATAAAAAAAAACCTAAAATTAAAGACAAAAATTATTTTTATTAAAGAATAACGCGAAATCCGTTTTTCGTTAAGATTCAGAAAATTAAATAATAACGAAAGAGAATATATGTACATATATATATTCACATGGTAATATGTACTAACGCTAATGTATTAATGCTAACGTATTTTAAAAAGACTTACAATAATGACAACAACCTGTTTGAAAATTAATTTGAAACAATATCTAGAATCAGAAGTTTATTTTTACTTTCAAGGCATATAAACGAAGAATGTTAAAGTTCCGACCTGTATATTTCAAAAGAATAATAAAGGATTATACATAAAATTGAATTTTATGTAAGCATAATGTTTGGAAAAGGTCAAAATAAATACACATATATGGACCTATGAATAACTTCATGTATATGAATATAATCAAGTACACGAAGTTATTCATAGATCCATATATTATGTAAATGTTACTATATTTTTGCCTACTTTGTATATGTGCCTACTTATAATAGATATTATTAAATTCTGCTTTGCATATTCCAATATTCCAGAAATAGGGGATTTAAGAAGAAGACAATGAAAATTTAATAAGAAAATTGATAATATTAATTTTTATGATAATGAATTTAAAAAAAAAAACGCTCAAAAGAAACATACATATAAAAAATTGTTTGAATTGACGGCAGCACAAACTTTAAAATAAAATTACTAAATATTGTGATAAAAAACATAACATTAATAAACGTTGATTTGTGGTGCAAATCAATTTAATTATCAATACAAAATTATTGTAGCTATATTTATACACATATATATGTATAATAATGTGTAATATGTATATAAACATATAATATAACTTGTACATACATAGTAATGTTTAATACAAATTAATACATTATAATTTTTTTACCAACCTATAGGTATAAAGTTTTTATTTTCTGTATATATTTTTAAGAAATACAAAAAAAAAAAATAAATAAATTAAAATTCAACAGGATATAAAAAGAAAAAGGAAACAACATTTTATTTTATAACAGTTAAAATTTTATGAAAATAAAAAAAGAAAAGAAAAAAACAAAAGTGAAATTCAACCAATTTTAATCGAAAATATTTAACAGAAAACTCACCACAAATCGGAATTGGAGCGTGAAGGCTCGGTAATCCTCTTGGTATCCACTCCATTGTTTTATTTTTGTTTTTTTATTTTATATATATATATTTTTTTATTTTTTATTTTTTTTTCTTAATGTTATTCAGTTTATTTTCAAATTATTTTAATTGTATATAAATTTATAACCACATACATATATTACATGTGCATATATATATAATTTTCATATTTATTATTACAAAGTTCCTATGATAATATGAAATATGTACCTACATATATACATAAAATTTAACTATATAAAATATTTTTTAGCATTTGTTTTTAAAATATTATTCATGAGAAAAATCAAATTTACTTTTCAAATTTATTTTTTTTTGTTTTTAATCCAATTTTCTGGATGAGTTATACATTATTTATAGATATTATAACAGTAGACAGAAAAAAAAAAAAACACAGTATTAAAAAGACAAATAAATTAAATAAAACTCTCAATCAACTTTATTCAAAAAATTTTGTATATACATATACATACATAATATGTCTATATTATTTATTTATATTTATATTTATTAAAAATTTACTGTTGTTTATTTTTTCTGTTTTTAATTTGTTTTTTTTTTTTTTTTTTTTTAAATGTAATTATAGCGGTTTAACTTAACAGGATTATTTATGCCATTATATGTATAATAAATGCAGCATGTAAATATAAAATCAAATTACTTATATATTTTTGCATGATTAAAGTGATTTTAATATATTATGTATGTGTATATGTATGTATACTACATACAACTAATATAGAATAATAATCACTTACTTTTATTTTTCTCTATATATTAATATTTCTAATAATACCGTTATATTTATGTTTTTATTTAAAATAACATGACGTGTTAAATAGAATTTAAATAAACAATGAAACACTTTTAAAAGTAATGAATAATAATCTTTTAAAATTGTGCACTTAAATCTTTTACAAAAGTTGTTATTTATAATACCTACATATATATGTATATGTATATAAATAATTATTAAATATACATATAGTATATACACCTTAAGTATGTGTAATAAATAATATTGTTTGTAATACCTATTTAGTTTTTAAATTTTCATCATTGTTTTGAAAACACTTGTTAATTTTTTGAATCACCTTTTAAAAATCAGTTAAAAATAAAGTTGAATTGAATTTTTAAATTTTTGAAAGTTAATATAATTTTTGATTTTATAAATTTTAATAAAAAAAAGATATTTGTAGGTATCCCTTTTATTATTGTTTTATTAATTTAGGTATTTAATTATCGTTTTTTTATTTGTTTTTATTGGTTTTAAATTAATATTTTTAATATGTTTTTAATTTAATTTGCAAAAAATTGAACCACTTTAACTTTTTTTTTATTTACAAAAAAAAAAAATAAAATGAGAAGAATTTTAATATTTTTAAATAATTATCACATTATAAATATAAATTATTTTCAAAAAATTTAATTAAAATTTAATATAACACTTTCAATTTTTAAAATAATTTTTTTTTTTAATAATTTAATAAATACATAATAAACCAAATCGTAAAAAATATGTATATAAGAAATCTATAATTATAATTTAGTAGTTTTCAGCCACACACTACCTATTATGAATTCCGTTTCAAGTTTTGAACATCAGTAACTACATATTTTTGACGATTTTTCTACTACCTATAAAACCTATACATAATATTAATAATAAAACATAAACAACACATTTATAATATTTACATTACAGTAGTATGGTACCTACGATAGTCGGTAGTAGTAAACAAAACGTACACAACAGAACAGAATAACAAAAAAAAACACAAAATTATAAGAGACATTCTCACTTACTCTCTATAAAATTGTGTATTCTTTTTTACCTCTCGAGTTTCAAGTCTCGACTCGACTCGACATCACATCAACGGCTCAACTATTCTTTGGCTAGATGTGTGTAATGTACTTTAACTTATGCATGTATGTATAAAGAAAAAAATTTAAAAATTGATAAAAATCATCATTTATCACAATATTTATTGAAATTTTAAATAATGATGAACGATATTGATCTGATTATTGATTAATAATCAATATGTATCTAAGTATGTACATGTATGATCAGCGGGCAGAGTCTCTTTAAAATTCAAATATATAATTGTTTTGGTTTTTTACTTTTCTATTAAATTGTTGCATTTATGCATGAATGTTTGTATATTATTTGAAGCGATTAGAAAACTTTTCTAATTGTATTCTTTTTTGAAATCAATTTCTTCTCATATAAGTAGGTACTTAAATTTTTGGTATACAGCATTTCTTACAAGCAGTACTTTAGCAGTTCTGCGTTTTGCTTTCTCATTTTTTACGGATTGTACTTTTTCTATAAATTTAATTTTTCTAAACTGCTACTGCTACTATTATATGAATTGGGATTCAACATAGAATTTGACTACACATTAACAGGGGCCCCTAGAATAGATATAATTTTATAAAGACATTGTTTTTATATATGTATATACAAACATTTAAAGTTTTCCTGATTATTATATTAATAACAGTCAAAAATATTCCATTGTTATTTTAAAGGATCAGTTTAATAGAGGAATATAGTAAAAGTAAAGAACAATATTTGAAACGAGGAAGAGTGTAGAATAGACTGTGTCAACTCAAGGAACCCGTATGCCGTTTCAATAAAACTTGATAATCAATAATATATAATATATCAATAAAACTTAATAATAAATAAAATTAAATTTCAGATATTTTACTTAATAAAGTACCCTTAAATGTAAATTATACAAGGGTATAAGATATACATATGTAAATTTTTGAGATATATGACAATTACTGGATTCCTTGAAGAAATCACATTTTATCTTCGTTACCTCGAAAAAGTCACATTTTGCAGAATTTACTGCCATAAAAAGCTTGATCATCTTTTACAAGATTTCAGATATAGCTAGCTTTCATAGACACTTAGTTATTTTTATATAAAGAAGTATGGCAGCTATCCGAATCTGCCCCGTCCGGCCCAACTTGATTGTAATAGTGAAACTAGCAATTTTACAAAAGTGACGTGCTAAAAAGCTTTTTTATTTTTTGAGTTATTGTGCTGACTATCGGACAAACGTACATATCATAATCGACTCAAAATTCAATTATGATTCGATTCATACACTTGAGTCTATATCCAGTTCGGCTTCTTTAAGGAGTCACAAACGTAAAGGCAAACTTATTATATTCAGTTAATATAGGATAACAAATTATGATTTACAAATTTTACATTTGTTTGATTAATTAAGTTTATATTAAAACAAATCTTGTATTTTAGTTTACTACTCATGCCCATAACCTAAGTATCGAAAACGGCTAATGAAATAAATGCAAAAACTCAGATACTAATGATATAAGTGTAAAGTTTTTTAATTTTTTGTTTTTATTTATTATTCATTAATATTCTCGAATACATAGCAGAGCTGTGAGTCTAAAAGTCAAAAAAGGTCTTCTAAAAACTATACATTTAAAATTAAAATCTAATTATTACGTACAATACTATTTACATATTATGTAGGTATTAATTATTAAAATTTGGGGATCAACATAATTTATACAATTTAATTTGATTCAAGCTGTTGTAATAAAACTAAAACAAAAAAAAAAAACATACTATCAACTTCTGTTTAGATTTTAAAGAAATTTTAAGAAATGTTTTAATAAAATATTTAATATAAAAAAGAAAAGTTAAATATTGCTTTTCCTTTTTTTTTTTTCTTATTCTTAAAACATTGAAAAATAAAAATGAAAACTTTTTTAAAATCAGGGTAATTTTCTATCTTCATTCATTTTAAAAGAGAAAATTATAAAATGTAAAAAAGAAAACAAATGACGGCTAAAATTATTAGTAACACCTCCTCTCTACTTTATTTAAACGATTTTAAATAGAATTTACCAAAGTGTAAATAAAGAAGGAAGAAAATAAAAACTAATATTTCTTTTTATAAAATTGCTTTTTTGATTCCCTTTTTCTATTTCCACTTACATTTTTCCATTTTTTTACATTTCACAATTTTCTTCTCGTTTTTTTTTTTTTTTCTCTCTCTCTTTAGAACACTTTCCACAGTTCATTAGACATGCAAATCACACTTGAGGTGTTCATAAAAAAAAAAAAAAGCGACGATACGAAAAAAAAGTGCACACAAACCTAAGTGAAAAAAAACCATTTCAGATTTAAAAAAAAAAAGTATAAATAAACTTCAATTTCAACTCAAATGCTCGTGAATTAATAATTTTTTAACGATTTCAAATAAAAGAACGAATGAAATATAAAATTAAAGAAAAAAAAAAAATTAAATGAAATGGAAGCAAAGTAAAAAATAAAAAAAAAAAAAAACATTTTAAAAAAGTAAAAAGTTAAGAAAAAAAAATGGGGAGGTAGGGAGAGGAAAAATTGAAATAAGGTGCAAAAAAAAAAAAAAAACTGGTAATAAATTAATTTTTTTTTTTTTTTGCACCATCACTTTACTTCCCTTTTCTTTACGTTATTTTAATTTGCTCAGCTTTACGCTATACTCTATCACCCATTCTCTCCTAGAATCAACGACGAAGTCTTTAAGTAATTCAAAAATGTTAAAAAGAAATTAAAAAAAAAAAAAATCGCGTTTTCCTCTTTGATAACAATTTATTCGTGTTATAAAATGTAATTTATATCCTTCATTTTTTTTTAACTACGATTCTACGATTCTTTTTTTTTTTTTTTTTTAAGTCCTTATTATTTTTATATCTTTTTTTTTTTTGGTTCTGTTTTTTTTTTATTGTATCCGCATTTTTTACTTTCTTTTACAATTTCAACTCTAATTTTTTTTTTTTTTTTACGATTTAATATTTACATAAATATTTACAACATATACATACATATATAGTTACAGAGTTTATTTAATTTTTAAATCTAAAAATATTTAAATTGAAGGTTATGTAATAAGTTGCATTCGCTATCATAAACCATAGATCAGCTGTATTGATAAAAAAAAAACATTGATTAAAATTTTAAATTAAACGATTGCATACATATTATTTATGTCGATAAATTTTACAGAGTTCGTAATTTTTGATCTGAAGGTGATTTTATTTTTCGGATATTTAAAAAAAACATCATATATGTATGTAAATAAAATGATCTCAAAAATATATTTCTTATATAATTGTTTATCTTAATATTAATTTGATCTTGTAATGTGCTTTGGTCACTACTGACGATTACTCTGTTAAGTATGAAAAATCATTCTTATATGTTGAACAAATGAATTCATATAAACTAACCCACCACTCACTAGAATAATCTATTAAGATCCTAATAATTAATAATTTCTAAAAAAAAATTTATTTTTTCTTAATGCTTTTAATTTATTTTCTTATGAAATTAATATTTCAAAAAATAAAACATTTAACACAAAAAATTCAATAACATTAAAATAATGTAGACCATATTGAATGCACTTAAGTTATTTTGACATTTTTCTCTACATGATTCTAAAGAATTATTTTTGCAAATTGAATTATTTTGCAAAAAAAAAATTTTCGTCGAAAATTTCTGTTTTAACGGCAACACTAGAAATATCCACACCACAAATAAATTCTAGAAAGAGGTTGAAAAAAAAATTGAAGATGCAAATGCAACAGTGTCTAACATAGCGCAATGACAGTTAAAACATACATACATATTAATTATTTTCTTAAATGTCAAAATAGCAACTAATCAAATTGTCTAATTGTCATACGGATATTATACAATGACACAATCGTACAAAACGTGAACTAAAAAACAATGAAACATTTAATTTTCTAAAACTGAAGTCATTTCTTTGGAATTATTCTACAAAATTTAATTATTTAATTTATTATTAATAAACTTTCAAAAAAAATGTCAAAACATTATCATTTATTCACATTTTTATTTTGTACTTATAAAAATTTTGTTATACTTAAAAACTTAAAACAAAAAAAAAAAACAAGAACCTTAAATAAAGTTAAGAACATTAGGGTAGAAAAACAAAAAAAAAAACCAAATTAAAGTATACTTAAAAATACAAACTACTATGTTAATGTAATAAAAATATAAACAAAATTATAAAAATAAAATTATTTTAGAATAAAAAAAAAAATGGCTAAATTATACTGGAAAAAAGGTAAATAAGACTTAAAAGCACGAAGGCATTTTCATATAAATTTTATATTTAAATGACTGTTAGTATTTACTTACATTTTTTTATTTTATTTATATTTTTTTTTTATGTTGTTTTCCTTTTTTATTTTGTTTTAATATTTTGTGAAAATATTCCAAAATGCAGAAACAAAAAAAAAAAACACAAATTAAAATAAAATAACAAACTAAATATATATGTATATGTATACACAGAGAATATTACAAAAAAAAAGTACATAGAAAGGGATGCGACGGCGACGACAGCGACGGCAAGTAAAGAATATTCTAAAAAAAAAAAAAAAAAAAAATTCTTTGAAACAAGATGGTCTCCTCTTAGGAGGGATATTTAAAGCTATAAAATAAAAATAAAATGATAGAGGTTTCTTAAAAAGCAAAATAATTGAAAACGTAAAAAGGAAATATTCAAAGAATATTAGAGATTTTCTTTTTTTACTTCTTCAACTTATTTAACATATATATATATATATAGGTATGTATATATAAATTATATATGTACATATTATATAGTTTCCATAATTTATACATTATATATTTTGTACATTTGTATATATTACACAATTTAAAAAAGAATATACATAGGTATATATAAAAATATTATTTTTATTTTCATTTACCTTGTCATGAACAATGAAAATTTTAAAATTTTAAAAAAACAAACGAATATTTTTATTAATGTCATTTAAAATATTTTTTATGTTGTAATCTTGTCATTGTTTTGGATTTTATTGAAAACTGAGTTAATGTGTCAGTACTAGTCTCTAAAGCTGTGGTAAATTTTTAAAACGCAAAAGAATCTATTCGACAAATGTTTGTGTTTGTCAATTCCTTTGTTTAGGTCAATTCCTTTGTTTAGGTCAATTCCTTTGCAAAATCTACAATTTAGATTCACATTCAAATCCAATCTTCCAGAATGTGCATATTATGTGCATATTATGTATTGTATATTATTTCACCTTCGATTTTTTTGCGCATCCCACACACCTTTGAAACAAACCTTAAAAAAACGTGTTAAAGCTCTAAAATTTTAATAATATCAATTTTGCTATTTTTAATTCCAATTCGAAATGAGAAATTGATTCTGAAACAATATAAGCAATTATAGCTTTAGATGTTTATAGGAAATATGACGTGAATGCGATAACAATCTTAATTATATTTTATTAAACGCAATTAGAATTATATTAAAATATAATATATAGATATATTGCAGTTCTGAACTATATACTATTAAAAATAACAAATAAATATTCAGTTTTATTCAAAAAAAAAAAAAAAAAAAAAAAAAAAACTTTAAAAGAGTCTTTATGCAGTCTTATAAAAATAAAAAAAGTTTCTAAATTTCAATAGAAAAAATAAATACTTATAAATATATTCTTTTATTGAAGTATTTTTAAAACATGAAAATATTTAAATTATTAAAATAAAAATAATATTAAATAAAAATATACGTATCTAATAACTTTTTTATTATATATAAAAAATAATGCAACTCTATATTTATTTATCATTTTTTTTTCTTTTTCTTTGAACAATTCAAAAAATTTATTTGTTTATTTTTTTTCCAATTTTAAGAAGTATTTAATTAAAAAATATATAAATATTTAAAATTGATGATAAAAAAAAAAACAAAAACTTATTTGCCAAAAAGAAAAATAAAAGGAAAATCAATAAATTCCTTCTTATAAAACTATACAATATAAAAATAATAGATACATACATTATATATATATATATATATATATATATATATATATATATACTTATTATATCTTATGCAATTTCCCATTGATTTTTTTTATTGCATTTTATTTTTCCTATTTTTTTTTTTTTTTGCCTTCTTTACCATTCGTTGTCTTCGTTTTACCAACAAATTTTTTTCAAGTTGATATTTCAATAAATTCTCTTCTTTCTTTTCTTTAAAAATTTAAAAATTTTTTTTTTTTTTTTTTTTTTGTACCCTTTACTAACATCACAAACTTTTTTGATTAATTTATACAACAGAAACTTCAAAAAGCTTTATTGGAATTACAAAAAAAAATAAATAAAAATTTTCAAACTCCCTATTTCCTCCATTTAGTTAGTTACCTACTCTCCTTGTTCAATTTACAACCACATACACAATTTTCAAAAACTAGAATATAATAACAGAAGTATTGTATTCTTTCCCAAATTAAGTTAACACAAACACAAAAACTTTACACAATAATAACATCAAAACAAATAATAAAAACTTCATAAGTTAAGGAAATAAAGTGTACAAACACCCTTACCAACTTTACCAATCATCAGTTCAAAAAAAGAAAGCCCCGAAAACAAGAAAAATCCAGAATCCTGAAAAAGGAAGTTAATTTACAGAGCTCTTATATTTTCTAGTATACATGAAAATAAATATACATACGTTTACACAATATATGCATGCACCTACATAAATATTAAATTAAGTAAGAAAAAAAAAAATCGACAGCATTTTAATAACTGAAAAGTGCACATACAATACAGATCACATTTTCAAAAATTGGATGCTATCCAATAATCTATTGCTCTCTTCTTCAGTTGTTCTTCTTCCTTATTTTTCTTATAGGTACCTACATTTTTTTTTGCATTTCTTTCTACTATTATTTCATTTATTTTTCTGCATTTCTTCTTATTTTCTCATTTTTCGTCCCATATATATTATTCTATTTCTTCCTCACTCTCTCATTTTATCTCTCTCTCTTTCATTATTTCCGGATGGTACATATCAAAAAAAAAATAAATAAAAAAGGAAATTGCATAAATATTCAATGCGCTTTCTTTTTCTTTCATTTCTTTACATCATCTAACCTAACGTTTAGTATAGTTGATGACAAATACTAATTTCGAAATTTCTGTACTCAAAATATTTTTAGTATCTATGTATCTATAACTGTATACATATATTTAAAAAAATATATATAAGTCGGTATGTAACCAGAAAAAAACAATATTTTGATCCGAGTAAAAAATGAAGAATTTGATGAAAAATAAAGATATAGAATAAAACAGTTACAGAAGAAAAAAAAAAAACAATACAAAGAGAACTGAATATTTATCTATTTTATGATAGACAAAGGTAATGATATTCATCAAAATTTTACTGTAATATAGTACCTACATATATTATAACATAATACAAGCAGACTACATATATAAATAATATTTACATTTCAATAATATTAAAATGAAAAAAAATATTTTTTTTTTTTTTGCTATGATGAAGAGAAAATAAATATTGAAAGTAAAAAAAGAAAAAAAAAAAAACAAAAACAAAAAACAGAACGATGAGAAAATATACAAACAGTTCAAAAATGATATTAATAATAATAGCTGATGATAATCATAACGATGACAGTTACACAAAATACAAAAAAAAAAAAAAAATAATATACTATATAATAAATGTTGTCCACATTAGATACAACACAGGTGATAACAACAACAAAAAAAAAAAAAAAAAAAACGGAAAGTAATATTATTTGTTATTACAACAAATGGAAAATTGAGAAAAATAACAAATTGAAGTTAGAGAAGCGCAAAAATAAAATAAACAAATAAAAACTAAACATTGAAAAGAAAAATAAATATTATTTTCCATATTTTCATAATTTTTCTTTCATCTCTAGTTTTTTTTTTTTTTTTTGAAAGAAAATGAAATGTACAAATATACCATTTACAACAGTATGCAAAATAACGGGGTAGTAAAACCAAAAAAAAATAAATAAATAAATATGGTATACCTATACATGTATATACCACACAATATTGCAGAATCAATCCACCGTTATATTTCATTCCATTTTGAATCGTTTTTCATTTTTTCTTTGTTTGTTTGTGTTCTTTAAGTAAAGATGAAATATTCGCGAAATTTTTTGATTTTTTTTTTTTTTTGTTTTTATTTACGATTTACTAAAAATAAAGAATAAACACACTTTATATGAAAAAAAAAAAAAAAAAATACATATTTCAAATATATATTATATGAACGCAAATAAACTATAGATATAGGTACATAAAATCCCTATACAGTCACAACACGTATTTAATTTCAGTCAGTCAGTCAGTACCATAGTGATAAAATATTTAAATTCAGAAAAAAAAGAAAAAAAAAATTTATATTTTTGGTTTTTTTTCATATATAGTTTATTTAAGAATGCGATCTACACAAAATAATGTGAATGCAAACATTGATACATATTATATGGAACAAGAAGTGGTAACCAGAGATATTGAATTCAAATTCAAAGAGTATATAGTATAGGCCAGAGTACCATAAAACAAATATAGATGTAAATAAATAAAAAAAATTATTGATGTACACCAACAAAAATTAAAAAAATAAAAAAAAACTCTGAATTCTGAACATGGAAAGAATTAATACTTACTTTTCTAGGTATAAGATATATATATATATAAAATATTCATTATTATATAGAGAGTAGGTGGTGCAATATCCGAAAAAATTCATTTTTGATTTATTTTTTTATTTTTTTTTGCATTTTATTCGAATGATTATTTAGGGGGAAAAAATATTGTACATCAAATATTATTATTGAATAATAAATTCTGAATATTCAAATTTTTCCTTTTTTTTTTTTTTTTTTTAAATAACAAAATACTTAGGTAGGTATATGAAAAAAAAAAAATGAAAAAAATAATACAAGGATTAAAATTTAAGAATATATTTCATATAGGTATAACATATGTACTGACACATGTATATATGTATGTACATATACCAAATTTTGCTATTTATAAATTTTTTTTTTTTTTCTTGAATATTGAGTGTTGATTGATCTTGTAAAAAACTACATGCATACATACATACAAATAAATGCACAATATTAAAATATTCGTTTTACATTTTGATCCTTTGATTCATCATCATTTACAAAATGCATACGATAGGTAGGTAGGTACGTACATACTGAATATATTTTATATTTAAACAAAAATTTTGGGCGGGTTTTTTTTTTTTTTTTTTTTTTGTCTTAACGATGTTAAACGAATATAAAATTATTATATTTCTTTTATATACATATTTTATTTATTTTTTTTTATAAAATATCAATTAAAATTAATAAGATTTTTGAATTAAATGATACATAAAATATATTGTATTCATTTTTATAACGGTATTATAATTATTTTTCAACTTTTGGTATATAAAAAGGTATATTATATTTAATTTTATAATGATACAATATTAAATAAATACATATTATAAAATCCCTATAAAGACATTTTGTAGCATGCACCTACATACATATGTATGTATGTAATGTATTTTTAAATATAAATTTGAATCAAAATATTAACAAATTTCAATTAAAAAATTTCACTGTGTTATATTAAATTTTAATTTGAATTTTCTTTTTACAAGTTTTTTTTCTTTCTCACAGTTTTTAATATTTTATTTATTTTCGAAAAAAAAAACAAAGCCAATTATACCAATTAAAAAGTAGACAAAAAAAAAAAAACAAATATTTATATAATAAAAACAAATAACTTTAATTTGATTATAATTAACTTTAAAAAAAAAAAGAAAAATAAAACAGTAATCGTTATAATTTACAGTTAATATCAATTAAAAGAAAAATAACATAATTGAAAATATTGTACAAATTAACTCTTTTGAGAGTTAATTTTGTTAATTTTTCCACTTTTCTTCCAAAATATATATCTATGTACATATATGTATATATTATTTTATTTTTACTTTTATTTATTTTAATTATTTATTTTTTATATTTTTTTACTCCTACACAAACACACATACTACATACATTCACAAATTATAATTATTATTATTCCTAATTTCTTCATTTATTTTTTTTATTTTTTTTTTTTCTTTTATTTTGTTTTTCTCAATTAAACATCAAACATTATAACAGTAAATTAATTTTAAATAAAAATTAAATAATTATATCATTAAATAAATATAATTATGTATATATATTTATGGATGGATGTATATGTATGCATGTATATTTGTATTATAGAAAAGAAAAATATCAATCAAATTCATTTTATGTATATGTATATATGTATGTATAAGTACGTATACACAAAGATTTTCTCTTTTTAATTACACTTCACTCACAGTGTTATATTATTTTCTTTCACGTTTGTTTTTCTTAACTTTTTTTTTCTTTTTTTTTTTTTTTCCAACCACTATTAAATGTAACAACAAGGAACAAAAAAAAAAAAAAACAATAACAGTAACAGTAACAGTAAAACAAACGGAAATAAATAAATAATTACAAAAAATAATAAAAAAAATTAAATAAAAGTAATTTTAAATATATATAGGTACATATATAATTTATATATATGTATGTATGTATGTATGAATATTAAATTAAATATATGTAGTAATAAAATGAACACTTGTGTTTGTATTTACAATTAAAAAAAAAAAAAAGAAAGAAATACACAACTATATGATAATAAAAAACAAACAGAAAAAAAAAAAAAAACCGTTACAACAAATTAAAAGTACCTACACAAATTCCGTTATTTAAAATCCAAAAATTCAACAGAATGAAATTAATATCATTATTTAATTATAGATTTTTTATATATATATATATGACTATATGAGCAATAAAATGTACATATGTATGTATATATACTTATTTGTATACATAATACAAAATAATATTTCTAACTGTTTACTCAAAATAAAAATGGTCTAACTGCAAATTTTTATAAATAAAAATTCTTTAATTTTTTCTTAATTGTAATGTTTATGAAATTAAATTTATTGATGTGTAAATATAAAAAAAAGTAAAAATAGTTTTATGTACCGTTGTGTTTATATAGTTTTGTGTTATTTATATTGAAAAAAAAAAAAATACAACAGTTATTTTTTTTTTTACTATTTGAAAAAATTTTTGTACTTTAATAAAAATTAGTAAATTTAAAATTTTGCCTTTAAACCATTTATCATCTTAAACCACTTTTCTTTTGATTAAACGTTAACAAAAAAAAAACTAACTTGAAATATAAACAATAAACGATAATAATAAATTTTTAATATACTTATATATTTTACTTATTTATTTATTTAATTTTACGTTTATTTATTTATATTGATTTATATACACATATAAATTTACAATAATATATTTTTTGTTTTTTATTAGATATTTTTTTTTATATATTTAATACTTTTTTGTTTTTTATATTATTTTAATGTGAAATAGTTCTTTTTTTTCTTTTTTAGAATAAATAAAGTGCACCAAAAAAAAAAGGATATTCGATATAATATAAATTGACGATGAAAATTTTTAATGATTTTTTTTTTTTTTTTTTTTGTCGTTTTTATTATTTATTTTAATTTTCCATTTTTCAAAAAATAAATACACAGTACACAAAAAATTATTATATATCTTTTATTTCATTTCTTTTCCATTATTTTAAAAATTTACGAGAAAAAAAAAACGAAAATCAGAAAACCAAAAAGGTATGTATTTTTTATTTTTACAGTTATACGGAACAAATATTCGTTCTTATAACAAAAAAAATAAATAAAACGCACACAGATAATTTACGCGACGAATTTTTCTGCTGTACCATCAAGTATGATAGCTTGTTACTCACTCACTGACTTGAATTGCTCAAGCAGGACAACACCGACATATACGTATGATACCAACTACTTAAATGACACAACAATGACTACAAGAACGACGACGACGACGACGATTATAGTGCTGATGATGAATATAATATTGTCTATAATATATTGACGACAACAACGACTACCGCTGTATAAATGATGAAACTAAACTAAGTAACAAAAAGGAGAGTAATAATAAACAAACAGAAAAAAAAAACGGATGAAAGAAGAAGAAATAAAAAAAAAGCATTAAAGTGTACAAGCAGCAAAATGAGCAACAGCAAGCAACAAACATTAAAAAATTTTTCTTTTCTTTTTTTTTATAACTCTCAATTCCTTTTAAAATATCTACTACCATTTTTTTTCCTATTCATTCTTTTTCAATACAACATTTTGATTGTTGTTCTTGTCTTGTTATTTCATTTTTGCTTCCTTTCTTTAAATTTTGTTTTTCTTTATATATTATTTTCCATGGTTATAAATTCACAGTACTCTCACCGCAAAAGTATTTTTCTCGGTTGAGACAACTATTTGTTTGTTTTGTTTTTTTTTTTTTTTTTAATTTTTTTCTTTCCATTTTCCCTTCTCATACTTAAAAAAATTACCCATATACATACATATTATTTCCTCTCTCTTTTATGCATAAACTGTATGCAATCCCTATCCTAACATGTGTACTTACACCGATGGTATGGAAGATTTTTTTTCACAGTTCACTTGTGTAATTTTAAAGGCGCGGACAACGCCATCTATAAAAAAAAATTATCCTTTTTTTTTTCCTCTCTTAAATTTTTTTTTTCGTTTTTTTTTTCTTTACTTTGACATTCTCAAAAATAAAAAATAAACGTACCAAACCAATACTTATGTAGAATCAGCGGCGACAGGATAATAGAATGTATATATAACGAAATGAGTTAGGAACGCAACATACATAATGTATATGTATTTACAGAATAAAATTTAAAGAAGAAGGAAAAAAAAAAACAAGAAAACTACGATTAAGAATTGCAATAAGTTGAACACGTTTGGAGGATACTTTTCATTTTATTTTTGCTGTTCTTTTTTTTATCTCTTTTTTGAATTCTACTTTTATTTCAATTCTTTTATTATCGCAAAAAAAAAAAAAATTGTATCTTAATTTTTTCCTCTAACGTTTATTTGAACCGAAAGAGAATAAGTGGGAAAAATGAATGAAAATAAAAACGAAAAAATAGATACATATAGAAAATAAGAATGGATATTTTTTGCAGGGGTAGTAAACATAAATTATGTACGATTTTGTTACATTATAAAATTGTCCCATATTTTTTTTATTAAAAAATATTAAAATATATTTTTATTTACATATACTAAATTTATAGTTTTAAATATTGAAAATTGTTTGCAAATCTTTTATTTTTAAATTGTTCGATGTACCTACATAAATTTCCTATCAATTTTGAAACCTCTCAATAGTAACAAAAAAATCAAATCATTATCAACGTAGACATCAAATATTTTCTATTTTCATAAAGAAAATATTGTTTCTTATTGTTATATAAATACAAAATGTTCTCACCAATATTCTAAGGATGTTTCACCCATAAGAAAATCCCATTCTTCTTAAATTGAAATTATAACCTATTCTTCTAAATTCCAAAGGCGCTCAAATTTAGGTTTTGAAAATGGGTTTTTAAACTAAATTTATTTAACAATTAAATTATATGTATATTTAAAGAAGTTTTGATTACTTTTTATAATGACATTAAAACAACTTACCAAATTAATTATTTTATTAAATTAATAAGGATTACGAATTTTGAACTTACCTGAAATGAAAAAAAAAGGAAAAAATAAATTGAAAATATTCAAAAAAATTTTAAATAAAAATATAATAATCTTAAACAAACAACAATTAAAATTAAGAACAAAATTTTTAAAAAATGTTGCAGGATTTAATTAATTAATGTTTTTTTAATTAATGTTTTCAAAAATTTCGTAGGATGATCACTAAATTATTTAACATGTTTTCAAAAACAAAGGACTAAAATAAAAAGACCAATTACACAAAGATGCTTCAAAACAAAGGTAAAAATTTTAGTTGAAACGAAATCCCTATTATAATTAGACGTAAAAATTTAATTTATTTAAACTATCATCAATTTTAAGGAATCTTTAGTCATTCATATCTTAATTATAAAAGAATATATGGGCGGCGATGATCTAATGGGTAGAAGCGTATGAAATATGTAAATACCGAGGGAGTGTACCTCCTTAACACATTAACACCTGCCACACCTGAAAAGGAACGGCTGTGAGCAGGCGAATAAACATAAAAAAAAAATATTCAGTCATCGAAATAAATAAATATTTAAATTATTCTAGGTATTTAAAAAATTTTTTAAAATAAATGATTTTTAAAAAGAAATAAAAAATCCAGAAAC
Organism: Poecilobothrus nobilitatus; assembly: GCA_947095535.1. NCBI lineage: Eukaryota > Metazoa > Arthropoda > Insecta > Diptera > Dolichopodidae > Poecilobothrus > Poecilobothrus nobilitatus. The sequence goes on along the minus strand of OX352773.1, from coordinate 13,431,237 downwards.
AAATTATATACCCAATTAATTATAAATTAAACAATTAACTTTTATATATCCTTTTATCTATTAAATTCTTAAAAACAAATTTCTTAAAATAGTTAAACCGAAAACGAAAAAAAAAATAATATATTTTAAAATAAAAATTCCATCATTTTATATATTATATATATACATATAATATATGTTACATAAGAATTCAATATATAGAACAAAAACGAAAAAAAAAAAACTAAACTTTAAAATTTAGAGCAAATTTTTGTTCTTTTTTTTCCAACTTTTCTTTAATTACTTTCCTGAGTGTTTTTTTATTTTTATTTTTATGTTTTGGTTTTATTTTTATTTTTTTTTCTTACTTTTATCTTTATCTTAAAAAATTTTTAAATTGCAACATAATATTCTTTTTCTTATCGTTTTTTTTTTTTAAGGATCTTGTATTCTTCTTATTATTTTATTTTATGTCCATATGTGTGTATATACCAATATGGACCAGACTGATGTATAATATATATTATATAAAAACATATACGTATATAGATAACATATATTTAAAAAAAAAAACATTTTTTTTAATCCAAATATATATACAGATCATTAATTACATATACATATTTATATATATATGTACATTATTTTAATATGCATATTTATAAACCAGTATTTAATAAAAATAATATTTTTCATAAATAATATTTGTTTCTACTTTTATTTTTCTTAAAAATAATGCAACGTAAATTTTCCTTGTTTTTGTTTTTTTTTTTTTTTTCTATTTTAATTGTTAGTCCATGTAATTTCATTTAACTAACACTAATAAGCCTGAAAAATAATTTAAGAATGCATCACCTAACAAACATCCCAAATGAAAAATTAAAATAAAAAAAAAGCAAAAGAGAAGAGAAAAATTGCACAATAATGTTATCCTTTTTTTTCTGTTTATTTGTTGTTGTTATTGTTGCTGTTTTTGTATCTTTATAAATTTTGTGCATGCAATAAAATAACGTAAATATACATATAATATTTATATATATTCCGATTTCTATATAAAAAATGCATCTTATATACATATTACATATATTATAATATATATATATAAAAATATATCCTTAAAATAAGATACTTAAGTGTTCTTAAACAGGATACTTTAGCAAAAAAAAAAAAAAAATGCAAACATTTAAAGAATAGAAAAATGAGGAAACACATTTTCTATGTTCTTTATTGCATTTTACAGTTATATTTCAAAAACAATAAAAAATTGGATAAAAAAAAAATATAACGGAAAAAAATGAGTATTTGAGTTTTTTTTTTTTATTTATTTTATATTTTCAGTTTTCTTTTGATACTTTTCTTTTTGATACGTTCTCGTATATAATAAAGTATTATATAATATTTTAGATATATCTTTTTTTTTTTTTACATTTTTTTGTCAGAAAAATCTTTTCGGTTTTTTTTTTTTTTTTTTTTTTTTATTTCAAGGACTTCGTAGTGGAATTGAAATTTTTTTGTTTTTCTTTAAGATGAAAACTATTGAAACTTTTAAGCTTTTTAAAATTTTCTTTTGAAATTTCTATTTTCTTTTTATTTCTTTTTTTGTTTTTTTGTTTTTTAACTACTTTTGAAGTTTTTAAAGTATGTATCTACAAAATTGTACATGTATATTTAACAATACATATATTTAATTTTCAGCACACTTCACTCAATTTGTTTTGTTTTGTTTTTTTTTGACAAAATAAATATTAACAAAAACAACAACTGGAAAAATACAAAATACAAAAAAAAAAAAAAATACGAAAACTCCTGCAGATTCATTTCTACAAGGATTCATTACCGTATGTATGTATGCATTTAAAACTTCTTTCTCTTACCATAGTTTTCTTTCATAATATGCATTTTTATATTGCACTATGTATACTTATCACACGCTTTATCATTGTTTTTTTTTTTTTTTTTTGTGCAATGAATTCACATTTTCTTTTTATATTATTTACATCTTTATATTTTCCTTTCATACTCTCATTCTATTTTTTTTTTTTCTTTATTCCTCTTTCTCTTTATATTTTATAAATGTTCTGTATATGTTTCGTTTTTTCGTTTTTTTTAGTCATTTTTAAATGCAATTTATTATTTCTCTCTCATTCCGTTTTTTTTTGTTTATTCTTTTTTGTCATATTGCTATCTCTTTTCTTCTTTCTTTTCGTATTTTTTATTTTACATATTTCATTTTGGTTTTTTGAGTTTATGTCAGAAAAAAAGGTGTATACTATTTTCTTACATATTATACTAGTTATCCTTAATCAAAATAGAGAACAATTGCACCAAAAAAGTGCAGTTTTAGGCAACAATAGAAAAATCTCAATATTACAGTGAAGTTAAATAAAATGCACAATATAGGGAAATTAAAAACAAAAACTAATTTGTTGACAGAAAAACCTTTTAAAATCCTAAGTTTTTACATATATGTATATATTTATGTAAATTTTTATCTATACATTCATAAAATAAAAATATTGTCCTTCTCTATACGTTCTCGTAATAAATTCAGGACACAATAACGAAAATAATTTTAAACTAAAAGAATGCAAAAACCAAAAATAGTGAAAATTTTCGATCGAAATAAAAGCAAGATATTTTTCTTGTTTTCTTTTCCTTTTCCCTCGTATATATGTTCTCTCGTACATCCGTAAATATGCAGAAAAAGAAAAAAAAAAATTGAATATTTTAAATGAAATTCAAAAATTTCATATTATAAATTTTTTTACTTTTTCATTATTCCAATTTTAATATGAATTTAACCGACAACCACGTATACCACGTTCAATATAACATTAATAAGAAAAACTTATATTATATTTTATATACCCATAACATACCAAATAATATCAAATGATACCAAAACCCGCACCATCAATTCAATATTATACTGTAAATAAAAACTACCATTTTATGAAAGATCATTCCCTTCAATTTATACACATTTTATATTTAATGCATACCAAAAAGAACCAAAGTGTACCATTTTGGAATATTAAATTGGAACAAAAAAAAATTCAAAATGAAAGAAAATAAGATATATATACATTAAATATATATATATATACATATTAAAAATAAAATGGTATGCAATGGCGAAAAATACAACATTATAAATACATAAAGGTAAATTTAGTTATAATCTTGCCTTCTATATTTTTTTTTTTTTTGTAGTTCTTATCCTGTTGTATATATACAAATTTACAAATGTGCACACATAACAAAAAACAATAGATAGGAGAAATGGTATTCAGAATACGAAGTTATTCAGAAATTTAAAGATGCAAAATTATTATAAATGTTAAGGGTGCATCTACATATAAATTTTCATATTTCGTTCAAGATTCTTATTTACCTTTAAACATTTTTTGCCATTCTAGACAATCTTAAATCAAATAACACATGCATGACAGATTATAAACTAGTGATAGTGATAATAACACATGCATGACAAATTATAAACTAGTGATCATAAACTTATGATATAAAAGACAATACCACTACCACTACCTACTTTGGTTAAAATCCTAATATTGAACGCCTCCCGGGATTCTGACCATAACTCGTTTCAACAAAAGAAAAAAATCTAATAATCTTAAGCTATTAGTTAGTAATCAAAATTTTTGTTGTCGTAACAAATTTATGTTACCAAAATAAGATTATTTTTTTATAATAATTAAATTATCAGATAAGTTTCAATATAGGTTCTTCTTAAATTCCGTTTACAGCTCCCATTTAACATTATAAACAAAATTTATTTAAATATTTTCTGAACCTTAGTTTTTCAAGCTCCATTTTATTCTTATATCTATAAATTAAAATGTCCTTCAGCATTTTCTTCTATAAATTTAATTTTATAAAAAGAAAATAAAAATTTACCAACAACATAATACCCATTCAAATATCATAACTTTTTGTTTTTCCTTTTCGATCTGCAGTTTCGATTTAATATCAAATAATCAAAAAAAAAAAAATAAATAAATAAAAAAACAAAATGAATATTCATTTTTTTTTTTTACTATACTTTTTTGCAAATATTGTCACGTACAATAAAATAATATTTTCTGTCAAAATGAAATTCAACGAGAAAAAAAAAAAAAAAAAAGAAGATAGAAAAATCTATTGAAAATCTTTAGGACATGCACACAATACAAAATCTTTAATATTTTCAACCCATTATATTATTATTGTTGTTGTATTAAAAATAAAATATGCATCTTTATTCTTTAATATTTTTTTTGCAATGAATTTGTAGTTTCACAATTTTTTTACCACCTTAAAGACCATTACTACTACTATTTTTACCCATACTGCATACCAAACTTTTTAAATGTAATTTGTATTCTTTCAATTATAAAAACACTCCCGTTACATTTCCTCAATTTTCTGCATTTTTTTTTTATCTTTTTTCTTTTTTTTTTCGTGTATTCATCGATGACAAGCGAAAGATTTGCTTATACCAAAGAAAAAAAAAAATAGGAAATGAAACACAAAATTTTTATTTTATTTTAAAGGGTGATGGGATAGTGAAAAGGGTAAGGTGAAAAGAGCAAATATAAATAATTGAAGCAAAACAAAAAAAACACAACAATAAAATGATAATACCGGAACTTATTTTCTCCACAACTTGAAAGAATATAAACAAAAGTGCACTTGATGCACCACTACACAAATAATATTTTATATTATACTGAAAAATAAAAATAAATAAATAAATAAACACCAATGAAATGTAAAAGGAGCAAACCATGTTTTTTTATGTATCTATTATTTAAATGCATTTTTTTTTTTCTTTTATTAAATTTTTATTTCCATCACTTCTCTTAAATTTTACCTGAGTATAGTGAAAATTTTTTGGTTTATTAATGTATATAGTATATCTGACGTTTCTAATTATTTTAATATCGAATGCAATCTATTTTATTAAATCTAGAAAATTTTCGAAAACTGTGGTTGTTGTCATTGGTACCCTATTAGTTCTATATAATTCAAAAAATCATTTTCACATTATAAATTTTCTCTATTTTGATTTAAAGTTTTTTTGAAGAAAGGAAACCTTTTCTAAAAAATACAAAATTAACTTCAATTCAATTCGAGGTTTATAAATTACATCAATGGAGATCGTATAAATAATTTTTTTTTTTAATATGAAATTATATAATAACAACTCAGAAGATGGTTGTAGAGTAAGAGAACGAATCAGATCAAGAATCAATAAATTTATAAAATTATTTGAGTTTAGTATAGGCAGTATTCAAAGAATATCTCCCTAATAACGATGTACCAAAAGAAATAAAATGATCTCTAGTTTTACAAAATCTATATACATAAGGAGGAACCCTCCCTCCTCTCGTGCACAAATATATTGTGTTAACTCTGTAGTAAAATTTTCGACTATATTTCGAAATCAAAAAAAAAATCCATTTATTGAATTATTTTTAAACTACAAAATCTCTTATATTTGTCAAATTTAAAAACTTATAAAATTTAAAACGTTTAAATCAACTATTATTAAATTTTATCTTATTATTTATCTTATAGTTATCAGTTTAAAAATAATAACATGCGACTTATTTATATTTTCTATTTTTTTTGTTTTTGTTAATCTCAACAGCATAAACTATAATATAATTTTAAGTAGAAGTAAAATATGTGGAAAATCTTGTGATAGTGTAAGTGTGAAAAAAAACAAAACAAAACAAATTTATTTATTAATTTTCTTTCTTTTTCTTTATTTTTTTCTTAAATTCAATGTAAATATTGTCATTATTAAAAAAAAATTACAAAAAAACCCTTAATATATATATAATAAACACACTAACACTATCATATTATCAGCGTTACGTTATACCAACTATAAAAAAGCATAACCTATTAACGGTTGTTATAAGAATATTCTTACAGTAACAACAATGCAATATTTTAAAATGACTTTTTTAAATACACACACTCATATCCATACACATTTTTTTTTCTTTTAATTTTTTTTTTAAATGAATACAATCAACGAAAAAATTGATTACAAAAAAAGAAAAAAATAACGGTAAAAAAAAAATTGAGATAAAATAGAGAAAGAAAAATACACATACAAATTTCATTTTCTTCATCGTCCTTTTCTGCTCTTTTTCTTTATATTGCTTAATAAAAAAAAATATGTATATAAAAAAAATTATTATCCTTTTTACAGTTACCTATTACTTTTCTACTAATACACGAGTAAAAATTATTATCAATGTTACACAGAAAAGAAAAATGGTAATGTATAAAGATATAAAAAAAAAAGTGATAATAGCATAAGAATCAAATTAAAAAAAAATTTTGAGTTTTTTCGTTTTTGATTTCTCATTTTGTTTTTTTTTTTTTTTGTTGTTGAGAGTAAAATGTAAAGTGAAAGAGAAAAATAAATTTAAAGAGAGATTTTAAATGGGAATTGGAAATTCGGAATAGAGAATGAAAAAATGTCTGTTTCACAACGGTTTTATATCAAATTGTTAATTTTTTGTTGTTTCCAAAAAAAAAAACAAAAAAAATCAGTGATTGAAAACATTTTTCTTTTACAAAATAAAATGTAATTTTTGTCAATAATTTTTCATTAAAAGAAAATTATGTCATTTCCGAAAACTTTGCTATTTATTACCTATTTTAGATCAAAATATATTTTGACATTTGACAACATTGGAAATTTTGTTCTCCATTTTACAAATACAAATTTAATTAAAATCGTCTTATTAATATATATATTTGATAACTTTATTATAATAACAATATATATATATATATATATATTAAAATATTCTTTGGTTGGAAGAAAACAATTACAGGTTAATATTTTTTTTTTAAATTTCAAATAATATCTTGTAACGTTGTAAATAAATATGTATATGTATTACCATATGTAAACACTTTGTTAACGGTAATAAAAACGAAATATTAACACTATTATTAATTTAAATATATAGGTTTTAAATTGCATTCTATGTTATTCATTCTTTAATCTATAAAATACTGGCACGTAACACTTGGAAAAACTCAGATAAGAAATATCTATTTCGTCTAAACCTCAAAATCTCAAAAAAAAACTCAAAATGCTAAACATCTCACTTGTTATGTTTCTTAATTAATTAACAAAATTGTATTTCGAAAATATCCGTTTGTTAAAATATTTAAAAAAAAAAATGTCTCTTTAACAAAATTTTAGATAAGAATATTTTTTTTTTTTTTTTCAAATCAAGTTTTTCTAACAAGAAAAATTTGTCTGAAAAACGGTGAAAAATTAACAAAATGTAGTTTTTTTAATAATTAGATAATATTCAGAGTGAATCGTAATCCTATTTCGCAAAATCCAAAAAATTTAAAATCATATCCGTGACATCCAAATTACAGAAAAAAAGCGTTTGGATGCGCTACAAATACACAAAGTTTTTTAATGCATTGTAAAACCAATGTTTCGTGTCTAAATGCAATGTAAATATAATACAATTTAGAACAACTTTTTCGTCGGTTAAATAACAATTCAAATTCACTATCAAATTGTTAAAGATAAATTAAGTGTCCAGAAAATTTTAGATAGAAAAATTTTAAACAAACGCACATCATAGGCGGTGTACAAACTGTCATAATGTAATTTGGATCATGATACTTTGTAAAAAACTTTGTATCGGATGCTTTTTTTATGCAATTTGGATGTCACGGTATATGTTTGTTATATAATAAAATTTTAGTTTATATTTTAAATTCTTTTATTTCATATAAATACTTTTAATGTCCTTTCCATATTACATGCTATTTGATGCTATTTTAAAATTTGCCAAACGGATATTTTGCAAAGCATAACTTTGAGTTCGTTTTGTTAAATAAGTTTTTCCAAAAAGAGTGCTTTGTTAAATGACATTAGGCAAAGTGAATATTTGTAATGTGTCAACTGCGTCATACCTATTCAAACACAAGTTACAACTATAGTGTACCATACAACTACCAAATATTAAAATAATTGCAACCGAATTAACTTAGGGCCTAGGTTTAAAGTTTCACGAAATACATATATTGATAAAAATGAATTAAAATGATTTTTACTTTTAAATATAGAAAATAAAAAATAATTTTAAATTAAGAGTTTAATCTAAATAAAAGAGTACGGCATATATTTTCGATGTACTGTACGTCAAGTTTTTAAAATTTTAAAATTGACAAAGGGTATAAAAATTTTTTTGTTGGCTTGTTGTCAAGGTTTTAAAAATGAAAATACAAATAAAAAATTTTAAGTGCGTATCGATTTCGAGATGTCGACGTATCTGACCGCTTATAAATGTAGAAAATATAATTTAATTTATAATTGCCAACTGGAGCATGAAACTGTGAATAAATATTTATATTATAATTTCTATAAATTTAAAGGATAATATTTAATTAATATACTTCTATTTTTAAACAAAATAAATATATTTTTCTTAAAATTTCATTCAAAAAATTTTTTTACATCACCTACACATGTTTACTAAAAAAAAAAAAGTCATTATTTTCTTTATTAAAATTCTTATATTAATTTTACTTTTTTTTTCCATTTAACTTTCATTTCACATAGAAATAAAAAACAATAAAAATCTCACAGGACTAAAGAAAACAAAAAAAAAAAAACTTTAAAATCATAAAGAAAATTGAAATAATTTCAAAATTGTATAAAAAGCTTAATTTTTCTAAAACCTCAAAAGGACCTTTTAAGAACATTTACTTTTCTTTTCATTTTCCTCTTTTGATTTTATTTATTGTTTTTTTTTCCATTTTTTTTTTAACACTGTACTTTGTTATCCAGTTAAACCGTCTTTTTTTTTTTGTTTTTTTTTTTATGTTTTACCTTACTTTACTCTTTTGCTTTGAACTAACTTTAAAAAAAGGGCTAAATAATTATTTTAAAAAGTATAAAAAAAAAAAACAATGAAAAAAAAAATGTTCTCACTTTCTTTGTTTAACCGCCTAATGGAATTAAGGCGCAGACATAAAACGCGTAAAAACATAAAATAAAATTTAAAAGGAAAAAAAAGTAGAAAAAATATTATGGAAATTGTATACATTTTAAGTATATATATATATATATATATATATATACATACATTATGTATATAAAAAATAGAAAATTAAACAAAAGAAATCAATCGAAAATTAATGGTTTTGAAGTGTGAATTATAAGAATAAATTACTGGAAAAATTTATAAAAAGATTTAAAGATAAAAAAAAAATGTTTCCTTTCAATATTATGGTAATTTATAATTATAATTATGAAAATAAAAAAAAAAAAAAACTGCGATATTTTAAAATTTCTTTTTCAATCTCTTACAGATTTTTGGCCACAGTTCTCTTTCCACAGTTTTTTTCAGTAGTAACAAATCGTATTGACAATAAATAGAAATCGTAGCTAATTGGAAAATAAGAACAAATTAAAATATTTAATTAATATTATTTGTATTGTAGAAAAAATTACTCAAATATTAAAGACTCCAATCGATCTGATCGTATTATATAGATATTACTACAACTATTGATCTGATCGTATTATATTGATATTACTACAACTACGGATGAATGTCTTCAATCTAAATAAAAAATATGGTTATTTAAAACATTTAAAATGTTAAAAAATCAAAACTCAAGGATCTTAGCTCAAAAATTTATTCAAAGTAAAAAATACAATATGGTAAAAATTACTTTAGATTTTTGGATGAGTTAATCGCTGAAATCAATCAGTAACTATTTTTTAAAACATTTAATTAAACCATACATATATAATTTATACCTTTATATGATTTTTTTTTTGTAGTGCATTTTTTTACCAATTAAACATATGAACAGGAAATTACACAGACTTTCTTTTTCAGGCGTGGCTGTAAATGTCGTAAGTGCGAATAACTCTTATACGACGTGTGTGGGATTCGAACCCATACTCCCTCGGTGTTTACAGCATATTTCATACGCTGTTACTAGGCCACCGAGACCCTAATATGATCATTTAAAAGAATATAAAATTAAAACATTTTTTTTTTTATGGTATCATTTTTCATTTATATAAAATTTTTAAGGATACTTTATGTTAAATATATACAATAATCCTAAAAAAAAAAAAAAATATTTTGGGAAAAAAAAATTTTCGAATGGAATAAAACAAATTTCTTTTAAACGTTTTGTATACAATTTTATTTTTAGTCTTTTATATAAATATACATATATAATATATATAAAGAAATGATATTAAGGATATTTTCATTTAGTAGAAGGCTCAATTAATTCTATTTAATAATAAAAAAAAATTAAATAACTGATGACTATATAATTTCAAAATGAATTATTTTATAGAATTTAAACTGAAAATCATCCTTCGTATAAATTTCATACATCTCATAAAAATTTATTTCATTTTAATTTCTTCTTTTTTTTTTTCACTTTTTTTATATCCCACCGTCAAAATCATTTAAAATTTATGAAAATTAATACTGAATTATATAAAATCAAATCAAAACGGAAAATTTCTCAATTTGGCAATTTAATACCAGTTTATAATCCTTTAAATTATTAGCTTTATTTAATATTATCTTCCTTCTCAATTTTATAAAATCTTTTTTTTTCGATCCTTTTTCTTATTTTTTTTTACTCTATATAATATTCAGATATCCTTAAATAATACCTTGCCAATACACATAGATAAGGTTTTATTCCGAAAAAAAAAAATTATATAACGAGTATATATCTAAATAGTTATATACAAACTAAATTAGTTGTATTTTAAATCGAAGTTCTGGTTTTGCTTTTTTTGTATTCTCATAAATAAAAATAAAAAAAAAAATGACAAAAAAAAATGTATATATAAACTTCCAAAAAAGCTAAAACTTCAATCAAAATATTGTCCCCATAATTTATTTGATCCCTTGTTTTCTTCTTCATATTTTTTTTTTTTTTTTTTGCTTTCTTTCTATTGGCATTCTGTTGAACAAAATGGATTAAAGTATCCTGATCTAAAAAACAGAATCATAAAAAGAAAACAGGATATAAAGTTAAAAGAGAGAAATTCAGTTATAATTCCAATACATTGACACATTTAAATCTTGTTTGAACTTTCATTTTTTTTTATTTTTATTGTCTGTAAGGATTTTTTTTTATACAGTCGCGAGAAAAAAATTAGTAGTTTTATATAGAAAATTCTAAGTATGTAAACTAAATGTAAATCCTTCTGGGGTCCTAATACGTATGTAGACAACAGAATTTATACATCAGTTATATAAAATTTAAGTAAAAATTAATTATTGTAAATATTGTGAATGAAAAATAAAATTAAAATAAAGAGAAATGAGGGATGGAAAACTAAAAGCTAAGCAAAAAGTAAAAAACAGAGATGAACATTTTAAGGACATTGAATTATTCGTAAGAAAAGAGATTTGGAATTATAAATCCAAATAAAATTATTTAAAGATTCATTAAAACCTTAAATATTAGGCTAAACAAAATTGTAACCGATTCGTTATTAATATACCTTCATTCTCATTACCCTAAGTAGTCAATTTAAGATTTTAAGTGAGTGGTATGTTAAAAAAAATTTGAAATATCATTGAATTTCTCAACCAGAATTAGTTTGGCAATAAATTTTTTTTTTTTTTTTTTTAGTTTATTTCTCTTTTGATCGTAAGCTTTAAAAGTCGAAAAGTAATCAAAAAATTAATTCGATCCTGTATTTAAAATAAAATGAGATGAACTATTCTTTGTTTATTCTTATAAACTTAAAAAAGAAAAGAAGACTTTAAATTAGTCATAGATAAGAAAAATAAAAAAAAAAAAACACCACAATCCTGACAGAATAAACCTTTATTTATTAATTCTATTCCTTTTTTTCTTTTTTTTTTACTTATATAACTTTAAAATAATACAACAGAGTGAAAAACAATAAAATTGACAAACAAGTTAAAAAAAATTAAACTGAAAAAAAAAAATTACTCAAAAAAAAAAACCAAGATAAATAAAGACCTGCAAAAAAAAATACTTGCATATAAAAAAAAATTGTCTTAAATACACAAATACAACATTCTTTAAACTTAATATAGACAATTATACATACATATAGACAATAATATACATATATATACAATATGTATTTAAGGATACATATTCAAAATTAACTATAAAACAAAAGCGTAAAAAAGCTATTAAATAAAGAATGAGGATATTATTTAAGAATATTTTAAGGATAACGACAAAAACAATATAAAAAAAAAACAAATATCAAAATAATCTTAAATCCGACAGGATATAGAACAAAAAAAAAAAAAAAAACAACTCACAAAAAACAAGAGGAAAAATGTATAGAGGTAACTGAGTAACTTTAGGATACCACCACAAACATGAATATCATACAATATGCTGTTTCCATGAAATTTAATCAACTTTTTTCGAAATTTCATTTAATCTGAATTAATTAAGATATATTTATATGTAAATAATGAAATAGTATGATAGCTCCAAAGCAACAAAATTTTACATGATATTAGAACATAAATTTAAAAAAGTTGTATAACAGCTATCTTATACCATTAAAAACCAAGCAAATTTTACAAAAGCAACCCATAAAACTTAACTACTTTTGAGAAAATTTCATAAAACCAGCTAAAATAAAAATCCGATGTATAATAGAACCTACCTTCCGGTTAAACATATTCAGTTTCAATTGAAAAGGTTGCCTTTTAAATAAAAATAAAATGGTAAAAATTTAAAATACTTAAAACCATTCATATCTGTGTTGCAAGTGTGGACGAAAGGACTAACAGATGCGTAAAGCTAAATAAACTCATAATTATATCCTAAACAAGAATATATAAACCATTCTATATTTATCTCGGCTTCTTTACAGTGTCACAAACGTAATGACAAATTTATTATTACTTTCAGAATTATGGTTACACTAACAGGACGGGTATAATAACAGGAATAACAGTAGTAAAGTTAATACTTAGAAAACTAGGATCCCATAAGAAGATTTTCTTCTTTCTTTTTTTTTTTAAACACGATTTCATTTAATTTTTTTTATTTTCTTTCTTTTTTTTTTGTTATTCTCTATTATGTAGTTTTTATGTTCGTCCTTTTTTTTTATATCATTTCTGGTGTTAGTTAAAGTTTAAGTGATCTGTCAAAAAAAGCGTAAGCATATAAGGTAGAAATGATGATATTTAGTAAAATATAATATACTTAATATAAATAAACTATTTAAGAAAAGAATACTGTAATAAAAATTTAATAAAATACGGTCATCATTAAAAAAAAAAAATTGCATATACAATTTAATTTTAAATGATTTAAAAGTTAAAATAAATGAGTGATATAAAATTTTAAATTAATTCAAATAATATTGTTAATAAGAATTACGTTTTAAGAAAAAAAAAATGGAAGATGATATTTCTTGTAGATATTTTTTTTTCTGTCATATTTTCTAGATATCAATTATAAAATTTGTAATTGGCCGAAAATAAATTATAAGCCATACATTATGACAAAGCCCTCTAAATAGAAGTGTCATATTTCGACAAAAAGCAATGAAAATTATATATCTTATAAATAATCTGAAGATTGTCTTTTTAATCTTCCACTAGTGTCTAAATAAAATGCATTAACTTTCATAGACTTTTTAAAAGAAACTGAAAAACTGATATTTAGACTTCAATCAAAATATGTATTCAATAATACAAAAAGGAAAGCTTATTTCTTATACCTTTAAAATTTAAAAGTTTCATAAAATTTGTAATTTCCATATTTACAGTATTTTTAGTTATTTAACAGCAAAAATTTCCCTTTAAACTATTACTACCCAATACCAACCATTCAAATGTTCCCTTAAATTTATTTAATTTAAAACAAGAACTATTTGTAAAAAAAAAGTCATTGTTTACTTTAAAAGAGTGGCGATTTGAGTATAGTGAGTGGTTTAATATAGCGTTTTCATTTTTAATAATTTTCAATTGTAAAAAAAAAAAGATTTTAATTTGTAGGAAATTTAAATAACTTATCCAATAAATACCGCATTATGACGAATTATAAATTTTGAAGAAAATAATGTCTCAACAGTAGTTAAAGGATCAAAAAACAAATTACTTACTTATTGTACTAAAAATCTAATAATAGAAGAAAAAAAAAATAATTCAAATTGGCGAAAATAATAGTACATATTTCCTTAATGTCAAAAAAAATCTAAACTTAATTATATATTATTAATCACAAGATAATCGGAAACGAGAAATACCGTTGAATCTAAATTATAAAAAGAATCCATCCTTAAAATGAATCTTTAATTTAAATTATAAAACAGAGTCCTTCCTTGAAATGTTCCTAAAATTAAACTTTAATAAAAAAAAAAAACTCTAAAAAAACTCTACTTATATAATATAACGAAAAGGAAAGTAATACAGAAAGCGAAAGATAGATTAATGTTTGGCGTCTTTAGAAAAAAAAGAACACCAAATCAAAGAAGGATCAAAACATACCTATGTATGATTTTTTTTAAAAGAAAAAAAGCTTTTTATAACTATTATCCTTAAAAAATGAAAATCTAATTAACGGAACTACAAAAACAAAAATTAACACATTCAGTTTATCAAAGTACCATGTTTGCACCTGCGGTTTACATTTTAGCTAATATAATTTAAAGAAAAAAAAAAGAAAAACTAATAACTAAATTTCACAAAAATTATTTTCTCATATTTTTTGGTTTTCACCATTAATTTTTTAATTACAGTTATTAAAATTATAAACTTCAAAAAAAAAAAATTCCTATATATTTATATAAAATTATGTATATATATACCTAAATATTTATATAAAATTATTTATATACCTAAATATTTATATAAAATTATATATATATATATATACATATTCATGTATACATGAATATCATTTACGAAAACTAAAACTTCTATTTAATAAAATTGGGAAAAAAAAAAACAACAATAATTTTTTAAACCACAATAATTTTCCAGTAAAATTTTATACACTTAATTTATATGAAACCAACTCCCACATAAATACAAGTACATACATATTTATAAAAATTTCATACATAATGAATTATATGTAATAATTTTCTAGCATATATACGATACCCCGAACCACATATTTATCTTGAATTTAAACCACTCATACAACAACAACAACAACAACAACAGAAAGAGCACAAAAAAAAAGAAAAAAAAAATATTAAAATAAAAACCAAACATCATTAAATTATTCCTCTGGTGACCGCTAAAAATTTATTTCTCTTCAACAGTTTTTCCCACACAGAAAAAAAAAAAACAAAAAACAAAATTAAAAAACGAAAAAATAAAAAACGAAAAGACCAACATAACAGCAGAACATAAACTAACAAGCAAGAAAATTGTAAAATCGGGGTTAAAAGGTTGTCGGGGTAAGTTTAAGTGGCAATTTGTTTTTTCCTTAAATATTTTTTTTTTTTTTTACGTTTTTTAACGAAGTTGAATTTCAAATAAAAAAAAAAAAAAAACAGTATAAAAATAATATATAGAACAACAAGAAAAATAAAAATGACAAGAAAAAAATGTATTTCCTCCTTCTTGTCGTTGTTATTATCTTGTTTCCTTCTCTATTCGTTTTGTTTTTTTTTTTTTTTTGTTTTTTCACTTTTCTTTTTATATGTTGTTTCCTTTCGTGTTCAATCTTTCAAATATATGTATGTTATACAAATATATGTATGCATTAGTAATATTTGTACCATTTATACTATACTATATACATATGTATATGTATTAATGGTATGGATGCATTTTACATTTGGAAAATTCTTAATGTATTCTTGTTATACATAAAAAATAAACTTATTTTTTTATAACTGTTAAGAAAAATGTTATAAGAGCTACCATGTATACATATATAATAATATGTACTGATGTACATTATAAAATGTAAGTATAACAGAAATATTTCTGTATTATTGTATAAAAGTTTGTATAAATGAGCCTGTAGTTATTTAAAAATGAATTTTTTTTTTGCTTTTGTTTTATTTGTGTAGCGATTTAAGCTACAATTAAAGGACCACAAATTTCACTTCGGCTATTTTTTTTTTTTCTCATTTTCTTTCTTTCATTCTCTCTTTCGTTTTATTTCCTTTCTTTTTTTTTTTTACTTCCTTTTACATTATATTATTTGTTAAAATGTGGAAACGGGTCGGTAATTTTACAGTTTTATGATCCTATCTTTTCGTTTTATGCTCTTTCAATTTTGTTTTTGTTTTTTTTTTTTTTTTTTTTTGTGGTTACTGGTTGTTATTTTCATCATTACGGTATGTCCTTCTTTAGTGTTTTAGAGTTCTTGGTAACAAAAAAAAAAAAAAAAATTATATATTTTTTAACAGTCTTTCAAATTTCTTACCAATTTGTTTGTTATGCTTCTTGGTTTTTTTTTTTTTTAATTTTTTATTTTTTTAGAATTTTATTGAAAAGTTTTGAAATTTTTTTGGGTTGCGTTTTTCTTTTCTTTTTTTTGTTTTGTTTTTATTTTATTTTGCTTTTTAATGAAGTGCTTTTTTGAACAGATTGTCTTGTGTTAGAAATTGAAAAAGTATACTAGAAAAGCAAGGAGCACTCAAAATGTCGAAAGTTTTTAAAAACTTCGAAAAGAACAAAAAAAAATAATAATTTAATTTAAAAAAAAAAAATGAAAATTATAGTTGTAGGTACAAAATGATCAAAGTATTCCAAGATGATGAAAATTGTAAAAAGTAACGAGAAAAAGAAAATTAAAAAATCAAAATATATTATATTGGCTTGACAGGAATAAGAAAATGTGTAATGAAATGACTATATAGGGGCCTCGGTGGCCTAGTGGGTAAGAGCGTATAAAATACGCTGTAAACACCGAGGGAGTGTGGGTTCGAATCCTATACATACGTCGTAAGAGTTATTCCCCCTTACGACATTTACAGTCACGCCTGAACAGGAAAGACTTTGTAATTTCCTGTCCACATTTATGTGGCAGAGGAATGCATTAAAAAAAAAAATGACTATTCAAAAACAAATATTTGTACATATATTAAAATAAATGTTTGTCCATCATGTATATATGGACAATATTATTAAAAAATGGCAGCGATTTTGTATATGATGAAAGACAGCTAATAATAAAATTATTTATATTATGCCATGGGCTCAAAAAAGCTAATGAATGAGGGACAATTATAGGAAAATAACTTAATTGAATTAATCGATTGTGTAAACGGCTCTAATTTAGCAAACTAAAAATTAAATAAAAAGAGAAACAAAAAAATGTATTCAAGAATTATAAGTATGTACTTTTAAACCATCCCATATATAATATACAATCCCAAATTTCAAACTAGAATTTTGAATAGTAGAGCAAATCATAGACTGAACTTAAATACAAACTTAATATTTTATAAATTTTACGTTTTTAGTTATACATTTTTTAGGGTTAAGGTTTAAATTCTTTAAAAAATTTTTCTTTTAAAATATTTAGTTAAAGTTTTTTTTTTAGGTTCAAAATACATATTTTTGTTTTAAAACATTCCAAATTGAAGTAATTTTTTCTTTTATCTTATATCTATGAAATCTTTAATCGAATCAATTAATATAAGTCTTATATTACTAAAATTTAACAACGAAAAAACATTTCTTAATTTTTTCAGATTTTCTATGCGCATTGTAGAAAATTTAAATATTATTCATAAATATTTAAATCGAATCAATTAAAATATAAAGAATTGAGACCAAAGAAATAAATTACATACATAACGGCTACTACTTACATATTTCTTCGCCTATGATCCAACAACAATTTGGTATTTTGTTTTAATGTTCATAAACATTTTATATGTTTTATACACATATTTTTTTGCCCCCATCACTGCCGGTTTGTTTTTCGACAATAAACCCCTAACACTAAAATTACAAATCGACTCAAAATTAAACTTTTTTTCATTTGGCCATTTCAAATCTATAGATTCAAATTTTTAAATGAAATATTAGACTGTTCAATATTAAAAATTTTGTATTTAATTTTTATATTAAAAATGTTGTATATTAAAAATGTCATCAAATTAAATTAAACGTGTCATTTCAATTAATAATTATTAAATAGGTACTCAATTTTATTCTTTCCTGAAACATTTAATTTTTATTATGTTGTAAAGTGTTTTTTTTTTTCTTTTTGCTTCTTTTTTTTTTTATTACAAATTGTTATGAACAAAAAACAAAAAAACAAATATATAAAAAAAATTTAATTTAATTTCGATAATATTTTGAAATTTCGAAATTTTAATAGTCGATAAAATTTCAATAAACTGAAATAAAAAATGAAATAAAAATAAAGAGAAAAAAATAAAATAAAAGAATGGTTTCCCACTTTTCATTTTATTGGATAATTAAATGATTTTTTCTTTCTTTCGTTTTTTTTTTTCTATCTTTTTATATTTATTTCTTTCTCTTTTTTTTTTTTTTTATTTTCTTTCTTCTATTATTATTATTATTATTGTTTTTTCAATAACTTTTCTTTAATTTTTATTTCAATACTTATTTCTACTTTTTTTTTTTTCATTTTCATTCAAGGATTTTTTTTTATCCTTGTTTTAAGTAATGAATGATTATATTTAATACATATATATATTAAAAAAAAAAAAAAAAATAGTAGAAAAAAAAGACAACAGTATAATAAAAATACAAAAAAAAAAGGTTGAAAAAAAAAATATAGGTATATATATATTTCTAAAGGAATAAAAAACAATGTCAGGATTTGTACAAAGGTTTTCCAATATCGTTGTTTTTAGTCCTTTCAATGTTTTTTTTTTATTGCGGTTAGAAAAAAAAAAATATGTATTCTTAAAAATTTAATAGATAGACAGACATGTTTATGTTATATTTATGTTGCCTAAGAAAGATTCAAGTTATATGATATTTTTAAGGTACTTTTTTTTCTCTTTTAAAATTGCCATTTAAAAAACGAAATTTCAAAAGGCAATAAATATGAAAATAATTTTATTTTTATAAGATAATTTGTAACAAAAAAAAAAAAACAAAAAACAAAAATGAAATAACTGAAGAAAAACTCAAATTTAATAGTAACAGTTTACACTCAGTTTTTTTTTTCCCTTTTATATCTTTAATCCCTCCCTCAGATTTGATCTTATCGTTATTATTTCTTTCCTTTAAAATGGATTTGAACAAAAATATAAACTACAAAATAAAAAAAATTTTTTAAAGCTATAAATTTTTTACTTAAAAATAATAAAAATCGGATCATTAAAGAAAACAAAAGAAAAAAATATTTTCAAGAATATGAAAAAACAAATTAAAACAAATCTAGAAAATGATAAGGAAAAATCAAAATTTTTCATTAAGGATCATATTAAATGAATAGAAAAGCTTTTATATGTATTCGTTAAGAAAAATGAGAGGCAATTAAAAGTGTCCAACAATTCCATGTTGACAGCAAACGAAGAACAAGAAAAAACAATAAAAAAACAAGAAAGAAAAGGGAAAAGGGAAAATTCTAAAACAATTTTTCATTTAATTAACAAATTTAATTGTGTTAAATTTAAATTATACACTTTCCAAGATTATTCTTTTATATATTTAAATATAATTAAATATTATGTTCTATTAATGGTATCCATCAAATCTAAGAAACACTTTAAAAAAATATTTCCTTTTTTTTTTTATTGTTTTGTTATAAAAAGGGGGAAATAATTAAGTGGAAAATAAAAAAATCGATTATTGACATAAAGGTCAAAAACGTGTTTTATATATAGATGTCAAATCTATGAATGGCTGTAATAAAGAAAATAAAAAAAATTTTGATAATGAAAAAATTTAATTTTTTTTTACATGGTCCTTTTTCAAATAGTTCAAACTTTATTTGATTTCATAATATAAGTATATGCGGCCCTCTACAGCTAATAATAGTCTTCACAGATAATAATGATACTAAAAATCTAGCACAATTATTTCAAAAGTAATCGTTAAGATGATTTTAAAAAGATTTTAACATATACTTAAATCATAGAGAATTTATTTCATAGTATGTATTATATTCATTTAGTTTTAGAAATCAACCCTTCTAACACCATCGAATCAATTTCATGAATTTGTTAATAAAATGAAGATTTTGAAACAAAAATTTTCAGAGTTTTTGTGGACATACCTTAAACATTTGACAAAATTTTAAATAAGAGAACATCATCTTTAACACATAAGTTAAAGCAGTATCTGCCGTTTTTACCAGAAAGAGTTACTTAAGAACTATCTAAAGATTTTCTTGTATTTTGAATAAAATTACTACTTCAATAGCAACGATTTAGGCAAAGTTCTTTATTTATTGTATATCACAAGAAAAACGTCGAAAACACTACAATTGACGCTTGGAGCACTACTTGCATTTCACAATAACAAAGATTTTTTTACTTATACAGTACCATATATCAATAAAATTTAAGCAGTTTGGAATTTTGGTGAAGCTACAATCAACACAGGAAACGAAATTTAAAAATATTAAATACTACACTCTGAGACACTTTCCCCCCAAAGTGTTTTTAAATAGCAATAATACATATCTGGCTAAAAATCTGAAGTATCTTATATATACAAGTAAAAAACAGAATTTTTTGATATTTTTTCTCCTGATCTTAACCTAATTCCTAACATTTCCAACGCAAAACTATAAAAAAAATTTAATAGTTTTTTAGATCCCAAAATATATGGAATGTAATAGCAATTGTAAACTAAATATTGAGTATCTATTATATATGAGTTTTGCATGCTTAAAAAATATGTGCAATGAAAATAAATGCTTTGAAAATTTTATGCATTTAACTGTGGATTATTATTCAATGAAAATAGTGACTCCAATGAACATTTTGTATTTTTGTAGCACCGCAAAATTTTAACAACCAACATTTAGAATCTTTTTTAATTCTACAAAGTTTTATTTTTATAATCTCAGTCAAGTCAAATATTACATATTGAATCATTTTTGAATCGAATCAATTATATGACTGGAAATCAGGCCTCTAGAACTATAATTCTTTTTAAAACTTTAAAAACTTTATTAAAACTTTAAAGAATAAATAATATATAAATAGAATAAAAGAATTGTTTTAGGAAAATTAAAAAAAAAACCCCTTTTTTTTTTATTAGTATTTACCCTATAGAATTTCTAAAATTTATAATACCCCATTAAAGAAAACAATAAAATCACCATATATTATGTAAATCTTTCATCCTTTGAATCTATACTACAACTACTACTACTAGTAATATATTCTAAATTAAAAAAAAAAAAAACATTAGTTTTATATTATACTTTGAAATACTTGAGTAAAAATATTTTATTTTATAGTTTTATTTTTATCTTTTGTATTTTTTTTAATTAACGAATTGACATCTAACCAAAATAACAAAAGTAAATATTTTTCTTATATTAAAAAAGAATAATTTTTTAATTTATATGTTTGAAAATGTTTATTGTTCATTTATGCATGAAATATTTCACAAATTCTACAAATTTTTTCAGTTTTAAATATAAAAAAAAAAAAATTTTCTTTTTTTTTTTCATTTTTTGGAATACTTAAGTTAATGCAAATAAATATCTTTTATACATATAGATTTGGCATGAACATTTTTTTTTTAATACATATTTTTTTTTTTTTGTTAAATAAATAAACAAAAATTAAAGAAAATGGAAAATATAAATAAATAAAAAGAAAAATAAAAAAAAAATAAATAAAAAAATCTGTACGAATACGGATACGGATACAAAAAAAAAATGTAGAATTTTCATTTTTATTATCACCAATTTTAAAACGAAAAAACAAAAAACAAAAAAAAAAAAACTTTTTTTTTCAACTTTTATTCTTTACTTCTTAATTTTATGGTTATATTTTTTGGTTTTGTTTCTTTTTTGTTTGTTCCAAAAGAAATAATAACTTTACAAATTACTTCCTTTTCTGCATTTTTACTGCGGAAAATATATAAAAGAGAAAAAAAAAAAAAACAAAAATAGCAATCAAGTAAAGTTTTTAAAGTCTATGCTATAAAGGAGACAATTTTATACAAAAGAACGTAATGAAACGAAATTACACGGAACGAACGACATAAAATTTAATCAGAACAGGAAGTAAAGATACTTTAGTTATTTCATTGCAAGTATTTAAACTGTAAAAATCAAACTAATCATTTTCAAATCTCCAAAACAGTTTAATCACCATTCATCTAATAGTATAATATAGATGTTAATAAATTAATGATCAATCATATTTCTAAGTAAAATTAACTATTAAAAAAATGAGGTCAATTTGTAAAATAACTCAAACCAAAAACCAAAAACTAAAAATTATTTCACTTAAGAGGTTAGTTTAAATCAACTAACAGACACATGATCTTTGCTTTTAGACCCACTCATTAATTACGTACGTAAGCGGTACAAATTTTTATTACAGTTGTGACAGTTGAAAGTGGAAATTTTCTGACATATATTTATAAGAAATCCTTATTTTATTTTTCATAAAAGCCAAAAAAAAAAACAAAAAACAACAACAATTCTTTGCGTTTCGACAATTTCGATTACAACTTAATATGAAAAAGACAAAAAACAAATAATGTTTACGTATATACCAAAAAAAAAAAAAAAAACAAAAAAAAAAGG
This sequence comes from Poecilobothrus nobilitatus, assembly GCA_947095535.1. Taxonomy (NCBI): domain Eukaryota; kingdom Metazoa; phylum Arthropoda; class Insecta; order Diptera; family Dolichopodidae; genus Poecilobothrus; species Poecilobothrus nobilitatus. The sequence goes on along the minus strand of OX352773.1, from coordinate 13,408,530 downwards.
ATTCCCACAAATAAAAAAACAGAGACAAAAAATGAAAGAACAAAAAATTCAGTTATTATCCTTCGTTTAAGTAAAAACTTTTCCCGTAAATGTACAAAAACATTAAAAAAAACAAAAACCAAAAACAAAAAATGATTTTTCCGAAAAAATTTCTTTTATTTTTGTTTTCTCAAAAAATTATGTTAAAAGGAAAAAAAAAAAAAAATTATATTAAAATCAACTATGCATATACACATATACATATAATATTTTTTTAAATATATATATATTCTTTTTTTTTTTTTTTTACTTTCGCAAATTCTTCTGATTAAAATTGCAGACATTCTTTTCATATTTCGAAATTTATATTATTATCAGAGAAAAAAAAAATATCTGTTAAAAATAAAAATCATCACAAACAACTATAAGATAATTTTTTATCATATTTTGTTTTTGAAAAACATTTAATAAATTTTATGAACCAGAAATTTGTAAAGGATTTTAGATTTAGTTTCATTAAAAAAGTGGTGACAAAACGTGACTTGTAATATAAATTTGTGTAAGATTAAGTATATTTGTACGATGTAACTAGTATGTATGTATATTGAAAGTAATTTATTTCAGGATCCTTAGCATACAAATACAAATATCTTCAGTTGAAAGTTTCTTTATTTATAAAACCATTAAAAATTTTAAGACTTTTGATCAAAACTTAAATTTAATCGTCTTAAAATAAATAAATATTTTCAATTAAAGATTCTTTGACATTTAAAAACTTTAAAATTTCAAGTTAAATAAAAATAACTCCTTCTAAATATAGATAAAGGAGTTTATTTATCACTAAACAGTTTGCTTAGTATATTAAATACGAATCTAAAATATTAGATTCGTATTTAATATAATAATATAATGCCTTCCACAATTAGTTTTAAAACAATTCTTAAAATCCGAAGTGAATGTTTAAAGAAATCATTTTCTTCCGTTTATTATGTAAGAACTTTTCCATTAAAAATAAGATCCATATTTTATTATAAAACTAATAACATTTTTTATTGTGTGATTCCATTTAAACGTCAGCTACATCTTCTTTTTTTTTTTATTTAAAGAAAATATTTTGACTTCTCACTGTACATCTTGTTTTTTTTTTTATTTAAAGAAAATATTTTGACCTCTCACTGTATAATATTTATTGACAGTATAAACTTAAAATTAATTTTGGACATCATTTAAAGATTAAATAATAGATAAAAATACCAATTTACGTTTATTTTCTTCACTTCCTGTTCTCTTAATCTATCTTTTGCTTTATATCACTTCACTATCACTTATAATCTCTCTTATTTCGTTTCTCTGTTTCTTGGCAAAAGAATGCATATTTACAAAAAAAAAAAAATAATAATAATAATAATAATCCGGGTTACCGTTTTGAAGCGATGTTGCATATTATCCCAGTTGATCCCGCAAAAACTTTTCCATATTTAAAGCTTATTTTTTTATTTTTCCTTTCGAAATTCACCTCTTTTCCTTCTTCTACTACCATAAAATTACCTTCAACACGACTGCATAGGTAATATTAAAAAAAAAACAAAAAAACAAAAAATGTATATATATGTACAACGATTTTTTTTTATATTATATTCATAATATATGTATATATGTGTGTATATTATACATAATTTAAATAAAAAAAAAGATGGTGGCAAATGCAAGCAAATTTTCCTATCATTTTTTTTTTTCATTACGATTCGGTTTTTTTTTTTTTTTTATTGTAACTTTTTTTAAATGAGAAATGCAAAAATAATAATAAAAAAAGTTTTCCACAAGACTTTTCTTTTTTCTTGCATGATTTTATTTTTGCACAATTTTTATTGTTATTATTGTTTTTTTTTTTTTGTTCTTGTTTTTGTGCAGAAAAAATTTAAATAAAAATACGAAGTTTCGTAAATAAAAATAAAAAAAAAAAAATTAATAAACGTAGGAATGCTGGTAAAAAAAAAAAAAAAAAAGAAAAATGAAAAATTAAATTGCAAATAATAAGTTTAATTAAAACCACGATATTCATCTTCATTACCATTATCATTATCACGATCAACACATCATTATGTTTCTCAAAATCCCAGAATTATGAAAGCTCTAATCATATTCATACAACCAATAATTAATAAAAATTCTGAAGATTTCTCGCTTTTCAAAAAATCTATTGAAAATTTAAACCAATCTACGAAAGTAAAGCAAAAATGATTACCGTATCTATATAGATTTAATATGGACACAGTAAGTCGATAACATCAATATATGATATCATTAATCCTAAAGAAGGCCCAAAACAAAAAATATGTAAAGTATAAAACAAGTTCTGATATAGCGTATATCTCAACGGGATTGTTCATATATTTTTGTTTAACAGTACAAAAAATCTGGCAAAAAACTTAGATTAAAAAAATAGATCAGATAAATTACGAAATTCTTTTAGAAACAAAATAAGTGCTCTGGACTAATATAGAAACAAGGTTAAAAAGATCAACTGAGATATACGGTAAAAAAAAATATATAAGGAAATTGTAAATTATGACAATTACATCAAAATTTTATTAAGATTATGATGAGAATTGAATAATATCTATGTGATTTAAGACTTTCGAACTTCTACATATTTTCTAATTAACAATTATTTATCTAGCGAATGATGTAGTCGTTACTGGCCTTTTAATCGGATAGCTTCAGGATTCAAACCCTATCTTCAGTCATATAGATTAATAAAAATAATATCGTTTTTCCTTATAATATAAAAGTGAGTTCCATATTATAAAAAAAATCTGTTTTTAAACAACCTATAAACTGTCTTTAAATTGACATTTTAAAACCTATATACTACACATTGTAAAAAATTTTAAAAGTAATATTTTTACATAATGGAACACAAAGAATATTTTTTTTAAGGAAAAGATTAATTTTAATGTCATAACACAAAAAAAAAAAAAAAAAAATTTGAAGAAAAATTCCAAAAACATGCTATCAGATTTCCAAAAATTTAGCGAAATATGTCAAAATAATTGGAAATGTAACTCAAAACTAAATATAAACTAGAAAATCCCTTGTGCAATTGCACAATTTCTATAGATTCAAAAACATTTACGTTATCATACTGACTTTACTACCTGAATTAAGGGAGGGATTATTACATACATTTTTTTAGCTTAGGTATATTAAGTACCTAACTAAAATAACTTATGGATTTTTAATTTAATTTGAATTTTTTAGGTGTAGGGTATAAATAAGTCGGTTGCATCGACTAACTGTTACTTTTACTTGTTTTTTTTTTGCTTGAAAAAAATTTGCTGAATTTATTTTATTTAAATGTACTTTGGAAGAGATATTTGGTATATTTAATAAAAGATTAATGTCTCTGATAATGTAATTTCATAAATTTTCGAGGCCTTTTTTTTGTGACGGTCGTTTTCGACAGCTTATTAATTTAATGGTCTAATAATAAATTAGTACAAAATTATGAATCTATTGTGAGAGAATGATATTTTCTATGTTATTTTTTCTTTTTTTTTAAGAAAAATATCCATTTCTATTTCTATTTCCATTAGTAAGTGTATGATTTCTGTTATGAAATATAATTAGCTAAGTCTGCCGAATTTTATATTAATAAAAAAATTCGAATATTTTATGTTATATCAAAAATTTAGCTTAAAAAATCAAAATTCCAACCTAAATAAACAAAACTACTTTAAAGTCTGCTGCGAAGCTTTTACCAGCTTTTATAATAGTGAAAACAAAATCAGGGGATTAATAATTTATTTTTAATTTACCGCTGCGACCAGTTCATAATGGATGTGGCAGTCAAATTTAAAAATTAAAAATTTACTTTAAATTTTGTGTCGAAAGTACTTTTTAAAAAGTAAAACTTTGTGTCTCTGATAAGACTTTTAGTCGAAGTTTGTGTCTCTGATAATAAAATTTTAAATTATTAAATAAATATACAGAAATATCATCATTGCCAGTTTAGTTTATATTCACTGTGAGTGGTTTATTATAGATCTGGCCAACATCTTGTGTGTATAATATTATGTATATTATCAGAAATTCAATCATTAATTCCTTCAATCATTATTATATTATCTGATCTGATTCATAAATCTTATTTTTTTCCATGGCTAACAATATTATTAATGGTCTAATAATAAATTAGTACACAATTATGTGAGAGAAGGCTTCTAAAATGATATTTTTATGTTATTTTTTTTTTTTTTTTTTTAAGAAAAATATCCATTTCTATAATATTTGGTAAGTTCCAGACTTCTGTTATGAAATATAATTATTTAAGTCTGTCGAATTTTATATTAATTAAAAAATTTCTAATATTTTATGTTATGTTTTATGTTAAAAATCTAAATTTAAACCTAAATAAACAAAACTATTTTAAAGTCTGTTACAAAGCTTTTACCAGCTTTTATACTAATAAAAAAAAAATCAAGAATAAAATCGGCCTATTATTGTTTTCTTATAAATATGAGACTTACTATAAATTTTGCTCTTTTCACTTTCAGGCATTTTAATTTTATTAAGAGTACCTACCTATTTTTATTTTTTTTTTTTCAAAACAAAGATTGAAAACGCCAACAGAAGATTAATAATTTATTTTTAACTTACCGCTGCGACCAGTTCATAATGGATGTGGCGGTCAAATTTAAAAATTAAAAATTTGCTGAATTTATTTTTATTGAAAATGTGTTTTTTAAGTATGTACTTCTCCTTTTTTGACTGTACTAACTCTTAATGAACGGTTTGTGTCTCTGATAATACTTCTATTGGAAAATTTGGTGTCTGGTAATAATATTTACTAAATTTATTTATATTTTTAATTAACGGTTTGTGTCTCTTGATAATACTTTGAGTCAAAGATTTGTGTCTTTGGTAATAAAATTTTAAATTATTAAATATCATCATTGCCAGTTTATTTTACATTCAGTGTGAGTGTTTTATTATAGATATAAAATATATTTTTTTACATGTTGGCAAGGTCTCGCCAACATCTTGTGTATTATAATATAGATTCCGATATACATTCTTGTAGTATTGAATACATGTAAAAAATTCACAAAAAGCATCGAACATTTTTAAGATAAATGCTTTGTTTTGCTGCTTTTTATTAAACAATATTACAAAAAAAAAATTTTTTTTTACAATATGGAAGACAAGGTAAATAAAATATAAAAATGTATACAATATATCCTACAATTATGACATTAATCGTATAATAATATAACAAAATAAAAATAAAATAGTTTTTGTATAAGATAATAGATGGCGCACAAATAAAAATATTTTTAATTTTATAGTCTTGTACCATAGCTACAGCCTACATTCAAGTAATTAACGAACCGACTTAGTGATACTAATAATTCCATAAACTGAATGACTTTTTATAGAAGTGGAAAGGACTATTTCTACGGGCACTTCTAAAACATATACAGAGTCACCGATGTAAATAATAATATAAAATTCCCAAATAATTATAATAAAGATATAATTTCAAGTGATGAAAATTTTGATCTTTACAAATTTTTAAAATTTTTTGTTTTTACTTTAAATCTAAACTTTTGTTTTGATCAAAACCAAAAACAAACTATAAACAATCTAACATAATTATATAAGATCTAAATTCTAACATTCAAATAACACCAATAAAGTAAACTACAATGTCTTTTCTAAAAATCAAACGAAAATCTAAAAGATTTTTAATTTTTGATCCTTTATTTTATTTGTAAAACAAAACAAAAAAAAAATAGCAAATAAAAATAAAACAGATTTAACAGATTTAATGGGGAAAAAAAAAAAAATTATTAAATTGATTGAAAAAAGTGAAGAAGTTTTCAAAATCTATTCATTTAATTTATAACCCTCTAATCTCTTAGTTGCAAAATTTAGATTTTCCTTCTTTTCTTTGTTCGTTTTTTTTTTTTCTATATTCTTTTGTTGTCATTCTCCTTAAAAACCGGAAATAATTCCTTTAGATTATTTAATCAAAGAAATATCCTTTTCCTTACAATTTTTTTGTTTTTTTTTTTTATGTCAATATACACAAAAAAAAAAAAAACTAAGAAACAAAATTGAATAATAACAACAACAACACATTTTTAGTTAATTCTAAAGAATTCCACTTTGAATAGATGAATATGATGATGGGTAAATGGATAGATGGGGTGAATAAATTGGTATAAAAAGAGTGAATGAATTTATTTTTGTTGAATGAATTTTAATTCAAAATTTATTTAAAATGATTAAAAATAAAATTAAGAGATTGTTAGATTTAAAAGGTCAAAAAGAGACAAAAAAAAAAAAAAAAAAACAAAGAACTAGTGAATTTCTTTATGTAATAAAAATTTTAACTTTAATTTAAAATGTTAATCATGTTTAGAAAATAATCAATTTTAATTTTAGACCTGTTGAAGTTAATTTAAGAAAACAAACATTTTTTTTTAGAACTTAATATTTTTGATTAAGACTTTTTATTACTTTTTATAACGAAATTGGCTTGCAATTTTAAACAACTCTTTACTTGTTATTTAATAGCTTTGATATGATCAATGAGTAATGACACACTTATGACATTTTGTCCATGTTTTTGAAATGTCAAAAATGTAATTATGACGCATTTAGAAACAAAACAAAATAATAATATTTTTAATTTAAATAAATTTACTTAGCTTTTCTAAGCAATTTCTGTTATTTTCTTTTAAACAAAATATCTGACGCAAAAAATTTAATTTATTAAATATAATATATAATATAATATATATAAATAATAAATATAATATTCCAAATCGTCCTTGATTTAATTTAACTTTCTGGTGTCATCAACGTCAGTTGCGTCTTTGCCATTTCAAGAGAAATCACTTGTTTACATTTTAATATAAGTTATTAATATTTCAAATTTCAACGCGTTAGGAGCACGTTTTTACGTCGAGCTTTTTATTAAAAATTAATTAAAAACTTTATTAAATGGTCCTTTGTTATTTAATATTTTAAATTTCTCAAATTAATAATAAAAGGGGTTTCAATATTTTGTTTTCTATTAATATTTCACATGAAATGTTACTTTTTTTTTTTTTTTTGTTTGATTGTTACTATACCTCAAAATGTACAAATATGTTAACGTCCTTTTTCTAAGAGTATCACTGCCAAAGTTTATATTAAATAGAGAAGAACTTGTATTTTGAAGAACAGAAATGCTACAAACAAATATTTCATATAATAAAATTTATTGAAAGGAGTTGACACTCAAGTTTCGATCGATTCTAACGTAATCAATAAATTAAGTTCGTTATGGTATGAGATATGTACTAAACATATGTACCAAACATCTAAGCACTAAGTAAGAATAAAAGACTGTTATTCGATTCTATAAATTTTTTCACGTTAACAGAGCATAAATAAGGTATGGAATTTAAAATGAGGCAGGAAATCGGGTATGCTTTGAAAAAACTAAAATCAAATAAAAATATCGAAATTTAATTCGATCAAATTTTAAAAGGATGTTCAAATTAAAAAATTCTTTATCTTTTTACTTTATTTATATTTTCTTTAATTGATCAGTTTTCAATTTAATTCTTTTTTACACCCTTTTATATTTTATTTTCAAAATTAAGTCTTGCATTAAATTCTACTATTAAAAAAAAAAAACTTTTAACTAAGCCAATTATAAATTTTATATTTTTATCATTCACATTCAAATCATAATTATTCATATTTATTCATTAAAAAAAATAGATTCAAATTCATTTAATACAAAAATTCTATTCAATAGAAAAAAAAAACCATAAAATTTTTAAAAATTATTTAATCCCCTTATTTATGAATCCTTTTATTATTATTTTTCTTTTTGTACTTTTTAAGCTTCAATTCTTTAATTCTTTTTAAAAACAGGACATTAATTTTACAACTCAATAAACTTCCGTTAAAATAAAAAATAAAAAAATAAAATAAAAATGTGAACACAGAAAACAAATCGATTCTTACCAATGTTACTACACTCATGTTTTCCAATAAGGTTTTACCACATCGATTAATCGATGTAAGTTAACGGTAATAAATATTTCACAATTTGTTTTTCTGTTTTTTTCCTTTTTGCACTTATTTATTTTAAATATTTAAATTTCATATTAGTAATCATTATTACACTCCTTTTTTATTGTTTTTTTGCACATTTGTGTTATCATTTAATATAATATCAAAATCGTATCGAATTTAATAATGACAACAACAACAACAAAAAATGTTTCAATCGGATTTTTTGTCACAAGAATGGCACAGTTTGCGAATTACTAACTTAAAATTTAAATTGTTAAAATTGTAACAATGAATTTAATAAAGTGTAGCAGTAATATTTTTACCGTAATTAAATAATAGTAACTCATTCCTATAAATATGCAATACTCAATAAATAATATATAAATGAAGGCAAGTTCGATTTTACACAAAAAGAGAGATACAAAGATTAATTAAGATGTGTTACAATCAAAAATTTTCGAATTAGTAGATTTTGCTGCATAAGAACATTTTAAATACTTCAATTCTTGTATGTCGTATATCGATTATTTTACGTAACTTAAATTAATATTTGGGGCATCGGTGACCTAGTGGTCAAGCACGTGGCTTATTAACCGAGGGAATGTGGGTTCAAATCCTGCACAGGTAGCAAGTTTTATAATTGAAAACAAATCCCCCTTGCTAACTAAATTAACTAACCTCTTTTCATGTGTTTGCTTCCATATTATCATACATCAAGTGAATATATTAACAGAATTGATATTATACATCAAATGGAGTAGGTTCAATCAAATGGTATTTAGAGAAAGATTATAAATGTATACACAAAACAATGTAAACATTTTTTTAGAACAAAATAAAAAAGAACCGATTGAACAGACTTTCAAAAACGATGTCATTCTTTATTTTTTTAATCTATTTAACAAAATTTTAAAAATCAACCCTATTATTTATACGACCCCATATAGAAGCGTAAATATAAATGTATATAACAATTTAAAATACAATCTATAAACAAAAAAAAAAAGTAGGAGGAAGAATTTATCACTCACATTAGAATTCATTCATTCATTCATTTTATACGACAACATCGAATCGTTTTTTAATGTGAATAATCAGTCAAGTGTAATAAGTACATTTTAGTTTAATTTTTAAAGCACGTGAATTATCTGCAACTTTGTCCTTTTTTTTTTTACTTTAAGCAAATCTTCTTCTCCTTCTTTCTAAAAAAAATCATGTCGTGCAGTCGTCATTTTGTTATTTGTTTTTTTTTTTTTTTATATAATTTTACAAATTAGCATTAAAATGGCTTTATAATACATTAACGACGACGTAACGACAAACGACGACATTTAGGGCATTATAAAAAAAAAAAAAAAGGATTTATTATTATATATAGACAATTACATATAAGTAAATGCAGGGTGAACCAAAAATTATATTTATTTTTCTTATTTCTGTCTTTATAATTTTTTTTTCCCTTTTGGAACCTTTTATTTTGTACTTTCTTCGGAAATAATAAAAATAGAGGTAACTGATATGATATTACCAACTAAAACAATTCTCATCCGTATGTGTGGTATACAAAGCAAATGCTGTTAAATTTAACTCTTTAACTTTAATTCCTTTGTATCAAAATATTAATGCAACAACGCAATTACATTTAAGACTATATTATGTTATGCAATAGATCAAGAAAAAATCTAGATTAAAACATTTAAGGAGATCTACTTAGATGAAATATGACAATTTATAATTCAAAGCGTTAAAGAAGATCTACTTAAAAAGAATATTATTAATTGTAGATGAGAATCGTCAAATAAATGGTTAAATGTTTTTTTTTATTTGGTTAAGTTTAAAATTTAATTCTCAACTGTAATCAAAATGTTATAACTTTTAATAAATACATATGAGCAGATCTTCCCAAAATATAGTCGCAGAATAATGAAATAGTTTTTATTTTATATTTTAATTTGACATTTAAATGACATTTAATTATAAAAGTTCATTTTTTTGCCACCCTATGTTGTAATCCATATATTTATCTGTTTTTGAAACCCATGTATATAATATAAAGTTATATATATTGTGATATTATGTACATAATGTATATACAATTATACTAATATTTTTTATATTTTTATTATTATTATTATAATTTAAAGGACAATATTATAAATACGGAATAGGGTGGACACATATGCAGAAAATCACTATGTTGTTTTTTTTTTTTTTTGGTTCTTAATTTTGAATTTTGGAAATTAAATATTGGCAAAAAAAAAAAAAAATAATATATAGATGACACTTTTGTGGTATTTCAACAAAATTTTAAAATAAAACAAAAAAATTAAAATAAATTTTTGATTGACTGAATAACCACAACAAGTGCAAAGAAAATAAAATTGAAAAGGGGTGAAATATATATATTAACAACCCTATTTTGTTTTTCTATGGTACAAAAAAAAAAATACAAAATATTGTCAGTTAAAAATACAGTTAATGAAAAATTACTGTCAATTTTAAAATTCAATCTTAAGGTTATTTTTTTTTCAGGTTAAAAAAAAGTCAACGAAGAGGTTATTTATACCACTCGTTAAAAGTAAGTCAGCAATGATTCATTCCTAAATAATTGTATTAAAAATAAAATTGGAATGTGATATATTAAAATTTCCCAATAAATGTAAACAAAAAAAAAAGACAGTTTATACAATATTTTTATATAGAAAGGACTAAACTAATTTATTTGATCTTCTTTTACAAAAACAAAAAAGTATTGAATGTAAGAAGCACACTTTTATGGTTTTTTTCTTTTTTATTCTACAAAAAGTAGTAATTGTGGTTATTAAGGTCTAATTTTGTTGAAATAATTTCAAAATTTATGATTTCAAGTTAAATTGAAATTATAAAACATAGATTAAATAAAGAACATAATTTTAAAATAGAGTTTTAAATCTACATTTAATACATTTTTATATCATCTTCAGACACTTTTTAGTACATGAAAATAATTCTGAACATAATTATTATAGATCCGATTCCTAAACTGTCAGCTATACAGCTAATTTTTTTAAACTGTCAGCTATACAGCTAAATTTTTTTAAAAAATAATTTCCTATGTCTATCCTATTTCTGTCTTCGTAGATTTAATGATGATAGCAGAATAAGGAAAAATATAACTTCCATTCGTGAATAAGAATAGCTACAGCATGATTTCAATAATTTTGCTGCATGGTGCAGAAACAACAATCTCGAATTAAATGTTAATAAATGTAAAATTATTAACTTTTCAATATTACGAGATAACTCAATTATTAATTATGAATATCTCTTTAACAAATAAGTCATCAAAAAAGTTGATCATACTTTTTAATTAATTATAATTTTGGTCTGTTCGTTGATATTGGTTTGGTTAAGTCAATAATAATGATTTGTTATGTATCAAAAAAGTTATCTGAGCACTATTATCGCACGAAAAATCTCTTCCGAAATTATGTAAGACCTGTCCTTGAATACTCAAGATAAGTAGAATCTCCATATCGTCATATAAACATTTAACATATTGAATCAGTCTATTTCGCATATGTTGAATAAATTAAACTCAATGTCTATGGCTTTTTGATACTGGCGTTAACAAATTAACACTAAAAGCCATAAATACCAGCATGATTAACATCTGTACTCTACTTATCTAATAGTTGATTACTAGTATTTAAGTATTTTAAAAGTAATTCTTTAGGCTAAATCAGTTAGTGATAGTGATAAATCTAAATGACAAATTTTTCTATTTAACTGATGCTTGATACTAGGCAAAAATGTTTGATACTTAAAAAAATATGCAAATGTTTTAGTTAAGTGAACTATAATGGAAGATTTGGATATAAAACTTATCTCTAAATTTAATATATTAATTTAAAAAAACTGAATATATTAATTTAGATAAAAAACATACATGTTGTTGTTGTTTCTCAGGGAGGGGGCATGAAATCGCCCATACACCTAGGCCCTGCGACCCGTTGTGCTCCCCTGCTCAACGATCTGCTCGCTTTCTACAGCGTCTCGTCGAGCCACTCAATTCCCTTCATGAAACGCACTATGTCTCCTATATTGAGCATTCTCACCTCGGAGAAGTTTCGCCATTGATCCTCTCCCAAGGTTCTTCGTCTTAGGGTCCTCAAATTCGGGCATTGGCACAGAACGTGAAGTACTGTTACTGCCTTTTGCCCACATCCCCTACATAAATTCACTTCCGTTATACCTATTCTTTCGGCGTGAGCCCTTAGCAACAGGTGTTCTGTGCTAATTCCCATGTATATTCTCAGATCGGTTCTATTTAGTTTTAGAATTTTCTGAGTCTTTTTACTATTATATTCTCCCCAGAATTCCTAACATACATACCTAAAAACATACATACTTTTATTATTTAAATTATTTAAATTGTACATACTTTTCTTATTTAAATTATATAAGTATGTATTTGAATTATTCATTTCTCATTATTGTTTTCAAAAGTTACGTAGGTATAAGTAATAAATTTATTACGTAGAAGGTAAAAACTACAGATCTTTAGAAGCTAAGAATGTAATTAATAAATTTACAAACTTTAATTAAAATTAAATTTCAATTTTTTTTTCTTTGGAAGATTCCCACCTCCTTTAGGACAAAAAAAAAAAAAAAAAAATAACAGCACGAACTGGCAAAACTGTTTTTAAATGTTTAACTTCAATAGGACTTATCTTATTTATAATCATAATAAATATTATATATAATTTTAATTTGTAGAAATTAATATTATAAATAATAACATCGATGTTTTATATTAATCGATTAAAAGAAAACAAAAAAAAAATTCACTTACCATTATCTCTTAATTTATCATTTGAAAATTGTTTTGGTGAACTATTTTTTTTATTTGGTATTGGTCTAAGCGATGAATTTATTTGCTGCAAAAAAAATTATTATTAATAATTATAAAATAATTATAAAATAATTTAAAAAAAAGTGTAAAACAAAAAGTGTATTAAATCTCTTCTTAATGCTAGAGTATTTGGAAGTTCATTTTGAAAAATAATAATTTGAAAACTATAAAATTATAAAATAATTGAACACTTACAATTTTATCAGATCTTTCTCCACACGGTAATCTTGCTACCGAAACATCTGGACTATCTTCAGGTGGTGGTGGTTGTGGTACCCAATTGTAGCCTCGTTTTGATATAGGAACACCAACACGATCATATTGTGACGCTTGTTGTCTACAAATTAAAATTTTTTATTTTATGTTTTTTTTTTAAATAAATTAAATAAAAATTAAAGGAAATTAAAAAATTAAAGAAAATTCTGGAAAATTCAATTGTAAAATCGAATTCTCTCCAAGTTTTACATTAAATTTTATATTAAATTTTTTCAATTTTTCCTTGTTTTGTATATTATAAGTATTTAATTAATTATATTATAACCAAATATTGTAGTAATATCAATAGTTGTAAAAATAAAAATTAATAAGCTTAATCTCTTTAAATAATGTCAATGATAAAGAATAACTAATAATGTGTAATATTAATATATAATTAAACCATGATTTTTAAAATTAAAATTTAAAGTTAATCATTTTTGACTATAAATCTAAAATTTAATAATATTAATTATATTGTAAAACAAAAAGTGTATTAAATCTCTTCTTAATGCTACAGTATTTCGAAGTCCATTTTGAAAAATAATAATTTAAAAATAGAAAATTAAAATTCTATGTAAAAAATTTGGTCTTTATTGCTTGGGTAAAATAAAAATTTAATTTCGAGAAAAAAATTAATCTAAAATATGCAATATTAAAAATTCGTTTAAAGAAATTTATTCCGTTTATGAATAGAAATAAAAGAATAAAAAATATTTTATATATTATATTATATATAATACAAGAACTTATTTCTTGCTAATATATAAGGGCCATACACCTCTGGCTAAGGTTTTACTGTGCAATCAATTAACTATTAGCTACAATAATTTTTTTTTTTTCAAACGTCCATTTACGCCGAATTGTGCCGTATAGAAAAATTGTTGCCACAATGAAAACTTTTAGAAGCAAAAAAATGTCAATTATTTCTGTGTTGAAATTTGTTTTGTTTATGAAGTTAGATATTCTGAAAAATTGAAATAAAGTTTTTTTATATCGAACTTTTTTTTATTTCTTCAATTAATTTCTTTGTGAAATCCATTTCCTATGAGAAAAAAAAGTAATTGAAGAAAGAAATTCAAATAAAAGTATGAAATAAGTATTCATATTTATTATGAATATTATACTGTGAATAAAATATGACAACACAGCACATTTGACATTTCAAAACGTGTTAAAAATGTAAAAGTTAGAAGTTGATCAATTTTTTTCATTAGTTATGTAAGATAGTTTATTAGTTTATAATAGTTTTAGTTATGTAAAATAAGCGTCATGAGTATGTTAATTGTAGCATCTTTCATACAACTTAATAATTTTAGATGTTTTTTGACAGCACTTCCTGTATTGTTACGCAAAATTTTCGTTTGATTTGAGCAGTATCTTTAAGAATAAAACTTAATTATAAAACTTACAATAATAATGTTACAATATTAAAATTTAATAAAACAAAAAAAAAAAAATTATTTAAGTATGAACATGTATGAATTACTTAATTTGTGTTGAATAAGTACGTGTGCAAATTGAAAACGTAACAAATAAATGTTCATAATATATTAATTATAATCCGTATTATATTATAAAGTTCGATAATAGTGCATTTATCCTTAATAATACATCTGGCATAGGACAAGTAAATATGGATGTAGATTTATCAAAAAAGAAACTCTCACTAAATAAAAAAAAATGACATCTATGACATTTTTAGGAAGCGTTTAGTTGTTTAAAATTTCAACAAAAATAAAGTATTCCCATATGTATTACAATTTTAATACATTGAAAATAACATTTGAAATGCATTGCAAATAAGGCGCCAGTTATAGCTATCATTGAATTGCTTTCGGAAAATGTTTATTTTCAATTTTTTTTGCAGCAAAGACATATGCAAATGTAACAAAAGTGTTGATTTAATGATTAAATAATTTCTAAAGAATAAATTCTGCTACGAATTTTTAAATTTTAAGTTAAATATTTAAAACAAAAATCAATTTTATCATTTTCCAGATTGGTAATTATTTTCCTGAACAACTAATCAGTGATTTTGCTAATGAAATAAAATTGTTTCAATGACATATGTTTAATTTCTTCCCATTTCAGTTTGTCATTGAAAAAAATTCTGATGCAATTCTTGATATATTTCATAATGATTTTGTATTTTAATGAGTTTAGACTTAAATTTTATTTTTTTATTATTTTCTTTAAGTTTAGTTTTAAAATATTTTTATTATTATTAAAAAATTAATTCTATAAAATGTATACTTTTTTCTATGTATATTTTTTATTCTTCTCAATTCAGCCAATGTCATTATTAAATAAAAAAAATCCATTTTTATTCTTTATTAGTACCATTTTCTACCAATAATAATTAAATAAATTAAAATAATAAAATATAAATTAATATAATTTTGCAAACATCGAAATAACGCTAACAAAAATTTAAATTTAAATTATATTTATTTTTATTTTGCGCCTTCATTATTGTCATTTGTCATAATCGCCAAATAATTTAACTAACAGTTTTCTCTGATTGCTATAATCGCCTATACGGAAAAAAAGTATAAGTTTTCAATGAAACGTTTTTTCCGGGAGCATTTCAATGATAGCTATAACTGGCGCCTAAGTCAATAATTCCTGACGTTTTTTTAATTGAGATAATAATTTAATATGACAATACTATAAACATTACATTTCGTTTTATTGCGCTTTAACATGTCTTTTTATTAATAAAAATTATTAATTAAATTTCTTTTTTTTTGTATTTGAATTAAAAGTTATATTATACATTATAATATTAAAATTCGTTTTTATATTTGCAAAAATATTTTCTTGTTGTATGTATTTAATTTTATTAGATGTAATTTTCAATTTTTGACAGAACGCAACCGAAATTATTTTGAAATTTTAAAATTTCAATTTACATGTCAAGAAATTACAGTAAAATAAATAGTTCGTTTAAATCATACAATAATCTTTTTCATATAAATCACAATTTCATATTGTTGTGGTTTATAATATAATAATAAAATATTAATTATTATTATATTTTTTTTATTTATAAATACGTCTTACTAAATACAATTTCAAGCACGTTTTCTAAAATATAAACACGGATACCTAACAATAATTATTTATGATAAAAATAATATAAGTAGATTTAGATACGGTTAAGTACAAAAAGATAAAAATTAATAATAGTTAAAGAATTTTAATTAAATTCAATTAAAAAGAAAAATTTTTTTTTAATCAGTTCCCACTAGACAAACTTAAAATTTATATAATTAATTAATGATTTTTTTTTTTTCAATTATTTATAGAAACTTAATAGAAAAATAATAGAAAAAATTTTACAGGACAATTTTTAAATTATTTTAATTATAAAAAAATGTAATCTGAAAGAATTGCAGCACGACCTTACAAATCTCTTTGTGAATTCTTTAATAAATTGAATAATTAATAATAATTAATTAATATAAATAAATCACAGGTACAAGAAAAAATATTAAAATGGTTAGAGATTCATTGTATGTTTCAAAACTCATTTCAAACTTCATTTGAAATTTTTTTATTCTAAACATATATTTTAAGTCAATATTTTTAATAGTACAATTAAAATTTATATCTGTTTAAATCTGTTTAATAATAGCATAAATAAATTGTTATTTTTAACGTAACTCAATAAAAATAAATAGGCTTTTAAAAGTAATTATTAAATTGTAAATAACTCCTGTGATAAGTTTCTGATATAAGTTTATTTTAATAGACTTTTATTTGTTAATTTTAAATATTATTTAACTAAATGTTAATAAGTTTAATAACTAGTAAAAAAAACATAGGGAGAATGCATAAAACTCAGTTTGAATTAAATTGAATTTTGCTTTTCTTACAAGAAAGGTCGATTTTAAGCATTGTTTTTGTTTGAAAAAGTGAAATTTAAGTTTAAGCTAAGTTTTATGCATTTTACTTATAGTTGTACAAAGATAGCTTTAATGCTTATCTTAACCGTTTCATCTCTTTTATAAATTTTTAGCAAACAATTTTTTAGAAAATAGGAAATTAGGTGGCAGTCACACATAGAACAATCTAACTGAAATCTACTCATTATTATTTGTTTTAAAACATAAAAATAATTTTTATAATAGATTTTAGTTAAATTTAATTACATTTAACGTTTTTTTAATTTAACAATTGATTTTTTATTAATTAAAAGCGGTACATCATACGTTTTTATTATATTATCTATTTGTAGATCATATGATCATTATTTTTATCTTACTAATAATTAATTTAAACTTATTAAATTATAATTTTGTTTTCATAGTTACAAAGATACATCTATTTTGATTTTGTTTTTGAAGATGATTGGACACGACCAAATAACAAATACGACACTAATGTCAAGTGTGTTACAATAAAGAAATTTGTTCGTGTCAAGACACAAGAAATTTTTCGCCAAAGAAATAATACAAAAATAGACATTTTTCTATTTTGTATTATTTATTTTGGATTGTGACGTAGATGTGTTTAGGTTTATTTACGTTTTATTTTTAAATAAATATTCATTTTTTTTTTCTTTATTTTGTAAGACTTTATAAGATTTCTTTTTAAGATTTTATTTAATTCAATTTATTTGATCTAAATATTTAAATGGAAAGAAGGTTAAAATAAAATAACAAAGGAAAAGAATATTAGAATATGAAGAATTTTTGGAAGAATAACTAAACTTTGAATAACTTCAGATACTCTAAGAGTCAATGCTAATAACTTTTTCTTTTTCATTTCAAAAAATCACAAATTTTTATCAAATAAATAAACGGCGTGTAATACTGAAATTATTTATTTCTTTGATATCTCAACAATTAACTGTCAAAAAACTATTATGAAATGATAATAGAAATCTGACGTTTCTTTCGTATTATTTATTTGACCGTGTCCAGTTACCTTACTTTAAAAAAAAATTACGAAAAAACAAAGCCAAAAATACTATTAATTGATAAAATTAAGAATTTAGTATTTGAGGTGACCCCCAAAACAAAACAAAAAAAAACAAAAAAACTCACGACGTGTTCACGAGCCTAACAAGATAACATTGACTTTTTTTTTACACCCTATTTACAAATATTTTTAAGTAAACAAAAATACCTTTTCAGATATTGTGCAATTATAAAAAATTCAATAAAAATTATCTTTATCCCCCCCCAATTTAAAATATAGGAGATTTAAAATCAATTTTGATCATTTTATGTTAACTAGCATTAAAAATAAATTTATATTATTGATTTCTAAATTATCTAATCTTATAAATAAACATAATAATATAAAATTATTAATATTTGATAAATTGCAAATATAAAAAATTTACCTTTTTTTTAATACAAAAATAAAAAAAAATAAAATAAAAAAAATCACACATTTTAAAAGTAATATTGATAAAATTTTTTAATTGATAATAAATAAAGATTACGTCAAATACACAAAAAAAAAAAAATGAGTAGCTAAGTATTTAAATTAAAGTTCAATTATAAAAAAAAAAAACAATTAGAAAAAGAAATTATAGAAATTTGTTATCTTAGAAATTAGATTTCTCCGACATCAAATAGTTTAAAGTGGTTTTAAAAGAAAAAAATGCAAGTACTTAAGTAATGATAACAAAATTTTGATAAGAAAATAATTACACTTACAAAAAGGCTACATATTATTATTATCAATAATAAGGAGTTTATCAAAATTAATAAGTTTTATTATATTTTTTTTTTTTAATTTATTTTTAAGCAATTCAATTTTTTTTTTTTTTTTATTTTTACTTATTAGTAGCTATTAGTGAATTTATTTAGAATTATCAAAATTAATTAAAAATTAAGCTTATATACTTATTTACTTTTTTATCTAATGTTTTTTTTGATTATATTCAAATTATATTTTATCAAAAAAAAAATATATATATATATATATTTATCTGCTAATAAAGCATGTCCTAAATAATTTTATTATCCTAGATTATTACATGAACTGTTTATTAACAATATTGTATTATCAAGATTTGCTGGGAAATGTAATTAATTGTTTGTTTTTTTTTTTTTATTTTTAATCAATTTCTAAAACCAAATAACCTAAGGTAATAAAGGTAAGCCATAAGGTAATAAAGTAAATTGATTATGCATAAAGTAAAATAAAGGTAAAATAAAAAGCTTGTTCTTTTTTTTTTTTTTTTTGTGTTCGTAGTAAATGGAAAGAAACATGGTCTTGAACCTGTTTTAAGTTATAAAGAACATTCTTTTGAAATTTGATCACATTGACATTTTTAGTTTGGATGCACCGCATGAATGTGAACAAAAACATACATGTAATAACTTAATTTACTATACGAAATATAGTAAATATAATCTTATTAAGATAAAATATATTAATGTGATCATATGATAAGTTTGATCTTACCAATAAAATTTTTTGGTTTACTTCTATTAACTTCCAGGAGAATTCTGTGAATTTTTATATATAGAACCAGTCGAAAAATTTGTAATTTGATAGTTTTGTAGGCAGTTCAACATTACATTGACTATTGACAAATTCAGTAGGGTTAAAGAAAAAAAAATTCCTACAGTTATTAAATTTAATGTTAAATATTTTTTGAATGTAATGTAACCAATAAATCGTAACAATTTTTAAAATAATTCAAGTACATAAAAATACTTAACTAACATTTTGAAATTACGTGAATATTTAATGTATTCAACAACGTATATAAAAAACATATTATCATATGTTCAACTTATTAAAAAAACTCTTCAAATACATCATACTAAATCAAAAATATTGTTTTATGATTTAAATTGAGTAAAATACTTCAAATATGTGTACTTTTTTTCATATAAATTCATACAAACTGAGAAATCAAAGTAATAAAAAAAAAAATTTTTTTATCGATTACATAATCGATCTTACACTAATTTTTAAAATACTTAAAATTACATTATAAATTAAGAAATACAATTACATATTACTGAAATGCTTAAGTGACAAATTTTTTTTCTACAATTAATCAACTTCATTTCATAATTTATTTAAATATCGTAATTAACAATATTGCGTGCATTTAACATTTTACTAATTTTCAATGTAATGCTAATTAATACGGCATATAACTAATGATTTTTTTTTTCTCTTAAATTTTAAATAATATTTTTTTATTAATCATTCAGAGATCTTAACTAATAATAATGTATACCTTAATGTTTCATAACAGTCTAAACAAACAACTGCATATTCTCCATTCTCTAATAATAAACCATCATCACTAATTCGTTGTTTAACAAATGGAAATTCACTAACTGGCAGTGCACGAACTCTTTTTCTATATGTTGTTATTCTGCATAAATGACAAGAATAATCATGCCAATTATAAGTTCTTTCAGCTGGATTTAAATATGGTGTTTGAGCTTCATACCTAAAATATACAAAAAAAAAAACACAATCAAAATAAATACATAAAAGAAAAGAAAAAATTTATTTACTTTCGCCATTGATTTAAAAGAGAATGATAACAAAATGTACAAACAAGTGCTGATGCTTTATCTGGACGTAATTGTTCAGCATTCGGTGGTGATTCATGTTGCAGTAAAAATGGAAAGTATGGGCGACTCCCCTAAAAAAAAAAATTTAAACAAAAAAAATTAAGTAAAAAATCTTAAAAACGAAAAAAAAAAAAAAAATTAAAACAAAAATTTCTTACTTCTTTACTGGCATACAATATTCTAGCTAAAGTTAAATCAGAATGAAGATTACATAGGAAACAATAAATTGATGTGCTTGTTGCTGGCGTTGATGATGATACTGATGGTGTTGATGGTGGTGTATTTATAATACCACCAATACCATGACGATTCGAACCATTTACTGAACTTGGTGATGGAATGTCATATCTAAAATTAAAAATTAAAAAAATATGTAAATACTATTAAAATTAAGTTCTACTTCTTTTTTTTTTTAATGCATTTCTCTGCCACATAAAAAAATTACACAGCCTTTCCTGTTCAGCCGAGGCTGTAAATGTCGTAAGGGGAAATAACTCTTACGACGTGTGTGGGATTCGAACTCACACTGCCGCGGTGTTTACAGCGTATTTTATACGCTCTTACCCACTAGGCCACCGAGGCCCCAAAGTTCCATTTTTATTTTTAACGCCAATGGTCCCTTGGTCAGCAACTGATCAAAAATCATTTTGATATTTACATAGAATTTTCATAGTTTTTTTTTTAATTATACTTGAAGTTAAAGACTTTTAAAGACCTTGATTGACCTTGAAGTTTTGAAATGTCAATATTATTTCAGTTTTTGAAAAAAAAAAAACAATTATTCAATGTCGCAGTTTTATTCTAAAATCTAATCGTATTTTAATAAAATTTCATGTAAAATTTGAAAAGAAAAACCCAATTGAAAATCCATAATAAAATTTTAACTTTCCTGTCGTTTTCAACAGTCATCTGATAGTCATTTTTTCTGACAATACTAATTATTTGATTTCACATAGTCATAAAAAATTATATTTGAATTTTATGACTATACACATTTTTTATCATTTTAACTGTTTATTGCTCTCATTTTTAATTTGTTACATGACTATTTACTTTTATTAAGAAATAATTAAAAAATGATATCAGAAAAAAAATTGTTGAATATAAAAAGTGATTTTATTTGAAATTTACATTTGCTTTTACGAAAAATAATTTAGTAAAGTAGCTCCACATTAAATTTTCACTAAAAACCAACTTTCCGGAAATACAAGATCTAGGATTTTAAGCCGCAATCGTTCAAAACGAAAATATGATTGCTTAAAATATATTGTTTAAGTTAAATTAAAGAACAATATCAACATCTCCTTCAAAGTTTCCCTACAAATTCCACTGTACATCCCTCATAATCCAAAATTTCCTAAACTTTATTTTCTAAAAATACTTTTCACATTCTTACCGCCAAAAACAAACTTTATACTTATATTAAAGATCCAATCCTAAAATTTAAAGAGGGTTAGGTTTTAGTTGATTAAAGTTTAACACTATTGGGAGGAGTTATGTACAACAGTTACTTTGGGTGATTGTTTTGGTTGGGTGAAGTGGGTAAAGTTTTTCACTTTAAAGACACTCTTAAAATAATTGGCATAAAAGAAAGTTATTCTGATTGTGCAAGAGGATAAGGTCAAATATATTGTAGTTATAAATTTTTTCAAAATTTAAATCAAATTTAATTTAATTTTTTAAAATATCAAATAAAATTCTTAATGCAGATTACATATATTTTTCTTAAATATTAAAACACGAAATTTTATAAAAATCTTGCATATAAAATCAATAAATTAATTTAATTTTAAAGCATTCTATGGTCGTTTTTGATACCACACAAAAAAAAAAATGTATTTGCACTCTAAACAAATGTATTTAAATTTAAAATTTTTATATTTTTAAATTTTTTTTTGTCTATTCCCATTTATTTAAAAATGGTTTTTCTGTTTTTAATTAAAAAATAAAAAAAAAAAACAAATAAAAATTTGTGAATCCTCTATATTGAAAAACCATATATAAATTTTCTGATATGCTGGAAATGCATATCATGCATTTTCACTTTGAAAAGATGCCCCTACGAAATTCAATTTATAAACTTATTCGTTTTATGCCTGTTCCTACTTATACCTGTTCCGATAAAATATTAATCCTCTTGACTATAATAGTTGCATTAGTATCTTGTGAAGAATTCTGTAAATACTTTCCATATGATCACTCTTATGAAAAATCCATCTCTTTTGCACCTGCCCTTAATTAACACAATAATCTATACATATTAAAAATCATCAATAGAAATATGAGATTCTAAGATTTTTAATTCATATTTCTATTTTTTCCTAATACATACATATATATATTTTACACCTCTAAAAAACCTTCTTTTAAGTATAAAAAAAAAAAAATCCTTCAGGATGGTTTTTTATTCAGCACCCTCTTTAACAACCTTTGATCATTTACTAAAAATGGCACGTCCCAATAATATAATTATATAAAATTATCAATAAAATAAATATATATATAGCTATATACAATAATTGTTTATACTTACATTCTATGCTCCAATGGTATTCGTTGTGCATCCATAGTCTCCCATTGTTGTGATAAATTTTTAACACAATCCTTACACGCTAGGACACGATTTGAGGAATCATTATTATTTTTTAAAAATGGAAAATGCATTGCATGTGAATTCATATGTTCAACATCAACTGATAACCATTCCATTTTATTAACAGTGCATAATGTTTTACAGATGTGACAACTATATTCAAAATAATTTTAATATTATTATTATTATTTATTCAATTTGTATTTAATTTTTGTTTTTTATTTTTCTTTAATAAAGCATCATCGTAGGAAAAATTTATCATAAGAATTTCATCATAAAAGCAGACGATGACATTAACATAATCAAGGATTATTATATATATGGTATGAGTTATGATAGAATGCATTTTCGTGAAAACTTTCCAAAAATGAATACCTAATTTAATTATTGAACATAGGTGATGGCAGGGTTATAAACAAACCAATAATCAACAACCAACACAGACACTATGCACATCATTTTTCACACATGGGAACAATGAAAACCATGAATATGAAAATGGACCCATATTTTATCAGAAAATCAAAAATAAGGATAAAATTGAATTCATGATTGTGCACACATATAATTAAGATATGTGGTAAAAAAAAAAAAATCATTGAATTAAAACTCCAACACAAATATTTTAATATGAAATAGTGTGACCATGGGATGAATTTATGATTTGGTCGGTTCACACATCATAGACAAAAAATATTGAAAAAAGAATTTTTAAAAAGGAAAAAATAAAAAAAATATTTTTTTTAATTAAATCATTTTTCATTTTTCGATTTAAAGTAATAAAGATAAGAAAAAAACTTTAAAAATAACAAATTATGACAAAAAAAGAGCGTTATATAAAAGTAGTAGAGCTTTTAAAGCCTCATAATTCCAAAATGATAATATAAAGTATATTCTAAAATAAACAAGGATCAAAAAGTTTTTCTATTGTCACTTTAACGATCTTAGGTCTCTACAATATTACAATTTTACGTATTTTACCTAGATCTGGGGGATTAATACTGAGATATTCAATGTCCTAACTGCCAATATAAATGATCCACACCCAGATAAAACACTTAACATTAAATTTAAATATGAAAAAAACATTTTTTAATTGAATTGATATAGAAATTTTATGAAATATCCTATCGTTTAACTTTTTTGGTTTAAAAAAATATTCAATGGAGCTGATGATCCCCGTAATGGCTAAGTTTATTGAAGTTTGTTTTTAGTGAGACCTATTTATGCTAAGAATTTAGTTAGTTTTATCTCAAATGGTGTATAAAAATTTAAAAACAGACAATCGAACCGACATGACAGACCAGATTTTTAATTATTTTTGTTTTTTTTTTTTTGTATGGAAAATGTATATATGGACCTTATGTCACCTTAGGTCACCACACCACTATAATACCAATCTTATGTTATGCTGTTATATATGTATATATGTATACAAACAATTAATTTGACAAATATACGTTAATGTTTACTCTTTTCAAAATTAAAAATAAAACATTAAAGAGGTGGAAAATAAAATTGCATTAAAAACGATGAAAATCATAATAGAAAATGATATAAAAAAAAAAACATATAACAAAAGAAAAATTAAAAAAAAAAATAAATTTAGAAAAACGTTTGATATCATAAAGGATGTTAAATTATAAATCAATTTATATTATAAAAACATTATATTAATGTATAAATATATTCTGCGTATATAACATTATTACCATACATACTATTTTATATATACTTATATATTTAAAAATATATACTTACGGATATTGTCCATGTCCATTTTCTACTGGTCCTTGTAATTGCTGTTGCGAGGATGATATTGATGATGGTGGTGTATTTGGCCTAGAATCACGTCTATATGTTTTTAAATCACGTACTGATGATGATGAATTGGAATTATTTGTTTCATAAGGCTGTAACAATTAAAAAAATAATAAAAATAAAAAAACAATCAATAAATAATATAAAAAACAAAGATAAAAAAAAAAAATTATTATTAAATTTATTAGATTTGGAAAAATTTTATGTAAAAAATTCAAAATATTATGTAAAACAAATTATTTTCTTAGAAATTTCATTTTAGTTTTGGTTTTTTATTCTCTTATTTAAAAAATATTATAAATATAAGAATATTTTTTTTCAATGAAAATATGGAGTAACCTCAAAAAAATATATTTGAAAATATTTAATTTTAATAACGATAACGCAGAAATTCTTTAAAAGTGCGTAAATATAAAATAGAAAATAATATACGAGTTCGAAAAAAAGTTCAATATTGTCAATATATTCAGCATAAATGAGTCAACTATTAAGAAAAGAGTATATGTTTTCAAAACTATTTGTTAGGACGATACTTAAATTCTATCATATATGTACATATGTATATATCCTTTTTGTTTTATCAGAGGGCTGCAACTATATTTAGTCGTTGCAAATTAGAAATTTGGTTAATTGTATTGGTATTTTCCATTTATAAATTGTTTTTGTTTGAACAAACAATAAAAACTTTATACATAGTAAATAATACTTTGTTTAACAAATCCCATTGAATTTATAAGTATTTCTACACTTCTGTGCTATCTCACACAAGGCACATTGGTTTTTTAGTAGTTTTGTTTAGGTACTTCATTTTTATTCAGATTTGATGTCGTCTTCTATTAAACAACAGATACCCAGATACAATATATCATTTCTTATTTTTGTAGAATATAACTATAAACCTTCATATGATGAAGCTTGATTCTATTTTTGGTAGTTGATTTTAAATCAAATACCAAATGATTAAATACAAAATTACTATATTAAATTTCAAGACTTCATATTATTTAAATTTATGATTAAGTGTTTCGTTAGCCGAATTCTAAATTGTAAACCGCCATTTTGCCTAATATTTTTTGATAAAAGGGAAATTTTATAAATTTCCATTTGGTATATTTAGACACTTCGCAAAAAGATATTTCAATATTATTAAATAATATTTTGTTCAAAGTTTTGCTTTTTGCAAAGTGTCCCATATATTAAGTCATTTCGTGATGTGACATTTTGGTATAAGTCTTTTTTTGTCAAATATGATGAGAGGAAATGTCTTTTTGAGAAATGGATTTAGGCAAACTGTTACGCTTTCAAATTTATGTCATCGACAGGTGTGTCATTTAATTGTCAGTTCTTCCTTCCTTAAGATTATTCTGATTTATTTTATGAGATATAAATGTGTTTTACAATACTTTTTTTTATCGTGGAAATGACCAATTTCTCTGAATTCATATGAAGTGTATATTATCTATTTCTTAAAATTAATATCAATTGCATTTTTAATGCTATAGGAAAACATTTAAGAATTATTATCAAAAAAAAAAACTATATAAATAAATACAAATTGTGATACTTGCGCGCTTCGTGTTTTTTTTTTTTTAGCAAAATTATAGTCAAAAATAATGTAAAATGAAACACCTTTATCAACTTTCCCCCACATGTTTTTTTTTATAATTTCATTCTTAATCAATTTCCTTTTTTTTTTTTCATTTTTTTCTGTTTTTTATGTGATAATTTTTGATTTTATTTTCACTTTTTATTTATTTAAAAATTTATTTAATAATAATTGATGTTATATAAATATTTACTTTAAATTTTTTACTATAATATTTTTTTATACTTAAAAAAAAAAAAAAAAAAAAAACTCGTTAAAATTTTGATCTTCTGTTAAACTTTTAAGAAAAATCACCTGATAAGATAGTTAAAATAAAATGAAAAAAAAGTATATATAGATAATTATATATATAAAATAATAAAATTAAAATGATTATTTTAAAATAAATACATAATATGTTTTTAGGAATTAAAAAAAAAAAAAAAAAAAATTACTATTTCATATTTAATGAGTTAAAACTAAACAATTTCAGTTCCCAGCGGCTCTTCATATTTATTATTTTTTATTTATTAAGGCATATTACATATAGATTAAATAATGTTTAAATATATGTATTAAATATAAATATATGATATGTATATATTTATATATATATATAAATATAACATTCATAATTTTACTTGATAAATATTTTGACGTGAATTGTTTTCTTTTTAATTTTATTTTTAATCTTATCTTTATTATACCCCAATATAAAACCAGAAATATCTGAAAATTTTTATTAAAAAGTTTGTAGAACCCTTTAGTATTTACAAAGATTTACGAATATTAAACTTGATATAAATTTGATATAGTTATATTTTGGTTTATTTTTTTTTTTTTTTGCTTGTTTTTTATTAAAATTGTTCAGAAAAATGATTTAAAACTGCAATTTTAAAAGTACATAATTAATTATTAAATATTTTCATTACGCCTTAAAATATGCAATTATTTTTGATAAATGTATTACGAATACATAGGAGGAGGAGTGTGGGTTCGATCCCTGCACAGGTTGTAAGTGTTTTTCTTTACCTACCCCCCTTACGACCAAATATAATGTAAATATATAGTATATAATATAAACAAAATAAATAATATTAGTATATAATTTAATAATAGTATAAAAACCTATAATGGCCTTAGTAGCCGATGATTCAATAATATTGCACTACATTAATGTATGTAATATTAATATAAATAAATAAATAAATAAACACAACAAGGGTTAAGAAGGAACACAAATCTTCCTTTTTATCCAAAAATTTAGTGTAAATAATTATTCTATGTAATTTATAATTACAGACTTCGTTATGGCTAAGTAATTAATCACATATGGGTTATTAAGCGAGGGAGTACGAATTCAAATCATTCATAAGCAATTTATAATTTGATGCAAGGGATTTTAATCGGATTGGTAATCAAATATATAATATAAATATATACAATATAAATAATATTACTATAAATTAATAATAATATCTTTTTTTCCATCCGATACCGTATTCAGGGTGTAGTGACATAAATAATAATATTTATTTAATCAAAAATGGCCTAAATGGCATTTAAGTACTCGAAATAAGTAGTAAAGTTTTAGAGGAATTACATTATGTAAAAATAAAGTAATTATAAATAAATAAAATATTTATCCCAGACAATAAGAGTTTAATTATAATATTAAATAATTTTATTACCATATTAAATAATTAAAAAATCTGGCCAATTTTAATTAACTAAAGATTTTTTATTATTGATGTACAATAGATTTGTTTATATATAATAAAAATTTAAAATTTTTGGATGTTAAATAAATTATTTTAAGTTATACCTTCTAAGATTTTGTCAAAAAAACATAAATTCTTCTAATATCTGTAGTAATGAAAACTTAATAAGTAATATTATATTATATCCATATTAATATATAATTTGAAAATGTCTGTTCTGAGCCGAAATTTAACGATGGACGTCCGTCCTTCCGTCCTTACGACAATTCAAAAGAATAAAGGAGCTAAAAGGCTAAAAAATTTTATACTTCACTTTTGCAAAATTGTTAGTTTCGCTATTTAAATCCAGCATTTTCGGCCAGCAGATTCTAGTAGATACCCTACAGCTTCTTTCTTCATATGCAAATAACTCAGTGTGTATTGAAGCTAGGTATCTGAAATTTTGTAAAAAGGTGTCGAGTTATAGGCCAATGATATCTATAAAATATGGTTGTGCTGGTGCTACAAGTTCGGATAACTTTAAATATTTTTGAAGTTAATGAAACTAGATATCTTTGAAATAGAAATATAGCAGAAATAGCAGAAATATTGAAATTTTGTAAAAGATGATCAAGTTTTATGGAAAGAGTATATTCATATTGGTATCGCAAAGTTGACACTACTGTAGTGCACTTTGTTTTTGTTTTGTACAATCAAAAAAAAAACTTAACAATAAAATTTCAATATTTCTGCATTAAAATTACATATTATTATCTTTTGTGTAATTTTAACATATACGTTTCTTTTTTTTTTTTTTTTTGTTTTTATCTTGTATACAATTATTTACTTTTCATAATAATTTATTTATCTTTTATTTATTTATTTTTTTATTTAATTTTTTTTTTTTTTTTTAATAATAAAAATAAAAAATTACAATAAAATCATTGATTCTTATCAATATAATGGGGCTTGGCATATATTATATCATGATTTTTTACGTGACATTTATATGTTTTAAAACATAAATCAATAATTTTCAATGTAAATGTTAAAAAAAAAAAAAAAAAAAAAAAAAATTCAATTAAAAAACAAAACTGGAAATGGGGGTGGTGAAAATTGCAGGTGGCATAACATTTTAATTTTCATTTTGAACAAAAAAAAAAAAATAGTTTACATACAATTTTTTTTTTTTTTTTTTATTATCGAAAAGATAACGGATTCATTTCTACTTTTAACTGTTAAATAAATGTTAAAAGAAAAATTTTATTTCGAAATTCTTCAAATATTTACTTGTTAAATAGACTCGTTTATTATTTGTTTAACAATTTTAACAAGATTATTTATTAGTTTACTTGATTGCAATTGATATTGTACATATACACAATATATATATGTACATATATGTAGTTATTTTATCAAAAGTTCTGTTATTGTTCAAAAAAACAAGACTTGTTGAAAAAAAAAAACTAAATAAAGTAAAAAACTAAATCAATATCTGATTCTTAAATTGTTGCAAAATTTTTTTTAGGCAAAGAAAAAAAAATTTTTTTTTTTTTGTTTTTTTTAAATTAAATGGAAACAATGATAAGAAAACTTCTGCAAAATGTTGTTAACACAATTAAAAATGTTGTTAAAATTTCAATTGCTTATTGTTATATTTTTTTCTAGTTGTTTTTTTTTGAAATTTAAAGTTTTTTTTTTTTTTACAATATTTATATCTTGTTATTTCAACTGTTTAAACATTACAAGAACAACCAAAAATGAAATATGTACTGATAATTTAATTTTTTTTTTTGCAAATTTTGATATTGTGAAAATAAAAAGACTATATGTTGTCATTCCAAAAAAAAAAAAAAAACATTATAAGCCTCGTCGACAAGTTAATTTGATATCAAAAACTCGTTTTACTTTTAAGAATATTTTCTGAGTAATTATAATATTAATAAAATATTCTTAAAATTTATATTTCTAAGATTTCTATTCATACTTTTTTATAAAGAAGTTTTCGTGATTAAAGATGAAGGCCCAATATACGCTTTGCTTGCTTCGTTTACTTTGCTTTGAAAAGCGAATGAACGAAGCAAAATATTCAAAGTAATTTTAAATCCCAACGTACGCTTTTAAATTCCTTGACATTTTCATTTTTTTTATTATTGTTTATTTCGTTGTTTAAAATGGAAGATTTGCAAAATATTTGTGATATTTTGTACATCATATTTTTATTGTACGAAAGCTACAAAGTTTTGCAAAAAATCAACGACAATTTTGGATTTGGGGCATATATTTGGATCGCAAAATACATGCGGGCTTTATGAGAGTACATTTGGAAAATTAAAACAAGATTCTGCACAATTGAAACTTTTACAAAATATTTTCGAATTCAATAATTCAAATATTTATAAACGTCAAAGTAATAAAGCAAAGCGTCTAATTGGGCGTTGCCACATAAGATACAATATAATTTATTTTAACTGTCAAAGCGTGTAAAGCAAGGGAAGCAAGCAAAGCGTACATTGGGCCTGACCTTAACACTTGAAATCTCCAGTTACAGAGTTCTCAAATTCAAAATTTTAAAATTCAAAATCCCAAATTTCAAATACATTTTTTGGGTGTCCATCGAAATTGCGAAAAAAAAAATTTCGAAAAGAAACCTTTGAATCTCCCCAAATATAAAAGTTTGCCCCAACATATTATACTGATATAATATTCTGAAAAAAGCGAATTTTCTTGATTTTGTAACCAACTATAAAATCCTTCATAATTATTTTTGTATATATACATATTTCAACAACAAAACATTTAGCCCCCCGTTAAACTAATTATTATAACCCTGATTAATTGTTCAATTGGTAGGCAGATATGGTTGTCTGCACCATTCTGACTATATTCAGGAATGAAAGGAAGGATGACCTAGGAAAATGGATAAAAAAAAAAAGTGCGAACATTTTGAGAATATACTCTGCTTCTTAAATGAAAAGGAAAAAAAAAGAAATTCATTAGTGATAAGAACTATTTCAAAACTCATTTTAATCCAAAATGCAACATCCTCAAATTAGATGTTATACGAAGAAGTTGAAAGCAGCATTTAATTTCCTAATTATTATTGTTGCACGTTATCCTTCATGAAAAATAAATAAAAAATAACTGTACATTATGCCGATATTACTTGACTTGGAGAAGAAGTGCTCAGAATGAGTTACAACGAGTAGAAAATTTTGGGCCGAAATTAAAAGAATAGCGTAAAACAAAGAACATTGAAGAGCATTTATGGAAGCCCTATGTTCTTCCAGAGAATAAAATAGGTGAAAAAAATTCCGATATCAAAGTTAGAAAGTCAAAGTACCTATCAAAGTTATTACAATCAAAATGTTTACCCTTCATATTTTGAAATGTTAGCTGTGTTTTTTTCATTCGGTTCAGGATCAAGGTTTGATTTATAACACATAAAAACAACAACAACATAACCCATATATGTATATGGATCAGTGTCTGTGATCTGTATAAAAACATTTACATAAAATTCCAAAAGATGGCGCATACATAGTTTTTGATATTAAATTTATGAAAGAAAAATATTATTTTTTATTTTTTGATTTAAATTTTGAAATAAAAATATTATTTTCATACATAAAAATAATTTACAAGTATATTTAATTTAAAATGGACGAAAACAGTTATGTAAAATCAATTTTTTATGATAAAAAAAAAATGTTTTTTATTTGAGTGACCCACATCGTCTTTTTTTCAAACCTTGATACTGACCCGAATAAAAAAAACACAGCCATTATCTCCTCTCCTTATTTATCCTTTCAATATAATTACAATTTTTGAACAGTGTACTAAAGCAATACTTTCTTTTTACATTTTAGCTTTAAGGATCTTATAACTAATAACATCAGATATGTAATTCCCATTACGCTTAGGTAATCAGAGAAGAAAAAAAGAAAAAAAAAATTTTAAACTAGAACACATTAAGAAAATTAATTGAAGGTGAAACTTAATATTTACGTATAACGTACAGAATTTACGTACGTACATAACGTTTAAATCTTACATTTAAATGTCTTTTTAAATAAATTTTCGAAATAACTTTGAACCGAAAACAATGAATAAAAAACAATTTTTAAATTTATAATAGAAAAAAAAATTTAAAAAAAAATGTTCATTGCATATATGTAATATTATATATGTATGTATATATTATTATAATCTTATTATTCAATAGTTATTTAATTTTAAAACATTAAAGTATATATTGAAAAATTAAATGTAAATGTAAATGTATGTGTAAAAGCATGTATTTAGTACATAGGTAAATCATAATTTTGATTAGTTATTTTTATAGGTCAAGTTCTAAGTCAATAATAATATAATATATTGGTAACCTTAATCATTCACTCATATGTATATATATATATATACCATTATCATTTTCATCATTTTATTTTTTTAAAGGTATTTTTCATTAAGTTTTTTTGTTCATATTAATGAACTTTCGGCTTGACTATATGAAAAAAAAAAAAAAAAAATCCCAATACAGAGTGACATGACCTAAGTGACATTTAGTGTTATCAAAAAGGAAAAATGAAACAAGAAAAACAAAAACAAACAAGATGAAATAATGTTATTTCTATTTTAATTCGATCGCCCTCTAGATTCTGGTTTTTTTTTTTTTTTTTGTTATTTTTCTAATATTTTATTTAATTAAGTTATTATTTATTTACTTAATATTAATATCGCAATAATTAATGGAATTTTTTCTCTTTTTTTTTTTTTTTTCAATTTCTAGGATGAACTCATTTTTATTAAATACGTATCAAATTGATGTAATACATGATGAAAAAAAAAAAAAAATAATAATAATAATAAACAATTCATAAAAACTCACCATTATAAAAAATTTTAAATAATTTTCATCTGTTCTTATCTTATGCATTATATATTAAAATTATTACATACGAAAAGCTGTATAAATGCAAATATTAGACTTGTATATACCTACATATATATATATATATATATTCATACATACATTTTTTTTTTTTTTTTTTTAATATTTATCTCAACCCACAAATCTAATAAAAAAAAAAAAAATATAATTAATTATTTGTTTTTTGGTTTTCGATTATTCCTCTTTTTTTTTTCCTTTTTATTATTAATTATTTAATATTATTATATTAATTTTTTTTTTTTTTTATTATTAATAAATAATTATTAAATATAAAAATTAAATTATGGATTTTTGCAATTAATTTTCTCCTTTAATTGTTTTTTCTTGTTTTTTTTTTTTTTTTTTTTTGTATTTAATAAATAATTAATTATTATTGTATCAATTTTAGTTTTTATATAATCTCTTCTTTGTTTTTGATTTTTTTTTTTTTTTTTTTTTTATTAATTTATACATACTACATTATTATGTGTGTAATTTTTAATATTTAAATTTTTCTTTTTTTTGTTTTATTATTAGTCCAAGATCAGAAAATATTAATAATAAAATCAATAGATTTTTTGTTTTTTTTTTATTTATTTTTCAATTTTTAATTATTTTGTGGGTAATTATTAATAGTAAACCGCCATATATATATATATAATTATTGAGTAAAAAAGAAACAAAAAATAAAAAAACAATATAATCTCGTTCCGATTTAATTCAAATTCAAAATAAAACTAAGGAAAAAAATTTTTTTAAATATAATATTATTATGATTATCGCAATCAATTATAATAATTAAAAAAATAAAAAAAAAAAAATAATAATAATAATATATACAAAAAAAAAAAAAACAATTTTTTTAAAAGCAACATAATTACTTAAATAAATATATATTTAATATAAATTTAATTATAATCCCTGCAATATATATACATATATATATATATAGATATAATTTTTCTTTTTGTAATCATTGAATTTTATTTTAAATTTTAATGTAATATACAAAAAAAAAAAAAAAAAAAATCTAAAATTGAAATATTATTAATTTCAATTACAAATTGAGTGGAAAATAAAAAAAAAAAAAAAATTATTTAAATCTGCTTACGACACAAAAATGTTTTTGTTGTTGGTTTTTTTTTTATCTCATAATAAATTAAGGATTTAAAAATGTTAATTATATTAATTGTATAGAACAGTTTTTGTTTATTTGATATTTATTTTTAAGACTTTTTTTTTTTCAGCACAATTGAGTGTTAAAGGACCCGTATTGTCCAGTATTTATTTGAAAATGAGTTTTTTTTTTAAATTAATTTGGCTATATGAAAAGTTGATTTTTATAAAATTGTTTGAAATCGGCAAAATTGAAATTTATACAATATATAAAAATAAATATAATATATAGTTACTGTCACCACCACCCCCTTAAAACCCAACAAATAACCTCATTTTTTGACTAAATTATATTATAACGTTTATGTAAAGTTCCAGTTTTATTATAATAAAAAATATAGTAAGTATAGTAGAAATCACTAGTAATTAATATAAGTAAACTCCGATTTAACTTCTTTAAAATATATACAGAAAAATGTTTCAAAGAAATTATTTTAAATCAAAGAATATTTTTTCCTTTTCATTTGTATATCACTCAAATTAAATGAAAATTGTTATAATCAAAATTTACTCGATTTATAATAAAAAAAAATCGTTAATAAATGAATCAAAGGTTTTTTTCTAAATTTACACCTGAAAGTATGCAATTTTTTATACCATCGAATGTATCAAGTCAAGTCAATTATCAATAAATGATATGCACTGAAATTAACTTATTTAAGGGGCGCGGTGTGCAAATAGTTAAATACATGATGTATTAATCAAATTAGTGCCAATATAAACGCTACACAGATCGAAACGATTTTTAATTGAAAAGAAAATAAGGAAATTTTTATGAAAAAAGTATATTTTCTTAATTATTCCCCTTGCTATCGAATATAGAAAATTTCTATTTTGCACTTTCGAAAAAATAGAACGAACAGAGATGAAAAAATGACGCGTTGACTATAAAAAAAGCGATAAAAAGATGACATCTAATAGTTAAGTTAGTATCTGATTAGTAGTTGTCTTACAAAAATTTTGATTATATGACCTAAAATTACCTAAAAAAAAAAATTGTAATGTTTTCGGTTTTTTTTTTTCTTTTTCTTTTTAAACATTATTAAATTTTGAATGCAAAATATTTCTATATAAATTACTTATTTATTCTTATTATATTTGGAAACTAAAATTTTCAACGAAAAAATTAAAAAAAAAAAAAAAAATCCAACACAATTTTGAAAAAATGCCAAAGAGAACACAAAAAATCCGAATTAGTTCAAAGGTTCAGGACATTTTGACATTTTTTTTATTTCGATTTGATTTTTTTTTTTTTTAATTCATTTTGATTAAATAAGATTAAGTAAAGAGATAAACTTTGATGTGACTTTTACGAACTTAATGTACACTATAACTACAATAACAGAAACAATCAAGACATTCATCATTAAATCAGAATGAAAAAAAAATTTTAAAAGCTAGAAAGTAAAAAAACAGATAGATTGGATGTTGTTAAATTTTATAATAATATTGATTTTTTTTTTAAATATAGAAAAGAGGAGAAAAACAAAGGGAACGGTTATATAATAGGTAATGTATAAATTATTTATTATACAGTTTATAACATTTTATTAATTCTTATAAAATATTTTAATTGAAATTAAAAATGTTGCAAAAAAAAAATTTTTTTTTATTCTGCATTAAAAGCCGAAGATTAAAAAAAAAAAATCAAATGTAGTTTAATTGAATTAACATTTGCGATTTAATACAAGCTAAAGAGAAATAAAGAAGTTTTAATGTTATAACTAGAGAGTAGATGGAAATCGACCTAATTATAGATAATCTATCGACTGTATTTACATTAGCAAATTATTAACATTAGCGACTGTATTACATTACAACGACTGTATAAAATAGCAAAAAATTATTCTGATTTAAGTATAAATTTTCTTGGTGAAAACTTCGTTCTAAAAAAAAATTTTTATCTATAGCCTCTTTATATCTTAAAAAAATTTTTAAAAACTATCTACATAATATACTTATTATTTAATCTATAATATTTATTTATATTATCAAGTAAATCATCAATAAATATACGCAATCTAACATCAATGCGAATTTTGTTTTTACTTTATACAAAAATCAAAACATTTACCCTACTTTTATAAAGTTTGCCCCGTAATTGAAAAATGATGAAACACAATTGAGGAAATTTAATATAAGTATAATAAACTTGAACTAATTATAATGTGACGACATCTAAAATTTTTTTTTTTCACAAGGTTTGCATCAAACAAATTGCAAAATTTAAAAAAAAAAAAATAAAAAATAGAGAAAAGACAGGATAACCATAAATATCCTTAAATATTTTAATTAAATAAAACAAAAATGTTTTTTTCTTGTATATATACAAAAATTAAATGTGAAATTTATTCTTAGTAATTGTAAGAAATGTAATAAATAACACGCACGCGTTAAAGGCGTAACGGAAATTTTATTTCCGTATTTTATAAAACAACGCATCAAATTTTTAAATGCGTAGGTAGATGATACTTTAAATATATTTTATATTCTTTTTAAAATTTATTCCATCTTTTTTTATAAAAATTTTTGTAAATAATAATAAACAATTGTTAGATACTAAGAAGTTGGTATAGTTAAAAATAAAAAGTATAATAGGAACATGATAGAAATTGGACAGAATTAGATTTACAAAATAAATACTTTACTATTAACAAAAATTTAAAATCGAAATTATATTTCCTACTAAAGAATGAATTCTTTATTTTAAAAATAAAATTAACATTAAATTCCAGATTGTGTATAAAATTAACGTTGATACAATTTTTAAAAATTAAAAATGCAAAATAAAAGGGGTTACTATCACAAGACTGCATTTCATTTGACTGGATTTCAACAGCAGGCAACTTGCAAAAAATAGTGTCAAATGACACTACAGTGTTAAATGACTTCCATATGAACGGTATTATAGAAAAATTTACCTGTACTCATTGCTTTTTATCGCGAATTAACCTTTCTAAAAGTCAAATAAAATTTATATAAATTGATATATGGATAAAATTCTTCTTTATACAGAGTTTTCCAATTTGAGTGATATGATTTCTTTTCAAAAAAAAAAACACACTAATTGTTAAGGAAATTCAAATGTTTTTTATTTAATGTGAAGTACAATCGATACAATTAAGTTCTGAATAAAACGTCATTCAAATGGCCTCCACGACTTCTTTTGCAGGAACGAATTCGATGAACCCAATTTTTGAGCACTTTTTCCACTAAATCAAGTCGTATGGCCATAAAAAGTTGGTTATCATCGATCTATACCGCTCTCCATTGACAGTAACGGTGTTATCAGCTTCATTTCGAAAGAAGTACGGACCTATGATTCCACCAGACCAAAAACCACACCAAACTGTCAATTTAGGTGAATGTAATGGTTGTTCATGAATAATTTGTGGATTTTCTTCGTACTAGAATCGACAGTTTTGTTTATTTACCGCACGCACCACTCAGATGAAAGTGAGCCTCATCGGAGAAGATGATTTTCTTAAAAAAAATTGAATAATTTGTAAACGTTGTTCTTGCATATATCTCTCCATGATCAAATTGTAAACATTACTGAATACAATGAAAAAAAAAGACAGATCATGACATACTACAAATGGCCGAAACGTCACTTAGAAATCATATCAATCAAATTGGAAAACCCGTTATAAACTAATGATTAAAATAAATGATCATGATTTCAAAGGTCGGTCTTTTACTTCTAGTAATTACTAAAAAAACTTTTTGTTTTTCCAATAAATATTTTAAAATTAATCAAAATCTATAGATTAAAATATTGAATATAATTGTTGAAACGATACATATATTAAATTTATCAATTGAAAATAATTAAAATATCAAATTTGAAATTTAATTATTTTATTATCAAATATTCTATTTTTTCTTTATTTTTTTATATACCTATACATTCGGTTATCATTTTAACTGTATCCTATCTAAAACGAGCATTTAGATTTATTTTTTAAATTAATTATACTTTACTTTTATATCTATATATTTATTACTATTAGTAATTTTACATACTCGTATATATAAGTAGATATAATATTATATAAAACCAAAGGATTTATTTATTTCTTTTAAATAGAAAAAAAAACAGTTACGTCTTTAGAGATCAAGATTTAATATACATATAATTTTAAATTACTATAAACACATGTTTAAATTAACATAAACACAAATTTGTAATAAAGAAAAAAATTAAATATAAAAATTAAAAAAAAAATTTAAAATCACACCACTATAAAAAAAAATATTAAAATCTATTTTTGAATACGTACTTAAGTATTTAAATTATATCTGTAGAAACTTTTATGACTATAAAATAATTAATAGTTTTTAATTTCAATCCTATAAAGGCGTCTAAGCTTAAGGATAAAATGTATCCTTGTATATTTTTTTTTGCTTCAAATCTACCATCATCATAATATATTTTATTGATTTTATCATCATCTGATTAATAATTAGGTTATATTGATTTAAATATTTTTCTTTTAAAAGTACTAAATAAGATATTCTAGAAGAATTTAATAAATATTTTAAAATTAGATTGCATAAAGAGATTTTTAATGTTATTACGAATATATATGCAATATATTAGGCTTGTACAATAAAATACATATTATATAAACAATTTAATATTAATTTTATCACTTTTATTTTATTCACAAAAAAAAAAAAATTAATAGATTTTGCTTAGTGTGGTATTTATATTAAAGATAAATTCGTTTAAAAAAAATTAACGTTAATAACAAAATTTATTTACATTTTAATTAAGATAGCAATAACGGCGTCATTTATTTTTTTTTTTTTTTTAATTGTTAAGATCAATGCTAATTTTATTTATACATATGTATGTATTTAATATTATATTGACTTGTAACTCATTTAAAATAATTTTTTAACATATTAAACGAATATTTTAATCTTATATATCATTTAATTAAATAAATATTTAAAACCTTTTAATTCAGTTTACTAAACTGACACTTCAAAGTTAAACAATGGGTCCTGAATTACATCATTATACCCGTACGATAAGGATCGGGTATATTAAAATTGCTCCTCCGTTTGTAACACCTTGAAATAAGCTAGTTAAATATACCTTCAAAGGTATGGATCGGATCAGAACCAAATTCTGAGTCGATTAAGCCATGTCCGTCTGTCCGTCCGTCAGCAAGATAACTCAAAAACTAAGAAAGCTAGAGTCTTGCTATTAACACAAAATATTCTTACAACAATTTGTAGGTTCTCTATTTTTTTTGGTTGAGATCCGACCACAACTTCGGCTATCTCTCGAACACTTAACTTTTGGATCCCCACATTTTTTTTTAAAATAGAGACATGAAATTTTAACTGCTGATAGATATCATAAAAATATTAATTTTATTTTTAACAACTTTTTTCTGTAGCCCCACCCGTTACGGAGCTACAGCCCCTCAAACTTTGGAAAAGCCCTATTTTTAAATGCATATGTCTCATGTTCTGCTTAAGATTTTTTCAATCAGAAAGTATCATTTGACAGCTATTTTTTTTTTAAATTTGTAAATTCGTATCAAAATTATACAATTTTTTTAAATTTAGTATTTAAATTTACCGTTATGTGAAAACCAAATTTTGCATGATTTTTCAACCAAGATAACTCCGGTACGCTTTCAGTTAGAGACTTGAAATTTTTAGACAAGAAAAAACTTTTAGAACAAGTGTAAGTCTTCCCAGACAATTTTTTGGTAGCACCCCCTTGTATGAGTTATTACGCCTCAAAAATTGAAAATTTGCTATTTTTAGACACCTGTAACTTAAACATTTTTCTTCGGCTAGGCATGAAAATAAAAGGTTCAATAATATATATTTTACACATACGGGAATACATTCCCCAAAAGTCCTATTTACAAATTTTCCCAAAATTCTCCCAAGTTATTTTGAAATACTCAAAAATTAAAAAAATAATAATATAAGCAGAGTGACAGGCTATGAACATACTAACGGTACGTACAGGTATCTAAGAGTTGACAAAGGCAACTGTATTATTCCTTGTATTATACATATAATATAACAAAATACATATGTAAAATCATTATAAATACTATATGACAAAAAATTTAGGTCGTAAGAGAAACAAGGCCATAACATTTAGGTAAAAATTTAATTATAATTCCAAGTTTTAAAAATTAAATTTAAGTTTTTAACAGTGAGGTAAATCAAATTTTTGAATTTTTGGAGTAATTTAATAATTCTAAACTTTAGTAGAGAAATCACTAATTTTAAAATTTGTTTAAAAAAGATACTTATCATCCGCTTATTTTAACACACATCAGCAAGCAATGTGTTAGGAAAGTCAATCGTGTCATGTCTATGAGTTTACGTACGTTCAGTTCGACAGACGATAAAATAGATTGTTTTGTTGGTAATAAATACGTTGCTGTGAAAAAAAAATTATGAAAATTATTATTTATATTTTGTTTGGATTATGCGAGGAAGTACACTACAGTTTGTTGATGGTAACTAAAATATTTATTTATTTTGAAATGGAAAATCAATTTTTTGTAAGAAATAGAACAAACTGGTAGTGTAGAAAAACAAATACAAAATTTAAATAATTTCTCCATTATTTTTATGAATCCTTTGGTTTTTTATTTTTACATTTCAACAATTTCGAAAATTTACATGCTTAGGAAGCAATTTTATATTTTTGGTAAAACTAATGGAGAATAATCTCAATCTAGCAAAAGGTGATATTTTTGTAATTCTTAAGCCTCCCAAGACTTCGTAGTAATACAAGTTCCGAATAATACAAAAAGAGAAAAATAATTCATATTTTATAATTAGATAAAAAAAAATTTACTAAACACCAACTAACATCACCAACTCCACTAAACAAAAATATTAAAAATAAACAAAAATTTCTTATAGAAAACAATCAAAGCGATACAATACTTTTAGACATTCAAAAAGGTTATCGTTTCGTAGGTAAAGTCTTACAAAAATGCCATACGCGATAAATTTGACATTTTATTCGTGTCAATTTAAAAATATCGCTTAATTGTCTTGCAAATATGAGATTCTTCGCTTCTAAAATATTTTAGTCGTATAATGCGTCTTAAAGACAGAAGTACAAGGTGATAGTCAAAACTGAATTAATTAGTTTTAATCCTACTATTCCAATTTAACCAGTTTTAAAAGTAAATTTAAATATTATAAAATTATTTAAAATTATAATCATATCAAAATTTAACTGAAGATAAGACTCGTATCAAAAACACATTTAAAAAACACATTTTTTTTTCACTTTTAAACAATATTTTTCATAAATTATTATTATTATTAAGAAGGTCATTGTTACTAAAAAATAAAATAAAAACAATACATTTATTAAAATTTTAATTATTTTATTTTAATGTTTAACCTTTATTCAATTATTATATTTTTCAGCTAAATAAATACAGTCATACACTATTATTTTAACTCTTTTTTAATTTACATTTAGCAAATATCAACATTAAAAATGGAAAAAAAGGTTTAATAAAAATAAGTCAATCATTCTTATATTTACAAAAAAAAAAAAAATATTTTTTTTTTGTTAGTCATACGTCATTTTATTATTTTGTTTATATCTATCTATAGATTATAAATAATAATTATTAAATATATAGTACTTGAAGAAAAAAAGAATCAATAATATTTTGTCCTTGCTGTTTTTTTTTTTTTTTTTTTTGATTAAAAATTTGTTTAGTTTTAACCGGATACAAAAAAAAAAAAATCACCTGTATCATTATTTATTATTTAAATAAAAATTTTAAATAAGAGTTCTTTAACTTTTAAATAAAAATTAAAAAAAAAATTAATTTTTTTTTAAAAATTAATTGTCTTCTTTGTGATGGAATTTTTTTTTTTTTTTAAAAAGAAAAACAAAAGAAATAGAACTGTACTTTTTCCTTAGATATTAAAAATATTAAAAAAATATTTAATATTAAAAAAAAAAAAAAACAAATATTTTTAAAATAGAATTTATTTGCAAAATAATTATTATACTTTAAGTTGTTAAAAAAAAATTTTTTTTAACCGATTATTGTCAAAGGAAATAACATTGACTATTAAATGGAAGAATTCATTTATTTATTTATTTATTTATATTAATATTACATACATAAATGTAATGCAATATTATTCAACCATCGGCTACTAAGGCCATTATAGGTTTTTATACTATTATTAAATTATGTACTAATATTATTTATTTTGTTTATATTATATACTATATATTTACATTATATTTGGTCGTAATGGGGGTATGTAAAGAAAGAAAACACTTACAACCTGTGCAGCGATCGAACCCACACTCCTTCGGTTAATACGCCACACGCCTACCAACTAGGCTACCGAAGCCCCTGGAAGAATTCAATTTGAAAACTTAAGGCAAATTTATTTGCATACTTTTAGGTTACGTTGTTAAAATTAATTGATATTATTATGTAATATTGTGGGGTACGCTACACTTGGTAACTTTCATTAAGCAACTAAAAATCTGATCAGTGAACATTTCGCAAAAAAAAATATAAGCACTTAACCAAAAGACATTTACGAAAACCGACATTTAATAAAAAGAGACATTTAGCAAAAATATCCAAATATTAAGGGAATTAAAAAAAATAACAATTTTTTTTTTTTTTTTCATTATTTTCACAAATTTTTTTTAAAACTACATTTGTTTTGCAAAAATTAACTTTATGTTTTCGATATTAATTATTTTGGCACAACCTCATGCAGCAAATGAAAAAGACAATGACAAAAGTTAAAAGTTAAGTTCTTGAATATTAAAAGGTGCGAATTATCCAGTTTTATAAAAGTTGTTAAACTTCCAAGTTACCAAGTGTCCAGTTATTAAAAAGTTTTTAAATGTCCTTTTAGTAATTCTACATTTTGCTAAATGTCTTTTGGT
This sequence comes from Poecilobothrus nobilitatus, assembly GCA_947095535.1. Taxonomy (NCBI): domain Eukaryota; kingdom Metazoa; phylum Arthropoda; class Insecta; order Diptera; family Dolichopodidae; genus Poecilobothrus; species Poecilobothrus nobilitatus. The sequence continues at coordinate 13,365,012 of OX352773.1, read as the reverse complement.
TAAGTATCCTTTTTCCTAAATAATTTTTGTTAAATATGTTTTTTGCTAAATGTCTTTTGGTTACGCCCTTTTTTTAGAAGTGTCCACACTAATCAAATTTCTTCAGTTATCAAATAAAACTTGACAACTAGCCGGTTTCTAATATTGTAATATGCATTACCATCTCGAATGCACTCATTCTTTCTAGAATCAAATAATTATCTAATTATCAGCTTGAATATTTACACATTCAAAGTTTTATATAATATATGTATTATAGACAATGATTTTAAAATCAGAATATCCGTAAAATAGTCGTTTACTTAGAACATTGAAAAATACGGATTTTTTTAATTATATATTTGTGAAAATTTAATAAGTCAATGAACTCTACACTGTCCTTCGTAAAAGATAACACGTAATAAAAAAAAACTTGACTAAAAGAAGAATTAAATCTTAACGATCGTTTTAAAATTTGCTCGTATTTAATTTACTGCATATTGTCACGAAATTTTTTTAAAAAAAATTTTTAACTGACAATAAAAATAACACACAATCTCAAAAAAAAAAAAAAAAAATTGAAATTTCTAAGAAATTTTTAAAAATTTTCCATTATTTTTATAATTTTTCTTATTATATTAAACTTACCTTAAATCTCACATTACTCATTGAATCTGAATTTGCTTGTGATTTATCAGATGGTGTATAACGACCACCAGCAGTTATTGGAGGAACAGCATTATTACCACCGCCACCACCAACACCTCCACCGCTAGCACCACCTGTACTACTATTAATAACACCATTACCACCATGATGTGATGTACTACCACCACCACCACTAGGTGTAATACTACCACCTGTATTTGAATTTATTAAACCAATACTATTATTATTATTTAGGCCATCTACATTTGTATTTGGATTGCCACCTTCGGCTAAATTTGAGTGCTTTTCTTTGCACGAGGAACATATTTGCACCATGCCTAAAATAAAAAAAAAAATAAAAAATTTAATGAAATTTAAACAAGAATTTATTAGTTTTGTGGTAATATACATATATAGTTACTGCTGTATTATTAAAATTAATTATTACACCATATATTTACATACTATATGTATGCAATATAGTTATTTATTTAATATATAATGGTTAAATATATAATAATCGCCTCAGTCTTTAAAATTAATTGCAATATTCTTGTTTCTTTAGCCTCTACAAAATAATATTTGAATTTATTTAATAAAATTTACACATTATAACCTTTCATAGTAAATTTTATTTATTTAAGGGGGAGTTTATCAAATTTCTAATATATAAAATTAATTAAAAATATTGTTAAACACTATATAAAATATTTGTATTTATTATTATGGATAATACATTTTAGAATTTAATTAAGAATTTCACATTAAAACCCCACTAAAATTTTGATTCATTTTAATATTTGTTACTTTTAAAAATGGTATATTATGAAAAATAAATATTCAACCTATCATTATTGAAGAAAAATAAAAAATAAAATGTGGGTGATTGTACATTGCAATTATAAAAACTGTAATTAAATGTCACCCCAAATATTTTTGGAGAAATAAAAATAAACTAAAATAAAAATATGCTATACTCACTTTAAAACTTTTAAATTAATTTAATTATTTAAAACATAATGAACTGAATGAAATCAATGAAAGATATTTTGTTTTGCGAAAATATTTGTAATTTTAATACAAACATTTTTCATTCGGGAAACGAATTGACAGAACTATCAGAAAGATTTAAAACAAATTTCACCTTATTAGATATTTCTGAGTTTATAAGGAATAAAGGCAATTATTTGCATATAAAACACTTCAATGATACTCAAACTCCAAAAAATAGAGATGATGGCAAACTATATTTGAGTAAACTACAAAAATAAAGAAATCGTTCATAAAAAATAAAACAAGATCTAGCTTATCATTATGTGATGCTATCAAAAATCTAAATATCTTAGAAAGATATACATATTAGTAAACATTATTGAGTAGATCGAAGAAAAGCGTCAAATTTTAGAATGAGAACTTTTTTTCACTTTTTTGTAACGAGTAGTGTAGTGTCAATACCACTGTGAATTATCACTGCCCCCCCCGCGCATGATTCGTCAAAGTAAATCGAAAAAAAAGCAAAACAAAATAAGACTGTCAATACCGTTTATCCCTATCGATCCCAAGTACGTCTCTTAAGTTTTAAGTACATTATTTATTACTAGAAAATTAAGTTAAAAAAAAATATTCTTAAGCTCAGAAATTAAACATATTCGCCAATATGTATGCAATAGTTTTTTTTGTCTCACAAGAGAAACAAATGATTTTATCTCACAAGAAAAACAAGTGAATCAATGGAGTGCGGGTTCAAATCCTGCACAGGTACAGACAATTTTAGTAATTGAAATCAAATCCCCATTGCTACCAAATATAATGTAAATATATTATAATACGTATAAATACATATAAACAAAATAAATAATATTATTGTATAATTTAATAGTTTATACAACACATAATTGTCTTAGTTGCCTGGTGTAATATTGAAATATTAATATAAATGAATAAATAAATAAGACAAACAAACGATTCAAATAAACCGATGTGGGAATATCAGTTGCGAAATGGTTAAGCTCGTGACTAGTGATTAAGTACGTGGAAGAATTGTGGATTTAAATCCTGAAAAGGTAGCATGTGTTTTTAATTTTAATATAAATAAATAAGAATCATTAAAGTCTGTATATCTAACAATATCATTTTAAATCGGTATATTTAGACTCTTATATTCTCAAATCAAAATAACAATTCAATACAAAATATTTTAGAATTTTTCTTTCAAATCATTATACATTTATACATTGTATGACACTATATCAGACATTCTATGCCAATATATCAGTTCTTCTTCATCTTTTTCTAAATTCAAAGCTTAAATATTTTTTTAATTTATCTGACCTGACCATCAAGTTAAATATTTTCCATTTTTCATCAATTAAAAATTTTCGAAATCAAACGAAAGTCACACCCATGACCTTACTCATTACAAATGAATATTACTGTCATTGTACGATTAAATTTTACAAATATAATTTTAATTAAAGTTAATTAATTACATATATGTATTTGTGTATTTTTGTTTTTTTTTTTTTTTTTGTTTTTTCTGTTTTCTGTTTCAGTCAATTTGTTATGAAATATAACAGAGATTCGCTGATTTTTTTTTTTTTAATCACAATATTTTGTATTTTCTTTAATTTGAGTTTATCTACATAGGAAATTCAATTAAAAAAATGAAATTCGATGTCAATTAAACGATAAATAAAAATAAATTATTATAAAAATAATATATTTAAAAAGAATGACAACAAAAAAAAAAAAAAAAGTTAATTTATATTAAAAATTCAGAATGAACACCAAATATTATGCTTTTATCAGTCATTCAACTTTTTAAAATTAATTGTATATAAAAAAAAAAAAAAAAAAATATCTCGTGATTAATTATTAAAAATTAAGAGGGTTATGGTTTTTTTTATTTAATTTGTTTTTTGTTGTACAATTTTAATTCTGGGGTTCATTTCTGAATTAAATAATATTATCAAATAAATAAATTTCCGTTTAATATCAATTTTTTTTATTTTATTAAATTTTTAAAGTAAATTTTTTTTTAAAGACATATTCAGTTATTTTAAAGTGCTGTATATAAAATAATAATGTTCGAGTTATACACAGACTTGATTTTAATTTGATGTTTCGAATTCACCTAACTCAAAAGGAAATTCTTAAATTACTTGGATTTTATTTACACGAAACTAATACCTTACCTCAAACCATACACTACATTCCTTTTATAGAAGGAGAGTAGTTCAGAGTAGTGGAGAGTATTTGGTAAATGGAATGCTAATTTTATTTTCTTTTTCTATCTATTCTTACTCAAAGGCTTGTGTAGTTGTAAGTAGAAAAGAGTATTTTACTCTGTAAAAGTAAAGCAAACAATATGGGCTATTGATACAACATTATAGTATCATTTCATTGCAATTAAAAACACTTTTAAATCTTGCAATTAATAACACTTTTAAATCTAGTTAGATTCTGTTCACACTTTTAAGTCACTGCTGGACTTGTGAAGTCACTGTTGGTAAAAAATGTTACAATTTGAATTTAGAGTAAATTTATTTATGATGTCATTCTACCTGAATTTTTTTTTTTTTTATTGCATTTCTCTGCCACATAAATGTGGACAGGAAATTACACAGCCTTTCCTGTTCAGGCGTGGCTGTAAATGTCGCAAGGGGGAATAACTCTTACGACGTGTGTGGGACTCGAAGCCACACTCCCTCGGTGTTTACAACGTATTTTATACGCTCTTACCCACTAGGCCACCGAAGCCCCTCTACCGGAATTTAAATTTTGCCTATAAATCTATTAATCATACTGCTATACTGCTATACAATAATTTTGAAGCATGTCATCTTCTCAAATTTTAACGAACTTCGGAAAAAATATAAATCTAACTTATATTATTTTTATGTCCTTGAAAACCACCCCTTTCCCATCTTACAGATTTATCATACGATTGGTATACATAATATCATTTGAAATATTTAAATAATATTGTAATTAATATAAGAAACATTAATTTTGACTAATCTCTCACATTAGATTTTTAAAATAAAGAAACTTATTTATACAAGATATACAAAAAAAAAAAAATTAAAATAAATTTGTAACTTACCTTGCGTTATTGGACTAGCATTTGGAAATGGTTTAAGACTTTTTATAAATGGATAATATGGTTCACGTTCAGCATTTGGACAACAATATACCATACGTAATTGTGATGATATTGTATCCATACCACATGTATAACAAACAAATGTCATACTTGAACGTTCTGTAACAGCTGGTGGTGGACGCTTTCTTAACGTATAAGTTCGAGCATTTTCTGGTGTTTGATTTGCCTGTAACAAAAAAAAAAAAAACCAAATTAAAATTTTTCAAAACTTTCTTTTATACTGTACAAAAAAAATTATAAATAATAATAAAAAATAAATTATTGTAATTTAATTTAATCCTATACTGCTTTAGTTTTCAATTTTTTTTTTTTATCAATGAATGAAATTTTAAATATCGATAAATCTTTTTTAAAAACTTAAAAACTTAATGTTATGAAAAAACTTTTTTATATAGACCTTTTATGAAGCGACAGTTCCTCAATGTAGAAATATAAAAGCAATTTTGGAATGTATATATATGTCTCAGATAACCCGTTCAAAATTTTTTCAATTTAAAAACGGCAAAAGACAGGACACTTATTTATAAATCAATATGAAAATTATACAATTTCCTCCAATTTACTATTCAAATAATCCGTTATATTAAGATAAAGTTTTAATTCCTTCATAACTCCGACGCAACTTTAGTTACAACCATGAAATTTTGAGAGAGAAAAAAATATTTAATAAAGAATATATGAGTTACCTTATAAAAAGTCGTTTTTGTCATTTTCCAATATGTTGAGTTTCCTTTAAATTAATTAAAGTATCTCTTGATTTTTCACATTTCTTCTAAGAAAATTTACAAAATTTTGTTACAAATCACAATTTTAAACTGTTCTTGAATAAAATTTTTAATTTTAAATACTGTCCAATTTCTTTTTTCAAATAATATTTGGTACGATAAATTTTAACAAATAGATGTACCTATACACCCCTTTAACAATTATCTCTTTTATTGCTAACAGAACAAAATATTTTATATAAATATATATATAATATATTCAATATATTTAATATACATACATATGTATGTACATACAGAAGTATAAATTATTATATTTTCAATGAATCTTAATTTTAGCTTACATTAAACGAATTTACGATATATGTTATATATTTGTACAGAAAAAATCGATAACATTTTATAAAATATGTATGAATGTACTCGTATTATATATATATACATGCTAAAATCAAAAAATATTCCAAAATCAGTTGACAGAACAAAACCAAAAAAAAAAAAAAAAAAATATATAAGGAAATAAAATTAGATTGTAATTAGTAAATACTAAATTATATTTAAATCAATGTAACAACTAAAAGTCAATATTATCATCATTATCGTTCTTTTTATTACCGTTACTATGATTAATAACATTAATAAGTATATAACAAAAAACAGAAAAAAAAAAAAAAAATTAGTTTAAAAATAAATGGATTATGATTTTCTTTTACTATACAACAAAAAAAAAAAAAAAAAATTATTCAATTAACTATTTTTATAATATTCTTTATTTCCTTTTTTTTTTATTATATAAGACATCATTTACTAATTATATATTATTAAATATCTATCTAAATATCATTTTTAATATCTGTCTATATTTATCTTATGTTCTTTTACTTTCTTTTTTTATATACCTTATATATAGATACTTTTTATACCCGTACGATAGGATCGGGTATAATAAAATTACTCCTCCGTTTGTAACACCTCGAAATAAGCGAGCTAGATATACCTTCAAAGGTATGGATCGGATCAGAAAAAAATTCTAAGACTTTTGAGCCATGTCCGTCCGTCCGTCCGTCCGTCCGTCAGCACGCTAACTCAAAAACTAAGAAAGCTAGAATCTTGAAATTTACACAAAATATTTTGGGAGTAATTTGTAGGTTCCCTATTTTTTTTGGTTGAGTTTGGACCAAGCCTTAGGGTAGCTCTCGAACACCTAACTTTTAGATCCCCACATTTTTTTTGCAATAGAGCTATGAAATTTTAACTACTGATAGATCTCACAAAAATATTAATTTTATTTTTAATAACTTTTTTTTGTAGCCCCACCCGTTACGGAGCTACAGCTCCCCAAAGGTTCAAAAAAGCTTTATATTTAAATTGTTATAGCACAAGTTGTATAATGTATATCTTCATTTTGAAAGCGCCAAACGATTACTACTTTCATTAGCTTTAAAAGTATATATACAATAAATATATAATTTTGGCATACGGTGTCTTAATTTACCGTTATGCGAAACTCAAATTTTGCAAAATTCTTTAACCCTTCCATCTTCTAAACGGTTAAAGTTGAAAACTTGAAATTTTGACAGAAGTTAGATCTTTGAAAATTAGTATGAGTCATTTCAGAAATTTTTTTTGTATCACCCCCCGTTTAGGAGCTGTAAGAGGTCAAAAACTGAAAATTTCCTATTTTTAAACACCTGTAACTTGAACACCTGTTAAAATTTTTTTGAAGTAATACACAAAAATTAAAGCTCCAACATTATACTTTTATTTCTGTTAACAACTTTTTTTAATAATATAGGGTTACTTTATAATTGACGAAAGTGTTACTTGATTTTTTAAAATTTTCTAACAAATTTCTTTAACGAATTTTTTGCATTTTGTTTTACTCGATAATTTAAAATTGTTGAGGATATAATGCGTAGTACAAAAAAATGTAAATAAATAAACAACATAACGGTTGCTTGAAGAATTTTTATTTATATGATATTAATATATATACATACTTATATAATATCATGTTTATTTACATATCGTATATGTCACTAGTGAATGAATGATAAGAGTATAGATGTATATTATATAGCGCCGTATTTACATACATATATGTATTTTATTGTACTTATAAGAAATTATTCTATCAATGGAATATTTAAATATAATATAATATTTAAAATTATATTTACTGTTTTGTACTTAGTAAATTTAATATACATTTACCGCTTAGTATTAAATGGTACTATAGAATATTTGAAAAAGTTTTGGATTGATAATCGTTATGTGGAAGGTTAGAATCTGCTTTTGAAGAATGTACATATAAACATATAGTTTGAATATATGTACAACCCATAGTTCTAGAAATTATAAAATTCACCCAAATTATTTTAAAATACTAAAATATTAAAAAAATAATATTGTAAGCAGAATGACAGGCTGTGAACATACTAACGGTTCGTACGGGTATCTAAGAGTTGACAAAGTCAACTGTATTCTTCCTCGTTTCCTATAATCTGTGAACGTTAGCCACCGGTATATGTATATGTATATTAAAATTGATTTTCAGTTTTTAACATATAAAAATTGTCCTTGACTTAAATGTTTGGTTTGGATCAGCATCGAAAAATTAGTTGACCCAAAATGTTCCCTATAACAGAATTATAACTTAAAAGCTTAAGAGAATTTAGTTAATGAAATTTGCCTACAATTATTTTGAAAAACTTTGTACGTTCCCTATTGGTTGAGATTGGATCATGTTTCCGGGTAGTTTATACAAACTACCAATTACTGAACCCAATTTACATATAATATCTTCAAAACCACCAGGTATAGTATAAGATCAATTTAAAATGCGAAAATTATGTTATCAGAACGTTTTCAAAAGTAATGTAAAAGTAAAGAGAAAAATAAAATAACAGAGCCAGTGCGTTTATCAAACATTAAATTATTCGAATTAGTGTTTGTAGGTAACTACGGACATACAAATATTTTAAAAATAATAAAAATATCAGAAAATAATACTATAATGCTGCCCAAAGACGGCGTACCAAGTTTTAGAACCAGGTTCTCGGACTTGGTAAGTTGTATCGTGTATGGGCAAGTTGTAAAACCATTTTGATGGTAGGAAAGTTCGTTGAATGAATATCAAAAAATTTTGATTTTTGTGGGCGGAAGTTTTTGGTTTGTATTTGATTTGTAATTCATGTATGGGCAAGTTGTACATCCAGGTCCGCCGTGTATGGGCAACATAATAAATAAAGGGTTCCTATCGATATTTTAGAGATGTCAAGAACAACTCAAATTCTTTCTCGTTTATTATTAATATTGTAAAGCTTTAAACGAATCGAATTGTAATAAATTTATTAAAGACTTCAAAATAAAATAAAAATGTATTTTCTTTTTTTTCTATCATTATATTGTTAATATTTTGGATGAGTCAACAATCAACCATAAATCAATAAACTGGATTTTAATATTTCATTTTATTCTCTTCATTTTTTCATTCTGTATTTTTTTTTTTTTTTTTTGTTTTTTTTTTTATGTCTCGTTCACATGCATATTGGCATGTCATAGACACATTTTAGATTTAATATTATAAAATATTATATATATTTACGTGAACGTCTATTTAGATTGAAATCTATACCCTCTGGTTGATTGGTTATTATTATTACTAATATGGGTATATAAAAATTATTAAATAGAAAATTTATTATATTACAAAAACAAAATGATAAGATAATAAAAAAAAAACAAAAAAAAAAAAACAGACACAAAAAATAATCAGTGTTCGATGATTGATTATCTTGTCATTGATAATTTTTAAATATTAAATAACCTATATAGAATATAGAAATATCTACATACCTATATAAGTTTATAAATTGGTTCCTCAAAGACCTATAATTGAAATTTATTGAATATTTGCACTGCACAGCACTTCCAATCTGTATATATAAAAACTTTCAAAGTCTTGAAGAGTTTAAAAAATATAATTTTTGGTTTTAAGATTGATGAACAGTACATATAATCCGGAACAGATACATACATGTGGTTGAGCGGGAAATGTTGTAATATTTGTATTACAACTAATGTGTCACAGAAAAGTCATACATCAATTCTATGTTCAGACATTATAAAAATACCAAAGAAAAATGACGGCCAGATAGACAAAAAAAATCAACGACACTGCCATTATTACATTATTTAGAAAATTAAAAAATAAGGGTTGGTTCTTTGAAAGCAAATTTTTAGAAAATCGATTTTCTTCCAAAGATTAAAGTTTAAAACTTTGACAAATTTTAAGTATTTTATAGAGAATAAATAAAAATATTTCAGTTGTACCAATTAAATTTTAGGGAACCAAAAAAAAAAAAAAATATTTTAAGAATATTAGAAAGATTGGTAGATTAGAAAAAAGCTGCAGATACACAATTCGGTTCTTTTATGCCATTGAGAGCTTATTACTTGAGAGCTTGTTGTAAAACAATTAGATCCACCTCCGACAGATCGAAAAGGTTATGTAAAAAAAGAATCCTCAGAAACTTTGTTCTTTTTAGAACAAGTTCCGACTAACTTAAGTCATATGAAGAAAATTAAAGTATAGCTTTCTATTTATTTTCATCTTTAATTAAATTAAAACAAAATTGACAATAACGATTAATTATTAAAAAGTGTTTACCATTCAATAAAATTTATTTAACAATTTATACATTCATATACACATACATTATATATATGTACATATATATAATAACATCAACATTTATATTTATTTATGTATAAAAATAATTATATATATTTTTAAAATTCTATATTTGTATTTTCCATTGTAACAAAATAATAGAATATGACATAATAAAATCAAAGTCATCAATCAATCAATTATTTAAGTTTAAATAGTTAATACTTAATAGATACATATCTATGTATATATTTATTATATAACATGTACTTATATTTAGAACTATTGTATTTTAACCTCCAGAATATTTGCAAAGAAAATAAATCTTTGCAAATATTTTTAAGTTTAAAACTTTGCGCAGAGATCTTTAAAGAATCATCAATATAATTTAATAAACAAATTATGTACATATGTACATACATATGTAAATGAAAATTTTAAAGTTTCATCATAAATAATTACAGAAAACTAAAAAAAAAAAAAAAAAATTTTATAAAAAAAATGGTATGAAACTGGTATGATATGATAACTTTAATAAAATAAAATTACTTTTAAAAAATTGTGAGATACTTCAAATCCTTTTTTTCATCGTAATCTCTAATATACGCAAATATAATATGTATACATATATGTATATGTTATCCTTTATTTATTTTCATAAATTTTCCTTACATTATAAAATTAGAATATTAATATTTTTGTTTAAAGAGCCTAACAAAATTCCATTTTTTTTTTGAACCTTCATTTGCAAAATCTCCTGTTTATAAAATCGGAATTCTTTTTTAATCCTATTTTGAGAAAACTCTTTTTTTTTTTAACATTTCATTTTTGACAAAAACAAAAGACAGACAATTGTTGCAAAATAAGGATTTTAATTAATTTTTTAGTGAGTATTTGGGGCAGAGATGCCCTCCATTTCTAATATTCTACTTTGAGTCTAACATTAGAGACATACTTATGTCTAACATACTCTTCTACTAAGAGTTGATTCTTAAATCAGGCTTTTAATCATTTGTTTCGTAAAGGTTTTGGGCCCGGGAGCACCCATATTTTTCTTAATTTACTTTTTTTTTATAACATATTTGTATAACACAAATTAAATATTGAATGCATTTTAGAGTTACTCCTAAAATCATGGTTTTGATAATTTGTTTAGTGGGAATTTGTTACCGAATATTTGCCATGCCTTGTGCTGTTTGATGATATATACATATTTGTGTAACAAAAATTTAATATTCGCGGTTTAAGAATTGATTATAAAATCAGGATTTCAATAAATTTTTTTTGCGTCGGTTTTCCATTTTTTCATAATTCTTTCAAATTTCTTTCAATTCTTCAATTTTAATTTTAATATACATATTTACGAAAAATAGAAAGTAAATTTTATAAAATTTGTTAAATAATATTTCTTAATAAATACTTTTGTTTATTTTAATGATATTTAATAATAAATTAAAAACTAAAAATTTATTTAACAAATATTTATATTTTTTTTTTTTTTTAATTATTTTTTAAAAAAAAAAATTAAAAACTCAAATCATGATCAAAAAACTCAATTAAATATGAAAAAAAATTATCAAAATTTCAATAATAACCTCATTAAAATATTCACCTAATTCTTGTTAATTATTTAAATAAATACACAAAGCTACAAGCGAAAATAAATACCAAAAAAAAAAAAAAAAAAAACTAATAAACTCAAATACCATAATTATCACTAAACTAAATATTTTCTCACTCTTAAATTAACTTACAACAAAAAAAAAAAAAAAATAATAATAAACAAAAAAGAACTAAAATAAATAAATAAATAAATTTACAGATATGAAATTCTAATAGCAAATAAATAAAACTATCTGGTATATACAAGTAAATAATATGTAAATATTAAAATAAAAATAAAAATAAAAAATAAATCATTTAATACTAATGTACATATACATATATATATATATATATGTATATACTGAGAAAAAAATATAACATATAAAATTTAACATACATATTATTATATAAATTTTTTTTTATTTTTTTAACAGTGAAAAAAAAATAATAATAAATATAAACTTTTATTTTTTTGTTTTACTTTTCTTTTTTTTTTTTTTTTTTTTTTTTGTATTTTAACAATTAGTTCTAGATATTCTAGTTTAGACATTTTGCAAAATTAACTGAACGCTAACAAAATTATCAATACAAAGTAATAAAGAGAACATGCAAAAAAAAAAAAAAAAAAATTATGATAAGCAGTTGTTCCAAGTTCACGAAAAACAGAACTTGTCGTTTAGCACAAAATCAATTTTTCTATAATAACTGACAACTAACGTTAACGACTATTTTCCGTTCTGATCTATTAATTTATGATCGAATTTTTCTATTTAGATTTTCTATTTTTCAATTTTGTTTTCCCCAAATGATACTTTTCCACTTTCTTTTTCTCTCTTTAGTGTATGTTAATGTTGTTACAGATTTCTAGTTCATGGATTTTTGATCGTTCTTTTGTTAACATTTGTTTTGTTTATTCTGTCAAGTTTCACTTTTATACATAGTAAGGAGTAATATATGTATATGTACATTAAATTATCACATCTGTCAAATATTTTAATTTTATGTGTTATAACTTATGTATGACATATGAAGAAAAAGAACTGTCATAATTTTTTCATATAGTTTGAATTATTTTCTTGCTTTTGACTATCTTTTTCCCATTCTTTTTTTTTTTATACAATTACTTGATATTTGGTGAAGATTTTTCAATTGTAGAACATTTTTAATTTTATTCTCGTCAAAATTTGATTGATATGTTGTATACGGTTGGATTAATTTAAAGATTGATTGTTTACTATTTGTAAAATAAATTAAATAGATTTGAATGCCATTTTTTTTATTATATATGAATGATGTTGTTATCTATTTTGTTGTTATAATTTAGGGTGCACCCACCCGCTAAATGTAGAAACTATCGGTATAATCAAGATCTTCTAATCTGATTAGTTAATCTCACTTTATAATACTCACTTACTTTATTTTAAGAGTAATAAATGTATTGTGATATTTTCGAAATAAAATTTAAAAAAAAACAATCAAACAATTAAAATCTAATAACAGTATTACCATACTTTAAAATTTTTAAAAATAAAAACCATTAAAATGAAAAGGTGAGAAATGCACGATTGGAATTTGAATTAGAAAATTTGCTGTAAGCTGTTTTTTGTTTTGTTTTTTTTTTTTTTTAATTTTGTTATTGTAGTCGGGATTCACACCCCATAATTAAATTTAATCAGAGTTTTTTCTTGTTTTTTTCTTTTTTTTTTTTTTCTTATCCAATCTATCCACAGTAAAATATTTGGGTGTGTGTAATGTGTATATATTATGTTTGATACTTAAAAAAGTATTAATAGGTATTATATTGTTATTTGTTATACTCATATCTATGCATATATGTATATATTGTATTATATACATAACGCCCATTAGGTAAATGATTTTGATAATGAAATAAAGGTACAAGTATTATATTAATATATGTATGTATGTAGATATCGTGATTCGTGTAGTATAGATATAGATAAGAGAATTAAAAAAAAAAAAAAAAAAAAAAAACTGAATTTCACCGGTTTCACATTTTATTAAATGACATATAATTCAACTTTTTTTTTTTTTTTTGTTTTATTTATTCAATTAATTGGAAAATAATATATATTTGTCTGTTTTTTTTTTTCTTTTTTCTGAATTGACACGGAAAATAAAAATTTAAATAAATAAAAATAAAAACAAATAGGTACATAGTTATATTTTCTATTTTTATATATACATATTTTGTAATTTAAATTAAAATTTCTTTATATTCTTTTTTGCGACATAATCGTGTCGTGTTCTTAATGTTGTTATGATTTTATGTCATTTAATTGTCATTTTTTTTTTTTTTTTTTTTTGGTAAAATGGGTGGAATGAGAGGATGAATGCAATTATTAGAAAAATAATTAATTTGTTTGTTTATTTAATAAAATATAGTAAAAGTTTACTGGAGTGTGCTCAATAAAAAAACAACACATGTGGTTAAATATAATTTGAATGTTCACTATAATCGAATATAAAAAGAACGAAGCCATAAAAAAAAATAAAATAAAAAATACAAACATTTTTTTTTGATTTTCAACATATTATTTTTTTTTTTTTTTTAAATCATATACTTATTGTTACTTTATTATTTTTACTTGTATTTTTTTTTTTTGCCTAAAGATAAGGATAGTCCCCTTTGACCAATAAAGAACGTACGCAAACATCAGATGACATATTCTAGAAAAAGGATATATGTATGTGTATTTGAGTGTTTTTTTAAATTATTGAGAAGCTTAAGAATTTTGTAAACTTAAATGTATTTTATAATTTCAAAATTTTGATATAATCCCGTTAAATTTTAGTTTCCTGTGATGTACTGTGTTTACTTCATCAATATTCAATCACACAGATTTTTAACAAAATGGTGATTTTAAAATATTGTATAATAATAAAAAAGTAAAATATTTTTTGTTCCATAATTTGCATATATTTTGCAATTTTGTTATATTTATTATAAAAAAGAGATTTGGTAGCTTAATTTGTCAAGGAAAGAATTCTTCCCAAGTAACAGAGTGCATCAAAAGTTTGTGTTAATGTTACATAAAATTTAAACTAATTTATACAGCCATGTCATGTTTGACGTGTTTTACATTACATATTTGACATTTCATTAGAATTCAATTAACGAAGCTTTTAATTTTGTTTAAACACAAAATATTAAACAACCATATTAAATGGCTTATGCCAAAATAAAATTAAAAGTTCTATAATTCAGGCTTTAATTTGGTCACAAATTTTGGTAATAAACGGTGTCTAGCGTGTTTTAGATATTTCGTTCATTTTGAAAATTCTTAATGATTTCATAAATTTTTTATAATTTATTTACTTTCTATATTATGTTACTTTGCTCAACTACAATATTATATCTTTTTAGTTTCTGAATTTTGCAGGCTTATGCAAAAATTTATTTAATTATGGGCGGTAAAAAAAAAAACAAATAAAAATATTTATCATAAAAACAAAAAAAAATAAATAAAACAACCACAGTCTATATAATAAAAAATCTAGTCGCTGTATGAATCAACTATAAAATAGTAAACATATAAATTTAATAATAATTATTATATTCTATTGTTGGATTGACGTAAAAATCCTTATCAATATTTTTTTTTTGATTGGAAACAAAAAATATCTAATCTAATGATTTTCAAATAAATTCCAATGAATTTAAAAACTATTCAAAATAGAAAAATAAGAGTAAAGTTGACTTTGTCATTTAGTAAAATTTTAGTTAAGTAATATTACTTCATAGTTACTAAATATTTTTTCTCTAATACTGAAACTAAGCACATAAATACTATGAAATTCTTTAAAGGATGGCAAAAAAATTGCGCAAATGGGAAAGAACTTACACATAAACTTTATTAGCTTAAGAAATATTAAAATTTTTTAATTAAATCAAATTAAACGTCCTTTATGAGTATGGAACATATTTTGATATGTGTCATAATTGATATGTTCATTTTAATTTATACATATAGAATTTAATATAAATACACACATACGTATATCCATAAATGTATATACCATTATATATAAGTAGTGCTATGAATACATTTTATTTAGTACCGTTGTTTATTTTTAATTGTTCTAAAACAATTTATTCTAATTAAGAAATAATTTTTTTAAGTTTTTTTTTTTAAATTAGTTTTAAAGATATTATTTGCTTTAAAATATATAATTTTATCTAAGAATATTCTTATCATTTGTTATTACTAATTATAGGCTCAATGAAGCATGTTCCACATGTCAAAACTTCTTAATTCTAAAATACTTTTAGCAAAAAATTATTAATTTTAAAAATAATTGCATTTCTATTTAATATCACTTTTAATGTCCTATTTTCTTGCACTACGTATCCGATTTCAAATATTGGTGATCATGAAATTCGTTTATACTATATTGTTGATGTCCATTCTTTGATATTTCTGAGCCATGATTTTAACTTTTTTTCTATCTATCACTTTTCGTCTTAAATTGATTTTGCTCTAAATTAAGAGTTGCCGTGGTTATTAATATTGATTAATAATTGGTATTTTTGGGGTCTTATAATAACAACTTACTGGCTTGTTTACCTTAATACTTCGGCATTAAAAATTCTATTCATGATATTTTTTTTAGTACTCTTCCGATATATTCACATTTCAAAGGAAATAATTATATAATGAAAATTAAATAAAAATCATATACATATATGTAAGATAATAACTACATTCTAGCACTTATCAGTGTTTTCAAATTTAGACAAATAAATTGATATCAGAATTTGGAACTTAGTAATATAGGTTCCGAAAATTTTCGTCGTAGCGCCGCCCGCCATTTTATTTAACAAATATCAAACAATAAAAAAACAGTTATATGTTTATTAAAATTTAAAATAGAGTAATGTGTTTTTTTTTTTTTTGTTATTGTACGAAGCTTGAATGTGAATTCATGAAAAGTTTAAATAATTTCAATGATTAATTTATTTTAATCAGTAATCAGTATAAACAATTAATAACAATTAATAATAATTAGAAATTTCTTTCAAATTAACAATGCATCTGATGTGATTTTTATGCAATTTTGGGGAAAACCAAATGGGATTTTTTTTTTCATTGTTGTAAACTTTTTACTACTTACAAAAATTGAATTTTCTAGAAAAGTATATATAATATATACCTTTCCTATTATTATGTGCTTAGTTATAAAAATTTTTTTAACTTTTCTTTAATTATTTACTTTTTTTTATTTTTATTTTTTTTATTTTTATTTTGTTTTGAACTTGTTAAATAGAAACTAACTTAGAAACTAAATCAAATAATTGGCACCTACAATTTTTAACTTAAAAAAAAAAAAAATATATATATAATATTTTGAAATATAAAAATTATATTATTATATATTATATATTCAATTTTCTCACTAATTATTATTAATTAAAAAAAAAAATGTATATATGTACTTATATATATTGTATGGGAAACCAAAAACAATAAATAAAAATGAATAAAAAATTCCTTCAAGCCCCATAATATGCATTTACGCGATAATAACACCTTTATTAAAAATTTCAAATTTCAATTAACAAAGTGAGACTAATTAGAAGAAATAAATCAAAAATGAACCGATTATTATTATTTTAAATCTGTTAAGCATGCAAATTAACAAAATGGAGAACAAAATATTTAATATAATATTATATACAATGAATTTTTCATATATAAATATTTCTTAAAAAAAAATATTCCGTATACTTTATAAAATGTATAGGGTAAAAAAAAAATTAACGGGAATGTTGCCCTTTGAACTTTCACGTATTATACTAGAATGTAAATGAGAAAGTATTATTATGTAGTATACATATATACTTATTTATAATAAGTTCGGATTCGATTTTGGACACAGGTTCGTTGTAATAAAAATTTTCCGGTTCAGGTTCACATTCACATTCTAATTTTTTACCAAGAAAACGCAATTTTAATTTTTTGTTCTAAATTTATTTAATTTATCTTTTATTTAATTGACGCTGAAATTAACTCTTTCTGCGTTTAAAACTAGTTTAAGAGCAGAAAAAAGTAATTTCGGCACAGACTTGTATAAAAGGAACATTTAAACTTTATAACAACTTTGATGGTATTTTAATTTTTTTTGTTCTGTTCCCAGAATTCCAAAATAATTTTTTCTTAAGAAAGTCAATTATTTTGAGTCTTTTAATTTCCAAATGTATATCTTTTATTTTTTTTTGTAAATACATTGGTTAAGCCTTGGCAGTGTTATCATCTAGCTTAAGCTTTAATCTAGGATCTACTCTATATACATAGCAGAATATTTAATAGTTCATGATTTATAAATAATTTTTCCAGTTCAATTTGAATAAAAGTAAATTACATACTGAATTTACTTCATGAATATGAACCGGGTTTTGAATTGAGTTCAGCTGCATTTGGTTCAACAAAAATTGTTTTAATCTTAACCTATTACTAAAAACCTGTTATACTAAAACAATATTTTTTTACTTATGGAACTTTCGTTTGTTACATAAGAACTTTCGGTGTCTAAAGTTAAAAGTGGATCATTCGATCTCTAATCAATTTTTATCGTAATAATTTTAAAAAATATCGAAATCTATTCTTGATATACGGACCTATAGAATATTTCAGGATTTTTTAAATATTTGTCGTGATTCCCAGTTTTAAAAATTTTTTTTTTTTTTATTTTCCAATACTGTTTTAATTACATGTTCAAAGAAAATCCAAATTTTTTTTTATTGTTCATTTAAAATTAATGGGAAAATTAAAGTGTAACATAGGAAGACCATAAATATTTTAAATATTGCAATAAATTGCAAATTTTAGTGTAACAATAGTAAAAATATGAAGTACGTAAAAAATAAAACAAAAAAGCAGTAAATTAATACAAAAATATAATATTCACAACAGCATATAGTTTTTAAGGTTAGATGTTGGATTCAGCTTTTTGTTTTTTTTTTATTTTAGAATTCCTTTATAGAACAAAAAGTTTATCTTTTTTTTTTTTTTTTTGTAATGTCTACAATTTCTTAAACCATCTGAAGCATGCCAAAAACTATTTTAATTGAATTCTTTTAATTTACCTTTATGACATTACAGATATTACAGTAAGGTTTAAAATAGAGATTAATAAATAAAATTGTTTTTATATAATAAAATACTCGTACATATTCATCTAATTTATTGTCCCTCGCCCCTTCTCATTTAGTTTTAAAATCTAATCCACACCTGGTAAGGAAAGGCTGTGTAATTGAAAAAAAAAAATTTTAAACAGTTTTAAATAAAAAAAAAACTCAAAAATGGCTTTACTGTGTATATAGAGAAAAAAACACAGGTACATATTGCCTATATACTACTAACGTTTCTTTTACCACCAAGGTGTGATATATGGTTGCCCGTCCATAGTGAATCTAAATTACAAAATTCAAATTAAACTCAAATTAAAGTTCAATATTTAGGGATTACATACATAAATTATAGCATAAATGTTTTACTTAATAAATTATATTCAAAGAGAAATTTCGATAACTAACACTAAAACTTAAAGTAAAAACTTGACTAACTTAACCTAAATTCAAATGATCACAAAGAAAGTTGTATTCGAACATCCTTATATGGAATTGAACTTAGAAACAACGTACCGGAGAGATTTTATAAAACAGTCATCAGTATTGTTAGGCAAGGTTGCCACAAGAAAAAAAAAACTGTAGCATAAATCTGAAAAAAAAGTAGCATAGTAGCAAAACTGTAAAAATTTCAAGTAGCACAAAAGTAGCAACATAATATTGGCAATAAAACGAGAAATACATTATAAATTTTTTATTAGATAGGCATAATAGGACAGACCTTGTTTTATTAAATAATTCTTAAAAATTAAAAACAAAAAAAAAAAAAACAATTCAATCACAATTTTTTGTTTTTCAAAAATTGAATAATTTCATTTCAATTTTACTAAATTTGCTTATCTTAACAGATACGATACGCGTATTTCGTCTACTACTTCCAGATTTCTTCAGTATTTGTACTTCGAGTAGAAATAATAAATTAGAAAATAAAAAAATTCATTATTTTAGAGAATTTTTAAAGAAAAAGTAGAAAAAGTAGCTTTATCGCTAAATTTGGAAAAAGAAGTAGCAAGGTAGCATTTTCATAATTCACAAAAAACAGGTAGCACTTTTGCTACTATAGCAGCAAAGTGGCAACCCTGTTGTTAGATACTCTCATTTTTGAGAATTATGTTGAAAACTGAGAGTGCTAAACAAAAGAAAATTATTTACTCTCATTTTACGGTTATTTTGACCTTTAAAATTGTTGTAATATTTAATTTTAGTAACAAAAATGTATTTTACGAATCGCCGTAGAAACAAAAACTATAGGTGTCATAAAATTTACAGTTTAAACTTTAATTACATTTCTTGTTTGTTAAAATAATTTTAATTTTTAAAACACCACATTACTCAAAAAATTTTAAAATGATCGAAAAAAAATGTATGAAAAAAAATTTTCTCAATTACTTATTTTCGTTATTTTAGCTGTTTAAAAATTAATGTACTAGTTAGAATTTAATAAGAAAATATTAATAATAATAAAAAGTTTAAAAACATTTTTAGAAATTAAAAAAAAAAACTAACATAAAATTTAAAATAATTTTAACTACATAAGTACATATTAACTTTTTGAATAGCTCTCTCTTATCTTCACTGCTTTCCCTTTTAAATAATTTTTCTTTATATTTAAAATTGAAATTTTGTTGAATCACTCAAAGTATTATCAATTTAAAAAAAATTTATTAAAAAATTATCTGGTTTAATAAAAAATTTTGAAATATGATCTTAATGGAATTTTTGAGATTTTTAATTAAATATTTACATATATATTATGTATATAAAAATAAATAGTAAATATTATTAAATATCATTTCAATTATAAAGTGTCAAAAAATGAATTTAAATATGGGGCCTCGATGGCCTAGTGGGTAAGAGCGTATAAAATACGCTGTAAACACCGAGAGAGTGTAGGTTCGAATCCCACACAAGTCGTAAGAATTGCGGCACTTACAGCCACGCCTGAACAGGAAAGGCTGTGTTTCCTGTCCATATTTATGTGGCAGAGAAATGCATTTAAAAAAAAAATAAAAATTAATTTAAATATAGTTATCCGTTACTATACTTTTATTTTTGTTTTTAAGAAAACTGATAATAAATCAAAGGTTATACCTTTGTTTTGTACAAAGAATATTCTTTATTGTATAGTAACAAAATACATAATATAAATATATATATATATATATACATGTACATGATATTATTCAATTACATAAATTTTAATAAAATATTACATATGATTATTCTATTAATATAAGTACATATTATATTTATTATTAATAAAAAATAACATATAAGTAAGTACTTATAATATGTATATCTAGATTTTAGATTATTAATATTTAATTTCAAGGTGTTAATTTTTTTTTTTTATTACAAATTAACCTTTGATAGCAATTAATATTATTTATTACCTTATTATATTAAAACAAATTTTTTTTTTTAAATAATTTATTTTAATAATCATTTTAGTTATTTTTTTTTTATTATTATTATTAGATTTTTTTAATTCCAGTTTATGATTCACATAAAGTTATTAACATAGATTTTATTTTTTTATAGGTGTAATTTTAAAAAGAAAATTTTAATTAACACTTAAAAAATATCTAATATAATATATATAGTTATTTATGGTATATTTGCTAATGTGTCTAATATTTATTATTTTATATTAATATATCTATTCATTAAATAATACGAATTTTTTTAGACGTATAAAAGTCTAGGTACAATAATTTAAAAAAAAAAAATAAAACAAAAGCAACAATAAAAATATGTATAAAAAATAATTAAATATTAATTAATAAAAAAAAAGAAAGAAATGTAAACAAAAATGTAAAAAAATTATAACAAAATTATTAATATTTTTTGTTATTAAGTATAGAGTTGACTATGCTAATTGTAGGATATCCTCATGAACATAATATGTATATTTGTTGATTTCATAAAATTTAATCATTTTTTTTTTAGAATATTTAAAATATTTAACTTAATTACATTCTGAGATATACTGGTATTTATGTAAATTCTGGAGGTGTATGACAATTACTCGATCTCGTTGCTTCAATTTTACAGAAAGTCTTGCTATAAAACTAGATCATCCTTTAGAAAATGTGAGATGTCCAGCTTTATTAACTACCAAGATATAAATACATAAATTTTACTACTACCAACCAAATCTGTTAGGTTAGATTAACCCAATTTTCAAGAAATCGTTGGCACAAAAATTAACTTTTTTTGAGAAAGGAAATTTTAAATACCCAGTATATATAAATTCTAACTTATGCTCATATAAAACAAGAAATTGTATGGTAGCTAACTCAAAACAATTTAAAGACCGAAACTGACATTTGACATTAAAATGAAATGATAAAAATTTTAGAATTCAAACTTATTTATTACTCGATTTTTATTATTACCTCGATTATTTTTACAGAAAAAGTCCATTATTTCTTTAGTTATCATGCGGAGAGATGGACGCGTATAAGTAAATAGATTCAAAATTCGATCCTGAGCAAGAAAATATATACTTATTCCATATCTATCAAGACTCTTAAAATGTCACAAACGTAATTGCAAATTTATTATACCCTTGAATTTATGCTCATACTGTTTTATAAAATTAACAAAATATTTATAAAGTAAAAATAAATAATATTGACCTAATACTGTAGTAGTACAAAGGTTATTTACGGTTATATTTATTTTAATAACGAAGGTCTATTTTTAATACACTTTTGTCTATAAATTGACTACAATTAGGTAGTTTTTACTCTAATTGTAAATTTCTTCAATCAAAATTAAAGTTTTCCAATTTCTATTTTCTATTTTCACGAAATTTTAATCAATTTTATTTAAATATTTAATTAATAAAACATAGTATAGTTTGTTATATTCTGTGAGCAATTAAATCAATATTAACCATAAAATTATTTGTATTATTTGAGTATGTATATATTTTTATTTAATA
Organism: Poecilobothrus nobilitatus; assembly: GCA_947095535.1. Classification (NCBI taxonomy): domain Eukaryota; kingdom Metazoa; phylum Arthropoda; class Insecta; order Diptera; family Dolichopodidae; genus Poecilobothrus; species Poecilobothrus nobilitatus. Next base: position 13,342,116 of record OX352773.1, on the reverse strand, counting down.
AAGAAGTCAATAACCCTAAACAATATTAATAAATTTTTTTTTTTTTAGTGTATTTCTCTGCTACATAAATGTGAATAGGGAATTACATAACCTTTCCTTTTCAGGCGTGGCTGTAAATGTCGTAAGATAGAATAATTCTTACGACGTGTGTGGGATTCGAACTCACACTCCTTCGATATTTACAGCGTATTTTCACGCTCTTACCCACTAGTATAAGGCCCCTATATTAATAAATGGTAAAACCAAGGCCCCTATATTAATAAATGTAAAAAAAGTTACAGATAGGTCATCAAATATAAAATTTAATTGTAAATTTCCACCCCCTTAAAAATAAATAATACTAGTATAAGAAATGTATCTATTTATTTATATTGTTCTGATCAAATATCGATACTAGTTAAGTAGTTTTATGAACCGTTTGTCTAGATTAGGCATTTGCCGCTACATATGACTATTAATAATTTTATGGTTAGATAGTTGTATTATTTATTTATATATGAGCTGACCGACGTTTAAAGCTAAAGCCTTTAGACTAAAAGGCCATCAATTTAAGCTCTGTACCATTGGCACACAAAATTCCTCTCTTTATTAATAAATTTATAATGATAAAAAATAAATTTTTTTAAAAAAAACTAGTAAGAAATTATTATTACAAGCTCTTTTTTTACTCTTATACATAAGCCTGCATCAATTCAAATTTCAAGTTTTTGTTTTTTACTTATATTTGAAGTTCTAATTGTATCATTCTTTAAAATTTTCATCAAAATGGAAAGAGGAATTGCAGTAAAATGGGTAGGCGATAAGACAATTCAATTTATTATAGAAGTCATCGAAACAAAGAAAAGAATTCAGAAAGTGTTTTTATATCAAACAAATTTCAATTACATATTGGGCTCAAATACCTCATCTAAAATAGTTTAATAAAAAATACTATATACCTATTTATTAAAATAATCTAGAAAATTTGTTAAATTTGTTTTTGGAAAGGTGAAACTATTAGAGATATATTATAATTAGTCATTTACATAAAAATAATTTCTAGAATTTTATGTCAGATTTTCCTTGTAAATTATTTGGGAGTCTTGACGTTTTGACATACTCCATAATTATATTACCGTGTCTATATATAAACCTATTAGAATACAATACATTTGTTAATTTGAAATCAAACTACATATTTAAAATTTAATACAAGGTATACTAAAAATAAAAATATGTACTTTTATTATTAAAGAAAATAACAAAAAATTAAAAAATTATTAGTATGTAAAAAGTATAACAATCTAGTTAATTGAATGGAAATAATTAAATTAAAATTATGTATTATTTTTAAATAAAATTTTAATTTGAATTAAAAAAATAAAATTATAAATTTTAAAAACGATAAAAAAATAATTTAAATACACAAAAAAAAAAAATATCATATCAGAACATAAAAAAAAAAAAATTAATTAATAAATTTAACCTAACTAATTAAGTAACAAACTTTTAACTCAATTTCATACTTTTTATATTTATATTTTTTTAATTGGAATCAATCCAATTTGCATTCATAATTTGTATTTTATAATTCGATTTTTAAATTACATTAAGTAAATTTAATAAAAAAAAAAAAAAAAAATTATTATTAAGTATTATTTTTTTGTTGAAAAATAATTATGTATGTATTGTATATAAATCATTTTTACCATATTAATTGGAAATTTTTAATTTTAATTCGATTAGATATTTTGGTTTTAATTTGAAATTAAAAAGTTGAAATATAAAATATTGAAAAATCTTTTAAAAATCAAATGGAAAACTTAATACATTACATTAATACATTTTGAATATTTTAACATTGATCCAGACCTGTCATTCTGAATGAAATTCTTCTTACTGAAATGTCATGTATACCTATTTTAGTCTTTATTTAAACACTTCTATACAGTTTGATGTAAATAAAATGACTCATAATGTTCGTGGGTTTATTATTGGGTGCGTTCAGTTGAGTAAAAGGTTTTAAATTTTTTACATCGCTTTAAGCAATTTTTTACTAAAGGTTTTTTTTTTGTTTTTGCTGCAAAAAAACAAAAATATATTGCTTACTTAATTGAGTAGCGACAATTTATTTGAAGTTTATTTCTTTATTTATTTTTTTTTTTTATGGTTTTAAAAAAATTTGTGGTTCAAAGGTTAAAAATTACTTTAGAAATTTGCAAAAAAAAAATGATGGAAAATTTATTTCATATATAAAAAAAAAATCAATCACTGCAAATGTCATGAACGCAGCCATCTCTTAATCATTTGCTACACAACTGAAGTTTTAATCCATTATTATTGGCCAAATCATTTTTATAGTTTATTACACTTTTCATTATAAGTACCATTTGTTGGACGCACTATTTTAAAATCATTTTAAAAACATTTTTTAATCAAATTCTATAATTGTAATTTAAACTTAATTATTTGTAAATCAAATTTATTGATGCATATAAAGAAATGAAATGTTATTTGAAGAAAACTTAACAAAGAAAAAAGATAAAGAAACTATAATAATATTTACTTAATTTCATTTAAAGACATTTAATTCATTGTTTTTTTTTTCAAATTTGAATAAAACACTTTAATTTTAACTAGGTAAGAGTAAAACAATTTTTTTTTTTTCGTTACAATTTATTATTGAATGACGTATTTATAACAATAATTTGTCAACTGTCAGATGTCATCTAGACGTGAATGTCATATTACATCTTAATCACAATATCCCAGATGACGTATGTATACATATTTAAATAAGAAAAATAATAAACTAAAACTAATATTTAACTGTCAATTACCAAACCATCTTTGGCTTATAAGAGAATAATCGAAAATTAACATAACATTTCGTGTGACATTTGCCTCGCATTTTACGGTTATTCGAAATATTTTAAAATATTGATTTGTTTGTGTACTTGCAAAAATCTCAATTTGGAGATCAGAGCTGAAAGTGAACATTTATTTTAACATTTAAATTTTTATTATCAAAATAAAAACTTCTTTAGAAATTATTTGATGACAATAATATTTACAGTTTAAGAATATCTGATATATAAAAAAGCAAATTTAAATTTTATTTTTAATATGCACAATGTTTACATTTTGGCATGTTTATTTTTTTTTTTTTTCTTTTAATATTTTCTTTACAAGTATATTTTTATTTTCAACTCTAATTCATTAATTGACTTTTGTTTATAATTTTTAAATATCATTTCCTCGGAATAAAGAAAAAATTAAGAAAACATAAAAAAAAAAAAAGAAAAAAGAAAAAAAAACGGAAATAAATACTAATATTAAGAATATAAAAATTTTTGGCATATTATATGGATCAATAAAATCTGACCTTTTTTAATTTTTTTTTTTTTTTTTAATTATACTATGAAATTTGCAATTTTCAATTTTATATTCAGCACGGCATTTAAATTTACATATATGTACATATATTTGTATTTATACACATACATATATATATGTAAATACATAAACATGGCATGCAAAACAAAAAATAAATAAATAAATATTCAAATAAAGAAAAATATTTTGTTTTTTTTTTTTTTGTTTGTTTGTTATTTAATGTAAAACTATAATAAACCAGACAAAAATGATTCAATTTGGACTTCCTTTCCCAATTAATTTTAAATATTTATGCAAATATAATATAATTTTTAAATTTTTATTTCTTTTTCTCATTTTACAAAAATGTTACAGAAAAAAAAAAAAATTTATTAATAAATTATATTATCAAATATTGTTTATAGATATTTTTAAATTTAAATGTAATATTTTTAATTTTTACATAAAATGAAAGTTCTTTATACAGGGGTGTTTCCTAATTAACTGCACCACGGATATGTACCGCTAGATAGATCCTTATGATCCTTATGTAATTTTTTTTTGTTTGGGCGGCTAAACTGAGACTTTTCTACTTTCCAAGATATGAGAGCTTAAATGAAATTTTTATATATTTTATATATTTTTTAATACATTGGCGTCTACATCCGTTTTTAAATCATGTTTGAAAATTTCGGATGCAATCAAAAACTCAAATTATACATTTGTGATAAAATAAAATTCTGTTTTTTTCAAACCACATTTACGCTAAAATGAGATAATAATTAAAATTAAATACCCAAAGATTAGAAATATTGCAACGGGTACATATCAGAGTAGTTAATTAGCAAACACCCTGTATATGTATGCGATAACATCAGTATCAGCTGACTACTAAAAATGAAAATATGACACTCATTGTAGTAAACTGCTCTGAGGTACTACATATATACTGACAAACTTAGACAACAATATTGCATGGTCCGCTTAAAAGTATTCATGTAGATTTGGATCTCATTACATTTGAATTTGAGAGAAATTTAAGAGGAAAATTATATTTTATTAAACTTTAAATTTTATAATTTTTTTTATTTTTTTTTTTTTTGAATGAATAATATGTATGTATGTATATGTATATTGAATACAAAATATTTTTCCGCTTTAATTTCCATAAATTAAATAACGATAATAACAAAATATAAAATAATATTAGCAAAAAAAAAAAAATTATAATATTCTCAAAAATTTTAATTTTAATAATAATTAAAAAAATGAATTATTTTTCTGCTTTTTTTTTTCTTTCTTTTATTTTTTTGTATTATTTGTAGAATTTTGGGATTTTGTTTTTTTTTTTTTAGTCAAAATTTATTCACGTTGTAAAACACCAATTTTAATTATTAATTTCATTATTTGATTATTTCTGTTTTAAATAATCAAAATAATAAATTAAAATAATGTGGTTACACACGCTCATATAAATTTAATTTAATTTTCTCACTCCCTTTATTATTTCCATTATTTTATGAGATATAGCTAATATGGGTTATTTTTATTCAAGTAATAGACTTTAAAATTTATTTCGCTAAACTGCATTAATCATTATTATTTCTCATTAAATTTCTTTTTAAAACACAGCAAAACTTTGCTTACATTGTAATCTTAGTCTTCAATGTTATCCTCCTCCAAACAAAGTTAGCACAATGTTTTTTCTGACACATTAATTTTATGAAGACGATTCCTAAGGTCTATTATCACCTATTTCTTAAAAGAAATATAACAAATATTCTGGTATCACCAATTCAGATTGACAAATTTCTTTTATTAATGCTTCATTTAAATACATGTTAATATTATATTGTAAATTGTTTTTATCAATTTAAATGTCAATATCTGTCAGTTTATGTCAATTTTTGTTAAAATGTATACTAACTCAATTTGTTGTCGTGTACAGGAGGACATTGTCGAAATTTGTTATATGCAGGATTTAACATATGGGTTAGAAAACTAAAATACCAATCAGTTATCAATGTTATTCATCAATGTTTTGTCAATGTTTTTATACATAAAATATGTACATGAATTCTTGTTTACTTGCTTAAAATATAATGATAAAATGATGATGACAAATGTCACACAGGAGAATCATTTTTCTTAGTTCATTAATTGGTCTTTTATTATAACATTGTTTGTTTGTTAATTTGTTTTTAATTTTGAAATATAGTTGCCACTTGCCATACTAAAAACCGGCCAAAATATACATTAAATGCATTTATAAACAAAACACCTTCTCTAAACGAAATAAAGCCATATTATAATTATTGATTTTTGCTTCAATTTTGACTTACAAAGTAGTTAATGTATAAGTTACGGATAAAATTTTGACAAATTCGTTGACAAAAAAACATAAAAAGTCGAACCGAAAAATTTTTTTATGAATTCCAAATAAAGTTTATTTAATCTTAAATTTTTTTTTTTCAATATTTAAGTTTTCGTTCACATGATTCAAAAACACGTGATTCAATGTAAAAAAAAAAAAAAAAAAAAAAAAAAAGAAATGTATATACAATAAAAATTCCACAAAATTAAAAATATTAAATTTAATTATGTACATAATATTAAAAACAAAAAAAAAAAAAAAAGAAAATTAATTGTCTCGGATCATAACTTCATAATTCCATAGCAATACAATTTTTTTTTTTGTTTTTTTACGTTTTTTTAATTTTTCTCTGTTTTTTTTCATAATGGCGAAGGGAAAAACATAAAGAAAAACGATAATTTTCTATATTAATATAGTTAATGACCAACTAAAATTCCCGTTCACTATTCAATTTATATTTAAATTTATTATTTATATACAGTGATTTATTTCCTATTTTGTACATTTTTTGTTTCTTTTTTAATTTTTTTTTATTATCGTTTTCACTTGATTCGGAAAATTACCTCAGTATTTTCAGTAGTTAGTAATAACACCAGATCTATATATATAATTAATGAAGACCATTTAATCTAGTTACAAGTTATATGTAATAAAAATAATTACAATGTATTATAATTATATGGATATGTATTTAAGCCGGTATCTATAAGTAGTTATATATATATTAAAAAACAAAAAAAAAAAAAAAAAATTAAAATGAAACAATACAGATAGATAATATGTAACTTCCGTGAAAATTTTTTAATTTAATTTATGCCGGTATATTCATATAATTTCCTCTTTTCTTTTTTTTTGTTTTTTTTTTTTGTGGTTAATATTGTTAGATTAGGTATATACGGATTACTTTTTTTTCTAAATAATCATATTGCAGAATTAATGAAATTAAACACTTTTTCATTCCGATGAGAATAATGTTTCTATATATATTATATTACACATATGACTAATGAAATAAAAAATATTCAAATGTTAAAAAAACCATAACTAAAAAAAAAACAAAAAAATGTTAATCATGTTTATGTAGTCTTTTGGTACAACAGTCTCATGATGGTACTTTAGAAAGCCAGACTACTTCTGATTTAATTCAATAAAATTACGAGAATTTTATACGTGTTTGTACTAATGTACATTGCCATTTTTTGAAATCTAAACTAAAAGGTATATAAATACAATTTCACTCTGACGAATTACGTCTAATTTTGAACCACCCCTTTTATAAAATAAAAAGAATAAACATTTACAGTATACTTCTCGAGTCATGTAAAAGTCTGTTAAAATGTGTCTAAAATCTTATTTTTCTATTAAAACGAATCGTGCAACTAAAAGTGTACTTAGGACAATTTCTTATATCATCCAATCATTAATACCAAACATTATCAATATTAGAAAACTTAAAAGTATAGTTCTGAGTTAAATTAAAAAACTTTTGTAAAATCAAAACCTTCTATATACAAAATTAAATTAAAATTAATCAAACTTAAATAAAATTAACCGTTATTGTCACTATTATTTTTTAATATCGGAATTTTACAAAAAAAAAAAAAAAAAACCTATTTAAAAGTCATTGTCCGTTTAAGTTCAAATTATAGTCGAAATTCGCTAGACAATAAATTTAATTATACATATAGAAACTTAGAAAACTAATTATTAACTTGAATAAGTTTCTAAAACTTCATATTAAATATCCCCTATTCCCTCCCTCTCCGCCCCTAACATTTTTATTCACACAAAAATAAAATTTGAACAATTAAAATTAATAAATGCGTACATTTAAAATTAATAAATACATTTTTTTTTTTTTAATTTATGAGAATAAAAATGTCATTAACCTTTAATGAAAAGTATATAATATGGGTATAATGTCTAGTAGCAGAGCTGTTCCCATGTTAATATTTACTATCATTATCATCACATTATTATCAATATTTTATTATAGTTACTTATATGTATTAAAACAATATAAATTATTTTCACCAGTCATATTCTGTATATATATATATATATATATAATACTATTTTACATAATTTAGATAAAATGTTTATGTTACCAGGTATGTGTATCTTGACAATTAATTTGACAGGGTATTTTTGAAGAATAAATAAAAATTTTATTATAATTTTTTTTTTATCCTTAAATGCGACATCAAAATTAAAAATAATATTTAAATTAAATCATTGATGCTCTATTTTTGCTAAAATTTGCTAATTTACTTTTCGGCATTTAAAGTATTTGCACTGCAGAATAGAAATTAACTCTAAGGTAAATTTTGTAATAATTTAAATAAGTAAGGCTGATTTTACTTCCAAATCCTTATGATAAAAATGTTAAATTATACTTAATCAATTTTAGTAACAGTAACATCAAGGCTTTATAGCAAATGATTGAATACCGTTTCTATCAAGAAGAAAATAAAACTGAATGGAATTAAATGGCAGATTAATTTTAGAGGGATGATATTACTAGCCACCATCAGAAAGCAGTTATGGAAATTGCCAAATTAAGGACTTTGACTTGTATTAAAAATGTAAAAAATGGTTCAAATTCTAGAGTAATAAGAGTCTAAATTATTGCCAGTTGACATGTTAGGTCTATAAAAAATATTAAATAAACAAAAATTTACTATAACTAAGTAGTATAATAATATCTATTCTTTTTTTAAGCAAGTTACCGACAGTTTAAATCTAATATACATTATACAATCTTAACTGCAGAATACTTTTTATTAAATTCAAGCAACCTTTTAAAAATTCCAAACCAGAAAAGGGATTTCTTTCTTTTATTTAACAAAAAAAAACACACTTAACATTAAATTCAATTGCAAAATATTCAAGAGACTCAATGATGTTAATAAGATAAAAATTATTTATTTATGTATGATCCGCTTCACCATGATCTTTAATTTAAAAAAGAAAAAAACACCACATCAACAACAAAACAGAAAAACTTGATTAAAAAAAAAATTAAAGTAAAAATTAAAATAAAAAAAAACACAAAGTCTGATATGTTGTATTTTAATATAATGAAAGATACATTAAGATAATTCTCTTTTTTTTTAATCATTATATTACAATATTAATTTACAAGATGTGAATAATTTTCATTCAGGTGGTTAAAAACGTTTCTTGCATATTTTATTAATACATTCGATAGTTTAGAACGCAAAAGTGCTAAGTAACATTTTTTTCAAAATACGTTTTTTTACACTAATACTAATATCGGAAGATATTCTTTCAGTGTATAAACTTCTCATAAGTGTGCGTTAATTAGTTTCCGAGATCCTTGTGCTACAAAAAGGTTAAGTACAAGGACGAAGAACACAAAAATGCTAAGTACTTTCTTAGAATGTTTGTACTACAAATAAATGTATACTGATTAGACGCAAATGTGCTAAGTACGGCACTTAGAACTTTGTCACCACAAAATTTATAAATTAAACAAATACAAAAATGCTAAGTGCTTACTTAGAATTTTTGTTCTACAAATAAATCTATACTTATTAAATGCAAAAATGCTAAGTACGGCACTTAAAATTATGCAACTACAAAAATCGGAATTGTAGTAGGCATTTTATGCTAAGTGCACAAAATACACAGACCTTCCTGTACAAAATCTCAGGTTTTATTAAAAATTTTTTTTTTGAAGCTAAAAGCTAATATAAGTAGTTTTTAAAGAAAAAAACTAAAAACCAAAAAAGCTTTAGTGCGATTTCCTACTTGCACGGATTTTTTTCTGCGAGTTCTCAAACTTTCAAAACGCTCCTGTGGAAAATTTTAAATTTGTTACTTAGCATTTTTGCGTTCTAAACCATCGATATGTTATGTATATATGTAAGTATAAACAATTTTATATCTTAAAGATCTATTTTTTTATTTAAACTCTTTAAAATTCATTTTATTAACGTGTGACTTTTCACTTTAAATCAAATTCTTTATATCGTATTATTTATAAATAATAAATTTATATGTTAATTAAAATTAAAATTAAAAAATTAAAATAAACAACCAATAAAGCAACAAGAATTATTAAAATTATTTAAAAGTTCTTAACAGCTAGGTAATTCATTATTCATGATGGAAAATGATATTCTAAGGAAAATATATTGAAAAATTCAAATTAAAGGAAGTTTTACGTATAGTGACCATTTGATGTTGTTTGAAAGTCAACGAACAAAACATCTTAGAGTATAAAAAATTTTTTAAAAATTAAAAAATAATTTTTTACTCGTCGAAATCTAAAAATTGACTAAAATAAAAAAAGTATTTTCACGCAAATATTAAATTATAAAAATGAAAAACTGATGTATACTAATATGCAGGATCAGAAGTTTTTCAGCATATGATTTTATAATGTTTTAAGTAAATTCAATATCAGCCCAAAATTTAATGGTTTTGTCTGACCAATTGCACAGTACATAAGTCACAATTTCTTTAGGCAAAAAGTATTGAGTTTAAACCGCTTGCAAGTCAATATATTAATATATTAATACTATAATCTACACTATATTAATACTATTACATATAATCTGAACAAAATAAATTATATAATTATATTTAATTACTTGAACAACAACCACACCTAAAAGGAAAAGAAAAGGTTGATATATTTTCGCATCACATTGCGCATATGGTAGGGGATTTTTTTTTTTTTTTCCCTAAGGGAGGTGGGAATCTTCCAAAGACACCAAGAATTACCCCTTGGTAGTGTCAGATTCTTACTGACTAAACCCACCACCCCCTTTAGCCAATATAGTGGGATGAAACCCTTACCTGCGAAAGCAGTATATTGGCTAGGGAGTAAGGATAGGAAAGGATAGGAAAATGGATACGGAACATTGAATTGGGAGTGGGACTGTAAGCAAACAATGAATCCGCCTATTATTATTATTTTGCTAACAGTGACTAAAGCCGTTACAACAGTTACAACATGTAGTAGTAGTATATATATTACTACATGAGGTAATTATTGAAGGCAACCCCCAACTGTCACTGTAGCGGCTGTTATTATTGGTATTAATATTCTTATTAATATTATTATTATTTTACTACAGAGTCAGCGCCATCAGTAGATTACAACGTGCAGCAGTATATAACACCTTACTTGCATGATATAACCAAAGATAGCCCCACTGTAGTAGCTATTATTATTATTACTATTATTATTATTATTAACTATTATTATTATAATTATTGTTATATTAATTGTACTATTTATTATACTATTTAATTATTGTACTATTATTATTGTTATTATTATTATTATTATTACTATTATTGTTACTATTATTATTATTATTATTATTATTTTTACCACAGAGTCAGGATTAAAATAAAAATATTATAATAGATGATAATGGTTGATATTTAATAAATTAAATAAAACATTTTGGTTGAAATTTTTAAAATTAAGATGAAAAATATTAAAGAGTTTTTGTAAAACCTTTTAAAAAATCGTATTATAAAATATTGAAATATATATAAAATATTGAATAGGTCACATTCGAAAAGAAAAGAACGCATAAATTTGTTATTGCCATTAACGAGAATAATAAAGTAAAATATCTATTTATCTAAAATAATGTATTTAATATTACTCAAATAAGTTTTAATTATATTGCACAATGACTGTACAATCTTTGAATTAAAAAAAATGCAACAAAATTGTTAATACTCTAATTTTATATGAATTCAAGCACATTTTAGAAAGTTTTACTAAATTCTTTTTAATTTAATCATCTACGTCACCCCGCCAAATAAAGAAAATTGTAATACGATATTTTTTTAAATTTTTTATACCTATACCTATCATAACTCATAACACCTAATACATATAACATAACTTTGTAATATAATCATAATTATGTTTAATAAACGCACATAATCGTATATAGTTAATTATCTACCAATATTATAGATGCATTTCATATTTCAATTATTGTCTACTTATGATCGACTTTGTTTAAATTAAAATGAAGAAAAATAAAATCAACTTATAAAAGTTAAAACCAATTGGTTTTAATTGGTGAATGAGACAAATTTTCTCATTCTCAAAGAGACAAATAAGGCAGGTTTTCATCAACTTATCATCAAATAATAAAGGTGCACTTCACGTAAAAGCGCATCGAGGGAAAATAAAATCCATAATCTTACAGATGATTAAATAAAATAAACTTCAAAAATATATCCTCGAGTAAATAAAATATGTCATAGGATTGAGATAGAAGATATTTTAGTCTAGGATCGGTGAATCGGTACATATTTCTTATACATAAAACAACAATAATCTGTCTGTCAAAAATTTCCTTAGATCCTCCGATCCAAAAGGCTAGAGTTTGCACTTTTATGTGAAGATCCCTAATAAATTTTTTCTAAATTTTTTATGTAGGTACTAAAACAAAAAAATGTTAAAATCTTAATCATACTGTACTATCATTGTAATTATATCTACCATCTGTACTAACAATTTCGTATATTTTTGTAAATTTTAATTTTAATTAAATGAATCACAAATTTAAGATTTTATTATGTTATCCTAATACTGTAAATATATATAAAATAATATTATTAAAACACCAACAAAAAAACAAAAATCGACATTTTCTTTAACAAAAAAAAAAAAAAAAAAATTATTAAATCACTTTTGTATATTTAATTTGTGTATCCATTTTTAAATTATTTTAAAGAATACAGTAGAAACTCGATTATCTGTGTTTCTCGAGATTCAAGAACGAGATAAAGCTATGCACAGTTAGTAGAAATTTTTTTTTTTAGTGTGTAACCCCCGCTTTATATCAATGAAAACATTTACATAATTATATATGTATGTAAGTGTTTAGTTATAATGTATTTTATAATTGTTTTTTTTTTTTTGAAAAGTACATGCATTTTGAAACAAAAATAAAAGTACATAACTATTATGATTTTTTTTATATGAAGTTTATTATGTATGCATGTATGTAGCTATGCATTTTTATTTTACCTTTTTGTATGTACATAGGTACATATTATGTACTTATCAAAACATTTAAATTATAGATACTAATATATACTATATACCTAAACGAGCATCTCGATTAATGATTAATACATACACAGTCACATCCATATGTATGTTTATTTTATATTTTTAAAACTGTGAAAATGTGATGACTGTACATTTTTTGAATATTTTTTTTATGAGACGTAATGTTTTTTCAATCTTTTCTTACTAGTAATTAAATTTGGAAAAAAAAAAAAACAATTAAAAATTTATTCAAAAAAATGCATATAACGGATTTATTAATTATATTATCCGGTTTAAAAGAGAAAAACATATAGAAAATTTTAAAATTCTTCCGGTTAATAGAATATCGGGGTTAGTAAGGCGGCACGGATAATCGACTTTTCACTGTATTTTATGTAGATACATACTTTTGTATGTATGTATATATATTTTATTTAAATTTAATATTATAATTTACCTTATTATAATCACAATTATTACTATGATTACTATGATTATTGTCATTATTATTATTATTATTGTTATTATTATTATTATTGTTATTATTATTGTTATTATTGTTAATATTATTTAATTGTTGTTTATCTCTATAAATTAAATACGTTTTTAATTTATAATCCTTCCATATATGATTTTTAATTGAAATATCCTTTGAATTTGAATTTGGTGCTGTTGATGTTGTTGGCGGTGTTGTTGTTGTTGCTGTTTTAATTAATCCATTTATTTCAGCCATTTTTATTATATTTTATTTTATTGTTTTTTTATTTATTGTCTTTCTTTTGTTTTTGTTTTTTTTTTTTTTTTTTTTTGTAATTCTGATTTGATTACAAATATGTACATACATTTAGATACATTAGCAATTTATTTATTTAATTTTTTATATTTTATTTATTTTCTTCATGCAAAAATTAAAATAATTTAAGAAAACAAAATATCACACATAAAAACCACAATTAAATTTCACTAAAAAATTTTATTTTTAATATAATTATTTTTTTTTATTTTTTTTTTTTAATTCATTTAGAAAAGAAATAACTAAATACGATATATATACATATATATTAATTACTCATTTAATATTAATAATAACATAATAAATATTGTATATTTTAATTCCTACATAATATATGTATATTATTTATGTATATACGTATACATATATAATTAAAGAAATATTATGTATATGTGGTTATTTATTTAAATTATAATTTATATTTTATGAGATAATAAAAAAATATTTGGCAGGACAAAACCGTTTTTTTTTTTAAACATTTAAAACAAAAATTTAAGTTAAACTATTTATAATATATTTATAATTAAAAAAATATATTTATATTTATTTTTATAATAAATTTTAATTGATTTTAAGATTTTATTATATGTATATAAATTATTTCGTTCTATAGATAGCACTACTGGGCTTTCTCGACTGATAATAATTGACACTTTCTATTTGAATTCGAAATTATTTAAAATATGTCTGCAGGGCATTGTCTTCTTTGCACTTTAAAAAGTTCTTTCAAAATCATTTAATATACATTAATATTATATTACTAGGAGCCCTGTGGCTGTAGCTGGTGTGTAAGAAAACAAAAAAAAAATTATGATTCTGAACATACATACAATATGTATGTTATATGTAGAATTTGCATGCACTTATATTCAAAACTTGCGGAATGCCATAATACGTAGTGTGTGGCTGAAAACTACTAACTTATATGCATACGTAAGTATAAAAATAGAATTTTTAAATTATCTATTTATAAATAAAATCACTTATTGTACAAAATCATTTTTAATTTTTAAAAACTGTAGCTTTTAATTTGATTAAAAACTTGTGATTTATTAAAATAACATAATATAGTCGAATTTGACATGCGAGTCCCCTGTATTCATTAATTTAAAAGTTTAAAATTTTTTGTTTTTGTTAAGGGTATTCTTTTATTAAATAAAATGTATGTATGTTATAAATCATGTCATTTAGTTTCACTTGCACAAAATATTCAATATTAACATAAATTAATATAACACTTTATTTTTATTATAGATTTTTATTTAGGTACTTGGAAATATTTTAATTTTTTTTTTTGTAATTCACTCAAGAATCAAAAAGATTTTTTTTAAACTCAGATGTTATTATATTTTTTTTTTTTTAATTAAATTTTCTAATTAAAAAGTTAAAACTTTAAATTACATCAATTTAAAATTTATTTAAGAACTTGTAAGCACTTCAGAACTATTAATATGTAACATTTAGAATGTATAAAAAAAAATATTAATATTAATTATAACATTTATTAAAAGATCAGTAATAAATTATTTATTAATTATTACACAATTTATTTAAAAAAAAAAATTTTTTTTTATTGAATCTTATATTTTATTTTTAATATTTTTATTTAATCAAATCATTTAAAAAAAATTTCACAACATACCCTTAATTTTAAAAATTACGAAAATAATTTTTATAAAACAAAAAATATAGTTATTGTTATCTTTAATTAAATATCATCTTATTAAAATTATATCAACAAATATAAATACTATTAATAAAATGACTATTAATAAAATTACATATATAAGTATATAAATACATATATATATATATATTTATTTTTTAATTAGGTAATTTATTTATTTTCTATAATTTGGCTTTAAAATCAAATTTTCTTTTTTTTTTTATTTATTCATTTATTATTATTTTTGTAATTTTCTTCTTAATCTTTTTTAATTAATTTATTTAAATTTATAACATAAAAAAAAAAAAAAACAAAAAAAACAAATTCGCATATTTTCTTAATTTTGATATTTTTTATTTTATTTTTAATTTTAAACTATTAAATAGTCATAACAGTAACATCAAAAATGTTATATAGATATAAATGTAACACACCACAATAATAAATATAGGTATATATATAATAAGCATTACACGTGAATATATATGTACATATACATAATATATTAATGTAAATTAATTATGTGTGATCTTTTAATTTGGGGCTTGCGCGTAAATTTTAACGACATCGACGACACAATTTACACATTACAGCAAAAATACAACAAAAAAAAACGCCCTAAATTAAACCGACGCGTTTAACGTTTTTATATTTTTTTTTTTTTCTTTCTTCTTTTTATTCACGTTACATGTCAAAAAAAAAAAAAAAAAAGAACAAAATCAAAATCTGAATTTAATTAATTAATTTTTTGCTCCCCTATGCATTGGTGTTTTTTTTTATTAAATTCCAATTGCAAAAAAACGTAAAGATTTTAGTCACGAGTAACTCTAAAATAAAAAAATAAAAAAAAATATAATTTCGAGGCGATCCGCGCGTCTTATTTTCACCTTTAAAATTTTTTTTTTAACTGAAAAATACAACGTACACGGTTACCAACAATTAAAAAAAACAAAAAAACAAAAAAAATTAAAAACAACAAAACAAACAAATATAAACGAATAATATATTTTGTCTGATAAAGCCGTTTATTGTCTGCGGTTGTTTCATTCAACTGCTTATTTCTAGCTACATCATATTAATATTATATTTGTATTATACATGTACATAATATGTACACAAGAATGTTTTATTTATTATCTATTAAATAAATATTATACTCTACATTTATAAATTTAGAAGAAAAAAAAACAAAATAAAAATCAACGAATAACAAAATTACCACCGCGATGCACAACACAACAACAGCGGCAACATTAATTTATATAATATTTAATACTTATATTATGCATGATTATAAATGTATATTTGTTTATATAATTGGATATTATTGTTTTATTATACATGTAAATTATTTTTATTATTTTTATAATTTACACCAATTTTCAATTTTTGCGTTTCAACAAGTACCAAAATTATTATTATTATTATAATTATTATTATATTTATTATTATTTTTTATTATCTTTTATTATTATTTTTATTACTATTAATTTTTATTATGACGATGATAATGATTTTAAACATAAAAATAATAATAATGATGACAATATCGATCAATGACAGTTGCGTTTAAGTACACTTTCATTAGCTTACATTATATTACACTACACAGTACACACTATACTGTAATTTATTCAAAAGCACTCATAAAGAAAACAAAAAAATAATCTTTTTTGTTTTTTGTCTAACTCAGTATGAGTTGCCGCTCATAATTTTGATATTTTCCAGCCGTCAGTTAAAAACAACATGCAATATTTTGCGTTTTTAATAACTTGAGTCGAGAATTTTATTTAATCGACTTTTAAAATAGTTTTTATTTTTGTACTTATTTTTTTTTTCTTTGTTTCTTTAAGATTATAATTTTTTTTTTAATTTTTTTTTTTTTTATGTGAAACTATTTCATATTTTTTTTATTGAAGCGATAAAAAATAATAAAAAAAAAAGTGAAGTTGTGCGCGCCGCCGTCATCTGTCATTGACACATAGAGAAATACGATTTGTTAATGTTTTGAGACTTGGTAGTCAACTAAAATTTATTTTATTTTTTTTTGTTTTATTAAATTTTGAATGAAACTGAATTTATGACCATATATTATATGAGTTTGAGTATTTTTTTTATGATTTTTCATTTGTTTGAATTTTTTTTTTTTTTTTTTTTAATTTATTAATACTCTGATGTTAATTATGTTTATAGTTTAAGAGATTAGTGCAATTATTTATTGACGAAATAATAAATTTTTTTTTTATAATTTAATAATTATTTTTGTTTTACTTTTGTTTGGTGTTTTAAAGTGATAATTATAATATTAATAAGTTAAATATAATCTATCTAATTTTTGGATTTTATTAAATCAATTACATAATAAATTACATTCCAATCAATATTTAGAAAACAGAAAACAAGTTATGTTTTACTAAAAGATTAAATTGTTCAAATTGTTAAAAACAAATTAACAAATTTTCTAATATATGTCGGTTAGAAAGTTGATCTGCCCTTAAATACTTAGCATGTTTTTAAAAAGTAATAAAGATTTTCTGTTCACAAAATTTAAAATTTATCTTTTATTTAGAAATACCCATCATACTGAAATACAGATTTCATAAAAACATAAAAATAAGTGCAATATATTTTCCTCATTTTCTCGTAATATTTTATCAAAAAGTTTCATTCATGTTGGTACAGTCATTCATGTTGCAAGATTATTATTTTCTAAGACTTTATTAAAATCAATAACAAAATCTAAATGATTATTAATTTTTACAGACAAAATAATTGGACAAACTTATGGAAAGTAACTTATTAACTTTTACAAGATGTGTGGATTTTAATTAAGTTCAGTTCATTTTGTATTTGTACAATATATAGATTATATATTAAAATATATTTTATAACTACATACTATATAAAAAACCAACAATTTCAATACATACTTTATAACTCACAATATTCCAATATAAATAGTAGAACAAGAAGAATTATAATAATGTATAATATAGAAAATATTATTAGTAAGGTAACATTTGATAAATGTCATTAAACTGAGAAATGTTTCTAATCAAAAGTTCTAGTAGACAAAGCGAGCTTTTGGAATAAATTTTAATAATAAAATGTGATTAATAAGAAATCAAATTTCAAGTCTCACAATGGTTGGTTGATTGGTATACGTGGCTGGTCCTGTCAGTCGTGACAAGATCACAATTAGCGTGTTAGTACCGTTTTGCTACCACTACAGTGACCACATGGCATATGTTTAGGTTATATCGGGTTTGATTCTAGATCCATTTCACGGCATTCAGTTACCTAAACCATTTCTGAAGGTTGCTTAGCCGCTAGATCGCTAAGATCGTTAAATTCATGGCTACACAGAGCCACTCTTCTGGGTCTGACCAGCGCTGCACATTTGCACGTGAACTGGATAATGGTTTCTTTCTCATTCTGTTCACCACAACTCCGGCATGATGTGTTGAATGGAATACCTAATCTGGCCGCATGTTCGCCAATTGGCCAGTGAGTCTCACAATACTACAGAAATTAAATTTTCTCTTAATTTTGATATTATGTATATACATTATATTGTATTATAGATATCTAAACATATTATTTTTAAATAATAAATTATTCTATACTTACAAATCCAGTTTTTTTAAAAAAAATTATATCTCACTTAAATTATAGCCCATAAAACTACGACTCACCTAAAAAAAATAAAATGAAAAAAAAAAAAAATTAATAATTTTTTTCTATAAATTAGCACTTATCTCTTAAATTAAAAGTCAATATTCAATTATTACAAATTTTATATATATACATACATATATAAGTAAATCATTTTTTTTTATATATGTATGTACATATTTATTATACTTATAAGTAGTTCAAATACATATTTTTAATAATCGAATTTTATTTGCAATACAGATCAATTTCATTATTATAATATATAGATAACAAAGTACATAATATACAATATATGTATGTACTATGTATATACATATAGAAGCTTTTTCAAATAAGAAGATTAACTACAATGTAAGCTTTCAATTTATATTATATTTGTACAGTTTAACGTATCTATATTCTGCTTTATATATATATACATACTTATATGTATACATGAGTGTACAATTTATATCAGGTAATAATTTTATTTGTTATTCTTATTAAATAGACATTCAATTGTTATATAGATAAAAAAAAAATAATTATTGTGTTGTGATGTTTTTGTTTTTTTTTTTATATAGAGAAAATTAATGAAACAATTATTATATCATAGGATATCATTTTTGCAAAGAGTGTTGTCTACTGTCTGTTCAAATAAACGAATAAATGAATGTACTTTGTAGACTGTAGTATAGAAAACAGAAAACTCTGAGAGTGAGGAAGTAAATATTTTATGTATATACAATATGTACATTCTTTTCATATAAAAGAAAATAACAATTTAAGAAAAATAGGAAACAAAAAAAAATAAAAATGAAACATTTGCAATTAAAAACATACTTTGTAATAAAAGTAACAAATGTTTTATTGTTAACTTTTGGTTTAAAGAGTTTAAAGACAGAAATAAAAAAAAAAATAAATAACATTTAACCTGAAGATCATTTTATTTAGAGTTTAGAGAAAATTAAAAATTTACAAAAAAAAAATGTGAGCACTTAATATTCTTAAGATAAAGAATAAAATAAAATAATTTAAAAAAAAAGTGTTGCCAGATTTTGCAAACATTTCTATAAATTATAATTTTATAGCATACATATATTTTACATAATTTTCGTAATATAATACGTAGATTAAGTATCGATCTGGACTTTTGTGTTACTATTGGTGCTGATATTAAATTACTTATACTTATATACTTATTCAATTGTTTATTTTATAAACGCTATTAAATTAATTATTTAGAAAATCTATTTAATTAATAGTAGTTAACTTTTACTTCAATATTCATTCGCTAAACTTTTAAAAATTTAAAGATTGAAAATTTTTAAATTAGAAGACTACTACAGGTATACATTTACAATATTAGACTACTAGGTAATACATTTTATAATATTTTCTAATAAGTTTTTATTTTAAATGTAAATGTGATTAAAATTTAAAAAAATTTAAAAAGAAGTAATGGAAAATCCAAGAGGTTTTAAAAAAGCACATTTTCAAAATTAAAAAATTTTTCCAGAAGGGGTATAACATACAAGTAGGTATATATTGAAAAATAAATTTATAATATAAAAAATTGAAAGAAATCGTTACAAAAATTTGTTAGAAAATCAAGTCAAACAATTTTTAAGGCAATCCTATATTATTAAGAAAAGTTATTAACAAAAAAACATATGATATTTATATTTAAAATTAGAGCTTTAATTTTTGTATATTATATAAAAAAGATTGGACAGGTGTTTAAAAATAGGAAGCTTTCAGTTTTTGACTCCTTACCGCTCCCAACGAATGGCGAAACAAAAATATTTTCTGTAATGACTCGTAGTTATTTCCAAAGATCTAACTTCTCTCAAAATTTCAAATTTCGAATTTAAACCATTTGGAATAGAAGGGGCCAAAAATTGAGTTCTACATAACGGTAAATTAAAATACGTATAACAATACGTATATATTTCCAAAGATCTAACTTCTCTCAAAATTTCAAATTTCGAACTTAAACCATTTGGAATAGAAGGGGCCAAAAATTGAGTTCTACATAACGGTAAATTAAAATACGTATAACAAAAGTATATATTTATTGTATATATATATGTATAAATGTATAAAGCTAATAAAAATAGCTATCGTTTAGCATTTCCAGATTGAAGACATGTCCTATAAAACTTGTGTTATAACAATTTAAATATAGAACTTTTTCAAACTTTGAAGACTATGGAACAACTTTATTCTGTAATTCCGATGGAAAAGCTTTATTCTATAGCTCCTTAAAGGATGGGACTACAGAATAAAGTTTGTTTCGTTTAAAAAAATTGATAAATACTTTTTGTTCATGAAATTTGTTTTTTTTTTTTAATTTATTTAAGATTTCTTTCCTAATTATAATCTGGCAACACTTAAGAATTTTAACAAAAACTGTAAATAAATACAGAAAAAAAAAATATGAGAGTAAATTTACTGTAGGCATAATTTGAACACGTATTAATTTATAGTGAAACTTTGTAGAACGTTGACACGTAAGAAAAAAAAAAAAAAGAAGAAAACAATTTACTTAGTTATACTTTAATTGTATTAATTTATTTATTTTTTCGTTTTATAACTTAGAACTGAATACAGTTACTTTTTTTTTTTTTTTTATTGATGTCAAAGTTAAAAGAAAAAACAAATTAACTATAATTAAAAATTTATGCCTAACAGTTAATATAGAATATAAAATTTAACTGTTTAACTGTATTTAAATATTTGCGAACTTTTAATTTAATTAAATGCTTAAAAGTTTAACGCTTTAAGGTGCAAAATCAATTATTAATAAAAAAAAAAAAAAAAATGTTTTAAGCAAAGAAAAAAAAAAATGATTTGGCATTGATTGTGTTGCCGTTCTAGTTCAATTTTAATTTTTATATTAATCGTACGAAAATTTCTTTTGTAATTATGTTTGTTTTTATTTCTTTTGGTGGCTTTCTTTGTATTTTTTTTTTTTTATTAATTTTCCTTCATAAAATAAAAATTCAAAACAAATTAAATAAAAAACTAAATAATCTAATAACAATAAAAAAAAAAACAAAGATTCAAATTGCTAAACAAAATAATAAAAAAAAAAAATTTGCATTAGAATAATAAGTATATTTTGTTTTTTAATAAATAAATATTTATAGAATTTTTTGAACATTTTAATACAAGGAAATTAAAATAAAATTACAATTTAAATATTAAAGTAAATAAATATATAAATAAACGAATGAATAAAATAATAAATAAATAAACTATTTAATAAAATAAATAAATTAAAAAATGAAGATTTAATTTAAAAATTGATCTAAAGATGAAAAGAATATTCGTTTTTGTAATACATTTAACTACCGTTTTTATACCCGTACGATAGGATCGGGTATAATAAAATTACTCCTCCGTTTGTAACACCTCGAAATAAGCGAACTAGATATACCTTCAAAGGTATGGATCGGATCAGAAAAAAATTCTAGGACTTTTGAGCCATGTCTGTCCGTCCGTCCGTCCGTTAGCACGCTAACTCAAAAACTAAGAAAGCTAGAATCTTGAAATTTACACAAAATATTTTGGGAGTAATTTGTAGGTTCCCTATTTTTTTTGGTTGAGTTTGGACCAAGCCTTAGGGTAGCTCTCGAACACCTAACTTTTAGATCCCCACATTTTTTTTGCAATAGAGCTATGAAATTTTAACTACTGATAGATCTCACAAAAATATTAATTTTATTTTTAATAACTTTTTTTTGTAGCCCCACCCGTTACGGAGCTACAGCTCCCCAAAGGTTCAAAAAAGCTTTATATTTAAATTGTTATAGCACAAGTTGTATAAGATATATCTTCATTTTGAAAACGCCAAACGATTACTACTTTCATTAGCTTTAAAAGTATATATACAATAAATATATAATTTTGGCATAAATATATAAATTAAATAAACAACATAACGGTTGCTTGAAGAATTTTTATTTATATGATATTGATATATATACATACTTATATAATATCATGTTTATTTACATATCGTATATGTCACTAGTGAATGAATGATAAGAGTATAGATGTATATTATATAGCGCCGTATTTACATACATATATGTATTTTATTGTACTTATAAGAAATTATTCTATCAATGGAATATTTAAATATAATATAATATAATATTTAAAATTATATTTACTGTTTTGTACTTAGTAAATTTAATATACATTTACCGCTTAGTATTAAATGGTACTATAGAATATTTGAAAAAGTTTTGGATTGATAATCGTTATGTGGAAGGTTAGAATCTGCTTTTGAAGAATGCACATATAAACATATAGTTTGAATATATGTACAACCCATAGTTCTAGAAATTATAAAATTCACCCAAATTATTTTAAAATACTAAAATATTAAAAAAATAATATTGTAAGCAGAGTGACAGGCTGTGAACATACTAACGGTTCGTACGGGTATCTAAGAGTTGACAAAGTCAACTGTATTCTTCCTCGTTTTTTAAAGGAATTATATTGAACGATAATAAAACTATTCTGATGATTTTTGTAAAGATTTATTTATTAAATGAAATTATTAAAAAACTGGGTAGGATCAATTTAATTAAGATGAAGTGAGAAAAACTGAAGAAATACAAATAAATAAATACTAATACAAATAAATAAATATGTCATAAAATTTAATTACCTCTACATCATTATGACCACCAATAGAAGCACAAAAACATATTAAAAGAAACACAATAGATTTAAAAAAAAACATAAAAATCACCATGACTTGAACAAAACTCCATCTACACAGGTAGATCAGACCAAAAAAAAAAAAAAATAGGGATTATAAATTGCAGGTATTAACAAAATAGTTATATCTTCAGAGAAATTTATATATATGGAAATTGTTAAACAATGTTAACCAAAGTTTTTAACATTGATGTACAAATGAAGATTACTCAATTACATATTTAAAGACATATCATAATTATGGAAAATTAATCAACTGGAAACCCCTCATTTATTGTTTTAAAATTATATTCTCTATCACTGTTTCTCTATGGCCCTGAATATTAACCATAGCATATGCTCGCAAATCAAAGCCTTAGACATCAATGTGCAAATCAAGATTAATCAATTACATATTTTCGAAAGTAGAAAGAATAACATAACTTTACAATCATGAATTAAAAGCATCAACAATCATTAAATATTTTATTATACTCTCTATCGCCTTTTTTCTAGTTTGTCTATTAAAATAATGCAATATTATAAATATCGGTTTATTTTTATATTAAATTTAATTTAATTAAATTAAAAAAAAAAAAAAAAGAATTTATTTATTGTATTTTTGCTAACTTGGTAAATAATTTTTTTATTTCATGCTAATCACACATTTAATATTTAATTATTTAGAAGAGAATAAAAGAATCAAATATTAAAAAGTGATATTATATAATTATAAACATAGATACATACATACATATTATAAAATGTGATTAATTATTTCCATTATTTTTAAATTGCATTCTGACACATTTTTTTTTTAATTTAAATTTTGCCATCCAATAAATTACTTTTCTCGTTCTATATACTTTCAGTTTTATAATAAGTTCTTGTATGTATACATATGTACATGATTGTGTGTGGTAATGAAAATAAAATCTACCATCTCGAAATCAATCTAAATATTCTCATAAATTCTCATATTACATAATGAAACAAAACAAAATTAAAAATTCTGTAAAATATACGAAAGTTATGGAAATTTTGTTTTAGTTAGAACTAAAATGTGAGATAATTTATATTCAAATAAATTGTTTAAATTTTCGGATTAGCAAAATAATATTTTATGTGGGTGGGTGGTTTGTTAAAAATTAAAATATACCTAAAAGCAAATGAACAGATAAAAATGTATTGATTACTTAATATTAATACTAGAAGTAAATATCGGTAAAGAACAAACGTTAATCGTCAAACATCAACAGTTATCCAACTATTTTTATAATATTTTATCTAACTAGAAGTTAAAGATAATAAATATACTTGCAAAATCAAAGTTCTAGATAACCATGTAACAGCAATATGATTTTTTTTTGGTTTTTTTTTTTATTTTTTTTTTTTTAAATGTGACAAGGAAATTACACAGCCTTTTCTTTTCAGACGTGGCTGTAAATGTCATAAAGGAGAATATTCTTACGCTGTGTGTGGAATTTGAACCCACATTCGCTCGGTATTTTACTAGGTAACCGACGCCCCATATTTAATTAATTAAAAAACTAAAAAGTTAAAAAGCTAAAAAATTAAAATTGTTATATATATGTATAAGCAGACATTGATTTAGAAGAGGTTGCGATTTGTAACCAAAGATATATTATCACAGCCCAAAAAGAAGATAACCTTTATATTAAATCTACTAAAAAGGCTATTATTGTAAAGGAATTGTTTAGAAGTAAGAAAAAATAAATTGAAAAAAGCCATGTATCACCCATTTGTGTAAATTTATAAAAATAAATATTTTCTGCTCGTTTATTTAGTAATTTTTAATTGGAAGCCAAAGTTTATTTAGTTGACAGTAAACAACTGACGTGTCAAAATTTTGATTGCATTTAAATAAACGAGTAAATGATGTAATATCTACGAAACCGAAAATTTTCAAATAAAAATTAAGAAGCCTGACTGTTTTAACTTTTAAGTATTTCTGTATTAATTGCCAAAATGTAATGACATAAGTATGCCAAAAAAAAAAAAAAAAAATTTCCTGACATTTAGAGCGTATTATAACACTAATGCATTTATTTATTAATATGTATTCACATAAACTATGGTAGATGGTAGATTTAAAACCTTTAATAAAATATATAACGATTGTTGCTCCATTTAAAAACAAATAAACAAAATATGAAAATGTAAATAACTAAATGGCAATTGGGAATTGGGAACAACAATAGTTGCGTTTAAATCATATAGTTAAATTTTCTTTAGCTAAAGGCAAGTGATTTGATTTGACATTTGTAGCTAAGATGTAAACTATAAACGTTTCATGCTATAAATTTAATGCGAACAATATAATATAGTCAAATTAGCTAATTGTAATTGCTAATTAACTTAAATTACGTAGCACCGGCATAAAATAAAATAACCATAAATAATTATAAATGTCATAATTATACCTACAAATGTCATAAACAGATATTTACGCAAAATAAGAGAGAAATATTAATTTTTAACATTGTTTTTTAAAACGAAATTTAAAACAGCACAGAAAATATTTTAAATATGATTTATATATTGAATTAGCTTAAACTAAATTGAAATTTTTTTCTTTTTTGAAACTATTGTAAAATTAAGAATTTTGTTTGCATTTAACTTTTTATGCAGCAATATCCAGGGAAAATACAAGTTACAGTTATGTCAAAGTATTTTTGACAACTCAATTCAGCCAATGTTGTAGCGGTAAAAAAAAAATTTTTTTTTTAATCATAGAAAAAAAACACAGATATTTATATCTAATAGATTACAGCCGAGTAATTAACGGCTTAGTGAGACTAATGATTACAAAAACTGAACCTTAGTAAAACATCAATAATAATTCAAAACACCAATTCATAAGTATGTATCAAAAATTACTGAATCTTACAGTCATCATTTAATTCTGACAATATATATTACTTATTAGCTTAAATTGAAAGACAGATCATGTAAACTTTTTACCTTTACTTCGTATTATAAACACCGAAAAAAAAAGAAAAATAATTTAATACGATGTGGTATTTCTTCTTTTTTTTTTGGTATTATTTTGTATGGTATTAAATCAAATTTCTCATATAAAATTGTAAAAACCGCAAAAAATTATTTTTTTTTTGTGTTTACATAAATATTTTATAGAATTTTTCTGTTTAAATTTTTGATTATGTGCAACCAACACCAGTTTATAATACACATATATAAACAAAAAAAAAAAACAAAAACATCAAAATATTGATCTTTATCTATTTTAGAAAATAAAAGTGAAAAGATTAAATTTCAAACTGAGATTTAATTGGAAAATATTGAAAAAAATAAAAAAAAAAAAAACAAAAAATAAATTTATTGATTGAATATTCTGTATACAAACAAATGTCTAAAGTTTCAATTTTATTTATTTATAATTTAAATTTTTTTGTTTTTTACGAGTTTGATAACCCAACTAATACGGATAGACCTGCCTGTAATCACGATTTGGTCAAAGAAAAAATTAAAAAAAAAAATAAAAAAAAACTCGTTTTAATTTTTTTTTTTTAATAATAGATGGCTGACTGATCGATTATTAATGGTCGCCCTGAAGAGTTTGTTTCTTTTTTTTTTTTTTTATTATTATTACCGTTTTTTATATCGTTTATTTATCAACACATAAGGGTATAATACAAAAATTCCTTTCCACAAAAAAAATAATACAAAAAAGGAAAAGGAAAAGAATAGAATTAAAAAAAAAAGAAAAAAAACAGGATAATATGAGATCACTGAACATAAAAATTGATAAAATCTTTTTAAATTGTATATATTATAAAACTATTCAATGCGACTATCTATCTATTTATGTATGTATGTATGTATATTGATACTTCATTGATCGTTTCTTTTACTTTTTGTTTTAAGAAGACCTTGAGGAATTCCACGATATTTAAGTATAGAATATTTAAAGACAATAAAAAGAAAAAATGAGACATTAAATAAAAAATAAAAGAAAATTAAAAGAAAAACAAACACAGTGTTAAAGAATAAACGCCGCTAAATAATAGCATTTATATGATTGCATATTAAAAAAAAAATAAATAAAAAAATAAACTGTGAAATAAAATATACTAATGATTGAGTTAAAAATAAGAAAAACAAAACGTATACAGGTATTCGTTCTAATAAAAAGATTTGAATTATATTAAAAATTTGAAAATAAAACAAATATCAAATATTATAGTATAATTTATTCTAGAATAAATAGTAAAGCTTTAATTTTCTTCTGAGGCACGTAAAAATTAAACAATAAAGATAACTGGAGGATCAGTAGTTGAAACAAATGAGAGACGTCTGAGTGGCGCAGTGTAGAGTTAAGGTATAAGAATGTTGGGCTATATATACTTCAAATCATACAACACCAATTAATTGTTTTTTTGCAGCACATGAAAAATACATAGAATGTTTCTAAAAAGGCACAACATTTTAAAAAATGCACAACTTCTCAAAAATATGAAAATCTAATCCCAAACTATGACAGAGGAGTGTACCTACAAAACTTGATTTTACACGCAGACTGTAAACCGCATATACAGATATTTAAATAAACGCTAATATAAAATTATCTATAATCAAAACTTTGACTCTCCTGTATTAATAATATCTAGGAAATCTCAAGATTTGTATTATATATATGATTAATATATATAAATCACATCAGAAAGTAATTAATATTCTTCACTAAGTACTCATGAAACGTTATAGACTTTCAACTATCTTCATAAATTTCCAGTTTATTCCGAACCTAACTAACTTTTATTTTAATATTTTTTTGTTATTAAAATTTGAGGGGCCTCAGTGGTCTAAAGAGTAAGAGCGTATAAAATACGCTGTAAACACCGAGGAAGTGTGGGTTCGAATACCACACACGTCGTACGAGTTATTCCCCCTTACAACATTTACAGCGACGCCTGAAATGGAAAGGCTATATAATTTCCTGTTCACATTTATGTGGCAGAGAAATGCTCAAAAAAAAACTTTTAATATAGGATTAAATAATATTTTAGTGATAATTTCAGTAATAATTAAAATTCATTAGTTATTTATTCTGTACATATATAAATGTTTTAAATATATAGCCTGTCACAAAAAAAAAAAAAAAATTGAAGTGACCACTTTGACACTTTTCAGTTTTTTTTTTAAAGTCTTGTTGTAACTGTAATAATAATAGCAATTAGTGCAGCCACCTCAATGTAATAAGCAAATAAAATTTCCCAAAAATATGTGTGATTAAAGAACAAATGACACACTAACATGCATCATGAACAATAAATATAAAATTTATTTTAATGGATTAAATCTCTTACTACTATGTTATTACATAATTATGTAGTTATTTTACTATCACATTATGTTTACTCAAGTTTTTTTTTTCATTCTGTAACTTATAAAATGGCGAAAAATTGTAAAAAAAAAAATTTTTATATAAATCAGATATCAACAAAAGAAAGTCTATATACAAGTATATTATGTATATGCACCATAAAAAAATTTTTTTTTAATTCTTCGAATTCTACCCACAATCACACAATATTAATTTTAAAGAATGGAATCAATACAATAAAAAAATAAATAAAAAATATTATAAACGTGAATAAAACAAAAGAATTTCTTAAAAAAAAAATATCATACATCATTCCTAAGGGTATTAAAATTCTTTTTGATTCATTTTATTCTTATTTTTTATTCGTTTAATTTTTTTTTTTTTTTTGCAACAAAATGTCTCGAACAAATCTCGGCATTGCGAAATGAATCTAATCATCTTGAAATAAATTATAACATAACCAAAAAAATAACTTCACGTCTGTAACCTCTTGACTTAACCATTTAAAAAGTAGAAGAAAAAAAACTAAAAGAGATACGAGTATAAAATAAAAGTAAAAAGTGAGCAAAAAAAAAATATAAATAAAAAGTGATAAAAAATAATAAAAAAAGATATAAAATAAAATTACATTTTTTTTTTTTAGTTTTATGCTGTCTTACGGTTCAATTTTCTAGAGCTGCTACTGCTACTAATAATAATAATTTTCTTTTAAGGTTTTTTTTTTTTTTTTTTTTTGGTTTAGTTTTGATTGTTTCGTAGTGTGTTTTGTATTTATTTTGAACATTTATATCCTTTTTTTCTATTTTTTTTCCCCCCAACATTGTGTTGATTAAACGGATACACATCATACGGATGTTGTACACTCAGAAAAAATATCATCTCTATATGCTTATCCTTTTTTCTTTGTTTAAATTTCTTTGAAATTCCAAAATATGATTTGTAATAAGTGTAAAAAAAAATGTACTTTACCAAAATGTGTTAGAATTTATTTACCAGATATCAAAACAAATGAATAATTGGTCAGAATATGTCACCAAAAAACCAATAGAAATATACATTAAAAAGTACATATAAAGTTGGATTGACCACATATGGTAGGTAGATAAGTAGGGTGGTGACCTTCACGATGCTATGTGAAGACCTCAATCACTTCTTTGATTTTATGATCATACATATTCCAAGATTAGAATTCAGAGCAAGCAATGTAAACAGGACACGATAAAAGGAGTAAGTGATAACATCTTTATTTCCCAATATTTTACCACCGGATCCAATATATTATTGGAAACTTGTTTTAATAAATAAAGAAAAAATGTAATATGTATTAAAAAATTTAAATGAAAGATAATATTCTGTGCCCTGTTATACAACAAAATAATTACCTAAACATAACACGGTAACTTCATAATAACGTGAAAAAAAAAAACAAATTTCAAGATCAAAAAAAGAAATATAAACGTTTTCAAATTAAGTCTGAAATGTCAAATAAAAATTTTATTAATCAGTTTTCTTGATCAGTTTATTGTGGAAAAACAAAGGTATTTTAATATTATTAAATCTTGTCTAGCCTTGTGATCATTAAATTTGATTTTTCATCACAAAAACAAAACCTTTATTTCCTTATAAAAAAAAATTTTTTTTTCTTATCATAAAATATATTCAATAAATGTTTTCACGATCATCAGTTTATTATATGAAAAACATTCAATAAATAAATAAATTCACACTCATAAATTATAAATTACTTAACATTTATTAAATATTATTGAAGTGTATCGGATATGAAAAAGAAAACAAAAAAAAAACCAGAGAGTAGAACAAAAAAAAAAAAACAAATATATTAAACAGCAGCCCCGTAATCAGACACGAAGCTAAAGAAAAAAACTAAACAGGGCACATTAAAAAGAATTAAAGACAACATCATAAAAGAAGATATGCATAAAAATTAAATCAAAAACAAAAAAAAAAAAAAATACATTAAAAATAAAACCAAATAAGACTTAAAAAAAAAAAAAATAATAAAATAACTTAAAGAAGATATGTTTAAAGCCGATTAACCGTAAAGATACCAAAAACAGAAAAAAAAACAAAAATAATAATGAAAAAACGAAAAACCCATAAATAGACACAACGATATATTAAGAATCAAGAAAAAAAATCACAAATAAATAGATAGATAGTTGGTCAAAGAAATTATAAGATATAAATTTAATGTTTTATTTAATGTTCGAGTAAGCTGTCCTTTATTATCTATTATACAAATTTTCGAAAATAAATATCGTAGCTTAAGATCTTTGCATTTGCATTTATAGTTTGGACAAATTTTAAAAGGCTTGAATGCTTTTATTAAACCTAATCAGATGTATAAGCATACGTTTATCGATAATTATTTGTTCTCATTTACATTAATATTATATATCACATAACATAATGCAATATTACTAAACCCGATGACTTGGGCCATGTCTACTTAAGGCCATTATAGGTAAATTATAGGTATCTAATTGTATTTACTTATTTATATACAAATAGGATAATGCTATATTACAAAACCTTCATAGGTATTTGTAATCTTAAACACTTCCTGATTTATTGCATAATTTTCGGGGCATATTTTTTTACAGTATTTATAAAGAGAGATTGAATTACATATACATAAAATAATTATATTTAAATATTTAGTTGCAAGGGGGATTTGTAATTAAAAATTTAAATTTCTTTCCTATTAAAAAAAAATACTGACGACCTGTACAAAATGTTAACCCCACACTATTTCGTATGATACGCCAGATGGTGAAGCAATCAGAAGGGATGGTAGATTATTTTGCTTTTATAAATCCTCTCATACATAATATGAATATATATATATATATATGTATATATTATTAAATACTTTCAAATGAAATCTATATTTAATAATACCACTTAGAATTTTTTTTTTTATTTACAATTTAGAAAAAAAAAAAAAAAGATATTAAAAAAGATACATGAAATAAATATTATATACGAATGTCTATCTATCTATTTATATTGTCTATATATACATAACTACTAATTTATAAATAAATTATTATGTATCTATACATATATGTATGTATATATGTAGGTTATATAGAAATGTATAAAGTATATTTTGTTCATCGTCGGCTTGGCAAGATATAACCACAGTGAATGAATTTGAATGATGAAAACAGCAAGAAAAGCGAAAAAAAAAAATAAAAATAAAAATATAATAAAAGGAAAATGAAAATAACAACAATGAAGTGAAAAAAAAAATTATAAATGAATGAGACAAAAAAACGTGGTGGTCGCAGAGTTTGACCTCTTTTTCGCTTTCAATAATTTTTATTTTTTTTTTTGTTTTGTTGCTTTGTAATTGTTGTGTTTATTTTTTCTTCGACTTTTATTATATCATTGCTTAGAAACTAAAAAAAATTCTTTGGTTTTTTTTCAATAATCTATTGTAACGTTTATAATGTAATTGAATAAAATTAATAGTTTTTAAATTTTTACAGTACCTAACTTTTAAACAGTGTAGTTTGCATTAAAAATTTTCAGATAATGAAAAAAGTCAAAATAAAACGAAGTTGAAGCGTTAAATAGAGTTTTTCAGTCATAAAAATGATTTTGAGATGACAAATATTACTAGTTAAATAAATAAAACAAAAGACTATTACTTATGTATGTATGTATACATTTGTTATGTAGCTTTTATGATTTTTTTACTAATGTTAACTTAAATTTAAAAATAACTAAAATAAATTACAAATTTAATAGATTATTTTTTATCCTATTCCTTTTTTGGACAGAGTACATAATATGTATTTATATGGAAAAACATAAAAAAGAACCAAGCAGAAATTCTTCCTATTTATTCTACACTTCAACCAACTAAAACTGGCTTTAAAATGAAACAACAAAATTTAGCGCAGATGTTACCTTGTTTGGAATCAAAAAGTTGGAGGAAAGATTTAAAAGGCAAATTAATAAGTTTGGGATTACAGAGATTATATACATAAAGAAATTTGATAAATTTAAAACGGATAATACGAATGGTAATATTTAATATATGGTTACAAAAAACTATCCTATAACAGATTTGGTTTTAATCGAATTAATATGAAACGTTTCACTTAAATGCAAAATCGTTTATTTATATACATAAAAAAAGAAAACCAAAAAAAAAAACAACAACACTTAATAAAAAAAAGTTCCTGCAGTTTTTACTTCACTCCTATAATAGAACTATTTTCTTTTGCTTCATATTTTTCTGTTTTTCTAATTTTGACTTTCTTCCAGTTCATTGGTTTAAGATGCTGTGTTTTTTTTTTAAATTTTATAAGAAACTGGCGCTTTTCCCAAAACCTTATAGTGTTTGAATGAAAATTCAGAGTAGAATAAATATTTTTTTCAAATTTTTATCTGCTTTTTTTTTTTTGTCTTTAAAGTCACGGTAAGGATTCCATTTTCAATTAAAGTACAAATTTTATCCTATTTAATTCTCAAATAATTTAAAATAATCTGGTAGGTAGGTAGCGTTGGAAAATTATAATTAAATTTTTTTTATTTGTAGTTGGAATTTAAAAAAGGTAAATAAAGGAATTCAGTATATATTAAACTTTTTAAAAATATATAATCTAATTTAACTTTAAATTAAGTGAATAAATTAAAATATTTATGGGGAAAACGCGATGGAGAAATTTTAAAACAATTTTTTTTTTCTTTTAACTCCCAAGATTTTTTTTTTTTTTTACGATTTAGAGTTATAAAAAGGGACACGAAAAAAGAAACTCTCTGGTTAGGAAGTTTTAAGTTTATTTATCCAAATTTTATCTTTCAACTTAGGTTCTGCTCTATTAACTAAAACATTTTAAGTTAAAAGTTGTATTCTGTTTTATAACGACTAAAACACTCGAATTTATTATGGAAGTCTCTTGTATTGCCGCCTTCTAATTTGATATATGTACTTATTCACAAAGAAATTAAGTTTTCTTTTGAAATGTTAGAAAAACAATGATAATAAATAATTTGCAGAATGAATAACAAAATCGATTCATTTTAGATAGTTCTAAAAAACATTAAGTGAATACGGCAATACAATAACTAAAATCAAAAGTTTTTACTATCTAAACTGATTGAGATATATTTACCTTTCTAATTTCCGGGTTTAATTGAATAATTTTATTGTTAAAAATTGGTCATAGCCCTACAATTATCACACAATCTTTTTTATCGAAACTTTCATCTCTGTAGTTTCGAGCCATTCTGAAACACATACAGCTTTTCAAAAATGCGTAAAAATTTGTCTGTTAGTCTGTTCGTCTGTATTTTGCTCTGACTGGACGTTAGCGATTAAACGGGTTGACCTAGAAAGCTGAAATTTTCCAATAGACTGCTTTTCCACAATGGCAAAAGCACTATAGTTTCTGGTCCGAATCTAGTCTGGTCTGTTTAGATAGTTTTGTTCAAATCTTTAATAAGCAGTGTTTATTTTTATTGGTTTATTTCCCTGCTACATAAATGTGACAAAGAAACCCTTCCTTTTCCGGGGAGAAATTATTCTTTACGACTTGTGTGAGATTCGAAACCACACAGCACTGTTGTCTTGTCAACTGGGTCATACCGAGCCTCGCAATCAAAGTTATTATCACAATATTTCCAAAAATTTTAATAAGAAAATAATAAACTCCCGAACTTTTCGCACTAGATACAAAAACATTTCATATTTCCTTTATAGAAAGAATTTTAAACAATATTTCAAATATAAATTGAAAAATTTTAAATGTAATAAAAAAAAAATCCATTTAAATTACATAAAAAAATTAATATAAGAAAATTTAATAACGAAGTTGGAAAATATTTCAACATTTCCAATTAAATTCAAAAAATAAACGAAAAAAAAAAGGACTATAAATTATGAAAATTATGGGCAATTTAAATCCCACCAAATATTTTCTGTGTTAATCACATATATATTACATATATAAATAATTTAAATGTCCAAATATTTATATATATACATATATATATAATATATCCGCAATTTAATTTTGAAAGAAAATTATCTTGAAATACCTACAAAAAAATAAATAAAAATGGAAAATCCAAAAAAAAAAAAAAAACAAATTTTCCACGGTATCATTTTTCAATTAACAAGTTCTTTTAGATCTTGTGAATCCAGAAAAAAATTTTAAAATTATTCAAGGAAAATGCAAAGTGAATCTAAGATTTTACAATAAACTACTGCACCACAATATTTAAGTATACCAAATTTTTAAAATCTCACCAAAAATGCTATTTCCCCCACCACCTTCATATACAAATAAATGGAACAAAATAATAAATATTTTATGAATTTTCATAGCAGTAATAGATTGTTTTTTTTTTTTTATAGAGCTACAAAATTAAAAAGAAAAAAGAAAATATCTCTGATCTAAAAATTATTGGGGTGTATTGCATTGTTTATGACTTTTTTCAGACCATTACAAAGATCATCTGGGTATAACAAAAACAAAAAAGAAAAAAAAAACACCTTTTTGTTTATAATCAAAAATTATTTTTAAGATAAATACACACAAAAAAAAAAGAAAACAAAAAAAAAATCCAATCATCCAATGGTGTTGTATATTTATAGATCAATTTTCATATTCTTTGTAAGTTAAAAAAAAAAAAAAAAATGATTTTGAGGTTCATAACTTAGCACACCAAATATTAAAAAAAAAAAACAACCAAAACCAAAATGTTTTATTTTGACAAATACCAGATATTATTAAATATTTTTTCTTTAAAAAAAAAAAAGCTATATTGTAGAATGATATAAACATTTGGGGATATCAATTAAGAATTACCATTTTAATCACTAATTAACATACATACAGGTTTACAAGAAAAAAAAAAAAAAACAAAACAAAAAAAATACAAAGAATAAAACATAAATAAATAAAAAATTAAATTTTAGAATTTGATTGAATAAATAAACATTAAAAAAAAAAAAAACAGAAGCTATAGTATTTTTTGATAAAGAAGAAGCAAATAAACGATAGGCATATTAAAACGCAAAATTTATTAGAAAAATAAATAGAAGAAAGTAAAGAAAAAAAAATTATTAATTAAAACTTTATATAAAATAATATTATTGTTATTTTGTGATTTTCCGTTCATTTAAATTTTAATTAATTTAAAATAAAAAAAAAATTTAAAAAAAAAACAAATTTATCTAAGCCAATTTCAGAGTTCAATAACATCAATATTATTTTTGTATATTTTTGAATATTAAAAAAAAAATAAACTTTGAATTAATAATATTGGTGTTATATGTTACATGTATGTACCCTCATCATATATATATGTACAGTTTACAGACAGTTTTTTCTACTGTCAAAATTATTAAAGCTATTTACGAAAAATGTCTTACAAAAAAGTTAAAGGTCCCCCCCGTTGATAAAATATAATGTTATTTCTAAATCAATTAAATTTTAAATTAAATCATTCCAATTATATGAAAAAGGTCCAAAAAGAGATAAAGACAAGATCTAGTTATAATGAAAGGTTTAATAAGGAAAATAAAACAATTAAACAAAGACATCAATACTCAACATACTCATACCATACATACTCATACCATTCATACTCATACCATACATACTCATATCAACATACACTACTATTATTTTCGGACAATTTTAAAATAGTGTCAGAATTTTAATTAAATTGGTCAGTTTAGAAAAAAAAATTTCTAACACTGAACATATAAATAACAAAAGCTCAAATGCAATACATTGGGGCGAATGCATAAAATTGAACTTGAACTGAAATCTCACACATTTTCAAACAAAAACTACAAGTTCAGGTGTACCTTTTATTTGAAAATGTGGAATTTGAGCTCAAGCTCAGTTTTATGCATTCGACACATTGAGTTACATTGAGAAAATAACTTATAGAAAAAATTTAAGTTCAACCACAAGTGTTAACATTAATTGATGAGCAACAATAAATGTATGTAATAAAAAAAATATGATGGTAAAATAAAAATCATTAAATAAAATTAAAATAGGGGTTTCAGTGGCCTAGTGGGTAAGAGCGTATAAAATACGCTATAAAAACCAAGGGAGTGTGGGTTCGAATCCCACACACGTCGTATGAGTTATTCCTCCTTATGACATTTACAGCCACGCCTGAACAGGAAAGGCTGTATAATTTCCTGTAATCCTGTCCACATTTATATGGCAGAGAAATGCAATAAAAAAATAAATAAAAAATAAAGTTAAAATGAAAGAGTCCAAAAATTTAAGTCCATTCCCAGTATCTAACATTAACATTACAAATAACCATAAGTGAATTGCAAATGGATTTAAACGATTTTCAATTTCCTTAATTGTCAAATATTCGATAAAAGAAAATTTATTTTACTATTTATTACATTGTAGTTAGTTATATCAGAGACTACATAGAGATGTCCAAATGGCAACAAAAAAGTTTAGATGTCGCTACAATATCGATTTTGAAATTTAGTCTCATTTTTCAACTTTTTTTTTTAAAGTTTCTTAAAGCAAGTTTTGGTCTCGGATATTTTTTTTTTTCATATATGTACATAAATGAACTTTCGTATGATTGGTATGGATGATAGAAATAACAAGTAACATACGTATATGAATATGATCATATGATATCAGATGACATATTATGATATACATGATCTGATCAGTATCTAATATAATTTTTATATTATATATGCATTATGCCATATTATGCATTTATATTACTTGAACCAGCTTGCCTACATGCTTATTAAATTGTGAAAGTGTGTGTGAATCAAAATTAAATAGAAATAGAAATACACATAAATACTATCGGCACTTTTTATATATGTATTTCAATATGATTCAAAAATCAATACATATTTATATTTTGTTTTGTGTAAATGTAATTATGTTCCAATTTGATATGATTTGATAATTTTTATGAATATTTACAGTATCCAGCAAATGTCATGCCACTTTTCTAATTGGAATAATTTTTAATTAAAAAAATGTTTAGAAGAATTTTAAAGCATTATTTTTTATTTCAGTTATTTTTATTTGATACCTAGGTATATTATATTATCTTCAAAAAATACCCACATATATATGTAGCTATACCGTTATATAACAATATAACAATATGAGTCATGAGATCAAAAAATAAAATAAAATCATAATACAAAAAATTTTGTTACTTTGTTTGTTTGTTTTTCCCTGAAGTTATAAAGTTAAAAATATTATTAGAAAAAATTCGAACGCCTATATTATTTTATTGCTTTTCTATATATATTTTTTTAAATTACCATTACTTTTGCTGGATACTGTATATTAAATCAGTTAAATCTAGTTAAATAAATAATGCAGTTAAATCAAATGATTTTCATAAAATAGATAACATTCTGATACCATATAATATACGATATACCATTTCATACATTCAAAAAATTCTGCTTGTAGTAGTGAAATACTGAATGCATATGAATGATAACCTTGAAATGTTTTTTCTTGTTGTTTTTAGAAAAGTCAACATTATAAAATAATCTATTTTTATTTAATTTTTTTCTATATGAAATATTTAGCTAAATGTTCCATATTTTT
Source organism: Poecilobothrus nobilitatus (assembly GCA_947095535.1). Classification (NCBI taxonomy): domain Eukaryota; kingdom Metazoa; phylum Arthropoda; class Insecta; order Diptera; family Dolichopodidae; genus Poecilobothrus; species Poecilobothrus nobilitatus. The sequence goes on along the minus strand of OX352773.1, from coordinate 13,303,511 downwards.
TGTAAAGTGGTATTTAGAATGTCTTCATTATCATATTGAAAATTTACGTTTCTACTCGACATATTAAATATATATTTTCTCAAATATATTTTCCCATTTTTGCCTTATTTTTCTATTTTAAAAGTTATTTTGTCATCGCTTTGCTTTAAAAAGTTTAATAATCACAAGGATAAAAAAATTTTGTAAATGCATAAAATATATGAATGATCATTTTACACCAGATTTTACAGAAGATTCTGGTTTTCGCTAAATTCTTTTAGCTATGACACAAACTAAATATTTCTGTGCTTTAAGATTTTTAAAACTAGCCAGTTTTAGCTGGCCCGTTTGAAAAAAAATTAGTACAAATTTTTGTATGAATTTGTACATCTCTATGTAGTCTCTGGTTATATATACGTATACATATATGTTTTTATGGGTTTTCATTTTTAAATTTCAAAACTCACTTAAATCCAAAATAAAACAAAAACAAAACAAGTTAAACTTTTTCGGCCTTAAATTATATTGATGGTTGTCAAATCCTAAATGTAACTGTAAGAGTTTGGAAAATTGATAGAAAAACATTTAAAGTAATTTGAATTTATGAACATTTAATAAAAGTGTTAATTAAAAAACATTTATTTATTTTAATCGGTACTGCTAAGCAATTTGATTGAATCAGTCAGAGGTTATAATATTTTGTATGAAAAATCATCAAAAACATATAAAAAATATCAAAGTAAAAGGTGCATTACAGTGCATGTAAAGGAAAATTAAGGAAACATTGGAAATATGTGCAGTAAGATTATTTATTTTAGTTATATAGAAATATTTTGTTTTAGTTAAATATAGTTTTGTATAGTTTTAAAAATTTTTGAAAATCTTTTTGAGAACCCATAAAAATTTGAAACACTAAATTTTTTCACAAAACTGGAATGGACAACTATATAGATGGAAGAGTTTGCGAGATAATTTTTTACGTCAGGATAAGAAAATGTAAGATACTCTGTGAGGAAACAAGACAGGCAAAAACACAATAATTTAAAAACAAAATTCAAAATACATATTTTAAAAATATAAATTAAAATTTTTTTGAAGTTAACACCCAGAAAATGTTTACAATAAACTAAAAAAAAACTTCGATTAACATAATAAAAAGCAGAATCATGACGTTTATAAATTTCATTTAATAGCGTTCCATTTGCCAATACCTAAATAAATTAATTTCCACCGTTTGAACAACGTACAAATTTCTATGAGGCGGAGCTTGTCTAAAACTTCGAGATTAAATATTTTTTAATTTAAGCTAAGATTCTCTTATTTGCCATACAAAAGATTTTTAGTTCTGCATTTTCATTTGGACATTTTATTTCTGCATTATAAAAACAAATTTGGTTACTCCCCAAAACTCGTCAATATAATATAGCTCGAACCTGCGAACGATGTTTTATTTTCCTTTGTAATGTATTATTTAGTTTGTACAATTTGGATCGAATGCACAAAACTCAGCTTGAACTTTATCACTTTTTCAAACAAAATATACACCTAAATTTGCAGATTTTCTTTGAAAGTTTGAAATTGGAGTTGTAGCTCAATTTTATGCATTCGAGCTTTTATCTATTTTTGCTCATTGACTGGGATGTTTTTCTCTTACTACACAAAATTTTGATACCAATAAATTTTAAAAAATATGTACTTACAAATTTATTTTGTTTAATATTAAATTAAAATAATCAAATAAAAAAAATATTTAATATTAAAATTAAATTTTTTTATTTATTAATTCTTTAAATTAATCTGTAATGATGTAAAAGAAACAGCTGGTAATAATGTACATGTACACTTATTCACCATTTTAAAATAAAAAAATAAAATAAAAAAATAAAAAAAAAACAAAAACAAAAACAAAAAAATGGAAAATAAACATCTTACTACACCACTATGACTTGTATTTTTTAATAGCTACGTTTTTAAATATAAAAGACAAAAAAAAAAAGGAAAAAAAAAGAAAATAAAAAACAAATTTCCGCAATACCAAACACAAATAAATAAATAAAAAAAAAAAAAAAACTAAAAAGAAAATCAAAACTTGTATAAAAAAAAAAGAAAAGAATTTAAGAGCAGCAATTAAATTTTATGACCGACGTTCCGGTAGTTCATAGGCGCGATAAATTCATTTACTATTATATAAATTTAATATTAAACTGTGAATATAATTTATACATTGTACATATATACATATATATATATATATCTATTATCTATGTACATATAAATAGATACAAATAAAAGATACTATTTAAAGATATTATATAAAAAAAAGTTAAAAAATAAAATCAAATTAATTAATTATTATATTTTTTTTGTAAATTTATACATATATATATATATATATACGTATATATATATATGTATTAAAGAATTTTTTTCTTTTAAATCAAATTATAAAATTTATGATTCCTTAATAGACATAACATTTATTTGAGCATGACTAACAAAATTGAATGATATTTTGTATCTTTTGAATTACATATGTAAAAAAATTATGTTATATATTTTAAGACAATGAAATTTTCAAATTAGGTGTTAAATAAACATATCATGCTGACATTTAATTATAATTATTTTAAATTTAATTAGATAACATATACTTAATTTTTTTAGTTCTTCATAATTTATTATACTTTGTAGTTTGTTTTAATTCAATTGTTTAATTAATTTAAATTCATTAAAAAAATATAATAAAAATAGTCATTGATTTAAAAATAATTATAGATACTTAATTAAATATTTAAAAAGAAAAGGTTTCTGTACACCTTATGTTACCATAATTTCGACCGAAATATACTAAACTTTTTTTTTTTAATAATTTATACCTTTTAATTATAATCTTAAATTTCCCTTGAATTCCATTGAACCATCGGCTACTAAGGCCATTATAGGTTTTTATACTATTATTAAATTATATACTAATATTATTTATTTTGTTTATATTATATACTATATATTTACATTATATTTGGTCGTAAGGGGGGTTATGTAAAGAATAAAACTTACGACCTGTGCAGGGATCGAACCCACACTCCTTCGGTTAATACGCCACACGCCTACCCACTAGGCTACCGAAGCCCCATAAAAATTTAATCACCATAGAAAAATAAGAAAAATCCTATTGCATACTTTAAGGTTTCTATTAAGGTTTATATTATGTTCGGAAGAAAATCTCAAGTTCAATCTTAATGTTTTTCATTTAAGCAATCAATTGTCGAAATCACTTAAAACCAGTATAATTATTTTCTAATTAAAAATGATTAATATCTGTACAGAATTACAACCCACACTCTCTAATTCATCTATTTAATTACTCGATCACCGAGTTTTTCTTTTTTGTTATCATATATTGCATACTTTTAGGTTTAATTAGTAAAATAAATGTAAAATTTGCTATCTTAAATTTTAAATAATTTTTAAATACAGATTTTAAATAAATTAAAATTGAATTAAAATGATAAAAAAAAAATTTAACTGTTATTATAAAAATTATAAATAGGATTATAATAGTAGTATTATAAATAGGATTTTAATTTTTCACTATCAAACAAACACAAAAGTTAAACCCATTAGTTTTCTTGCATCATATGACCTTGAACATAGTATATGTACTTAAAACATGTATACTTAAAATTTTTTTAATATTTATTACATTTAAAGTAAATGTATTGAATTTAAAGATTTTTAAACAGATGTGCTTTATGTACATTTTATTAAACATTCATTAAAACATGGAGGAAATAATTTACTTATTCTTTTGTTTATTTATCTAAATAATATAATATTAAAGTTTGCCATTCGAACCTAAACATTTTTATCTTTTAAATATTCTTGTTTTTTTTTTTCATTTAACATTTATGAAATATGACAAATTCTAATTGATTTTCACACCCCGTAGGTATTATTACATTCCTTGGGGGTTTGCCAAATATATATCTTAAAATTTTTATTTTTTTCATTTATATATATGTATGTATCTATCTATATACTGTCTAACTTCGAAGTCTCATTCATTAATTATTCTTTTTCTAATAAAAAAAAAAAAAAAAAAATGACAAAGAAAAAAACAAAAAAATAAACATGTTAAAAATATTTAGGAAAAAAATAAATAAATTGAACATAAATCTTTTTTAAGTCTGTCGGAATGAAAACCAAATGCATATATATATATATATTTTTTTTATTTTTAATATTTCTGGAAATGTTGCCAAAAAAAATATAAAAAAAGAAATTTTTTCCTGTTTTCATTTCCCTTTTTTTTTTTTTTGTTGTTTCTTTTTTAAATTCTTTTTATAAACTTTAATTTTAACGAGGAAGAGTGCAGTAGAGTAGACTGTGTCAACTCTGGGGTACCCGTATGAACGTTATATATCCTGTTTCTATAAAACTTGATCATCTTTTAAAAAATTTCAGATGTTTTAGTACCGACGTTTAACTACCAAGATATTTATGAAAATTGTGGAGTTGTATAACAGCTACCCGAATCTATTGCACAAGCAGAACCAAATTTTGTAGAACTTATTTCCCTAAAACTTGGTTATCATTTGTAATACTCTAGACCTTTTTACTTAATTTCAGATATCTAGTTCCAATATACAATGAGTTATTTTCATGGCATTGTTATAAGTTGTATGGCAGCTGCTACCCGAACCTGTAGCACCAGCACAACCAAATTTTACAGAAGTTGTTGCCATGAAACTTGATCATCATTTGTAAGAATGCAGACGCCTAGCTTCATTAAGTTCCAAGCCTGAACCGACTGCCAAACGACCAAATTTTACAAAACGTGTTGGCATATAATTCGACACCTTTTCACTGAATTTCAGACACCTAGCTTCAATAAAGTTACTGAGTTATTTCCATATAAAAAATAAGTTTTATGGCAACTACTCGAATCCGGCGGCCCAAAAAGCTGGATTTAAATAGCGAAACTAATAATTTTGCAAAAGTGATGTGAAAAAAGTCAGCCTCGTTAGCTCCTTTATTTTTTGAGTTATCGTGCGGTCGGACATACGAACGCACGTACATGGCTTAATCGACTCAGAATTCGAATCTGACCCGATCCATACCTTTGACACTATATCTAGCTCGACTCCTTTAAGGTGTCACAAATGTAATGGCAAATTTATTATACCCTTGAACATAGTTCATACGGGTATAAAAATTATATTATTTAAAATCAAATTAAAGAAATTTTTTTTATTGCATATTTTTAACTGTGCCGAGATAATAATTTGTTTTGTTTTTCGATGAATTTTCAATAATGCGTGCTATTAATTGGATTGGATTAACACAAAAATAAAAATACATATAATAAATTTAATTTGGAATATGAAAATCTTTTATGTTTTAAAAAACTAATAAAATTTAAATTGCTTTTTTTTTTTTAATTTTTTATTTAGAACTTTTATTTATCATTATATTTAAAACATTTTTGAGTAAAGTTTAGTAAAACATTTACATATTAGTTCAAAAACTTTTATTTCGATCTCTTGCTATTTAAATCCATATTTAACTTACTCCTATCAAATTTATCACTCCTAATATCAAGTCAAAGTGTATTCCGTATTCGAAACGCAAAAGTTCTAACAAAAATTGTAAAGATATTATTTTTAACAAAGATTCCAACCTTATGTATAATTTAAAGGATAGGGTTACCTTTATTTGCAAAATTCAAAATTTTTTAGATTCCCACTTGCTACCTCAAAACATTTACCAATTTTTTTCTGATGATAATTCGCAGCTCCAACCTGAAAACACGTAAATAGAAATTATCTATTAATTTCTGAACTTTTTAACTTTTTTGTAACCTTGCTGAAATCAAACTTAAATATTTTAGCTAACTATGGAATTTAATAACAATAAAACCATTTTAATTCATTTTTTATTTTAATTACAATTGACACAAGATTTTTCTGTTTATTTTTAAATTCCACCTCCCTAACAATCCTTAAAAATTTATCATAAAGAATTGGTCGAAATCAAAAATTAATTTATTATGTTTACTCTTAATTTTTTATTTTCTCTTATTTTTCTTCTTTTTTTTTTTAATTTAAAATGTTTCCAATAATTTAATTTTAAACAGAAAAATACACAAAATAAAACAATTAAATTCTGTCAGAGATTAAAACTATAAATAATCAAAGGCGCTTCATTAAGGAACAAAATATACAGTATTTTTTAAAAATAATTGAATATCTATAGTATTTTTTTTACATGTGAATGTATATGTACACAGGTAATTCTTGAGTTATACGATAACTAATTTATGCGTGTTTCGATTTACATTTGAATTTATATTTTGTTTTTTTTTTTGTTTTGTGTTAAAAAAATAAATAATGTATATAGTGTCTTAACTGGCAGATATTCGACTTATTTAGAATCGGAATAATCATATCAAAAAGAATCTCTCTACAGTTATGTACGAAATAAACTTCTAATCCTCCAGTGAAGTAATACAGATTATATGAAACTGAATTGAAAATTTTAAAATGTAATTAACACGTTTACGCCCACTTTTAATATATTTCCATGTTAACTTTTATTTGCCCACCATGGCTTATTTTGCGTTATAGATTACAAATGACTACTTTAATGATTGGATAGTTTAAAATGAATAAATAAATACATAATTTGAAACTCTTAATTACTCTGTATAGTATTAATGCGAATTCGAACAGGTTTTATTTTAGAGCATGTAATCATATACCAAAATTTTATAACATTTATTATACTAGAATTCATTTGATAATTTAACTAAAAATTTAAATTTCAAGCTCTAATCTAATGATATTTTATTTCTATGACTATTCTACTTTATTCGCCTTTGATTATCTTAATTACGCATAAGAAAATCTGTATGAAAAGGATAAATAATACTAAGTACCGAACGATTTCTTTGTATATTCGTTTACTTCCTATATGTTTTCATGTTCCATTGAAAATTAATTAAAAATATTCTTCGTTTTTTTATCAGATCTAGAATCTGTTCCCTTCTAACTAGAGATGTAAAACCAAAAATTGTTAATATGGCGTGCAAAATCATTACAACCACAACATATTTCGTAAAAACCTGTTCTTCTTCAGAGCAAAACAATTTTTTGAATAAAATAACCTTCAGTATTTCATTTTCATTATAAGAGACAATAGTTGATCATACTAATAACGAACTTCCAAAGTAATAATCATTGTTGTAAATCGATTTTTAAAAAAAATTACACAACAAAAAATATTATTCCAACAAATACCACACATTTTGAAAACATTGTTGCAAAAAATTGGCAAATGAATTTAAACCATTTTTTTAATTTTGTCATTTTTTTTCTTTTCTCAAAAAACGAGTATTTAAGAGTAAAATACACGTATAGGAACAAAACATGTACAAGTAAGCAATGAAAAGAAAAATTTAATAATAAAACAAACTTTAAAAGATAGCAAAAAAAAAAAACAGCAGGAGAAGAACAACAAAAAATAAAAACAAAAAAAAAATTAATTTAACGCGCAACAATTATACAATGCTTCGCTACTTTTTGTAAATCTTTGGGGAAGAATCACAAAGACAAAAATTTAATAAAAACTAAAAATGTAAACAGTAGTGAAGCATAAAGAAAAAAATAAATCTATTCGTACTCTTCTCATATACACATAAATGTACAAATATAAGAAAAATACAAAGTTTAAAAGAAAAATCAAAAAGGGAAATAATTTTCATTGTACCTAAATTATATTTTAAGTTGCCTGCCTACCTAACAGTCAGGTCAATGTTCATCAAAGTGTGAATTCAAAACAGAACATAAAAATAAAATACTATATATATGTATTAAAGGAAATGGAAATTCAAATGTGTGGTATTTTCAGATAATCTAAAAATGATAATTAAAATAATTGTTTTCAACTGACTTATTAAATATAAAAAAAAAAAACATATATATAAAAATAGGGCAATCCATTTTATAACTTTTTAAATAGATTTTGTTATATAATCTTACATCAGAAAATTAAATTGGTATAGTATACGTGAAAGGTCCAGAAACACCAAGCTTTAGATTTTGCCGTCATGTCTAAAAAGGATCATAATGTATGGTAGCGAGACCTAGTTAACTTCGAGTACTACAAACAGAAACATGCATTCATAAATAAATGCCTTAGAATCATATACAGAATATTCTGGTCTAGAACAATCACGAATGGTGATTTATGGAACTTAACCAGAGAGCAACTAATAGCATACCAAAAAAGAAAACGAAAATGGAGGTATATATGGCACATGCTGTGAAAACACCAAGGAAACATAGCAAGAAAGGCCCTTGAATGAAATCCGCAAGACTTCGAAAGACGTGGTCGGCCAAGCAACACCTGGTGCAGAACAGTATTAATGGAGTATTAACTAAACTCAATAGATACAACCTGGGATAGTGCAAAATCAACAGCACCTAATAGAGTTCGGTGAGAATGTCTAGTGGAGGCCCTATTCTCCCAAAAAGAGTAAGGAAAAAAAAAAGAGCGGAAGGTATGCTCCGTCTAATATCAGTTTCTGAAAGGAATTTTCATTCCATTTCTAGTAAAATTGAACAATATTTAAACGTGATTTAGTTGTCAATTAATTCAAATTAATGAAAATAATTTAGAAAGTTATTTAATTTAAATGATTTTAAATGATTCTTAATATAAATTACATTTTTTTTCTCTGGCTCAATATTTTATTTATGAATAAAGGACTCTGCCATAAGACTTTTCTAAGAAATTTAAGATTCAATTCTATGTATAGCATTTGAATATGCAAGTAAATTTCTATAATATATTTTGAACAAATTTATTATACTTAAAGCATTTCTACCAAGAAAAATTTTTGAAGACAAAATCCATACATGAAATGCACCTCTTCGATATTAATTATAATTATTTTTTGAGATATGACAAAAAACATATCGCCCCCGCCCTAAGATAATTTCAGTTCAGTTTAACACGATGGCTTAATATTTAATACTTAATAAAATAATAAAGTTCAGTTTAACACGATGGCTTAATACTTAATACGCTATTTTTACTAGCAAATTGTAAGCCCCCTCTTGGCTGTATCTTAATAAGATGCCGTCAACTAATATAAACAAACCATACAAAATATTTTTAAAGATTATCCAAAGAATACAAAAATAAATAATTAAAATTTTCATGAAAAATTAAATATAAATTAAAATTTGCTCAAACACACATACATACTTAAATCCGTTTTTTTTTTTTTATAAATATGTACGTATATATATTAATATCTAAAAAGATATGACTCCAAATAAACGCTTTTTATAAAAAAAAAATCAAAAGGCGAACTAATGTTCTCTGAACAGATCATAAAGCAAAAAAAAAAATATTAAATTAATTCTTTATCTTTTTTTTTTGTTTCTTAAACTACAAATGAACAAATGTACAGTTGTATAAAACAAAATTATAATAATAAAAAACAAAACATTAAAAAAAAATTAATTGTATCTAAAGATACAGATAGACAAAATTTATAAGTTTTTTTTTTTTCTTTTAAAAATTTTAAGAAGATTATCACAATAAGAAGATGGGGTAGGCGGTCGGATTGAGACAAAAAACAAATTTAAAAAAAAAAAAAAAATTTTTAAAAAAAATAAAACAAGATAATAATAAAAAAATGTATTCCACCCACAAAATCCACGAACTTGGCATTGTTTTTATCTTTTCTTCTTTCTCCTTCCTACAATTTATTACAATTGATATTGATATCATTGATTATATTGTTGATAATATTGATGATGATGATATTGATGATATTTAAATGGATTTACCATAATAATTATTACTTTCTCGTAGGTATACAAAATATAAAAAAAGAGAATTGTAATCGGTGACAAAACTAAAATTAAAATTTTAATAAATATCGCATTTTTGGAAAGCATGTCTGTATATATATTATATACATGTATATAGAAGCCGAATAATTCGAGAACGCTCGAACATAATTAGTTGATATAATATCAGCATATTCACATTGCTCACGTTTATAGAGATATATGGTTTTCCAATTTGAGTGATATGATTTCTTTTCAAAAAAAAACACTAATAAACACTTCTAAGCCGAAACGTCACTTAGAAATCATATCACTCAAATCCGTTATATCAATAACTTAATTGTTTATTATATATTTAGAACAAAATAGCAATCAAAAATTAAGAATTTCTGGTTTCATATAAAGATAAATTACAAAAAAAATATTAGAAAATCAAAATGTTTTCGAACTAGGCTCTAAATGAATGAAATCCAGCTTCATTCTACTTATTTGCTATAGCCAAAATAAAGTTATATGAAATGTCAAGCAAGCGTACAAAAATCATATTATATCATGTCGAATTATGTCATATTATGTTGAAACTCAAAGTATATCTTTATAGTTGACTCTTTAAATCTATAGACAAAAATTAGAGTCAATTCTTTTTTTTTCTTTTAAGAATTTTATTCACTTTCTCATTTTCCCAAGAATTTTGTTCCAAGTGAATACAAATTTGAAAAATTTCATTAAAATCATAACTCGAAAATCAAAACAAAAAATATAAATTTGACATCCAACATGCAGAGTCAAAACTGTCAAAAAATATTTGTGTTTATTTTTTCACTCTCGAGTGATGAGAGTTTATCTTTTGTTTAACTTTTTTCTTTCAGAGTGCACTCAGAGTATAATGTAAATGTTCGATTTTAATTTACAGATATCGTAGAGCATTTGATTTTAAATGTCAAAAATTTTAATTTAACAGATTAAAGCTCTATTATATTTCAAAATTATTTCGAAGTGTTTAGAAATGAAATATTTTTAATCTATTTTGAATGTACTCTATATGTACTCGATATCTGTTCAGAGCACAAATCTTAACTAAAAAAGAAAAACACCCATAATTAAATAACGAAAAATACAATTATTATAATATACATACATATGTATTTTCATAGCTGCTTAAAGTAGGCTTTAATAAATAGACAAAATTATAAATGAGAAAGTCAAGGGTAGAACAATTTTTATTAATTTATTAATGGTTCTGGATTTTGGATTCCTTTTAATTTTTAATTACATTGTTTTAAATTTTCGAAATATTTATTTATTTCTATACTATATAACATAACACTATACAATATACATACATATTCTAAATATACACCCCATATGTATACGTATATATGTATATATTGAATACTCTATATTTGGTAGTTTCAATAAAAAAAAATATATAAAAAGTCATGTTTATTTTTTTTTTTTTTTTTGGTATGCGTTCATTGTGTGTTGGTCATTTTTTTTTATTTCAGTGATTTTTATGACATCTTAATTTACTATTTAAGTAACATATGTTATTTATATATATATATACATATATATTTAAACATTTTTTTTTTTTTGAATATAATTTCTATAGAATTTTCTTAATTTTTGAAAATTCTTTTCTTTTTGTTAAGTTTTGTTATGAAATAAAAAGCTTATAAGAAAATAATAATAATAATAAAAAAAAAGAAGCGCATTTTTAAACAGCGATTAAATTTTAAAAAATTTCCATTTCCATTTTCTTTTTCTTTGTTTTTTTTTTTTCTTTTTTGTTCTTTTATTTTTATTTGTATTGTTTTAATTTATTTTACTTGCTCATATATTTAAAAAAAAAAAAAAAACTGCGATAATCTTTTTGACAGCTTGAAATTGTTCATTAATCATGCAATAAAAAACAAAAAGAAATAAAAATAACTACAAAATTGAATTTATAGATAAAATAAATTAAACTTAATATTAACAATGAAGCTTTAAAACTTTAATTTACCAATAAAATACACGGACGTAAACGTGTATTTAATTTGCGTTGCAATCAAGTACATACATTTTTAAGTTGTTTGTTTTTTTGTTTTTGTAAATTTAAGTGAGACTTACGCCCATTTCTGGACATAATTGCATCAAATTAATTTGGTGTGATTTAAAAGTAATTTTGTTTAAGAGCATGGATTAGAAATCAATTAATTTAGTTAAAAGTAAATCTTCTCTTTATAATTCTAAATTAAAAACAGCAAAAATGCTATAACTAAAAAAGAAAACTAAAGAAATTATTGAAAAATTAATTAAGAATGAAAGCAATTAAATATGATTTTTACATATACATAGCATTTATTAAATATGCATATCTACTTCATATTCTCTGTTCGCCTTGGTACAGCTTACGAGTTAAGTTACGAACGCAAATTTAATGATGAAATTCAAATGTACGCTTACGGTAACGAATTCTATCGAAAATAAAACTTTGAGTACATATATATATGGACAAAATTCAAATTCATGCCTTACGCCAAATGAAGCCTCAAGTGCTCATTTGTAGACAGTGGAGATTCCAAAATTGGAATATGGAAACTTTGTGAAAACAGCTAAAATGCGGAACATGATTTTATCTAACGTGCTCTACTTTTCTTCAATTCACGTACCAACTCTCCTCTATGATTCTATTTCCCTTCAACTCCTCTCCCTTTTAATCAAACATACAACAATTTTGTATAAAGGAATCCTTTCCTAGATTTTTGGTAACGTGTAAAACAAAAAAAATACTTATGATATAAATCTAATGCAAATGAAAGACGTTATTTTCATATTGGTATATACTTATTTAAAAATTTTAAAATTCTTTTCTAAATAGCTTATATTTCGGCATTTATTATAGATCGGACTTTTTAATCGGTAAATTTCAAAATGTACCTTAAGCATGTTTCGTATTTCTACTGTATTTTTCGTATTTTCACTGTGTTAAGTTTTTATAAGGAAAAAAATAATTTATAGCATTTGAACATTTAAATTATAAAATTCAACCGAGCAACCGTTTAATTATACAATTTTAGACCGGCTCTTTTCCAGTCTTTTATCAATGAAAATTAATCTTAATTTATCAGCTTAATTTTTTTTTTTGTTGCATTGTTCAGTAGTGTGACTATACCGGTAGAAGATGTATAATTGCTTTCTTTTTGTTTTACTCTTTAAAAAAAAAATTATAAACTTTTAATCACATAAACCACCTGATACATTTTTTTTTTATTTTTACCACCCACACTGAAATCTCTAATTTACGTCATAATCCCATAAAAAAAAAAAGACTGTTTTTATTGAAAATACGCATTCTTTAATGTTAATTAACCTTTAAAAGCTTTAAAACCATAGTTTTTTTTTTTATTTTGATTTTCCGGACCAATTTAAATTAAAATTATATTTTAAAATTTAATTCCTATAATAAAAGACGTTATAAATTTGAAAAGAAAAGCATTAAAAAATAAGTATTTACAAAACTTAAGATAAAATTTCATACAACTTTTATAGAATCTCGTCAATAATACCCGATTTCATAAGACATATTTCTATTTAAAATTTTTATATTTTCTGATTTAAATTGAATTAGTTCCATCAATTTGTATGGAAACTTTATGCTATTTAAATTAATTTTAAGCATTAAAAGAATATTATGTAAGTGAATTTAAAATTCCAATATTACAAATATAAAAAATTAATTTCGTAATTAATACCAAATTGCAAAATAAAATGTTAGTTGTTCCTTTTTATTAAAAATAAAAAACAAATTTAAGTTTAAGAATTAATTTATACATACTTAAAAAAGTTATATTTTTTTTTCTTTGACGGGTGATATGATTCCTGTCAACAAGTTTTCCAACTTCTTCGGCAGAAATAAATTAAATTAAATTATTTTCAATAGAGTCGTATCGGTCTAAAAAATTTTTAATACAAAAATTAGGCAATTTTATAATGTGGTTGGTGAGTTTTAACAGTTTTTTTTTTCCCTTTCTTCCTAAGGGAGGTAAAAATCTTCCAAAGACAAAAAAGAATACCTTCTTGGTAATGTCAGCCTCTTACTGACTAAATCCACCTGTCTGATGAAATTATATACGATATTCATTATTACGATATACATTATTACAATATACATTATTATGATCTAAAATTACTATACTTATGTTTTTAGATGACCTGGCCGGGGGTTTAAACCCAAGACCTTCCCATTGAAAGGCTGCGGCGACTTAACCAATTAGCCATGAATCAGTTTAATTATAATAATTTTTGCTTTCAAACATCTTGTCGGGGTTCAATGTTTTCATAAAGTTGTGACAAAATGGAAACTGTTATGTATACTATTAATTAGTTTTAATAGAATTACATAAAACATTTTACTGACAAATAAATTCAAAAATTAAACTACATTTAAAGAGTCCATAATTAATATTAGTTTAAAATAATTTTCTTGAAGTCTTTTTTTTTTTTTTAAATGCAATTAATTTAACCAAAATTTATCTATTTATTAAATCGAAGAATATTTTTCTTTAGAACTTTTTGTTTATCAACTTTAATTATTTCATTAGAACTTATAATAAAATAACCTGAAATCAAATAATAATTAGTAAATTTTTTTAATTAAACACATGGTCTATACTATACTATAGAAAAAAAAGTGCAAAAAAAAAAAACTACTCATTTAAAAATTTCCTCACATATTTAACACAATATTTACTGAATAAATAAATATTTACATTTTTAATAACACTGAATAATAATCAAAACAAAAATGGCTTGCAAAATTTGTTATTTAAATATTTGAAATATTTGTTTAAATTGCATTTAATTATAATCTTAGCTATCGAATATTACGTTTTATTGTCTCGGAAAAGTTTCGGCAGTTATAAAAATAAGCTTTGAACAGAAAATTTAAATAACAAAACATAGAAGATATAAAGTTGAATATGACAACTATAAGATATATCCACATTAATATAATGTATTTACTAAAATTTTAATCATCTTTTGCTAAATTTCAGATATCGAACTTCAGAAAGTACTTAAATATACTTATGTTAATTTAGAACTTAAATCGCAGGTATACAAGAAACCAATACAACACTGAAATATACAATTTTAGGTACCCAACTTAATTATAGATACAAAGTTATGCTCGTACAAAAATAGCTAAATTAAATACTCAAATATGAGAATATAAATCTCATTCAGGTACAGCAGCTACCTGAAACAAAAAAAATCAAGCAAATCTATACAGAAGGCCGTTCGTATCAAACTTTTTTTGACAAAATTTCAGATACCCACCTTAATTAGGAAATGAGTTTTACCTAAATGTCAAAATTAAAAAAATTGTATATCAAGTACTCGGGACTCCTGGTTAAACTTGTACAATTTCAAATAGCAAAGGCAGTGTATATATATATATGAAGAACTTGGATTAAAAATCAAATAGTAAAAACTTTTCATTTCTAGCTTCATTATTTTTTGAATTATCACGCGGGCAGATGAACGCACATATCTAAATCGTTTCACGTATTAGTTATAAAAATTCAAATAAAAATATTTGAAAATTTGATTTTTAGTTGTTTTTTTTTTTTTTGTATTTTGCTGCGAAATTTATTAGAATTACAAAATTAATCAAATAAAATGTTTTCAGAGGAAGTTATATCAGATTTCTGGAACTTATGAATAATATTAATATGCATGTAATAACAAAGAAATAACAAAAACAAAAAAAAAAAAAAATTGTATAAACAAAAAGGTGATAGACAAAGCCAACTATATGCTTGATTAATACAGGAATGTTACGCAAGAAAAATTATTATGTCAACTTATCACATATGTCACTGTACATTCTATGTACAAAAGGATGTCAACTATATTATATATATACATATATTCATATTATTCAAGCAAAATTTAAATTTTCAAAAAAAAAAAAAAAATTTTTCTATAATTTAACGCATGATAAAAAAAAAAAATCCTGATGATACGATGATATTAACATTTGTATTGTAAATTTAATTTTTAAAGTAACGATAACAATAATTTAATTTTAAATTTATAAAATGTCTTAACTTTTTTTTTGAACTATAAATCCAATTATTGAAGTCTGAATGGCTTAGAAAAAAAATATAAAGCTTTAATAGTTTAAAAGAAGGAACTCAAATCTGAATACATAAAGGGAAAAACATTGGCTTGAATTCTCTTTACATGTACAGTTGGGTACGAATGCGGGTTGGCTACGAATACTCGTTTCTCAAAATCTCTTTTCTTATATCACGTTTCTTAATATCTAGTTTTATTAAAATCTCGTTTTTTTTTTTTTTTTTGATTTTTTTTATTCTTAGCTCATTTTTAAAAAGAAAGTTATGAATATAAGAGATCGGATACTTGAACTCTAAAATACCTCTTATTTTTTTGTTTTTATATATATAGCAAAATAAAAACCTGTGAAGTAGTGAGGGTTGCCGTCCCCAAACCCCCGCTAAAAAAATTATTGAAACCCTAATTTTGTAACCAACTCTAAACTGTCTTCTAATTATATTTTTTCATACATGTTTCAACCTCAAAATCTTTAAAAAAATAGGGCTGCCGCTGCCCCCAAACCTTCGTTAAAGAAATTATTGAAACCCTAATCCAATTCTAAAATCTCTTCAATGTCAAAATCTAATATATACATGTATGTATAAATATCCTTAAAAAACTTAAAACCTTGATGATTTTTGATCCAACTCTAAAAATCCCCAATTACAATTTCATATTTTTACTGTATATTTTCTGATTTTCATAAACTAGATTTTGATAAAACAAGATTTTATGAAACGAAATTTTAACAAATTAGTTTTTGAGATACGAGCACTCGTAGCACTCCCACATGTAACAAATGTTTAATCTAACCTCATTCTAATTTTTCATAATAAATTAAATTTTACTGAAGCCCATCTTTTTAGTTTCCACAAATCTTAATTGTTTAAACTAACCTCATTCTGATTTCATAATAAAATTAGTCAAGCAAGTTTTTTCCAGTTTGCACAAAATCTTTAATATTTCATTCGGATTTTTTAGAAATTTTTTTCTTTTGTACAAATTATTTTGTACAATCCATTCATTTTGTAATAATTGCATGACACATAACAAAAAATTTTGAAAAGTCATTAGATATTCGCAAGGAAAACAAAAATTATACAAATATTTAAACAGTTAACAAATAAAATTTACATTATTAGTATAAATATAAATTAAATATTAAAATTTATAATCTATATAATAATTACTTTATTAATGCAAAAATGTATCGCGGAAAGAAAATTAATTCGTGTGTAGAAAAGTAAAAAATTTATTATCATGTTTAAGAAAAAAAAAGGGTAGCTTTTTAAATAATTAATATATTTATTATAAGTGTACCTAATAAAATTTTAAATAATTAAAATAAATTAATTAAAATAAATAATTACATAAATATGCACATATTATTAGTTTTTTTTCTTTTTATTTATTTATTTAATCTACATACATATACATATATGAATAACCAAAATGATTTTTTATTACATTCATTATTATGTATTAGACATGGGGTTTAATTTTTAGTAAAAAAAAAAAAAAAATGTACATGTCAAATATAGAATTATAGAAACGAGAGAAATTTTAGGTCGAAACTCAAATATTTCCCCCCAATTTAAAAGTTGAAGTAGTATACGAAAATATACGAAAAGTGATTATCAAAAATTAGTTAAAATTCTATAATACAAAAACTTGTTTAACTGAAAGTTCTTATCCGTTCTCTTGAAATAACTGTGATAATAGCAGAAGTATTTAATGAAGAAGCGACAGAGAAAAAAAGACAAAATCCTAATTTTTTTCAAATTTGAATTTATAACTGTTTTGAAATGAAAATAAATGAAATGGAATTTATTAATTGTGAAGTGTGAAATATGGTTGGATGAAATATGTTTCACTCTGTCAGTAATGTTCCGTTCCAGAATTTTCAATAACCGAAAAAAATATCTTTTTTAGGTTCGTTTCTAGTTTATCCTCTAACTCTCCCTTAATATGCTACTTTTTTTCCGTTTTCCTACTCTAATTTAGCTTAACCTACATTATATAAAGAAATCCTAGATTTGCGGTTCTTATTTAATTTTAATTTAACATACTGCAATGGCCACACTGTTTTTATACTCTCTTATCAAAACTGAATTTTCTTTCTGGACATTTTTCAACGATAACCCCCAAAAATCGATAATTTAAGAATATAGGGTATTTTTACTATAATTTTAATTATTTAAAATATTAATTTATACATTTGAAAACACCCTGTACATTTATTTAATAATTTCATTTCTTTATAAATTATTTTAAAACTTAAATATTTAATTTAATTGTTGGGAAAATTTGTGGAATTAAAAATAATAAAATACTTTCACCTTCTAAAAATGGAAAAATTTCTTTAAAACTATAAAAAAGAAAACAAAATTTTTTTTTTCTTTCTCCTTCATTCTTTTAATTGTTTATCACAATTTCTTATTTGAAAGATCATTTAAAAATATTGACATATGTATTCACGTATAAATAAACGTACATTCAACTAGCAAAGAGTCAACATAATGGCAGACACGAAAAAAAAAAATAAAAAATTTTTTTTTCGAATATTTAAATAAATAAAAATTTAAATAGAAAATTCTAAATTAAATTTAATTTTTTTTTTTTTTATTTTTTTTTATTTATAATTTTTTTTGAATTTTCATCATAATCCATTCGAAAACATTGAAAGAAAGAGAAGACATAACTAAAACTCACCGACTGGGGATCTCGCCAAAAACAAAAGAAAGAAAAAAACAAAAACAAAAAAAAAAATAAACAAGAATAAAAATAAAAATACATAACAGTTCAACTTATCTCTATTTTGAAAAAATTAAAAATTTTCTTAAGATTTTTTTTTTTTGTTTTTAGAAAATCAGAATGAAAATGAAAAATTTATTTATTTTTCTTTTTCTAAAAAAAAAACTATATATTTATTTATTTTTTTTAATTGAAATATTTTTCATGCATTCATTTTAATTTATAGGTTCGGAGCTTATTGCAAGTATTATATTTTATATTAAATAAAAAAAAAACTAAATAGAAAATTAATTATTTTATTATTTTTAATTTAATCTTAGTAAGCGACACACAGAAGAAATTTTTTTACAAAATTGATAGGTTAAATTGGATATACCGACTTATGGTATGACATTTTTTTAATCAACTATTTAAAATCACAATATAGGTAAATAGGCCCTGATTTCAATAGTCAGAACACTTTAATTTTTTATGTAAAACAAAATTTTTGATTTCAATAGTCATAAAAAATTAAAAAAATCATAAAAAATGAAAAGAAGCTGATTTTGATAGTCATTTTTTATGAATATATTCATTTAAAACGTCAAATTTTCTCATTTTGAAATTGTTAAATCAGTGCTTGCAAAAATGGATATAGGAGAAAATTATGAAGTATTTTATTTATATTTATGTGAATATAGACATTTTTATAAGTAACCTATGACTATGCGATAGCATAGATTGCAAGAAAGCCCATTAATTTGTGAATTAGAAGTCTTTCCGACATGATTAAAAAAAGGTACTCAGTACTCACCAATTTTGTAGTAAAATTTAAATATCATAAAAAAAAATAAAAAAGTTAAACTTTTAAGCCCGCCCCAAAAAACAGAACCTAAAAAATAAGGAACCACTTTTCGGACCTTTTTTTAATTTTTTACTTTTTTCCTATTACAGTATTTAAATCTTAATTTTTTACTTATAGCTTTTCTTTGTATAGTCAAAACCTCAAAATAAGAAAGTATTGCCGCTTTAAAAAAAAAATATAAATCATTTTAATTTGAAATTCCATTTCATTTTGCCCGACTATCGAAATCGCAAAAAAATTAATAAAATGAAATGAAATTTTTCATTTTCATTTTTATGAAATGACTATCGAAATCAGGGCGATGTCATTCATTTGTTTGAAAATCCATATTCGTAGCTCTTCCAAAAAAAATTTATTTTTATGAATTTTCGAATAGTTTTAAGCTTTTGGAGAATATCTCTTAAAAATAGAATTACGTATATGTATTTAAGAGAGAATATTATTGATTTTATCTCAATTAAGTTAAGAGTCTTTATCTAACAAATACCGGCATAAACACAATTAATTCTTTGATTTTTGGCGTTAATACATGTGCTCATATGAAAATTCCTCACAACATAGACTTGACGACGTTGATTTTAACTTCAAAATTAGAAAACTTTCTCGCTGACATTTTGAGTATTTTTTTATATTTTTTTTTTATTTTTGTCATTATTTGACATTTGTCATACATACATATATGATATAATTATTTAATTATAAAAAATAAGACAAAAAACACTTTGATAAAAAAAATAATTAACAAGGATAAAGATATAGAAGTTCAACCCTCAATTCTGTTTATTCCATTATTTTCGGAAAAGAAATGTTATAACTTTATGTAAGAAAATGCTCTCTTCTTATTAAAGAGAAACATGAAATGTAAGAGTTATTCGTCTTAAACGAAAACGCTAAATAATGATATTTAATACATCTATACTCTATACTATGAGAGAATACTTTAGTCGCACTTTTTTATTTTCTGTTTTTATTCTGAAGTACCTATTTAACTTGCAGTTGCAACTTTGGTTTTCGTAAGAAAAGAAAATTATTTAGATAGCATTTCATTTCAAATAAGTTATTTTTAAGGAAATATATGTGGTATGTGGCAATAAGTCACAGTCATTGAACTTAAAAAAAAAATAAGTTTGAAAACGTTTAAAAGATAATATCCATTAAAATCAAAAGGATTGAAAGATGAAAAATATCAATTCATAAAGTCAGTTTTCTTCTGTAAACAAGTTAATGGTAATTTCCGGAATTTTTCTTTAAATTTTAATCTTTAGACTTAAGAGAAGCTTTAAATTCAAATTATCCTACTTTTTAAACCTTTACATTAACCTCATTCATTATATAAAAATATTAAGAAATTTCAAAGTTTGACACCTTTCACATGCTTTACCTTTAAAGTTAAAACTTCAACACGCACATTAATCTATAAATGAGACTAAAAAACATATAGGGAAATATGGCACATATCTTCTGACAAATATCGTTTTTTCAAAAAAAAACCAAATTAATTTTCATATATAATGAAACAAATCAGTGACATACATACATACATAATATTATGGCACTGTAATCTCAGCAACTAAATGTCAACTATTTCAATAATTGGTACATCAAAAAAAAAAAAAAGACTTATCAAATAAAACCAATTTTTCTTTTTTTTTTTTTAATTTTAAAGATTTATGTGATTGTTTTTTTTTTTTCTGATTTTAATTTTTTTATTTAAATTGTTAAAAAAAAACTTCAAAAATAGATTATTTGCAATTTATGGATTTAAAATAATGTTCATTTCCTTTTATTTTATTTCTATTTTTTTTTTTTTGTTTTTTTTTTAATTTATTTTAAAAAATTGTCCCCATCACGTTTTCAAATTAGTCAAAATGAATTTTTTTCATTTCTTTTATTATATTTTATGATTTTATTTTGGCAGCAAATTATGACATTTTAAAAATAATGTAAATAAAATAAAACATTTATATATATGTATGTTATATATGTATGTATATTATTTTTTTTGAAGAATTTAAAAGAATATTCTTTTAAAATAAATTTTTAAAAATAAAAATAATATATTTCATTTTATTTAGTTTTCTTTTTTTAAGAATTGAAATGAAATTAAAAGTTTTGCTAATTGATTCTTTAAATTTTTCAATTTAAAAATTCAAAAAGAATAATTAGAATATAAATAAAGCATTTCATGTAATTAAATTGAAATAAATTACAGTTTATAAATTTAATTAATATATTATATAAATTTTTAGTTAAACATTTATAAAGGATGATAACAAAAACAAATTTTAAAACCGACAAGAGATTTTTATACTGAATGTTCTTTTTCTAATTCATTCTTTTTAGCTTTAAAGGCTTATTAAAGGCTAATTAACGAGATTTAGGCCATCTATTATCTAGCACAAGAATTAAGTTTGTTATTTTTTTTTTTTCTTTAAGTATAAGTATTTGGTTAACATTTAAATAATGAAATTATTACTTATTTTTATTATAATCCGGCGATTAAACTCAACCTAGTGATAATCAAATAAGATGCCATGAAGTCAGTTCAATTTTAATTTTTTATCCTTTTTTTAAATCCTATCTCGCTCGTAAATTAATCATTCTAATTTACTTATAATATGTGCGCATATCTGTACCTAAATCTTTTGTTCTTGAAAGGATTAAAATTTCTCTTATTCAATGGCAATTTTTGATGGGTTTTTTTTTTTCAGGTATTTTAACAAAAACAAAAAAATACACATTTTCTTTAACTAGCCGAAAGTCTTTCAAACTTGTATCACCATCATTTTTTGATTGGATTACTTACTTTTCATCAACAAATTTTGTCTATCTCATAATAACAAGAAAAAGCGAAATCATATGTAATATGTGACATTAAAAAAAGTTTTATTAATTCATAAACAATTTCTAAGCTTTTCAAAGAACTCATCTAAATAAAAAAT
Source organism: Poecilobothrus nobilitatus (assembly GCA_947095535.1). Taxonomy (NCBI): domain Eukaryota; kingdom Metazoa; phylum Arthropoda; class Insecta; order Diptera; family Dolichopodidae; genus Poecilobothrus; species Poecilobothrus nobilitatus. The sequence continues at coordinate 13,281,024 of OX352773.1, read as the reverse complement.
AAATTACATAATTAAATAAAAAATAAGAGAATAAAATTATAAAAATATATTCAATTCTAGTCAACCTATTCTATATTTTGTGTTTAATTTAATATTAATTTTATGTAAATTAAATTAACTTTTGAACTTAAAATTTATAATATATTCAAATTAAGTTTTTAAAAGATATATATATATATATACTTAGTTTAAAGTGCATTAATAAAATATGACACTAACCTGATAAGAACTCCATTGTTGCATTAAATGATCATAACACAGTTGACAAGATTGTATCATACCACGTGGATCTATAGGCCTTGAACGAGGTGGCCTTGGATGTGGTTCCATAAATATCGGAAAATATGGGCGATTTGCTTGTAAATCTTTTTTATCCTTTGGCTCTGTAGTGCTAATTTCAATTAAACTACCACGACGTTGTTCATCACCACAAACATAACATACCTCAGTTGTAGCATTTTTATCTGGCATTGATAAATCTAAAATGCCAACGTCAATTGGATTCGGTGCGCCTGGTATTGATGCAGGATGTTGTTGTTGAGGTGTTGTTGTACGCTGTAATAATCTTGGTGAAGAATGTTGTGATGAATTTCTTAAATCAAGAACACCTTCATCTTGTTGTGGACTAGTTGCCAATGGTATTACATTAGCAGAACTAACAGCACCTGGAGCAACAGCAACAGGAACAGCAGTTGAAGCTGTTGGTAAAGCTGGCACCATTTGACCTGTATTATAATATGGATGTGATTGTTGTGTATGCTGCTGCTGCTGTTGTTGCTGTTGTTGTTGTTGAGCTTGCTGCATATGTTGTAACTGTTGCTGTTGTTGTGATTGAGAATGATGTTGATATTTACTATTTGTTAATTGATTTTGAATATTTGCTGCATAATTCGCTTGTTCTATAGCCGCTACTTGTTGTTGCATACTAGCAGGATTATTACTATTAGTATTTGAAACGGGGGATGCATTCATATATGAAAGTTGTCCTAATTTTAGTTTATGATGTGCAAAGGAAGATTTTATATTAAGACCATCATAAGAGTTCATTACACGTTGCTGTTGTTGTTGTTGCTGTTGTTGCTGAAGCAGATGATGTTGTTGTGGAGAGGGACTTTGTTGTGGTGCCGGTAAAATATTTTGTGGCGATTGATGATCCCTTGATTGTGGACGACTTTGAGATTTATTATTACTATTTGGATCAATACCATTATTGTTATTATTTCGACTTGATGGTCTTGAATTTGAGTATCCTTGTTGTTGTTGTTGTCCACTTTTCATGGCATTATAATAATCTAATTTACCGTGAGGTGATTCATTTCTAGATGTTGGACGTAAAGGTGATTCATTACGTAATGATTGTTGTTGTTGTTGATAATAATCCCTAGATGTTGGTCGTTGAGGTGGTGGTGGACCAGGCTGAGGTGTAACTGGGTATTGAGAAAATGCTGGAAAATTAAAATGTGGAAAAAAAAAATTTTAAAATATGCAAAAACCTTTAAAAAAAAAATTATTTGTTTTTTTAGAATTATTATAAAAAAACAAATTAACATGCAAGTCGAATAAAAAAAAATATACATATCTAATAATATAAAAGAAAATTTACCATTATAATTAATATGAGAACCTCCACCACTCTGCTGCGTTAAATGTTCAGCTGATAAACCTAACATCTGTGCAGCATATTCACCTTGAGTTGTCATATCAGCACCAATAAAAGGTTTGCCATCAATACGCTTCATATGATATATTCTTTGAACGTGTGGTTTTCCATCACGTTCATAAGCATCCCATTGTTCGTTTAACATCATACAACATAATGTACAAACCATTACATAATGATGATTTGATGGAATTGGTGGAACACCAGATGGCGGTTCATGACGTTCAATAAATGAAAAAAAAGGTTCTTTTGGACGTTCTGGATTTGGTCGTATACGAACCGGTTCATAACCTTTTGGACCACCACAAACATAGCAAGGTACAGATTCTTGTTGTTGCTGTTGATGCTGTTGCTGTTGCTGTTGTTGTTGCTGTTGCTGTTGTTGATGATGTTGATGCTGTAATTGCTGTTGCTGTTGATGGTGATGTTGTTGTTGTGGTGGTGGTGTTCTCATATTATGATGCAGCTGATTTTGTTGTTGTTGTTGTTGCTGCTGTTGTTGTTGATGCTGTTGATGATGATGATAAAGTTGTTGTGAAGCTGCTAATGATAATTGTTGTGATGGATAACCAGCTGGTGATGACATATGATGATTTGATTTATAGGCAATATTTTCTGATTGATGATGCTGCATTTGCTGTTGGTGCATTGCATTATGATATAAATAACTTTGTTGTAATTGCTGTTGTTGTTGTTGCTGCAATTGCTGTTGTTGTAATTGTTGTTGCTGCTGTTGTAATTGCTGCTGTTGTTGTTGTTGTTGTTCAATTGGTGTTGCAGTTTGTCTTGGTGTTGAATTTCCTGATCTTGAAATTTCACTTTGTTGATAATTTATTTGTTGATGGCGTTGCTGCTGTTGATGATACTGTTGTTGTTGTTGTTGTTGCTGTTGCTGCTGTTGTTGTTGTTGCTGTTGTTGTTGTTGTTGCTGTTGTTGAATTAATGAGCCCCCGCGTAATTCATTTTTTATGTAGGCTTTCGCCTTTTCCATAATAATCTGAAAATAAAAATTTATATTAAATTAAAAATTTGTTTCTTAATGAAAAAAATCATTTAAAGGAACTCGAATTTATAATCTATTTTACAGAGTATAAAAAAATACTTAAAGTGTCATAAGGATTTAATTTAACAAGGTTTTTACTATACTAAAAGATACTAATTTTTTTTAATATTCATTCCTAAAACATTTTCAATCCTCAAATAATCCACAAGCAAAGTTAAAGTAATCCAAGAAAAAAAAAAACAAAAAAAACGAAAATAAAAATTTAAAATCCCCTAATGTAAAACATCCAAGTTGTAATGTTTTTTTTTGCTTTACTAGATTTTGAAGAGCCCAAATACAATACAAAAGTTATAAAATTAAATGAAATAACAAACATACAATACAATAATAAAAAAAAAAATGAAAAAAAAAAAGAATTTAAAGAATTTAAGTAATTTTTATTTTCATTTCCCTTATTTCAATTTCACTTTTTGAAAACTTACATTCATTTTCAAAACTTTGCCAATTCAACTTCTTCAACATTTCTATGATTTCTATATAACCACTCAACAAATTTTTATTTTTCATTTTAATTTTTGGACTTTTATTACAAACATTTAACTTCAATTGGCTTCCAAAAATAGATGAATATCTATAGAATCCAAGTACATGTTTTAATTCTATATAATATGTATATACATATATATATATATATTTATATATATTCACATTGAAAATGTACATTAAGTCCAGTGTTAACTGATTTAAAAATTTTTATTTGTTTAGTATACATCCTATATACATAAGCCATAATATTATATATTATATACGTTATACAAAAATATACATTGTACAGGTAAAAATTTGTAATTACCTCGTTTAACCCAAATTTATTGATTTTTTCTCTTTTTCTTTTTTATTTATTTCAATATAAATACAAAATATTCACTTTAATTTGTATTGTTAAAGCACACTTTTATTTAATTTAAGTGAAAATTAGTTAAGCCTACGATTTATTTATTTATTATAACTGTTTTCTTTTTTTTTATTGAATGCGAATTTTTTTTTTATGATCAAATAAATGTCAATTTTTAACTCATTAATTCTAAAAATGTTTATACTCTGTTTGTAGTGTACATCTCTTCGTACGGCCATCTGTTAACAAACCTTCTACATCATCTCTGAGAGTTTGTTTGTTTGTTTTAAAATTGTATGCTCTTGTCATCTGTTTTAAAACGATCTTACTAAACTACGGAAATAATCTCTAACGGTAGAAAATGAGAAAATTTTTAGAATTTGAAAAAAGTTTTAAAAAGATATCGAACATATTGAATTTGAAACCAATTTTAATAATGCAAACAAGATTGTCAGTAAGGCATAGAAATCAAACTATAAGTTATATCAGATCAGTATTATGTATAAGAAATATAAACGTAAAGCTACTATTAAAGGTAGAAAGTACACATTAAGGGTTCAAAAAAAAAAAAACCTAAAAAAAAGCGAAATAGTAATTGACTTTCTTATAAACATATATATTATATATTAATAGAAATGATAATATGGTAGGTAGATAGGTGCGTATATAATAACCTAGCAATTATGTTAAATCTACTGTTGCTAATATGAAAAAAGTATTTAAAATATACAAGAAGTAATTTCACGATTATACGAACCTTGTATTATTATGAAGTATAACTTTACAGTTAAATATGAACACAAAAATTTTAGTATTGATGGTAACCTTATTATAACTAACACTTTTAAATTTTTCAGCTATTTAAGTATAAGTAGGTAGGTACATTATCCGAACATTTTTATTTTAATGTATTTTTTACAACTCTAACAAAAATAAAACTTAATGTTTACAATTTTTTTTGTTGTTTTTAAAATAAAAACAGTTACATTCTTTGTTTTGACATGAGATTTTTTTGACATGTAAAAAAACATATGTATAAGTGGGCATTTGAATATTTACTATGTACATTGTTGTAATTAGTGTTAAATTGTAAAATTGCATTTAAATTAAATTCTATAAAAAAATTAATTAAAGAAAATTAGAGATGTACGCTCCCTAAAATACATACATCAAAAAATTAGAAATGGTTTAACTTTGAAAAATAAATTAAATTTAATAGAAAAATTAGGTAAAAATGTTTTTTAACCAATTATAAAGTACTTAGCAAGTTATACGGTATGTTCGGGGGTATATGAAATCAACATGCACTCATTAATTCATATAATAATATAATTCGTCAGATTAAAAGGTTTTAAATTCTATATTTTTGTATTTGAAAAAGCATTATCATTATTTACTAAACAATTTCTTTAGATTATGACATCTTCAACGTGTAATCATGTAATAGACTTCTAGAATAGAGCCGACGGAACTATGAAATCAAAAATTATATTAAAACTGAGCTTTATATAGATCATTTCATCTTTTCATCAAACTTCTTTAAGATCTAACTAGGTATAATTTTATATTAAATTACATAAGAGCCAGACTTTAAATAATTATAAAAAAAAAATCATCATTAGTTAGTTAGAACGCGTTTTAAGTTACTATCACAAAAAACTTAATTATCTTTTTTTTTTTGAATAGACAATCATTACGCAAAATGTAAAATAAATGCTACCTACAAAAACAATATTATTGTTAATGTCTATACTCTTTATCATATTAATATTCAATAATAAAACAATCTTTAAAAAACAAAAATAAAATTTCATTTTCAACACTTCAACCTTTACTAAATATAATTTTAACAACGGTGGTAAATCGTTACTCTCCCTTTTTCTCACCTCAACTTACACTTTTTTGTTTTTGTATTCTTCTGTCAGAATACCATAACGCATTAAAAGTCAATTGTTTTTATGAACAAAAAACCAATTGAAACCGATACAACTAAGCTCTGCAACCATAGGTATTTGCTACCACTTCTTAACCAAAAGAAAAAATAAAACAATGCAACAATAGAATAACAGTGTAATTACAGTACATATATTGGTATTGTGTAAGATTTCTAGTTAAACACCAACTTAAAAAAAAAAAACATAAAATTATGTTTCTTCCGACATAGAAGCCTTATAAAATGCAAACTGTTACAACAATTAACGGAATATAATAACGTTACTTAAGTATATGCAAATATGCAAATTTTTTTTTTTTTTTACTTTTAACTTAAAGAATGTTTTTATTGCAATAACTAAAGAATAGGAAAAAAATAATACTTGACTTAATGTACATAACTTACATAACTTATATATATGTATGTATATAAATATTCTTACATAAATATTCGAACATAAAAAAGTGTTCCATAAAAACTATACTTATGGCACAAGCAGCAGCTTGTCAATCACACGATTGAGTTTTATTTTGTGAGTAGAATTACAAAAAAAAAATAAAAAAAATAAAAAACACTTTTTTATCGCATTTTAAGTGAATGAAGAAAAATTTTTAAATTTAAATAAAGAAGAATTAGTTTTTAAACTCCAGACACAATGCAGAGGAGGAATTATGTATTCAATTATAAACAGTCAAAAAAAAAAAAAAAAAAAGAAAACGAAAAAAAAGTGCATTTATTATCTGCAATAATAAAAAAAAAAAAAAAAGTAAAAAAATAGACAAAGTACCTACTTATTTATTTTATTCCATTATCATAACTGAAACTATTGTGAATTTTAAATTATGCAATTATTACGTCTGCATATAACAAAAATTGAAATAAAATTAAGAACGCGTGCTTACACTTTTAAATGCCACCAATTAAATTTGTTTTTTTTTTTTTTTTTAAATTATGAAAGGTCAAATTTTCCCCTTTGTTTCATAATTTGTATATATGTATGTATGTTTTAATTAAAAGCTTCTTAAGAAATTTATTGAATTGATTAATGGAGCATAAATTCTACAGATTTAGATATTAATTTTTTTTTTTTTTTATTTTCATTTTTAAATAAATTATTTTAGAAAATTAATTAATTTTGTTGAGAAGGATTTAATATCAGAATAATTTGTCTGTGTTTGTGTGTATGTCAGTGAATATGCTTAACCGTACATGGTTTAATTGCTTTCATCACATTAAACAAACGACCTTTTAAAACTATTAAACATAACACTCTGCGAAAAATTCAAATATTATGTTCAAACATAGCAATATCTTATAAAAGAAAAACTTAGCATAAGCCTAGTATATAATATGTAGTCAATATGTAGTCTGATATAAAAAAAAAAAAATTAAACAAATTGTACTGTTTGGTACTAAATTTTGTATTTGCAATAATAAAATAAATTTAAAGATGTTATCGTGATCACCTGATTTCTTCTGCAACAAAATAAATGCACATCTTTTTCTAGATTAAGAGAAATTTATTTGTATGAGATCGGTCCAATCCCGTTTAGATATACCGGATAAAAGAGACTATATAAACAGTTATATTTTCTGGATTAAATATTGTCTTTTTAAATTTAAAATTATCTAAAACGCTTGTGGACAAAAAAATTACTGTTTTCGAAACTAAATTCAACATTTAATAGTAAACTAAATTTGTGATATAAAATGTGCAACAGAATTCCATAGAGTTCTCCGCAGTTATCGTCCTTAAAACTAACTTAGAAACGCATGACATAAATACAAACAACAAATTTGTTTAAAAAAAACGGTTTAGTTTACGTACTAAAGAAAAGTCTCAAAAAGCAGAAATCAAAAAATGTGTTCCAATTTACCAATTCCATATTTTTTTTATTTTGTTACCATGAAAGTAAATAGTCTTTGATCACTTGGCTGCAGGTCAACTAATAAATAAGATTATAAAACAAAATAATGTTAATTTAAATAAAAATAAAAAAAAAAAAATGTAATAATTATATATAAAGTATTTATTTGAGTTCATATTATACTAATATAAGTTCTAGTCTTAATATAAAAAACACTCAATTAAAAATGTTTCAAGATACATCTTTAATAAAGCATAGAAACATCTCACAACTAAGTATTTTATATTTAAAAAGAAGATTGAGAAAACACTTAGTATAATGAGAAAATTTTATCACTTTGTCAAAATATATGTGGGATCTCAGTGGCTTAGTGGGTAAGTAGGTATGAAATACGCTCTAAACACCGATGGAATATGAATTCGAATCCCACACACGTCGTAAGAATTATTCCCCCTTACGACATTTACAGCCACGCCTGAAAAGGAAAGGTTGGGTAATTTCCTGTTCACATTTATGTGGCACAGAATTGCACTAATTGAGCTATCATTTTAATTTTAATAAAAAAAGACTTTTTTTTGAAATATTATTAATTTATTACAAATAGGTTCCGTTAATAATGAAAAATTATGTGGGCCAAGTGGCCCCCTCTACTACTTCGGGAGGCTTCCAATCTTTTACCAAAATTCTGAATCACGATGTTCAATAAACTGTTCTTAATGGTTGAAATCTGCTCGATAATGTTGTTTTTAAGCTCTTGAATTGTTGTGGGATTATTGCTGTACACTTTCGATTTCACAAAACCCAACAAAAAAAAATCCAATGGTGTCAAATCGCACGATCTTGGTGGCCACATCACTCCTCCTTTACGAGATCACCTGATTTCCTGATTCACCTGAGAAATAATGCGATCTTCGAACTTTTCCTTCAAAAGATCCATTGTTTCTCTTGCTGTGTGGCAAGTGGCACCGTCCTGTTGAAACCACATATTCTCTACGTCCAAATCATCAATTTCCCGCCACAAAAAGCTTCGGATCATCTCCCTGTAGCGATTTCCATTGACCGTAATCGCATTTCCATTTGCGTTTTCAAAAAAATATGGTCCGATGATTCCTCCTGACCACAAACCACACCAAACCGTAACTTTTTGTGGATGTACTAGTTGCTCTAAGATAATGCTTGGATTCTCTTCACCCCAAATGCGGCAATTCTGTTTATTGACGTAGCCATTGAGCTGGAAATGAGCTTTATCGGTGAAAATTATTTTGTTAAAAAAATTCTCATTTTGTTTTTCGATTGCCCAAGAAACGAATTGCCGACGTAATGCATGATCAGTTGGTTTCAATTCTTGCGTCAGCTGGATCTTATAAGCCTTTAAATGGAGATCACGATGCAAAATGTTGAATAATGTGGATGGTTTGATGTTTAATTGCTGCGAACGATGACGAATGGAAGTTTTTGGATCTTCTTCAACACTTCTGCTCACAGCTGCTACATTCTCGGTTGAACGGCCACTACGTTGATAAATGTTGCCTCTGTTATCAAGAACAGATCCAGTTTCTAGAAATTTATCAACCATCAGCTTGATGGCATGATTTGTTGCAGCATTTTCTCTACCAAATTTTGTTCGAAATTTCCTAATTACATCTTGAAAACTTTTACCATTTTCAAAAAATGTTGTAATAACAAAAACACGTTGTTCCTTCGTGTAACGTTCCATATTAACTAACCGGAATGTAATTAGAATATACCTAAAGAAACCTCGTATAAAAATTCTAGGTAGAAAAAAAATGGCGGTTAGTTAAAAAAGTTAAAAAAAAAAAATCAAGATATGAAGCTATGGATTACAAAATATCTATGTTATGAAGAGTAATTTTTAAATAATTTAGAACACAACACATCTGCTCCCATAAATTATGTCTTTCTTAATGTCAATATATTTAAGTTTATTTTTTATTTTCGAATTTACTTAATTATTAATTGAGTTCCTCTATGTTACTTTTTAATTAAAAACTAGTTGGCAACACTTTATAAAAAATATACATATATATGGTCACCTAAAAATATAACCCCTGAAATTTTATTCTATAAAATAAAATAGATAATTTTTCGTTATGTAGGTAGGGAAAATTGTTGCCTTATTCGAATTTTTCAAAACAAAAAAGTTCTAACTAACTACATATCTCATCTCTTAGCACATTTTCAAAAAAAAAAAAAAAAACTTGGGGGGAAAATGTGCTCGTGTTTTCTGTCCATTTGTATGTTTACAAATCTTTTACACCGTTTGAAACAAATAAAAAAGTACAATTTTAACGATGAATAGATTTTGATAAAAAGAACTCTTTTTTAAGTACGCATTAATTAGCTACAGTTACTCAAATTTTGGAAATATATTTTATTTTTAGATTCCATAAGTTCAGCTGAATATTTTTTAATCTTAAAATATTACAGCTTAGAAAACATTTTAAACTTTATAAAATACCAATGGAAAATTTATATAATTTTTTGAAGTGCCGCTTTTAGTTAGGACTTTAAAATTTTGAAAGAAAGAAAATCATAAATAAGCTTAGTGAAAAAATTATCTAATCTCATTTATATTTTTACATAGTCAACTACTTTTCTTAGTTGTGTAAACTTTCCTTAAAATTGCAAAAAATGTCAACTGACATAAAAAGTTCTAAAAAAAAAATTATAAACATTGATGCAAAATAATAGTCAATATTTTGTTTTTTTTTTTTCTACTTATATGCATTATATGCATAATATGTACATATCTTTAAAAACCTTTAGTTTTACATATTGCCTTGTTTTCTTTTTTTCTCGTTATCGGAAATTCAAAGCTATTTCTAAATTCTAAATCATTTTTATATGTGTAACAAATTAACATTATCAAATGACATAATATTATTTTTTTTTTTTTTGTTTCCTCTTTCCTCTTTCCATTTACAATTTCTGATTTTGTCTCAATCAAACAAATGACATGAGAAAAAAAAAAAAGAAGCATTTATTAAATTTAGTACATTAAATATCATCACATTGTAAGAAATTTATAAATTAAATTGGGATCATGACAACAATAATAGATTAGAAAATAAAAATATGCTTACAAATTCAGAATAAATGCGAGGAATTAAAAAGACAAAAAATAAAAAACAAAACAACAAACTAAAAAGGAATTAAAAGTTCAAGGAAGAATATTTAGATTTTTAGTATCTAAAATTTATTTTTATTTCTATTTATTTTAGATACTATTTTGAAATGCACAGATTTAAATACTTACTTATAAAAAATTTAACAATTAGTATCAGTGCTATTAAATTTTAATTACTTAGATTAGAAACTGCATTCACAAAATTATATGATTATTAAAAGAATATTATCATTTAAATTTTAGACGTTTGTTTGTTTTTATATTGGTAGAATAATTGGCGCCATACATTAAGGCCCTGCGCAATAATACCCCGGCGGCCTTCTTTCACATTTAAAGAAAAATATCAAGAATTCGTCATGGCGCCGAATAATTTTGTTTATATACTTATTAAATATACAAAATATTTACAGGCACTGAATAATTACTTAATGGTTATGTAATCCCTTTTCTTTTAGAGATTAGATTAGTCACCAGAGTAGAGATTGTAATTTGAAAATTATTACTTTCAGCGAATTGTGAAAAATATTTGCAATCTGTACAAAATTTAAATATTGAAATATTCTAGTGTTGAATTATTAACCTCTGATTTACCAGAGTTACCAATGTAAAATAAAAAATAACTATGTTAATATGAAACGTAAGCCTAAAAATTTAGTTAAATAGAATAAAGTTTAAGAGTAAAAACTTTTTATAACTAAGTACTAATATGTAAAAAAAAAAACAATATTAAAATTAAAAACAATGAAATTATTTATGTATTACAGATCCCATAGGTTATGTATTATAAGTCAATATTCATCCTGATTTCAATATTAGTAAATTTCGTAAATTTCCTAAATGTTTGGCACACAGGTATGGTATTGTTTCAACATTAAATAATTTAAATTTTTTTTTTTTTTTTTTCTTTTAAAATAAAAGAATTATATGTATCAATCGCTACTTTATTAAAATATCGCGGGCCGCATTTTAAACAATTCTGATGTGCAATATTGTATTTAATTATGCCGTTGAATTTAAAAAACTTAATAAGGTTGAACGGGGAACTTTTATTTTCATATGATCTTAAAAAAATGTTTGACTAGACAAGAAAACTTTTATATACATATGTACATACTGCCAAATTATTTGAATTCTTGGTCAAGCATATAAAATACATACATATATAAATGAATTAAGAAATTTCAAATTGAATGTTAAATTTAATTTTGAGAATTTTATAAAAAAAAAAAAAACTAAGTAAATCAAATTTTAAAAATGAATTAAGTTTTTTTTTTTTGTTTCATTTTAACTAAGGCACGTTTTATCAATTTTTTGTTTTTCTTTAAAATCATTTTATTTAAAAAAAAAAAAAAAAACATTTATACGATCCAATTGATTGATGATTGCATGAACCTTAACATAATCTGAACTTATCCAAATTGTATACAAAATCTAAATATTTTTTTTTTTGCATTAACTCCGTTTGTTATATAAATAATGTACAAGTTATATACATACTTATCTGTTAACAATAGCTAAACATTAGAAGGAAATATTATATAGATAATAAAAATATTAATATAGATATTTAAATTGTTAATTGTTTTGCGCGATTGATTTAATTTTTAATGTGAACCATCTGAAAAAGAAATTTTTAGCGAAAAATTAAAATTAAAACAATCGTTATTTAATTTTAAAAAAATATAAAAATGATAGTTAATTTTAAAATATAATCTATTGTAAAAGTTAATCCAAAACCTAATCTAAACTTAATCTAAATTTTAAAATTAAAATATTAAAATGTATTACCTAAGTATCGCTTATATTCTTAAATTAAACTTTGAAATGTGTAAATTTATAGATAGTTTTGAGTGTATGATCTAAGAGCAACTCCAAATAAAAATCATTATCTTTTAATTATAAATTACGACGTTGTGATTTAAAAAAAAAAAAAAAAAAAAAAAAAAGCTGTAAAATTGTTTATGTCTTAAAAGTTATTACGTCCTAATCTAAAAATATATTATAGTTATACGTGTAAAAGCTGATAAGATTCTATGAATGATTTTAAAATAAAATTAAAAGAAAAGCTATAACTTAAAATGTATCTATATATACTTATATTAAATAAGTATGTTTTGATATATTGAAAACAAAAATTAACTGAACTATAATTTAAAAATTTTGCATAATTTTTATTTGTTTTAAAATATATTTTTACGGATGGATCTTTTGAAATGTGAATATAATATTAAGGATATGTAAGTATATGTATTTTGACTGTATGTTACTCAGAAATGTAATTGTTATAGTAATAACAAAAAAAAAAAACAAATTGCTTCAACGTAATGCTTAGTTCACCGCTTCGGCATATTTCTTCTGAACTATTTAAAAAAACGCATCAATTATTCACCGCTACAGAACAATTTTTCTGCAAAAGAAAAAAATTTATGACAGCATAAATTTATTTGAAAATGACATTTAAAATAATTTTAAAATTTTTGTTTATTTTAATGAATCGAATAAAAAAATGTTTCCAAAAAATGACAGATTAAAAAAAGTTTCAACTTCTTTTTCGGAAAGAAAAGAAAATTCCGAACTAAATTTGAAAAATGACAAAATTCAAAGTTTCATGTAAAATATATATATGCGCTCGCATGACTGCGGCTAAAATATACAATGCGATGAATCCAACATAACACAGCGATCACCAAAAACTGATCGGTCAATTTGTAAAATAACTACTACTTAATTAGGCAATTCAAAACAATGCAAAATTCAAAAGTTGTAACCTTATTCATGATTTGTCTAAAAAAAATATGAACTTTATTTATATGAGCACAAAAAACAAAAAAAAAATTCTATGTAGATTGTGATGTTGACAGTTTCCGGCAAAATTTCAACTCATTTATCGATTTATAATAAAAAAAAAATAAATGTCATTTCTTCACTTAAGTACAAAGAAATTATTTGCAGCAATAAAAATATCAAAATAACTCTTTTCAGTTATGCTGTATGCTACTCAAACACCCTGTATATATATGCACATATAAATTTTTATTAATAAAAAAAAACAAAAAAAACACTGCTAATTCCATTAAAACTTTTTAACAAATTGATTAAATACAATAATGATTTTAAAATTAAATAATTTTTAATTATAAATTACAAATCATTTAATTTAAGTGTAAAGAGATTTTATAGATAATAATTAAAAAAAAAAAAATAACAAGTCAATCACTTGAAAATAAAGCTTTTTAACTATTTTTTTTTTTTTTTTTTATATGTATTTAAAGTACATTCAATTTTTATTTTAAATTAAAAGGAAGTTCAATCAATTTATAACCTGTCAACTTCTATATTTATAACACGTTTTAAAAATAAATTAAAAAAAATAAAAACAATAAATTGTAAAGTTCTTAATTTTATTAAAATTTACAATTACATAAGGAGAATTATAGGGACAAGTATAGTTAAATACAGTATGAAAGTTATTACTTTTGTTTTTTTGTATAATTTTTTTTTTTAAATGGTAAGAAAAATTGGTAAATAAAAGAAAGTTATAAAATCATGAAACACTGTTATAGAAGATGACAAAATTAAAGTATACTTTTCGAACATTTATAGTTAAAAATACAGAAAGAGGCAAGGCCTTAAAAAATATTCTAGCAGGAAAAACAACGAGAAATGGAACCAAAGGAGAAAAATAATATGATAAAATCGAAAAATTTATGTCAGTGGGAGAACACAATTTTATAATTCAAAGCAAAGGTTTAAAAAATCGTCATTCAGAGAAGCCAAAATTGAAACGCTATGATGTCAATTTATTACAAATAAATAATATTTCTCTGTTTTTTTGTTATATTATTTTAATTTGATTAAGTAAGTACATATATATTTAGTTACATAAAATACATAAGTAAGTAAAAACAATTAATATAATTACAGTAACTTTTAATATGTAAGTACTTAATATATTCAACCCTTTTACAGAAGTAAGTAATTAAAAAATTATGTAAATTACATCTAAGGAAACGCTATACAAAAAACAAAAAAAATTGTACAAATGTTGTGCCTTGTTTATGTTGTAGGTGCTTGATCGAAACTAATTACTTTTTTTTTTTATTAAAAGAAAAATGTTTAAATTAGCATTATTTTTTTTACATAAATAAATTTTATTTATTATATCATTTCGTGCCTTTTTACCACCTTCTCTAAAAGGCAATTATAATAAAACTCCATAAAGTCTTGTATTACTTAAATTAGACTAAAATTTAGATTTATGTACTTTATTCTCTAAATGCAATTGGTCATAACTGTTTTATAAGATTATAAAACATATTTGTACATATGTAAATATATTTTTCAAATTCTTTGTACACCATCTATTATCTGGTACAAGAATTATTTTATTTATTTTTGTTTACTTATATTAAATACCATATTTGTTTACGTATTTTTTATATTTGGTTATTATTGTGTTATTAAATATTACAAAAAGTATATCAGTACTTATTTATATAAATATTTAATATTATTATGATCAATCAGTGCACTCGAACCCGTGATAATTTAATTTGAAAAAATCTTTTAAGTAGGATCGCAAAATTTTAACCCATAAGTAAACAATAATTGTTTGTAAAAACATTAAAATATTTTTAATAATTAATTGTATAATATTTTTAAATAAAATTATTTATATTAGAAGTATTTATGAGTTGGTGCAAAATTTTTGTAACCTAGAATATTTTAATATTTTTACAGTTGAAGTGCAAAATTTATTATTGTTTTCATGTATAAAAAAGTTGCAAAAGTTGAACCCCATTGCAAATTTTTATATGATCATTGTATATTTTTTAGATTTGTGTTTTAACTGTCTAGTCTAGTTTTTAACTGTCTTTTAATTTAGTTTTCGATACAATTTAAAACTATTTTATTGAAATTTATTAGAATTTTTTTTTGTATCTGTAAATTCTATTTATAAAATTTATTTTTTTTTTTTTTAAATAAAAACCACAAAAATTTTCTAATTTTGATGTAAACAAAAACAAATAACCTACATAATACTTAAGCGACATCTTTTATTCGATTTTTGACAGTTAAATAAATAAAATATCATAAGTACTTATAGCAAATAAATATATGAAACACAAATTTTTGATATAGTCCGTTCACACGAGATTGTGCAAAAATACAAATTTTTTTTTTTACAATCTAGCAAATATTTGCACCAACTCGTGAATATCCCTATTATAATTTTTACGTCATTATTTTAGAATTTATTTATAAATACAAAAATTTTTTTGTTTATTTCCCAAACTTAATTAAAATTAATTATATATTTCTATAAGTATATACGTATATATATATACATAAAATTAATACAAAATAAATTGTTAAACTTGTTGAAATTCGTTTCAATTTATCAAATTAACACAATTTAAATATATTACATATTATTATGTATTATTTTATTAATTTGTTTTTCATTTTTTATTTTTATTTTATTTTTAACTAATGCACTTTACGCTATTTGACTTCTATTATAGTAATATTAATATATATATAAGCATTATAAATATATACATACATATATACATAGTATTTTTCTTTTGAGTTTTTACAACTTGACCACAAAAACTAATTATCATTAAATTATTAAGTGACTGCCAATTTGATTTTCAATTTTATTTCTTTTACATATACATACATATATATGTATAAGTAAGTAATATATATATGTGTGAGCTTTTTTTTTTTTTTTGTTTTTTTTTTTTAGTTTGTTTTTGTTTTTTTCTTGTTTTATTTTGTTTTAAATTTAATTCGTAAAATGATCAGATAAATGCTTGTTGTTACAAAATGATCTTAGATCAAGACCTTAAGTGATCTTATTAAATCAATCTTAAAGTCATTTGCACATATCGATAGTAAGTATATGATTAAAAATAGAAAAAAAAAAAATAAAATAAAATAAACATTTTTAAATTGAGAAGATAGTAGCAAGTCATGAACTTATTTTATTTAAAAGAAAAAAAAATGCCAGAAGCAAAAAAAATACTTTTAATTGACAAAAACGACAATATTTATTTTACAATGAAATAACATTAACAGAAAAAATAAACAATGAATTTGTGAAATAAACATAAAATGTATACATAGAGATGTATACATACATAGATAAGTGAAAAATTGTTAATTTTTTTTTCCTTTTATAATTAATACCTCATATGTGGGTAGGCAGGGTGGTGACTTTCACAATGCTGCGTGAAGGTCTCAATTAGCACTAAATTGCGCCATTTTGATACCACTGCACTCACGTGACCTATGTTTCAAGTTTGTTCACGGTTTTATATCTAACCGAGGAGTTCAGATACGAAGTCAATTCTTTGATTTTGTGTTCAGAGAGTTCGCTGCGGTTGTGGTAGAACGGTTTGCCGAGTGAGAGAAGTCTGGCTATAGGTTCACTAGGGTCGGACATCTGGAAAGACAATGCTTTAGCTTCTCACTTTCGTTTGCTTCTTTGCAACTCCTGCAGGAGGTGTTGTGAGGGATTCCTAGTTTGACTGCATGCGTGCTTACTGGCCAGTGATTGTGATGATTGCCACTAGCCTGACAATGCGGGATTGATGTCTAGATGTTTATGCGTGATTTGGATATCAACTCATTTGATCTCCTTTTGTTGTAGGCAGGTCACAATGTTCTAGATATGGTGCAGTTGCTCAGATTACTTCACCTCTGTTTCGATTTCACTATATACAAAGAAAGGATCCGTTCCTTTACGGTACTAATTGGACAACTGATTCTTTCAGGAGAATTAATCTTCAGAGTGACTCCTTTCTTTGCTAGTTCGTCAGTTTTTTCGCTTCCTTCAATATTACTATGCCAAGGCACCCACATAAAGGTTATGTTTAGCTTTTCACTTATTAGGGCAAATTACTATTAGCACTGCCTAACAAGCTTTGAAGTTGTAATGTTCGCGTTAATAGCCTTAATCGCGAATTGACTGCCCACACAGATGCGGCGGTTTTCATTTATGTATTACTTATTTATGTAAAATTCGACCAGCCTCTCTAACTGCTATTATCTCTAGTCTAATCTAAAATTTTATTTAAAAGTCTAATACCTTATAGACTAATCTAAAATTTTTTTTAAAAGTCTGAGATTTTGTAATTATTGCAGGTAATAAATGTTTTAGATGATTTTTGCTGGCGCTAAAAAAATTATGGAAAAACCATAAAAAAAAAATTGTTTAAAATTAATCAGAATTTATTTTTACGTATAATAAGTACAAAATAACAGCGAGTAAGCATTAAATTTTTTTACAATAATTAATTTACAATTTTTATTAATTTTTTTTTTCGTTTTCTTTTTGAATTGGAAGAACTTCAAATTTTCCTCTAATTTCTATTCAGATATTTTCCACTATTGTTTTTATGTACTCGTATACTTACTCTGTCATTATTAGTTTTACATTTTTTGTCATTCTTCAAATTTACAATATATACATATACACTGAAATTTCTGAACAGAAGCATGCCAGTTTGCGTAAATCCATTCTTGAAAAATGCAATTCGCCTAATGCTATTTTAACAAAAAAGACTTAAGTATAGTTATGGTTGAAATATGTATATATAAAAAAAAATTAGTTAGGGGGGATTTTAAAGTTTGTTACAAAATCAGGGTTAGAAGCTTTTTCCAAAATATAATATATAATATTTCCAAAGTATATGTTCGTCAAATATTTTTTTTACGAAGTGCCTTCTAATGCCACTTGTAAAATTGTATATAATTTTTCTTTTGCAAAAATATATTAGGCACAATTATGGCATTTTTCAATTTAGTATTCGCACAAAATAGCACAAAAAAAAAAACTTTGAGAAAAATTGGATAATAATTAAAACGAAAACTTTAATTGATGTCTAAATGGAACTGAACTTTTAATATTAACACTTTATTGTTAATTTAAAATGTTCAATATAGGAGTAATTTCTATATTTTTAATTTCAATTTAATTTTTAATAGATCATAATCAGATCTATTAAAATGTTTTTTAAATTAATTATGTATATTTCCTATTTATTTACTTAAAAATTTTTATATTCTAATTGATTGCTTCTGATTTTAATTAAAAAAATTGAAAGAAAAAATTTATGTTTACGCAAATAAAACTTTAAAACGAAACAATAAATTAAAGGTCAAAGAATCTTGATTTAATCAAATTTTTTTTTTGTAAATAATATCTTAAATAATTACAGTAGAATCTTCGTAGTTAATTCAATTTCGAAAATAAAATCAGAATATTACTACTATACTTAATTTGGAGTTTAAGCGATCCAAAAATTACCTTAAATTTAGAAAAAATTCCGATTTAGTGCAAAAATTCAAGTTTCGAACGTAAGTATTATTGTATTTTTTTAGCTGACGATTTGTTACATTAGCTCTGCATTAGCATTCTATATATAGTTAATTTTTTAGATTTTTCTAAAAAAAACATTTAAGTAAGTTTTTATAAGCAAAAATTTAAAACTTTTATAAGGAAATTAAAAATTTGTATCAGTAAAATTGACTAAAATGCTAATTTTTTAAACTTCTCAACAAAAATTTAAAAATTATTTAGTACTTATTAAGTTCATTTCGGTACTAATTAATTAAACATACTAATATAAAAGAATTATACGTAAAAAAAACAAACAGTAACTTACATAATAATATTATAAAATTCATCTTTTAGAACTTATATTTTACCAATAGTTTATTACTTTATATTGTTTCCTCATTTTCAAACCTCATTATCAAATTCAACAATGTATCTACCAATCATAATTAATAAAAATATGTATATATATCAACCGTAAATACTATATATATATACATTGGTAATAACTACCAATGTTAATCTAAAAAAAAAAAAACATTATTTAGGCAAAAAAAATATTAATGCAATTCATTTCATGTAATACGAGTATAAATAATAATCCAGTAAAATTTCCTTCAGTGACCTTAACAAGAAATCAAATAAAAAACTCAACTCAAATCAACTCAACATACTTAAATAAAAACTTTTAACATTTTAAAAAAATTTTGATTACACCTGCAGACCTATACATGAACTCTAATAGCCTCTCCTTATAAATATTAAGAAAAAAATTAAGAAACTATAAATAAAGGTTAAAAACATTGTCAGCTTTTCTTTTTTATTTTCTCTAAACTTAATCTTTGCTCTATTCAGCGAAAAAAAAAAAAAAAAATTGTTGTGGTTAAAATAACAAACAAAAAACAAAATCGCATAAAACATCAGGAAATTGAACAGTAAACAATAAAATTAAGACTAGAACAATGATAAGATTACCACAAGAAAATGTCAAAAGTTAACACTTAACATTTTTACAATATTAAATAAGTACAATAACTTGCAAAAGTATAGCTCCTTTTTCTTTTTCTTCTTTAAAGAAATTTAAAAATAATAGCTAGTTAAATTGGTAACCACATTTCATAAATGTGGACAGGAAATTACACAGTCTTTCCTGTTCAGGCGTGACTGTAAATGTCGTAAGGGGGAATAAATCTTCGATTCGAACCCACACACCCTCGGTATTTACAGCGTATTTTATACGCTCTTATCCACTAGGTCACCGATGCCTCATTTCTAACTTTTTACCACAATAGATTTAATTTCATTGGTTGATGGATGCATTTAACGAAAATAAATGAAACACTGGAAAGTAAAACACTTGAACCCACCATTGATAGAATGCAATATTAAGTAAACTTAGTGTACATTGTTATATTGAGCTGATTTAAAGAAAATTGAGTTGTAGTTGCCCTTTAAAGGATATGTTATTCATTAAATAAGTTCAATTCAATTCATTTATATGTACATACATCATACGACTATCCTATTTCATTTGATTTTAAAACCTTATAATTCGTATCAAAAAAAAAAAAAAAATAAAAATTAAGAACGTTTAAAGAATGTGAAGCCTATACATATACATCTTCAGAATTGAGTATATAAAGCTTTTCAAAACTTAAAATAAAGTCATGATTCACTTTATATAACTACAACTTTTGCAAATCACTGTAGATAAAATGAATCTAAAAGAAAAATAAAAGGTTATGTAGAGAGAATTGTCGCGAAATGAATAACTTTAGTTTTATATAAGTATACATAAATATATACTACTTACATTCAATGTATATATTTATATATAGTTATACATAAATATGAAAATGCTCAAAGGTTAAATTGAAATGTTTGACTTTTATGTTAGCGCTTAACTGTTTTTTTTTCTTTTTAAACTTTATTGCTTTTCTTATTGAATTAAAAAACGGATTTGTTGAAAAAAAAAAAGTATATATGTTTTAAAGACAGTTGATTTAACTTATTCATATTTTTTTTTTTTTTTTAATATTTTATATGATGACTTCTAGATGACTGACTTGGAGATGTCATTTAACTAAAAACAAATAATAAAAACAAAAGACTGCATTCATATACAATTTACTATAACTCACAACATTGACACAATTTATTATTCAACTACTTACAATTAGTTTTTCTGAAATTTTATACTAGGAAAAGACTAAATTTTTTTATAAATAATCTAATATAATAAATTTGAAAAATAATTTTAAACATTTGGCATAACATGAACCAAGGCAATTTCAATAAATTTTACTAAAACTTTCTTTTGTTTACCGTCTAATCACCTACACAGATATAACATCTCTTTGGTTTATACTCTGATGAAACGATGAAATACAAAAACAATTATTATCGTACCACACATTAAGAACAGTTGAACAAACTTGTGTTTAATGGATCTTGCAGATTATAGTAAGGCATATCGTTATCGTTAGGCATAGGGCATCCACTAAGTCATTTATTATTCATATTAGACTAAGCTTCAGTTTCTGGAATCAATAATTTTATGAAACCGTTAAATACTCGGCTGTAGCAGTAAAAGATTATAGTTAATAAAAAATCTCATCAATGGTCGTCGTTGTAAGTTCCGCTCTCAAAAATATAATATACTTATACTAATAATTACTAAGCATATTTTTCTATAACTCTAAAAACTTAGTTTGCATTAGAAATTATTGTCTTGGATCGGAAATTTTAGAATTTAAAGAAAATTTTTAAATGTAAACTAGGAAATAAATAAATATTCGAAATTCAAAGAACTCAGGAGTCAGGAATTCCAACAACATTCTCTCATGAGCTAAGTATGTACAAAGTCTACAAAAGAGCGAAGAAACAAACACAATACACTTAAACATATAATTGTGTGTGAAACTAAAGACGAAACAGTAAGTATGTCAGTACACATTTTTTATAGTTTTTTTATTATCTTCTAAAATTTTAATTTATTAAAACAAAACCTACGTTTAATAATTAAAAAGAAACAAGTATATATATATGTATTTAAATTCATTCGTATATTAAGTATACAAATTAACTGCCATTAAATAATTAATAATAAATCATTTTATTTATTTTTTTTTTTTTTTTAGACCTAAAAATAAATTATCTATTTTTAAACAAAATGTTTTAACATCAATTAAATATTGTGTTAAATTTCAAAGTTAACATCAATAAAAAAAAATAAAACAATTAAGTAAAGCTTTTTAGATTTAGATCTAAATTAATAAAAAAAAAAAAAAAAATAAAAACAATAAAACCAAACTTCACAGCCATTTTAAATCCAGTTTAACAAAAAAAAAAATTTATATACATACATATATACATACATAAGTAGTTTTAATAAAATAAAAATCAATGAATCACAAATTTCAATAATCTTATATTCCAATAAAAGAAAAATATCTGTCATAAATCTTATCAAAAAAAAAAAAAAAAAAAAAAAACTTGAAATGACAATGAACTTAAGTAATTCAATGTTATACAGAAAGTCTATTAATAAAGTAATTAACTTAATGATAGTTATTTGAAAGAAATAAACTTAATATATACAAGTTCACAAAGTTATCGTCATTAAATGTGACCGGATTTTGATTAGAAAAGATTAATATCAATATTGTCCTGCATAAATACTTTTTAAGGTTAAGTACTTGAAAATTAAAAAAAAAAAAAAAAATATTTACTTATTTATGACTTATTTGTAAGAATAACGGTTTATTGCAAATATTTTATAGTCTAACCCTTTTTATAAATAAAAAAAAGGCCAATTATTTCTACAAATGCAAAAGAATTTTTTAATTAAGTAGATTAGTGCCCAGTAGTAATGGCGCTAAAAACTACGAATCGGTTTTATTTTCATTTCGACAAACGAAAAAGAATATCGAGAAAAAACAGAAATTTACCGTTTTGAAACTGAAGTTAAAAAAGAGACAAAGGTCGAACTTTATTTTTAGTATAAAAAAAAATATTTGTTTGGAATTCAACATAATGCAATACCCAATGACACATTGTTTTAATAATTATCTTCATTAATTCAAGATTTGATAAAACTATTATACTTGGCTATCATCTCCAAACTCTTATTAATCAAATTATTGAAACTGTGATGATGTAAAATCTCTCTCCTAATTATTTTCTTTGCATACATATTTTTTCAGAAAGATTATCAAAGAAATGCTTTGGCTTTATTATAATTTGGTTTACTTACTTAAAACTTTCTATAAAGAGTATATTAAGTATATAGTCAATCCGAAGTCAGATAATATGTAATTTTAATATCTGCCGAAAAATAAAAAAGAATATCATAAAGGCGCACCAAGTACACCGTACCCTAACTGAATCTAACTAAGATAATTTTTAATTCATTGCTAGACAGACTAAAATTTTATACTGAATCTTATCTTAAAAAAATACTAAGAAATCTAACAAATATTATTCTTTTTTCAAAAACTCACTAAAATCGGTGACGACAACTTTTTGGGTCAGATAAAATTGTGTTTAAATACAAACACACGCACACATATATTTACATAAATAATCTAAAACAAGAATCATATTTAAATCTTAGAATTTAATCTTTACGTTTCAAGTATAAAGTGAACTGAATAAAAATCTGACATAAAAAGTTGAAAGAAAAAAAAAATTTTTTTTTTTATTGAGATTAAAAAAAAAAAAAAAGAATCAAATCAAAATATTTTTTTTAAATGAAAATACAACAATTTTAAGATTATGATGATGGAATAAACATAAATACCATAACAAAATATACAAGTAAAAGGTTATCGTTCCTAAGGTTAAAATGTCGCTAGACCTATGATATTTTACTCTGTTACTCTCTTGTTATGTTTTAATTTTTTTGTTTTCTTTTTTTTTTTATATAATAAGACGCGTTTCTTTTCTTAATCTCTTTAGATTTTGTTTATTTTTTTTTTTTTTAGTAGTTAATTTTCCGCGGAACGATTTTTAATAATAAAAATATTTTTTCGTAAATTATTTTAGGTTTTATTTTTATAAAATTAAAAACCTTCAAAAAACATAAAAATTTACTAACCAAAAAAAAAAATTTTTTAAATATAATTATGTGTATATATATATATTATATAAACTCAATCATATATATTATATATAGTAAATTTATCATTTAATGTACTCAAATTAATTTTAATATTAAGTAATTTCGTAATTATTTTGCTAACTATTAATGGAGAACTTAAGCACTTAACATTAAAATACATCTAAGACACAAACCTATTTATCATTATAACAATACATTTATTACTGTTTAATACTATTTGCCTTCTTATTAATTAAAATTGTTGTTTTTTTTTGTACTTTTAAACTCATATCTAATAGATTGTTTTTCTAATACTATTATATTGATTTAAAAATTAAGTTTAAGTAATTTGAAAGTTTTTATTTATGAGTCGAACGTTTTCTTTCGCATTTGAATTATTTAAATATTATAACTGTCACAATATGGTTTAATAATGAATATTGATATTCAAAACAAAAATATTCAATAAAGTTGATAGATTAATAAGCTGAAATCGAAAATGTCATTTGCGAATCAGTTGCTCTTGCAGTATAATTTTAAACGCAGACAACCACAACCTATAATAAAGTAATGGCTGATTCTGCACGATGCGTGGTTTTGCATGATGCGTGGTTGCTTTGGCATCCCTATTTCGGCTATACTTAGTTCTGTTTATAAGAATTTTATTTTCATTTTAAATAAAAAATAGTTGCTATAAAAATGACGGCACACAGAACTATGTATAAGTAAAGAAATATTGAATTTTATATTATTTTGTTTAAGACAAAAAAAAAAAAACCAAAAACCCAATTTCCAATACTACTTCCATTAATTGGCATTTTTTAGTCATTCGAATTAGACTGTTAATATTAAAATAAACTTAAACTACGATAACTAACAAAACTGAGTAGCAAAATATGAGTGACAGTCATAATAAGCAATTAAATTTAAATTTAAACGACATTAAAACTTTTTACCAAAACATTTTTAAATAGTTAATTACTATCTGATTGATTTTTCAAAAAAAAGTTAAAGAAGTAACTTCAATTTTTCTGCCAAAATTAAATTGGCTTTTAAAATAGAAAACGTTCGTTCCATTCGTTTGTCAATATCTTTATTTAATAGACATATAAGAAAGCATGCTAAGTATAGGGTTTTCCAATTTGAGTGATATGATTTCTAAGTGACGTTTCGGCTTTTTGTAGTATGTCATGATCTGTCATTTTTTTTGCATTGTAAGTATTCAGTAATGTTTACATTTTCATTATGGAGAGATATACGCAAGAACAACGTTTACAAAGTTGCCTTGGAACAACTTGAAAATGATAACGATTTTTTTAAGAAAATCATATTCTCCGATGAGGCTCACTTTCATCTGAGTGGTGCGATAAATAAACAAAACTGTCGATTCTGGTGCGAAGAAAATCCACAAATTATTTATGAACAACCAGTACTTACATTCATCTAAAATCTAAATTGACAGTTTGGTGTGGTTTTTGGTCTGGTGGAATCATTGATCCGTCCTTCTTTCGAAATGAAGCTGGTAACACCGTTACTGTCAATGGAGAGCGGTATAAATCGATGATAACCAACTTTTTATGGCCGAAATTGGAAGAAGTTGATCTTGACAACATCTAGTTCTAACAAGACAGGGCTACGTGCCATACAGCACATGCAACAACCGAATTATTGCGAGAAAAGTTTGGAGATTCGATTATTTCAAGAAATTGTGACATTGAATGGCCTCCAAGAAGTTGTGATTTAACACCATTAGACTATTTCTTGTGGGGTTATTTGAAGTCATTGGTCTTTAGCAATAAACCAGACTCTCTTCAAGCTTTAGAAGTCAATATTGAACTTGCTATTCACGACATACGACTTGATTTAGTGGAAATGCTCAAAAATTGAGTTCGTCGAATTCGTTCCTGCAAAAGAAGCCGTGAAGGTCATTTGAATGACTTAATTGTATCGATTGTACTTCACATTAAATAAAAAACATTTGAATTTCCTTAACAATTATTTAGTTTTTTTTTTTAGAAGAAATAATATCATTCAAATTGGAAAACCCTTTATTTTGATTGTTGCAAAAATAATAGTTAGATACCAATTGTTCTAAGAAATTTCAGAAGTCCTTTAAATAAATTAATCAAACACAATGCTAATTAAAAACTTAATGGTAACTCAATACTTATAAATGTTTGGTTTTTTTTTTTAGATTTTCTTTTTTAATAAACTTAGTAAAATTATCCATACTTAATCACAAAATTGTACTAAATCAATAAACTATTAAATATTCATATTTTGCATATTTTTTAGGATAAATATCTATAAAATTAAATTGTACAACAACCAAATGAAATTCCAATAATTTTATGCTCAATTTTTGAAATACTAAACAAAAAAATCAAACAATTGTTAAAAAAATTAGACCTGCTACAATTCTGCCCTTAATATAATTTTTGACAGAAAGAGAAAACATATACTTTTTAACTAAAATGGTCAAACGAATTAAACTGAACCAAACATTATCATTTAAAATTTAAATGTAACTTTACGAATATTTAAGTGAGAAAAATGTTTGACAACAAGCATTTAACTTTAATAATAATAACCCTTTAATTGACACTGGCCTTTCATTCGACCCACTGCGTCATACAGATTTTCTTTTGATTTAGATCAATAATAAAATTTTTTCTTAAGTATAATATTTACTTAATTAGTATATGTAACATAATTATATAAAAAATAAGTACTCGTATAAGAATAGGTATACATTTAAATCCAATGATTTAATATTATTATCGGTGTAATACTATATAAAAATAGTTATAATAAAATAATTATTGTATAAGATAATAGATGTCGTACTTACTAATAAAAAATTTTTTTTTTTTCATAGTCTTGTACAACAGAGACGAATAATCAATGATTTAGTGAAAGTATAATAATTTTAGAAATTAAAGTTTAGTCAAATATGAATAATAAATAACTTACTTAATGTCATATGATACTTAATAGGTATGGAAAAAATAATTAGTTTTAAATAATAACTTTTAAAAATTATTAGAATAATTTTCAATTTAGTAGAAATAAAAAAATACATAAAAAGACAAATATACTCATAAGTAGTATATATGTATATATATATATTAGGGAAACCTCTTTTAAAATTTTATGGATTAGACCTAATTTTTTAAAAATAACAATAGCTGACATTAAATATTACACAACAGATTAATTCTTATAAAAGAATTAAAAGTCAAAAAAAAAAAAAAAATTAATTCATTTTATTTACCCATCATTAAAAAAAATCAGGATTTCTTTTTTTTTTTTATTCAGACAAAACAACAACAAATCTTAGAAATTATTCACTTTATTGAAAAGCTTCTTATTTTACACAATATTTTATTAAAACAAAAAGATATTAATTTTGTTTGACTTTAAACCTATTAAATAATATAATAAACACAATCGATCATTATTATAATGATCTGATGATACAACTGTGAAGAACTCCAAAAAAAAAAAAAAAAAAAAAAAAAAAAAAAAAAAAAAAAAAAAATAAAAATCTAAGACTGAATAAAGCATTAGAATTTTATGAACTTAAAATAGAATAAAACAATAACAAAAAAAAAAAAAAATCATCTACCGAAAAGAATTTTGAACTTTCGACCTTCAATAAATCTTTTTTTTTTTTTTTTTGTTTTTTTTATTTTATTATTTTCTTTTCTTTTTTAGCTTTTGAAAAACTTTTCAAGTCTAATTTAATTTTCAAATAATGATGTCGAAATATATGTATATATACATAATATACATATGAATGTAGTTTATTTATACATACACATATTAAGTATATAAAAAAATATTCGTTATTTCTATTTTTGCTTAAATATTTTTGAATTCTTTTTCATTTTTTCATTATTAATTTTTATGATTATTATGATTAATTTTTTTTGTTTTTTTATATTCAGATTTAGCGCTTTGAAGTTATTTTTATATTATATTAAAAAAAAAAAATAAAAATAAAAAAAAAACACAAATGTTTCCAGTTTTAGCGAAATCATTTTTCTAATGGCGTTGTTTTATATTAAATGAATAAAAATAATGACTCAAACAAGATATTTAATCAGTGCTACCACACTTTTTTTTATAAGTTTTCTTAAAGCCAGTATTAAATTAACTCTCAACTTAATTTTGATGTTTTTTTTTTTTTTGTTTAATATAAATGTAATAAATCATATTATGATTAAATAAAATATAAAATCGTGTCGTAAAAGTTTACGTCATTGCGTTAATTTTTAAATAACTACTACAATTAACTAATATCGATTTGACATAATGCAGACTTCAGAGAAGGTATTGTGAAATTTATGATAAAATTAGTTTTTTAAGTCGTCATAGGTTATTTGCCCACCTATATTCGTATATATAACATAAATACAATACAGATCAATAATTTATCAGTAAAAATAAAAGTAAACGGTAATTTGAAATGAAAATTCATACAAGAATAAAAATACTACAAGGGCTACACAAATACTCTCATTCTTAATTGCAGAACAAAATTTTTTGCAGTAGTCGCAAAATGTCGCAAACTGTAAAAATAGAGAGTAGTCCATGTCACAGAATTATGTTAACATTTTTTATTTATTTTAATTGCATTTTCTTTTCTTTTTCTGTTATGTTAATGATTTGTATCGAATAACAGGCGTTTTCAATTATACAATTATGTATATACATATATGTATCCTTTACACATTATTTCGCAGCTTTAAAAATTATATAGGCTTTTACTTGAATCGATTACAGGATTTATAATTGAAATCGATTACACGAATTTTAAATTATTACGGTAAATTAAAGAATTCTTAAACACAATTATTTATTAAAAAAAATAACTACTTACTTGTGACTTAAAAGTGATTTTATGTTTGCGTTTTAATTGTATTTTTTTCTACGAGCTCACAAACACAATTTAAAATTTTGCAAAAAAAAATTTTTTTTTTTTTTAGTACATTTCTCTACCACATAGATGTAACAAAGATCGTTTTCAGGCGTGGCTGTACATGTCGTAAGGGGGAATTACTCTTACAACGTATGTGGGATACGAACCCATACTCTCCCTCGGTGTTAAAAGCGTATTTTATACGCTTTTAACCACTAGGCAACCGAGGACCCTTGCAAAATTTTTTAAAAATTAATTATAAAAAAGTGATAGCTACTTGGTTAATTTTAACAAATGCCTATAAAAGAAAATTTTCTTTTCTCTATATATGTATATACATTTTCTGTTAATTTTCTTATCATTTGTAAGTATAAGTTACTTATATATTTCCATTTAAAATTAGTCTAATAATATATGCAATAAAAAATCGTCCTTCGAAATTCTAAAAATAGAAAAAAAAAAATAATGAACAGTGCAGAAGACGTTTTAATTATAAGATTCTGGAAAATCAAAGTGTAGGATTTAGTTGAATATTATTATTTTGTGAATTTTAAAGAATTTTTTTTAGGATTTCATTCAAAAATAAAAATAACAGAAACGTCATAAAAATTCTTTTATTTTCGGTATAATATACAATTCCATATAAATTCCCACTTGATTGTATTGTTAAGTTTTAATTTTTCTTTTTTTTTATACAACATCTTTAAGAAAAGTTCCATCATACCTTATAATATTTTTTCTTTTTGAAATATTTTTACAACTAAATATAACTTTTCAATAAAGAAAAAAAAAAAAAAAAAAAAAAGAATTTAGTTGCGTGTGAAATTGAATATTATTTGACGAGATTTAAGATTTTCAATGTAAATGAAGAAAATGAAAGAAAATGGCAAGAAAAAAATTCATTAGATTTAATATACAGGATATAAATATACGTGTATAAACCTTTTTTAGGCAAAGTATTTAAGCGTGTGAAATAAAATAAGTAAATTTTTTTTTTTTTTTTTTGTACAATTGAATATGCCGGAACTGACACAGTTTTTTTTTTTTTTGCCATTAGAAATTGGAATTTTTCATTCATTAATTTTTTAATTGAATTTTTTCTTTGAGTTGTTCTTTAATGAAAATATTTTGTAATTGTTAAGTAGTTATATGGTTTTAAAATTATATTCAATTTAGGTAATAGCATAAAAATTTAGGATATTTATGGGTTAATCATGAACATCTAACTGAAAGATTTGATATTTTAGAAAAAAAAAAAAGAATTTTTGGTTATAATTAATATTTATTAATTTAACATAAGTTTTAACATTTTTGGTTTTTTTTTTAGCCTAATAGCTGTAGTTGTTGTAAAGTATCGTAGATTACATTGGATAATGAATATCGAAAATGTGAAATAGTGAAAGAAATTAAAAAATTTACTTTATTTATTTCAATTATGGGAATAACTAAATATTGGATAAATTTTATGTATTATTATTTATGTCAATTATTATTTATCAATATTGTCACTTCTTGTAAACATTACATAGTACTTATTTAGATACATTAATAAAGTTTTCTTTTATTTATTTTTTTTTTGATTATTTCTATGGAATAAATACATTTTTTTTTCTTCCCACTGATTCTAATCTGGTTTAGTAGAGCTTTGTTGGGTTTAGTAGTTTTTAAACGTTTTTAAACGTCAAACACAGAACTAAGAGAATTAAAAAGAATCAACATTGTTGTAATAGAAACCTTTTTCTGTACTTTAAAATTACTTTAATTTAAAAACTTTTATTTTAATAAGAAAACTTTAATTCACAACTTTCATTTCTAATAATTTATTTGTTTACTAACAATAAAACAAATTGTAAAACTAAAAAACATTTTTAAAATGTATTTCAAAAGAAGTTTTGAAAATTTTAACACAAAAAAATTCTGAGAACAATTTTTTGACTTATAAAAACATAAAACGGTAATTAGATTTCAATGTTTTCTATTTGTTTATGTAATGCCTTTTCTTTACACTTTTTGACAGACAATCAAGTGTCAGATGCGACGTACTTAGTCCGAAGTTTTCAAATAAAAGCAAAAGTGTCATAAACCAATGTTTAGTGAGAAGTGCAGTAAATTTATATTAAAAATTAACATACAAAAAACGAATAGATATTAAAAAATAAATAAGTATTCTTTAAATTTTTAAAGATTCGTTTTTAATTCATAATCCAAAAATTGTAATAAGAAAATAAAGGAAAAATTTTTAACACATTTTTTTTCCTTTTTTTGTAAAATTTTCCTCATATTCTGTTTTATTTTATTTTTTTACAAAATATCATAAAAATTAAAAATATACTTATTTTTGAAAAATAAAATATGTATGAAAGTATATATATATATATATATATATTTTTATAATAAATTTTTAAAGTGTTTCCTTTCTCCCTCCTATATAGAATATAATTACTTGAATGTCTCAACATTGTTTTAAAAGAATCAAATACTTCTGTATATATAAAAATAAAATTTTTTGCATTCATATTTACTTTGAATTCTTAAAAAAGCACATTTAATTCTATACAATTTTTTCCGGTCATATAAGATAACCTAACCTACAAGGTTATAACTTTAAATAAAAAGACCCTCTTATTTTTTAAAAGACAAAAATAATTTTTAGAATTCAACCCAGGAACAAAACAGAAACACAAAAAAAAAAAAAACAAAAAAGGAATTGAAAGACAACAGAAGAAAAAAACAAAAGTGTAAAAAAAAAAAAATTGTGAAAAAAAGAAAATCTTCCTACAACAAGAAAAACAACACTTGACCCAATGAATTTCTTATTTTCTGTATTCATTTGATGAGTTTTCCTTTATACACTCCTATAACAAAAGAAATAGAATATAGAAATATCTCATCATAACAAAAAACTTTTTTATAGCCACAAAATAACAAAAATAAAAGAACAATTTGAAGAATCCTTTTTTTTTTTGTTTTCTTTATAAGTAATTCTTTAGAAATAATCAGAAAAAAGAAGAATAGTTTTTTTTTTCTGTATAAAAGCAAAGTGATGTTCTAACAATTGTATATTTATAAAAACAGACATAAACATATTCACACTTACACTAATTTTGTGTAAAACTTTTTGTTCTCTTATTTCTAACGAGTTTAAAACACTAAGAAATACGAAAAAACAAAACACAGAAGTTTAGGTGGGTCAGTTTTCATCATCATCTTCATTATAATTATCATATAACGATATAATCCTTATTAGAGACTCACAAATTTATAAAGAAGAAAATGTGAATTGAAGAAACGTTGAAATTATACGAATATAAATTCAATTTTACCGTTTTCAACTTGTTTTGTTCACTACTGGATATCGGGATACATTACTTGGACACATAATATTTACTCATTTTTACGAAGGAAGCCAATAGAATTCCAAACGAAACGGTTAAATTAAATATTTATTAATTAAAAATAAAATTTTAAGAAAAACTTAAGAAACCATACTGAAGAATTGCCGCTCGATTCAAATACTAAAAAGGTTAACCAGTAGAGATATTTGAATGCTTTGCCAGTAGTTAACACAAGAGGGCACGCTACTTAATAAGTATATTAATTTTATATAAGTTGTATTATTTGAATAAAGTGCTGCACAAAGTTTGATCAGGACATGCTTCGAGAACTGAAAGATCGATTCGACTGAATGATCTGCAACTTAAAAATTGCACGATTCATCAGATAAGTAAATGTCGGTTTATTTCAAAATATTATGTCTTACAATTTTTTAAAAACATCATTCATATTATCAGTTTTTTTCTATATACATATATAGAATGAATGTATGTGTATTGTGTACATACATATAAAAAAAAAAATAAAAACTTTTTGTCTCTTTTAAATATTTTTTTTTTTTATTATGTATTTCGTTAAAAGTAAAAAGAAAAACAAATCTTATAAGAAATACAAATGAGAAGGGTAAATTTTATAGGGTGTTATTTAATAAAAAAAAAAAAAAAAAACAAAAAAAAAAGTTTCCCGTCTATTTCATTTTTTTTAAAGAATAATTCTTTAATTTTCTTTTTTGTTTCTAGGAATAACCATAGAAGGCGACAAACTTTTTTTCATTTTTATTTCAAAAACAAAAAAAAAAAAAAAAAAAAAAAAAAAAAGTAAGGCAATAAAAAATAACGAACAAACTTTATTTTGAGTTATGAAGAAAAAGTTTTTTATTTTTGTTGGTTATTTTTTTTTTTTTTCTTTTTTTGTGTTCTGAAACAATTAAACTTTGTAAAGAAAAAAAAAAAACAAAAAAGGGAGAGAAAAAAGTTTCAATGGAAATGTCATACAAATTTAGAAATCAAACTTTATCCTAAAGTTGAAAGAAAAATAGGAAAAGTTTTTTGTTTTTCTTTCTTTGTTGTTGTTTTTCACAATATCCATTGCCGTCTTGAATATTAATTTTGTTTTTGTTTTTCTTTTATTATTTTAAAATTTAAATTATGTTTTAGTTTTTTTTTTTTTTTTTTTATATATAAGTAAATAAAACTTTAAAAATTTTTTTGTTACATTAAGAATTTTGTTAGCTAAGTAACTAAGTAATTAAATTTTTAAAGTGAAACTCATTATTTAGTTATTTTTGGGTAAAAATTTAAATTGAAAAAAATCTTTAACTTCAATTAAGTAATATACATATATATATATATATATATATATATATATACATAACAACTGTTCGACTTATGTGTTATCAAATTTAAGGATATTATAAACATATACATATAATTAAAGTTTACGTATATACTTACATATAATATCTTTTATAATAGCCTTTATATACTATATATTTTGTGAAAAATTTTTAACCAACTTTAAAATCTCGCCGAACTAATTATTTTTATGCATCATACATATATATTTTAAACAATAAATTATTTTTTTTAAGCAAAATAACTTTTTATTTTTTGTTTTTATTCTAAATAATTTATTTAATTCTATAAATAAATAAATTTAATAATTAAAATAAATAATTTTTCATCTACACAATTTTCGTATTATAAAAAAAAGAT
The DNA here is from genome assembly GCA_947095535.1 of Poecilobothrus nobilitatus. Classification (NCBI taxonomy): domain Eukaryota; kingdom Metazoa; phylum Arthropoda; class Insecta; order Diptera; family Dolichopodidae; genus Poecilobothrus; species Poecilobothrus nobilitatus. The sequence goes on along the minus strand of OX352773.1, from coordinate 13,247,094 downwards.
ATTTTCATTAACCTAAGCTCAATAAATTGGGATTTATCAATGAAATTTATAATCAATTCACCATTTACTTGCATAATAGAACTCAATTGATTGCAATAAATGAAACTACTAGTAAATTGAACGATTGACAGTTTTTAAATACTTGAATTTGAATTGACTTTAAATTGAACTGGAAAATATCACATTTCACATAGTCTTATAATAACTAAAAGACAAAATACGGAAAACAAATTTTGTACTGTTTTATTTTGTGTTTAATGTAGATCATGAAGATAATGAAGATCAAATACATATCTAATTTTTCATCATGGGGCGATACCAGTGGCTGATTTGTGGTTGTGAGAATGTGGATCAGACTATTAGAAGTTCATGTATTAATTAACAAAAGCTTAAAAATAATTCATCAATTACCAATCTTAACATCAATTTTGCTTCTTTATAAAAATATTTTATCTCTCATAAATCTAATTGAATTCGAAACAATTCTTCTAACTAATATATAAAATTAAAAATAACTTTCTACTTCGCACAATAAATGCAGTACATTATCATAATACTTCGGCAAGCTCAAAATTTTTATATTACTTAATTTCTTTCGCACAAGTACCGGTCAAAATAATTTGATATACAGAGTGCTTTTTTTTATTCATTTATTTGCCCAATCACATAAAGAATGTAACTATTGAGAATATCATTAATTTTTGGATTAAAGTTAAGAAAATAAAAAATTAAAGCAACCAAATTAAAGAAAATTAAAATTATCCTTGCCCTTTGTAATCAAATTCCTGTTGCAGGCATCTTTAAATAAAATTTAAAACTTAAAATATTTAAATACAAAGAATTCACCATAAAAAAAAATTTAGAAATAAAAATAAAAATATTAAAATAATATTTTTTTAAATACTAAATTAATCAATAATTGAACATTTTTTAGAGTTTATTATTCATAATTATTCAAATACATGCTTGTATCGTTGCTGCATGTTTTTAATCAATTTAAAATATCTGCAACACCAATTTAAAAAAAAAAAAAACGTGTCATAAAATAAAACTTCTAATCATTTATTTTCAAAGATGGTAATCATTAAGTACTTACATATATGTATGTATGTTTAATTCAATTTTATATATAATTTTATTATATGAATGTGTTATTTTTGAACTTTTGAAAATCTCTAAGTACATACATACATTATATCCTAAACTAAAATACTTATTTTATAAAAAATTTAAAATATTGAATAATCCATTTTAGTGCATAATCAAAACAAAGTTAAATACAGTTAAAAAAAAAAAACCACAATTGAATCTCATTTACATTTTAAATTTTTGAAAAATAATTAAATAAAAAATAATTGGAAAGATATGATAAAATTATGTAGAATATTTTCAAAATACTGATTATTATTATAGAAACCTAAAATATATATATATATATTAATATTTATTTATTTTTTTAAATTTTAATAAAATGCGAATGATTTTTAATGCAAATGTAAATGATCAGAAAAATGTACATTACTTTTAAATCGACACTTTTATTTTTCGTTATAAGTAGATGGGAAAAAAGTTTTTGAGAAATAAGATCATTTAAGCTATGATCTTTTCTGTTGCTAAGTGTAATTATACAGAATATTCCATTAAACTCATCATTGGCAGTAATGTTGTGATTGTTTGTTATTGCCAGCCAATATAATATTCAATAATAACTGAAAAAAAGTAAATGTCTAAAAGATGTCGAGCGTATCAAATATCGTAACTACTTATATACAGCTTACAGAAAATAAGAAAAGCGATATCATGTATATGTTATAAAGAAAGACAACGTAAAGAATAGAGATTTTGGATTTTATACAAGTATTTTTATGTTGTTTGAGCAGCGCCAGTACATACGTTAGAATTGTACTCCATCTTAGATCGTATATATATATGCTTTAAAAATATTGTTCAGATCTCCAGCTTTATAGCGAAAGAGAAAATTTAGACATTTGGCAGCTTTTTTCGGTATATCAAATTTTTATCTTATTTCGCCGTATTTTCTTTTGCATATTTACATAGTATTTAACTACATGTCTAAAATATTTCAACTTGCAACTTGCATAATACCGTCTTGAAAATAAAATTGTATTCGCTTCCCCTTTGTATATAATGAATATAATTTCTATTTTTTTTTTTTTTCTTATTTCAAAGAACCATCCTATTACTCAACACCAAACTACATCAAAAAGCTAATATGGATGTAATTACAGATAAAATTTACAAAATACGAGATCTTCTCGTCATCCCACAGAAATATAAAATGCCATTGACAATTGTATCGTCAAAGGTAGTGAACATATTAACTATTCAATTTAATTTTTCTCCTTTTCCATCCAACTTTTCCTTTTTAGTTAATTTTTTTAGTTTCATTGAATTTTAAAAGTACTTACATACTTTAAATACCGCTTACTCTATAGTTAATACGGTTTTTTTATTTTAATCTTTATAATCGATTATAGATGTTCTATTTTCATAATAAAAATTGGTATCTTATGAAATAACCCATTTTAATTGATCGATCATAGTACCATAATGGACATTAAATTAAACTATTCTTTTTATAAATTAAAGACTAATTTCTTTTAAAAACAAATTCTTAAATATATAATAAAACTAATCATAGATCCTATAAGCACCCACCCTGATGAATGATCAAATGAATTTACAAAAAAATTGAGTTTAATTTAAAACAGTTTTCTTTACCAGTTAAATATACATACAATTATATACATACTTATTTAAATTTATTTATTTTAAAAATTCTTCCAATTTTCCTCTTTTCTTTCTTTTTTTTTTAATTTGTTTTGGAATACAAAATTTTATATTTTAAATTACATATTTGTTTCACATTGCGGATAAAAGAAAATTGTGGATGTTTCATGGGAAAACAAAAATATGATAACACAAAAGCTACAAAAATGGTATTCATATTATATTATAGTACATGCTACATATATACAAGTTCGCATTAAAGGAAAAGTCTTGTTTTAGATGCCATGGCGATTCTTTTTATTTTTAGTTTGTGTGCTACGTACAACAGAACAGAATAAAAGGAATCCTTAATATAAAATATAAGCACTATAGTATATATATATATATTGATATATATGAATTATTATTAGTTACATATACTATGCACATAATATATAAATATATATTTTTAAATATGTATATATATACTTATGTTTGTATGCATAATTTTATTTTTATATACATATATATATTATAAAAAATTAATATTAGTTCTGTATACTCTAAACTTATATAAAATATTGTGCAACAAAATGTGCATCTATGCACTTAAAAAATCACTTTTTTTTTTGTTATGAAACGTCAAACCATACACAGTTATAATAAATATATGTGTACATTTATACTGTTTTATATCGATATATAATAATCGTATGTAACTACTATATTTATTGTTTGTAATTATTCTTATATACATATTTGTATACACAGATGTTTATATTATATATACTTATGTATGATGCTTATATTATATATATACTTATGTATGATGTTTATATTATATATACTTATGTATATATATATACGTATATAAACATTTTTTTATACGTAGGGATACCTTTTTAATCCCTCGTCAAAATATAAGAAAAAATGATTTTATTCTTTTTCAAGGATTAAATTTAATGTTGCATTTGCATTCATACGATGGATACAAGCCAAATCAAAATTTACAATAACAGACACAAAATGAAAAACAAAAAATTGTCGGATAAAGACAGGAATGGAGCAAAATTTTAATAGTAATTTATTAGTTTTATATTTTTAAGCCTGAAAAAAAAAAAAACGAAAAAGAGAAATCATAGTCATACATTTCAAAAAATGTCAGATTAAAAAAAAAATTTTCTTTTGTTTACAGAAAACTTAAAATATTTAATTAAAAAAAAAAAATTTCTAAAATAATCATAGCCTGTCATTTTTTATATTAATTTTTTTTTTTTTTTTGTAATACAGTCAGATTTTTATCCAAAACAATTTTTAATATTTTTGATTATTAAATGGAAAACAGTTTTCTTTATAACCCCCAAAATAGTCTGTGTTCTTTCGAAAACTTTAAACCACATCTAAATACATATATAATATATATATATTATTTTATCATTTAAATATATATATATAAGATATATATATAAATATTACACCAAAACTTTGGCACCAAATTTGGTTTTAATATTTATTTTAAAAGCAAATAAATTGAAATAAAAAATAATTTTAAATAATAGTTATATATAACACGATTATAACTGTATACTTAATACATATTATGTTGTTATGTATGTATTTAAATTTAAAAATGTTGCCAGCTATAAAAAATATTTTTCAATTATTTTTACAAAATTATAATTTAGTTGCCAATTTAATTTTTTTTTTTTTATTAACTTATTTTTGTAACTTTTTCAGTTTCCAAATCTTTTATATAAATATACTTATATATATATAAATATTTACTATTTACCATGAGTGCAATATGTTTTTGAACAGTAACAAAAAAAAAGAAATCATATATATGTAACATTTTAAAACTCTCCACAATTTTGTTATGAAAATTTAATAGCCAAAATAAAAATATATAAAAATATTTTAAATTGAAAAATTAATTCAAAATTATTCAGTATAACTTAATATTAACCTTATATTTAATAATAATAAAAATAATAATTTTTTTTCTCATTTCAAAATTTATTATTTCAAAATACTGGGATAACATTGATGGCCTTTTTTGAATACTTATCCTATCTATCTATATAATTCTTTAATTATTAATTTGTGTGGTTTTCAATTGGCAAAAAGGGTAAATCTAGAGTAAGAAAAGTTACTCTAGAGTGAATCTATGTTCGATTGGCACAAACACGGGTAAATATTTTTTTTTTTTTTTTGTAGAGTAAATGTAGATTTTTTCTCAGATTTACTCTTTTTTTCTATATATGTGTTCGACATTTGTCAGTTTTATTAAAATATCAAAACAAATATACAAAAAAAATATTAAAAAGTCAAACATTTTAAATATCAAATGAAAATATTAAACGTCAAACTTTATTTCTATATTCACCAATACAAACAAGAAAAGCGTAACTTTCGTATTATTTTCGATTGGAACAAAAAACCACCCTGAATCTGCAAAAACCAATCGAAAAAGACATTATAGTACAAAATAGAAAGTACATACTACCCATTTTTTATTTACTTTGTATAGGGTCCTACTGTTAAAAAGAATTACAATCAAATAAAAGATAAAGTTTGTTTTAACAATTTTTGACAGTTATTTGCATTGACTTTTTGACAATTACTTGCATCAATATAGAAGTTTATTGTAGGGGCCTCGGTGGCCTAGTGGGTAAGAGCGTATAAAATACGCTGCGAACAGTGAGGAAGTGTGAGTTCGAATCCCATACACGTCGTAAGAGTAATTCCCCCTTACGACATATACAGCCACGCCTAAACAGGAAAGAAATTTTAAACCAAAACACATATTATGTGTACTTAAGTAATGGTGAAAAAAGAAGTATATATTAGTTATATTAAATTTATTAGAAAATAAATATGCATTAGTACATAATTATATACATTAGATAGTATATAAATATGTGTAAAAATATAAAACCAATTGCTTTGACAAATGATTGTTTCCACACGGTGTTTCTCGAATCCAATTTTTATGTATACGTTTCCAGTTCTGAATCCAAAATTTTATGGGATGATATACATATAAAAATTAAAATATAAATTTACATATTTCGATAAGATCCGTGTGGAAGTAAATAGTAGTTAAGAATTCGATTCACGAAGACCCGTATGGAAAAGCCAATGAAACAAAATCAAAACATTTCAATATACTTTGGAAGTTATTAAATATTTATATTATAATTTCTGTTCAAATAAAAACTGCACATATAAAATAAAAATCACATTTTATTCCTGTTTTTTTAGTTATTTTTAATATGAAAGAGCTTGAAATGTTCTGAAGTAATAAATAAAAACTCCATTGCTTTTTTATTTTTTGGCTAAATCAGGACATTATAAATTGTATATATATTTAAATTGCAATGGGACAGTGTTGAAATCGTTAGTCTTTCAATTGAAAGAAGTTTAGTTCAAACTCTGATCAAATTGTATACAAATGAATACGTAATATAAGTATAATTTTATAAAATAATAATAGTCCTCCTCGTAACATGTCTAACACTAATAGACTAACAAATGAAAAATTCTTAAAATAATTATATCGACCAGTATCGATACTATAGCATAGATACAAAATAAATAATAAATTATAAATTTCAAATTAAATCGTTTACTAATACAAAGTAACAACAATATTTTACTTAATCTTAAAACTACTCCTTTAAGATTAAGTAAAATATTATTATACCTTTTTTTTTTTTTGCTTTTAGTTTATTCCCCCTGCCGCATAAATCATGACATGAAAATTAATGTTGTAATGGGGAATTATTCTTAGGACGTGTGTGGGATTTGTACACATTCTCCCTCGGTGTTTAAGTATAACGTATTTTATACACCCAGATCTTTTTCTCATTTTATGAATAAAAACTATAACTTACTTTAGTAAACTTATAATTTTGGAAAAAGTAATTAAGTCCATTTTTAGCATTTTTTTTTCAAATTTATGGTAGTACTTATAATATAAAATAAAAAACCCTCTAACAGATACCATTTATTTCAGGCACAAATGTACTTACATACTGAAGTACTTATATAATATTAATATATAATAAATAATATGATATTTATTAAAAAATTTAAGATAAATCCAGATTCCTTTTTTATAAATTTTTCAAATTTGAAAATGGATTTTCTTATTTATTTTTCAATTTTTATACTAAATCCCTACAAACCAAAGAATTTATTATTGATTAAATAAATAAGTATGTATTTAAGTACTTAGTTATTTATTTTTATTTTGAAATTATCTTTAAGTCTGGTCACACTAAATTGTAAATAAGTATATATATATATATGTATATGTATATACTTATACATAAAGTATAAATATTGAAATAAAATAAAAATAAAAATTATAAAATCCAACAAAAATATTAAAAACCATACCGAAACCAAATAAAAATTAAAATAAAAACAAAATTAAAAAAAAAAAAAAATTTTCCCAAGTTACATATCTAAGTATATATATGTATATATATACAATTGAAAACATAAATACATACTGTGCTCAAATGTAATACATAATCTGTCATATAAATATATTTATAAAATATATAACAGTCACACATAACACACAAATACACTTATAAAAAAAAATTATTTTTTTTTCTTTTTTAGTTTTATTACAATTTTTCACAAAAAAAAAAAAAAAAAAAAATATCCTTGTAAAATTCTCTAATAAAATTTCACAGGAACTTTCCCGAGTGCAAAACTCAAAAAACTTGTAATGCAGATGTGAGAGATGTTATTTATTTTTTTTTGTATTTGTTGGCTTGTTTATTTATTTATTTATTTATTTGTTTGTTTGTTTGTTGCTGTTGTGAATTGCTTTTAAATTAAAAAATAATAAAAACAAAAAAAAAAAAAAACAAGAAAATAAAAAAAATAAAATTATTTTTTTTCTTTCATTTTTTCATATCATTTTCTATTAAAGTTATTAATATTAAGTATTTAAAGATTTTTTTCTTCTTTTTTTTAAAGCTTTCAATGAAATTCTAAATATTTAATTTAAAAAAAAAAAAAAAAAAAAATACCAAATGAAAAAAGTTTTATTAAAGTTTCAACAAATTTCAGAAAGAGTTTTCAAATACAAATGAATGAACAAAAATGTACACAAAGTACGTAGATATATATATATATATATATATATATATATATATATATATTAATAGTTATATAACAATAAACAAGTTTCAAAAAGTTGAAAGATTGATGATGTTTTTATAAAATATATAATATTTATATATATATGTACTTATAAATATATGTAGGTATGTAATAAAATAAGTCATAACAATAACTATAAATAAATGACATGTAATAATTTTTAATAAAATTTCTTTATATTTTTTTTATATAAGTATGTACGTACGTACATAAGTATTTCAAACATTTATTTAATACATGAATTTTTCAAAAAAATTTCAGCAAATTTTAAAGTTTTTTTTTTTGTTTTAATTTTTGATCAACAATTTTATATTATCCTGATATATCCTTTTAAAGACAAATGTATATATTAATTATTTCTTTTATATACAACATGCATAAGTACATAAATTATTCCTCCTTTTAAATTTAAATATTAAGGACAAAAAATATAAGTACTTAATTAGACAATTTAAAAAAAAAAAAAAACAAAAAAAAAAAAGAAAAATCATTTAATGAATATTAAAAAAAAAATGATATCTTTTATTAATTATAATTTTATGAAGATTAAATTTTTCTTTAAGAATAGGTATATATATGTATAGGTATATAGATTATATAAAAAACTAAGTACATACTTCAGTATAAGAAAAGTTAAAGAAATTTTTTAATTAAATTGATTTTTGATTAAAGTTTTATTGTGATAAATTTAAATTTTAAATACTTACTAATGATTTTATAAACAACAGGTGAGAAAAAAAAAATCTACCTATTTTATTTTAAGTGTTGGCTTTTTTGATTTTTTTTTTTTGTCATATTAAATGTTAATGTTTTTCATTTTTTATAATATTAATAAACTACAAGAATTCTTTTTAATTAAAACGAAATTTTTAAATATTCAAAAATAATTTTCTTTGTAAATAATACTTACAAAAATCAAAATCGTATTCAAATAATAAAAATTAAATGATTTAATTAGTATTTATTTTAAATTTTAATATAAGTAGAATAGATTTTTTCCAGTTTTCTGCAACTGTCTTCTTTAAGGAGTTTTTCGTTTTTAACATTTTCTTAAATATTAACCTAAAACAAAAATTTCATATTCTCATGAAAAAACAATTTAATATTCTTATTACCCTTATCGGATGTGACTCGCCCCTCCAATATTTAAGTACTCAAAATTTTAAAAGATATTATCAGATATTTTTAGTATATTCATAATACTCGTGATCGACATTCGACATTCCGATATCGATCAGATATCGATCTCGCAAGGACTGCTTTAAATAAATTTTCTTTTCTATTGAAAATGCTTTCGACTCGTGCAATAAGGGGTCAATCATGAAAATCTTGTGATTTAAGACTTTTTTCTTCTCTGAAAAGTCTTTCAAAAAAATTCGCGCATTCATGAAAGTCAAGAAAAGACTTTGCTTTGTATGGAAAATTTTTGATGTCAAAAACATAAACTGACAATTATTTATTGAAAATAAAGACATTTTTTGTATGAAATTTTGTAGATTGAAAATGATAAGAAATAAAATTGGGAAAACTAGTTTTATTTGGAGTTTCATTTTGAATGAAGAGATTGAAGAAATGAAAAGGGAAATAAATACAATTTTGTACCGTGAAAGAAAATGCCTAAGAGATATTTCAAATTTTTGAATACACAGATAAAAACAAATTGAACTTTGAAAAGAAATTATAGTATAAATATAATATATGTAGGCATTTTCATATCTATGACTATGTAATAGCGTAGGTTGCTAAAAATCTCCGTAGTTTGGGAATCAGAAGTCGGACCGAAATGATTTAAAAAAAGATACTCACCGATTTTGTAGTAGAATTTAAATTAGTAAACAGAAATAAAAAAAATTCTACTTTTAAGCCCACCCTAAAATACGGACCTCAAAAACTAAGGTGCGATTTTCCGGAACTTTTTTTAATTTTTTTTTTCATTTTCAGTTTCTATTACAGTATTTGAGACTAGGATCTAAAAAACTAAATCAGATCGGTCCGACTTCTAGTTCCTAAGATATTATTGTATATTGTTCAAAGTTCACAGCTAAATTGTGTTTAGACTTAAAAAGTCTGAAATTATTAAAAAAAGTCATACAAATAAACATTCATGATAACGAAAAATAATGACTTTTTTCTTAAAAGAAAAAATTCTTTTCCCATTAGACTTTTATGATTGACAATTAAGTAATGACTTTTTTCTAAAAAAGAACAAAGCCTTAACTCATAAGACTTTCATGGTTGACCCCTAAGTTTTAAACCTGCACTAAACTAAGGTTGGTACAATAAGGATGTATCTATAAGTAATATAATTTACTTAAGTCGGTATACAGTTTTTATACTTTAAGGGGCGTATGTTCACATACGTATAATATCGCGGATAATACCAGATCGGTCTCAATAGCATTTGAGACTTGTTCAGATTTAAACTTGAAATCGTATGTTGATATTGAGATAAAATTGAACGAAAAACTAGTAATTACAAAAACATATTGAACGTACCCATTTTATAATTTTTGTACTATGTAGTTGTTTTCCAATTGCTATTTAAACGTCAAAATTTGAAACACAAAAATCAAAATATTTACGTTTACGTTTACTTTTAACCATCTTCCAACTTTAAGTTTTTATTAATTTTGAAATATAAATAACATAGGTATATTTATAAATATAGTTAGGTATGTAGTAATAAATATAATTAGGTAAAAAAATTATATTTACTTATTACTTAGAATTTTTTTAAATTATAACTTAAGTACTAACTAATGTAGTTTATAAATTTAAAAAATTATATAAGTACGTACTTACTACATTTTTTAAATTTATAAATAAACGAATTCAATAAAAAAATTTAAATTTTATTTAGAATTTTTATTTTATTTTCAAACGAAATATCAATTTTTAGAATAATGTCAATGTCATTTGAATTAAAATAAAACTGCAACGGTATTACGACCACGTACTTGTGGTCTCAAAAACCCGGTATTATAAATTTTTTTAATAGTTACCAATGAAAAATAACTATGAAAAATTTTTTTAATACCGATGTGAACATAAAGTTGATACCGAGCAAAGCTAATACTTATATGAACATACGGCCCTAAATGCCATTTTTCATGTTTTAAATTAAACTTTTTTGAAAAATTTTTAAAAATCTCTTATGAAAGTTAATTACATACATACATAAATACTTATGTACTTATTTAAAAAATTTTCTTTTCCACTTAAGTAACACAATTTTAAATTAAAATTTTTTTTTTTTTTTTTTCATAATTACATATTTTAAAAAATTGACAGTTTTAGACAATTTAATATGACATCTCTTTATCTCATGTAAAAGATGAAAAAATAAATACCTTTTTGTTTTCCTCCTTGATTTTTTAATATAAGTATATATATATACGTATTTCATAAGTAATATAGATATTTTACCTTGAAAATTTTCATTATATTGATACTTACTTATATTAATAAAAACTGTATTAAAAAAGTTACAAAAAAAAAAAAAAAAAAAAAAATAGAATTGAACAGCACCAAGACGCCATTTTAAATTATTCTGTCATGTTTAATGACATTTCAAATGTGTATGATCAATTTTATTTTTTTTTTTTATTTGGATTAATTTTGAATGAAATAAGTATAATTGAAAAATATTTTTTAAAATTTGTTATTTACTTATCACTTCTAACTTATTTTTTTTTGTTTTTTTTAAATCAATATATCAAATTTAATTTAAAAAAAAAAAGATATTGTATTTTGTTTTTCTTGTACTTATGTAAAGTGGAGCGATGTAGGTATAATATACACAGTTACATTTTCTTAAAAATAAAACTTTCAATATAACGACAAAACAATAATAAAAAATTTATAACTTTTATATTATACAAACAAGTTTTATATGTATAGTTAAATGTATGTTTGTATATATTTATATACAATCTCCAACTAAACGTTTGATCTTCATGTCTTGACCCTCAAGTATTTTTTGCATTACCTTTCAGTTATTGTTATGTTTTTTTCTTTGATTGTTGGAATTCTTTAATAATTGTTAATTTTTTATCTAAACGCTTTAAAATGGACAAACAAACAAATTTAAAAAAAAACAGATTTAAATAGTTTGATAACTTAAATAAAGTGCTTTAAATTAAAAAAAAAAATGAAACAGGCCCACAAACATTATGTCGGACTTCCTAACTGGATAAGTGTTTAAGATAAATTTTCACTCCCTCAGAATTTACTCCAATGAGGATACAAAAAGAGAAAAACTTAAATTTTGACGAATATATACTAAATATTGCTACAATATAAAACTGTAGAGTTTTTCAATCCTTCAAAAAAAAAAGAAAACAATAATCGAGTTTAAGTGAAAAATTAAAAGCTATCGTAAACAATTAAGATTGGAATTCGAAAAAATTGCATATAACTCTATAATAAATGTTTTGTGGTTGCAAAAGTTGTTATATTACAGTTTTAGTTTACGAGATTTTGACCGTAAAGATTTTAATGAGAGCCATACATACTTATATATATATAAATATGATCTATAAATGTAACTACTATTGAATACATTTTATATAATTGTTTGAAATTGTCTTTTTATTTTAAAATAAAGAAAAACCATTAAACTGTAAAAAAAAACAAAAAAACAGAAAAACAAAAAATGAAAAATAAACAATATAGACAAAATGTCGACATTTTTATGATTTTTCCTATATTAAATATTTTCAAAAAATTAAAAACAAAAAAATAAAATCAAAAAGTAAAACGACAGAAATGAAATTTTTGTTTTTTTATTTTTCATAAGCTACTTATATTTTTTGAATGTGAATGTGAGGAAAAAAAAACTCTCAGAAGTTATAACAGTAAAATAAAATATTACTGTGACAACGAAGAATGCTACATATATACATATCATATATATATATATTTATTTATTTTTATTAATTTTATATACTTTTTTGTTTTTTTTTTTTTTTCTTATTATTATTTCCTTCTCCATTTTATTTTTTTTTTTGCTTACTACTAAATTTTTATTCTTCTATTATTCCTGTCAAAGGACGAAGTAAAAAAAATAAAAACATGAAAATTAAAAAATAACGGCAAAAAAAAAGAAAACAAGTAAAATTTTCTCCGTTAATTTAATATAAGTAAATTCTATTTTAGATTCTTAGAATTTTGGTTATAGAAATGGAATTGTAAATTTTTCAGAAACATTTATAACCATTCAAAAAAAAAAGATACTTACTTAAGCTTGGATAAAAAGAAACGATAAGGGTTTTAAGCAGTAAATTATGGTAAAACGAATAAATATTGGCAAAGTTGCAAAATGAAAATGGTTTTTTGTTTTTGTCTTTTTGTTTTTGTCTAATCTAAACGAACAACTTGATTTGGACAAAACAAAGATTCGAAAGAGAAAAGTCAATCCTATATATAAGATTGGACTGTTTAGAAACAGTAAGTAAAGTAGGTTATATTTCGATGAAAAACAAAAGATAGAAAAGAAAGGGAAAGGTGGGTAATAGAATACAACATTTGGATGCAATAAAACTAGCATTTTCGTAGTAGAACTAAGTATAAATAACATACAGACAAAGGAAATAAAAATTATAGTTTTAACATTTTGTAAAATGTGTGTTAGGAAAATAAAAATAAAATTTTGTTCTCTTTCTCGTTCTAACTCTTGTTCTTCTTTCTTATATCTGTATATATATATATGCAGAAATATATGTTTGTAGAATACATTTCCTGTGAAAAACGAATTTTGTTATTTTACTTTCATGTAAATATATATATACATATAAGTATATACATGTTTTTTTATTAGTTATTTCAATTTTTTTTTGTTTTTCTATATTTTTCCACAATACAAAAAAAAAAAAAGGATATTTTTTTTATGAGCACTTTTTCAAACAAACATACATTTATCTAATAAATATATATATGTATACATATGTATATACTTTGGCATGCATGGAAAAGTAATATTACTTTTTTTTTAATACCCACATGTACATACGAATAAATATATGTTATATGGTATTATAATGCATATTATATATGGTGTTATAAAAATGATCACCCTTTTGTTAATCCTTTATTTAAAAAATTATTCATATGGAAAAGCTTCAAATTCGTTTTGACCTTCGTTCAAGAAAATCTTTTATATATATATATATATATGGTTAATAATTGAAAACATATATAATATATCCCATAACAAATATGAGCATTATTATACTTTACATTTTTCTTAATTCCTTTTAATTAATATTGAAGGCTTTTTTATATTATTTCTGTGGAAAATAATATATGTACTTATTTTATAAAAATATAAAAGATTAAAATGATAACGTTAATATAAAATTTTAATAATTTTTAGCTTAGTTTCAGTATACTTTTATTTGAAACTGTATAATCAAAATTAAATGCTATTTCAATATGATGCTTTTTAAAATACCTGTTCTATAGATGCTATATATATGATCCTTTTTAAATAACACCTGTAAGTAAATATGAGTGTTTTAACATTGTTATGCATTTATTAGATCGTTCTTTACATTTTTGAGTAAGTTAATTTAAAGAAATCGGTTAGGCATTCAACATAGTTAGCAATACTTCACAATCTGCATCAGAATATTTTTACTTTCTTTGATCCAAATGATTGTTTACTCTTTCAATTAAGTATAAACGGTACTTAAAAATTAATATAAATTAAGTATAAATGGGACTAAGTTGAGGATTTATGAAAAAAGTGATGAAAATGAAGAATATGTATTTGAAGAAAAAAACAGAACATGAAATAAACTGATGAAACAGAACAGAACAGAACTGTTAAATTTATTAATTATACTATAATTTAGATGAACAGGTAACATTTTACAGGAGCGTTAACAGATTTATATTCACCTTAAGCAATTTTATTTGAAAAATCCTTCACATACATAAAAAGAAGTTGTCAATCTTTAAAGTGATTACATTGCATTGAAAAGAATTTTTACTAAAGATGGCTATATAGAACTGGACAATTAACCTGCATAGACCGAACATTTAGTTGAAACAGTAAAAAATCAACTTTGGATAATAACCAATGAATATAGTGTGCTTCATTTTATATTTTTTGTAAATTTTATACTTTAAATATCCTATAGTCAGTAAGAAATTTCAACGAATTTTCATCTATATATGTAAGTACATACTTATATATTTTAGATAAAAGCAACCTTCTAAATTCAACGGGACACAACGAGAAAAAAATGGCGCGGAGGGATGGACATTTTTCTGAATTTTAATTTTGTAAAAAAAAAAATAAATAAAAATTTAAGTCTTTAAAAAATATAAAAAGTGCTAAGTGGGTTTAGGAAAAACTTTAATAAAAATATATGAAAAAAAAAGTCCTTTGAAAAAAGTTTTTTTTTGTTTTTATCCTTTTTTATGATTAAATTTTTTGTTTTCGTATTTTATTTTTTTAATTTATCCATAAAAGAAAAAAAAACAAGAACAAAAAAAAAACATGGAAAAAGAAAATTAAGTATTTGATTAACTGTAATGTAAATAGAAATGAGAAGGAAGAATTTTTTGTTTTTTGTTTCGTCCTTTTTATGATAGAATAAAACGAAAGAGAACGCAGGTGTGATTTTAAGATAATAAAAAGGAAAAAAATTGAAAAACATTCAAAAATATGATGTATACCATACCATTCATAAAGTTTAAAATATTTTTCTTTTCAATGTTTATTGTTTTTGTTTGTTGTTATTAAATTAATTTAAATAAAGTCATAGAATTGTTTTTTGTTTTTTAAAATTTAATTCAATTATTTGTTTGTGGAGTTCAGGTCTTCAATCATTCAAAATTATCAGGAAAAAAAATATACTAGATTACCTAACCCATAGTTTTTAAAGATTTTTTTAATACTTATTATTTTTTTTTAGAATTTTAAATTAAATTAAGATTTTTTTTAAAAAATGTATATTTTAAAATAAATTGAATAAACCAAAAATAGGATGATTATGAGGGGAATAAATGTTGAATCATACAAGTCACTATTCAATATAAAATAAAAGAAATGAGAACAAGAATAGAAAATTTTGTGATTAAATACGATTGAAAAGTTTAACATTTTGATCATTAACAACTTAAGGAGAGGACTGAAAGGTAATATTCAATCAACAATGGTTAACCTGATTATAAGTAATAAGAATAAAAATTTATAATTGTTAGATAAGTAAGTAGTTGTTATCGGACAAATTTCAATAATTTGAAGGAAAATGCTAAACAAAATAATATGTGAATTGTAAGGACACTATGTTTCTACCCTTATACATAAGTAGGTATATAGTAAATAAAAAAATGGTCAAAAATATATTTAATAACTTATAAACCGTAATTGGTTCATAATATAAAACGTTTGTGCAATAATTTCATCAAATTTTTCTTTTTTTTCACTACTTATTTTTCCATTTTTATCGTCCTTTTGATAGAACGAAGCAAAAGAGAACGCAGATGTGATTTTAAAATAATAAAATTACCGCATCCAAATTTACCGTAACTTTTATCTAAAATAAATACAAAAAACATTAATTTAAATACGTTCGGGCACTCTTAGAACACTCTTAAATATTTATTATAATAAGTGACATAAGATTGACGATTTAAGGACAAATTAAATCTGGAGATAATCGAGCATATAAGTAATTATCAAAATAAGACTAATATCAAATAATATTTAAGCTATAGAGCTTTAAACAAATGAATTACTCAGAAAAGAGCAATTAACAAAATGAAATTGACGAAAAAAAAATCGAAATTTCGAAGAATATTATAATTGAAATTTTTTTTAACAAATATCGAAGGGTTGAAGTATAAAAATTATTAACCTTTTTGACATTACGGAAGGAATATTAAAAGATGAACACTAAAAACCTAAAATTATCGAATTTAAAAAAAATTAAATACTTAAGTAAGTAAATTTCGTACCTTTGGGAGAAATTTGTCAATTTAATTTTTCTTTATTATTTTTTTAATTTTTTTATTGCATTTCTCTGCCACATAAATGTGGACAGGAAATTACACAGCCTATTCAGGGGTGGCTGTAAATGTCGTAAGAGGGAATAAGTCTTACGACGTGTGTGGGACTCGAACTCACACTACCTCGGTGTTCACAACGTATTTTATACGGTCTTACCCACTAGGCCACCGAGGCCCCTTTCTATATTTTTGTTCTTTGCTAAACGTTGTTCATTTTCTCGTAGTTCTGCAAAAAAACCTAATAATGACCAAACAATTCTATATTCAATTTAAAGAAAAGTTTAAATTTTTCAACCAAAAATAGAATAGTTAATAATAGGAGAGTTAACTATAGTAAAAATAAATAGAAATACAGATTTTGCAAAGAAAAACCACCGAATTATATTATGTACATACTTACTTCCGATATGAGAAACTGCACAATAATAAATTTTAATCAATTACTTAAGCAATTTTTAATTCTTATCGATTCTTTTTCAAGAAATTGTTTAAGATTCTATTAATAAAAACATATTATTTTTAAAGACCAAAGAAAAAAAAAAAACGAAACCTTCTCATCTCTTACAATAAAGAAATAAAGTAAATTTTTAAATATAAACTGTGGAATAAATGGATATAGGCTTAAAATTTCTTCAAAACTTTATGGTAAATTAATATTATCTCTGCATATCATATACACATACATTCCAAATGAAATTGCAAAACTTTTTAAATAAAGTTTATTTAGAAAAAAAAATAAAATAAAACAAAATACTTAAGTAAACATAAATTTTAAAATATTTGTTTGAAAGTAATTATTTACTTTTAAAAGTCACAATTTTTATAAAAAAAAAAAAAAAGTTAAGAAAAAGTTTAAAATAAAATAAAAAAAAGTGAAAATTAGTAAACTTTTCTTTTTAAAAGTTTTTTTTTTTTTTTTAAATACATTTATTTTGCCACATTTTTAATTTTATTGAATTTAAAGAGCAAAATAAATACTTATCGTAATTTAAATTTAAAATATACAATATTTTCTTTGGTATTCACTTTTTTTTACTTTCATCCCTTGAAATGAATTATTCATACATATATATATATATATATATAAGTATATGTATACAATTTTTATTAAAATAAATTTAAATTTTTTTTGTAATGTTCATTTAAAAAAATTTAAATCAACGTAAAGTGTTCAAACTACATTATTATAATTTTAAACATTTATGTTCAATACAATACTCCCCCCCTACATAGATTAGTAATGAATGACATTGAAATTTTTCCATTTATTTTTGATTTTATCTTTAAAAAACAAAAAAAAAAAAAAAATAATGAAAATAAAAATCATTGGGGAAAATTGTTTTTAAAGATTTTGAAAATATATTGATGTAATATAATGGAAATTAAATGAAATTCTTTTTAAATTCTATTAAAATCTTATTTTTTAACATTTTTATATATATACATATGTACACATATACTTAAGTACTTATATTTTAAAGAAAACTATACAAATTTTGGTGAATAGAAAGAGAATGTTAAGTTGAATGAAGGACCGGAAAAATTTAATCTAAGTATACATTCTTAAAATACTTATTAAATAGTTCCTTTACTACTTTATATGTTCGTTATACACACAGATATTTACGCTCACGCAAACATATTCAGAATTTCTAAAATGAGGCCTCGGTGGTCTAGTGGGTAAGAGCGTATAAAATACGCTATAAACACCTAGGGAGTGTGGGTTCGAATCCCTCACATAAGTCGTAAGAATTATTCCCCCTCACTACATTTACAGCTATGCCTGAACAGGAAAGGCTGTATAATTTCCTGTCCACATTTATGTGGCAGAGAAATGCATTAAAAAAAAAAAAAAAATTCTAAAATCGTATGGAAAGAATGTACCTAAGAATATGGGACAATACCATCGCTAAACACACAGATAAAAATTTAACAACGTACAATCATGTCCATTTGGAGTGTACATATTTTCAGAGGTTTCGTTTATTGTTTATTTTTGCAAAGTATTTTTAAAAATTATTTCGAAATTGGAAAAGTTTTTGGAAGTTTTTAAAGTGTGACTTATGTAAAATAAACCAAAACTTCTACGTTTTTTATTGTTGAAATTATTATCAGCATCATGAAACAATAGGAATTACTTTTTTGTTTTTTTTTGTATTCGATAATCTCAATCTAGCAATATGTTCCTTTTTTCCTAGGAATATGTTGAGACTAAATTGCATGGGATACGGAAGGGAAAAAGACGGATAAAGAGGAATGAGACGGTTATTGCGTCATAAATTTGTTAAGATTCGTCTTGAATTTGTGCAAATTGTAAATCAAAAAATCGTCAACTTTTGGAAACACAGAGGATGGTAATAGGTTCCACATTTTTGCAGTTCTGACAACAAACGAATTGCTATAACCAGTAAAGTACCATTTAGGAAGTTCCACATAGTAGGCATGTGCACTTGAGGCCACTCTAGTGGTGCGGTGGAATGTTTTGAGAGGTCGCATCAGCGATTTTATCTCAACTAACAAGTGTCATTACCCACAAAGTATCTATAAAAAAGAGAAAGAACTCCAATATTACGATGAATGCCAAGAGAAGTGAAACAAGCAGTCTCAACGGAGTTGTCAATAAGACGAATGGCGCGTTTTTAAATTCGATCGAGGTAATTCAATGAAGTAAGTGAGACACCAGCCCATATATGGGATATTAATATACATTGCATTTAAATGTGGAATGCTCAAATTTTAATACACGCCCACACAATACTATTTTATTTTAGTTACAACAACGATTTTCACATAATAAATTAAGCTGTTAAATCTTAAAAACCGATGCATAACCACGATAGATAAAGCGAGCGTATATGGATAAACAATTCTTGTTGAATAACGCTTTATTGTACGCTTTCATTTAAAGGAATGTGCGCTTATAGACATCTGTGTGTATCGCTTGTTATTATCTTGAATGTTGGATTCAAAAATATCGAATTAAAATAAAAGTTTTAGAATTTATTATTAGAACAAATTGATATTTGATGGTTTGAATATCTTTTTTAGTACAACATACGGCGTCTACATTCAATATACAGTACAAAGTAAGAGCTATTTTAGTTAATTTAACAAAAACGAAAAAAAAAATTATTGGAAGAAAAGAAATTTAATTAAAATTTTGTTTTTGTTCTTTGGTTTTAAACCAGAGGATAGGAAAAAAAATCACATGAGCAAGTTGTTAAAAGCGACAGTAGACTATAGTTTCTTTTGTCTAGAGATAATGTTGTTAAAATTAATTGAAGAATGAACAATAGAATATGGATTGTAGAAGAAGAAGCATATAATAATCTAAGATTCTTTTATCAAATAAGAAATCAGAATCAAAATTTTAATTAATAATTTTATTAAATTTAAAATGTATAGTTACTTATTATAAATATTATATTGTTCACACTGAAGCACACAAAATGAACATTGAAAAATATTACTAGGATATTTTGTTTATAAAAAACTTAGCATTTTCATAACCGCAGGTTATCTTGTTACTTCACTTTTTAAGCAAAATTAGAAAGTTATTAAGTATATTAAAAGACAGAATATGAAATTCAAGAAATAATCTGAAGATTTTGGTTCCCCCAAAAATCTAAAAGATGTGTTGATCCTTAAATAATTTTACATGAAAACTAGCCGTGTAATCCGGATGACAGAGGCAAAATAACTTTGGTTTTTTTACTTTTACTAGATTTTTTATTCCAAATTTAAGAAAAATAGTAATTTACTTTTTCAATATTCCTTTCTTTATTTACAATATTAAAGTGATTTTTGAATTTTTTTTAAATATTTATAAGTAAGTAGTTAAGTATATTTAGTTTTGTCAAAATTTTAGCCGTAAATTTAAAAGAATTCGCAATAATAAAGTTATATTAAAACCAGTTTTTTTTTGTGCTATTTGTGGCCTATATAAGAATATAGTACCCATCTAAATCAACCAGCAAAAGAGGTTAAGGAATATATGCAAACATCAAAATTTTCAATTTAAATTGTCAAAATGGTTTGTGTCTCCAATAGATTTTATCATGATTTTACAAAAAAAATAACTAAATAACAAAAAGTTATAGCGTTACACACTCAAAATTAAAGACAAATATATTTCGAAATTAAATATATAAGTACGATACATATTTATATACGGATAAGTATAATGTAATAGTATCTACTATAAAATAACAAGAATTTTTTTTATTGTAACGTCATTTAAAAAAAAAAACTGAAAATTAATAATTACTTACTACTAATAACTTACTTGTATAAAAATTTTTTATTTACAAAATAATAAGTATGTATTTACATAAAAATTATTTTCACTATACCTTTAACTTTAATTTTTCATTATAAAGCTATAAATAAATATATTTACCTAGTTATTTAAGTATTAAATAAAAATTTCTAAAAATGAACTGTCATAAAAAAAAATTTTTTTTTTATTTAAGTAGTAAGTAAGTAAGTATCTGAAAATTTTAACTCGATTTTCTTGCTAATCAGGTTATTAATTTTTTTTTTTTTTTTAAATTTAAACTTCTATATACAATTAATAAATATTAGTTTTTATATTAAAATAAAAAATGACATTTATCATATACATGCATCTTGATATTGTCAAGTAAAGTATTTGTATAGACTTCATACAAAATTGCCCAAAATCTAAAAATGAACAATCGTCAAAAAAAAAAAAAAAATGTGGAAGTTTTGATTTACCACTTAAATACTTAAAATAGCTTTTTTATTTTTTAAGTTTTTGGGCACTATAATCTTTCACTATAAAACGTATGAATGTCTTGTCACAAAATACTTTTCACGACTTATCAAAATACTTATCACGATGGCGGAGGAGCAGTCTACATCATATAGAATCATAATGTTAGCAAAATAATTTTATTTAATTTCTATATGATTTAAAAATCAGTTAGTTAAACTTTTTTTTTTTAATTTTGGACTATTCATTTTAAATATACCTATGTATACTTATTGAATATTATTTACCTACTTTTTATTTTTTTTATTGGATTATTTTTAAATTGTCTCTTGGTTTATTTGTCATTATCAAGAACCGTCTAACATTTTTTTTAGATATTTTGTATTGCTTGGTTGGTTGGTTGCTTTACCTGTTTAAAAATTTATTAAGAGAACACAAATAACTAGTTAGTACAGATAAGGTACCGTTTTGATACCATTTCATCGTATTTTTAATTATCAATCATGTTCTCAGATAAGCCAGCCGCTAAAGTTCAAAAATTAAATTAATTCTCCAATTTTGTTTTCAGATAACTGGTTTATATCTCAGAAGTTTTCCGTCTAACCTTATCTAGGGCCAGAAATTTATATAGTATTATGGATTTTTTAGCTTAATTTTGAGACCCAACTCAAATATTTTGTGGAGTGACTTTTCATTTTGGATTAATTTATTTTTAGTACCTATTTTTTTGACATTATAACTTTGGATAATTATTCATGTATGACTTAATAAAAAAACAAAAAAAAAAACAAATAAGCATAAAATGTAACATAAATCCATCAAAGTGGCGTTCATTTTATAAAAACATCGATAAATTTTTTTTCAGTTTCAAATTTATTTAATCTTTAAAATAATGTAATATGAAGGATTGGGAGAATTAAAAATATAAAAATTAGCAAGTTTAAAATTTCATAATATACTTACTTACTTATACTTATTTCTAGATAATTCTGTTTCTTTAAAAGGAAATCATATTTATTACACCTGCATTTAAAATAAACTTCGATACTTATTATGTATCAGTTCAACTATAAAATTTATTTATTTTTACTTTTAAAATTGAAATTGAAGAAAATCGAAAATTAATATTAAAAGGAATTAGTTATTATATAGAAGAATCATTTGTTTTAATTACAACTTATTAGAACCCGGTTGTGGTAGCATTAGTTTATAGAAGACAAAAACTAAATAAAAGCGTATATTAATCAAATCTGAATTGAAAATATTGAACTTTAAATTATTAATTTAAAAGGATTAAACCAAATAGAAAAAGAAAATCCAATAATAAACAGAGAACAATATTGAAGATCAAAAGAGTGGGATAAGAAAAAGAGATAAGATCAAAAGAAATGCATAACAGAAATGCATAACGGTGCAACAATAATTCGAGAAGTCGGTAAAAAACGCACATTTGAAAACTAATACAATGAAAATCATGAAAAGGAAATACGATCACACAAGTACTAAGTGCAAGGGTTTCGAGAATGATTGTACATTTATCATAAAATATAATATTTATCTTAAAAGGTCTTATATTAATTATTCTAGATGATTCTCGGAACCATTGTACTTAATGATTCTAAAATGCTTTAACTAAACGTTTAGAAACTAAAATGAATACTCTTTGGTTAAAAGAAAATGCTTCGTTTCAATGGGAAATCAACAAGAAATTTAATATTTGTGAAATTCCATGCAATACATATATACTTATGAAGGATTGATTCTTTCTTCATTATTAAAATAAAAATAAAAAAAATATTCATAATCTAAATCGTACAAAGAGGGTTTTCTAAAATTTCTGAAGAAAGTGAAAATATTTACTTAATACGCTTAAATACGCTTTTAAAAGAATAATTGATGATTGATTGAAGAATGAAGTTTAGACAATCATGTCCGTTTCTCTCATTAGCATTGAGAACAACCAAACGCTTTACACACCATCTATTTTGTAAAAAGCCGTCTTACCATAAAGAACAACCGAACGTTTTATATCATCTATTTTAGAAAAAGCTTACTTAGCTCTTAACTCTGATCAAAATTTAAAAAAAAAAAGTAAGAATTTTATAATAGAGAAAGAATGTTTTGACTTTTGATACGATAAAACAAAAAAATAAATAGACAATTTTTAAAATTATTTTTCAATTTAGTACGGAATTAGAATAGTACATATATAATAAACGTTTAAGCAACATAAGTAAGTAATAAAAAAAATTTTTAAATATTAAATCAATCTTGTTTTTTAATTAATATAAAAATTAAAAATATACTTAAGTAAGTATTCATAATATATATATATAGACATTTTAAACACATTTTGATGAGATTTTAAGTCAACAAACTTTTAACATGCAATCAATATGTTCCAACATATCAAGTATTTTTAAATTCGCGAAAAAAATGTTTTTTTTTGCTTCTATTTAATTTTTTATATTTATATAAAAAAAAATATATATATTCATATTACATAAGTATATACATATATAGGGTGATTCTTTTTTTGGTATTCAATATTTATAGGGTGTATTTGGGCGATCAAAACGAACAAAAAATTGTTCTGAAAGGGAGCGTTTTAATTTAATTTGCTTAAGTAATTACTTAAAATATGTCTAAAAAAGTACGTAACTAATTTATAAATTTGATACAATGGAGAAAGCTTTATACTTCTTTTCTCGATATTTTAGATACTATCATTTAAAAGTTATGAGAAGTTAAACGAATACAAAATTAAAGAACTTTTTTTAAATAATCGAAAAATTCCAAAATAAAATACTTACTTTAAGTAATAAAATCTTTTAAGTAACGTGCACACTATCATTTTATTTATCAGTTCATTTTTTCAATCATTCTCAAGACTGTCCTTTAAACTGATGAGAACGCACACACTATAAAAAAGAACTATCATTCTTCAAAAATTTTTTTTCCTTTTTCTATCTATTACATTTTAAAAATTCAAGCTGTAAACATAGTAACTGAAGAAAAATAAAAAAAAATTAAATTTTCCTAAATACTTACTTACTTATATTTAAAAAAAACGAAAATTCTATTTTTGTTCCTAAACAACAAACATATTTTTCTTACTAATACCTAAACGTACCAAACAATGCCAGCCAGAAATTAAATTTACCTTAAAAATAAAAAAAATAAATTATTATTTGCTGGTGCCTTACCGCGTACTGCTACTTTAAACGAAAATTTGCAACTTTGAAAATTGAAAATCGGAGCGTTGCGAGTGCAAAATTAAATTTTTTTCAAAATTCCAAATTTTCGAATGCGATTTTAGCACGTTTAGCGAAAGTAGCACTACGCGGTAAGGCACATGTTTTGTTTCCGACATACATAAACATAACCAACATATTGTTCTTACTACCTCTATCTACGTCGTATGAAAAATAATAAATGATGGAATTTTACATATGCACTATCATTTAAAATAACATCTCTTCATTTCACCCAATACACAATCAGTTTAAATGACAGTTTTGGACTGAAATGATAGTGTGCACGCGCTACTTTAGGTAGAAACGGATAAATTAATTTGCTTTTTTTTTTTTTTTTAAATTATTTTTAGTTTAAATACTTATAACTTTTGCGCATAACTTTTGAACGAAAAATATCTGAAATATGAAATGATATTGTTTGGAAAGCTGCAAATGCAAAGCTTTATGACGATATTTCAAATGTATTAATTACCTGTGATATACTTAATGAGCAAATTAAATTTAAACTTAAAAAAACAAACTGTACTTAAGTTGGATTATCTCAAAAACCAAGGGAAATAGACTTCCTACCCTCCGTTGGGACAAAAAACGAACTGTACTTAGGTTGGATTATCTCAAAAACCAAGGGAAATAGACTTTCTTCCCTCCGTACAGAACAATTTTTTGTTCGTTTTAATCTCCCAAATATACCCTAATAATTATCAAGATCGAAATAGAATCACCCTGTATAAATATTCAATAGATATATATATATATATATATATATATATAGCACAAAAAACGAATAAGTATATAATATACATATATTAATTTTGTACATAAAAATAGACAAGTTAGTAATGTAATAATTACGAAGTGTTGTTCACTTAAAAATTGTGATTCGTTTTATT
Source organism: Poecilobothrus nobilitatus (assembly GCA_947095535.1). NCBI lineage: Eukaryota > Metazoa > Arthropoda > Insecta > Diptera > Dolichopodidae > Poecilobothrus > Poecilobothrus nobilitatus. The sequence continues at coordinate 13,221,280 of OX352773.1, read as the reverse complement.
GCTTCCTGTTGAAATTATGTTAATTTAGGTTTTTTTTTTTTGTTTTGTTTGTGCTTTTTTAAACAAATTATTGCTTATAGTTTTTTTTTTTTTTTCAGTTTGAAAAGAATACTTAACTTTAAGTGTTAGTTTAAATATTTATTTTAAGTTTAAATAAACATAGAAATATGGACATACATAATATGTAACTTTTTTTTTTTGCCAACGACTTTTAGGATAATTAAATTTAAAATAAGTTGAGTATAAATTGTTATTTTTTTTTACTTACTTTGTTTTGGGATGATTATGGGATGATGATTAGAAAAATTTACAACGGTTTTTATTATTAAATTATTATGACTCAATAATAATAATGTAAGTGGAGCATTTTATAGCATTTTTAAAAGATATGTCAGTGAACTTATGTCACTAATAACACGAATAATGTTACTTTTAAAGTTATTGAGTGTTTGTGGTTTATTGAAGTAAACCAATGATTTAACATAAACTCTCAACAAAAAAAGTCTAATGAAGTTATATCGCATAATTTTGGTGACTAGTTCATATCGGCATTTCAGGAGATTACACCGTCATTGAAATTTTCTCTCAATAAATTGATTGTTTCACGAGATATATGACATGTTGCACCGTTTTGTTGAAACCATATATATATCAAATGGAAATCATCTAATTCATGCACAAAAAATCAGTAGTCATGTCTCTGTAGCATTTTCCATTAACGGTAACTGCAATACCATATTCATTTTCGAACAAATGTTTAATTTCTTAGAGTCAATATAGTCAATTTTGCCTAAAGTAATACTTATAAAAAAACAGTCAAAATGTACAATACCCAGAAATAGGGGAAGCACAATATAGATTTGTATTATAATTGCCCCTTAAACCTTTTTTTATAAATAATTTAATCTAATCTTTTATATACATGCACATACATCACTTTTCAATTAAAAATTTAATCCAACCCCACCCCATTTAAGTTTACAAGAACATGTTACTTTTGCAATAATATACTTACTTACAATAAAGCACAATTTTGATTGAATCGCTAAAAACATTTAATCAAAAGACTAACTCAGATAGAAATATTGACAAAATTATTTACAAAACTTAATATAATTAATTACATTGTGTATACAATGTAGACAATGTATACAATGTAGACAATAATTTTTTAAGATAATTAATTACATTATAACTATATTTGATCGCATGTACCAAATTGGATTTGTTGAGAAAAATTACTTTACCTGAAGCTTTACTCTAACATCGCAAAATACGGTATCCAGTTTAAATATTTTCTAACCTATATAAGTACTTTAAATACGTTTAAGTTAATGTAAAAATAATTGCCTCATTTGGTCTGTCACAGTTTCCATGCGTTTCACAATTATGCGCCAAAAGAAAAAAATTTCTTAAAATATATCTATATTGTCGCTTAAGGTCAATTGTTGTTTTTTTTTTACTGTCGTTCAAACCTTAGTAATAAAACAGAACAACAAAAAAAAAATCGAGAAATAATTAAAAAAAACTTGTTTATCCAATTTTTTTTTTGGAATTTCCTTCCATACTAATGCTTTTCTTCTAATATTTTTATATACTTACATTATTTTCATTACAATTCAAAATTAGAAAATAGTCTAACACTCACATCATTTTTATTTCTCCTTGCCCCTCCTATAAGGAGCATAGGGCATCCACTAAGTCATTTATTATTCATATTTGTCTAAGCTTCAATTTCGTGAATCATTAATTCTACTAAGCTAAGCTAATTGATTACTCGACTGTAGCTAATAGTACATTACTAACAGGTTTTTTTTCTTTTATTTCTACGCCATCTATTATCTTATACAAGAATTATGTTTTAATATTATTTTATTATACTTATATTACAATATGATATTAATTTTATTAGCCAGCCGGGGTTTGAAATATTTGGTATAAAAAGCCGGTGTCTTAGCCTCTACACCATTGGCTGGATCATTACCTAGCCCCCATACTTTGTATTGAAACGAGCTACAATTAATTATACATGTAAGTTAAGTATATACTTATATTCTCATTAAATATAAAAACGACGCTTGCTCCGAAGCGGGCATTGTAATATCACCTTTAAAGCAACTTTATATAAAAAAAATAATTTTTTTCCATACATAAGGTAAACGGTTATAATTTCGTCCTATGGCTGTATTATCGTTCTAAGACAGATTTTTAGTTATAACTTCGTTAAATATTTATATAAAATTAAAGTAAGCCATGCAAAAGATTTGGTAATATTTCTATTGTATTTGTTTTTTAAATTTCACGTCAGAGAACCTGATGGTTTGATGATTTTTTAATTCATTTTAAAAAAAGTAAGTGGCGTGAGTAGGGCTGTTGTTGTAAAAGTTATCTACAAAAGATCTTGATTTAAAAAAAATGTTTTTGTATTTCAGACAAAAATTTAAGTTGGTAAGGTAATATTTTAGTTAATTACAAACAATAAGTAAATATACGTTTAAATTTTTAATTTCTTTTATTAATTTTTAATTGGTTTGCAAAATATAGTTATTATAATAAAAATAAATTCGGTCGGAATTATGTTTCTTCATAGCTTTTTTTAAAATTATTTTATTACTTTTTAAAACACGTTTTTTTTAAAAATTAATATCAGCATTTGAAATTGTTTTTTTTTTATATAATGTAAAAACTATTTATTGCCCTATACTTTTTTCACATGTTATCATGTTACATTTAAAAAAAAGTTTAGGTCGATTTTAGGTACATAGAATTAGGTCGATATTAGAATCTTTGTACTTTATGCTCGTTTTTGATTATTTTTACGAATATTTACTTAGGAAAATGTCTAAGAGAAGAAACTCTAATATTGAATGGTTACAAGAGACATTAAAAGCCGTTCAAAATAATGAAATTTCGGCATATGCAGCCAATAAAAAATTTGGAATACCGAGATCTACTCTATTAAATAATAAAGGGCCTCGGTGGCCTAGTGTGTCAGAGCGTATACAATACGCTTTAAACACCGAGGGGGTGTGGGTTCGAATCCCACACACGTCGTAAGAGTTATTCCCCCTTACGACATTTACAGCCACGCCTTAACAGGAAAGGCTGTGTAATTTCATGTCGATATTTATGTAGCAGAGAAATGCATTAAAAAAAAAAATAATAAAAAATATAATGGTGGAATTCAATATATATGAAAACAAACCGTTTTAAGCAATTTCGAATAAGAAAAAATTGTCAAATTTTTTATGACTTGTGACTTTTATTTAATTAATTTTCATTAAATAGATAATTATACTTCTTTAGTTATTTAATGGTCAATTTATTAAAATGCTAAATACATATTAAAATGAATGGTTTTTTTTACTTTTTCACATCATTGAAAAAAGTGGTTTCATTCCTATTTAAAGATAGAACGAAATTAGGTACAACAATAGTACGATAATAGGAAAATTAAATTTTTTGACTGACTAAATTATGTACATGCTACCAAAATTTTTCAAATTAATTTAATTTATTTTATTTAATTTTAATTACGAAAAAAAGAACGCAGTTAGAAGGCAGAGAGCCTAACCTTTTATAAAGTATATAATTTTATACAGTTTTTCCTTAAAACAAAATTTCGAATTAGTCAATTTTGTGCCATGACTAAAAAAAAATAGGAAGATGATACAGCCGTTTACCTTATACGATTATAATTACTTAATTAAATATAAGTATATAATGTATTAATAAAAAATAATAGTAACTAACAATAATAACTTATTATTATTAAGTATTATTGTAAAAATACCTTAGAACACAATCATAGTATTTATGTACTTATAATTACAATTTCATTTAAGAATTCTCGACTATATAACAGTCATAAGTCAATCTATATTTAAGAAAATCATTCTAAAAATAAATAAGTCATCAAATATTTTAATCACATGATACATAAATTGCACAGTATAACACAAATTTAAAGTAATATAATATCTACACCGGACGAACAAAACAGTGATTGAATTAAAAAAAAAAAGAAAAAGAAAAGTTCAACCTGAAACTAACTACATAATACATACATAATAGATTTGTAAATATACATATATTCATATTTCAATTTCCAAATAATATTGAAATTGCTTAAATGCATATATCATTTTACTTTTGTAAATTTTTTTGATTAGAAATACTTTTTCTGATTTGTACATAAAAAAAAAAAAAAATAAAAACTAAAAATTATGCAAATTAACCAATCGTGAAAATTTAATATTTTGCAAACAATTAAAAAAAAAAAAAAATTTATTTTTGGCTATAGGTACATACTATAATTGTAAAAAAACAAAATTTGGTTTCAATTAAATTGAAGTTGAATTAAAATTTTCTTAATACCCTGCACCTGCAATGCACGCTCACATGGCATGCACGCATTTATACGCATCGAAGTATCAAAGTAAATTTAAATGTATTAAAGTGTCCGTAATAAACGTTACCGTGACGCAGTCATGAAAAAAATTCTTTAACTTTTTTCATTTTTTCATTACGCACTGAAGTGTCAAACAATAATTGAATTGTTATCAAATTAAAAAATAAAGAGAAGCCATTTTTTTTTAAGTAAGTACATATGTAAGTACATTTTGTAAATTACGTTTTTATCGTGGGCACTCGTTTGTAGGCAGCGTTAAGAGAGCGTAACGAGAGCGTTGGTTGTAGATACGACATTAAATTTATATTGGGACTAAAATTCGAATCTTACTTATAAAAAAAAAAAAAGAATATTATTACTATAAGCGGATTCAGGTGTTATAAATTCTCAATGGCAACACAATCAACATAATTGGCAGAAAACAGAAAGGCCTTCACGTGTTATATAGAACATATAGAAAATGGTAGTTAGTAAAACTTATGAAATTACTAAAAGTCAATATAATATTGTACGTAAGTAAACTAACTTACAGTGTATTTCCAAGGTATGTACGCTACTATATGCCATTGTATAGGCCTTAATGAGTAGATAAAATTTTCGAGCCAATGTTCAGTGCTCAACAGTGTTCGAAATTATTTTTACAATTTTAAGGGTAGTAGCTTTAAAAGCAATTGCAAAACTCTGCGCTATATAGCATTTAGACAAATGTTTAGATGATTATTTTGATTTAAAATATTTTATTTGTTTTCGATTAGTTATCTGAAATAATAAAAATCGCCTCGATTACTTGTTTAACAAAAGAAGTTTACTAAGATATATAACTAAAAGGAACCACTGTTAGTTTATGGTTGATTAGAAAATTAATTAGAAAACATTCCAATAGAGCATCACTTTATTAAATTACAGTAAATGGTAATAACTATTTTCTTTATTAATTAATAATTAATTATAATTTTTAGGGCAGTCTAATTGTTATATGCACATAAGCGTCTGACATTAAATCTTGTAAAGGTTGAAATTAATTTTAAAAAGCTAAAAAAAAATCGTAGAAGAAAATCATTTACAATTATAATTTCGCTTACGCTCAATATTTTAAATAGAAGAATACATACAATTTAGAATAATATAGACGGTCCCCCGCATCAATATAAAAGGAAAAGGTTCAATAAATTAATCGAGATGTTTTCTCTCTGACATTGAACTGAAAAGATTTCAAAGCAGACCATCAGTTTGGTATCATCGTGGCATATTTCTAAGGAAACTTAACAAAAAGTCTCTTGTCGAATAGATTCTCCCTAAATTTTTAAAGGTATACTACAGATCTAAAGTCTAGAAGTGATTACTGACGTGTTATCGCAAAAGATCAAAATCAAAAAGATTAACGATTATGGCGGACGAGTCAGCTTTAGCTGATGTTGAATAAATTCTTAATACAATGTTTGCGTTCAATTTACCAAGTAGTTGGTAAAATGAACGTTAATTTAACATAAACGTATATTACTCTTATACTTATACTCTTTTTTAAAAACCAGTGAATATTAATTATTGAAGAAACTTTACTATACTGAAGGATTTAAGTTTACATTTCAAAGAAAATATATAACTATGTACTTTACTTTTTAAGAAACTCAAGATCTCTTAAGAATTGTCGCATTGAAGAACAAAATGTACCTATTTCTTTTGAATCTTTTCTTTCGTCTTATCCTTTTACCCCATCAGAGATATCAATTCTTTGCAATAACCCTTACATAAATTAAAAATGTCAATTTCTTTCAATAAATCTTTTAATTAAAAAAAAAAAAAACTTCCCATTTTTAAAATTATATTTTCTTTTGAAACATATTTCTGTTCAGATAAATAAATCCTAAAATAAAAATAAACATTTGAAACAAAAGATAATTAATAAAAAAAAAAAAAAAATAAATAATAAAAATCCAAAAAAAAAAAAAAAAAAAATTCAGATAAATTTTAAAATTAAATAATTTAAGAAGAAAAAACAAAACAATATAAGTACCCACCTTTAAAATATAATCTTTTTATATTTTTTAATTATACTATTTTATTTTTACATAAAATTTTATGATGAAAATTAATCCAATTGGCAGTTTTTTTTTTTTTTTTTTTTTTATGTTTTTTATCTTTTTATGATAATAATAAAAAAAAATATATTTTTTAATCCTTTATTTTTTTTTTTTTTTTTTGGTTTTTGTGTAGATCCCTTTAATAATCCGTTCTTCTGTTATTTTTACTTTTAATTTTTTGTTTTTCGTTTTTTAATTAATCCGGTTAAAATATTTTTGTTGATATTTTTTTTTTTTATTTATTTTAATTAATTACGCGTTATTAAGTTAGCGGAGGGGATAATGAATGATTTTAGTCTAAATTATTATTATATTATAAATATGTAATCCAAAAATAAAAAAAAAAAAAATTATTATTAATAAATAAAATCATATGCGACGAGAATTGAATTGAATGATGAAAATGCGTTCCAAATTAATTCCAGAAAAATCCAATGAAATAAATAAGTCGACTTTCCATTAAATAGTTATAAAATTTGTATTATGGTGTTGTTGTTGTTGTTGTTATTGTTGTTGCAGTTGATGTTGTTTATTAAATTAAATATGTATGTAGTTTGAAGACAGAGTGTTTTGATTAGAAAATTTTTATGGTTATTGTAAAAAAAAAAAAAAAAAAAAAAAAAAAACGAAATATTAATTATTTAATCTTATTCTTATTTTAAACAACAAAAACAAAATAAAATGCTTGAATCTTTTTTTTTTTTTCCCCTTTTTTTTTCTTTTATCAAAATTTTAATTAATTTTGTTTTTTTTTTCTATAATTGTTGGTGTTATAAATAAAATATTACTTAAAAAAGTAAACATTATTATTTTATTATTCTATTCTTCTACGTTTATAATATGTTTACATAATTTTATAATAATCATTATTATAAAAAAATAAAAAAAATAAATTAAAAAATTTTTTATTTTTTTTTTTATATTTTCCATATAAAACAAAATTATTATTATTATTTTTTTTTTTTTTATATCATATTTTTCATTTATTAATATTTATTCCTATTTTTACTTTTATTCTACTTTTTTTTTGTTGTATTTTTTATCTTATGTAAATAATGAAATTTTTTTTTTTTTCTTTCTTTTATTTAATTTTTCACATTTTTTTTTTTTTTATTTATTAAATTTTTTTTTTTTTTTTTTATCAAGAAAATATCAATATATTGCATGCATCCCTCTGCCTTCTATAACTTTTTTTTTTTTTATTTTTACTAGGTTTTATTATTATTATTATTGTTGTTGTTGTTGTTATAAATGTTGGCCGCTTTACTCTTGCTGCTCTTTTTCCATTAAATATTCAGCAGCTAGCAGATTCAATTCAAAAACGTTGTTTTGTCGTCGTAGTTTTGTGTGTTGTGTTGTCGACAACGTCGTTCGTTGTATATTTGAATTTTTTTTTGCTTTTTTTTTTATTAATTTTTTATTATTTTATTTTATTATTATTTTATATTTTTGGGGCACCACACACAATTTTATCTTCTTCTTGCATATAATATATGTAACATATGCATAAAAAAAAAAACATATGTGTACGTATTATATATACCTGGCTATATATGTATGTTCATATATATATATATATATAAATGATATACCTATATAACTAAAAATGTGAAAAGATATTTTTATATATTATTTACATTTATAAATTAATATATATATATATATATATATAGATAAGTACATATAATAAATATATTTTTTTTTTTCACCAGTATTATTACAGCAACAATTTTCCACAAAATTTTCTTTCTTTTTCGAATAGGTATTAAATTTTTTTTTCTTTTTTTTTTTTTACAAAAACGTTTGCTTGTTTAAATATTTATTATTCTATTAGACTTTTGGTTTATAAAAGAATGGAGGAGCCCCCATTCACAATAGCGAACATATGATAAATAGATTTTCAACAAAAAAAAAATAAAAAAAAAAAAATATATTAAAAATTAAAATTATTATTTATGGTTACACTAAAAAATTTTTTTTTTTTTTAATTTATTTATTAAACTAGCTAAGCTTTTCTTTTATTCTTTTATTTTTTTTTTTTTTTAATATTTATTATTTATAAATACGTATTTTTTTTTATTTCAATTTTAATTCTATCAAATAGCTAATTTTATTTATTTTATTTTAAAATAAATTCATAATTTTATCACTTTTTCACACTTACAAACAAATATATATATATATATAAATATGCATGTATATATATATGTATATTTTAAATTTTACTTTATATTAAAATTAAATACAAAAAAATATATGTATATTTTTTTTTTTTTTAATATAAGTAATTTTCTTTTTAACATCAAAATTTGACAAATATTTGAATTGCTGAAATAACACAAAATATTTTATTTTATTTAAATTTTTTTTTTTTTATATATTTTTTTTTGTATTTAGAATTTATTTTGTTTCTTCGACACAATATTTAAATCATAAAGTAAAATAAAATGAATTAAAGAAAAAAAAAAAAACAAAAAAAGAAAACAAGTAAAACACAAAATATAATCACAAAAAAAAAAAAAAAAGACCGACCGACAAATACCACGAAACCAAAAAATACCTTTTTGGTAAAGTTTACAAGAAAATACGACTTTTTTTTCTTTTTTTTTTTTAAATGCAAAAAAAAAATTTATAACGTTTTCATTTCCACATTTTCTTTTTTCATAATTTTATAGTTTTTTATGATATTTTAATGATTTGTACATTTTTTTTTTATTAAATTGTATATTATTTAAATAGAAAATAATAAAATATATATTAAAAAAAATTTTTTAAATTAGATTTTTATTCTTTTTCTTTCCAAAATACACTTTTTTTTTTTTTTATTCACTCATCGGCCATCAACCAGCAGCTAGTTTTTTTTTTTTTATTTTTTTTAAATTTTAATTTTTTTTTTTTTTTGATTTGTTGTGTGACAAGAGAAAAAATTTTTTCTCAAATAATATATTTGTCTCTTTCATTTCAATGGTTTAAGATATTAAGCGCCATTTTCATATGATTTTATATTTTATTCTGTTACACACAAATTAAGGAATGCCATAATGAAATGTTGACATTTAATATATAATTATATTTGATAAAAGATGTCGTCAGTTGTTTAATATAAATTATGAAATGAAAATATTAATAGGAATTTTCTAATTAAATTTTGGATAGTACGTGATGATAATTACCATTATAATTTTTGATATTAAGAAATATATTTAAATCATTTTTTAATTACAAATATTAGTAAGTTAATATAAATTAAAATGTAATAAATTTTATTTTTTTCTGGCAAAAAATTTCAAAAAAAAATTTATAATTAAAAAAGAATATGTAATGTAAAAAATGAAAAAAAAAACTCTTTCTGAAATTGTTTTATTTATATTTTAAAATTTAATAACAGAAATATATTAATATTTAGGAATAATTAAATTTATTTTTTGCGTAAATCAGTTTTATTTTTATAAAAATATAAAAATGGATAACTTTTTCGTTTTTAATTCAAGATTTCGGTGGAAATGTGCGACTTATTTTGATTATTTACAATTTTTCGATTAATATCAAAATTGATAACATCTGATAATATAATATTATAAAATAAAAGTGTCATTTTTATACACAAAAAAAAACAAATATTAAAAATATATTTTAACCATGTTTCAAGATATTTTGACAGCTATATTTATTTTATTTTATATTTTATTTTGATTTTAATAAAATCTGATCTGATAAATTTAGGTTTGTGTCTAAGTTTTTGGTTATGGAATTGGAATAAAAATACTATTACTTTTTAGTACTCGAGAATGTTTTTTAAAAATTTGTACAATTTTTAGCTTTTGTATCAAAAATATTTTTTGCTTGGATTAAAAAATTTACTCTTGTACTAAAAAATTCAATTTTTTATTTTTTTGCTAAGATGTTGAATTTTCTAAATAACTGTATAGAGGCGTTGTAAAAAATTAAAAGAATTTAAAGACTTTATTTTATATTTTAGATACATATATGCACATATATCACATATATTAGCAGAAGAGCTTAAATAGGTAGGTAGGTTTTATTAAAAATGTCAATAATTTCGTTAAAAACGAAAATTTAAATTTAAAATGTTTCTATTTAAATCGGTTGATTTATCAGTGAAGTTTTAGAACAAATTAACAAGCATTAAATTTAGTTATTTTTATATCATGAAAGTTATTAGTTTCTCATTTTCTTAAGAAAATTTTTATAAATAAGAACTGCTGATACTTCAATGATATAAATTACATATGTTGTAGGTACGATAAAGATGTTAAAAGATGATATCAGTTCTCATTTTATCTCTATTAATAATAGACAAAGATCAAAGATTATTTAAAGCACAAGTAAACCCTAAAAATTATATATAATTTGTTTGTTTCAGCAATAACTATAAATTATATCCTACATACTGCATACATATACATATAGTTCTTCGTCTTCCATATTCTTTTTCCTCTAAGAAAGATGGAAATATTCCAAAAACACCAAGAATACAATGTTGGTAATCGGAAAATATTCAATTGGGATCAATATCAAAATATTCAATAAACTGTAAGGGAACAATGAATTCAACTGCTGTTATTATAATTTTGTTATCAGTGACGAAGCCATCAACAGTCTTATATATCCCCCCTTCTTATATACAAAATCTATTAAATTAATTTAAGATGAAAATAAACAGAATTAAAATACAATTTTTACATTTGTTTTAATTTTATTTTTTATTTTTTTGCTTGTTTTTGTTTTTTATTTTAAATTTTTATAAACATTTTTCATTAAATTTTTTTTTTTTTTTACATTTTTAATTTTTGTTGTTTTTTTTTTTTTTTTTTGTTATTTTTGCAAAATACATTTATATTTAATATTACATATTATGTTTTTATGTACATATGTATGTATATACATACATACAATATGTAAGTTTTATGAACTTCATTTAATTTGTTTAAATTTTTTTTCTAATTTCATATTTTTAAAGAAAAAATTTTGCATTTGTTTTTTTATTTTCTTAAAATCAAGAACATATTAAATATAGATAGGTAAATATGTATTTTTTTTTTTTTAATATTGTGTTATTATAGGGAAAAATTAAAGCAAGAGTTTCATTTATTTTTGCTGCAAAACTTTTTTGTAATCATTTATTTCTTCATGGTTTAAAACTTTACTAATTTTTTTTGTTTTAAATCTTTAGAATTCCAATTTTTTTTGTTAATTTTTTAATTTATATTTGCTTTTTTTATATTTTTTACATCAAGTTTTGTTAAAAATAAATAAATAATTAATAATATATGTATACATATATATATATACTTACATATACATATGTATATTTTTTTAAGAAATGAAAGCGCAAATTTTTAGTTATGTGTTTAATTTTAACTTAAATTTAAATTTATTTAATTAAATTATTTTGGGATTAAATTTATTATAAAAAAAAAAAGAATAAGGTAAAATAAATTAAATTTTTTTTTTTAAATAACTTTTACATCATCATATTTAAAATATAAAGAAAATCATTTTATATCTATATGTAATTTCCATTCAAAATTGTATTTAAATAATTTATTTAATTAACCCTCTATTTTTAATGTTAACTGGGTTAAAATTTTTAAAGTTAATTTTTTAAGTTCCACCAGTTCATTAAAAAAAATATGTACATACACATATACAATTATATTGTTTCATTATATGTGATATAAAAAGCGTGTGATATAAATTTATATCGTTATATTTAAAAAAATAAAGTGTTAAAAAATTAACAAAAAAAAAAAGGTCAAACAATTTTGTTCGCCACACTTTTTTGATTTTCTTTTCTTCCATTAGTTACAGGTTGGGTTAAAATTACTATCTAGTTTATATCAAAATTGATTGAAAACATTTTTTCAAAATTTAAAGTTAAAAAAAAAATTATCATTAATTATATATATGTATGAATAAATCAACGGCTACAAGAAAAAAATTAAAAATAATAAAATATTATGAGAATTATAAAAATATTTCTGAAAGACAAGTCAAATTTAGAATATTTTCGGATTTTTTTTTTTTGGTCGAACCTAAAAAGAGTTTTTTGGAATTTAATATACAAACTTTATAAATTATAACATTTTAAAACAAAACATTTAGGCAAAAAAAGAAACGTTGACAATAGAAAATATACTAAAAAGATCACAAATTTTCTGAAAGTGCACTGACGGCCATTTATCAGAAATTTTTAAAATTCAATGAAAAAAATCTTGTTTGAATATAAATATGACGTTGACGTTGACGTTTTTTTTTTTTTTTTTAAATATGACATGAGAGAAAATTTTGAAATTTATTTTATTTAATATGTATGTATATTGATTGTATATGTTTTTAATAGCAGTATTAATGCATGTCCATTACATAAAATTAATAAAGAACCAATTTTGTTTTGCTTTTTTGTATTTGAAATTTTTATAATACTGATGATCTTTGTTTTGATGCTTCTTTTAAGAATAATAAAAAAATGTACTAAACTAATAAAAAAAAAGAAAATGCTTTAAAAGATATTTGAACAAAAAAAAAAAATATATATAAAAAATAACAAAAATCAATAATAAAAAAAAATTAAAAAAAAAAAAACCTAACCTCACAAAAATTTGCATTGATTTGTTTACAATATTTATGTATGCATAAGTATTTGATTACAGCATATCGTTTGTTTTTAATTTTTTACTCGTTACATTTACAATTACTTTACATTACATTACAATTTTTTAATTAATTTTAATTTTTTTTTGTTTTTGTTTTCTGTTTTAAATTTTGGACTTTGTTTATTATAATTTCGGTTTTTTTTTTTTTTTTTTAGAAAAATAAATACATTAATTTTTACACATAATAAATTTCTTTTTATACTTTTACATATATTTTATTTCTTTCTTGTTTCTTTTTTTTTTGCATTAAAATTATTTTAATTTTATTTTTAATTAATTATTTTTGTTTTTGATTTTGATTTTATTTTTGTATTTTTTTTTTTACTGAAATTTTAACTTTGTTTAAATTCCAACAATGGAACGATTACATTTTTAAAGAAACATATAATTAAATTATACTTATTCAACACATTATACACACATAAAAATAACCGATTACTTTAAATTTGATTAATTAATTAAACCTCAAATGTGGCTTTGTAATGTATTCGATACTATTGAAATTGATAAATAAAAAAACAAATTAGGTAAATAAATATAAATACAGATAAGAGTTAGTTGAGTTGAACAATTATAGGTTCTGAATTGCCATTAGAATGTTAGAAAATACATAGTTTCAAAAATTTTTTTACAATTGCAATTAAAATTACAAAGTTATTTTTATTATTTTTTGCTACTTAAAGATGCTGCAAGCTGTGCTCAACATTTTAGAGGTGACATTTTTTAGAGTAATCAAAACAATTCAGGTAAAATATTGAAAATGCTCCAAAGAAGCAAAAATAGACCATTAGGAGAAAAGGAGTCATGGATTTTACTTTCTGGTACGAAAAAAAGGAATTTTCTAGATTTATAATTAATTAAAAGAGGTAAAACAATTACCTAAAAATTACACGCTTCCGAATTATAACACCTTAACTAAATGCAACAATTTATAATCGTATTCGGAAAAGAATTTTTTTTGCAAAAATTTGCTTATATAAGTTTTATTCTGTCAGTCCATATGTTCCTCTGTTTAGAAAACTTCTACATCATTTAAGATGGAATAATGAAAGGTGTCATAAAAATATTAGTTTTAGGGAAAAAATTTTTATGTAGTCCCATACCCGTTACGTAGCACCTCAAAATTGGAAAAAAACCCATTTCCAAATCTTTATATCTTAAATGCGATTTTTCAATTTTTTATAAATTGATATAGACAATTATTGTTGAGAAAATTATTATTTAGTTTTAAATTTACTAGGTATATGAAAAATTCAAATTTTGCAAAAATGTTTGTTGTCATGAAATTTTAACAAAAGGAAGATTTTTTAAAATTAACATAAACTTCTTTAGAAAAAAATCTAATACTTTCTCCTTTTTAAGACGCATTGGAGTCAAAAAATGAAAATTTGCTATATGTAAACAATTGTAACTTAGGCGCCAGTGCAAATATGTATAAAAAAAATTAAAATGAAACACAAAAATTGGAACCTACAAAATTATATTTTTACAACCACATCTTCTAAATTAAATGGGATTTTCTTAAAGTTGAAAAAAGTGTCTTTTGATTTTTTACAATTTTTAAATTTTATTCAATAAAAAATTCCACATTTTCGTGCCATCAGTCACAATTCTAAACTATTTTTATTGTTTTTTTTGGAAATTGTGCACTTTTAGAAACTTTTCCATTCTATATTTTAATTGTCAAAATATTAACTGCATATGCAATAGCTTTTGGGCTCCCTCCGACTATCATATGTTGTTTAAGAATCCATTGATTGTGCCGTTATTTTGTAAACTTTGCAACAAATATTTAGGTATATGATATAAAATTATTCGAAAAAAATTGTTGAACTAAAAATGTCATCACAAATTATAGAATAAGATTATATTGAAAAGAAAAATCATTTTCAAAATTAAAAATTTAAAATTTTTTCCTCCTTCTTTTAAACATTTTTAGACAACAACCCCGCACGTGCAGAATAATTTTTTCTTCCATTTAAAAATATTATGTGGTCAATGTGTAACAAAAATATATAAATTAATTATTTTATTTTGTTCAGTAAAAATCCCTCTAATTTTTAAATTCGTGAAAACAAAAAAAAAAAAACAAAAAACAAAAAAAACAAAATTAATTTGAAGAAAAATTGTTAATTTTTTTATTACAAACTTAAAATAAAATTAATAACTTAATTTATATTACATAAAAAAAAAATAATAATAAAAAAAAAAAAAAAATTAAACTTAAAAACTATAAAGAAAAAATAAAATAAAAAACAATTACTATAATTAATATATCAGATTAATAAAAAAAACTTAAAAATAAAATTATAAAAAACATTCAGAAAAGGAAAATTCCAACAATTGTACAAAAATTTCCATCTTTCATGTTTTTTTTAAATAAAATCACATTTTTATCAGGTAATTATCACTTAAAATTAATATTAAATATATATATATATATTTTTTTTTTTTAAACATTAGATTTGAAAAATTTTAAAAGAATTTTTTTTTTTTTTTTTAAAAAAAAAAAATCATAAAAGCATCCAATTGTAATTTTTTTTTTTAAAAACAAAAAGAAATCTTTGTAAAATCGTTGAAACAAATTTGATCAGTTGGCGGCGCCAGTTTCAGCAAAATTTATATAATTCGATCGCAAAAAAAAATAAAAATAAAAATACTATGTGAAAATTTCGATTAGCACTAAATGCCTTGCACTTAAAGCTTTACACTTAATTATTTTATATACTACATGTGTGAATTTATATATCCTATGATCAAATATGCTTCAAAAATAAAAAAAAAAAAAAAAAAAAACGAAAAAGAAAACTTATATGTAAAAAGCTGTCCTTTTCTGCTTCCCTGCCTTATACATTTTCTTTTTTTTTTTATGGCATTAAAAAAATTTTTTTTTTTTCATTATTAGAGAGAAAAAAAAAATTTTTTTCATAAAAATTACATTTAATTGATTTATTTTCTACATTTTTAAATATTAAAATTTAATTGTATTCAATTCATTTGGATTGGATTGGCTTGGGAAGTAGAACTACATATGTTTTTACTATATAAATATTTTGTTTAGAGAGAAACAAAATAAAAAAAAAAATAAAAAAAAATCAAAAAAGTATAATTAAATTAAAATTTAAAATTTAATTTAAATACTTTTATTTCTTGGTCAAATTTATTTTATTATTTTCTTTTTGTTTTATTTAATTAATTACTGGCTTCTATTAAAACACCACGATGTTTATCATTTAATGATGATTGTGATGTTGATGTTGATGATGAAGACGATGATGAAGACGATGATGATGATGATGATGATGATGACTGTTGTTGTTGATATTCATGTTGTAAATAATTTTTTGATGTGCTATTTCTTAATTCAGTTGGAAGAAATACTTTAACAACATTTGTTATTTTAATACGACAATTTGGACATCTGTCACATCTGAAATAAAAAAAAAACAAAAAAAAAAAAAAACAAAATAAATAAAAATGAAATTTAATTTTTTATTTTTAATTAAAAAAATATATTCTTTTTCATTTTTTGTTTTTGGATGGTAGAAAAAACAAAATGAAGATTGAAGAGAAATATTATATTATTTTAAGGGTTGAGTCCATTCCATTATTTGAGCAAAAAAAAAAAAAAAAAAAAAAACACGAATTAACAAAAATGTCGAAAAAAAAAAAAATTTAGAATTGACAAAAAAAAAATCATGAGTTTCTAATGTCGAAATTAATTTTTTTTCGAGATTTTCTCTGTCATTTATTTACAGAAGAAAATTCGTAATCATGCGAACGGTTATCTCTTTTAAAAATCTTATAAATGGGACCTAACTTCTTTTCTGACAAATTTGCATATTAAAAATAATTAAGTAATTGGTCTGTATTAAAAATAAGTACATATAAAATAAGCTTCTTCTGTAATGTGCGTAAAAAATAAGTCAAATATATTCAGCACTAAATTTTTATGATTTCAAAAATAAATAATTTTTGTTTGCTTTTTTGAGATTTTTGATAGTTTAAGATTTTTTTTTTTCCAGATATCGTGAATGACCCTTATTATAATCGACTTAACTAAAAGTTATCTGATGGACGCTATTAAGAAATACTGTATGGTGATTTTATTTTCTAATCCACCACTTTGCGTGGTGAGAATAACGTAAAAGATGATTAAGTTAAAGTAAAATAGAATTATGATAATTAGCTGCTCTGAAAATACCAGACAAAAATAATTTGTATCTATACAATAATACTTTTAATTTTGTTTTGTTTAGAAATTTAAATTTAATTCGGACAGTTCCGAACAGGACACTTTTTTATGTCTAATTTATAGTTATTAAAGATATAGAATGTAAGCTGTATATACAAAAAATTTTAAAGCAAATCAAAAGAATTATGCAAATATTTTTCAATCATGTCTAAGGAATATGCTGTATATATACATTTCGAAATATCTTTTCTAATCGAACTTTATTTGAAGATACGTTTTATAAACATTTTATAAAATTCAATATTTACATTTTTAAATTAAAATGTTCTTAAAAAATAAATTTATACTTAGTGTAATATACATATTAGATAATAAAAACTTACTTTGAAGCACAATTGCTACACGCTGTTACATGTCCACATGGATTAAACATACTATTTATTTCACGATCCATACATATTTTACATGTCATTGCTTCACTTATTCTAGAACCAACACATCTTTCAATTGTTGCTTCACGATCTTCTTTTTCTTTAATCGCTTGATCAACTTTACCATTAATTAATTCAACTGTTGGTAAATAACGTTCATTATCATTTATTTGTATAATACCAGTTGTTATTTCAATACCACGTTCGTATAATATTCTTCTTGCTTGATCATGTACTTCACGACATGTTCGTTGTATATCAAATACATATCGTTTACCCAATTCAGTATCTTCTTTAAACATTGATGCTATTGTACCTTTGAGATCTCTTGTAAATTGACTTGTTACAACAACACGTACCTTATCACAGACATAGAATGCATGACGTTCTGTTATTGAACGATATAAACCAGCAGCAATACAATGTTTTGGTAATTTTATTTCTAATTCTTTACGTTCATTATGATCATTAACATAATCTAATTTAAATGCACGACGTAATGATTTAGCTGCTGTTATGGCACTAAATGGGATGCTGTAATTAAAAAAAAAAGAAAAAAATAAATAAATAAATAATTTTTTTTGTTTTTAAAATGAATATAATAAAAAAAAAAATATTTTTTATTTTATTTAAATGAACTCTTACCTGTTTTTCTCATCACCTTTAAATACAGTAATACCATGAGCACCAACAGCAACATCACAACGTTCTGAATTTTCATTACCTGTAAAACCACTAAATACTTCTTCACCATATCCAGTTAAATCTTGAATTTCTTTTAATAACCAATATTTTGCTGATTTTGGTGACATTTTTAATTTTGCTAATTTTCCATGTTCAATAGCAATTTTACGTAAATATTCATCTGGATAAGATGAATTGAGATCAGTAGGGTGTATTAAGTAATCTTCATATATTCGTAATGGTGAATTACTATCATCTTCATCTAATTCATTTTCCTGTTGTTTTTCTTCATTGTTATTATTAACAATTGAATTATTATTATTATTATTTTGATGTATAGATGATGATAAAAGATTCGATGATATAGATGATGAAGATGATGTTGACGATGATGATGAAGAAGAAGAGAATGAAAAATTTTTTAAACAATTGCCACTTATTCCATTATTTGATGTTGATGATATTGATGTTGATGTTGATGCCAATGATGAAGATGAATTACTATTTGAAGTACTTGCTGTTGTATTTATTGAAGTATTTAGTGCTGTATTTGTATTACTTGTACTATTTAATATTGAACTGAATATTGATGAACCAGATGTTGATGTTGAACCCAATGAATAACTTTGACGTTGAAGTTGTGGTCTTTGTTTTTGTTGAGTTCCATTATTATTATTATTATTATTATTAATTAAGGTTGTTGTTGTTGTTGTTATTGGTATATTACCAGTACCTAATGCAATTGCTGTTGATAATGCTGCAACAGTTGTTGTTGTTGGCATATCAAAACTTTCAACAGATTTTTGTTTTGATAATCTACGTTTTTTAAATGCCAATACTGGTTCTTTATCTTTTTTCTCTTTTTGATTTAATTGTTCTGTTTGATGATTTGATTTTAAATTTTGGGGACATTTTGCTTTTAAAGATGCCTCATTAAAACGTATACCATCAGCTTGACATAAAAGTGCACTTAATTTTGCTGCATTTTGCCAATCTTTTGCTAATAAACGTCCTTCAATTAAATCAACTTTTGCTTGCATATAAAATAAATTACGTGCACTTTCTTGTAATATTAAATGTACTGGAACCCAAAATTTAACACGTATTGCTAACATTAATTGAATACTGCTACTGCTACCAGAATCTTGACTTAAACGATTCCTTAAATTAATCCATTGATGAGTACGTGATTCTTTTTGATTTGGTGACCAATGTTCCAAACCAAAATATTCCATTTCACAGATAATATTTAAAGCTTTGCAGACCTGCAAAGAAAACAAAATAAAAAAAAACGGGGTAAAAAAAAATTTATAAAATCAAAATTTTATATTAAAATTATCTTCAAATATTGAATCATTATTTAAAACAAATCAAAAAAATAGAATGGGTAATACCCCTTTTTAAATTTAATTATAGTTTTTTTTTTTTTTAAAGAAAATGAAGAAAATGATTCAGAAAATAATAATTATGAATTATTGTGAATCATTGTGAATTAAATTACATATATAAAGTTTTAATGTCTCATAAAAAAAAAATGTTTCACATGTGATATATAGAAAAAAACTTTAACCCTAAATTTCATAATTAAAAATTTCACTTGCAAATATATCTTAAAATATACTTTCAACCGACTTTGCCATTTTTTATATATGTATATGTATATCCTATAACTGTTCTATGTAATGACAACACTACAATTATTAATATGGGTCACTGAATTTAGCCATTTTTTAAAAATATAAGCAAATGCTAAGTGTAAAATTATAGTTATACTCATAATGAGA
Organism: Poecilobothrus nobilitatus; assembly: GCA_947095535.1. Classification (NCBI taxonomy): domain Eukaryota; kingdom Metazoa; phylum Arthropoda; class Insecta; order Diptera; family Dolichopodidae; genus Poecilobothrus; species Poecilobothrus nobilitatus. Next base: position 13,201,017 of record OX352773.1, on the reverse strand, counting down.
ACTCAAGGGTTAAATAAAAAAAAAAGAATGTAAATTTCAACATTTACTAATACTAAAGTTTATTTTTTGTTTCAGAATAAAATTAAAAATGTGGTCAATTGGTTCTTTAATTAATTTTATACAATCCTGTTTTCTACTGATATTCAACTGACATTCAAAATCAGTTAATTTTAATGATCCTTTATCAGAATTTTATTTTATTATTTTATAGATACGTAGATTTAAATGCAATTTTTATTTTATATTTGTATAAAAAAGTTTTTGAAATATTTTTGAGATAATTTTAAATGTTCTAATCTACATTTGAATAAATTTTCATTAATAAAATGGTAGTAAAAAAAAAAAATTGAAAAAAGAAATATGAAATAATTACTAGAGTCATACGCTTTAATTTAACAGAACAATTTAAAATATTAAAGTACAATGTTATCTTGTATACAAGTATAGGCCTTGTCCAAATTTTTGTATCACTTCGGTTTCTTATCATGGTTCTTTTTTTAAATTGTACTTTTCCAAATTTGAGAAGAAAAATTAAAAAAAAAATTACAGCCCTGAAAGAAACGAAAATGATACGATTATGTGCAACAGCAACGCATCTATAAAGAGTTACAACAATTTAATATCGATTGGGAAAAGGATTATAAACGCGTTAACAATGTAATGAGAATGTCACAAAACCATATGTAGCACAAATTATTTTAAAATGAGCAAATTAAGATACGACACCCAATAAATATCATTTTTTAAATCGAAAAGCTATAAAAAAAAGATCATTAATACCGTTATAACGTCAATTTAATACCGAACTGTAGTACCAATTATTAGTGATGATTACATAACGGTAACTTACACCAAATTAAATTATTATAGACTTGAAATAAATTCATAAACTCTATAGTTCTATGATTCTAGTAACTTGTCACCTCTAACAATGTTAATTATTTATTTACTATTGTTTTCAATCATTAGTATAAAAGAAAAACAATAAAAATTATAAAAATTATTTAATATTGAAACCATGTCAGGACCATTCAATTTCTATTCGTTTCGATTTGACTATTTTTTTTTTTTACTTTGCATTCTTTTAAAATCAAGCATGGGAATAGCATGTCATATTTGTAAGGAATAGAATGCATATACATATTCGTTTATCGAATGTTTAATGTATATATGTATGTATATGAATAAACATTAAAATCAGTTCAACAAATCCTTAAACGTATATACAATATACATATTCATAGTTATATTTTATATGCAAGTACATATGGTGTGGATATTAAAAGTTATTTGCATTCACATTTTTTTTATTGTTCGTGACAAACTGAAGGAATATTTAAAAACATTTTTTATAAAAAGTTGAATTCACTTAAAATATTTCATATAAAAATAAATTTAATGTCCTGAATATCAAAAATTTTAAATACAATTTTTTTTTTTGTTTTTTTATAATATCCTTTTATTTTCTTCTTTTTTTTTTTTGTTTAAATACCAATAACAATTTTCCGGAATCTGGAATTTAATTTTTTTGTTTTTTTTTTTATGAAAATATTATTAAAAATTCCAATATTCCATATGTATACGTTTTCTTAATCAAATGCATTTTTTAAGTAAATGCATGCAGAATTTCGATTTGTTTTTTTTTTATTTTAGTTGCAATTGCAATTTGCAATAATAATAAACATTATTAAAAATTAAAATTTATGTAAATTTAAAAGAAAAAATATATTATTTCTTTTTTTGTTTTTGATTTGATTATAATAAAATTAACATTTAGAATGCAAATTACATTTCCTTTTCTGTTTAATATTCGTTCACTTAACAAAAAAAAAAAAAGCGAAAAAGAAATCAAACGATTAAACTGTATGTATGTATGTATGTATGTTATATATATAAAAGAAAAGTAATAAAATTAAATATTTAAATAAATATTTTAGAAAAATAAAATTATATAACAGAAGCCAATAAGAAGAAAACTGCTTAAAACTGCAATTATTTAAAAAAGAAAAAATGGTATACGGGAAGGATATAAAATGAATTGAGCGGCAAGCAAAAGAATAAATACAATTTAAACTATTAAATGGAGAAATAAAGGGATACCAAACAATAGTATAACAATGAAAATAAGTAATATTACACAATGCAGATTTTTTTTTTTTGTGTACTTTCTTTTATATACATATTATTTACATAGTATACAAAAAAAGTATTAAAATCGTAAAAAATCCCGTTCTTGAGATTCTCATATTATAATAATTGTATAGAAGTTTGCAATTGAAGTCGTCAACCTTCCAATGAAAAGATTTCGGATTAAACCGAGGTCTGGTCCGTGGTCATTTACAATATTAGTAAATTATATCGTAATAATTAACATCGTACCTAACATAAAATAAATAATTATTGTACAAGATAATAGATGGCGCACAAATATAACATATATATATTATTGTACAAATAGTAATTGCAGCTGAATAATCAACGTTTAAGTAAAAATAATAATTAAAAAAAAATTAGCAAAATATGAATAGTAAGCGGATCCCTAATTGAATGTTTAAGCTTAATGGAATGCCAGTAGTAAGTTTAAGCTTAGTGAATGCCATATCATCATAATATAAGAGTGAAAAGGAAAAAAATGTAAAAATGATAACCTGAGAATGTTAACATCTATTGGTTAATTAGTTTTGAATCAGAGTTTGAGGTTTAAAAATCACATGTTGTCATTTTTATGTAAAACAAAATATATAAAAAATTAGACGAAATTTTTTGTTATATTTATTTTTTTAGTGAAATAATGACTATAATTGATTTTTTTTTTTTACTTTAAACGGAAGTAAAATATCTAGTAACTTAAAATATCTTTTAGTAGTAACGGAAGTTATTTTCTCTTATTATCGTAAGTATGGTTGTTAAAAAACTTACTTAAAAAATATTTTTCTTTTATAATTAAAATATATAAAATATAAATAATATCAACAATCAAAGATTAAAATTAATTAGAGAATCAAGTGATGATGTATATACTTTTACAATTGAAAATTCTCACTCTGAACACTAATTTAAGTTTATATTGTTAAAAAAAAATATAACGAGAAAGTCAAAAGTGGATAACATTACGTTACGTTTAGTTTTTATTACAATTATTAATGTGTTGCTTTGGAAATAAAAGAAAAGGATTAGATATAACATTATGTTAAATAAAGTTTTAAGATTTTATCTATTTTAGTTTTTTTTTTTTTTTTATTGTATATACTACAGTATTATAAAAACAATTCTTAAGTACATATATAGGTATTGTAGTAAGTGCGATGCGACTGGTGTATTTTATAACCCTTATAACAAAAAGTTCCAATTTTTTTTTAACTGATCATTGGATTAAGTTCATTGCATATAAAAATTTTATGAAAAAAGATACAAACAGCAACAAAAACAAAAAAAAAACAAAAAAAAAAAATGGGGTTGCAAAATAAATATGGACGTGATCAGAGTTAAAGGATTTTATATCTGCGATTTTTTTTTTTTTGTTATTTTCTTATTGTTTGTGTAGTGTGTTGAGAAAGAGTTGTTGAAGAGTATCCTTATTTTTTAAGTTTGTGCATTATGCAAAATACATTTCTACTATCTTTAATTTAACCCTTAGTTTTTGTTTTTTCCTTTTTATTTAAAATAAGTTTTTTTTTTTTTTTTCTCACTTCAATTTTATTTTTTGTTTATTTTTTAAGATGAATATCTGTAAAAAAAAAACACTCTAAGGACATAAAAGTTTTTTTTTTTTTTTAATAGAAAAGATAAAAACACAAAAACCAGATCAAAATAAAATAGAATTTATAAAATAATAAAAAATGAATAAAAAAAAAAAAACAAAAAAAGGAAAACTTTTTCTTAAAATAATTTTAAAAGTTTGCATTTTTTAATTTTGTTTTTTTGTTTTATTTTTTATTTGACAATAAGTATACAGAACATAATTACTATTAAAACATGATAGTTAACTATGTTTCTTTGAAAAATAAAGTTTTATCCCTTTCCTTTGAATCCGAAAACATCTACACATAAAAAAGGAAAAAATAAACATTGTGTAGGTATTATTTGAGTTTTAAATAAAAAAAAAAAAACAAAAACAAAAATTTTTTCTTTGAATACATTTACAAGACGCAAAAAATTAAAAGTACGTATATACATATACAAAACAGTTTTGAGAAAGAATAATTTTTAATTAATTATATCTCAAGATATAAATTTTAAAGATTTTTCTCTGTGATAAGTTTATAAAATAATTGTTTGTTTTTTTTTTTTCTTTGTTAAATGATGCACTATACATTAGGGTGTTCCAGTTTTCTTTATACTTGTACATATATATATATATATATTTTTGTTTTTCTCAAGGTAATTCAGAGTAAATCTTTGACAGTTTGAAAAAAAAAAAAAATATATATATACTTTTTGGAGCATGTATAAAACGTATCCCTTAATGTAAGTGTGTGGGATTTTTTTTAATACAGTAATAGGTAGGTACACATCATCTTTTAAATTTTAACTAAAGAATATAGATTAAAAAAAATATCTTTGGTATTATCAGGTGCTTAATGTTATACTCTTTAAACAAGAGTATGAATACAAAGCTAGTGAATTGGAATGTATCGGTAAAATAAACATTCATATACATATATATATATTTAGTCTTAAAACACCCAAATTATTGAAAATTTAGATTAATATATACATATGTAGGTGTATATATTAAGAAGGTAAATAATTAAGGATCAAAAAATAAAAATAAAAAACAATTTATCCTTCATCTAATTCTAAATTAACCTTCAAAATTTTTACTCAAACATGTTACCATAATTCTATTTTAAGTTAATACCAATTATCACCCTTCTATATGAAACGTATATATTTAATGTAATTTATATATGTAACCCTTATATATTATACATACATATATATACATAGTAATAGATCCATAAAAGCTATTACACATTCTCTAAATAATTTTCTTAACATTTAAAGAAGACAACAAAAAAAAAAAAAAAGTAAATGTCAAAGGATTTTTTTTCTTTTTAATGTGAAAAAATTTAAAATATTTAAGGGTCACTAATTATTATCCCTTTAATAAAGAAAAAAAAAAGAATTGAAATTTTATGTCCGTCCCTTATTATGTTATTCTTTATTAAGAAGTATAAGAAGTATTAATAAATTATTTAAAGAATAGTTTTAAATCTTTATTAATTTTATCCTTGATTAACATTTTAATATCAAATTAGTTAAAAGTATTTAATTTTTAATGAAAAGTGTTTATAATTTTGTTAAAATTATTTTATTTTCCATATATAAATTTCATATGATATATTTTTTTTTTTTTTTCAATTTTAATTGTAAATAATGTAATGATTTTAAGTATAAATATATAAATAAAAATATATAAAATACATAAGTTTTAGAGGTCATATAATATTGTGTATTAATAGTCCTATTGAATTATATATAAAGTTTTTTTGTGCGATTTAAATTTTTTTTTTTTTTTATAGAAAATTATTTAAATCTTTATTTCACGAAACATTTTTCACGAAACATTTTTCACGAAAGTTTTTTATACAAAGAAGGTTAGAGAATTTTAGATTATAGATTGTATTGCAATAATTTTAATTGTAGTCTATAATACAGCTTTATACTATATACGGTATAAGTTTTTATTGAAACTTTTTAAATATATAACGCTTATATAGTAAGGATTCTTTTAAAATAATTTAAGATTTCCGTCTAAACTCTAATTTATTCAAAATTGAATCTCATATAAAATAATTTCAAAAAATATTGATTTACTAAAAACTAAAAGTAAATTTTTAGAATATTTCAAAAGAAGAAATTCATAAAAAATTAATGGTAACTAACTGACATCTCCTATTCTTTTTTCGCCATCTTTTTTTTTTTTTTTTTGATTCTATATAAATACTAAGTATAGGTCAAACAGTTCAGATCATATAAATACATTGTGAATAAAAACATCCTCTAATAATCACGTGTGAGTTTAAGACTTTCTTATAATATATTTTTTTATTTATTAACTTCCCGGGGTCTGAAACAGCCTTTTTCACATCACCATTTTTCTATAAATCTAAAAAAGAATTTGAATAAATTATTTGGGCTTTAAAATCTCTGATAATTGAAGATTATTCTTCAAAAAAAAAAAAAAAATCAAGCTGCCTTTAATAATTATACTTAATTTTATAATTAAAAAATCAACTTGAAGGAGTTATAACACAATTTTCCATAACAGTAGAAATATTGAGGATATACATATTATACATATATGCATGTACATATATATTTCTTATATCTACATATATTCACTGTAGAATATATGTAAATAATATAAAAATTATAATTTTTTTTTAATTTAAATCAAATGAAACTTTTCCAAAAGAACATGTTAACAATTTCCTATAATAAAAATTTATAGTATGCTTATGTATATATGTATGTATAAGTACATTAGTTCCTTTTTTAATTAATTTTCTATAATATTTTATTTTAGAAAAAAATGAATTTCCCAAAATTTTACATGCTTATTTCTAATCAATTTTATTCGTATCAAATAAAAATAATATTTTTAAATTATTAATTTCCATCATAAAAATTATTAATATTAAAAAGTTTAACAAAATAAAAACTAAAAAACAAAAAAAAACAAGAAAAACTAATTTTCTAAATTGAATTTCTTTTCATATTCATATATGAAAATTAATATATTTGTCATATATGTATATGTATATGTATATGTATTGCATGTTCAAAATATAAAATCAACCACAAAAAGTTAATCGCAAATAATTTTCTTAACATGTTCACCACTGTTAATAAGGTGAAATTTTATCATATTATTTATAATATAATGTATTATGTACATTTTAACATACATAATACACATATATATATGTATGTATTATGTATATTTTAACCATAGAATTCTAAATGATAAATGACATTCAGTATAAACCAATAAATAAAAATTATATATGTACATATGGTACATATAATACATAACATATATATATTATAAATATACTATTGTGATTATACAGTTATTGTCAACTAATTAGAAACATAAATAATTGTTTAAAAGAGGAAAATGGATAATGATTTGAAGTATAGACGGCTTTGTCCGCACAAGACTTGACAGTGTAAAAAGGAGATTAGGGAAAATCTGGTAAAACAGGCAAATAGGAAAACCTACACTGTTGTATTCACTTTTAACACAACACTCCAGTGAATAACACTGGAATATTGGAAAAGTTAAGATTATATTTTTTTGGTGATAACGGAGAAAATCATTTTAAAACACTTAAAAACCTTTAAAAAAAAAATAGAAATTTTAATAGTTCCAAAAAAAAAGCCTTAAAGGGATCGAAAAAAGAAGCTTGTTTTCAGTAGTTAGGAAAAACTATATTATACCTATACTATCAGATACAATAAAGGATCTTTAACAAAAAAAGAAAATTTAATAATACCTATCTATAAATTTAGCAAATTCTTTAACATTCTAATTATTTATCCATAACTGTATATGTTTATATATAATACATACATATGTATATATATATATACAAATTTTTATATATTTTCAATTTCATCAAATTATTAAGAGATATGACTATATGATCCATCTCTTTGATTAAAGCACATACATACATACATTATTTATTATTTAAATTGTTTACATATATGCATATATATGTATGTACACATTATGTAAATTCTTTTCTTTATATTTACTTATATAAAACTTACAAATATATATAACTATAATGTATATATATATATATATATATATATCTTTTAAACAATATTATAAATGCTTATACATATACATATATGGTCACGTGTCAAAGAACACCTATTTTTTATTGTAGCTTAATTTGTATTATATATTAACCCATATTTATATATTTGTACTGTTGTATGTAAACCATTCCCACAATTAAATAAAAATCATCAACATCATCATCATTATCATGATTATCTTCACCATCAAAGTGAAACATACTTTGCATGTAATATTATTTTATTATGTATGTTTGGTTGGTACTGAAACTGAAACCATTTCAAGGCTTTCAAAAAAAACAAAAAAAATGAAATTTTATTTATTACGTTTCATATTTCAAAATAAAATAATTTGCAAAATTAAAAACATACATTCATACTATATGTATGTATGTAAATGCAAAAAACACACAACGATTAGGATTTTAAAGGGTGTTTTTCTTTTTTAATGTTGTTACCGAGATTATTAATATTCAACACAGAAAAAAAAACAAGGTAGTATGTAGAACTATCGATTTTTAAACAGTTATAAAACAGCGCAATTGCTTTTGAATAACTTTTTTTTTTTTTAAATAACTTATACCTACTCTTTCAAGATCTTAATCCTCACAGAATTTCAAATTTCTGACTTCAAGGATTTTACAGATATACTTATGAGGGGATGCGAAATTTTGATTTCTTATAATGGTTTATTTAAGTTTCGAATTTCGAAAATTATAATTGCATACATTCTCGTTTTATTTTTGATTTATTAAGCTGCTAAAATGTTCGAACTTTTGACGTTTGCAGAATGAAAAATTTTATTAATATTTTAGTAGCACTTATGTATAAATCAAGTATGCATTTAAAAATTGCGTTTTTTTTAAACTTATGAGAAGAGTTCTGGGAAGGATGGGATTAGTAGGTACTATGTAGTAGATACATAAAAAAATGTAGTAGATACATAACAAAATAAGTTTTTTCTGATTAGATAAATTTTTAGTTAAAATTGCAGTAAAATTTTAAATGGTGTAGGTAGAATTATTGTTAATAGACGGACGTAACAAAATTAAAAAGTACATTTTTTTAAAATAAAGTTTACAAAGTGTTATAATAAGTAACAACAAGAACAAAAAATAAATAAAAGTAAAAAAAAAAAAAAAAAAAGTTGGTGACAGCAGATTTTGAGGTTGAAAAATTATTTGAGATGAAGGTGAAAAAGTTTTTTCATTTTTGAATTTATATTGTGGTTACAACATTTTTTTTTTTATTGTTTTTTTTTTTTATATTTCATTAAAAAAATATGAATGAATATTTTTTGCTTTTTTTTTTTAAATTAATTTTAATTAAAATTAAAAAAAAAAACCAAAACAAAAGAACAATTTAAAATAAAAATATTTTGAAAAATCTATTGTAATTTTTTTTTTTTATATATCTTTTTAGTACAATAGTTGTTTTTTTTTTTTTTTCTTTTTAAATTTTTCAATTCAGAACTTGAGATTTAATATTGCGTGTACGATTATGACAACTAATTAAAATTTGTTATTATACAATTTTTAGCTAACACTAAGGAAAAAAAAATGTATACCAGTATATTAAAGAATTTATCATATTACAATTTATATATTATACCTTCATACATAATTTTAATATCTGAAGTTTGAATCCTTTCAAAATTTTCACTATAAAAATTTAAGTGGAATTTAAAATGTGATGTTATAAATGAATTCAGAATGCTTAAAATGAATTGTGTTGATTGTTGGAACAATTCCTTCGTTAACTACTTATAACTCGATTTAGCAAAAATATCAAAATTAATAACCACAGTAAAATTAAAAAATAGTTCGAATACTTAAGATAAAATATATCGTATATAGTCAAAAAAAAAAAAAAAAAAAAAACGGTAGAAATAATTAAAGATAAGGTCCTGATAAATAATTAATTTTTTACCAATAGGAATCTGTTATTATATAGTTCAAAAACTTTTAAATAAATAAATATTGTTCAAAAAGAAAAATAAATATTGATTTATTTTCAAAATGAATTTAAAATTTTTAGCACCTATTATAGAACATTGAAATTAACATAAAATTAATAAAGTTGTTTTTTTTTCATTAATTCTAAAATTAGATGTTTTGTAAATAAAAATAAAAAATAAAATAAATAAATAAATTTTTAAAGTTTACAAATGAATTTAGCACATTATTAGAATTTAGGTATGCATATAAAATTTTACCAAGAAAATATTTTAAAAGTTTTCTTTTTTTTTTTTACTTTATTCCCGTGCCACATAAATGTGACAAGAAAATTACACAGCCTTTCGTTTTTTATGCGTGGTTGTAAATGTCGTAAGGGGGAATTATTCTTATAGGATGTGTGTGAGATTCGAATAAACCACACTCCCTCGGTTTTTACAGTGTAATTTATACTCTCTTACCCATAATGCCATCAAGACTCCTTCTGAGAATTATTTTAAAAGTTCGAACTAAAACAATATTTCTTTTTTTTTTTTTTTTTGTTTTATTTTCTCATATTATTATTTTTTTATTACAATTAATTTTCAAATACAGTTTTTCGAAATTTATTTATTATACATTTTCTTAATAAAGTATTCGAATACAATAAAGTCGCGTTGATTATTCAAAAGCATAATTTGCAAAAATTATAAAAAAAAAACAAATGGATTTGTACCAGGTATTAAAAAAAAAACACCTACGTTAAACTTCTACATTATAGTTAATGAATTTATATTTGAACTTTTTATATTAATATTTAAGCAGGAAATAAAAACAACAAATTTTTATGAAGATATTAAGTTTTTTTTTATTTTCATTTGAACTTTTATTTAAATCAATTAATATTTTTAAATATATAGTCATGACCAAAATAAATATATACATACATATTATAGATTTGTATATTGCAATGTGGTAAATGAAAAATGGCAATAAAATAAATCTGGAATCTGTAAAGTACCAATAATATCATAAAATATTAAGTGGCAGACCTTTTTAAAAAAAAATCCAAAATTTTAAATAATATTTTTGTAGGAAAACATTTCCGGATCGATTAAGAGAAAATTTGTTTGAAAATATATCGTATTTATTTTGAGTTTGCTCTAAAAATAAATATTGATTTACATTTATGTATGTACGTATAATATAAGTATAAGTATGTAAAATGACTTTTTCTAAAAAATTATTAATATTGTGTGGTGTCTTTGAGACCGACTGCAGAAGAAATTATTGAAAAAGTATTTTTATTTTAAGATATTTGTAATAGAAAAAACCTAATTTAGAAGTGAAAAGTTTTAATTGGTTTAATTTTAATTTCTAAATTTTGAGAAAAGATAGAACCCAGATATTTTAGCGTTTTTCTTGACGACAGCGCCTGTCCTGGCGCATAGAAAATGTTCCACGCTATCTATAATAATGTTAATTCAAAATCTACCACAGTTAGAATCTACATGCATACTCATGTCCATCTTCTAATATGTCTACCGATCAAACAATGGCCTGTAATAATACTAACCAATTGTCTTATTTCAGTTTTAAAGAAAGAGAGGGTACATTTAGATTTTTTTAAAATCAAATTCGACCACATGGTTTTAATTGTTCTGTGTCTATACTTGCAAGCCACCGCTATTTCTTCAACTCAAAAAAGTTTTTTTTACCAACATTGTAAATGATTCATAAGGATTTAAATGACATATACAGCCTAACATTTTATAGAGACAGATTATTAAACAAAAAATTTTTTTTGTTAAAGTGTATAGGTACTAAAAATTTAAATATTTTTTTTTTTTTTAAATATACATATTGCATTAAATTAAATTAAATATTTAAATTATATAAGTTATATACTTGAATTTAAAATCGAAATTAATAAAATTGAAATATATATGTAAGTATGTATTTATACCCATATTTTTGTACCTATATACATATTTATTTGATATTATGTATAAATATTAAATATCAAATATTTTTTCCATGTAATTGATTAAATTATTAGATATTAAATTAGTTAATTTATTTGTTTATTTATATATTATATATATCTACATATAAATGTAAATATGTAATAAATATGATATTTTTATTTAAAGATAAAAACGTCACAGAATTAATAGTTTAATATTAAATTAAGATATAAATACATATGTATATACATATATCATTTTTCTTTTACAATATATAGTAAAAGATAAATAAATTTTTAAAGTTTATTTAAAAAATTTATTTGTAAAAAAATTAAATAAAATTTAAATTTAAATTTGAATGGGCCTTTCCACACGAGTAGTGTCCTCTTTCGTCATTTTTTACTTTTACCTTCGTTTCATACCCTCTTGCCAATAAACTAAATTTGTGGTGGGGATTTTTAGGAGTAATTTTTTAAACCAAAATTTTAGAGTTTAAAAATTTAGTCCACTAACACAAACAAAAACTCAAATAAAAATTTTTATGAGGGTCAAAAAAATTTTATGTGTACATACGTTTCATTCTCGTTTGAAAAATTAAAGAAAAAGTTTTTGAAACGGTCGCAGCAAATTTTTAAAAAAGTAAAGTGATTTTTGATCTTTCACTTGATGAAATTATTAAAATATATTCTATTGACAAAAAGAAATTATGTGCACAGTACAGAGTTTATTCTATTTCTAGGTACATACATATATTATTTTAAAATTACAGGCAAAAAAATCTTATGTTACTTAAATACAAAAAAAATTTATTTATTTTATGCGTGCTTTTTTTTTATATTTATTATCTACCTCTCGCAACAAATTTTGTTTTAAAATGAAATATTTACACACACATATAAAAGTAACGACTATCGAGAGGAACAGTGTGGAAATAAAAAAAAGAGGAAAGTAGTCACGAAACGAAAGAGGACACTACTCGTGTAGAAAGGCCCAATAGTAGAATATTTTGATCCTAAAAAAAAAAAAATGTCTTACATACAAATTCTTTATAATCGCAGAACAAAGATTTTAAAAATTTTTTTAATTTATTTTAACACTTCAAAAAAAAAATCTTTACAAAATATTAATCAGTTCTATTCTTATCATATATGTACATATACATAAACATATTTTATCATAATTTAAATTTTTTATGTTTATTTACTGTTTTTTTTTATTTTTTTTTTATTTTCATAGTTTTTAAACGTAAATACTCGTAAAATTATCGTGATTTTATTTGTTATTGTTATATATGTACATATACATATAGGTATGTATATATATATATATATATTTATATATGCATGCAGCTTTAAAAAACAACAAATTTGTTATCTTTATTTCTTATCATAATAATATACTGGAGGAAAAGCAATACACATATTTTAATATATACATACATATTATATATATATATGTAGGTATATTATATATTTGTTTATTTATTTTTAAAAATTTTAAATAATTTTATAGGCGTAAATGTTTGTCAACAAACAAAAAAAAAAATATAATAATTTCGTTGATTATCAGTGAATTTCTTCATACTTTACCTACATAAGTATATATCTATCTACGTAATTATGTACATATGTATATGTTAAAACATTTACTTTTATTTTGACCTTTAGATACTAGAATTTTATTATCAAATAACAATTACTTCTTTATATATTAAAGATAAAAATAATAAAGGAAATAAATAAACAAAAAAAAAAAAATTAAAAAAAAAAATAATGCCCTCTATAAAGAAATAATGTGTTTTTTGTTTTTTTTTTAATAAAAATTTTTTTTTTTCTTTTTATTTAAATTTATTTAGTAGATCCGAAATTATTAGAATCAAGAAATTTGTTTAATACTTTTTTTTTTTTTTTTTAATTACAATATAAACGATTGATAAGTCATTATATACTGAAGAAATTATTAATTTTCTACTGAAAAAATCATTACACCTATAATATGTACCTAGGCATAATATGAATACTTATTAAAATGGCCTTTAAAATTATTTTAAATGTTACAAAATGAAAAAGTTATTACACTTAATTAAAAAAAAACATTACACTTAATATAATCAATTTGGTAATGAATAAGTATATGTACATACATACATACATATGTATGGATATTTAAGGCTATTACAAAAGTATTGAATTAACTTGAAAATAAATATATAATTAAAGAATTTACCTTTTGACTTTCTTATATACATATGTACATATGTATATTTATTTACATACAACATATCTTTTAATTTGACATTTTAATAGGTTTTCCTTTATTTTTTATTTTTTATTGCGTTTCCGAACCTTAGAAATTGACACTAGACACTTGACACTTTTTTTCTTATACATTATATACCTACTCTTATATATTTATATAGTCGAGAGTACGTTGAAAATATGACATATAATAAAGTAAGATCAGATAATTTAGTGCGCGCTATTTTCGAATGCACTAAAAAATTTTCAGAATTAATTAAGTGCAATTAGCTAGTATTTAGTGCAAAGTTCGAAAACGCCCTAAGTTTTAAAAGAAACTGTTGTTCGGAGAGAACATAGACACTATGTTGTTTTGCCTAGACATATATACATAGTTAAAAGTTACTTTTAAATAAACTTTAAAAATTTATAAATAAATAGTTGTAAATTTTAGAACACTATATATAATTTTATAAACGTTTTTAAGCTTTTAATTGTAAATTGATTCACTATATGAATGTATATGTATGTATTTAATAACCGTATCATAAACATAATAATTATTATATTTTTTTTTTTATCGTTTTCAATTAACTTAAGTGCAAATTTATGACTTTATTTTTTTTTTTTTATCTTATTAAATAATTTTCATAATAAAAAATAATTACTTAATATCTTTACTTTGTTTTGATCTAATTGTTTACCTTTTCAAATAAAATAAATATTATATTACGATATACTTATATATATGTAGTATGTACACATATTAAATAAAAATAGGGTTAAAGTTTTTATAGATATAAAATTTTCGCTTAATTAATTAATATACATATGATGTACATAGAATTTTTTAAGACATTATAAATAACTTTAATCTTCCATTTTAAATAAAATCATAAAATAATACCAATTCAAAAGATTAAAAACAAAAATGAAAAACTTACATATAAATTTTATCTAATTTTAATTTAATTTTATATAAATCTTTTTTAAAATGAAAATTGAATTCTAATTAAATTAAATCTCATTAAATCAGTCACGTCTAAACCTAAAGAATACCATAAATTAATTTTTGTATCTGTATCTTCTTTTTATTTTTTTTTTACAGTCTCATTTTATTACTAACATTTCTTATTATATAGTCAATAAATCTAAAAATTATACAATTTAATCGGACAATTTTAATATATATATAATATGAAAATATACATATGTATAAAATATTCACACATTGTATATATACAAAAAAAGAAAAAACGAAAAAAAAAAAAACTTCTGTAGAGCTTCAATTTGAACTTGGATAACAAAAAGGATTTCAAAACATGGATATTAGATTTTTGTTTTTTGATTGTTTTTTTTTTTTTTTTGTCATAAAATGTATCTCTAAAATAAATTTTTTTTTTTTATCCTATATTATAAATGAAATAATCACATAGGATAGGTCACCCAGCCAATAAATTCTCAAATCAAAAAAAAAAAAAAAAAAACAACAAAAAAGGAATAAAAATTAACCATTTTGGATGCTAAATCAAATAAAAAGAATACTGGAAAATTTTTTTTTTTTGAACTACACTATAAAACACTTTTATTCATTCAAAATTTATTACATCTAATCAAAATAATACGAAAAATAAAAAGTGGATATTTTATTTTCTTGTATTAACTTTTAGTCCTTTATTGTCCTTATTATATTCCTATATATTATATATATATATTATATATAGATGTACATATACAATATAATCTATATTAATTTTATTCATTTTGTCAGTTGTTTTGTTGATATTTTTATTTTATTTTTTTATTTTACTGGACCAAACAACCTACAATCAAATCGACAAACCAACTATGTATGTATTTAAAGTACATACATACATATGTATTTAAAAAAGAATATTTTTTTTTTTTGTTTTTTTGCGTCATAATACTTTAACACATTTGTACCAGATATCCCAAAACATATCCTTTCATAAATACATAAATACATTAAAACAAAGACAAAAAAAATAAAAAACACAAAAAAAAAAATTATAACAACGGTACTGTAGAAAAAAGAATTGTGCTAAAAAGGACATTAACATGAAAATAAAACTTGTTGATACTGAATTTTTAAGGATATATTCTTATTTATCTCGACTTTTTTTTTTCATTTTTGTTTTTGTTTTGCCTTAATTTTGTTTTTTTTTACACAAATTTTAGATAACGCTTATATTATTGATATACATATATATATCTATATATGTACTGTATATCATAATATGATGATTATATATTTGTTCATAAGCATGTATCATATAATACAATTCAAAAAGATAATTTTTAAAAAGGATATTTTCTGGTATTCTGGACACTGAGTATATGATTATATTATTAAAATATATAGAATATATTATGAATGTTGTTAAACATTTAGATATACACATAGTTATACTTGTTATAATTCTTATCTTTTTTATGTAATCCAAAATAACTATTAAAATATGTGCCCTTGATGTCATTCAATACTTACTTTTTAAAAGGATAATTCAGAATAGTAATAATAATAATATAAGAAAACAAAAAAAAATCACATACGTTAACTAAAGTATACCATTACAATTTTTAAAGAAAAAAGTATAGAAAAAGGATTTAAAAGTAAAAAAAAAAAAAAAAAACATTATCTATATATAATGATTAAACTTGAGTATATAAGACTAACAAAAAAAAAAAAAAATTTTTTTTAAGGACATTCTTATCCTTATGGCGCTTTAAATAAATTTATTCGAAACAAAAAAAAAATAGGATATACATATATGTATTTATAGTTTTATCCATAATTAATTTATTTATTCAAGTTAAATAAAATAACTATACATAAGTATATGTATATATAAAGTTATTCAAACTAATTTAAGATACTTATTTAATAAAATACAAATCAAATTAAATGCAAAACAAAAAAAAAAAAACAAATTTAATAGAAATATCCAAAATGCATTTTTAATTGAATTTTAAAATATTAATAAATATGTATATAAGAAAAATTCTTTAATAAAATTAAAATTTCTTTTATACTAAGTAATATTAACTTATATGTAACTTATTTTTTTTTTATAATATATGTATTTCATATACGAGTAGAACAAAAGAAAAGAATTAAATATTTCTATATAATATAATATAATATATACAAAATATATACAATTTATATACATATATAATAATATAATATTATAAAAATACATTTTTCTTTTACTTATGAAATCATTGATTTAATTTTATACTTACTTGAACTTCATTACAAGTTCAATGTCATTATAAGTTCAAATTGTTTATGATTAGATATAGTTAGATATATATATACTCAAATCGTTACCGCCTTTATTAATTATATATATTTTACAATTTTTTTTAAGCTTTTTAATAATATTGGACCAGAAACAATATTTCATTCAAAAAAAAAAAAAATTGTGCATGTGCATTTTATCTAACAATGTATATACATAAATGTATCCCCCAGTATAATAATTATATAGTATGTACATATGTACCAACATATTATTATCCATATATAACATATATTATCTTATGTATAACTTAAATGCAATAAATCAACTTTAAATATAAACAATATTTTATTGAAATTAATATTACTATATGTATACATATATAAATATATAAATACATATTATATGTATAACCAGAGGTATAACTTATACAAAGTTTATTTAATGGAATTTTTTTTTTTTTTTTTTTTTGCATTTTTAAATTGGGAAAAAAGCTTTTAATGAAACTTCATATTGTATTAATATAATAAAAAAAAATAATTTTTTTTTTCATCACAACCGGCCGGTAGGTAGATATACTCTATTTTTTTCATTTTCATTATTATACAATATATACTATGTATGTAAGTAGTTCTTTTTTATTTAAATTAATTGCATAATACCATATATATACTTATAACTTATTGTATTTGAAAAACGTGCCTCAAATATTTACAAAAAAAATTTACTTAAAAATAACAAAAAAAAAAAAAAACAATTTAACCTATAAGTATTTATTAAAAATGATTACAAATATTTTAAAATAACTGCTAATTAAATTATATTTCGCAAAATCATTGAATAATTTCACAATATACATACATACTTTATACATATATGTATATAATATATAATCGTAAATGTAAAAATATGCATATTATTTAAAATTTTATATATAATATAATATATACATATTTATATTATGTAATTTTCAAATATATAATTTAAAAATTGAATAACTAAACTATTAACTATATAGTATTATAGTATTTCAATAACATTTTTACTTATTTATTATTATTAATTTTTAATATTAATTATATCTACAGAATCTATTATAGTTATACTTACCTAACCTACCTATTATATATACATATTCATATAAATTAATTAATAGTATAGTAAAAATTAGGAAGTATAAAGATCTGTTATATTCAATTACAAAATTATTTAATTATTTTAAGTATATTTAATTACTGGAAAATTCTAGATACTAAATACTTATAGTTACATTAAAATATTCATAATAGAAAAGTTATATCAATATTAAATGTAATATATTAATTAACATCATCAATTAAATTAAATAACAATAATGATGATTGAATAAATACCATATAAATATTATTTATATAAATATATTTAAAAAATATTTTATATAATAAATATCATATATTGTGTTTATGTCATGTGTCATTTTTATTTTTTTTTAATTAAGGAAATAATATTCAAACGTTATCTTAATTATTATTAAATAATATCTTCGTTTTTTTTTTTAATTTTTTTTTTTTACTTTAGATTAGAGTAAAATTTTTTTCAAAAAAGAAAATGATAAGTTATCGCAATTTAAAAAAAAAAAAGGGGCTTCGGTAGCCTAATGGGTAGACGTGTGGCGTATTAACTGAAGGAGTGTGGGTTCGATCCCTGCACAAGTCGTAAATTTTTTTCTTTACATACCCCCCTTACGACCTAATATAATGTAAATATATAGTATATAATATAAACAAAATAAATAATATTAGTATATAATTTAATAATAGTATAAAAACCTACAATGGCCTAAAGTAGCCGATGGTTCAATAATATTGCACTACATTAATGTATGTAATATTAATATAAATAAATAAATAAAATAATAAAAAAAAAAAAAAATATCTTGAGTATTGAAAGAAATCAACTGAAAAATTTATTTAAATCTTCAAAGATAATAAATAAAATGTATAATGATTTAAATAACGAACCAATAACTAATATATTATATATAAGTATATCTACATTAAATGTCATTTTTTAATTATTATTATTTATTTGTTTCTTATATTATATACATATTTCTTTCCTTATGCTATATATTTATAGAGATTCAGTTATTATAAATTAACTTAACAACAAGTAATTTTACATTTTAACAATTTTTATATTTACACTATTTATAGTTTATAAGGAAAACAAGAACAAATGAACCTTATATACTTAATCTAAATATCTAACCTATCTACTTAAGACAATTAATTGGTTTACGACACCTACATAAGTTTTTGATTAATACATTATCAGAATTTAAAAGCGTTTCATTGCATTTGTCAATAATTTTAAAGAGATGTTCTTTAATAATTAATATTTTAGTTTTATTGTATATTTTTTTTGTAGAGTAGTAAAAAGGTAAATTTATTATCATTTTTAGCACTTTACTTTGGGAGATTAGCAACTTATGAATATGCATGTTTGCACAGTCACTTCAAACTGGAGCACCATAGAATTAACATACAATTGGTTGGAAGATTGTTTGTTCAAAATGAATGATTTGTTATCTAGATTTAAATCAGATTTTCGGTTAATAAAGGGATATAGGTTACAAATTGATTTGTTTACTTTGTCAATTGTGCTTGAAATATGATTTTAAAATGTTAATTTGTTGTCCAAAGTGACCATCCAAATATTTAACTTCAGTAAGCCAGTTAATTTTTTGAGAATTTAAAGCTAATTTATTTTTTGGTTTAAATAGCAACATTTCATCTTCCGAGTGAAATAAATGGCTTTGGTTTTTTTGGTATTAATTGAAATTTTCCATTTAGAAAAGAATTTAGATAAATTTCCAAGTGAGGAGAGGATTGGAGTTAATTATTTCACTTTCATATTTTTTTTTTTTTTGTTTCAATTATTTTTCAAAATAAATTGTATCAAATGCAAAATATTTCCATTGAAAGGATATGTAAAATTATTTTCTTAGAAATAATTTTTTCTCTTTTTTCCTTTGAAAGAATAGTTAATGTTAATGCTGAAAAAATTTTGAAATCAAAGATAATAATAAAATTCTTCGAAAAGAAAATATTGTCCTTTTTTGGTTTATTTGACTGTCACATAAGGCCTTTCCACACGAGTAGTGTCCTCTTTCGTTTCGTGACTACTTTCCTCTTTTTTTTATTTCCACACTGTTCCTCTCGATAGTCGTTACTTTTATATGTGTGTGTAAATATTTCATTTTAAAACAAAATTTGCTGCGAGAGGTAGATAATAAATATAAAAAAAAAGCACGCATAAAACAAATAAATTTTTTTTTGTATTTAAGTAACATAAGATTTTTTTGCCTGTAATTTTAAAATAATACATATTATATATGTATGTACCTAGAAATAGAATAAACTCTGTACTGTGCACATAATTTCTTTTTGTCAATAGAATATATTTTAATAATTTCATCAAGTGAAAGATCAAAAATCATTTTACTTTTTTAAAAATTTGCTGCGACCGTTTCAAAAACTTTTTTCTTTAATTTTCCAAACGAGAATGAAACGTATGTACACATAAAAATTTTTTGACCCTCATAAAAATTTTTATTTGAGTTTTGTTTGTGTTAGTGGACTAAATTTTTAAACTCTAAAATTTTGGTTTAAAAAATTACTCCTAAAAATCCCCACCACAAATTTAGTTTATAGGCAAGAGGGTATGAAACGAAGGTAAAAGTAAAAAATGACGAAAGAGGACACTACTCGTGTGGAAAGGCCCATAGAATTTAAATTTCAATTATTTTCTTTCAATATTGAAAATTGTTTGCGTTATTTTTATACAAAAATAGAAGTTTGGAGTTATAGTTAGTAAATGGAATACTAAATTTAAAATAACTATAATATTTACACCTACTTACCTTAAATGCAATATGTTTCGTAAAAATTATGGTATTATAAATAATTCATTTAAATACGGTGAGGTCAGTTAAAGTAATTGCAAACATCAGAAGTATAAAAATTCCTTTATATAACTTCTGTTCTGACTTTTGTATATCAGATGGAGATTCAACATATTTATCTATGTATGTATACCTTAAGGTTAGTTAGAAGTTGTAAATGAAAACGAGGAAGAATACAGTTGACTTTGTCAACTCTTAGATACCCGTACGAACCGTTAGTATGTTCACAGCCTGTCACTCTGCTTACAATATTATTTTTTTAATATTTTAGTATTTTAAAATAATTTGGGTGAATTTTATAATTTCTAGAACTATGGGTTGTACATATATTCAAACTATATGTTTATATGTACATTCTTCAAAAGCAGATTCTAACCTTCCACATAACGATTATCAATCCAAAACTTTTTCAAATATTCTATAGTACCATTTAATACTAAGCGGTAAATGTATATTAAATTTACTAAGTACAAAACTGTAAATATAATTTTAAATATTATATTATATTATATTTAAATATTCCATTGACAGAATAATTTCTTATAAGTACAATAAAATACATATATGTATGTAAATACGGCGCTATATAATATACAT
Source organism: Poecilobothrus nobilitatus (assembly GCA_947095535.1). Taxonomy (NCBI): domain Eukaryota; kingdom Metazoa; phylum Arthropoda; class Insecta; order Diptera; family Dolichopodidae; genus Poecilobothrus; species Poecilobothrus nobilitatus. Next base: position 13,179,252 of record OX352773.1, on the reverse strand, counting down.
CTATACTCTTATCATTCATTCACTAGTGACATATACGATATGTAAATAAACATGATATTATATAAGTATTTATATATATCAATATCATATAAATAAGAATTCTTCAAGCAACCGTTATGTTGTTTATTTAATTACATTTTTTTGTACTACGCATTATATCCTCAACAATTTCAAATTATCGAGTAAAACAAAATGGAAAAAATTCATTAAAGAAATTTGTTAGAAAATTTGAAAAAATCAAGTAACACTTTCGTCAATTATAAAGTAACCCTATATTATTAAAAAAAGTTGTTAACAGAAATAAAAGTATAATGTTGGAGCTTTAATTTTTGTGTATTACTTCAAAAATATTCTAACAGGTGTTCAAGTTACAGGTGTTTAAAAATAGGTCATTTTCAGTTTTTGACCCCTTACAGCTCCTAAATGGGGGGTGATACAAAAAAAATTTCTGAAATGACTCATACTAATTTTCAAAGATCTAACTTCTGTCAAAATTTCAAGTTTTCAACTTTAACCGTTTAGAAGATGGAAGGGTTAAAGAATTTTGCAAAATTTGAGTTTCGCATAACGGTAAATTAAGACACCGTATGCCAAAATTATATATTTATTGTATATATACTTTTAAAGCTAATGAAAGTAGTAATCGTTTGGCGTTTTCAAAATGAAGATATACCTTATACAACTTGTGCTATAACAATTTAAATATAGAGCTTTTTTGAACCTTTGGGGAGCTGTAGCTCCGTAACGGGTGGGGATACAAAAAAAAGTTATTAAAAATAAAATTAATATTTTTGTGAGATCTATCAGTAATTAAAATTTCATAGCTCTATTGCAAAGAAAATGTGGGGATCTAAAAGTTAGGTGTTCGAGAGCTACCCTAAGGCTTGGTCCAAACTCAACCAAAAAAAATAGGGAACCTACAAATTACTCCCAAAATATTTTGTGTAAGTTTCAAGATTCTAGCTTTCTTAGTTTTTGAGTTAGCGTGCTGACGGACGGACGGACGGACGGACGGACGGACATGGCTCAAAAGTCTTAGAATTTTTTTCTGATCCGATCCATACCTTTGAAGGTATATCTAGCTCGCTTATTTCGAGGTGTTACAAACGGAGGAGTAATTTTATTATACCCGATCCTATCGTACGGGTATAAATATATATACAAGAATAGTGATACCACAAAATTCTAGAGATAATGACATTTAATAAGAGTTAAATAGATTTTGAAGGAATAGGAATTCCAAAAGGATCTATCTTGTTTATATTTAAAAATTTCCGATTTAAATATATGTATGTATGTATGTACATATATATTAATAATTATTATTTTTATTATTATGTGTAGTAGTCATCAAAATATTTATAAAATATAATTTTATTATATGATTCTTTTCAAATAATTAGAAATAATTTAATCCACGATAAATATTTTAATTAACGTCAATTTAAATATTTAGATAACATCATGTTAGTTTAAAAAAGAAAAATTGTTAAAATTTAGTTACATATTATATAGATAGTATTTTTTTTTTTTATTAATTTAATTGTTATTTTTTTTAATTATATATAATTTATTTTAGTAATTTTTTTTTAAATTTTTACATAATATTTTTATTAAGAGGATAATTAAAAAGACTTTAATTTATTTTAATTAATTTAGAAATATCAATCATTTTTAATCAATTTTGTAATTAATTATATATACGAGTACATAACTAAAAAAAAATTAATTTAATTCCTTTTAATCTTAATTCAAATTAAACTATATGAATAAATTTGCAGTAAAATATTATGAAAGTAAAAGAAAATAAAATTTTTTTTTTTTTTTTTAAGATATTTTTATAGCAAAACAAAAAAATTTGGTAAATGGCTTTAATGGTATAAAAATGAAAGATGTGAAGTGCTTGACATGTGCAAAAGGAAAAATTTTTCAACAGCCATATAAAAATTCAGAAAGGAAATTTAATGATGTGCTAGAACTAGTACACACAGATATTTGTGGTCCTATGAATATTTCATCGTTGAGTGGTGCACGATATTTTGTATCATTTATAGATGGAAAATCCAGATTTATTTATGTGACATTTTTGGAAACCCGTGCTGAAGTTTTTGAAGCGTTCAAAAGTTATCATGTACTAGTTGAACGACAAACTGGAAAAAAATTAAAATGTCTGAGAAGTGATAATGGTGCAGAATATTTATCAAAAGAATTTAGCAATTATCTTAAAAAATTTGGAATTAAAAGGGAATTATCTACAGAATATACACCACAACAAAATGGAGTGGCTGAACGTGCTAATCGGACGTTAATGGAGATGACAAGATGCATGCTGATAGATTCTAATGTTCCAAAAAGTTTATGGGCGGAAGCACTTAACACAGCCGTGCATATTAGAAACAGATGTCCTTCAAGCGTATTGAATAACAAAACACCATTTGAAGTATGGTTTAATTATAAACCAAAAATTGATTATTTCAAATCATTTGGCTCAAAGGTAATTGCACTGCATAAAGGTCCAAAGAGGTCAAAGTTAGAAGCAAAAGGAGATGAATTTACTTTTGTTGGTTATTGTCCGGATTCTAAGGCATATAGACTTTGGGATGGTGGCAAAAAAGTTATCAAACGGCGTGATGTAAGATTTTTTGAAAATATAATATCAAATAATTATTTGTTTTTAGACCTAATATCAAATGAAAATAATTTGCAAATTGAAAGTGTTAAAGTTGAAGATGTTATTATTGAAAAAGAAAAAACTGATGTAAATGAAAAAGATTGTAATGATGAATTTGATGAAAATGAAAAAAATGGTGATAATGAAATTGGTGGAAATAATAACGTCGATGAAAAATTAGAAATTGTAAATGAAACCTCGGATGATTCTTTTAAAAGTTTGAACGATAATAGTTTGAGCGATGGTCATAACAATGAAGATGGCAACTCGAATATTCAAGTAAGATTAAATAAAAAAGGTATACCAAAATTAATAAGAACTGGTAAGAAAGGAAGGCCACGTAAGCTCCTCCTTTTTTTTTAGATAGATCAGGAAAAATTGTAAAGAAAGTGTTTTACGATTTCTGTGGTGATGGTGATGTCTTATAAAACTGTTAAATGACATATTTTTTAGATTCTTAAATCTTTAATTCAATTATACCTGGCCTTACTAATTTAGTAGAAATAGTTATCAAGAAAAATTTGGATAAATTGTATAAATAATGTATGGATAAATTAAAAAATTTAAAAAAACCAATTTTTATTTTTTGGAAATTTTTTTGTTATCATAATTTTTTATGTTCAAATTCTTTATTTTATTTTCTTTTTTGTTTATTTAATCCATATGTTATTTGTTTATTTAATTGTTTTTTCTTTATTTTGTTGTTCAATTTAATAATTTATGTATGTTATTCTCAAGCTCACTCATACTTCGACGAGTCATAATATTCGAAAATTTATCTCCATTGAATGCAGGAAATTATAGGATAGGAACATATTTTATTAATTTTTATGTACTTCTTATTTTCGAATTTCTCGAAATAAAAATATTTTGTTTTTTTATAAATATACATAAATAAAATAATACAAACATATGTATCGTATGTAGATTGTAGATAGATAAATATGCAATTAAATTTGTTTGTACCTCTTTGTAATATAATAATAATTTGTCCATAACTATTGCCATAACATAATCAGCTGTTTAATATTTTTCGAAATTTTTAATCAAAAAAAAAACACAAAATTTTCTTTTTGTGTTTATTTTATCCAAAATTAATGGGGTATTTTATATGAGTAATTTAGTAATTTAATATAGGTACTATATTCTATTAAATTAATAATAAATAATATATTAATAATTTAATATACTCTGTAGTCTGTGAGTCAGTCTTCTCTTTCTTTGTTTTAATCAATAATTAATTCTCTCTTTTATTTATTTCAATTTTAACTCAAAAGTTTCGATATTCGCTTCAAAGTTTAGCTTTTTGTAAAATTTTACTCAAATTATATGTAAAACTCAAAATAAACTTAAAAAATTGTTAGATAAATTAAAGAGGTTCTAGTAAAGAGTAAAAATTATTTTATTTCTCTTTTGATTATAAAAAAAAAAAAATATTTTATTTTTGTTTTTTATTTGTTATGTTGTTATTTTTATTATTTTATGAAAATGATTAAAATTGTATTTTTCGCCGCATACCTTTGTGGATAAAATAATACATATATTATTATTATCGCTTGTAGCCTTGTTGTGTAGTGTAGGTAACAAAACAACTGTACTTTAATTATTATTATATTTTTATCATTTTCGAAATATGTAGGTACATGCATATTATGCTAGATATGTACATATTTTAGTACTTTTGTTTATACTTAATGAATAATCAACATCGAAATGAAATTAATAGTATAGACGTATGCGCGGTATGGTACTTTTATGTAAATTATACTGATTGATTCATTATTTTATTTTTCTTTGGTTATAATAACTATAATTAATAATTATAATATGTGTTACCTGAACAAAATTTAGGAAACTTCTTTAAATAGACCGACATCTTAATAAAAAAAAATTTAATAAATCATAGTCTTAGTTATTAATATTAGAAGAATTTAGAATAAAAAATAAAATTTAACTAATAATTAACACTATCAAAGTGTCAAAAATAAAAAACAGTTTTTAAAATAACCTAAATATTTATGTATCTAACCTCAAAATAATATTTTTAATTAATCCATATTTTCATATTTTTTTAATGAAAGTGTTAATTTTCTATAATTATAAATATGTACACATAATTCTTAGAAATTGTTCAGCCTTTCTTAACCAGAGCAATAACAATAGTAACAATAAAGTTGTGAACGAAGTCTGAATTCAGTTTACCTAATTTAACATTTTGTTAAACATTTTTAGTAACTAATAGCCGGATGTAATAAAAATAAAAGTATAGAATTTATGTATGTATATAAGAATGTACATAACTATCAGAAGAAGAATAAGAAAAAGAGAAAATTAATTCTTGGTATATTTTTATTTATATGCTTTTATTTATTAATACAAAACAAAAAAAAAAACTACAAAGTCAATTAAAATTTTTAGATATTTGACAGCTCTGTTTCTTACGGCAAAAAAAAAAACACCTTTAATAAAATTACAAACAAACAAAATTTGCTTTCGTGTTATTTTGAAATTCGAATTTTTCTAAAAACAAAACAAAAAAACAAAGAGTGCTTTTCGAAAGTGAGTAAAATTGTTTTCTAAACTGCTAAATGAGCACAAAATGGGAACTTAAAAGTAAATCCAAAGTTTTGTTTTTGTAATTTTTAAAAATAAAAATTGTATCGAAAAAGATTAAAAGCAGAGTGGAAAAGAGTTGAAAATAAACAATAATTATTGACAAAAAAAAAAAAGCTAAAACCGATAATGAGCGATGAGTTAAGTGTTTTAGCATGCCGTTTTCATAAATTCACAATAAAAAAAAAAAAAAAATTCAGGTTTTATTTTTTTTTTTGTTTTTTAATGAAAAACCATTTGGTGAGCACATGATAATAAAATAACTATTTCATTTTGTATGATTGTAATTTTTTTTTTTTCTTTTTGTTTTTATGTGTACAAAAATTGGACTTTGAACGTTCGTTCAATTGGACTTTGGACTTAACTAACTTCAAAAATAGCAATAAAAAAAAAAAAAAGTGTTTTCTTTTTATGTTGGATAAATTCGTCGAAACAATAATAATTGCCTAGTAACTTAATACTGAAGTATTGTTTGCATTACCTATCTAAAGTATGTATGTACTCGTATATATGTAAGTACATATGTGCTTGATTTAATATCTATTTAAAATATTTATATTTATCCTATTATAGGTATTTATATGTTACTTTATACAAACATATATACATACAAACTCATATACCCTTACATATTTTTTTTTTGAATATTTTACGTTACCTATTTTTCGTTATAGGTACATACATATTTATAAATTATAACAAAACAGTAATGAAAATATTTTTTTGTATTTTAAATGTTTATATTTTATCTATAGGTACCTACATATTTATGCACATACCCAAATGCATAAAAAATAAAAAAAAGAAAATAACGACTTTATAAATAAAATATAAACTAAGTTAGTAATGATTACTTAAATGATGTTGATGATGATTATGATGACTATAATCATAATAAAATCATAATAACAATCATATTTTGTTGATGATTAATGTTGATTGTAATGATAATAATGAAAATAATAATAATGGTGATATTACAATGATAGAAAACTTAAAAGTTGTCAGTGTTTCTACACTATGCAAAGGTTATTTTGATAAAAAAATATTACGCGATCAATTTAAACTATACCTATCCATATTTATTTGTTTGTTTGAATGTATATACTATTTATTATACGTATATAACAGAAGAAGCAAGCGTAGGTGAATCCACCAAAAAGTAACGATTGACTTTAATGATGGATAAAAGAAACTAAAATTTAAAAATATTATGTATGTGTAAGAAAAAGAAAAAAAACTGGAAAAGTAAAAAATAAAAAAGGTGGATGACGCATTCATTACTATGTTTGGGGAATTGTGCATTTTTGTTAAAACAAACAAAACAAAAATTCAAAAAGCTTACCTAAGTAGCTACATATAAGAAAAATGAAAAAAAAATTAAATGTCACGAATATTTGCATTTTTTTTTGTCTTTGTAGGTATTTGTGTGGAATTTTATTTACGTTTTTTTTTTATGCAATTTGATAAGATTTTGTAGTTTTCATTTTAGCTCGGAAAATTTTTCTTTTTTTTAATGTTATGATTTGTTATGTTTTTTTTTATACTTTTGCTGTGAAATAAAAATAAGAATAATATGCAGCTGTATACGTATGTATATACACGTATGAATAAGTATAATATTCAATAATGTAAAGATGTAGCTTTTATGTACCCATGTAGATACCTAATTATTATTATTATACCTAAGTATATATGTATGTATGTATTTCAGGTTTTCATTTTCAAAGTATAATTTTTAATTAAGTAGTTTCGTAATTTTATCGTTTAAATTTATAATAGTAAAAACAAAAACATAAAAAAAAAGTTAGTTCCGTAAAAGTTACAGAATTAATTGAAATTTTGAGCTACTTTTTTTTAATAATGTTTTTATTAATTATATCGTTTTTTATTTTGCTATTTTTATTTTTGCTTTTTGCAAATAATTTCATGGTAAATTTGTAGAAAAAACAAAATGAAAAACAAAAAACTAGGTCATCGTCATTGAGAATTTTGTGACACTTGTGCAAAGGAAAGATTTAAGATAAGATTCTATAAAATTAATTTTTTTTTTAAATAGGTAATGTAAATACCTATAAAATATTATTTTTAAAAATGACTGTTTAGTTATAAGAAAAATATTTTGTTTTGTGATTTGGTACCTAGTTATTAGATTACTAATAAAATCAAAAAGGTATAATGTTTACATAATAGTACTATTATGGACATGGGTACATAATAATCTAACTATCTCATAAGAAATTCATGTTATGTACAAAAAAAATTAAAAAAAAAAAATTAGATAAGTACCTTAACCTAAGTATCTAGGCGATGGCAAAAATAACACCTATTATTATAAGTACCTTAACCTAAGTATCTAGGCGATGGCAAAAATAATACCTATTATTATAGGGTACCTTTTGAGGGTTTTGCTACTACCTATTCGAGTCCCTTATAACCAGTTCCGATATTTTTTATGGGCAAGTTTAATTTTCATTAACTTCTTTACTGTACCTAAATTTATTTTACGTTCATGAAATTTCAAAGAAAAATAACGTCTAAATATGGTTTTTAAAAATTTCTGGAAAACGCAGATAAAAATTCCATTTTTTATTATACCAGTCAAATTATAGTAGGTCTAGATTTAATTATATATTTTTTGTAATAATTTTATTCTAAATTTATTACAATATTAAGAATTTTTGTTTTTGGAATTACGACACCCACGCCAATACAAAATAGTCGCGAAAAAATATGTTCTGGATTTTCAGATACATTATCTATCTATTAATACATACGTGATTGTCTTTTTTCGACCCTTTGTCTTAAAATTCTGTTTTTTTTTTACAGATCTTGTCTTACAACGATTTTTCTTCGTGATTTTGGTCCTTCAATATTTTTGCCCAAGACATCGTCGAGTAATATAGTAACAACTAATATAATATGTATATGTACATATGTCACCATGTCACATGTCATGGGTTAAAATTTAGTATGTAGGTATTCATTAATGAAATTTATTATGTTTATGTACATACATAAGTATTGCATGTATATGTTATAGATTCTAGGTATATTTTTGCCTTGATTAATTAATTATTTTAGTTAGTACTTCTACGTTCACCTTTTGTTCTTCATTATTATATATTTTTTTTTTAAATTAAATTTAAAAAAAGAATTATTGTAAAATAAAAATTTATAAATAGATCGTTTTTTACTTAAAACAAAATCCAGACCAAAATAACTTGTAAGTAATAATTTATTTTATTATGTTATTAAATATGACTAAGTAAAAAGAAAATCCAAAAACAAATTAAATCAGTTATTTGTATTTTTCAATAATTGATTTTGAGTGTTAAAAAGTATCAATTCAATAAACTGAACTTGTAATAACAAAAAAGAAAAAAAAAAACAGCACGATTTTTACGCCCAGTGTTTAAAAAAAAAATGTAATCAAAGTTCATTAATTTACGAATTTATTATTCTTCTGTTATTTTTAGCACTTTTTTGAAAAATTTTTAAAAAATTGGCTTATACATTGTATTAATTTGTTGATCCGTTCGTCTGTTCATTTACAAAACTTCTACACCATTTCTATTAAAAAAATTTTAGACGTAACTTATAATACATGTATACGTAAGGGGTATAACTGCAGTTATAGAACATCTTTTTTTAAATAACCCTATGTGTGTTGTGTTGTAGATTGTGATGTTACAGATAATACCTGCATATATTTTAACTAAAGTTGTACTGGATATTTATTCAACTTGAAAACGTAAAACATCAGAAAATTTCTTTAGTTTTAATTCAACACGAAAGTGATAAATACCTAAGTACATGTACCTAACATATGTGGTTATTTTTATTAGATTTAGTGTTATGCTACCAATACACGGCGGACTAACTTGAAAACTTGGTACGTGGACTTGATAAGTTGTATTGTGTATGGGCATGTAAAACTATTTTAATGGTTGAAAAATTGGTTGGAAGAATATCAAAAATAAATTTTTATGCCAAATTAATTACAAATAATTCTCAAATATGCTTTTTATTGTCTTTCTGAAAATGTACGCCTTTAAAACCCTTTGATTTTATATAATGCTTTGTTTCATTTTTTTTTTAAACATAATATTTTATTATTTATTATTGTTTTTTATTTAAAACAAAAAAGAAACCATATGTTCAATTTTATTTGTGGCTTTTGATTACGGTTTCCATTTATAGTGGTTGTTGGCTTTTTTTATAAAAGTTTTAATTTTTTGCTTCTGACTCTAAGGAAGAAGCATCTCATTTCAGTCTGAAGTGAATCTGAGAGAAAAGCAAAGTAAAATGAAAAAGCACCTTCACTTATGTTGTAAATTAGTATAAAATATAAGTACATAATATTACTCATATTAAACATAGATATATGTATGTTGTATGTAAATATATTGTACATTTTTCTACTTATACGTTATACCTATTATGACATTACTATATACTTGGCTCGCATTATTTATAAGAGTTTAAGACTCATGTTTCTTTACTACATATGTACATACATATGTGTATATGTAATTATGTACACAAAAGAGTACAAAATTGTAGATTTGTAACAAAAAAAAAAAATAGTTTTGAATAATAAAATTTCAGTGCTTTCGTTTATTTTTAAATAAATTTTGGACTTTGGACTCGCAATGAGTGCGAAAAGTTTAAAAATAAATAGCGTGGCTGAACGAATTAAATGTATGAGATATAGATATATACATATAACATATTATGTATACATAATCATTTTTAGCAATATAATGAAATCATGTTTTTTTTTTGTTTATTTTATTGTATTTTAATTTTACTTTTATTTTTTTATGTTCTGTTTTTTAATTTGTTTATTTTTTTTTTCTTATGCATTTTTTAAGCGCCAGAAAACTTTTAATTTTATGTAAAATAAGAGTTACGTATATTTTGTACTTATGTATGTATATAAATATATGTTTGGATAAGTATTTATTGAGTATATTCGAAATTTAAATAAAATTTTGAAGACTTTTGAGTGTTGATGGGTTTTTTTTCTTCAAATTAAAAAGTAGTTTTTTCACTAATATTTGGAAATTAAAAAAAAAAAAAATACGATGCATTTTTATGTTAGTTTAATAAATACAATTTTAAATGAAAGTTGTTTTAGTTGTTTACACTTTTGGAAGGGAAGCTGTTTTATTTTTATAATACCTTGATACTAATTTTAAATAAATAATTATTATACATCCTATAGATAGCGAATATGAAATACGTAAGTGCCTGCTACTCTAGGTGCATATTTTAATTAAATAACATGTTATGTAACAAAATGTTAAAAAGTTTAGCTTATATTTTTGGAAGTTTAACTAAAGTCTAAACATTTAAAAATATATTTTATTTTAACTATGTTACCTATGTAACCTATTTTCAAAAATTTCTTATAACATTATACACTAGGTTTCACCACCATATTTTTGATATAGGTACCTACCGAATTTAAGGAAATGTTATAAATATATATGAGATCCACTTTTCGAAATTATAACTGATGTAGATAGGTATTTGGAATTATAGTTTCTATACAAATTTTTACAAAAAGTTGTAAAAAAAGTTTGTGTGCAGTAAAGCAAATATGTACCTACCTATATAAGTACATACCTATGTTTTTTTTACACATTTGCAGTGTCAATCATATTTCACAGATTGCAAACTTGAATTATTGTACATAATAAAGAAAAAATGAATTATGCATATGTATAAAAACATTTCATGGATAATATTAAAACTTATTTGCCTTATATTATATACCTATATATGATAGACGTAAACACAGGCATACAAAAATACTAATATTTTTAATAAGATTTATTCCTATTATTGTACATTTGTTATGATTTATTCCTTCTTTCAATGTCTCACAAATCCTTAAATGAATCGTGCACGTGTTTTTATTTATTTATTTTTTTTTTATCTCAACTTTAATATTTCACGCGAAAATTTATTTCAAATCCAGTTATAAGAACAAAAAAAAAAAAAGAATTCAAATTTATCTTAAGGCATAACAGACAAAAAAAAATTAATACTTTTATATTGAACTTAAGGCGGAATAAATTACATTTTAATGTGAATGAAATAATGAAAGTGTATAATTAACAAATTAATAAAATGTTAGTCATTTTTTTTTCTATATGTTTAATAAGTACATGTAAACTGCATACGTACATATATTAAATTTTAATTATTAGTTTATTAATATTCATCAATATGATTTATATCTTAATAATATTTCCATATGCATATAGAGGTACGTAATATTTTACATACACATAAGTTTTTATTTTGATTTATTTATTTTAGAAGAATCACTATTAATAATAGTAACTATAAATTATCACTGTTCTTAACATTTTGACGTCATTTTATGAGATTTGGTGAGATTTTTTAATTTTAAATTTCCAAAAAAAAAAAAAAATTATTAGTTTATCAATAAATCAATTATAATATAAGAACATATGCATATAAATATACAAATAGCGTCAAAAGTCAGTGTACACAGTATATTATATATACTGGTAGTATCATACTTATAACATACGTACCTACATATATAAATTGTATATTAATTAAAATAAATTCATTTTTATGAATGAAAATAAAATTTTAAAATTAATAGTCATGAATGAAAATTCTTTTAAAATTGAAAAAAAAAAAGAAAAATTCTTAAAACAACAAAATTTACGCTTTAAATGTTAGGGTACAAGAATTTTTTGTATGTTCTAACTAAAAGGTAATGGTACTCTTTTTTAAATACATATGTATTTAAGTTGTGAAATTTCAATTTAAAAAAGTTTTTTGTTTTAATTTTTAAAATGATTATGCAATAATATATGTATGCAAATCGTATTAACAATAAATTGTTTAATTTATTAATTTTAAATAAAAATTATAACTACATAATTTCATTTAAAAACAAAATATGTAATAATAGATGTAAAGGTATCAACCTGAACACTTTAATGTATTTGTAGGTTAAGTCGCTATTATTGTAAATATCTATGAAGAAATAAATAAAAAATTAAAATTCAGTGTACATACCAATGTATGTATATGAATAAAAAAATGTTTTTGAAAGTTATTCTGAAAAATTATTCTTGATTTAAGAAAAACTGAAAAGTTTATGTACATAATTATCAAATTGTTTGAGTCAAATTGTTGATTTATGTGGACTTAAGAGAACGTGCAATATCGCAATTTAATAATTTCGTATTTCTTTCATAATTTATACAATATCGAAATTTAAATACATATCGACTCTAGTTTTTCGAAGTTCTCTTTTTTAATAAAACAATCTAAAGATTTCAACCTTTTATTTAAAAATAATTTATTGCCCATAACATTAAACAACTGATGTGGTATAATTTTTTTTAAAAATAAAAAACTTTACTTTGTGCACTAACTTTTGCCGTTATATGTAATTTTATTTTGATTGATGGTATACAGAAATTATGTAGCTGGTTTGCATCCCATATGTTTATATATACAATATTAATATTATTATACATATGTACATCTTTAATACACATTTTGTCGATCAAATATATCTGATAAATACAACAAAATTAATCATAAATTTACATCATAAAATATAAATGTAAAAAAAAATTAAGTAAGTAGGTATGTACCATTTATAAATTTAAACTAATAATAAATTTAGAATTTAATTTAAAACTATAGAAGAAAATCCGACCTCAAATTTAAATATAGAGAAAGATTATAAAATATGAAACAAAGAGTGAAACAAAGAATGAGGATATAAAAAAAATCCACAATAGTCATATTAGCGGTACTAAAAAACTTTGAAATAAAAATTGTAATTGTTTATTTAACGATTTCTATGTATGTACTTATTATGCATTTTCACGACATTTTTCATAATTCAATGCATATTATGTACATATGTACGTATCAATCAAACAAAATAAACTACAGGAATAAATCCGGTTATAGCAACATATAGGTAAAAATTAAATCAATGATTAAAGTGTCACCAAGTTCGAAAAGTTTTCTTTTTAAAAGTATTGACGTATAGACACTGATGACGTAGTTACTTACATACAGCTATTAATACAAGCAAAAATATTCTAAAATTAAAGTAAACTCAATATAGATTTCCTATAAGGAAATTATATAATTTCTTTGCTGTCTTCTAATGGAAATTTATGTTTTTTCAGGTATTTGGCATAAGAAGGTACATACATATGCACATATTTTTTTTATAAATCATCATGACTGTCAGATTTTTATTTTTGGTTTTTTTTTTTCTTATTTTCTTTACTAAACAAGTCACTTTTTATAAATAAAAACATTACAAACTTCTTTAAATGGCAATTGTTTTATATTGAAACATTTTTTTTTTGTTTGTACACAATAAATTATATAAAAAAAAAAAAAAAGATATCTAAAAATTCAAAGATACCAAATAAAGAAAAATAATAATTGCATATAAGTACGTACACAACAGAAACAAAAAAAAAATGTATTATCAAATGCATGGCAAGTATGTTTATATGATTGAACGGATTGCAACGGAATGATTGCAATTTGTATTTCTGTTATTTTCTAAGAAATAATTGCAGGAAGATCTCTAAAAGTATGTCTTATATTTAATTTTCATTCTTTCAATAAAAAAAAAAAGTTACGTTATAAACGTGATTAAATTTCTTATTAAACGGTACTTTGTTTTTTTTTGTATATAAAATAGAAATACATATTATTTATTTTATAATTGAAATATTTCTCATGAGAATTTATTGTGTCCAAAATAAAAGAATTTTAATTTATAATTTTTTTTTTTTTTGTAAATTATTATTAAAATCGATTCTATTTTGTATTCGATATAAAAAAAAAATTTATTATGAAGAGGATTAAAGACATTCTGCAGATTTTTTTTATAAATTATAACATGTTCCTTTTTCAAATAGGTACATACATATTATCTATCTTATTAATCTTTAATTGAATTGGCAACCATATGAGTAAAATTTAATCGTAGGTATGTACATACTCTAAGTATTTTTAAACAAATACACAAAAATAGTGCAGCCAAAGGATACCTTATTAATTTATCAGTAATAAAAGTATAAAGTTAAACTGTGAAAATCATGATTGGAAGTTCACGGTTAAAAACATAATAGCACACCTTAGTTCATGTCATAACCTTAATATCATAATATAATAATTTAAATTTTTTAAGGGCATTTTCTATAAATAAATGAAATATACATATATTTATACATACTTTTAGGATTTTTTTTTTCTTTTTTCTGATATAATACCGTTAAGTTTTAAAAGGTTTACATTACTTTTGTTTTTTCTTCAAAAGTTCAAAACTCTTAAAATTTTTAAGGACTTTCCCTATATTTATTTCATTTTGTTACTCCGAATTATTCTCTTTTATCTTTTTTAAACTAAAAAAGAACAAATTTATGTTAAACTTTTAATAGTATGTAGTACCTATATAAGTAGTTATATTATGTATCTTAAGCAAATTTTTGTTTATTTCATCCTACATAGGTAAAAAAAAAAAACAAAAACCAAGCATTTTAACATTTAATGACCTTTATATTTGTTTATTATTTTATTTTTGTATATATTTGTACATATAAGTATAATTATGTACATTGCACGATTTTAATATTAATGACTCAAAAACTTGATTACAAAGTACAAAATAAAAATGAAACTAAAGTTTAACATAACCACAATCATAAAAATTACATTTCATTGATGAATTGAAATTTTAATTTTTATTTTTTTTATTATTTTTTTTTTTTTTTTTAAGTACAGATACGAAATTAATTACCCTTAGCATTCATTTAACCTGTCTTGTCATAAACTAAAGGTTTATTTTTCAATATACAAATTAAAAGTTTATAAGTTTTTTCGGCACACCTTTAATCTTAAAATAAATTTTTCATTATAATATTATGTATTTATGTATACATATTATATTGTAATGTTATATTATGTAAGTGTAAATGCATGCATGCTGATAAATAATAAAAAAAAAAATAAAAATATAAAAAGCAGACTGTTATGTTATATGAGTTAGCAAGTAATAAATAGTCCCTGTGGTTAAAAGTTGCATAAATTATAAATAAAAAGTCAAATAGAAAATCAATAAAACAAAATATACCTAATACAAATTACTTATGCCTACATATACATACATACATATGTATGTATGTATATATAATCAAATTAAAAACAAATCAAAGAAATTATTAATTATATTTACCTACTAGCATTAATTAATTTAATTAAATGGTGTTCAATATCAATTAGAATAAAATTCTGAATATGTAAAACAGAAATAAAAAAAAAAAACAATATTTTTTTTTTAATAATCATAAAAAAGAAATTCTTCTTAATATAAATTCAAATGATAATAAATAAAAATGCAATATGTATATTAAATAGCAGTTACCTGCTGAGTATTAAATAGATACATTCGTATTATTACTGAAGATACATATGTACATACATTATATACATATATCCAATATTAATGAAAATCACAATTTAAGTATTTATTTCTTTATTTTATTTTATTTTAAAATTCTATGAGTTAAAAACAAAGAATTTGAAAATGAAGACAAAATTTATAATTAAATAGAAACAACCTACGTATACATATATAATACATATGAATTTTGAAATTTATTACTATAAAATTAATTGCTTAAAAACATGAACATTTTTAGTTCATCTTTAAATAAAAAAATGTAAACGATTATAAATTTTATTTATTAAATTATTATTTAGCATATAAAATTTCAAATTTCAAATTGATCAAATCTTCTAGGTAGGTATTTTAATATTCGTTCAGTTCGGTCTGTCAGTCTCTTCATATTAAATCCCTTCAGAGTCTATTGCATCCAACCATCGTATGTACATAATAAATGTATATGTACATGGTGTATATGTACTTATTTATATAACAACCAGAAGTCAGAACTGTAGCGAAAAAAAAAAAATCTCTTTTCACTAAATTATAAGTTTGAAGGAAGTAAATATTTTCTTAACGCTTTTGATATCAGCGATGATAGAGATTGAATGTGTTATAATTTCAATATAAATTACATAGGTGTATAGTATGTAAAAATTTAAATAAATTTGATATCAGGAAATATTATGTATGTATAAATTAAAAAATTTATTTTAATTTTAATTACATCAATATTTAAAGTAAAAATTTATTAAAAACTTATTACACAAATATAGAAAAAATAACCTTCAGTCAATTTTTTTTTTTTTACATGCATACATTTACCTATTTTAATTCAATTCATCCCACACACACGTGTTTTTAAAAATCTCACGAAAATAATTAATTTATTTATTTTATATTTTACATACATAGGTACATATTATCATAAATTATATTATTAAATTTTATTAATGTCTAGTTTATCTATTGAAATAGCAAAAAAAAAAAAAAAAAAAATCTTTAGAAAATTAGCCTTAACATTCTTTTTTTTTTTTTATTATACCTATATTAAAATTTTTCTATATTTGAATTTGAAACAAACAGAAAAATTGAAAAACTAATAAGCGACCGATGCTTACTTAGTCACGTTAAATAGATGCTATATTAGATTATCTACTCTATAAATTGTTTGAATGTTACTTTACTTTACTATCTATGTACATATATCTAAAATTCTATTTGATTAAAAAAAAAAAAAAAAATACAAAGTATCTAATAGACAAAAAGAAAAATAAAAAAAAACTAGCAGCATTTTATATTAAGTTGAGGTATAACGAGTACATTTTAAAAAAAAAAAAAAGCTCTCTAAATACATATTTTTAAAGCGGTTCACTTTAATTTTTTTTTAAATATTTTAGAAGTCAAATAAAATATCTAAATTTTCTTTTTTTTTTTTTTTTTATGTTTTGCAAAAAGTTCAAAGTTCAAAATCGTGCATTCACAAAAACTTGTGTAAATAGTTAAAAATAAATACAATATTCAATATAAATGTATGTACATACATATGTACAAACATACATACGTATATTATGTTGTGTCTAGAGATAATGAAGGAGAAATAAAAAATAAAAAATAAGATATAAAGGGTGAGGCATGTAAAATAAGATATGATTAAAATAAAATTGAAAAGAAAAATATAATAACAGATATACGTATAGGTATATGTAAATAATTTTTTTTTTATTAAATGTCAATTTCATTAATTAATAATAAAATTCTGAAAATTATATTTTAATACGAAACATACATATGTATGTGTGTTTTTTTTTTGTTTTGATTGAAAGATTAGTTTAAGACAATATTTATTATAAGAAAATTTCGGAAAAATTTAATAAAAATAAAAAAATAACAGGTGCCTAGGTGCTTATTTATTATAATTTCAGGTTTAAAAATCAACCATTTATATAATTAAATATTAATTCATTTTGATTATTTAATTAATTAAAACATTTAATTTTATTTTTTCATATTAAATTATTATAATAACAACTTATGTGTATAGTAATTATAGTAAAACCCGAAAAATAAACGTTTACTAATATAAAAGATTTTATTTAGTTTCGTGTAGGTATTATAATCTAAAAAAAAAAATATAAAATACAAAATAATTTTTATAATGAAACTTTTGCGACTTATTTATTTAATTTTTAATATTGCCAAAAATTTTTACTAGGTATATAAAAAAAAAACAAAATTCTATACATAGTTTATTTTATTAGTTTAAGTATTTAAAGAAATATTTAAATTATTTTAATTGTAATTTACCATAATATAATAAAATGTTTAAGTATGTAAGATAAGTTAAATAAAGAAAAAAGTTTACACAGGGTGTGTAAAAAAATTCCAACTCTAAAAGAAAATGAAATAGATTTAAATGCATCCTATACATTGTTTTTAACAGTGTTAAGACGTGTCAATTTAAATAAATATCATTCAATTTCTATCTAGTTCTTTTTGTTTCATAACATAAATCATGACATAAAATAAAATTAACTTTCGAAATTTTTTATGACGTTAAACAGAATGCTGCTTCATACAGAGTTCCGTTTATATGTCATCCATCACTCATAGGAAGTTTAAAGTGTCGAAATTATCTAAATAATTTGTTTATAATGCTGCTTGCTCATAAAAAAGACACAATAAAATTTATGAAACGATTCGAAAACGGACAGATACATTTTAGTTATGAGTTATGTATGACATACATAAAGATATAGTTCTGATAAATACCCCGTTTCATACAAGAGCATCTCACAGCTTTAGCAGCACTATGTAGCACTTTAAATTTATAAGAAAGGGGTATGAAACGAAAAAATATTTTGTTGCAACTATGAGATGCTCTAGTGCGAAACAGGGTAATAACGGTTAAATATACATACATCATGCATATATAAATTAATTTACTTTTAATAGTATTTTAAACAAGTTTTTACACATAAACCTCAATCAAAACTTTTATTTAAATAAAATATAAAATTTTTCTTTTTTTATTTTTAATACTACCATAATTTCAAAGTTCACATTCAAAAAAATATATTTCAGTTCTAAATTAGTCATTTCGTAAAAATATAAAAACTAAAAAAAAAAAAAAAAAAAAAAAAAAACAAAATGGCTAGGTAATTAAAAATTTACATTGTGTGTTTTTTTTTTTGTTTTTTTTTTATTATTAAAATTATAGATATTCAAGTGTTTTAAAATTTATTTTGTTATAGGTATTTTCATGGTTTTAAAAACTACATACTTTTATTTTAAATATAATAACAATAGCATTTAGGTAATAGAATTTTTTATGATGTTTACACAAATGTGACCTAAAAAATGAAAGTTATACATACATGTAATATATGTAAATACATATTTATACGTATGTTTTTACCGTCGTTCTAACAAAAGGAAAATTTAATATTTTAATTAAAAAAGTACTTAACTACATATGTATTATAAAAATTAAAAATCAAATAAATAAGAATACCTAAATCATAAAAATTAATTTAGAACATTAATAAAACGAAAAAATTAAAATTAAATTGAAAGCAATAAAAATGTATTATTTGTATGTATATGCATAGATAAAAATGTGGAAAACATTTTTTGACTCTGGCAATGACAAAAAACTTGATAAGAGAAAAATTAAAGGTCATTAAACTTTTTTTTTTTTTCATTTTTCAAAATATTTTTTTTTTTTTTATTATGTAAAAATAAATTTTGTTAGAATTATTTAATACTTTTATTATTTAATTACATTGAAATAAAAAATATTAGGTAAATTATATAATATTAATTTTATAGTATTAAATAATCAATCAATTAAAATTACATGTAAAAACATATTTAAGTTAATTAAATTTTATAACCAATAGGTATTTTCACCTTTAATAACCTTAATGTATTAATTAAATTTTTCTAAAAACAAAATAATTATGAATATTTATTTTTAAACAATTATATTTTAATATAATTTTATGAATTTATTAACTATTTATAGACAATTGAATTTTTTTTTTAATTCCAAATGATAGGGTAAAATTTCAATTTCATTAAAAATATCAATTTAAAATATGACAGTTTCAAAAATATTTTTTTGATTTTTAAGTTTGCTGCAGTTCTTATCCTTCTTAAAATTTTCTAAGAATTCTATTTAGAAATGTTCTTTGGAAATTGAAAAACAGAATTATTTTGTATATATAGATACCAGTGTTGAAACACCTAATGATTTAAAATTGGATTCCGATTTTCGGTACATACATACAAACATATATAAAATAAAATAGCTACTTCTTTCAAAAAGTTCGTAATTATATTATTATAGCATTCAAGAAGAATGAAAAGTTCTATAATTTTATACAAAAATAATAATGCTGGATTCGCCGCTTCAGATATTTTGGTGTTTCGCATTGGATTTGTGCTCGCATTTGGTGTGCTCGAATTGAATTTTCTCATTTTTCAAATTTAGTTCGAAAGTTTTTTTTTCTCTCCGGAAAAAAATTTGATTTAATTTTACCTTTTTGTGCGGGGCTCTTTTTTATCTCATCAAATAAACAAAAATTTAAAATAATTGAAATGTCATTTTCAAATTTCAGTTGTTTTAAATTTTTTTCTTCTCCAGAAAAATTGTACTGAAGCGGTGAATCGTTGTTGAAAGAATTCTCTTCTTTTTTTTTTAAATAGTTCAGCAGAAGAAATATGCCGAGACGGTGAACTAAGCATAAGAGTTCTATTTAAAGCTACTTCAAAAAAAAAAATCAACTACCCTATGTTGTGGCTATATTTTAAGATGAAACATTTTAAAATAACCCTGCTATTTTAAATTTACTAATTAGACTATCCTTTAGATTTCTAGAACATAATACAGGTAAGTATATTGTGATCAAAAGTATTTTAAATATTTGTTTGAACCGAACTTTTTAAGAATATAATTTTCCCCTTAATAAATACAATTTAAAACTAAAAGAAAGAACTCGATATAAAGTATGTAAATACATGATGTACAAATATATTTATGAAATGAACATTATTTTATGCACATTACCTAATATAAAAATTTTTTTTATGATTCAAAATATACAAAACAGTTGTGCATGTTGTTTCATTTGAATTTTTATTGTTTTTTTTTTTTGTGTTTTTTTATTATTTTTTTTTTTAAATAATTTCTTTAGAAAAAATGTGTCATTTTGGACTTTAACCGACCGATATTAAACAATGAATATAATATTATATAGGTACATACATGTATATATATAAATTTATAAATATATACATATTATGAAATAAATTTTTCCATTTCGATAATAAAAAAAAAAAAAATATATATAAAAATTTCAAACAATTAACAGATTACAGATTTACAGAAGCATATTATATTTTGTTTAACCTTTGAACAAAAACGAAAAAAATAATAATAATAAAATATGTATTGTATTATAATTAACTAAAAAGCAAAGTGATCTCATCTTAAAATAGAGAGGCACAAGTTTTTGTTTTTTTTTTTTTTACGAAAATAAAAATTTATAAAAGTTTATTTTTAGAACCAAAAAAAAACAAAAAACACAGAAACCACAAAATATAATTTAAGAACTTAATCAGATAATCATAAATTCATTTAAAAGAAAAAGAAGTGAGTATGGATATACGATAAAAATACATATGTAAGTATGATATTTTGTAAATAAATCAAAATGAATGATCTAATGCTATTAATACTAAAACTATATACTAAAAGCTATATGTACCAATCAACATAAGTACATACATATTATAAACTGTCATTGAGTTGAGAGAAAAGAAGAAAAAACAATATAGAAGAAGTCTTGAAACCACAAAATTAATTATTCTTTAAAATAATATAATATATGTTATACATATATATGTATGTATATATGTTTTAAATTAAATTTATTCGAATAAAAAATAAATTTAGAACAATGTCAAATGAGATTTTATTATAACGCATGCCAATATACATTTCATCGAATTTACGAAATTTTAATTTAAAATAATTTACATATCCAGCCATTGGTGCAGTGGTTGACGCACCGCTTCTCATTCATAAGGGAATGACAGGTCTCGGGTTCGATTCCCGGCTGGGTACAATAATTATAATATAAAAAAAAAATTCATATATCGCAATATGTAAATAACTTTATATATCATAATATCACATACACCCCACATTCCTACCAGGAAACAGGGGTTATAGCTACCTGGCACATTTATGTACCACGGTACCTGAATATAAATAAAATAATTTACAGTCGTTTTAATATCTGATTAACTTCGAAATTTCAAGTATTGGTTATTTGAACAATCGTAACTAATTGTATTCTGATACGCAACTAATTGTATGTTGGATCTCTAAATTAGTTGAATTGAAAATGGATAGTATAACATGTGTAATTCTATAATAATTTATATAACAGATCTTTATAACAGATAGATTTATACATAGGTATAGTAGAAAATAGTTTTCTTAGCATTCACGATTTTATATTTAATATAGGTATGTAACTGAATGCATTTAATTTTATTAAACTACTTTCGATCATTTACCGAGATTAAAATGTTCACAGCAGAAAATAGAAATTTTACAATATATGTACATATGTACTTAAAAAATATAAAATTTAGAAAATGTTTTGTTCCACAATTTACCGAAACTCTTCAGTAAGCAAATAGCTAGTATTGATATGCTTAGATAATTGCTAATTTTTTTTTTTTTATATTATATTTTTCCAGATATAAATATCTGCCGATATTTTTAGGACCCTTTTATCTTTACTAATTGGGCCATCTCGGTACAAGTATTCAATTATAATTATATTTAATATTTTGTTTACATTATTTTATTATATTTTATATATTATTATTGACCGGACCAGGATTTGAACCCGAGACCTTTCGCCTGAAAGATTGTTGCTAATTTTAATTCTTAAAAAGTTTTACTACTTTAAGGAAATTAAAAAAAAACATTGTGTAGTTGGGACTTGAGAATAGAAACGAGTAGTATACGAGTAAACGAGTATAGTGTAAAATGAATACAATAATACCCAGCCGTAAAATAATTTTTTTTTTAAAAAAAAAAGGAAATTCAAAGATACAAATAATTTAAATATTCAAAAATTTTTATTAAAGCTTTATTTGTATATAAATTAAAAAGCTTCACTATTTATTGGTAAGTATTTAAGATATTTTGAAAGATGCAATAAATTTTTATTAATTATGTACATACATATGTACATATATTTTACTTATTTTAACATTGTAAAGCAATGTAATGTGGTGTGGCGTCAAAAATTTTCCCAATCTAAAAAAAACACAAACATTTTATTCAAGAGAAATTTTTATAAAAATTTTTTATTTTGTATTTTACATTTTATATGTAGGTATATACGTATGTATATATATATATATATTTTTGTTTTTTTTTGTTTATTTTATTCGTATTTGCAGTAAAGTTTAATTTCAAATAAAATTTGTAGAACAAACAAAGCACGTGCCCAATGAATGATCATAAAATAATGTAAATAAAATTATCTATTTAAATTTCTTATTATATACGAGTAGATGTGTATATATTATGTAATACTTATATTATATTTATATGATATATGTAAATATCTATCTTTATAATAATATACCTATTGTTTTATATAATGTAAATTGGTGATTTTTTTTTATAATTTAGATTTTCGATAATTATTTATTATTTATATTTGCATGTACCTATAGATAATAATATATAAGTGCTTATATAAAAATTTTCAAACCAATATTGTCGTTATACCATTTATATTATACCTATTTAAATTAATTAAAAATGTAAATTAAAATAGATAAAATTTAAAATATCTATTAATTTTAATCAATATTTATTAACAATTTTTTTTCTTTTTAATTACAAATGTAAAAAAGATATAAATGTAAAAGCTAAAAAGAAATTTTTACAATTTTACAGAAATTTTCTTTTATAGATAGATAGATACTTTGTCTATAAGTTCAAATTGAATAACACAAATAAAAAGTGGGTGTTTTATTTATAGAATATTTTAAACAATTCTAAGCTTATAAATTGGAAGCTTCACTATATGAAATTAAATATTTAAATGATGAAAGAAACATTTGAATTTAAAATTTTTCGTTTTTCAATAAAAAGTTTTTTTTTTTTTTAAATTAGAAGTTAAATATAAAAATCATGGTAAACAAAAGTGACAGGAATTAAAATATATATGATTTAGTCATTTCTATAAAACCAAAAAAAAAAAAATAAAATAAAATAGGTATAGGTATAACATAATAAAATAATTTCATTATATAAAAAAAAAATAAATAAAAAAAAAATAGGTATAACGAAAGAATTAAATTTAGAATTTTTGATTTTCATATTCTATAAAAAATAGCGAAAAAAAAAGTTTTTTCTTTTTTCAATCTTTAAAAACATTAAAAAATAAAATAAAAATATTAATTTTTTAATCTTATTTTGTAAATAAATATAAAGAATAAAAAATTGTGTTTAAAATTCAATATAAATCTTTGTATTAATGCTTTATGTTCTAATTATGTTTTATTAAGTATAATTTATTGTGAAAAAAAACTGCGGGTCCTTTAGTATATAGCTTTTTATCTTTCCTTAATACGTAAAACATACTATAAGATACATTTATTAAAAACCAGGAAATTAAAATTTTTTAGCACATTAATTTTTGCTCTGGTTCAGTTTTTTTTTCAAAATTTTTAAAAATTATAAAAATAAAAAATTAAAATTAAGTTTTGAGCTTTGTGTATAGTATCTGTTCTTGTTTCTGTTCCTTTTTTACTTTAAAACACTTATTTGTACACATTTTTACTCAAAATTCAATACTGAAAAATATGGCATTATGGCCATGAAGTTCACTCTAAAATCTAAACTTTATAATCTAATCATATCTTATAATTTTAATTGTATTGTAATATTTTTTTAACAAGGCAATTCAGGCCTACTACATTCAATGATAATTCAATTACTACATATAGATGTAAATATAAGAAAAATGCTGAGAGTTAATAGTTATTGCGGCAGTTTATTAGATTCAATGATACTTCAATTACTAGATGTATTAAAAAAATGTTGAGAGTTAGTGAAATTTAATGGTTGACAAAATAAAATTAATAATGAATCATTTAAATTGTACAATGTACTTTACGCAAATCCTTAATTTCAATAATAACTTTATAATATTTGTTGTTTTATAATCTTTTTTTCTGTTTACATTTCCTTCTTTTTCTTTTTTTAACATAAAAAAAAAAAGAATTGCTTTCTCTCTTTTCATTTTTATCCTACCCCACCAGCACCACCAATCTAATTGGGTTCAAAAAGAAAATGTTGACATAAATACATGTAAATTTATTTGTTTGCATACAGAACCCAACAATAACAAAAAAAAAAAAAAAAAAGAATTTCATGGATTTTAAATTAATCTCAAAACGAGAACGTGAAAAATAAGAATTTAAGAAAGAAAATAGCGAAAAAGGAAAAACAAATAATATGCATATATTTAGATAATATATGTATAATGAAAAATGACTGAAAGAGAGAAAAAATAATCCGACTAATAAAATATATTTTTAGTATATGTACTGAATGAATATGAAAACAGGTGGTAATTAAGAATATAAAGGGAATCTTTAAATATATTATATGAAAAAATATAATACATATTAATACATATATATTATGTATATGGGGTTAAAGATTTTCAAATAAAAAAAAAATTTTTAAAAGATTTTATGCATAATATATGTATGTACATATATAATATTATAATGAATGACATTTTCAAGAATTTGTCATTATAAAGTTTTTTTTTTTTTATGATTTTTGTAACCATTCATTTTATTAAGAAATCTTAAAATTAAATTCACGTTATTTATAATTAAAAGATTAAAAATGACTTTAACTAACTGTCAAAATTTGAAAAATTTTATTATTAAAATGTAAGAATTATTTTACTTTTGTATTTTGTCATTCAAAATTTATATTCTGTATTTATTATTAAAAAAAAAATTTACTTTGTAAATTCACCATTGTAAAATTTTACTGAAAATCTCAATTAAAACGTCAGCAATTTCATAATTAAATTTGATATAAACATTGAGAAGTTAAATTGATTTATTTTTTTTTATATAATATAATAAAAAAAAAAAAACTTTAAATTGAGTTTTTTTTTTAAATAGTATGTCAACACTATGTATTTAAAATCAAAGAAGAATAAAATATTTCGGAAAATTTTATATTTGGGTAACCAGATAGTACAACATATTTTAATTAAGGATTTCAATTAAGGATTTTTTGTTTTTTTTTTTTTAATTGGAATATAAATGTACATATTTATTTTTTATATTAGTATTTTAGTATATTTTCTAATAACAAAAATTAAAGATAAAATATAATATTATATTCTTTTATTATTTATATATTTTATTTCTTTTGTCTATCTGGTTACTCTAATTAAGTTAATTTAAAAAAAGAAAGCAGAATAAAAATATATGAATATATATAAAATATAAAAATAACTTTTTGAAATGAATCCAAACTCCTTATTTGGCTTGAATTCAAATATTTTTTAGTAAATTTGTTGGATTTTTTGATATATTAAAAACAAAAAAAAAAAAAAAATTTAACATAATAAATAAAATCACCAAAAATTTTCTCGCTTTTATATTTAAAAGTAAGTATATATATGTATGTATATATACATATATATAATATTCTATTTTGTGCAAAAACTTTTTATTTTAAAAATTGTCAAAATAAAAAAGTTGAATAAAAATTTCATTATACAGATTTATAGATATTAATATAGTTATTGTATATCCGTTGTGCAAAAAATACACAGTGTGTGTTAATAGTAATCCTAAAAGAAACTTTAATTTTTTTTTTTTTTTTTGTAGAATTTTTTTATTTTTCCCTTTTTATTTTAGAAGGGATTTATGTATTTTTTATATAAAACTATGTATATATATATAAAATACACGTATATATAATATTTATAATATCAATAAATTTTTATTTAGAACCATGACCTAATTTCAACTTTTCTTTTTTTTTTTTTTATTTAATGTAGTTAAATTTATAAAAAAAAAATATTTTTTCTTTTATTTATATTTTTTTATTAAAGAATATATATATATATATATATATTATCTATGTATTATTTTTTTAATACGATTTATTTAATATAAAAATCTTAAAGTAAAAGAATTTTTTTTTTTGAAAATATCGCATGGGTCTACTTTTAAAATAAGTATATAAGATTTTTTAAAAGAAAAAAGAAAATTTTTAATAAACATAATGGTTATTTAATGTATGGTATACGTATATAGTATATACATATATTTGAAAATATTTTTTTTAATTCTATTATTCAGAATGAAATTATGACATACATATATATAATGAATTTTCTCAATATTAATAATAATTTAATATTTAATCACATTAAGCCTTAAAAGTTATTAATATAATATTAATAGCTTTTTATATTTAATTAATATGATAATGGTATAATAAAATTGTATAATGAATTATAATCATTTAATAAGTAATTAAATCTAAATAAAATGTAAATGTTTATGAATGTCTTAAAAATATTATTAATTAAATAAAAACAGGAAATAATTATCATTTATTAATCAACATCTGCCCCTTAATATACAACTAATCCTTTAAATTATCATTTTTTTTAAAATAATAATATATAATAGATAATATGTATATATATTTAATTATACTTAATTAATTAATTGATATAACAATTATATAGAATTGTCATTGTTATTTGTTATTTTTAACATGTATTTATTATTATTAATTTATTAATTTTGTAATTAAAATTAAAAAAAAAAAAAAAAAAAAACACTTTTCCATGACCTAACTTAACGTAAAGAATTTACGACCTAACTTAATATTAAAAAAAAAGTTTAAAGTATATATATAATAATATATGTTATGTTATGTCAAGTATATATATCTATGTAATGTTAAATATGCCAACACATGCATTGAAATACTATCTAACTATACATACTAAATATTTTTTAAATCATTATAATCTATTTAAAATAAATAAATATGTATTGTAAACAAATTTTTAAATTAATTTTAAATGAAAAAAAAAAAAAACTGATAAATGTTATTACGTATAATAATACATAATATATAATATATATAATAAATATTAATAATTATTTTAAGATTACAATAATATAATTTATATTATGCAAATTTAATTAATTTTTTTTTATCCCTTACGACTTATATAATAATATATTATATAATACATTATCCAATTTTAAATATTTACTAATTCATAAATGAAATTTATACTGTATTAAATTTTAAAGTTATTATTTTGTAATTATAAAAAGCTTAATACTTTATAAATTAATAAATATATGTATATATATATATATATATATATATATATATATGTATATACCAAAAAAATATATATTATCGGATAAATTTAAATCTCAATAATCCCTCAATTTATTAAACCAAAAAAAAGAAAAAAAAACAAATAATTAAGATACACTATTCGAGATACATACTGTATAGGTATTATATAATTTAAAATAATGTATATAGTAAACGAAAAATATGTGGTTTCCTATTACATGTTTACTAATTTCAAATGTTGCAGGAAAATTACATAAACATACAGTATAGGGGTCTTCACCTAACAGTGTATCGAAGGAAAAAAATCCTACTTTATGTGACCGACCCAATGCAAAATATAAATTGCAGCAAAAAAAAAAAAATTACATAGATAACATAGAAATGTTGATTGGTTTAGTTTAGAGAATTAATGTGTAATTAATCTTTCCAGAAATGTTGATTGATATTTTAAAAAATGTTAATTGGTACCTATCTGAATAACTATCAAGTTTTCATTTTAAAAATAAAATATAAGTTTTAAATTTTGATTTTGGAAAATAAATTATGTATTTTTAAATAAAAAAAAAAATGCCAAAAATAGTTTTAAAAGCATTTTTATAGATTATTTAGTCAAATGTGGTATTTTTATTTGATGCACTCCCAATAAATTCCAAAACCGAACTCCAAATTAATTCTAAACTCCAAATAAATTCTAAAAATGAAATATAAAATTAAATAATAAACTTCAACAAAATTTCCTCGAATTAATTTCGTCGAACAAATAAAATATTAATGTGCAATATAGGGTTAACGTATAAAGGATATTTAAGTCTACATAATATGTATATGTATATTCACGAAACAACAACAATTTCTTTCAAAATTTCTTTCAAATCCTCCCATTTCCATCCTCCGATGCAAATTTGGTTTGGTCTTTATTACTTTAAATCATTTAGTGTCATAGGGGTCTTCTATGACACTTAATGATTTAAAGTATTAATGTATAGTTTTAAACTTGATGATTGAGCAGAGCTTGATAAGAGCAACTTGATAAGAGCATATATTATATTTATCACAAGAATATCATATATGTACAGCTTATTCTTATTCTTAAACTTATAGTTATTTTTTATAGTTATCTATAGTTCATTAAAATCGTTTATAAAAACCACAATCAACATTTTATTTCTATTATACATCAAAAATTTTATTTATTTTTGTCATTCTAATTCATACAGCTACTGCAGAAAATATTTTATTTAAGGGATATGCTATTATACATAATCTTTAAATTGTTTCTTATTAATTTTTAATATATACATATGTATAAAATTAAATAAGTGTTTAGATATTAATTCAAATCCTATTGTATAATTGAATTAAACAAAAAAAAAAATACAATATCAAGAACCTTATCTAATAAATTTATTTAGAGAATTTCCAATCAATTAACTTAGAATATAATATGTATAATATAGATATATAATTTATTTCTAAAAAAAATAAAATAAATTATTCTAAGAGCTCATTAATTCTAAAAACGATCAATACCTATAAAGTTGTTTTTTTTTTTTTCTATATTATCTTAAGTTCTGAGGCAAAACCTCACCTTTATTTTCTCTAAAATTCATCTGCAATGAATGCATTTTGTTAAATAAATTATTGAATAAACTTAAATAAGTTGTATATACATATATATTATAAAGAAAGATTGTATTTAATTTAAAAATGTATATATAATACAAGTGTTTACATATATATATACATGTATGTATATAAGGTGTGTCAATAGAATAAACCAGTCAAATGAATATAGATATGGCATAAATTAATATACCATTTGACATTTTATTTATTTAAATTTAAAATAATTTAAATTGACGTTAAAATGTTTTGTTGAAAAATGTAAAAAAAAAAAAAAAATTTTTTTTAAATCTTACATAAAATATTGAAAGTAATTGAAAAAGTCATCTGTTATTTTGTTATTTATTATTTAAAAATATATATAATATTTCAACGAGTAAGTATAAATATTTTTAACCTATTGATTCGCGCCCAGTTAATTTTATTTCCATTTTTTTTTTTTTTTTGTTCTACAATTTCAGGATTAAGAAAATGAGTTTGATTTGAAATTAATATTTTTACAGGGTAAGAAACTCGTTTTTACTGCCAACTACACCAACCTTTCAAAACGAATAGATGATAGATTTCCATTTATACTAACTATTCCTTTTACCAACTACATATTCTCAACTACTTTTTTAGTGTAAAAGGCGAACTCAAACAATGAAACAATTTAATTTTATGATTGAAAAAAAAAACATATCTATACATAAATTTCAATCTCATTTGTTTCACCAAATGAGACTTGAATTTGTGATATTTTAATTAGAAATCGATAACAAACTATAAAATCAATCGTTTTAAGTTGACTGAACCCCCAACCACACATTGATCGTGTAAAATATATAGCTTTGTATTTAGGACATTTAGTTATCAAAATTTAATTTCAATTTATAAATATGCCTTTAGACTTTTTGTTTAATTTTAAATAAGAGACATGGTTTAAAAGGGGTTAATTGGAAGTCTGAGAAAATAATTTTAGTATAATC
Source organism: Poecilobothrus nobilitatus (assembly GCA_947095535.1). Taxonomy (NCBI): domain Eukaryota; kingdom Metazoa; phylum Arthropoda; class Insecta; order Diptera; family Dolichopodidae; genus Poecilobothrus; species Poecilobothrus nobilitatus. Next base: position 13,148,422 of record OX352773.1, on the reverse strand, counting down.
AGGTATAATTGAATTTTTCAAAAAAAAAAAAAAAAATTGAAATTTTATCAAATTTAAATAATCATTAATTTACAAAATGTTTATTTGTTTTTTTTTTTTTTGTTTAAAGATTTTCAAATAAATTTTTCTTAGATGAATTATTTTGCCTTTTTATTAAAAAATTCTTTTAATTCAAAACATTTTCTAGAAGAAAAATTTTTCTTTAAAATTACTTTTACAGTAATAAATTTGAGACAAAAAGAAAATTTATTATATTTCTTTATATACAGAGTGTAATATTACAATATTACCTAATGTACTTATGTTATGTTATGCTATGTTATGTTATGTTATTTTATAAGTATATATATACTTATATATTTATATTCACATATTATTTTGTATAATATTTTATTGTTATTTTGTTTAAATAGATATTTGTTTTTTTTTTTTTTTTTTTTTGAGAATTTATCTTGTACTATTTTTTCTAATGTACCACTTTATTTTTCCTTCATGTAGTGTAAAGATATATGCATGTATAGATGTTTTTTTTTTATGAAAGAAGAAGTTTTCTTCTTTTATGCCTTTTATATTCTTTAGTTTATTTTAGTTTGTATAATAAGCTTTTCATATACGAGTATACAAAAAATGATTATATGAATGTTTTTATTTTGTGCAAATATTTGCAACATAAAATTGCATTTCCTGATAAAAAAAAAAAAAAATTTTTTTTTTTCAATTCAAGACAGTTTTTTTTTGTTTTTTCTTCTCATTTTCTTTTTCCTTTTTTTTTTTTTGTTGTTGTTATTATCATTACGGAAGTTTTTTTTTTATTAATATATAGTTTTGCAATATTAGCATACATAATATGAAAATAAAAAGATTTGTGTCAGAAAATGAAAAGAAACTTTTTTAATAATACTAGATGTTTTTATATAGTTATATATGTACATATATACATAATATTATATGAAACATTTTTTTTATTGTATATATGTAAGTACATATCAGAAGGATGTATAAATATTTATACATATATACAAAGGATTCAACTTTATTTTTTTTTTACTTAAATTCCCGTTTGTGTTTTCTTTTTTTTTTGAAACACGATGAACTTATTTAAAATTTACATAATATGTACTTATTACATATATATACATATAAGAAATGTGTAATAAATAAAAAAAAAATAATATAATACAATTTATACCTAAATCATTTTAAATAGATGATTATAATAGCAGTATTATTGCAAATGTACAAAATTGTATAACGTTCAATACACAATTTTTAGATTTTCATTTTGACGGAAGAAGCATTTCTCGCCATATAAATGAAAAGTATTCTAGGCTCTAGTTATAAATATTACAGATACTTCTAATATAATTTCTTATATTTTTAAAAATTAATTATTATCTTTATACAATAATTTACACCTATCTTTAAAACAATAAAAATACAAAAATAAAAATAAACAGTTTTTCGTCCTACCCTTATTTTATTAAAAATTAATAATAATGACCTTTGTTTCTATATTTATTAACTTCTGTATCAAATTTTTTGTTATCAAATAAAAAAATTTCTTAAGATAATCAAATAATGTTTAAAATGAAAATTGGAGCTATAAATAATTAATCAATTAATAAAAAAAGAAAAAAATATTTAAAAAAAAATAAAACATAAAATTTTTCGAAAATAACAATTTTTTGTAATAAAAAAATAGAGGACAACACTAAAAAAAAACAAAATTTATATCTAATGACCTACTTACACTTTTTATCATTGTCAATCAAAACAAAAAGTTTGTTTAAAAATATATATATATTTTTTTTAATTAAGTGATTAAAACCCACCTGAAAAAAAAAAAAAAAAAAATCATTAATATTTTTAGTACAATGCTTGATAAACTTTAGGAATAATAATTAAATAAGTTCTTTAAGTAGTTCCTTCGTTCGTTCGTTCGTTCATTTGATTGGATAAGATAACAAAAAAAAAATTTTTTTTTTTTAAAGTATTAGTGACATTTTATTTGATAATTGAAAGTATCACTCATAATTTATGCGCATTATAAGTATGTACTTCAGTTTGTACAAGATAAAATTAATTTTAACTATAGATAAGATTAAAAATTAAAAAAAAAGTTTATTAAAAAATCGGTAACTCTTTTATAATATAAACATTTAATCCGACTCCATTTAGTCTAAATTCTTTTAATAGGTAATTTTTGTATTTTATTTTTGTTTTATTTATGAAGGCCTGAACTAACGCTTCAGTAATCATTATAGACTCTAGGTTCGTATAATGAACCTTCAAATGTATAGGAGAACCAATTGAAAAGAATTTCTTTAGATTTATGCTACGATGATATTAACAGCTTCCTAGATAGCTAACCTTGTTGCCATAGTAATGAGATCAATATTCTTACTATGTATTTATATGCAGTAAAAAGAGCTTAAAAGTTAGAAACAGAATGCTTTTGAATTAGTGTTAGATGATAGATGCTTATATTATTATAAAAACCGTGTTAAAACTGTAAGTTAAAAGATTGAAATTAACAATAAGATCTAAGATAGTTGTAGTCAAAACAGAAAAGAAAATCATAAAAAAAAAAACGAAATATTGTAATTCTAACAAAAAAAAAAATTCCTTCAATGAAAGTTTGACAAAAAAATTTATCATAATTTTAAAAACGGATATTTTGTCAACTCGACTGAAATTTTGAATGACATTCAAATGACATTATATCTTTAAAATATAAATAAAAACAAAATAGAATTAATAGTATTACCGTTTTAAATACATTATTAAATTATATTCCTTTTATTTAAAAAAAAAATAACATCAACATCTGAAATGTTTTTTTTTTTTTTTTTTTTGGCAAAAATAAAATAAATTATTAATCATAAGAAGAGCTTAAACAAATTAAACTTAATTAAAAAAACAAATAATTTTTTTTTTTTGTACTTTTGCTAAATTTATTTTTATTATAGATAAAAATATGTAATATCTATAGATAGTAATTATACACATCCATATAATATAAATACATCCATATTATATAAATTTTTGTATTTGTATTGAAACATTTCTATATAGTATGAAAAAACAAAAAAAAAAAATACAAATTTTACTTAAGAGCAAAAAAAGTTGGTTGAACTTTTCAAGGTGATTCGTTTCACTTCTAAACTTAAAATAAAAAAAAAACAAAAACTAAAAATAAAATGCAAAAAAAAAAAAAATGAAATTTACCAAATGAAAGTTGTCATTCTTAATATTGTAGTTAACTTTTTTTTATATAAATAAATATATATATGTATGTACATATTTATGTTTATCTAATTTTATATAATATTATAGTATATATATATGTATACATATATATTTAATGTTCCTTAATAGATTCTTTTAAAGTTTACAGATATCTAGTATTAATTGTATATACATATGTATGTACCTTATTTTCTTTTTTAGCAGATGGTGACGCATGTGTTTTTTTTTTTTTTATACATTTATTTAATTTTTGTTTTTTTTTTTTTAATTGAGCTTTCTTTGATTGAAGCAATAAAATGATATAATTAAATATGATTTAGTTAATATTTAATTTAAAAAAAAAAAAAACTTTATTATTCATCATTCATTTATTAACACAAACCCATCAAAATTTTGATTGATATGTGTACTTGATGCTTATCGTAATTTTTATAAATACCTTATGTCTACCTTATGTCTATGTATAATATATGTAGCTTATATAATTTATATCTCTAGTGTTGGCAATAAGAAATCTTCCTTGTCTACAGTAAAACTGTTCTTTAGAGTGTGAGATATAAGTTTTCTACTATAGGTATGAGATTTTAATTTTTTTTTTAAATAAAAATTATTTCTCTAATACTTAGTGAAATTTTCATAACTACTGCACTTACATTTTACTTTTCTTTTCTACCCAAAGGTTTTGCTTTTCTTCTTTTCTTATTCATTTATAGATACTTTTTTTTTCATATATGTACCTACAGTGAAATTTTTTTTTTCTGTTATTGAAATCCTCTTTTCTAAATCTCAATTTATTTAAATAAAAATACATGAAATAAATATATATTAGAAATAACAATTCCTCAAGGACATTAACTTAGAACTTAAGGTTATATATTATGTTTTATATTTATATAATAAAGTCAAAAAAAGAAACGCAAATAAATAAAATTATTAATAACATAATTTCAATGTTTTTTATTTTTTTTTTTTAGTTTAACTTTTCAAACTTTATCCCTGTATAAAATTATCTGTTTATTTTTTATGCTGGTCAACAACTTTTTTTTGTTTTTTTTTCCATAAAGTTAAAAATAGTACTCGCATCACCATAGAATAAGTTTATCTCTTAATTATTTGGATTTGGATTTTAATTTTTTTTTTTTTTTTTTTAGTTCTATAAATGCTCTTTTGCCCTAATGTGCAATAACGAACTTAAGACTAATATGTCATCCATATCAAAGTTATTAATCATAATCTACAAAACAAAACAAAAATTGTTGTGAGTGTTTTTTTTTTCTATGATTTTCCTGTTATTAAAAAAATAACAAAAACAGCAATAAAGAAAGCTTTCAAAAAGCATCATATTTTATATTATTATATAGTTACTAACTGATAGATTTTTTATTTTTGTTTTTTGTCTATAAAAACAATCTACTTATTTATAAATTGTACATAAATATATATAAATATGTACTTATCTGTAGATGAAAGTATGTATGTAGGTATATAAAAAAATTTTAAAGTTCAGAGTTTTAGAACTATGTAGACTTGACGTCTATAATAAAAAAAAATAAAATATGTTGCCATATATTTACATATGGTTGTTGTGAAGTGAGTTGAGTTGAATTTTTACAGATTTTATAGTAAAATAGTACCTATAGCAAAAAATTTCTTCTGTTATAAAAAAGATATATATATACATACATAATAAGTAATTTTATTTGTAGTTTAATTAAATTTAAATATATAGTTTGGTAGCATTAAATTCGCCTGCAATAAAGAACATCAAACATTATTCAAACTTGGAAATATTTTTAATTGTGATTCAAATTATAATCGAAGCACAACTAACTCCACCAAAACAATTAATTAAAAAAAGTATTTATTTAGGACAGCTATAATATTTTGTTTTCGATTTTCAATAAGTACTAAAAGATATTTTTTTAATGAAAATACAAAAATCTGACAAAATTTATAAAACAAAAAAAAAAAAAAAATAAAGGAATTTTTGAACTGGTTTTAATAAACGGAAAATTAAAAACAAACTCAACCCGTTTCGTGATGCAAAATTTTTTAATCGATTTACTATGGAAACACACTATAAACAACAAAACAGTATATTAATGCAGTGTCTTGCACTATATTGCACAATGCACCAAATAATAATAAAAAAGTAGGTATAATAGAACAAAATAATTTTTGTTTTTATTTTAAAAAAATTTTAAAAAACAATTTTTTAGTCAATGACCTTTTCGTGTGTTTTCCTTTTTCTTTTGTTTTGTCTTTTTTTTTTTTTTTTTTTTAATTTTCCGTCAGTGAACTCATCGTTGTCGCCGCCGACATTTTTTTTTTTTTATGATTTCTGTGGATTTATATTACTATGTTGTAGTAATTATTATATGATTACATCCTTGTTTTCTCATGTTTGAATTGTATAGCTTGTAGCGGATAATAAATTACTACTGTAAATCTACTAACATATAAATAATTATAGTTATAGTTATAAATAACAGTACTTATTGAAAAAAAAAAAAATAAAAACAAAAATCCTTTAATAACAATCATAATAAACAACAGTATAATAATAGTATATATATATGTATATATATATATAAAAACAAATATTGAGTTAGTAGACATGTATTTTAATTATGACTTTTATATTGATAAAGCATCATAATAATATATGTATATATGTACGTAGGTATGTATATGTATTTTTATAATATATAAGTTTATATATTATTTTTATTTAGTACATAGAGATTAAAATATGACATTAATTTCACTTGATATTTTATAAATTATTATTTAACTTATACAGTACAGCAGTTTCAAAAATCAAACATTCAACTTATAGATATTTATATAATTAATTTAGGAAACACATGTATACATATACAAATATGTATTTCTATTTACTATGAGTTATCAAAAAATTTAACAAAAATACAATATGTTCATTTAAGGCAGGCTTTAAGAAACTGATAACGATGTTGAAGGGCATTCATAATTTTTTAAAAGATCTTGTCGATATAATATCTAATATCTAAGAAGGATGTTGCCTTAGAATAAAGAGACAAGAAAAAGGCACGATGAATCAGTAAAGTTCAAGAATGAAAATTTTAGAGGATGGTCATATGTATAATAGATGATATCTTATAGCTGGAAAAATTAATATAATAGTATATTACTATATAGGTATTAATAAAAGTTCAGTTTTTTTAAACAAAATAGTGGATGGTAACAAATCAGTTTTCATTTTACAATTTTGTACCTATTTAGTTATCTTGCATTCATCTACATAGATATAATTTATGTACATTTTTTTTTTGCATTATGGTATACCGTATAGGGATGAGAATTACTGCAAATTTACGACAAAATTTATTTATATTTAGTTTAATATACAGTAATAATTTTTTAACTTACCTGATTTACACAAAAAAAAAAAAAAAGGATTAAAAAAGAAATTGATCCTAAATGGGTTAATGTATTTTTTTTTTTTTAATATCTTGCAAAATATTAAAATATATTGAGACCATAATTTACATACATAATATGTATAATTTAGTGGATAAACAAAATGTTATATTGTGTTAATTATTAGTTGTAAAAATAACTAAAAAAAACACATCTAATTACTAACTACGACAATTTTGAATATTATTATGTACTTTACTACTAAAATAATTGTAATTTTTTTTTTGTTATTTCATTGATTAGATGTTAATAATTAAAAGGGTAAAAATGAATTTTTTATTTTTTGAAATATTGTTATTTTCAATTATTTATAGATTTGTTTTATAAGTTGAAAATTTTGTTAAATGAATGAAACAAAAAAAAAATTTATAGGTATTAAATTAAGAAAATACAATTTTTTAAATAAAATCCTCGATTTTTTTCAGTACTCAGATAATTAGACAAATGACGTCATAAAAACCAATCAAATTGCATTAAGTTAAAAGATAAACATAAAAGTTTGCAATCTTTAAAGACAGAATATCTATGTTGAATAATCTTAGAACTTGAATATACATATGTACACATACATGTATATATTTGCTATGCAAATAAAAGATTAAATCGGCCTTAATATATTTTTTTAAAAAAATATAAAAATGAATAATAGAAATCGACAGAAAATGAATAACCCAGCTGTGCATTAAAATTCACTCGAATTAAACAGGAAAAAATGCAAGAGATTATATTTTTTTTCATTTCGCAATTTTGAAAACATACTTCTAAAATTAATTTCCATATTAAAAAATAAATTTAATTTATTTTAAATTAGATTTCAATAAATTATTTCGATATTTTATTTCATTTAAAATTGCATTTTTATTGAAAAAAAATTTCATTATAAACAAAATTAAAAATTTTTTTTTTTTATGTGCACGTGTCCAAAAAAAAAAAAAAAACAAATGAGATAAATGTTTATTTTCTAGAATATAAAACATTATTAGATTTTTATCTAATATTTTTTAATTAAAGAGACAATTTCCAATTTGACGTCAAATTTTTTTTAAGAAGAATATTTTCAATTTATTTTGTCATTAATTTTGGCACAAGGCAACAAGCACTAAATTCTTTCACAATTTTTTAGAATATTAGATTTATAATATTATATTATTCTATTTTTGGAAATAAAATTTATTTCATATTACCCACTCATTTTTATTATGTTTTTATTTAAAAGATTTTGTTTTTTCTTTTTACCAAGATTCTTTTCTCTTTTCTTCAAGAGCTCACAACTAAATTTGGAAAAAGTATATACATATAACAACCGCAATTTTCATTCACGTTTATGGTACGTGTTAAAAAAAAAAAAAACAAAACATATCGTTTTAAAAAGTAAAAATCTTAGAAAACAATATTTTAAATTAAAAAAGAAAAAATTATTAAAATAATGTACATATATAATATATATATACATATAAAACATATATAAACATTAATCATATTCACAGATTCGTGCAGAAATTAGTTTTATATTTTGTTTTAGTTTTTTTTTTTTTTTTTTTATAGACCTTGAACTTGAAAATTTAAGAAAAAATAGTTTATTTGTGTTTTTCAGATACATTTTATAATGTATCTTAAATGCACACCTACATTATTATTTAAAAGTAAACGATTTAAATTTAAAAATTATTTTCCTCCATATAGTTGATGTATAAATTTGAAAGATACATAGGTAGTACTTTGATTTTTTATTTTTTTGTTTGTTATTGTTTTTGTTTAGATTTTAACAAAACAAAAAATTCAAAATGGACAACTGAATTTTTTTAAAGTAAAAAAATAACTCAAGATTAATAATATTTTATATGAAAATGATAATTTATTCTGTCAAAATTTCATTTTATATTTAAAAGATTATAAATGTTTCTATGTTTGTTACTAAGCAGTGTTTGTTTGTATATGTATGTATTTAAGTTCAGCAATAGAAAACAACAAAAATAATAAAACTTGGAAAAAGGTTGGAAAAGAGCTAAAGCAGAATATCATTTTATTATCATGAAAAAATTACATTGCAAATAAGATTAATTTTATTTGTCCATCTGGTATTTTACATTTTCTTAATAATGTCAATAATATAATTTGAAATTTGGAACAAATAAGTTTAATCTTATATAAAATAATATAATATAAAATGCTTTTTGTAATTTCTTATCAACTTGCTTATAATTTAATTAAATATTTTAATATTCCTAAAACTATAATTTAATTTAACCTAAAGTTTATTAAAGAAGATTAATATTCAATTAACAAAAAACAACATTAACTATATATGTAGACTTAAAAAATAAAACTGATTAGTTGGAGCTCTATGAAAAAAAATTCCCAAAACCAAAAACAAAAAAGGTCCCAAAAAATTTCTATGAAACTTTGGGGACTTTTTGCATATTATACATATGAAAAAGTTCTCAGTTAACGGTATTTTTCTTTAGCTAACGGTAGTGGTTGCGTATGAAATTCCAAAAAAAAGAAATTTTTTTATATATACTTGTATACATATATACTTGAATATTCCGTATATTATATTTTCATATATTTCTGTAAAAGGGGAATATCCTGATTTTTAATTCAATTCTAAAACCCCTCCTAGTTCAAAATCTTACATACATATACATATATATAAATATTTTGTAAAAGCAGAATATCCTGATTTTTCATTCAACTTTTAAAATCCCTCTGAATTCAGAATCTGGCATATACAAACATATACATATATACATATTCTGGAAAAGGGAAGTAATTCTGATTTTGAATCTCCAAAATTGGAAACTTTTTTCGTTTATTTTGAGGACTTTTATCAGATTTACATTTTCGATACTTTTTTCGCGAAGCCGATTAGCGATTGTTATATATTATATGTACAACGGGATTTATTTCAATAATAACTCAAAATGATTAAAGTTAAAATGTCATAAAATATTTTAATTTTGGTCAAATAACAAACAAAAAAACAAAAACACAAAATAAATCAAAAGATTTAATTAATCTAAATAATTGTTTTTTTTTTTTTTGTATTTACATTGGAAAATTTTTTCTTTCTCCAATTAAAAATATACTTAATCTAATTTTTATTTTTAATTCAAAATATGTTCATATTTGTTTTTTGTTATAGAAATAGGATTTTTAAAATGAATCATAAAGATTAAATAACTTATAAACAATAAAAAAAAAAAAAAAAAAACACAAAATGTTTAATTAACATTTATTATTAGCGATTAAATATAATTAATAAATTAAAACCAATCAAATGAAAAACGTGATATTCACTTTAATTTTGAATTTTATTTTTTTTTTCTTTTGTTAAAAAATTAAACACAAAAATATGTTAAATTTTTAATTTTTTTTGCATTTTTTTTAACATTTCCAGTAAATCAAGTACATTAAATTAAAATTCAAAATTTTTTTTTACTTCCTAAATATATTTACAGTAATGTGATTAAATGTTAATAAACATCCTTTTCTATAAAATTTCATTTTTTTTTCCTTTTATAGCTTTTCCTTTTTTAATGCACTTTTATATAATTTCCTTTTTATTAAATTAAATCACAAAATAACCATACATACAAAAAATGAATGATGAAGTTAAAAAAAAAAACTTTTAATTACAATAACTAATTTTATTACATAAAAGTTGATGTAATTTTACTATAAGGAACACTATTGTAAATAATAATTGACTTTCCTTTATATATCCTATATATATTTTATAATGTAGTAATATAACTATAGTCTATACAGTAATACCTCGATATCCATGCAATTAAACGAGTATATTTTAATAAATAGGCAAAACATATCTCAGATGATTTAAAATTTTATATATTTAACCCAATATTTTACTTAATCATTGTTTTGATTTGCTAATCTTTGAGTCTAATTTCTTGGGTTTGTACAATTGATTATATATATACAATTCCTGTGTTTTTTTTTTTTTTCCACAAACTCCAAACTTTTTCCTCAAACAAGATTCCACAAACATTTTTTCTCTTTAATACAATTATCTAAAATTTTAAAAATTGGTACGATAATTTAACTTCCGTCTGCATAAATCTAGAGTACAAAACATCCATGTCATTTACTAATTTATTTTTTAATAATAAGGAATCCATTGAACTACAAGACACATTAAAAACAGATGATTTAAAAGATTAACAGTAATCATGTGAGTAGTTTTTTTCTAACCTTCTTACATTATACTTCTTATTTTCGAATAAAAAAAACAGCTAAAATTTAAAGTAACTTTCTGATAATTCGATTTAAATAAATCTGTTCTTAACAAACTTATTTTAAAGAACAGTAATAAACTTTAACATAAATATAATGAAATCACTTTATTTAAAGTGCATAAAAGAACATATGAAAATTAGAAAAAAAAAAAATGGTAGTTTCCTTTTCTTTTAGTTTGTTTTTTTTTTTTTTTAAATTATATTCTTTTAAAATCACATCAATTGGAAAAATATTGTATTATAATACTTGGCAATTTTCCTAATGTTATACAATACATATATTTGTATATTAATACTTTAAGTAAATTGCACTACTCTAATTTTATATTTCCTTTCTGTTTTATTTATATTTCTTTTTATACACACCATTTCAATGTCCGCTCATTGATTTTAGATTTCAAAAATAAAAAATATTGTGTAAAAATTTTCTTTGCGTTTCATATAAGCTCAACAAAAAAACAGAAAAAAAAAAAAACAAAGCATATAAAATACAAAACAAAGAAGAAAAATTTATAATTTAGAACAACACCCAACTGTAGTTTAAAAAAAAAAAAAAGGGGTAGTTTTTCTTTTATTATAAAGTTACACATGAATTTTTCACAGCCAGCCACATGAAAACCTAAAAATATACTTGAATATAGTTTGTGTCCTTGTCCGCTCTAAATGTAGCGGAGAAAAAAAAAATTTTTTTTTTTAACTGGGTTTTGACGTTAAAAACAATATAAATACATAATATTGTTTACAAATATAAATAAAAATACTTAGTACATAATAGGAATATATAGCAAATAGATAAACTTGGTAAAAAATAATAATTTAAAATATGTATATGTATACGTAATATATGTATATATATAAAGATTTCAATGAAATTGCATACATATGATGCATATAATAAATATAACTATATAGTTTTGTATATATATACACATATATAATCATAACAATAATATCCAAACCTTCAGTTGTTGTTCTTAATAAAATTCCAACAGCGTACATGGTCACGCGCTACAAGGATTATATTTTCTTTTACATTATTTTATTTTTTTTTTTTTATTTTTTTCATAATAATAAAGGCCATTTTATTCCTCTATTTTTGTATACATATTTGTACATATATATTAAATAGTATGTACATATGTTTATAAAACATTACTTTTAAAAGAAAACTTAGAACATAAGCCAAGTTTTAAAAAAGACGCAAAAAATAAAAAATAAAAAGGGTTTTCATTTCTTAGTATTATTTTTAAAATTGTTTTGAAAGCATGAAATAAAACATACAAGTAATATCACACATCTATTCTAAATTAAGTTATCTCAAAAAATTCTAAAAATTAAAAGTTTTTATATAAAAATTTTCTGCAATAATATTTTTATTTTGAAAAATCATAGGGAAACTGAATCAAACATTTTTTCATTATCTTATTGTTAAAATTTTTATTGACCGTAATTCAAAAAGTGCAATTATACTACTTAAGCACATATTGGCTTCATCCCATTATTCTGACCTGATCTGACACATAGAGGAGCTGACTTCACTGAGCGAAAATCTCAAAAGTTAAAGAGAAACTATAAGAATTTTTTTTTCGATCTTCATATAATTGAATATAAATAATGGATATGAAAATACAAAGTAGATACATAGATTTTTATCGACATTTTCTTTAAAAATTTATAAATAATATCAACACAAAAATTTACTTTTTTGAGTTAAAACATAATTGATTTAAATAACTTATACATACTTACGTACATAAGTATATAAAAAAAAAAAGTATAGGAAAAAATATCGAAACTGAATATATATCTAAATTTATTGAAAAACTTTTCTTTTCTTTTTTTTTTTTTTTTCTTTATATTATATTAAAAGTAAGGTTAGTATAGCTGTCATCTCAAAGAAAATTATTCGTCCATAACTCATATAATAAACTTTTTTTTTTTATATATTTTGATAATAATTCGCAGAACAGTAATAGTATCCTTTCAAATAATAATAATTAATTGCAGAATGAGAGAAAATAAAAATATATACGTACGTGAAGTGAACATTAATATATAGATATATAAATATATATATATATATGTGTATTATATATAGGTACATTATAGAAAAATAGGATCTTAATTCAATTAAAACTGACTTAAATTTTATGTACGTGTTGATTTTCTTTGAACTTTTAAATTTTTTTCTTAGAAAGAATATATATATGTATCTATAACTTTTATTTATAAATAAATAAAATAAAAATAAATTTAAATATAAATATAAAAAAAAAATATTTTCTATATAAGAATCAATTATTATACTATAATACTTATTGAAATGTTGATTATAAAAAAATAAGAATTAATATGTATAAAAAAAAAATTTTGATTAAAATGAAAAAAAAAGTTTACATTTTAGTTACTGATAAACTTTTTACTTCATAACAAACAACTGATAATCAAAATGTACAACATGACAACTGAATACTAATTACTTACTATTTAAATTAAAAAATGCTTATTACATTATTTTTTTTTTTTTTTGAAATTTATTAAGTTGTTTAAATATTAATTACAAATCTTATCACTGCATTTATATTAATAAAAAAATTATCAGCAATATTTTATTTTTGACGTAATAATTAATTTTATATATTTACGAAAGAAGTGACATTGTGTCTTGTCTTAAATCACGTGCTTAACAAAAAAAAAAAAACACGTTTTTTAGTCATACCATATATACATACATATACATACTCTTATTCATCATTGATCATTACATTTTTTTTTTTTTTTTGTTTAAATTTTGTCTAAATTATTTATTATATTCTTGATAATCCTTTAACCTTTTAAATTAACTTGAAAATTTAATACAATTTAATGATTTTATTAATTTTTTATTGTAATTTAATTTTAAGATTAAAATATTATATAATATAAATTTTATAATATTTATAAATAATATGTACATCTGGAGTGCAATCATCGTTTCAAAATACTTATGTAGCCTATGTGTGAGCTGAAAATTCATTTAAAGGTTGACTATATTTTCCCTTTGGTAGTTATAGTTGATAGTATTTCATTATATTATAGGTATCTTTGAAGATTTTATATAATATTTTCTTATATAAATAAAAAATAATAAATAAACAAAGCTGAATGTAAACCAACGGTTTTTAAAAACGCACATTTCTAAAAGAATATACAAACTAGATTATTGATTAATTGATTAATTAGAATTGTGACTTGTACCAAAATTTTAAAATTTCCTATAAAAACAAATGTTAAAATAGGAATTTTTTGCAACTTCGAGGGACGCAAATCGGGAACCCTATATAACTAAAAAAAAATCGTTAACAGACGTAAAATCATATTACTGAAGCTTTAATTTTTATGTCTTACCGAAGAATTTTACAAGTGCCTAAGTTACAAGTGTCTAAATAGTAAATTTTCAATTTCTGAGCCCTAATATCTCTTAAACTATAATAGGCGGAAACTAATAGGCACATTTTTTCAAATTTTTTTTTGGAAATGTGCGAAAAAACTGTCGTCATCCGTTTTTTTTTTTTGAATTTTGATGGACTGGCCATAGCCCATAACTAATACTAATAAATAATAAATATAAACTATTTTAAAATTTCTGATTCAATCTCAAAAAATGCGATATTTATTTTAAATATAAAAATAAAAATTTTTTTTAATTTTGTAAACAAATTTTTTAATATCATTGACTTATTTATTATAAATTTTTTTATTTTATTTTGAATTCTAATGATAGATAGTCAAAGAAAAATAAATTTCATAATTTATTTATTTTTAAATATAGATACAGAGTTTATTAACTTATTAATTATTAAGCTTAATTTTAAGCAGTTCTATAAAACAATTAGTAGATATTTTAAATCATTAGTAAAAAAGTTACTATTTATAGTTTTTTTTTGGTAATGAGTTATAAGATATGAATTAAAACTGTTTGTTTATATTTTAGTTTTGTATAATATCTTTATGTATATTTTACTATTAATAAAAAAGTATAAGTATATTTGTTATTCGCTGTTAATTTGAACCTGTTACCTGATTGATTACTAAATATAAGGAGCTAAATCAAATAGAGAATTAGTTTAGAAAACATTTTATTTTAATTTTTTCTATATGACTCTTTAAAAAATCATCACTCTACTTAATTGTTTAACGACAATATTACAAAATGTTTCATTTTTAAGAAATTAAAATAATATAATATATATGGCGTTTTTCTTTTTCTCATCAGATCAATGCTCAGAGCAGATGTCGAGCGCTCACAGCAAATAATGCTCAGAGCAAACTTTTATCTGAACTCTGAACGCTCTGAGTTAAAAAAGAAACGTTCGGAGCACAAATTGTCAATTTTTATCCAAATTATTTTCTAACGTCAGTATTTTTTTTTATTTTATTTCATTATTTTAAATATAACAATATAGTTTTAAAAGGAATTTATTTAAGAAATAAAATAAAACCAAGTTATTTTACGTAAAATTTCATTTAATAAAATTTAAAAATAAAACTTTAAAAAAAATGTTTATCCATGCACGAAATTTTATTTGATGACATTTTTATTATTTTGTTCTTAATTTGACGTTATATTTATTGAAAACTCTGTGAACTCTGTGAAATCTGAGAAATTTTTACGAACTCACAGATCGCGCTTTGATCACACTCCGAGTTAAAAAAGAAACACAAAATGGATAATCTGGATAATCTGAGCATAAAAAGAAACACAATTTTTTTGTTTGACAGCTCTGACTCTGCTCTGATGAGAAAAAGAAAAACGCCCATAGAAAATGTCATTTATTAATATTCTTCTTGTGCAAATGCGGGTTCAAATGAATTATATATAAAATAATTTAAAATAATATTTTTTATATATTTTATATACATATACCATAAATACACTACAATAAGATAAAAAACCAAAAAAAATGTCAGAATATATGATTGGATTCTTTATTACTTTTCAACAATTCCAAGGTTTTAAAAATAAAACTAATAAATAAACAAAGTGGGGCGGTATAGGAACTGAAATATAATATTACTAATTTATATTACATTTTTCGTTTATATTCTCAAAACTAAAAAACAAAAAAAAACCAAAGGCGCCACATAGCGTCAAATCAGTTCACTTCAGATTTTTCTAAAACAGTACCGTTGAAGTGTGAGTCAGCATCGTGCAAATTAATAACGTAACGTGTTCAAAATGTATAATATAAATGTAGATACAAGTATAAGGTAGACATATAAATGTATCAACCTTGAGATTTTTACTTTTTGTATCCAATTTAGGTACATCTTTACTTGTACCTGGAATGCGATATTATAATGATAATGCAAACAAAAAAGTGTTTTTATATCATTTAAAAAGAAAAAAAAAATACATTGAATATAAGCCTATGGAAACTTATTTATATTGTATTTGTTTTTATCTATAGTCTCTGACTTTTATCTATAGATACACAAAAATTTTATACAAGTTTTTTGTTTTTTTTTTTTGCATAAACTTCTAAACATACCAGTCAGTTTTATTTGCGATTAATATTTTTGTTTTTTTTTTTTGACAAAGCATAAAATTGAAAAAATAAGTAAATAAATAAAAGAGAATAAAAACAGGTAATAAAAATGACAATATAATTTTATATAAATGTATGAAAAACAAAAAAGTTTTTTATTAATATTTTTTACTCGTTTAGTCTACATAAATAAGAGCAATGAATTTTGCAAACAAAAACAAAAAAAACTAGGTTTCAAAAAATTATATGCTATGTTTAATTTTTATTATTTTCACTTCTCTTACTACGCATATTGGAATTATTTTATTTATTTAGTTTTTTTTTCGTAACCTATGAAAAATGAAATTTATGTAAAGATACAAGTTTCAATTTTAATAACCACATAACGTATATTAAAAAAATTCTTTACAACTCAATTTATGAACATTTGCGATTAAGTTTATGAAATGTCATAAGGCCACACAAAATTTTATTAATTTTTTTTAAATAATTAATTGTATGTTTTTCTTTTAGAGATACTTTACTTAAAAGAATCTTATTTTTTTTAATTGTTAAAATTTGTTGAAAATTTGTTAAGACAAAAATGATTATTAATAAATATTTGTATTTCTATTGTTAGAGAAAACAAAAAACATATCAAAAAAAGTCGTTTTACAAAATGGATGTTTCATCAAAAGACATTTCAGAAAAAAAAAAAGTATATTTTACAAAAACTCAAACTTTTAATTGCGTACTACATTATGGAAAATAGTCATTTGATCGAAAATTAATTTACTAAAATATCTATTTCATACAAAACGTTATATAAGGTATAATATAATATATCGTAATATACATATGATGTATACATATATATGCATATCTATAGTTTAAACTGGAAAAATTACATATTGCTTTTTCAACTGCTTTGAAAAAACAACCGACATAAATTGATGTCAAAAAATTTTACGTTTAAAAAAAAAACCAAGTCTTTGATTTCTAGAATCGTGTTGTTTTTTGTCAAATATCGTGTTTGTTAATAGGCTTTTTGAAAAAGATTCGTGAAGTAGACTTATTTTTTTGTAAACAATATTTTTGCAGTACGTTAAGTGTTATCCTACCGTATTAATAGCTCAACATTATAGCTTAGGTTAAATAATAGTATTGGGCCATTGACGTAATCTTATTTAATTTGTTGTTGTTTATAAAACTAATTATAAAAACTTATGTTTGCATTCGAACATCTCATAATCCAATATTTATATTACCATCTACTGTCTTATATTAATTGTATAATCAACATTCTTATATTAATTGTATAATCAACATTCTTATATTAATTGTATAATCAACATACAAAATTAAAAATTATAATCAAACAAGTCATTAACGATCAATAAAAATTAAACTCTGTCAAACCACAGTTTTATCTGCAACAAATTGATCAACAATTAATAACAAATTTTGATCACCTAAGAACAAAAAATTTAAATTTCCGATCCATATTATTACATATTAGGTATATTAATTTTGAAAAGCAGAATTTGACCATTATCGATAATCAATAACCTACCATTATCGATAATCAATAACCTAAACAGTATGCATATTATAATAATAAATTTAAATATTTTAACTTAATTAAAAAAATAAATAAAAAAATTGTTAGCGGCTTTTTCATCAAATAAAAAATATGTATATGATATTAGTGAATATTTACGTATTTATTATAAAAATTAACAAAATCAAAGAGAAGTGAAACTGATGTAATTTTATTTATTTTTTCTTTCAGATATGAAGAGAAGGCGTTTAAAACCTTGAAAGGGACAGAAAATCTTAATAAAATAAAAATTGGTTGATTTTTTTTTTTTTTCATTTTTAATTGAAGAAACAAAAACAAATTTTATAATATAATGGAAGTGTTTTGAAAACTAATAGGAAATTTCCCCAGACAAAATATTGTTTTATTAAGGTGATTTGATTATATCTATCTTTCCATGATATTGATAGATTAAATAATATCTTACATATTTATATTATGTATGATGAGCACAATATAGAAAAAGTTAATTATTATTAACCATAATAAAGTTGATTATTATTAACCATATATACATACAAATTATTTTTTTTAGTTTTAAAATTTGAAAATCAGCACGTGTTGATTTTATAATTTAAATATTTAAATATATATAGTAAAAAGTTATATTTAAACAATTAAAATATACATAAGAATAAAAAAAATTTTAAACTAAAAATACTCGTAAAAACTTAATGAAATTTAATATATAAAAAGTATACATATATGTATATGTATGCCCGAATGTATGAAAGGTAAAAAAAAAAAACCAAATATTTTTCCTTGAACCGTCATGCTAAACTTTAGGTTATTCTTTTTTTTTTGTAAAATTATTTATTAATTGTAAATAAAAACAATCTTCAAACTTTTAAATTACATACTCTAGTCTAAAACTATCACAACAAAATTATCAACTTTCAAAGTATTCTTTTGATACTAATGTCATAAAAATCAACCAGATCCTTATTGCACCAAACACTTGTCACTAATCAAATAATCATTTGTTTTGTTAAATGAGTGTTTTTTTACTAATCAAAACTTTATTGAGTACCAAATATGATTTTTGTGCAACAAAAACTTATCAAAAAAAATGATTATGTATTTGATATGTGATACGTGATTGGTGCAATAGGGTTCGCGTTGAAGATTTTAATATTTTAATTGAATATACTTCATTAGTCCATACAAAAAGACAATATTATTAATAGTTGAGAAATTATAGCTCAAAAATTAAAATGTAGAGTATTGTTAGGTATTACTTTTGATACTTTTAGCATAGTAAAATATAAGTGGGTCATTTAAATTTTTTAACTATACATATTTGTATTTAAGTAAGAAATATTAATTTAAATACTGCTTTACATATATGGATATATATATATATATATATATATCAAAAATAGGGTCTAATTAAAAAAAGCAAAAAAAAAAAAAAATTCTTCTTACGAAATTTGTCTTATTTTAACCTCAATACTCTTTATTTTTTTAAATTCATTAACCCCATCAATACCTTATTACTTTATCAAATGTAATTAAGTTTAACCTCCCCTCCGTATATATATTTCTTTTTAACACCTTCGAATAATCAATTTTCTTTTCTTTTATAAATTTTGAAAAATATACATTTTTTTTGTTTTTATGTTCTATTTTTTCGTTTTGTATTTGTTTTATTTATTTACATATTATGTATATAATGATACTATATAATATGTATATGCATATATTACTTTTTTTTAATATTCTCGTTTTATTTTCGATAAATTTTTATTTAAATAACACAACAAAGTTGTGCCTTTATAGTATATCTACATACATACATATATACTCTATATATTTGTACATTAAATTTAAGTAAAGTCCCTCTAAACCGGTTGTCATTATCATAAATGAATTTCGCAGTTTCACAGTTTTGTTTTTATTTAAAGTGTAATAATATTAAAAAAAAAAAATAAAAGAAATAAAATAAAAAATGAATCGTATTAAATCGAATTCATACCTGGTTTATCCGTGAATATAGATTAAAAAAAAACAAAGAAAGAAAAACAAAATAAGTACATTCAACCTCTAGTTAACTCGAAGCGTATGCATATATATACACTTTAGTATTACTAATTTGTTTGATTGTTTAGTTTTATATTTAAAACGATTTTAGAAAGAAACTAAAAACTATATAAAAGTATCTACCTATTTGTACAAATTTTATAAAATTAAGGACTATATTATATTATTCTTTAATCTTGGATAATTCTAAATATATACGGTAAAAATTAAAAATTTTAGATATACTTATAGTATAACGGAAAAACGTATTATAGTGAGATAAACTGTACGGTATTAAAAAAAATTATTTTCTTTGTTCCCCCCATCTTTATTTATTTCGTTGTTTAATATATTTTTTTTTGTTTTTAATACTTATTATGAAAGACGATGATAAAAACGCTATTGTTGGCGTTTCTTTTTAAATAAAAACTTAAGAAAAAAAAAAAATTTTTTTTTTTTTGCAATAATATTAACATATTTTTTTTCAATTTGAAAATTCAGAAAAATATTCATTTATTTTTAAAAATTGTTAGGTTGAAAATTACTTTACAGCTTTAAATGTAATGACAATTTTCTGAAAGGATAAGATGTAACGATTTTATAAAAATTATAGTTAACAGTTTATTATAGTTATGTACATATGCATACATAATGTTTATTTAAAAGAAAATTTAGATAACTTAAGCTTACACAGTCTGTTTATTCTAAAATACAGTTTGGGTATAATTTCAGACTTGAGTTGATATAAAAAAGAAGCAAATTGGATATTCTCTATGCAAAATATTTAAATAAATACCTATGTAGGTGGGTACATATGTATATAAATTTAAAAATGGTTCAACTTGTGATTCAATATGTGGTTCAACTTGTTATTAATTTGATAAAATATACAATTACTTTACAATAAAATAGACAAAACAATTTTTTGAAAATTTTTGGACAAAGAATAATTTAATTTTATACCATATTACTATTCTTTTTTATATATTTAAGTATGAATATATATATACATATATTATTATGTTATAAATACCAAAACATATTTATGTAGGTACATTATTGTTGACGATGCGACAGGAATAATAAAAAAAAAAAAAAAAAAATTTAATTTTAAAGTCACTTTTTATGGAAATAAGAAAAGAATTAATACGCAAAAAAAACATTTCATGTGTATTATTTTAAAGGTGTGCTTGAAAAATATTTTTTCTTTTTTTTCTCTTTTGTTATTTTTTTTCTTTTTTTTTATAAAGAAATTAAATTTATTTCAGTTGATTGAAATGTTTGTTAATTTTTCTCCACCATTGTTAATTTATTATTTTGTCTTTTTTGATTTTAACATGTGAATATTTTTCTTTTTGCTAACGAATAATGGAAGTGTAGATGGGGTAGGGTGTTTAAACAAAAATGTAAATTTTTTTATGAAATTTATTTTAAAATTTGCTTGCTTTTTTTTTGATAAAATTACAATTCGTGGAACAATTTTTAAAAATACATATATTAGATAGGTACCTATATACTGTTTTAATTTTGTTTGTACTTTTTTAGTATATAATTAATATTTCATTCAAAATTTATGTTTTATTCACATTGAATATTAAACATTTATTAAGATTTATCTTGATATAATATGATGTTCATGGTGATGTATAATCATATGTAGTTATTATAGTATGTATAGAATAAGTAGTTATATTTTACAAAACTTTTTTCTGAATTTAAAACATGAATTTTAATTTTATTTAAATCGTGTAAACTTAATTATAACAGCCACAAATTGTTATAAAGCTGTCAAGAATTATGATTAACAAAATTACAGAATAATAAAATACCACTTTAAGATGAAAATTTTTGCAATTAAATATCCTTGAATTATTTACGTATAGATTCAGTTAATGAATTTAATGTACTATCAACAAATGTTTGTGATATACGGTAAGTTGTAGTTCAATAGATTTTGACTGGGACTGGGTAAAAAAAAATGTAAAAAAGTTTAGGCATAATGTGCAGAAGTATGTAGTTAATAGGTATTGAAATCAAAATAATAGCATAAAACAGGAAGATAAAGTATAAATTTGTGGAAACCCTTGTACTTAGACATTAAAGTAGGAAAAGTTACAGTATATCTACTTAAAATTTAAGGCAAATTAATATGTAAGTCTCATTTAGCAAGTCATTTAATTTGTTAAAAATTATCATAATTTAATTTGATTTGATTTTATTCGAATATTATACAAACAATTTTACAGCCTATTTCAAATTAAATATGTATACGTATAGGTCCGTGCATACAACATTATGTATACACATGCAATATAAAATCAACTAATAAAATTAATGAATAAAAATAATAAAAACAAGAAAAATTAATATTAATAAGATTAAAATACATTTTTGTTTTTTTGAATAAGAAAACCTTTTTGAGAAATAATTTTTGAGCAATAAAAATGAAAATTTTCCATCTTTTGATTGCTTAAACCTTTTCTTTTTTTTTTTACAAAATTCAATTGTTTTTCTTATGTACATATATATATTATAGAAATATATGTATATAACATAACATATACATATACATATATAACATGTATATGTATATAACAAAAATATTTTATATTAATATAACCTTTAAACCGCACAAAATTTTATGGTTATTTATTGAATATGGTTGGTACATCAATTCATTTATTTCATTTAACATATGTATGTACATATCTATTTTTTTCCATTCACGAGATATATATTTTTTTTTTTTTTTTACAAAAATCCAATATCATAAAAATTGGTTATAAAAACTTAAAAGGTCAGCTACTGTTTCTTTTTTTTTTTTACATTTTTCTTTTTCGATTATAAAATATTGAAAATGGTTGGTCTTCTTTTTAATAAAATATATATCTATTATATATACATCTACCCTATATACAAATGTATGGTTAAAGTAGTCAAATATCTTAAGTATAGTTATAAAAATTGCAAAATATATTATTAAGTATACCCAATTTTCAATTCAATTTCCATTAATATCGAATCGAATATTTAATAGGTTTTTCTTGAAATTAATTTATTTTTTCATAGGTATTTTCTTTTTTTTTTTTGTATTTTAAAACTTAAAAATACAAAATAAATTTAAAAACCCATATACTCATATTAATATATGCTTGAATAACATGCAAAAACTTATTTTAATAAAATAAAGTAAAAAAATTTTTCAGTAAATATGTACTATGTATGTATGTATGTATATGTATTTACCAATAAAACTTTTACAAAATTCCAAACTTTTCAACAACCTGCAATAATGTCTACTGCCCGGAGAGTAAAAAATCATACCATCTAAGGACATTTTATACCGAAAAATAAAGATAAGTTTTTAAAATATCTTATAGGTCCTTGAATAGTCCTTTAACAATATTATCCCAAATAAAAATACATTTAATTTTTATTATTTAATCATCTGTTCTAATTTGATTTTTTTTTTTCCATAAAATCATATAACTTTTCAATAATTCAGTCAATTTGAATTCATTATATGAAGGATGATCTTTATCACCTAACTATTTAAATATTCAAACAAATACATACATAGAAAAAAAAAGTAATAATGTTATAATGTTACATTAAAAAAATCCCATAACCATTGAATTATAACTGTATATATTTGAAAAAAAAAAAAAAAGCTAAAATCTGGTATTTATATACAATGCAGTAAAATAAATTTTCCAATTACTTTAAGTATAGAATAAAAAGTACATATTGTCATAATTTATTTATCCTTGCTTTTTCTTATAATAAATATTCGTTTAAAAAATTGTGCAAACATTTACTGCAGTAGCTTCAAGAAAAGTCAACGCAATAACTGTCATAATTTTTATATTGATACATATTTTATACTCATATACTTTAAATAAGGATCTTCGTCCACAGCAAATTTCATACAAAGAAATCGTATTGAAATAATGCAATATTATTTATAAAAAGAGTAGCTATGTCAACGTATTAGCGTTCGTTTCGCTTTAATTTAGGTACTGATGTAATATGCAAATATGTATTTAAAAATTTATATAATTTATAAAAAAAAAAAAAAAAACATGTTTAAACATTCCTCTGATCTTGTCTCAACCATTTAATACTTTAACTGTTTTATAATATACAGAAAAATAACATAAAGCTATGTAGTAAACCTGTACAATAATATTATATGTATATATATTTGTACGTATATAATCGCCTACTCGATTCTTTTTAGGACAAAAAGAAATTTAATTTTAAAGTTAAAGACATGAATACTGATGAGTTTTTAAACAGTAGTTATTGCAACTGAATTCAGTTTTATATCAGTTTTTTTTTTTTTGAATCTTTTTTTTTCTCTTTTTTTTATTATATTCTTCTTTTTTTTCTCTTTTCTTCATTTATAGTTTTACAGTTCTCCAATTCTTCTCTTTTTTTCTTTTTAATTCTATTCTATTGTTGTAATGTAAGAATCATTTTATGTATGATAAAAAATAAAAACTTAAAAAGCAACAATTTCGAAAGCAAACATAAAATAAAAGTTATTATTGTTTGTTTGTTTATTTTTGAAAAGAAAGTTTTATTGTAGTTTTATTAAAAAAATAGAATAGAAGTAGCTGTGTTGCTGTTAATGTAAATAAATTATAATAAAAAAAAAAAAAAAAAACAGAACAAAATTAATAAATTTATTGTCTATATTTTATATAGAAATTCTAATATACGTTGACCAACCCACATATTAGATAGATGATGGTATTATTTATTGCTTTATAATATTACAACTTGTAAATTACTATTTTAACATAACATAATATACATATAAAACCTATATTAAATATTAAATTTTAATTTGTTTAATTTGTTTGACACCATGATTTATGATTTTTAATTAATTGAATATTTTCATTTGAAATATACCATTTCATTGGCAAGTTTTTGGCCATTTTGATCAAGGACCTTTTATCCTTAATTTTCTTTTACTTTTAATTTATTTCTATTAGCTGTTATATTAATTACTTGGTTGTTATATGTTAATCTTCCCGATAACACATGAAAAGGATAAAATATTTGAATAGGTGTGTTCGTATACTCCATATTCGAGGACTAAAAAAAACAATTATATTTAAATATAAGTAAACATTTTCTTTTTTTTTAATTAATGCAGGGTTTCTTTTAAGTATAATGTATTTGAAGAACCTCCATTTTTAATCGTATTTAATTTATATTATATTTATCATAAAAAACTTTTATTAATGAAAAACTGAAGGAAAAAATTAAAGGATATTTAATTAAATTTTCATTGTATGTTCCAAAAGAGTTTATAAAAATATCCAAGAAAAACGTACCGCATAATTAAAAATATAAAACTAATATATTTTTTATATAATATAGAAAATTTCCTTTTTTTTTTTTTTAATATATTACATAAATTTTACATAAATCAGCACAATTCAATTCACTTAAATATGGAATAAATTAGAATTTCTGACATGAGTATATTTGTTTAATAATTTACTATTTAAATTAATGTTTTATTAACAGGTATTATGGACATATTTTTTTATATGTCGGTTTGTATATTTTTTTTATTATTTTCTTAATTTTTAATTAACAGCTGTCTGTTTTTTCATTTTATTTAAAAAAAAAAAATAAGATTTTAGTGCACATGTACTTATAGTATGTTTATTTTATAGGTGAAAATATTTATATATTATCAGACACATGTGACACTGTTTTTGTTTTATTATTTTATTATCATTTTATTAGTCATATTTTTACTAAAAGCTGTATTTAAAAAAAAAAATATATTTTTAGTAAAAATTAAGTAAAACTAAATTAAATGAAATATATTTTAATTCATGTCAAATTATAAAATAATTCCAATTGGTTAGCAAAAACTACTTAAAATAAAATAAAAATCGGTCACCTTATACATTATATAAGAACTTACGAGGTATTGTAATAAAACTGAAACGGAACGGAACCTAAAAACGGAAGTTAAAAATTATTTTTTAAGAAGATCTTTCTTTAAGAATGCAAAAAGTATCACAATAAACAAACATAATTCTATTTGAAGGATTACTTAAATGACAATCTTTAAGTCAAGAGAAAGAAATGAAACGATCATTAGTTGGCAGAAAAGTAGAAAAATTGCTATAAAAAACAAGTTTAAATAAAAGAAATAGAATTATTACCCAATTAAAATGGATTCATCAAATTAATGTAAGATAAAACTTCCTATAACAAGATAAGGTATAAGCGTGGTACAACAGATCAAAAAATTATAATTAAATTTATAGTTAGATTCTTAATAATTAAAAAAAAAAAATTAAGTTTATCTATAAAATTTTCAAATTAGTTATCTTTTTTTGATATTTTCTTTCGAAGCTACACCAAAATCCAGAAATACCTATTTTAATCCTTAGAGATAAATTTAAAATATAAATTTTCTATTTTTCAAGAAACTAATTTACTTGTTATGAAAGCCCTTAAACATTTTGTAAGCATAAAAAATTACAAAAAAAAAAAAAAACTAAGAATAATAGTACTTAAATTAAGTGTTGAGGAATGTTAAAAAAAAGAAAAACAAAAACAAATAAACAAAAATACTTTAAGGAAGTACTAAAGATACCAAAAATAGATTAAATAGTCCATATAAATTAAACTTTAATTTTTAATATCTAAAGTTTGACCATTGTTTTCTTTTGTGGTATATAATAATAGTAAGTAATATTTTTCTTACAATATAAAATATAGAAGGGGATTGAAATTTTTATAAGAAAATATTAATATAAAATTGCATTAGGGTTAGTCATTTCTTTTCAAATATTTTCCTTCCTTTTCTAATAATTTTTTTTTTTTTCATTTTTATACTTTTTTGTCATTATATGCAGTGTTAATTTTTAGTCTCCCCTTTTTCTGTATTTTATATTTAGAATGATTGTTTTTTGTGTTTTCTTCCTATAATTTTATTTATAGGTTAGATTTTATTATTTTTTTTTTTATTGAATCTTGCCAACCCTCCTTGTTTATATTGTGTAAATTTCGACAGCAAATGAATGACATTAGCAAAAGGAAAGTATGTAGGTATCTAAATATATATAAATTATATTGACTTAGTATGGTACGGGCCCCATAGCAAAATATTTGTAATAGAATTTTTATTTAAGGAAGTTATTTTGGTTTTTCATATTATCCTGTAAAGAAATTAAGAATAATAGAAAAGGAGAAACAGGTTTTTTTTTTTTTTTTTGTAATATTTAAGTTTATTTTATTCCCAAGTATTTAAGAATAAGGGGTTGTAAACAAACAAACAAAAAAACACAAGAAAATGGATTTCTATGAATATTATAATAATAGTTTTAATCATGAATTGTAAAGTCTTATGTCTATATAATAAAAATTTTATATATATATATAATAAATTTTTTTGGATTAGATGGAAAATATTATAATGTATGTAGTTATATATATATATATATATATATATATATAGTTTATAAGTTTTCGTAATAAAATGAGATTGTTAAGAAAAAAAAAACGTAAAGCATATACATATGTATATAAAAATAAAGAATAAAGTTTATTTAGTGTCAAATAATGCAAGCCCAAAAAATATTTTATTTTTATAAATTGTTCATTTTTTTTTTTTTTTTAAGCAAAAAAAGGGGAGAAATATCAAATAAAACTATGTTTATAATTTTACACATTATTGAAGAAAAATATTAAGTGCTATGACTCAGATACATGTAATTATATTAAAATGTAATATTTTCTATTATAAAATACAAAAGTTACATTTTTAACCCTCCATAAAAAAATTTTTTTTAACAAAATACAAAATGAGTTTGAAAGTATAAGACTTTGTTTGTTGAAATTTTTTCGATCAATTTATTATCATTTTTTTTGTCTCCTTGTCTCCTTTCTTTTGACTGCAAAAATTAGAAAATCAAAATTAGTTTGAGGGCAAATTTCCGTGATAAATCTATCAAAAATTAAAATGAAATGAAAACAAATTGCATATAATATAACAATTGATTTTATACCATATCATGTTTTTGGGGAAACCGACATTATTTTTGAAAAATTGAAAAAAAAAAATGTACCCCAAAAAAAAATTTTTTTAAGGGATGTCATTTTTATTTTACTGACATTAAAATATAAATTAAAAATGACTCATTCTAGAAATTCTTGTAATTTATTTTATCCTTTTATTGTTTTATATATATATATATATATATATATATATATATATATATATATAGCATAATATATATAGCATTTTTATTATTAAATCATGAATAAAATAAAAATTTATAGCTAAATTAACTTTAGAAAATTTTTAAAGGGAATGTGCATTGAATTTCGTATAGATTATAAAAATAAATACCAAAAAATATTTTTAGATTTTTATTAAAGATAAAATGACAATAAATCAAAATCATTACAAAAAAAAAAAAAAAAGTAATTAAATTTTTTTTTTTTACTTGTATAATAAATTAAAACAAAATAAATGATTCATCAAAACAACAAAAAAATAAAAAATTGTAAGGATATATAATAAAATTAGTCATGCAAAATAAAATTTCCTTTTTATTGTTGACATTGACAATTCAAGTACAAGTACATAATATAATTTTTATTATAATTCAATGATTTTCTTATTTATTAATTACATTTTTCTTAAAGAAATCAAAAAAATTTTTATGAATTTTATTATTTTTAGTTACAAAATAAAAATATAATTTATTCATTATTGGAAAAACATAAATTATTAATATATTTATATATTGTATATATATTTATTATTATTCTTGATAATAATGATGGAACAAATGAAAATACATTATAGTTAGTTATTGATTCAATTCTTTTTAGTGCATAAAATTTTTCAAAATTTGTGAGAAGAACATATTATTAAATAAATATCGTTAGGCATAATTGATTTCAATATAATTAATTACATACTTAAAGAAAATAATTTGCACTGTAACGCTTGCAATTAAAAAATTTATATATAGTTATTTTGACATTCGATTTTATAGATGCGTGAAGGTATCTTCCATTCTGTTTAAGAAGTTGCAAATTTTTAATGTTATTTTTTTTTTTTTTTTAATATATAAATTTAATGTCACTTTTTATTATTATTATTATGTCAATATTGTTTGTTATATTCAAATAATAGGAATTTTTTATATTAGAGCTGGTAATACTGGCAGAAATGCTTAAGTTGACATAAATTAATAAATTTTCTTAATTAAGAAAAAATAGAAATATCGATTTAAATTTGTTTTGTTAAATTAAAAAAATTAAAGATAAAATAAATATTTAAGTAGATAAATAAGGGTTACTATCACAAAACTGTATTTCATTTGAGTGTATGTCATTTGCCTGTACTATCATTTGAGTGTATTTCATTTGACTGCATTTTATTTGTAACCAACTCTTAAATCCCTCCTAATTATATTATATGTTTTACATAAATATTTTAACAACAAAACATTTAAAAGAGTGGAAGTTGCCGCCTCCAAACCTCTGCTAAATATATTATTGAAATTTTGATTTTGTAACCAATTCTAAAATCCCCCCTAATTACAGTCAAATGAAATATATAGTCAATGATAATACAAGCAACAAAATACATTCATATGACACTACAGGCAAATACAAACAAAGGCATATGACAAGGCATATGATAAGTAGAAGTTTAAATAAATATTGGCTAAAATAAAATAAATTTTTATTCTATTTAAAATCTATAAATGAATTAATTTGTAATTTAATGAATTTTAGTATGATATCATTGATATACAAAGAGTCAAAGTACTTAATTAAAATACATTTTTTTCGTAATCCTTGAAATCACAAAAAGAGGATCTTTCATAATAATAAATATATAGGTGAGTATATGAAATTTTATTAAATTAAAATTAATTTAATTAATTTAAATTTTATTTATTATTTTTTATATAAATATATCATGTATATGTATGTGTTAAAAATTATTTTTATATAAAAGGAATACACCTATTATAATAATGACTTATTATTATACAAAAATGTCATTCAAATAAAAATAATATATAATGATATCGAAAAATTTAAAATAACAAATAAAAAACCAAAAATTTTTATCGAACAAATGAATATATTCGTAATAATTATGTAAGTAGTTTTTTCACAATAAAAAAAACAATATTATTTTTTAAGTATAAAAATAAGAATTTATCATTCGGCAAGTATAAGTGCATAAAATATATGATAAATTAAATGAAATTTTTTTTATTTTAAATACGAGTACGCAGTACGATACGCAGTACGATACGCAGTACGAGTACAAACAAAAAAAAAACCAATTATACATAATTCAAATAATTGGTCATAAAATTCATTTAAATGTTAATTAGTTTTTAACACAAAGTCCAAAAATTGAATTGATGACGTTTTTTTACGTATTAAAAAAACGAAAATAGGCACAAATTTATAGTTTTTAATGAAAGAAAACAACAATACAAAGTTCGAATTTTTAGAATTTTTTTTTTTTATATGAGTAAAGGCTATATATACAAAGTACTAAATTCTATATCATTGATTTTATGATTTAATTAATGAATTTACTGATATTGTTTCAACCAAGTTTATTGCATATACAAAAAAAAAAAAGAAAACCACAATAAAAAATGTTTTTTTTTTCTTTTTAAATATTTAAAATGTTATAAAACAAATTTTAATTTTATTAAATGTAAATTAAAGGTTATATAAAATTATTAAATGACTTTAAATTACATTTACTAAAATAAAAAATTTGTTTTATGATATTCGAAATCATTTTATGGTTTTTATATATAAAATTTATACATAATACATAAAAAATATACATAAATATGAAGTACATACATAAATATGAAAAAATATCAATAAATTCCAAATTCAATTATAAAAATAGGGCTAAGAAAATTAATAGCCCTACAAATAAATATTTTAAATAAAACAATTAAATCATTATATAATTTTTTTTTTTATTTATTTTAAAATTAAAAACAATAAAATTACGAAAAAAAAAAGTTTTTTAATTAATCAACTAATCAAAGAGAACTTCATATTAAATCAATTTAAAATGAAATCATAATTAAATGCATTTATTTAATGTCTTCTATTAATAATAACAAAAAAAAATGCAATAAAATAAAAAATTAATTAAGGAAATAATTTAATCTTAATATATAGCGTAATTTTATATCGGTTATGGGTGATGATACTATATATATAGTTTGAGAACATTAGGTTCGAAAAAACTGTTTTAATTATATACCATTTATTTTATATTAATTTTAATTTATATCTTTTAACTCATAATAAAAAATTAAGACAAAATCAAACATAAAAACCCATCGCAAGCGAAAATAAAGCAGAAATCTCGAAATTTTAGAATTCAGCCTTATTACCGCTTTAAAAAGGAAATAATGTTAAATCGGATTTATTTTCGTTTTCCAAATATTACATTTTTTCTTTTGATATTGACATCAATGGTATATAGAGGATTTCGATTGAACTAGATATACGTATATATATTTAAAAAATAATTAACAGGGATTTTATATACGAAATTTTTTCCAAAATGTCTATAGATATGAATTAAGAGGAACTTTAGAGGTAGAATTCTCAAATTCGAGATTTCGGCTTTAATTCTGCATTGAAACGGAAATAAAGTCGATTCGGCATTATTTCTGATCATCGTTAATCTTCTTTTAAATTAATATGTTTCCATTAATTGAATACAAATTAATAAAGATCTGTTCTTTAAATAAATGCCCAATATATTCACATTATCCCAAAATATCCATTCCTTCAAACATAATTATTTTTAAAAAATAAATAAACTTTAAATAAATAAAAATAAATAAAATTTAATTAAAACATAATTGTTTTTAATCATATGTATCCGAAAATTCAGACAGGTGCGTATAATCCTTGAAGAAAATTAATAAAAAAAATCCCGTTTAAAGGTAATTCATTCGTATATAATACTAATCTTGTTGAATTCTTTTATTTAATATAATTTAATAAATTTTATTATATTCTATTATATAATAAAATTTTAAAATACTTAAAAAGGAATACAATTACCTTATTAATATAATTCATTTTTGTAATTATATTCATTCATATTGACTCACCTGAAAAGAAAAATAAAAATATTTAAGTAAAATTTATACATTTAATAAATTTAAAGAAAATTTTAAATCTTGTAATATACTTATTTTATAACGTAATTTATAAAATTTCTTTTCAAATACTTAAGGCAAAAATTTAAACATAAAAAATATACAAGAAAATTTTTGGAATCTTAAAAGGAAAATATTATAACAATAACAATAACATTAAAAAGAAAATTTCTTAAGTATAAATGTTTTATATTATCTTAAGAAATAATGGATAAGAAAAAGATTATTATTTGAAATTTAAAATTTATTCAAGTAAAAAGATAAATATATATAAGTAAGTAGGTAAATATATATATATATATATTTTTAATAATAAAATAAAATAATCACCTGTAGGGAAAAAGAAAAACAAATTTTTGAAATATTTAATTGAGTGAATATAAAATTAAACGATATTTAAGTGATTTTAAAAAAGAAAAAAAGTATTTTTTATTTTGTTGTTTTAAAATTTTATCATTTTTATTAATTTTATATACTTATGTACAATAATAATCATTAAAATTAAACAATATATTTTCAAATTTTTAATTTCAATTGTTTAAACTTAAAAGTTATGTTGTGCTGGTGTTCTTTAGAGTTAATGTCACTTCTAAGACATCTTTAATGTTGACACTTTTTCTACTATAATATCACATACCACCAATCAATAACACCACTTGTGATAACACTATATAATATACCATTTAAAATCCATTCAATTTAAATCTGTTCGCAAGCATTTATCTTAAAATCTATGCCGTTTAGATTCATTCATATTTTTAGTCCCTCTGTATACTATAAGAAGGCATATTAAGGAGTTTTTAACATTTTTTTGCTACTGTATTCTTTACATATTGTTCATATCAAATTAAATACCCTTATTCCCAATCTATTATGTATATAGTCAGTGTAATAGGTATATATTATAACATAATATATATATTTTTGTACTATAGTCTTGTTACTAAGATACCTTTAGCAAGCTAATTTTTAGTATCTTAGTAATACTCCTAAGCTTAAGCTAAATTTGGAGTTCTGTCCAAGTCAAATTTTTAAATAAAAAAAGATGGTTCCTTTTTTTAACTTTTCTTCTTGAAAGCCAAGAAGATAGTATATATTTTATTAAAAATGTTTAAGCTATTTATACAAAAATTATTTACATTAAGTATATTACAAAATCTATACTTTTACAATTTTATTAATATTGATCCCAAAGTCCAATTAAATGTTTCTTTTACAAAATAATCAAAAATACCCAATTAGCATTTTTGTTTGAATGTAAAAATAATAAATTTCTAAAATATAAATTGAACATGGAATTCTTTTGTATGACAAACATATGGTTCATATACTTCTTAGAATTTTGCAATTACTTTTATGACATAAATAGGTAAGATAAAAAGTGCAAACGTTTGTTAAATATTTTATGACTTTAAAAACGGATTTTAAGTTAAATGGAATTTAAGTATTAATTAAATAGTGTGTTCACTACATCAGGATTCAGGAACTATTCAACAGTTACAAAACAAAAAAAAAAATCCATTCAATATTTTTTTCTATATATCCTACAAAATTAAATGTCATTATTTAATTTTTATTTTATTATTGGATATTTTATTGGATTATTTAAGCAAAAACAGATATTTTTAAGTTACTTTTAGACAATTAAGATGAAAAATTATGAAACTATTTTGGATAATGCTAATTTGTGATTCTACATACATATATATATATACGTAAATACATTTAGTAATATGATTCACAATATTTATATTCTTATAGAAAAACATTTTACTCAAATTAATATTTAATTCATTAAATTTTAATTTAAACTATAAAGAAGATTAACTTAGCAATACATAATTTACTAACATCAAACATTTATATACAAAATATTCAAATATTTATGATGATGAATTTTTTCGATATTAAAGTTAAAATATAAGTACATACATACATACCTATAATTTATTAGTCAAATTATTAAAACATTGAATTGTCAGCCATGATTAAATTATTCAAAGTCCTTAAGATTTTTTTTTTTTCCAATTGTTTTATTGCATTTGACCAAACCGTTTAATTCAATAACAAAGAGTAATAAACCTCAAAGACGATTGAATTTTTTTTTTTATTTTATTTTATTCATAAATATTAAACAAAATAATAATAATAATAATAAATAAAAACAAATAAGATTTTTCTTTCTTAATCTTTTGTAATGCAAAAATTTTAAAGATCAAAAA
The DNA here is from genome assembly GCA_947095535.1 of Poecilobothrus nobilitatus. Classification (NCBI taxonomy): domain Eukaryota; kingdom Metazoa; phylum Arthropoda; class Insecta; order Diptera; family Dolichopodidae; genus Poecilobothrus; species Poecilobothrus nobilitatus. Next base: position 13,113,877 of record OX352773.1, on the reverse strand, counting down.
AATTTAAATAAAAACTAACTTGTTCAAAACAAAAAATGGAAAAATGGAGTCTTTAAAAAACAAAAACAAAATTATTTATCAAAATGATTATTTACTATACCGAGAAATTTCTTAATAAAACCAAAAAAAAAAAACAAAAAAAAAAAAATATTAAATTTACAGAAAAAATTAAAACCAATTCAGAATTCAGTTCCAGACATCCGTTGTACTTGATGGAGCATAAATAAAGTTACATATATAACAACATTCATATATATATATATATATATATATATAGATTTAAATTTAAATCTCCATGCATATATAATAACAACATCCTACATTTAAATGAAAAATAAAAACAAAAATAGAAAAAACAAATAACAAAAAAAAAAGTAAGCAAACGAAGCACAAGTATAGATTTGAAAAGGTTTCCTCTAGATTTTGAGTGAAAAACTTTTTTTTAATTTTTTTTTTATTCTGTTTTTCTTTTTTTTCTTTCTTTTTTTTTTTTTTTGAAAACAGTCACGTTCTTTAGACACAATAGCACCCATTCGTTTACAAAATTTTTGTCTGGAAAATTTTATATTTTATTTATTTTTCATTTTAAAAAATATTATATGCGATTTTTGTTGTATAATCAACATTTATATATATTTTATACAAATTTCTTTACATTACGATTACGGTTACCTATGCATATATATATAAAAAAATATATTTATATAAATATACACAATATATTAGGTACTTGTATACATAATATTATTACTTATATAAATAACAAACTGCAAATGACTTGATAAACAAACATACAAAAAAAAAAAAAAGATATTTTTTGATAAAAAAAAAAAAAAAACCCAAAACAAGTACATTTTCTTTGATTTTTTTTTTTTTTTTAAACAGGAAACAAATTTGAAATGTGGAAATGTTTTATAAAAATATTTTTCTAATTGAAAATTTTAGGATAATAGAAAAAAACAACAAAAACAAGGAATTTTAAATCGGGATATTATTTACTTACTTTTATTTACTATTATGTTTTTTTTTTTTATATAAAAATGAAAATGCAAATAAAGTACATAAAATGATTTACCTCACAGTTCAATTATATAGAAATTGTAATTTCCTTAGATGACATTAAATTAAAAAAAATAAATTTTTTCTTTTAAAAATATTCAAATTTCAAAGTACAAATTTGTAGAATATTTTAAAACTTATTTTATAAATAAACTTTTTTTTTATTATTTCATATCAATTTTTTTTTATAATCCAGTTGATTTTGTGATTTTTTATCCATACTGATTAAGTGATTCCTATAGAAGAAAAAAAAATCTTTGTTCTTAATCTAATAAAAATATTTAAATACCAGATTTTCATATACATATCTACTAGACTACTAGTTTAAAAAAAAGGGGTCTACCTAATGAATAATTTCTTTTCTGCTGTTTAATTGTCAATTTTGATTTTTCTTTTTTTTTTTTACTTAATGTTAAAACTCATATTTTTTTTTATTATATTGACCTTTGACGATCCTGTACATCATACATATGTATATTATTTAAAAAAAACAAAGTTTTAATTGAGCCTCATGTGTATCATATCACATTTATAACAGATAAAAATAACAATAAATTATGAGATCATTTTTAATGTCAAAAGTATTATGTTATGGGCCATGGGTTTTAAGAATTAAAAAGTGTCATAATACCCAAAAATATTCAATGAAAAGATGATAACTATATCCATTTGATACCAAATATCTGTATTGAATTTAAATAAATTTTTACGATTTTTTTTTTTAAATTTAACTGAAAATATTTTATAAAAACTTTAATTATTAAGTACATATAAAATTTACAATGCAAAAAATAAATAGATATTTTTATTTATGAAAGTAAAGGTATTTTTTACTAATTATTTAACATCGAAATTTAAACTTAAATATTATTATTAAAATATTGAATTATCTTTTTTCTACTTAAACCATCTTAAGCAATTATTTATTTGTTTTTTTTTTTTTTTGACGAGGCAGAATTTTCTTTTTATATTCTTAAGAAAAAAAATAAAAATGTTATATAATTCTTTTAAATAATATACCTATCTATAATTTTATAAACATTATCTACATATGACAATTTGGAAACAAATAAGTACATACATACATATATTATTGTACATTTCTTATGTTTTATTTTTTATTTTGTTTCAAAATTTTTTGCCTAAATAAAATTTCATGTTCTTAAAATATGCTTTTGTTTTGTTATTTTTACTAAATAGAACACGATACTTAAAACGTATACAAAATGCCTTTGATTGTAATTTCTCCTCTCTCTAATTAATTTTATAAAAAAAAAGAAAAAAGAAAAAATTACAATTTACTAGATGTTATACAACATGTATAATGTACAATGTATAATATAAAATATAAACATAAAAAAGTTTTTCTCATTTAAATGAAATAAACAACAAAATGAGAAAATTTTTCCTTTAAATAAAATTTCCTTATCTTTTATCTTTCCAATGTAATGAGGAAATTTTTTTAGTAATGGAACAAAAAAAAAAATCTTAAAGAAAAACCAATATCTAAATAAATATGCTGTCTGTAACTATAACATACTACAATGTACATGAAGTTGTAGTACGCAATCAAATCTATATTAACTATAAGCATGAATATATTGAAAGTTAACGGTATAAATAAAAAATTAAGATACCTACTAAAGAAAAATATTTTAGTTATAACTTATAAGCTATATGTAGAATATTTTACCACATTGAAATTTTCATATTAAAAATTAAAACAAAAAAAAAATTAATAGTTAATGAAAATGTTTGCCTTTCTCAAACAGAATAACAAAAAAAAAAACCAAAAGAAAAGAGAAAAGTGAATATTTTAAGATGAATACGACAAACGATACATTTCATTTTCATATTATATTTGTAAGATTTATACTATGCACATAATGTATATATATATATACATAAATACATTGTAAAAATTTATATATGTAACTACTTATATACATAACATAATAATATTTTAGAAGGTCCAAATTAAAAGTAATAAAGTATAATATTTTCTTATTTCAATGAACGGCAACAAAATAAATAGCAAAGCAACAGCAAATTTTACTTCACATCATGCACATTTTGATATTTACCATATTGTCATATACATATACAGTACATATATATATATATACTAAAAAAAGCATACAATATAAACAAAAATATAATGCTATTTTACTTTTTCTTTTGATGAAAATTATACGGATGAATACTCGAACTACTTTTTTAGTAACCATACATTAGACAGATGGATTCGCATCGCATCATCATTTTCATCCGCAATAACATATGGTTTTTTGTATTACAAAAAAAAAAACTATCTTTAGTTTTATTATTTTGTATCTTTCTCTTCGGTTTTTTTTTTTATATTATAATAAGATACATACAATATGTATACATATATAATATGTATATTGGTTTTTCGTGTTTCGTTTTTCTGGGATTTTTATTTTTTTTTTAATTTTTTTTTTTTTTTTTGTTATTTGTTCTTTTTTGATTTTCTTTTTTTTTTTTTTTGGACTTTGAACTGCACGAGATGAAAAAATGATGATGATGAAATCGTATTTGTTTCTTTCAAAACAACAGAAGTCATCTTTTTAGAGTTAGAGAATAAGAAAACTTTGAAATTAGTATTAAGCAAAAATTAAAAAACAAAAAAACAAAAAAGTAAAAAAGTTTTGCGGTCTTTTTTTTTTATATTATTTGATATTTTATATTTTTTTTTTTGCGGCTTTTTTTAGTTTTTTTTTTTTTTTGTATTTTAAAAGGTAAAAGAAATCTTTATGTCAATTATATATTGTCATTTATAAAACTCTTTAAATTATATTTAGAAAAGAACATAGAAAAAAATCATTAATGTATGTATATTTCAAAAAATAATTAAATTTTAAAAGGCAAATAAAGGATATAAATAACAATATCCTGTGCAGGATACTTAAAAAAGTTTAAAATAAAATAAAATTTTTATGTTCGTTAATTAAACCTATTTTATTGAACTGGACATTTAAATAAATTAAAGCCACAAAAAACTTCTTGTAAAATAATAACTACATACCTAATTATGAGAATTAAATATATCAAAAAGGTAACACATTAAAATAAAAGAACATTTTAACAACATTTGGACTTTCTTAGCTATTCATTATTTAAGATCGTCTTGCTAAAATTTTCCAAACAATTTTGTTGGTTTTGAAGTATCTTGTTAGCACTTTTAGTTTGTGGATATGCTGTGGATATGAATGGATAATAGCAGCTTCATTCTTCAAATACTGTTTTTAATTGAAATGTAAAGTATTTTATTATCATGGACTCTCATTTTTTTATTGCTAAAATTATTTTACTATGTATATAGTTTTTTTTTTTTTTTCAAATACAATTAAAACTAAAAAATTGAACTTTGAAACTTTGAAACAAAAAAAAATTTCAGAAGAAAAATAAAAAAAAAAAAACGTTTAAACAAATTTCACCTTAATAAAAAAAATTATACCTGTACTTAATTATAGTTCAATTCTTTACAATATTTTAAAAACAATAAAAATCTGTAACCCATTTAAAATTATTTTGACAAAAAAAAAAAAAAATTTAACAAATTAAATACATCTATAAAAAGTATCTGAACTCTTTTTGTTCTTTCAATCTTTTTAAGTATATTTATTATTGTATTTTTTTTTTTCTTTTTGTTTTTAATCTGTTTTAATTTATAGATTTTTAATATTGTATTTAACATGTGCAAAATAAATATTTTGTTCATTATAGTTAGTATTTCTTTCTTTTGTCAAGAAATCAAATTTATACACACAAAAAAAAAAAAAACTTGACTACCTGTCACTAAAATACTAGACACTAAGATTAATATTCACTTGACGCAAAACAATTCTCTAATAGAAAACAAAAAGAAATATTAAATAAGTTGAATTTAAATTTAACCAATAATATAATAAATTAAAATACGTCTACTAAAATTGCAAACAAATTTATAATTTTTAAAGATAAAAAAAAAAATTAACAAGAATTAATTATAGAATAAATTAAATTAAAAGAATATTTAAATCTTATTACAATACAATAAGAGTTGGTTTTTTTTTTTTTTTTTTTGTGGTAGTTATCAATATTATTACCTATTAGGTTTTATCAATAATATTAAGCATATTTAAGTATACCATTTAAAAATGTTAGCAAAATATAAAGCTTTAAAGAAGTATCTGTTTAGATACAAATCAGAAAATACATAAATATTTTTGCTGTTTTTTTTTTTTTGATTATTTTTTTTTTTGTTAAAGACTTAATGGGCAAAACCAATAAAATTAAAATGTTTTTTTTTTTTTTTGGTATAATTAAGTGGTTCTAACCAACTTAGAATTTCTAATTTTAAGATAAAATAACTTGTTAATCCAGTATTATTCTGTTGTTTATTCTTTAAAAATCTTTTCTTTTATTTATGCAAATAAAATAATAATACTTTATATACGTACATACTCGTATTATGTATTTAGATATCATATAATGTACAGCAACTTGAAAAGCTTATTCAACAAAAATATACTTATATACACACATTTATTTTATAAAAAAAAAAATTGTAATTTTATGATTATATTATTGTCTTTAATTTGATTTTTTTTTCTTTTTTTTTTTATCGTTTTCACCTGAATTATTTAAAACAAGTAATTAAATTTCAAAAAAAAAAAAAAAAAAAAAACAGTGACAAAATAAATTTTGCGACTTATTTTAATTAATTATAATACTTTATTTTTAACAAAACAAAAAAACAAAACATGTAGAGTTACCGAACAAACAAAAAAAAAGGAAACAAAATCATTTTCAACCAAGTTTTAAATTACATTCATCAATATTCATTCCAAACAAACAAACAAAAATTACTTATGTTGCGTCATTAATAATAATTATAATCAAATCATTTTAATCGATCCTAAAAAAAAAAAAAGAATAGAAGCTTTAAAAAAAAAAATAAACTAAATTTTCACAATAATTATTTAAAGTTAAAATAAAACTTAACTACATGAAAAAAAAAGCAAAACAAAACAAAACTCTACCATTAATTAACAAAATTTGTGCAAAAAAAAAAAAAAAAAGATTTTTATTGAATGACCTTTATATACATGTTATTGACTTATGTATAAGTATACCCTTGGAAAAAAAAAAACCAAATCATTTCAAATAATTTAATATTAATATAATAACGAAAATTATATTTCTTATACGTAATGTACATATATATATATACATATATACTTATATATAAATAATTATAACAAGTTGTAATTTTCTTATAAATCTTAACATCTTAACATTAATTTATATTATTATGTATGTTGCCTAGAAACATAATAAATATATATATATGTACATATATGTATATAAAAATATAAATAATTTTCAATTATACATACATATATATAGTATAATTTGAAAATCGTTTATTTGGTCACGTAAATTTTTGCAAATTTTTCTTTATCACTGTTTTTTTTTTTACAGAATTTTTGTTTATTAGAGAAAATTAAATCGAAAATTTTGTTTGTATAAATATTAATAGGTACTAGACTTATTTATATTTTTAATTTTAATTACATAATTTTTATTTAAATTAATTTCATTTTTATGAATCTGAATTTTGTTTTATGAAAATTATTTATAATTTATATCCTATATCTGGGGGTTTCGGTGGCCTAGTCGGTAAGAGCGTATAGCATACACTGTAAACACCGAGGAAGAGTGGATTCGAATCTCACACACGTCGTAAAAGTAATTCCCCTTATCACATGTACAGCCATGCCTGAAAAGGAAAGGCTGTGTAATTTCCTTGTTACCATTTGTGTGACAGTGATATGCACTAAAAAAAAAAAAAATATCCTATATCTAGAATTTCTATATCCTCAGCATTTTTTTTCTTTATATTGAATATAAACGGTGAAAATTATTAAAACCCTGATTTTGTAACCAATTCTTAAACCCCTTTAATTATATGTTTTACATACATACATTCTTATGAAATACAGTTAGGCAAATTGAAAAAAAAATCAGTCAAATGATACATCAGGCAAATGAAATATATGACACACTCCCCATTTTGTATTGTGTTTTATAAACGTTTAGTTTTATAATAAAAAAAAAAACAAAAATAACTTTTAAGACAAATTTTTAAAAAATTAAATTCAAAATCATTAAAAAAATTTTTTATAAAAAAATAAATAAAAATACTAATCGTTTTAATAAAGATTTTATTTTGTTTAAAAAAAAACAAGAAACAAAAATAATTTGAGATATTCTTTTGAAAGGACTAAAATAAATTTCAGTGCTGTTGAAAAAGAGGTTAGTAGTTACAGGACGTTAGTCTATAATATATTAATATATGTATGTATATAATATACAGTGCTACTTTTACTTTGTTGATTTATCTCATTTATTTTATTTTAGTGTTTTTTTTTTATCATTCATCTCAAAGTACTACATACGTATATATATAATACATATATGTATAATGAGTACATAATAAAAGTTTATTTTATCTTTATACTATAAAAGATTGCAGAACTCAATTAATTTAAGCTTGGTAAAATATATGTCACTATATACATATATATTTCAAAAATATAAAATTAAAATATTAAAAAATCTGTCCCAAAAGAGTTAATTTCTAGGTTAAAGTAAAAGTATAAGGATGTTCTAAAACTCTGCTAAAAGTTTTCATAATTAAGTATATGCTAATATACATAAGCTACTAACAGATGATAACTACGATAAATAATTTAAATTTTGCTCCACCTTAAATTATTGAAATGTTTTATATGTACATATATACATATGTTAAAGTATATGTGAAAATGTAAAAAAATTAATATTTATAAATTTCAAGAAAAATGGAATTTAACTAATAGCATACTTATATTAATAGATATCGAGTTCAAAATAATATTATTAATACCTAATATATATATATATGTATATATATTCATATATAATGTTTCAGAATTGTAATGTAAATAATAGGTACATTATTTTATGTAATTTTTAAAATGATAAATAAATAAATAAAAGAAGAATTTTAATTTTTTTTTGTTTTATATATAAGTATATATATATATATATATATATATATATATATATACTTATATATAATATATATATATTGTGTTCTTTATATATTATATATTGTGTTTCAATATATATATATATATATTGTGTTCTTTTATTTATAGGTACTCACAATAAATCTATTATTTATAATTCTAGAGCTCTAGATCAATATTTATGTTTCTAAATGTAAATATTTCACATTTAAGTATTTATCACGCTATAATGATTTACATCATATATTATTTAAAAAAATTTAAAGAAAATATATTTACATATATGTATATACTTATATCATCTTATTCTCTCCTTCTCCTTCACCTATTTTGAAAAATTTTTTTTTCATTCTTTTGCTACATTACATACTAGTTGTAGGTGTTTTGTCTGAAATGACGTATTATTATAATAAAAATGTAATATTAAAAAAGAATAATTGAAAGATTGACAGCTCAATGTTTATTGAGTTGAATTTCTTCTAAGTTTTTTTTTTTTTTTGTGTATTAAAGTAAGTGTGAAAAATGAAAAGAACAAGGGATTGGTGTAAAACCAAAATATATTTTTTGAAAGACGCACTTTTTCCAAAAGACAATAATAAAAATTAATTTAGAATTGTGGCTTGCACCAACATTTTGGTTTTTTCTTTGAATTTTATATATTATAATATAAGAAAATGTAAAAAATCAAGAGATTCTTTTTTTCAATTTTAAGGAAATACTAAGTATATAAATACTTAATTAAGAAAAACTATTAACACAATATGTAGAAATATAATGTTGCCTAAAATGTAGGTGTCTAAAAATAGTAAATATTCAATTTTAGACTCCTAATAACTCGTAAACAGAGAGAGGTGTAGAAAATATTATTGAGATAACTTAATGCTAATTCTGAAAGGTTTTCCTTTTCTGAAAATGTTAAGAGTTTTATCTAATAGAATCTAAGGTTCTACCTAAAATCTGGCAAAATTTTGTTTTCATATAACGGTAAATTTAAATTCATAGTAAATTGCAAAAAATTGTATAATTTTGATATTGAATAATAAAGTAAAAAAAAAATGTCGTTTGGCATTTGTCCTGTCGTTTGGCATTTTGATATTGAAATTTTGATTATACACATTTGAAAATAGGTGTTTTTCAAATTTTAACAGGCTGTAGGCTGCGTAATGTCCAACCTATTATTTAACCATTATTCCGCCACATAAAAAAAGTTGTGTCATAACATTCATTTTTTTTAAAAGACCAATCCATGATTAAAATTTCATTGTTTTATCTTTAACGGTGTGGAAATTTTCTAAAGAAACATACGGACGAACAAACATATATAATAAAAATAATAAGCAAATTTTTTTAAAATATCTTTTTCAAAAATATGCTAGAAAGAAATATAAAATTAAAAAACAAAAGTATTACAAAATTTTTGAAGGTTGTTCAAGAACGACTAGAATACAAAAAAAAAAATACAAAATTAACGATATAAAAAACAGTCATATTGATATAATTTTTTAAATATAGATAACAAATCACTTTAATGTACTTAAAGAGATTTTATATACATAATTTATCTATATAATAATATGTGCAAGAGTACCTGAACTTAAAAAAAAAAAAGTATTTCTTTAAGAATCTTATAGAAAAATTTGTTTTGTATCTTATATATACGTAAATATGTACATATGTATGTATATATAATTGTATATATGTAAATCTAATTTAGTTAAAAAAAATACTTAAAAAAACATATAAGAGTACTCATTTAATGGAATATAAAAAAAAAAGAAAAACAAAACCTCATCCAATTTTATCTTATTCAACTTTTTAATCGAATCAGAAAAAGGAAAAAAAAATGTATAATAAAGTTTTTATAGAAAATCTCTTAAAATTTACTTTAGATAAAAAAATAAACCTAAAATTTTATACCGTAATTGCAATAATATTGACCTGTAGAGGTAAGTTTTACTTTTTTTTTTTTATAATTAGATTTATTATACATTTTCAAACTTTTCAATCTAATGAGAGATGTTGGATATCTTCGTGAGATAAATAATCTATCCAAGAAGAAATGCAGTATGTCTAAAAAATTATTAAATTGTATGTATAGGTATATCACAGATCTATATATCACAGAACATAAAATTATATCTAGAAATTGCTATGAACATCAGAACAGAATATCTAAAAATGAATAGATGAAAACAGTGCAGTAGTTAATTAAAAAATTTAAAGAAATACTGAAAGGACTAAAAGTTATATAATATATATACGTATATGTATTGATAATTTTGAAAATATTACAAAACAAATTATATTTCGAAACTGATTATAAGGCTTAAGGATCGGCCATAAGGTATATTATCAGGCAGGTTAATATATTCTAAGATATTATGTTCAAGAAAGAGAACATCCCTAATATATAAAAAGAAAACCTGTAAAGGTTTGATTTAATTTTATTGAATAGAATGATAATTCCATGCTTCAAATCAGCATTAGTCATAACACATCCATTAAAAATATGTTATACTGTTAAAAATAATAACATTATGTTATTTTACTATATTTTTTCTGTATACAAATTCTTATTTTAAATTTTTTTACATAACATTAACATTACGTGTAGTATAAAATTTGGAATACAATTTATAAAATTGAAACAAAAGAAATATATAACTTATTTTACAAGATACAAGGTACTAAAATTAAATAATTATGCATAAGTAATAATATTTGAAGTTTTTTTTTTTTTTTTTTATTATAAAACATTAAAATTAATCTATATGTACTGAATAACTAATATTAAATACTTAAGAATACCTATACTTATACTTAAGATACAGAATAGAATATTATGTACGTGGTTATAAAAAAAAAATGAAAATTGCTTAAGGATAACAATTATGTAAAATTGCGTGCTGGCAAGTTTTTAGAAAAACAAAAAAAAATTTTAATTTTTGATTTTTGTTTTTTTTTTTTTCGTTTGAAGGATTTTTTTTTCTTCTTTGCTTTTCCTAGAAATCAAATTCAAAACAAAGTGTGGATAAATTTAGAAATGAAAATTCATAAATAATAATGAAAATGCAAAGAAATTAATTTTTTGGAAAAAACATGATTTTATTTTTGCGTCACCATAAAAAAAAAAAACATAATATGTATATAAATTCAACGATAATATCTTTATATGTATATAAATATGTATATTGCTATGTAAATATGAGTGTAACAACTAACTATTATAAAAAGTGAACAGAAATTAATTGATTCCTTTCTATTTTTAGGATTATTTTGTTTTGTTCACAGTTTTTTTTTTCGATATTTAAAAATAGCTTAAAGGACATTAAGGACTTGTTTTTTGTTTTGTTTTTACATGTTTGAAGAAAGTAATATTGTCAAATTCTGTTTTTTTTTTTTTACGCTACGTCTATATTAAATGAATAGAAAAATTTCAAAATACATAGGTATGTAAATAAATGTATAAAAGGCGTTTTTATAATTAAGTATTATATATAAATGTTAGCAATTATATATACATATATATATAAAAATAAATTTACAAAGGAAATTATTAAAAAATTATTGGTAAATTTTATTAGTATATGTAATTGAAAATTATTTATACTTTGATTAAATAAAATTTATTGTGTACAAAATGCTAAAAAAAAAAATGTACTTGACAGCATATAAGTACTTAAATACATATATAATTGAGTAATATTATGTATATATGTATTACTTAACATTTCTGTTTTACAAAATAAAATAAAATTCAAAGAAAAATTGTGATAAAATAAGCATTATTCATATTTAAGTATTTTATAAAGACCCACTTATATTGTAATTTTAAATTAAAAATTAAATTTCATTCCTAATTCTTTTACCAAAATGTTCATTTGTATTTAATTTCAAAATTTTATAATTAAAAATATTTATAAAGATATATATATATATATATATATATATAGTTAGTTAAAACGAAAAAATACAAAAAAAAAAAGCAACGGAAAATAAAAGAAAATATTCAATAATAGGCGGGGAAAAAATAGGAAAATAAACCACATAGTATTAAAAAAATCATACAATTGAAAAATTAAAAATATTTAAATAAAACAAAAGTTAAAAACACGTTTTATATGTAAGTCCACGTGATTTAAAGATTATTTTTGTAGACTTCCTTACATTCATTTTATTCATTTAAATATATAAATAAAAATAAATCAATAAATAAAAATACTGGTATGCAAATATGTATCTGGTTTTTCTTGAAAAAAAAAAAAAAAAAAACAAAAAAATAAAAAGGAGGAATCGATAAGACTTTCAATTAAAATCTTTCTAGTTAATTTGTACTTATTTTAAAAATTATATGACTTTAAAAAATTATATGATACATTTTTCTTTTAATTATATGCTTAATAGTAGCAGATAATGAAGTGAAAAGGTTGATTAAATTCTAGTAAAGGAAAAAAAAAAAGCATTTACTTAAGTGAATTTACTTATTATAAATAATGGATTAAAATTATTTCTGAATAATTTTGTTACAAAATAAAGTTTTTTTTCTCAAACCTACAATAATTACATTTAAAAGAATCCTTTCTTAAAGTTTGGGTAGAGTAATAAAGAAAATTATAGAAAAACTCTTTTATTAGTACTTAAATTATAACTTGAAAGAGTTACTTATTATGTTTTTTGCCTTATTTCGCTATTTTATTCTAAACTCACATAGTTAGTTCTGAAAATAACTCAAAAACTTTTTCTTACTAAAATTTCATTTTATTTTCTTTTCAGTTTTTCAATTGACTTATTATCCTTACAATATACGTTAATTTTTTTAATGTGATAGAAAAAAAAAAATTTTTTTAGATAATTCTAAAGAAAATTACTAAACTTTATGATTTTATTGTTAGATTGATGTTATTAGATTAACAAAGGATTTTTATTATTATATAAAATGACTCCAAAAATCAGAATGAATTAAGATAAATTTAAATTTATTTTGAGTACTTACATTTTTGCAAAGAACTTGTCACCTGTTATCTTTCTTTATTACTTTTTTTTCTTTATAAGATAAGTAATAAAAAAAAATAAATATTATATATGTATGTACATAGGTAAGTATAATCCTATAAATTCCTCAATATATAAATAACATCTTAAAATAAATCTAATAAATATTTGCGTGTCCTTGAAAATATATAAATCCTTCAATTTCAACTTTATATTTTATTTGATTTTATATTATAATTTTATATTTATATAATATATTCATATATATACATACATATACATTCAAAGACTTTTTATACGATTATTTTTCAACATCAAATCAATATAAAATAAAGTTAAGAAAAAAAAAAAAATTATATTACACGGCGACGTTTATCTTTTTATTTTTTTTTTCATTGCTTTATATCTACATATATATATATATATATATATATATATATATATATGTATATATTTAAAAACAAAAGTAATTTTTTGGATATAGAAGGTACAAATCTATATTTATAACCCTTATTATTATTAAAACGAATCTACTATAACTTAAAGAAAAAATATAAGCAAGAAACACTAAAATATAAAATTTATTCTTTTCAAACAAAGGGCAAATAAATTTCATTTTTTTTTTCCAAACAAAAAAAAATTAAATTTTTTTTTTTATTTAGATATTGTATGACATTGGAACGTTTAGCAAAAAAATAAAAACAAAAATTGTTTAATATTATATCTAAAAAATCTGATGTCACAACAATTTCACTTTACAATTAAATAAAAATAAAAAAAACATACAAACAATAAATAAAAAAAAAACAGCACTCAAAATAATTTGCGTAAAATTCATATAAAAATACATCCCAAAAGTATTACATTTTTTACCCAATTTAATTTGGAGTGATGCATGCGTATACGTCTTAAAGTTGTTAGTATCCATAAATGTTTTCTTATATAGGGACATTACATTTTTATATCATGATCAAAGTTATTCGATGTATATTTTAAAAATGATTCTTTTAAATACGCTAATGTCATCGCCATAAGCTCTTTCTTTTCTGAGAGCTGTACAATATTTTCCTTTTGTTCCTTTTTTTTTTTGGTTGAAAACAAAAACCGTGATTTTTTTTTTTTTGTTTTTTTTGTCACAAAGATTTATCAGTTATTTTTTGTTATTTTGTGCCCCTTGGTATATCTTATAGGCTAAAGTAGTTGCTATTCCCACATAAAATAAGAAAATTGTATTATGTATATTCAGACATATACACATATTATATAAATCTATTTAGTATATTATAAATATATATATATGTATACATTGTATATATAAATTCTTATGAAACAGGGAATTCTTTGCCAAAAAAAAAAAAAAAAATGTTTTTTTTTTGTTCTTTAATACCATTATCCTTTTAAAATTCGTCCGTTTTTTTTTTTATATATATGTATTTATATTAGTTTATGTAGAATCTTTTGTTGTGACAGGTGTACTTTATCGCTTTCACGGCTGTAATTTCCACCGTGTTGTTTTATTTCTTATCTTATTATTATTAATTTTGTTTGTTTTTTTTCAAGTCTTGACATCCCATGGAACAAAAATATTCCGATTGAAGTTATTAAGTACACTTTGAAAATTTCCTGTAATGTAGTAAAATTGTATAACACATTCTAAATATGATGTAACTATATAGGTTTATGTTTATATAATTACGATATATAAAAATTTTATTAAAAGAAATTTATTTTTGTTTGAAGTTTTATAGATAACACAAATTACATTATGTACATCTATAATCGTATATACAGTGTTAAAAAGTTATAAATATATAGGAAGAAGAATTTGGTTGCAATTTTACAGGATTTAATTTTTATTTATTTTTTTTAAATGTTGACAAAAACCAATATTAAAAATTTTTTAAACAAAATCACTGCTAATGCTGATTTATACAAAAGAGCAACATTAAAAACATTACTAATTAACTATACTAACTGTCTAATTAACTTCAACAACTTTAATTAAAAATATACTGTTAGTTACAATAATAAATAATTTTATAGTACATACCTAGAATTAAACAGATTGCTGTTTTTATATTTTCTTACCTACAAAAAAAAAAAAAAAAAACAAGTAAGAGAGAGCTACGCAAAAAAAACACAAAAAAAAAATTTACGTAAAATTTATTATTTTCTATCTCTTATCATCCGTTAAATTTTCTTTTCTTCTTTTTTATTTGCATTTTCCCCCCTTCTTTTGTTTTCCTTTCTTTTTTTGTCATAGACATCATTTGCGACATTCATTTATTATTAAAAAAATTAAACTACAAAAAAATTAAGCAGGGATGTTTTTAGTACACTTAAAAAGTAAACATAATAATAGACACAGTATCATTTCGGAGGGATGACTTAACTTCCACGGACATAAGTTCCATGAAACTAATATCCTCTTAAATGTAGTTAAGTTCCATTGAATTTATGGCAATTTCTAAATGGACTTAAGTTCCATGAAAGTTCTGACCACTTTTTGTTGAAAGTTAAATATCAGATAAAATAGCCATAAGTTTAAGAACTAAAAGGGTTTTCTAATATGTATGTAAAAAAAATAATTAGGGAGGATTTTAGAGTTGATTGTAAAATCAGAGTTACACCCTTTTTCAGAATCTAACTTTAAAATCTCTTATAGTTCAGAATCTTGCATATACGACTATACATATAAATATTTTGGAAAAAGAAAATTAGATGATTTTGAATCTAACTCTGACATCCCTCTTGATTGAGAATTTTGCAATAAGGAACTTATATACATGGAACTTAAATCTTTAAGCAAATGGGTCATTTTTTCCAACCATAAAATCTTTACTTCAATGGAACTTAAGTTTATTTAAAAGGACATAAATTTCATGGAATTTATGTCCGTGGAAGTTAAGTTATCCCGTTATAATTTCCTTAAATTTGTGAAGGTCTTTATATTTTTTCTTTTTTTTTTTCAAGATTCTGTTTTCAAAAACACTTTTACTTTTCTTTACAAAATTTCTCGACGCAATAATTTTAAATAACAAAATAAAAACAAAAAAAAAAAAAATAAACTAGCCTAAATTTTGCTAATTTAAATTAGAAATAAAAAATAATAAACTTTAGAACACTAAAGTCTACAATAACAAAAAGAAACCATGAATAAACGATCAACGATATACAAAAAAAAATAATAAATAAATTCCAGGAAAAATTCTTAACAAAAATATTGCTTTTTTTTTTTTTAATAGCAAAAATTTAATTTTCAAAATTTTATTGAACTTTTTGTGTTTTTTTTCTTTTTTTTTTTTGGTTTTAACAGACATGATATTAAAAAATAAAAGTTTATTAATATTATAAACTGCCGCCATTTTTTTTATGTTTTAATTTTTTTTTTCGTTTTTTTTTTTTTGTAAAAATAAAACATAAAATTTAATAAAATATTATGATACAATTTTAAAACAAAAAAAAAAAAAAACTTATGGTTACATTAACCTGTATGCCCTGACCAATTTTCCTAAAAGCAAATAAAAGAAAAAAAATTCTATATAAATAGGTATATGATTCATTGTTACATTGGACATTGTTAAAATAAAAAGTTAATTGAACTTTACTTAACTTTATTACTGTTACTTTACTTTATGATGTATGATGGCGCTTATTAACACAGATTAAGTTAAAAAAAATATTTCCATAAATTTTAAGTCATACTAATATTAATATTTTTATTTTATATTTTATAAGTTTTTAAAATTTTTATTAGTATAAAAAGTGGATATTAAAAGCTTAAGTATTAAAATAATATATATTTATATATGTTAGAAATACATACATACATTAGTTTATTTTATTTTTTAATATCCCAAAAAGTTGTTTACCGATTACAGAAGATTATCGCACGTATCGCAGCGAAAATATTATGCAAAATTAAAAGAAAACTTTAAAGTTAAAATGTGGGGTACATGTAAGATAGAGATAAATACAGGGTTAAAAAGATAAAAAAATTTTTTTAAAAATTTCAAATAAAATTTTTAATTCAAATCCATATAACAAATACAATCTTAATGACACTTTGATTATCATACACCACTAACTTTTAGAATTTTTATATTTAAACAGATAATATTGTAAAGTTATGTAGAGAAACGTTGAAGAATCTCATTTTAGAAAGAAACATCGCAATTCGATTAATAGATTAAGAAATAAGCTTTTAATGTATCTGCTTTATATATATAAAGATCACAAAGAAAATTAAAAATGGCAAATGGAAAATCCAAAGTTAAAAATATAAACAAAAGAAAAACGTTTAATTAATATGTAAATAAAAATTAATATCTGAATATGTATTTAAATTAAACCAATTTATAAATGTACATACATATATAAAACTTCCAGATATTTTAATACGTGCCTGTAATTAAGTGTGTACAAGTAGTTTTAATTTTATCTACACTATAATATTATAATTATTAAATTAATTTGTAAACAAAAAAAAAAAATTAAAGATATTTTATTAAATATAATGGACAAGTTACATTACGTATAAATTTCTGAAATTTTTAATACATATTTATTATACTTATTTGCTTTTCTTCTCCTAAAATAAAATAACAAAAAAAAAAAAAAGATAATATTTTTCGTGTGCGCCATGTTTATTTATTTTGACCTCAATTTTAATTTATCTTTTCTCTTCTTATTATTATGATTATTTTTTTTTTTTTAATGTTTATTTAAATTTATTTAAGATTTAATGGTATTTTTTAAGGTTTCTGGTTTTTTTTTTTTTGTTTTTAACTCTGTATTTTTGAAAAAAAAAAACATAGAAAATAATAACAAATAAAATAATATTTTATATAACTTTATATAAAATAAATTTTGTTTGTTTTAGATAAAAATTAAACAAAACACAGAAAAGATAGAGAAAAAAAAAAACAAAAAAAATATCAAACAATTTATGTGAAAAACAATACCAATATTATTAAGTATATAAATATAGTTATATCAAATAGAATATATATAGATAATATGTTTTGATTATTTTAACTACTTATATAAAGATAATATATATATATACTTACACATAAATAAATAATAATAAGTATCTGGAGATTTTTATTAGAACATAATTTAATGCACCTAAAATCAATTTTTCCTAGAATTATTTCTTCATTTTCAAACAATTTATCCTAAAATTTTTCCAACATTTTCTTATAAATTTTCCAAATATATTTTGATTCGAGTGTTTTGATACAAATTAAAAAAAAAAAAAAGCGATTTAAACCATTTTACAATAAGTAAACATTATATTTTATAATATTTAATATAATATTAAATAATAATTTTTATTTTAAAAAATTTTTGATTGAATTTTTATTCTAATAATATCGCTTGATGGGGCCTTGGTGGCCTAGTGAGTAAAAGTGTATAAAATACCCTGTAAACATCGAGGGAGTGTGGGTTTGAATCCCACACTTGTCGTAAGAGTTATTTCTCGTTACGACATTTACAGCCACGCCTGAACAGGAAAGGCTGTGTAATTTCCTGTTTATGTGGCAGAGAAATGCAATAAAAAAAAAATATCGCTTGATTACCTCTATATAATAAGATTTAAAAATGTATAATTAGATAGTACTTATAAATCGAAATTGCCAACAATTTACAATACGTCGCTTGCATAAAAAAAAAATTTTCATATAACATTATTTTTCCATTTAAAAAAAAATTTTTCATTTCATTTGTTTTAAATACAGTTCTTTTTTATTTTCTTTTTTTTTTTATTTTCTACTTTTAATACGAAACTTAATTTCTGATCATTTTATAACAATTTTCATTCAATTTTAATTTTTTTTATTTTTTGTTTTAAATATAAAAATAGGTTTCTCCCTAAGTTATTTAAAAAAAAAAAAAGAAAAGAAAACGTAATAAGTAGATATTGATTCTAAATTACGCAGCCTTTATAATTTTCATTTTCTTTTCGTTAATATTATTGATTCAATATAGAAAAATTCTTTCTCTAAAATATCCATTTAAAATTGTTACTCTTTAATACAATATTAAAACATAACCCAACCCTTAATATAATAGTTTCTAAGAAAATATAAAAACAACACAATTTTCTTGAAAAAGAAAAAAATAAAAACACAAAAAAAAAATAAAAAATCAAAATTCTTAAAATAAAATGAATCATAAATAGCCACTGGGTATAGTAATTTCAAAAGAAAATAAATAAAAAAAAAAAAAAAATTAAATTATCACCATTAAATAAAAATGGAAAATTTTAAAATAAATATTCCAAAAAGATTTTTTTGTTTTTCTTTTTGAAGATTTTCAATGTCTCACGCAAAGTTTTAATGCAAAAAAAAAAAAAAAAAAAAATAAAATTTAAAATTGTTATTCTTTAACTACAAAACTATGTTGAAAAAAAATAAATAAACAAATAAATACTTATAATAAATATATCAAAATAATCTAATCTAATTTTCCATGAAATACTATTCTAATTGTTAAATTTAATTTTATATACCTATAGATATACATTATAATTTGGAAATTTTACAATTAAACTTAATACACATTTTATTTTTCCTTATTTTTTTATTTATTTCTTTTTTTTAATTCATTCCTTTACCACATAAATGTGACAAGGAAATTACACAGCTATATTCCTTTTCAAGTGATTCTGTTAATGTCGTAAGGGAGATTATTCTTACGACGTGTGTGGGATTCGAATTCACACTCTTTCGGTGTGTGCGTTTACAGCGTAGTTTAAATACGCTTTTAGGCCACCGAGCCCCTTATTTCTTGTATGGTTCGATTCTAATACAATTCAACTAAATTCTTAATTAAAATATAATTTAAAAACACTACAACTTAACTGTATAAGTATATGTATTTATTTGTTTAAAATTCTAGAACTGTATTAAAACAGCACAAAAAAAAAAACGAAGAATATTTATTACAATAACTTCTCGAACATTCATTTAAAATCATGAAACCCTAAAAATATTCGATCTTTACTGTATAGAAAGAAAAAAAAATTAAAGTACACACAAAATACTAATATAAGAGAAAAATTTTAACAATATTTCTTTTATATTCAACATGTATAATTGATAGTCCTATATAAAAATGGTTGATTTGTTTTATTTCACAATTTTTATATATATATATACATACGTATACATATATAAGTACCTATATATATACGTGCTTAAGTACAAACATTAAAGTAAATTAAAGTGGCATTTTGTAATTTATATCTATGTTAATTATGTTCATGTATTTCTTCTACTTGAACTGCAACAGGATATTATGAAAAACAAAAATTAAATAAATTATAATGTAAAGGAAAAAAGCAACACACATAGAAATCAGAGAAAAAAAAAACAAAACAGGGAAAACTCAAACACAAAAAGAAAAAACAAAAAGGAAAAAGGAACAGAAAAAATTAATAATGAACAATGAACAATAAACTACCATTAACCTCTATTACATAAAATTGAACTTTTATTACTTCCTTCCACTTTTTCCAAATCAAATTTATATATGTTCATGTTTGCATATAATATATACATATACGTATGCATGTGTATGTGTATGTATTTTTACATTTTTTTTTTGTTACGTAATATAGTCAGTTTGTTTAATTATCAAATATTATTTTGTATCAAATAATATCTATAGATATTTATCTAATTATTTTTGAAATTTTAAAATATTTTCCTTATATTATAAAAGTATGTTAATGTTAACTCTTAATTAATCAATTGATTTTACGAGCAGCCATAATACATTTTGTTGTATATAAAGCGTACATATAGATGCAATAAACTTATGTGCATATATTTAAAAGAAAAATATATTTTTAAATTTTCTAATTTTAACTAAAATAGAACACATACTTATTCAAAAATGTGAAGCGAATTTTAATATTATTTATACCTGTTGATGCAGTGTCCGAAAAAAGAATCTTAGGTATATTTATCAAAAATATTCATTTTAATCATAAGTATAAAATGAAATTTATTTATGAATTCATAACTTCTTCCTAATAATTAAATTCGAAATTGAAGAATTCGATATACTTACGATAGTAATATATCATATTTAATTCGCTGGATAGGTAGGTAGATAGAAAAGTGCCGCAGATACACATATAGAGATACCCTTGACCAGTTTTTCTCATAACTAAAACATTGGTACTTAACTTATTATAAAAGCACTTTAAATCAATTAAGTTCATCTCGAAATCCAAAAGGTTTTATTTAGTTTGATACTATCTAAAAATTTCAGAAAAATATTTTTCTATTTGTTTTGGATTTTTGAAGAATAAAAATGTATATGTATCTTAAAAAAATTGTATTTACTTAGTTATCATTCAAAAATCAGTTTTAGAATATCTTCACAATAAAAGTGATGACCCAAAGATCGCGCCGCTTCTAGCGTCACGTTCTAAATAAAATAAAGACCAAATGCTAGCGTCGCTTTATGACCAACAACCTATAAATAAAATAAAAAAATTTATTGTCAACGCGAGTAAAAGTAGAAAATTGCTTTACTTTAGCGTCGCTTCGTGCAGCGTTATTCTATTTGTTCAAGTTCCATTTAAATCAATATATTCTAAATGTCAAAGCGACGCGAGCATTGGATCTTCACTTTAACTTGACGAAAAAAACTTTTTTTTTTTTATCTTTAAGTAATTCTTCGTTTAAGTTTTTTTTTTTTATACGGTTATTATTTTATTTTATTTAACATCATTTTTCACTTTTTTATTTTAATTTTTATATTTTTAACCATAAAACAAAAAAAGAAATATTTTCATATTCTGTTTCTTTTTTATTATAAAAGAAAAAAAAACAAAAACACACAGAACCAGAAAATTAAAATTAAACAAATAAAACACAAAAAGATAAAAACAAAAAATTTAAATTTTATAAAAGGTCCTTCTTTCGACAAAAAAAAAAACAAAATAAATAAAATTAAAGTACCAAAAATATCTTGGTAGATTTCACTAAGAAAACCACATAAAAGAAAAGAGTAAAAGGAGTTATTATTTTATTCATTTAATAAAAAAAAAAACCTCAAAATTTTGAAAAATGTAATAAGTTAAACCTAAATACAAAAATTGTTTCTTAGCGGTAACAAAAGAAAAAAAAAATATTTTACATATTTTCCATATGGCAGTTTTCAATTTTGGTTGAAAAAAAAACCTCTTTTTTTTAAAAAAACATCAACTGTATTTAAAAGTACAAAATTAAAAAACTAGATACTTACAACTAATTATTATTTTTGTTTTTATTTATCTAGTTCGCTTTGTGATAAAATGCAGAAATTATGAGACGTCAATGCAGAAATTATGAGACGTCATATCAGAACCTACTATAAAAGCAGCTACATATTTCTGTTAAGACTTACATATTTCTGTTAGAATCTAATTTGGGGTTAAAACGCCTGGATATATGCAATAATTTTGCATTTACGATGAATTTCAAAGATAGTCTTATCATTTTACATAAGACGTTTTAATTTAATATTATATACTTAAAAATTTAAAACAATATTTACCAAAGCAAGCAAACAAATAAAAATTAATACACTGAAAATATAAAACATTTTTCTTTTCTTTGTTCTTTTATTATAATATGTAACTTGCATAAGCTTTTCCGTGTTCTTCCGCAGTTGTTATTATTTTATTTTATTCTTCCGCGTTTTCTTTTTTATTTTTTTCTTTTCTTAATTTCATTTTTTATTTTTTTTAGAAGCAAAAAAAATTCATTATATTTTTATGTAATAACTTTTAACAGCATGGAAAACATTTTCATATCCTAAGAAAATTTATATTTTATTCAAGTGATTGTGGTTAATAGACCTATTCTCTCTTCTTAGTATATATGAATCGACCTCTTTATTTACGCACGAGATGAATTTAATTGAAATTTTTTTTTTTTTTTTAAATATGAATGATTCGTTTAATTTTTCTCGATTTTGATTCAAACTATGATAGTTTTGTAACATTTATTTCTGTAAATCGAGAAATTGGTAAAAAAAAAATAGTTAAATATCTGTAAATAAAAATAGCAAACGTAACCATCAGAAAATGCTAAACTTACAACAAAGCTTAAATATTAAAGTCAAATATAATATTATTATTTAAAATCTTAGCAAAGATGTTTAATACAAATTTATTTCTACTTAATATGCATTCGTAATTCTGCAATTTTATTTCAATACTCAAAATATAAAAATTTTTTCATAAAATACAAATGTTTTTCAATCACAAAAATATATTTTCTTTGTTGTGATCCCGGTTAGCGACATCTCATATAAGAGAATATAATAACATGTAATTTTACTATTATTGCTATTGTTGTTGTTATTTGCTTTTTGTTTTTATTTTATTTTATTTTTGTTTTTCTAACTTTTGATTTGTTTTATGATACTCAAAAGTCTAAAAGGTTTTTTTTGTATGATTGAAGTAAAAAATTTTTCTTTCTACTTAACATATCTACATAGAAAAAAAAAACATAATAAGAAAATATTATTCATAATTTTTTTTTTGTTGTCTCGATTTACAAAACAGAAATGAAATTTCTTTTTTACATTGGAGTATTCCTCCATTTCTTTTACTTCAATTAAATAAATATTCCTCCATTTCTTTTACTTCATAGTCCGTAATATATGGATATAGTGTAGGTATTTTATTAATGAAAAAGAAAACCAATTTTTTTGCCAGGATAACAGTTTTGTTCTCGTTTAATGATAACGCAACAACATCAACAAAAACAATATAAGGAAAATAATGTAAAAAAAAAGAAAAAAACACAAAACAAAATGAGAGAAAAAGATAAAATAAGTATAAAGTTTTCTTATCATTTTTTATTTTTCGGCTTTTTTTTTTTTTTTTTTAAAAAACCCTTCCGGCCTTAGGGGTTTTTTTTACTTAATATTACACTTTTCTTTTTGTTATTTCTGATATTTATATATACATTTATTACTATTTACTAGAGTCTGTTAATATATACTATAAGCAAGTATATGTATACATACATGTATATTATTACATACGTATATTACAAATATGATGAATATTTATATACTTACTCGCATATTTCGGAAATATAGCAACTATATGATATTTCAGTTCATTTTATTTCACCTTACTGCTTTCTAAGGTCTTCAAGTAATATAAGTAATGCGAGTGTTAGAATATTGGCATAAAATTGGGAAAACTTTTTTTATTATTCTTTTTTTTTTTTTTCAGATATTTTCCCAATTGTATCGTTATGTTCATATTATGATGTTACACGAGTTAAAAACAACCAACATACAAGACCCAAAAAGAAAATAACAAAAAAAAAGCTATTCTTATTTTTTTTTTTTATTAAATATCAAGATTCTTGCCTTAAAGATGTGTCACAATGATAACACGAAAAAAACAAAAAATAAACAAAAAAATACAGGATAAAAAGTCATCGCAAATGTATCAAAAAAAAAAGGAAAAAAATCGAATAAAAACCAAAAAAAAAAAATATAAGAAAACAAATTTGAGGAAAACTGAACTGAAACTGATTACTATTGTATACAAATATTAAACAAATTTTGTAATCTTAAATTCTTTTTGTTTCTTTTTTTTTTTTGTTAAGGCGTATATTAAAAAAGTTTAAAAGAAAAAAAAAAAGGAAAACAAATATTATCTATTGCATAAATATAAAAAAAATTGTTTGTTTACTGATGATGGTTATGGTGGGGGTGGTGGTGGTGGTGCTGCTGATTATATTTTTATAAGATAAAGATACATATATAAATACATACTTATATGTATTTTTAAATTTGGTTTTTGCTTCTTTTCAAACTTTTGTTTGACTTAATCGAAAAAAATAAGGAAAAAAAAAAAGAAGAAGAATACCATATTCTTTTAATATTTAACTCTCCGAGAAAAAAAAGCGACAGGTTGTATAAAATTGATTTTCTTTTTACTTTTTTATTATTTCTTTTAAGGTTTTTGTGGTTATAATAGTGGTTTATTTTGTTTTTTTTTTCTTTTTTTCCTTTTTGATTTTATTTTGATTTTATTTTGTCTTTTTTTTTATAAGAAAATATGATGAAATAAAGGAAATTATCCGATATATATATATGTAAGTTGGTATGTATATTAATTTAGATACCTTTGAATATTTATATATTTTATACGTAAATTAAATTGAATAGGTTCTAATTTGCGATCCTAAAAAAAATATTATGTAGGATGATGGTTAATATATTATAATATATAGCATATCATAAAAGTATGCTAAAATATACAAAAATTTTTAAAATATATGTATATAAAAAAAAAAAAATGAATAAAGGTGCGGATGAAATTATAATAAATTTGAAGAAAATTGGGTCATTTTAAGGTCGTTGTGGTTTTATAATTTAGTTAATGTTTTTGTTTTCTTAAAGGTTTTTTAACAAAATTGTGTAATATATTAACCCTTTTAAAGTTTTTTTTTTTTGTTCTAAAGAGATATCCTTAATTTGGTAGAATTTTATTAGTTAGTTAAAAATTTTTTTTTTTTTGGTTTAAGAAGTTTAGAACAGTTATTTAAATTTAAAAGAGAACTGCATTTTAAAATATACGTATTTTATTTGAATAAATGTTATTTTTGTTAAAAGAAAAAAAAATTTAAAATCAATAATAAAAAGAAAAAAAAAACTTTATTAAAACTAAAACCCTATTAAAATATTTTCATAAGCAAAGAAAAAAGTATACTTATATCAAAATCTTCTGAAATTATTAAAACTCATTTAATTTTTTCATTTACGAATAAGTATATGAGATTTAACTTATATAAATATATAATTAAAAGATTAAAATAGATTTATCTATACTTAAGTATTTACTAACCAAAAATATATAATAAGTATATATAAATAAGTATATCATATTACAAATGTTGAAAAAAGGGTTTTATTTTATAATAAATTATACTATTTAAGTAAAATTTCTTAACAAATCAAACTAAAAATAATAAATCCTAGGATACTTATTTTTGTTATCATAATTTCTAAAATAATTTTTTTTTCTTAATAAAAAGATTTCTATTTAATTATAAGTATACATAAATATAATTATTCGGAAAACTCATTTAACTATTATATATATATACATAACTATTTTATCATTTGGAAACCTTTAAAATTCTAATGAATCACACTCAAAATAGAAAAGAAATAAATAAAAAGCTGTACTATGTATAAAAAAAAAAACAAAAATATTTAATTTATCTACGTTATTATACACCTGACTTTTTATGTCAGTGTCTAAGAGCTTTTAAATGTAATTGCGACACATTATAATCCACTCCTTTTTATATAGTTATTATGTTCTTTTCATTTGTTTTTTTCTATTTTTTCTTTTTTTTTTTTTTTATATAAGTAATATAAAGATTTAAAATAAAAAAAGCACGTCATAACATATTTAACTAAGTATAAAAGGTACGTGTTAAATTTACAAATTAAAGAAAATATAAAAGTACTTATATAATTATTTTTTGTTACAAAAACAGGGGACAAATATATAAATAAGTAAGCTACGTAATTAATCTAGGTACATAAAAAAATGACAATTGTCCGCTGAAAAATTTCTCACCTAAAAAAAGATATACATATATTCATATTAAGTATATAAGTATATACCTATATATAGTTATATTAATATTATATGTAAGTATGTATGTTAAGTTCAAATTTCTATTTAATTATTCATATAATATACATTTTAAATTTACTTAATTAAATCTAACATGCTAACTTAAATATAAAATTCAAACTAAAATCTTGTATTAATATGTAACTTTTATTAAAAAAAAAAAAAAAAAAACCATAAAACACATTATATATTCATTATATATATAACGATATATTTGTATACATGTATGTGTATTCATACAATCCTTTTTCATAACAAAACTTATTATATTGTGTACATTGTTCACAATTAAGTAAATGTAATAAGTATGTTGTACTAAATAGATAATAGTACATAGTACATAGATATAATATATATTAAGTATATATATATATGCATTATATATGATAAAAGAACATTATATATGTACCGATATACGTCACACGTAAAAATTATTAATGAGTATTATAGTTATTTTGTTTTTTTTTTTATTAATCCTTTTAACTTTTTCTTTTTCATCACGAATTCAATTATCATAATTCTAATTGTCTTGACGTCATCATTCTAATATTTGTTATGTATATTATATTAGTTATAGTTTCTATATTTAAAACTACTTATTTCATGTTCATTTTTTTCTATTTTATTTTGTCTTATGAAACGTTTTTTTTTTTTTTAACCTCATTAAGGTACCGCGACATATTGAAATTATACAATATGAACAGAAATTCAATTTAGGTACTAATAAAATAAAAAAATTTTTTTTTTTTGTTTTTTTGAAACGTCACATAAGAAAAAAAAATATAAAAGTTACAATGAATAATAAAAAAAAAGAACTAAGCGTTTTTAATTGTTGTTTATTTAAAAGGATTAAAAAAAGTTGACATTTCAAAATGTTTTCAAAGAACCTATTTATTTATTTTTTTTTTTTAATTATAAAATTTGAAATAATTTTTATCGTTAGTCACGCAATTAGTATATATATATATATATATACTTTTTATTTTAGTTGATGAAAAGGAGATTTATACGATTTAAAATTAATAGTTGTAATAAAATCCCTATCCTTCAATTACACATGTACAAGGATAAAAAGATTAAATATATTATATCATTAGTATAATAAATTAAATATGAAATATATATGTATATGTGCAATATAAGCATTAATATATAATTATTATGTATGTGTATGTATATATATATACATTATATGTAATATGTTGACGTTATGAAATAAATTTAATATGTAGTAAATTTGTTAACAATTTAATACATTTAGAAGGACTTATTTTTCACTAATCTTTAAATAAACTACTATATATATATACACTAAAAACATTGTAATTAAATAAATGAAGATATAAGTGACAAAAACAAAAAAGAAAAAATAGAGAAATAAATATTTTTCACAACATTTATTCTGGAAAATAATATAAAGAAAGAAAAAGAAAACTGTATATAAAATAAGTACTTGAATTCGAACACCTAGACAACTTAATTAAAAAAAATAAAGTGTTTACTTACTTAATGAGACAAATAATCTACTGTTTTTTTAGAATTTTCTTTTTTTTTCAAATTAGAATAGGATTATATTAAGTTTACAATGCAAAAGAAAGAAAAGAGTTAAATAGATAATAAAAAAATTCATAAAATATCACAAAACGATTAAATAAAATTGTATACGAGTATGTAAGTACATATAATTAATTGATCTGATCATTTAAGAAAGTGATGTAAAACTAAAAACAAAAATTTATATAACTATCATCATTCAAATCAAACAAATATATACTTAATTATATCTAAACATTGAAAAAAAAAATGAATACTTAAGTAATATATAAAAAAAATTAATTTTTAAATAATAATTATAAGTACTCTAATAACTTTAAGTTAAAAATGTATGTATTTCTAAGACCCGTTAAAAAACGTTCATAATGTTGAGAGTACTTGCTACTATGATACTAACTTATCGAAAGTGATACTTACTTATCGTTAAGAAAAACACAGCTTATATAAAATAGCTATAGCTTCGTAAGACAAGTCTTACAGAACTAACTAACTAGCCATAATGCTTTTGACAGTTAATATCACAACAATTTTAAAAATAGCACTTTTATTGCATCTAAAAGAATAACAAATTATCGCGTCAGTGCGATATTCTTCGTATGATGCGAATATTCTTTGAAGAATATTTGTGATATATGTTATAAGTATATATATACCATTTCAATATTAAATAGAAGATAATTTAATTTTAAGTGAAAGTTTTTTTTTTTTTTAATTAAAATTAATTATTCATTTATACTTAGAATAATAATTGTATAGACTATACAAACCATTAAAAATTGACACGTACAAGAAAAAAATGGCAATTTAAATTCAAAATTTTATTTAAGTATAACTACTTGAAGGTATACAAATTATCTAGAAATAGGTTTAATACAAGAGAAGTTTTAAACTAAGTCTTAAAAATAATTGACACGCATGGTGATAAAAATACAAAACATTTAACAATTATCGAAGAAGTATAGAATTTTTGGCTGATTTTAATTTTTTTTTTTAATAATATATTTTAAAATAAAAATTTCTTGATTTTAATACATTTATTAAAAAAACAAATACTTAACATATTTTTAAATGTGCTTATTAGTTTCATTCTGTCCGTCCGTCTCGTCTGGCTTTTTTTTTACAAAATTTTAACATTGTAATTTTAACATAACGATTTTAAGGTTTGTATAAATAATGAAATTTTATAATAGATCTTATAAAAAAAATGAGGCCTCGGTAGCCTAGTGGATAAGAGCGCGTATCAAATACCTTGTAAACATCGAGAGAGTGTGTGGGTTCGAATCCCACACACGTCGTAAGAATAATTCCCCGTTAGGATATTTATAGCCACGTCTGAAAAGGAATGGTTGTGTAATATCCTTGTCACCTTGTTTTCCTTGTTTCCTTTGTTTATATTGTAAGGGAATAAAGTTAAAATTAAAAACAAGTTTGTAGTCCCAGTTGTTTCGGAAACTCAAAATTTATTATATTGATTTTTTTTACGATTTAGCATTTAAATTTCCGGTTTCCCCATTATTTTGTAAAATTTTTAACCCCCGGTAACTTTTAAACTACAAGTTAGAACTTAAAATTTTGAAAGAGAGAGAGATCTATAAAAATAAATTTTTCGTTTTTCGAACACACGTTGACTCTATAACTTCTAAACGCTTAAAGTTAGAATTTGAAATTTTGAGAGGAGTAAGATCTTTAAAAAGAAAATTTTTGAAAATTTGAGTTCTATAAGAGGTCAAAAATAGAAAATTTACATGTGAAATATGAACCATAAAGAAATTTTTCAACATTATTTTTACATTACTGTGTAATTACAGCTTTTCTTAATTATATAGGTAGTACTTAGTTAAATTGAATATTAAAATACATAAATACATATAGTTATTTATTAAAAATAATTTCAAATTCAACATTTTAAAATATTATTTCTACATAATATTATAAATAAGTACATTTAAGATTAATAAAAAAAAATAAAACAAAAAATTTCCAAAAATACAAAATTACAAAATCTTGATTAATTTTTTTTTTTTTTTGTTTTAATTTCATTGTTATTTATATACAATATGTACTTATATACCTAAGTATATGTATTTTAATATTATGAATAAGTATCTAACAAAAGAATTTTAATTTCAAATAATTGGCAAATGGTCCAAAATTAAATAAAAAAATAAAAAAAAAACAAGTCTTTATTGTTATCTCATAATAAAAATTTTGAATATTTTAACTTACTCTAGAATTTGTGTGTTTTTTTATTTTTTGTTTTTATTAATTATATTAAAATCAAAATACAAATTTAAAAATGTTTTTTTTTTTTTTTTGTAAATAGGTAAATCAATTTTTATATTTTTATGTTGATAAAAAAAAAAAACATAAAAATTAAATGTTGTAATTATTCAAAAAAAATAAAATAAAATAAAGGTTCAATAAGTTCAATGTCAACATAATAATGCTTATATAAACAAAAAAACTTAATAAAAGAATAATAAAAAAAAAAAGATAATAATTAAAAATAATTTTTAAATTTAATTATGAAAAAAATTTGTATACTTATATACCTACAATAGGTAGGCATTTTTGTTTAATAAAATTTACCTTTTCAAGACATTCTTGTCCGATTGCCTTTGGGTCGCATTTAACAGCTTGTTGAGTACCATTTGGTAAATTTACAATGCACCACATTTTTATAAAATTATTTTTTTTACGTTTACACTTTAAAAAAAATATATAACTATATATAGATATATATATATTTCGCTTACTTTTTATTTAAAATATATTAAAAAATTTATTTTAAAAAAAATTTTATTTTTTTCAAAATTAATAAAAGATAAATTTTGTTAAAAAATAAATAGGTAGGTATATTATATATACTATATTTTCTTTTATTTTATATTTCCGAATCAAAAAAGTAAAAATCAAAACAAAACAAATATTATTTTTGTATATATATAGGTATGTATGTGTATATACTATATGAAATTCTTGTATGATAAAAAAAAATAAACAAAACAAAAAAGACAACAAAAATTTCAAATTAAAAAAAATTGATTTGTAACACAATATTTACGCAATTCCAATAAAAAAAAAAATTTTTCTTTTTAATATTCACTTAATTTTATTTTACTTTTATTTTTTTTTTTTTATATTTAAATAAAATTTAAAATGCACTTTTTATTTATGATAATTTAATTTTTCTCAACTTTATTATGATAATATGTATGAAAAGTTTTCTTATTTAATTATAATTTATTTATTTTACTCTAAAAAGGTAAATTTATATTTTTAATTCTGTATTTTCACAAGTTTCTTTCTTTTTAAAATTAAAATTTTTATATTGGAAAATATTTTTAATTTTTTTTTATATAACAATGTTAGTTTGTATTCGTTTTAAATAATTTATTTGTAATTTTTTTATATAAATTTTATTAATGTTTGATATCATTAAAATATTACAATATGATTTTATATTGAATTTATTAACAAAATTTAACAACGTTAAGGATAAAGAAACATTAATTGTTCCAACTACGTCCATACTCTATGAAAATCAACTTCCGAATATTGAATAAAGAATCTCTTCAATATATTTTTATATAAAAATAAAAAATATTTTTTTGTTATTGATGAATGTTTTGAGCAAATTTTGTTTTATTTTATTTTCTTTTTAGTTTTTTTCTACTGTTTAGTTAATTCGCCGCAAAGCGAAATATTTTAATTAAATTGTTGATAGTTGAATTTTTGTTTTTTAACTAAACTGCTGAGTGCTGACAGCTGAGTGCTCAGCTGAGCTGGCTGGCTGGCTGAACTAAAGTCTGAACTCTGCTGAACTGAAAAGAAAAGAGAAAGATGATTAATCCAAAATTCCAAAATGGTTTGTCAATCCAAATGTTGTGATGCGGCGTTGCGTTGCGATGCGACAATTGAAAAAGTTGAGATTTATGAAAAAAAAAACTATCATATTCATGAATCGGTGAATTTAATAAATTTAAAATAAAATAGATTGCGTTCAGCCTTGTGTTTTGGGCATTTAAATTGACAAATAACCATACGGTATCGTAATTTTAGATTTTCATTTTATTATAAAATTCTTAGGGACGGTTAGTTGGAAAGAGATAACAATGAAAATAAAATATAATAAATAAAGAGAAAACTAACAATTCGCATTTTTGAAAATTATTATCCTATTTCTTTAAAAACCATAAAATGGAAATTATTTTTTTTTAACGGCAGGTACAATTTAATAATTTTAAAAATATTTTTATATGTGGACAGAAAGAAATTACATATTTATTTTTTATTTAAAATTATTTTAATAAAGTGAATAACGGAAAGTACATCGGTTCTTTCTTATTACATGTCCAAACTCTAAAGTCTAAATATTCTAATATCTAAATTAAAACTAATTAAAATCTAACCGGCTTTTTTTTTTATGTCTCTTTAAATAAAAATTTCTCTTAAAGTTTTTTTTTGTTCAAAATAAAATAAAATGTGGAAAATGGAAATAGATTATAGAATACCTGTCTGTCTCTTTCTACTTTGAAGTCTTCTATAGTTATCTGATCTATTTAGCTAACATTAGTCAATTAGCCTGTCTAGTCGATAGCGGAAATCGGAAACTTCTTTTGCAAATTGGATGCAAAAACAATCATGCATATGTGCAGAATAAGCCTTTACTTTATTATAGGTTATCTGCATTTTAAATTATACTGCAAGAGAAACTACATTTCCGATTTCAGCTTATTTTGTTATACTACACCAAAGCAACTAAAATTAAACTCAACACTATTGACGAATAACGATATTTTTGCTACTGCACTTACCAACCACTTACCAGACCAGTTATCACCCCACCACTACCACACCAATACCATGTACTACAGTACTACACTTACTGATTATTTGTACAATTGCTGTGTATTGTGTTATTGAAAGCCGAAAGGTGATAAGATAACTGGTTATTGACTAGGGAGGGAGTAGGGTTACTGGAGTAATGTAAACATCTTGCAAAATTGCAGTAATCAATAATCATATTAATCATATGTTCATGTTTGGCTTTAAATCACTAAAGAGAATTACAATTTACAAATTCAATAACCACAACTACTTAAGAGAAATAATATCCCGTTTTGTATGTATATTAACGAATAACGAATTATTATTCATTTTTTGCCAAAAATAAAACTAACTCACAAAATTTATTAAGATTTTACCAGAATTTTACTAAAATTTATAATAATTCATTTAAAGTAAATATATATATATGAGTATGTACGTTCAATATTGAAATAAACAGTTTTTAAATTAACAAACCTTTTATTTTATTATAATGATTATTTTAAAAATTTTTAAAACAAATAAATAAATTTTATATATGTATTTTTGATATACTTATATTATGTATACATATAATAATATTATATAACAAACTTAAAAAACCAAAACTGCATAATAATTAGTTAGAAAAAAAAGATATTATGTACATAGTCACTTAAGAACTATATGTTAATTTTAATTTATTAAAGTATTCTAAATCAGATTTACTAACTGAAGGCACAAATTTTTGATAAGCTTTTTCAAAATCTTCCATTTCAACAATAATTTTATTTGTGACAAGCTCATCCTTCATATTTTTATCTGCAATTATAATTTCATTAAAAAAAATATTTAAATGAAATTTTTTCAATGTAATAGTTTTATTTTATACATACCTTTTTGATATGTTGTTATAGTTCTCCTAACAGCTGAAAGCCATGCATTAGAACAAATGGAATACAAATCAGCTCCTGTCATATCATCTTTTAATATAGCCGAAATACAATTGATATTTACACCCTTTCCTAATATAAATTTCTTCATTTGTGCTTTAAGTACAGCTGCTTTATCATCATATGTAACACATGGACCAACAAAAAATAGCTTATCAAATCTTCCTGGTCTTAATAAAGCTGGATCAATTAAATCTGGTCTATTAGTAGCCGCTAATATGAATATTGGTTTACTAGGATCACTTGTCCCATCCATTTCAGCTAATAATTGACTGACAACACGATCCATAACCCCACCAGAATCGCCAGCAACACCACGATTTGGAGCAAGAGAATCTAATTCATCTAAAAATAATACACAAGGAGCTGCTGCTCGGGCCCTTGAAAATACTTCACGAACATTTTGTTCACTTTGACCAACATACATATTTAATAATTCGGGACCTTGCACAGAAAGAAAACTTAAGTTACATTCAGTTGCTACTGCTTTTGCTACCAACGTTTTTCCTGTTCCTGGAGGTCCATATAATAGTATACCAGAACGGCGTAAATTTTTGCCCATTAAATGAACATGTTTTAAAGGCAACCCAATACTACTTTGAATTTCATCTTTAATTTTTGCCAAACCTCCAATATCTGACCATAGAACTTTAGGTACCTTTGGTGCTCCCAAACTATCAGCAAAAAGAGACTGCATTTTATTAAGATTCCTCATAAAATGATCTAAACGAACATTAGTTTTAATTTTTTCAGAGCTGGCTTCCCGCACTGCATTATCATAAAGTAATTTTAAATCTCCAAGCAAAAATCCTCGAGATTTATCAGCTACTTCAAGTAAAATATCTTTTATAGTTTTCCACCTATAGTAACGTTTTAAAAATACTTCTCTGCACGACATTGGAAACAATGGAACTCTATCTAAATTTCCATTATTGAAAATTTCTTCATTATAAATTTCACGAATATGAAGCCATTTTAAAATATGATACCGTTCTTCTTTTCCCAAAGGCGGAATTTGAATAATTTCTAAAAATAGTCTATGGATCATCGATTTTAATTCTCTTTCATTTGTTAAAGCAATTATTATTATAGGATGTTCTCGATCTTTACTAAATAACTCTTGAATTTGAACTTGAAAGGATGCCAAAAGTCGTAAATCCTCATTACCTTCATTATCAATGCCAAAAATCTATTTAAAGATAAATATTTAAGAAAGTTTATAGATAATTTTAAAAAAAAATTACCTCAAAATTATGAAAGCAAATTATGAGAGGTTCTGAAACAACACTTTTAGAAAATATTGCTTTTAATTTTAGCTCTGTATGGGTCGGAACTTGTGAAACTATTTCAGCACAATCAACACCATATAAATTCATTCCTAAATCTTGAGCAACTGCATTGAGCAACCGGGTTTTTCCACATCCTCTTTCTCCTTGAACTAAAAATAAAGGAAAAATTTGTTTCCATGACAGACATGCGGATTTCTTTGGTAAAAATGCGTAAATTGAAGACTTTAATAAACGATAACTTTCTTTCAATCCGTCAGGAAAATTATTCGCTATTGCAACTGAATCTAGCAATTGCCTTGGCAAAAATTCTTTTAAGTTTCCTTTTTGAATTAAATTTGTGAAATTCGTTGCTACAATAGCTTGAGACTCAAACTCATTATCCTTTGTTTCCAAATGTGTACATTTTATAAAAATTTGTTTTAAATAAGCAAAAATATGATAATGCTGAGCATAAACAGCAGTCCCCAAAATGTTTGAATCAACCTCAATCCTGTAGGTAAATCCACGATGCAAAATTCTGGGTGTATTAAAATAGTTTGTTAGTAAAAGATCTACAACATCAATTGGTAACTCATAAGGATTACTAATCATTTGAACATGAGCTTTTGTTGCAATCATTGGTAAAGGTTGTTGTTCATGAATTTGTTCAAGCTCCACAATTGCATTCATTTTATTCTTGAATTTATCCATTAGGTTCCAATAAAAATTTTCGGAAATGTAAATGCAACCTCTCTGACAGTTGAAAGCTTGTAAAAGTTGAACGGTAAACGTTTGAGGTTTTAAGCTTAATATGTCTCTTACAATCTCTGATTTATGTTCTTTCCTTTCAGTAAACTTTCCACTTACAATTAAAGTAACATAATTTAACTCGCGACTTTCAACATATTTATCAAAAATATCTTCAGAAACCAATAAAATATGCTCCGATTTAATGTATTCGTTCCGTATAAGATATTCATATAATCGGCTGGGAATTGGTGATAATTTTAATTTGCCGCGATATAAACCCACATGACGTTTAGTTAATTCTAAAATTAATATTGCAGGATATGAATACCATCGATACTGAGGAAAAAGTATTTTATTAACCATATTAAATGCATTCATAAAAGTACGCATTTCTGGATCATCATATTGAACTTTAACAGGAAGGCTGATTGGAGGTAAAGAAGAAGTTGATACTGGCCGTGGTTTACGCTAAAATGTTTAGTATTAAAAAAAGTTTACAATGAAATTACAAGACTCACCATTATTGAAAAATTTTTTTTAAACTAATTGACAATTTTTAATATGACTATCGGGTATCGACAGACAGGTGATACACAGCTGATTTCATATGAACTCTATTTTTATTTTCTATGAAATTTTAAGTGTTGTTTTTGTTTATATTTCTTCTCTTGAAAGAAATAACAAAAATAAATTTATATACATATGTATGTAGCGTTCTTTATCTAGCTTGTAACCTTTCCAGTTAGTCTGGAAGTGGAATTTAAATTAAAAAAATTTATGTTACTTTAATTTTATTTATATATACATATATGAATACTATAAATAATTAAAATTATTTAATATAAATGTTTGAAAAATACGTATATGTTTGTATAAATAAATAAATCGAAATTTCTGATATCACATATTTATTATTTGTCATATCTTATAATTTATAATATAAATGACAGAACTTAAAAAATGTCATAATGTCATAAAACATGCTGTGCACCGGCATCCTACCGGCACACGTTATGTTTATTTGATATGTCATTTGTCATCAAAATAGCGTCTTGAGAATTGAAATATGATTGCTTGTGGGAGATGTCATAAAGAATAAAAACAAATTATTTCACTGGTTCTCTTATTATTTTTAAAATAAAATTAAAATTATGTCTAATGGTGTTAATATTTCAATAGAAACTCCTAATGAACATCAAATTCAAGAGATAGCATATGATGGAACTGAAATATATCAACCGTATAAAACAAAATTTTTAATAAAATTAAATATATTTTAAATCATGTTTATTTTTAGATTACCAACACTTTCCGAAACTCTTACTAAATGTGCCTCAAAAATAGACTTTAGTAAAACATCTTTAGATGATTTAAAGAAAGATGATGACAAAAAATCTAAAACAGATCAAGATGGTCAGTTCCAGCCAAGCCTTTGGCCCTGGGATTCGGTTCGTAATCATTTGAGGGATGCTTTTACAGAAATATCTGTCTTACACGATGTATTGTCAATATGTAAAGATAAGCGATATTTAGTTTTAGATCCAGTACCTCAAGAAGCTCCATATACAAAAGATATGGTTCAGGTTTATGCTCGAAAAAAGTCGTTGAGTCAAGCTGCAAATGTTTTATTAAATGGTGCGGAACGTTTAAGAAATTCTCATAGTGAGCAAAGAAATAATCGTAATGTTTCCGATTTCCATATTGAACTTTTGCGTTTACGTCAAAATTGGCGTCTTAAAAAGGTTTCAAATACTATAATAGGAGATTTAAGTTATAGAACAGCTGGCTCAAAATTTATGCATTCTGGTTTATTCGAAGTCGCAAAAGCAGAAGATGAAAGCGAAGATGAAGCATCAACATCATCTCAAAGTCCTTCCAACACTGGATCTCAACCGCCAATTGTTTCACCAAAAAATAATTCAGCTCTTCGTGTTAATGTACCATCTGAACTACAAGGTGTTGCTTATATAAAAGTAATTACACAAAAAGACCAAGAAGATTTGTGTACGGCTAACGTTAATTTGATGGGAAGTGGTCCTAATATCACTCAACAAACTGGAATATGGCAAAAGACTCTTGAATTTGCTCAAAATGTTTTGTTTTGTAAAGAATTGTTTAGTCAACTTGCAAGGGAAGCAATACAATTACAAGCTCCAATCCCGCATGTTGTTGTTGGTAATCAAATACGTGCAACACTTTTGCCAGGAATTCAGTTAATAATATCATTATGTCATTCAACTACATTTGATTCAAATCAACCAGGACCTATTAATGATCATGATCATGTACTGGAACACTCTCTCCACCAATTATTAAGAGAAGTTCATCATAAAAACAGTCATCATCCATTTCCGCATCCGGCAAGTGGACCTTTAGGACCTTCAAAAAGACGAATGCTAGCTGGCCCTATGGCAGCAGATAGGCAAGAACTTTTAGAAATGACAAAAAGCCAAACTATTTTAGAACAAATAATTGCCCAAGCGCAACACATTTTCATGCGAAAAAGAACACAATATGTTTTGGATACTTTAGCTAGAGATGTAAAAGATCCACAAATTGTATCACATTGGAATGCTATGAATAATCCAACAATGTCGTGTGTAAAAATTAATATTGTTACTCATGGGTAGAAGCTACAAGCTATCCATTGCTTTATTTTCTAATATTATTTTTTTTTAGTTATGACACAATACACCGAACATCACTAGTAATTCATGTAAAAGAGCGTTCCCTTAAATGTATATGTCGTGATGGTAGAGTAATGCATCTATCATATGAACCACAAGAATTAAGAGATTTAATTTTATGTCAAATTAATCAACATCAAATATCATGTTTACTTAATTTGGCAAAATGTATGGCTTGGCAAGTATTATCGAATAGTAATCATTTGGGAATTGGATCTGTTGAACCGTTAGGAAATGCAAGTGCATGTTTATTAGCTTCACCAAATGGTGATAGAATGATCGCTGTTCAAATAAGATGTGATCCTCAAATTGATGTAAAAGTTTTTGTAGCTAGAAGTCCAAGACAAGATTTTTTCCCAAGCTCTCTTATTCCAGAAAAATTTTGGGAAAATTTAGGGGGGCATTTTAAGGAGGTAATTTTAAATGTTGTTATACTTTAGTAAATATTCTTTATCTATATTTATAATTACTTTTTTTTTACAGGTTAAATTTGATAAAATGGAAGGAAAGAATTTTCTTAATAAAATGGAATTCTTAATGGCTTGTTTATCAAGTACATCAAATTAGAGTAAAGAAATTAATTTTAAATAGTTTAAGTGGAAATTTAGTATTTATATAAAATCTTATCAAATCTTTCTGAAAGTGTAATTTATAGTGAGGAGTTTTTAAAAGAATTCGTTAGGCTCGGAAGTGCTATGTAATTTGAAATTATTATACAAAAATTGTATGTCTTAAGAATATAAAAAAGAAATAAGTTTTACAAATAAATTAAAAAATAATATTTTAGTTATTTTTTTTAATTAAATAGAAAATTTTACCAGATAATAATTAATACTACAACAAAAATTAGAAAGAATCATTCAATTCAAACTTTGGATATTTTTTTTCTACTTGTTCTTGTTGTAATAGTTTTAATTCTTCTTTGGCTTTTTTAATAATTCTAGCTTTCCAAATTCCATAATCTTCAATTTCAATTCGTTTTGAACTATTTTCTATTTTATTTTCTTTCATTTGTTGTATTTTTTCATTATCAGAGTTATCAATTTTTAATTTCACCTTCGCATCAAATTTTAATTCTTCACTATGTTCCTTAATTAACTTATCCCATTGTTGTTCAAGTCTAGTCCATTGTGATGGTTTTAAATAACTGTAACCTAAAATTTTTGTTTTTAATATTTTTACTTTATTTAGCTTGCAAGCTTCAAATACTGCCATTGCTGCATATTGTGGATGGGATAGATCAATATCATTTTCATTATCTTTTCTAATTGATTTTTTATATAAATTTAATAAATTGTTAGCCTTTTCAGCAACTTCGTTGCAATTGAGATGAACACAAATTTCATTAATTCCTGGTGGTTTATTAAGATCCAGAATTTTTTGGAAAGTTCTTTTATTTTTTTCATATGCTGATTTTTTAAGGCCAGATTGTTTTATGACATCTAGCTGTAATAATTTAAATATAGAACATTAAATTTTATTTGATTTATTTTAATTTTGTTTACCAAATCAATTGATATTGTTAATAAAGTAGCAGCCAAATCAATACATATACTTATTTTGGCACAATCATTAACAGCTGAAATAACAGTTGATGATTTTAATTCCAATAAACGTAAAAGTTCTGTAGTTTTTCTACAAAAAATTGTATATGAAATAGTATTTTTTAAATTTTTATATTTTTTTTTATAAATAGTTATTTTTTTTTAAACTAAATAAAGAATAATAATAAATATAACATTTAGTTTACTTACTCTAATAACTTTTTATGATTTTGTAAACCAAGTTTTTTTATAATTTGCTGTTCCATTAGAAAAGTTTAAATTTGAAAGCAATAGAATAGGAAATATAAGCAAAATAATAAATTATAAATAAATTTGCTTTGGCGGTAAAATTTAGACATCAATTTTATTTGACATAATTGACATTTTGTTCTTTCATATAAGTTCTCACTTCTCTTCTGCCTCTCCCAAAATAATTCAGATTTAAAAATGAACCGCTATCATCTTCCATTATAAATGTAAAATGGTATTTACGAAAACGAACCGAAAACGAAATTATATAAAAATATGTGAATAAAATATAAATCATAAAATATGTTTATTTTCATATTAAAAAACTTTAAAAAATTAATGCAAAGGGCCATAAATTGTGTGCATAATACATTGCATAAGTATATGGTCACAATAAGTAAATAAATAATATTATTAATTATTTATTATTTTTCCTATTATTAAAATAATTTAATATAAAACTTACCAATTTTTAAAGCATGTTACGAGAATGTTTTCACCACACCAAATAAAATTATCTGCCAAGCATTGTATTTGCTAAAATCGAATTTGGAAAGCAGTTCATTTTTTATTGAAAAGCAGGCAGATTGGCTTCGATATCGGATTCGAATCGTCCAGGGTAGTAACTAGTAAATATTTAGAGTTTAGACTAATTGTATAAGTTTTAGTTTAGAGACAGAACCGAATCCAAAAACAAAACGAAAGAAAAAACCACTCTTGTATCGAAAAGACCATTCGTTTCAGGCAGGCGTTTATAATAATAACATATTGTAATTATTTTTTATATAAATTCAAAGAATTCAAACAATTACA
The DNA here is from genome assembly GCA_947095535.1 of Poecilobothrus nobilitatus. NCBI lineage: Eukaryota > Metazoa > Arthropoda > Insecta > Diptera > Dolichopodidae > Poecilobothrus > Poecilobothrus nobilitatus. The sequence continues at coordinate 13,072,436 of OX352773.1, read as the reverse complement.
TAATAAACGCATAGTACACTAAATAATATAAATTGTACAGTTTTATGAGAAATTCTGAATTAAAGTTTTCAATTTACAATTTTACACTGGGGGAGGTGGCCTAATGGATAAGAGCAAATAAATTACGTTGTAAAACACCGAGGGAGTGTCGGTTCGACTCCCACACACGTCGTAAGAATAATTCCCCCTTTAACTAAACGAAACGAATGGCTATGTTATTTCCTTGTCACATTTAAGTCTTGTCACAAAAAAAATTTTTTACTACTATTTTACTTAAATACGCACATATAAATTGGCATACCAGGTATTAGGTAATCTTGTAGAAAATTTTAATCGAAATTTGAACAAAGTACACCCGATAATAATGTTCGTAAAATATTTCTCTATTTTCTAGCATTCTTTTTATTTTTTTTTTATTTTTTAATCAGTTCATATAAAAATTAAAAATATAACTTCGCTTTTTTATTTTTTAGTTTAATCAGTCAGTAGTCACTAGTCAGTACTCAGTCATTAGTGTGCTTAAGGCCTTAAGCACTTTAATCGAAATGGTTGTGTATTTTTTAATTTCAGTAGTTTTAATTTCAGTTTTTTAAAACTCAATTTTGAGCATGCATTTGATTAAACTTTTTAAAATGATTTTCACAGTTAGAAAATATTTCAAATTTTATAAAAATAATATCATTTATTATTTTCTACTGCAGAACAATAAGATCCTTCATTTGAAGGATGATTTAAGTTGAAAAATTCTATTTTTCCATACTAAATTGCCAAAATTTGGATCTTATTTTTTAAAATCTCTCTCTACGCAATTACCTATATATAACCAGCAGTGATTGGATATGTACTTATGTATATGTGCGCATTTAAATTTTAAATGAAAGGAGCAATACTAAAAAAATGTTCAACTTTTGCTTGATGAAAACTGCGAATTGCGATGACAACTTGTGCTTTTTTTAAAGCTAATAAAATGGAGCAAAATTTAAAAAAATATTAAAATTTTTCGATTACTTATTGAATTGTTTCAAATTTAAAAAAAAAATTTCGTAAACGTTGGTGGGTCAGAGAAGTAACTTAAAATGGAGAAGATGAATTTCTTCGTAAAATTTTATAAAGATGGATATGTATTGTGTCTTCATTTAATTTACTATTTTCCTTATTACTTCCTCGATTAATATTTCTTCAAATGACATATTATTTATAAAATTCGTATTTTAATTTTTTATTTTTTTTATTTTAAAGTTTATTCTTACCTATTTTTAAACATAGCACCAAATGATTATGATATATTAACATATCTAAAGATAGGGTGTTAAAAAAGGGTGTTAAGAATATTATTAATTTTTTGAATTTAAATGTCATTCATGTTAATGAATTTTCACACATTGATTTCGCGGAAGCGATTTTTCGTATAAATTTTGACATATCGCCGCGAATTTTCGCTATGTGTTTCTAAGATTATTAAAAAAATGACGATTCGTTTTGGTCTTTGGATAGAAAAATCCGAGTTTTGTTATATCAGGATCTTTCTAATTTCTGGGGATTGATAATTAATTATAATTATAATTTAGTCAATAGAATAGTCATAACTCATAGCTGGCCATAGCATAGCATTATATCATCACTACATTATGCTTACACTCATCTTACACTTATATTGCAGTTAAATATCAAACGAATGTTGTTAATATTTTATAACAATTTATTAATTTAATATGTATGTATATAAGAATATAAATTAAAACATATTTTTTAAAAATACCTTAAATAAAAGACATCTACGTCTAGTCTACGTCTAGTCTACGTCTAGTATTAAAAAAGTCTATAATTATTTAAAATTTACTTAAGAGCATTTCTTAAATTTAAGGAATTGTTAATTCAGATTTTATAAAAAAATCTGCTTCCAAATAAAGAAAACTATGCAAAAACAGTTAGAAGTTCAAAATATACAATTTTCAATGAAACCAATAGATAAAATTATTGAAAGTGTATTCCAAGAAATAACAGAGGTATCGTCTAATAAATAAAAATATTTTTAAAAATTACAAATCATTGCAAATTGAGTAACATTTATTTATGGTAAATATGTATTTTTAGGAAGAAAGAAATATCGCTTGCAAATTTTGTTTAAATGAAAAAGATCTTAAGGAGCTTTGTCGAAAGCAAAAATGTATGGTCCAAATGGATTGTGCAAATTTATTGAAAGGAATTGAAAAAAAAGTATTGCAAAAGGAACCCCATCTTAATAATACAAAAAAAATACAAACTGCTGCTTATAAATGGTACATAAACCATCCCAGGTATAAAACATTTTATTAAGTTTGTTGATTTCTAATGGAGCTTAATATGTATTTATGATTATTAGTATTAATTTTGTTTTTATATTTCTATATTTTTCTGGCTAAAAATTAATTTAACAATTTTTTTTTTTAGATCTAGTAAAAAATATTGTGATAAATCTTTTCAACAACTGACTGAAGAAAATATAACTCAATGGCGGGATAGAAAAGTGCACGATCTAATTACTTTAGGGATTCATCCAAAATTATTGACAACGACATATAAAAAATACGGAGATTTTAATAAAGCGGTAAAATATTTAGAAGAATTCGATTTGAAATGTATAAGTAGTCCGGGTAAATAAAATGTTTTGAATTTAATTAAATCTTTTAATATTTAAATTAATTTTAGTATCCTCTGTTCTTATATATGGAAGTGACTCTGAATCAGATGCTTCTAAAATTACTGTAATAAACACTCAAGAATATGAAGAAATTAATACTAGTCGACAATTTGTTCAAAAATCTGAAAATAGTGAAATTAATACTGAAGAATTAATTAATCTCAGTCAAAATTATGGTCATGCTCAAAATATAAATTTAGTATTTAATTCTCAAGAAATAAATGAATCAAATGTTCCAGCTAGAATTGATTCATATGTCTCAGAAAAAATAATGGGAGATATAGCTGTAGCAAAAAATATTGTAGAATCACAACTACCCCAATCATATGATCAATTTAATTATGATGGAATGATGTTGACATCAACACAAAAAATTTAACAATACAATAACAAAAAGTCTTATTTATTTAATTTGTTCAACGTTTTTTCATTCATGAATTATTGTTTTAAAAGTGGTTGAAATAAATGTATTTTTTTTTATGCAAAAAAGGTAAATGTTTAATTTATGCGTAAAAATCAAAATATTCTAGGAATTCGATTTTGAAAATCTCTTTATTGACAAATTTAAATTTAAGATAATAAAAACAAAAATATATTCATATTTTAAGCCATTCGATTGTTCACAGCTAATTGTAATGAATTTATTTGATTTGCCCAGTTATCCATGGCATTGTAACGTGCTGCACAACGAGTTTCTTTATCTAATTTTAAAACTTGATTTACTTGATCAATTCTACCTTGAATAGTACTAAAATATGAAATAAAAATGAATATCTATCTATGTTATATTTTTATATCAACATACTTGTCTAAAATACAAGAAACCATTAAACTTTCAACTTCAGCTGGTTCAATATTTAAAACATTTGATATAAAGGGTATTCTTATACTGGTATATGGACGAATCAATTTAATTAAAACTTGAGTACGAATATTCCTTAACAAATCTAAAATAAAACGAATTTTACATTTATTAAATTAAAATAACTTTAAGTTAGAACCTTCAATGTGTTCCTTAATAAACGGATCAGCCATAATATTACTTCTATTGTGACGCAAAATTGATTCAAATTCACTGATATCATTATTTTGGTATGAAACTACTAAATTAGTCATTGCTAAAATTTCTGGATCATTTTTATATGGTTTTGCTTCTTGAGAATCAAATGGATTTATTCCTGATTTCATTAACCTTAAATAAGTTTAATGTTATTTTGAAGTTTTTAAATGAAAAATAAATATTTACATATTAGCTAAGACTAAATATTTTAAACAAGTTGTACGTCTAGGCGATCCAGACTCATCATAATTTTTAAAAGCTTCAAAAAAATCTGTATGAGCCTTTTCAAATTCTCCTTCACGTAAATGCATTTTACCACCACATTCACGTATAACTCCCATTATTAAAGGATGAGGTATAGCTGATTTAATGTGCAAAGATTGTTCATATAGAGCTTTCAATTTCTTATTATTTTTTTGAACAGTGTACATTTGAATTTCTAATGCATAAATTTCAAGTAATTGTGTACCTTTCTTCAGATCGTCTTCGCCATCATCCGTCTGAAATATCGGAATCTTATTTGAATAAAATACTACTTATTAAATATTAAGTAATACCTGACAGGATTGATGCAATTGTTTTAAAATTTTTTGCAATTTGCCAAAATCATTCCGATCAAAATACAATTTTCCCAATTTAGTATTTGTTTTAAACCATAAGCGATCATTTTTAGCATCTTTTAATGCTTCTAATGTTGTTTCATAAAAGTTTTGTAATAGTTCCATCTAAAAATAGATTTTAAATACGAATTACTAGATTAAATTGTCAAAAACTTTAATACGTTTTTTGATGTTGAAATATAATCCAAAATCGAATTAATTGATTTTTCAGAATGATTTCTAGTTACTGCACTTTTAATATATGTAAGCAATTGTTTATACCGGGTCATCATTTCATCATAGTTTTGCTTTAAAAATAAATAAATTTATTAAATTTGTTTTTTTTTTTTTTAATTCAAAATACCAATTTAAAATTTATTTTAATCATTTGCTTCAAAGCTCTAAAACCCCATTCACCCTTTTCTCCATTTTCTAAATCTAAAACTTTCTGAAATGATTGTAAAGCTGCTAGAGGCTCTTCTTCTTTAAGAGCCTTACTATTATAATATTGATTCTCTAAATCAACATCTGGTTCAGAATTACTGTCTTCAGAATATTCCTATTTCATTCAAATATAAAAAATTAAAATTGAAATCACAATATTGATACAATATTTAAAACTCACCAATCCATAATCTTCATCATCTTCACACATGAAATCATCGTCATTATCAGACATATTGTAATAATTAACTTTAAAACAATTTAAAAGTTAATCTAAATGTGAATTAAATAATTATGAAAATTATTTTTTAATTATTAAATTTATGTGCAATTTATAGCAATTTTTCAGTCACAAAAACGCCGATATATGATGTTCAGAATATGCCAGAATCGAAATGTCAAATGATAATTGTCAAAATTTCTTAATTTTTTTGACAATTCGCTTTTAACAAAATATCGAAATCAATTTAAAAAAATTTTATTTTTAACTTTTGCACAAACAAAAGAAATCATTAGTGATGATACATAATTGTAACGCAATAATAAAAATTAATTTATCCAAAATCTTTTAAAATAATTTTTATTATTTTTAATCACTGCCAAGTTTATGTACCCATAGGCTTAGGCCATAATGTACCTAGAAAATATGTATTTAAATATTTTTTAAATGCTACTTGGGAGTTAGCTACTTATTCTTATAGAGTACTTTTTTAATCAAACTGAATTTTTTGTTTCATTCTCCATGTTCCAGGAATTTCATATTTTTTTTTTGTTTTGATTTTTCTTTTCTATTTTAAATATTTCTTTCTCTTTTCTACTTGTATATATTTCCTTTCAAAACTTATTTCCACTATTGAAAAATATATATATTTGTCTCTTTTTAATGGAAAAAAAAAAAAACTAAAAACTCAACAGAGAGAATGAATTTCTTTCACTTTCCTCCAAACATACTACATATTTATTAAACTACAGAAACGTCTGCTGAAATTACCTACCGTCTGTGAAAAGTATTACAAAAATAAGCAAAGCAAAAGTGGATTAATAAAAAAAAAATAAAATTTCTCAAATAATAGTATTTTTATTTTGTTTATTCAAGTTATTTCAAGAATTACATTTTATTGAAAAATATTTTGAAATTAAAGTTGAATATTCAAAAATATTATAAAATAAATAAAAATTTTACCAAAGGTATGAATTTTGAATTAAGTTAAAAAAATAAAATAAGTACATATTAAAGATTACGTGTGACTATATAGAAGATGTAGAAGTAGTGCTGTGGTTGCTTGTCTCTTGTAAAATCGCATTCATATTTTGATATGTATATTTTTCTTTTATATATTTTTTTTTCAATTGGTACTTGATGGTATATATTTCAATAATTTGTGGCCAAGTTTTTTTTTTTTTTGCTTCCATTGTTTAATATAGAAAAATAGATTTATTTTCAAATATTTTAACATTCTTAAAGTTATTTTTATCTTGTAAACGAAGTACATACATACGCACAATATATGAAAATTGTTTGTTTTATGGATTTATTAAAAGAATTGTAATAATAATTCTCATAAATTTTTATATTTCTAGTTTTTGTTAATTTTGTTACTTGTAAATATAGATTAGAATATCCGCAATCCGCATACAAAAACTTTTAAATCGCAAAAAACATCTTTCACTTAATTTTTTGTTATTTTTTTTTTCTTAATGGTACTCTATTACTTTCAATTAAAAAGATTTTCTTCACCTGTAGTACAATTGTGTTATGTGTGTGTATAAAATGAATATAAAAAGAATAAAATATTGTGTAGGTGAAATAATGTTAGAAAAAAAAGGATTTTAAAGTGATTTTTATTAGATCCTTTGTTAGAAATTGAAATACAATCATACAAGGTAAATACATAATATTCTTCTTAGAAATAGTTTTACTGAACATTTACTTTTGGATTTGTGTTTGTAAAAAAAAAAAAATTAAAAATTTCATTTCAAAACATATATATCAGAATCAAATATATAATATTATCTGATATTACATTTATTTGAATTATGTTTTAGAGAAAATAAATAAAAAAACATTAAACTTTAATATTTAAGTGGCATTAAATTTAAATTTAGATTTTTGTTAAATTGGCTTGTGAAAGTTTGAACTATTAGAAGGTTAGGTTTTTTTTTTTCTAATTAGTCATTAATATAAGTATACATAATATATGTATATGTATGTAGTTATTCATAAAATTTTGTTAAATTTTGATATAAATAATTTTGCATAAAACTATAAAAGTTTCTAAAATTTTAATAAACAAAAATCAATTGCAAAAGTTGCTTATTTAAAAAACAAATTTTTTTATATAGTACCTACGAACAAATACATTAAAATTTGCAGTAAGTAGTTTAAATTTTTAAAGTACAGATTTTTACAGTTTACTATTAAAAAATAAAAACAAATATTTATATGTATAATGTACATAATACATTTAGTTTTGTAAAAAAAAAAAGGGATATTTTACAATAAATATACTTTTTACAATCTATCGTATCGCACATCTTTTTCTCTTTTGTTTTGGATTTAGAGAATTGAAATTTGTCAATACAAACAAAATCAAATATAAATTTATTATTATTAGGTATTTCTTAATTTTTTAAGTAACGTATAATTAATTTAATTACTTACATATCAATAAAAAAGTATGGTTTACTAGAACATATGTTTATTTGATTGCAATATTGTAAAAGAGAAATAAAAAAGAAAAAATCTGAAGCAATTGAAAATATGTTTTAGATTTTTCTAAATTCAAATAAGTTTAAATATAATTGAAAACATTTTTCTTTTTTTTTACTTTTAAGCTTTTTAACTTCATCATATATAGACTGAATTCATCTTTTTTGATTTGGGAAAAGAACATTAAATAATACACATTTTAAATGATGGCTGATCAACAATTTTTTTTAAAATGGAATGATTTTCAAACAAACATGGTTACATCTTTCCGGCATTTAAGAGATGAAAAAAGTTTTACAGATGTATGTATTATTTTTTTCAAAAATATTAATTTTAAACATTTATTAAAAATATAATATAACTATAACAAGAAAATTAAAATCAATAATATCATTTATATTAAAGGTAACTCTTGCTTGTGAAGGCCAAACATGTAAAGCTCATAAAATGGTATTATCTGCTTGCAGTCCTTATTTCAAATCGCTTCTTGAGGTAAAAAATAATTTTATAAAAAAAAAATATATAATTTTAAGTATGAAATTAGAATAGTAAATATTGCATGGGACTTTATTTATAATGGTTTTTTTTTTTTTTTTCTTTTTTGTAGGAAAATCCTTCAAAACATCCAATAATAATATTAAAAGATGTTTCATATATTCATTTACAAGCTATTCTAGAATTTATGTATGCTGGTGAAGTGAATGTATCCCAGGAACAATTACCAGCATTTTTGAAAACAGCTGATAGGCTAAAAGTAAAAGGTTTAGCTGAGACGCCTAGTTCAATTAAGCGTGAGGGTTGATGGTAAAATATTAGTATTTGTGACGTTCTTCTCTATATAAAACTATAATATAAAATAAAAACTATAAATAATATATGTACTATATAAAAAAAATATACATATAGAATTAAATATCACAAAAGAGATAATTTCATTTGTTTATTCATTTATTTTATATTTTTTTTTTTTTTTACTTTTAAAAAAAAAAATATGTATTATGCTTTATTTTCTTTCCAATTTCTTTACGCAGAAATTGATTCTTCAAGTTTTTTTTTCAATAACGAATTCAATTCAAAAATTGATTAAAAAAGATCAATTACAGTTTTAACACAATTTCTTAAAAATACTTTCTTAATTAAAGGATAATTTTGTCATTGTTGATTTTTCGAAGTTTAAAAAAGATAATGAAATTAAATTTTTCTAAATTTCTTATTTGAACAAATTAAAAAATTAAATGTATTTGGTAGCTATTTTATCTTAGTTGTATAGTTATTTTTAATTCTACTATATTCTACAATTTACATATTTTTTTCTTTTTTTTTACAATTATAGGTTTAGAAAATATTTCTTTATTTTTTTCATATTTACTAACTAGTACTAATTTATCTAATATAAATATTGATTTAAAATAATTATTGATTCGAATTCAAAAATAGAATTTAATTTAATTTCAATTATATTTAAAAAAAAAAAAAGAAAAAGTTTGTGTTCAATTATAAATTTTATTATTATTTTTTTGTTTGATACGAACAAAATAATTTAAAAATTTTAAATTTTCTTTAAAATTAACTTAAAATTTGTATAAATATTAGCATCATAAATTAGTTTTTTTTTGTTTTTTTATTAATATTATAAAAAAAAACACTGTAAACAGCAATTAGAAAAAGGTTTTTTCTTTTTAAGTTAAAATCATGATTCAAAATGTATTAAATATTTTTTTTTGTGTATATTTTGATCTATGATAATAAACATTGTATATTTTAATTAATTTTAATACATATATTTTTAGTAATTATAGTTGTTTTTTTTTTTTTGCCAGTATGCTCTCGAAAAGCAAAGTCTTGAATTTTTTTTTTTTTTTTTTTTAATAATAATATTTAATATGGCTGCAAAAGGTAATAAAATTAAGAATATTATTTTTATTTCAACAAGGCAAAGCCAATAAAAAATTTGAAATTTAGTTTGTGTACCACTACAAATGTTTCAACACTTTATATTACATACATACACATAAATACATAAGAACAATTTTTAAATTAAAATATTTAAAATCAATAAATGTAAGAAATAGAAAAATGATATTATAAAAAATAATCACTTATATAGTAATATTAATTGTATCCTTCTTTTCCTTTTAAAAGTTTAAAAAAAAAAAAAAATTGTCATATGAATGATAAAAAACATTTCTAATTTCAAAAGATAATTTTACTATTAATAAAATTTATCAAAATCTTATAAAAAAGGTTAAGAAATTAACAAATTATATTTACTGTTTTAAAATTTTATTTGAAAAAATAAACTTTGAATTATATATAGCAAAGGATATATAAATGGTAAAAGGAAATTATTTATTTTAAACAATACTATTAAAATTTCGTATATAAATAATATACATTTAATTAATTCTGTTTTTCAGTATACATTAAACAAAGAAAATATAATATTGACAAAATCTTTAAAGAATAGGATAAAACTATAGAACTGAAAGAATATTTCTGTTAAAAATTTATTTCATTCATTCATTTCGTCGTTCAAATTTAAGACGAAATTTTTTTTAAACAACGAAATATCAATAAATTTAGGCCTATTTTCTTTTTGCTTTATGAAATAATTCATTTCTATTTACAAATTTTGTATAACTTAATAATAAAATATTCAATATTCATAAAAAAATAATTAAATTTTCAAATTTGCAGTTTTTATTTTAAATGTTTATTTTTTATATTTAATTTTTAATTGAAATGAGATCGCGTAACCAAATGATGAAGAAAAGTGTATATTATTAAAAAAAAAGAAAGAAATAAATAAAAAATTATAATTGTATTATTTGAGAACAGCGCCTTTAATTTAAGATAAAATATAAATAAATTAAAAATTAAAAAAAATATTATATTAAACAGAAACCAAAAAAAGACAAATTTAATATTTTTATGTAAATGAAAAAAATACTTTTCGGCTGTTTCCTTAAAAATTTATATATTTACATTTATATATATAAATATTAAATATTGATAAAAAAAAGTCAATTCGAAACCATCCTTTAGCTACTTTACTAAATATTTATCCTTTTCATTTACACTAAAATAAACTTTTACTTCTTAAAACATCTTAAATAAATGTAAATATTATTTTTTATTTCAATTTCTGCATGTTTTTTTTTTTTCTTTTAATCCTATTGTTTTTATCTTTACTTTTTTTTAATCAACAAAACATAAAAAAAAAGAATGAAAAAAGATTTATTTGACATAAATTTTAGATACTTAAAACAAAACTTAATTATTTTCTTTCTATGCTCAAAGATAATTATTTTTTTTTTTTCTATTAAAATTATAATTTTAAATATCAAAATTATTTTCATTTCTTGCAATAAATAATTAGTTTATCTAAAATGTAAGAGAAAATTATATTATTAATATAATATGATAAAATTAAAAAATAAAAATATGAATTTGTATACATAAAAAAAAAAAAATAAAAATATATAATTTTAATGTAATTTTAAACATAAATTTGTTTAATTTTAATTTTTGTTTTAGAATCTAAACCACCTATGAACAAAACCTAATAAAGAATTTTATATTTACACAGCTTGTCTACTAATATATATTAATATATGTATATCGTATTAAATCCTTAGTAGCAGTAGTGAATTTAAAATTCTACAATAATTTCGAGAATTGATAATTCAATGTTAATAATCTAAAATTTCGTTATTTCTATTTAAAATACATACATTAATATCCTAATTTTCATTGTTAACTAAGATCAAGATATAGAGCAGAATTGAGTAGAGGATTTATTTATTTATTTTTTTTTTAATGTATTCCCCTGTCACATAAATGTGACAAGGAAATTTTACAGAACCTTTTCTTTTCAGGCGTGGCTGGTCGTAAGGGGAAATTATTCTTACGATGTGTGTGGGATTCGAACCCACACTGCCTCGGTGTTTACAACGTGTTTCATACGCTCTTACCCACTAGGCCACAAATGCTCCAAAGAGTAGAAGAATTTATTAAATCGTGGTTTTCATAATCTGAAATGTGCGAAATCTAGAAATTCACAATGAACGAAATCGGGAAAAAAACAGAAAAATAATTTTGACCATCAAAAATTCAAAAAAATTGTAATTTATATTCATAAATACTCTCCGCGTTATATATTAACTCCATATATGTACACGTATGTACATTATGTAACATATATACACTCCATATATGTACATTATTAATTGACATATTTAAAATTCACTCCTTATAAATTTAATATTATTTTTCGCTAATCTTTATACTTCTTAGTCAAACGATTAAAGAAAATGAAGCTTAATGCCCAGTGCTCTTTAAAAGAGTAAATTAGAAAACAAAAGGTAAATTATATTAATTTTTTAATAAAAATGCAGTTAAAATTTGTGTTTATCATTTTCATGATTAAGAATAAACCCAATAGCTTAAAAATTTTCATATTTCCTTATTCTATTTATATAGATTGTCTTTTTCAGTATTACTGCTCATAAATGACTGAGGACTCACAAACTTCGACACTCAAAAAAATTTTTTGCAGTATAAAAATTGGCTTTAACAAAAATTTTTCTCAAAACTTGAAAAAAAAACCATTGTCTCTGAATTCTTTTTTATAATCAACTGCGCGAATTATTTTATACAAATACTCGTAAAGTTAAAACAAAAGAAATTTAAATTAAAATTCTTATTAATAAAAGTTTTTTTTTTTTTGTTATTAATAAAAGTGAAAACAATGATTTTAAAATCGTAATCTTCAATTTAAATATTTTAATGTTAGTCAATACTTATTACATATATATTTAATTTATATTTATACTCTACTACCAACTATTAACAGAAAAAATCTCTTTTAACTCTCTGTTATTTTTTATAATCACAAAACAGCGCTTTGACTCAATACAAAATTTGTAAAACTACTACACTTTGCAATGTATACCATATTGGAGAACGTGATATAAATCCAAATTAACTTTATTTTGAATTCCTAAATTCTATTTAAAATGTATAAAACTTGTAGCTATATCTATACCGTTTTCCAGAAATTTTACGAAATAAAATAATTTCCAGAAATTTTTGTATAAAATTTCCGGAATAGACATAAATATACATATATCAGTACATTGCTACTTAAAGGACAGAATAATCTGTTATACCTCTAAAAAAGGAACAGAGAAGAGGTGTTAACCGATAAATTGGGTTTAATCCCCAAGTATTTATTAATAAAGGACTTATACAATTTCACTTTACTATCTTTCATTGATTCCCACCTTCTCGCCTAGTAAAAACTAGAACAAAAACCTAGAACAAAAAAAACTATACGCTTTTTCCAAAATAAATTTCATCATATTCCCATAAATTTCATCTACATATATAGATTCTTTTCTAATTTTTTCTATGCAGGATTTTGTAACAGAAAAATCCATCCCGAACCCGTTAAAAATTAAATGTACAAAATTTTAATTTTAATTATTATTTCTAGTGACCTATACTAGAAAATTTATTTATGATAAAAATTTTTTCTTTAATTCTTTCTAATTTTTTTTTTTCAAAATGGCGAATACCTCGAAATCCCGGAAATATTTTTTGCTAATAAAAAAATCCCGGAAATGTTTTTTTTGCATATAACGAAATCTCAGACTTAAAATCCCAGAACTCGAAATCTCGGAAGTTTTTTTAGGTTGTTTTTTTTTTATATTAAAATTGAAACTAAAGTTTATTCAAAAATAAAATTTATTAATTGAAAGATAAGTAAAACAAATAAATAATAGCTTAAATTCATTTTAGAATACCTTAAAAAATATTTATATATTAAATTATAAAATAGAGAGTAATCATCATTAACGTATTACATGGTTTAAGTTATTTGTTGTTCAAATATTTTTGTAAATAAAATTAACAACTGACTGGAATTTTGGAGTTGGTTATAAAATCAAGATTGTTCGCTTTTTCTAAAATACAAATGCATATGATTTAGTAAAAATTTTAGAGTTTCAATTATTTGTGGATAATTTTTTCTTTGTTGTTTTAACTTCAGAAATTCAAAATTATTATTCTTCAAACATTTTTATTTGGTATTATTTTAAGTATTCGCGGAATAGTAAGTAAAAGTAAAATATAAAAGTGGCCGGGATTTCGAGTACCGGGATTTCAAGGTTCAGAGATTTTGAATTTCCGGGATTTCGAGTTCCGGGATTTTAAGTTTCGGGATTTCAAGTTCCAGGATTCCAAGTTCCGGGATATCGTTTCGAGATTTCGAGTTTCCGGGATTTCGACCCCAACGCTTCAAAATGATATGGTAATAAGGTGGTATAGTAAATCGAAAAATCCTTGTTTTTGTCTTTAATTTTTTTTTTTTAAATTTTACTAATAGAAAATATTCTATTTGGAAAAAATATAAAGTCAATTTGTCTTTATTACATTTGGCTTTATTTCAGAACAGTCCACTGTTTTTTTTCACATAAACTCGATTTTTTATATCTCTGTACATAAATTTTTATCTCTGCTTTGAGTTTCATTTCAGCAGACCTTCTCAACAAGCTCTACTCAACGCACTTGTTGTATAATGTATTACTTTACTGGTATTACTATCGTGTACTTCTACTCGTATAAGTCGTATCGTATTCATAATAATCGTATTTTATAAAAAAGTTAAATTTTCTTTATTCAGTACTCATTAATGCGTTAAATTATTAACATGTTAAGTTTTATGATTTTCGGAAAATAATAAAGAGAATAAAAACTTTTTAAAAAATTTATTTAGTGAGATTTTAAGTTAACTTTTTTTTTTTATTTTTAATTTCTATCAACTTTTATTTTTAATATTTACCGTGAATTTTTTAGATAAATTATTTATTATTTGAAATTTATAAATTTGTACTAAACTTTTAATTTAATAAGTGTAAAAATATATTGTTTAATATAACATTATATATACATATTATAAGTATAACTTTCATTTAAATTTAATTGAAAGATAAAAGCAGATAAAAGAAATAATACTATGTGAAAATTAAAAGAATGTTACATCATTTTTAATATAAGACACCTTATAAAAAAAAAATAATAAAAATAATATGCAAATAAAAATATTTGAAGAATCGACAATTCTTTTTTATCTTTATTTATTCTACAATAATTTAATAATTTAAATATACATTTATTAATAAATGGATAATATAATCTTTGTGATAAAATAGTCAATAACGTATTAAATAAATAGCAAGTCAATAGCAAGTATTAAAAAAAAAGGAGATATAATATGTTTAGGTATTTTTTTTAAATATATTTATTTATTTATAAATATTTGTTATAAAAAAGAGTAAATAAAGGAGTTAGTTAATTAATAGTCTAAAATACTTTAGAATATAGTACATATATATGTTTAGTATATTGTATGCAATATTGTAATTTTTATATTTTTAAGAAATTTTTATTTTTATTTTGATTGATGAAGGCTGAGCAAACGTGTAATTTTAAGCTTTCCTAAACTATAGGTCCGTATAGTGCACCATCAAATTGTAAGAGGACCTATTGGGCAGAGTTGTTTTTAAACTTCCTTAGATTTATGCCACAATTATATAACTCTGACAAAAGAAGTTTTAAAAGCTTCTCAGATTCATATTGGAGAGTGTTAATTTTTATTTTGGGAAAAAGAAACTAGGTACCAAAATATTTCCGTCTCTTTCTTGACTGATATTGGGACAGGATTTTTAGATAAATAGTCGTAACTTTTTTTCAAAGAGTCATAATTTTTTTTCAAAAAATTGTAAATAGAAAACATTAAATTTATGTAAACACATCTATTTATAATTCTTAAATCACCACTAGGCCTTTTATCCCGTAACGGACAGTTGCTTAATAAGTCGGTAATTATTCACAAAATATTATTAAATCATTTTATTAATTTATAAAGAAATGAAGTGGACAATATTATTCTTTTAAGTAGCCTTTTACACCAGGTTAAACTACCGTTATAAGTTGTTATAATTATAGTTATATTGAAAGAATTGTATAAATTTCAATAAAGGCTTTGTTAATATTATAAATAAATATTTAAATAAATAATATAAATAGTATTTTTAAAAAAAATATTTAAAAATACTTTAATACCAATAAAATTGATCATATTCGGTTATTTTATGGTTTCAAAAATTACAATGAAATCAAATGAAAATTAATAATATGTTAATCTGATTCATTTAAAATTAAAATTAATAATAGAATATAGTTTTTATGTATGCAGGAAAAACTTAAGAATTCATAATAAGTTAAAAGCACCCAAAAAATTATAAAAAAAAATGTTTTTAATAAATTTGTTTAAAATATTTAATTTAGTTTTATTATAATAATTATACATTTATTCACTGTTCAGTTAAAAATTTAAAATTAATTAAAATCTGATATCAGTGCTGAATTAACCTATAAGTAAACTAAACACTTGTTTAGGGCATTATGATAATTGGGGCACTACAGAAATTTCGCAATGTCGAACAGTGTCACTGTTTTTTCTAGTGTAAAATAATTTCATAGAATAAAATTTTGCTCAGATTATTCAATTGTTCACTGGCTTTAGCGAATTGTAAGCAACTCTAGTATTCTTGAACTCTTGTACTCCGACTTATGATTCTCAAAATACGGTAGCTTCTTTGACTATGCTATAGCATAGTTATAAGTTATTTATGAAAAACGTCTGTATACATATAAATATAATTAAATATAAATAGGTACATATATGTAAATTTTCCCAAAATAAGGTATGTTTTTTTGTTGGTATGTATGTTCACGATGACTAATGTAAAATTTTTGTTAATTTTTTTTTTTTAAATGCTTAGGACATCTATGGGTCTTAATCCGGCCCTGTTTGATATACATTTTATTATACTTGTCAGAAGTCTAAGCAAAGTTTTGATCATTCTCGGACATCGTTTATAAATAATAAGATTAATAATATTGTCAATATGTAACTAAAAGATAAAAAAAAATATAAATAAAAATTTTCTGATTTTCTCTGATTCATAATATATGGAATTTTTCAAATTTGAAATTGTTCCGATTGAAAAAAAATTGTTTATATTTACGTTCATAAAAAAACTTAATATACGCATATGTATATGTATGTATGTATATTGGAATAAATGCAATTTATGACCTTTTCTTAAAGTAATAATGACTCAACACGAAAAGAAAATAACATTAAAGCATTATATCAAATTTCTATTCTCTATAATATAATGATTACGTTTCACTTAAATGCATTTTAATAAATTTATTTTTTTTTATTCAATATCAGAATGAACCTGTCTTAAATATATGACTCATACCTTTTGTTATCAAAATAATTAATAGTGTAATATATCTGGTAATATGTTGTATGTATGTATGTTGAAATTTATTTATTAAATTTTTGTTTTCATATTAAAATTATATCAATTTAAAAAGAATTGATAAAAAGCTATTCTCAATTTTATTAATCATTTTTAGTAACAAAAAATTCTTAATATGGATAACCCTTTGATTTTCAATTTTTAAATCTAAATTTCTTAGTTTTTTTTTTCTTTTTTAAACATCACTTTCAATGATATTCCTTAAAATGGTTGATCGGGCATATCGAGACGATAAAAAAATTTCGATAAATTTGAAACCAAATGAGACAGAATAAAAAATTAGTACTATAATAGCATCTGAAACAAAAATTTAATTAATACTGATTATTTCCATAAGATTTTATTAAAATGATGTAAAGCATTTTATCAAATAAATTGTTTTTATAGAACGTACCAGAATAAAAGAAGGGGAATATTTTGCTCTAAAAATACTGTTATGTTAATACATACCGTTATTTTTAAGATTAAATTATTCTAACTGATAGTTTGTTAATAATATTTGACTTAAAGCCCTTATAAATTCGAATTGGGAAGCTCTATTGAGACATATTTGATAATGCTTTAGAAAGCTGCTTTAATAAACCTAAAAATGATTATTTAATACTTAGTTCCTTTAAGAGTTAAGATTAAATGCTTATTTAATTCTTAGTTCTTTTAAATGTTTATTTAATACTTACATAAATACATACTTTAATATTCAGTTCTAATTTTATCAAAATATGTACATACAAATACAACTATAATATATGGTTGAATAGTTAAAGCCTCATAACTTCTAAAGCAGAGGAAATAAAAGCACCTTCTCATACAATTTTTTGTTTGTCTCGATGTTCCCAATCACTAATTTCAAGGTAAACCATAGAGAGCAAAACACTCGGTATAGTAACCTAATTATCAATTTATTATTCAATCAAGTTTAGACTCTGGTCAAATACTACGCAATAGAAGAAAAACAAAAAAAAAAAAACCTTAATTTGTTTTTACTATCCATTATTTGATTACATATACCTCTACTCATTTGAAAAATTCTTAAAATATTAATTACTTAAAATGGTTAATATAATACGACACGCTTTGTTCTACTCAAATCATCACGTAATAAAAATGGTCTAATTTTCGAGGTCATCTTTATTATTAATTTACTATGTAATTTAGTTATGTTATTGGTATATTTATAATTATATAATATATAATAAATGTATGTATATAGATATAAGTATATAACATAATAGGTATACAAATATGGATTAAAACACTAATAGTTATTTAATGAAAAAAAAAAAATCGTGCTCCCTTCATCTTAAATATAAATCAAAAGAAATCAAAACAACACAAAAACAAAAAACGTCTAAGCAAAATTAAAATGTATCTATAGAACTTCCGTTGATTGTAAATGGAAATAAAAAAAAATAAAAAAAACCCATAGTTTTATTAAGATGAAAAAGAAAATTATTGTTGTTAAACAAATTCGTGATTTGATCTTTTATTCACTTGTGTATTTTATCATTGAATTATGTTTATATTATGTTTTTTCAGTCCATTCTGAGTCATTATATAAAATATATAAACGGTGAACAACGAAAACAGTATAAACTTAACAAAAAGTGTAAACAAAAACAAACCATATAAAAATAATAAGAAATTATGTCCCATATATGCCCGTATGTTTGTAAAAATTTATGATGAAAATGTAATTTTCTTATATATAAGAGATACTAAATCATATGAAAGAAAAATAGTAAATATAGTAATAAAATAAAAATATAACAATTATTTTTGGTACCTATCTATATATATATACTGATTTTCTTTTTATTTGAAATAATACATAGTTTAATGGTATAATAATTAAAAAGGTTATTACAATTATAAAATTATTATTACAATGTATAAAAAAAAAAATTATTATCGTTATAAAAATTTACATAATTATATTAAATTTAATTTTGATATTATTAAATAAAAGAATTCTAAAAAATTTATTTAATCATTCATAATATACAGCTGCGAAACAAAATCTTTTTCATTTTATTCTTTACATCATCATTTATCACAGTCC
Source organism: Poecilobothrus nobilitatus (assembly GCA_947095535.1). Lineage (NCBI taxonomy): Eukaryota > Metazoa > Arthropoda > Insecta > Diptera > Dolichopodidae > Poecilobothrus > Poecilobothrus nobilitatus. The sequence continues at coordinate 13,053,483 of OX352773.1, read as the reverse complement.
GCTTTCTAGTTTTTAGTCATCAAAAACTTTTGTTTTGAATTGTTTATTTCTAAATTTCAACTTAACTGATTCTAAATGTAAGTAAGATTCTAATAAATAAGTAGTCTTTTCTACTGCCAATCCCAATTGCATTATTCTTTGAGGAAGAGTATAGATAAGATTAAATACAGTTATGTTAAATTAGTATTCCATCAATCACATTTTTACCAACTACTCCTAACTACTCTCAACTACTCTTTTCGTGTAAAAGGACTGTAACCATCATTATAGTGTTTTTTGTTTTATTCGTTTACATTATGACTTATCTCAGTAACGTACAGAATCGTTTGTCTATTTTTTAGTCGTCTTATATTATCTGTTTCTTAATCAACTGATGCACTAATGCACTAAACTAAGATATCTGCATATTGTTTTAGTTAACCAAGGTAAAATATTCAGTTATCTTTTAAATACCTTTCTAATGTATAAAGAAAACTTTATCACGATGTAGTCGCCGTTACACTTTATTACATTACCCATACAATATACCTTTATTAATTTAATACAAAGTATGAATTGTTATAAATCTTCAATATATTATGTACAACCATTTTTACCAAGACATTTTTAAAAGTGTTCAGATTAATGAAATGTAAATTAACGGAGTCTAAATGACTGGAAATTAAATACTTTTAAATAATAATAATTAAATTTTTTTTAAAAATTTAGTTTAGTTAAAAAGAAATTCTGATTTTCTTTAAATGATATTTTAACTAAACATTATTTAATAATAAATAATATAAAATATGATTAATAAGATTTTAAAGTGAATGTGAATGTTATTCAAGTATTAATAATGGTTTTGAATAATTTTTCTCTGTTAGATCCCAACAATTATTAATTAATAAAAATAAAACTATAATAACAATCATTTTTTTCAATCGTTAACATTTTAAGGGATATAGGTACTATAACTGATTTATTTTTTATTTTAAATATACCCAATTATATACTTAGTAATTAAAAGAATAAAATATTATAACCAGTAAAACTTTCCTTAATCAAATCATGATGAGAAATTAAAATTTCGTTTGAATGAATTTTATCAAAAAATAACTAAAATTTCAATTTCGAAAAGTTTCTCATTTAAATAATGAACTTATATACCTATGTTAGTATGTATGTTAACAAAATCTGAATTGTTATTAATATAAATTGTAATGTTAATGTTAATGTAAATTGTATATTCAAAATTACCACAATTTTCTTTATAACTTGAACCAGAAAATCTATTAAATATTATTTTAATATTAATAAAAAAAAAAAAACTATGTTACATGCATACATATGTATATACAAATATATAGTACTCGTATATTATTATCAATTTGTTTTATATCTCGATTTAACACTTTAAATACAGGTGTTATAATATACATATATATTATAGTAACTATAGCTGTTATATATAAATCTTCTATTACCACAAATCGTCTTATATTTCATATTTAAAAAAAAAAAAAAATGTTTGTACCTATAACATTTTTTTATATTAGACATCACCACCAAAGAAGTTTACATTTAATTAATTTTAATTATATCTTGATTTTTTTAACAGAAATTCATATATTATTTAACATTTTTATATAATGCATTTTAAATTATATAATACAATATATATTTATATATGTATACTAATTCTACAGCTGGATTTGTATTTTTTAATTTTCTTTAAAATTTATTTAACTTAAGTATATTTTCAGACAAGATAAAATACAAAAAAAAAAAAAAAAATCGCACAAAAACCTCAAAATCTATTTTTAGCAATTAATTTTTAACTTGTCCTTGCATTACGCCATATTAACTATATAATACATATATATTATATATTTATACTTAGCAATAGTATAAAAAAAATTCACAACACGTAGTTAAGAAATAATTTCCTTATATAGGGATTAAGATAATAAATTCTTTAAGTTAAATTGAATTTAAAGGTAAAAAAAATAAAAAATGGTTTGCCATATGTCATCATATTAATTATTGGTGATCAACTGATCATTGATCAGAAGGAAAAACAGCATCAAATATCTTGATATTATGGAATTGCTTTAAGTAAAGTTTTAGGAATTTCATGATTAAAAAATATATGTATTGTTTTTGCTTTTTTTTTTTTTTGCAAATATGTACGTATATGTTTGTTAATTTAATAAATATAAAATTTACTAAAAAAAAAAAAACAAAAACCACCTACACCTTGATATGATAGATAGTATGTATCTGAAAAATAACTTATTTTTTTTTTTAATTTTCTGTTAATTTTGCAAATGTAAAAATTTTTTTGGAAATTTAATTTTAATCTTTCATTCTTTTCAGGACCACTCATATATAATATATATACATATATATATATAATTTATTTACCATGCACATAAGCAAAAACTATACATAAGTCTTTGACATAAGTTATGATTTTTTTTTTTTGGTTTATTTAATAAAAACATTACAATATTATGTATATTTGGTTATATATTGTATTAATGCGTTGTGTACCATATACTTTATAATATAGATATTTATTTTGTTTATTTATTTGTTTAGTTTTGTATACATATGTATATACAAAATAGTTTTAGTTTGTTGTTTGTTCATTTATTCTCAAGGTAAAATTAATTTTGATATGTTTTTTGTTCAATTATTTCAAAATATTATTACTATATTTTAAATTATTATCTATATATAATATATAACGAACTCAATTATATTTTAAGAAAGGGGAACAAAATACTAGCTCACGAAAATTTTTGAAAATTATTTAAATTATACATAATTATAGGTATATAATTATTTTTATTTAGTATACATATGTACATATATAAAAAAATAATGTCACTTTTACTTTTAACAAAATCAAAATAGGGAATTACTTAAGTTAACCTCCTTAAGTATAGGTTCATTATAATATTATCACATAAATTTTTATCTATAATATAGAATTATGTACATATATATTTCAAACTTTTATATATGTATATAAGAAGTAGATTAAAATGATGAGATTAACTGTTGAAGAGTTTGGTTAAGATCGTTTAGGTATATAGAATCAATATAACATACCAAATAACTTATTTTAACTTATATATTAAGTTAAATTTTGGATGACTTGGATGCAGTATATTGACTAAGGGGGTACAGATAGGAAAAAATAGGACAAGGATGCGATGTGAAAACTTTGAATGAGAATAATGAATCCGCCTCTTATTATTACTATTTTGTAAACAGTGACTATAGCCATCAACAGTTACAAGTTGCAGTATTACATAACCTTCTTTCCTTCCTTCCTGAATGAGGTAAAAATTGTAGGTAACCCCACTGTCACTGTAAAAAGCTATTATATATTAGTATTAATTATTAATATTATTATTATTTACTACAAAGTCAAGAACGTCAGTGGATTACTACGTTAATGTGCATACATATATACGTAATTAAAGTACAATTGAGGGTAAAACTCAATCAGGGCAATATTTTTTATTAAAAACTTAATCTGAAAATAATGACGAATTGGAATAAAAATGAGAATTTGGAAATAAAATAAGTTTTGCACTTTTCAGAATGACAACATTAAAAAATATATACTTATATAATTTTCACTGTCAGTCAAACAGTAAATAGTGATTATAATTAAAATATAAAAATAAAAATTTTTATATTTGGTTCACATTTAAAAAAAATATTTACTTAGTTTACTTAAAAAGAGAATTATAAATATAAGAATTTATAAGAAACATTGAAAAAAAATTAAGTAATAAATAAATTTAAAATAACAGAAAAAATACAGTGTAATAAAGTTGAAAAACAAAATATTGACCTTTTTATGTTCTATTCTAAAATTTTCTCAGGTCTTAACTAAAAAAAAACAAGTAAATGTAACAGTAAGTCGATGCAACCGACTTATTAATACCCTACACCTGAATAATTCGAATTAAATTAAAAATCCATAAGTGTTTTTGGCAGCTGCTTGAACTTCTTCCCTTTTCTGTCTTATTCAACTCGAATTTCAAGAACGTAAAAGAGGCATCCGCTTGGGATATGCTTGACACCCTTGTATAAAATTTTAAGTTTCTATCTTAATTATTTTCGAAGATTGGTAGTCCTTGGGAGGTTTGTGTCAGCTACCCGAATTGCCACTCCAATTCATCGAATCCATCTCAGGAACATAAAGAAAACTTGTCAGAACACCATTCTATTAAATTTAAAGGTTCTACTTTTGTTGGTTTTGGAGATATGCTCGTTGCTCTTGTGCTCGTCCGGAAGTTTCGAAAATACGAACCCATGGTTCAAATTCTTTCAAATGTCAGTTTCCAATTTTACAGAAAAGGAAACATAACAGGACACCTTTGTACTAAAAATAAAAGTTCTATCTTTGTTGGTTGTGGAGATATACTCGTTTGCTCTGGGGCTCGTCCGGAAGCTTCCAAGATTTGAACCAATGGACCAAATCCTCACAAATTTCAGAAACATAAATCAAACATGAAGGAACACCATTCTGCCTAATTTAAAGGTTATATCTTTGTTGCATTTGGAGATAATATGATTTGCTCTGAGGCTCGTTCGGAAGCTTTCAAAATCCGAACCCAAGGACCAAATCCCCTCAAATTTCAGAGGCCTAAATCATACATGAAAGAACACCATTCTGCCAAAAATAAAGGTTATATCTTTGTTGCATTTGGAGATAATATCATTTGCTCTGGGGCTCGTTCGGAAGCTTCCAAAACCAAACCCATGGACCAAATCCTGTTAAATTTCAGAGACATAAATCAAACACGAAAGAACACCATTGTACCAAATTTAAAGGTTCTACCTTTGTTCGTATTGGATATAATCTCATTTGCTCTGCGGCTCGTTCGGAAGCTTCCAAAATTCGAATCCACGGTTCAAATTCTTTCAAATTTAAACCCATGGCCAAATCCTCTCAAATTTCAGAGACCTAAATCAAACATGAAAAAACACCATTCGGCCAAATTTAAATGTTATATATTTGTTGTTTTTGGAGATAATCTCATTTGCTCTGGGGCTCGTTCGGAAGCTTCCAAAATCCAAACCCATGGACCACATCCTCTTAAATTTTAGAGACATAAATCAAACTGGAAGAAACATCATTATAAAAAATTTAAAGGTTCTATCTTTATTGGTTTTGGAGATAATCTCGTTTGCTCTGGGGCTCGTTCGGAAGCTTCCAAAACCCGAACCCATGGACCAAATCTTCTCACATTTCAGAGACTTAAATAAAACACGAAAGAACACCACTCTGCCAAATTTAAAGGTTATATCTTTGTTGGTTTTGGAGATAATCTCATTTGCTCTGGTGCTCGTTCGGAAGCTTCCAAATCCAAACCCACGGACCAAATCTTCTCACATTTCAGAGACTTAAATAAAACACGAAAGAACACCATTCTGCCAAAAGTAAAGGTTATATCTTTATTGGTTTTGGAGATAATCTCATTTGCTCTGGGGCTCGTTCGGAAGCTTCCAAATCCAAACCCATGGACCAAATCCTCTTAAATTTCAGAGACATAAATCGAACGGGAAGGAACATCATTGTACAAAATTTGAAGGTTCTATCTTTGTTGGTTTTGGAGATAATCTCATTTGCTCTGGAATCATTCGGAAGCTTCCAGAATCCGAACCCATGGACGGATTTTGTCCAGATTCGAACTTAGCCTTTCTTTCGTAATTAGTAACCTACTATATAAATTTCATCAAGATAGCATCATTATTTTTTGAGTTATCGTGCGTACGGACGGACGGACGGACATCGCTAAATCGACTCCGGCGGTGATCCTGATTCAGAATATATATACATGTCTATACCTAACTCGCTTCCTTTTGGTGGTTACAAACACCATACCAAAGTTAATAATATACCCTATACTTTAGGTGTAGGGTATAAAAAGGAGCAAAACTTGAAAAAATAGATTTGATTTTTTTCAGCTTTGCTCTTTTACAGCATTTTTTTTTTTTTTTGCCGAAAAAAAAACGCTATAAAGACTTAAAAAAAACTATTATTTCTTCTTTTTACTTTTACTTATAATTTTTGGCATGAATTATTTATTGGAAACTTTAGTCCTTTCAAATAATAAATGTATTTCTTTTTAATTGAAACTAATATTTAACTATTTTAAACTAAGATCAACATTATTTTTAAATGGTACTTAATATAAAAATTAATTTTTTGTTTAAAGAAAATTGTAGCTCCAAACTAAGAGTCTTTATTTTTTTTTTTTTTAAATTGTATCTACAATAGTTCATATACGTATTAAATTATTATATAATGAAATAAATTTAAAAATAGAATTAAAAAAAAAAAAAAAAAATTATTCGAAACTTTATTTACAAAGAATGTAATTTTAAAACTTTACAAGAGTCTTCTAATGTTAAGTAAGAGATAGTGTAACAAGACAAATATTTCGATTAATTATTTTATTATTTATTCAAAAATCGAAATGAACCTTTTTGGTGGTTGAACACTTGGTGGTTTTGTTTTTGTAATATATATACTTATAAAATTAAACTCTTTTAAAATTATCAGTAACTTTACTTAAATATTCTCTTTATTAAATTAATTAAAATTGCTTAATATAAATATATTGGATATTATCTTAATGCTTTTTATAGAAAATACAACCATTTTTAATTTAACCTAATCATTGAATTAAAATATTTTAAATAAAATTTTCATTTAAAACTAAATTTTATCACGTTCTTAATATAAGTAAAATAAATATTTTTATTTTAAAATGAATTTAGATAAAATATTGAAAATAATAAGAAATAAAGTAATATATTATTTTTTTCAACTGAAACTGAGAGTTAAAATGAACAAATCGAATCACGTCCTAAGCAATTCAATAGTTTTAATATTGTTTTTTTTTTTTTTAAATCAGATAAATTATTTTTATTTAGAAATTAAATGTAAAATACATATGTACATATATATATAAACAAAATTTTAGATTCATTATTATTTTTGTTTTAAAAAAAAAAAATAAGAATTAAATTTTCTTAAAAACAATTTGTTTTACTTAGTTAGATTGAATGTGTTTTTACGTACTATACGTATAATACATACATAATTATAAACCATTATCAATTTAATTATTAAATTGTGATAAGATCTGATAGTATATGTACCTTACTATAATAGTATTTGATCTGAGTCTTGCGCATTTATTCAGTTTTTTTAAGCGTTAAATTTGTTTATATATTTGCCATTTTATATAAGTATCTAAAGATTGCAGTAGTAAATCTCTTTCTTAATACCATCCCAAATGTTTTAATTTTTTAAATGTTGTCACGTTTAAAACGTTTGGAATTAATAATATTTTTATTCTGTATTCAATTACTTATTTTAACTTTCGGTTTTTTTTTTTTTTTGTTTCTTAAATAAAAACTTAAATTCGTATTATTTATAAATTTATGCAGTTCAAATCACAAAAGTATTGAGGTTCATAAGTTTAAAGCGATTTTTCGCATAATTATATATATGACAAATGGAAAATTATTTGTCATCAAGTTAGTTCTGATAAATAATTGTGGTTCTCGTACTTATCTCAAAACACCGAAAAAAAAAAAAAAAATATTTCTATGGACATTTTTTGGAGACCCTTAAACCTCTAGAATCTAGACTATCCAAGAATTTTAAATTTTTTATTTTTATTTTTGTATAAGTCAGTATTTAAAACATTATTTTAAATATTTTCATAATTTAATATCTAATTGATTAAAAATCAATTATTTTATGAAAACAAATATATTTTAAATATTAATAATTATATATTCATAAGTCCAAGTTCATTTATAATTGTGTTAAATTGAATAATTTAATAATTGTAACCTTTGAATTAAAAAAAAAATATATATATTTCAGTTAATTTTGACAGATCAATATTTTCTTTCTTTTAATTTTCTTGTTTTAATAATTTTTTACATTATTTAATTTTTAATGTAATTTTTATACAGGTACAATTATATATGTACATACATGTCATATCATTTATATGTATTTTTTTTTATATTGGGTAAAACAACAAATTGATTTGGTTAAATTCAATATTGGTAGTCTAATAGACTTGTTAAACATTTTTATGCTAATGAAATAATTATTTTATTTTTTTTGTTTTTCACTATATTACAAAACGATACACCTTTGTATGGCACACGACATAAATAACAAAACATGTACATATGTATATCTATTTTCAATAAAATGTTAAAAAAGAATAAAGCTTCTATTCATTTTGATTAATTATAAAAAAACGTTTGTAATATACATTTTTAAATTTAATTATAGTAAATAACTTTTAATGTTAAAATTATATATACAAAAACTTTAAAACGTTGTAATTGTCACCCATACGGAACCAGAAATTTAAATTATGATAATGACCAAAAAGTATATATATATATATATTTTAGAAGATTTAAAAAATATATACGAGTATATATAATGGCTTACATAATATAAAATGCGATGACTAAGCCATGAATGATACAAATAAATTAACATTATGCTATATATTGTTTTTTATATGTACGTTATAATTTTAAAATGAAAAGATATGACATTAATTAGGAGTTTTTATATAGATAAAAACAATTATTATAAGAAAAAAAGTATTTTTAACGAGATATAATAAAAAAATGAAGAAGAACAGTGTGACTCACGCACAATTCTTACTTTTTTTTTTTAAATTAAATTTAAAAAACACTAATTTTATTCGGAATCTGGATACAGTTTAAATTAATTTAAATTAGGGAAGAGAATCTAATTATGTTACTTTTTATTACCAAACATCCATCGTATTTCCAAAAGTTGGCAATTTCGGTATTTACAATTTTTGCCTAAACTCAACAGATTCTTCTCAAATTTACGCTTTAACGCCCCGTTATTCTCATTTGTCACATTCCTATGTCATCCCATATAATCACAACTACTTCAAGTACAAATAATCATATTCCTTATTTGTGGTTTTAGAATAAAAAAAAATAAAAAAAGAGAGATTCAAAAAGAATATTTTAATTTGTTAATAAAAAATAAAAAATTTTATCCCGATTACAGTATGCAACACAAAATAATTAGTAATAAATATACAAAAAAAAAATTATAGTCGAAAAAAGGTAAAAGAAATTAACTATGTATTTGAAAAACTATATATGAAAACCATATTAAATACTTATATTTATATATATAAAAAAAAACCACAGAGTTCTTGAATTTAAACATTAATAATTCTAAGAATACTTTGAAATACATAATTATTTTGGTATAGAAACAAAAAGAGTAACAAAATTAGACATTTGATAAGTTTAACAAAAATAGATATTTTTGATAAATTTTGAATTGAACTTCAAGTAAACCTTTGCTTAGAGTTGAAAAATTTCGTTTTCATCGAAGAGGAAATTTAAATAATATGAAGCACAATATTTTCACTTTCATGGATTTTCTCAGCTTCCACCATCTATAACTTAACCTAATAAATCTATTAATTTAGATTACTCTAAAAACTTTTCTAAATTTATTTCCGAAATAATACATTTTTAGTAAGAAGTATAAATGTAAACACATAATGTCTATCTAATAAAAAAACAAAAAAAAAAACAAAAAGTGAACGAATTACTTTAGGGTTAATTTATTCTACATAAAAAAAAAAATGCAACTTTGAAAATCTATATTTTTTTTTTTTTTCACTTATATAATAAATAATATATTTATTTGAATGAACTTTAATAATATTAAATCCTACAAATTCTATATATACCTATAAAAATAACAGATTTTTTTAATAACTTTTAGTTGCACTTGCAAAAAACAAAAAACTTGACACTAACATTTTTGGTTTCTCACTTTAATAAAAAAAAAAAAAAAAAATCATTTCAATAACCATTAATTTTATACGTACATATATTATATATATATATATTTTATTCGCCAATTTAATAAAATAAGTAATATGTACATAATAAATTTATTTATATATATATATAAAATAATAAATTAAATAAAGTTGTTGAAATATTTTTAACCTAATATGGTATAATAAAAGTGTCACGTCTTAAAAAGCTTTGAACAACCGACTTTTTACTTAACCATAGGTATTATATTTATATATACATGCATAATATTATTATCTTGTACACATAAATTTTTAAAAAATTTAATAACAACATATTCTTATAGAGTAAAAGGTGAGCAAATATTTTGCAATCAATATATTTATTTAACACGTTCACTTCACTTTTTTGTTTTGTTTTACTTTTTTTTTTTTGTTTTTGCAATCAGGATTTATTTATTAATATTATATATACATAAATAATTATGATTTAGTTAATTGCTTATAATAGTTTGTATATATTTATTACCTATGTACATAGTGGTATATAAAATAATATTTAACCTTACTGTATAATCATTTAAATTAAATTAAAAAAAAAAAACTTCCTAAACTTCACCTCGTGCTTTGCTTTTTTTTCTGGTTTTTGTTTTTTTTTTTCATTTTTGAGATTTTTGCTTTGTTCATTTTAACGTTTGTCATTTTTTTCCGTTTATATTTACTTTATTTAAAAATGAATTAATATATTTTATCATATAATAAATATATATTTATTTTTGTACTTTTATTTTACCAGATATTGATCTTCAACTTCAATTATATTATTATTGTTTTTTTTTTATTATTATGTTTATTATTCATTTTTACTGTCTTTCTTTTTTTTTTTTTTCATTTTCAAAATTATACTTATTGAAATGTTTATATAACAGTCTCAAAAAAAAAAAAAGAAAAAATAATATAAAAAATATTTCATTAACATATTATACAAATACGATTTATATCTGTTATATGAAGACAGATTTATAACCTTGACACCCCTTTATATATATATATATATATATATTTTAAATATATTAAAACTTGATCTTTGTAATATGAACCTGAACTTTTACTTTCCTTAACAGGAGACAAAATCAAATTTAAAAACATTGATTTTCATCATTATAAATCTTTTTGTTTATTATTTTGTTTTTTTTTTTTTTTTTTTTTTGTTTAATTACACTGACAAAATAATTCTGTCGTTCTGCTGTATAATTAATAATTATTATAATAAACTTTATTTTATTAAAAACAATTGTTTTGTGGTATAAATTTTATTGTGATATTTATCAAGTTTCTGATAATTTGCTAAAATTCAAAGAACTTGTAAAATTTTTTATCGTTTTAAATTTTTTTATTTAACTCAACTTCTTTCATTTTACGTTGGCAACGCTATAAAAATCCATCTCACATAATGAATGCCATATATGCTCCTTATCAGAAAGGAAATGCGAAAAAAAGAATAAAAATAAAAGCGAAACATTTGCTCACATTCGTGAGGAAAAGGGTCCATCAATTTGCAAGGACATTGGATGCCCTTGTGAATTCAAAATAAATAAATAAATAAATAAAAGTGAAACAACTTTACTGTAGTTATAAGAAATTGGTTAATAGTTCAGTTATAGTGGGAACTAATACTGAAATGTTCGAATATAACTTTTAGCTAAAAATAATATTATAATGTTTAAATTATGACATATATATATATATATATATATATATAATCCTTGCCTATTCAACTCAGATGTTAATACAATATATTAATTGTTTAATTTTATTGTTATTTTCTTTTTGCATAGTATAACTATTCTTAAAAATAAAAAATTTAAGTTGTAATCAATTTTAGAAAACATAAGTATTTTAATTTGGATATTTCAAAAGATTTTTGAAATTTTATTTTTAAATATGTGAACTTATTGACGAAAAGTTATGACTGCGTCTACTAAAACATCATGATTTCCTATACTTTTGATTGCAATATTCTCTAACATTTATTTTATGGACATATTCGACGTCATACATAAATCTGAATTTAGAATCTAATTGCCCCATTAAGTATGCAATTAAGTCTTCTTCAAAATTTTTTTTTTGTTTTCACTGTACAATGGGGCTTTGATGGCCTAGTGGCTTATTAATCGAGGGAGTGAGGGTTCAAATCCTGCACAGGTAGCAAGTTTTATTAATTGAAAACAAATTCCCCTTGTTACCAAATATAGTGTAAATATATAATATATAATATAAACCCCAAATAAATAATATTAGTGTATAATTTAATAATAATATTCGACCTGTAATGGCCTTTAGTAGCCGATGGTTTTGTAATATTGCAATATCCTATTTGATTTGATTTAATATTAATATAAATAAATAAATAAAGGACTGAAGAAATTTTTTTTTTTTTTTTAAGTTCATTCGCCTGCCACATAAATGTGACAAGAAAATTACATAATCTTCATAATCTTTCCTCAGTTCCTCACTTTCAGGCGTTTCAGGCGAACCCACATTAGTCGTTGTTTACATCGTAGTTTATACGCCTAGTTGGCCACCGAAGTCCCCTGTAGAAATTATAAAAATAAATAAAAAAAATTTTAATTAAATAAATTTTTTTTTTGCAGTATTAAAATTTTTCCTTAACAGTAATTATCAAATTTTTAGTATATAGTTTAATAGCACTTAAAGTCATTTTAAACAAAATATATTAAAACACTTTACCTCTTCGCTTTTATTTTGAATTTTTCATGATAGTTGCGGCGAAAATATCTGCAAATTTGATCTATTGTTGCTGCAATTGGGCTGCTTTTTCAATGATATTCATGAATAATTATATCGCAATTGATTTAAATAAAAAATAATATTTTATGTTAATTCAATACATTATAAAGTTAAAATCTATAACATTATTACATTGGAATATTAATTAAGACATTTATTTTCTATACAAATATTTTTTATAATTTTTGTTATTTTCCTCTAATGAAATTTTATAAAAATGTTAGTGTCTTTAAAAAAATATATACTTAAATATTATGAATCATATACAAAAATTATTATTACTTTGTAAATATAATAATATATGTGTAATTAATTAAATCTTTTCTATTCTGAAACTCCCAATGGATTAATAAAAAAAAAATAATTAGTGTACATTTTTTTATTTGGTCTAAGACACTATATATAAAAAAAAACGAACATATGTATTACCAGCCGTGCAAAAATCCATGTATTTAATAAATTGTTTTACCATAAATGGCAACTAAAAATTTCATTTCTAAAGCCTCAAGAGACTTTTTGAAAATAAATAATTAGAAAACAATTATCTAAAAACTTAATTAATTTTATAATAAAAAATATTATTTGGTATTACAGTTTTTATATTAGGTTTTGACTTATGAAATTTTAATATTCTATATATTGGCATATTATAATATTTAAAATATTTCTTTTATATTTTTTCCCGGAATGCCTTTCAAAATTTTATTTAGGTTTTCTATAAAGTCTTGAAAAATAGAATTTTGTAAAATATGTGGAAAAATCAAATTTTTATCCATTTCTAAATGTTACAAATAAAGAAGAAACGGGACTTTGAGAAAAGAGGTTTTAAAAGACGGGATTTTAAGAAACGGAGTTATATAGAGGTCACAATAAATTGGATTGTAACTTTTTGCTACTATAAGATCATTACTAACGGAGTTACCATATTTATAATTCTACTTTTTATCACATATACGATTATAAGCATATATGCGCTATACATAATTATTTTATTTATAACTTAGTTTTTCAAATGGTCAATTCCGAATGAATTTAATTTGAGGTCTTTGAAAATAATGTAATTCATTGTCTTTATTTATTATATGGAAATTTATTTATACATATAAATTTATTTAATTTCCCTTTATCTGATAGAAAATATCCTTTTTATTAAAGAACATTAAGTTTTGAAATTTAGTATTTAGCTAACTGTACTATAATTGTATTTACATTATAGTTGGGTGCAAAAAGAATTTGTACTCCTTCAATTCATACCAAAAGGGTTTTAAAATATTTTTGTTGTATATGTTAAGAATATTGCATAATGAAAGGGGTTTTTTTTTTTTTAAATGATATAACCTGGTATAACATTGATGGAAACTTCTATTTTTTAACTTTTCCTTATATTAAAAATTTTTTTTTATTATAAGTATTTTTATACTTTGAATTTTTTTTTTTTTATTATTATTAATTTGGTCAAAACGGTGTTCCCTTATAGAAATTATCATGTTTAGATTATCGATACTTTAAAACGCTTTTAATATTTATTACCAGATATTACCATTTAAAATTTAAACTTGAAATGATTCAATATTCAACATGTTAATACCAGTTTTAATCCACTTTCCTTTAAAAGAAAAGTAAATTAGTCAAATATTCATTAAAAGTTGTAATAAAAAAAGAAAAACAAAATAAATGAAATTAAAATAATTAATTAAATTTATACCTAAAATAATATATGTACTTGTATTACTATAACGATTACCAAAAACATATACATGTATTGATGTATATATAGCCATACATTCTAAAGTATATCTATTTTAACTTTAATAGATTAAAAAATTTAAGTTTTATATTATGTCTTGACAACGTTCAAAAAGATTATATATAGTTTAGATTAGATTTAAATAAGATTTAAATATACACAATATTAAAAAAAAATTTTTTTTTTCTTTCTAATAAATATTAAAAACTTAAAGTTGTCCTTACCATTTTAATTCTTTAATAATTTTATAATTTTATTAATTTGTTTTTTTTTTTTTTTTTCAGAATCAATCTTAATTTTCACCTTAACAGCTTTATTCAAGTTCTTAGTGCTAACATTAAGTATATAAATTTCAATTTAAATTAAAACTTTAGATATAATTTGTGACAAAACTATTTCAAAACGTATTTATTTTAAAATTTTAATCTGGACTTTAACTCCCCATAGTGAATATTAATCAGAACAAAAATACAAAATTAATATATTATACATTTTGTATTGTCATTTAAAGGCAAGTGGCGGCATTGTATTATAATAATCAATCATATATTCTCAATTATTTTGATTATCTTATATACAACAACCATATATAAAATGGTAATGGTAATTATGATTAAATTTACACCCTCTATATCTAGCATGACAATTATTTATTGTTGTTAATCTTTTAATTTTATAAAATATTTGTAAATGGTGAAAAATTAAAATAAAATAAAAAGAAATATTTGTAGAATAAAACAAAAAAAAAAACCAAAGAAAAAGAAAAATTTTTATTTTGTTAGATTTTCGTTATAAATGTAAACAATTTATGTCATGGTGTAATAAATAGTGAAGATATTTTGCACAATTGAGATAGTTTATAATCATAAATATACAAAAGAATGAAATTATTACCAGTCAACAAAAAAAAATAAAAACAAAAAAAAAATAGAATAATAATTAAAATGAGCGGACTATTAAGAAATGTTACAAATGCCATTTGGCATGCATTTAATGCACTTCATCAAGAACAAAAAGGATTAGTTAATAAAACAAAATTAAAGGTAAGTTTATTATATATAAGAAAAATATTAACTAAATCATTAATAATCAAAATAAAGAATTAACGTAAAATTAGTATAATCAAGTAATCATAGTATAATGAAGAGCCAAACTTCCACTCGGCAAACCGTTTTACCACAACCTTAACAAACATTCCAAACACAAAATCAAAGAATTGATTTCGTATCTGAATTACTCGACTTGGATATAAAACCGATAACAGCTACAAAACACAGGTCACGTGAGTACAGTGGGATCAATATGGCTCAACCTAGTAGTAATTGAAGCTGCATTGTGAATGTCACCATCTTACATACTTACCTATAATCAAGTATAAACCACAAAGATCTCTCGAAAATCTAACGTTACAAAATGGTTAAAACGAATAACTCCATTTTTTAATATCCATTAATTATTTTATTTCTTATAAATTAGTTAATAATTTATTTATTTAGTAATATTTAATTATAATATATATTATTCGTTATTCAAATATAAAACAATGCAGTTTCTTCAGTAAGACCACAGTTATTTCTTTTTATGAGGAAACCATTCTTAAAATTTTATTTTTTATACCCATTTACAATTTGAACAAATTTTTTAATTATGTAATTTAAAACTTATAAATTAATTGAAGAAAATTGATTGTATATTTTTTCTTTTTTTAAACTTTATTTTACTCTTTTTAACATTCTTAAATTATCTTAGCTTATAAAAGTTTAGAAAAACAGCCTCGGTGGCGTAGTGGGTAAAAGCTTATAAAATACGCTGTAAACACCAAGGGAGTGTGGTTTCGAATCCCAGACACGTTGTAAGAGTTATTTCCCCTTACGACATTTGCAGCCACGCCTGAACAGGAAAGGCTGTTCAATTTCCTGTAATTTTCTGTCCATGTGGCAGAGAAATGCATTAAAGAAAAAAAAAAAAATTATTTTATTTTTTAAAAATCTTAGTTGGAAAAATTCATAGTATTAAAACCAATAAACATTTGTTTTTTTAATATAAAATCTTAACCTAACTTAGTCTAATTTAAAATACTTAACCTAGCTAAAAATGTTTTTGCGCTCAGGGGCAATGTTAAGTATTATGTGCTCTATCATAGTGATTTCGAACTAATTATATGCTTTTTTTTATTATAAAATTATCGATTCTTATGATTTCAATTCTTATGATTTCGATTCTTATGATTTAGGCTTGAATAATAATATTTGTAGTCGGATTCGGATTCGGGCTTTCTATTTATATTAGTACATACTCTTAAGCCCTTTATTTCATATTAAGGTATTGTTTCCATTAAACTTGCACTAATGTTGTACCATATTGGTGCACCATATACAAGTGTTGATCTTATTAGTGTTTGATAACAAATTATTTGAACTATTTTTACTATAGTGTTTTTATTGTAAAACAGTTTTTTGGCTGCCATAAAGGCTTTGTTGCTTTTTGATATAATATGCTTTGTGTGATTAATATAGTGTAAATTTCTATGTAATTGATTGTTTAATTAAATCTACTGATTATGTATTGTGAAAGAAAAATATTTTTCAAAAATGTATCTAATGAAGCCTAAAAACATGCAATAATTTTGATATGGGAAAATTTAAGGATGTTGTCGATGGAGTACGGATTCAAAACCTTAGCTTATTTCTTATGTGAACTCTAATGTTATTAATAAATAAAAAAATTGCATAGTACTTCAAAGTAAAAATACTATTTTTTAAACATTTATTAATTATTATGATGAAATTAAAACTATATAATCAATATAATGTATATAGCTTTGAAGCTTCTATATATTTTTTTTTAATTTTCGTAGATTTACTGCACTGCTCCAAATCATTTTCTCGAAAAAAATTTGCTAATAATGTTTGATTTTTATTCATTCCTTTAATTTGTTGAAACAATACATAATTCAAATTTCACTTAAAGTTTGTGTTAGATGAATATTTCACAACTTTAACTCTTGAGTCTCTTGGGTGTTCTTCAGTATCAATAAAATCATCATTTTGATCACTGATGTATATCACATTTAATTTACTATTTATAATGGTTTAGTTATTAACCAATGATAAAAAAAAAAACTAATTTGAATTTTATAAAATTTTTAAATGAAAAAAATCAAATTTTTTTTTAGGTAAAGATTTATCTAAAGATTTTGATAATAAGTATATTGTATGTATATTTTTAGGTTTTAACAGCAAATATTGCAACAGTTTTAGATTTATATGGATTAGAAAAAGGATTAGATCATTTTAAATCAACAGCTAATTTAAATTTTAAAAATTTTCATCAATATTTAACAAAAGAAGTATTTGAATCTCTACCATCTAGTTTAACAATGCGAGAATTAAGAAATTATGAAGAAAAAATTGATGAGGTTTGTATATTCAGAATTAAAAATACATTTATATTTAAAATTAATTAAATATTAAATAAAAATAAAATAATTCACTTTTTAATTCTCTAAAAACTTCAATTCAATTTCAATGAGTAATTATATAAATTTTATTTAAATTTAAAACTTTTAAAATTTCCTCAAAAACTAACGAAAATTATTAATTTAAAAAAAGAATTAATTAAAAATTATTTAACTACCTTGATAATATTTCAAGTTTTAATTGCGTTGTTTTCATTAATTTTAATATTAATAGTTTTTATAATAAATATATATATATATATATATTCATATATATAATATATGTTCTCTTATATATATATACTTATACATAAATATTTATAAATAATTTTTTTTTTTGTTGTAGATTTGCTGGCTTATTTGTAGATCAAAGTATACAACAAAAAAACGTAGGAGTCTACTGGACACCCACCTTTACAAATTATTTCGAATATTTTGCTTATTAAGCGACTTCAATGTGATAAATACAAATGATAGTAAAGATGATGGTATAACCGAGGTAAATGACCACCTTTATTTACATATATTTTTTTTTTTTTTTTTTTTTTGTTTTTGAAAGAAATTAGAAATTGTGAAAATATCGCAAATATATATTTATGTATTTTGCATTTTTAGGAAATTATTGTATAACTTTTTCATTTTGTATTTTAATTTAATGTTCCGTGTTCGTCACATTTTATTATCTGAATATATTATAATAATTAATAACTATATATATGTGTAATGTAATTTTGAAATATTTCCAAAACTAAAAAAGTTATTTTATTGTTAAACCAAAAAAAAAAATCAATTTAAAAACTTTTAACGCAAAAAAAAACTTTTGTATGGGCAAACCCTAATCATTAATCAACGTATTTATGTATATGGGTAAAATTTTTTATTGTAATCTAGCAAATGTGTATCGAAACTATTTCAGAAGATATTAGAAAAGATTAATGCATAATGATGATGGGTAGGTTACTTCAGAAGTTTAATCTTTGGTCAGGTCAATTGATTCAACATTTTGGGATAAAAGTTACAAGTTGAATTTTAAATACCAGAATAAAATATGTTTAGTTACATAGAATATGTAAAATATTTATTTTAAATTCGCTAGGCGGCAAAAGCCATTAGTTATGTATATGTATTTTTAATGCTTAAAATTTTAATTTGCTTCGTTTTTTTTTGTTGGATCCAAAAACTTCGCATTATTTAAACTAAATTTTAATTTATATATATGTATATTATAATTTTGTCTTCTTAAGTTTATAAGTTTAAGTTTATTGTAATCCCAAAAAAACATTTTAACTTTTAAGCATACAAAACAAAAATTAATCTTTGTATAAAATCTTCCTCTTTTTAAATTGAAATTACATATATGCGTTTATTCTTTAAATTCTTTTCT
Organism: Poecilobothrus nobilitatus; assembly: GCA_947095535.1. Classification (NCBI taxonomy): domain Eukaryota; kingdom Metazoa; phylum Arthropoda; class Insecta; order Diptera; family Dolichopodidae; genus Poecilobothrus; species Poecilobothrus nobilitatus. Next base: position 13,034,212 of record OX352773.1, on the reverse strand, counting down.
ACCCCTTTTAAATGTATTTCTATCTATTGTCAGAAATTATGGGTAAAAAATTTCTCTAATTTTATTAATACAATATTAAAAAAATGTTTGTCAAAATGCTAAATACTTTATATCAATACGTGGAATGGATTAAAATATTTGTCTTTATGACAAGCTCATATTAAGTGCAAGTCGTAGATATAATTTCTATAAATTCAATGTTGGTGTTGCTTGAAAATATATTTATTAAATAGTTTTTATATTTTTTTTTGGCATCGAAAGTATAATCTGAGACAATAGTTTTAAAACAAAAGTTTTTATTATTAAAAACTAAATATCCAATACCAACCGTATTAAAGATCTATAAAAATTTTCAACCCCAGAATATCAAGTAATATGTCTTTATAACTTTTCAAATTACTTCACAAAAAGATAGTAAAAATTATAGATAAGAATAACATATTTTTTAAGATTTTTGCTACTAGGAAATTTTTGATATTTAAAATTAATAGATATAATCAAAGAAATGAAATTATATACGAAAAGACAGATACAAAATGATAATGTTTCTAATACAAAATAATATAACCAATAGCAAAGACTATACATACATATGTATAGTCTTTGCCAATAGTCTAATATTAATTTATAAATATAAAATACTTTTTACTTAATAAAGTCTTTTTTTTTTTCCATTGTAGGTTTTAATGCATTCATCTGAAGTTTTTCTTATTTTACAACAAGTTTTAATAGCTTTGGGCCTTGATACAGAAATCCTTGATGATAAAAAAATGCGAAAACTTAATCAAACAGAAATATTTTTCAAATTTGAAGAATTTTTAGAATTAATTGATACAAAATATGATCATAGAGATCTTGTCGAATATAATGAATCATTACATGAAATTATTGAGGACATGTATCAAACTTATATTCGTGATATTATTAAAAAAGGATATTTACTACGAAAAGGATATCTTCTTCCAACATTTAAAGAATACTGGTTTATTCTTCAACCATATGAACTTTCGTATTATAAAAATCATTATGAAAAAGAATTATGCGGCACAATATCTCTTGATCCCAAATTTTTAGTTAAACCATGTATGTCAACTCCTGGAAAAAGTGAAAAACTTTTAAAATTAATTATATCTTCTGGAGATCGTAATTTTGAATTAGCAACACATGATCATCGTACACGTATGCAATGGATTACTGCACTTCAGCTGGCGATTTCATTTTCTACAGGACGAGAAGGTTTTCAAAGAGATTTAGTCACTAAACGACGAACCAAACGAGAAAACCAAATGAAAAAGAAAAAAGAAGAGGAATTGTTGCGTTCAAATCATGTAGAAGAAGTAGAAAAAGCAAAAAAACAATTAGAAAAAGAAAAAATAGCACGTTTAGCTGCTGAAGCATTAGCTAGAGAGGATTCTCGACGGGTTGCTGAACTTGAAGATATGAAACAAACTCTTGAAAAACTTCTTGAAGAAGAAATACAAGCAAAACGCGATGAAGAAATCGTTCGAGCTTTACAAGCCCGAGTTTTAGCCGAAGAATGGGAAAAACGTGAAGAATTAGAAAAATTACAACAAGAACAAAAAGTGCTTTTAGAACATGAACGTAGCAAACGAATAGAATTTGAAGAAATGCAAAAAGAAAAAGAAAATGAACTAAGAACAGCTGAAAATCGTTTACGAAAACTAGAAGATGAAAGAAAAAAATTAGATTTAGAATTAAAACAAGCGCGTTATAATATATTACGATCTGAAGGAAATAAAGAAGATTTAGAAGCACGAATGGATGCAATGTTTCCAGTTTTAAATGGATTAAATAAAAATAGTGGTATTAGAAGAGCTCATTCATTTGTAGACAGCTTAATAGATTCAAGAGAACGGCCCACAAAATTAGAAGAAATAAGAGCGGCAACACTTAGAAGCAGAAAAATCAAACCTAACTCATAATACTTTTATTTTTTTTTTATTTTTAATATTTAAGTAAAAAGGTAAAAAACTAACATTTATATTTTTATGCAATATAAAATTTTAAATGAATTTTATACATGTGGTTTAATTTGCTTATGGAGCAATTATAAAAAATTGGAATCTTCAATCTAAAACTTTTAAAAATGATTGCTTTTTAAAAAAAAAAATTTAATTTCGAACAATAAATGCCAATACAATATAATATATAAAATACACTTAACTATATACATTTTGATCAGCAATTTGTTTTCAGCCTTTCATTGCACGCTCGATTAATTCTCTCGAAATAATTAGTCTTTGAATTTGTGATGTACCCTCATAAATTTGGTATATTTTAGCATCACGCATTAATTTTTCAACCGGATATTCGGAATTGAATCCATTACCACCAAAAACTTGAACAGCATCTGTTGCCACTTTATTTGCCATATCAGAAGCAAAACATTTTGCAATTGAAGCATACATACTCTTTCGGGGTGCATTTCTATCAACTTCATAACACGCTTTTTGCCATGACAGACGACCTAATTCGACTCCCATTGCCATTTCAGCTAACATAAACGCAACAGCTTGGTGAGTTGCAATAGGAACGCCAAATGCTTTCCTTTCTAGAGCATATTTAGTTGCTTCGTCCATTGCTCTTTGTGCTAAACCAACGGCACCAGCTGCTACTGGTGGTCTTGTTTTATCAAATGTTAACATGGCAATTTTAAATCCAGCTCCTTCACCCATCAAAACATTTTCTTTTGGAACACGAACATCCTCAAAAGTTACTCCACGAGTATCTGAAGCTCTCTGGCCCATATTCATTTCTTTACGGCCTGGAATGACACCAGGTGTATCACGATCTACAATAAAAGCTGTAAACGCTTTCGAGGCAGGTGTTTTTGGATCTGGAGTTGTTCGTGCTAAAACAAAGTACCAATTGGCAACACCACCATTTGTAATCCACATTTTTTGCCCATTAAGAATATATTCGTCACCCTTTTTTTCAGCTCTAGTTTTAATACCACTAACATCAGAACCGGTTCCAGGTTCAGTGACACAGTAGGCCTGAAATATGTATATTAAAAACAAAATGTTACATATACAATATTAAAGATATTTAAAAATACTCACCGCTAGTAAAGGTTCTTCAAGCAAACGACCTAAATATTTTTTTTTTTGTTCAGCATTTCCTGTTAAGACAACTGGTGTTTGCTAATAAAAATATAAAATTAATAAGTATGTTATATATTTTGTTAAAAATTATAAATTTATACTCCTAAACATGTTCCTTCTATAGCTAATAAAATTCCAGTACAACCCCAAGCTAATTCTTCTGTTACTAAACATGAATCAAAACAACTTAAACCCAATCCTCCAACATCTTGTGGAATATGACCATTCATCAAGCCAATGCTATGAGCTTTTTTGACAATGTCCCATGGAAATTCTCCTGTTTTGTCATGATGCGCTGCAACTGGAGCTATTTCTTCACGAGCGAATTTTCTAGCTAATTCTTGAAATTCACGTTGTTCATCTGTAAGTTTTAAACTAAATCCGGCTGCTGGTGTCGAATAAGAACGAGTTTGTTTGGTTAGTTGAGGTATTATTTTACTTAAGTTCTAAAAAAAAAAATATTAATAAGGATAACAAAATGTTTACAAAACTAATAATTTCTAGGTATTATAATTGTAATAACATTTTAAATAATTAACAATTTAAAACCATTATTTAAGCAACTGACATTAAATTCTAAAACGAAAAACAAATTACTTTATGTATATTTTTACTCTATTATAGGTTTTTTTATATTAAAAGTGAAAAGATACTTGAAAATGTTATTGTAAATTGCCATTGTTTGCCTACATAAACAGTTTACAATTCGTATCACTTTATTAAATATTGATTTGAAATCTTTAATATCTTTGTTTTATTTTCCCAAAATTACGTTTAACTACAACTATTTACTATTATAAACAAATAATTTTAGGTCAAACATATAAATGTACTTTCAGGAAATATAAATAGGTTTTACAATTTTTAAAGCAAAACAAGGTTAAATTTAAAAATACAAAGTCCAAAGTTCAATATACTAAATTACGATCTGTTGGTTTTCACTTATTAATTAATTTCTAATAAGGTATTAATTTTATACATAATTTCTGTTTCAAATATTAAAAATTATATTGTACATATTTTATATCATTTTGTAATGTAAATAAACAGCTACATTTACACTGTTTCAAAATACTAAATATAAAAAAAAAATGTTTAGACAAATTTTAAGTAACTTACACGTAACATTTTAACAGTTTTTAAAAATGAACTAAAACAACTATTAGAAAATTTTAAGTAAAATATAAAAACTACTTTTTAAAAATAAATTAACAAAATAGGTGTAAAAAATATAACTTATTTTATGGACGTTTAAATCGAACCAAATCGAATTTCAAACGATGCAATTTTAATTTTCAGATTTTATAGTCAAAGTCAATCATAACTCATATCATAAGTCATAACAAATTAACAAATCGCCTTCAGTCATCCTAATTTTTACTCATTCCTACTGCAAAGATTTTAGATTACATTGATTGTTGGAGGAGTGGAGTCAAGTATTGACTGGAGAGGTTGAGTTATGAATGAGTACTGTACTCAGTACTGAGTACTGGGTAGTAAATTCAAGTTTAAATTTTGAATAAATGATTTTGGCATACAGCATAACTATAAGCGTAAAGAAAAAAATAGAAAAAGGTACAGATTTAACCTTAATGTGATTAATGATTTTATATTTTATAATCAGTTATTAAAAAAGTACAAAAACATATCAGCAGGTATTATAAAAAATTATTAAATATTTATATTTTTGTTTTTTAATTTTTATATATTTAATTTTATTTCAAAATACATTTAACTATGGAAGTTACTAAATTATAATAATTAACTACTATCTTACTATTCACTTATTCAATTCAAGTCTTAATAGCAAATAAAGTAAGCAAAAATTTCTCAAAGATGTCGTCAGAATCAAAATTATTGTTTTTAGATGTTTCATTTGCTGCATTTGTCAAATGTCATTAAAAGTTTAATTTATCTTTTTTTTATGTAAAACGAGAACAATAGTTGACACTTGACAATTACCAAACCTATAACATTGTTTAATAAAAATAAAATAAAGTTTCACTTTTACCAAACTAAATAATTTATTAAAGTAAAAATTATTATTTATTCATTAAATGTAACATTAAAATGTCTTTGAATAATATTAATTTTGATTTTGCAAAAGTGAAAATTAAGCAAGAAAAAGTAAGTCCGCCAAGAAAAAAAGAGCCAGAGGAAATAATTGATGAAATTATTCCTACTTTGTTTAATAATAAAGAAAATGATAACACAATAGATGATAAAAAAAGTGTTGAACCAGTTAAGTCATCAAATGAAATTTTAGCTGAACTTTTTAAGGTAGGTTTAAGATGTTTAAAATTAGAAATATAACCATTTGAAATTCATACATATGTATGTATCATAAAATCTTAAAAATAACAAACACCTATTTTTTGTAATAAATAAAATATATATTTTGCATTAAAGGTTTTTAATGCTGCTCCACCAAAAATCTTGTTAAATGATGAATTCTTATTAAACAAAAAGCAAAAAAAGAAACACAAGAAAGATAAAAAACACAAGAAAAAATCCCGTAAAAGGGGAAGAAGTAGTAGTGATGAAACTAGTGATGAAAACGAGAACATTACTCCTAAAGAGGAGAAACATAAAAAAAAGAAAAGAAAAAAATCTAAACATTCTGATCGTCATGCTAAAAAACAAAAACTTGTAATAAAAGAAGAAAAGGATAAAGTAAAATCTCTTTCTCCAAAGAAAGTTGTTCCAATGGTTAACTCGGAAGATTCTGATTTCACTATATCTGATTATGATGAAAACAATTCACCCAAGTCCCCAATATCGTCAAATGTTAAAATTAAATTAGAAAAAACCGATAATTATGAGAGCAAAAATTTTCATAAAAGCTCTAAGGAGAAAGATTTGTGTAAGGAAAAAGATAAATTGTCAAATGAACTTATTAGCAAAACTAAAGAATCCAATAAAAGTAAAGACCAAAACAATAAGGAAAAACTTAAAAAGAAACATAGGGTTAAAAAAGAAAAAGATGTTGAATCAGAAATATCATTATCAGATGAAGAAACTTATTTGAAAGAAAAAGAAAAATATAATGAGTTTTATGGCAGTAGTAGAAATAATGAATCAATTGATCATAAAAAAAATGATTCAAAAAGGGGAAGATCAAGGGACAGAGAAAAAAATGATTTTTATAGAGGAAGCCGTTTAAGCAGTAGAGATCGTGAGCGCAGTCGTGATCGTAAGAGTTATAGAAATTCTAGTCGTAACAGATATAATAATAGTCGTTGGGACCGAAGTCGGTCTAGAAGTCTTAGAAGGTAATGCTTTTTACTAATGACAACATTTCTTATTTCTTATTTTATTATATACAATTTAGATCTACATCAAGGTCAAGAGAATTAGGTATAGACAAAAAACGTTTGCTTGAAATTGCAAGGAAAAATGTCATATCTATGTTTAAAAAAGGGGCTTTACCAGGAACACAACAAATGAGCCAAGATATAAAAGACAAAGTACTCATGAAAATGCGGTATGGTGGAAAAACTGTAGAAGATTTGACTGATTTTTGTAAAAAGTTATCAAATGGCGAAAACTTAAATGAATTATCAGATCTATCAGACGATGATTCTGACCATGATAAAGATGGCAATGAAAAAGCTTTTGTTCATCATCCGTTTGTTTTAAAAGATCGAGCACCAATTGTCATGAATATTAAGGTACAATTAATCTAATTTTTAAAGTATAAGTAAAAGTGAAGTAATACGTACTGTATTTTCAGAATTCTGTACCCATTCAACCGAAATCTGCTGAAGAAACTAAAGCACTGTTAATGCAATTTCCTGTATCATCAGGACAACAACACAGATTAAATGAAAGTGAGTGGGTTCCAGTACCACCATCTAAAAATGAACCAGCTAAACCTGCACCAACAGGAACTATTGTACCAACTGCTGCAAAACGAATGATTCAACAGCAACTTTCCTGTATATATTTTACTTTAAATACTTTACATCTTATTAGTGAAATAATAATATAATTTTCTTAGCACAAATTCCAAAAACAGTTTTTGGTAAATCTATACCAGCGGATCAAAAACAAAAACCTGCATTTGTGTCATTGTCACAATCAAATAATATGAATTTTTCTGAAAATTGTGCAAATATAGAAGAAACTGATAATTTATTAAACGAAACAACAAATATTCCAGCGATTTCTGCGATTCCTCCTCCTCTGGTTTTATCACAAATTCCTATACCTAACTCATTACCACCAGCGCCAACACCTACTCCAGTTAAAGTTCCTTCTCTAGTCCCAGCACCAATGCCTGTACCATTACCTATTTCTAGCCCATTCTCAGTTCCACCTCCAATGTTACCAAATGTGGCACCACCAAATGTGCCAATGCCGCCAGTAAAAGATAGTGTCTTTCCCCAACATAAACAACAAGTAAATTTTATTTTTTGTATAAATTTAACATATATCAAAAATGCATTTTTTTTTTTTAGAATCTTGATGTTGCATCAATTATAAGTAAACGATTAAATGCAATGCGACGTTTACAGGAAAATCCCATGGATGCTGAAGCATTAAAAATAATGTACACAGCACAAAAAGACGTATATTAATTAAAATCTATAAAAATTTAAATAAAATTAATTTATTTTCAGATGTCAGCTTGGGCTAGTACCAAACAAGTTCCAGGTCAATTTACTGGTAGTACTGGTGTTAATGTTTTAAGTGCAAGAGAATTAAGTGGTGGCGTTCAAGCATGGGCAAAAAGGGTTTGTTATTAATTTTTAATATTATTTATTACATGGTTTTAATTAAAATTTATCGAACGTCAAGTATAACTAATTAAATATAAAAATAACCACAAACAATGACTTATACCATTACTGAACCTTATTATATAAAAACATATTGCCTTCGATTCAATAATTAATATATAATACAATTCCCATTGATAACTTAGCTATAAAGTATTTAAAATTTGTATATAATTTTACTTGTCCCTTCATAAGAGATATAATAATTATTAATTAATGTTAATTATTAACCATTTTTATTTAGAAAATATCTTTAAAATTTAATAATAGATATATACAAATTTTTTATACATTTCAATTTTTGCCCTACAATTTTCTGCCATATTCAAATTTAAGTTTATTGCGGAAACTAGTAGGGCAAACTGAACATAAAATTTAATAAAGTAAAAAAAAAAAGAAAAGAATTGTTGAGGCAAACATTTAAAACAAATGCTTTTAAATGTTTTTCCTGCAACATATTCTAAACATTCTTAAATAACAAAGTGGAATCAATTTTTTTTTTTTTTTTTTTTGAATTATTTATTAAAATAAAAAAAAATAAAATTATTAAAAAGCTTAATTTATTTATTATATGTAATTCGTTTTAAATTTTTGTATAATATTCTTATAATAAAAACATTTCAGTTTTTATTATAAAAATGTTATGCATTCGAAAATGATAATTCAATTTGTGAAACAATATTTGCAACTTTGTTATTTAAAAATGTTTTTACAGATAAAAAAAATAGTTATAAAAACAAATTCAAATTTAAAATGGTGCCATGATGTACAGGTTGAAGTTCTCAATGTTAATTTAAAAATATATTTTCTAATTCAGTGAAAAAAAAAATTATTGTGTAAGTATAAATAAAAAAATATAAATATGAAAAACAAAAAAAAAAAAAATAAATAAAAACAATATAAGTAGTTATAAGGGAAAATAAATAATATGTTTATTAAATTAATTTTAAATATTATATAAACATTTCACCATAAATTTAAAAAACAAAAATTTATATTTATAATGTACCAAATCTATTTTTTTTTTTCTATTATAACTTTAAAAAAAACTTTACTAACTTTTCTTTTAATATTTTAATGTTAATAAATAAATTAAATACTAAATCAATTTTTTTTTTTTTTTTTTATTTTTTATTTGAATTTTTTCAACAATTATTTTGTTAGGATCAATTGACAAGCACTGCTCCTGTTAGTGGTGGTATGGGTATGCAACTTTTACAAAAAATGGGATGGAAACCAGGAGAAGGTTTAGGGCGTGAAAGAAATGGTGCGCTACAACCATTATTACTTGAAGTAAAATTAGATAAACGTGGTGTAATGGCAACAGAAGAGGTAAATAATTTTATACTAAGAATTTATATATGTATGTATATGCTAAGTTTTTAATTTTGTATTTTATTTAAGGATCCAACTAAACGACGTTTAGCAGCTCAATATCAAAAAAAAACTAGAAAACCTCAGAATGCTACTTCACAGGCTAAAGAAACTTTGGAAACTAAACATCCTGTATCATTGTTGGGAGAAATTGCATCGAAAAAACGTTGGACACCACCATATTATGAATTAGTTGATGATCAAGGTCCATCGCATAATAAAGCCTTTATATTTAAGGTAAAGTAATTAAATTTTTATTTTAATAGAAATTATTTGATAATTTAAAAATTTTAGGTTGTTTTAAATGATATTGTTTATCAACCATCAGTTTCGTCAACAACCAAAAAAGCTGCCAAAGCTGTTGCAGCTAAATATTGTTTGCAGCAAATGGGTGTTTTGTCTACAACCGATACTGCGACTTAATGTTTTATTATGACTGCTTATCAAATATTTTTTTTGAATTGAGATTTTATTATATGCTTTATGTACATAAAACTGTACTTTTTGGCTGTTAATTTTTATTTAAGATATTTAATATAAGTAAATTACATTGTAAAAGAAATCTTGGATATAAAAATTATTTATAAAACATAAAAATTGTCTTGAAATTTAGCAATATTATTATAAAAGATAATAATTAAGATAAAAAAATTGTTGTTCATTTTTCTGAAATTTTTCGTTTTATCATTAGACAATGATATGTTAACAATACACATTATTATTTAAAAAAAAAACATATTTTTAAATAATTTTCTTAAATTTATTTATAGTCACCGATGAAAATTTTTTTTAAATGTTAGGTTTAATTTTGTTGCCGATTTACAGTCTATTTACAATCTTGAGCATATAGCAAAGAAATAAAATTTTTATATTAAACATTTTTAAATCTATCAATTTTAAAATAAATATACAAAAAACTTTTAAAACAATTTTAATTTTTAGAATTGACTAAAAACACAGTTTAATTGTTAAAACAAGATTTTTCTTTTTTAATTTCCTATAATTATGTATTAACTTATTTATTAATATTGCTCAGACATTATCATTACAACTAAAGCTGACCATCCAGTAAAAGGATAGCAACCAGAACCTTCACCAGTTTTATCATTGTACTGTTCCCATAAATAACCGGTTCGTTTATATTCCTTAAATAAATTATTTATAATATTTTGTCTAAGTTCAATATAAATCTTTTTAGATTCTTCACTATATGGTCCAGGTTGTGATCCATAATGATACAGTGCTTTCAAAACTAAATAATTAATATTTATCCATATTTGACCACGCCAATATGGTGGATCATGTTCAGTATTATATGTCATATATAAGGGTGAGGTTTTTGATAAGGATCGTAATCCGAAATCGGTCCACAATTTACTTGGATCACGTATATCCTTTAAGTTTTTTTGCAAGTACAATGAATTTGGATCTAATATTTCTAAAAGAAATGGGAATAAACTAACGTAACCAAAAGTTGAATCCACATATCGATATTCTGGTTGTTTTGAAACTTCTCGAATTTTTTCTGGTTGCTGATAGTGTTGCATTTGTTCAGGAGTAGGCTGTGGCCTTTTTAATACAATTGCATCAGTATGAAGACCAAAATCTGAATAAGATTCAGTATATGGACTTAAATGCATTTCATTTAATAAGTTATTATCTGTTAAATATGAAAAAGTTTCCCAATATTTTATATCATCTCTACCGATAATAGATGACAATTCAGCCATTACTCCTGCTGCTAAGGCCATCCAACATCTTAAATCTACGTGTCTTTCTTTATCAGTAGGATGTGATGCTCTAGGATAATCATCTAAGCCAGAAGATAATGTTTTCGGGTTGAGTTCTTTAATAGAATTTTCATCACGACCATGCCATCGGTATGTTCCAATTATTTCTCCTTTCTGTGTGGTATTAAACCAAGAAAACCATGCTTGTAATCTAGGATAAAGACGCTCTAGAGTTGAAATACGTTTTTTTGCAGATAGTTCTACTCGATGTTTTGTTAAAAGTTTTTTTAATACCAAGAAAAATGTAGGTGGGTTGCCATTTGTATTTCGTTGTATAACAAATTCTTCTGGTACTTTGGCTAATGCTTCGACACCAAGAATTTGTTCACGAGGTATCCAACCTTCGACATTTATTAAATCAAACCAATGACATATAATATCAAGTTCAATATCTAAATCCCATTCTGAAATCAGTAAGCCATGAAAGCCTTCATCCCATAAAAAGCCTCTGGGGAAAAATGATCTTGATGGTACAGCTGTGTACAATGGAGATTTCCAATAAGGAACTGGTTCTTTAGTATGAACACTTTTCACGCGAGATGATCCATAAAAGTATCCTATGCCCCCGAGCATATTGCTTAATGCAGATTTAGCGAAATCTATCTCATCTGAAGAAAATTTTTTGGCTTGCAATTTAAATACTTGTTCAAATCTACTATCAAATTCTTCAATTTGACTTTTTAAATTTTTAGAATAATCTTTGCCAATCAATGGCTGTGGTTCATTGCCATAATATCCAGTAATAGAATTATATGAAATGTCCAGAGTAAAAGGTGCATTTACTAGTAACTGTATAGCTATGAAATTAGATTTTAATTTTTCACCGTTAGAACCTATCAATGCTTCTCCACTTAATGAAATAACTTGTTTGCCATTTTCTGAGTTTGTCAGCCGTAAAAATGATCTAATAGTTTCTGTCAAATATTTCAAACTAGGCGCAGCTGTATTCAAAAAAGATTTATGTAAAACTTTTCCACTAACGGTGTTTAATCTTAATTTAAATTCTCCCAGTCCTGTTGTTTCACCAGAAATTTCTGGAGTATCTGAAGACATATCTTGCCAAAAATGCCCATTCGTTTTTTCGTCTAAAGCAATGTACCAAATAAGAGCAATCTTAAAAAATAAGGAATTTAAAAACAATAAATTAAAGGTTTTTGTGTATTTAATACGTACTGGATCATTAACTTTTGTATTTTTATTTTTAACGGATATTCTTGCCGACCAATCTCCTCCGTACTGTTTTCCCGGTAATTTTATAAAAGATGTCTCTAAAACAACATTAGAATCATGAATTTCCTGAATTCCAAAATTTCTTCCATCATGTTTTGTCCAACCGTATTTATCAAGTTTGTCTCCTATCTCACACCAATGCCTAAAAGAAAATTATAAACAAATTTTAATTACTAGTAAAACTAAATATATAATTTAATTATTTATTAGTACCTTATTCCTTCGCCACCAGGTCTCAGTCTATAGGGAAAATACCACATTAATCCCATTACTAATGAATGGGGATCCCGCGTTTTAAATCCAAAATAAGTTCCTGGTCTATAAGAACCCCAATATTTTTCTGAATCTTCCAAACCAGTTCTTTCAACCATCTGAAATTAATTTATTAAACTTAATGCAAAAAATCAATATGAAACTAGTTTACCTTTTGATTGTCAAATGGAGTATTAACTCTTGTTTCTAAATATCCTAAATAACAAAATACTGAGGCAATTAATAAGGCCAAAGATCCAAAAATTGTCCACCATCGATTATAAAAAAAATATTCATTATTTGATGCCGGTGGTTTTGTTGGAGTTTGACTTCCTGTACTGCTACTACTCGTATTACTCATACGAACTTTTTTCTTGTCCTTTTCAACATTATTTTGATTATTTGGACTAGTAGCATTTTTTCTTTGGCGCGCCTAAAATATAAAATACATTAATATTTTTGTTTTAATTTAGTGCTTAAATTTGCATTGCAACTCAAAATAATTTTTAACAAATTTTATTTATAAAGAGACATTCAGGAAATATTGTTTTGTTTTCTAAATTAATTACCATTTTTTTTAAATTATAATTTAGCTAAACAAATATAAAATTATTTCAAAACATATTAATTTATAAAATTTAAAGTAAGAAAAACTTTAATTATGAACTAAAAAATATTTTGAATTTCACTTTTTTTTTCTGTGAAAATATATTATACCGTGTATCTATTGTCAACGTCAGCGCTATTGGGACTGATAACAAGAAATGACATGTAAATACTTCACGTCTTCCAGCTTTTAAAAATTAATAAAATTTCAATAACACGTCCTGTATTAAATATAGAAAAAATAAATTAATTAATAATCAAATTATATGAATCCAAATAAGTATATATTTAATATTTATTTATAAATTACAATCGTAGATAAGTGCAATATATATAATTATTTATTTATTATAGGTATTTATATGTACACATTTTAATTCAGTTTAAAATTTACAGACTGTTTAGCAGGAATTATCAAAATTAAAAATGTCATTGGAAAAATATTCAACAAAAATATCGTAGGATTTAATCAAAATATGAACTGTTTCCTAATATAAATTTTATTTTAAATTTTTTTTAAATGATTTATTAAAACTTTTTTTTTTTGTTATACATTAAAAAAATTTAATTTAGTTAATATATCTAATTTTTTTTTTATTTTGACTTAACTTCTAATAAAAAGTAAATCGTTATTTTCTTTGACAAAAAAAAGAATACAATACCAACACAAATAGAATACACAAACACAATGCATGACAGAAAAATCGAAACATTAAAATGAACGCTGTCACGCTGTGCTTACTTAAGCCTAGAGAGAAAAAAAAATGAGAGTAAAAAGAAAAACTCTTTTCTCTTCTTCACTACAGAGTACAGGCAAAACAGAAGAGTACCAAACTCTACTCTACACAAACACACTCTCTTCACTAGAGGTACCACTTTATCAGATTACAGGTACAGTCTCTACTCTCTACTCTACTCTACAGTCTCTAGCTCTACTACACACTCTTTACTTTTCATTTTACCTTTTTCAGCTAGTTTTGTTTTGTTTTTGTTTGTTTTCAATCTCTTAAACCAAATCTTAAATTCAGTTCAGTTCTCTGTATACTGTAATCTGTTCTGTTAGTAGTTTAGTTAAATAAGTTGTATAGGAATAGTACGGTACGACTACCAGTACTGTACTCATATTTACTCATCATTACTTCCAATAATACATAAATAATAAATATTGTTATATTATTTTTAAATTCAATTTTGTAATAAAAAATCTTGTTTTGTTATTTATAGATATTTCTGAGCGCCTGGTGAAGAATAGGATTTCGGTTTTCAATCAAAATGTGGTCGCGTGTTTATTTCGCCTTTCGCTGAGCTTTTTTTTTTATTTTTGTTATTTGTTTGTTTGTTTTCAATTTGTTTTATTTTATTGTGCCTCTTAAAAACAATAAGATAGAGTAAGCATTACCAGATACTTTACAACTAGATAATTATTTAACTTAGCCATGAAACATATTGTATGTATATGTAGTATGTAGATATTTTAATTTTTTTTGTGGATTTTTATTTTATTGAAAATCCACTTCAAATTTCAACTGAACAATTTTTTTATTCTACGTGAGTTTATTGAAATCTTTAGCTAAATTTCAGAAAACAAAAACTAACAGATAACAGTATATTTATATATGTATAGTCAATTAGCGTATGGATATATGTATCTATGAAATATGGAATATTATGGATAACAAATTGACTAAAAACAAAAAAAATAATAAAAAAATTACATCAAAATAATCTTTTGTTTACTTACTTACTCTCTCCGCTTTGTAAAAACAATTGCAATTACTACACAGTACACACACATAAAAATCTGTCCATTTTTAAAACTAAATAAAATATAGGTACAACCAGATACAACTAAAAATAAAAACTGGAAAATTTAAATTCTTCATTATTTTATAAGAAAACATATAATGGCCGCGGGGATTGATTGTTTTTGTTTTCAAGTCAATTAAAAAAAAAAAAAAATTTACAAAAATTTGCGCAAGTGGAATAACATTTCTAGAAATAATGGGATAACAGAAAATATAAAAAGCAAATTCTGTAAAAAAATTGAATACCGAAATTTCTCTTTTAATTATATTAATAATATACATTGTACATATATATTAAGTTATATATACATGTTAGTCATGTTACACGAACTATTTACAAAGATTGAAATTGTATCGCGAATCGCAATTTGCACTTCGCAGTAATAAAAATAATACATACACGAACTGAATTTATTAATTATCTTATATGTATGTATGCATACATTTAATACAGAATGAATTTATCAATTAACTGCTATTATTATTTTATTATTAATTTGTACAACTATTTACGATTTTTTTTTTTAAATAAATGAATAAATATATTTATGTATTTAGAGATTTGAGTGTTTAAAAATTAAAAATCCATCTGTAAAATTGTAACATCTTTAAATTAAACTGTCAAAAATATTTTGTATAAAAAAAAAGAATATTATGTATATACATTATGGATGTGCCTATCACCTATGCTTTTAAATTTAAAAGTAATGTTATAAAAATGAAGGAGATTTTATTTCTTAATATTTTTTTTTATTCTTATTCACTATTGTGAATTTATATATTATAATGGAACAATTTGAATTTTTTTATTTTAAGAAGTACGTAGGAAAAGGTAGGTACCTATAAAAAATATCACATTTTCCCATTTATACATAATATGTACAATGTACATATGAATGTATCCATGTATCAGATCAGCAGTAATTTTTAAATTTTCAGAAAATGAACTATTTTAGCCGATAAAACTTTTAATTTACTTATCCATACTTAATATATTATATACATACATAGGTGTATGCATTTACATATAGGTATGTATATATGTTTGTATTATGTTAAAAAATATAAATAAAAGCAGATAAGATTATTATTCCTTTATTCCTACCTATTTATTATTATAGTATTTAAAAGGTCATAAATTTATTTTATTTGTACAATAAAATGTCTTCCATGGCTGCCAAAATAGATATTTTAAGAATAATTTTTATTTTGTCTTAAATTTTCCATAGTATGTACTATGTATTTATGTACATGTATACTTATATAAATAATTTAAATACTCCATCCAATGTCAACAGAAGCTTAGGTAGACACATAGTTTAAATTTAAATTTTAAATAAAAATAAAATTTAACTGAATCATACATTTTAAAAATCATTCCAATAAAAATTCTTTCGTACATATTTTATTTTTACAAAAATTTACAATAAGCTTGTTTTTTTTTTCACAAAAAACTTCAAAAAATAGGAAATTTTAGTTTTTTTTTTTTTTTTTTATCCAAAATGATCAAATTCCATAGGCATAATAAAATCACATGTAAAAACAATACCCAAAATCCAAACATTAAATTTTTAATGGATGTGGTTGTCACTTTAACGATTTTTTTATATCCGCCATAAATCCTGGTCACTATCGTAACGTCACTTAGTTCTCATTTCGCCCGGCAATCATAAATGAATTTTATGAAAATCAAACAATTCAACTTACACCACACTTCATGTTTTTTTTTTGAAGAGTATATTTTTGTTGTTGGTCGTTATAGTAAAGTAGATAGTTAACATTTAACAACTGTTAAGTTTAGTAGTGACTGGACTGCTAGCAATGTAGTAATTTTAAGGAGTGTATTTAATAAAAACAAAAGAAAATAATGAAAAACAAAAAGTAGTCATTTTTTTTTTTATAATGTAATTTCTATTTCATTATGCATGCTTTAAACTGTTTGTGAGGTAATTATGCCGTAAAATTCCCCTTAAATTTGTGTTTGTTTCCAGCATTACTGAATGATTGCATGCAAATGTATAAAAATGATTGTATGTATATGTGTATGTAGTATTTTTGAAATCTTTTTTAACAATTCAATTGAAGTTCTCATTTCCCAGTTTTGTAAACAAACCTCTAAAATGCCTTAACTATGGTGGTTAATGTTTAAATCTTATTTTTAAAGAAAGTTAGGTAGATACCAGGTACACAAAATTGAAAATAATTTTAATTTTTATAGTTTTAAAAACTGTTAAATGTCAAATATAACATAAGCAAAAATATTTAAATGGCTCGTTTTGTTTAATTTGTAACCTACACATTTTTAAATTACTAGTCATTATACAAAGAAAAATCTCATTTTGAATGTAGCGACAATTTTAAATGACGTCAGCTTGTTAGTCAAACTCAGTTTGTAGTCTTATTTTAATAGAAAAGCAGAATTATTCACAAGAAAACTTATTTTTAAATAAAATAAAATTTTATTTCCTGTAATAGAATATAAATTTACATATGTATATTTTTTCTTCATATTATATTTTTGCAATAATATAAAACATATTTTTTATAAAATCATTAATATGTATGTATGTGTTGTTTTATATTAAAGTTTGTGTATATATATATGCCGTCGCAAATTAAATGTATGTGTATTTTTTTTATTATTCATTTACGTTTGTTTAATATTAATATCGACATACATGTTCAATGTTCATATGGACTTTCTTTTTAAAAGCATACATACAGTACAAACTTTATTTGATTTTGTTATTCATTCATTAATTTTTTCAAACATGTAAACTTGTATGTAAGCGTTAAGCTATGTATTTTTTGTAAATTTGATTTTCACCCTCTTGATTAAAAATTTTATTTTTTATTTTTTGCTTTTAGCAGATTTTCTCCTTAACGTTTTTATCTTAAGAAAATTGGTAAAAAATAAAAAAAAGTTATTCTCCTCTGTATTTTATATTTTCACTCGCTGACTACACAACACACAATCATCTCTGGATAAAAAAAATGATGAGTGTGTTGTTTTTTTTTTTTAATTTGAAAATTGTTTTTGCCAAAGTTGGCAACATGTTTAAAACCATACACTTCTACAAAGTGAACTTAATAAAAATTGAACAAGTTGCCATTTAACCACATTTTACCAGAATAATACACTTTTCATATTAGACAATCATAAAATATAGAAAGGAAACATTTTTATTTCGCCTGCAAAAAAATAGCCAAAGTATAAAAAAGCCTGTAAAAGAAAATAAAAAAAAAACGGTGTTTCTAAAAAAAAATGTTAAATGTTTTATTTTTTTTCTTTGTACATAAATTTTTAGCAAAAAAAACATCGGAAATCACTATTGTCGGGAAATAAAACAAGGGAATTCTACAATATTTTAAGGAAAATAAAATATGTAAAAATTAAAATAAAATATGTACGGTGTACCACCACAAAAGAAATTTTTTATAACAAAAAAAAAAAAAAAATTATTTAAAAAATTCAAAATTGAACCTGTAGCGATTTTTTTTAATAGGCATTCAGAAATTATAGATACAAAAAATTTTTTTTTTCTTTTGAATTTCTTTAATTCTATTATTATTTAAATACATAAGCCAGGTGAATATAATATACAAGATTGTGTTGTTGAATAGAGAAAAAAAATAAAAAAAAAAACATACAATAAGTTTGATTCGAAAGAATTACATTTTTTTACATTGGACTCATTTTTGTTTTTAAACTATTGTTAAATTATGAGTTTTAATTTGGTTTTAATATGTCAAATAGTTTAAGAGCGATTTCAGATTTGTCTCTAAGTGAGTACTAAAACTACTCAGTGAGCAGTTTTTGTGTATATATAAATTGTCGAAAAAAAATTGCTAAATTATATACATATGTATACATGACATTTAAATTTTTCAACTTTTATTTTTTAGTTTCATTACTTATTGCAAAAAAATTCGAAACCGGAAATTGATAAATTTTATGTGGAATTACGGCCAGAATGAAAAAAAAAGAGTTTAAAAATGAATGAAATTTCTAGCTAAAATACTAGGATCTCAAAATAATAAAGTAAGCAAAATAATATTTTATGTTTATTTAATTTAATAATATAACAATCAAACTTGTTGAAAATAAATTTGTATGTAGGTATAAGCAGGTATAAGGTGATTCAGTGGTTGTAAAAATACTCTGTTAATAATTTATATTTATTTGGAAAAAAAAGTATAAATATGTATAATGTCAGTAGTCAAGTCACGTCAAGTGTAATGTAATGTATTCATATATATGTAAAATATAAAATGTACGTAAATGGTAAATTTCTTATCGTAAAATTTTAAATTAATAAGAAATAAGTAGGTAAGATAAGATTAATTAAGTAGATGTATAAGAATGGAAAGAAAATTATAAATGAAATTTTATAATTTACTATTTACATAATAGGTATATTCGATGAGCACGTTTAAGTATTTTAACTAATTTTAACAAATATTTTAAAATATGTACTTACATATATGTATGTATGTATACATATGGGTTTCGTTTAAGTTAATTTATGTAATATTCACTAAATATGGTTTTTTTTTTCGTTTAAATTTTTATTTTTTTTTTATGTTTGAAACAATTAGTAATTAATTACATATATATTTTTAAAAACAATACATTTATTTATATATATGTACATACCTATAATATATTTATATATATATATGTATGTCCATATTTGGATTTAAGGAATAAACATTTTTCGACTTTGTAGACAGGTACCTACTATGAATAGTTTATACGTATTATATGCATATACGTATTACATATGTATGTAGTTTGTTCAAAAAAAAAGTTGTTCAAATTTCATAAACAGATTTGCAAAAATAATATTATAGGAAATTAATACAAGTGATTGAAAAATTGTAATTAATTATTAATTATGTATTATTTGGTATTATAAAATAAATTAAACAAACATGTTTGTCATTTAAAAACTTGATATTGTTGTATATACAACACATGTATAATTAGGTTAAACCAGTTAAAGTTTAAATAATTTTTAAACTTTGTACCTATTTATTGACAAAAAATATTATAGATAGCTACTTACATACATAAGTATATATATAATATTATATTACAATAATTATCTTTGTAAACACCTAGTTTGAATCCCACACACGTCGTAAGAGTTATTTCCACTTACGACATGTACAGCCACTCCTGAACAGGAAAGGCTGTGTAATTTCCTGTCCACATTTATGCGGTAGAGAAATGCATTAAAAAAAAAAAATTATCTTGTATAGATATTAAGGTATGGTTATTTATAAGGTGATTAACAAATTTTAAAAATTAAAGAAAACAGTTACCAGTTTTCTCGACGAATTTTAGTTTTTGTTTGCGTTTCTTTCACCCAAAAAGATTGGATGATAAATGAAACGCTAGTAAAGTTAGTAAATGGAATTTTATCTCAAGGCTGGTGTAGTTTGAAGTAGAAAATAGTAATTTACTCTGTAAAAGGCATGCAAGTCGCAAACTATAATTATAAGTACAAAAACTAAAAATATTCATTTCATGAGTGTCATTTTTATTTGAAAAAGTGAGATTTGAGTTCAAGCTCAGTTTTATGCATTCGACCCAATATCAAGATTTTATTAATACATAATACGTACATACATATAAATAATTGATTATCTGGACTTTAGTTTTATTAAAAAAAGCCATGTTAAAATTTTATTATATTGGCTTGTATTTATGAATTCGATTCTATAATATTTTTTTTTTTAAATTTAAAAAGTTTTGTACATTCAGCAATGCAAAAATTAAAAGTTATTTGTCTCATTTTTAAGTATGCAGAAGATTTGTACATATTTATATAATAATATAAAAATGAAAAAAAAGGCACGAACATTGATTGTTATTGTTGCAGATTTTTGAATTACAGCAGTTGGTGCTTGAAATAAATAGATCTTTAAACACATAAGTATATACATACATACATACCTACATATTTATTTCCATAAATATGTGTAGGTATGAAACATATTGGTTTCTTTTATACCAATCAATTATTATGCTATAAAATTATATTTTTGTCTATTTTTTTAATTTAAAATAATCTGGTAACCCTATAAAATTGTTTTTTTTTTTAATTTCCAAAACTCTTTCAACAGATTAGTTTAGAAAATTAAACTTTTTTTTTTAATTTTTATTTTAAGTGGTAAGTGCCTATTTGGTTTTAGTAAAACAACTAAAATTCTATTAGTAGAAAAGTTTGTAGTGTCTTCATAAATCATTTTAAGAAAAATTATACACATACATAAATATGTATGTATGTACATATCCATACATTATTATTTGTGATTTTCATAAAAAATATTAAGACAGTATTATTTAAAAAAAAAAAAAAAAAAATTATAAATTATGCTTATTGATTCTTAATAAAATAATTGATTATTTACCTATAAACATTTTTTTATTATTATTGTTAAAAAGAAAGTATTTGTAAAACTACTTGGAAATTTCTTTGGGGAATAGGTAATCAGAATTAAATTGCGTATCACAGCACAATATCCACCATCCGTTTTTCAATAATAATAATAATAATAACATATTTCCAATTTCAATTGAACATTTTAATATATTTATAAATTATAATATATTATAATATAATACATTTATAATACATAAATATATATGTATAACTGTATATGCATAATATAATGTTAGTATAAATTGTATTCATGTTTATAAATATGTACATTATACAAATTGCACATATGTATATTGACACTCAAAAATAATACATTTAATTTTGTATATTTATAGCATATACCTACATATATATATTATGTTATATATGTACATACATTATGTTATGTATATGCATCAAACCACCAGGGGGAAAAATACAATCATTACCGTTATGAGTGCACAAAAATATAACAATGGATAATGGCGAGAATGAAATATTAACCATAAAAAAAAATTCAACAATAACATACTCTCGATAATAAAAAAAAACGAAAAAGGATAATAAATAAATGTTATAAGGATAAAAACAAAAATATGAAATAGAATTATCACAAAAATCAATTAGCAAAAATTTATAAAACTACTGTTATTGTTTTGTACCTATTATGAAATTAAAATTGAATATAAATACATATGTATGCATGTTACTTATGTAGATTTAATTCGATTTAATTTGTGATGTTTTAATTTTTTTCCCATTTTACCCATTTAGAAAATATAAAAACAAATAAAAATTATAGGTATTTAAATTTAGTTGATGAATTTTTAAGCATATAATTAATTTAACTACATGTATCTTTTTTTATTTATCGTACACATACATATGTATGTATATGGGCTATGCATAATTTTTTCTAAAGGATAGTTAGGTTAATGATTAAAATTGAAGTTTGAAAAAAAATGAAGTTTGAGCTAACGCGTCAGTAATCACTAGACCCCAAACCCTTAGTCAGTATACTGTGTCTATTCTCCCAGATTGGGTGTTAAGTTTGCCTATATAGATTTATGCCACGATACCATTCTGCTGACGGAAGGAGCTTTGAAAGCTTCTCAGACTTATGTCTTAGAGTTGACATCAATTTTGGAAAAAGAAACCATCAAAATGTTTCGGCCTTTTCTTTGACAGACTAGGACATCAGATGCAAAGAAAGTGCTCCATCTTTTCTATCGCACCAATTTCTCTTTAAAATCTACAGTTAAGATCCACATGCATAGCTAATCTTCTAGGTTGTCTACCGCCAGACAATGGCCCGTAATAATACCAACCAATTATTTTATTTCCGGTCCAAAGAGAGACAAAGAAACCCTCATCTTTTACAAGTTCGACCTATAGTAGTCAGCACCCTCTGACCAACTCAAGGAAGTTTTTATTTAATTTGAGAGTTTGTACAGATATGTGGATAGATAGTGTATTTTCTAGGCTTAGTTCAGTTCTATCTGTGTTTTGCTAGCTTATCCGCTAAATCGTTTCATGTAATTTCACATAAATCTATATTATCCTTTAATATAAATATTCTATATATTCCATAAATCAAGTTGAATTGTAATTATCAAAATGTTTATGGATTATGTATTTAATTATGGCGAATTCCATAAACATTATTCCATTCCATTTTATGGTCGTTTTTAAACGACCTTTAAACCGCATTTAAATTTAAAATTTGAAACAATAGCAATACGTTGTAAAAGTTGTTTTTTACTCTTCGGAACGCACTTTTTGATTTTTTACAATTGACATTTTATTAGTAAAGTGGGGATTTTTGAATTTTTTTATTTGAAAGATTTTTTTAATTATGCTACGTGTTTTCAAATATAATTTTAAACAACTATTTAGAGACGCTTTATGAATCATAAAACAACTTGTATTATAAATATATATATATTTTGTGGTTTTTTTACAATATGGAAATCAGGGTTAACTTTAAGACTGGTTTAACAACCAATTGTAGAGTCGTTTGCGAAAAAACATACCTTTTATATAACGCATTTATTTTATTTATTCATAAGTAGTTTAGATGGGTTGATAATGAAATTTGATTAATTAACTTACCATTAGAAAATAGATTTTATTTTTTTTACGGTTCCTTTTCAGGTTTTATTTCACACTTAAATCATACTAAAACATTTGCGTTAGAAAATACTAACTTTGAATTTTAATTTCATTTGAGTTTTCAAAAACCCAAAATATTTTTGTTTAATTCATAAGACCAAGATCTTTCCTTAATAGCATTCGGAATATTACAATTAGTATAGAATATTACTACCTATGTATAAACATTTATTATAGATAGACATATATATACATACTTATTTTTTGAGTCGTTTTTTTTGTCGTTTAGTTAAAATAAACACTAAATTATACAATGAATATAAAATATAATTTGATTTTGTATTTTGCATTGTTAGTGGCGTTCCTATCTATTTGTTAAAAAAAATCTTTGGAGGGCCAATTATTTGATTAAACCATCAAGATATTTTAATTTTTATCACTGCAATTCATGTCCAAATCTCTTAAATCTTCCCAACTTGAAAGTTCATAAATATGGGTAAATTCGGAAATGCATCAGTTTTAGTAATGATGCGGTATTGATACTTCTACTGTATTACTACAAAATTCATGATGCGATGCAATAATGTTGCTGATACAATTGTGACATTTTAGAACGTTCATATTTTCACAATTGATGCCTTTGACGTTTGAATATTTTTAATTTTAATTAGAGTTAAGATCTATAAAGTTTTGTTTAATATAGGTCTAAACACGTTTATGGACAACTGCGAACCAACCAGAATATGATACCCCTTTACCATTTAAAAATTTTGTAAAAAAAATAGAAAAGAAAAATGTTGTTCTTGCTCTTTTATTGAAAAAAAAAAATGGAAGTTATACCCAAAGCAAAAAATTATTTTAAAATAATTTAAGAATTTACCGAAGATATATTTCGAACACATTTTCGAATGCTACCATCTACCATTTTTATTATTATAATATCCAATATCCAATGTAAAACCTCAGGTTAGAAAAGCAACGAAAGTATCAATTATATGATGCGAAGTTTGCTCAAAAACTGCTCATCAAAATCGGTAGTGTTATACGGCAAAAAAAAAACTTCATGCTTTCCGTAATATTTTGTAGGAACTTGATACTTTTGTGATGCGTGATGCTGATGAATTTCCGAATTTATTGAGTATTATTAATCAGCATTGCATTTGAAAGTTCATTTAACGAAAAATTAATCAGCATTGCCATATAATTATAATAATATCTGTAATATAATCATAGAGTTTCAATTTAGTTCAACTACATCCAAATGTATTTAATAAAAAAACATTCAAAAATTCGACAGCCAGATAACTACTACTATACTAATTTTCCTAAATCATTAATTTTTTTTAATTACTTTTAAAAATTCGCTTGTTAATACACTTTATTTTATTTCACTTTATCCTTAAAAAAAAAAAAATTGGTATGCTTAATACTGCTATATATACATTTGTCATAATATCTGTATACATATACCTATTAAACATATTCATAATATATATATACTTACGTATCTATAAAACGCTAATTATTTTCATATTAAATATTAGTGCTTCAATAAATTTAAGTTATTATCCTTTAATATAAATATTTTATATATATCCAATTGAATTAAAAGGTGTCCCCCCCGCGTGAATTTTATATATCCGAACGAAACCTTTAATATATTTGTACATATACAAATTACTAATTAAAATTGTATATGAACATAATATAATATGTATTATATTATTGTATGTACATATATACTTCTTACACATTGTTTTGTATTGATTATGTAGTATCTGGTAGTATATTTTTTAAATCATTATAAATATTATCCTTTTATATACAATCTGTATATATATTGAATATTAAATTTTTATGTAGTTTAAATATTCTTTTTTTTTTTTTTATAATATATATTATGTAAATATTGTAACAAATTTTTAGCTGCTATAATTGATATCTCCTGATACTTTTTACATTAATTGCTTATATGACACGCTAAAAGTGTACCTAAATAATAAATAATATAAAGGTAAAAAAAAAAAAAAAAATTTATATCAGGTGAAATGCATCAACAAAATTTTTTAATAAGTCCATTTTATATGTATTTTTAATTAATAAAAATCTTGTATATAGAGCTTATATACCTACCCCTGGCACTATGTGCTGTTGCTGTTTCTGTAGAATTCTTTCAAAATTCTGTAAAAATTGTTTTTTGCATTACATGAAGAATGTTTTTAGAAAATCAAATTTTTTGTTAATTTAATTTATATTTAAAAAAAAAAAAAAAAAAAAAAAAAAAATTTTAAACAAAACAATAAACCTTTAATTGTTACAAAATATACACATATACAATTAAATATACAAATTAATAAATAAATAAATGGTTAAAATAAATATATATATATATTTTTTAGTAAATACAAAAATTAAATATTATTTAAATAAATATTTTAATTTATTATTTTGTTTTTTATATAAATTATATATTTTTTTTTTTTGTTTGTTTTTTGTTTTTTTTTTTTGTTTCATTATATATTAAAAAATTCAATAATTATTTATTAAAAAAAAAAAAAAAAAAAAAAGTATTTTGTGAATTATACATAAATATTTTTTTTTCACGTTTTAATCATTCATATCTTTTTTTTACAATTTAATTTGTCTTTTAAGTTTATCATTTTCTGTTTTTAAATTTCTTAAAATTATTACTAATTCATTCATATTTTTAAATAATTTTTCACATTTTTCTGCTTTAAATAGTAATTTCTTTTTCATTTGTTGAAATTCAAAAATTTTTTTATTCAAATTTAATTTACTGTCATGGTATTTTGTCTGTAAATAATTTTTACACAAGTTAATTATAGAAGTTTGAGAACGTTTTTTTTTTTTTTTATATGAAATGAAAAATTTTTTTATTTATTGTATAAAAAAAGGACGTAACATTATATGATAGAGTAGTAGTAATGAGTAGTAGATAATATGTATAACTTTCACTTTTTAATTAACATTTCCATATAAGTGTACATAATATGTGTGTATGTACGTATTTTTTTTTGAATTTTTGCCTAACTTTTTTTTTAGACGATCGCGTTCACAAATTAAATTTAAAATTGTATTGAAAAAAAATTTTTTGATATATTTTTGATAGTTTTTTTTATTTTTGTTTTTTTTTTTTTTTTTCAAATTTTTTTATAATACACTCTACATTAAAAATTTAATATGTACTTGCTAAAAATATGACATATTCAGACTTAGGTTTTTTTTTTTTTTTTTTAATTATTAGAACAAAATACTCGTTACATATTTAAAAATATTATACTAAATTTGACGAAATTTAGCTAAAATAATAAAAAATCAAAGCAACTTAATCCTTTTTTTTTTTTATTATTATTAATTCTCTACTTACAGATTGAAATTCGCTACATGGCAACTTGATTTCTTATATTATAATGTATTTCTTGTAATTCAAGAAATATAATATTATGTATTAAAGAGTTAAAGTGTGTATATGTATATATTACGAGTATTAGTTATTGTATAACTTTTATTTTATTTTTTTTTTCTTTTTTAGCAAAAACAAATTAAATATTTTTAATTTTGTAAAAAAACAAAGAACGCTTTCGTAAACGCGTTAAATTGATTTATAAAAATAAAAAGAATTTAGAAAAAATGAAAGTTACAAAAATGTATTTTATTTTTATTTGTCATGTAGCGAACTACACCAAAAAAGTGTCCCACAAAAAAGTCTGTTTACAATAGGACAGAAAATTGATTAAATTGATGTCGAAAAATACCGTTTGAATTATATATAATTTCCCTTAATTTTTTAAAATAAATTTTCGGTATATTTAGGACCCATTCACAATGAATATAAATATATTTATATATATACATCATATATATATATATATGTTTATGTATATTTTTATTCAAAATGAATGTTTCTATAATTTATTGAAAAAATTAAGTGAAATTGCATACATACATACATACATATGTACATAATACATATAATAATTATTCATATTGGTTCACGTAAATTTATTATATAGTGTTTTTATTCGATAAATGGTGGCGGCGGGCGAATTCAGATGAAATTTAAACAGATTTTTTATACCCAGCGGGGTAGTCCGCCGCACCTATATATTATTTTCTGTGCTATTGTATAATCTAGTTGTGGAACACCTTCCTACTAATATATGTAATATATCTATCATTTTTAATACAGATATATTTAATTTTTTGTTAATTATAATGCGTTATATATAGTTTTTTTTTTTTTATTATTATTATTAATATTAGTTTATATATTAATTATTTATTTTTTTTTTTTTTAAATATATTATTATTAATTTTTAAGAAAATATATTATAATTCCTTATAACAGAAAAAAAAAACAAAAATAAAAGTACATACATATTATTATTTTTTTTTTTTTTTTTTTTTTTTAAATATAGATTATATAATTAATTAACAATTAAAAGGAAAAAAAAAAAAAAAGAAAAAAAATTTATTGAATTCTTAATAAATTTCTTTGCAGAAAAAAATTTCTATAATTTTGAAAAAATATGCTAGTTGCTTTTAGTTGATAATTCTTAAAGGAAATTTTAAAATATTAAAATAATATTTTAATTAATATAAAAAGAAAATAATTAACTTAATATTTAAAAAAACAATTATTATTAATTTATATTGTAATTTTTAATTTTATTTTAAAAAAAAAAAATAATTTTTAATATTCATTTTACAGAATAATTAGTATGTAGTATTTTTAAAATAAAAAAATTGTACAAATTAATTTTAATTTAGTTTAAAAAAAAAAAAAAAAATTAAACATTTGAATTTTTTCAAAATAAAATTAAAATTTTATACATTATTATACAGTGTTTTTTTTTATGTCTATTTTTAATTTTATATATATATATATAGGTATATATTTTTTTTTTTTATTTTAAAAAAAGAGGAAATTTCTATTGTATTTTAATATTTTTACTTTAATAAATGATTTTTGGTTGTGATTTTATTATACATATGTATATATGTAAGTATATATTTTGAAAGAATTAATAAAAAAAAGTTTTATGTCATATTTATATATAATTTAATATTTTATATCTTAAGAAAAAACTTTAATCTTTGTATTCATTTTATTTTTTTTTTTCTGTTTGTTTTATCTTTTCCGCTTAACGTACACAACGAACGCTTACGATTTTATAAAGAAGAAAAAAGTATACCCTAAGACAATAAAATTTTTGTAATATAAAACAATGATTTGAAAAAAAAAAAAAAAAAAAATAAAATTGTTTTTTTTTTTTTAAATTTCATTGTTGTGAGTGATTATTTTTAGAAGATAAAGCAGATAAACCAACAAGAAATATTGTTATTATAATTACTTGTATTAATAATTTACCATAACTAGTAAAGTTTACCTTAAATTCAGAACTTATTTGTTTTCTTAAATATTCATCATCAAATATTTTTGGATAATCAATTTCATTTTCAATACCATTATTATTATTATTATTATTATTATTATTGTTATTATTAATCATTTGTAATTCATTATTATTATATGAATTTTTATTATATTTATATTTAGCTGTATTTAATAATGATGATGAACAACAAGAATTTTCAGAATTATTTATTTCAGTCATTCTTTTATCAAATTCTGTTTCATAACAAAATGAATAAAAATTTTTATCATAATAATATGAAAAATCTGTTATATTTGATTCACTTTTTGTTCCTCTAATTGTTGCATTTGATATATGTGCAGAAAATATTGATGGAATTCCTAAATTATATTTTGAATTATTTAATAATATTGTTGATGAATTTGTTAATTCATTTGGTATTATATTAAAATTTTTTTGATTTGATGCTGCTGCTGCTGTTGCTGCTGCTGCTATTGCTGCTGATTCATCATTATTAAAATCATCAATTGAAATACAATCTTTAAATCTATCATTTTTATTATATAATATTTTTAAATTATTTTCTTTAAAATTTAATTTTAATTTTTTTGATATATTTTTAATATTTTTATGTTTATTATTTATATCAGTATCTTTATTATATTTAATATTATTATTATTATTTATATTAATATTATTATAATTACTATTATTATTATTACTATTAATACAATTATTAATATTATTATTATTATTGTTATTATAATTATTAAAATAAACGCTGACTTTTTCTTTTAAACGATAATCTTCAAAATATTTTAATTTTTCTGTATTATTACTTGGTATATTAATATTAATATTACTACTGGATGCATTAAATAATGGATTCCAAAAATATGATCTATTATAATTTAATGTAGTTGTTGTTGTTGTTGTAGTTTGAGATTTTTTTGATAATTTATCAGATTTATTTTTAGTTGTTTTATTAAAATCAAATGATGATCTTTGTGATTCTTTAAAATTTTGCAATATTGTACGTAATTCATCAATTTCTTTTTCTAAATGTTTTTGATGTTTAATACAATCTTTATCTGAATTTTTTAATTTTTCTGATAAATGTAGAATCGTTTTTCTTTTACGTGCTAAAGATGACTGGAAATATTTTTTATTTTTTTTTTACATATTATTGTTATAAGGAATTATAATTTGATTTAATTAAAAAATAAAAAATAATAATAATAAAATTTGCTAATTTATTAGCACTGACCATCCCCATCCCCCTATAACCCCGGGGCACCCCCATCATGTGTAATAAGATGATATTTTTTTTTTTTTAATTAATATTAATTAAATTTTTCAATGAATTTGAAAGATATAATAACTAATAAAAATAATAAATTTATACATTATATATAACTTAAAAATGGTGTAGTAGTATTTACTTACTTTCATATCATTTAAAGCTACTTGCTGTTCTTTAATAGTTGCATGATTTTCTTCTGCAAGATTTTTTTGAGTTTCGAAATCATTCTTTAATTTTCGATTTTCATATTTTAACATTTCGACAAGTTCTTCTAAATTATTTACTTGTTTATCTTTTTTTTTTAATTCATTGAAATCATATTCAACTTTAATTAATTTTTTCTTAATGGAAAAGAAAGAATAAAACATTTATGGATGTTGTTTTTAATTGTTATTTTAAAATTATTTTTAAAAATTTTTGATTATTAATTGACTGTTGAATGAATATGTAAATTTAAAAAATTTATATATAAATAAATAAAAACAAAAATAATAACAACAATAACAAAAACTAAAGAAAATTATTATTTGCTTACTTCAGTTTCAATTAAAGTTTTTTCTTTTGTTTCTAATTGTTCATTTAATTCATTTTTTTCAAAATTACTTTCTTTTAAATTCTTATCATAATCATTTATTTTTTTTTCTTTTTTTAAAATAATTTCCTCTAAATTTTTTATATGATGATTTAAATTTATAATTTTTTCATCAGCTTCTTTAACATGTCCTTCCAATTCACGGATCTAAAATACAAAATCAAAATTAAATCTTTTTATATAATTTAAAAATATTTTTTTTATTTTTAATTAACCCTACTTTTTGCATCATATCTACTTTATTGTTATCTAGATTACTTCTACCAATTAATTCATTCATAATCATTTCATCATTTTTCGAACAATTCTCTAATGATTCATTTTCAAATTCTAAACATTGAATTTTTTGATTTAATTCTTCAATCATTTGTTTATATCGTGTTTCAGTATCCTTTTGTACATTTTCCATATGAGTTATTGCTTCGCCAGCTTCCTTTAAAAGTTGTTGTTTATCTTCAAGATCTTTTGATAAAATTTCAATTTCAACCTTAAAAAATATTATATATATTATTTTAAATATATAAATAAACAAAATATATAGTATATAAAATATAATAATTATTTTAAAAGGTATATAAATATATTTTTTTTGATCAGTATTCACTATTTTATTGTTAATGATGCAGTATTTTAATGACTGGTTGTTATATTAATTTGTATTTTATTAATATTTTGTTTTCCCTATTACTCCACTTGGGAGCATAAGGCTTCACAACTTGAAGTGTCCCTTCTCTATTATTTGCTAATACTTCTATTTCATCACGTTTATTAATATAAAAGAATTTTTTTTTACTGATAAAAACGTTGGTAATTTTTAATTTAATACTGATCAATAAAATTGGAAATATAATATCAGTTTAAAATTCAAAATATGCAGTTTGTTAATCCTTACCTTATAGATGGCAACAGTATTTTATGTACTAAATATTATACAAATTTTTAAAACTACTAACACACACAAAGATAAATATAGAAAATTAAACAAAAGTTTATTGTTTAGGTTTAGTTTATCGTTTTATCGTAAGGTTTTAACAATTTAAAGAAGTTGTATAACATTAAATTTAAATCAAGATATTAATATCGTTATTAGTGAAAACTGAAATTACCTGATTATTAATATTGTTTTTAATTAATAATTTTTTTGACTATCTCTTAAGGGATATACTCTAGAAAATTTCCTTATAAAATCATAGACTAAATTTTTTCCAAAGTTCGAAAAAAAAAACTAGGCAGAAAATTTGTAGAAGTCCTTTTTTTTTTGAGTTGTTAATATATATAAACAGGGTTTATGTTTCGTTTTTTTTTTTCATCACGTTTTTATAAAATTTTCGTTTTACAAAAAATTATTTTTTACGCGAGCTCAAAAAGAAAGGTCTTGTTTGAAATCTCCTTTACTAACGTTATAATGAAAATAAAAATCGTTGGTCAATATAATTATTAAAAATCAAAATTTTATTTTAAAAAACTCGCAAAAAGTTTTTTAGTGCATTCTTTAGAGTAAATAAGTTTAACTTTTCACTCGTAGAAAGCTTTTCTATGAGCCTTTTGGCACTTATAAATCATGTTTTCAATACAACACTTTCTAATATCCTTTTTGTACAATATGCGACTATTTTCTGTCACAATTGACGTACATTAAAAATTAAACCTTTATAATATTTTTTTTATATACGCTCTAGAAAAAGTGAAAAACTAAAAATTTGCATTAAGCACTTTACAAATCTCTATATAGTTCTATATAGTGTTATACTCGTATTAAAAAAGTAATAATTGTTACTTAAATGATTTTATGCTCAGAAATTTTCTTGTTCTAGAGTTTACAAGTTTCTATGAAAAATGATACAAGTACAAGTCCCTATGAGAAATGATTGGTATTTACGAAATTCATTTTAAAAAGTTATTACAATCAATATACATACATACATACATAATAAAAATTAATATTTTTAAACTACGTGTACTTTTGTACTAACCCACGTTGAAATATTTTTGAGAATTAAGTTTTACTAAGGATATTTATCTCTATTTCGTTTCGGAAAAACTGCCACTTTACTTAAGTCGAAGGAATAGTGAAGAAATAGTGAATGTGAAGGAATAGTGAATGTCCAATCGCTAAATAAGACTATTATTATCTGATAATTTACAGTGTCATCCCTTTACACATGATTTCAAAGAAATGGATTTTATTTAAAAAATAAAAGTTTTACAACAAAAATTTAATAGAAAACGAAAATATGTTTAAATCATTTTATTTTTGTTGAAATTAAAGTTGCTTATATTATTTATATCATTCAGTAGATAAATACTATACATAGTTCTAAAATATTATTATTATTATTATTATTATGTATTTTGTTTTGTCTAAAATAAAATTTCAAGTCTACATTTCGAACTTATGCAAAAATTTCGAAGATTTATTACGCAAGAATTTAATCATATCATTAATTTTGGTGTAGTATCATTATTTATTTTGAATAAGTTCGGGGTTCGAGTTAGAAAGATCCATTAAAATACAGTGGATTGGATTTAAACTCCTCTTATACTATTTTATTCTTAAACAATTTATGCATTTTTAAAATAATTTATGTATGTATTATAAAATTTTATCAACTAACCTTATTGTCTACAAATTTTTTCATTAAAGATTCTTGTCCTTCTGGTGAACTCATACGATATAATTCTGGCATTTTTTCTTCAAGAAAATATATTCTTAATTTTAAATTGAAATTTTCTTTACGTAATGTTGTCATTTGTTCTTCAATTTCACGTACGGAACGATTTTGACTTGGAGAACCAACACCATTATTATTTAAAAAATAAGCTGTTGGTGATCTATAACCACTTAAATCTGTGTTTTTTATTGTAAAAATGTAGCAAAAAAATAAAAAAAAAAAAAAACCAAATTTTATTAAATTAAATATGAATAGATAAAAGGTATAATTTATAATAATAATAATTAAGATTTTAAAACTTACCACCACCAAAAGAATCTGAAAAATTTGTTGAGAATCTTTCATTTATTTGCTCCATTAATGGTTTACCAAATTCCATTATCTTAAAATGTTTTTAATTCTCTTTGTGTTGTATTTTTTTTTTTTTTTTTTTTTTTACAATTTTAATGAAGAATATCTTTCGAATTGGTTCGTCATATATATTTGTAAGGTTTAGTTAAAAGTAGATTTTTTGTTGTTGTTTTTTTTTTTTTAAATTCTGATGAAATTTCAAAATTATTTTATTGTTTTATTGTGCGTATATATAATATAATATGTAAGTATGTATATTATATAATATGGTGGTATGGTTGGTGGAAATTATAATGAATTCAAAACTTTTTTTTCCCTTTTTGTTAATTGTAGCTATTTTATTTAATTGATTTAAATTTTTTGATTTTTTTTGTTTTTGTTGTTTTATTTTTTTTTGATACGAAGCTTTAAATATATATTCAAAAACCAAGTTTGTACTTTTTTTTTTCACAAAATTTTTGAATTCCTTCCTACAGGAAGGGAATTATTAATAATTCAAAATTAAAAAGAATCAAACCGAAAAGTATCTACAAATACAGAAAAAAAAAATTAAATATTAAAATAAAAATAAAAAAAAATTTTAATTAAAATATTTATATTATTGATTTGAAATTCATAATTTACTTTGTTTTTTTTTTTTTTTTTTTTTTTTTGTACCTTTAGATATTTTATAGTAGTTATTATTAATAGGTACTTTTTTTTTTTTTGCTTAAAAGTTATTTTATTTAAATAAAATTTTCGCGTGATTAAAATACTAAAAGATTAGATTAAATCGGAATATATGTAGATTCTATTTATTACTAAAAGAAAAAAAAAAAAAAATTGTGCTAAAAACTTTAATTAAACCAAACTTATAGATTCGAGATTTAAAACGTAAATAATATAGCATCATTTACAATATTCAAGTCAAATAATTTTTTTTTATTTTTATTTTTAATTTTAGAAATTAAAGTTGAAATTACTATTTTTGGGTGTAATATGAATGTAATTGTGGATGCATATTATTGTTGCTTTTTGTTTTGTTTTTTTTTTTTTTTTTACACAAATAGTCAGTCATGAATGCATTACATTTTTGCAAATAGAATGAATATTTTTTTTTTTTTGCGTTGTTTTTTTTTTAATTAATACAAATTCAATTGTTTGCATTTTTTTTTTTTATTTTTCAGTCGCAATGTTATTAATACATTATAAATATATTATAGGTATATGGATGTTATATAAAATATGTATGTATATATGTACTTACATATGTATATATAAAATGTATATTCAATTATTCATAGTTTTAAGATTATTTTAAAGGTTATTCACAGTCCGGCAAAGCTTTTTTAATTAAAAAATTGTTTAAAGCATTCAATCAGATGTGAAATGAATTAGAATCAATATATATGTATATATGTATATATAATATTATACAAAGATTCTAAAGAACATTTTCACATAAATAAATATATATTCATTGTGTTACTTTAAAAAATTTAAAATAGCATATATAATATATGTACATACATACATATATACAATAAATAGTATATAATATTATGATTTATTATACTCTACAGTCTACAGTCTACACTACAGTGCACAGTCAACTGTAAAATTTATGAACCATAATAATATATTAAATTATTTTATTTTCTTTATAAAATAATATTAGTTAAAATTTCTTCTCTAATTTAAATTAAAATGAAACTCAATTACTTACATTACATACCCTTGATCGATCGTCGATCTAAACCAAAACAGTTTAATCATTTTATTTTAAACTTTTAATAAATTTTTAATATATTTAATTAACCCCATAAATTTGTTCCACAATATTTAATTAACTAATTAACCCAATAATTTAAAGTTTTGTAATTAATAGCCATCAGTCACCACATAATAAGTTCTCAAACTCGTATAATTTGCATAAATGCTAAGGTAAGGAGTTAACTTACGGATGAATTCCCATTTAATATTACCTTCTCTAAAGCAGTATATATTAGCTCATAAATAGGATAAGAAAAGGAAACTTTTCTTATTTACAAGCTATTATCTATTTACTGCTTTGCAATAACGGTGCTTATCATTTGATTCTTAATTGGCTAGGGATGAGATGATTTATTTTATGGGTAAAAATCTCGCAAATTACTTGAGCTTAATTTTTTTTTTTGTATTTTTTGAAGATTTACACCTCCCGTTTAGAAAAAAAAACAAATATTTATAGATATATACATATGTATATGAGTAGTGATATTTCTTTCTTATTTTAATATACATATAAAGGACATTCTAAAGTAAAAGCTTACATCAATTTAAATCGATTCATCAAACAGTTTTTACCTTCTTGGTTTTTTATCAACTATCAATCTCTCATTCGTTCGTAATTATAATTGACTTAATAAATTCATCTTAAATATAATTCTTTTCTTTACTTTTCTTTTATCTAATCTCAATTAATTTAGGAATATGCAATAATATAATATTATTTCTTTTCAGAATTAACCACATATAATCATATAGATTATATGATTATAACTATTAAATAAATATTAAAAGAACAAAGTTCACCTTATTACGTACTCTATATATTATAACGAAATAGAAACCATAATAAGTCAAAGATATTCAATTTGAATTATTTGAAATATGTATTTTAAAATTTGAAATTACAAATATATATATATATACATCATATATCTAATTATTGAAACTTAATATTATGTACGTTATGTAATATTATATTTATTAGAAAAACTTAAACCGTCTTAATAACAAATTTAATTTAGAATAACTTTTATTTTTTATAACATATAAAAAAATTATCTTATCATCCAGGGGCGGATTAATCATTTGTGGGGCCTAAAAGCTAAGTATTTTTGTGGGCGCCAAAATTAATCAAACCAAAGTACAAGTAAAATGTAAAGTAAAAGTAAAAATATATAAATTCATTTTAATTCGCATTTTATGTGACCAAATAAAAAAAAACAATGTAGTACAAACAAAATATAATAAAACATTGTAAAATTTAATTAAATTTTTTGTTTCCGGCATTTATTATTGTCAAATTCTCTTATTGCCTTATTAAAAGACACTGATTTGATTATCTCATTTTCAATTAACAAAAGGCATTGTAGTTCGATATTTCTTCTTAATAAGTATCAATTTTGAAAAGGGTCGTTCGGTCTCACAGCCTATTACTGGTAGAGTTAGAAATATCTTTGATATCGTATATAGGATTTGGAAAAAAAATCTATAAAATTTCTCTCGTATATTAATTTCCGCTAGTGGAACATTTTGTTCGATCTTATTTTTCATTTATAATTTTATGATATTGGGTCGAATGCATAAAACTGAGTTTGAACTCAAATCTGACTTTTTCATACAAAAATTAACCTTGAAGTTGTTTTTGTTTGGAAAAGTGAAGTTTGAACTCAAGCTCAGTTTTATGCATATGACCAATTATCTAAATTGTGTGCATTCATTAATTATTCCTGTATCTATGTTTTATTATTATGGTAAAAAGTAAGAACGAATTTAATGCTTTCCATGTCCATTTCGGAATTACCATTTTTTCGATAATTCGTCAGTTAACTATCGAATTATATATTGAATACTTACTTCTACCCGAAATTTGTCTTTGCCATAAGTAAGTCAGTAAAAAAAATCAGTATTCCTTTCACGATTCGAAAATTTTTTTGTTCTTACCAGTTTGTTTACATCATTATAATTTTCCATAATTACTTGACTCAAATTTTTAGTTTTTACTTCGTATTCAATTATTTTTTGTTCTGAATTTTCCAGAAGTTCTTTTACAAATAATTCTAATTATGAATTGAATAGTTCTATTTACAATTGAAATTAGATAATTGAAATTTTTCGGGCCCCTTTTTATATTGGGATCTTTATTAGCGTATAGGTAGATCCGCACCTGCGCTATCTTTTCAAATAGAATTACATTATTATTAAAATAAAAATCTCATTACTGCTTGAGAACGTTTTTATCATTAATTTTTAATCTTATTTTTTTCTGATTAAAATTTCCATCTTTTTAAATTTAAAGGCCCTAATTTTTAAGCATTTTATTTTTTGTATTTAATTAAAAAATTGTTAACAACCAACTTGTTATTCTGTCTGAACAAATTTCCAAACTCGGATAAGTATATTAATTTTTATTAAAATTCTTTTTCTCTTTTATTTAGTGCTTTTCAGTGAGATCAAGCAAATTAGCGACAATTGAATGAACTTAATTTATTATTGTTCAGTTTAATTTTGTAATTTGATATGTATGTAACAATATTTATGCACTTAAAACACCCAGTTACGATAACTTTTAAAATTATTTTGTCTAATGAAAAGTTATCTAATAAAACTTTAAATAAATTATTTTCGATTTTTATATAATTATATATATTTTACTTACAATTTTTTTTTTTTGTTTAATCCCGTTTTTAGTAATTACAAGTATTTTTTTTAAAATTTGATCTGTTAATATTTTTAAAATAAATCAAAATAATATTATTAGATATATTTTGTTTTAAAAGAAAACAGAAAACTACTTTTTTCTTGTTTTACACGCTCTAGTGTTGATTTAAACAAACTGAACTTATTAAGGAAGAGCTTTAAAATTTCAAGAATAAATGAAATTATTTTTAATATGTACATAGTACATACATACATACCTATATGTATAATAATTTGTCCATAAATTATTTATTAAAAAAGTTTAACCTCTAGGAATATTTAAAAAGTTTAGACTAAAAAAGTTTTAATTGAATATTTGAGAAATTTTTGGCGGAATTTAAATGTTTATTAATTAATTTTTGAATTGTATGCAAAACTATATAATGTATATATGTCCGTCTTACTAAATGAATTTATTGGTTGGCATAAATTGGAAAAACTTGTCACGGAATAGTTATCTATGTACCGTATTTTTATATATGCAAAGAGATGCCCAGTGTATCAGAATTTGCAATTTTGTTTTTTACAATATAATTAAAATTAATTTTTTTAAGTTGTTTCCTATTTGGAGTATCAGTAGGTTATCATACTTTAGTGATCTTAGGTGGTTCATTTTACACTTATAAATTGAAGAAAAAAGTTCAATAAAATAATTAATATTGCTGAAAATGATAGAATTCTTAGTAAAAATAACTTTTTTTTTTTAATTTTAAAGTAAATTTTCAGATATGAGAATATTCCATGTGTTTGTTAATAATTGATGATATGACAATTAAATGGTTATTTAGCAAGTGATAAGAATTTTGTACTTTCGTCTTAAAATTTAAGTAATGTTTTTTTTTTTTTATATTAATATATTAAGTGAAATTCAACTCACTTAACTCATAGATAGTTTAAATATTAAATCATCACAATTGTTATTATGAACTGCTAATATACACTGGAAATTTTTAATTAAAAATTTGTTTATTTGATTGGAGTACGTAGTACTAGTAGATATAGTAACTATGTGTGAAAGAAGCTAACAAGTTTTTAATTATTATTTGCTGTATAATATGAAAGAGACTTAAAAAAGTTTTTCAAAGGATGGAAAATGATATTGCTATAAGCAAATTCATATCTCCATTTGGTTTTTTAAATAAACGTTTTACTTATTAAAAAAGTTTTTATGTAATTTGCTTGTGTACAAATATGCGTAAACTCTTTCAGAACTCATCTAAATAATAACATTTTAAGAAAAACGTGTTTTTTATTGACATGAATGATGTATTTGAGAAGGAATAATCTGTTAGAAAGTTCAAGTTTTTAGTTTTTTGTACAAAATATGTACAATGTTTCTATTTTTTATACACCTTAACTAAATTCATTACGTTCTTATTTCTTGAAATTAAAGTAAGTGATTTTATAATTTTAAAAATAAAAAAAATTGATTAACTTTTATATTTTTTATTTATTATTAAAAAAAAAATTTTTTGACAATTTCAAAAAATAAAATATTTCAGTTTACATTCACCATAAGTTTAAAGTTTTTATTTTGTTTCATTTAACACACAAAATAAAATACTTTTTAAATTTCCATTAAAAATAAAATATTAAATCACAAACAAATAAAAATTATAACATGCTTACATTAAATATTATTTTTTTCTACAAAAATTAAGTACAAAAATGGTTAATCTAAAAATAATATTATGTTAAAAATCAAAAAGTAGTAAAAGTAGTTATTTCCTTTAAATTCCTGTTAAGTATATAAAAAAAAAACGAAAAATCTAAAGGCAATAAATACATTTTCTTTTCCAATTTAACAAGTTTTTGGTTGTTGTTAAATTTTATTAATAATTATTCTAAAACGCTTTCTTAATTCATATGGACGTTTTTCAATGTTAATTTATTATAATTATTTTTTTTTTGAACATTTATTTTTTAATAATTTTGGCTGCAGGTTTTAATACTTTTAGTTTTTATTATCACTGAATTTAATATTGTTGGAGATGTTATTGCGAGCGTATTCCAAAACTTCATTTGTTTTCTTAATTTGAGCTATTACATTTTTTTCAAATTGTTCCATATTTTCGTTGGTTTGTTTTATCACTTTTAAAAGTTCTTTGTACATACGTGTAAGCCGTTTATATTTAGAACGTAATTTAAGATTTTCTTTATTTATTTCTTCACACTTATGTTCAGTTGAAAGATTATCTGGTTTAGGATTCTCTGTTTTAGTAGTAGAAATATTTCGGTGGTCAAATAATTTTTCTAAAAAAATATTTTGAATTATTTGATAAAACAATATTATGATTTTATACAACATACCTTCAGGTTTTTCATTTTTTATTTCAGATTTCCTATTTTTTTTTACATCTTCATTAGTTGTACGTCCTGTATCACTTTCTATTCCTAAATCAGGCGAAGTAAGTTGTAATCTTTGATTCTCATCACATGTTTCAGCAATATTTTCTTCAGATTTATGACAATCATTTTGTTTATCCATAAGTATATTTAATTGGTCAATTAAAAGATTATTTTCATTTCTTAATGACTCAGAGTTTTGTAATAGTTCTTGAACATATTTTTCTAAATTTAATTTTTCATTCAAAATTTTTGTTCTTTCGAGTGTTGTTTTTGACGTTAAAAGTAAATTTTCATCAAGATTCTTTTGTAATATATGAATTGTTTTTTGATTGTTATTTAATTGTTCTTTTAAATTTTTTTCTGATTCTTTTAAATTTTCTAATTCAAATTTGAGATCTTCTAGTTCTGAAGTTAAAACTTTAGTTTGTTTAAAAATTTGTTCGTGCTTAGCCTTTTCAACCCAATTTTTGTTTAATGATTCTTGATGTTTTAATTCTAAATCTTTAATATTTTCATTAAGTTTATTTTTGAATTCTTGATTTACTTGTTCAAGTTTAATATATTCATTTTCTTTTATATTTTCAATATCTTTTTCATATTTTTCTGTTAATTCTTCAATCTGAATTTTTAAATTTTTAACCAGCAATTCAGATTTTTCAATTTTGGCTAATAATTGTTCTTTTTCTTCATGTAATTTATTCAGTTCATCATTTTTAATATTCAATTCTTCTTTTAGCTTTTCATCATTTGCTTTCAATTCATTAAAATTTCCCAACTGACTTTTAAATGAATCAAGTTTGAATTCTAGTCTTTTAATTTTGTCAGCGTTATCTTCCAATTCATGAGTTGTTTCCAACAACTTTATATTTCGACTTTTTAAACGATTATCAGTTTCAACTAATTGACATTGAATTTCAAGAATTTTATTATCTTTCTCCGATACTATTTTTTCATATTGAGCAATTTTATCATGAAGTTTGATTCTAGATTTATTTCTTTCGTCATTGTATTCTAAACTATCATTAGTTATTGAATTTGTATCTGTTTCTTTCTTTTGATTACTAGATAAATTTTTGATGTTCACCGATAATTTAGATTTGTTTAAACCAATTCTCGCAAATGAAACATTTCGATCTGGTTCTGACCATACTTCAAATTCTGATTGATCTGGAGGTACTAAAGGTAAACTAGTACTGCATTTTGGTTTAGTTCCTTTTTTATATTCAATTTTGGTTAAACATGTTTCGGTACGTTTTTCTCTAAATGATTCTAATTTATATTTTAGATCATGTATAATTTTATCTTTTGAATTATTTGATTTAATTTCGGATTTTGAATCAAAGAATTTACTTATATGAGTATTATCAAGAATTCCAGTAATATTACTTAATTGTGCCAAATTACTTTCATTAAATGATATATTAGTAATAGATAAGGATTCAGCTGTAAAACTACGTGATAAATCTAAAGACTTATTTATTGCATTTTGAATTTCTCTTTTTATATCTGGAGCTATTAAATTAAGAACATCTTTGTGTTTAAGAAGTGAATCTAAAAATGTTGCCAACTCTTCTAATCTAACAGTTAAAACGTTGCATAGATCCGTACATTCTTTACCCCATTTTTGAGCTCTTTCTGTTTCACTTCGTACTTCATGCAATTCTGTTTTAAGTCTTTCTATTAAAGTTGTTTTATTCTGTACATCTGTGGTTGCAGCTGCCAATTGACTAGAAATAACTTCAACTTTACTTTGCAATTTTTTATAATTTGCTACTGAAACTAAAGATTCATTTGTGTTATTGTGTTCGTTTTCTTTATCATTGTCCTAAGTAAAAATTAAATCAATTATTTTGTAATTTGTCACATATTATTATATTTACCTTTCTTATTTGATCAATTTCATTTTGCATTACATTTGTTACTTTAATTAATTTTTCAATATATTTTACAGCTTTTTCATAATCTTCATTTTGTTTGGAATACTTTTCTTGAACCTCATCTAATTCACATATCTTATTGGCCAATTCTGATCTACATTTATCTAAATCATTTTGAAGTTTTTTGATCTAAAAT
Organism: Poecilobothrus nobilitatus; assembly: GCA_947095535.1. Lineage (NCBI taxonomy): Eukaryota > Metazoa > Arthropoda > Insecta > Diptera > Dolichopodidae > Poecilobothrus > Poecilobothrus nobilitatus. The sequence goes on along the minus strand of OX352773.1, from coordinate 12,991,521 downwards.
TAATATTAATTAATAATTAATAATAATTTTTTTTCAATCTTTATTAACATTTTAACTTACATCAGTAGTTTTTAGAGTTTTATCTTTTATTTTTACAAGATCTTTTAGACCAGAATTTTCAAATTTTAAATCTTCAATGCAAAGATTTAACTCATCTATAGTTTTATTTTTTTTTATGATTATTTCTTCTAATTTTTTATATTTCATTAAAAGTTCTTTGATTTTAACTTCTGAATCTTTTGCAGAAGTTTCTAGTTCTTGAAGCTGTACCTGTGTACAAATTAAATTTAAATTAAATTAAATTTTAAATAAAATTCACCAAATTTTTAATCATTACCCTAATAGCACTTTCAGTTATTTTTGATTCATCAGCCAATATGTTGCAACTACTTTTATGACTTTTTTCTAATTGTTTATTTTCATGTTCTAAATATTGAATTTTATGTTTAAGTTCATCAATAATATGATGATTTCTTTCATCTGATTCCTTTTGAATATTTTCAAGATGATCTATTGCTTCAGCTGCTTCTCTCAGCAATTGTTTCTTTTCTTCTAAATCATTTTTTAAAACTTCTGTATCGACCTATATAAAAAAAAATTTCATAAAAGTTAGAATATAGTTTTTATTTTATAATTGACTGTATATTCACTTTTGTGTCAATATACTGTTTCATTAATGATTCTTGTCCTTCAGTTGTAGCCATTTGACCAAGTCCTGGTAATTTTTCTTCTAAAACATAAATTCTAAGCTTTAAATTAAAATTTTCCTTTCGTAAGGTTGACATTTGTTCTTCATATTCTCGTACAGATCGTCCTTGACTTGGTGAACGTCCACCAAAACAAGGTGAACGATATCCAATGCCATCTAAAATAAATAAAATTATTATATTACATAAACAATATAATTTATCTTATGTTATTTTTTATGATAAATATTACTTACATGAACCTTCCATTGTTATGTCTTGTGAAACGTTTGCATTAATACTAAAATAAAATAAAAATATGATGCTATTATCTTTAAGTATGGATATTAATAACAGGCACAAAAATATTTTATAAAAATGTTTGGTAAACAAATATCAACAGGTAGGAGAGCAAAAATGATAATGTTTATATTAAATTTTTATAACTTCTCATAAAATTTTTTTTTAACATTATAATAATATATATGTAATTAGATATAACATTGTATACCTAAATATTTGTATTTAATATTAGTTTACTTTTAGAAAAATTCTTCGAATAATAATATTTACTCATAGATTTTGGTGAGTTTATTCAAAAAATAATAACTATGTAATTCCTTTCATTAAAATTTTAATTTTTTTAAACCTTTATATAAATTTACATTATGTCATTAAATGCCATTAAGTAAGGGCTAACTGCAAATAGTCTGTAATGTTAACAATCCAAAATCGAATAAAATTTAAATTTATTAGAAACCGGTATATGAATTTAAGATTTAAAATAAGAAAATAATAAATAATTTCATATGTAGATATTATTTTAAATTGGTACATATATTTTTTTAAATAACTTTTAACCAGATAGGTTTTCTATAGATCAGGAAAACCAAATTAGCTCTAAAGTTATATTAATGAAATTTTAAATTGTCCAAACTACATAAAATGATATGAATATAAATATGTACATAATAACTACAATACAAGGATTCGTTTTGCCTATAGCATCCATGGTAACCTTCTTCAATTTCTTTACTTTGATTTTTTTTTTCAAAACAAAACCAACCAAACTTTACATTTGTATGTAAACAAACAGTAAATACCATTAATGTAAACTTGATAGTTTAAAATGCCATTAATGGTGATCTTTGTTTAGTATTTTTGTTGTTGGCAATGTTGGTGTTCTATTAAAAGCGGCAAAAATTTATTCTTTTGCAAATCGGACATGTTTAAATATGTATAATCTACATGTACATATGAAATTATTAGTTTTATACCTTTTTTTCTTTAAATAATTCGAGGTATATACAACAAATCCTTTATTTTTTATTTATCTTTAATTATTTTCTAAATTTTTGTCGTTTAAAAAAATAAAATGAGTGAAAGTAAAGTAGATAATCAAACATAATTTTTAGTTATTATTTAAGATACTTACATATTATATAAAAGCAATTATTGTATTTAACATTTTATAAAAAAAAAAATTGTTTAGGGTTGATTTATTTTATAATTTAACATACTTTTGAATACTTAGTTTCTCAAGTTCATTTGGTTGCTCATTTTCCGACATATTAGTTTTATCCATTATCTTGTCGTTTTTTTAATTTCACACAAAACTTTTAAAAATTAATTTACACAATACAATATGAAACTGTTTTATTTTTAAAAATTTTCTGAAATTAAATTTAATTTTTGTTATAAAACTTATTTTAATTTTTAAAAATTTTACTTTGACTTTTCTTCTTCAACGATTGCTTGCTTTGTTTTAAATTTTTAATTTTAAACGAGTATTCAGTATTTTTATATACATTTTCATACATCTGTTTTAATTCTTTTCGAGACTCGATTTATTTCAAGGGATGTGTTATAATAACTTATAATTATTATTTGCGTAATTCAAAGACACGAATCATAAATCTGATATAAAACGCAACTGACAAGTGACAATATTTTATTATAGAAAAAATACTGTCAGCTGTGAATTATGTTGATTGTGTGATATAAATTAAATGAATGCTGTATATTTTAATAAATAAATATAAATAATGATAAAAAGTCTGAAGCCAGTAAGTTCTGTACAGTACAGTGTACAAAATTGCAGAAAGTCTGTAAGATGATTAAAGAAGTTAATTTGTTTTATTAAGAAAAATAAACAAAATAAAAATATACAAAATGTCATTTAATTTTGCTTCAAATCGTTCAGTACAAACATGCAGCAGTAAATGTTGCACCGCTGCAATTCAATATAGCGGTAGATTCTCCTGAACGCGACCATTGGTTAATGTTTTTTTATAAGCCTTTTCAAAAATGTGTTATACCGTATACGTTACGTTACGTATGCGTACACACTACACAGCAATTGAAATTTATGCTGTCAACTGTACGGTCATGTCTGATGTCAGTTAATTACCGAATATTTACCGATTCGATTTGATTTTTTACTCTATTTCCGTATATTTTTGCAATGGCAGAATTTTTACTTGTCTTGTTACGTATATTTTGGGGTTTAAGTCAAATATTCTATATTAAAAAGGTGTGAAAATGTTGTTATAACAAATTAAAATTATTAGTTTCGGACTTCGGTTTTAGATTTTTATCGATATTTGTATTAGCGGATATGATATTTTAGCTATAAAATAACCAGTTTATGAACTAGCGATTAGCAAAATTTTTGATGCGTTGTGGTATCGCATATAACTGAATTAGAAATGAAGTCTAAGATTTCTTTTGTTATGAAGTACAATGTATGTTTTCTATGGTTTTTTATAAAATAAGAAATTTTACCTTTCGAAAAGCTTTAAAATTTTGTATTAAATTTTAAATTTTTGTAAACTTAAATTTTATATTACATATTAAAGCTTTTTTTTATTTAAGAAATAAAATTAAATACATACTTACTAAACATGTTCAAAATTGAAATAAATCCATTTTCTTTGATTAAACTCCAAAAAATTATGTTTTGCAATTTGCTTACTAAAAACGTTTTCTCACTCAACTTTAGTATTTTCAAAAAGTAACGAAACAAAAGTATCTGGGTATTTGATAACAGGTTTGTAACTTGTAAATCAAGCTACCAAGTGCCATTGCTGCCTGCATCCTAAATGTTCATTCATGTTAGCTAACTGTATCTGTTACAAATATTTATATGGAAATAAAATTTTAACTTTTTTAAATAATCAAAAAACAAAACGTTTTTTTTTTTTTAAATTATTTTATTATTTTTTTTCATTTAAATTTGTTTTTTTTTTCTTTTATATTTTTTTTCTGTAAAACATCTGATTTGAGTTTTTTTTGTATATTTTCTGGTTTCTTTTTTGTTTTTATTTATTTTTAGCTTTTTTAATTTCTACAATTACTAGCTTTTTATATAATGAATTATATACACATATATGTATATATATATATATATATATATATATTTATATTTTTTTAATATATTGTTATTTGTAACTTATTCTACAAGATTTCAGTTTTTTTTTTTTTTTTTTTTAATTTTTTGTTTTTTAATATCTAAAAAAAAATTTTTAATTGTTTTTTAGTTTTTTTTTTTTTAATTTTTTTATATTTTTTCAAATTGCAATACCATAAAACAAAGAAGTTATTATTTTTTATTTTTAATTATATTTCTTAAAAATCTAAAAATTATTTTCAGTGTATAATATATTATGTATTTATGGATTTTTTTTTTTTGTTTTTGTGTATATATATATGTACATATATATATATATATGATTTTTTTTATAATCTATATTTTAAGCCTTAAAAACTAAATTTTTCCCTTATACATACTTTTATTTATATTTTAATATAATTTGTTATAATAATAAAAACTATTTTTAATATTTTTTTCTTTTATTTCTTTAATTTTAATTGTTTTTACTTTTACATTATTTAATTAAATATTAACTATATTACATTATTATATTTTTATAAAAAAAAAAGAAAAAAAAAAAAATTAAATTCAAAATTAATTTAAAAATTAAAAACATGTCATCAGTTTAATATTTATATTTAAAAAATATAGTAATTTTAATTAAAAAATAACTTTTTTGTGGCTAAATATATTATGTGTATATACTATAATATTTAGATTTTTTTTTATATACCTTTCAAAGATAATTAATTACATATAAATTATTTGTTGCTTTTCAATTATTCACAACTTTTTTTTTTTTTAATTTTAAAGAGGTTTTTTTAATTAATTAATTTTTGCAAATTTAATTTTTAATAATTTTTTTTTTTTTAAATACAAATTTATTTTTAAAATGTTTAATCTATCATAAAATTTTTAATTTTTTTTTTAATATTTTGTTTTCTAAAATCACATGACAGATAGGTTTTATTTTTTTAATGCCTTTTTTGTTTTTTAACAATTATTAATTAATATACGATAATCCTACCATTTACACGAATTTTCTGGTCAAAACTCAACCTGTAGTTTGTACAACTTGTGGTTTATTAGAACTTAACTTTTAGTTAAATCAAAAAAAAAAATATTTAAATTTCAATAATCAAACAATTTTTTTAAACCCATTAAAGTAATTTGCATACATTTAATGTATAGGTAGGTACTAATTGCACAAGTTCGAAACTTTTCCTCAATGCATTTGCAATTTATAGTATTTCCTTTTAAAATGGATATTGAAAAAAATGGGAGTTTTAATTATCTTGTCCAACTTAAGTAAAAATATAGAATTTGTTAAATTTTTTTTTTATCAAAAACCAATAATTCGCATAAATTTAAGGACTAAGATCATTTTCAAATTTTAATTTTATTTAAAATTCCATATTTGTTTTTGTTTTTTAATTTTATTATATTCGTTTTTAATAAAAATTTTCTTTCATTTTCTTAAGAATTACAGCCTACCTATTTGTTTACAGTTCAGCAATTTAATTTTATAAATTTTTGTCAAATTTAACTTTTTATCTTAGGACCAACAATCTTGAATAATTACATTTGAAAAATGTTTTAAATACTAAAAATGTTTTTTTTTCACATTATATATTTATATGAGTAGATTAGAAATAGTCAATTTTGACGGTCATTAATAACTCACATAATAAAAATTCTTAACTGACATGAAAATTAATTTTCGTTTTGTTGAGCTGTAAACATTGTTTTTGTTTTAATAACTTATCTATTAGCTAATATTAAAGAAACAAATTGTTAAAATGATTAAAAATAAAAAAAAATTTAATAATAGTGAAATCAGTTTAATCTTACGACACATTTGCTTTTGTAGTTACTATTTTTATTGTAATTGCAAATTGAATTTATATATGTTTTACATTTTGTATTATAGTTTTTGTTTATGTAATATTTATATAGATATATAAAAAAATTGTTTTTATTACTATCAATTTTATTTTAATTTAATATAATTCTTCTTTTATTGTGATTTATATTTAAATATTATACCTGACTATCAATTAATAATAAAAAAAAAAAAATACACAGTTGAAATTATTTCTGTTTTGGAATAAATTACAACTTATATATTAATAAATAAAACCACAACTTGAAATTAAGCCACTAGAAAAAAAAAAATTAAATTATAAATTGTTTTAATTGCTTTTAATCCTAAAGTATTAAAATGTTAAAAAATTGTACATTTAATTGGAACTTAGTTCCAATGAAATAAATTAAAAATAAATGTTTTTTTAATGAACTTCAAGTTTTAATTAAAAAAATATATATATTATATTTTAAATAATTATAACTATAAAAAAAAATTGTTTTGTTTTTAATACATTAACTAGGATTATGAACTTTAAGTTATTCTTAAAAAAAAGTCAAATTATTAATAGTTGGTTTTCTTTTCTCTCAAAAGTAAACTTACAAATTATCCTTTTTTTTACATCTTTATACATATTATTAATAAATTACAATTATATGCACTTGAAGTTTAAGTTTGTTTATTTTAAAATATTTTTTTTTCAGTTTGTAGCTTAATTTCAATAAAGTATAATAAAAGATTTTAAATGACCGCTTTCAGACTATTTTTTTTAAACATCTTGATAATTTTTTTGATAAAACAAGTTATGATGTTTGACAATAATAGTGAAAGTATTTTTATTTTATTAAAATCGGAAAGTTTCGTGAATTTATTTCACATATATTTTCCTTCTATTATTCCGTTTGAACGAAACAAATCACACAATTTCATCCTTTTCATTTTTAATTTCTTGTTTGATTTCTTTTTTAATTAAATCATCATCATTACCAATAAAACTTTTATAATCACCCATATCCGTACGTTCAGAAAGTTTTTGGCCTAATAAATATGATAAACATGCCAATGAATCTTTAACAGCATGATAAATAATATTTTTTATTTGTAATTTATCTTCATGATTGGAATGTGAATCAGATAGTTCACGAAATTCTTGTGTTAAATGGAAACAATGTGATACATTCTCTGGTGAAACAAAATCTTCAGCAACTTTAATACAATTATGTAAATTACGAACTTGATGTGGTGCACCAGCCGGCACAAATACTGCATCACCTAAACATTGTGCAATTGGATAACCTTCAACCCCATACTCTTTATATAAACGTTCTCGTAAAGTACCATCTAAATACCATGTTTGATCATGTATTGGATCATGATGATCTTCAACACGATATCCTTTTTCGATTGCAACCTTATTCAATAAATCACGTATTTTATCCGCATCACGTGCTGCATAAATGTGCCATAATGCACCAGGTAACTCTTGTTTTTCCCTAACTCTACGTCTGGTTAATATATCACAACCGGCTTCATCGATAGCTCTAAATGCTTCTTTAATATGTTCGTCATCTTGTCCATCTTTTGGTATCCCAACATATACCATAACATTGACAGCATCTGATATATCAAGATGTAAATTTGTTGTACCCTTTGAAGGATATAATGCAGAACCATATGCATTGTACATCTTTGGGCCAAGATCTGGCCGTACAAAACAATCTGGTAAACGGCTGGCTAAATTTAAACGTCCATTTCGATGTGTATAATCACCTAAAGGCAACGCTTTCATGAGATCATTAAATCGTGTTGGTAAAATTTCAGCAAAATCTTCTCCTGGAGGCCAATCTTTTAATTTCAATAGCATTGGCATTCCTAGAAAATTTAATTATTGAAACATCTTTGAACAAAATTTAATACAACTTTATTCTTACCTTTATCATCTCTTAAACGTTTATTTACAAATTCAAACCCATCCCAGAATTTTTTCATTGGTTGTCCAGGAACTAAATTACCAGTCATACAATTGATGAGATCGTTCTTTTGTTCCCCAAAATCACGTGAAAAAGATTCAGGTTTCCATAAGTCCATATTTAAATTTTTACCAACATCTGATACCAAAACTGGTTGTCCTCGTTTCCATTGTTCTTGAAATATTTCAAAGTTGTTTTCATTGGAAGCATCCAATAACCTTAATAATCTACCATCACATAACCACGAGTGAGGTGTATTTGGGTAAAGTTTTTTCGATTCTGTTAGTGTCATAATACGAATTGGTAAAAATATACGTTGCCTTTTTAAGCTGGTTGTTTGTGCAATAACAGTCGAAGTTGGAGATGAGTTTTTCGACCCGGTGGATCCTGAAGGACTTGATGTATTATTACTGCTTGAACTGACATTATTAGATTTGTTTTGAGTTTCATTATCATCAGTTGGTTCTGTTTTTATTTTGGTAGAGTTCTCATTACTAGGACTGGAAGGACGACTATCACTCCCATCTCCACCAATTTTATTTGTGCCAGGACATTTTAATAGTTCTCTTAATGTTGACGGAGGACCATCTTCTGAGCTGTCATCAGAATCAGAATTATCGTCTTTGACATCTTTAACATTATTAGTACTACCAGCTGCATTAGCAGGTTTTTTCCCATTTTTTTTACCTTCACCTAGTGCAACTTCGGCCAACCATGAAAGAGCTGATTTATTATCTTCTTTTTCTTCTTTAGTTTGTTTGGTTGGAGTGCATAATGCTGTGCTTGACGAATTTTTAGTATTCGAAGCTGCTAATGCAGAAGAAGTTGTACCATTTACCATATCTTCAAGTTCCAACTTTATCTCTTGTTTTACTCCATTTTGTTCGCTCTTTAATAGAGTACGTACCAAATCCTTAAAAACGACACCATTCGGTACTTTAGAAGGAGACTCTTTACTTAATGAACAACCACAGTGTTGAGTAATTTGCCAAAGTGCACGAGCTTCGTGAACACGCTGGCCTAAAATTTTTAAGGAATCTCCAGCAATAATCTGAGTCAAAATTAAACGATCTTGTTCATGTATAGCACGGTTTGTGCATAATAACCATGAATATTCATCACGATCTTTACCACCTACTTCACCCCATATTTTAGTTGATTTTCTCTTACGATCCTAAAATTATTTTTAATAAAAATAAGCGTTTTTTAAATAAATTATTTTTTGTCAATTTTACCTTATAACAATCTAGACAAACAACAAAACCACATTTACCACAAGCCCAATGATAATTGAAAAGTGTTGTTTCACAAACATCACACATTTCACGGACTCCTTGTACAACACGCTTCCAAGCAATTGTTTTATCTAAAAAAATAATAATTGTATTTTATAATTAACTGAGCCATTTAATAAAAATATTAGCATTTTTTTACCTTCAGACATATGTTCTGCCATAGCTTCTTTTTCTTGTTGCAATAAGTCACAAAATTGATCTCCAACTAGAGATAATAAAAATCGAGACATATGTAAATCTAGATCGGATGGTGGATTTTGGTGATCTGGCATCCATAATTTTATATCTTCTTCACTTGGATCTTTAAACGGATCTGAAAATCCAGCAAGAGTCATAACACCATTTTTAGTGTATCTAAAATTATAAAATCATTATTTATTATGACTTTTTTTTATTAAAAACAAATTATTAACCTTAATCTTCTAAAAGCGTAGAATCTACAAAAAATATTTGAAGTACTTTTCGATCTTTGATTCGGAGTCCACCGGCATTCACGACATTTTGCCAATTTTGGGGCTACTTCAAAACATGGCCCATCTTGAAGAAATGATTCACCAGTTTTTTTTAACTGCGATACAGGTGGCTTACGAAATGGATCTTTTGTTTTATCTTCATCAACTTCGGCACGCTGTTTTTTTTTTCTAAAAATTAAAAATTTCATGTAAGTTAAAAAAAATTGTATATGGAGGAAAATATATTAGGAACTTACATTGGCTCTTCTTTGACTTTCGGTCTTCGACCGCGTTTCCTTGGCTCTTTAATTTCTTTGGACGTTGAATTATTAGCACTGCCATTGGAATTATTTGAGTTTGCAGATGCATTTAATTTTTTATTTCCAGCAGTAGAAGTTGATGTTCCACTAGTACCGCTATCGCTGTCTTTATCTGATATACTTTCTTTGTCGCTATCACTTTCTTTGTCACTCTCACTTACTACAGGGATAATCTGTACAAAAAAAAAAAAAACAAAAATTAAAAAACAAGAAAAAATTCATAAGCGTAAGCTTCATTTAAAGGAATGAAAAAAATTAATAAGTATTTTTTGTACAGTATTTTAGAATAGAAACAGAAAAAATCGATTTTTTCCACTAAAATAATAAATAAACTAAATTTAAAAAGAAGTTTTAAAATTGTTTTAATACTTTTTTATCCACATTTTTTGTTTGAATTTCTGACTCAATGCCTTCCATTTTGTTTAAAACTTTACGTTCTCTTTTTTTTTTTTTTTTTTATAAATTTTCGGCGTTTTTTTTGTTAACTATGCAAAATTATATAATTTTTATTTTTTTAATTATATTTTCTTGACAGTTAATATTAATAATTAATTTAAAATCAATTTAATTTTAATAGAATTAAATGTTTTATATTATGATGACTCTCTTTTGTCTATTTTAAAATATATTTTTCTTTTTCACTCTCTAACAACGCAATAAAAAAACAACATTTTTTCGTTTTTACGGATTTTCAAGTCAAATTTTCTCAAGCACTGAAAACGAACTGAAGCTACAAATAAACTTTCATATTAAAATATATTCAGTATCAGTTGCGATTTGCGAAATGCAAATTGGAGTATGCGACAAAAAATTGAGTAATTTTATAAGAAGTAAAGAAAATAAGAGCAAGAGTAGACTGAGTCAGACAGAGGCCAGAGCAGAGTAGGAAAAGAGTTGAGTTGAGTTGATTTTGTTTAATATCATATAAATAAATAAATATGAGAAAAAAGTTGAGAAAATGAAAAAAGGTGCAACACGCAAACGCTTTATTAATGTAGGAAAAATGACAACAAAAAAAAAAACGCGCTATTATATTTCTTAAACAACAAATATGTATGTACATATAAGAAAGGAGTTTTTATTTTTGTTTAATGGAAATAATGTGCATAATATAAAATATTATGTATTCATATTATATGTACATATGTATCTACAAATTATATTAATATTGTGTTGATACACATACAAATTAAAATTTACAATGTAAAATATTCTGAATTTCAATTTAGTGTTAATAAAAATATATACAGACTACAGTACAGTAATAATTAGTAATTTAATTACTAATACTAATATTATTATATGTATATCATTGATTGACATTATATATTAATATCCATTAATCATTCACTATCCTCAGCTTTTGCTTTAATACATAACTAACGGTACAAAATTTTCGTATAAACTTCAAAGCGACAAAATATTCTAGTTTGCAGTTTATATAATTAATTTTGTCTTTCTGTATATTTAATGTTAAATATTAAAATATATATATGGTTAATAAACATGTTTGCGTTTTTAAACGAAAAGAGTAGTTGTTGTTGTTGGTAAATAGATTTAGAAATAGAACTAACACTATCTCTCTTTTACAAAGGCTGATGTAGTTGAATTGTGCTTGGGTGAGTCGGGGAATCAAAAAAATCAGGAACGCAAACATTATAAATAGGTGGGAGAAAGGCAAAATCAAAGATATCTATTTATTTATACAATAAGATGAGCCATCATGAGCCACTCATTTTTTACACATTGCATTTTTTCATTAATGTATTTTTTACAACTATCTAAAAAAAAAAACCATTAGTAAAAGTAGGTAAAGTATGTTACTTCGTTTCAAAACCATTCTGTTATTGAAATTACTGTAAGAAAGAAAATGAACGAAATATTTTTTAGATAGTATTTTTACAATGCTTTTTTAAAGGCGCAACTTTCTAACTGTGTCCTATATACATATTGTTATAATACAAAGTATAGGAATATTTGAAATTGAATCACAATGTATTTTTAAAGGCGCAACTTTGTTTAATTTTATTCATTTAAGTACATAATGGCAAAAAGTAATAATCGAAAGTATTTTAAATTGTTTATTGAAATTTGAATATGAAAAATATATTTTAATCAGGCCTCCTGAAAATTTTATGTAGATATTATTTAGAAAGTTTAGAAAATAAATTTATTAAATATTTTAGTAAAATAAGTACAGAAAAAGAAAAAAGATTTAGTTATATAAACGTTTAAAAAATTATTTTAATTATGACTGTTGTAATAAATGTAACAAATCTTATTTTATAAAACGATATATTAGAGACAGAATTCATAATTTAATAAAAAAACTTTAATAAAAATGTTAAAAAATTTGATATAAGACATAAAATGTTAAGTGTTCAACATTTGTAAAAAATAAATATACCTAATAATATTTTAAAATCCTATTTTGATTCCTTATACTTTTCTTTACAGCTTCAAATTATTTGTTTCAGTGAATCATTTTTAAAATATTGGATTAAATATTCTAAAACAAAAAAAAATTTTTTTTTGAAATCTTAAAACTACAATTTATTTAAATTTAACTAGTATAGTAGTAGTCACTCTCACTTCTCTATTCAACTTTGAAGTCTGATTAAGTTAAGCTTACTATTAAGGAATTTGTATTTGCCATGGTCGCGTTCAGTAGAATCTAGCACCTATACTGAATTGCAGCGGTGTGGCATTTAGCGCTAATTATGAAAAGGTATGAAATATGAATTTATTGAAATGAATAATATATGTAATATAGTTTTTTTTTATCACTCTTTTTACGCACATTACGAAGAAGTGCATATTTAACTGTATATGTATTTAAAAAATTTAAAATAAACCTATGCATATATATATACATACATTAAGCTTTAGAATTATGTTTTTATTCCACGCTGATATTAAATTATTAGGGTAATTCATTAAACTTTGATAATTTAACTGGAATTTTAATTGCTTTTCCTTTTCAAAAATTTTTAACTGGTTTTTTTAGCTGATTTGAGAAAATTATTTCCAGTTATCAAATTAGATTTAACTGGAATGAAAAATTTCGATTGGCCACACTTAACTGAACGATTTGCAGCAAAATTAAATCACTTTTACTTTTGTGTGACATTTCATATACCTATTTTTATTTTATTTAAATCGTATTTTTTTTTTAAATCTTATATTTTTTATCTCTCAATTTATCAATTTTTAAAAAAATGCTTGACATTCAAAAATTCTCACAAAATTTTGTAAACAAAAATTTTTAATATTAAAATGTAAACACATAAACGTCAATAAAAAGTCGCTACATAACAAAGCGTAAAATTTTCTTGCTGCAAAATTCATGTAACACTAGATAAAAAAATCGTTGTGTAGAAAATTTTATCAAGCGTTGCAGTTTTTTTGTAGCGTTAACGCTACTCAACGCGACCTTTGTTAGTTGTTGTTATTATACTTAATACTATTATAGACGACAGGACAGCGACAGGCGTTGTTGTTATATATGAATTATGATTATTTATGAATTTATGATTGCGCCAAAAAATAATAAAAAAAGAAATGTTAAGAGTTTTCATGAGCAGCAAAAAATTTTACTTTTTTTGATATGAAAAGAATTTCTTTTTCATATACATAGTACATACATACATACATATGTAAATATAATATAAACATCTATTTGAAATTGAAGTTGATATTTTAAATACTTAAGTCTATTACAAATTTTAATTTATATACCTACTTCTTGATTGATAATATGATATTATGATTTAATAATTAATGTATCCGTTCGTTTACACTGGTCTTCTCGAATATACTTTTTTCATTACACTTCACCCTTCTTTCACATAAACTAATTTTGTGGTTTTGTAGTTTTAAAATTTCAGTCTTCTTTTTTACACAAGAAATTTTAGATTTGGAAAAAAAGAATCTACTAAACCAAAGACAAAATGAAATAAAAATTTTGGGTATACTTTACTTTAGGTACATTGTCCAATTGCCTTAAAATTTTACGTAACGGTATCTAGTGACGTCAACTATATTTCATAGAACATAACTTTTGGCGTAAAGGTCATTTAAAAGTTAAATTGATTATTTTGGAATTATCCTAACATTTTGTAGTATTTTACTTAAACCGTTATATTTTCGCCTACCATAGTATACAGGAACCAATTTTGTACAACATTGCGGGAACTACTAAATTGTCTTTAATAAATATATTGTTTATATATCTTATATATATATTGTTTATATATCTTAATCAGTGCTACCGTTTCTGAAATACTGGAGTTTAAACGGAAAATTTTGGTATAAAAAATTTTTTTTTCTAGACTTTCTAGAAACCACTGTACTTTATAAATTTTTAAAGACACCCTATATTAATTTTATACTGTTAGAAATGTCCTTTCACACCCTTTCTAATGGTATATAATAAGCTTGGAAAATAGTCCCACCAGAGGTTAGAAATGCGAAATTAAAATAACAATTTTAATAAAAAATGCAATTTCATACTTTACATGTTTAAATAACGGAAAATATCTCAAAAATTGTTAGATCTATAAAAATCGTTGTAGTCCCAAAACATAGGTCTGTAAACAACCCTTATGATAACATATTTAAAATTATTACAGGTTGTCTCATTTGAGTACAGAGTGCTAAAAACAATTTTTTTTTAATATGCACTTTTTTCAATATTTCATTTTAAAATTAAATATAACGATACCTTTTTTGTGAACAAATTTTTTTCTCCCTTTCTTCCTCTTTCTAGGACGCTCTCATTGGTTACTCTGGTCTTTTTTGTTTTTGCTTACAATGCTTTTGGGTAGAATGATAAAAATAGTCAATTTTTCATATAAAAATGAGAATTAAAATCTTATTTGATCAAAATCTTATTTTTTTCAGAGTTATTACGCCTTTTCCAGAATATTTATATATTTGTATATGTGAGATTCTGAGTTAGCAGAGATTTTAGAGTTGGTTTGAAAATCGGCGTTTCAATAATTTGTTTAACGGGGGTTTGAGGGCGGCAGTCCCTACTATATTAAATTCAATGTTGAAATATGTACATATGTAAAAATATAATTAGTGACGACTTTAGAGTTCCTTACAAAATTTGAATTATTCGCTTTTTCCAGAATATTTACATACTATATATTGTATATATTATATGCAAGATTCCGAATTAGGAGGGATTTTGGGGTTGGATTCAAGATCAGGATATTCCCTTTTTCCAGAATATTTATCTATATCTATGCATATACAAAATTCTGAATTAGAAGGGATTTAAGAGTTGAATTTAGTTGTTTGAATAAGAGTTGTTTAGTTTAGT
Source organism: Poecilobothrus nobilitatus (assembly GCA_947095535.1). NCBI lineage: Eukaryota > Metazoa > Arthropoda > Insecta > Diptera > Dolichopodidae > Poecilobothrus > Poecilobothrus nobilitatus. The sequence goes on along the minus strand of OX352773.1, from coordinate 12,976,232 downwards.
TGAATTGAAGTTAGACACCTTTTACAGAATACATATAAATAAACTGATTAAGATAAAACACTGATGATTGATGAAGATGAAACAAGATATTTATTAAAGACAATAGTAGGATCCACAATATTTAATTTGGTATATACTTACATAATATGTACAGACAATATAATATGTGCACATAAGTATACTATACACAAAACAAACTATAGCTGATAACTACAGAACCGTACATACTACAGACTACAGGGTATAGTTTGCGCCATTCACTTACAAAATCTTTATAATTGCTTATGCTTAATGCATAGTAAACAATATAATACTTTACTTAATATTTTTTTCGAGCCGAGACCTGTTTCTCATATTTATATAAAAAAAATTTAAAGTTTATTTCTAAATTATAAAAATTTAGAATGTACAACTCTCTACACCTACAATCTACATTCTACAATATAAGTAATTTACAAACCACAATTCACATTGGCATTGATAATACACTGACACAAACACTCTAATGTGCTTTATCTAATCTATGCTCCACAAATCACAATTTATTCACAGTATGAATATTGAATATTCAACCAAATAAATGTATACATATTAATATTTAGATAATTGTAATTACATATTTATATCTGATCTGAATTCTGATTCTGTTTCTAACTACAAAAATTTGAACCAAGTTTTAACGATTTTTTTTTTTTTTTTTTAACCGGTCGCGGCCATGTTAAATTTACTTATACTAATTTAAAATAGTAAACATAATCTTATAAACACTTATTTTTAATTAATAATTTTTGGTAATGAGATACAAAATATATGGAATATGAATATTGCATTAATGTTAAATTGCAATATAAATTGCAAATGCAATGCAACTTGTAGTTATTTAAGTGTAGCTGCATAGAGTGTTTGTAACAATGCGAGATTCGTAAAGTTTCATACATATGTTATTATGTATATATGTATGTATGCAGATGCACATATAATATGTAGATTATAGAATAAAAAATTAATAAATGCAATTCGCAACATTCAAAAAAATACTTAATGACGAAAAAAAAAACACTTATAGGTACATATATACTGGTTCCTTCATCCTTGATACAATAATCAGCAAACATGCATATGCATATGCACATATACTATATACATTATTATGTTGAGTTTATGATATAATTGATTTTATAATATTTTTGGGATTGTCTAATACCAATAATTTAAATATTTTTTTGTTTTATTAAAAGTTGCTTTTCATTGAGCCATGTTTTTTTTTGTAAAATTTTACAGTTAAACGGAAATTGAATATTTAGAAAATATCCTTTTTTTAATAACGAAAATAAAAAATTTTTTTGTAAGGAAACACGTAGCATAATAAGTATACATATGTATATGTATGTATGTACATTCTACATATAGAAAGGGATTCATCCATAAGTAAAGATGTTACAGTGAAGGTATATTGTAATTAAAACGCCCGATATGTTTAAAATAAATACATACATACCTCATACATGTATGCATTCAAATGTTCTAAAATTTGTTATACAGATGACAGATATATTTATACAAATGCATAAGATAAATTTCTATTGAATTTAATTTAATTTTGTTTATTTTATAATCAGTTCCTAAAAAATAGCAAAACATTTAGAATCAAAATTAAGTACAGACGAGTATTATTTTTTCTTTTTTTACTATAAGCGGAGTGTATAGCGTAAGATTGAAAAATTCTACAAATATACTAAGTACAAACATAATATAACTACAACTTTTTTTTAAAAATGTTTTTATTGAATTTACAAAAAATATAGGACCATATTGTCGTTTATATTGTAAGATATTTGTTTTTATTTTGTACAAAAGATGCTAATTTATTTTTATTTAAAAAGTTTTTCAATGTAAAAAGCTTACCTTTTTCTTCTTGTCCTCTAAAGGTTTTCTACCGGTACCTTTTCTCTTTTTGCCCTTTAAAGTTTTTCTTTTCGGAGGATGCTTTAATGTTTGTTCCTTTTAATTAAATTAAAAACAAAAAAAAAGTGTTTAACAAAAATTATTTTAATTAATTTATTAATAATAAAAATTTCTTACTTGATCACTACTAGAAGATTCTTCTTTTTGATCTGAGTCAGAATTATTAACTCCATTATTATCACGGCTTAGAGCATTCTTTTTAGGATGTGGTTTAGTTACTAGATAAAAAAATAAGAAAATATTTAAATTTAAATTTCTTTATAAAATTATTAAATTACTTACCATTTTTACCATTTTTACTAATAATACTATTATTATTATTATTACTATTATTATTATTACTATTATTATTATTATTATTATTATTACTATTATTATTGTTATTATTATTATTGCTATTATTGTTATTATTGTTATTATTATTATTATTTGAATTTTGTTGTGTTGTTGTGTTTGACGTTGGTTGTTTTGATGTTTCTTTTTGTTGCTGTTGATTATTATTACTTTGATTTGAATTAGTATCTGATGTTGTATTGTTATTTATTGCTGAAGGACTTAAAGTTAACGGTAATTTAACACATGTTCCACTACCAACAACACCAGTTGTATCTTCATAATCTTCACCGGTATGACGTTGTAACCATGCTTTTTTCAAATTTCTTGGAGGAGCACTGGATCCAATTGTATTATTCTTTTTAACAGCTGGACTTAAATTAGATTTTTCTGATTCAGATGTAACACCACCACTTAAATTTGTTTGAGTGTTTGTAGGTGTAGTTGCTGTTATTGTTGTATTATTATTATTGTTATTGGTATTATTGTTATTATTATTAATATTATTATTGTTATTACTATTCGTTGTTGTTGATGCTGAAGACGGTTTTGCAGGTGTACCAGGGGCACTTTGAACACTAAGAGCTGGGCTAGCCGATGGGCTTAAATTTGTTGAATTTGAATTTGTACTTGAAGGTCGAACTTGACCATCAGCTGAACTGGTACGGATTGGTACGAGATTAGAAATTTGTTGCGATTGTGGTGACGATTGTTGTTGTTGTTGCTGCTGCTGTTGCTGTAAAGGCTGAGACTGTTGTTGTATTATTGAAAGAGGTTGTGCATTTTGTTGTTGATTAACTACTAATGATTGCGGCGATTGTTGTTGTTGTTGACTTGAATTTATTATATTATTTACTATAGGGGATGATCTGTTATTGTTGTTATTGCTATTACTGGTAATTATTGTTGAAGGTGAAGGAATAACTGTTGTAGTTGTACTAACAGCAGTTAAAGCAATTGGATTATTACTACTAGCATTATTGTTATTACTATGAATATTATTACTAATAGTACTACTATTTATTATATTACTGTTATTATTATTTATATTGCTATTGCCAATAATAATTGCATCATCTGGTCTTGGTATTCTTAAATTATTTGGTGATGGTGAGTTATTGGCAATAATTGGAATTGTTGTCACAGCACCACCAGCTAAAGGTGAAGAAGTTGCTCTTTGCGTTGGCAATGGAATTGACGATGTTTGTTGTGAATGTGGATGTTGCGATTGTGAATGATTCAATCCAATATGAGGTGGTGGAGTACCGCTTGACATAGATGAAATATTTAATGCTAATGGGCTAATTGTTTGACGATGTTGGTGTTGCTGCATAGAATAATGTTGCGGCATATGTGTTACAGACATTGACTGTGGCGGTGGTGGTTCAGTTCTTTTTTTCTTAACATCTATTGGAATTGGGCTGCCTGACGGATGATGAATAGGCGTTGAAGACTTTCTTTTTGGACTTTGACTATCATCTGATCGATTTCGATCTGGTACCCCTAAATCTAATGGTTGGGTTTGATAATTACCAACTGGCTGTTGTAAATGCCCACCTCCACCTATTAAAGGTTGGTGTGGTGGTGGATTCATTTTAATCAGATTACCATGTGGTGATCTTGATATTGGAATAGGAGCTGTAGCTGTAACTGAGTTAGGAGGAGGTGTACCATGATGCATAGACAAAGGTTGTTTAACATTTGCAGATGATGGCATGTACATTCTTGTATCATATATTGAACGTGAAGAATGTGCAGGTGGAGGTGCTGGCGCTGGCGCCGGTGGTATTTGATTTGGTGGACCAACCGGTGGTCCATATATGTTTGATTGAAACGGCGATGATGGTGAACTGGATTTTGCTACTACAGGATGAACTGCAGTATCTTGTGATCTACACACCGGTATACCAGCAGCAATACCACCAGTTGTTGGTCCACTATTTGGCTGTCCATATATATGAGATGGAGCTGGTGAAGATACTTTTGGTTTACTATTATTACTATTATTCGTTGAAGAATTACTATGTTGTTGTTGTGTTGAAGGAGAAGTGCTACAAAAAAAATATAGTAAGTTAATATATAAAATTTTTAAATTTTTTAAATTTTACCTATAAGGATGCATTTGTTTGGCAGATTGTACTGAAGATTGATGCAAATGTGACGGTGGTTGTACTATTGTTTGTTGTATATATTGTGCAGATACACCACCATTATTGCTAGTACCACCATTATTGCCACTATTCATACCACTATTTTGTTGTCCACTACCGATAACTGAATTAGATTTATAACGATCTGTACTATTTGATGAATTAATTGGCGGTGGACCTGTTGGACGATATTCAAACATTACATGATGTTGAGATTGTGGTAATATACCAGGCAGAAGTCCTGCTCCTGCTTGACCAGTTGTCTTATAATGGGATGGTACCCCAGAAACTGGTATTGAATTATTTGCTGTAATTTTTGTTGATGGATGAACAATTTGTATTGAAGATTGTTTATGAGTATCATGTTTAACTATCACACTACCTGGTGGCGGAGGTGTTGGTTTATTATTATCTGACATTAACGGCGGTGGTGTTGGTAAACTAACTAATATTTGATCTGGTTTTGATTGAACACCTTTTTGTAATTCTTTCGACGTAACATATGCCTGATGAGGCGCATATGGATAAGGATATAATGAAAAACCTGGTTGTAATTCGCTTTTTAATTGTGGTGGTTTATCAACAATTATTGATTTTGAATTTTGATGTGAAACATTGTTGCTATTATTAACACGATGAAGATCATATTCATGACCTGGTTTTGCTTGTGGTGGCGGCCGAAGCTGTAAATAAAAAAAATATATATATAAATTTTTAATTTTAAGTAAATTGATTTTTTGGAAAAATAAGGTACAAATTTTAAATTAATTATATTAGATAATATTTTAATTTATACAATTTTCAAAAATGAAGTTTACTTTCAATTAATTATTTAATATTAAAAAACATGTAATAAAAAACCAAAGAGAGTAAATTTTAAGATAAAAATTTCGTAACATTATATCGTAAAAATACAAATTAATATTCTATCTACATTTATCTTAAAAAATATAATTTGACAATGTGTTATTTTTATTGTATTTAAGATAAAATATAAACACATACATATATGTATAACAGAAAAGAAAAACAAAATTGAAAATAAGAAACCGTGCCTAAAACAAGGGTGTTTAATATCTTATAGATTATTTTAACATAAAATATTTCAAACGAATCACGTAAAATTATTTTTCAATCCACAAATTTTATCAAATTTCAAAATCTTATTTAGAAAATCTTTCACGAAATAAAAGAAATAAATTTTATATATTTTTATACATAAATACGTATATCAATAAATGTGGTTTAGACCATTCGTTCATTGCATTTTATATTAGATTTAGATTTAGATTTTTTCCATTCAGTTTCCTTAGTTATGGAATTTTTTTTTTCATTAGCTTTCAAATGTACAGAAATGTTGTTTTTTTTTCAGATCTTTTAACCTTCTACTATTTCTTTTATTTTTATTCTTAAAGAAATTATTGAAAAAGTCTTTAAAACGTATGCACGTGGAATATTTAAATATATATATATATATATATATATATATGTACAAGAAACAAAAAACAACAAAAAGCCATAGAAAAAGGGGATAAAAATACCCCATATAATAGTTATTTTTCCTTAAAAAAAAAATAAAAGACATATTTTTCAATCCTTTTTTATCCTTGAAACTTTTTAATATCTTTCGTGTTTGAATTTTTGTTTTTGTTACTAATATTTCTTTCCTTGTTATGTTATGTTTTTTTTTTTTTTTGATTAAACTGAATTTAAGATTCTAATGTTACGAACCATTATGAATTCTTCCACCCTTTCTTTTAACCTTAAATGTTAACAATAAAAAAGGTAATAAGAAAATATTATTTAGAAGTTATAATATACATATATATATATATATATATATATGTATGTATATATTTATATTTGAGTTAGGAATTGACATATAAATGGTAGAGCATTTATATATATATATATATGTAATATGAATATAAATATTTTATATAAGTAAAATATCCCTTTTTCTTATCACTTTAAGTTATTTAAGGATATACATTTTCATATAATGTATATATGTATATATATATATATGTTAATGTAAATCTGTGTACAAGTGAATAAATGAATCTTATAAAATTATTTTTAAAATAAATATTATTTATTATGTGTATTTTAAGAGTAGATTAAGTAATTTTAAGGTTAGATATTAAATATTTACATATACATTGTATGTATATAAAATGGTAATTTACAAATTTATCTATATAATATAATAATTAAAAATAATAGTTATAATATAATATATTTTTAGATTAACTGAAGCAATGATACCATCAAGGTATATAAATTGTTCTGGTTTATCTAATAAAATTATATATGGTAATAAAGTAAATAAGCGGTAGGTAAATATATGTGTTTTTATTTCATACATAAAATTATTAAAATTATTTATATATAAACAATGTATATAATATACAGATTAATTATGTTAAGTTTTATAATATTGCTTGAAAAGTTGTATATTGCGATTGTTAGTTACAATTTAAAAAAGCAAAAAATTATTTTTAAAATTTTAAAACACAAGAATATGATTTTTTATTTTCGAATAAGAATTGAACACAATTTTAAAGTAGAAGAAATATTAATTAATTCGATTTAATTCTTTTTTTATATATTTATATAAAAATTTTTAAGATTTCAGAATAGGTTAAGCCTTACTTTTAAACGATACAAATTTAAGCTTAAAATAAACTTTGAGTCACTTTATAAAAGTAAAAATTTATTGTATGAAATTGCTTTCAACTCATTATTTTTATACCCGAGTAAGATAGGATCGGGTATAATAAAATTACTCCTCCGTTTGTAACACCTCGAACTAAGCGAGCTAGATATACCTTCAAAGGTATGGATCGGATCAGAAAAAAATTCTAAGACTTTTGAGCCATGTCCGTCCGTCCGTTAGCACGCTAACTCAAAAACTAAGAAAGCTAGAATCTTGAAATTTACACAAAATATTCTGGGAGTAATTTGTAGGTTCCCTATTTTTTTTGGTTGAGTTTGGACCAAAACTTAGGGTAGCTTTCGAACACCTAACTTTTAGATCCCCACATTTTTTTTTGAAATAGAGCTATGAAATTTTAACTGCTGATAGATCTCATAAAAATATTAATTTTATTTTTAATAACTTTTTTTTGTAGCCCCACCCGTTACGGAGCCACAGCTCCCCAAAGGTTCAAAAAAGCTCTATATTTAAATTGTTATAGCTCAAGTTGTATAAGTTATATCTCCATTTTGAAAACGCCAAACGATTACTACTTGTATTAGCTTTAAAAGTGTATATACAATAAATATATATTTGTGGCATACAGTGTCTTAATTTACCGTTATGCGAAACTCAAATTTTGCAAAATCCTTTACCCCTTCTATCTTCTAAACGGTTTAAGTTGGAAACTTGAAATTTTGACAGATAAGTATGACAGTATGATCTTTGACAATAAGTATGAGTCATTTCAGAAATTTTTTTTGTATCACCCCCCGTTTAGGAGCTGTAAGGGGTCAAAAACTGAAAATTTCCTATTTTTAAACACCTGTAACTTGAACACCTGTTAAAATTTTTTTAAAGTAATACACAAAAATTAAAGCTTCAACATTATACTCTTATTTCTGTTAACAACTTTTTTTAATATTGTAGGGTTACTTTATAATTGACGAAAGTGTTACTTGATTTTTTCAAATTTTCTAACAAATTTCTTCAACAAATTTTTTGCATTTGTTTTACTCGATAATTTGAAATTGTTGAGGATATTATAATGCGTAGTACAAAAAAATGTAAATAAATAAACAACATAACGGTTGCTTGAAGAATTTTTATTTATATGATATTGATATATATACATACTTATATAATATCATGTTTATTTACATATCGTATATGTCACTAGTGAATGAATGATAAGAGTATATATATGTATATTATATAGCGCCGTATTTACATACATATATGTATTTTATTGTACTTATAAGAAATTATTCTGTCAATGGAATATTTAAATATAATATAATATAATATTTAAAATTATATTTACTATTTTGTACTAAGTAAATTTAATATACATTTACCGCTTAGTATTAAATGGTACCATAGAATATTTGGAAAAGTTTTGGATTGATAATTGTTATGTTGAAGGTTAAAATCTGTTTTTGAAGAATGTATAAACATATAGTTTGAATATATGTACAACCCATAGTTCTAGAAATTATAAAATTCACCCAAATTATTTTAAAATACTAAAATATTAAAAAAATAATATTGTAAGCAGAGTGACAGGTTGTGAACATACTAACGGTTCGTACGGGTATCTAAGAGTTGACAAAGGCAACTGTATTCTTCCTCGTTTTTTTTTTATAAATTCGAGTTATTCTTAAATATTTCTTTAAAAACAAATCGTTCTGTTAAAATTAAACAAACAAAAAAAAAAAAAATTATTTTAATTTTTTGTTTTTAATAAATTTCTTTCGATTTCCCTTCATATTAAATATTTTCTAAATTAAAAATTCCAGTCACTCTAATTGTAACAACAACTTTTTAATTAAACCAATCAATCAAAACCAAACCTTTATTATTATTATAAAATAACTCCTATTTTTTTTTTTTTTAAATTGTTTTTATCGTGTTTAAATATAAATAAAAAGGAAAACTTTTGTATTATGGGGGACATTTTATATAATGATAAAATTTTTATTTTTTGAAATTAGCTGATTGTTGTTATACTATACATATCTATATATTATATATATTAATTATATGTCTTACATTCGTATATATATATATAGATAAAAGCTATATATATAGGTAGTAACTTATCAACTTTTAATTTTGTTGTTGTTTTTTTTTTAAATTTTTATTTTGATCAAAATCTCTAAGGACAAATAGATAAATGAATAAATACTATCATTTTATCCTAAATTTTAAAGATTTATTTGTATATTACATGACGGTCAAAAATAAGAACAAAAAAAAAAAAAAACAATTCAAATAAATCGAACGTACGAACGTCATAAATTATTGATTGACAAGATTATAATAGAATTGATTAATCTAATTTTTTGTTTTTTTTTTTTTTAAAGGATATCTCTCTGTTATTTTAAGGTACACAGTGGTAGTCTCAGCAGCATACAATATATATACATTTGTCTTTTTTATATCGTTTGTTTATATTTTGTTTATATTTTATTTTTTTATTTTTTTACATTCCATGTGAAACTTTCCCTTCTGTTATACTCATTGCATACATACATTTAACTTTTTTATCATTTTTCCTTTATAATTCATTTATACATATATACTGAATGTACACGTTTTATTGTTATCCCTTAAATGTTCCAATTTTTTATTATATAAAAGTTAAAGGTTTAGTTTTATTTCTTTTTATAATCCTGTAAAAAAAAAAAACTTTTGTTTCTTCAAATGGAATATTTTAAGAATTTACAAAAAAAAAAAAAACCATTCGTATAGATAAAAAAAGAAAAAAAAATTCTGAAGTAAAGTTAAAAATTTTTTTTTTGTATTATAAATTAAACTTTAAAGTTTTTCATGAAAATTTCTATTGAAAATGCTAGGTAAATTTTATCTTTAGTATAGGTTTACGTTTTAATGTTAATCAGTAATAATTATGCTGAAGTCCGATGAAAAAATCGTTCGAATGAAAAATTTCATTCCGCATTTGAAAAAATTGGTATGCTGAAGTTCATTCGGCTGCACTTTTTGCAGATGTCAAAGTCATATGATTAGTAAAATATTTTTTGTACCTAGTTTTTTTTGGTAGAGACGTTTTTTATGTTTCTTCAGTATAAAGAAAAAATACAAAAATTAAATACGTTTAAAATAATTTGTATAAATCGATGATGAATTTTGTAGCGGCTTTAGAATAATTGAAAAATGAAGAAACGGAAATTTCAAAGGATTTGCGTTTGGAAAGAAAATTATTCAACATATTATTTTTTACACTGAACACTCTGAACAATTTTAAAAAATAAAAATTATTTTGTATAATTAATAATTATGAATAATTAAAATTTACATTGTAGGATACGTTGATATGTTAAAGATCCTATTTTATAAAATTTTACATATTTTAAAAAGTTTTAATATTTTACAGTAGAATATTGAAACCTTTGTAAACATATTAATTATGTCGATAAAAATATTAACGATATTTTATTCATTGTACAAATAACTCTTAAGTCATTTAAAAAAAAGTATAATGACTACATAAAATTACAGCTAAAAACGATAAATAAAATTTTGAAAAAGGAAAGTTCTGTTTAATTTAAAGCTTCATTCAATGTAGTTATAAATCTTTGAATATTATGTACCTTTATTTGTATTCAATTGAGTAGAATTTTGTTAACTATATAGTATATTTATGTACACCTACTAATTACAATCAATTTTTCAGTTTATTTTTTTTTTTTTGTAAAAATAAAGTAAATTATTTAATTAGCATATATTTTAAGAAAGATAAGGTTTGAATTTTTTGAAAGAAATTAATAAATTATTTTTTTGTATGAAATTTTACTGGTAAAAATTCTAAATTCACAAGAAAAACCTAAAGAGACCTTTAGTAATGTAAAATAATATTTCAAGGATAAAAACAGCACTTAAAAATTCAACCTTGATGAAAAAAATGCGAATATAATAAATAAAAAACAAAAATAAAACAAAAAAAATGGTTTACATGAATGATCCAGTAATTATAGATGGTTTTTTAGTTTTATATTTGTTTTTGACATTAACAAGGATAACATAATATCCTTACAAATTTTCTTTTTCAAAATATTTTATTTTTAAAATAAGAGTATGATTATGATGATAACTGATAAACAATTTATGGTTATTAAAATAATATTTATATAATATATTAGAGAAAAGCTATAGGTATGTCCATATATATAACATACAAATAATATACAGAAGATTTTTATGATATGTGATAAATCTTAAATTTATAAAAATATAGATTTTATTAATTCTAATCATGTATATATGATTAACAATTTTGTATATATATCTAAATATATTGATTATGGATTACATAATTATTAATCAAATCTCAAAACTAAATTATATGTAATACATTCAGTTTTATGTATATATAGTATATTTACTTATATACAAATAAATGGTATCTAAAATTCAATAAATGTTTCAATTTTTAAAATCAAATTTAATTTCAAAATTATTTTCTATTAACTTTTTTATTCATTTTCATTTCATTTTTTTCTATTTTTTATTTATGTTTTGTTTCTTAGTTGTATAGCGCACCTATTGTATTTAAATATACATATATATATACCTATACACACGCGTGTATATATTAAGGATTTCTAAATAACATTTAATTGAATGTAAAAATGTTCAGATAATTAAAATTTACATTGTTCTTGAATAAAAATTAGTTTTATACAATTTTCAAGTATAAGAACTATAAGTTTGTATAGATATGTATGCGTGTAAACATATAAAAAAAAACATGTATATTATATACGCATATTTGCTTAAAGAGGATAATAAAGTAAATAACTTTTATAGCAGACCAAAACAGTTTTTCATATTATATTATATTTATTTTTATATATTTATACATACATATGTTTATAATTACGTGTGCATATACATTTTTGTATAAATGTATGTAATTGTTATTGTCAATAGCAAGAAAAACAAAACCGAACGTGGAAAATTAAAAAAATTATATTGTATATACAATATAAAAAAAAAAATATATATAAAAAAATTTTCCTGTTTTTCTCCAATTTCCTTTTTTTTTGGTTTTTAAAAATTATGACGCAAGCGCTATTGCCATGCCGGCAAAATTTCTATACTAAATATTATTATTGATACTTATACATATATATACATATACATATATATATATATACAAATTCATACATAAATAACATTAACATTAGCAGAAAAACATTTAAAGAGAAAATACAATTTAATTTAATGGCTCTTCCTAAGTTTTAAATTTTTTCTTTGATGAGCTGTGGGCTGCGAGTGAGGGTTAAATTGTTTTTATTCAACACAAACAAAAAGAATAATTATAGTAAATAAAAAAAAACAAAAACAAAAAAAAAAAAAAACAATATACCAAAACTTCATAATAGAAAAAAACGGTTACTTTAATAAAAAGAAAACTTTAAAGATTTGTATAGCGATATAATTTTGTATAAAAAAAACATAACTGTAAAGGATATTAAAGCTGAAGGACATTTATTAATGAACTTTATAAAGTATAGAAAAAGGCAAACTTTAATTTTTTTTTTGTTTTCATTTTTATAGGAATTTATTGCTCATAATTCAATAAAATGGATGGAAAAGAAGAGGACAATATAAAAAAAAGGGACAAAAAAAATAAAATATTTAAAAAGAGAGAAAGAGAAAAATTCAAAAAAAAAGGAGTTTGTATTTTTATTTTTTTGCAAATAAAAAACAAAAAAAAAATAAAAGATTTTTTATTTGATACGTATTAAGTGTACATAAATTTTTCTTATTTTTTTTTAATCTGGAAAATCGATCTTTTTTTTTCGAATTGATGCTTCTTGGAAAATATAACAAATAACAATTTTAAGTTGTATTTTTTTTTTTGCCTTTTGAAGGGTCCTATTTTAAAGATTTATAATATTATTCTAGTTTTTTTTTTATTTTGGTTTTATAAAATACAAAAGAAATGCAAATTTTAGGTAAATAATTAGTGAAAAAAATTAGGGACTTTTAAAAAAATAAAAAAAAAAAATTAAAAAAATCTAAAAATATGTAAGAAGATATAATGGAATTATGGAAATGAAAATGTAAAAATATAAACATGTTGAGATTGTTTGTTATGAAAGTTGAATTAAATGCATTAAATAAAGTATTACTTAAAAGAATTAAACATTCCAAGTTGTGCTGAGTAAAGGCACTAGAGTTCAAACTAAGATTTTTAATACATGTATATATATTTAAAAATTTTTGAGATAATCTGATTTAAGGAATATTAACCAAGTTTAAACATTTTTCATTTTAATTTATTTTATATAGTTTATTGTTATTCCATATACCTACATATATATACACCAGATAGTGGAAATTTTATTTCTTATTTATTATATGAATATGTCATATTTCATATTAAAAAAATTTTTTGAAATTAAATATAAAATCATGTTGTAAAACATGAAGGATAGATGTAATTCAATAAGTGTCGTTATATAGAATTAAATAAATTTCAACAGTTGTGACAAAATATGCGAATCAAAAAATTATTGAAGACGAAATTTGAAAAAGAAAATGTTGGGCACACCTAAAAAAACCATCAGATAATAACATTGTCAAAAAATTTCTTGAATAAGAAGTTTAAATTCTCTAAAAACTTGAAACACAATATTGCTAATGTACTATACCCCATATTCCAACATTTTATTGAATCAAAAAGAAAAGTCAAAACAATAAAAAACCCTAAATATTTTGTATTTACTGATAGGAAATTGATGACCAACAATTTTCTTCAATAAATATTATGCCTATGATAATTGTTTTTATTTATATAAATAAGGAAATCTTATAAAAGTGAAATTTTATACTTTTAAACAGTTCTAAAAATATAACGAAGCATACAAAAACGAAAAAAAAAAAACAATAAGTAGTGTACAATTTACTTTGATATGATCTTTTCAAAACATTTTCAATAGATTTTTAATAAAATATTTTGTTATCATATAAACAAATTATACATATATGTACATACAACATCCAACCAACCAATTATTGTATCATAACAACCAGTAAAACAAAAAAAAAAAAAAAACCAAAAATAAATTATAATAATTGTGGTTTTTATTTTTCGTTTAATATTCTATAAAGGACACTTCATCTAGGATTACTTTTTATATTATTAAAATAAAATTAAAAACAAAAGAAAAATTTATAAATTAAATAAAAACCAAAATAATCAAAAACAAAAACAAAGAAACCATGAAAATTTTCTACGAAATTTTGAAGGATTTTATGTAGGCGGAAACATCATTAAAAATGATCAAAATACAACAGGCACAGTAAATTTGGTTTCTGTTTTTTTTATTTTTTTTTTTTTTAATTTTTATTTTTGATATTGTTTTTTAAGGATATTACAAAACAGTAATGAAATCAAGGATAAAGTTTTCTCATTCTTAAAATTAAAGAAAATTAAATATAAAAAAGATGAGATTTCCTGTTTTACAAAATTTGTTTTTTAAGAAAATATTAAGCTACTTTATCTAATATTATAATAAATAATAATAAAGAAATGAATTTGGTTAATCAAAAACTGTAAGGTTCTATTACTAAATTTTATAATATTCGTTAAGAGTTAAAGTAGAAAAATAACCAGCGGGTTTTCTTTAAAAACAAAATAAAAAATAGAACTTGATTAAAAAATAAAAAGTTTTTCTTTTACTTTAAATTTTTATAAATTGGGAACATTAAAAAAAAAAAATCACAATAAACTTGTTGTTGATTGTTTTTGATTGTTGTTTATAAAATTAAACTTGTTTTTCTAAATAATTTCTATTGAATAATAAATTTATTTACTATACCGTGGCGTATGGATACATAGATAAATTTTAATGTAAAATCAGTTTTATTATTATTTTATTTTTTTTTTACATTATTTAGAATGGGGGAATTTAAAAAATTTCTCATAACTCAATAAAATTTTAAAAAACCTTGAAATTTGATAATATGTAGATATATTGATAATATATTAGGGTTGATAATGAATGAAAAACAGTTACAATATAAAAACAGACTAATTACAAAAAAAAAAAAGAAAAAAATAAACTTACGCCAATAATACCAGGTCCATAATAAGCTGCTCTTTGTTGATCTTGTTGCTGTCTCAGTCTATCTAATTCACGATCTTTTTCACGTTCTCGTTCACGTTCACGTTCACGTCTTTCACGTTGTTCACGTTCATTCCATTCAACCATACGTCTTCTTTGTTCATCAGCAACAGCATTTAATGAGTTTGAATTATTCGATGAATTATGCGAGGATTGTGAAGACGATTGTTGTTGTTGTTGTGATTGATGATGTTGTTGTTGTTGTTGTTGCTGTTGATGTGAATGATGTTGTTGTTGTGATGCTGAAGATTGCTGCTGTTGCTGTTGTTGTTGTTGCTGTTGTTGTTGTGAATGCAATGATCCTAAAGACGACACCGATGATACAGAAGACGATGTTAATGATGATGGTTTTTGCATTGATGATGGTGGTGGATTTGGTGATGTACGTTGTTGTTGATGTACAATTGATGTTGGTATACCACCACTACCAGGACCACCAATTGTTGATAAACTAACTGCTGATGATACTGCATGGGATGTTGAAAGCTGATGAGGTTGTTGTACCACATGTGATCCAATTGATAAATGATGTGGTAAATGATGGGGTGGTGGTATTGTATTTAGAGGCCATGCTGTACGTACATCCTGTAATGAAAAATAAAAGAAATTAAAAAAAAAAATTAAATAAAATTTAATTAAACAATGAATATTTTATTTTTTTTTTTCTGTTTTTTAAAATAAGCATTTTATATTAAGAAATGGTTAAAATATAATTTATGATGATATTTAACATTAGAAAATAATGATGAATCATTTATGTACATATTTACTTTCGTTTTTTTTTTTTTGGTTTTTATATTCGATTGTTAAATTTTTTTTTACATAAATTTATGTTTTTACTGCTACATTAAATGGATTTTCACAAAAAAAACTTTTTTTTTATGTATAATATTTAGAAAAGGGGTTTAAACATTTAATTGGTTTAATAAAAATATGATAAAAACAAAAAAATGTTTGGAATATATAAAATGAGTAAACATGAATTTCAATATGTGTTTCAGATTTTTAATTAGTGTGAGTATAATTATATGATAATTTATAAATTTGTTTTAAACATTGTCTGGTCAAGACAATTAATGTGTTGTTAATCTTAGATAGAAAAATTATATCATAGGGTTTATTTTTTACGGTAAAATTTACGTCAAAGTAAAAGTGCATACATAATACATACATATTTTTATTTAAAATAAGATATTTTTTTAATTATTTGAATAACAGTTAACTAAAAATAAATTAGGTGATCAGACATAATACCCCAGGAAATAAAGTCGAAACCCATCTCAAGCGAAAATAAAACCGAAATCACGGCCTTATTTCCCTTTTCCAAATATTTCGTTTTCTCTTTTGATATTGATATCACTGGTATATGAAAGATTTCAAGGTATATGAAAGGTTGAAGTAGATAAAAATAATTAGCAGAGATTTTAGATACGAAATCAGAGTTTATTTTTCTAAAATATATTTTTGAATTTCTGAGAAAGATTCTGAATTAGAAGGAACTTTAGAATTAAATGATTTAATTTTGAATTAATAATATCCACTAAGATTAACTCAAAACTTAAGAATAAAGAATCAAAAGGTTTAAAATTAGCCCATAAACAATAATATAAACAATCAGTTAATCTGAGAGTCACAGATTGAATTCACATCCAGTCATAAACTTTTTAAAAATAGTAAGGTAGAGAGTTAAATTTTGGTCGATGCTGACAAATCTCGAAATTGAAATGATCATTTAGAAGAAGAACTAATAATTAGTTCTAGTTATTATTAAATTAAAAATTAAAAATTTAATAATAAATATAATTAATATACACTTTATTAATATTAAAATTAAATTTTAAAAAGATCTTAATAGTTATCTATATATATGTTCAAAATAATCAAGTTTTAAGTTAAAAATAATCAGTTAATATTAATTGTCTGATTTTAATCATTTTATATCAGTATATAATATGTATATATATGTACAAAAAAATAAATTTTATTTGAATAAATATAGTATTTATTTAGATACATATATAGTTTTTCAGTTAGTTTGACTTTTTATTGCTTCATAAATTGTAAAGGAAAATATCAATAAAGGTATACATTTAATTGAAATTTATATACTTAAATATTAAATATATAGTAACTATAATAATGTATATATTATATATTATATATATTATATTATATATTATATATATATATATATATATATATATATTATTATATTATATATATACATATTATATAAATATTATAGCGATTATTAAAAAATATGCAATAGATAGGTAATAAAAATAAAATTTGATTAAAAAATTATTATTGTTATTGTTTTTTTTTTTTATGCCTATAGCAAATGACAATTTTTAATATCTTATCATATAAATAAATAAATAAAATATGACTAATATTTGTTTTTTTTTTTTTTTTAATCTACATATAAATAAAACTTGAAATATATACGTATACATAATAATATACTCATTTAGTTATATACATATATATGTATATTAATTTTATTATTAAGTAAATATATACGTATATATTATCATAATAAAACATAATTATTTTAATAACTTTAATCGTCATGATAATGTTTTGGTTTTTTCCTTTATTTCTGGTAGGTATATAATTATGTATATATGTATATAAATATGTAAATAAACATTTTCAGTTTTATCAAATTGAGAACAACTTATAAATTAAAAAATATAAGTAATTTAATATAAAAAAAAAAAAATAAAAACTGATTAAAAACTGATTAATTGATTGGAAAATTTATATATATATATATACTCGTATATGTATGGTTGTATATTAAGTAACTTTTTGATTTTGCATTTTAATGTTAACTTTTAATTTAATAACTCAATTTTATTTTAATGATTTAAATTAATTTAGTTTATTTTATAAATTTATAAAAGAAAAAAAAAAAATTTAAGTTCAATTTTAAAATTAATTAAAAAAAATAATCAATAAGTTTTTTATAACTACTGATTCAGTTTTCATTTTTGTCAACTAATTCACTTTCAGCATTATTGAAATTTAACTAAATCGGATTCGTATAGCTTTTAATATTTTCTTAAATTAAAGCCTTCAATTATTTCATTTAAAATAAAATTTTTATATTAATATTTTAATATAACATTATATTAAATAATTTATATACAAGTATGATAAGCATATAATCCTATAATATTGTAGATTAAAGTATTACTAAGTATAGGATTCATTTAAAGTAACGTTCATTTACTAGTACATAACTATATATATACATATAAAATTATATAATAATTAATTTATATCACGCACCTACCTACTGATTTTATTAAAAAAAAAAAAAAACTGCACAACATAATTTTTCTTTTGATGTTTAAAAAATGTTTGTGTACCTATACAAAATAAATAAAATTTAAAGAGATTTAAAAATACTTTAATGTTGCATGCAATCAAATTTAAAAACATAATTTAATACAAGATAATATAAAATTTTTGAGTACCTATTTTATATTACTTTTTAAAATTTCATTTTAAATTATAAATTTTTAAATTATAAAACGCAAGTAAAGTAATGTGTAACATGCCAATACTTTACACCATACCAAATCACTTTAAAGGCATGAATTTAAAATTAAAATATAAACGGTTTTGTAAAATTTAATTGATATATCATTAATAATAAAAATAGTTATAAACATAATTAAATCTTAAACATAAAATTTTAATATAAAAACGTAAAGTTTTAAATATAAATTTAAACATTTTAATTCGTACTTTATATATCACAAATCTTTTCTCTAGTTAATAATTTAGTAATGATTAGAATGAGTGAACACATATGGGTATAGGAAATAATTAAGCTGATTTAATGGTTTTAAGACACAATGGGAGACATTTATTTAAGATATTCTTAAAATTTTAATTAAATTCCTTTGCATTAATTTTAAAAGGATGGAAAACTCAATTTTCAATATTTGTGTAAGAAAAATTAACGAAATTTGAAAGAAAAGAAATCTATATGTTGAAATAATTTGTTGGTTTTTGTTATAGGAAATTTCTTTTGAAAAAGTTTAAGTTTAATTTAAAATGTGAAATTTTTGTATTAGTTTATTATAATAATTTAATTTTTTAATTAAAAATTTATTAAAGTTTTATATTTTCTAAGTTTTTCAATTTACATGTTTTAAGTGTTATATATATATATATAAATGTAATTTTTTAATAAATTTTATATATATAAATAAAAATTTTTTACGTGTAATAGTGTAATATTAATAAAAAATAAAAAAAAATGAGAATTAATTCAATTACATCAATGAATATGTACTTTAATTATATTATATATATACTTGTATGTTTATACATATCATGTAAATAATTAATATATAAAAAGAAAAATTACAAAAATTTTTGCATATTTTTTTTTTTTTTGCTATTACAAGAACTAACAGTAAAAATATTTAACACTAAACTCTAAAGTTTAAATGAGAAAGTTTAAAGGGTGCAGAGATTTTTTTTTCACTTTTTATTATTTTTTTTTTTTGATTTTTATAGTTGTAATATTCTTTCCTTTTTAATCTTAGATAATTCTGTTTTGTGGTTATTCTGTTTCAGGAAAACAAGGGTAAAAAAAAAAATACACAAAACAAAAGAAAAGTAAAGTATTTTTAAAGCAAATCTTATGAGTACAAAAAAGACGTATAAAAACTTTTTTTTCTATTTTAAAGTTTCTAAAAACTTTCGGAAAGAAAAAAAAAAAAATAAAATTGTCTGAGTTTGTAAAGAAACATAAAAAAAAAAACTTTTATACATTTTATCAAATATTGTATATCTGGAAAGTGGAAAGTAAGTTTTGATCATATTTTTGTTTTTTTTTTTTTGTAGAAATTAGTTTGTAAATTTATTTATATTTAAGAAGTAATAAAAGTATATTGCCTTTAAAAGTTTACATTTAAAAGAGTATTATTGTGTAAGTATAGTTAGCTGAAAAAAATTGAGACAAGGAAATAGCTCCGCAAGAAATTATCCCACAAAAAAAACAAAAAACAACACGCCTTAAAATTTATTAGGGAAATGATTCTCCGCATATCTTAGTACAATAAATAATTCTAAAAAATTTGGAGATTATTTCGTTATTTATTTTATTTTCTATTTGAAGCTTTAATTTCATAATTCATGTGATATAATTTCCAAAAACTTAAATAATTTTGCAAATGAAATAATCCCTTAAAACTAATGATATTATATTAATTAATTTGTTATTGAAATATGTATGTAAAAAAATGATTTGGAGAAATTTTATATATAGTTTGTTTATGAAATCAGGGCTTCAATAATTTGTTTAGTGTAGTTTAATGTAAGGGCTTCAATCAGTTGTTTAGCATAGTTTCACAATTTTAAGTGTTTTATATTGTTGAAATATGTATATGTTAAATAACAGTAAATTAGGATTTTATAGACCCTTTTTCTAGAATATGTATATGCAAGATTCGGAATTAGCTAAAATATTTTAAAGTTTGTTACAAAATCAGGGTTTCATGAATTGTTTTAGTGGGAATTTGGTAGATGGTAGTCACCAATCACCATTATTTTATATTATATAATATAACTTTTAATTTTGAAGTTTTAGGTGTTATATATTTAATTTTTTGTTTTGTGGGGGGTTATTTGTTACTTTCAAAAAATTTTACCCAAATTTATAGGAAACAAAAAAAACTTGCTGTGATTTTTTACAAACCATTTACAACAAAATAAAATTATTATTATATGAATTGTAAAATAAGTATATAAAAACAATTGAAACGTACATAAAAGTGGTAATTTGAAAATTTTAACTACAAAATTATTTAAAATTATTTAAACCTTTAAATTACTAACGGATTAATAAAAAAATATCAAAGTAAATGTTTTTGATTGTGATTCAATTTAATTGAAAACCTCATTTTTATTAAAATATATATGTATATGTATATATTGTTTATAGAATCTTTTTCGTTTTATTTTTAATTGTAGACCATAATTAATAAAGTATACATATATATTTTTAGTGTTATGTCAATTACCACCCACTGTATAATATCTGAATTTGATTTCTATTAAATAATAAATGAATGACTACAAATAATTTTAGATTGATAAGGATTTTTTTCAATTCTATGAAATTTTTTCCCCTTTTTTTTTTTTTTTTGTAACTTAATAATAATTTTTATTATTTTGTTATGTATAGGTTAGGAGCTATTAAAATTTAATTAACTGTTATATTACTTAATTTTCCTCTTAAATAATAAAATAAAATAAAATTTAGATACCTATATTAAGATAATAAGTATTTTTATTTTTATTTTTATAACTAATAAAATAAAAATAAATAAATTTAACAGTTTTATTATAATATTATACATAAAATTAATTTACTGTTTTCGTTAAATTGAATCAGTTAGAATGAAAACAACGAAAAATCTTTTAATATTACATTATTATATATATAAACAAAAGAAAACCGAAAAAAAAAAATAAAACATTTGTTAGATTGAAAAAAATAATGATCCCTTTTTTTGTTGTCTTCATTATTTTAATCAGTTCACAATTTATCAAAGCCAACATTTAATTAAAACTTAAAATTCTTTAATTGAAGTTGAGAATAAATTTTTTCTTTTGTCAGATTTGACTTTTTTACTGATGTATACATATATATATATATATATACATAATATATATACATATATAAAAATAAGAATTTATTTTAATAATAAAAAAATAATAAAATGTACATAAACATGTATTATATATGTAATACATATTTATATAATATATATAGATATTATTTATATCATATTTGAACAAATGTTCAATTAAAGCAATTGTTAAGTAAATTAAATTTTATGAAAAAAAAAAAAAAAGCAAAAATACATTTTTATTACCATTCTGTATATAGTAAAATTTGTACACTTCTGTTTTATTTTTAAAAATAAACAATATTAAATATAAATATACGTTGAATAACATTTATGTATATATAATGAATGTTTATTTGTATATAATATATATGTATGTACTCGAAAATACAAACAACGACCTTTAATAATTAAAATAAAATAGTTGTAAATATGTACATATATATGTATATAAAAGAAAAATACAAATTATCTAGATAGGGCTAAAATGGGTACAGGTATTCGTCTTTTTATTCTTGGTCTGATTTAACTTTATATAAACTCTGATATTTTTTTTTTTCATATTATATAATGGCCATGGACATTCTGTCCCAAATGGTCATTCGCTCAATTTGATTATTGTTCAGATGTACCTTTAAATTTATGATCAATAATCAATATAGATATAGCAGGATCATATTTTTACCGAATCGGTAGATATTAAAAAAGAACTACATTTATTCTTCATCTGAATTGCAAAGAACTCCATCTGCACTGCACGGTAATTTCTTTAACATACATTTTATCATAAACTTTCCCATAACATACTTATTTTGATTTGGTACGCCACCTTAAAAAAGGAAATTAAGAACAAAAAAAATTACGTAAAGTAAGTAAAAACTTGAGTTTTTAAAAAAATCATAAAGTAATATATTTTCCTTTTAATATTTCCCTTAAGAATCTTTTATATTACAAGAATGCTACTTCGATCGGAGTTTCTATTCGAAGGTATTATGAAATAAATGTAAGTAAGTACATAAAGCAATATTAAGTGTATAAGAATTTGATTATAATTTTATAATTTATTATATTTTGTATTATAAAAATAAGTAAATTTTCCAAGGGTAAAATTTTTTTTTTTTTTTATTTCAATTTCAGTATCTTTTTGTTTTTCCTTTCATTAATTTCTTCAATAATGAAGGAAGTGTTAGCAGGAAGAAAACAAAGAACCACAGAAATAAAATATAAGTAAGAATATAATTTTAAAAATTTATGCGTTCTAATTTTTATTTCCAAATTTCCAAATTTCCAAATCCAAAGGAAAAATAATTCGTTTTATTTTTTTTTTTGCACTCAGTTTTTTTTAGTGCAATATTCGAACCTATTTTATATACATTTAAAAATTTATACATAAAAAATATTCTACATATACTATTGCGGTAATAACCCCTGAAATAATTTCAATTTTTAAATGTATGATACCCGAAAATTTCGTAATAAAAAATTTTAATTTATTACAAGCTTAAAAATAGACTTTGGGTTTTTTTAGATTTTCCTAGGTATGTATATAATAAAACCAAAGGTAAAAATTATAAATTTAAAGAAAAATATGAATTTCTATATTTGTTTTTCAATTGTTCATAGATAATTGAAAGTTAATAAAATTAACGAAAAAAAAAAGGAAAACAAAAAAAAAACGTTTAAAACAACTTTACACTAATAAAGTTTTTTTTTAAGTTTTTTTTTTTTCTAAACATAACTAGACGTATCCTTATAGCACCCAGTACAAACACTTCTACTTTTGTTTCGTTTATAATTTTTAAACTTTTCTTTCATTAAAGTTTTCATGTACATTGTATACAATCATTAAAAATAAAATAAAAAAGAAAACAAAAAAAGCAAAAGAATATTCAACCCCTTTTCATATTATTATTTATTCTTTTTTATTTCTTTGTTCTTTCTTTTCTTTAAATACCAAGACCTATTTAGTATTTATACACTCCTTTAATTTTATTGTTTTGAAAATTGTTGAAAGCATTTAAAATTTTTAAATTGCATGTTACATTTTTTTTTTTTTTACCTCATTTATACATATATATAAATATATCTATATACTATATATATATGTATAAGTATGTTCATTTAACTCCCCCATTTATATATCATCCAACAGAATTCACCCTTAAGCTATATTTCATTTCATGTTTTTTTCTTTCCATTTTTTGGCCCGTCATTTTTAGAAAAACAAAAAAAATATCAATGCTCCGTTTTCCTTCAATTATAATTCAGTGTTGCCGTAGTTTTGTTTTTTCATTTTATTTTACTTTTATATGTAAGTATATTTATTTGATTTAATTAACTTCACTAACAATTTAAAAAAAAATAATAATAATACTATTTTTATAATCATTTCAGATTGTAGTTTTTTTTTGTTTTTTGATACTTGATTTAAAAGTTGAAAGACTTGATCGTAATTAAAAATCGTATCGTTGGAATTTGTAGTAAAGTGGAAATAATTCATTTAGAAGTTTTGTTTTTTATAATAAATTGGAAAAAATAAATAAGAATGTACTATAAATAGGTTAATGAAAAAAGTGCAGTTTTTAAATAAATGGAAGTTGAAGTCTTCATTACAAAAAAAAAAAAAAAATTTTTTTTTTTAGTCTTCAATTGTTCAATTATAAAATTGGTATATACTGAAGATAAGTAGCGATAAATTACAAATATTGAGGCAATATAAATAACTTTTTTTTAAAATCGAGATCAACAGAAAACAAATAACTTAAATAATCTAAAAAAAATACTTAAATCTTCGAAGATCGTTTAGGCACAAAATAATTTTTAAGGATATAGGAGGTAGAAATAAGACAAGACAATATAAAATCATGTACAAAAATTAGAAATGACATCAAGAGATAAAGAAATATTTGCAGAAATTGAATGAAGAAAACTGTAAAGAATTGTAATGCTATCAGATGATAAAAATGCTATAAATTTAATTTAAAAAGACAGAGCTAGGTCTTAAGAAGGAAGAGCTTTCTATAACGGTTTTACAGTTAACCGGATCCAAAGATCATATGTACATACTTATAATAAAATTGGGCATTATACTTTCTAAGCATTTGTGATTGTCGTATTTTATTAAAAGCGCATAATAAAGAAAGCAGCAAAAGTGTGTAATGCTATCAGATGAAGAAAATGCTATATAAAGTTAACTGTAGAAGATAGCGATTTATTTCAGGACACATGGCATAATTATGAAGAAATAATTTAATAATGTAAAATTAAAATGTTATACCAATACATGTAATTTGAAATGTTATATGTATTAAAAAGTTAAAAATTATATAACATAATATTTCATAATATTAATATGTTATAAAATATTTTCTTTTATTTTTGACTTTTAAAAATATTTTTACAGAATTAAAAACAAAAATGGCATTCTTTGAGAAATCGTTTAAAAAAACAAATATCGTTTCAAACAAAAAGAAAACATGAAATTTGATATTAATAATATAAAAGTATAATATATACACATGTATGTTGAATGTAAGTATGTTGAATAGATATTTAACTGAAAATTTATTAAAGTTTTTTTTTTTTCTTTTTTAATACTGTGAAAAATAAACTTTTCCGGTACTGATTTTTCTAAAATTTAATTTTTTTTATTTAATAAATTTAAGAATTATGCAAAAAACCAAATAATAAAAACTAACTATTGAAAAATGAAAAGCAGAAATTTTTTTTTTTCCTAATATTTACTTTTCTTATGTACATATGTATACTTATATTCTTCCACTTTCATAATATATAAGTATATTCAGAATGCGAATGGCGTTTACAAATTTTAAATTCAAATAAAAAAAATATATAGGAAATAAAAGAAGATAAAAAGAAAATATTTTTCATATTTAATTTTTATATTTTATTATTTTTATTTTTGGCGGTCGTTTTTTTTTTTTTTTTTGTTATCTATGGCGTAACATTCTTTACAGCATATCACAAATTCACTTTAACTGTGAATTGTGATATTTTCCACGACTAGTGTGCCAACTATGTATAAGTATAACTCTATATTAGTTTTTTTTTTTGTTTTCTTTCATAAATTTAGTTTATTTGTGTATGTATAAATAAATTTATCTTGAGATATTTTTAGTAAAGTATAATTTAAAAATAAAATTGCATGTAAATATGTATATATGTACATACATCATATATGTTTGTTTTTAAAAAAAAATACCTACAACGAAAAGTATGCATGCATAACAATCTATATGATGAGTACTATTATAGATGAGACCAAACCAAAAAAGAAAATATGTATGCCAGCTGCTGTATGACTGACAATTTTTTGAATTAAATGCTTAGTTGGAAAGATATATAGAAGTGGGTGGTTATAGTATAATAGAAGAATATGGAAAATAAGGAAAAAAATAAATATGAAATAAATATTAATATAGTGCTCTTTTATTGTAAATTTTGTTTTTTTTTTTTTTTTATTTGTCTATTAAATCAAAAGCTCAAAATATGGAAAAGATTTTCCATAAAGATAGATACCATATTTTGATTACTTCTTCTTTTTTTTTTTTTTGTTTTGTTTATTATTTTATTGTATATGGCAAAATATATCGTATTGAATAATATGTCAATATGTAGGTATATTATGTATTATGTATAATATACTTAGTTTTACTTTATATACAATATTACAAATATAAAATGAGATTTTTTTTTATAAATAATGAAAGAGAAACAAAGTTAAATGATGGTGTATTTTCTAAAGAATATAAGATAAGTGGGTGGGTTTGGTTGGTGGAATAAAACAATATATGCATAGAAATTGTTTAAACAAATAATGATTTTTTTTTTTTCATTTTAGCTGAATTTTTGTATTTTTTTTTTTTATTGTTTGTTATTTGCAAAAAAAAAATTTTATTGCTTCTGTATTTTTGCACTATCAATTTTAATGAGGTCAATATCAAAATAAGCACAAAGAAGAAGAAGAAAAATTAAAAGCTGATAAATATACTATTTTATAAGATAGGTATTTGCCATTTTTTTCTTTTTATTTTTTATTTTTTTTGGCTTCATAATTTTTTTTATTTATATTGCCGTAGATAATTTAATTTAAAAAACAAAAAAACAATTTTACTTTTAAATGATCACATGAATTTATGATTGTCTACAAAATATAGAGTAAAAAGGTTGAAATTTTTTATTATACATTGTAAAAACTTTTGGCAATTATGAAAATACTCTAAAAAAACTAAAATACATATTACATATATGGAAATATATACTACGTCAAATCAATAACTTTTGCTAATACAAGTGAATAAAAAGGTGCATAATATTTGGTCGATATGAGAACAGTTTTTAATGAGATTAACGCAGTATCATTTCATAATTTAATTTAGAGGTATCAGCTGGTGTTATAGCTCGGGATGAGTTTCAGGTTCTTGTACAAATTTTTCCACTTATTTCAATCTGTTGTATACTTGTTCTTCAATTTTCTACCCTTAATGTTTCCAGGTCTCTTTCCGTACTATAGCTACCAAAGTACTTCTTGATGAACGAAACTGAAAAATTTGTTATAACGTGATTTTTATCTTATGATGTCTTGACGATATATTAATTGAGCTATATCTTTATTGGACCACTACAAGTATATACCATCTTCAGTTCTATTTGGATCATATACATTTTTCTCAAAATTTTTTGTGTTCTTCTGGGACAGTTAGTAGGGGTCCAAACTTTGTTTATTTTCTTGATTTATGACGTGGTATTTTTAAGGTTTTAGTTTTTCCCTCACTTCTAGATACATATGTAAACCGAGTGTATATTATGAAACTATGTACATATTTAATATTATTGTTGATAGGCTGCCGCTTTATTGACATTCACCGATTCAATAACATCATATAATATTTTGTTTAATGTCATAATTGACACTAGAGACCCTCGCAAATAAATTAAAATCATCTTGATTATCAAGAAATATTTTAAAAATAATATTATATGGTAAAACTAAACCCGTTTTACAATAATATTACATTGTTATGTACATAATAACTTGAATAATCTTAAATTAATTTAACCGATTATCTTTCTGCAAATAAAAAAATTTAAATTTCTTCTTATTTTATATAAAATGACGGTGTTTATAATTCAATTTTCGATTAAGTGTGAGTGGTTATATATATAATAATTTAATTTATATTTCATTTTAAAAGTAGAAAACAGAGAAAAATTTAGACATTTATTATATCTGACAGATACATTTCAGATACATATTTTTAAAATTGCAAAAATAATAATATAAAAATAAAAATGCATACATATATGTATATGTATATGTATATGTATAAAAATTTAAGAGTTTGTTTTTAAGAATTTATTTAATATACATATATAATAATATAAATGTACATCTATAAATGCACATAATATACTGAATTTATTATGTCATTAACGATTATTAATATGATATATCATGATGATTATGATAATGATGATGATTATGTTGCTGATATTGATAACAAAAATGTTGTTATTAGTATATTGACTTTGATTGTATCTTACAAAATCGAATGACGATTTAATTAAAACAAAATATTTATAAAAATAAATTTTTTCTTTTTATTTATTTATGTATGATTTTTATTCAATTTTAATTCTATTTTTATTTTCTTATTTTACACATTTACAAAGAATTATATTATTATAATATATAACATATTTACTTTATAGTATGTGGTTTTTTGATTAAAGATATTAATTATAAAAAGAAAATTTTAACATGTTGAGGTTTTTCTATAAATAGATATAAATCTTATAATAATTATACCGATGTTATTGGGTATAATTATTATAAGGTTTAAGATATATTCATTTTTTTTTTTTTTTATTAAATAACACAATAATTATGAACCAATAAAAAAAAAACAAATTAAAGTGGGCAACGTATTGAATTTCATATATCCATTGTTTAGAAGAAATAAAATATACCCACTTATAACAATTATATATATGCAAAATAATTGTTACTTCATAGAATATTTTTCTTACTTAAATTTTAAATAAATTGTTTTAATATTTCTATTCTAAATTTAATTTTTCGTTATTATGTTTATAACGGGTAGGGGGTAGATGATGTGAAAATTAGAACATATCAATGAAATTAATAAAAAATAATCGGTTGATGAGCTAATAAAAGATGAATTTTCAGTTAATTGTATAGGGGATAGTCAATCTCTCCAGGTATACTAATATACAAAATCCTTAAGTTCAACATTAAAGAAAACGATTTTAAATTAAAATGTCTACTCGTTTTCTCTCTAGACCTAGAGTCAAACAGTTTCTAGGAGGTCATTGCCTTATCGTTACAAATAATTTTAATAACTCAAAGGATTTGTAGAGAAACTTTAGTAAAATTAAAAATTATGTATTTTATTTAAAAACTAACTAAATTTTGTAATTTTTCCCCGCAATATTTGATTCAAAATGGATTTCAAATTCTTTTTTTATCAGATTTTGTTACCAAATTCAAAACAATTAAAATTAAGAAAAAAAAACTTTTAGGTATAACTACAAATCTGCAAAATTAAATTATAACGAAAAATATTCTAAAAAATACGATTTTCTCTTCAATATCTAAAAATCTAAATACTTTTTTAATATATTCTTCTTAAATAGTCAAAAAAATAAAGTTTAAAGTACAGCTTGTTCTAATTGAATTACGATGATAATATGTCAATTATTAAAACCAACTATGAATTGAACTTAAGAACTTATTACAACTTAAGAATTGGTTTAAACATTTATATCACAGAATTAATTATAAAACTATTAAAAATATTAAAACTGGGTTTTTGTTACATCATTGTTTCACCAATTATGCAATATGGCTACTATCCATCAAAATAAGTAAATTGAAAATTTGTGCATATAAATACGATTGTTATATATATGTAAAAAGATCTTTAAATATAGATAATAATATGTATTTTATGTATATATATCTAAGAATAACAAAATAAAAGATACAATTTAAGAACTAAATATACATAAAACACTACTTTTTAAGGTTTTTGACATTTATAACCCCCGCGCTTATATCAAAAATGTTAATATCAAAATTAATCATATTATTTAGTCTCAAACATTTCATATTACAGAAAATTTGCATTTTTCCATAATTATACCAGCATGATTTATTTAGAATAACAGTAGGTATATTATAGAACATAAAAATTTTTTTTATCTGCAAATTTAGTAATGTCATCTTTCATTATAAATTAAATTAAAATTAATTGTTAAAAAAAAAAAAAAAAAAAACATCAGTCATCTGAATTAAAAAGACAATATAAATTGCTTCAGAATTTACTGAACGTGCATATTCTCATTTTCTCATGTATAAATTTGGTAATTTGATTTTAATTTAGATTTAATGACTTTATTATCAATAAAAGCAACTTTCGTTTGTGTTTTAAAATGTTAGGGTTTTTTTTTTTTGTTTTTTGTTTCAGATCAAAAAATTATGTTTAACAATTTTGTATTTACAGAAGAAATAAATTTCCCTTGAGTAAAGTTGAGTTCAGTCAAATGTTACAAATTTAGAAAATAAAATATAAAAATAGAAAAAAAAAAAATTTTTTTTTTAAATTAAACACCAAAAAAAGATTTTATTTTTAAATTCATTGCAGTGGTCCATGTTTTTTTTTTTTTATTTAAATAAAAAAAAAAAAAAAATAGAAATGAAAATAAAAATAAAATAGAATGACCTGCAAACCTATAGAGTGTATTTTTATTTTTATTTTTTTTTTTGTTACCTATTTAGAAAATTAAAAAAAAGAAGAAAAAAAGGGAAAGAGATAGAAATAAAAAAAAAACTGATTTAGGGTCGATTTAATTACATGAGTTTCAGATTATATGGAAATGGAAATAAAAATACATAATAAATATAAATTCGAGCAAAACCTCTTTTCTCATATTTTTCACTGTTACTAGTTTTCTTTTTTTGTTTAAATATTTTTGACCTTTTTATGGCTCATTACCTTTTTATTATAGGGATGTAGACAAAAAAAAAAAAAAAAAATAAGAACAAAAATAAAAACGAATATAAAAAATCTATTCAATTTTTTTTTTTAATTTTTACCTGAAAATCTAATTTAGTCATGCACATTCACCCTAAAATATATATAAAAAGTTACATTATGACAGAAAATTTTCAAAATTTTACATGTGTTTCAAAAGTAGTTATGTATGGATATAAGTATGTTTATATAAAAAGATTATAAGTACATCTCAACTTAAAATATATATAGGTACTTTAGATTCATATACAAATATGTATTAAATATATGATATGAAATGCAATACTAATATAAGTCTGTATGTATGTATGTATCTACAAAGAAATATATAAATAAAAAATTTAATTTTATGAAATACAAAATTCCATTAAAAAGTAAAAAGTATAAGTATTAAAATTCAAGTATAGGTACATCGTGTTCGTGAATGATTGTAATTATGGATACATTTATATATCATTATATATATATATATATATATAACAAACATATAAATAGATGTTTGTTTCAAAGTTCATGCATAATTCAGACGCCTTATTTAATTAAAAAAGAAAAATTATTGATAATTTATATTATGAAAAGATCTTGAAACAATAGTCATATGTTATATACTTTTTTAGATTGTTATATTATTTAATTAAATAAAAATTAAATTAAATGCAATACAATCACCTTTATTTATACATTATTTAAAACTTTTATATTAATGCTTTAATAAGATTAAGTTTAAAACATATGCAGGATTTTTACTTTGATTTTAATTTAATAGAAAATTAATTTTTGAAAATAAAACTTTTTAGAATATGACAAAGGATAAAGTTAAAAAATATAGAATATATAGTTACTATATATGTATGTATACAACCAGATTTTTAATAATGCTGTTAATTGGACAGTAATTTAAAAATAACACCTTTGTATAATAGTTAATTTCGTTTCTTTAAATTTTGAGAATATAGTTTCGAGTTTTTAAATTCTGGACCATTATTTATAATTATAATACCATAATTATCGAAATATCAAAAATTAAATAAAAAAAAAAAAATAATCAAAATTTGACGAAGTCAATTTAAAATTAAAATGAATTTTTTCCATTGTTTTAAATTTAGAACTTAAAGTTGAACCGAAGACCATATTGTTTTATGTTAACTGATTTGATTAAAAGATTTATGATGTTGAAAATTTGATAGAATTTCGTTACTTTTCAGTGATGCAAACTGAAATATTGAAACTGATGCAAAATCAACTTTGAAACTATGTAAATTTATAAACGATAAAATATCGAAAAGGACGCTTTATCATGCTGCTATATTTTAGGTATACATATATATTTAAAAATTTTTTGAATTGAATTGAATGTGGCATATTTAAATTGAAGTGATTTTTTTATGTAGTAGGTATACATTTTGTTTCAATTTTTCTGATTTTTTTTTTTTTTTTTAAATACATGTTATAAGGTTAAAACTGCTGCACTTTACTGCTTGCACTTTCATTTAAAATATTTTAACTAGGTATATGATTTAGAATAAATTATATAAATACTCAATTTGTAACTTTTTAATTTCAATTAATTTTCTTATTACTTAACACTGTCATTTTATTTTTTATAAACTACTAAACAGTTTTATTTCTTCAAATTTCACTTAATTTTCATTTCTTATTTTATTAAATTATTTTTCACTTTAAGTAATTTATTTATGTATTTATTTTGCGTTTCATATAAATTAGGTATTACACTTTTTAAACTAAATTTAATCCAATTGAAATTATCAAATTTATACATACATACATACATACATAAATATATAAATTCTGTTCTCCGTTCTATTTAAATATTTTTTTTCTTTAAATCTATTTTACCAAGAAAGCTTACTGCGTGTAAATTTGGATGAGATAAACTGTATTTGTAAATTTAATTCACATTATATATAATACGTATATGTAAATAGTATGCATTATTAATAAAAAAAAAAAATCTTTTAACGTCTTAATCTTTTAATATAGAATATCTTAAGTTTTTGTTTCTAGTTTAAAATATTAAGATACTTTAAACTGGAAACAAAAAAAATTTTTTTGGATTTCCAGTTTAAAGTAGTTTTTAAAACACTAAATTTTTACACTTTTAAAATTTCTTTTATAATTAATCAATTTAACACACAATTCGTTTCAAATATTAAAATATTAATTTCGCAAAAACAAAAAAGAAAACACACAATATTATTAAAATAACAATCAATTTTCAAATTTTAAAACATAAATAGATATATAGGTATGTAAATTATTAGTATATATACGTTCCGTATATATGACGTACCGTTAAACTAAAAACAATTAAAATAATTTATATTAATTAAATGATTGAAAAAAATTTTTTTAACCACATATTTAATATCCTGTAGATACATTATTTTAAGTATTTAAAAATGTATTCATAATTAAATATAACCTTTAATTATTTTTGTATTAAAGCATACATACATACTTTTTTTTTTTTTATAAAATTATTTTATAAAATAATTTAATGTAATTGTTAACTATTAGAAAATAATAATAGTATATTAATTAAAAATTATTGTTCTTCTTTCTTTTGTATAAATAATTTCAATTTTATTTTTGTAAGCTATAATATAATAAACTTTTAAGTTAATTAAAATTAATTTGAACTATTTTTAAAATATTATTTATATCCTTTTTAATATGTTTTTTTTTTCATTTTATAAATATATATATATATATATATATGTCTATAGGTGTGTATTGTGTATATATGTTCAAATAAAAGGTCATTAAGAACAAAAAAAACATACAGACAACAAAATGGCAGAAATATAAATATATATATACATATATATATATATATATATATATATAAATTTTTTTTTTATGAGATGAATAAAAACATCCTCTTTTTAATTTCCAAGGATATCTTTTTCTTTTTTATCTTCGTTTTTATTTTTTCACTTAAACATTTTTTTTTTTTTGAAACTATATAATAAAATAAATTCAATAGTATTTCAGTCAGACATTTATATGTTTATTAAAGAAAAACTTTTACAATAGGATATTCATTAAAATATTATTATTTAAAAATATGGTAATTATTTGAAGAAAAAAAAAAATATTTATATTAATTTTTTTTTTCTACTGTATATGAATGTTGAAAATAGAATAATATCGAATAAATAAATGTTATTAATATATAAGTATATATATTTGTATAATGTATATCATTTATATTTAATTATAATTCTCTTTAATTTCGATTTTTAACAAGACTTTAATTAAATTTTTTTGAATTAAATATAAATTATTTTTATTACATTATCACTGTATTTAATTGCAAAATCCTTTAAATTATGTTTATATAAAAGATAAAATTATACATATACTCGTATATATATTATTTATATATAGAATTATACTAATTATATATAACAAAGAAGAATAAAGTTTTGTAGCTATTGTAATAATGGAATAAAATAAAATAAAAATTGATGTAAAAATATTGCTTTTAATTACAAAAAAAAAAAAAAAAATAATAAATATGCATACAATTTACAAATAAAATTAATATACTTTGTTTTAAAAGTTGATTTTAAAAATGCAATTAATTAGAGTAAAATATTAAACATTCTTTCATTAATATATTAATGTATGTACATATTTGATATTAATTGTTTGTAAGGAATTAACACAATATGTTTATTTTAACTGAATATAAAGAATTGAAAATTTAATATATTAAAATACGTATTATTTAAAAAAAAAAAAAAATATCAATTTTTGACATTTTTAATAATTTATTCATTTTGTAACATCAAAACTTAAAATCATCCATTTTAAGAAGTCAAAAAGGTAAAAAACAAAAGAATCAAAATCACAATCAATCATAGAAAATCACATATTTCTTAATATTTTTTAATGATTACTAATAATTCTCTTGGAAAAAATTAAAAATTTAAATTAGTTACTATTAAGTATACCCGAATATAAAACAATATTTTCATAGAAATGAATAATATTCATTTCAATTTAGTTATAAAATGATTTATTTTATACCATTTTTAAAAATAAAAAATTATTTTACTTTAATATTAATTAATTAACTTTCTTTAATCATATTTATAAATAAATTACAAAGAGTTTTGAATTTTTTTTTTTTTAATTTCAAAAATAAAATATAAGTAGGTAATTTATTTAAATATAAGTACCTAAATATACAAAATTTTCTTTTAAATATATCATAATTAAATATTTATTAATGTTTAAATATTATATAGAATTGATTGATTTTTATTTTACTATATTAAATTATTTTAATTGAATAATTTAAATAATTTTAAATATTTAAATTTTTTTTTTCAAAATTATTTTCTTTGATTATTATTAATAAATTTTAATTGAAATCACTGAATATGTAATATTAATATAATATATGTAAAATATTGATTTATTAATATAATATTTCTTTTAGAAATTTTATTTGGTATAAATATACATACTTATATATATATTTTTATATATGTAAATAATTTCTTTTGTATTTATAGGTAGGAATATGCATTTTAATTTTTTATATTTTAAAACTTATTTTTTTTTTTTTTTATATTTTTCTGAAACTTTTTCACTTTGATATTTATTTGAACATATTAATTTTACTATTTATTTAAAAATAAAAAGAAAAACATTTTTTTCTTTGTTTAATTTTTTTTTTTGTGTAAAATATTAATTTCTTTTAGTATTCATTAAAGATAACTTTAAATTTCACTTTGTATATCACTTTGCTTCTTATTTCACTATTAATAATAACCTTTTTTTTTATAGCAATTTGTTGTTGATTATTTTTAATTTGATTTTATTAAAAAAAAAAAAAAACACTTTTTATTCACATAATAAAATACATTAAATTTAGTAGGTATATAATTTACAAACATTTTTAGAATGAAAATTTTTTTTTTCCTTTGAAATTCTATTTTAATTTCGTAAATATATTTTCTGACACACCTAATATAGATATATTGATGTAAAAAATAAACAACCACCCATCAAGTATATACGCTAAAAATATATACCTTTTATTTATTATTAAATATTTTAAATATACATATACATATATGTACATACTTTCTTTTTATTGAATGGATATTAGAAAGGACATATAAAATATGTGCAGAAATTGAAAATGTTACTGTACATCAATGTAGAGATTATAAATTATCTTTTGACGTGTTTTATATCTTATTTTTTAACGTGTTTTATATCTTATCTTTTAACATGTTTTGTATAGTTATTAAAAAATCTCGTTTTAAATCTCCCACAAATAAAATTCCTTCAATGCAAATTTTTCAATGCTTAAAACTTATTCATATTAAATTTCAACACCCATTTTATATTTTTTTTATTTTGTTTTTTTTTTTTTTTTATTTGATAAAATTAGTATCAAAACTTCGTTTTTCTTAGAATATGATAAATTAGATATCATTAAAAAGTAAAAATTAAAAAAAAAAAAAAAACTATATTGTAATCGGAAATATTCATACAAATTTCTTAATTTGTATGTATTCATTTAATGATAGCTCAGTAATCTGCATTCAAGTCATTTTTCAGTATTTTAAAACTGTTTTAAATTGAAGAGAAAAAAAAAGTTATTCAAATATTCTTAGAATTCATTATATTTTGAAAAAAAACTTGTGAAAAATATAAATGAAATATTATAGTTGTATAATATATAATATATTAAAGTAAGTATATTATAAAATAATTTTTTTTATCATATTATGTATGTCCTTGTTCCAAACAAAAAAAAACAAAAAAAAAAAAAAAATAATATCTTAAAATACTGTATGAAGATATTTAATCCTTGAAGCTTAGCAAAATGTATATACAAATATATATGTATATATATAAAACTACTGAAAAATAGTAAAATTGTATTTTTTTTTTCTATTTACATAATATGTATATATAGATATATATATATATATATACCATATGTATATAATATCTATTTTATGTAATAAATAAATAACTGTTTGTTGAATAACAGATCAAATTATTACCTCCCACCATCTCCAATCCATTCCACTTTATTTATTTTGGTTATACTTTTCTTTATTTTTTAATTTTTTTTTTTTATTTGTTGTAATTTCTCCTTGGTATATAAATGTTCGTATATAATATATATTAGTGTTATCCTTTTATAAATTTATTAATATATTATTATATCCATGTAGTAAGTTTATTTGTACATATCCTTTTTGAGCTTTTTATTTTTTTTTTGCTAGTGTACTTAATTTTTTTTTTTCTTAACTATTCATAGAATTTTTTTTTTTTTTTTTAACTTTTTATATCATTATTTTTTTCTTTCTTTTGATTTTCTTCTTTAATACAATTTTTTTTCAATAAACTAAAAATGATAATGAAAGATTTTCTATTATGTTAAAAAGAAGAAGAAGAATATAAAAAACATAAAAATAATATTATAAAATAAATAAATAAATAAAAAAAAAAAAGTATTTTGTCGCGACTATAATATCCTTATTTTATTATTTTCAAAGTAAAAATAAACAAAAAATTAAAAAAAAAAAAAAAAAAACACTAAAATTCAAACGAAAACAATTTTTTTTCTTCTTTCTATATATATATATATATAAATATATAAAATATATATTTATTCCATTATAACTGTATATTAGAATTAAAATACACCAACCATTATTACTACACTATACACCCAACTATCATTTTTGTTTTTCGTTTTTTTTTTGTATTATTGACAAAAAATCGTCGAATTGAACATGATAACAAACAACAACAGAGTAGTGGCGACGACGATAATAACAAACAATTGTATGGCAAGAGGGATAGTTACGGTGGCGGCAGTTAACGTTTTAAATTTTATATTACTTATGATATATATATAGTAAATTTTAATCAATGCATATTTTGTCTGTGTATAACGAACGGAAGAATAGTAAAGAGAACGAAAAAATAAATATAATATAAAAATAAAAGAAAAAATAAAAAATTCCGGTCGAATGTTATTATACACGAGAAAAAAAAAAATAAATATACGACACGACTTCACTTTAAAACAGATAACAGCTGACTGACTGAATTGAATTGAAAAAATTTTGTTGAATTTTTTCAATGAGTAAAATTTCCTTTTTTGTTTTGCGTTTTTTTTTTTCTTCTATGTTTTTTTCTTATATATTTTTCCCAATTTTATAAACAGGATTTCAAAGTTTTCCTTTTTTCCTTTACTTTTTCATTTGTTTTTGTGTATTAATACAATATTATGTTTTTTTTTATTGTGTTGTGATCCTTGTAAGGAAAATATAATATATTTTATCAAAGAATAATTTTATGTATGGATATGTTTTATGTCTATGTATAAGTATAAATAAATACTTAGTATTCTATTTTCGTAAAATTTATATATATACATAGTTAATTTTATATTTTTCTCTCTATATTTATGAGCATATATAAGGAAAGGACTTAAGTAGTAAACACATACAAATAGTGAAATTATATTAAAAGTATAATTTTATGTATGTATGCATGTGTTTATTTTTAATATATTATGAGAAAAAAAATTTTGTTTTTTTTTTTTAACACAGTCAACAAAATTATATATTTCAATGAATTGAATTTTGTATATTCCTGAAAATGCTGGTGAATAAGGAATAAGGAAAATAAAAATGAAAAAATAAAATAAGACAAAAAAGGGAAAGCAAAAGACTGAGACAGATGTTTTTTCATTTAAAAAAATTTGTTTTTTTTTTTACTGTTTTGCCGATATTTTTTTAATAAAATAATAAGGAAAAAAAACAACAACAAAAAATTATAGTATTTATTCTTCATATATCCTTAAGGATATTCTCATTTTATTTTATTATTTATTTTGTTTTTTTTCTTTGTTTTCGTGTTCTCGATTTTGATGAAATTTCCTTTTTCATGTAACTTTTACTGCCTTTTTTTTTTTTTTTTTTTTTGGAAAAGTGGTTTTAATAGAAATATGTGTGTATGTTATTGATGTTTTTTTTATCTTGATTTTTTTTTCTCGTTACATTTTATTTACAAAGTAAAAGAAAAAAATTCAATTTTGAAGTAATTTTTCGGTAAAAAAATGTCTTTTTAATTTTAATTTTTTCTTTTTTTTCCAAATTGATTTTCTTTAAAAGTTTTGATATATTTAAATACTTAGTATATGTTATAAAAAAAAAAAACAAAAACAACAAAATTATTGATTTTCATTTAAAATTTTTGTATGAATAACAATAAATTAATGAATAATAAACAAAAGAAATAATCCGAAAGTGAAAGAATATTTTCTTATAAAGAAAAAGTAAAGAAAAATTAACGTTCATAAATTTAATTGGTAATTATTGATATTTAATTTTAAAAGTATGTAATAAAATATTTAATATACAATTTTATATTAAGTGCAATTAAATTAAAAAGGTTATTAAACTCAATAATATAAAATGAATTTAATTCAAGGAAAAAGAAAAGTGTTTTGACTATTTTTTTTTACTTTATTACTTTTAAAAGTGTATGCGGTTCATTGAAAATATATGTAATTAATTAAAATATATATAAATATATATAAATATTATATATAAATATATATATAAATTTAAAAAAAAAAATTATTTTGTTTCATTTACATGAATTCATTTTGAATATAATATACAATATATTTATAAATATTAGTGGTAGGTATGTATATTTAAATTAAAAATTTAAAAAAATATTTAAGTTAAATTTTTGTAAATATTAGAATTGATTACTATAAACAAACAAATTGATTACTTATGTATAATATTTCACTTAAAATAGAAATTTAGAATAGATTTTCTGACACTGATTAATCTAGCTTTAAAAACTAAAATTTTTAGTAATAACGAATTTGGAAAATATTAAATTTTTTATTTAGATTTTTTTGTTTATTAAATAAAGTTTTGTACTATTATTATATAAAATTTATATAAAAAATAAAAATCAATTTCTAATAAAATTTTTACTCTATTTCATTTTAATAAAAATGATATTTTCTTCTTTCTATAACAAATATAGCTAATAAGGTCATTACAATTATTCTAAAATATATCGTGCAAAATATTCGATTATGTTAACTTTCCTGTAAGGCTACGACAAATACTTTAATTCTGCTCTAGTAACTGATATACAGTAACATCAAATGAAAGGGTTTTTTGATGTAATAATACTATTACAATATTCGATTAAGACAACTCTGTTCTAGTCATAACAAAAGATTTGATTCTGCTGCGATAATTGATATACAGTGACATCAAATGAAGTGGTTGTCGAGATTACTCCATTATTCGGTTCTCATAAACGAATAATCTGTTATCATACAGTAACATCAAATTAAGTGGTAGTCTAGAGTACTCCATTATTCGGTTCTCATAAATGAATAATATGTTATTGCAACTAAAATTTGATCAAAACAAATACAATTTTCAATTGTAATTATGTAAATAAAGAAGTTGCCACAACTACGAATAAAAAGTTGCTGGTGACCGAATTATTCGGTAGGGCAATTTATTCGGTTGTCACAAACGTTGTAGTTCTCTCAGTTTATAGGATATAAAATATTTATCTTTAAAAATTGATCTCAAGAAAACTTTAAAAATAATTTTTTGTATTATGTATTAAAGATATAATAAATTATACTATAATTAAATCTAATTTAATAAAAATTACAGTTATTACATAGTTACAAATAAAACTAAAGATAAAATATTTTAAAAGTGAAATTTAATATCTTAAAGAATTTTTTTGAAGATACCAAGTTCCTAAATAAGCCGTTTCAAATCAAATTAAAGATTGGTTTTTATTATAGAAATTTATTTAACTTATTAAAATTATTTTATAGTCAAATAGAAAATTATGGAATTATGTATACACGAATAAAGATCTAATATAATATTTAATATCTCTTTCCTTTCTTCATTTTGTTCATCAGCTATTATACTCTGTTTTGCAGTTAGAGTGATTAGCCTATTAAACTGGCTATAAAGGCAGATGATTTTAGTGATTAAAAATTCAACACTACCAAGTGGTGTATATTTTCTTGGTGTCTTTTGAAGATCTACACCACCCGCAGCAAAAAAAAATTATGTTAGTTATAATATAAAATTCGATTAACTGAAACTTTACTTTGAAATCTAATTTTACTTTCCGGCAAGGTCACTTATAAAATTGCAGTAAATTTAAATACCTTTATTAATTCTCTATAATTAAATACCTTACAATTAATTCAATTATATTTGTAGATATTATATCTTTTGTTAGATTATTTCTTTTTTTTGTAAAGTATTATAAATACAATTACAAAATCAAAAAAAAAAAAGATTTAAATCTTCAGATAAGGCAGTATATAATAATCGCTCTTAATTTTATCAAAATAAAGATATGTAACATATTTATAAATTGAATATATATACAGAACTAAATTTTATTTTATTCTATTTATTTACTTCATTAAATCCCACAATGATTTTAAAAATCAATTTTTTTTCTTTTCATTTTTGTCTATATATCAATTTAAAAATTATGTTGGTTGACAAAATTCTGTATATAAAAAATTATCTTAAGTTTGTATCTTTTAATGTAGCCAATTAAAATTTGTTGTTTTATTGTATAAAACAGTTTTATATGTATATGTACACATAATATAAAGTTATATCAAAAAATCAATTAAATTAAACTATATAATGTTTAACTTATGGTGGCATTTAATAATAAAAATTTTAAAAGTCTTAAATTATTATTTAGTGTTTTCATTTAAAATTTTAAAAAGGAACTCAGTGTGAGAGAATACATTTGAAAAATTAAAAATAGAATTTTAGTATTGGAAAAAAAAAAACATTTTCAATTCTTAAAATTTCGTTATTTAAAAACAATATTATCCTAAAAAAAGATTTTATATATACATATATATGCAACCATTTAATAATATTTCGGTGTTATTCTCT
Source organism: Poecilobothrus nobilitatus (assembly GCA_947095535.1). Taxonomy (NCBI): domain Eukaryota; kingdom Metazoa; phylum Arthropoda; class Insecta; order Diptera; family Dolichopodidae; genus Poecilobothrus; species Poecilobothrus nobilitatus. The sequence goes on along the minus strand of OX352773.1, from coordinate 12,934,188 downwards.
AGAAGGGAATATTTTTTGGAATGGTAGAAATTTATTGGAGAAATGGTAGAATGGTTAGAAATTATTATTTATTTCCTGTTGAGAGATTTGGAAAATAAAATCTCTGTTCTTTTTCTAAGTAATTAATTAATTAAATTTACAGAAGAAAAAAAACAAAAAAAACTGAAAAGATAAAAATTTTATTTGATTTTCTTGATATAGAATTTTTTATTCGGAAAAAAATAATTACGATAATGTCAAATATTTGCTTTAGGTTTTAGAAGATAAACATAAAAAGTTTATATATGTATGTATGTATACATATTTATTATATATGTATATTGTATATGTACATTGAGTAAATAAAGTTGCTAACAGTAATAACTTTTTGTTAATACGGTTATAACTATTTCATTTAAATTCCCTTGTAGCTTTAAATTTATCAAAAACATGTTGGACTATACAGTGTTACTTGAGAGGGTTTCGTATATTTTAAAACATTTTTAACGGTAAACTGTTTTTTTTTTTAAATTCATGATTTCAATAAATTGAATTTTTTTCTAACTTCAATTCAAAAAAGAATAGGATTTGAAGAAGCCCTTTGTCAGTACTTCTTGAAAGGGATAAATCCTTGAAAGGGGTAAATTAGAAAAATAAAAATCATTTTAAACAACTCCGACCTATAAAAATAAGAACTTTATTTGCTTTTTTTTTCTTTTAGTGTAAAATAACATCTGTGTTACGAACAATTAAGTACAGGGTAGTTAAAAAATCAACATTTAATTAAAATTTTTTTCATATTTATTTAGATTTAAAAGAATTATGTATTGTCGGAAAAGGGTATAAACATAATCAATAACCATTTTCAGATTATAAAGTGAACATTATACAATAAATATATCATCAGATTAACTATATATGTATCTATTAAATGAAAATAAAAAAAAATATATTATTTCAAATTTAATAAAAATACCAAAAAATAATTACTTAACTTAAACTTTAGTATAATATATTTAATATAAACATTTTTCTTTAATTCAAATTTTCCATATAAATTTCTTATTTTTTTATTTTTTAACTCTAACAGAATTTATGGACATGTTGCATGCAATATTTTCTTAAACAACAAAAAAATAAAAATTCATTTTAAAATATTAGAATAAAAATGTACAAAAAAAAAAAAATAAAAAACTCTTTAAATGCAACACAAAACAAGGAAATTGTATAAATTTAACAACATTCATCTAAACACAAAAATCAGAGTAAATTGATTAATAAAAGGACTACGGGAAAAAGGACATCATGATTATAATTAGCACATACAAACACAAGAAAAAAACATGATTCAATATAAAGGTCTTTGGCCTTGGCGTTGTACGATCAACTTTGATTGAAATTAAAATCGTTTTTTTTTTTTTTTTAGTTTTTTTCTATTGTTTTTGTTTTAAATGAATAAAGTAAGGTATTATATTCACATATACTTAAGTTGGGCTCCGAAGTATTAACAAAAAAAAAAAAAATAAAATAAATAAAATAAAATAAACAAAAAACAAAGTAAACCAAAAAAAAAAAAAATCCTATAAAACAAAAGTTCCTTAATCCACCTCGGATTTTATATATTGTTTTTAAAATTTTTTTTTTCATTTATGTAATAAAAGTGTGCATTTAAATCTTGCATATACAATTGTATATACTTATATATGTATATATATAAGTTATTTGAAATTGTTCAAAAAACAAAACAAACAAAAAGGATAAAAATTTCTTTTTTCACAGGGTGAAAGTATTTTAGTTTTCCAATTTAATTATCTAAGTTAAAATTTTCAAATAATTTCTGTTTGCTTTTGTGTTGCAATATAAAATATCTTAAAAACTTCTTCCTTTCCGACGCCTTGAGTAATAACGTTTAGTTTAAACATGTTCAATATTAATCTTTTGAAATATGAAAAGATATGGATAATAATTTCACATTCAAATGATTCAAAGAATCTAGGATTTTCTGTTGTCACTTTAAGTGAAAATATAAAAAGTATCAAGTATAAATTTAGCTAACTGTTGTTACTAACTTAGTAGAACTTATTTTAAGAAAATTTAAAATAAACTATATAATAAAAACCGATATCAACATTTAAATTCTATGTATTTGTTGTTCTACAAATTATTATAATACATAAACTAATATTTTGTACAGTTTTAAAATAATCTCTAACGCTACTTTTATGTTGCTTTGGAATAATTCTCTTAATTTATACTCAAATAATTTAGTTAACTTAAGAGATTCAATACTGAATTGCAGACAGAGGAGATTTGACATCTAAGAAGTATAAATGTCATTGAAAATTATGAGAGACTGGGCCGAGTTAAATAATTATCAAAGAGTCAAAGAGAGTAAAACTTTATAAACCAATATGTCTGTATATTTTTAAATAATTTTCATATAATTTTCGAAATCGATTTTCCTTAAAAGTATAAAACCACAAATTTATTAAAAGACCGAATCTATAGACTGGTAAACATAAATAATAATAAGTTCACATTTAATTTTAACATTATGCGATGAATTTTTATACTTTCTAGCACTATAATACAAAATTCTAAATATTTTATATTTTTTTTTGTATATATATAAATATGTTTCTAATATTAAAGAAAAAAAAAAAATATTAAAGTAAGTATTTATGTGTGCAACAATGTAATTTTTTTTTTTTTTTGCCTTTCCGAGGGGTAAAAAATAAAATATTCTTTACACTTCAACTGTATCTTACCAGAATAAAAAAAACAAAAAAAAAAAAAAAAAAAAAAAAAAAAAAAAAAAAAAAAAAAAATAAAAATTCATTTTCAATTTTAAATAATACTAAAAGGATAATTATATATATACATATATATACATACATATATATTTGAAGGCATTAAGAACGTAAATATGTATATTAAAGATTTCCATCTGTATGTAGAATGTTGAATTTCTACTTAAACATTTAATATATTTAAATAAATGTGTATAGTTAAGGATATGTATATTTGTATGTATGTAAAAAAAAAAAGATGAGAATATGACGATTTTACACAAAAACCAGGGATTTTTGTTTTTTTTTTTCTTTTATTTCTGTTCTCATATTATTTTGTATTTTTTGTTGTGCTCGTTTACACATGGAACTTGACATGTGTATTAATATGGTGAATAAAAAAAGGACAAGGAGAAAAGAAAAAGGAATTTATTATTGTTCAAAAAAAAATACTATATATATATACAGATAAATATATGTATACTTTTTTATTTTGTTTTTGTTACTTTTTATGGATTCTAAAGTAAATTCTGCAGGTTGCAATAATAATTTTTTTTCGATTGGGGTTGTTGGGTTTTACATGACCGATTTCCGACGGCAGAATTAAAAAAAAAAACAATAGAAAAAAACAAGCATGGCATGCAATCTAAAAGGAAAGCAAAATTTTAGTTTTGTTTTTTTTTTTCTTTTTTCCTTGTTTTTTTTTTTGTTAAATGTGTATATGAATATTATTGTATTACAGGCAAAAAAAAATAATAAAGTTTTTGATAAGGATAACTACAGTTGATATTTTTTTAAAAAATACAGGGAGTTATAATATTAAATGAATAGATGATGTAAAGGAGGTAGAAAAAAATAAAACAAAAAACATCTGATACGTAATTTTGTAAACGAGAAGAATATAAAATAAATGAAATTCGAAAGAAGTAAGCACATTATTTTCCCACTTCATGTTCTGTACACTCTACTTTGGGTTGTTTTTTTTTTTTTTGTTTTGTCGTCGATCACAGATCACATGTTTTAATTTTTTATTTATTTTCTTTTTTTGTTTTCTATATTTATGCTATCAAATTGAGAAAGAATTATTTTTTTGGTGAATGGTGATGGTGGTAGTAAAGTGGAAGTAATTTGTGATGTGAGTTGGCATAAAAAAAATAGATGAAAAAATTATAAGTAACACATTATACACACGGTACGGTTGTATATGATTGTAGTAAAATATACAAACATTTGAATTATCATATAAATATTAGATAAAATGTATTTTATATATACTATATATATGTACATATGTATATTTATGATTTGTACATATATGCCCAAAAAGGATATCAAGAGAATTATAATGCTGGCAATATTATCAGATGAGAGTTATATGATTACGTCTGTATGATAGCATGAGTTTATTTTTTTTTTGTTTTTAAAGTAAATATGTACAAATAATTTTTAATTTTTTTCTTTTTTTTATTCAGTTATATTATCTCTAAGTGTGTACGTGTATAATATATACTGTGTTATTTGATGAATAAACGAAAATTGTGCCAAAAAATCAAAAATTTTAACAAAACAAAATTCAGAATGGGAAAATTGTGAAAGAATATATATGTAATATGTATATGTAAATAGAACCGAAAAAAAAAGGAAAAGAATATGAGTTTGTTGTCGCAATTTTATTTTAAAAAAATACGTATAGTATTAACGTTGAATTAGAATGGCAAAGAAAAAAGGGTGGAAAATTTATATATGTACATTTGATTTTTCTTCGTATTTTATTTATACTTTCTTTTTCATTTCATTTTTACTTCAATGATTTTTGTGATTCGAATAAATATATTTTTCTTTTCAATCTTTTGCTTTGTTTTGATTTTTTCTTTTCTTATTTTATCCTTTTCTTTTTTTTTGTCGTCATTGTTGCTGCTGTTGTCATCATCTATAACTTGATTTTGTTTTTGTTTTTTCAATTTTCATATTAAAGTAGAAGGATAAATAAATTTTTTTTTTCCCCCTTTTTGAAATCGAATACAAATGGAGGAATAAAAATAAAATAAAATTAAAAACTTGATTGGGAAAAACTCAATTGTTTGATTGAACGGATGAATGATTTCGAACACACGTTGTTAGTTTCGTAGATTTTCTGAATTGAATTGTATAAATATGTAACGAATAAAGTTTTTATAATTTATTTTTGTATACAAAAATTTTTTTCATTTTTTTGTTATATTATGATAAATTAAATTGAATGTAAGTGTTAAAAAGAGATAGCAATATTGTATGACAGGATTAAATTTGAATTTTATTGATTACAATCGTTTTTTTTTTTTAACTTATGTATGTGCATATAGACAAATATATATATATATACCTATATATTTTTATTTTTAAATTACTGTTTCAATTTATCAATAATTTTTTTTTTTGGTTTTTTTGGACCCCTTTTCCAACAAATTTATTTTTAACCTATATATAAGATTGTTAACTCTTACTGATATTAGTACCTACTACTATACTATTTATAAACAGCTGTACGTATATTTTTAATTTGATTTAATTAGTGCAAAATTAAAATGTAAATTTTACAAAACAATAAATGCATATATGTAGATATAAGAAGATGGGAATAAAAAGGATAGTAAGGATAAGAGGGTAATATTTTATATTATGTATATTAAAAAATGATTGTGGGAAGATAAGCTGCAAAAAATGTATAATTGTATAGAATATAAGAAATAAGAAATGAAATGATTTGAAAATATTTTTTTATTTTGTAAATTATGATGAATTTAATATAAAACATAAAATTTATTTTTAAATATGGGGAATATGATTTAAATGTTACTTCGCAGAGATTTTCAAGGATATTTTGTACGTTTTTTTTTTTTTGGGTGAATTGTGATTTATTAAATGTTTACTTGAGAATAAAATATTATGTATAATTTAAAAAAAAAAAAGCAGAAGATAAATTTTTCTTTTGTTGTTTTTTTTCTAGGTGAAAGGTTACAAAAAATATGAATAATATTATGTTGGTTGATTTTTCTTAATTTTAAAGATTCATAAAAAATAAGATTTGTGTAAAAATAACAAAAGTTTAAATTAAATTAAAATTTAATTGTTAATAATGACAATTATTATTTAAAATATAATTTTGGAAATTTATTATGTGCTTTTTGATATCAGACTACTTAAGTATATAAAAATTTATAAATGTTGTTCTTAGTCTTCAAATATATTCATAGTACATTTTACAATACAATTTTATAATAGTATCAATTAGATATACTTTTGGAAAGTACATATGTACTTATATTTTATTCCAAAATATAAGAAAGGGTAAGAATAGGAGAAACATTACTTGTTATACATTATTGAAAACAAAAGGAGTTTGAATGCCTGTTTTAAGTGAGTCCGACTTGTATGTGTTGTAACAAAATTTGCCTAGTGTAGTAATGTACAGTATAAAACAAGGATTTAAGTAGAACCCTTAAAAAACGCCTAATTGTTATGATTACGACATACTTGAAGGAAATAATACTGAAAGACATTAAAAAAAATTGTGTGCGTTCATGGGCATCAATAGTGGAAATTTTGAAAATTAAATGATATTAAAAAACTGTTGTGGCAGAAACGAATTTTAAAGGACATTATATAGCTTCCTATTTATTGAAGTCTGGAGATATAAAATATCGTCAGGTATTTTAAATAAATACTTATGAATTTATGTCAACCTATGCTTTAATTTGAGGAAATAAAAATTTTTTTTAATAATGAATAAAGATTTTTTGTTCATATCAATTTTAATATTCTTTGTTTTTTGTTTCTGAAGATTGCGTAAAATTAATTTATAATTTTTGTAATTAAAATTTTTTCTTAAATTCTAAAAATCTCTTGCTTAAAACAAAAAATCAATAAAATATTCATAAGTCATATTATGAATTCTTCAATAGAAAATTTTCTTTTTTGACATTTTGTAGAAAACAAATAATCAAAAATGGTAAAATAATTTGACCTTGTGTTAAAGTTTCATATAATTTTCTTGTTTGTTTAATTATTTGTATGTTTACTTTTAACATTAAAAATATAAAAGACACACAATTTCAATATAATATTATACATTTGTTAAGCTATTCTCTTTCATTTATTCTACCAAATTAAGTTAAAAGACAAGGAAAAACAATAAAAATACATTAAATAAAAATTTCTATTAAATCTTAATTTCATTTTATTAAAAAGCTTTCAAAAATATAAAAAATATAACAACGAAAAAACGAAAAAAGAAACAATATACATTTAATTAAACATTTTGTTCTCAAGCACATTCATAAAATCAATTCACAATTTTAATTCCTTTTTTATTAAATAAATGTTCCTTTAAATGATGACGACGACAACAACGACAACGTCGATTACAAAATACCAAAACAAGAGGAAATAAGGAAAAAAAGACAACAAATTCCTATCAAGGACGATCAAAAACAATTAATCAAAAAATGTAAGAAGAGTAAAATAAAAATTCATGTTTAATATTGAATTGTAATATTAATTGCCAAAAATGAAAAAATGAAAAAAAAAAACAATAATTGAACAGTTTAATCGATAAGAGGTTAAACAAAATTAGCCTTTAAAGGTCTAAATTGTCACAGAACTATTTGTGAAATGTACCGACAAAAGTTAATGTAAATTCTAAATAATGTTCTAATTAATTGGAAAAATATAGCTGTTCAATAATAACAGTTAGACTCAGTACTGTCATCTCTAGACTTTTAGTTTCGTTATCCTAACTTTTAAAGTGAATTCCACAAAAAATTCAAAATATAATATATTCATGGTATGGTATATTCAAAAAGAGGTGTTAATTTTCAATTTAATTAATAATTTGAAACCCGTATAAATCGAAAGATGAGCATAATAAAAATTAATTTTTTTATTAAATGGTTTTAATCCTAACTAATTAATTGTAAGCGTTAAAGAATAATAGTCAATAAAAATAAAATTCTAGACACAAAAATTTTTTTAATAGAAAAAGAGAGGAGAGAGTAAAAGTTGCATAAGATGTGGTAAATCTAATGAAAATTTTATTTTTCTTGGTTGTTTAAATGGCTGCTCTCCAGAGCTCGATTTATAACACAAAAATAATACAAACGAGGTGCCGTTTTGATATAATTTCCTTGTAGCTTTAGTTACTGAGATTATTTCTCATCCTGAGACATTGAACATAATTTATAAATTAATTGCTGAATTATAGATTCAATGTTTTGTTTTTGATTTTTCGGAAAGGATTTCTTTGTAAAAAATGATTGCAGTTAAGGAAGATAGTTCCTTAAGAGTTAATAGTATGATAGAGGAAAGTTAGAAGATAAATTAGAAACGACCCCGTACAAGATATTTTCGAAAAGTAGTAAATTGTTAAATGGAATATTCCTATTAAAAAGAAGCACATTAAATGAAAGCACGTTTCAAACTTTAGCGGATCGCAAAATAAATAAGTTTTTGTATTCAATTATAAACCACCTAGAAATTTGAACAGTGTAGAAGTGTGCACTTAAAGTCTCCCTAATTCCTTTTTAGTTCTTTTCCGGATATTCTAATGTCATCATTATCGATCCAAAATTTCAAATAAACCATTTATAACTAAATAGTATTGGTATTAAAAAATGCAATATTGTATTGTGCACTTGTAATTACATTTTGTTTAATTTGACAATTAAAATCCAAATGATAATTTAATTTAATAAATTTAATACATAAATAAAAAATAAAACAATTAATTAATTTTTTTTATATAGTCTCAATTAATTAATTATGTTTTATACGTCTTGCAAACGGGGGGGGGGGGAAAAAACTGTGCCAAAAACCAAATAACGAAAATATTAATAATGTGAACACACCTTTACTCCGAAACAAAACACACCTAAAACAAAACTACTCACCTTTAGAATAAGGTAAAATTTTTGTAATCCTGTTTTTTATTTTGTTCTTTTGTTCAATTCAATAAAAAAAATTTCTGTTTTTATTTGAGTAAAAAAAAAAAAGGACACAAAAACGATTAAAAAAAAAAAAATAAATAAATTCAAATGTCAATATACATCTATGCTCACATCAGCATTTATACTATACCATTTTGAATGGCCTTGTCGTTGAATAACCTTTCTAAACGAAAACAAAAAAAAGGAGATAAAAAAAAAAATGAAAAACAATAATTTGTTTTCTTTTTTTGTTTTTTTTTTTTACCAAAAATTTTAAATTGGTTTAAAAATGCCATTGTGTTCTTTATAGGTGGGTATATTGTAATATATTCTCATAATAATAATTATTGTCGAAAAATATATACATAGGTACACGTGTATAAAAAAAAAAGAAAACCAATAATATGTACTGCAGCGTATATATGTAGTTATTTAAAATGATTACACTTTGACATAATTTTATATTATGTAAACTCTTAAAACTTATTTAAAAATCAAGGACATTAAATTATTTTTATTAATAAAGAAAATTGAAACCTTAAAAGCTAAATTTTAATAATTTATCAAGACTTATTAAAATGGTTATTAAAAAATGTTTAGACAAAATTTTTGGTGTTAAAGGTGATAATAAGCAAAGATACGAAACTTCTTAATTCATTTAATATAGAAACCATTATATTTTTAATTTATACAAGAATAACACATACTATGTATCCTGCAATAGTTAAGAAATATTATAATTTGTGGTGGGGTAGGCTTAAACAAGCGTGAAGTTTTATGACATTAAAAGGTCTATGTAATATACTCTACAAAAATTATAAGAAAAATTGAATGATGGTGATCGAAACATTTGTAGTAGAATAAAAAAATCAATTGGAATAAAAATTATCATAATTGAAATATAAATTATATTGAAATAACGGTAAATTTTTATTTAATAGATGAAAATTAAATATTAAATTGCTTGATACTGTATAGATTAAAATATATATTATCTATTTACATTTTGTATATCTATGCTATGGTTTAAAATCAACATTATTTCAATTTTAAAATATAAGTATATCCTTTAAAAATTTTACGTACATATATACTTCTTATTATGAGACTGTGATAAAACATTAATGTTTAAATATAATTTTCAATAAAATTACACTTAGTTTCTTTTTTTTTTGTTTTTGAAAATTTAAACATGCAATTTATTCTGTTTGCAATGTTTAAATCCTTTTAAATTTTATATCCTGCAATAATATTTATTTAAAAGAGATGTCGTGTGTTATTGTTAACCAATGTCCAAAATGGATAAGATACAAAAATTAAGGAAAATGTTTATTCTTTAGTTTTATTTCTAATAGTACAGGTAAAAATTTTTGTGCATCAAAATTAGAAAAGGAAAAGGAAAAAACTACTAGAAAAAACCAGCAAAGATAATCATTATCTCATTTTCTGTTTTTTTTTTTTTTTTTGTGTATTGTCGTTAAGTACTAAATGTAGTGTTCTTATAAAATATTCTTTTGTTTTTTTTTTTCTTTGTTAATCAGTCCACAAAAATCCATTATAGTACTCATATATCCTTTTTATGTTTTTTTCTCTTTTATTTTTTTTTTGTTATTTACTTCTTGGTATTGAATTTGTCGGTTTTCACTAAAAATAAATCTGCGAAATATATAAAATGTGCAAAATTGTGAAAGTTCTTAATGTTCTTAAAAAATATTTTATCTAACTATGTATATACATATATATAATGTACACAGCACATGTTACGAAAACACATATCTACGTTACGTATGTAATATTCAAGTAGTATACATATACCATACATATATTTAAGTACATTGCAGAATATTAAAAAAAAAAAAATAAAAAATTGATTATCACATTGTAAAAAGGTGATCCTCTCTTTATGTTATGAGTAACATTTTTTTTTTTAAGGCTTTTCTTTATAAATTGAATTTGGCTTTTTTTTTTTTGTGGGGAGAAAAAGAGAATTTTAATCTAGGATTTTTTCAACAAATTAAAGTTTTTCAAAAGTGAAAAAGATTTATTTGAAAATTTAATATGGAATAAAAGTATATAGAGAATATATAGTTAAGTTTAATCTTAATCCAAAAATAATGCTAGGCTTTCTGAAAAAAAAAAGTATAAAATAAAGTATATTAATATTCAAATAAAGAAGGGAGTTAAGAGTTTATAAGATCAAAAAATATAAATTTTTTTTATTAGTTAATTCACGAAAGGGGAAAATAAAAGTGAAATAGACATAAAAAATTTAAAGTGAAGTTGGATTTTAAAAAATTAAAATTATCCAGTATTACTACTACAATTGAAGGATAAAAAAAATTTAAAAAAAAAAAGAAATACAGGGAATTATTATTTTAAAATATGACAAGAAGATTTCATTGCGTCTTACTCCATTGGTATAGCAAATTTAGAAACACACCAAAATCATTCATATTGTAGTCGAATTGTTTTTTTTTTTTCAGTTGTAGGTATAGTTTAAACATTTTCAATTTAAGTTCAAATGTTATACGTTTTTAATAAGTCTTTATTCTTTCAAATATATAAATATGATAAATTTCTAGTCTAAAAATCACACGTACTTTTGTTTATTAAAGATTTTAAAGTAATATTGTTAAAAAAGAATATATATATGTATATATATGATGATAATTCATCCATTGATGTTGATGAAATTAATGTTATTCTAAATGGTGTTGGATCGGATTTTCAGTTGGGATGTCATTTTATTTGTTATAATGTCATGTTTTTCAGATGACGGATGAAATTTTTTTTTTTTTTTGTTTTTTATCTTTTAGTTTTCTCTTGTTAGATATTCGTTTTTGTTTTGTTTTTATTTTTGCGTTGTTATCCTTGCTGTTTTGTTTATTTTTTTTTTTTGTTTTTGTATTGTTATAATGGGATTATAAATGAGGAATTCAGGTCGAAACATATCTCTAAGGAGTTGATTTAATATATTATGGTATATAAAAAAAAAATATATATATATCATAATATTTAATACGAAACGTGCGCCTGATGTATCTTTATTTTAACCTAAGTATTATGTATTGACTGTATAATTTCATTTATATATGCATTAACATGTTATACATTGTATATAAATGTCTGAATTTATTTATATAAGTCGGTTTGTATTAGAAATATACATATTTATTTAAGTAAATAGGTACTTGAAATAAATTTGATCTTAGGTATATAGGTAGGTATATGCAGCAATATTAAAAAAGTAAAAATAAAAAAAAAAAATGACAGGATTTTTATTTTCTGTATTAAAATAAATCAGTCAAATGGGACATTAGATAAATATGCGCATATCTATCAATATATTATATGTATATATTATATATAATATATATATTTATATTCTTACATATTTTTTTTAAATTTCGTTAATATTATGATGGTATGTGGGTGGATATTTGTTATGAAGATATATATATTTATATCCTTATATTATAATATATAAGTACGTCATATTTTTCCCTTGTAAAGTGCTGTTTTTAGAACAAAACAGAAATATCAATTATAATTATGTTGTTATCTTGTATCTACATATATTCATATATCTAAATATTAATAAAAAGAGTGTATAATATAAAAATATAGTATTTAATATCCTTTGAGGTTTTATAATCCTTATATTATGTTTTCATTAATTCTAAAAATAAAAAAAAAAAAACATTAAATCATAGAAAATAAAAATATAACAGATATTGTTAATGTATATAAAATAATAATTATAAATTATTAACAACAAATTTTTAGACTCAGATATTCAAGTTACCGGTATCTAAAAGTAAAGTATCGAATTTTTAATTTTTGACCCTTAGATAAACAGGGAAAAATATAAATTTTTTTTTATATTTAACTTTTATGGTATTTTCGAACATCTTTCTTTTAAAAATTAAAAATATACTTTTGTACTAATTTTGTGCAGGGATTTTAACTATACTTAACGGGGGGTATCCATGGTTAAACTTTCATTGCTTCATTTTAAACGGTGTAGAAGTTTTGTAAACACACGTACAGACGGTCAGAGTAAAATTGTAGAACATATTTTTCCAAAACATTTTGAAAAATGTACTAAAAAGGATATTTTAAGATATATTATTAGAAATATAGTTGTTTTTTTTTTTTTTAAGTACGCTTTTAGTGTCGCAATAAGCTGTTTTAAATTCTTTGATATAATAATAATAGGAAGTTGTATTTAATTAATTCACGGATTATGATCCACCTAACAATGAATAAATTGTAATGATTTATTTTTCATTCATATATATAATTCTGTTATTATTTAATTGATTTAATTAATTTAAGTATTATATGTTTTTAAAGTGCAATAGTTTTTCTAATGGAAAACTCCATAAAATATAGACCTATTTAAATATATTTAATCTACATTTATTTATCAAGTAAGTTAATAAACTAAACTCTTATATAGTCCTGACAAAGGATATCTTACTTTGTTTAACTAATTATTATTTTTTTTGTTTTTGTTTTATAAAATATATCATTTTAATATTTTGGGTGGCATTAGATAAGCACTGTTAAAAGCAAGGGAATTGAATATTGTAATTTAAAGTAGTACAACAAAATATATTATTGTTATAACAAACAATTTACTTCATTTTATTATATAAATGGCAATTAATAATATTCTCACGGTTAATTGATTTATGTATATACAAAATTTAGTACATTATTGCATAAATTTTTTTCTTCCAGGAAATTAAAAAATTTTTTTTTACCAATCCAATTATCATCTTTAATAATATGAGAATATTTTCTACATGTTTATTGAAACGGATGATAATTATATTTTAACGATCAATTAACTTATATATATATATATATATATATACATATATATATATACAAAAATAAACAATTTTCTTGACATAATTTACATTATACATATTATGTTTAATAATTATTTTTAAATATATACACATAAACCATTCATTCAACTATATAAGTATCTTAATGATTGTATCTATATGCATACATATATAATTATAAGAATAATTAATAGTTTTAATATTAAGGTTAAAATTTTATAAAAATATTTCTTTAAGACTTTTATCCTATATATTTTCTATTGTATTGTATGTGAAAAAAGGAATCTAAGAGAGAATAAAAATCATATGTACAGAACATATATATACGAACATATGCAGTTTTCTACTGAATTTAATTAAATATTCAGATCAATAAATTTAATTTAACTTCAACAATAAATTATAATTATTTCAATTCATTTTTTTTCTTGAATTTCTTTTAGTTTTTTTTTTTTTTTTTTTTATTGCTATTAAACCCATTAATGTATAAAGTCATAAGGACAAATGATGATGTATCTTGTATTTTCATTTAACTCTCAATTATAGACTTTAAATTGGAAAAAAAAAAATTGCTATGTAATGCTATGTAGTTCAATCACGTTTTTCATATTTCAATAATTCGTGTTATTTTATTAAGAGTTTTTTTTTTTTTTTGTTTTTCTGTAGGTTTTTATTTATATTTTTATTTTCTCTTTATTTTCAGTGAATATATTTATATTTTTTTAATAAATTTTATTTTCAGCTGTTTGTCAGTTTGTCTAACATTCTGAAAAAATGCTATAAGTTGTGAATTCTAAAAAGTTACACAAAAGAATTAAGTTACAAGAGAGAAAGTTTCAGAGTATGATCCAGAGTATGTAAACGAGATATATAGGAGAAAAATTGACTTAAAAGATACAAAACTTATAGTGTCGAAGTTTTAAATATTTAATTATATACATTAAACTCACTTATGGTGAAAACGAAGCAATATAGTGAGATAAAGTTATGAAAAATATATAAGAAAATTAAAATATATATAGCGACAATCCAAGATAGAAATTCTTGGTGTATCAGAATTAAATTAATCGACTGGATAGATAATGGGAACATGACCATCAAGAAGAAAAAAAAAACATAAATATAGAACAGATGTAGGCAAAAAACAGTTCCATGATTGAATACCCATTAAATCAAGTTCAATTTATTAGATCGAAAGATTAAATAAAAGAAGGTTCAATGCTTTGTTAACAATACATTTAATCGTATATTCATTAATAAAAACATAGTGAACAAATAGATTTGGCAATAGAGTGGTTTACATAAATGATAGATTAGACAAATGCTATAATCAAAATCTATCTACAAAATCAAGATACTTACAAAGTAGTAACATAAAAATTATTTGCTCAATATTTAGAAACAGTAAAAATAACAGAAAAATTTGGAAAAAAAATAGCTAATCAAAATCGAATGGAAAAACTTAACAGAGGTCTATATCATAAGCGTTCAGGAACTGTATGCAATTGAAGTACAATTAATTACAAAAAAAAAAAAAAACAGCAACTGCTACTCATATAACAAAGAAGATAATATTACACCATCTAACTAAAATTGATTTTTCATATCATCAGCATAAATGATTCTATTTGGAAAGAATAAATGAAGTAGTGTTTTCTAAAATGAATTAATAATGATTATGATGATAATATCCTAGTTTTATAATTTTCACACACAATATTTTCCAATAAATTCATCTTTCCTACTTTTTTGTTTATTTTTTTTTTTTTTTGTTTTTATACTCCCATAACAAAAAATTAAATACGCGATTATTTTGTGTAATTTTATTTTTTAAAGCAATTTTCTTACATGAATTTTAAAAAAGAAAAGGCAAAAATCATTGACTTTTTTTTTCTTGTTGAGTTGAAATAAACTTGTTGCATGACCAGTTTATTTCGTTTCATTTCTGACCAAAATTAGAATTCATGTTAATATTTTTTTTTTTTCTAAAATAAAAAAAGTAAAAAAAAAAAGAAATATAACACGTCAGTAACATGAACGGACCATCTCATACTACCGTCATTTTTTATTTTGTTTTATTTTTTCATATAAAACCCGTTTTAGCGATCCGTGATTTAATTTTTTTTTTTTTTTTGTTAATATGCTATGCACACATGCAATTGGCATCGCATTCATAATACGTCCAGGAAAATAAATTAAAATTGAAAAAAAAAAAAAAACAGTAATAAATGCGGGGCTAAAATATTTTCTGATATTTATTTTTTTTTTCTTTTTTGTCTTATCAAATTGTGGTAGTAACCGGATTCTATTTGATTGCTTACTTGTTTACCACTGCTATAGTTGCGCTACATGCTATGTGTGCAACGCACATTTTTTGATTGTTTTTTTTTTTCAAAGTAATTTAATAATGAGAAAGAGAGAGAGAAAGAGACCCATTTTCATGCAAGCATAAAATGTTTACCATTTTTTTTTTTTTTTTGGTTTTTTTTTTTCATGACATTTCATAACAACCAGACCGGCAGGTAATTTGAGAAATGAGATGAAAAAGAAAACAGAAATATAATAATGAAAAAAAAACTATAACAAGGTTGCCAGATGATAGAAATTAGTAAACCTTCAAATTATTATGTGTTACTTAGAATTGATGGTTTGTTTTTTTTTTCAGAGTTTTGGGACGAAATAACGGTCGATGACGTAAAAAAATAACGATTATAAGAAATTGTAGAAGTTTTTTTTTTGTTATAGGCGTATAAATGAAAAGAATATTTAAAAAATTTATTTTTTTAAAGATTGTTACGATGAAAAGAGTGAGTAGAAAAGTTAATAAAGAAAATTTCGAGAAATGTGAAAGTTATTCAAAATGGTCTTGAGAAGAATTTAAGTAAGAACATATTAAATAAAAGAAAATAAAAAATCAAAAATTCTGTCAGAACATTTAATGGCGATGCAGGAATTAGAAGAGTATCCACAGGATCAGAGCGAAATATTTAACTAGATATAGTAATCAAGCGAAAATATGGTCGTAAGTTAAAACAGTTTCATAAAACAAAAAAAGATAAAGATTATTTTTTTTATTATTAATGTTATTCTGACTATTTATTTATTATTAATAGGTATCTGATATTTAAAGTTCCTTAATTTAATCATAAAAAAAGATAAAGTTTTTTAAAATATCAAATATATATTTTTGCGTAAAAATTCCACTTCAGTTAATTGATTAGTTGTAAAAATTAAAAATATTGTAATACAATACTTAAATATTTATTAAAACACTGAACTTTCAGTTTCAAAATGAAATTTTAAAATAATTACATATGTATATGTATATGTATTTGTAAAAAAAAAATATTTGAAAAAATATATTACAAATTAAATTATATTAAATCTTTATTTAAAGGTAAAATAATTGAATAATTTATCGGTAATCAAAATTAATAATATACATTTTTATTTTGCAAGTAATAATTTTTTTGTATACACACATACATATGTACAAAATTTTCTGATAATAAATATTAAATTAACAATCATTTTTTTTTTCACCTGAAACACATAAAAACAAAAAAAAACTGTAGCACGTTTACAAAAATAAAAAACAAAAATCAACCTGAATTACAAGAAGGATCATATCACTTTTAAGTCAGACAACAAAAATTAAAGCATTCTTTAATTATATTTATACGAATATTTTATTACCGTATTAAGTCACATGAATTTTTATTTTACTTTTTTTTTATATTATTTTTAATTTCTTTGTTCTTTTGTTATTTAAATCTTCAGATTTTTAACTTTAAAAGTCAGGTATTATTATATTATAAATAATTTAATAGTAAGAAACAGTAAAAAAAAAAAAAAATAAAATAAAAAGAGGTGTTAAACAATCTCATAAATTTTAAAATGAAATAAATAAAGCGAAAAAAGTGAAAAATATGTACATACAAATTAATATATGTAATAATAATATAATGTGGGTCAAGGTGTAATAAAATATGAGACGGATTTATGAGCTCATTAATGAAATATTTTAAATATAAATGGAATTTTCAGAATATGTACAATTTATTAGATTCTATTATTATATAAGGGGAGTTTCATAAGGAATTTTTAATTGGACAAATATAATATGTATTATATATTATTTATATTTATACGTATTATTATATAAAACATTTTTAGTTATGGAAATAAAATATTTGAAATTAAAATAAACACAAGAAAACAATCAGGAATTAAAAAATTTAATACTGTCCAATTAAAACAATGAATCAAATTATAGATTTAAGATTATCATCATATTGACCAAATCTAAGTCAAAATGAGGCACCAAAGTAAAAATATTTGACTTCTACATAAAACTTTTCAAAGAACAATAAAAAAAATTGGTCACCCAGTTTTAATGAAATTTACCGGAAAAGATGAGTTGTAAAAATGAACTAAAGAAGATTTGTCTGTCCTCCGAAAGAAGTAGAAGCAAATATCAGTAAGACTTTAAAAGAACTAGAACAATTCTGTCTTCTGAAAAAAGTAGAAGCAAATGAGCACTCATGAAAAAGAAAGAAAACTTGTAAAAGAAAGAAAACTTGATACTAAAAAGTAAAACGAAATACCCCAAAATGATGAAGAAGTTAAGTTTATTAGATTAGAAGTAAATAATGATCAACTATTTGATCATTTTTATTTTGTTATTATTTTATCTGCTCTCATATACATAATTCTACATAATATTAACCCATTCTAAACTACAACAAAATAAAAAAGATACTCTAAACATTACTTGAATATATAAAACAATTAAAAATATGTAGAAAGAAATTTCTTTTATATATAATTATTGTCATGAACTTGTGAGCTTCACTTGACTTCCTTTTTGTTTTGTTGTCTAAAACCAAAAAATTTGTAATTTCAAAGAAAAGGTCAAAGTGTTTTAAATTAAAAAAAAAAAAAAAAACATTAAAAATAATGAAAACAAAGTACAAAAATAAAATCTATTTTTAATCATGACTAAACATAACATTATTTTGTACTCAGGTGTTTTATCTATACATACCTATTCAGGTAAGGTTATATTTATTTTTTTTTCTTTCATTTATTAACATTAAAAAGGTTGATTACATAATGAATTTGAACCCGAAAAAAAAAAAAAAACAAAAAACCAAATCTTTACATTTACAAGAAAACTGGTTTTCATTTTCCCTTGAATATCTTTTTTTTTTTTTTTTGAGTTTTTGTTAAATGCGGAAGAAAATCTTTAAGGTTTTTATAATTTTTACAATAATTCCTAACAAGTCTTTTTTTTTTTTTTGTTTTCTTATAGTGATTTTTTAATTGCTATATGTTTTGTTATATCTAATAAATGTTTTTTTAAGATACCAGTATACAACAAATGCCATGTATCAAATATAACAGCATTAATTTATTTTTTTTTCCTACAGATACTTTGAAGTCGCTTTGGGATTAAATTTAATGAAGAGCATCAAATTGAATAGAATTGCAAAAAGAAACATAAGACAAAAAAAGGTTGGCACACGATTCTCACTTTTTTTTGTTTTGTTTTTTTCTAATTAAAGAATGGTAATTTTTGGTGGATTATAGAAAATTTAATTTACAGTTATATGGGAAGAGCTTTAAAACAGTTTCTGTATATACGAAAATGTATAGTTAATTAAAAAAAAAAAATATCAGGGTTTTTTTTTTTTAAACATAAATTTCAGTTTCGTAGAACAAAAGAAAAAAAAACAACAAAACAATGAATTTTATTAAACGATTCAACTATGTATAGTAAATCATGAGTCATGATAAACATTAAAAAAGTAATAAAAGTGAATTTTATAATTTTAAAGATAAAGATAATTTAAAACTGTTTGTAAAGATTGTAAAAGGTCAATCTAATAATGTATGTATATGTTGTAACATTAATTGAATTACATACATACATATTATTTCAAATTGAGTTGTAAAATAAAAATGGTTTTTATTTAACATTTTACATACATTTTAGATTGTAATTATTTCGGTTCTTATTTTAATAAGGGTAAAATACACATATACAAAATATTTATAAAGGAGTTAGGAAAGAAAGTGGGAATGTATTTATAAAAGTCCGTGTTTCAAAAAATGCATATACATACACCTAGATTACTTGTAAATGCTGAAAAATTAATTTTTAAAATGTTTTGGTATACTTATTCAAAAATTTATAAAACTTTTATAATAAGTACTAACAATAATTATTAATGCATTTAAGTTTACAGAAGATATGTTTTTTTAAGTTTACAGAAGATATGTTTTGGGGGTAGGTGGGAATCTCAAAAGACACCAATGAGATCAAAAAATGTGAATGAAGAATATTGGAAAATATGAGACATTATTGGATGTTGGGAAGAGTGTTTAGACAAAAGTTTTTGATGTTCTTCCTAAATTTAACGAAATCATACACGTTATGATTTTCAATTTTTGGAAGTACTTTCAATGGCAAGTTATTTCATGTTCCCACTGTACGCATTAAAACGAAATGTTCTGCTATAGAATCATCAATACACAAAGAGCACAATAAATCACGTCATTAAACTGATTCATATATGTACATACTAAACTTAAAATAATTTTCAATCTTTTACAAAATTAAATTTATCAAAATAGTACCTTAACCTAGTTTTGTAGGTACTATTCGGCAAAAAATTTTGACGATAAATTGCACACGATGAATTAACCAGAATTAATCTTATTACTTTTAGAAAATAAAATAATTGAAAATTACTTGATTAATTACTATTATTTTTTTTTTCAGTTTTTTTTTTTCAAACGATTGAACATTATTAATTTTAAAACACGTATATACATATAGGTACATACATACATAGTTTAAGTATTTTTGCATATCATTTTTCCCATATCATGTCAATTTTTCATTTTTTATTTCTTTTTACATCAATTAAATTTTATGTCAAGTAAATACAATAACAAATTATTATTGTTTTTTTTTTTTTGTTATTTTATAAAACAAAAGTCAAATTATATATTTATGTATGTATGTATATATGTAGTCATTTCAATTTCAATTAATGGTTCAATAACCCTTTTTTTAATCGTATAAATTACAATATGAACACAAGAAAGCAAACGTTAACAACAATAATTATTATAAAGTATAAGCATACGTTGTTTGTTTATATATTTATTTGTATAGGTATATGCATGTATGTATGTTTAAATGTATGAAATACTCGTTAAATAACCTGACACTTTATAATTATTATTGTGTTTCAACCCTGATTCTTTTTTTTTATTTTTTAAACAATAGATAAATAGATTTACAGATAACTCAAAGTACACTCATTGTATTTGTTTGTATGAATATATATGTATGTATATATATGTATATTTATTTATAAAGTAATGAATCTTTTTGATAGTAACATATAAAATAATATCTATTTACGAATTTTGATTGTATCTTTGCTTTTATTTTTGCCTTAGTTATAATGTCTAATGTCTATTACTTTATTCTATAAATTATTCTTAAATATACAGTGGTGATCAAAAAAAAAAAGTAGCATTGTCAGTTTTAATTAATTTTCTTTCATTGTTTTTACTATCTGTATGATTTTTTCGCTCTTTTTAAGATATTTAACATTTCTCTTAACTAGCTTCAACAGCATATTCTTGTAAAAGATTCAAGACTTAATCAAAATCGGCAGCTATGAAAAGTAGTGTTTTCTTAGTAGAACTAAGATTTCCATTTTTTCCTTATTAACTTTTTTTTTATTGCTCCCTTATGAGCCATTTTCAATTTAACAATTTAAGTTATGTGTACACGATAGACAAAAATTGTATAGATTTGAGAGAAAACTCTCAGTAGAGTTGTGTAAACATCTTGTTGTAAAGCACTAATGTTATGTAGAGTTGTAAGTTTTCTCTATAATACATCCTTTTTTTTATAAATAGATTTGAAAAACGTAAAGATGTAAAAACCGTCATAGATTGTTTTTCACAACACAATTAATCTGGATAACAAATTTAACGAATGATAACAAATTTAACGAATCAGGACCGTTTAGAATTTTTATTCTCTTTTTAAGAACTCTAACTTACTTCCGAAAACAATTATCATTTGACATTTTAGATTGGCATATCGCAATCTAAATAATTAATACATAATGTTAAAGGTTTCAATGAAAAATCAAAAAAAAAAAAAAAAACAAAGTATGAAATGGATATTAAATGTGATCATTACTGTACTAATATACATATTATGTGTAAGTTTTATTTATGACTATTAGAATAAATCGTATGTATACGTCGTATGTCAACAAAATGAACTAAAAGTCAAGCAGAAAAACCAGTTTGACTGGTTTTCCTTTTCTATTGAATTTGATTTTTTTGAGAACAAAAAAAAAATAATGTTCGCCTTTATACTGAAGATATAAAGAGAAAAACAAAACAAAAAAATTTTTTTTTTAATTCAGACTTATGTACCTACATAAGAAAGTATATAATATATGTATACGTTGTTAAAAAAGTAGAGAAAAGTGAATAAACAATAATAAAAAAAAATAAATACGTTTAAGTTTCAAACTACCTACGTTTAAATACAAAAAAAAAAATATCTTTCAAGATTATTTTATTTATGTTTCAAGTGATGACTCTGTTTCTAAGCTTGCATTTCTTGTTTTTTTCTCTTTCTTTCTAATTTGATCTACTAATTTTTAATGGTCCAAATTACTAAAAGAAATAGCAAATAAAAATAAATATAGGGGAAAAAATGATGTTTAAAGTAATTTACTGCGCGGCGAATTAAAGCAAAAAAAAAAAAAACAAAAAAAAAAAAAAACAAGATTTAAAGCATTTTAAATTTCTGACAGACAAAAGTCAATATATTTTATTATTTGGGTTCAAGAAAAATGAACTTTAATTTTTTTTTTTTTAAATTAATAGCTTTAATATTCTGTCTGTTTGTCTCCAGGGATTAAAAGTAGGTAATATGATAAACTAAATTTTATAATATACAGATTATGAAAATTGAAATTGGAGAGATTAATATTAATTACTAAACAAATCATAAAATTATCTGTCTGTTTAATTCTAGTTACGGATTTATTGAGGACAAAATCATATCTCTTCGAGCAGCAATTTAACAACATAAAAAATGCCCTGGTAAATAAGAAATTTTACGTTAATAAATATTAGGAAACATTTTTTAAAAAGAACTAATTATGCATAGTTCCTATTTAAGAAAACTTAAATGCGCAATTCGGCTGCTGATTAAAAAATTTAAAATTTTGTGGTTATTTAAAATTTTTTAAAATTAATTTTTTGCTTATCTGTTCATAAACAATTTTATTCATTTATTTATTAAAGATATTTTCTAAGAAATTCTTTCTTTTTTTCAGAGTTATATATAGTATATACCTATACTTAATCTATTTTTTATTGCTAAGTCGTCTAATATAAATCAACTATGTATGTGTGTATATAAAACCTTCAAGATCTACTCTAATTTCTTTTAAAATAAAATATAATATTTTTGCTACTAAAATGCTTCTATTTATACTTCATAAAATAAATTAAAAAAGGATATATTATGATGACCTTGAATTATTATTAGGGTCTATAATATGTTATTATAACGTATTTTATAAGTTTCAATTTTTCAAAAACCCGATTACATAAATTTATAAAATTTTCTAAAATAATAATTATTTACTTAATTATATCATAAAATTAAATATGATCCTTTTTAAAAAATAAAGTTTATTAAGATCAAGGATATAACATTTTTAACATGATCTTTTTTATTTATTTTATTATTATATTATATGTACTAAAATTAGGGCTTTATTGTTAAGTGCAAAAACAAACCCATTTTTCAAGACTAACAATAAAATTTTAAAAGCTTATATTGGATCTTTTAATATTGTGATGAAAACTATAGTAATTTCATTACGACAATCTTGTTCATTGGGAGAAATATTAAGTTTTTTCTAGGAAAAAGTTTCTTCTATTGTAGAGTAATAAGTCCTCTTACTAATTAACGCAGGATTGTAAGTCATAACATAAGTAAAATTGTTTGATAAGTTTTCGGATTTTTTGAGAATAACCATAGAATGAAAATGATAATATCAATTTGATTCTACTGCTTTCCTATTTAAAGTATACAATAGTTTTTCAAATTCACAACAAAAACTATTTTATCAACATTTGGCAGACGTTTGGAATTACGACTTTTTTTTTTTTAATTTCTCAACGTCATTATAGGCTATTTGTATTACGATGAATATTTTACTGAATACAATATTTTAGCCTGAAAAATTAAAGAAAAATTTTTATTGCTTTTTAACAATTTTGCCCGTTTAACTTTTTTTGTTAAAACTTTTTGTTTTGTTTTTTTTTTGGATTTTATAAATGTTGGCATATTGAGTTTAATGGAAATTTATATAAATATATATAAATATATATATACATATACACATATATTTTTCTTTATGCTTTTACCATATAAGATTTTATTTTTTTTTTTTGGTTTTAAAGTAAAAATTGAGGAGTGCGTTATGGCATCCATAATTGACCAAAGCTATTTATATGTATATTTTTTTGTATCTATAGATAATATTTATTATTTTTGTTTTCCTTTGTTTTTGAATTTTAAAACTTGTTTTGTTTTTTTTGTATTTTTTCTTTCGTATGTATTTATAGGTAATATTTTGTTATTTTTGTAACAGAAAAATAAAAATAAAAGAAAAAAAAAAAAAATAATGATGTTAGATTAGAAAAGGTGAAACAACATAAATTATATCGTTTTTGTTTATAATTTTTATACTTTAAGGAGAAAAAAAAAAAAAGAAAAAACTAAAAATGGTCTGGTGGGTTCATGTACAGAAAATAAAAAAATAAAAACATAGAGAAATACAAAGAAAATGATTAGTTCAGGGAAGAAAAACTTTATATATATGGGCAAAAAATCAAAAAGAAAACAAAAACAAAGAAAAAAATAATAAAATAAAATATACTGAAATACCGACCGACCAAACCGATGGGAAATAATAAATTACAAAAGGAAAAATGTGTTTTTATTTTTTTTTATTTTTATTTTATTTTGAGAGGAAATATTTGGTGCAATTTTTCTTTTGATTCTATTATTTCTGTAACATAATTATAATGAAATGTACCTTGAAATCTTTTTATATTTAAGTAGACATATATGTATATATATATATCTTGTACATTATAAGTATAGATTAAAACATATCTAAAGATAATATGATGTATAATACATGCTTTTTTCGTATATATACATAAACAAAGGGATTTCTTTGGGGAATTAAAGGATTTTTTTTTTTTTTGGAAAATAATTTTGCCAACAGTAAAATAAATCATATTTAAAAATAATAAAAAGAAGTGAAAAATAATGCAAAAGTATATCTATATTTTTGGAAAATTATATATAAGTACATTATATGTATGTATATAACTACATAATAGTATAAAGAGTGTGTAACTACATATAGTATAAAGAGATATTTAAGCGCCATTTATAACATTGAATTTAATAATATACGAGTATATGTACTTATAAAAATTTTGTTTTTTTTTTAAGAAATAAGTTATCATTGTAAAATGGATAATAATAAATGGTAACATTATACGATTTATATTGTATTAACTTTAATATCATGAATGAAATTTTTTTTTTTAATTAATATTGTATTTCAGACTAAAGGAAATGGAAATGCATACTCATAATTTTCAAAGTAAGAAGCTATGATTTCTCAAAGATAAAGATATTATTAGTTTTAAAAGAAATTTCTTTTTCTATTAAAAATTATATTTTTATTAAAAAAAATTAATTTTTTTTTAAATTAAAATTAAATTAATTTAATATTATTTATAAATAAAACCATTGCGATGATAAGATATAATTTATATAGTAATGAATTAATATGAGTAAGTGTATGTTATTACTAAAACTGATAAAAAATTATTTCGAAATTTTTTTATATCTATATCTATTTTTTATATAATTTTATATATTTATATAAATATTATTACGTTTGATAATTTATATAAGTATATATATATAAATACCAATAATTGTAATAATAATACTTTTGTTTAAACATTAATATTAATAAAGTTTAAACTTATTTGTTTTATGAAAATTAATAATATTAATCAAATAAAATACATATTATAAAAAATTCAATAAAACACTTTTTTATTAATAATTAGATTTTAAATGAAAGTTATATATTTTAAAACATATATAATACTAGTTAATTTAATATTCCTTTAAAAGAAAATTTAATATTAAAAAGTTGTATATAGGTATACCTACTAAATAATACATTCATATTTTAAAAATAATTTTGAAAATTTTCTTACCATTAATAAATTAATAATAATTTAATGTATTCCGTATATATGTAAGTATGTATATAGTTATAAATAATCCACAATTTTTGAATGATATAAACCAAAATGTATAAACTCACCTGAAATATAATAAAAATAAATAATGAAATTAATATTAAATACATACGTGTTATATTTTATTTATTAATTTATTTTATTTTTTTATTATTTATTTTTTTTTTAAGTAAAATTATATTTTTAAATAATAATTTATAATAATTATAATATAAAATTTATTTTTAAATATTATTCTTATAGACATATTCAAATCAATCTTAAAATGATTGAATGATTATTAAAATAATGTTAAAAGTGGTAAACATTTTTTGAATATGATTTAAGACTTAAAAATTTTTAAGGATAATAAAACTTAAAAAGGGAATACAATTCTGATAGAAATGTACAGATGATATAAAAACAAAAGTTAAAAAATTAAAACAAAAATGTAATTTAAATACAAAACTATTCTATACTATAGTAACTTTTTACTTGCAACAAAATAATTTTCATATTATATTTTCTTTTATACTTAAAATTAATTAATATATATTTCTTTTCTTTTTTTTTTTTTTTAAAACAACCTTTTAAATAACTTTTATATAGATAATTAAACTGTATGTTTACTCTATATATATATGTACATATTATTTTTTAATATTTTCTTTACTTTATCATAATTAGAAAATAAATTAGATTAATATTAAAAAAACAATATTAAAATAACAATAAAAAATATATAAGTATATGCAATGTATATATATAGGAATGAAATTCAATCTTAACTTTTCCTATACACTATACTCATTTTGCAAAATTTTAATATGAAAACTTTCCGTTTTTTAAAAAATTATTACTTGTGATGTTACACTTGTATAAAAAAATTCAAAGTTTATTTTATATTATAATAAATTAATAATTAATGAGTTCAAACTTATTTTTAAAATGACACTTGTATGAATAATGACATTTTTTGTTTTTTTTTTTTTTTGTAGTTCTTGTTTAGTATTAACCCTCATTTAAAGTCTATAACCAGTCCAAATTAGGGTATAAAATAAAAAATATTAATAAAATAAAACATTAATTTCGAATTCTGAGAAGTAAATCTTAAAATAATTATTATGTAAGAAATGATTAATAAAATATTTATTTCGTTATCTTGTTATATGCATTCTTTTTCAAATACATACTTTTTATTATTAGTTATTTTTAATCAGAAGCACGTGTTTTTAATATATGTCTGTTTAAAATTTTATAATACATATAATATTTACATAATATTTATTTCAAACTTTGGAATATTTATTTTAGAAAACTAATTGTTGGTATAACTTGTAGAACACATCGATTCGTTTAAGTAATTGAATAATCTGAGAACATTGTTATGGAATTACCCATTATTATTACAGTCATTATCTAACATATAACTCGTATGAATATTCGATAAGTTTTTGATATGATTATAATATATATATTATGATATACCCTGCTATTTTAATTGTCATAAGAAATCATTTGAAAAAACGTTAAATTACTAATGATTATAATAATATTAATATATGTATTATGATTTGTACGTTCTCTCTCTCTCTCTGGTATATTAATGACTAAACGAATGTTTTTTGAATAATAACGAATGATTGTTATGTTATGTTATATTATGACTTATGACTGAGTGTATGACTATTGTAGTTAAATTATATTAAATGCCAGGCTAACGTACAATATCATATGATAGCTAATGACACGAAATTTAAGAGTGATATCGTTATATAAATCTTAGATGCAGAAGAACCAATTCAGTTTTTGAATAGTGGCAATCGATAAAGAATTGATCATTCTGAAACTTTTCAATCTTAATCAACAAAATCTACCATATGCCTCACCCATATTGGAAGATCATTCTAATTTTAAGAATTAATCTAGATAATTGGTTTTATAAGCTTTTTTATATTATTTAATACCAATCATTAATAAATCAAAACCGTCAATAAAAAGAAATTGTAATAACCATTAATAGAAATTGTAATAACCATTAATAGAATATTCTCACGAAAAAAAAAAAAATAAATAAAACAATATCTAATTTACGAATCAATTTTTCTGGTATTCATATATAAGTATCTATAATTATAATTTAGTAGTTTTCATCCACACACTACATATTATAGCATTCCGCTAAGTTTTGAATACAAACACATATTTGGATACGATTTTTCTATTACAAAATCTACATTAACATACCTATAACGTAAAATGGAATAACTCTTACAACATGTGATTCGATTCGAACCCACACTCCCTCGGTGTTTACAGCATATTTTATACGCTGTTACCCACTAGGCTACCGAGACCCCTAACATATAACATACATATAGATGTTTAGAGAATCATGATATTTTTTGTTTTCTTTTGGAAACAAGAAATTTTGTATCCCATACGAATTTTATGTAACTTTAGATGTCACGGTAAAATATACTTACACACCAGTCACCAGTTTAAAACCAGGGACCCTAGTTTATTTATATATATACGTAATATATTTTGTATATATGAATAAAAATATAATAAAAAAAAAAACAGAGAAAGGGTTAGTATTTTGTTTTATTTTTTAAATATTTAAATAGGTAGGTAGGTATGTACATACATTTTTAAAATGTTTATTTTTTATTTAAAACAAAAAATTATTAGGTATGTATTCAAAATATTACTCTAAATTTCAGAATAAATTATTATTAAAAAATTATTTAAAAATATTTTGCATAATAATATTATTTAAATCTTAAAATACATATACTAACTATTAATTAATTCTGCTTTAACATTGCTTATTTTTTTTATGTACATAATTGATAACATATTATATACGTAAGTATGTAGTGTAAATACCTATAAAAAAAAAAAATGCGCTAATAAATAATTGAAAATAAAAAGGTTGTTAAGGTCGGTCGGTATATTTAATAATTCGTTTGAAAATTAATTAATTAATTAGAAAATGTGGTGAAAATTAAAAAAATAAATATGTACATATGTATGTATATAATAGGTACATACTGATATATAAATTAAGCATATAGGTAAACAAAGGAAAAAAAAAAACTAAAACAAATCTGAATTCCAATAAATAAAAAATTAATTTAATAAATAATAATATTATATAAGTCATAAACTTTTATATACATTATGTATGTAGATATGTAGATAATATACATAATATACTTTCAATGTTATTTTTTTTTTTTTTTTTGTAAATTTGTTGTGTTCCAAAACGATTCAGTGTAATTTTAAAATTTGATCACGTTTTTTTTGCTCTTGTTACGTTTTTTTAGCTTTTTTATCTTTGCAACATTTGTTTTTTTTTTTATTATTACTGTATTTGCGCGTTTAGTGAAAACTTGATTTTTTTGTATTTTTTCTTTTCTATTATTTTAGATTTTTAGTAAAGGAACTAATCATTAAAGAGATAAACGAGTTTTAAATCTGTTTTTGGGGCGAGCAAGTATCTTTTATCTTTTTTATTTGTTTTTTTTTTTTTTTTTTGTTTTTGTAACGATAAAATTAGTATTAAGAGATTTAAAAAATTTCTTTTATTTTGTATCAGAATTTCTTATTTCATGTATTTTGTGTTTCGTGGTTTTATCACATTACTTATATACTTACATGTTTTTTTTTTTTTATTATCTTGAAATATTGTGGATAAGTAATTTAATAATTTTTATATAAGTATCTATAAGTAGGTACTATATATTTTATTTTCATTTTAAAGATTTTTTTTAAGTAGAATAGATACATATGTATGTATGTATATGTATATAAATAATAAGACTGATTGATTGATTTTTTACTTTTTAATATAAATTTTTAATTTTATTGATATTAAAATGTTTGTTTGTTTAAAGTGATTTTTAGTTAGGTGTGAATTAAGTAATCTTTTTTAAGGTAAGAATTAAGATTAAATTTAAAATCACGTTTTTTTTTTTGTTTAATTTTTTTAAACTGATTGAAATTGAAATTAAAATAACAAGTTTATTAGTTATTGATTATTTATTAATTATTAGAGATTGATCTAGCTTTTCTTCTTGTTCAAAAATTTTATGTAATATCTAATTTGAATAAATTTTCCTAAAATAAATGATACCATTAGACATTTATGAAACTTATAGAATTTTTTGAAAAACAAATAACTTTATGTAATTTTATACATTTGGAAATGATTGACCTTTATGGTTTTTAATTTTATAACAGTAGATTATAGTAATCCAAAAAATTCAATATCATGTTAATTTTAATTTATGCATTTTAAAGTATGTATGTGAGTATATCATAGTTACAAAAAGCATTAAAATGCATTTTGAATTTACCAAATGCATACATATGTATGTAAATATGTATCTACAAGTTTTATTTTCCAATGTTTCACTCAATTTTATTTGAAATGTATGTTGTAATGTAAAAATTACAATTTTTTTTTTCATTATGAATTTCCTTACTAATTCATCTAAAAAAAATACTTTAAATTTAAGGATACATTCAGATTTTACGGAAAATACATATTGGTAATCATCTAAGCTGTGTAAAACAAAACGCATCATACATATAAAAATTAATGATAATAGATTTGACTATAAATATGTATATTACATATGTACCTAGTCATTTATTTTAAATATTGTGTGAATTTAAATCATATGAAATCAGACACAGAACAACTAATTTCAAATATACGTACTATATAACTACTGTGTGAAAATTAAACTGTATTAATGGAGGAATATGTAGAATCTGGGTTTATTTATTTTAAAGTGTTTTTTTTTTTTTTTATAAAATAATTAATAGGTAGGAATCAGGTTTCCAATAATAGGTATGTTATAATTTCAGATAAAAGTAAAGTTTTAAAAAACAAAAAATATCTTTTAAAGCAAATAAATATGAAACCATTATTAATTGCACTTTTTATGTATCTGAATTTTTTTTAAAATAAAAAATTGCTTTTTAATCATTATTTTAGGTAATTCTAAAGATAACAAATATTAAAAACGGTTTATTATACCAGATCTAAAATGAAGATTTTAATATAAAAATTAAAATTGGTTTGAATATTTTGAAATTGAGTGATTAATGATTATTGTTTAAAGTCATATTTTAAGTTCATATTTATTTTCAAGACGTTTAACGTATTCAAAATTTTTAGATATTTTCTTATATTTAAATAAAAAGATTCTTAAATGTTTTCAGAATTCAGATTAAGAAGTTCTAAGAAGCTAAAAATAACAATTAAAAATATTTTTTTTTAAATTTTATCTTGACAATTTCATTTTCTCGTTTAAGATATTTTTACGATCGCCAGTAACGTATTATATATTTATGTACTTAGTTAGCGGCTATTGCTGCCATTGGCCAATATTGTCTTCACACACGTTGCATCTGTTTGTAATATACCCTTATTACATTCAATAAAATTATTTTTCCAGTTAATATTTAAAAAAAAAGGGAACTGTAAATAAATTTTTCCAATACAAAATTTTTTTTAAATGTTATTTTGTCATTTAATTTTGAATTTTTAAACAATTTATATAGAAGCTATGATTTTTTTTAATAGATTTCCTTTTGTTTATCAATCCTTTTCTTTTTATATTGATAAAAAATATCCACCCTTTAAAATCCTTTTAGATTTTTGATCTGTTACACTATCGTGACGTAATCCGCTTAAAATTTATTATAAATACGAGTATATTATGAAATAAATATAGGTACACTCTTAATTCAAATGTTAATTTTATTTATCATTTAAATTAATTAAAATTGGTTTAATCAAAACAAAAAATTCAATTTCAATTTTTAATAAATTCTGTTTTAAATTTTTATATAATTAACCTACACACATTATTCTTAATAATGCAAAATTTCATAGAATTTTCATTTATAATATTATGGTAACACTATTTTTACATTTAATAATAAAACAAGTCAAGATTGATTAAGCGGTATCTAGGTATATATACATATCTATAGACATACTATACATAGGTATGAATTCATGTATAAAGAATAAAATAAAAATAAAATTAAAATTTTTTGTTAATAATAAAAAAAATGAAAACCGGTTTTTTTTTTATTTGATTGAATCTGATAATTTTTTTTTTTTTTTTTTTATAAATAGTACAAGTAAGCAAGCAAGCAAGCATAAAAAATAAGATACAATAGCGACATTGTTATGTAAAAAAAAAAAAAGTAAATAAGAAGAGAAAAGAGATAGAAAAAGAAAAGTAAAAAAACAATTCATCATGATACGTACATCGGTACATACATACATATATATTTTATACAATATTTTAAAAGATGACAAGTCAGAATTTACTTTACTTTTATGGGTTTTCAAGAGAATCTAAAAAAAAAAAAAAGTGGAAAATATTAAATAACATTGTTGAACGAATTTCGAAAAATTAAAAAAAAAGAAAAACGAATAACAAAATAACAATACAGAAGCTATTGACACATTTATTTTAGTAATTGCTTTCTTTCCTTTTTCTATCTCTTTCTGTTATTATTTCTTATATTATATTTTTGAATTGGTATTAATTTTAGTTTTTTTTTTTTTTTAATACCCGTAGATAATGAATGGTAATATTATATTAAGTTCATGGTTTGTTAGTAATGCTTTAAAAAAGGTTAGGGTGGAAAGAAACAAATACATAAATATAAAAATTAGTACAATAGTGAATTAACATACCTAGATCAAATAAATAGATTTAATTAAGTGAACTCTTTAAAAATGTACATAGATATTTTATATTTAAATATTTTATAAAGTTAATATTTCCGATCATTATTTAATTTATTTATATACACTTTACCTATATATATTTTACAAGAATTAATTACATTAATTAACTGTAGGATTTTAAAATTAATAAAGGATTAATTGTGTCAAGTGCACTTTTATATAACGGAAAGAAAATTAAAAATTATCTACAATTAAAAGATGTAACTAAACATTTATGATGATAGCGTATTTAAAAGTTTAAATTTAAAATGGTTTAACAATTATTCGTTCACTTTTTAAAACATTCACTTTATTTGTTTTATCAACTGTATTGATTTTGATTCATTCAAAGAGAAGTTAACTTTTATTCGGTTATCCGTCGGGAAAGAAATGTCAAAATGACAATAATAAAATAAATTTATTGAAAACCGACAAAAAAAAAAAAAAATACTTACATAAATATATATTAATATATTTGGTAATAATAACTAAAAAATAAAAAAAATTAATTTCATGAATGCCAAAATAATTATGCATCATTAATATTTAAATCTTGGTAGATATCCTTAACAATAATATAGTATCAATTGTACACCTAAGTTTTTAGTAGTTTAATCGTTTAATTGACTTTTATGTAAGAAAAGCAAAAAGTTTTGTCACATAAAAAACACAAGCCAAAATTTTATATAATATTATTTAGTATGTACCATATAACCTACTTTTTTTTCATTAATATTTATGTACATTATGTTTTATTTATTTCTTCTTTTAAACGACAATAATATTATTATTCTAAGCATTAAATAATTTTGACAGCTATTAAATGACAGATGAAATTAATAATCTTTTGTATTATATTGGCGCCATTTTTATATGGAACAACTACTGAACACTTTATATTAAAATTATCTTTTAAAAGTTCAAATAGTTTTAAATCAGTTCAGATATACATATGTAGGTACATACATATACCTACTTTTCTTTTTTCGATCAGATTTAGTCAAGGTCTCTAAGTGTTTCTGGTATTTAATAACAACCGTTTAAATTCATTCAAATGATTATTTTACAGTTTGTCAGATTAGCGTTTAATTCGTTTTTTTTTCATTTCTCTTTTTTTTTTAATTTTTTTTTATTTTTATAAATATAACTGCTGCAGTACAACAATATATATTTATATTATGTATATTATGTATGTATACTTATGTTATAATTTTTTATATGTATATTTATATGTATATATGTAAATATAATGTATAATTTAATCTTTTGTTTGTAATTTTTCATGTCAAATCAATTTTGATTTTCACGAATATTTTGATAATAATCTCGCTTGTCAAAAAAAAAAAAAAACGAAAAACAAAAAAATTAGGAATAAATAAAAAAAAAAAACTTTTATTTTCGAAAAATGGTTGTTATAAACGCTTGATGCATAAAATTTAAATCAGATTAGATTTTTCCACTGCTTTTAAAATTAATTGATGTTTTTTTTTTTTTTTTGACATTTTTATAGGTATCATTGATTATTGTTTGTTTTAGTTGAAAGACAAAAGATGGCAGATAATTCGATTTAATAATGGTAATAATAATGAATGACTAATGACGATTAGTCGGCAATGGTTTTTAATGTGAAAATTAAGTTTTTTTTTTTTTTTTGTTTATTAATATTATAAAATAACGGTAAAAATTTATAATGGGATTTTTTTCGAACTGGTTTTTTTTTTTATAGATACCTATTTTAAAATAAAAATACTTTTGTTTTGTTTTGTGGAGATTAAAATTAATTAGTTAACGTTAGGTGATATGAATTTCAGATTTGCATTTTATCTATCTTTTAGATACCTAATAATAATAAATTATAAAAATATAATTTGGCAATTTCGTATTGATTTTATACAAAATATAATAATGTAAATTATATCATAATATTTATTCCTAATATTTAAAAGAAAAAAAACATTTTAATCTGAAGATTATAATTAAAATTTTTATGAAAAAAAAATAAACAAGAATATGGAATTTAAATACATATTAATTTAAATAATTTCTTGATTGGTGCCCTACTTATCAATATTTTCCATATTTAAAAAAAAAGAACACCAAACACAAAACTTGAATTTATAATGTATTTGATCCGGTTTTTCTGGACATAGGTATTTAGATAATTTAGATTTCACTCGAAATAACAAATTAATAATACATAAATGTACCTATTTAGAAAATGGATATTATTATAAATATGAAAAACAAGAAATGATATTGTCAACTTTTTATCATAGAAAATTTTTAATTATTAGATTACATACTTTATTATTTATAACGGAACCAAAGATTTTTCATTATACATATTATAATTAATCTTAGTTAAAGTATTTTAATTTTAGAAAAATGAAAGAAAAAGCTGATTATTAATCTTAGGTAGGTATGTACTATGTAGTATTTGTTTTAAACAGGAAAAATAATTTTTATTGACATAGGTATATAATAAGAACATGAAGTTTTTTGAAGAAAAGTGCTGTAAAAAAAATAAGTATGTATGTATAAATCGTCCCTTTCGAAGAGGAAAACGAAAATTATTAAATGAAAAAAAAAATTAAGATTTTATCAAAAACTTTTTTTTTGCTTAACATTTCTCAAATGGGACCTCTAATGGTAATGGGGACCTCATTTTTCAAATGGTTGCCTAATGGGTAAGAGCGTATAAAATACGCTGTAAATACCGAGGGAGTGTGGATTCGAATCCCACACACGTCGTAAGAGTTACTCCCCCTTACGACATTTTCTTTATATAGGCAACTACCTACATTTTCTAAGTAGATGACTGAGATTTACACTTTAGCAAATAAAAGATAATTCATAAATGAATATAAAAATATGAGAAAGTAAGAAAAATATATAATATAAAAACTGAATATAGAGATTTACATAATTCACTTTAAAACATTATTTTGAAATAATAAGTTTCAATGACAAATTACAGCTAAATTGTTAAAATGCATTTAAAAAGGATAAAAATCATAATGATAAGTAGAATAATTTAATAAAATTGTTGTGTTTCTTGTAAATTTTTATTAGATCTTGTAAATTCTACAACTTCCGTCTTTTTTTTTTCCATTAAAATTTTTTTCTATTCCAATTTCACTTATTGCCGAAAAGTGAACAAATCAAGTTCAAAGGCGATTACCCTGCTTAATTTTTGTCTATCATGGAAAAAAAAACCACTCAAAAAAATATTTCTTTAAAAAAAATTAAACTTTTTAACAAATTATATAAATAGTTAAAACTTCCTGTTTCCCTTTTAATGTTTTTTTTTGCAATGCTTTTACTCTTCAATTTATAATTTAATAGTTTATTTTTAAATTGTTTCGATTCCTGCATAATTCTTTTAATTATATTTATTATTTTTTTTTTATAAATATGTACACGTATTTATTTATTAATACATAAATACATACAATATATAAAAATGTCTGTCATATTACTATAAAATATATATACATATGTAGTTTTGTGCAAAAATTTTCCAAAAAAATGTTTGTTTTTTTTTTTTTTTGAAAAGAAAAACATAAAATACACCTGACGTAGTCTATATGTAATATCTGTATATCGTAATTTATATATATACATAAATTAATATATACAACTTGTAACAAATAACAAAATATGAATAAACAAAAAAAAACTCATCCAACAAAATTTTAATTTTTTTCCCTTTAACAAAAAAAAAAAAAAAAAAGTAAATGAATTTTTGTATGAAATCACGTAAAAGTTTAAAAATGGAATGTTTGTGTTTAGTTTCCTTTGTTCCTTTTCCGTCCCAATAAAATGTTTAAAATTTGTAGCGTTTCAATTTAACTTTATTATAAAATTTCATCTAGGTATAAGTATGTATATACTTTTTTTATTTTTAAATTTCTTAGAAATAACTTTTGTGGCTTTGTTTTTTTTTTTTTTTTTGTTTTTCTTTGTTCCAATTTTTTACAATCGTGTCTCCTTTTTTCTAATTCTCCACCTATTCGGTTTTTATTTGTCCTTTTTTCATTTTCCTTTATTCTTCAGTTATATTATAATAAAAAATGCGCGTTATTCGTGATGAACTTTGATGTTTCGCGGTAAAAGAAAAATAAACAAAAAAAAAAAAACGAGAAGAAAAAAAACACAAAAAATTGTTTTGGTAAATTTGCACCATTGACAGAATACGAAATTATGTCGACATAACAACACATAAAACAAAAAAAAAGAAAAGTAGAAAATTACATTCAATATTTCTTTAAATACTTACATTAAATGTGAATATTTTTTTTGTTTGTTGGTTTGTGTGTATGCTTTAAAGGAAAGGAGCTTGAAACAAAAGCAATGTACACACAGGATAATAAAATTTAGAAAAAAAAAAAAAAATTATAAGATTTTAAAGAAGAGAAGCGTAGAAGAAGAATAATACATTCGCATGGGACCACGAAAATAAAAAACAAAAAATGTTTAAAAAGATTTAACAAAGAATTATAATTGCTTTTACAATCTTAAAACATATATTTTAAATATTTGAAATATGTACCTATTACAATCTATATAATATACTGACATTTACGTGAACATTTTTTAAAATACTCATTATAAACATATAAAACATTAAATATATTATGACACAAAAATAACACAATATATTTTAAAGAAAATTTATTTAAATTATTCCCCAAAGTCTGCAAAACATCAGTTGTCATATTCTAAAAATTAAAAATATAATCTACATTAAAATGTAAGTTTATTTTTAAGGTATCCCATTTATTTCAATAATACAAATTGTGCATACTTAATTATAAGTATTTTATTTTAAAAACTACAGCTAAAAATAAAATCAACTTAAAATCATCACTGTCCAGCCCTATTCAATTTTGAAGTTAGCTTTTTTTAGAAAAAGAAATATTTACTGCTGATAAAATGCTTAACCCTAATTCTCATAAGGTATTCATAAAAAGCCAAAAAAAAAAAACGCTTTTCTTTTAAAATTTAATGAAAATGCGGTGTTTTGCTATTGAAATTGGCACCCTGAGGGATATACATGCTTTGCGAATAGGTTTGCCAAAGTCGGAAATTTGTTAACAATTAAAAAATCGAATTGCAAAGAAATTCTAGAATACCTTCCCCATTTCAAATAATTTTTAAATAAAAAGGAATAGACATTAATTAAGTTTTTGTTTGTGCTATTTATAATCATAATTCATAACTAAAATATAGAAAATCCATTTTGCTTTCTGCTGTATGAACCAAAAACTATTTTACTTGCATATTTAAGTATACGAAAATAATTTTTTTTTTTTAATACAGTTTAAGTATAGCAAAAGACTTTTTTCGATTTACTTTTTACATACTTTTTATTTGCTTATAACTTGATTACCCCGATATTACCCCGTTATTATGAACGGTGTATACCATTTGGAAACTCTTTTCTCTTTGCCTTGATCTCTTCTCCTTTATATAAATTAGAAAAAAAGCTCCACTATAAAAGTAGAAAAAATTGCGGTATCTAAAAAAAAGTCTTGTGGCATATCCTCACTAACGACTAAGATGATAAAAATAAATATGAAGATAATTTGACTCATATAAAAGTTATGAAATTTGCTGACAATTGTGTGCACACCTTGTATCTTTTAAAAATTGTTAATTTTACTCTGTTTATGATGCGTCATGCTTAGTCATTTTGGAGAAATTTTATAACGTAAATAAATGTGTATAAAATATTTGAAACACCCTGTATAGATATAAAATATGCATTAGATTATGTTGAATAAAAATTTTTAGAAAGAGTGTATATTAAACAAAAAAAAAAAAAAATTTAATAAATTATTTACATAAGCATATTACTTGGTAGTTGTATATAAAAATAAAAAAAAAATTAGTTTAGTGATATTACAAATATTTTGAAGGATTTTTGTTTCCTTTTTATTTTATTTTTTTTTTTTTGTTTTTAACTTCTTAATGACCTGTCAGAATTAAATTGAAACAAAGGTATTTAAACATCAAAATTATAATATATATACAATAGTTAAAAGAAATAAAAAGAAACAAGGATGTACACAAAAACACGGCAACTAATGAAGATTTAATGAGTTTTTAAATAACTATAGTTTAATTTTTTTTTTATTTTTAAAATTAACTCGTATTTGTATATAGAGGGATTAATAATTAAAAAAAATAAAATTGACATAACTAATAATTTTCCCTTTTTTTCAGCTCGGTTTTCAAATAGTAAAAGATTATAAAAATAAGTATGTAGTATTTATTACTATTATTACTATTTATTACAAAAGAAAACTAAATTCGATTTTTTTATTGTTTTTGACTTTTTGATTCCTTCCCTTAAGTTTAATTTTTAATGTAAATATCAGTAATTTAATCACCTAAAAAAAAAACTAATATTAAAAAATTTTTCAATGTTAAATTTAAAAGATCTCTAATAACATTTTTTTAAAAAATTTAATTTGGCAAACATCATATAACTTTACTGCCTCAGGCAATTTAATATCAAGTTAAATTGTAAAATAAAATTTATGTAAAGTTCGAAACAAAGATAAATTAAAAACATTCTACAGTCACAAATTTAAGTATAGATTCACAATACCGAAGCTATACAAATATTTAATATTTTTTAAATCAAGTTAATTTAACAATAGTGGAAGAAATTCTACTTTTGGATAGTAAAATACATTAAAGAAATTTAAAATCAATTGATAAAAAATATTTGCGATATCCAAATTTATATTCGCCATTTTTTTAGGCTTTAATTCAGAGCTGGAATTTAATAAAAATTCCATTATCTAACGTAACTCTTAATCGAAAATAATTTTCTATATGTTAATATGCTTATGACAGTAATTGTATCTAAATTTTTATGTTACATTAGAAAGAAAGAAAATAAGGCAAAATCCCTAGGAATGATATTAGATGTCAAACTAAAGAGATGTTTTGGCTCCTAGCTCAAAACTCTATAGGTTGCCAATAAAATATAAATTAACAAAAAAGCAAACAAACAAACAAATATTCAAAGCATCGAAATTTTCTAAAATAAAATTTTACGTAACATGATTAATTAATATACATAAAAAATTACAATATACATAGAGATCTAGAGATAGATACACAGAGTAAGCGAAGAAACAAAAACAAAAATATGAACTGAAACATAACACCCGCTTAGAAGGGCACATAAATGTAAAAGTTTTAAAACTTCTAATACATTACAAAAATGTCATTAAAAGACTAGATTTAGCCACTAGATTTAGCGATAAATTCAGATCACCTTGACGAATATCTGCAATTCCCAGAAGATCTATAAGAGTTAAAGCAAAATTAATGATTAGATTTGTTTCAGATTAGTTTTAATATTTTTAAACTGGACTGATATGTTTAGTGAATTAAAGTTTCACACAACTGTGTTGGGTACAGCATCATTCGATGATGCCCATTCTTCAAAGAAAAAAAAAAAAACAAAAAACATTATAACTAACATAACATTATCTGTTTTAATGAATAAAATGTGGATTATATAAATTTACTACATTCTTTTTTTTTTTTTATTTGCATCTGTGTTTCAATTGTTCATAAAATGTAATTATTTTTAATAATATCAACATATACGAAAACACATAAATATACTAAAATGTATACACCTAAAAATACAATAATTTATACATTTTTATACAGTACAAATATAAATATTTGTATTTTGTATATTGAAAATCATAAGTTAAAAGTAAAATATTAATTCTTACATGCATTATAGAACAACAACAATAGGATTTACTTTTAGATGAAATGGAAAAAGGAAAGGGTAAAATAGTAATATAATATGTAACACATCCCCTGTTGATATTTTTCGGTAAAAATACATTTTAAATCGAAACCACCATGCAAAACGAGAGACGCAGCACGTATACAAAAAAATTAGAATATATGATACACATATATATATATAGGTTTAATTAAATTTAGTATATTAAAATCCATATAAAAGTGAAATTATATAAATAAAGTTAGGTGTCAAGTTAAAGGATTTGTGCATAGTTTAATTTAAATAATACTGAAAAATGCGGGAATGTGGTTTAATATGGTAACTCTTTAAAATAATTTAGTAGAATATGTCAAAAAATTATTTCAATATATATGTAAGTACGCTGTCAGATTTAATTAAAGTAACTAATCATAAAATGTTTTCTCCCTCTCTTTAAAATAAAATGAAAAAAAAAAAACCGAAAATCTTTAAAAACTAAAAAAAAATTGCAGTTTTTTTTAGAAAAAAGATAAAAAAAATTGTTCATTATATAAATTATATGATTTAAACAAAACTTATCTATACATTCTAATAAAAAAACTAATGCGATGAAAGTGATTGATAGATTGATACAATTTAAAAGAAATTTATTATTCAACCCACCACCTTTACCGTATCGGTAAACTTAAAAACTCTCGATTAAAAAATTTTTAAATTATATATTTTTAAATTGTTTTCAATTTTTTGACAACTCTTGACACTCACGATTTATAAAAAAGCGACCGAAATTTCGATAAAACTTTTTGTTTTTTATTTACTTAGACCAAATCTTACAGGAAGCTGAAATATTCATTTGGTCGTAGATGATGTGACCTGTATAATGAAAATATAAAAAAGTTTATCAAAAGCAAGAAAAAAATTATTGTCAGTACAAATAAAATATATATATATTTTATTTGTATATAGTGTTTCTAAAATCCTATTATTATATTTTATTATTAATAAGGATGAAAAGAGGGTATAAAATATTATATATAAAAACATAAGAGAGAGGAGTTTTTTTTTTTTACTGCCACCTACAAACAGTTAAAAAATAATAATTTATTACTTTTTTTATTGACATTTCAAATATCCTTAGACTCAATGTAATTAAATAACAGTATTTTTCTTTTTTTTTTGTTGTTATTATTATTTTTGTTTTTTAATTTGTATATGTCTGATATCCTAATACACATATACTTCTAAATTCAATATCCGAAAGTATATTTTATTATATAGGTATACTTATATATACTATACCTATATATATATATATACATATATATTAAATTTTTATAAAGATTATTTATTAAAACACAACCGTATATATTAAAACACAACCGTACATACATATTATAAATGAGTATGTACATATATATAATATCCTGTATAATGTATAGCCTTGTTCACGAAAAATTTTATAAAATGTTTTTTTGTATATATACATTTAATATGTATTATATGTATATATATATACGTATACGTATTACTTTTTATCATATAAAATTTTCTAAATTTAGTATTTTAATATAATAGAATTAGGATTGGAGGGGGTGGTGGAAGGTTGAAAATTAAAGCGAAGGTCGATTTTTAGATTTTAAATAATAAAAATTTAAAAAGAAAATATGGTAATTGAAAGAAAGAATAAAAAAGGAGACAAAAAAAATTTAATTTTTTTTTTTTACATGGCAATTTCTTTTTTTACTCCCTCCCATCAAACAAGAAACATAAGCAAAAAAAAAAAAAATCATTTTAAGATCCTGGAAAAATATTTTAGAACTTTCTTTAAATAGTAAATATCTATAAAATATTTTTTATTTACATACATATATATACATTTATAAAATAAATTTAAATTATATTATGCAAAATAAAAAAAAAATAAAAAATCATGTGAAAATTGAATGTATAAAAATGTAGAAAATTTCATATTAAATTTCAATGTTATCCTGATCAGTTAAATGGCTATGATTTTAAATGTAAAATTTTTTTTTTTTTATTTTTATTTTTTATTTTATTTCAATAAAATAACATGTTAGAATTTAGAACTTGTAGACATAGATAGCTCTTAAGTAAATTTTGTAAATTGCGGTGAATAAATAGATTGTAAGATATTTGTATAGATAACATGATAATAATGGTGATATAGGGGAAGAGAATATATACTTTTATATATTGTAGTACTGTTATTGTATAAAATTTATTGCGTAATATAGTTGTTGTGTTAAATATAAAATTTTGGTAAATAAGAGAAAAAAGAAAAACTTAGGTGTGTTTTTTTTTTTTAATATGTCATATTAAAGGGATTATAGATTTTTTAAAAAGGATAGGAGAATTATTTTCTTTCTTCAATTTCACCCTCCTTAATACTATATTTTTTTTTTGAACTGTTGTTTTCTTCTGGTTTTTTTTTTCAATTGTTTTTTTTTTCAGAAAGTATTGTAACTTGTGTGTCTCGGCGTTTTTAGGGATTTTTTGTTGTAGATTATTTTGTACAAAACAAAAATATTTTTATTCTTATTTTAAAGTGTTTTATTCTTATTTTATGTTTACAAAACGAGACATCTATATGTCAAGTTATAAAAAATACTTTCATACTTTTAAAAAACAAAAGTCGTATGGTTGCCGTAAAACAAGGTATTATGTATTATTGCCGTAATACAAGTTCTTAACGAAAGAAAAGTTCTTAAAAAACCATAGTGAAATTATTTTTCATTTATGCAAAGAAATACATTTCCATTTATGAAAGAGAGGTCTGCTCTAATTCATTTGTGGCAAGATAGTTCATCTTGGTAAATAAAATTTGCATTACTTAGGATAAAGATAAAAAAAAATTTAGACATTTACGAAAGAGAACTCTGTTCTAATTGATTTTAATAATTTTAATTGCTTCATTATGATTCAAATATGAATTTTGCAATTTAAACTAAATAGACGCCTGAATTCTGGTAACTATTACCTATTATTATTCAAGTTAAGAAACATTTTTTTGCTAAACTAAATGTAACTAAAAAACTTAAAAAATGTATTTATAAGATAAAATTTATTTTAAATAAAAATATTCGAGCTATTTTAACTTTTTCATCATCATTAATTCATTACACAAGATTATTAAATTAAAGAAAAACTTTAATATTAATTTTGGTTTAATAAATTTCAATTTGTAAATTGTTTAGATTAAGAGAATAAATTGATTAAATTAAATTTTGACGTAAAAGTCAAAAGGACAAAATCAAAACATAATTTTTTCATAATTCTCATATACATAAATATGTATTAAGATACAAAAAGCGTATAATTTTACAATGACGATGTTATAAATTACATAAAAAGTTCATATATTATTGTTATTATTATTAGTAGTATTAGAATTACAAAAAAAAAATATACATATAAATATATATATATATATACATATAAGTAATAGGAAGGATATTAAATGAAAGTAAAGTGGAGTAAACAGAAACCAATAAAAAACAAAACGAAAAATGAAAAAAAAAAAATAAATAAATATATCGTATAAAAACGATTGCCTGTTTTATTTTTAGATCAACAAGGATTGTTTTTTTTTTTTGCTTTTTATTTTTTTTTATGTATATATGTATATATTAATATCTTTTGAGTAAAAGCTGACAGGGGGATTTGGGGATTTTTACATGAATTTCAAAACAAAAATATATATATAATAATAAATTGAAACTAACGAAAAACGGAAAAAAAGAGAGAGTCGAAAATAAAAAAAAAAAACAAAAAAAAAAGGTAAAGTAAAAAAGAAAAACTTTTTAATGTTATAAGTAATAAATACGAATTTTCAGAATTTCATGTTTCCTATTTTTTGTGTTTTATTTTTTATTTTGTTTTTCCTTTACACTTTACAGAATATTTGAAAAATTATTTTCTTACTTGTAAGAATTGAAATTTAAAAAGAATATTTTTTATGTAATTTAATATTAAAGCTAATATTTATTAAATTATATTTTTATATTTTGTATAGTTAAATTTTAGTTTTGTTGTTGTTGTTTTTTTATTTTTGTGTTGTCTATAGAAATTACAGAAAGTTTAAAAAAATTAAAAAAAATATAAAAAGGACCTTTAGCATTATAAATGTAATTTCAAAAAAAAAAATTTATAAATTTTTATTTTTCT
The DNA here is from genome assembly GCA_947095535.1 of Poecilobothrus nobilitatus. Taxonomy (NCBI): domain Eukaryota; kingdom Metazoa; phylum Arthropoda; class Insecta; order Diptera; family Dolichopodidae; genus Poecilobothrus; species Poecilobothrus nobilitatus. The sequence continues at coordinate 12,889,483 of OX352773.1, read as the reverse complement.
TATAATTTGTATGTATAAATAAGATTTTTTTTTTTACATAAATTTACTAAGTTAAAATGAAATGTTAAATATATAAAAAAGTATTAGGTAATATGTTAATGTTAAAAATAATAAAACGTATTAGGTATATTAAATAGAAATATTTCGATGTGGGTGGTTTTTTTTTTGAAATTTAATATAAACATCGCATGTAAGTACATATTTTTATATTTTTTTTATAAAAAGATAAGAATTTTTAATGTACCTATCAAGTTGCGACTATTTAATTATATGAAATCGGTAAACTCTGTCTTATGTACTGTATACGTAAATATATACATACTCGTATCGTATATTATAGAATTCATATTTTCAATATGGATGAATATTAAGAAAAAATAATTACATATGTAGTTATTTAATAGTTATTATCATTCTTATTAATTATTAGAAACAGTAATCATTTTTACTATATACAAAATTGTCACGTGTCCTTTTCTTTTCATAAGTTTTAATGCAAAAAAAAAATACAATAGAAATATTAACCATAATATACGGTTTATAAATATGTATGTCTATATCCATACATATTTACATTTATATATATATATATTAAGACTTTAATAATATAATATAATTTTTGATAAATATTTTATATATATGTACATATATATAATATTGCTAAAGATTACATTTAAGAAGAGGGAGAAAACAAAAAAAAAAAAAAAAGAAAAATTAAACGGATGTTGCTATTAAAAATAAGAATGACTATATAATATTTTATTATGAAAATATTAGCAATTATAATAAAATAATATGAAATTCTAAAGATGTTAAAAATTAACATACATATTATATATATATACATATGCGTATGTATATAATGTGAATGTATATATAAATCAGTCTAGACATAAATCAAAATGAATGATATTTATTTTAATCCTTAAATTTTCTCTTGTTATATTTTGGATTCTGGATTATGGAGGATTAAATTTTGTATATATATGTATATAAAGAGAAAGAATATTTTTTCAGTATTTTATATTTACATTCATATATATTTAAATGATGATTTTATATTCATTTTTTTTTTTTTTACTTTTTAAAAAAATTTTGAATGAATGGAAAAAAAAAAAGTATTAATTAACTAACTTGTATGATAAATTAAAATTCTTTTTTATTTTAATGACTAAAATATTCATAAAGATTTAATTGAATGTTTAATGACTTTTGCTTTTTTATTTTTTTGTAAAGAAATTGTTGATAAAATTGTTTTATCACAGACCTTTGCAACGCATGTTATATATTTTATTTTACTTTATTTTTATAGGCCCATTGAATTAATTTCATATTGAGAATATAGAAAATCTTGACTATAAATTTAAAAATTAATTTATTCTTTATATAAAAATTTTAGAATGCAATATCTTAAGATTTATAGACAATTAAATGATGTATTCCACTTCTATAAGAAGAATAGAGTATCCGCCCAAAGTAATTTATTATACGTATTTGACTAAGATTCAGTTTCTGGAATCATTTATTTTACTAAACCGTTGATTATTTGGCTGTATAGTACAAAACTATAAAACGTAAATATTTTTATTTGTGCGACATCTATTATCTAATACAAGAATTATTTTATTTTTTTTTTTTATAATACATATTACGATGTGATATATATTTGAACCTTACATTACATTTAAATAGATAGATAGATATCAAGAATCAATATTTCGATATAATTGATAAATGCATTGATATTTTATCCTAGACCTTAACACTATTACATATTTTAAATAAATTTACTATTGCTCAATATTTTTGAAGTTATCAATTAACATTTTTTAAAAGATACTAATTAACATTTGTTGAAAGCTAGCAAGTAAATATGTATTTGCCTAAAGTTTAAATCAAACAACAACGTTTCTATCATCTGTAATTTTTGACTAATTGCAATTTATATTTTGCATTGAGTTGTCACGTAATGAAGCATTTTTGGATTTTAATTTGCTCTGATGTATTTTCACTAGAAGGCTCTTTATCTTTTATAAATTTTTTATTCGTTTTAATATTAAATTTTTCTTGAATTTTGTTATGTTCATTTAAATAAAAGTCTCTTTAATCTGTATAACTATCAGTAATTCTAACAAATTTTATAACTTGTTTCTAGTACATGTTATCTTTTCTTAGTTTACTTATAAAGTTATAACTAAATAAAGATTAAAGAACCATATAAAAATGATACTCTTAAACAACACATTAATTTAAATTTACATTATAGACTAATTAAAAATCAACTTTTTTCTTTATTTGATTGTACTTAAATTTTTTAAGAAATATTTTTTACTCTTCTTTATAATTATAGTTTGCGTTCCTTTTACAGAGTAAACTACTCTTTTCTACTCCCAACTACACCCCAACCTTTGAGAAAGAATAGATAGAAGTAAATACGATGTTAAGCTAGCGTTATATTTACCAACTATTTCCAAGTCCCAACTACTCTTTTCGTCTAAAAGGAACGCAGAGTGCAGACATTAATTATACTCTTCAGTAATTCATAACACGTGTACACGTGTTATGGCTGAGTAATTTGTTAATTGTGTGTGGTAACTATTTGCGACTTTTAACTCTCAGTTTTTCGACATTTACATAAATTTAAATTTGTCAAAAAAAATTTAGTTTTTTTAGTTTCAGAGTAAAACAATTAAAAATGCTTGAGCGATGAATGTGTGCGCAAATATACATATGTATATTTTGCGATATAATGTTTTTAATATTCACTATAATTTTATTTTCTTAATAATTTAAATAAAACAAATTTAAATTCAAATTAATTCAGCCAGATTAATGTATTTAAAAATGGATTAACCCAATTTTATTATTTTAACTGGAAAAATATACTGTATAGATAACGATAAATTAGAGATAATTTTTGTTGGTACATATTTATTTTGTTAATCCATTCTATATGAGATAAATATATTAAGCTTTTTAGTAAGATATCTAACAAAGTATTATGTTTATTAATCTTAGAAGGAAGAAAGATTTATTATCAAGATCTTAGGTACTATTAAGGTTTAAGAACCTAATAATCATTTCAGTTTTAAAATCTCCAATATTAAAACAAAAAACATTTGCGTATATGTATGTATCTATAAGTTTAGAAGAAAAAATAAGTATGTTTGTACCTATATAGGATTTTAAATTAAATATTTATTTATATTTAACTATATTTATATTATCTGATATTAGGTTTCTTTATTAACATAATTAATTATTAATATATTATATTTATATTTAAGAAAACCTTAATTTAAAGAATTTATATAAAATTTGAATTTTTGTTTTTTTTTTTTTTTTTTGTTATTGAATTTTTTTCATTCTTAAATTAAAGATGACCATTTAATATTTTTAATTAAAAAATTTAATAAATAATATTTTTATTTCTTGTCTTGAAAACAACAACAAAAAACAAAAACAAAAACAAAACCGCAAATAAAAAAATAAAATCAAAAAAAAAAACCAAAATAAACACCGGAAATACCAAAAGAATGATAATAACATAATTGGTGAACTAATTAATTGTTTCTGTTTTTTCTTTCTTTTTAATTTAAATTTAATAAATAATTAATGAAATGATTCACTATTAAATGTCTATTTGGCAAGTTTCATTTAAAAAAAAAATTTTCTTTTAATTTTATTATATTGCCATATACGGCATATTTTTTAATTATGCACATAAAAATCAATGTTAACATACATAATATTATAATTTTAAATACCTATATATTTTATAGGTATAGGTACGTATATAACAAATACATAACATAAAATTTATAAACAAACAGAAATAATAAAAAAAAAAAAAAATTTAAATTAAGAAGAACAAAAAAAAAAAGATGACAAATTTCAGATCACCATGAAATTTTTGTATTTTTTTTTTTATCAAAATAAAAAATGAATAAGTAAACAAAAAATAAAAAATATATAAAATTAAGAATAAAAAGAAAAAAAAGAATAGAAATAATTCAAAACGATATGCCCACGTCTGTAGACAGAGTTTCATTTCTTCTCATTTATTTGTTTTTTTTTTTTATCAATAAAATCGCGCAATGAACACCTTTTTCAGTTTATCTTTTGTTTTCTTTTTTTCAAATTTTTTTTATTGTTTTTGTTTTTTTTTGTTTTTATTTTTAATTTTTTATCTTCTTGAAATGTTGTTAATCAACTTTTAACCAGATTGTGTTTTGTAAGTTTTTTTCTTTTTTTTTTTGTTCTGTTTTAAAAGAAAAAAAAAAAAAACCAGTTTTTCAAGTTTATGTTTTTTTTTAAAAGATTTTTTTAATAGTTTATTTTTTATTCTGTCTTGATTGTTTTTTTTAAAGATTTTGCCTTTAGGTCATTTTCTATATCTTGTTTTTTATCTTGATTTGTTTTTGTTTTGTTTGTTTTTTTTTTTAATTTTTTTGTTTCCAGTTTAAGTTGGTTTTTGTTTTTCTATATAAGGAATTTTGTGTTCTTTTTTTGTTTGTTCTTGTTTTTAAGACAATCCCCATATTCCCGAAACGATGAAAGCGAAATATGCAAAAATCGAATCTTTTATTTAATAGTTTTTGTTTTTTTTTTCTGATGGTTGATTTACAAGTTTTTAGCTGTTTTTTTTTTTTAGTTTAATTATTTGAAAGGATGCTGTTAAAAGTTGCTTTTTTTTTATTTTTTTTTTGGCGGATCTTTAATGAGAAATAATATTGTGAGAATTTAAGGTAGGAAATACAAATTTTTTTTTTATTACATTTGTATTGTTTACATAATAAAAGCAAGTGTTTAATCACAAGCTGGAAAAAAATTTTTTTTATAAAAGATTATAATATATAGGGTCTTATTATCTACACAGTCCTTATTTGATTATTACTTATTTAAATGATTTAATATATAGCTTTGAAAAATCAAAAACAAATCTATAGTCACCGGCTTTATAAAATTATATATTGTTATTGCTTAATCTTTAGAATTTTCTTATATGTAGTTACTTTTGTGAAATTTAATCACCGTTCATGTGAAATTATTTAAGATACATACATATATGTATATACAAATTATAAGAGAGTTTTAAAAAAAAAAATCTAATAGAAAATTTATCAATGAAAGAAAATCATTTTAAAATACCCCCTTTTGTTCAATTAGGATGACCCGAGGTAAATTAAGAAAGGTAAAGAAGAATACGAAGAAGATGTAGAAAAAATTAAAGTGTAATTAAATATAACATATTCAATTATGAGAATATAATAATTATATGTACCTATATAAATATATAAAAATCAAATTAAATTTTTAGTTTTAATTAACATTATATCAAAATTTCATTAATCCCTGATATTAGTAAAATGCATTTTTTTTTTTTTTGTTTAAATATTGTATAGTAAATAACTTTTAATAGTTTCAAAAATTAAATGTGGATTTTTAATTATAAATCATTTGATATACTGGTAATTCTGGAGTTGCAAAAGAACTTAAATAAATAGGTACATGATTTTCTTGTTATTCACTATCACTTAATAGTATCAAAACAAATTAAAATATGATCCAAATTCTTATATATTCAATATATATAATTTTATTAATATTAAAAAAAACTACATTAGAAATATTTTTTTAATCTAAATTTTCTATGATGTTTATGCTATGAAATTTGAACCCATATTATATTGAAACTAAATTGTATAAATGTGTTCATATACCTACATATATGTTAGAATACATTTACATATTATTAATTTAAATAATTTGCTACGCGAATATGAAATAAGCTTGCCGCTGGAAATATTGCCAAAAATTGGCAACCATATTTATGTATATGATATCATTAAATTCAAAAAGAACATCATCTTTGTTTTAAACAATCCTCCCAACATCTATAGTAACTAACCATATATGCCAAATATCTATTTCTTTATTCCTATTTTCCCAATCCCCAAAACGAAACAGTACATTGTACCATAGGTTCTAAATTAATGTTTGGTTTAAAAAGGAGATGCTGTTTGGTTGCTTAAAGTCCAACACTACCAAAGAGAATTCGCGCGTTGATTTCATTGGTGTCTTTTGAGATTCCCACCTACTCTAGCAAAAAAAAAAAAATAAAACTTATTCGAAACTCGAAAGAAATGTCTAAAAAAAAATATAAAATATATTTTCTTATATTATCAATAAGTTTCTTAATTAGAATTTAATTAATTTTTTTTTTTTTAAATACTTAAATCCAAATTTAAATTATAATTTACAAATAGATACAGCGACAGAAAGAGTTGACCAATGAAATAGTGGTTGAATAACCGATTTTTCAATATAAAAAATTTTGGTTTAAATTGCAATCAGATCATATCTAATTATAAATAATTTATATTGTTATATCATAGTGTAAAAATAAATAATTCTTGTATAAAATAATATACATACATATATACATAGATGGCGCAAAATATATATACATATATACATAGATGGCAATAAATATATACATATAGATGGCGTAGAAATATATTGTTTATGTTTAACAATCTTGTACAATAACGACAAGGCCGAATATTTAACCGTTTAATGAAAATAATGATTCGAGAAATTGAAGCTTAGCATGAAGCTGCATGCCTTATGCACTTTAAAGCAGTGAAAAGTAAAAGAAAAAAGAGCGTGACAGAAAGCGTTAATAACATTATTTAATTCTATACAAAAAAAAAAAAAAATTGTTAAAAATTTAAATTATTTTATTGACTATGTTAAAATTATATTCAATTTATTTCAAAGATAAATTATTTATATCTTTTTAATTAAAGTTCACAGACCTCTCATACAAAGTCATATACCTATATACAAATCTACAATAAAAACTCTAAGCAAATAGAGAAATTTTTGAATTTATTCTATCATAAATAACTCAATAAATGATGAATGGTTCTTTAAAAAAATTTAAGATTGCCCTTTATGGTAAGATAACAATCAATTTTTGTTTATTTCATTTATTGTTGTTTAAAATTCTTAAAAAATTAATCATTTATAGTCAAAAAAAAAAAAAACAAAAATAAGCATTTAAATAAGAATAAAGTACCTACTAAATAAAACAAAAAACAGACAAGACAAGACTAAAAAAATAAAAAAAATAAAAAAAATAAAAAACGAATGGAAAGCAAAGCATGTAAATTATTTTAAAAATCTTCAACATTGAAAATGATACTTCAGATATTGAAGAAAACAAAAAAAAAAAATAAATAAAAACCTTAAAAACGAATGAAAAACACTTTTTTTCTTTTCTCTACAAAAAAAAAAAAATACAGAATTATATTGTGGGCGGTTGGAAAATTATAGTTAAGTATTATTCTTTTTAAAATGGCAGTTTTTTCTTCTTTTTATTTTTTTCTTTTTACTATTTTTGTTTTTGTTTTTGTCTTTTTTTCATAAATAGTAGTTTTCATAGTTAATAGTTGAAACATAGTTAGATTTTTATAAGAGATAAAAACCAAAAAAAAAAATAAAAATAAAAAAACGTTTCTGTATTATAAAAATAGAAATGAATATAAAAAAAGAAAAAAAAAAATTGCAGTCAAGAGCATAAATAATTTTTTTTCAGTACCTTTATATTAAGCACGATTTTTTAAAATAAGATGTACTTTAGAGGAAAATAACGTCATAAAGTGCACGTTATTATTATTTAATAAATGTACATAAACTATAAAGATAGTATGATAGTTATTCATGTATGTATGTATGTATATAGAAGTAATGGTTAAATGGAATTTTTCTTTTAAACCGGTAAATGTCATTATATTATTTATTTTCATTTAATTTGACATATTTAAATATGTTATTAACGATATTTTGTTAACAAAAAAAAAAAAAAGGAAAAAACATTAAATGATGTATCAATTTTATTTTTCAATATTTTAATATGAATATCTTAATTTAAATTTTTTAAAGACTGAAAAGTTATGATTCAATTGGATTTTAATTTTATTTCTTTAAAAAGTAACACTTATATCGGCCTAATTTTATTTTATTTCATTTTAATTAGAAATGCAGTCCTCAATACGTCTTCTTTTACTATACTAAACAAATTTAAATGAAAATGTCAAACTGAGAAGATCTAATAAAGTACTCATTAGTAACAATATGAAACAAGGCTTCTGAGGTAGATAAGTAAATCATAGTACGTTTAGGATATTTAAATAATTTTTATAAAACCATAACAAAAATAAAGAATAACCGTTCACCGTTCCGCTTATATATGCTCCTGTTTTATTTAAAATCGTAAAAAAAAAGGATTTGCGTTATTTTTAAAGAATCTCAGCCATTTTATTTTTGATTATAGCTATGCGTTTTGAAAAAAATTACTATAGGAAATTTTTGTTTTACATATGCGAACGCATGTTGCAATATTATGTTGACTGCCAAATATCACTTTAAAATCTGTCAAAAAGAAATTTACAAAATTTCCCATTATCTGTATAAGAGATCTAAAAAACTGGATCAAAGATTTATATTAAAACTCATGAAAGTGTCGTGATCGGGTCAATAAAAAATTATTGATTAAATCAATATATTTCGTTGTTGAGGAAGGTGTAAATAAATTTAACGTAAGTATTGTTAAGCTCAATTTTTCAAATTTAATACTAAAACTATTTAAGTAGGTTCAAGGTTTAAGTAGGTTTAAGTATTCAAATACTTTAAGAGTTACTCATTTTTAAAAAATTTTCCTTTTATTTCGAAATAAACATTTGATTTGCTTTTCAACAGAATTTATTTGCTTCTTCCAAATTATTTCAATGTTTCAAATTGTTACCAGCTTAAGATCAAAAACAAGCTTTTTTCATCTTAAGCTGGTAACAAATTTAATTTGATGATGGGATTTTTTGTAAATAAAATTGAAATATAATTAGATTTAAATGATATAAATTACAATCAATCAATCAATCATCACAATATGTTTTTCACTATAATATTGGAATGGTCGCTAAATTGATTGAGCTAATTGCAAATGAACCTAAAAATCAATTTTCAACAATGTGTAAGTATACATATATGTATGTGTATTTAAAACAAAATATATCACTTTATTTTTTCATTTGAAGGATAATAGAAGCTTATTTTTTGTGATATTATTTTATGCCCACTTAAAAGATATTTCACAGATTATTATTGCTTAAAATTCAATATTTCATTACAGAATATCAATTATGTATGTATCTTTAATAATAAATAAAAATTTTGCAGAATTTTTTTTCAATTTTTAAAATTTCATTCACCGTTACGAATTGTTTAAATTGTATAGGATGTTCAATTTGGCAGACAGACTATATATTATTATATATTTGAATAATATTTTAAATTATTTTAGTCAATTATATATGTATGCATGTACTTAGATTTTTCAGCACTATCCTCAAAAAAATTACAGTGACATTTAAAAACCTACGCAATAGTTATTTAAATTCTTTTTTAATTTTATTCGAAATACGTATATATGCATATATATATATATATATATATATATATATGTATACAAATATATATTACATAAAAAACATAACATATGAAATTGAATATAATATAATTCATATAAAGGAGGAAAAGAAAAATACATAAATTTCCATACAATAAAATTTATATCCAAGAGTTTATATACATATAATATAGTAAAGACCTAAACCATTTTAATCTATTATTTTCAAAGAACATTAAAATTCTAATGTTGTGGAATCATTGAATATTTTACTTTCTTATATTTTAAAAAGAAGAAAAAATATAAAAAACTTTGTGTGTTTATTATTATTCTTATATATGGTACTTATAGTAATATAGATCGTATAATAGAAAGTATATAAAATAAAATAATAAAAGCTACCACATTACGCCAGATACATTTTCTATATTACTTATAAATGATACTTGTATCTATTTAATAGAAAGTAAAGGAAGTAAAAACTAAAAAAAAAAAACAAAAATAAAACTAAGAAAAACCACATTAACTATTCAAGTTTTTCTATCTTTTTTTTTTTTTTAATTTTATAGACACATTTAAATTTACTGATGCGGTTACAATAAAAAACAATGTTATAAGTAAAAGAAAAATAAGAAGATTACAGTGAATTACATATTATATATTTTTTTTTATCGGGGTTACCAAATTGTTCGAAAATATATTCCATAATTTTATTCGTAAAGTTTTTTAAAAAGATAGATAGAAGGTTATAATTAATTTTATAAATACATTCTTTGAATTTCGTCTTTTTTTTTTTATAAATTTGTATGTGTACACCAAATACTTAGCTCTTCCTCTTGCTGTTTTTCCTTTTGATTTCTAAGCTTTATAATTTTCATATTCAGTCGAATTTATTTTGTTTTAAGAGTTAGTTTATAGGAATTGTTTTATTATAGTAGTTTTATAGCTTTATTGACTATATCATTGATTAGTTCTAGACGACTAAAAATTACCATTTATTTATTACTTGATCAGCAAACTATGACCCAGCTTTAATTCTAATAACTCTAACTTTTGCTATTTAGAAGTAAATATCTGCAGATTTCTATTAAATAATTATTTGTTATGAGAAACTCATATATTCATTTAGTCATTAGTAATTATATAAAATAGATGATATGGTATGAATTTTTTTGTTTTAACAAAAACAAAAAGGTGAAAGAAAAAAATGACAATTTGATAACTTTAACTATGGTAGACAATTTCTCTTCTTTTCTTTCTATTATTTTCTTTTTTATTACTTTAAACCTAACCTAACCTTTTAAAAACATGGATAGAATATAGTTTAGAGTAAATACTTGTATTAAATTATAGTTATAGCAATTTTTTTTTTTCTACTGAGGTGAAATACAATAAATAAAAGTAAATATAGAGAAAATAAATAAAATATAAAAATATAATATATAAAATAGATAAATTATAGAATATGCCTTAAGTATAACATATAACATACAATATGTGTTTGCACAGATATAAAAAGAAAAGTAGAAATAAAATATAATAGTAGTTCGTGACTTACCCTTTTTTTTTCTAACTTTAAATGGACTGAATATAGACAGAATATAATATTAGAAACAAAAAAAAAAAAAACAACAAAAAAAAAGATAACAGTCTACAGAGTGTTCTTTATAAAGAGAAAAGTGCCATTATACAAAATAATGTAAATAAATATGTGGGTGGTTAAAATACTTAAAAGTAGTTAAGGGATTTTTTTTTTTTGTTTTTTATATTAAAGATAAGAATTTTTAAATTTTTTTGAATCCATAAGTTTTGTTTTGTATTAAAATTGATTCCAATTTCTAAAAACGGATTATAGGAAATTATTGGGTTAAAAAAAAAAGGTTTGGCTTAATAGATAATAATTTAAAACAAAATTAAAATATTTTTTTTTAAGATTTTTCAATTATGATGATTTTAAAGAATATAAAATTTAAGAGAAGTATTCTAAATATAACGATTATTGTATTTTAAATATTTATACAAAATGAAATTATTTACGTTGCAATATTCTCTTCTTTTCGCTATCGGTAGTCGGAGCTCACCTTACTTTGTATTATCTTTAAATATAGTTAGTATATATAATAAGATATTGTTTCGAATCATTTGTCCATGTGGATCATATGTTGCTGAAAGAGATCGCATATAAAAAAATTGAATGATCTTTTTTAGACACAATCTTTAAACTATATCATATACAGTTACTTTGTAAAAAAGTAAATTATAAATATAATTTATATGCTGTAAAATATTATCCTTAAATTAAAGGATATAAAGTATCAAGTATGAATTGTTGATATTATGTATGATTAGAAATATTGTTAATTATCTTCGATTCTTTATTTCTACTGAATTTCTAAAAATATGATTAGTTGGAATCATATACTTATCATATTATGTTATATTTCTGTATTCGTTTATTAAATTTAATTAAATAATGAGATATTATAATACATACTTATTAATAAGATATATTCGAACTTCTAACTCTTCTTTATAGTATAACCAGTATAACTCTTTTCCACTCCTTTATTATTTAAGGAATGAAAAAAATATTACAGGAAAATAAAAATTTAAAATAAATTAAAGTATACTTTAAGTAATAGTAAGTATTATAATATTTAATAATAAAAAAATCAATAAGATATTAATAGAAGAATTTTCTTGTACAAGAACCTTCGAATTCTGTTAAAGTTAAGATATAATTAAAGGTATACCATATTCATTTTTTTGCATATTAATTACATATATATATGTATGTACATTTTTAATTATTATAGCACGATTTTAGTTTTTTTTTTTTTTTTTTTATTACATATTTATATTCTCATTGAATTTACCATAGGTGAAACACCCTCATAATTTGCATTCAAGATTTATATTTTCCACTGTTTATTTTTTTTATTAATTTTCTTTTATTCTTTGTGTTTGTGTTTTTGTTTTTTTTTTTTCTATATTTTGAACAACTTATGTTAATTTATTTTTTTGCCCCCTTACTATTTTTCGACTAAACAGTTTTTTTATTACTTACGTTCTAATAATTTAAATAAATAGAATTTTAAAAATACCAATGTATACATAATAATATTATAATATAGACAAGAAGATAGCATAAAAGAAGGTGTTAAAAGAATGGTTGTATTCTGTAGAATGTTTTATTTTGTTGTTTTTTGTACTTTATTTTGAGGTCAATAAATGCGAATAATAAATTTAAATGTAAATATTTTTATAACATTTTTTTTTTTTTCGAAAACAGGAAAAAAAAAAATAAAATTTTTTAAATAATATTTATTAAAAATATTATGGTTTGTTATTTAGAAAAAAAAAACTTTTTAATTTGTAATTTACAAGATTGTTGCTCAAGGATTTCTAGATAGAGATTTATTAATTTTAATATCTATAAAAGTGTAGTTATAAGTAATGTATGTATGTATGTATGTTAAAAAAAAATTTGCCTTTTTATTGAAGAAAGAGAAAAAGTTTTAAAATAACTTTTAGAATTTTTTTTAAATTTTGCTTTAAGCAAAATAAATACTTTTTAGGCCTATGTTTTTAAATCTGATAAAAATGTTTACAATAGATTTAGTCAATCATTTGCAACATCTGTTCTTGTAACCAAACCCTTAAATCATAAAACTTATACATATACATACATTTTTTTATGTTTTATAAAAAAAATAAAATTTGGAAAATAAAAAAAAAAAGCAAATAAAACTTTTAAATTTTTGATTTTTATTAATTTTGTTTTTGAAAACGGTAAAAAACATTGGCGGCTATAATTAGAATTTCTAACTTTTTTTATTAATCAAATAATTACAAAAAAGTATATATGTACGTATATATAATATTATTAATAATTTATATTTAAGCAATCATTTATATATTTTTTTGTTTCTGAAGTATTAAGATCTAGATTCAGACTTTTTAGAATTATTTTAGAAAAAGCCTACAGCCAATAAGGCAAGGCGTCAATCAAATAACTCCGAAGACGCAGTGGTTAATTTTCTAACAACTATATTGGTAACTGTCGTATATAGAATTAGGTATATGTGGATAAAATCAAAGAAAGGAACCAAAAGATCGTAGAAAAAAAAAATCTAATCAGATCAAGGTGATAGATAGAATACATAGTTTGAAAAGGCTTGGTAAGAAAATAACTAATTAAGAAAATGCTGCGTAACAAAATTATTTTAAATTTTATTTTAATTTTAAAAAAAAAGTAATGAAACACTGTGTTCTAACAGGTGATATTAAAAAATAAATTTTAATTATTCATTAACCCACCCGTGTTTTAAGAATAATAATTTAGTACTAATAACAACACAAAGGCTATAAGTACGTACCCATATAAAAAACATTGTATTCGCGGAGCGCTTCTAAAAAAAATTAATTCAAGTATAAAAAAATTTATACTGTAGAAACTATTGGTAATTATCATTTTTTTATCATTTATATTTTCGTGTACATAAGTATATGATGTATTATGATGTATATAATTTTCGTAATATATCTCTTGTCTTCAATTGTACATATTATGTCTTCCCTAGTGCTACTATGTTGCCATCTTTCTATAAATAACTTATTTGTAAAATTGTGGTTAAATCAATTAAAGACACAAACCGTGTTGATTCTGGCATTTTGCAGATTACATTGTAATATTGTGGTTTTCCTTCAAATTTATGACTAACTAAAATTTTTAAAAACTACATATCTACATATTTGTGTTTTAGTATAAAAATTGAAAAAAATATTTTAATTTTAAAAAGTAATTTATTTTACTTCCGTTATTTATGGCAGGTTATGGCGCTATAGTTATTAAATATGTAAATAGCATACATATTAGATTTTTTGTTAGAAACAGTAGTTTTGTTGGTTTACTAGAGTTTTAGTGACATTTAAAACGTCAAACACAGGAGTGAGGACTGAGAGAATAGTAACACTTTTCTGTACTTATTAAAATTTCGTTAATTTAAAAACTTTAATAAAAAAAAAAACTTATTCACAAACTTCCTCCTTGGAGTCTCTTTACTAATAATTTATTTTTTTTATTTATTTAACAACACATCTGTCAAAATAATAAATATTTAAAACGAAAGCTTGTCAAATCTCTTTTAAAAGAAGGTTAAGAAAATGATAACATAAAAATTTCGAGAACAGTTTCAGAGAACAGAAACTGATGAATTCGTTAAAAACTTTTAAACTTTTTTAAAACACTGTTTAAAACGTTTTAAGTTTTAAACTAACAAATACTCATATCATGTGATATGCGTCTGAAGTTATTCGTAAAATTACCACTTGTTTGTAAAAAATAATATCAGATATACAAAAGTAAATGATTCTCACTCACCAGTCAATACACTGTACGGGTACACAAAATTTGTCCGAAAAATTATGTAAATTTGACAAGATCATGGTAAAAAGAAAACATTCAAGATAAATTCAAAATAAAATAAAGAAAATTACTAAAGAATATATTTTAAATCACTTAAGTCACATTAAATTAAATAAAAAAATAAAAACATTTTCTAATTAGCAAAAAATATATGTATGCTAAAATAACTTTTAATACGTCACAATTAATTAAAATAAAAATAATAATGGTTGAAATATTAGACGCTTATTAAAGTAGGTGGCAATAAAGAAATAAAAATAAACAATTTTATTTTTCAGTAAAAAAAAAAAATACCATTTTAATCTAGTAATAAATTTCCAAAAATTAAATCTTAAAATGTCATTAAGAACCAGTAAAGTAAAAAAATAAAAAAAAATAAGTAAAATAAAAAACAAAAAAAAAAATAAACAAGTTTCTCAATTCAGAAATTTAATTTATTTTTATTCATAAAATTTTTTTATTAAATCGATTTTATTTCAATATTAAAAAATTTTCGCTTTTTATTTTTTCTCTTAACTTGTTTTCTTTTTCTTTCGTTGTTTTTTTTTTTTTTGTTAATAACCACTTTATTGCGATTTTAACTAGTTTTATTTTTTACCATAAAAGTGTACCTACTCTCTACAAAAAAACAAAAAAAAAAAAAATTGCTTAGATTTATCATTACAACCACAAAGGAAAGTCTACAAAATTCATGTATGTATGTACATATGTACTTATTCCTTTTTTTTTTATTAAATATAAGACATATAATATTATTGCACTTATTTATATTAAAGTTACTGTTTGTATGAATGTAGTATATACATATGTACATATTTAATGCACATAACTGATCGTAATTTGAATGAAACCAAATGCAATGTAATTTAATCCAATACACAGTCGAAGACTTCATTTACCCATTTTTTGTTTTTGTATACATGTATATTTTTAATGATAACTACAATGAAATGCAACACAGCATACATGTTAGTACTGCACAATGTACTATTCAAAATTAATATCTCATGTAGCGGTGAAATTTTTTAAATTTCTTTTTGTTTTATTTTAATTTTTTTGTTTTTTTTCGATTTAAATCAGACCATTGAAAATGTCGATGTTAAAAATGATGATGATGAAAATTTTGCGCAAAAAAAGAAAAAAAAAAAATAAGTAAATAAAAATTTCTATCTCTTTCATCTCTTTTTACCCTTTTTTTAATATGTTTCACCTTTCTGCAAAATAAAAGAAAAAAAAAAAACACAACAGGTTTTTTCTCTTTCAATTTTTAATTCTGTTATGTTCATTGTACCCGCATGGATTTTAGTATTCATGCACTCTTATTACTTAATTTATTTCTTTTTTAAATTTTATTTTTGTGAAATTTCTGTTGTCGTTTTGTTTTTAAAGTGACCATTTTCATTTTATAGTTTGCAGTAAATTACAGTAGATTCCAAATTTAAATAATATCAAATAAAATTTATAATAGATAAAATTTTCTTTCATTAAGGAAAGCATAATTCGAAATTAATTTAAAATTTTCTTTATTTCTGATAAAATGACTGTGTATACTATATTAAGACTTGGAGGGTATTGTAAGATTTACCTTATACATGATGCAAATAATTTAACGAAAAGTTATTCGTAAAAAGAAAGATGAAAAAAAAGAGGTACATTGATGAGAAAATGAACCAATCAACTTTAGTTATTCAGTTGAATAAATTAAACGGATTCAACATATTTGGCTCATGATCACTTATGAACAAGCAAACATTTTTTTTTTATATTGTTTTGTCCGGATATAAATATTTTGCCGATATTTTAGGACCCTTTTGCCTTTAGCATGTGAGCCATTTCGGTACAAGCATTCAATTATAATTATATTTTTTAATACATATTTTATTTACATTATTTCATTATATTTTATATATTATTTTTGACCTGAACGGGGTTTGAACCTGACCCCTTTCGCCTGAAAGACCGGTGACTTATGTACTGCACCATTGATTAGATAAAGCAGAATTATTCAAGTAATAATATTTAATTTATAATTAAATGCAATTAAAGGACATCAATTGAAATAAATTTTGGGTTATAATAAATAAAAAGTAACTGTACCTTTAATTAAAACTCACCACAGGTTTGTCAAAAATTTACTAGACTTTTAAATATACCAAAGGGTATTATTAACTTTGATTGTTTTTTTATGATAATAATATTAAAATATGGAAATATAATATAATATTATTAAAAAAGGAAAGAAATAATAGGAGTTTGCTTTGTCACAAACGATAAAAATATCACTGCAAACTAACTGTCACATTTATGTTTTAGATAATATTATTCTGGATAGAAAAATGCACTGGTCACTTTATATACTTATGCTCCGCCATTTAATAACAAAAGCTGTGTCAGCAGCCTTTATATGCATGCATGTTTAAATCTTTAAGATTGTTGTTATTATTACAAAACATAAAAAAAAAATGTATATCTATAAACCGGTTTTGTTTTATGCCATATTTGTCGTTTTATTTCTTTTTTCTTGTATCTCTTTTTGAAATTTTAATCAGATAGATCAGATTCAATGAATTTTTGCAGCATTAATTTGAACAAAAGAATATAAGAGAAGGGAAGAAGTGAAGAAGTGAAAAAAAAAAAAATTAAAAAAATAAATAAATAAAAATGTAAAAGAAAATATGCCATGCCATGAGTATAGAATGGAGTAAATGACATGTGGTTAAGACGCGCATTCATTACAGCAAAAAAGAAATGATTAAAGGAAAAATGATAAACGCGATTAAATTTTCTTTTTTGATTTATTTTTTTTATTATTATTTTTTTTTTTTTTTTGTAAAGCAAGACGATTTTGGTTACTGCTTTTTTTTATATTATTACTATTGCTGTTGTTTTTAATGCTTGTTGAATGTTTCTGAAGAAAACAAAATAAAAAATTTAAAAATTTTTATGAGGTTGAGTGTAGAGTTTGCACGGTTCGGTTAACCGGAAACCGAAACCGCGGTTTTCAACCTCAAAAACCGAAACCGTAAACCTCGTCGCAAAACCGCAGTTTACGGTTTTCAAAATATAATTATTTTTATAACAAAATTCCATAACAAAAATATAAAATATAATTATTTCCATAACAAAATTCAATTTTTAAAATGTTGAAAAAAAGTTTAAAATGTTGAAATCTACCTATTTACATATATCTAACTAGAAACCATATTAAAACCAAATATTTTCCATATTATTAACGATAAAAATTAAGGTCCACTACAAACAAAACGCAACATTTCCAAGTGATTGTTTAATTTAAAATTTACAATATGGAAAAGAAGATGCATATATCATATATATAGTAATGTATATAAAAAGCATATATAAAATATGTATAAACTGATATGATAATATATTAATATATATGTATTTATATTTATATTAGAGCCGTTAAAAACTTTTAAAAATTTTAAATTTAAAAAAAATATTTTAAAAAAACCTTAGTTTGCCATGCTAAATTATTTTAAAATATTACGAATGTGTTATATTATATATACCCAGAATTATATATATATATAAATATATATATATATATTACACAAAAGGCTGTTAAAGAACGTTAGAATTAAAAAATTTAAAAGAAATATTTTTTTAAAAATCTTAGTTTGCCATGCTAAAATATTTTACTATATAAACAAATGCATTTTCGATTTATTTTTAATATTAAATATAACATAAAAATAAAATATAAAAAAGAATATATCTAAGATATTGTAGTTTATTTAATTAACAAATATTAAATATATAGTTATTTTTTCCACTAATATATTTTTAACCATATTAAATAAGTAAGTATTTTTTTCCACTAAATTTTTTTAACAAAAATTAATAAGTTTTTTTAAGTATTTTTTTAAAATTCAAATATATGCCCAAATAATGTCGTCGGCAGTGTGGGAATATTTTACGAAAATTTCAGCTGCAAACAGTGCTAACAATAAAGCTAAATGTAAAAAATGCGGAACAGAAGTGAACAATTCTAAGGGTTCTACGTCTGCAATGATCAATCACATGCGAAATATTCATAAGATTTTATGAAAAAAGCAAGTCTTGGAGAAATTGTTGACGAGTTGGCTACAAAAGACGGCTTTTCAATTAGAGCCATTACAAGGTCAAATTTTATTCGATATGCAATTTCTGAAAAGGGCTATAAATTACCTAAAAGTGAAAATGGAACAATGGCACTTATTCACGCCGAATATGAAAAAAAGAAAAAACTTTATGTAAGTTTTTTTGATGAGGCCAAAAAAAAAGGTGAGAAATTTAGTATCACTTTGGACGAATGGGTAAGTTCTCGACAACGCCGTTATATGAACATAAATGTACATGATAAGACAGGTAAAGTATTGAACCTAGGATTGGTAAGAATTATTGGATCATGCAACTCGGCAAAGATTCACCTGACCGTGGCTGACCATCTTAAAATTTTCCATCTGTCCTTCGAAAGAGACATTGTAGCTACCACCAACGATGGGGCTAGTGTTATGGTTAAATACGGTAGAGAATGTCCAGCTGAAGTCCAATTATATTTAAATCATGGTCTTCACCTTGCTGTTTCTAATACATTTTATTGCAAAAAATCAAAAAATAATAGCGATAATTTCGATAATGAAGCTGAAGACGACAGCGATAATAATGAAGATGATGAATTTGATAAAGATGACGAAGGTTATTCTTTGTTTGACAATGATGATACCGAATCCGAAGTTTCCGAAGAAATCAATCTAGCCGAGATATTAAATAAAGTTCGTGCTATTGTGAAATTTTTCAAAAACTCAACAGTTCGTAATGACATTTTGCAACAAAAAATTTGTATCGAACTTGGTCATGAACTACATCTAAAACTTGATGTGAAACATAGATGGAATTCAATTCATCCTATGTTAGAGACATTTTTAAAATGTAGTAAACCCATCGAAGAAGTATTAAAAGAATTAAATGCTTGTAATTTAATTCTAGGAATCGATTTTGAAGTGCTTAAACAGTTGTGCGCCATTATGGAACCATTGTTACTGACTGTTCTTGCGTTGGGTAGAAAGGATGCGAATTTAATAACTGCCAAAGGTGCAATTAATTTCTTATTGAAAAAGCTAGATGACATTGAAGTAACAAGTTTTTCCAAAATTGATGAACTTAAAGATAATATCAAAGCAAGATTGTGTTCACGTGAGAATATTGAGTTAAACTCTTTGTTATCCTGCCTTCTTCAACAAAAAGTACCAACAAAAGAAATTTTAAATTTTGGTTCAAGTTTTCTAAGTAGATTATACCCTCATATAGCGACATCAGCAGATGAAAATTATGGAGAAAGCTTAGATGATGTGAGCATTGATGGTGATATTGCTTCTCTGCAAGATGAAATCAATGCTGCAATAAATAAGGCTGCCAAAGAGGGAGTAGAAAAACAATTTAGTTCTCTAAGAGATGAATTTTCAATTTATAAGAAAACCGGCAAGAGAACTATAATTCTTCAACAATTGTATGACGCAATTTTAACGATACGCCCAACATCCACCGAATCTGAAAGAGTATTTTCAGTTTCAGCTAATTTCAGCCGGAAATTAAGATCTCGCCTTAGCGATTACTCATTGAATTCTCTAATTTTTTTAAAATATTTTAGAATAAATAATTTCTAAACGTATGAATTTTTTTACTTTAATTTTTTATTCCCTTTAAATTTTGTAATATTTTTGTTTTGTTTAATTTTAATATTCTATGTCTAACTGTTTTATAATTTAAATTTTTATATAATATATATATATTGGTATTACAAAAATGAAATAATTGTCTTGTTATTAGTATAAATCATTGTATATATTTGATCAAATTATGCAAATTATATAAAAATTTATAAACTGAAAACCGAAAACCGAACCTGAACCGCCGGTTTGGGAAAATTGAAAACCGGAAACTGCGGTTTGTAAAAAGGCGGTTTATTTGCAAACTCTAGTTGAGTGGTTAGCGGTTGTTGCCCTAATGATCCCATATACATATAAAAAAAAATAAGATAGTTTTTTTCTTTTTTTTTTTTTGATTAGTGTACATATTTAATATTATGCAAGAGATATGACATATTTTTGACATTACGTTAAATTTATTTGAAATATACAAGTTTATATGTGAGTGTTTTAATTTAAAATGTTTTATTGATTAGGAAAAATTGAGTTAATTTTAAAAAGTTGAAAAAAAAATAAAAATTTAATTCAGCAACTAATTGCATTAGGAATTTATGTTTAAATTTGATAATAAGATTTGATTTGATTAAAACGATTGCATATTATAATATGTAAATTTAAAAATCTCTTAAGTTACACCACTTTTTTATAGAGTAATATTTGTTCAGTATAGAAATATAAAGAAATAGGAAGCGATTCGATTGAAATTATAAAATATCTTAACTTTTAGAGCCGGATCGGATTAGATTTTCTTTTAATTAATTAATTTAAGATAATTCAAAATTTCAAAATTGTTTCAAAAAAAAAATAAATTTCATTTGCCTAGAACATATTATAAGATAACTTTTAAATTGTCCAATATAAAACAATGTAATTAGATTAAAATATTTTTTAAAGGAAAAACAAATTAGCGAATATTTATTTTAAGTTTCCATAGATCCGTTCAGATTAATTTCAAAAGTTTAAATAAAAATCAGCTTGAAAATGTTTTATAAACTTTTTTTTTAAATTTTTAACACAAAAAATATTTCTTAAGAATAAACCTATAAAGTTTTGTATTTTTATTAAAGAAAAAAAAAAAGAAACAGATTTTAAGGTCAAACGTTTAATAAAGGTCAAATGTTTAATAAAATATAAAAATAAAGAAAAAAATTTTTACACGTTTATTTTTAAGATTATTTAATTTTTTCGTTAAAACTAAATTCGATTAAAAACAAAAGACTCTTTAAAAAGTATATTGCAATTAAATATAAGTCGTTTTAAATTTCACTTTTTTTTTTTTTCTTTTATTATTTAATTGGTAAAATCACTAACCTGAATATTATTCACTCATAGTATTTATAAAATCATATAATTAACTCACCTGAAAAGACAAAAAAAAAAAAAAATTAAGTTAATATTTTTATTTGAAATAAAAATTTTTATTGCGAATTTATAGATTTAAAAAAAATATGTATATATACAATATATATATATATAAAGATTTTATTATTATTGATTTAATTATTATATATTTTTTTTAATTTTATATCATTAAGTCATTATTTTACCTATATTTAAAAAAATTGTTCTTTTTTAAATTATATTTAGTTATAAAACTTCTTTTAAACTATAACAAACTAAGGTACACTTTTTAAGTTTGAAAAAGAGAAATTTTAAATTCATTTCACGATTAAATTAAGATAATAAGTTTACATTTAGATTTTCATGGTTATAAGTCTATGGATAAAGCTTATTCCTAGAATATTCTTTTTTTTAATCAAATATGCGAAACCTTTTATAGTACGAGTACCAGGACAACGAAAATTTATTTTTTAAATCAATATAGTATATAGTATAGAATAATATTTGTTGATATTTCTTTTACAGAACCGATAATTGCCAGACCAAGTATCAAATATGAAATTCAAAAAAAAATTAAACTACCAGTCAAAGAATATGTACAAATAGTTTATTGATAAACGCAAAATTCTTAAAAATTTATCTGGTCATAAAAGAAAATACGAACAATTCATATTTTTTGTTCCTTTATTTTCTTTTCCTAAAGGAGGTATGGTAACCTTCCAAAAACATCAAGAATTCCCCGTTCTCAGATTTTTACTGACTAAACCTTATTTTGGTTAAGGATGAAACATAAGCTTATATCATTTCTTTTTTAAGAATAAGTTTGGTACGTACAAAAACGCAAATCAAAGCATCAGAAGTAAATGACTGCAGTCTAATGCTATAGATATGTACATGAGATAAAAAATGAGTAAGAATTTACTAATAGAAAATGGTAATGAAAGTGGAAAATGATAATGAAAATGTAAGGATTCGAGTTTATATTGGACACTTGAATTAAAAATATGGTAATGAATTTATATTCTTATTATGCCGGCGGTTATGATTGTTTTTTTTTTTTTGAGGAAATTATTAAATATTCTTTTTTTTTTAAATAACAATTACGAACAATAAAAATGGCATTTATTTTGGTAAATAAATAATTAAAATAACGATTTAAATTAAACAAAAAAACAACAAAAAAAAAACTTATTTCCTTATTAAGTTTTAAATACCGGTTAAACAAGAATAAAATTTGTATATAATTCAAACTAATTAAGAATAAACATTATTTTTTTTTTTTTTTGATAATCCAAAATAAAATTTTTGCAACATCATCAGAAATTTAATTCTAACCTTGTACTAATTTCAAAATATTTTTTTTTTTTTTAATAGAAATTCAACTAAAATTCACCATCGTTAAATTCAATATGGCAATAAAAAAATCTCTTACACACCTAAAATCTTTTATACCTATATATGTATATATATATATATATAAATAGATGTTATGTACATAATATGTAGTATATAAAATATATATTTATATTTTTTTACGTAAACAAAAATTCTAAAAATAAAAACTATTTAATTTTTTATTTTTAGCAATCATAAACAAAATTAATAGTTGAACAAAGCTTTAAAAGAATTGATAAAAAAAAACAAAAAACAAAATGGAGAATGAAATAAGGTCTGACTAACATTATTTTTTATGTTGCTATTAAATAGGTTTGTTTTTTGTTTTTATTAGAATAATGATTCGAAAATTTATACTGTACATAATAAGGGAAGTTCTTTATATTGAATCATATATACATAATATATGCCATATGAATATAAACCTTATGTATGCACATTATAAATACTATATACATATGAATGTACATATATATGATAATAAATTTCGATTTTAATTCTATCATAAAATTTGGCAATATTATGATTAGATAAATTTTAATTTAATTATAGGGCAAATTCAAATATGTATAATTTATTTTTATCGTAAAATATAAATTTTTAACGTCTCATACTCTCATATAACTAAAGATTTTCCATTCTTTTAAATTATATTTGGCATTCCATGACATCTTAATTATTAATTTAAATATCTTAAGTAAATATAGCTTAATTTTCATATTAGGATAGCTTAAGTATATTTTAAATTTTTAAAGTTCAATTTTATACATATATAATATTTCTAAGTAGTATTACAGTACATTAATATTTTTCCTTCTTTCCACTCCTATCCTATATATAATGAGCATAGGGTAATCACTAAGTTATTTATTATTCATATTATTTGACTGACCTTTATTTTCAAAATAAAGTAAGTTATTTGACTAAGCTTTAGGTTCTGGAATCATTTCATTACCCGTCTACAAATATTGTACAAGACTATGAAGCGCAAATATTTTCCTTTGGGTGCCATCTATTATCTAATACAAGAAATATTTTATTTTTATTTTATTATATGTCACGATATGATATAATTTATATTATATATATAAATAAGTTACTTATTTTTTATTTAATTATATATTACACTAATAAGAACTATATAAGTATATAACTATATATGACTCAGTCTGATTTTGAAACGGAAACTTTTCGAATAAAATACCGACGTCTTGATTGCTGTTTGGTCAATACCATTAGTCTGGTGCACCAACATCGGTTGAAAAATAATATTAATCAAGATATAAAAATAGGACATAAGTTCCAAGGCGTAAGAAGAAAAAAAAACTATAAACTCACATTTTTCAGGCTACAGGCTCCTTAAAAAGGCAATATTGACAAATATATATATAAATGTATATATAAATTACTAAAGTTTTTTAAAGTTAAATTCTAAAAATAGTATATTCTTTGTAACGAAATTCATTGATAAAAAGATGACAGAATTGAAAAGAAAAACAGAAAAAACTAAAGATCACATGAAACACAGTAATAATTAATAAGAATTTAAAATAAATGTACGAATAAAAATTAAAAATAAGCTTGGATGAAACAACGTTAATAAGTAGCCTAAATTTACTTTACAATAAAAATAGGATAAAAAAAAAATTTTTTCTTTTTAAATTAAAACGAACAACCTATTCATAAAATATACGCAACAGTGTATTTTAAGAGCATTAAACATGAAATTACTTTTAAGAACTGAATATTCTCAATTCATTTATTTTCATTTTAAAATTAAAATTTTTGTTTTTTTTTAAATTTCTTTCTCATAAGGAAATTCATAATTTCATGTAATGGAATCGGAAAATTTATTTATTTTTACCTATTATTCCTTAGAATTCGTTTTTTTTTGTGTCAGGAAAATATAACCTTGAATTGAATAAAATTTTTCTTTAAAAAAGAAAAAAAACTCATTTATATAATAAAAAAAAAAAGTAGAATGTCTTTTTTAAGTTTACAAATAAATTTATATATATATACATATATATATATATTTTTTTGTAAATGTTAGTGAAGGAAGAGAACTAATAAAACTTATTTTATCTTAATTGATGCTCAACAAAAAGAAAAATCTATTTAATTAATTCACATTTTTTTTTTTTTTTTTTGTACATTAAGTATGATGAAAAAATGACATTAAAGAAAACATCAAGGATTATTATTTATAATGTATGTATGTGTATAATAAATTAATGGATTTTTTGGTTCTAAAAATTTTATTTGAAATTTAGAAGTGTATTAGAATTCAACAAAAGTTCAAAACGCGACAGTTCTAATGAGAATATACAGTCTGCCACAACTAAATGTCAGTTTTTAAATATTAAAGACAACTTCTGGATTAGTCGATCCGTTTTAATAAACCAAATAAAATAAAATTCTCTTTACCATAGCAATATAACTCTATATATAGACAAGAAATGAACCATAGAACTATAATACACATGGAATAAAAACTATTCATGCAGATTCGGAAAATATATGTGAAACTGTATACTTGTTTATAAGAAAATTATGGATTTAAAAATTGCACCAGCAGAAGATATTATAAAACTGAGAAATTAGTTAGAAAAAAATATAATTAGCAACACAATTATTAATTATATACTCCTACTATGGAAATATAGCCGCCCCGAATTTTTATAAATATTGAATCAACTTCTGGACTAACCGTTATATCGTTAAAATCGTTATAAGAATATTTATTATCTTCAGTTTTCACCATAATCCTTGCGCTTCGATTGTTAAAATTTGATGGCAAACCATATTTTTACCGATTACCTGTTAGTGAATTTCAAAATTAGTGCTAACATTTAACTAATTAGCATTTAACTAAATTAGTGCTAAAAAAAACTCTAAAAACCCTAATTAGCATTTTTAAATCTTAATACTCATAAAAAAATATAAGATTTAACCTTTAAATTTTGATAACATTGAACCATTCCCTAAATATATAACCGTATAAAAATATAACCGTTATAAAACAAAAATTTTCATAATAAAAACGTTTAGAACTTAGGTACTAAAATTATGGAAAAAAAAAAAAAACTCAAAAAAGAAGAGAATAAGTGAAATTTACACGTCTCTCATTTACAAAGTTTCAAAAATAAATTTTTTATTGAATAATTTTTACTAACTTCTGTTATTTATTTTTCCTCTTTCCTATCATTTTTTAAATTAAAAAATTTACTTTTAAACAGAATCAAAAAATAAACTAAATCAGTAGATAAAACGATTTTTTTTTGTTAAAAAACCATTGGCATATATTTAAATAGGAAGGTTCTACCTACAATATTAATTTTTCATATAGTTATTCTCTTCAATTTAATTTTCATCTCATTTTCAAATTTTTGAAAATCAAAGTCGCGAAAAAAATCTTAATAACAAACACCTAATGACGTTTACTTAAAAAAAAAAAAAAAAAAAAAAACAACAAAAATTTCAAAGCGCCATTATTCGATATTCGACATATTTTGTTCTTTTAAAAATAACTTGAATGCCACAAATATGTGGAATTTAATGAATGAAAAATTTAAATGTTCATTTTAATTTAGTGATAATAAATTCAAAAAATATATATACGAGTTCCGGTTTTTTTTTTTTTTAAATATTTTTAAGGAGGAAGAGTAGATTGGCAATAACAAAAAAAAAAAAAAGAAAACATTTTTTATTAATTATTTTTTTTTTTTTTTTGAGAATTGATTTAATCTTTTAAAGAATTTTAATTGTTTGATGTTGTTTTTAAATAAAAAAAACTAATAATTAGATGTTTTTAAAATTCTTTCACTTATTATGTATTACAATATTTATTATGTTTTTTTTTTGTTTTTTTTTTTTTAAATACAGGTTTCTTTATGCTAATAGGCTAGGCGACATTCACATCATATCCCTTTTTTTGTCAAACAATAAATAAAAAAAGCTGAAAAGTAAAATCGTTTAAAATAATAAAACTCGTTTAAAATTGATCTGTCCATAAACGAATATGTTCTTCTTAAACCTTTGAATGATTGAATTTTACACATTAAGGAACATCACCTCCGTTAGAAAAGAATTCCAAATTTGCCACCACCATCAATCATTCCATTATATTTGCCACCTAGAAGTTATATGCTTAAAATAAACGCATATACAGACATATGTACATGATTCAATTTGTTTTAAATAAAAATAAAATGAGAATTTTGAAGGTGGATATAAGGAAAAGATTTGGTTCATAGATTATTATATTTCAAAAAGGATTATCTAACTGATAAAAGTACGGAGAAGAACATTTGTAACCCATAATCAAAATATCTATATTGCTATATTGGCGCCTATTTAGGGCTGTCTATATATAGGTATATTGATAATTTATTATTTAATCAAAAAACATAATGGATTTATAATTAAAATCTTTTAATAATAATTAAAAAACTCAGTCCCATTTAATAAAAGTGAAAATCTATGCTTAGGTTTGTTTTTCAGTAATAGAATACAATATTCATAAACAAAATGTTTTAGTTATATGAACTACATACATTCATAATACATCTTAAAAATATGGTTAAAAAACAAAAAAAAAACTTTATAATGAATTTCGTCTCAAAGGTTAACAACTTCCGTAGAAATCAATTAAGAAATGCATATAAACGTAATTCAATTTAAGAGTAAAAAATAAAGAAATTTTGCATGGAAATTCTGACTTGAAGTTAAATATACAAAGAAAAGTTAAAAAAAAAAAGAAAAATTCGCTCCTAATTTTTGGCATAATTTAGAGTTAGTGGCATAATTCAAAATTAAGTTTTTAATTGCTTAAAAAATTTTTGTTTAAAATTGAACTAATTAAAAATGGGTTTTTATTAAAGTTAATTATATTAAAGTTATTATAAAGGGAATTATTTTTAAACAATAAGTAAATGTCATAAGATAATCTTTTAAGTAAAAAATAAAATTTTGACTATATAAAGTAATTTAAATTTTCTCTTTCTAAAAAAAATCTTCGATTTTTGAAAAATATATTTTAAATAATTTTTGAAAATTGTTTATTGAATTTAAAATATTAAAAGATTTTCTTAAAGAATGTTTCATATACATATGTACATACATATTATGTATATATATCTAGTTACAATAATAAATAATTACACGTTTAAAATCTTTGATAAGGACACTGAAAAAAAATTGGAATAGAAAATAACAGTACATGCAGATTCTGTTAAGAAAAATAAACTTCAGGTCATATAATCAAAAAGCTTTACTCCAAGCACGATATGTGCATCTAGGAGCATATATTGCTATGCCAAAGATGAACTGCAAGCAATAAACCCCATAGAAATCTTTATTTTCTTAGAGGCAGTAGAGCTGGCAGAAGTAATATATTATGTGGGAGCAAAATTAACAAAATGTAGTAACAGCGGAAGCACAATATAGATCTACATCAAAAGTGTCTCAGTGTCATTTATATCTCTTAAATAACTCTACAAGGGGATTAAAGACTAAGAAAAAAAAAATGATCACTATTACAAATATAGCTTTTTTTTATACCTATGTATATATAGGTATAACAAAAAAAAGTTACAACTTTACAAGTATAGTTAAGTACACCTGGTTTCTTTTGCTGATTAATTTTCTTGAAATACCTAATAACAATACCTAATAACTTTCTTTCTAAGATTCTGAAACGATACATTCAACTTTAATGATGGGAAGTACTTTAAAAAAAAAAAAAAATTATTATGAAATAAAATGTAATATCTGGCAATACTTATAATCCGTATTAAAAAACAAATTAAAACTACCAAAAAAAAAAAAAAATAAATAAATAAATAAATGTGTAATTTAAATTTTATTGCAAATTACTTTAACTTTCTTGATAAATAATAAAAAATTGTATTTATTTTTAGTTTTTTTTTTCTTTTTTACTTTAAATTTAATTTTAGAATTTAAAAAACAACAAAACAAAACAAAAAACAAAATGCTAAAATCAAATAACAAAAAAAAAAAAAAAACTGTCAATTTCAACATAAAAAGTAAAATAAACAAAATAAAACAAAATTAACAAGAAAATTGTGCAATAAAAAACAAGTAAGCATTGAAACGATGGTGAATGAATTAAAAATGGCGAAAAATGTGTCAAGCATACAAAAGCAAAAAACAAAAAAAAAAAAAAATTAAATTCCGTTGTCTGCTACCAGATATTTTTTATTCAAATAACCCGAATAAAAACAAAAAAAAAACCAGAAAAAAAGAAAAATCGAATTAAACTATAGAACACATTTTTGGAACAGGTAAATATTGATTTACCTATCGTGTATTGGCTCTTTTCTTTTTTTTTTTTGCTTTATAATTTTTTCTGACTTTATTTTTGTGGTTTTTGTTTTTTTTTTAATCTATATCTAAATTTTAATATATATAGGAATAGAAAAAAATGTTTTTTTTTTCATGGTAATACCTATAGATTTTGACATGTAATGCGATTTGATACTTAAATAGGAATCTTATCTATTAAGTAGAAAACCTTTTTATTTTATTTTTTTGTTTATATGTATATGCAAATTAACAAAAAAAAAAAAAATTTAAATAGTTTAAAAACTGATGATGAAATTGATTGGAAAGTATTTTAGATTTATTGTATTTAAATAAAAATTTAAATATATTATACCTAATGATTCTCTAAAGTATTTTATAAGTTTTTATATCTAACTTTTTTTTTTTAATTGTTGTCTATAATAATAGAAATAAATTAATTAATTTAATTTGTTTTTAAATTTAAATTAATTATAAATTCTTTTTAAAAATATTTTATATACCTACACGTTTTACATTTAAAATATTAAATTAAATATCTTTTTCTTATAAGAAATAAAAATCAAATCAAATAAAAAATTGTTTACAAGTCGTACTCGTCGCAGTCGTTTTTACAATTAAAATTAAACTTTCATAATTTTTTGAAATTTTAAGCAATTTAAAATTTATACTATAGGTATAATTAAATTTTTGATATTAAACACGTTTTTATTATAATTGTTTCAAGATTTTTATATTAAAAACTTTGTTTTTTTATTAAGTAAAGTCTAAATTAAAGAGCGCAATTTAAAAAAGGTTTTTAAGCCCAATTTCCACAGAACGGTATAAGAAATTTATTTTACTCCCTTACTTAATTTATTAACTTATTCGGAAAGAGAACTACATACTTAAAAAATTATTTTGTTTTGTTCTTTGTTCCAACTGCAAATGGCTGAAAGAATTTAGTTGAAGCTTTGCAAAAGCGTGACTCCATTTAAAAGAAAATAGTTTTAGTTCAATTTGATTATAAAATTCTTTTATCCATATTGTAACGAATTGTTTAAAAATTAATAGAGGAGAGAGGCCTGTTATGGATTTAAAAATTGGATAAAAAAAAATGAATGTAAAGTACTCGTCCTGTACTCATACTTTATCGTTATATACTTCTAAAAAGTATTTTAAGTGGAACTTTAACATATGTACATACGTATATGTTGACATTGTTACTAATAATAAAGTATTATTCTGTTATCGCATTATTTTTTATTCTAAGTAAATTTACTTACAAGTTGTATACGATATAAAATATATGTATATTATAACATGTAGCCAGAATTCAAATAACTATATAAAATATCAAATAATTCTTTTATTTTTTTGAACTGAAGACAAAAAAAAAACAAAATATTAAATTCGTGAAAAGTAAAAATTTAATTTACTACCTTACTTTCATATGTGTTAATTAAGAAGTATTTATCAGTTAAAACTGATTATTTATTGGTGATGATATAAACACATTACAAAATCCTGCTGTTATTAAAACTTCCTTTGCTTTATTACTTAATAACAAAGTAAAAAAAAAAAAAATAATAAAAATACATAATAAAAAATAACAAATCTCTTGAGGTTATATAATATTTAAAAGTGCATACATACACATATAAATATACTATATCATAATATCCTAATTATTTTTTTACTCTTTAACAATTTTTCCTTTTTTAACACATGATATCGATATTATATATATATATATAATATCGATATATATAATATCGATATCATGTGTTGTACTCAAAACAATGCATATGTGTATATGTAATTTTATACAAAAAAAAAAACAAAAACATCTTTTTGCAACACAGTAACTTAATACATATACATAGATGCATTTAATTTGAACAATATCCCCTAAGGGACCAAAAAAAAAAAAAACATGGAATGTATATAATTACGTTTGTTCTATTTACTTTACACGGAAGTTATAAAAGTAATTGTATACGGAGTACATTCATTCATAAATTTACTCCCACATCAAATATATGTATACAAAACCAGGTATTCATTATAAAATCATTAAAATTTTTTTTTCAAACATTGTATCTTTTATTTTTATTTATCCTTATTACAAATTAACATTAATAATTAAAAGTGTTCTATATCCGTCTATTGTTTTGATATGATGGTATACTTTCTGAATATAAAAAAAAGACCAATCAGTATATACTTATATATACCTCGTACATATATATAAATTTATATTTTTTTTGTTTATTTTTGTTGACAAATTAAAAAAAAAAAAAGAAAAATTGAAGTTCAAACTAAAATTAATGACTTTTTATTTTTATTATTCCCCTTTTTAATAGTTTCCCTTAAGGGTGTTTTAATACAAAATAAAACTTTTTAAATACTTTTACAATTATATTAAATTTATTTTTTAATTTAAACGCAAATAAATGATTATAATAATATGAATTGCATATGGTTTTACTCTAAAAAGGATATTCCAAACAAAAAAAAAAAGAAAGCAAATCATCATAATTTCCTAAAAATAAATAAAAAAAAATTTTTTTTTTGTTTGTTCTTCAGTACATTTTAAATTTTAATTAAATTTGTATATTTAAGTATGTATGTATATAAAATAGATGACAATTAATTATAAGAGAATTTAAAAGTAAGTTCGAAATTGTTAAGCTAGATAATGGAAAATGTATGATAAAAATAATCCTAAAAAAATATATATATTTAATAAAACGTATTTTGTACTTTCACAGGGAAGCAGGAAGTCTATAAACTAAGGGTGTGCATAAACTAAAAGAGTCCAAAAACAATTAGAAAAGAAAATCAAGTCAAGTTTCTATTAATAAAGATAAAATTTATATTAATAAAGAATAAATGAAATGAATATCTTTGAAAAATATATAAAAATTGACTAAATGAAAAATTTCCCACCCTTTCCTATACATACATTAAATGCCTATAATATTATATGGCAGTTTTAATTTACTACTTATTATTTAGACATAAATTTTTATTGAATTTAATCATAAATCAAATATTTTCATTAGACATAATTGTATTATCTAAAACGCAGAATAAATTGAAAAGAAACAAAAAAAAAAAAAAAAAACTTATAATAAAAAATATTCACTTATGTATAAGTTAATACAATGTGAAAAAAAACGGAATAAGTATGTAGGTACATATATATATATATAGGAAAAAAAATTTTTTTTTGTTTTCATTTTAATTCACTATGAAGTAATCCAAATAATCAATTCATGACACACACCCACTTATATTAATTTTTATTTTTTTTTTCTTCGTTGTTTTTTTTTATTTTTGTTTTTCTATTTTTTTACTAAACATTAATCGACTTCTATAACTTGAATATTTAATTATGACGAATTCTAATTATATAACTTTTATTACCCTTCCAAAAATAGTTTATACGGTCTTTAAAAATATGTAAAAAAAAAAAAAAAGGATTTTTAGTTTTTTATTTTCTTTGTCTTTTATATATTTTTATCTCATTGTATTTATAAAAAAAAAAATTTAAAAATAGTGTGTATATAGGGGGAAAAAAAAAAACAAAAAATAACTTCTAGGATATTAAATATACAATTACCAAGGATATTTTATTTAAAATATTCACTTAATATATGTACATATATATATATATAAATAATTTTTTATTGTGTATTCTATTCTATTGTGCACAATTTTTAATAATATCTAGGCAAGAAAAAAAAAAAATATGTGAATATCCTTGAAAGAGTATTTAACAGAAAAATATAAAAGAGCGGAAAAAAAAATTGACATAGAAATAATTGAAGATGGGTGTACAATTACAAAATGTGTCGAGATATAGACAAAAAAAAAAAAAAAAATAAAACAAAATTAAATATATTTTATTTTTGTGTATATACGTATATATACATATGTATCTTCTTGTATAATTTTCATTTTATTTTTTTTTTTTCTTTAAGTTAAATTTTAAGATAAAAATAACACAAAAAAACAATAAAATTAAAAAATGAAAAAATTCAATGAGAAAGAAAAAAAAATTTAAAAACAATAAGAAAAAAAATATAACAAAAATTCAAGAGACATTTTGTTAAAATAAGTTTTGCTATAAAAACTAAAAATAAAAAAAAAAGAGACGCAAAAAAAAGGATAACATTTAAAGTTTCATATATTATGTATTGTTATATTTTTTAATGTATGCCTGTTTATTTACATATACGTACATCCATATACGTACGTTCATATAAAAAGTATATTTTGTGTATTTAAGTTTCTATTTTTATGCTATGGGCGGTTATAAAAACAAAAAAAAAGGATAATAAAAATAGAATCCTTTAATTTTTTTTTTTTTTTGAATTTTTTTTCTTTTAAAAATACAAAAGAAAAGAAATTACAAAAAAAAAAAAATTGTTACGCATATTAAATGAAGATAATATCAAATTGCTCTCTTTTTATATAAATAGGTCTGGATGGATATATGTGTGTATTTGTTTATTATAAGTTATGATGATACTTTTGTTTTTCCTTCTTAATTTATTTTTTTTGTTTTTGTTGTTTTTTTAAGATGTGTTTGACAATCTTTTGATGTTTTTGAAAGTAGCTTTTTGTAACTTTTAACTCCTGTTAGAGACAAAAATTTAAAATTTTTTTTTTGTTTTTTTTTTTTTTTTTTAAATTTCTTAAAAAGAGGGTTGACAGTTCTTGTCTGAAGTTCAACAAAAAAAAAAAAGAAAAACAAGAGGGAAATTTAAAAGGAATTTTTCTTTTCTTTCAAAACAAAGGAAAAAAAAATTAATTTTAATTATATTCAATGGTATTTTTTTTTTTTTTAAATACTGTTATTAGTGGTTATATAACATATGTATGTAATTCTAATTACATGCATGTATGTAATTATAAAAAATATGATTTTAATTAAATAAAGTTATTTTTGAATAACATTTTGATTAAAATAGAATATTAGATTAAAAAGTTAAAACAATGATTTTTTAACATATATAACACACACACATAGTAGTTGAAATTTTGAATACATAATTAATTATTAAATTAAAAAATGAATGTTCAAAAATCAAATTTTTTGGAAAAATTTAAATTATAAGATTACCTCTATTAATTTTTATCCATATGATTTTTTTTAAAACTTTATATTTTAAAAGTTAATTTTAAGTTATAAATTTAATGTGAAAAAAAGTTTTATTTTATTAGATAATTTAATGAACAAATTGTTTTTTTTTTTTCAGACATTTTTTATGAAATTTTTTTTAAATCACGAATAAAATATCAAAAAAGGTCAGAAAAGAAAAGAAAAATAAATTAAATCAAATTAAATTTGAAAACGATACATCTAGTGACATCTATGAGACATTTGTATTATTCACATGTATATTCTACGGTCACAGCTTATTTATTATTATACTTAGCCGTTTTATTTTTTACGCGGCTAAAGCTCCATATGTATTTGGGGCAAAAATAAATTTATGTAAGTATTTCTGAAAATAATACCAAATATTGTCTTAAAATTATAACGAGTGAGTCCATAATGATTTTTGCCATAAAAGAAAATCCACAAATTATTTTAATTACTTATAATTGTTGAAATATGTTGGTATATAAAAATAATAAGAAGAACTTTTGAGTTGATTACAAAAAATTAGAGTTTTTTGCTTTTTCCAGAATATTTTTACACATTTTTGGTTTGTGAATTTGATCACCAAACCATTATATAACATCAAACAATGTAAATTAATGTGACAAGCGTTCGAAATTTGAACTGGAATTAAAAGAAACAAAATTTATGTTGCTCCGTATTACATAAAAGAGATAAAAATTATATTACTTTGAAACCATAGATAATTCGCTAATATATATTTTTGTTTAATAATACGTCCAAATAATTTATTAAATATCCGTTTCCCATTATGGCTTATGTTACTTATGTTACGCAATATTTAATATATATCTATAATTTTTCAAAATATATCTAAAATTTGGCTTAAAAGAAAATTCTAATTAAAAAATATTATATATATGTATAGTATATAATTGATTGATTGTTTGATACAACAAGATTTATGATTAAGTAT
Organism: Poecilobothrus nobilitatus; assembly: GCA_947095535.1. Classification (NCBI taxonomy): domain Eukaryota; kingdom Metazoa; phylum Arthropoda; class Insecta; order Diptera; family Dolichopodidae; genus Poecilobothrus; species Poecilobothrus nobilitatus. The sequence goes on along the minus strand of OX352773.1, from coordinate 12,853,720 downwards.
ATATTTAAAATATTAGAGTAAATATCTAAGGGAAAAATATTATAAAGAAGGAAAATAAAAAAATCTTAATCTTTATTCAATAAAAGTACCATTAACATTTTTAATTTCAAATTAAAATTCGTAAATTTTATATTGTAGAAAATCTTTTATTTACAGTTCAATAATTTTTAAAATATATATATATATATACATAAATACTTAAAAAAAAAAAAAAAAAACCTGATTAATATGGTAACGCATGTACTGAGACAAGGTAATTATTTTATTTACATTACAATAATTCAAACCACATCTTTACTTTAATTTATCTTTATTATCATTATTTTATTTTTTTTTTTCCAAAATTTGTCTATTATTTTTTGTTTGTTATTTTTCTCTTTATTTAAAATTCTTTACTATTACACCACCCACAGATTACAAAACAAAATGGGAAATTTCTGATATCCTGTTGAGATAATAATGCAAGCATTCAATGTTCATTCATTTTTAATAAATTTTATCATATTGTCATCCAAATTAAATCAACTTAAAGTAAAAATGAAATTTTCCATTGACAACACAAAAAAAAAACAAAAGAAAAAGCAAAAGCAAAAAAAAAAGGAAGGAAAAAAATATAATCTAAAAAGCAAATACGTCAAAATAATAAGAAAGAAAAAGAAAGAAGGAAATAAAAAAAAAAACGAAAGGAAAAATGTCAGGGTCCATAAAATTGTCTATAAAATTTATGCTAAAATAAATCTACATAATAAACTTGCTTTCTCATTATTTTCATGTCTGATCTATATCTTAAATTACATATATATATACATTTAAGTATTCTATGTATACTCTATACAAGAATCTATATAATTAAATATATATATTATGTACATATAAATAAAAAATAATGGATCTACTATTTTTGGTTTTTTGTTTTTTTTTTTTGCTTTTCTTTATGGTATATAATTTAAGCCAGTAAATATACACATTTTAATATACAGTAATATACACATACAATATTTATATAATATTTTTAATGAAACATCTATAAGAATTAAAAGAGCACATGCTAAAAATAAATAATTAAGATGTAATTAATAGTAGTAGTATACAATATACAATATAATATATAATAATAAAAATATTAAATGTTTTAAAGAGCTCAAATGTGGAAAAATTTAATTTGGGACTATTTATAACAAGAAGAAAAAAAAAAATAATGAACTTCTTGAAATTTTATCATTTAATGGCGGCCTACGTAGTTAAAGAAATGCCATTTATGTCTCGAAGAAAAATATTCGCGCATTTTCAAACGTCTTCAGGCATTTTACGTTGCTTCTTATTTGGGATCATAAATAAAATTTATAAAACTATTATACTCTAAAGAATTCGCTGAAAAATATAAATCTTATATAACTATACAAGAACTCAGTTAAAAAATATTAAAGAATTTTAAGGATAAGTAGACAATGAACACAATGAATTTGGCCTTGAATTCATTATATTGATTGATAAGAGGAAAACTGAAAGTTTTAGGCTCTGCATTTTTTTTTCTTTTGTAAATTTTATTCTATTACTTGTAAGATGCTGATAATTCAGCCACTGCTGTAGTAGTTAAGACACAGGTCTTTCATTCGAAAAACCATGAGTTTAAATACCGACCGTGCCATATAAATTAATAAAAAATAATTTAGATATTTCTTATATAATTACAAGTAGTATATAATATAATTTAAAAAAAATTAGTATATACGTACAACATATTATACTTAATATCTTATTGTTATATATTATAATAAAATAAAATATTTCTTGTCTAAGATAACAGATGGCGCACAAATAAAAATATTTGCTTTTGATAGTCTTACGCAATAGCTATAGCCGATAAATCAACGGTTTAGTGAAACTAATGATTCCACAAACTGAATCTTAGCCAAATATGAATAATAAATGGCTTAATGGATGCCTTATGCTGCGTATAGGAGTGGAAAGGAGAAAAGAAAGGAAAAAAATTATTTATATATAATTAAGTTGATCTGTATGGTTTAATTTGTGATCTGTTAATTTATTTTAAGCTGCCTTTGGTATATATAACATGTATACTTTTAACTGTTAGAAACTAATAGAAAATTGTTAGAAATTAATTAACCGAATGATTTTAAATCTTTCATTATTCTCCAATTTTAATTGCAAGTGAAATTAACACCATCTTAGTTTTTAATTTAAACATAAAAGTTTTTTAATTTTATAAAATATAGAACAATATAGAAAGTTATAAATCGAGAAACATAGAGAGCAATTCTATACGGACCTTATAATAATACATATATAGTTGTCAACAATTCGGAAAGCTAATGAGTAAATTTAATTTTGGTAAATTGGTAAGTTAATATTAATCAGGATAACGAAGAAAATTTTTACATTATAGTTAAAGAAATACTTTAAATAATTTTTTCATTTAAAATGAATCACTTTGTAAAACTAAAGTCAAAGCATAAAAATACCTAAAAAGAAAAAAATAAAAAGAAATTGCTCACAATTAATTATGAATCCATGTTTAATTTAAGTAAAAAAAAAAAAAAAAAAACAAAAAAAAAAAACTTAAAAAAGAATCCATATTATTAATGTTGTTATTGTTACTGTTGACAGGGTCGTGGCTCATATAATTATAATAAGGGTATCGAACCACCACACCCCTAACCACCCTCTACAAATATATTGGTATTAAAGTAATGAAATAAAATTTTTTTTTCTTTTATTTTAAAAGGAAATGTAAAGAAATGAATTGCAAAAAAAAAAGAAACAAGAATAGAAATAATTTGTTTTTATATATATGTATATTTTATGTATATACATACATATATATATATATGTTATGATGTATTATATATATAATTATATAATTTGAAATAAAAACATATGAATACAAAGTACCTTGAGAAAAATAAATAAAATATATAAATATGTATATACAATGTATATGTACTATATATAGGTAAATAAATATATATAAAACAAATAAGAACAGAACAAGAGTCATGCAATTAAATCGTTTATTTATTTTTGTTATTTTCATCTTTCATTTTCTTTCTTATTTTCATTTTTTTTTTTCATTTTGAAGTTGTATGGTGTGCGTCATAATAAAATAAAAATTTATAAGAATTTATGTACAACTATAATAATTGGATACAATATATTCTATATAAGTACATAATATTTAAAAATATGTACATACATATATGTATATAGGTAGATCTATTAATGTATTTTTGACATTTTTTGTGACATGTCTAGGTAAATTAAAAAAAAAAAAAAAATAAAAAATAAAAGAAAAAGAAACAAAAATAACTTAAGATATAATTGTATAGGATACAAATAGAATTATAATGGGGTCCAAATTAAACTTAATAAACTTTTTTTTATTATTTATTTTTTTATTTTTCGTGTCGTATTTTACAGAAATTACTAGAACTTGGAAGTCAAGAGGTTAAAAATATCATCAATGTAATCAAACATTTTTTTTTTTATGTTTATTTGTGATGAATGACTGATTTTTTTTTTTATGTTTCTTCCCTTCATTCATTTTCTTAAGTTGGGTGTATGTATTATGGGTATAATAATATAATATGTATGTATGTATATATATACCCTATAATTACTAAACTTCCGTAGGTTTTGCATTTTTTAACGTTTTTTATTTTTAGAGAGAAAAAAAAAATAAAATAAGAATATAAAAAAAAAAAAAAACTTTCAGATTTAATTTATTAATAATGTTGTCATGAAAATGTGTAATTTAATATGTAGATATGTATATATATGTATGTATATATATATATATTTTTTTTTTTGAATAATATATGAATGGAATTTTCTTTTTGATGAGTTCAAGGTCAATTAATTTTGATTAATATTTGACAATTTACAAAAAAAAATAAAAGAAAAAAAAAACTAAAACGAAATAAACAAATAAATGAAATAAAGATTTATATTTTAGTTATTGGGTGCAAAATTAGATTTAAAATTATTGGTTAATTAATATATCAACGGATTTTATTGTTATTCAGTATATTAATAATCGATTATATTAAAATTAGAGTTATGTATGTCAAAATAGAGTTTAAGATTAATCCAAATTAAAATATATGCTCTAACACTTTAATCTATATAATATATTACATATTTAGAAGGACTAGTCGAAATAAATTAAGTAGGTACCTAAGTTAGTAATTTTTATTTGATTTCTATAAAAATTTACTTTTATAATATTTTGTCAAAAGGTGGTTTCCCATTTTTTCTGAAAAATTATCGTGATCTTTCTGAGGGAGAAAATTCCAATATTATATCTCATGTTCGATTTTCTTTAAACTTTGAGTAAAATTTAATAGTGAAATTAAACTGTCAAGAACTAATTGACCACGTTAATCATATCATCATTAAACGTTACTTTAAGAAACTTATTTTAATATTATAGGCTACCTTTGTGCAAATTTTAAATAAAATCGGACATCAGAACTAATTGGAAGTTTAACCGTTTTTTTGTGTATTGTGTATTGAGGAATATTGAAACTAAGAAAACGTAGTGTGTATAGAACACTTTTTCATTCAAATGAACAGAATTCATTTATTTTATTAAATCTACTTTCACATTTCTGATAATACCATTATTAGAAAATTTCAATGTTTTTGCTTTTTTAATTTATATACAATCAGTAATCATAGACCTAAGTACAATAAATTTGAGCCTATTAATAGATGACTTATTATTGGAAACAAATTTAATTTCAATACTGACTTTGATGACTTTGAACTTACACTAATCAAAACATTACCAAAAAGGAAAAGAAATACAATGCGCCTATTACTAGAATTTTTACTACTCAACTAATAATTTCGCATCAATAATAAAATTAAAAAAAGCTGAAAAATTTAAATACTTGGTTTGATGAAAATGGAGGACAGAAAGTACAAATATTATGTCGTTTAACGAAAGAAGCTAGAATGCTAGAGCCTGATTTACATTACTATTATTATATATTTCAAAATGAATTATACTTTGAAAATATGAAATTTCAATAAATTGATTAGTGAAATTTTAAAGATTAGAAAGTCAAAACTAATATCTCCATAAAAATTTTACTTCAATTTAAATTACAATTTAAATAATAATAATTCAACCCCTTTTTTCTCTTTTTTTATTAAAATTAATTTGTATATTAAATAAATTTTGAATGATTTTCATATTAAAATTATCAAAATATTTGATCTTTTTTGTCAATTACCACCTATTGGTTTGAATAAAAATACATAAGGAAAAAAGATATTCATATATTATATTATATATGTATGTAAATATGTATAATTTAGCTTAAAGTGTATTAATATAATGATAAATACGAATTTCTTAATTTTCTATTTAATTTAATAGAAAATTTCCTCTAATCATATTGTGTACATAAAAAATATAAAAGAAAATAATACATAAACTTATTCATAAATTTTTTTTTTTATTTACTTTTATTATTATTATTTTTTTTTTTTTGTTTGGTAAATTATCAAATCAAATCACATATTGTTGTATTCATATGTGTCCAAAATATATTTCAAGATACAAATAATGTACATAATAATGGAATAGCATGTATTTTATAAGTAATATTTACTTATAAGGCAAATATTTTTGTAAAGAAATCAGATTGACTCATTTCCGAAAAAATTATCATGTTATACTGAAAATGAAAATGAAAAAAAAAAAAAATTAACAACATGAATATAATATACTCTTATATATTATTTTTTTTACAATATTTACTTAAATATAAATGTATGCATGTACGTATATGTATATGTATATACGTGTATAAAATTAACAAAGAAAAACAAAAAAAATAAACAAATATTGGTTAGAATTAAAGAAGAAAATCTTATTTTTATTTAAGATACTTATTTTTTTTCTTTTTATTATTATTATTATTATTATTATTAAATTTATCTATGGTTATAAAGCCATTGACAGAGAAGGGGTGTTATTTGTGTTGTTTGGCATAAAAGTTAAAATGCTATAAGGTCATTGGATTAATTTTATTTTTTATTAGTTATTTAAACAAGATTTTTCCAACATATACATAATATTAAGTATACATATTAATTTATACATATGATTCATCGTAAATAAAAAAAACATCCTTAACAAAAATTTTGAAAAATGATTCAAATCTTCTAAAGAAAAGCAAAGTTCATCTTTTTTTCCATTAAGTTTTAAATATTTTCATATTAAAATTAAAACCATACAAGGTTTATATTACTTGAGTGTACATAAAAATGTTTTTTAGAAAAATGAATTAAACTTGTTTAACTTTCGCATAGTACTGTAATAGGGAAATTATGACTTTATTACAGTTAGATAAGCCATATATGAAATACATTATACGGATAAGATAGCAGAAAATACTATATCCAAAATATGTTAAAATAATGGATATTGTCTCAAATTCTCTGCAGAATGTATTGAATTAAAGATGGGTAATTTTTGCTCTGTTAATGTCCTATACTAATGCCTCTATAACTACAAGTCCGAACATTCAAACAAAAACTTTGAAAAAGGAGCTTACATACATCTTCATCTTGTTCAGTTATATAGTCATTTTTCATATTGTCGGGGGGAATTTATGAAATAATGATTTTCTTATCTGATATTAAATTTCATAGAAGGTCAGTCTTTGTAATGAAAATAGTATGAAACTGTAATAGTATGAAATTTCATAGAAGGTCAGTCTTTGTAATGAAAATAGTATGAAACTGTGAACAATCTCACAATTAAGTTATACTAGTCAATTAAGTTATCTAGTCAAACTGACTTTAATTCATGTTCATGTTCAATATGTTGCCAATGTCAATAAGTATTCTGAATAAAGCTATTATTAATTTTTTCGACCTATTTAAACGTACGTCTATAAACAAACGTAAAATACAAAAAAAAGGTAATCAACAAATTTATACATAGCAAAAAGTTTTAATAAGAAATGTTCTGCAGTGAGTTAAAAATCTTAAAATATTTGCTTTTTTTCTCATAACACAAGAAAAAAAATTCTTGTATAAGACATAATTAAACGTCTATGCAACATATTTTGGACGACCCTGTCAATTTTTAACCATTACTTATAGTTAATAAATATTACTTATAAATATTAAAATATTAAATATTACTTATAGTTAATATAAATATGTATAATGTAATTATATATAATTTTCACATATTTATATTATTTTTAATTTTTAAATGTACATGGTCAAATGAATCACGTTTTCATTTTCGGTTGCTAAAATTCAAATTTTACGAAAATATTTTATTTATAACTTTCGAAGAAAAAAACAAAAAAGAAAAAAACATTAATAAAATCACATTTTTTCTTCATTTTTTTTTATTGTCTATTAACATAATTTTATTCCATAGGATTTTTAGTTAATTTTAATCGTAAATATATAAAAATAAAATTCCTGTTATACATATATATACGTATTATGTATTCAAAGATAATTATGGGGGTAATTTTTATTACGAAAAAAAAAAAAAAAAAAAATGTTATAAAAATTCCTCAAAAATAAAAATTCAAATTATGTATTTATCATTCATTATAATATAAGTGATTTTTTTTAATCAAAAAATTTGTTGCTTTCATCTTCACTTGTTGAAAACGTGTGCGTTGAAATAAAAAACGCACATGTTGAAAATAAAATGAATTTATCATAACAAAACAAAAAATAAAATCACATACCATTGAAATTATTACAAAAAAAAAAAAAAAAATGTAATAATAATTGAATATAACCTTGACAAAGGTGAAGGTATCTAATAAAAACAAAAATTATAAAAAACAAAATTAAATTACTTAAATTTAATAATTCACACATGGTTTTTCTTTTCTTTAATAGTAAAAATCAAATAATACATAAACTTGTGATTATAACAGCTACAACAGTTCGAAAAAAAAAAAAACTATTAATGATTAAGTGCGATTCTATGTATTTGTACATATTAAAGTTTTTTTTGTTTTTTTTTTTTGTTTTGTAACACATTACTAACAGTCACTATAAAATATTTCATTTAAAATTAATGAACAATGGTAATGAATTGAAAAGAAAAAAAAAAAAAAAACAAGGCAATATATTAAACCAAGGATTTTTTTAAAGGACAGAATTTTCTTAAGTATTCGTTATAGTACATACATATATTCGTATGTAATAGAATTTCAATTACTTTTGTATCATATTTTGTAATCTTTTTTTTTTAAATTATAAGGAAAATTATGAAAAATCAATCAATAAACACTCCAAATAATTAAGAAAATTCATTTACACATACATACATGTTTACACAAAATGTTATTATAATTGAAATTTACAAGATTACAACAGGTGCCCTGAAATTTACCTTTATAGCAAATATCCAATTTTTATATATTACCTCTTAAGAAGGGAGGAATACAAAAAAAAAAAAAAAAATTGTTAATTATAAAAATATTTCGTCAAATTTAAGCTTCTATGACACTTCTATGTTTTTACTTTTTTAATGCATTTGTAATGTAAGAAAAAATAGAGATAGTGTTAAATTTACATTGGCGTGAAGAGAAAGGGTATATGTAATAAAAATTTATAAATGTATAAATTTAATTTATATCTTTCAGCCACAAAATAATTTTTCTTTTGTCACATGTCACTTTAATTTCGAAAATCAACTGTTTATTTGAATAATCAGTTGATATCTAAAAAAGATGGATATTAATTTCTTGTTAGCAATAAATTTAAATTTAAAAATATTTGAAAATTTATTTAGAAGATCAAAAAAAAAATATATCACAAAACTTTTTTCTCATAATATTTTCCTCAGTTTTTATTATAATTTAAGATTTCTAAACCACAATAATAATATTTACTTTTCAAATATTAAATGACAAATAACAAGATGACAATATATGTATATATAATAAATGCACATATGTATTAATTTCTTTCCATTGTACATACATATGTATGTTATGCTACCACTTTCATACTCAGCTGTGAGCTGACATTTTAATAGTTTTTAATAACTACATTACAATTACAAAAGTTTAAAAAAAAAGAGATGTCATAATAACTTCAGCAAGAGTTACAACTATTTTTAAGTAAAACTCAATTACCAAGTACTGGAGATTGAAGAACTGTTAGTCTTATACATTGTAAGAGATCTCTCTACATAAAAAACTATTATATAATTCTGTTTATTTTTTGTCTATATAGTATCAACTTATGTTTTAAAATTAAATACTTTGTTTTTTTTTAAAATTAAGCAGCAGTGACGAGTGCTTCCTAAACAGACGGACAGATAAATTTGAGCAAAGTGATACTATATGTATAATAAGGACAATATTTTTAAATTTATTTTTTTTAAAATGTGCTAAATACAGCATAGTAATTCATTTTTTGTTTTCTTATTCACCAGGTGGAAAATTTTTCATGAACATGATGAAATAAAAAAAAAAAAAAAAAAATACAGGTGAGGCGTAAAACGATAGTGAACTAAAATTAAAAAAAAAATAAAAATAAAAATACTGAAACTATTTGAAAAATAAACACAAAATAAAAAAGAGAAAAGAAGAAAAAAAAACATTTAAATTGAATGTGAATTAAAGTAGTAATTTGCTGTTTCAAAATAAGAATAAAAAACAAAAAATAAAAATACTTGTAGAAAAAAATAAGGTAGTCAACCTAAAAATTCAAATAACCAGCCAGGTATGTTATTACATAAAAAAAAGAAAAAAAAAAATTAAAAAAAAGCAGCGCCTCTCTTTTGATTGTCGGTTTAGCATTTAAAAACAAAAACAAACAAAAAAAATACCAGTCTTACATTTTAAAATGTTTTGTAGTTTTTTTTTTTATACTTTTTATTTGATAAAGTTTCAGTTTTTCTTAAAAAACAAAAAAAAAAAAGAAACAGAAAAAAAAAAAAAAAAAACCTGTTAACGGTGATCCGGTCGGTGTTCATAAATAAATAAAATAAATTACTATATTGTGCACATATTTATTTCTTATTTATAGCAATACCGACTTACAATACAAGTTACGACTTTACGAGTACTATTCAATTTTATATGTTTGTTTGTACATATATACATATGTAAATATGTAATTTTACGTTTTTATATATATAGGTATATATTTTTTTTATTTCATTGTTTATATCTCTTTCTCTCTAATATGTTTTTTTTTTATTTACTAATTTTGTTTTGTATATATGAATAGTTTTTAAATAATTCGATCAAAAAAAAAAAAAAACAAAAAATAAAATTGTATAAAACTGGTTTTTAGTGGTGATATTTTTCTTTCAATACAATTGAATCATGAAATCGATAAACCTGAACTGAATAAATAAAAATAAACAAAAAAAAAAATTGATAATAACAATAATATAAGAGTACCTTAAGAATAAGTATATAATATGATTGCAATTTTTATTGTTAAAAATGTATTCATATATGTAATCTACATACATATGTATATATAGATATATGACGTGTGCATGTTACTAAGTATATTACAAATAATATTATAAAAATCATTAGGAAAAAAAATATCGATTTTTATTTTTAACTTTTTAATATTATAATTTATTCAATATAATAAAATATTATCTAATAAATTAATTTTTAAATCTTAAAACAAGTTATCATATATATGTACATATATATACATATAATATATAGATAGGTAAATTAATTAATATCAAAGGAAAAAAAAATGTAAATGATAATATGTTCATCCCCTGAAATAACACTCACTCGAGTACAAATGGATTTAAAAAAATAATATACGTAGGTATTTATTTTATATTCAAGTTTTGTGAATCATTTTAATTTATGAACTTATACGGCTACGAGAATTTACGCTACATGAAATATCGGCCAAAGAAAAATGATAAAAAGTCAAATTTCATATAAAGAAAAGGACAAATTTTCTGAAATTTGGAGTCTTTTTACATAAATTGAAGTCATTTTGACTTTGACCATTGACTTATAATCCATTATGAAAAAAATTCATTAAAATATTAGAATTTTTCACGTAAAAGTGCATCGAAGAAAATATTTCCTACTTTACGTGAACGACCCGATACAAAATTTAAATTGCAAACTAAAAAATTACAGATGACAGATATTTTGATTGGTTTAGAGAAATGTTTATTGGTATCTTACAAGAAATGTTGATTGGTATTTTTAAGAAATGTTAGTTGATATCTATCTGTTAATTATATTATTATTTGAATATCTATTTTTCACTTTGAAAAACTAAAATATAATTTTTGAATTTTGATTTTGAAAAATAAACAATAATTAAATAAAAAAAAAAATGTTTAAAGCATTTTTATAGATTATTTAGTCGAATGTGCTATTTTTATTTTATTCACTCCCAATAAATTCCAAAACCGAAACCAAATAAATTATAAAAACGAAATGTCAAATTAACTTCAACAAAATATCCTCGATTAATTACAAAAAAATTTCCTCGAGCAAATAAATTATGCAATATTAAGAAGAGGTTATAAGATTATAAGAAGAGGTTATAAGGTAGAGAATTTTTTCAAATCCTCCGATCCTCCGATGCAAGACTACGTGAAGACCTCTTGCACTTTTATGAAAGTAACCCCTATTGTTTTACTTGAGGCTTTTTTTAAATTGTAAAATATTGCAAAAACTATCCATTTTAATTTACATTCACCAAAAAAAATTAGCTTTGTTTTGAAAAAACTCTTTAATTATATGTACCTATTATAATAATTAGGTGCGATTTTATAGTCTGTTCCAAAATCAGGATTTTATAAGCTTTTCTCAGGAAATTTTAAAAAAGTATAATTAAAAAAGTATTTTTAAATTATCTTGAATAATATTTTAAATTTTTCTGATTAAGAAATTGATTTTCGCTTGATACTCTAAAATATTTTTTTAGAGGTAAAAATTATTTTTTTGGAACTTTTTGAGATCATAATTTATAAATGAATTTTATAACTAAAATTTTGGAAGTTTTTTTCATTTTATTTTGGGGCGATAATTTTGTGGGCGTAAATTCACGGAGCTGACTTTACAATATATATGTATGTTATGTATGTTCCTAGATATAGATTAAAAACAGAAATTTCTTATTAATTAAAGTAGACTATACAAAATAGTAATAGCAAATACATATTTTTGTACTTTTTAGTTAATTTATATAAATATTAAAAATTAATATAAATAAATTCAATTTGAGATAAATATTACCCAATATTCAAAAACGTAATAACAAAATCTGTAAAGTATGTCATTCTTTTTATCATGTAAAAAAAATATTTTAACATAAAATATTATAAATCTAATAACATCTTTTGACAGACTAAACAAATATTTACAAAAATATGTATGTACATATATGGATTTTAAACGGTGACACGTCACAGCTCCCTTTGTCATAAGTCCCTTAGGGAGTTATGACACTTTTTTTCAGAGGAACTTTTGACGCACTTTTTATTAAGTGCCATTAGTCCCTTTTGCCATTAGTAACTTTTTATTACGCATATTTTATTAAGTGCCATTAGTCCCTTAAAGAGTATTATGACGAAAAAAGTTGTTATATTGATGCATGACGATATGCAATCTTTTTCAGGAGTTTAACCAAACGGTCCAGAATTTTGGGGATAATATATTCCTTTTCTCAGAAATATAGGGATTTTGACGAAAATTGGGCGAGTTTAAATAAACGATAAAAACGATAACAAAAACAGGTTATTTGCTCCAATTTATTGATATTAAATAATTTTAGAAATTGAAATAAAAATATGTCTATGAAGATTTTTAAAAAGAGTCAATTCTGGTTTTATAACCAAAGTTTCGCACAAATGAAATTCATAAATATTTTGGAAAAAGGATCAACTTTGATTTTTTAACTAACTTAACTTACTTTCTAATATAGAATCTAGCACTCTGGATATGCATATATACAGCACTCTGGAAAAAGGAACAACTTTGATTTTGAAACCGACCAGTGACCAGCCCAATGTAGAAATATATAATAAAAGTTTCGATTTGTGAAATTATAAGGCATAAATCATAAAGGGAGTTATGACACTTTTCAATGTGTCATAAGTCCCTAAGGGACTTCATTTTTTTTAAGGGACTTATGTCACTTTGTGTTATTTTACAAAATGTCATAAGTCCCTTCGAAAGTGTCAAAAGTCCCTTAGGGACTTATGACAAAGGGAGCTGTGACATGTCACCATTTTAAATATCGCCGAAATAACCAATTAAAAAGTGTAGGATATAAGTTTAAGTTCGACAATAATAAAAAGTAAAATAGTTTTAGGTTCGAATTCAAAATATGAGAATGAATAAAATTATATTTTACATTTATAGATTATATTCTTCTTGATAGTCATTTGAGGTTCAAAATAAACTAAAGATTAAATATACAATAATACAATTTTAACTTTTTATTCTTTTTATGTGTTTTTCTATATAATACAAAAGTTATTTTCTATAAAAAATTTGAATTAGCTTTGGACAACCATAACAAATATTATATTGACCCACCTCAGATCAATCAAATTCGGTATATATATTTTATGTCAAAAATTTAAGTACCAATGTATAATTAATTAGATTAAGTTAAGAAGAACTGGAAACTGGAATTTATAAAAACTTCTTCTAATCAAACTTATTATACTTTACAATTACTTTCATATTAACCATCAACGTGTATTCAAGCTTATTTTCTGTAAGTTGTACCCTGACCTATTATAAGTTAACAAATAATATTCATATATTAAACAAGATATTTTTGTTAAAATAGATCCTAACATTTCAAGTTATATAAATAATAAGATTATATTTTAATTTTATGTTTAGATTTTTTTAATTATACCTATACTACTTAAACAATTAAATAAAACTGGAGATTAAAATCTTGTATGACGTTTTTGAACTTAATTCAAAATAATCGATATTTTTTTAGGAAAAACAAAAAAAAAATATAAATACTTGTTCTTTTTTTTTTAATTTAATTTATTTAAATTTACTATAGTTTATTAAATTAAATGAATTAATTTATTTTTACCTTAAAAAACAAAAACAAAAAAAATCTTTTTAATATTATTAAAATAAAAAATACGAAATTGCTTAAATTAAAAGATAGGGGTTAAAAAAATAAATCGAATTCAAAATTTTTCGTTAATTTAATTTTAAAATAGGATACGTAAGAATAAGCATTCACTTTTTTATAGATATTTTGTAAAGGTAATACGTAATACATAATGACACTTGCTATATTGAACTAAAATCGATTGTGTCTTCCCTAAAACAATTCTAACATACAATGAAGAAGCCAGAATAAGTTCTCATTTCTACATAGTGCAAATTTTTAAGTGGCACAAAAGTAGTTATGGAAACTCAATCGTTGTGAGAACTGCTATAGGTTGTGAAACGAACTTCCACCACCAATGCGTTCCGCTCTGTTAGTAACGTCCCATTCTATACAATTTGCAACAATTCAAAAGGAACCTTTTAAGGCTTGCTTCTAATTTATCCACCGTTTCTAATTTACTCAGTTCTATATCTTATTTCACTCTCGTTTCACTCTCCCATTTAGATCTACATTAGTATTAAAGAATCGTGCTCCTATTGCTTAGTATAAAAATGTATAAAAACAAAAAAAAAAGTTTAAATTTAGGTACTCATACTGGCATATGCCTATTAACTAAATTTTACCCGTATACACCATTTGTAATATAAATTTTAATAATTTTAAGAAATTTAATTTTAAATTAAACAAAAAAAAACGTTTATTTTTAAAAGTCATAAAATGTGTCAACATTCGGAACTATATATTATAAAATATATAATAAAAATTTTTTATTGCACTTTTAATTTTTTTTTTCAAATTTTTTAACTGTCGTCTGCTTAATAAAATAGATAAAATAAAATAATATTATGTTATATAAAAAATAAGTCTATTAGATTAGCTAAAATTATGATTAAATATTATAACGTAGGTGAAATAATTAAAATATAATAAATAATATATATTAAATAGTATGATATTAGTAATAGATTAAAAATCTATGAGAAATTACACAATATGTTAAAAAAAAAAAATGCATTGGTTTTAGAAAAACTTGACATTGAACTTTGAAATTTGTAAAAAAAATTTAGTCTGGAATTGATAAATTAAATTTATTATTTATTATTGGCATTAATTTGGTATATTTTTAATCGAAAGTCATATATTTAAGTGGTATATTTTAATCGAAAGTCTAACCGTATAGTGTAACTAAATACAGAGAATATTAATTAATTTTGGTTTTGCTTATTTTAAATAGGGGAAAAATTTATAAAATGATTGGGTAAAAGAATACATTTAAAGCTGAATTTAATTTTTTTGATCATTTCAATAATATGTATTAATACAATTCGATATAATTTTGAATGTGTAGTATATGTTATCTTAATTTAATAATTTAATCAACTAACAAAAACCTAATATTAAGCTGAGTCTACAAAGCATTAAAAATATGACACTCATGAATGATGAGAGAGAAAACTGATGAATATCTGATCTGTAAACAATGATTGTGATGGATTATAATATACTGTTGTAAATGATCATAGATATATTAAGTACTTTAGATTGGCACTTTCTCTTTCACTCTAATGTATTTTCCTATACACGAAATTTCAGTCAAAAATAAAACATATGACATCCAAGTTGGATATCAGCTGTTTTTAAATCATAAAATTTCATTAAAATTATCATAAAATCGCAGTACAGTTTCTCTCATAGACATTGGATATATTATCGTTCTGCAAATAAAATGAATGAATATAAAAGAAAAGTTGAAAAATTAAATGTTAGAATTTTACACATATTTTAAGTTTTTAAATTATTAAGTTTTTAATTAGTTAGTTTAAATTATTCAAATTGTTGTTTCTAGAGGAAACTAAATTTAAATTTACACAAAAAAAAAATCAATAAACAGCTGACTCAAAATTGACTGAATTTTTCTTTTATATAGCCAATCTAAAGTACTTAATATATCTATGTACATGATTGAACACTAATTTATTTTCATTATTCTGACTGACAGAAAACCCAAAAAAAAAAAGCGAAATTTTAAAATAGAATTGTTTTCTTTTAGGTTTTAAATGTTAATGCAGTTACACAGCTAAAAAGGAATTCATATAAACTCCATATAAACTCTATCTAAAAAAACGTCAAGTATAAAGGTCAAGCAAAATAATGCTTGAAAAAAAATTTCTTTTCTTTTCTGAAAGTAGTACCCGGTAGTACTCAGTTGAAAAGCAAAATTGAATATTATATTTCTCAATAGATAGCACTAGTATCGACAATATTATATTACCCTGCTTTCGGTAATGTAAAATGACAATCAGTCAAAACATTTTTGATTTGATTTTGATTCAACTAAGCAACTGTCAAATAAACTTTTGCAAATTTTTGACGCGACATTACCAAAGAAATACAACATTTTTTTGTTTAGTGTGGTTTAGTATAATTTTTATATTTTTGGTTCTTCTGAAATTATAAGTAAGGAAAAATTAAAAATTTAGATAGAATATTTATAAAAATTTTTAAAAGCTATATAGAATCTTTTTTTTTGTGTTACATATGTATATATATAATAAGGATAAGGATAAGGAAGACAATCTAAATTTAAACAAATTACTTTTTTATGTTTATGTGTCAAATTTTAAAATATAATTAAAATTTCACAGGAAGAAATACTACTACACTTTTTTTTCAGAATCAGTATTCAAATATATTTATATTTTTCCTTTTGTAATGGTTCACATCAAAAATCAACAATAAATCATAAATTTTTACCCTGCTTTGTATGCACAAATTTAACTGACATTTCGATTTTGCTTGCATAACCGAGAGAATGACACTTGTCAACTGCATACCCGAAAGTTCGATGACATTTGAATTTTTGATGATTGCAGCGCAAACGACATTATCGAAAGCAGAATTATTTCCTTTCAGAAATATATAAAAAATATACATTATATATGATAAATATATATAATATATGTATATGTATAAATCTAGGAATTTTGACCGTCAAAAAAAATGTAAAATAATAAAAATTTTGTATCTAGAAAAAAAATAAAGTATGTTAATGGAACATACATCATTAAAGTAATTTGAATCTATTATTATATAAATTATTTTTTTTATGCAATAACAAACTTTATTTTTTTTTTAGATACAAAATATTCATTATTGTAAATCGTTTTAAAACAAAATAATAACAATGTCAACTGTCAAAATTACTTTTGTCCTGAAAAAAAATAAATGTAAAAGTAATTTGATAGACTCCTTTTGTATTTATTTTTAGCAGAGTACTTAACCTTAAGTCATAACTATCAGAAATAGCAAAATGAATTAAAAATCTAAAATGAATCAATATTAATTTTATGTATGTATATATGTATGTTAAATAAAAATGTTTGTTCATTTATTTCCATTTATTGGAAAATCTATATCGTTTTTCATATGTATCTCGTCTTTTTTAAACTGTCACAAATGTAATGTCTAATACATCTGCCCTTGCCTTTATAATATGTTCATACAGAAATAAAAAGAAACCACTAGATTATTATTAGATTACATTTAGAGTAATAATTTAACTTTTGAAAATATTTTTCTTTAAATTACTTTTTAAAGAATTAAATTTATTTAATATTGTTTAATGATTCATAGTATGTATTATATTTTATATATGTATAATATAAGGAAAAAAACTAAAATGTCCTTTTATAAAATAATCCTTTTTTTTTATATTATGATTTTTCTTTTTTTTTTTTTTTTTATTTAAAAAAGTTACAAATTATGCACAAATTAAAAACCATAACAATGAATCAAAGTTAAATTTGAATAAAAACAGCAAAACTAATTTTAAAATGTGGTTATTATTAAATTCCTTTTATATTTTGATTTCCTTAATGCTTGAAATAAAATTAAAGAAACCATAAAATTTTTTATAGTACATATATATATACTTATAATATATAAAAAAATATTTTTAAAATTATCGTTTTATTTCAATAATTTTAATTAAATTAAAAAGAAAATTTTTTTAAAAGAAAATGGAAGTTTTAGATCTTTTGTTTTCAATTTTATTTATAGGGTTGGAAAGTTACGCTTATAAAATTCACAAAAGGAAAACATTAAAATTTCATATCCTTTTTATACGTAATAAATATAAATAAAAATTTTTCCTTTAGTTTCATGGCTTCAAGTTTAGCTTAATTTGAAAAACAATAACATATGAAGTACTTTAAGTCGTAGTCTTAAAATTTTAATTGAAATTACGTTAAATTTTAGTTTTCTTCGTGGTTTATCCAACTGCAAATTGACTTTTGAATAATATTAAAGACTGTATCTTTTGATTAAGGTAAAAATAAAAATCTTCATAATTTCATAACAATTAAAAGTTGGCACCTATATTTCATTTATTCTGCCAATTATACACGTCAGAACCTAGTTGTATAATAGGTTTGCAAACATGAGAAGTTTTAACGTATATGAAGCAGTTATACAATCATAAGTCTGTGAGCGTTTGTTGTATCTTATGAAGGCAAGTTAAATGTCATTTTATTTTTTTTTTTATTTAGTTAACTTTTTTGACAGAGGTACGTTGAGAATTTTTTCAACAAAATCAAGTATTTCAAAATTTTAAATTGAATAAATTGAAATATTTAAAAAAAAAAAAATAATTAAAGTATAAAAATATTAAACACACTTAGGTATGTTTGTAAAACCTGCCCGCAAACCTGTTATTCAACTAGATCCGACGTCTTTGGGCAACATTATAAAGAAAATAAAAATAATATACATGCTTACGCAACATAATTTGAATGGTAGTAATTTTGCGAAATAAGCCCATAAAAATTATATATATATATATATTTTTTTTTTAAGTATTAAAAAGAAAAATAAATTAAATAAAATATTTCAATTATAAGGACATTTATTGCAAAAATTTTACAGAACAAATATACCAAAAATATCCTGTTTATTACCATAACACTTTTCCTTTTCTAGAATTGTTTTCAACTAATTTAAAATCCACTTTTAATGAATTATAGCAGTTAGAAATTTTTAAAATGTTTTTTGTTTTTCTTTTTGCCATTAAAAAAGTTATAAAATAATTTACTTTTTTTTTAGAATTTCAGTTTTTGTTTTTATTGTAAACATTTTTAAATATTCAATTTTTTTTTTTTTTTTTTGTACATTTTAAGTTGTTTTAAAAACGCGTGGGCTTCATTAATGCTTGGATATTTGGAAAATAAAATAAATATTTCAATAGAAGGTACTTTTGATTCCAATGATCTTTTTTCCAATTAAAATAAATTTTCTAAATTAAGAAACCTCTTAATGTATATATAAAAAATCAAAATGAAAGTAGAAGAAAAAATCAAAAATAAAAAAAAAAAATAAAAGAATTCAAGAGGGAATTTTGCAAAATTTAATTTTGCAAACTTTAAATAAAAAAAAAAAATGTTTTTTTTTAAGTATAAATATAAACAAAAATAGTCTGCTGAGAGTAAATTATTTGTTTAATGGTTGAAAATAATGTCAGATTTAAATAAATTAAAGTTTACTTTAATTAAATATTGAAACAATTTTTTTTAAAACAGTTTTTATTACAAAATATAATTAAAATTAATTATAAAATTGTTCATTAAAAATATTTAATTGTAACAATTGGAAATTGAATCCATTATATATGGATAGATATAATCAATTTATTTATTAATCATTGAATAAATTATTTATTTCTGTTCATTTCATTTTTAATTTTAAGTATTATGTGTGTTCAGTACTGAACTGAAAGAAACTGAATTTCTTGGATATAAAAAAAAAAAATAGAGTTTTAATTTTATTTTTAGAAAGTTTAGGTAAGCTTAGATGGACTTTATTAATTTTTGTTTTTATAGGTAAATTCAAACTTTCAGTACTAAGTACAGATAATACTGAATGAGTACAAAGAATGAAAATTTTATAACTTTTTTGATTACTCGATTTTTTTCCCCCTTTTCACTCTTGCAAGGAGTATACTGCATAAAAGGCATGCTCTAAGTTATTTATTATTTGTATTAAAATAAGCTTTAGTTTCTAGAATAATTTATTTTTGTTTCCCCAAGCCGTTGATTAAATAGTTTACAGAATATTTGACTAAGCTCAACAAATTTTTCACAACTATTTAGTGATTTAACATTTTGATTTATGAATTAAGAAACACCGAAAAAATGTTAAAAAATATAAAAAATAAATTGAATTATTAGATATAGAGATTTGAAAATTGAACTGTTCCACAATTACATTAACCGATCAATGTTGACCATTGGGTAAGAAACTAAAACATATCAAAATTGAAAAAGACTATTCATTATATTTATAATTTTTAATCGTTTTTATGTAAATCATGTAGGAAATTAAAAACATTTTATTTCTAAAATGTATCTAAATCTAATTAGTAATTTAATAACATTAAGTTAGAACGTCCTGCCTGCGTCTATAAATGTGTAATTCATTATAAGTACATATTTAAATTATATAAAATGTACATCCAGTACATCAAATATTAACTTGTTTTTTTTTTTTTAGTTATTTTTCTAAGAATCATTCTTTCAAAAAATTTCCATTTAAACTGACGTTATTTTTATTTTTTTAACATACGGTAAAAGTTAACAATTAACAAAATAAATATTTTATTTTATTTTATTTTAATTGATTTAAATTTACAAAAACAAAAAAAAAAAAAAATGAAAAAACTAATTAAAAAAAACTTTTAAAAATAGTCAAAAACTGAAAATTTTCAATGCAAATGTCTGATTTTTCTCCCACTCTCATCTCTTTTAAAATACTTATATCTATGTACTTGTATATGCATCTGTCTGTCATCCAACGAACTTATTACCCACCACTAGATACGTATTTTTTTTTTAAATACGGTAGTACTCAATATTATTTTTATGCAATAAATATTCTTAAAAATTAAATAAGAAAAACAG
Organism: Poecilobothrus nobilitatus; assembly: GCA_947095535.1. NCBI lineage: Eukaryota > Metazoa > Arthropoda > Insecta > Diptera > Dolichopodidae > Poecilobothrus > Poecilobothrus nobilitatus. The sequence continues at coordinate 12,832,649 of OX352773.1, read as the reverse complement.
TAATTAAAGTATAAAATAAAATAATAAAAAAATAAAATTAAATGAAATAAAGAAAAAATCTAAGGCAAAAAAAAAATTCTTCAAAGATTTTCGCTCAATTTTAATGTCTTAATAACAGATTAAATCCATAAAAAACATCATTACCTACATAACTATGGCAATAAATCAAAATAAGAAAGAAAGAATAAAACAAGAAAAAAAAAAGACAAGAAAAAAAAATAACACGAGAAGAGGAAAATAAAAACAACAAAAAAAAAAAAAAATACATAAAGAAAGAAACGAACATTATAATCAGGTCAATGATCTCTTTTGTTGCGCCTGAAATAATTCACTAATAAGCTATTTTCTCTTTTTACTTTTTTTTTTGTTTTTTAATGCTTATTTTTTTTATTTTCTGTTTCCTTCTTTTATTTGATTTTTTTTCCTTTTCTATCTTATTATTTTGCTAATTTTTATTTTCTAGTTTTATGTTGAATGAATAGAAAAAATTACAAATACATAAAAAATAAGAACCAAAGACAACAAACTTATTCTATTGTTCTTATTATTCATTTTTAAATTCGCCTTACAAAAAATTCTATTGGTATAAAATAAAGTTTAGTAAAGGGGGCAATCCAATTGAATCATGAATTTACTGTTCATAATCGAATGATTTATTTAGGGCGAAAGAATAAAATATATATAAATTGTTTGGAAATAATTAATTAGGATTCTTTTAAAAAATTTTAAGGAAAAAGAGAAAAAAAAAAACATTAGTAATATCAGACTGATCACAAAAAAATATAAGATTTTGATTGAATTGCGGATTAACTTTGTCTTCTTAAGTCTTTAAAAGCTTAGAAATTCATAATATTAATTTTTTAAGTGAATTAAAATATAGTCCTTTTATACTAAAAAAAGGATGAGTAATAATATAGTAAATTCCTGACATAGTTTATGTGTTTACAGGGTGTAGCTTGTACTTTAGAGATGTTTTCTTTTAAAGAGATGTGATAATCTTTTTAAAACATTAAAAATTTTAGATCACGTGGGATATAGATATTTTTATTCAAATACTTAGCTCAGATTTTCTGTAGTTAGAATAATCATATGTGTAGGTTAAAGATTTATTAATGGCATTATAATTTGTATTTCGTCTTATAACTTTACGAAATAGTTTAAATTAAAGGAGAGGAAGCATAAATTTATTTTTTTAACGATTTTTTTTTGAATTATACATTTTATATAAAGGTGTAGTTACTCTATTTAGACCTTTGTTCTATATAAAAAAAAGTTTTTAAAGTAGAGTTTTATTCTGCTTCGAACAGACAGATTACTGTATAATTTTTTTTTGGAATAAAGTTCTTTACACGGATATTAAACCGAATGGATATAAAATCAAGTTATAGTTTTCATATTTTTGATTTAGTCAGAGAAGTTTCCAAGATAAGTAATTTATTAATTAATTCAAGCTAATTCACTGAATCTATTTACTTTTATCCAATATTAGTTATGTTTTAAGCTTTACTTTTGTTTCTAATACGTGTCTTGAAAAACTAATACTTGTACTTGAAAACTGATCAACAAAAGAAAACAATTTAAAATAAAACACTCGACTATACTGAGTCAATTTTCTGATCATTTAAACATAAATTATTAATAAATATAATATTGTTAAATATGTAGGCAATTTATGAATGTTTTTAAATAGATGATGATTACGAACTATAAACTTAATATTTTTAGATTTTTCATAATTTTTTAAATTTAACTATAAAGATACGTCTGTGATTTTATTTCTCTGTTGGGGGGCAAACATTTTTCTTACACTAAATAGTGATCTAATTTTGATTTTTTTTTTATTTTCTTTTTAAAGCATTGAATTAAATTTAGAACAATGAAATGAAATAATTCCTATGGTTTACAATATTGCAAGAGTTTTTTTTTTTATTTTTAATTTTTATTATTAATGTAAAAATAATTAGAGAGGCAAGAAATACTTATCTATATATAAAAGAAGGGCATCAACATCAATATTATCTATTCTTTATATATATATATATATGTATATACAAAATAAAAAGTATGTATATTTACTCATTATATACATATGTACATATTGTAAAGTAAATTTCTTCCTTTTCTTTCCTATTCAAGAAGAACTTTTTTCTTTTCTTATTTTTTTTCTCTTCTGATTTTCTTGTTTTTTAGTTTTCTTTCATTTTGAAAGTTTTTCAATGTTTTAATTAACACAAATACATTTAAAGATATGGAAAATGTATTGCATATAAAAAATATTCAATGCATAAACAAACAAAATATCAATAAGTATACATAATTACTTATATGTATATATGTATGTATATAGGTATAATCCATACAATGAGTTTAAGATATTAACTCTATTAGAATTTGCAAAGATATTATAATGGGCTTTTACAAATCTATGCTCTAAATTTTCTTGGCTTTTTAAAATGCGAAATAATGGAAAATAAAAAAAAAAAAGCATAATAAATTGAGAAGAAAAGAAACAGACAAACTAAAATAGAAAATGAAATAAAAAAAAAAAGGTAAAACAAAAAAAATTCCATTTCACTCAAAATCTTAAATCTCAAAAGTACTTAGACTAAATAATTACATAAAGGTAACAACAAAGGCATACATACCTATATAATACGAGTATAATTTTTGCACGTAATATTCTTATACATACAATATGTATGCATATCTGTACAAAACGTACTTGCATATAAACATTTTTATTAATATTCAAGTATATATATACCTATTTATATATATGTTAATATGATTAGGAAATACCGTTATTACTTTTATATGCCTGCTTGCTTTTTAAGAATTTTAAAAAGAAATTAAAAAAAAAAAAAAATGTTAAAACGAATAAAATAAAAATTATATAACCCATGAAAGTATAATGTTGATGTTGCTGCCAATGCAAATTATAAACAAATTCAAAGAAAAAAAAAAGCAAATAAAATAAACAAAAAAAAATAAGAGAAGAGTGTTACAAAAAACCAGTGTTTCACAAAGAAGAAAAAAAAAAGAAAAAGAAAACTCAAGGAAAATTTTAAATATTTTTTTGGGGAATAATTTTTCAATTCTTGGCAAATAATTTCTATAGAATCAATCTGTAAATCTGAATCTGTATAAATTATAATAGATGTTTGATAGATCTAGATTCTAAATAATTGGTCGAACGTTTAAACTTGTGTAGGTTTTGTTTGAAAAAGTTAGATTTGAGTTCAAGCTCAGTTTTATGCATCCGACCCATAGTTTCTAAAACATTTTTACATATTTATCCTAATAATTTGTATTTTTGCCAAGTGTCTGCTGAAGATGTACAAAAATAGTAATTCGAGACTGATACAGAATCTTATTTAATTTGATTATTTAAATTTTCTAAATACAAATACAGTCTTATATATAATTTGAAAATTTTTATTAAAATGAAAATAATTGCAAGTGATTATGTATTTTTATTTTATTTATATGTTCAGAAAACTGCGGAATGAAATTTAGCACTCCTTTTTGAAAAATTCTATAATTATAAACAAAATTTAAATATGATAGGGGTCTTCACGTAAAAGTGCAAACTAGTCTTGCATCGGAGGATCGGAGGATTTGAGTAAAATTTTTGACAGAAATTGTTGTTGTTTCATGTATAAAAAATTTGCACCGATCCTCCGATCCTCGACTAAAATATCCTCTACCTTAACCCTATTGCATATTTTATTTCCTCGAGAAAATTTTTTTGACGTTAATCGAGGATATTTTTTTGAAGTTAATTTGACATTTTGTTTTTAGAATTTATTTGAAGTTTAGAATTTATTTGGTTTCAGTTTTGGAATTTATTCGGAGTGCATCAAATAAAAAAAGTATATTCGACTAAATAATTTCTAAAAATGCTTTAAATTTTGAATTTTTTGAATTTTGCATCGGATCGTTCACGTAAAGTAGGATATATTTTCTTCGATGCACTTTTACGTGAAGACCTCTAATGAAATTTGATAAGAAACTTTTTAAAGGTAAATTTATCAAGTGATTATCGATATTTTTTTTAACTATTAATGGGATTTAGGGAAAGAAAATACATACACATTTAAGTATTTTAAAACATTGTATAAACTTCTTTTTTTGAAGGGAAAGCCGAAAAATAATGAAAAATGAAAAATTTGACAAATTCTGTTTTAAAATTCATATAGTATCTAACTTTTATATATGTATGTATATAAATATAATATACATATATATATATATATATACAAGAATACAATATAAAATGTTTGCATGTTTAATTATAAACTTACATGTACCTACATGTTATTATGTAATAAACCTATATAATTGTACATTATAATTTTGAATCTCATTAGGGGGGATTATTAATTTACTTTATTTTTTTTTTTTGTTCTTTTCTTTAAGTTTTAATGTTTAATTTTAGAATAGAGTAACATTAAAACATGATTTTGTTTTTTTTTTTTTAATTTCAGTTAACTAAACAATTTAAATGCATAAACAAGTGTTAGAATAATTATATATAATGTACAGTAAAGTACTTTATATGCACATATATGTAAGTATATCTAATGTAATATTATAAATCAGTGGGTAATGTACAATATTATAATATTTATTTAAATAAAAACATGCGAGTTTTTAGTAATATTAGAAAATTAAGAAAAAAATACAAAAGTTTGTGTTCATATGCTCGTATATTCAATCGCATGATATTGTTTATATAGGTACATATGTATATGTATTATATACCATGCAGAGTTAGGTAAACTTTAAAAAGAAAAAAAAAAGGGAAACTAACGAGAAAAATATATTAAATAATTATTAGTTCTTTAATATGTAATATATAGATTCACCTATAATGCCATAATTAAATTGTCGTACCTCAAGAAAGAGGTCGTATTTAAGTATATTTCAAAATATTTTAGTATTCTTCAAAAGTTTTCATTTCGTCAATCTACTATAGAAGAAAAACTATGTTGAAAGATACAAAGTCTTCAAGAAAAGCTTAAGTTGTATATATAAAAAAAAAAAACAATTTCCAGTTAACCAAACTTTAATTCAATTTTCTCCAACATAAAGTTAATTAATGTGTAGTTGGCATGTAAAATTCTATTTTTAACCCATATCTGAACTGTTATAAGAATAATTATTCTCTAATAAATTGTTTATTTTTGTTTTCTAATACTTTATAATTAATGTTATTTTTATCTTTTTTATAATATATAATTAATAACAAATATCTGAAGTATCTACCAATTGACTAACAAAAATTATTATACGCATACAGTGATGTGCAAAAGTGATGTATACGCATACAGTAATGTGGTTTCAAGTAATTTTTAAGTAAAAAATAAAGTATGTTTTAGGATAACGTGTTAAATATTATATGCAGAGTTTTGGAACTTTTTGTTTTAAAAAAATATCTCTGAATATATTTTTTTTTTCACGCTACTCAACTAGTAGGAAATATAAAATTATTGTATAGGATTAGGTAATAGGGTTTCTCACAATAAATAAGTTTTCATAACCAGTTTTAAATTAACAGGCAATTCCCACAGTTGTAAGAATGAGCAGCTATAACCTCCCTGGTGTTTCGTTTGAATTGTTTAAAGGGGCGCATTTAATAATTTTAGATCAACAGAACAAGTGTCATTACCTACAAGATATCTACATATATAAAAATAGATATAATGCTCCAATATTTTGACGAATATTAAGAGGAGTAAAGGTTACCTAAATTATAGGGACGCGTAAGGTCTAATTTAATTAAAAATTGGAATTTTTTTTTTTTTACTATATGATGTTCTAAAACATTAAAATTAAAAAAATTTTTCATTTAACATTTTAAAACAAATAAGGACTAGACAGAAAAAAATTATATAAACTTTCATTAAATTAATAATAAATTTTTCAAAATGTAATTTTTTTTTTTTTTTTGTTAATTAACGTAATTGAATATTTTGTGAATTGGCATCAAAACTGATATTTTATGGGTAATTTTGTTAAAAAATACCATTAGTTACTTAAAAAAAAATAATACCATTATAGTTTTTCTGAAAATAAATCAAATTTCTTAACTTTATACTGTGATAAAATATAACCTCAAGAGATAAATTTAAATTTAACTTCCGTTGGTTTAATTTTGCACAACACTGTAGATAAATGTATATAAAATATTAAAATGAAAAATCATTAAAAATTTCTTATTTTCATTACCATACTCCATTATTATTATTACGATTACAAATTATCATTGTAACAAAATATTATTATGTCATATTTAAAATTGGCTTGTCATTGTTTAAAAAGGAGTAAATAACATAATGAAAAAGATAAAATGATATTTTTTTTTTATTTTTATTTTTTTATTTACTTTCAATGGTAAAAAGTTGTAATGATTATTAAATAACATAAGAATCTCAGAAGAATGTTCCTTATATTAAAATATATATGTATATTGTATATACATAATACATAATATTATAACTATGAATGTATCTATTTAAAATATTAAATATGTTATGCTAAACAAAATAGTAATTTATTTTTTTCATTATAACAACATTTTCTATTTCATTTCTATTTACATGTCATATCATTTTGTAATTTTACTTCATTCGTGACGCTATTTTTCAATACAATATGAATATTTATGAAGAACATTTTACTTTTCGTTTCCATACCCCCTTTGCTTAAACCACAAAAGTTTAGTTTATAAAAGAGGGTATGAAATGAAGAGTAAAACTTTCATTACAAATTGTCATGTGGCTTGGCTGATAGTAATTAAACAGTTTATTAATGATTGACATACAGCATCTATTCTAAAATATTAATTTTTTTTTTTTTGGGAAAGATGATCAAAAGATGAGTGAAAAAATATGATACGTTTATTAAAATGTCGAACTTAAACTAACAAAACTTTATCATTTTAAACACTAGTTTGTAAACATTGTTATATATTATGTATACTGTTTATATACTGTTTGACCAAGAAAATAAATAACAATAGATAATTAAAAATATTTAATTAATTTTTTTCTCTTTACTGCTCTTTAGACAGTATTTTGTTGCATCTTCATTTTACTGTGCTCAATGCGGTTGTATTATGGTGTGTGCTATTGTCAGCGTCCAGTTTAAGAAGTGCTAATCTGTGCATTTGTTTCGATTACATGTTAACGTTTTTTGAACGTTTTGAAGTGAAGTTTATAATTAATTTATTGATTCGTATTAAGTATTTTAAATTGAAAAATTTAAATGACACAAATTTTTGAAAATAATGCCAAATGCTTTTTAATTGAATAGACAACATTTAATAGACTCACATTAAATAAAGATTTTACAATAAATTTTCGTTTATTAATTTTCTATTTAATTAATATGTATGTATATAAAAGAGCCATGAAATAAGAAGTTACAGAAACAAGTCATTTCGTCTTTTCTGATCCTACAGTTCCCTGTAAATATTATTCGAATTTATTTGCAATAATCGATCTTCAATTATAATAATACATATTTATTTTGTAGAAGATCTTCTTCTACATATTCTATAATTTTTTATATCTTTTTTTTATTAGAGAAAGGTTAGGCTAATTTGAGAGTAATCACTAGACTCTAGGTCCGAAATGAACTTACAAAACGTAGGAGAACATTTGACATATTAAATAATTCATCTTAATATTAAATATTCTATTGATTTTATCTCATATACATTTAGCATATCTCGTTTTATTATTGACTTTTTGGAAGCGAAAGAGTACTGAAAATTTTTCAATAAAGAAATAAATTGTGATACGACAGAATAAAACTTATCTGAAATCGAATAGCATGAACTTACTTACAAGTATATAAAAATTCGTCATGTTCTGTAGCACATGCTAATTAAATAAATAACTAAATTTTTATGTATATTTTATTTATAATAATTAAAAGAAAAATATATGAAAACAATATTTACTAAATTTAGAAAAAAAAAAATTATTTTCAAACTGGAGTTTTTTAAAACATTTGTTTCAATTAAGGTTTATTGACATTGAAGAAAAACATAATATCTATGTTTAATTAATTTAATTAATATATTAATTAAAATGGTATATTAATTAACAGTTAGTGTTAATATCAAAAAATCTAGATTATTTATGTTTGAACTTTTTTTTTTGTATATACATATGTATGTATAATTTTAATTTTTTTTTTTCTTATTAAAAATTACTATTATTTCTTTGGAAAACACTTACATTTTTTTTTTGTTACTGTATTTTTTGTTACTGTATTATGTACATTGTTATAAAAAAGTTAATCAACTCACCTGAAACAAAATAAAATAAAAAAAATATATTAATTAAATTGATAAAAATTTAAAAGTAATATATGGGTAATGAAATATTTTTATTTTTAATATAAATAAATGAGATCTGTTTTATTTTAAATATACAATACAAGAGATTAGACTTAATGGCAAAAATATTTGAGGAAAGGGATAAATCTGCATAAATATGCCTATAATGGTTATTTGCCGTTATATCTATTTAATTAAATACAATTCAATGCGGAATTTAAAAAAAAAAATTTCTGATAGCGATAGAATTCAGATTAACTAAACATTCTGGCCTCTTCTCTTTAATACATGAGACCTATAACTACAATAAAAGGTGATAATATATAATAAAATTGATAAGTATAACATTGAACATTGAATAAGTATAACACTTTACATCAAACAGTACTAATAAAATTTAATTTCTAAATTATTGAATTATTAGAAATATGAATATGATTTCCGGATCATATTATTTTATTTATTTTGATAACATTTTAAAAATATTAAGTAAAAATACTTTATAATATTACGATATAATAGTTCTATCTACACCGTGGGAAAAAGAAAATTTTATTTTTACCAAAAATTAAAGCTCGTAAATTTATTCTACAAAGTACATTTTTTTACATCTACCATTCCATATCTAAAGAAGAGTAAGAGAAAAATCATGTGAGTTACAGATTTTTTTTATGAAAAATTATCAAAAATCTTTCAACTTCCTCATGTCATACAATTTTTTTTTTGCTAGTTTTCACGTCCAATACCTACCCCACGCTTTCATCAATATATAAATATGTACCTACTTAAATACTGTCATATTGTTATAGAAAATCAAAATGTATAATAGGAAAATTATAAAACTAATAAATAAGTCCATATTTATATTAAAACTAAATAAATAATTTAAAATATGCTGTGGAACTCTTTAAAATCATGTTACATTCGTTAAAAAAAAAAAATTAAAAATAAATCAAAGGAAATAATTAAATTTTAAATATATTATTATTATTATTAAATTAAGAATATATTAAATTATTTTAAAACAAAATAACTTTAATTTAATTTTAGCTAAAATGTTTTTATACGAAAAAAAAAACAAAAAAACAAAATTTAATATATATGTTTTCCTTAATTATACAATTAAAATCAATTGATATTTTTATTTAAAATAATTTATTATGTTTAATTAAAATCTACCGACCGACGTCACCTAAAATCGCTCATAAAAAAAAAAAAAAAGAAAAACTAAAATATGTATGGAATATGTATTAAACTTTTTTCTTGTTTCTTTTTTGATTGACAATTTAATAAAAAAAAAAAAAAAATAAAGTAAAATGAAAAATCATCGAGACACTTAATTAAAAAATATATAAATATTTTTTATTTTTTTTTTTTCATTTTATTTTGTATTTCTTTATTTTTTATTACACAAATTAAATCACTTTTGCCATTAACTGACTCATTTTATTTATGAGAAGTTTATAAAATACATAAATATATATAAAAATAAAATAATAACATCTAAAAACGATAAATAAACAAAATAAAACTAAATACAATTCACGAAATTTCTATAGACTCATTTAAAAATAAAATAACGAAATTTTTTTTTTTCCAAAAATCTTTTCAAACCTCATATTATATTGTTCGCAGTATAAAACATTGAAAAAAAAATCATGGAACTTAAATTAACAACTGTTGCAGAAAGGAAAATTAGTTGTTATAATTTGAAAAACAGGGGTATTTTGAGGCAATAAAACATTCCAAATAAAATCTTACATTGATAATATCTTTCTTGACACTGTACCGTTATTATTTTGATTTATCGAAAGAAGATTCTTTTAAAAATTTTAATTGTGAAAAAACTAAATGTTGTGTTATTATTTAATAATGGTTTGTGCCTATTATTGTATATTTAAAGATAAATTTGTGTCTATAATCGATTTCACCAAAATTTCACAAAATAAATAATTCAAAAAAAAAAAAAAAAAAAATTAGATAGAAAGGAATTGTCAAAAAATTGAAGATATGCTTTTGATGTTCCGAAGACAGATACATACAGATACGTATATTATGAAAATTCTAAATTTAAATGTATAATTACAATTTTTCTTTTCCTTGCATTAAAAAGAAACCAAGACCCCTAGACCCCCTTGATAGTGTGGATTTTTACCCACTAAAACCACCTCTCTCTCTCTGTAGTCGTATAATGGACTAATCACCCTAACAGCAAAGCATAAATATAATGGCTGAGCATGAGTTTATATTTCATTTTAAAAACAACATAATTTCATATAATTTATATTAGGCTAACTAGAGGCTCAACTTTAGTATATACTTAACATACTTAATTCTTAAGTTAACAGTGTAAAAGAAAAGATAGTATATAGAAATCCTTAATCTTTAAAAAAGTTACATAAGTTAGCATTAAGTTTAGTTATTTCAATTCAGCTAATTTCTTTCGCTTATTAACTGCTAAAATTTGCTTTTATTTTTGTAATAATTAATTTTTAATAGGAAAAATAAGGTGAACCTATCGAAATTTTGTGATTTGCATAAATTAAATCAAAACAATTTTGAATAACAAAAAAAAAAAAAAAAAAGAAAATTATTTGCGAAATTCACATTGAACATAAATTATTTTTTTTTACGTTTTCCAATTTTATTTTATGTATTTTTTTTTTTTCGTTAAGTCCAAATGTTTAAAGTTTTATTATTAAAAAAAAAAAAAAAAAAAAAATAAAACTAAACAAAAAGAAAACAACAAGAAAGCAACTGATTCATTCCAACATTGTGATAAATGATTTTAAAAATAAATTAATGGTAAAAAAAAAAAAATTGATTTATTCAATTCAGAAAGTAAAAAATAAACAAAACTTAAAACATAGAATAAAAAAAAAAAGTAATACTCATAAAAAAAAAAAACGCTTATAAAATTAAAGGAAAAATAAAAAAAAAAAAAAAAAGATAGAAAGAAAAAAACAAAACTCAATCAGCACGAATAAATGTTAACCAAGTCAATGACCCACTTTCGAGTTTGTTTTTTATTTCTTTTTGTTTTTTTTTTTTTTTTTCTGTTTTATGTATATGTACTTACTTATGTATTTATGTACATGTTTAAATTGTATACGTATACTTAGTAAATATTTAATGGTATATACAGTGTGTAAAAAAAAAGTTTTTTTTAGTTTTTAAAACTTTTTTTTTTAAAATATGTAGATAGGTATTTAAAAATTTTTATTTTAGTTGAGTGTTTTTTCTTTCTCGTTTTTCTTGGAGTTTTACTGTTTTTTGATAAATTTTCGTATATTGCAAAAATACTTTTTCTATAAGGTTGATGTTAAAAAAAAATTTGGCATTTTTGTTTTTTGAAAAAATGAATTTTCTACAGTTTTGAATAGGTATGTTATAATTCCCACACTTGTAAACTGCAATTCGGAAAGAAGCTCAACAGTTGCTTGTTTGGCAATAAACAATTTGCATCCAGATTCAGCCCTCTTAAATGTAAAACAAAAGAATGAAAAGAAAAATATTGATAAATACTTTTTGAGAACACAAAGAATATGAAGATTGCAAAAATTATTTTTGAAGTATCGTCGATGGATATGCATAGACAAAGGTTTTTAATAAATACAGGAATATTCTTTAGGTTTCTACAATACAAGGAAGGTTTTTTTTAATTTTTTCTAAACCATATAATATTAAAGATAATATTTAAGTTGACAGAATTTCAAAACAGTAAAAAAAGAAAAAGGGGCGAAAGCATTTGATAAAAGAAAATTAAAAGAGAAATATTATATAAAAGTTAATGTAATATCTAGACAAAGATTTTTGACACCTACTGTATAAATATAACAGAGACAGTAATAAAGTAATGAAAAAAAATTAAATCATTTAAAAATTTTTTTTTTCTTTTTTGTTTAAATATTTTTATCTACTCTTTAGTCTTTACTAATCTTTTTTAAATTTTTTTTTTTTACTTTTGCGTTTTTCTTGACGTTCATCAATTTGCGCGTTTTTTTTTTCCAGTTTTGGATTTATACAAAAAAAAAAAAAAAAAGGAAAAATTTTAAATCCAATGTTGCAAACTGATAATAATGTATATTGTATTATTGTATAGAAAAAAAAAAATATTACAATGCGGCGCTATATAAACTTTAAATGATTGTCAATAAAAAGTACATGTGTTTGTGCGTGTTTTTTTTTTTTTTATTATTATTTTGTTAAAATGTGATAATTAACGCGACTCGACGCGTATATTGCGTAAATATTTACTTTATACGGAGTAAACAAAAATTATATAAAAGAAAAATAAAAATTACGAAAAAAGCAGAGAAATTGAAATTTAAAAAAAAAAAAAAAGATTATTTTAAAAAACGCATTACGTTGTTGTTCTTTTTGTTTTTCGTTTTTTTCTTTTTTTCATCAAATATGATGAAATTTTGATATGACATGAGGACATGTTTAGAATGGGATGATTGAACAAATTCTTTGTTTTTTTATTTTTTTTTTAAATGAGGTCAATTTTGTTTGAGTTGATAAAATCTGATTGTTATAGTGCTTAAAATGAATAAAAATGAAAATAAATATGAATTTCAATAATTATACATATGGTTTTTATTTATCAACTTTTTATAACATTTTCGACATTCATATTACAAAAGTGATTTTAAAATACAGTAAAATCTATTAAATTTGAAAATTTAAGAACGTCAGCGTACAAAATTTTCCTTCTAAGGCAGTTTTTACTAAAAAAAAAAAATTTGTACAATGCAAAACACATTTTCAACAGAATTTTTTAAGGTCAGAAAATTTTTGTAGATAATTTTCCGGAACAAATTATTATTAATATTATTTTGATCCGTTGTAAATAAAAATAAATTTCAAAGACTGTTGCGCTAAAATGTGATATAATCACATAATCAATTTTCTTTACTTACTTATCTCTTATTAGGATAGGATTTAAACCTTTAGACTGAAAAGTCGGTGACTTAAACACTGGCTTATTATTGTTATATATACGAATCAGATTAAATTTATTACCCTAAATGTAACAAAATTGTTACGTTTATTTATTTGAAAATATAAAAGAATATTAGAATTTTAAAAAGTTTATATAATACTTGTCATACCACTATATCATAAAATGGAAATCAAAGTGGAAAATGGTAGGATTAAAAATGACGCTTGAAAAAAAAAAGCCAAATTATTTATTAAAGAGAGATCATCAAAGGAATACCTCACAAAATGCTTGAATTTTTTTCATACTTAAGTAATTTTAAAATAAAAATCTCGCAACCTAAAAGTATGCAATTTATATAAATGTTGACTTTTCGAAGAATTTCGAAGGGCTTCGGTAGCCTAGTTGGTAGGCGTGTGGCGTATTAACCGAAGGAGTGTGGGTTCGATCCCTGCACAGGTCGTAAATGTTTTTTCTTTACATACCCCCCTTACGACCAAATATAATTTAAATATATAGTATATAATATAAACAAAATAAATAATATTAGTATATAATTTAATAATAGTATAAAAACCTATAATGGCCTTAGTAGCCGATGGTTGAATAATATTGCATTACATTTATGTATGTAATATTAATATAAATAAATAAATAAATAAATAAATAAGAAAAAATAATTTTTTTTAATTATTTAATACGATTTGCGGTTAAATATTATTTAAATATATAATATACATATTGTAATATACCGAAACAAAAAAATATTTCTGTATATAAATCAAGAATAGTCCAATCTATACAAAATTTAGTAGCCGATAACTTAATATGTTATCCTATGTGATATTACGTGTAATATTAAATTAAACATTGAATAAATATATATTTTTTATTAGTTTTACCTATTAAAAATTAGTATAAGCTTATTATTCAGATAAATTGCTATTAAAATATAGTTATATACATACATATACATACATATTGTATGCTATAAATAATTATTTTTTATTTAAAATTTAGAAAGGGAAAAGACAGGCAAATTAAAACCAATTTTAAGTTTTCATTAAATTTAAAAATAAAAAAAAAAAACATAAATAGCATTTATTTTCACTTTAAAATTTCAATGAAATAATTTACTTTATTTTTTTTTTTTTTTTTGAATTTTTTCTTTATTTGTTGTTTAAATTGTGTTTTTATTGGATTTTTTGTTTTATTTTCTGTTTGTTAGAAAATATGAAAATTCGGAACTACTGAGCTGTGTAGGTTATTAACAAAAAAAGAAAAACAAAATAAAAATAGAATAAGGGAGGTGAGATAATGCGTTTAACACGCAACAACTGTTTTATGTTCGGAACTAACAAAAAAAAAATTAAAAAAAAGTTGTTTACATACTTGTCACAAGGTTATGTTTTTTATTTCGATTTTCTTTTTTTTTTCTTTTTTTATGTTGTTTTGTACTTAATTTTGTTAACGTTTTATTTTCATTCGTAAATTATGACGTCTATACTATGTATAGTATAATAATAAATTAAAAAGTAAAAGAAAAAAAAAAAACAGAAACAGAAAAAAAAGCAATAAAACATTTATTTCGTGAATCTTTTTTAAATTATATTAAATTAGTGTTTAATTTTTTATGATTTTCCTTTTTCTTTTTTTTTTTGAATTGTTTTGAAAAAAAAAAACAAACAAAAATAGGACAAAAGCATGAAATTGTTGTTTAAATTCATGCCAATTATGTATTTAATATAATTGTTTTCCATTTTATAGAATTAATAGAATTTGTATTTTAGAACACCTTTTTAATCTTTTGTCAATTCATTATTAGAACTGAGAATTTGATATCATTTTTTAAATAAAAGACTTTTTTGTTTAACCCTGAATTGCAATCATAAGTGAAATTTCATAATAGCTAACTTTCGAAAACTTTTCTTTTTTTAAAAAGATATATATACATATATATATAAAGAAAATAGAAAATTCAAGCACTTGTTAACAATTCTAAAGCAATATTAAAGTAAAGTGTCGAAAAATTCTGTTCTCAAGAAGCACTCCAATACGATTGCAGTTATAAGAGTATTATATTTTATATATATTATGTTTATATTAAACTATTATGTTTATAAATAAACTATTAGATAAACTTATAAAAATTTATGGTTGACAACCTATGGTAAAATATATTAAGGGTACATTATAGGTTATAAATACATATATTTAAATATAGATTTAAAAACTAAAAGTCACTAAAAAATTTGAACAAAAAAAGTTTAAAAACTAAGAAAACGTAATAGATATATACCTATATTACATGATATTTAATGAAAATTTAATAAAGATACAATGAAAATGCAAAAAAATTAAAAAAAAAAAATTATAATAAAAAATTATAAAAATTTTTTTGTAGAATTTAAATCAGAAGAACCTTGAAATAGAATTTTTAATTTTAATATTCTTGTTGCCCTTGTAATTTTTTTTTTTGGTTTAGCTTTCAAAAATGTAATTTAGTAATTGGTTAATTAGTAACAGATGACTGAAGCTTTGAAATATATAATCAAATTTCGATTTTTTTTTTGAAAAAAAACGAAACACTTTAAAATTTTAATAACGACACCTAATTATTAATGTTATTTAATCTAATTTTGTATCATAGGTACTAATGAATTAACTAATAATTGACTAAAATAATAATTTTTCTCATCTTAACAAATAAAAAATATAAAAATCTCCAATATATATTTTTGAAATTGATAATATTGAATAAAATGAAATTATGATAATATGAAATTATGCGTATATAAAACAAAAATCAATTGAATAAAACTAAAATATCATAAAACACAATTATATATTTATATAAGATTTTCATTTTCCCAATCCTAAATCACTTAGCATAACATATTAAATATTTTTGTGCGGTTGTTTCAGAAGGATATTCCTGGACATTCTAATTACAAAATACCAGATTTATACAAAACGTATCCATTTTGAAAGTCAAACTCATTTTTTTATTTTATATATAAATGCATACCATAGAGATGCCTGATATTTATTTATTTAAAGAAGGACGCTTCTTTTAATTTGAACAAAAACTATTAGGCAACTTTGGCCTAACCCTTTATTCATACTATTATTATTATTAACATTTTACATCAAATTTTTTCATTATTTAAAAAAAAAAAATTTTTAACTAAAATTAAATCTTCCAGGTCAGAGAAAAACTAATTTTTTAGATAAACTTATTATCCGAAAATGAGGAGAAGCAGATAAAATTTAATAAGACTCTTAAATAATTTTATTTCCATTCAAATACTTACAAAAGGAGTTTCAAGGAAAAAACATAAAGTGCTTTAGGTTAAAACTGAAATAGATTAAGTGAATAATAAATACATGTATATTAGATAAATTATTTTCATAAATTCTTGAAACAAAGTTTAATTTAAAATGAAAATTTTAAACGATTTTACGAATATAATTTCTTATTTATAGAATATTATTTATGATATCAAATATTTATTCCTTTGTAATAAAATGTAAATCTTTTTTTTTCTTTATTAATAAATTTGTTTTATTCAACTAATATTTAAAATATTCTAAATAATTTTATTACCCTTTTTTATTTTATTATTCAATTTTTTTTTTTTGAGTCATAAAAAAAAAATATAATGCATAAATTTTACTTTTAAAACCAAATCCAAACTAATCATAATTTTTTTTATTTTATTTTTAAGTAGCCAAACTCTTCTGTATCATTATTATTATTATTTTAAATGAAAATGCATGTTACAATATATATATATGATGTATATTTATATGTATATATAGAAAACACTTTGGGATGAGGATGAAAGAAAAATTTTTTTCATTTAATCTAAAATTTATGTCTAGAACATTTTCAAAGACCAAAGAATTTAAAAAGATAAGAAAAAAAACTTTTTTCCATTTCTTTCTTGTTTTTTAAAAAAGTTCATAAAAAGTCGATCATTATTTTTTTTTTTCCCTTTGTTTTTAATTTTAAGTACTACTACTACTACTGTTATGACTACCTACTATTTATTACTACAATTACAACTCTATAGTTACCCGGACAAAGTACAACAAAAACAAACTACAAATCAAAACTTTTTTCCAACTAAAGTAGTAAAAGAAAAAACAAAAAAAAACTTTTTTTTTTCCTTGTTTTTTTCTTATTTAACTAAAAATATAAAAAAAAATAAATAATAAAAAAGTTTCAAAACAAAGCAAAAAAGAAAACAAAAAAATATTATTTTAGAAAAGTTTTTATTTTAATGCGCTTCGACGGACTTAAATAGTTCATTCCATACCAATTCAATACAATATATTTTCCATCCTCACCACCTCCCCCCAAACTTAACGAAACCGAATTAAAACAAAACCTTAAGAATATATAAAAAAAAAAAAAAAATTCTAAAAAATTTTCTGTTTTCCTTCTGTTTATATCGTTCTTTTCTTTTCTGTATCATTCTGTTTCTTTCTTTCTCTTCCTTTACATTTATTATTATATATTATATTATATACTCATCGTAATTTCGAACTAGGACATCTTTTTCTCTTTATTTAATTTTGTTTTTCTTTTTTTTTTTGGTTTTATATAATTTATTAAAAACTAAATACTATATATTTACGTTTTTATTATGTAAAATATATATATATATATATAATACACATACACATATCTTGTAAATATATATGTATAGTAGAAATCACATTGTATATTATGTGTATAAATATAAATTTATAATGGAAGACTTTTGAGACTTTATTCGAGACAGAAAAGTTTATTTTTTTTGAAAAACTAAGAAAAAAAAAAAAAAAAAAGAAAACTCATAAAAAACTTGTTTTCCTCTTAAAGCAAAAAAAAAAAAAAAAATTTTTCATTTTCTTTTTTATTATTTTTCTTAAAATTTTCTCCTATTGTACACCTAAACACACTTAAATACACTGACAATTGGATAAATACATCAGAGGAAAGATTTAGAGGTTGAGAAGAGAAAAAAAAGAAAAAGAAAACTTTTGGAAAAAACCAAAAAAAAAGGACCAAGGACGAAAACAAAGTTAATTTTCTTTGTGGCCTCGTGCGATTGAATTTTTTTCTTTAATATTTTTTTTTTTTTGGATCTTATATATACATATTATGTATGTATGTAATTAATATATTTATATATATGAAAGTTAATTGATAATATATATGTATATGTTTGTACGTCTAAGTATGTAAATATTTTTATATATGTATTTATATATGTAATTCTTCTGTGTATAATGAAAAAATTTATTAAAAACAGAAAGGAAAAATAAAACTTTTTATATAAAGTAACTATAAAGTATAACTTTGTTTGTCATAGAATATACGTACAGTTTGGAGTTAAGAAGCTTCTGATTAAAAGTTTTCCACTCATTTTTGTTTTTATTTTGTTTTTCCTAAAGCTAAAAATTGCATAATATTCAATTTTTATGCTTTTATATTGTTTTTATATTTTTGTTTTTACTTTTAGTTATGAATGCAGTTTTTCTTATATACTATTAGTTTTTACATAATATTATGTGCATATATGAATATATATATATATATATAGTTTTTAAAATGCATGTAAAATAAGTATGAAAGTAAATGTTCGCTTTATATAGATATATATGTAGGTAGAAATGTTTTATTTTTAAAATCTTTACAATTTGACATTATTTTATGATATGGTAAAATTTATTCGTTTTTCTTAAGTAGATTAAAATTGTAGGTGTAATTATATATTTAATATTATGTAGTATATATATATATATATATATATATTTAAATTTTAAATGTAATGGATTGGGATATGATGTAATTTCGTGGTGGAAAAGTAGATGTATATAAAAGCGGAAATATAAAATAAATTATAAAAATGTGACATGTATGCCAGTATTAAAAAGAAAATTAAAGAGATGAGATGAAAAAAGATGAAAAAAAGATGAAAAAAGGAGATGAAGGGTAAAAAATTGGAAAGAAAAACATCATTAAATATAAAAAGAAAAAAATAAAAGATATAAATTTTTATAATATAATTTGTATTAATTGATAAAAATTAAACATAATGTAATAAACATTTAGAACAAAAAACATAGAAAGACAAATTAGATTATTTACGTGTAGAAGTTTTTCTTTTTTTTTTGATTAAATAAATTTTGACTTTATATTATATAACAACTCAAATACATTGAATTAACATAATATATATATATATATATATATATATATATTAAATTTATTTAATTTTTAAAATCAATTTATTTTGGATTTAATTTAATTTAAATTAACAAACTTTAGATAAAATGTCAAAACTGTTTAGCAAAGCAAGTGTTTTCGATATCGAATTAGTCAATTGCATAAAATTGATCCTTATTTATTTTTACAAGGATAAATACGTAGAGGAATAATTACATTGCCATAAACGCAATTATTAATCAATTAAACTTTTGAGGTATCTGTAAAAGAAAATTTTATTTTTGATAGTGTATTGCAAAAGGGTAGAAAAACAATTAAAACCGGATTATTTACGACACAAATTTTCCATTATTTGTTATTACATTAAATTATTTCTAAATTTTTATGTATTAATAAATATAATATTAAAAATTAAAGAGAATATTATATAATTTGATTAGTAAAGTAGATGAATGATTAAAAAATACTCTTTAAAATCGATTAAGTACATATTTCTCATATAGCAAATGATTTTATTCAAATTTTAACATGAAATAATTACGCAGGCTATAATTGGTGAAGTGTTAGGCTGATAAGACTGTCTTCATCATTGATATTTGTTAAAACAAGAGGGAAGGTAAACTAGGAAAAGGAAAATAGTAAGGAACGTAAATGGGAATATAGTTTTATTAATATAATATAATAGATTTGATTTCAATTAATTCCAATTAAATTACTACTTAATTGTAGTAATTTAATTGGCTTTAATTGCGAACAATAGCTTTATCAGATTGCCGGTTGAAAACCATATAAAAATACTTCTCAATTTTACTATGATTTAAACCTTAAAAAATTTTAAAGGATAATAGGATCTCAAATCTGAGATTGACACACTAATAACTGTGCCATCCAGCCAATTAATGTAAAACTTGATTTATTTCAGCAAAAGAAACGTCTTTGGACTTATTCCAGCATAATTAATAGGATTTATTCCAGTCAATTAACGTAAAGCTCACACATTACGATCACATTAACAACAAAACGTTTAGTTAAAAATAATGTGAAATATTTTAAAGCTTGATACTAACAGAATCTTTCGGATTTCTTCACTTATATTTACTTTTAAGATTTGCTTTTTAAATTCTTTATAAAAACAATTCTTAACTATTTTTAAAAGTTTTCCATGAAAAAAAAAATTGTTGAAATTAATAAAACACTTTAAAAGTTAGATATAAAATTCTATTTTATACACCTTAGTGTATAAATAATTATAAACTTTTAATTAAACGAAAAAAAAAAATTCATTCTAATTAATATTTAAATATATGTAGTGTTTTTTATGGTTTTTTTGGTTTGGTGTTTTTGAATTCAAAATATTATATCTACGTATATAAACATAGATCCGTATATACATAAAAATTAAATATTATATACGTATATGAATTTAATTTTTAAAATTCCAGTTTTATTTCTAAACCATTTATAAAATAAACGTATATACGTACATTTTTGTATATCCTTTTAATATATAGTATATACTTTTTAATAATTTTCTTAATATATCACCATCTACATTGCATTGTTTTTGCTTTTTAGAGCTCGAAGAAAGTAAAAATGGTATAAGAATCAAAACAAAATAAAAAAAAAAAAAATTACAATATTAATTGGCTAAACTATAACTGAAAAATAAATTTTAAATTTGTGTTCAACTTAATAAAATTGTTTCATAAAAGGAAACTTACTTCTTATTTTATCTTAAGTTAAAAAAAAATAAAATAAAAAAATTACAGAAAATGTTATTTTTTTTTTTTTTTTACTTTTTAAAAAAAAAGTTTTCTTTGGTGTTTTTAAAGATTGCACATAGTTTTATACATATAACCATTATTTATTAGTAGTTGTAGATTTAAAAATAAGAATGAGCGAATAGAAATGTATATATATATATATAATATCAAACTATATACATATAAGTATGCCATAAATAAATATTTAAGAAAGAGTAAAAAATTTTACTTTTCTTTCAGATTTTACTTATAACTTTACTTATAATTTTTTAAGATTGGTTGTTTAAAATAAAATAAAAAAAAAAAAATTGTTTTTTAAGAAGAGAATATGAAAAAAGTTTAGTTTAAGAGTTGAAAATATTTTTTGTTATTTTCATTTCTTTTATAATGAGAAAAACTTTCAATTTACAAACTAATAGTAAAGTTATTGTAAACTTTTTTTTTTACTTTCTGAAACTTTTTGATAGTTTTTTCTTTTTTTTTTTGTTCAGAAGGAAAAAAAAAACAAAAATAAATAAATTATATTCATTACAAGTGAATTGGGTTTTTTTAATCTTATTTATAAACAAAAATTAATACATAAAGTTCTTAAAAGAAATGGCTGTAAAAGTGTTAAAAGTTCAGAGACGCCTAATAATATGCAATATATATCGAATATATTAATTTGTAATATATTTTGGCAAATTTCCAAATAAATTATTATTAAATAGCTAATAAAATATTGTTTTATTAATAAAAATAATGTATTTTCTATTTATTATTAATATTATAAGAATTATTATATATAGTAAATTATAGGTGTACTGTGTAGTACAAAAATTTATGAAAAGGAACATAATATTGCTTGTTTATGATACGATTTACTTAAAATACACCAACTGAAATAATTATTAATCGTTTTGAAATTTGAAAATATAATTTTATAATAGTAGATTTCAGACAAATTGAAGAGTTCGAAATAAAGTATACCTATACTACATTTAGTCGAATGTATTAAAAAAACAATTAGAGAAGGCTTGAAAAAAGATTCGACATTTTAAATATGAGAATTTCGAAATATAGATAATTTTTGTTGAAATAAATGAAAATTGTAAATTTTCATCCTTTTAGAATACAGTAATTATTTCAACTAAGAATAATTACTTATTATTCTAGTCGTCATACTTAAATTATGTCGATTATACAAAAAAAAAAAAATATTCAACATTGTAATGTAAGATGAATAAGTCATTGAATAAAACAAAATTTAATAATATCCTTTTGTTGATATCACAAACCTTTTACATTTTTCTCTTTCTCAGAGTTCTTTTGTTGTTTTTCTTATAAAATTTTTCAAATTTTCATTTTTTATTTTATTTTATTTATATTCTTTTGATATAATGAACAATTTTCTTTTTTTTTTTTTTAAATCGGAAAACTTTTCACTTATTTCAAAGTTTACGTTAAAAACTTCATTTTCCAAAAAAGAAAGAAATAAAAAAAATATAATAACATTGAAAGAAAAGTAAGAAAACAAAAAAAAAAATTTATTAAACAAATTAAAATAAAACTGCAGTAACAAATAAAAAAGAAAAATTTGTATGAAAACTTAAAAAGAAAAGCGAAATTAAAAACAAAAAATATTTTGTTTTTTTTTTTTTTCAATAAAATTTAATTTAAAAATAAATGTTTTTTACGTTTTCTTTGTAAAATTTTATTTTTTTTGTTTTATTTTCAAGAATTTTCATAAAATAAAACTTCAATTTCACTTTCATGGGAAATTTGGCAGTGAAATTTATTAAAATGAAAAAAATTGGAAATAATCCAATATAATTGCATTTAATTTGTTTTTTACCTATTTTGTGTACTCAATAGTTCATTTGAATGTCGAATAATTTATGTTGACATAATTAACAAGTATTTTCAAGCAATTAAAATAAATGATTTTTCTTTTAAAAATTCAAAAATTGCAAAAAAAAAACAGCAATATCATAAAAATTTCTGAGAATTCATATTGAAAATATTTTTTTTAAAATGTCGAAAAAATAAATATGTACATAATTTAAAAAAAAAAAAAATTTTTTTTATATTTATAGCCATTCAAATGTAAAAGGAAGAGTTTAATGGGAAAAATAAATGGGTACATGGTTACGAATAAAATCCTATATGTATAAGATATATTTTATTCAATAATTTTTTTTTTTTAATCAATTAAATATAGGGTTTCATTTTTTTTGAAGGTAAGGAGAAAATTTTCAATAGAAAATTCGTGCAGCTTTAGAAGTTTGTTGGCAGGAAACTCTATATATTCTAAATCACATTACTAGAAAGCTAATATATTATATAAAGTCAAAAATTTATTATAAAATCGGTTAAAACCTTAAACCATCATTTTGACATATGTAATAATTTATAATATATTTTTTTTGCCATGTCTATAAACAAAAAAGGGAATCATTTAGAAAACCAGTTTTCAAGAGTTATATATATAAATAGTTTAAAAAATTGCAAACAGTTTATGTTAGTGATTTATCGCCTTTCAATCAGCACTTTATTATAAAAGCTCAAAATGATTAAAATCTATAGTAGCTGAAAACTTCAAAGATTTGCGAAGTTCCAATAATGCTTAGACATTGGAAAAAATTTTAAAAAATAACATATAACTTACGAACAACAAAAAACTTCAGCTTCAAATATCAAAAATCGATTTTCCAAAATTGAATCAAAATAAAGTTTACACACAAGGATTTTTTAATCTTTTTAATCCATCAAGAACATCTCATTTTATAATTGACTAAATTTATCACTAAAATTTTAAAAACATTTAAACAGAATTTTGAACTTTAAAGAAAAAAATATATAATAATTATATTTTAATCTCACCACCACCCTGTATAATAAAATACGAATTAAGGAAGTAAAAATTAAATCGTAATTTCAAAAATGTGTAACAAAAAATTTTATTTCTATGTAATTGGCATTATTTCATATACAAATTATGAAATTTTTTTAATTAAACTTTTAGAACAAAAAATAAAAAAAAATACACACACACGACACACACAAACATTTATATTTATATAAAAGATAAAGTAGAGGAAATTTTTCTATTAAAAGTAAATTGCAATTAAAAAGAA
Organism: Poecilobothrus nobilitatus; assembly: GCA_947095535.1. Classification (NCBI taxonomy): domain Eukaryota; kingdom Metazoa; phylum Arthropoda; class Insecta; order Diptera; family Dolichopodidae; genus Poecilobothrus; species Poecilobothrus nobilitatus. The sequence goes on along the minus strand of OX352773.1, from coordinate 12,808,258 downwards.
TTGGAACGATTAAAGTCAGCCCTAGCGGCCCAAAAAAAGAGGCCATATAGTGTCATAGAAATAAAATTAAAAATAAATTTTTATTAAAATTCAAAACTTTTTCATTTCCTCGAATTCAAAAAATGAAAAAAATAAAAAAAATTTTAAAATTAAATATAAAAACCCCAAAAGCAAAAATTTAAGAGAGTTAAAATAAAAAAAAAGTTTTATTTCTTTCCATGTTCTTATTTTTTTTAAATTATTTTTTTTTTTTTTCAGAAAAATTAAAGTTTACTTTGTTTGAATTTTTTTTGGTTTTTTTTTTTCTTATTTTACTTTGCAACATGCCAATATTCCACAAGTATATATAAGTATAACAGTATACTATTATATAAGTTACAACAACAACAAAAACAAAAATTGGAAATAAATTGAAAATTTTGTGGAAAAACAAATTTTTACTTGTTTCTCATTAAAAGTATTTACAAAATACCCACTGATAAAATATAGAATTAACCTCTAAAGAAGATTTTCCCCGGAAAAAAATTAACTTTTTGAATTTTGAATTTCCTTTTTTCTTTTTCTTTTGTTTGTTTTTGTTTGGGCAGAGGTTTAATTTTATTTTTTCTGTTTTTTTTTTGTTTTTTTTTTTGATTTTAAGTAGGAATACCAGTAAATAAAAACAGAAATCCATTAGTAAATGATTAAAACTTTTGTTTTTATTACAGGATGTTTTAAATTGTTTTTCGAAAAAAAATTTATTATTTTTTTTTATATATGTTTTATATCCGGAATTCTTTGCGGTGAAAAATGATTTACTTATAAAGAAAAAAACAATTACCATTTCAGGTTAATATTTTTTATTTTGTTTTTCCATTTTTTTTCGGTTTTTTTTTTGTAATTTTATTACATATGATTATTCACAGTTCGACTATCTATCAGATACATAAATCATTATAGTACATTATAGATTTGTTTAACCCTTTGGACTTCTACAATCCGAACTTGTGTATAGCTTGGATTATACAAGTAGAAAAATAATGTGAATTAATCAGTAATACATTGAACTGTTTCAAAAACTTTTTATTTTTTTAATTTAATACCACACTTTGCAGTTATTGGCTATTAAAAATAATAAAACACTACAATTTTGTTACATTCTGTACCCAATTAGTATTGAAATAAATAATATGAAAAGATGTACGTGTATGTATATATGTATTTTAAATTCGTTCATAGGTTAATAAATTTTCAAAATTATTAAACATTTTTTAAATTTGTTAAAAAAAAAAAACTAAAAAACGAAAAAAATAATTAAATTAAAACATTATAAAATAACAAAAAAAAAAAAAATCATTTAAGTAGAAAAGTTTACATACATTTTTTCTTGTTCTTTATCTCACTTGAACTTTATTATAGCTTTTAAAATAAATTTTTCTCTGTCTGTAATAAAATTTATTACCTAGTTATTTTGCTGTTTGACAGGAAAAGGATTTCATAAAAGTTTTTCTTTTAAAAACGATGTATAAAAAAAAAAAAATATTCGAATAACTTTTACCTTTTTGAATTTAAAACTTTTTTAAGCAATTTTTTTCCAAATAAAAAATAATATATATCTTATATAATTTTGTTCAGCAGTCCGATTATATTTTATTTACTTATAAAAATATTTTTAAATCAAAAAATAAAATTTAGTTATTGTTTTTTATTCAATCTAAAACCAAATCAAGAAATATAAATTTTATCAAATATTTATTTTGAAATTTAAATAATATTTGAAGGCTTTTGTATTATGAAATCAGTTAAGATGTTGCTACCATTATTCTAATTTTCTGATAGTATGAGTTTAGTAAGGAAGCCTCTAATTATATTGAAACATTTTCAAGTAAGTTTTATCTAAAAAATTTGAATTTGTTTGAAAACTATCAAATATTTAAAATTACTTAAGAGATATAGTGTTTAAGATTTATATTGAGCGAAATCAATAATAAAATGAGATGTAATCAGGTATTCTGGTATAGCATTATACATTAATTACATATGGTACAATCTTCCACTTCATGTGTTACCCAAATTTGGTAATGATTATATTTTCAATTTACATAGCTTTAAGGTCCTTATCACATTTTTCCTTTGAACCTTTGTTTATCACATTTTTCTAAACCTTAAACCTATGTTTACTCCATAAGAAAATCTTTCTTTGCCCATACAGTACAATAGTATTTATTAAAGCTGCTATAACCTAATATAGAATTTTTTATAAAATGGTAATTGTGAAATAATTTTTGTCATTTATTAAATTTACTTGTATGTATACTTTTTAAATTATCCATTAACAGAAATCCATATAAAAAGTAAATAAATATATGCTCTTTATGTTGTTATTATAGTTAAAAGTTTCTAAATTAATTAAATGTTAAGTTTTAAAAGTTTTACTTTAAATTTGAAATTTTGCATATATTTTGAATAAACCATACATACTCGTACTTGAAGTTTTTCATTTTTTAATTAATAACAAAAAATTATTTTCAATTCCTTAAAGGTAAATTATTATTTTTAAAAGTTTTAACTTGACAAGGAGATAAAATAATAATTTTAATTTAGTAAAGACAAGAACCAAAAATAAAAAAAATAATGAGAATTTAAATTCTCGAGAAGTTTACATTGATATTTGGTAAATATGAAAACAAAGTAAAAAATTAATAAAAACTTAAATATACTTTCTGAAATTAAATTTATAATCATATTTATGTAAATCGTATTTATGTAAATTTATTATATGAATTGTTTATAAATAATAAATTAATGTAAATTATTCTTAGAAAATTTTATTGATATAAATTTAATTTTTTTTTTTTTGGCTTCTTATCGTGGAAATTTTTCAAAGTGATTTTTATTAATAATATATTAATTTATATTTTATATTGTTAAAAATTTTATTATTCATATATTTATATAATATTATATTATTTCATAATGTTTTATGTAGACATAATATGCTGTACATTATGTACAATTTAAATATTATATAAAAATTCATTATTTAATTTTAAAATATACCATCATTATTAAAATTTAAAGTATCATTTAATCACTTATTTATTATGTACATATATATATATATATATATATATACCCTAATTATTATGTATTTTCTCTAGTAGTATTTATTATAATAATTTAAATATCAAATTTAATTATATTAAAAATATTAATATAAAATTCTAAATTAGAATTCTATTTTTATCTTTAGTTAATTAAAAATTTTTGGATAAATAAAACAATCAAATATAAAAAGAATGACATTATCAACCTTTGTCAATTTAATTTATTTAGTATTATACAATGCGGATAAAATCATATGACATATTATACTAAATATTTTTGTGAAAATAAAAAAGGACTTTATTTCAATGTCAAACATAAATTTCAAATATAAACTAAAATTATATAGGAATATAAATTAACATGAGAATTAATTTTGGGTGTCTGTACACGATTTATTCCAACCCCTTTTAAATTGAATTTCTTATAAAACGTTATATAAAAAAATAAATAATTAAAAACATTTTTTTTTTTTTTTTTGAGAAAATGTTAAACAATTAAACACAAGGGTGAATTAAAGGTGTAAAAAATTATGACACTTTTATTCACCCTTTTAACTTAAATTATACAACAAAAAAAAAAAAAAAAGTAAATATTAAATTATTTTTCAATATTAAAAGAGGTTGGAGTGATTTTATGTGTCATTAGTAAGGCTGTGTATATATATACTTACATATATAGTATCCAGTTTCAGTATATATAATAGGGAAGTACAAAAAAAAAAAAAGAAAAAAAAACATTTATTTTAAATGAATTTAAAATTTTGCCGGCAAAGATTACAAAAGCCGCCATAAACTGAATTTTCATTTTAGGAAGCTTTCAATTAAGAAAATATTAATTAGTTTTATATGAAAATTCAACCCGCTTTTTATTAGAATCTAAACTATCAGAATCAGAAAATCAGAATTTAAATTATAATATCTAAAGTAAATACAAATATATTTATTATGTTGCCTAGGCACATCAATTTTAATTATTTTCTAAAAAAAACACTTTATTTCGAATTAAATAAAATAAAGACTATAGGTACGCTTGTGTTTTCTTTTTTATAATTAAGAATTGAAAAAAAATAAAGCTCTAATTTAAAAATAAAGTTAAAGTTTTATAAATCATAAGAAAAATAATAAAAAAAAAAAAAACTTTTTTGTTTCATAAAAGAAATAACAAATTTTAATTCTCATTTCCAAAAATAAAAAGTTTTGAAAAAATTTAAAGTATTTACCAAATATAAGGATGTCGATATAATAATTTCATAACTTGTCCAAGAAAAAAAAAGTAAAACAAACAAAACAAATAAAAACATTATACCCCATTGTCAAAAAGTTTTATTTTTGTATTAATTTTCTCTTATAGTTTATTATTACAAGCATTCATACATTATAGATATATATTTTAATATGTATACATATATATATATATATATATACAACATTATAACTAAAAAAGTTTTTTAAAAGAAAAAAATAAAACCGACATTTTATTCAATAACAATCTCCCTTGTCTTTTAAATTTCCTGCACCCTTAATTCAATTTCAAAATAACAAAAAAAAAAAAATTAATATCTTAAGTTCAAAAATTTATTTCTTTCCGGTTCAATTTTTAAAACAGGTACATAACAATGGTTTCCTTTTTAATTTTTTTTTTTTTTTTTAATTCTCTTTTGTTCTTTTTTATTTCCTATATTATTTCTTCTCTTTTATTTGTTTGTATTAATTTTATATTATAAAAAAAATTATCTTCTCACTTTAACACTTCAACTGTCAGAAAACTGTTTTCTCTTTAATGGACAGAAATTCGTTTAACCGACATTTTAACTTTTTTCTCACATTCACATTTTTATATTCTCATATTGTATTTGTGCTAATATGGCAGACTGCTGGCTGAGTGCTGTTAAGTAGGATTTTGTGTATCTGTGCGTTTGTTACGTATATTTATATCCATTATACTGATTTTATTTTTATTTTCCCCAAATAGTAAATATATAATAGATGTGGTCTGAGGATAATATAAAAGTAGTTGTATTTCAAAATACTATATATACAATTTATTTAATTTTTTATCGAGAGAAAGAAAGAGAATAGGTTTGACAAATAGAAAAAGAAAGAGAGAGAAAGAAAAATGTAAATGTTTATATTTTTTGAATGAGGTTGTTTGTGGTTGAAAAGGAATTTTAATTTGACATGGATATTAGTTGTTATCCTTTTTGTTTATTTTCACTCAGATTTGCTATTCTCTTTTTATCATTTTTTTTTTCTATCCTTTTTTTCTCTCTCTCTCTCTTCGAATTTACAATTCAATTTTATCCTTATTTATGTACTGTTGTTTTTTCTTCAACAAAAAGTGTTTAAAATATATTATCGTAACGAAAAGAGTAAAAAGAAGAGTGAAACTGAGAACAAGAGAGAAATAAAGAAGAAAAGGCAGAATTGACAAAAAAACAAAAAAACAAAATAATTTTTTTTTTTACAAATGGTAAGTTTGATGACCTTGATAGCAAAATGGGTGCCATTTATAAAAGTTTTCAAAAGTATTTATTTTGCGTTTCTAAACTTTTCTTTTTTATTGTCGGAATTTTTTTTTGTTTTTTTTTTTTTTTGTAATTGTCTGTATATAAAAATACATATCTACTTATGTATTTATTTATAAGTGTTCTGTTTATATAATATTTTTGTATATAAATATGATATAACATTGTATTGGTTATTGTTATTGTTTCGATTTGGTGTTTTTTTTTTTTTTTGTATTATATTTTTGTTAAGGATAAAAAAAATTATATAAATTCAGGAATAATACCGGTAACAAAGAATAATTTAATAAAAAAACAAAAAGAAAAACAAAAAACAATAAAATAAAAAGTTTTTGAATTGTATTCATACAATAAATCAAAAGTTTCAAATAAAATTTTTTTTTTTTTTGCTTCTTGGAAATGGGGTAATATTAAATTGTTGTTGTTGTTGTTTTTGTAACAGAACATAAAAAGACAAAAAAAAAAAAAAAAAAAAAAAAGAAGAATATGAGAAAAAAAAAAACACAATAAAATGTAATATCAATCTTATATTTTTAGTTATTTATGTTTTGTTTTGTATTGCCAATATTTTATAGCAATCGTATATATATATAACCTTCAGAATATTAAAAAGAAAATGAAAATGATTAAGGAAAATAGAAAAGGACGAGGAAAGAAAATAAAAATAAGGACTTTTGAAAGAATTTTTGTTTATTTTTTTGTTTTTTGTTTTTGTGTTGGTAACCATTTTGTTGTTTAAAATCATGTAAATATAATATGAAAAAAAAAGAAAATATTTTTTTGAACAGGAAAGTTGCTTTTTAAGTTTTCCTTTCTATGTTTTTTTCTTCTTTTTGGTTTTCTTGACATTATTTTCTTTTTTGACTTGTAACTAACATGAGGAAGAAGAAACGGAAAAAATGTTAAAAAAAGGTAACCAATAAAAATAAACTTTTTTTTTGAATATAAATAAATTTAAAAAAAAAAATAGTTTAAAGAAGCTGTAAGTTAGAAATTCACAAATTTTTATAAGAGATTTTTATATACTTTTCAGATAAAAATTTCAAATAGTTTTATAAAAGAAAATAAAATATCAATATAAAAATAAAACTAAATTATTGTTTTTATTTTAGATAAATGGATACTAAATTTTGAAATAAAATAATAGAAAACTAATATTATATCACTGTTGAAATAAAAGGTTTATAATATGGGGATAGTTTTTTTTTCGAGATCAAAGGTATAAAAAAATTTACCATTACTTTTGTGACACCTTAAAGGAGCCCAGTTAGAAATAGGCTCAAGTTTATGGATAAGATTAGAATCGAATTCTGAGTCGATTAAACCAAGTGCGCTTATCTGTTGACACGATAATTCCAAAAATAAAGAAGCAAGGATTCTGAATTTTTTTTACGTCACTTTTGTAAAATTGCTAGTTTTACTGTTTAAATCCAGCAAGTTCGGCAGCGGGATTCAAATAACTACCATGCAACTTCTCTTTTTAAATGAATATAATTTAGTGTTTATTGAACCTAGGTGTCTGAAATTTTGTGAAAAGATGTCAAGCAACCCGACTGTAAAATTACAACTTCTGTAAAATTTTATTTATAAACAGTCTACTCTACTGCACTCATACAATCTACTCTGCTGCAAATCATAAAAATAAATTAATATTATGACAAAAAAGCTATAAGACAATAAAAACTTTTCTATATGAAGAAATATGTAAATATTAAATTTGAAATATTTTAAAAATTTTTTTAGGAACACTTTTAACCATTTCTATAATACCTGTACTATTTGAAAGATATTAAACGATTTTTTTTTTTTTTTATAAAGTATAACAAAAATAAAGGTATAACAAAATTAATAAGCAGTTAATACTTTGAAGAATATTTAAGACTTTTCATATTATAATTTTTATTTTCTAATTTTATTTTTAAAAATGTATATTTAATCTATTTAGCACATATCATATCAAATTATATATTTTAAACAGATTTAATTTAATTTACAAAATTAAATACCTGTATACATATAAACTCATGTAATTTAAAAAAAAAAAAAACTAAAAACAAGTCATATCCTTTATGTTTAAAGGATCTGTTAAGTAAAAAGTAATATAATAATATAAGTATATTATACATATTATATATTTAAAATCTATTGAGATTAAAAATAAATAAAGGAAAGGTAACAAAAGGAAAAACAAACGGAATGAAAAGAAGTTAAAAAACATATAAAAGTTATTTTTAGGATTTTTGTTGCTTTTTTTTTATTTATATTTTCTTTTAATGATTTTGTTTTTCCAGGATATTATTAATTTTATTGTTATCTTATTTTTACTTATTTCTGACTGAAAATATTATTTTTTTTTTCTCCCTCTTTATCTTTATATTATATATTTAATTCAAGGGTTAATATTTTGGAAAAGAAAAACTGTAGCAACATTTTTTTCTAAGATAGAACAAAAAAAAAGAACTAAAGGAACAGAAAAAAAAAAAAAAACAATTTTACTTGGTTATTATTGTTCTTTTTTGTATATTACTTTGATAAATGCTGCGCAACAATACTTGTTATTATTATTTTCCTCCTTTTAATTCAATTCCAAATTAAAAATATTCTATTTTTTTTATTGTGAATGTATGTGTTGGTGTGTATGTGTATGTGCTTGTTGTTTTTTGTTTTTTTTTTTTTTGTATTTTGTAACAAATAATAAAAGAAATAATAAAAGATAAAATTCTCTATGGAAAAACTATTTTTTTATATAAGTATATAATGGGAAAAAAAAAACACAGGAAAACTTTTTTATAAATTTGTCACAAGAGAAAATAATACAGTTTTATCTAAAGATAAAATTATAGGCTAAATAGTTAGAAATTAAATATTCTTTTCCCTTGAATATTGAAAAAATGATACTTAAAAAAGAAAAAAAATTGTTACAAAAAAAAAAAAAACAAAAAGGATCAAAAGTCCTTTTATTTTTGTCTTTTAGTTGATTTTTGTTTTATTTTTATAAAAAAAACTTTGTAAATTTTCAATAGAAATTTTTATATTTTCTTGGTTTTTTTTTTAACTTTTAATACATTTACTATATAATTTTTAATTTCAGATAAAACTGAAAAGAAAATTTAAATTTAAAAAGAATTTTAATCAAATATAAAAAATAACATAATTGAAACAAGTATTTTACTGTTTCGAAAGAATATTTTTTGCTTTTTAAAGAAGACCTATATATTATGGTCTTTTAGAGATTTTTTTTTTTTTGTTTTGTTTATAAAACAATTTGTATCCTTTATGAATTAATGAAGGAATTTTGTATAATCCTTTATTTTTTATTGCTTTTTGAAATTAAAAAAAAATATAGACAAGTAAAGTTCATTGGTTCACAATGGAAGTCATTGAAATTTTCAGTCTGTTGAATTTCAAATAAAATATAGCAAAAGGAGAAAAGATATAAAATTTAAAAATGATCGTATAAATTACAATTGGAATTTTCTATTTTTTTTTTTTTTTTGGAAAAGTAACAAAAATTTAAGAATTATAAAATTTAGAGTAGTAATTTAAGAATATGTACATTAAATATAAAATAAAAGTTTATTTACTTACTATATAGTTTATATATTTTCTATATATAGCAATTCTAGCATTTTCCAATGTTTAATAAATTTTATTTTAATAGAATGATATATTGTCAGTTGAACTGAAATGAATGAGGTTGTATTATAACATAATATCAAAAACGTTACAAGTACTTATTTTCATATAGTATCGAAATCCTTTTTATTAAGTGATATAAAATTGCTTATAAAGAATTCAATCACCCTATAAGAATAATAATCAAATATGTTCTTTTTCTGTGACATCTTCCTTCATTTATATATTTGCAAGGATTGAAAAAGATCCAATATAGGTTTCTAATATATCCATTTTATAATTTTCCTCATATATAAAAGCAATAATTAATTAATCAATAATTACAATCTTCAGAATTTTTTTTTTTTTCTTTTTCAATGATTAAATTAAATTATTTATTTGATTCATCTTATTTTTGTATACTAATTAACTTTTAATTTGCAATGAAATTGAAAATATTTGAACTTTGTTCGACATAAGATTTAAAAAATTCTTATCAAAATTTTGCATAAACACAAAAGAAAATTTTTTTGTTTGTTTGTATAACATCCGGAAATTAAATAATAATAATAATAAAAACAAAATATAAAAAAATAAAATTCATTAAATAATAAAAGTATAATTAAATGGTAATTAAAATGTTTTATTTGATTAATTTAGCACGAGAAAATCGCACGACAAAATTTGTCTTAATTTTTGTTAATAAAAAACTATAATAAATTGAAGGTATGTATGAAATATGAATGTCGAAACGAATCAATATATATTCCTGAATTTCATTATTCGACTTCTTTATTCAGTTTAAAGATTTCTGATTGGGAATAGATTCGAGTTTTTGTCTATACTTAGATAGGACACAAACATTATATAACTAATGGTGCAGTATTTAAATCACCAATCTTTCAATCAAAAGGTTTTGGTTTTAAAAATGAATAAATATATAATTTTTGTATAAGATAATAGATGGTGCGAGTATTTATTTTCCTTAATATTATACAATAGCTTTAGGTGGTTTAGTGAAAATAATAATTCAAGAAATTGGAGTTAAGTCTAATTTTTGTAATATTTTTCGATCCCGTATGTTTCTTTCCCGGAATGGAAGTGCGGAAAGAGAAAACGTGAAAAAAAAAACAAAAGGACACAGAATTAAATAAATAAAAAAAAAATAAATTTATTTCTAAGTGATACAAAATTCAAATCATGTTATATTTTACTTACTTAAATTTTTTTAGTACCTATATCTCAATTTCTTCAAAAAAACAAGCAAAGTGCTTTAAATAGGAGGTTATTTATAACAATTTAATACTAATTGTAAATATTTAATAAGGTTATGATAAAAATAATAAAAAAAAATATTTTTTAATTGAACAAGTACACATTGTACATTTATCCTTATGAAGTTTCTTCTTTTATTTTTAATTAAACCCTCTTTTAAGTGTCATATATTATTTTGAAATTTCTTCAGAGTTTATATATTATTATCTATTTTTAATATTATTTTAGCTTGGAGACGATAGAATAAACTGAACCAAGGTATACAAGACAAGTAGGCCCATCTAAAAAGAAGTGGGTCTATTCTTAAATAATCATTTAGTAAAAGGAGCACCAATTCAATAATTCAAATTTAAATGTATCAATAATTCAATCTTAATCCAAAAGTTTTTAAGTCATATAACGGTTTTTTGGATCTGTTATTTTTTAAATTCTATAGTAACGATATTTTTATTTTTAAAAATTTAATATGCATATGTTGTTGTTAGAAGATTTCTTCGGTAGAGTGCTCAGGATATAAAAATCATTTAGAAAACAATTGGGGGAAAAAAAATCTTGATAAATATAATATATAATATGTACAATAAAATTTAAATTCAAAGGAATTTCCCTTGTGAAAATAAAGGAAATTAAATTTTCTTTTTAAAGGAAAATTTTTCAAGGTGTTTTTTTTTCTAATATTTTTTAAGTTTAAATATAAGATACCTATATAATGTATCTTACAAAAAACGTATACATATATATAGAAAAAGAAAATTGCTTTTTTTTTTACCTTCACAAGGTAGAATATTTTCAATTTGTTATTTGTTCAGTTTTAATTTTTTTTTTTTTTAATAACAATTCAAGTTATAAATAAAGCTTTAATAAATATTTATTCTTTCTTAAATTTAAATATTTTAATTAGACATAATATATATATATATATATATAAATAGTTATATAAATAACAGGTAATGCATATATATACCTGTGTGTTGCTATTTTTTGTGTTATTTGTATTGTTAGTTTTATTTAATGTTTTTTGTTTTTTTTATTTTTAAATTCCACACCTTCTATATCTATTTACACAACTCAATTTTTTATTTGTGTCTCATTAGTGCCACCACTATTTTTAGTGCGTTTGTTAGCACACCTTCAAAATTGTGCCAAATGAAAAAAAATTTGTTTGCTATATGAACACAGAAAAAACAAATTTTAAATATATGCATGTATATATAATATATAGGTATATAATATATATGTATACAAATTCAAATATTTAAAAGTTTATGTATATATAACTAAGTGGTTGAAAACGTGTTATTTCAATTTATAACAAACAATTACTTTTTTTTCTCACTTAAAAAACAATAAAAAAGTTTCCAACTATAACTGCTATCATCAATATATAACCCTCTCTCAAATATTATTAAATCTTAGTTGATTCCTAATGAATTCAATTACCGCCTAATTAAAATAAATTTGTTTTTTTTTTTCCACCTGTATCTAAGTCTAATCCTATTAAAAATTAAATTTCGTATGTTTTTGTTTTTATTTATTTTTTTTTAATTTTTAATTCAAACAATCACAACAACAATAAAAAGCAAAGATAAAAAAACAAAATTACTGTGAATTTGGAATCAAGCTGATCAGGTGTAAATTAATATGTAAATGTCGTCGTTCACATAAAAAAGGGAAAAGACTGAAAAAAAACAAAAAAGTAAAGAAAAAAGTATATAAAAATAAGGTAAAATTTTAATTACTTTCAGAATAACAGTATTTTAAATACCATACATAAGTTACATATTTTTTTATATTATATCGTCCAGATATAAATATCTGCCGATATTTTTAGAACCCTTTTGCCTTTAGCGTGTGGTCCATCTCGGTACAAGTATTCAATTATAATAATATTTAATATTTTGTTTACATTATTTTTATTATATTTTAGATATTATTTTTTGACCTGTCCGGGATTTGAATCCGAGACCTTTCGCCTGAAAGTTCGGTGACTTGCGCACTACATCGTTTGTCAGATTAATTTAAAATTAAAGAAAAGAAATTTTTTTTAATCCCTATAAGTATGCAATTATTTGAATTTTTAACGAAGGAAGAAAATTTAATGTATAGGGCCACCTCGGTGATTTAGTTAAAGATGTATCAACCAAGAAAGTTGAGATATAAATCCTGCACATCTAATCTCCTTTGCTATCAAAGATATAGGGTAAATACATGTGATTTGTAATATTAATATTAATAAATAAATAAAACAATAATACAACCTACAATGATCTTTAGCGACACTTCGGTAATATTGCATTATCCTATATTATTAGGAAAATTAATAAAAATAAAAAGCAAAAATGTAATGTATTCTTTTTTAATACTGTTATAATTATTCATAGTTATGAGGAAAATAAAGACCATTCAAAAAATGCTATATACATATTATATTTTCTATTCGAAACCTAGAAAAAATTTTATATAATTAATTCATGCAAAAAATACTTGCGAAAAAAATATTAATTATTTAACAAACAAGATAAAAAGAAACTAAAAACAATATACATATAATTCAGAAAAAAAAAAAAAATAAAGAAAGTTTTTGATAATGATATTAAACAGATAAACAATAGAATAAGAATAATGATCTCGTTTATTTTATGCAAACAGATGTTAATTTACATAATAATATACGAGTACAAATATACGTACATTTAAACTTTTAAATATAAATAAGTACATATATATATATTTATATATGGCATATTAAAGAGTTGTATTTAAAAATCATACTTATAGATAATTTATTTATTTTTTTTTTAAAATAAAATCGTATATTTAAATTTAATGACACATGGACACAGTAGTACTCTTTTATAGGTATGTAATTCTGTTTAACATTATTTCCCCTTATATAAAATTCTAGGAACTATTTCGAACTAATAAATTTTTTTTTTTTTTTTTTTTTGCCGTCACAAACGAAATTTACAATTTAAAATACAGCGATAATAAAATAAAACATGTCAAACAAAGAGCGACGGACTAATGACTATATATATGTATATATCATTGTTATCAAAAAAAAAAAAAATGAGTAGTACCTACTTACGACTACATTTTAGTTTAGTTAGAGTTAAATTCATACAAGAATTCACCTGAATTTTTTTTTTTGATTTCGTTTTATAACTGTTATTATTGTTAAAAAAAAAAAAAAAATATTTAAAGGTTAAAAAAAAAATATATATAAAAAATTTTGTCACGAATATATTTACAAAAAATAAATACAAAACATAAGGGAAAAATAACGATTTTTGAATAATAAAATAAAATAAATGCTTGTATAATTTTTAAAAATGTACCTACGAAAAAATTTAATATATTATGTATATATATAAAGTTTATGTACACAATTTTTTTTAAAGATTAAAATTTCAAGATTATATTTTTAAAATGTGGATAGATTAAATTTGATTTGCCTATTCCAAAATAAAATGAAAAAAGAGTTTTTTTTTTAAATTTTTTCTATTCTTTTGTTTTTGTCTTCTAAGATTGCCTTAAGATTTCTTAAATTACCACACAACTCAAGTAACATTTTTCAGTATCATTTGGATCTGCATAAAACCTGAATTATTTAATAAGAAAAAAAATTAAGCGATACTAAGATATATTAATAACATTGGACCAAATCATTACAATTGACCAAATACGGTCTAAGTGTGTCTTTTCGGCAGCCACTTTTACCTAACCTAACCTAAGATGTACTAAAGTGTACTAAATGAAATTTTATGGACAATCCCATATGAAAATATAGAGAGTCTTTGACATTGAATTGAATATTCTAAAATTTATTATATTATGGGAATCCACTGGATTTATAATTTTTAATCAATCTTTAGGAAAATTTTTAAAATTTCTATTAAGGATATTTTTTCGGTTGAATTATTTCAACATTTTAGAATTTATAAGTCAAACGTATTTTTGACTTTGAATTGATATGTTGTGAGAAAATTTAAAATTTAAAATAAAGAAAAGAAGTAAATAAATTTTTTATTTTAAATTATATTTATTTTCATTTTCCCAAAATTTAAAAAAAAAAGAAGGAAAAATTGTTTTGGTAATAAAAGCCTAATGTCTAATGTTTGCCTAATGTCTAATGAGAATGAAGCAATCGAAAAAAGAATTGCTAATCTACCTACCTACCTCTATACCTATTGGACCTACCTCTACAAAACAAATGCGGAAAAGTGGATAAGACTACTTATGAGTAAAATTACTTTTGATCACATATGAGAAAATAATTTTCTATTTTGATATCAAAAACATTCCATACGACGACATCATTTAAAAAGTGAATTCTATTATATTTTGTAGACTCTCATAATTACGTAAGTTTTCTCGTAGAATTCTGGAAAGTAGAAATAATTCTAAACCAGGTGGACTTTTATTATAAAAAATAAGATTTTTTTTAAGGAATTTGGTTTTGATAATAACCCCTTGCAAAGGAAATGAAAAATCCAATGAGTACATATAGTATGGAATAAAATATGTAAGCGGCAGTTAAAAAGAAGTAGATTTAGAGCCTAAAAGTGCGTCAATCAAAAGATTTATTAAAAATTCACATAATCCTTCGGAGGTGATTTACTTTGTCTGATAGAAACATTAATCTACTAACAAATTATGACATTAAAATATAATTAAAGAAATTATGATTCCAAAAAAAAAAAAAAGAAAAAAAAATAAACTATATTTTTTTTTTTGAAAAATTATTCAATGAAATGTGGCAGATCATAAGTGAATTTTATAAAGGATTAAATCAAAGTAACAAAGGATTAAATCAAAGTGGGATGCTTAAATTGATTCTGAAAAAGAAGGAAAAAGTAATAAAAGCAAAAATATAAAAGAAATTTATAAATTACTAGTCAGTCTACATAAGCATTAAAATGTTAATATTTTTCGTTACAATTTATAAATTTTGTAAATTTTATACATTATATTTTGCAAAAAGAAGAAAATAAATATTAAAAATTGATATAATATAATATATATGTATATATATATACGTTTTAAAGCTTTGATATGTGAGTAATTACATAAATTATAAAAAGAGCTATTAAAATAAATAATATATGTATTTTTTGTTTTTTATCCGAAACCATATTTGAATAATTCAAAAGGGTCCTATACCTTAATTAGATATTAGAATATTTATATTTATTTAATGATAAATAAAATCGGTCTTTTATTTTTTCTTCTCCTTTAACCGCAATAAAATGCATATATGTATGATAAAATGAATTAAAATCCATTTAACTACCCTTGGAAATTTAAACCTATACATATTTCAAGGTTGTTATTTCTATATACATATATTATAGGAATAATTTATTTTCATATAAATACACAAAATATACATATATGTACATATAAATATATGGAAAATAACGACAACGCATATTGACCCAAATATTTCATGATAATCAGATGATTAAATTTTATTTAAGGTTTTTGTTTTTTTTTTTTTTCACTCTCCTATGAGGGAATTGGTAATCTTTAAACATTTAAGAACCTTGAAAATAAAATTAAATGAAAAAATGAAAATAATTTTAGAAATGGTATTTAAAATGAACACATATACTTAGAATTTATCTAATTTAAATAAAAAAATAATTAAATAATAAAATAATTTTTAAAAATAAATTAAATTAAGTGATTTATATAAAAATTATGCCTTTCTCAAGTACAAAAGGGTACTAACAACCGGGGATGTTGAGCCGAATGGATAAAACAAAACTTAAAATCAAACTTAAGTTTTTAAAACAAAATCTCTTAATTCTGTCGTATTTTTTGTTTGAAAAAGTCAGTTTTAAGTTCAAGCTGAGTTTTATGCATTTGGCCCATTAACATTTTATGAGGAGTTATGTATTGTTAGTTCCCAGTATATGATATTGAATTATGGATTCTAAAAGTTAGAAGCATTTGAAATGTGGATATAGAGGCGCATGTTAATATCTGGACAGATGGGAAACAATTTGGTAAAACAAAATCAATTAGTTACATATTATTAGGGGCCAGAAATACGAACTTCTATACACTTAATCATATAAGAGAGAATTCAAGGTAAACCAGATTTGTGTAGAAAAAAAACAAATATCCTGGTTGCAAAATATTAATAATTATACAAATATATAAAGGATAAGAAATTTAGTTCATATATAGTATCGAAACGAGAAGAGTATGGGCTGAATTGCTAGAATATCATTGGCCAACATTCATTAAATCAACAAAAATCGAAGTTATACACGCTTACATCCAGTATAGTGGATATACAGCAAAAGAAATTTAAAAGTTCTAAAGTTAGAATTTAGAAAGACATTGACTTTTAGTTAATTTAATTTTTTTTTTTTTTAATAAAATAAAAGAACACAAATATATGTCCTGATATTCAAGTTTATACAAATTTATTATTGTATACATTAGTCATTAATATATTTCAAGTTTATAAAAACTTTTAATTTTCAAATCAGCTTTAAATGCAAATTACCATATTTAATCTATACAAAATCAAGTTTAAAAGAAAAAAAAAAAACGAATAACTGAATTAATTCAACTTAATTTAAAAAAACTTTTATTATAGTTTTTATGTATATAATTTATTATTAAAATTAGAGTATATTAC
The DNA here is from genome assembly GCA_947095535.1 of Poecilobothrus nobilitatus. Lineage (NCBI taxonomy): Eukaryota > Metazoa > Arthropoda > Insecta > Diptera > Dolichopodidae > Poecilobothrus > Poecilobothrus nobilitatus. Next base: position 12,791,102 of record OX352773.1, on the reverse strand, counting down.
ACTTGTACATATATATTTTAAAAATAGGCACAATTTATAGTTATGTTTTCAATCAAAATTGATTCTGTTCAATTGTTTTTTGACCCCAAAAAATATTTTGCCCAAACATGTTATGTTAATTTAACTATTATATAGTATTTTATTAATAATATTTAGTTAAAAATTATTATACTGGTAGATAATAAAATTTTTTTTTTTCTTTAAAAGAATTTTTTTATTCTAAACTCGATTTCATTTTAAAGCCAAGATTTAGTTTAGATTATATATGTATTATACTATTATATTGTGTATGGTTTAAGAATAGATCCATTTGAAGTGGGAATATACCAATGCCAACTCAGCTTTATTATGGTAACTGATAACACATTAGATAGTTGACAAATCTTCAAAAGTAGAACAAGAAAAAGAATTAGAAAAAAAGATTGTGTGATGACGTATAATCCAACAAATAATTTAAATATATATTCGTAACTTCTTACAAATGTCGCCCAGCGGTCGAAATTCGAACGAATCCTAGATTTTTTTTTCCAAATTTTTATTTAAATTGAACAACTTTCTATGAAATTGTTGTTTCTGAAAAGAACCGTTATTATTGTTAATCAACCGTTATGAATGTTTTTCAATAAAAAAAAGCGGTACAAATTTTTATTTCTTTCAGACAGATAAGTAGTTGGTTAGGTACCTCAGTATAATAAAGATTTCATTTATTTAATACAATATTTATTATGTATTTTGATTTTCGGTAATAAAATAAATAATTATAGATATTCCATGTGTATTTTGAAACTTTAAATAAAAAATTAAATAATAGACAGAAGGGATTCGGTCCATAACACTCTAACTTGCTAGACGCATGTACGCCATTTGTCACACCACATATCACATTCAAATTTTATTTCAAAATTACAACATAAATAAAATAGAAATATGTACATATGTAATGTACAGAAGATTGTATTTTGTTTTTGCATGAAAAAAAAAATTATTTGGCGAAAAAAAAATTTGAATCACAACTAAATTTATATCTGAAATATAGCAACAATATAAAAAAAAAGTATTTGACAGATTAGGAAAAGAAAATCTTTCTTTTGGCGGTGGAAAAATTGGTTCAGTAGTTTTTGCTCAAAGTGATAATTTAATTTTATTGGAGGAAAATAAACCGAATAAATATACATACTTATATGTAGATAATTAAGAACGAATGAACGGTACAAGATGCAGTCAGAAGGTATAAGAAATACTTCTTGGTTAAAAGAAAAAATCTTTGATAATGGCACTAGTAAACGTAATTTTTTATAATTAATTATCTTAGACTTGCGCAAACCTTTTCGTTAAAATTTAAAGTTTCTTTATATATATATGTATATATATACATGCTTTTTAAACAATTTATTTATATACATAATTGAAAATTCTTAATCCACCTGTCCTTATGGTATTTTAGTTTTATAAAATTTACTTATAACTTTTTTTCTTTTTTAAGTAAAATCTGTATATAGTCTGTGACGTACATATCCATCTACGTCTATATTTTATCCAGCCAATTAATTTATAATTAAATTTATTTTCTTTGAGATTTTAATAATACTCTAGTGGTTTTATGTTGCTTTCCAAAGAACACTATTTGAATAAACATAAATATTTATTATTAATCCGATTCGTAATAAACAAAAATATCTAATTTCAAAATATAGAAAGATATAGAAAAATCTAAGAAAACGTTTTAAAATAAAAAAAAATACCATTATTTTTTCGCACAATTATCCAAGAATTGCAATTTTAAAACAGCACACCAACCAAATTAAAAACCCTAGGGGTATTGACACTTACTAACAATTCAATTAACAATTCAGAATATAAATTCAAAAAAAAAAAAAACAATAAATAAAAATGTAAAAAAGAAAAGAAAATCTCAAATGATAAAAGATTTATTGGAAAATCATACAATTTATAATTAAATTCTAAAAAGCTTAAAGAAATTTATTGCATTATCGCGCCATTCAAAACTTAAGGCGAAAAATACAAATCATAACAAAATTGAACAGGGGGGTAAAACTAAAACACAATATGTATATATGAATGTATATATATGTACATTCATAATATATAAGTTTCATAACTGGTTTTCATCATTATTGTTTATTTAAATTGTGATCAACTAGTTTCACTTAATTAAAAAATGAAAAAAAAAAAAATAAATAAATCTCAGTTTTTTTTTGTTTTTTTTTGCGATTTTGAACAACGAAACATGAAAAACTTGTTAAGTGGAAAAATATTAATAATCACACATACACACATTTATACATTACTAATCAAGAAAAATAAGTATTTTATTTAAAGGGAAAACAATTAGATATCTGATGTTTTTTCTTTTCATATTATTTTGGCTGTAATGAGAAAAAACAAAATAAAACTGATCGAATGAATCAAATAGCGTAATACAGAAAATCAAAGTTAAAAGAAGAGTCAGTCTAAGACTTTATAAGATTATATTTACAAGCTCTAAAACTACTAAATATATAACATAAAATCGGATAATCATCATTAATTTGATAAAAGCCAGAATCTCAAATCAAAAATAAAAGAGAAAGGGTACCAAAGGGCAAAAAAAAAAGATCAAAACAAATCAAAGGTTGTTAAGATACATATTTTCAAAAAGACAATAAAAACATATTAGCCTTGTATCTTTTTTGCATTAAAATTTGTAATTTTTAACAAAAATTTGTGAAAAATTAAGAGATACATTCTTCAATTTAAAGGAAGCCCTGTATAAATTTTAATTAAAATAAACCGATAGCACATATCTAATATGTAAAAACATAATATTGAAGCTTTAATTTTTATGTTTTATATTTGAAAAATTTGCCCAGATGTCGAAGTTATTGGTATTTAAAATAAGCAGATTTTCAATTTTTAAAGGTTAATAATAGCTCTTATATAAGCATGGGAAAGTAAAAAATATTTTTTTCTGTGGTATTTTATGCTATGCTATCTTCGTACTGTGAAAATTTGAAGGTTCTGAGTGAAAGCTTTTCGAATATACGGACAAATCAAAATTATGGTTTTAAATGGTGATAAATTTAAATATAATATTGAAATTCCTGTCGTTTTAGATTGAAAAACTTATTAAACAAAACTTACATTATATAAGAATTTGAAAATAGAGTTTTTTCCAACTTTAAAGAGCTGTAACTTTGTAATGCGTTAGGCTACATAAAAAAAAGTTGTTTCAAAACAATAATTCTTTTATGAGACCAATTCATGGTTAAAATTTCATTCTCTATATCTAAAACAGTGTATAAAAATAAAGAAACGGTCAAATTAAAACGATAAGAAAATTTTTCAAAAAAGTTTTATGGAAAAAAAATAATAGCCTTAAAACAACATTTTAAGAGCATTCAAAATATTTTAATGGCAATATAAGCTACGGTAAGCGAAAAACATATTAAAAGTACGATAAAAACTTCTCGTTATATGTATATGTAAGTAAGAAGAAGTTTAAAAAAAATGTTACTTTTGTCAAAATCTTTAATTTCATATTTATTTGGATTGCTAATTCGAATGAATTCGGAAAATATTTTATAAACTTCTACCCATAAATTTCATAATTATAAAATGAAAGTGAAGAAAAAAAAATATCTATGTATATGTATATGGACAACATCATAGAAAAAATAAAATCCGTGTATTATAGAATAAATTTATTTTGTTATGTAATACAATTTAAAAAGGGTTATCTACTTATATACATAACTACTTTTTACAATGCCACCCTTTTATATATGTATATCTTTTATTGTTATTTTGTGGTACGTATTAAATTTAAAAGGTGATTTTTTTTTTTTTGTCATTGTGCACTAATTTTAAGAATGTAATTTTTTTTTGCAGTCTTACACTATATCTATAATATATGATTTAAGTTTATAAGTTGGTTCTATTCATTATTTATGTATCTATGTATATGCATGTATGTATATATATAAGTTTGTAAATTTGTTCATTAATATTAATAAATAATGCTATTTATACGTATGTATATAATATAATATTCTTAAATGGTGTGTATACATTACATTACAAACAACCTGCCATGTGGTTTTTGTTTCTTGTTTTTTTTTTTGTGTAATAAAATTATTTCAAGTTTTCCCAGTTTTTTTTTTTTTTATTGTTATTGTTATATTATTTTTCTTTTTCAACAAAATCAACATGCCTATAAAAAAACAATTTTTTTATTTTTATTTTATATTTATTTATTTACATTAAAAATGTATACATATATATGTACATAATATGTATAATAAAAATATATAAAATATTTAATATACATATGTTTTTTAATATTGCATGATAATCATCTTATTGATAATGATTGTTGTTGTTTTTGTTTTCTTTCTTTTTTATTGTTATTATTTCGTTGTTTTGATTACTGATAAAAATCAATGACTACAGCCTAAAGGCAGCAGTTTGTTAGCACATTTTCCAATAAAAAACAATAACAGCTACAAACAAACAAATTAAACAAGTTTTGTTTGAAATCATGATAATATGTATGTGTACTTGTATATATATTATGTACTTTATGTATTACAAGTAGAGTAATGATGTTAATGGTAATGATTGTTAATGGCGCTGATGATTTGACTATTTTGTTTAGCGTTTCTGTATATAATTGAAACATAATAAGGTTTAAAAAAAAAAAAAAAAAAAAAAAAAAAAAAAAAAAAAAGAAGTGAAATAAAAATAAAATCAAATTTTTCTATTAAATGAAAATGGTAAAGAATATCTTTAAGGCTGAAAGGTGGTTTTTTTTTTTATTTTTTTTTTTGTGTTTTAAATACAAAAACATGATTTTTACACTATGAACTGTGCTGAGTTAAAAAAAATAAAAATAAAAACCAAAATACATAAATAGAACAAGACAAAAAAGAAAAAGAGTTAAAAAAAAAATTTTTTGAATTTTAATATGAGTTCAAATAAATTATAGGGTATGTACATACATATATGGTACATATGTGAGGTATAATATACTTTGTTTTATTCTTTTCATTCTTCTTCTTTGTTCTTTTTGTTTGATTGCAGATCAAATTACAACACCTGACTGACCAAAAAAAAAAAAAAATCTGTTTCCTTTTGTATTTTATGTTTTTTTTTTGTTCTAAATTTTTTTGTCGTGTTATGTCCTGGAAAATTCAATAAAAGGCAGAGGTGCTCAAAATAAGGTAAACGTCATTTAATTCTCTTGAATTTTCCAAACGGAATTGCATTTTTTGATGCATTCAAATTTTTGGTCAAGTAAATAATACTGAATGCAGTGAGAACAATGTCGCTATATAGTCAATTTACTTTTAATATTGAGAAATTGATATTTTATTTGTATTAAGCTAAAGTTAAATAGACATTAAATAACAGTTATTGCAATTCTTTTAAACAAAAAGAAAAAACTGACCGTTATTTGAAAAGGACAGGGATTTTTTTTTTAGCTATATATGTTTAGAAATCATTGTAGGTGCATAATCGAATAATACCTATTAATAAGATTATTCAGCAATCTAATAAATATGAGAGAGATGAAGAAAAGTTCTTTGTCAGCTATAAAATGTTTATATTAAACTTATCATTAAGTCTTGAGACCCAATTAGCTTGAAACATTTTGAGATGAACCTCTTCCTTAATTGGCTTAGAATTTTTTCATTATTTCGACTTTCACTCTATAAATCTGTTATCATAATACATATTCTTCTTTTTCGAGTCATTAATCTGTACAAAGTGACTTTGTTTTTTTTTTTTTTTTAAAGTTATGTAATAAATTGTTAAAAGTACTTTAAGCTTATAGTGTCAATAACTATATTTCATTTAAAATTTTGAAGGTTTAAAAAAAAAAAAACAAAAAACAAATGAATTTGACGTCAACACGTTTACTTTTCAATTTTTTTTTTGTTTTTGGTTTGACGTCAGTGCACCTTTTGTTTTCTGCATTCTGCTTGATTTAGATTGTGGCATAATTTTAATCTTCGATAAGAAAATTTGATTATTTTTAAAGTACAAAAAAAAAATTGGGTTAGTTTTATAATAACGTACGATTTAATTATTGTAAAAGAAAATTTTTGTAAATTTAAGAGAACAAATAGAGCAGATCTACGAGACGATAGCTTATTTTTATTTTATTTATCGAGTTTTGCTTTAAATTCTTTTTCATTTTTAATTATTTTATTAAGTTTTTAAAATAAGGAGGACAAAAAAAAGGGAAATAGGAGTTCTATATTTTGAGAAAAATGAGACATCATTTTTTGTGGCTAACTATATTCCTGTGAAGTGCAAGTGATTTATTCCTCTGTAGTTATACACCTTCTTGAGAGAGAATAAGGTATTCTTGATTTATCTCATTTTGATGGGAGCAAGGGTTACCAGAATTAAAAAAATCAATAATCTTGAATATATACGACTTATTTTATTACATTGATTTGATCAAAAATGTCAAACAAAGCCCCGTATTAAGTAATAAAAGTCAGTACAATATAGTGTAGTATAAAATTTTTATAATGAACATTATTAATTTTTAATTTATTTATATATATATATATATATATATATATATATATATAAATAATGTTTACATAACTTTTAATTAATTGATTTATTTATTTAAATACTGAGTCATTTCTATAATTATTATTTAATTTTTTAATTTAAAACAAAAAAAAAAAAAAAAAAACAAAAATATATTCAATATTTTATTTAAAATTTTAATTTTTTATTTCAACCTACACTCGGAAGTAAAATTTTCTTAGAATTAAATTCTTTTTTTAATATAAATTTAAACAATAAATTTAATTTCTATATAAAATAAAAATTTAAATAACAGATAATTTAATATCATACATATATATATGTTTAATATTAATATATTTTATTAATTTTATAACCTATAAGTTCTATTAATTCAAGGTCAAAAGAGTTTATTTTATAACATTTTCTTTTTTTTTTTAAAATGTAAAAAATTTAAATGTGAATGACAATTTTATTTTATTTTTTTTTTGAAAATCAAATGAGAACATTTTTGAAATCTTTATTTTAATTTAAAATGTATCTACATATAATTTATTCTATTTATAATGTATTCCAAAACAAATTCAAAAAAAAAAAAACAGAAATATTTTTACTTGCTTTTGCTCCGTCTGTCCGTATATTCCTATCTGTTTAAACAAATCCTTCACTATGAGTAATGAAATTTTGAGCATATGCAAAGTTAAATATACATAGATCTTATCTTATTCTTAAAAATATAACAATTGATGAATCTAAGATTTTGAAAAAATATGAATTGTACTAGAATAACTTTTTTAATTAGCTCCACACGCTATAAAGCTCCATCTTTCAAAAGTTAAATCCATTTAGCCATTAAGCCAACAAAAAGCGATATATTTAAGCCATTTATAACTAGAGTTATATTAGATATATTTTTAATCTAAAAAATGCCAGGATATCTTACTTTTTGGAACATTTTAGACCTCACGAAATCTTCCAAATGCTTATAATTCTAAAATCTTTAAGAATTATTGTAAGTTACTGCAGAAAAAGGTTATGAAATCCTCAAATTTTAAAAATATGAGAGGTGAAAAATAGAAAATATTTGACTTTTAGATACCTCAATCCTATGGAAATGTTATCAAAGTAAGTTTCAAGTATAAGTATTAAAGCTTTAAAATATTATTTTTTCCATATGTATACGACTTTTCCTAAGTTTTCATAAAATTAAAGAAACTGAATTATGATTTTTCACAATTTTTCTTACAGAATAAAAATTCTACGAAAAATTACAGATTTTTATGAAAGAATGTGCGTCGTACTTCATATTTGCTTGTTCATGGTATTTCATATTTTATGACATAAAACTGAACACAATTTTGATTTTTCAAATTAAATTTTTCTTTCCCCTCCGCCCCCATTTAAATTAAAAAAAAATATATATCTTTTTCTTTGAAATAATAGAAACAAATTAAAATGAAATAAAAATTGTGTGGCAAATTTTCTATTTTTCACATAAAAGAATCTATATATAAATAATTTGCAATTTTTATTTTCTCAAAATAAATTGCAAAAAAAAAAAAAATATAATATTATTAAAATAAAAATCCATAAAGTCTGCCAAAATTTACAAATAGAAAAAATATATATATATATATATTTATTTATATATGTATATATATATAAAATAAAATTAAGTAATTTCCTTTCTTTCCAATTTCTATTTGTATATTATTTTATAAATTTACGTGTACATTGTATATTACAGTCTCTTCGGTCTCTGATATAATTTACTTCTTCTAATTTATAATTTTCCTTGGACAAAATCCAAGAAAATTAAAAAAAAAAAAACAAAAAATGTACATTGGTATGCCAACAAAATAAAACTTAATTTGGATCGAAAATGTTGGATAAATAATTAAATTTATAAATGAAACAGAACAGAAGAATATCATAACCCCCTTTCAAAACTCCCCCCATCCAAAAAAAAAAAACAAAACATTAAAGAAAAATTCAGGAAAAAAAAAATTTCGTATTTTTTAATTTATGTATATTTTTTTTTGTAAATCTAGCTAATATATATGTATATATATATATATGTATTAGGTATATATATGTACATAAATAAAATGACAGGAAAAATTAGGTCAAATTCTCACTTAACAACTCATCAAAAATAAAATTTCATATATTTTTTTCAATTTGTTTTTATTTTTTTTAGTTTTCATTGAATGTATGCGTGTTTTTTCGAATATTTTCGAAAAAAAAAAAAAAAACAATTTAAAAACATGTGCTTATTTCTTTCAATTCAATACTTTGCCTAGCCGTTATTCTGTCCGTCTGTTTACAAAAATTTTTAAATATCGTTAAGGATAAAGTAATAATTTTATTAATATATAAGTAGATTGATCGCCTGTTCATTACAGATAAAGCTTATAACTCAAGTTCTACTATATCAAAGCTTATAACTCAAGTTTTACTGTTTTATAAAAAAGTTTTAAAATAGGAAAATCTAAAACAATAGGAAATTTTTTAAGCTTTAAGAAAACAAAATTATTTAAAATTTTAAAAAATCAACGCCGTACTTACTCCATTATATAACCCCATCCATATGTATATTTATTAAATACATATAGATAATTATAATTAAAAATATTTGAGATTCAAAATTTGAAGATAAACGATTTTATTTTGAGATAAATGAGATATGAGATAAATGATAAATGAGATATTTTGAGATAATGAGAGATTTGGTTAAAATTCAACAAAAGTATAGAATTTTATATTCATCTTTAGAAGCCATGAGAATGGATCAAAAATTTTTTATTTTTAAACACCTCGAAAATTCAAGATTAAACCTTATATATTTTTATACAATCTTTCCAAAAAATTTTCGTTTTAATTATAAATGTGTTTCGTTATAATTGAAAAATAATATATATATATGATTTTCCCTAATTTTCTTTACAGGAAAAAATTTTGAAAAAAAAATCATGAAAAATATCAAAAACTTTATATATTATCACGCTTTGGAAAAATTTTTTTTTTTTATGTACTGTCTGGTTTTATTTGTATTGGTGTTTTTCTTTGTTTTTTATTTTTTTTTTTTGGTAATAAAAATTTTATTTATTTTATTTTTTAATGATTTTTTATTTTCCTATACAAAATTAAAATTTATATTTACCAAATGACAGAATGAAAAATATTTATTTAATATAAAAACATAAAAATTATATAAAACTGGTGATAATTAAAAAGAAAAAAAAAACGGAATTGTGTTAAAGCACGTTTTTATTTCCTATAAATTTATTTAAAAAAAACAAAAAAAAAAAAAAAACCAAACAAATAAAATTTAAAGAATTTCATATTTTAATTAAGTAATCAAAGGAAAATACGTTAAATTTGTTTTTCTTTTTTTTTTTTGTTTGATTTGATATTGAACTTTTTTGTGAAAAACAAAGTAGGTACCTATGTATGTATGTATGTATCTGTTTTTATAATTGATTGAACAAAGTAAATTAAAATATGATATTAAAGAAGCATTGTATAAATAATAATATATCTATATATACATACAATTTATATCCGTATACGAAATAATGTTTTATAATGTATCAAATTATAAAACACTTAAAAAAAAAAAAATTAATTGAAATCATTTAATATTTACAAGCATGAATCATTTATAATTAAATTGATAGTTTACAAAAAAAAAAAATGTTTTTAATAAATTATATAAAAAAAAATATATATTTACAATGAATGAATAATAATTGTTTAGATACATACACCCCCATTCAAAACTTTAATTTTATTTTTGAAATTCTAATGAAAAAAAAAATTTCAGATTAAATTTCAGATGAATCATGGTAGAAATTTATTTTGTTTTTCATTTTGCGTAAACAAAAAGATTAAATCCAAAATAAATTTGGAAAAATAAAAATAGAAAAAAACAAACGAATATGATAAAATAACCTCTCATACAAGGTATTTTATATATACATACATATAATGTATATAAATATTTCAACAAAATAAAAAATAAAATTAAATCTTAGAATTTGTTTGTTGCTTAAGTAACTTGAGATAATAGCTATAATGTATAATTGTAATAGTTAAATAAAAGCATTAGTATTTATGTATATAGCACACGGTTTATTACAGATTTAGTAAAAATTAATTTATGATAACGAATTTAAAGGTTTTCTTAAGAACTTGTTAAAGAAGATTTCATGACAAGTCATGATCCTCAATAGGATCAAAATCTCGTTTCTTAAAATCATGTTTTTTTTTTTTTCATTTTAGTACATTTTTCAAAGAGAAGGATATCAGAGGTCAAATATTCAAACTCTAAAATCCCTCGTAATTTTTTGGACAAAAATTAAAATTTATAATTTTCTATTGATCCTGTATTTTCTAAAGAAAAAAAAAGTTTTACCAAGATTTTTAGATACGAGATTTAGATTCGTAGTGCTCCCATATTTTATTGATGAATATGAAAGCGTTTGGTTTTATATAGAAATGTTGTTATTTTCACATGCCAAAACACTGACCTAGACCTTATTTTAAGAATGAATATAAATTTTAAATTATCACAGTTTTCAAAAGATGTAAACTTTTATTTTTAAATCAATCCTGATGTAACTCATTTCTATAAACATATAGAAGAAGCTGTTTGAACTCAAATTATGAAACATAAAAAACATTTTAATGTAGCCCTTTAGTTTTTAAAATACAAAATCTCTGCATAGGTATAATATGTTTTCAAATTCATATAAATAATTTTAAAATTTTAATAAAGAAGTCGATATTTGGTTAATTAAAAACGTTATACATAATATCTCTATATTGAACTACATACATAAAAATGTTGTTCATCTTATAATTTTGGTTCAAAAAGAAATTTGATTTTTTCTCATTAAAAAAAATCACCTTAAAATAGAAATAGCTCTGAAGTGACACAAACGGTTCAATCGTACATTATTCTTTAATGTCAATTCGTAACTCAAATATACAGAATTAAAAATTGAGCTAATTTTTAAGAATATATACTTAGGACCGGAACAAACATTTTTTAAAATAAGTACCGTCTACCTACATACATACATATAATAGTATAGATAATGTATGAACATTTATTTGAATTTATAATTAGTTACGATTATCTATTTACAAAAAATTACCTGTAAGGAACAAATATGTACTTACAAGTACATATATTATAGATCCAAAGCAAATTATTTAAAAAAAATAAAAGAAATTTAAAAAATAATTGAAAATACCAAAAACATAAACCCAAAACTAATTAGAAATAAGTAAGTATATGTAGATTTAACAACAATTATATACATACATATATAAATACATAATTAGAAGTATGTATAATGAAAAATGCAAATTAACCTTTAAAAGTTTATTGCATGTTTCAATTAAAGAAAATAATGTTCATTCATATGCCTGCATAATTAGTTTAATGTTATATTGTCTGACCTTCATCAGATCGTAAAATATTTAAAACAATTGAAAATACATAATAAGTATATAATATAATATAAAAATAAAGTATATTTGTATTACATATTATACATTAATTTATTTATGTACTATATATTAGTCATGCATATTTTTCGCTAATTTGAAAAATTGTTCTAGTAAACAAAAAAAAAAAAAAAAAAAAAAAACGAAAAACATTATTTAATAACTAAGATAAACTTTATACGCTTCATAAATATACAAATCTAATAAAATCATAAATGTTTTTTTCTTTTCTAAATAAATAAAAAACAATAAACATTAAGTAATTTTGAAATAAAAATATATTTAAATATTTAATTTAACATATATATGCATACATATGTATATATGTATACGTAGATACATATGTATTTATAATATGTATACGTAAAGAGAACGTAATCAAGTGTCTGACTATTAAAATTGTATAAATAAAAAAACAATAAAAAAAAAAAAAAAATGAGATAACAAAATTACAAACTTTTTAGTCAAAACTGTCACAATAATTTTAGCACTTATATTTTTAGTTCATTTCTAAAAAAAAAAAAAATTTCTTATTGTGAGCTGTACTAATCGTTTCATTTGTCTGGCTATATTTACTTCATCTGTCTATCTACCATTTAAAATAACACAATTAAATTTTTAACTTTTTAAAAATTAATTTTACAGTAAAATGCCTTTGATTATCTGATATCTCCAACCATTGCGTCACCATATAAAAATTTAATCTTTAGAAAAATATTTGCTTTAAATTTAACCATAGAAAAATTGTATTGCATACTTTAAGGTTTCTATTGTATAATTTCGCTGTACCTACGAAAACTTATCACTTTTTTCTTAATTTATTTTATTTATTATAAGATCAATAATCTAATAATATTAACAAAACTACATAAAACGTTTAAACAATAAAGCTTGTACCAGCTTGAAAGTTTTACTTTCAACTGAACTCATCTTTTATATAATATCTTGTTTTATATATACATATTTCTTATAATTATTAAGTACCTACATAGATTATCATATGATCTTGATACGTTAAGCATCATTACATTCTTTTATTTAGGTATTTCCATATACATATGTATATAAAAATAAAAGCCTACAAACTTTAAACGTCATAATATTTCTTTAACTTTATAAATTAAAAGAAATAATAATTGGACAGAAATAAAATCTAGATTTATATATGTATATATAACAGTGACAATAACAGGACAGTGACAGGAATAACATTTTTAAAAAACAATGATAGGAATAAAATTTTTTTAAAAAAAAAAAAAGTATTATGAATATATTTATAATATTATGAATAATCTTATTTAAACACCTGAAACCTGTTCTAATTTGCCTCAAAACTTCAAAAATATGCCCCTTAACAAACCCATTATTTTAAGTACTACTTCGTCTTTTTCTTTTTTTTGCAATTTAAAATAAAAAAAGAATAACTGAACAAAAAGTAACAAACAAAAACATCATGATTATGTCGTTATTTATCAAAAAAAAAAAAAAAAAAAAATGTCATAACAATCTAATTCCCAGAGTCTTTAACTAATTTCGTTATAATTTAGAAAAAAAAATTCGTTCAATAGAAAAAAATGCGCAAACAAACACAAAAAAAAAAAAAAATTAAATTAAATTCTTATTGCATCATTCAACTCTTAACTTAAATAAAAATCAAATAGAGAATTAAATTTATTATGTATGTATATACATATGAATAAAGGGTGTCTCCCAATAATTGAGAAATGTGACAGCAGGTGATAGAAAAACTGTATGAATGTATGTTTAAATGAATTAAAGATTTAGTTTGTAATTGATTTCTAATCAATGTATCATTGTTCGTTTTTACTCAGTGGTTCATATATTTTTAAAAATTAACTTTCAAAATGTTTAGAAAATCATAGCAAAAGACAAATAATTAAAATAAATAAAAATATTAAAATGAAAACTTTTATTAACAGAAAATGAATATAACGATCAATATCATCATTATCGTATCATCGTAATCATTTTATTACCGGTTTAGAAAAATTAAGGATAATAAAACTGATATTTAGCTTTTTAAAAGATTTTGTGGAAAATATACGATATATTTATAAAAAACAAACATGACTTCTAGAAGAAGTTAGAAAATAAAGATATATACATACATATTTCCTGATATCTAATCCGAATTTTGAACAAATTTAAAGTTAAAGAACTTTACAGTTATACTTAAAATAGTAAAAAAAAAGTGATGGAAATCATTCAGTTTCTTCTTTTTGGCTCATGGCTATAACAAAATTATCTAAGAAAGTAGGTACATACATATATATACATATTATGCCAATCTCATCGAAATCAAAAATTTTTCATCCAATTAAATTTCAATTTTATTATTTGGCTCAGTGGTTAAACAGACGGGTCTTTTATATGATTATTTGACATATCATAGTTCAGGTTTTTAACAAATATAAAATGTTAGTAAGAAATAGTTCAGTTTTTTATTTTGGCTCATGGTTATAACAAAATTATCTAAGAAAGTAAGTATATATGTACATATTATGCCAATCTCATCGCAATCAAACATTTTTCATCCAATTAAATTTAAATTTTATTATTTGGCTCAGTGGTTAAACAGAAGGGTTTTTATATACATATGTAATTATTTGACATTTCATAGTTCAGCTTTTTTACAAATGTTAAATGTTAGTATGGAATATTGTAAGATATACATATTAACTGTTATAAAGTATTTTTTAATCATAATTGATTTAATTATCTCGAGAACCATTAGATATAAGATGCTTTTAATCTGCTTTAAATAATTCTCTACTTCCAATCTTTTCTGAAACACCCTATAAAAATATATAATTGAATGTCATAATAACTGAATTCATTTGTACAATTGTATTAAAAAATACATTATATATATCTATACATATAATATAGTCATAGATTATTAAGTATAGAACAAAAAATAAATAAAACAGACGCAATTATAGTATAAAAGTTTTTGAAGATAATATTATTACTTAGTTATAAACATTTTTAGAAACATATGCATATGTATCTATATACATACATACAATTTGTATACATAATGTTATGATGTATTAAACTTGAAAATATTAAGTATGTATACATAGTTTGTTATTGTCATTACTTTAAACATAAGTAATTGGATTCAATTTCCTTTAAAAATTAAAAAATGGAAAAAAAAAACATCAAAAAAATTAAGCGACAAAACAAAAAAAAAATTTTTTTAATTTATTTATTTCGTATATTAAAATGAATTTTTGAAAGACAGAAGAGACAATAATAAAAATACATACATTATATGTATACATACTTATGTAATATTTTTGATTATTAATGTATTTAATGCTTCCATACATTATTTAAACTTGGTTTAAAATTAAATTGAAAATATGTCTGTAAACTTCCCCACAAACTTGTCAAGCTGTTTCTAAAGCTTTTAATTAAATTTATAACAAAAAAAAAATTGAGATTTATATGTAGATACATATATATGTATGTATGTATGTATGTATGTATGTATTTTCATTTTGACAACCTTAGTAGAAATATACATATATTGTGATGAAAAAGAAAGATAATGTTAAATAAAAAAAAGAAATGCTTTGACATGAGAGAACAGTTTTCATATCTAAAATGTTTTGAGACAGTTGAAAGAAAGCCAACTATAAATGACTTTAAGATAATTTATCAATTTAGAACCAATATTTTTTTTTTTTAAAAAAAAAGTTAATCCTTTCATTCAAACACGATTATTAATAATGTGACAATTATTATGCTGTTTCTACTGATTGCAAAATCAATTTGAAAATGATCCTATCTACATATATATCTATGTTATGTATCTATAAACTTCATTCTATGATTTAACTTCAACCCAATTTTTTATTTAATTGTCAAAATGATAGAAAATCAAAACATTTACCATACACCAACTCGTTGAAAACTTGCTTATATTTTCAATATGGTTAACAAGTTTAATAATGTATGGCTAGCATAAAGTTCAAAAATGTAAAATATCAATGTAAATAATATACATATGTATGTATGTATGTCTATTTATATAGGATTTAAATGATTAAAGAGAATAACAATAATTATTGTCTAGAGTTCACATGTGATGTGACAAAAAGAAAACAAAAATTAACAAAAAAAAAAATCACCATAACAATAAAAAAGAAATAAAAAAAAAGGGAAAAAGACAAAAATTTCACATGATGATAGGATGCTAAAAAATAAAATCTCCACTACTCTTCCAATTCTTGAAATTTTTTAAATGTTATCATTTTTTTTTTTATTTTTGCTTATTTTTGGTTATATTTAAAATCTATTTATATATGCTTATTGCTTACATACATACATATACTTTTTTTTTTTAATTTAAATATTTATTTTGTTTCGCAATATTAACATACTTCGATGTGATATATATTTATAAATATAACAATAAGTTTGTATGTACATAGTAATTATATATGTATGTTTCTATATATAATTTAATATATATGTACCTATTACGTATGTATAATATAAAAAATATAATTTTGTTCTTTTTATTGAATTGTTAATACTGTAATAAATTTTGGCAGATTTTTACATTATTTTTTATTTAAATAATAAATTAAATGTAAAAAATTCTGAAAGTTAAATAAATAATAAAAACGAAATACCGACACATAATACATATTTTGTTTAAAATTTTATTTCTTTTATTGACGAAAAAGGATAATGTTTTTTACAAAGAAAATTGAGTGCATTTAAATAAGAATTACTCAATGTAAAATAGTATTATGTAAAAAACTATATCTAGAATTATATAAGCATATATGTACATATGTATGTAATAAATGCAAAATTTTTATACAGGTTCTACATTTAAAATTATTATAATAACTGGGACACCAGTGGATCGCACAGGACAAAGCAAAACGAATTGGAAAATTAGTTTTATGTAATCCCTTTTTGATTAAATTTTAATTTTTAAAATTTGACTTCACAAAATAATGTGAGTTTCCAAATTAACTACAGAGTTTTGCATTATGATTCCTAAATGTTTAATGTATGCAAAATGTAAGATATAAAATATTGTGCTTCATATTTTTAAACTTCCATTTGATTTTAATTGAATTTCCAGTTTTTTCAGACATTCTGTACAAATGACATATCGAATTTTCTAGAATTATGAAAAGAATTTTGATTTAAGTTTTCTAATAACAAATTTAAATAAATTTCAGACCCGAAAAAGTGTTAAAAGTAAGAAAAGTAATTATTATTAAATAACTAAAATATCTATAAAATTTTAAAGAAAATAATAGGATTTTTACATGTTAGCAAATGGTTTTAGAACTCTGTAGAAGCTGCCATTATTTTCTATTTAGAATTTGTGCTATTGCAATAATATAAAATGGTAATTTGAGTCTAACTCTCAGAGTTAGACTTACATCTTAAAAATACCTAATCAAACAAACAAACTGTTCTTTTATAGAAAATGTTTTCTTTATGTAACATAAAAGATCAACGATTAATTTATTAAAATTTCTGTTTGTATTCATACATACATACATGTATATGTATGTACATGTATATATATTTTGAAAGTTGTAATTAAAATAGTTTTTATATTTAAAGAATAGGACAACATATTATTAAATTATGTATATAATATTAAAAAATATTATGAAATATTCTCCTTATTACATCTACTCTTGTCGTTATTGAAAATCAAATTGATTAAATTTAATATTCGCAAGTGATCTGTTTGTCTACGCATTTATAATTGGTGCTGTAGATAAATGATAAAAAAAAAAACAGAAATTTTCGCCATAAGGATTTCTGAGAAAAAACTAAAACAGATTATTATGGCCCTGATTTCGATAGTCATTTCATAAAAATGAAAATGAAAAATTTCATTTCATTTTAATAATTTTTTGCGATTTCGATAGTCGGGCAAAATGAAATGGAATTTAAAATTAAAATGATTTATATTTTTTTTTTTTAAACCGGCAATACTTTCTTATTTTGAGGTTTTGACTATATACAAAGAAAAGCTATAAGTAAAAAATTAAGATTTAAAACACGTAGTTCCCAATACTGTAATAGAAAAAAGCAAAAAATTAAAAAAAAAATGCCGAAAAGTGGTTCCTTAGTTTTTGGATTCTGTTTTTTAGGGCGGGCTTAAAAGTTGAACTTTTTTATTTTTTTTTTATGATATTTAAATTTTACTACAAAATCGGTGAGTACTGAGTACCTTTTTTTTAAACATGTCGGAACGACTTCTAATTCACAAATTAATGGGCTTTCTTGCAACCTATGCTATCGTATAGTAATAGGTTACTTATAAAAATGCCTATATTCACATAAATATAAATAAAATACTTCATAATTTTTTCCTAAATCCATTTTTACAAGCACTCATTTAACAATTTCAAAATGAGAAAACTTGACGTTTTAAATGAGTATATTCATAAAATATGACTATCAAAATCAGCTTCTTTTAATTTTTTATGATTTTTTTCATTTTTTATGACTATTGAAATCAAAAATTTTGTTTTTCATAAAAAATAAAGTGATATGACTATCGAAATCAGGGCCTATGTATAATACAGTAAGACGAATTGCAAATTGTAAAATATCATATCGCCTAGTATTTTGTAAAAAAAAAAAAGGACATTTCAAAAGGGTTTTTTTGCAAAGAGTTTTTTGACATAATGAACTATATCGTAACAACATATTTTGGAAATATACCTTTTCGAAAATATTATATGTACCTACTTACATATATTAAAACTTTTTTCAAGGCTAAAAACGATTAATATTCGAAAGAATCGTAAAAATGTAGTCTTTAAAATTGTCTAGCAAAGGCAGACAAATTATATTTCTAATGTGACGTGTGACGAATGATGTCATGAATAATGACATAATCGGGAACCGACTATTTAAAAAACTTACTTTGATGTCATACTTTTCCGATACAAAAACAAAATGTGATGAATAAATGATGAAGCTGTGTATATGGCCACATACAGATCAAAAGAAACCGCACGAAAAAAAAATAATAGAACATTTTTTTAGTCTATTCTGTATACTTTTATCAGATGTAATTTTTAATAATAGGCTTTACCAATTAGGTATGTTAAATATTTTTTGATTAAATGAAATTCTTTTATGTACATACATACATATGTATGGATGTATGTATATACATAAAATGTGTACATATATTTTATATTTAATTGTAATCAAATAATTTAAAATGTTTTAAAAAATTTGATTGAATTTGAACATGATCAAAAATAACAATAACAACAATTAAATTTGACCAAAAAAAGAAAAAAAAAAAAAGAAGAAAAACAACGCATTTTAAATTTTATTTATTTAATTTGCAATTAAATTTTTGTTATTTGTTTACAGATTATACATACATATTGGTATAGATACATTTTTTTAATAAATTTTTTTAATTCTTTTTATAATATACATACATATATATATTATACTAAAAGTGCTATTTGTTTTTTTTTTTTTTTTTTTTTTTTATTAAGTCGAATTAGAATATAATAAAAAAGTATATAAAAAACAAAAATAAACAGCGGTCATAAAATTTATATTGGTGTTACTAACCTATAATAACTTATGTCAGAGATAGAAAAAATAAATAAATGCTGTTTTTTTTTTAATACATATTATTATATATACATATATGTATGTATGTACATATTTGGTTTGTAGATTGTGTATTTAAATAAATAAAAAAAGCTTATCTTTTTAATATGTTTGCATATACATACTATATAATATTATAATATGATATTACGTATATATATTAAATAGGTACATACATACATACATATATCATAAAAATATTATATATTGAAGGTTACCATAATTTTAAATAGCCAAATCGGGACACCATTAAAATAAATTCCAAAGAAAACACTCTAATTTATTAATTGCGCAAATTTTATTAATATATAAATGTATATATTATATGTATATGCACAAAAAGGTAGATATCGTACACACAACACCTACTCTGTATATTCCTACATATTAAAATTCTTACTTACATTATCTTGGTAAGGATGAGGTCTTTCTTAGTATCATGATATCTATGTTTATTAAAAGATTCTGAATAATTATTTTAATCTTAGAATCTCTTCATAGAATAAGTTTATATGTATGTAGGAATAGCTTTAAAGATTTTAAAATATCATCAATATCTATTTGAAAACGATTTGAAAATATTTATAAATATTAGTGTCATAAACCGTTATTCCCGTTATAAATGACGGGAATAAAATAAATCTATTTAAATGGAAAATGTATAACGTGCAATCTAAATATGTACAATCAAAGTCTTTTTTGAATTTTAAAGCATGTTGATTTTTTTTCCAAGATTCTAGTCGTGAATTTAAAGAAATTCGGAAGTGAAATCTGTAGATTGTAAATATCAAAACCGATTTCACCATATTTTCACAATTAATAATTTATAAAACAATGGCAATCCTCATAACCCTTTGTAACTGTTATGATATGGGCATCATTAGTACACAAAAGCTGACAACTTACTCTACAAAATGCATTTTTTTTTATCTCCCTATAGCAAGCCGTTCAAAAGTTATAGATTTTTTTATGAAAAGTCGCTAAAACATTTTTAACCCCTCATATCTGGAAAAGGATCGAGAATAGACTCCCTCTCCTTCTCCACCGTCCAATACAATTTTTTGTTCGTCTCGACATGCCCGATCACCCATTTCAAGGAAAACCATCGAGTCGGAAACACAATGTATATAATAATATATTACAATGTATTGAATACGCCGACTGTTCGATACAGGTTATTTTAAAATAAGGAACCCGAGAATTCAATATTAAAAACAAAACCATTTGGAAAACTGCTGGTAACTCTATAATATAGATCTATATATTACGTTTTATATTTAATAGTATACAATAGTAAAAAAAAAAAAAAAAAAAAAAAAACTGAATAAATAAAATACAAAATAAAGTTATGTATTTTTTGAATTATAAATACCTATCACAATTTCCAACAACAAAAAAAAACAATAACAAAATAAAATGTTAAAAAGTTTATTTTTAGAATAGTCTAAAACAAAGAGCAACGGACGAGTAAAGAGAGACGATAAAAACGAAGCAAAGGCAATTTATAATCAGAATTCAGAAATAAAAATAATCTAAAGAAAAAAAAAACACTTTTTTTTTTGTTATTTTTGTTGTTAAGATTTTGACCGAATTGAGATAATTGATTTTCTTTCAACTTTTTTCAGTTGTTTTTTTTTTTTCTTCTTCTTCGTATATTATTATTATTATTTTTTCACGTTTATTTTTAATTTTTATTTTTTTTTTTCGTTTTTTTGTTTTTATTTTTGTTTATTTCACCTTGAAGGTATGCGTGTTAAATTGTAATGAAGCAAAGTAAAGCAAATTTAAAAAAATATGAAAAAATACGAAATATTTCAGTTGAAAAATTTGTTAAAGAAAGACAAAAATTAAAAGGAAAAAAAAAAAAATGAATTTATTTTAATGTTGTTTCTTAATTACGAGATTTTTTTTTTTTTTTTTTTGATTTTAAAATAAAATTTTTGACCTTGTAGAAAATGCTGAATTAAAATTAAAAATACATTTTTGTTTCGTGGGGAGTTTTTTTTTTTTTTTTTGGTTGATGGATTTTTTTTGGGTTTGTTATTTATTATTGTTGTAATTTTTGTGTTTTTTTTTTTTTCAATAGGTACCGAACTTTTTGTTGGTTATTTTATTGTTAATTTTTTATCTAATAGATATAAAAGTTATTTTATTGCTTTGTAGTAAATTGTTTTGAGAGATTATTAAAAATTATTAAATAAGTAGCTATTCACTAAAAAGAATGCAAATACATATATATGTGCATTTTTATTTAGTGTCAAAAACAGATACTTATACAATATATTCATATAAAATTACAAAAGATTATTAAAATGGAAGTTTCTACAAAAGAAAATCGCAGACATAACTAAAATTTATTCAAATTTAATAAATCACAAAGATTTAAAGTAAACAGCGGAAGTAAGTATGTATGAAATGTACATACATACACATATGTATATAGAAATGGTCGAAAATTTAAAAAAATTTTATTTTGGTTAAAAAAAAATAAAACCAGACTAATTAATAAAAAATGTAAATGCTATTAACTGGTAAGCTGTGAACCTAACATAGAGTCAAACGTCAGAAAATGATTAACAACTTATTTTAAGACAATTACAAGAAATACAATATAATAATATTATATAAAGAAAAGTATTATAGTGAAGCCTACCTAAGCGTCTTTTTCAACAGACATGAGCTACAAGCGCTGTAAATACAGCGTGTATTTCATTCTAAAAACATAAAACATTTATTTTATATGAAAAAAAAAAATGTTGTTACCTATAAAAGATTTATTTAATTTTAATTATAATAAATAAATTAAACTAAATGTAACTTTTAAAAAATTTTATGGTTTGTGTCTTAGATGAATTTCCGTTCAATTGCGAAATTTTATACATTTTTTTTTAATAATGCAATTAGCAAAAAAAAAATTAATTTATTATCGTCTAAGTTTAATTATACATTTTTCTGAATGAAACCATTCCACCATTTAGAATATTACTTTATTTATATCAAAGATTAAACGAAATTTCGTTTTGGGTTTCTCCACCACGTAGACAATGTGATGAAGAAATAAATTAACTTTTACCTTTTCAGGTGTAGTTGCGGTATACAACAATTAAATTATAATTATATTATTTTTGTTCGTTACATATTAATTATATATTTATAAAATATTTTCATTTGACCAGAGTTTGAACACGAGAGACCTTCTGCCGAAGATCCGAAATTTTTTATTAATATATTTTTTTAGAGCTGATAAATTATAGCTGTGCGGTAACCAGGTATTACTTAAATACCAATTAATGTTATTTGATGTATTAAATTGTTATGTTAAACATGGCATTTTATAAAAATGACATTTTATTTATTAAAATTAAACTTTGAAATAATTATTTTTTTTTTTGCTTTTAAAAGATTATAACAAGTTTCATTGCATTTTAATAAATATGTATGTATGTACATCTATCTAACTTTTTGAAAGGTATTTTAATTAGAATTAATATTATTCTCCATTGTAATAATATTAAAATGTTTAAAATAAATTAAAATAATTAGTACATTCATACATAATATGTTAAATTTAAATATGAAGGATTATGAAAACATTCTAGGTATACTAATTTTGTTTTTACTATATGACAGGACTTGGCTTTTGTCTCAATTATCAACATAATACCAGATAAGACTATACCAAAAAACATTGTAGCTTTAATATAGAAATACATATACATATATGTAGGATATATACATATTTAGATTCATCAAAGAAATCTAAAAATCTTAAGAGCTATATCTAAGAGTGAAGGTCATCAAAAGTTGTCATTGCGGTAGTAAAAAAAATTAAATTTCAGTAAAATAAAAAAAAAATGTACCTACCTACTGTCAAAAATTGTTTAAATTTATTAAAATTTTTAAAATTACTATAGGCTTAAAATTTAATATTTTCTGAAATAAATTAAAAATTGTTTTGCACTATTAAATGTTTGAAAAATTCACTAAAACCAAATAAAAATTATTTCTAAAATTGTTCTAAATTTAAAGAACAATACACAGAAAAATTTTTTCCTTTGTTTTCCGTTACATTTTTAATAACATTTCCGGATGTTTAAATTTTTGACAAATTTTTATTTCGTTTCATTTTAGTTTTTTTTTCTTATTTTTGTTTCATAGATGGCATCCCATTAATTTGTTTTTTTTTTTTTTTTGTATCTTCGTTTTAAAGTGTCTGCTATGTACTGTCTAGCAATAAAAAAAAATAAAAGTAGTTTTTTTTTTTTATTGTAGTAGTTATCATTTTATTATCATGCTATAATAACTGTCGTGTATATTGTTGTAAATCAAAATAAGAATGCAACAAATATGAAAATTATTAATAAAAAAAGAAAATACATAAATTATTATTTTATGATAACTGAAAAGTATATGATAGTTTTTGAAATTTTATTGTTTTTTTTTAATACTTTACAGTTACACAATGTAAATAACTATTCATTTTCATTTTTATTTTTAAATACAATCGGGTAGGTATATACATATGTATGTATGTAGATACTATAAAAAAATTTTCATGACAAAAAAAAAACAAAAAAAACAGAAACATAAAAAGTCACCATATTATACACAAATAAACAAAAGAATTGCGCAATATTTTGTTTGTTAAATTGTGCATTTTTATTATCGAAAAGATTCTTTTTTTTTTTATTCTTCTTTTTTATTATTATTATGTAACTTTTTTTACTTTTCATACTTTTTTGTTGTTGTTATATTTTAAGTTTTTGTATCTAGATTATTTCTGATAGTGCTTTTTATTTTTGTTATGTTTTTCGTATTTTTTTTTTGATTGAAATTTTACAAAAGTGCACAAAAAAAAAATTGCATTATTATTTGCAATGATTCATTTTGAAAGTCACGTTTTATTCTACATTTTTGTTTTCTTTCTTTTTTATTATTTTTGTGTTCGTTCTTTTGTCTTTTTAAACACATATTTTTCAAAGATAATTTGAAAAAAAAAAAAATGGACTTACTTGTTTTATTCTGATTCTCGATCTCATTGTCTGTTTACTTTAAAAAATTCATCATTTGAGATAAAGCATTAAAAAGATACTTGTTTTTATTGATCAATAGATATAGGATCTCATTAAATTTAAATGTTGTAGAATTTTTTTATGTAACCCAAAGAATAAAGGCAATAAACAGAGTCCTTAAAATTTTTACTTCTGTACAATACTGGAGTTGAATTTTAATAAATCTGTATAACTTCAAATGATATGAAAATTCTTAAGCTTTTTCTCTAAATGCCTAAAGCATTTTCTTCCAAATATACCTAAGACGTTTTAACTGTATGAAAAGTAAGATCTTTAAGAATAAGATTAATTTATCTATAAGAAAACATTTTTGTACTTCAAAGCGTTTAAACGAGTGTAGGAGGTGAAAAATTGAAAATGTTCATTTATTATAGATACTATAGAAACTTGGACAGAATATGTGTAAATTTCTTAAGAAGTTTTTATTATTATTTTATGTATAGGGTTTCCATAAATTTGAAGAAAGTATTTCGCTTGATTTTTCACAATTTTCTTTAAAAAAAAAAAAAAATAATAACTAGGATAAATTTGAATCCAAAAATTTCATTTTTATTTTGAATTTTTGCTTTGAATTTTAGTTTTGAATATGTACGTCTTGAAAAATCCTTGCTTTTTACATACCACCATACCATTATTTATTAAAATTTTTCGAATCGATCATTGCTGATTTGCGTATTGTATTCATTCAAAAAAAATTATTTTTTCTGTTCATTCTTATTCTCTTTTCGAAATTCAAAATAAATTTTTCAATGTTTTCAATATACTAAAACAATCTTGGCAGTAACTAGTAGCATAAAGTAAAAGGAGGGGTAACAAAAATACAAGTAGAACAGAAGTTCAAAAGAAGAATGGTTTTAATAAAAAAAAAACAATCGATAAGAGCAATCGCATATAAAACAATTTTTTTTTGTTATTTTTTTTTTAAATGCGTTGCAAGTTTTTTTTATTAATTTTATGATAATGAAAAACAATACATTTTTTTTGTTTTTCATATTGAGGCCATTTTAAATTTGAAATTTTAATATAATACGAAATTATAGAAGAAGGACACATCATAAAATATTTTGAGTTAATATATACATAATTACGATTTGTAACACATTTTTTAATTTATTTAAATTTATTCATTTTTTATTCTATTTTTATTATAGGTATAATGTTAAAAAAGGAGGAAGCTATTTTTATATAATGAAAAAAAATTAGAACTTACCTTTTTAGCACGCTTTAGAGATTCTTCGAAGTGTTTAGCCACTTCTTGTTCAGCCTTTTCTCGTCTCTCCCGATCTGGATCAATTTGTCGTTGCTGTTGTTGTTGTTGCTGCTGCTGTTGTTGTTGTTGATGATGATGTTGTTGTTGTTGTTGTTGTTGTTGTTGTTGAACAGCATGCTGTTGTTGTAATTGTTGTTGATGATGATGTTGTGCAGCAGCAACAGCTGCAGCAACACCATGATGTGATTGTGGCGGTTGATTTTGTTGTTGTGAATGATGTTGTTGCTGCTGATGTTGTTGTTGTTGATGAGGATGTGGATGCTGATGTGGATTATGATGTTGCTGTTGCTGCTGCTGATGCTGTTGTTGTTGCTGCTGCTGTTGTTGTTGTTGATGTTGTTGTTGTTGTTGCTGATGGTGATGACGTTCACGTTCGCGATCCATTTCTTTATGGCGTTCGATTTCGCGATATTCAATATCCCGCCGCTCCCTGTAATTATATAAAAAAAAAATATATATATAAACAAAAGATAATTTTTAAAAAAAACTTTAATTTGTTAAAAAAAAATGTAATTTTTTATAAAGGTAATTTATATAAATTATAAATATAGGTAAAATTTTATTATATTAAAAAAAAATATATAATCTCATATAAAAGCGAATATTTGTCTGTCTTTTTCTAATTTATAGACTCCTAAACTTCTCAGCCGATCATCATGAAAATTTGTATATAAAGGTTTTTCGGTACGGGGAGTGCTTCTGGGCTAATCATTTTGCTTTAACGGGCCGCACATTTTGGGGCTGTGGTCCAAATATTTAAACTTTTTCGCTATAAAATAAAAACGGTTTGACCGATTGACTTCAAATTTTGTATATGTGTTGCTCTTTGACAGTGCAGTTGACTCTATTAACAGACTTTAACTCATATCTTCAATTAAAATCCCATATATGTTATTTATTGAGGAGCGCAGTAACGCGCAACGGGTATTAGCTAGTTTTTTATATAGGTAATTACATTTTTTTTCTCAATAATTTGTTTTGAGTAAGTATCAAATTAAAATAAAATTTTTTTGAATGGTTTATTGAAGAATATTAGAACAGGACATTAAAATAATAATAGTGCTGTAATTATCAATGGATATAACGTTTTCATAGCTTTATAGAAACTACTACCTCTATAATTATTTGCCTCTTATAGAGAATATTAGCGTTTATTAAAAATTTTGCAGTTATCATTACATAAATTTATTGGTAAAGTTAGCAAACAAAGGACAAAAAAAAATTTATATAAATAAATAAGAGAAAGTTAAGGTTAATTATTTTTTTTTCATAAAAAATTATTAGACAATTCAAATTATAAAGTTAAATTTTTAGGAGTTTTTTTTTTTTTATATATCTAAAAGATAAAAATTTCAACTTTAATTAAAATTTTTTTTGCACTATAAATATTTGTTTTCTAAGATAAATTTTAAGACAAAACTTTTATATATTTTTAAAATATTTTGAATAAAATCTAAAACAACTTTTTTCATAAATTTTTATTTTCCATTTCAATAAAACTTTCAACATATTAATTTACGTTTTATTGTATATGCACTAACTTTATTACCAATCGTACATTTAAATACATATAAATGTAACCTAAGTATAACATATAACTTTGGTATACCTATATTTATAATTTTAATCACAATTCTATACCATTGCTTTTTTTACAAATACTTATTATATACCATTCTCATTTCCATTTTCATAACAAAAAAAAAAAACATTTTTTGTTTTTATATTATTTATTATTTATGTTTTTTTTTTATATTATTTTTAACCTTAACTTTTAGCCTCCCTCATCAAAACTAAACCCCCACCTCATTTTCTCCACTTTCCGACTCTAAAAAATAAACAAAAATAAACCATAAAAATATTTTTTCTTCATCCATTTGTATATGCATATATACATTACATACATATATATTATATATACTTACAATTATATATATCTATTAGATAGACTTAGACATATACATAATTTACTTAAACAAAAAATAATTTTTAGTTATGTAACATAAAAATACGCAGCAAATATTTACAAATATACATATACTATGTATGTATCTATGGGCAAAAAAATTGCAAATTAAATCAAAACAATAACCAAAAAAAAAAAAAAATGAATAACATTTTCATTCCTTGAACTTTGAATAAAGTTCATTCGTACTTAAAATATCATAAAAAATACGAACTAACAAATGCTAACATAAAATGATGATTTTTTTTTATTTTTTATTTGTCAATAGATGGACGGATGGGACGGACATATAATAATAAATTTTTATCTAATAGAAACACATTTACCTATATAATAACGGTATTATATACCTAAACACCTTTTACTGTTTATTTAACATTATTTTATATATAACAATATATTTACAGAATTTATTTGTGTGTGTGTTATGTTACATATAAAATAAAAAACAATGAGACAAGAATGAGTAAAAATAGTACAATTGGTAAAATAAGGATAAATTTTGACAGACACTATTTTTAAGGATAATAAATTACTTACTATGGGAAAAAAAAAGAGATAACCATCAAGGATAAATAACAAAAAAACTTTGGAAAGAAAATAATTGTTTTTTTTTTTTCTTTTAAACAAAAGAATAAAGAGAAACGAAAAAAAAGGATATTATATTTTTTGTTTATAATGAATATCATGTGTTTATTATTCAGGACGAATTTAAAAATTTTTAATTCTGTTTCTAAAAATTCTCCTATAGAGTATTTGTTTTAATATTATATTATATATATATATATATATATATATATATGTGTATATATAGGTACATATAAGAATGTTTGCGTACAATGTACATCCTTGATTCATCCTTTAATTCAAACGGAACTTTATTAACACCATTTCATAATTAGTTGAATTAGTTGAACCAATTCTTGTTCTTTAAATGTTTTATTTTTATTTTTTTTGTAGTTAGAGGTGGAAACCTTTAAAAATTTTCATTTTACTCGCATCAATTGAAGGGTATTTAAAGGCACTATTTTTAAAATTTTATATCTTATTTTCCCACGGTTTTCTACGAAATCGAGAAATAATTGTTTGTATATATATATTTTTTTTTTAAATTATGTATGTATGTATAAAAGTATTATAGTACATTTTAAAAACATTTTATGCAAATTTTCTATTTTTTTTTTTTTTTTGTCTTTTCGCCATAAAAAGGGGTACTTAGAATATTTTAAGAGAAATAAATAAAAAACAAAAAAGTCAGGAAGGATACCATTTTCTATATAAAAAAAAAAAGATTTTCTTTTAAATAAATATATATGTATATGTATATAGAAAGATAATTTTTCGGAGAGGTGTTAAGGTAGAAACAATAAAAATTCTGAATAGAACGAGACAAAAATATTTTTATTTTACAAGATTTTATTGTTTTCCTTTTTTTGAATTCTTTTGTTTTCTAACAATTTCTCTGTTAAAAACACGAAAAAAAATATAAAAATAAATAATTCCAAAGAAAATGGAAATTTTTTAAAACAGGTCGTTAGCTTAATACAATGAAGGCCGAACACGGCCAATTCAAAATGATAATAATACATTATAAAACAAAATACAAAAAAAAGGACATAAAATTTTTTCATGATAAATAATACTTAAAAATGTTTATAGGGAAAATTTTTTTTTTCCTTTTTGTTTTTGATTTTCTTTTTTTTTTTATTGTTAAGGATAATAACAATAACGAACTGTTGTACAAAAAAAAAGAGAGATTAATTGTTTATGGTTAGAAATTAATTTAGAGTGTTTAAAAAAAAGTTTATAAAATAATAAAAAAAGAAACAGAACTAAAAGGGAGCAAAATTTTTCATTTTTATTTATTTAGTATTTATTAAAGTAGAATTTTTTTCTTAATTTATCAAGAGCATTAAATGTTATTATTATATTATAAAGTATGGCATATAAAAATACCCTAAATTTTCCTATAGAAAACTTTTTAATTAAAAGAAATTTTTTAGTGTTAATTTTCATTTTAAATTGACGTTTTATTAGAAATTTATGTTTTTTTTCCTAGTCTGACTGTTAGTTTTATTTTTTCGTAACATTTTTAAGGTTACTTATTTTCATATTATTTTTTTGTGTTTTTTACAATTTAATTTTCCAGTTTTAAATTTAGAAACTTTAACTTTAAAAAAAAATATTATATTATAAATATTTAATAAATACAGAGAATGTGTTTTTTTTGCTAAATATTGCCTTGACCACTGAATGTTTTTATCTATTTCCAATGTATCTTTTTAAGTTAAGTTTTTTTCCCAGTAAATGAAATATATAAATTCGATATTATATATTTTATTAAATTTTTAGAAATGACTATTCACCTTGAACACACTCAAATCTGTTCTTTCAATTATTCTGAATTCTTTATAAAATAATATTGGCCTAACTGAAATCCTGAATAAATATTTATTAAATAAATTTATTAATCCTTTTAGAATTTAATAAAAATTATCAACAAGACAATATTGTCCTATATTTGTTATCTATCTAAATATGTATCCTATCAATAAAAAAAAAGAAGAAATATCCAAAGAATATATTTTATAAAAATAAAATTCTAATAGGCATAACTTTATCTTATAAAATGTCAAACTTTATATATAATTTTGATATTTTAAACAAGCAATTGAATATTCTTTGATTGACTTAAATTACAATTCATTATGACACCACTCACTAACTAAAAAAAAAAAAAACAAATCATTTTGAATTCTCTTTACAATAAATAATACATTTATTTATTATTTTTATCTAATTGAAATGTCTTTCAGATGATTGTATACTAATACTACACTTACATTGTTCTATATTTTAATATATAAAAGCTAATTTCACCTTAGTTACGTTATAGCTTAGACGTAGTTAATAAAAAAAATTTCATAATATATATCTTTTTTTTTTGGTCTTTTCTTTTGTTTTATATCAAAAAATAAAAAAAAAATGAGGAATTTTTAAATAAAAGAAAAAAAAAAAAAAAACAATAAAATAAGAAACGTGTCCTAGAAATATAAATATCTATAATAAAAGTAATTTAACAATAAAATAAAATGATAAAAGAAAAAAGAAAAGAAACGCCCAAATATATGCAACGTAATATTTTTGTTTTTTATTTTTTTAGTCATGAAATTGAAAGCTCCTTAAAAAAAGAATCTAAAAGGACTATTGTTTTATTTTTTATAATTTTTTTTTTTTTGTTTTTATTTTATTTGAAATGAAATATTATTCGAGAATGGTATGAGAAGGAAGCGTGATTGTGAAAATAAAAAGACAACGAAATAAATTTCGGTTTTTTATTTTTATTTGAAAACAAAATACATTTTTTTTTTTTTTCCACAATCACGTGGCTTTATTATTTTTTTTCTCATTTTCTGTTTATGTACGTATTATTTTGTTTATATTTGAATTCAATGTCGTGGTTATTAACAACTTGAAACAAAAAAAAAAAGTTTATTTTGATTCATGAGAAAATGAAAAAAAAAAAGTTGATGAAAATTCCTGGAACTTTCAAATACTTTAATGTACTCTTATACATTAAAGGATTTAAAATCATAAACAATATTCTTCTGTATATGTTATTTTCAGATACAAAAGAGAAAGTATATACTTATGTATATATAATTTTTGTTTGTGCAAAATTCATTTTATAATAAATTTTTTTCTTTTCTTTTATAATTTTCATTTTATTGTTTTGTTTATGGATTAACGATATAAAAGGATTTATTTTTCATATTTATTTTATTTTTTTTTTTTTTGGTGAAAAGTCATTTTTAAGAACAGTTTATTGATGAAAATTAAGTTGGCAACGTTTTTATAATAATAAAATTGAAGAGTTTACAGTGTGGTGACATGCATAGATATTATTAAATTATATTTAAAAGAAAAATAAAATTTTTTTGACATACAAAATGCAGTATGAAAAAAGAATGAAAATGATAATAACATGCTATTTGTATTTATAATAAGTAATGATTATTTTATATTTTCAAAATTGTTATCGGTAATAAATAATTTTTGAAATGAAGTAAAAATATAGCTAGATGGAACAGTAGTACAACATGAATTTATTATTTGCAGTGACCCCAGTTTTAAATCCTAGAAAAAATTAAAATTTAGTTTTTTCAATCTACAGGTTTCGATTTGATTTAGTTACTACTGCGTTCAGTTTCGTTCAAATTCATGACAACATAATAATTAATATTTTATATATCTAAATAATATTTATAAAATCATATAATTAAAAACATAAAATTTTAACTTATATCTTAATATTTAAATAATATTTTATCTAATCTTAAACCAACAAATAACGAAAAAAAAAAACAAACAATTTTATTCCGGAATTTTTTAAAAATTTACTAAAAACTAATTTTATACTTAATTAGAATAACTACTATATATTTTTTATACACAATTTTTCTTCCTTTAATTTTCTTCTAATTTAAGTAAATAAATTTAATAAGCTCGAATTGCTGATCAACTAACGTCATTTTCTGTGCTATTTTGAAAGTAAGTATACAACATATCGTTATGATAATTTAAAATGACAAGGAAGTATATATATATATATATACGTATACCATCACAAATTTTCGGACACATTTTTTGATAAACTATAAAAAAAACTAAAGAATCGATAGATTTAAACCAAGCAATTCAATTATACATACATCTTTACGATGGGAAACCGGCCAGTTGAGAACCTTCACTTAGCAACTGGGCATTTAATCAAGACACATTTTGTAAAAAAAATACTTAACAAAAAGAGATTTAGATTTAAATCAAGAAATTCAATTCTACGTACATTTCTAGCATTAGAAATCGGCCAGTTGGGAAGCTTCACTTGGCAACTGGACATTTGATCAGGAGACATTTTGCAAAAAAGACACTTAACAAAAAGACATTTAACTAAATAGACAATTAGCAAAAGAACATTTAACAACTTTAACAACTGGATAATTAAGAAAGATATTGGAAAGAAAAATCGAAAATGTAAAGTTTGCTTTTGAAAAAAAATGTTGTTTAACATAAATTTTTGAAAATATTGAAAAAAAAAACTGTTTGAATAATTGTTAATATTTTGAATTCCCTTAATATTATTTATTTTAATATAACACTACACAATTAATCTGCAATTTTTTTTTGCATCTTTTGTTTATGTATAAGCTTACATAAATAAAAGTTGCCAAATGTCTAAATGTTAAATATCAATTTTGTCAAAAGTTTTTTTGTTAAGTGTCCATTTTGTCTAAATTTCTTTGTGTTAAATGTCTTTTTTGCGAAATGTGTACTGATCACACCGTACCCCTACATTGTATACGTAAATTTGAAAACGTCATTCGTGACGAATACGGAAGAAGGTTTGCGTTTATTGCTTATTATCTCGAATTTCAAAACATAGGACTAGGAGTCATTATTTCAAAGTGCAAATAAACTATCTAAAGTTTAACATAAATTTGTCCAATAATCATAGAATTTAATATAATCCGTTTCTATAAAACGAAAATAAAATTCAGATTCTTTTGGTATATAATTTAAATTAAAACCATAATAATTTTAAAAAATTTGAATGTTATTTTTGTTTCTTTCTTTTTTTTTTTTTTTTTTTTGCATAATAAAAAGTCATGATCAAAATATTTTATTTAAATTTTCCACAAAATTAAATACATACATACATATTTTTTTTTTTTTTTCAATCTAAATAATAAACAAACCAAAATTTCCACAATTAAATGTCAAATAAATTTATTTATATACAAAAAAAAAAAAAAATTTTTTTTATATTTAATTTCATTTAATTCTAAATAATATATTATTTATTTATATATAGATAAAATATACATATGTATATTATATATGTACATTTGCGTAATTTATGTTCATTTTAAATATTTAAAATTGCATTTTAAATTATAATTTTGAAATTTTTTTTTTTTTTTTTTGTTTATTATTTCAATTGAAAAAAACGTGAGGAATTTTTTAAAATCAGAACAAATGTTTATAATTTTTAGGTTATTTTTAGTACAAATACAAATACAACAAAAAAAAAATAAAAATTTGCCGATTAGTAATGAGGTATCATTATAAAATTTATATCCTTAAATAAATTTAACAATATTTTGAATATTTATATCAAATGAAAGCGTCGCTTTGTTTTCATTTAAAAAAAAAAACAAAATAACAAAAATATTTCAAAAGAATGAAGGTCTTTCAAATTTTAATTTAAAATTCTAATAATTTGGTATTTGAATTAAAAAAAAAAAAATAAAAATAAAAAAATGGATTCAAAGAAATTTATAGATTTTATAATAAGTTTATAATATTCAGTAATATTTTACTGAAGATTTTATATATGAAATATATAACGAGTGCAGAATGTAAACTCTGAAATTTTTTCAACTTTGTTAATTAATCTTTCGTCCATTGTTTTCATTGTTTAATTTAAAATTTATTTTTTTCATTTTATTCTTTATGTTTAACACTTAATATGCAAGCAAAAATAGAAAATAGATCAACTCTGACGTGACTTTTCGCTTTTTATTAGGTTAGGTTTTAGCTAAATACATTATATTCTATTTAAATGTCAAAGTGAAGTGCTAAATGTCACATGAATCATCATCTTTATTTATGGAACTTTCAAAATAGATTACACTTACACATATTTAATCATACAATTTAACATTAAATGTATATTTTTGGTTTATATGTTTTGGGTTAAATAAGATTAGTACCAGGAATTAATTTAAATCGCCAGATATTTTTTTTTTATTAAAGGTAATAAGGTTACAATATGATGGATTAATTAATTTCCACAAACATAAGTTTCATGGAACTTGTGTTCTCTTAGATGGACTTAAGTTCCATCAAAATGGAGACAAAATTTCCATAGAACATAAGTTCCACTGAAGTTATGACCATTTTGTTTGAGTCATAAGTTTCATCGAACGAAATATGGTCAAAATTAAAAAGAAATAAAGTCAAAAAAAAATATTTTTAAACAGGTACATTTTAATAAAATTTGTTGTTGAAATATATGTATATATGCAAAAAAAAAAAATAATTCTTACTTTAAAGTTGATTATAAAATTAGGATTTCACTCATTTGCGGAATTGAGAGAATCTATCTAGTGTGGAATTGAGAGAATCTATTTTATTTGAAACTTAACTACCAACAAAAAGTAGTCAGAACTTGCTTGGAACTTAAAGAAAGCCGAATTTAGAAATGGGCATATATTCCATGGAGCTAATGGAAGTAAAGTCACCCCCCGTACAATATGGAATCTGCCATATTAATATGTTTATTTAGTGTGAAATTCGAGGTGTTTTAATAAGCAATTGCAATATACGCAATCAATAACAAATATTCGCAATTTTTTTAATTTACTCTATCAAATGTATATGAATGGGGCCTCGGTGGCCTAATGGGTAAGAGCGTATAAAATACGCTGTAAACACCGAGGAAATGTGAGTTCGAATCCCACACACGTCGTTCGAGTTATTCCCCCTTACGACATTTACAGACATGCCTGAAAAGGAAAGGCTGTGTAATTTCCTGTTCACATTTATGTGGCAGAGAAATGCACCAAAAAAAAAAAAATGTATATGATAGTACTTAAAATAATTTTTGTTTTATTATTGTTTTTTTTTTCTTCTTTGTACGTTGAACTCGAAATTTGATATTGTTTGATAAATAATTTTGGTTAACTATAATTATCTGTAGCTAATATGTATTTATAATTTTTTTAATTAACTCTAACTAATAAGTATTTCGTAGCCCAAATTTATGTATTTAGAAGAAAAAGCAAAAACAAAAAATCAAAATTTAAAATTCAACGGAATAAAAGAGCGTCTTATTTGAATATGCGTATATTATAGGTATAGATTATACATACATAATATATATGATACATATATATATCCTTTACATGCGGGTTTTTTATAAAAATGGAAAATTAATAATGAAAGTTAGAAAATTTTGGAAAAATATTGATATTGTAAGATGGCTGTACTAAATATTTATCATTTAAAACAAAAAAAAAAAATGAGAGTCGATTGGTAAATAATTGAGTAAAAGGGTTTTAAATGTCTATAATTTACAGATTAAATATTATGATTTTCTGAAATGTTTTATTTGATTCAATTAAAATTTTCAAGTGCAAACATAATATTTGATTGAACCAGTTTTTAATATTTGATTAATAATTATAAGTAACGTATGTAGATTCAAACAATTTTACAACAAATATTTAACGATTTTAACTTGAAAATATCCTCTTTACATTCATAAATTCAGTAAATAAAGCAATTATTATTATTTATATAAAAAAAATTGATCACCACTTTATTTATTTCAAAATATTACAATTACATACATATTATTATTTTTTTTTCTTTGTTATTTTTAATTTATAATAGAAAATATAATTTGGCCAAGAACTAATGCACTTAAAAATTTCCTCCCTATATACAATGCAGTATTATAATTAAATTCACTTCTGACTTTTCTTCTTTGTTTAATTTATGTCATATATATATATCATATATATATATTTTTTTTTTTTTCTTTTTTTTTTTCGTTGTTTGATTTTCTGTTTCTTTTTTGTTTCATTTTGCATTCACACACATTTTGAAGTGATGAATTTAATAAATTTTTGCTATTTAACCTCATAAATCAGTTTTTTTTTTTTATTATTATTTTTATTTTTTTTTTAATTTTGAATTCATTTTAAATAAGTGGGTGGATTAGGATGTGATCATTATTATTATTATTTATTTTTTTTTTTCATTAATAATAATGATGATAGTTTCTGCCCATAGTTTAGAAAATTTAATTTGAAATAGAAATTTTTTTCTTTTTGTTTTTCGTATCTTTAGATTTTATATATATACTTTATATATATATTTTTTTTTTGTGTTTTATTCACTCTTTCAATTAATTCTTATTTTATTAATTTTATTTGTCTGTTGTTCTGTGGTTTATATAGATTGTATATTTAAATGATATTTTCATAATAATTTTTCTTTTTTTTTTGTATTTATGTTGAATTATTAATGGTCAGACTTATAATGTCTGTCTATAAAAAGACAATAAAAAAAAAAACCTAAAAATATTTAATATTAAAATAAATGTACATACATAAACATAATAAAATGAAGAAAGGGGGAAAATATTAAAAGAAAGAATGAAAAGAAGAAAAAAAATTGTAAAGCAAAAATTAAAGAGTTGTACAAAATAAATATTAATAATTTATTGAAAACAAAAATAAAAACAAAAAAAACTAAAAATGTGAAATGAAAAGAATTAAAATCATATACATTTTTTTTTATAAAAAATGAAGTATGAGACACTTTAAACATTCATATTTTAAAAAAGAAACATTAAATAAACAATTAAAAAGGGGGGGGGGGGGAAACCAACAATTAAAAAAAAAATAAAATATTGAAATTTATTTGAAAATAAAATGAAAGATTAAATAAATAAATAACAATAAATAAAAAAATGACAATTTAATAAAGAAATTAATATATTAAATATTAATTATTATATGTTGATATAATATGGTAAATTATATTAATAGTGCTGCCAGATTTAATGTCCTTTCTTGGGTGTCGACATTATATAATACTGTAGTTGGCAAAAAATTTCAACTTTAAAAAGATTTACGATATGTAAACGTCATAATATCTAGTTTGTAGTTTTGGGCATTGTTCAATTCTGTATCATTGAAAAATTTTAATGTTAAACTTTCACGTTCAGATTATAAATGGTTACATATAATTTAATTAATTTAAATTTGTTGAATATTATTTTTAACGTTGAATTTTTAATACTTATATTATAGAATAAGCCTCAATATTACTTACAGAATACGTTTTATATATAGTTTTAAAATATTAATAGTAATAAAATTGAACCTTTTCAAATTGTTACGTTGCATATTAATAAACTTAAAACAAAAAAAAAAAAAAAACAAACAAAAAACGATTTGATTCTTAATCACAGAAAAGTATCCTTTGTATTTACTTAAAGAAATTTATATCTTTAACAACAGTTTGAGACCAAAATCATTTAAAATATAAATTTCAGTATAAATTTATAAGTACATATCCTTATTGTCCCATTTACCCTTCAAATTTAAATTAAATGTTATAAATTTTCAACAAATTTAAATTTTATACTGATTTCCTATTAAAAATGTTCTATTTAACTCATAAGAATAAATTGATAAGAAAAAATCGAACACAAGACATTTAGAATTATATAATAAAACTATAAAAAAGTTCAAGAATTGCGAGAAAATTAATATTGAAAGAATTGAAAAACTCTCAAATAGGTATATTCTACCTAAAATATTCTAACATTTTAAGAAATAAAAACTCTGATTTCAATAGTCATATCACTTTCATTTTTTATGAAAAATCGATAATCATAAAAAATTAACGTATTCATACAAAATGAAAAGCAACCAATTTCGATAGTCACTTTTTATGAATATAGTCGTTTGAACTGTCAATTTTTTTCATTTTAAAATTGTTAAATCACTGTATCAATCATATTTTCTTCTTTTTCACTCGTATCTCTGAAAAATAATTTAATTGAACACATTTTGAAAATTTATTTTACTTTTCATTGCTTAAAACCAAAAAATGTCAAAATAAGAAAGTATTGCCGGTTTAAAAAAAAATATAAATCATTTTAATTTCAAATTTCATTTTTTTTTTCCAGGCCATCGCAATCCTTAAAAAATTATTAAAATGATATGATTTTCATCATTTTAATTTTTATCAAATGACTAATCGAAATAAGGCTAAAATTTTACATCTGGTATCATATATAGATTGCATAGTAGGTACATAATATAAATATGTATGTATGTATATAAATAAATTAATATTCTAACTTAATCTGACATAACAAATTCTTTGACATTTGACATAAAAAAAGTTTATTTTATATTTTATGTTTTTATTTTATATTCAGGCTTTGATGACATAATACCAATACATAATTAAAATTAAAATATGATACATTTGATATTTTTATATAAAAATATTAATCAAATATATATTATTATATTATATATACATATATATGTACATAATATGTAAATACATATGTAGATAATATAGAAATTTTTATTATAATTTCAAAAATTTAAATAGAAATTATTTTAATATAACACACACAAATTTAATAAAAATATTAATTATAAATAATATTATATATATACATACATACATATATGTATATATGCATAAATAAATATAAAAAAGTAAATATACTCGTAAATTAAATAAAATATTCAATAAAATTTTGAAAATAAACAATTTGTAATGAAATCATTTCAAAATATTTTAAATTAATATTAATTAAATTTTATCATAAACATTATTATAACTAATTTTTACTT
The DNA here is from genome assembly GCA_947095535.1 of Poecilobothrus nobilitatus. Taxonomy (NCBI): domain Eukaryota; kingdom Metazoa; phylum Arthropoda; class Insecta; order Diptera; family Dolichopodidae; genus Poecilobothrus; species Poecilobothrus nobilitatus. Next base: position 12,751,619 of record OX352773.1, on the reverse strand, counting down.
TAATTTATTTTATTGATTTTCTATTCAATTTTATTTATTATAATTACATCGAAAATTCCTTAATAATTTGTATATATAATAAATTTTTGATAAAATTTTTAATTGATTTACTTACATTAAAAAATAAATAAATTTTAGGGATACAAAAGCAATTAAAAACATATGATAAGAATTCAAGGTACAATAACCCTCCTTTAACTGAAACTGTACTTATTAATTTTTTTATCATTTTGTTTTCATACAAATTTTATTTTTTATTATAATTTTTGTTGAATTTTATATCATTGATTTATTGTTGAATATATGTATGCTGCGCTTTGATGCGCACTATTAACTTCGCTTTGAACTTTTATTCGCTGTGTCAATCAAAAAATAAGTGTCCATTAGGGGTCACCGTGGCCTAGTTGATAAGACCGTATAAAATACTCTGAAAACGAGTGTGGGTTCGAATCTCACATACGTCTTAAAAATAATTCTCTCTTACGACATTTACAGCCGCCCCTAAAAAGGAGAAAATTCTCCACCCATATTTATGTTGCAGGATAATGAACTAAAAAAAAGGGTGAAAAAAGTGTCCATTACATATAGTGGTTACAAAAATTTCCAAAATTATTAATAAAACAAAGTATGTACTTTATTTAAGGTTATTACGACAAGTTAATTTTCTTAAAAAGCGATAGATATTTTCGAAAAAATCAATGAAATTAATAATCCTTTATTAAAATCCATTTTTAATATTTTAAATTAAAAGTCTAAATCGCAAAAATATTTTCAATTTCAATAATACCAATATGAAATTTGGCAAAAACGTCACATTCTAAAAATAATCGAAAGTTATATAATTGTAATAGGAGTTTTAATGGGACACTGTTCAGTCGATAGACATGTCAAAAGGTTAAGACTTCCCCCAAATACGATTTTTGTAGAAGGTGCAGAAGATGAAAAAGAATGAAACTCTTACTCTATAATAAGAAAAAAGTTTCTGGAGAAATTCTTCTTAAATAACCATTTCAACTTGTCGGAGGTGGACTTAATTGATTTACAGAACTTTGTAATAAGCTGCCAAATGCCAATTGTATCACTAAGAGGAAAACTGATCCAGAGTATCACAAAGATCGTAAATTGGCGTAAGTTTGCATCTGCCGCCCCTTCCTACTTATCTATATATAATATAATTGTAAATAGTGCAAAAGTTTTTGATATTAAAAGTCTTATATTATACGATTTGTCTTCGATATTTGTTTTTGTGCATGAAAAAAAAAAGATCGGTACTAATAACACATCACTATACAAACGACATGTACATTAAATTACAAAATATCAGAAAAATTCTTAGGTAAAATAAATTGAATTAAAAAAAAAAAAAAAAAACAAAATAAGATTTTCTTAAAAAATTTAATAATAATAATTAAATATTTAATATAAGATATTTATGTATAGGCTATACAAGTTTTTGTTTTCCTATTTATTATTATTCTATGTAAAGTCAAAGTTTTTGGTATATTTTCTATTTATTTTATAAAATTAATTTTTGGAAGTATTTTTAATTAATAATTTCAGTTTTAAATAAAATAATTTTGTTCAATCTATTCAAATAAATTTTCTAAAAAATCTTTACTTAAAATAATAACTAGCTCTAAAGCAAAAAGGAGTTAATATCGTACACATTATAGTAATAGAAAATTATTTGTCCTTAAATTGATTTTTTTTTTTTTTTTTTTTGTAAAACTGAGTAAAATAAAAATATTTTTGAGACATATTTGTTGTTGTCAAAAATTTAATATGAAAAATTATAAAATAAGTACTTACTTACATAATATATAAAATAAATAATTTTATATAATTATACTTATACACGTGTTTTATAAGATTGAACCTAATATTAATTGGATATCAAAATATGTAAATGCAATGGGATGGTGTCATAATTCCAAAACAAAAAAAAAAAAAAACCCCAAAGTTACAAAATTCCTAACAATGAAAACAAATTTTACAAAATAATTTCCATAAAGAAATGTTCTATTTCTATAGGCTGTGTATGATTAGTACATAATATGCATGAAAAAAAAATAATTAGAAAAGATTTTATAGGGGGTTTAAATATTTGGGTATTCCTTATTACGCAGAATATTTATATATATGTATGTCTATGCGAGATCCTGAATTAGAAGGAATCTTAAAGTTGAATTCAAAATTAGAGTTAAATGCTTATGTATGTATGTATGTATGTATAAGTATATGAGATTCTTAGTAAGGAGTGATTTTATATACTTGGTTATAAAATCAGGGTTCCAAAAATTTGTTAAGCAGGAATTTGCGGGAGCGGCAGACTTCACTATTTAAAGTACCATTAAATGTTTAAAGTGCCATTAAATTTTCAATTTTGAAATTTTTTTTAAGTGATATTTTTTTTTAAGAAATTTTTTTTTTTTTGTTTTTGTTTTTTTTGGAATTATTTAAATGGTTTTTTAAATACTTAATAGAGTAAATTTTATTTTGAAATGTCGTACTTAACCCAAATACAATATTATAATATTTAAAAATTATATAATAAGTTTTTATAAAAGATAAAAAAAAAAAAAAACATCTCATAAATAAATAAATAACAAAAGCACAGGATGCTTCACTGATTTTTGTGGAAAATTTTATATACTTAAATAAGAAAATTCAAGATAACTATTAGTTTAATTTATTATCATTTCCTGTTAATTAATTTTTTGCAAATGAATTTGAAGATTAATTCATATTGTTAAGATTAGAAACAGTAATGATTAAAAAATGAAATTTTTTTTTTCATTAAATCATTTATTTTAAAAATATCTGTTGACCATAAAATTAAAAATTTAAAAAAAAAAAAAAGATTCTAATAATTTAAAAATAAAAATAAACATTAAATAGTGTATATATATATGCTATATGTATGAAAGATTCGTTTTAAAACTAAAATTTAATAAATTACAAGGAGAGAAAATGAAAGGAAAATGTGGTAATTCAACAATTAATTATTATAAAAAATAAAAATTAATAATATATTTAACGAAAATAAGGTGACGTCTCATAATACCCCAAAAAAAAAATTTGGGGTTTTTGACTCACTAAAAGTGGGACATAATCCCCGAAAACGTTTGGGTATTATGTCTCACAAGCCGTAAGACACAATCCTCCAAAAAAATTAGGGTCATATGTCCCACCAAATATTGAAGTTTTTTTCAAAATAATAGCGACGTGTTATAATTCCCGAAGTCATAATCCCCAAAAAAAAATCTGGGTTTTTTGGCTCACTTGAAATGGGACATAATCCCCTAAAACTGTTTGGGCCTTATGTCTCACCAACATAATCGGGGATTATGACACGCCCGGGGATTATGACTCATTAATTAGTTACTCTGAAAATTTATTAAAAATAAAAGGATTAACTCCGTTCATTGGAATATACAAAAAACTGGACGAACAAAAGAAAATAATATGGCATATATGTAGGATTGCGTACAAATAATTTATTTTTGCACTTTAGTTATTTTGAAATGAAAGACACAGATTTCCGTTGGTAAGAATTTTGTTTTAAAATCCCACATATATGAAATGCCAAGTTGCGACTTAGGGCGCGTTTATATTGGTGCTTTAATAAGTAATAAGAGTATCGATAATAGCGTAGCGGTAGCGTAGAAAAATATATATACATGTTGTTAATTAAAGTGTTTTTATAGGACCATCGCTTTGATCATCAATAAACGATAAGAATTTCGAAAAAGTTTTATTCAATTTTTATGCTCTTATTGAATATTAAATACTTTTTTTTTTAAATAAATATTTTTTTTTTGTTTATTATGTCTTTATCCTTATTTAAAATCACAAGCAATTGCATAATAATAATATCATAATATCATAATATTTATTTATAAAATAAAGTTATTTTAAAATTTAGTACAGGCTTCATATGCACTTGGAAATTTTAATTAGAAAAATGTTTATTAGATCCCTAATATGTGACCAGAGGTATAATGTTAAGATCACCATATAATATTTTAAATCATCATAATCTATTCATTCTGATGGGCAAGTTAAAGTAGTATGAAATAAAATGGCTGTTAAGTTAAAAACATAAACAACATACGTAAGTATTCATTGTATTAATCAAAATAAATTTATATTGGAAAGTGAATAAAAAACTTTAGTATGTAATTAAATAATTCAAATTTATTTAGTTAATTTTCTTTTTGTTTTGAAAGTTTCAGAGTAAATATGATTCATGAGCAATTTACAAGTAATGTATTTTAGATGTATGAAATTTAATATATGATGGTATGTTCATGCTATTATCGAAGATCTCATATAAACACTATATACGCATAGCATAGCGAAAAGTTATAATTTTGCTCTTATCAATTATCGCAGCTCCAATATAAACGCACCCTTAGAATAAAAAAAAAAAAAAAAAAGAGATTTAAAGGTCAAAACTAAGCCAAAAAAAGAAAAATTTATTAAATTAAGTACGAATATTAAAAAATTTTTAAAAAAGAAACCAATTATTATACAACAGATTGAAAGACTTTGTTGCAAGATTAATAAAAATCCTTACTGACAGTTAAATTATTAAAAATAATAAATAAATTCATCACATCAGCCGCCAACTGCTTAATTTAATGCAATTTAATTTAATATTTAAAAATAAAAGTGGTTTTTTTTTTTTTTTTTTTGACTTTGTATAAAATATCAATGTAAAATTTAATAATAAAAAGAAAAATAAATACTCAATTAAATTAATATACGATATATTTATATTTTATATACAAAATAAAAATAGGATATTTACAAATATTTGTGAATATATTATTTAAAAATCAAATATTTCATATATTATATCAAAAATTCCACTTATTATTTTGTTTTTTTTTTTTTTTGAATTTTATTTTTATTGAATAAATTTTTCTCTTAATAACCCAATGACCTATAGTCATAAATTTATTTATTTATTTTTAGTAATATTTGTATAAATATCTTCAGATTTTTTTTTTTTTTAATATCATTATTTTTTCGTTTTTATTATTTAAAATTTTTATGTTTTATTTGTTAGCGAAATATGAAAAAAAAAAAATAAAATAAATAAATAAATATATATTTATATACTTATAGGTATATATATAATATATACATACTTATATTCATATAAATAAAATATAAAAATAATAATTAAATTTTTAAAATTGTTTTTTCATCTGTTTGATTTCATGAAAATGAGAGGAAGCTTTTATTTTAAAAGTTGTGCCTTTTTATATTTTTAATTTAGTAATTTTTTTTCTTTTGTTGTTATCAAAGCAATTGTATATGTATATATTGTTATGTTCAAATACATCTTATAAATATATATTTAATAATATGTATGTAATTTTTTGCCTCCTTGGAAAATTCAACTATACATAGTTCATATCGACATAATACTTTATATAGTGGTGAGGTGTCATAAAACCATAGATTTATTTAAAGAATATGGAGTATGACTCATTTGAATGGAACATCAAAGTCATTTGGCTGGTTATGTTTCATTCGATTATAAATAATTTAAAAGAAAATCTATTAAACTTAATTAATCAACTCTAAAATTTTACCTAATGATTTTTGTATAGATAATTAATAAATAGATTAAAAATAATTTAATATTGTGGAGTGGTTATTACCGCAAAACGCCCACTAAACTAATTATTGATACCCTGTGATTTTGTAACGAAATCCCGAAAGCTGATTTTGTAAAAAGCGAACTAACTATAAAATCGCTTCTTATTACTTTTCTTCCGCCTCCAAACCCGACTAAATAAATTATTGAAACCCTAATTTTGTAACCAACTCTAAAATCTTTTCCAATTATTTTTTTAACACTTACAAATTCCAACAAAAAGGTACTTTGGTCATTTTGAAAATTTATTTTAGCTTAATGACAGAAATTTTTTTTATAAAAATATGGCTTTATGACTCATTTGAAAGCCATGTTCATGAAATATGGCTTTATGACCTACGATTGTTTGACCTGCACCGTATATAGTTAAATATTGATCGAAAAAAATGATAAGATTTAGAATTTTGATTACAAATTTGAATAATAAACGCTTTGCAAATTCAAAGTAAATTTTGACCTAAATTTTAGTAATGATTTAATTTGCATTTTTAAAAAAAAAAAAAAGCATAATATACGAGTATATGAGGATATTTTGTAGAGACAATTTTAAAATACGACACAATTTAGAAATCGATTAAATAATTTATTTATTGTTCCAATAATAATTTATTAGATTTTCAGAATTTATTTGATTTTAGTTAAAATGATGAAATTTTAATTTTATTTATATTATTATAAATTCAAGTTCAGAATGATCCATTTTTTATTCAATTGTAAATTGAATTGTTATATTAGTTGACATATTAAATTTATCTTCTGTGTTCAATGATTCAATAATTTATGATTTTTTTTTTTAGATTTTTTGCAATATTTTTTTAATAGTAAACATTTAAACTGTATGTAAGCTGTTGGAACAAAACAAACACCATTTTTTCTTTTTATTCTAAGTGGTCTCAATAATTTCTCGAAACTTAATTTAAACGGTTATTGGATTACCGAATCACGTGCAGAACGTCTTAAATTTTTATCATATTAGAAATTTTTATTTGTGAGTTATAAGAATAAATTAAAATTGATTGTATATATTATGATATATTCTTGATATATTTTGATATATCCAACATATTTATCATATATTTATGTACATTTTATTGCATTAGCAGTTATTGATCACGATATATTTGTATTTTCAATACAGAGACAATACATTCCAACTTTTATAAAAATGTCAAAAATTAACTTTACCTCCATAATTTTGTAAGGTGATTAAAAGTATACTAAAGTAATGTGTTGTATTCTGTTTCTAACCCCTATTGTACTTATATACATAGGTATTTAGGTCTTTCTTTCTCCGTCGAAAATTTTTTATTGGTTGTTTATTATATTATACATAGCAAATTACTATCTTTAACCAAAATTTTTAAATTACATACATATTTAGTGTAGTTTTTTTATGTTACCTTTATTGAGAAAAATAAAAATTGTTAAATTCTAAGAAAAATAAATTAAAAATTTACTAAAACTTAAGAAAAGTTTTTCAGGTTATTTGTATATTATGATCATTTTAAAAATGCGTCAAATTTATATGTTAAAAATTAATAATGAAACATTTTAATGATTTCCAGAAATTTCAATTACTTAACCCTGGAATTACTCAATCATGAGAAAAAATTTACATATACTATAGATTTCAATATTTTTATCACCTCACAAAATATGATTCCGATCGCTCTGAACAGAATTGTAAAGTAAAATTGAAATGAAATAGGCAGGCTTAATTCGATATAATTAGACATTATTAACTTATAAAATTCCGAGGAAAAAAAATTAAAGTTTGCAATCAAGGGTTAAATAAATATTTTGAATGAAATTATTTTCAAAATTTAAAATCAAAAATTTTTAATTGTTGTAATGAAATTTAATTTAAAATTACAAAATAAATCAGATAATAAAAAAAAAAAAATATTGAAAAGAATTTTCTTTGGTTCAACGGCAAAAGAATTTGTAAATATTTCATGTTAAATTAAAATTCATTACATTTTTTTTTCCTTTTTCTTTTTTTTTTTGTACAATTCAACCAACCAAAAAAATGTAAATGAATATTTTGAAAATTCATTAAATTTTCTAATAATTTTTAATGTTGTTTAAAAATTTTACGCTTTTTCTTTTTTGTTTTCTTTATTTTTCAAAAATTCTTTTGTCATTTTTCAATATTATTTATAAACAATCTGTTAAATTTAATTTTAAATATTTATTTTTTCTTTTCTCTTACATTTACGTACATACATACATATATTATATATCTTTTATAGAATAAATTTGACGCCATTTTAAATTAATTCTTTTTTTGGCTTTTTTTTTTTTTTCATTTTGTTTTTGGCCAAATTTAGAAAAATGTAAAAAATGTGAAATTTTGTTTCTTTTATTACACAATTTTTTAGTTATTCTACAAAAAAGAAAATAAGTAAAATAATAAATATGTATGTAGATAATGTTTTGGCGCCAACAAATCAAATTTAAAACAAAAAAAAATGATGAAAAAAAAGAGGAAATAAGTACTCGTACATATTGAAGAATTGCCAATCAACCAAAAATGATATTTTTTTTTATTGTCACTATTTTGTTTAATTCTTTTTTTGAATTTGTTTTTTATCTTTTTTTCTTTTTGATTATTTTGTAATATTTTAAAAATTTTTCACCTTCTAATTTTTCAAGGTAAAAAAAGAACAATAATCATTAAGAAATTTAAAAAAAAAAAAATTTTGTTTTTTAACTTGTTTTTTTTTTTACTTTAAAATTAGTTTTGTTAATTTTAGCAGATTTTACTGAATATTTCATTTAAAAAATAAAACAATTAAAAAAACAAAATGTTCTCCCACTATGATTAGACATATTTTTTTTTTTTTTGGTAAAAATATTTTTATGGTTTTCTGAAAAAAAAAAATTTAGGTACTTGGATTATGATTGTTATATTACTTTCTATATGGGGAATTAAAATATTGACTTAAGTTATTTAAAAATTAAAAAATTAGAATTAATTTTCATATAAAATAACAGAAATATGGAATTTACAGACTGAAAATGAACAAAAATTTTAAATTTTGTTTAATATCTACCCTTCTTTAGCACTGCTAAATGTGGGGCATCTTCCAAGTTTCTTATTATTCATATTTGACTAAATTTCAGGATTTCTTTTTATTCATTAGTTTCATCATTATTTTCACTAATCCTTTCATTTTTCGACTGTAGGTATTGTTATAAGATTATGAAACAAAAAACAATACATTATATTTTGCCATCAATTATCAAATACAAGAACTATTTATTCCAATTATTTATATCTAATACGATATTAATTATTTCGATATAAACTATTACGATATAAATTACTGATATTAGATTTGATATGACCGGCACCGGCGTTTGAACCCGAGATCTTTCGTTTGAAAGGTCGACGACTATATCACTATGCCATTAGTAAGGTTTTAAATATCAGCGAGTTGTAAGTCTAGAACAAATAGTTAATACTTAGTGGAGGCAGTTTATATGCCACAAAAGAGAATATACTTTGTAAAAACAGATAAAGATGTTTATTACAATAGTAACAATGACATTATAATCTAGCATCCTCGTTTACACCCTCAGGTACATGTGTTTGTAACCAAATAACACCGGAGGATATGCAAAATATTTTGATCTTGAAGAAACAAAGAATTGTAAATGACAATAAAACAAAAATATGACATAGAAATTAGGAAAATGAAACACAGGTGGTTAGGCCACAATTAAAATAATCTAAAAATTCAGTAACAAGACACGTACTTACTTACATATGCGAACACTTACAGAACTTACAGTTACATGACAACACTTACAGAAAAACGGTACAATAAATAAAAAACAAGTGAAAATATTATTGACAAGCTACTACTTGCATAAAATAAAATTCACTAGCATAACTTTACTGAATCCTCAGTGCTTTTTAAGATTATTTTGAATTTTTTTTTTTCAATTTTATGTATTAAAAAAAACATAAAAAAAAAAAACAAAACAAATACATTGAGCCCTCTTCCCCTCCTTTTTTTTCCATTTTAACTTTTATTTTCATTGATTTTTTTTTGTTTTGTGTGTTAATTTCTATTTTAAATTTTCTAATTTTCTTTATTTATTCATTTCTTCATTTTTCCTTTAAAATTAATTTAAAAGAAAAAAAAAACAAATTTTTTTTTATTTTAATTTTACACAAAAAAAATACATAAATATTTCTGATCAAGCATTATTGCATGTCAAAATACCAAATGTTCATAATATATGCACACACACGTTTCTTAAATACGTATGATAAAAATAATATATTTATATATAAAATCATATATAATATAATATGTACATAATACCTATGTATATTTATATTTACTTATTAATATACACTTCAATTTTACATTAAATTTTACCTTGATTTAATAAACTAAAATGTATGTAAGTATGTATACAAATTGTATATTTTATGTGTACACATGTGCTTACTTAAATTCATTGTGCAATTGCTGCCAACAACAGTAGAATCAAAATAAACAGTTTGTGAATGTTTTAAAACTTTTTGTTTTTTTTTTTTTTTGTACGTGTACATAATAAGTATGTTGTTTTTTTTTTTTTCTTTCTGTGAAATATTTTCTGATTCTCCGAATTTTATTTTTTTTTGGTTTTGTTTCTAAAATTTTGGAAGTGTTCCAAAATATTTTAATTATTTTAATATATTATATATGTATATATAACTAAATAGGTATACAATAAAATGTATATACTTATTTTCAGTTATTTAAGGATATACGCTTATGCAATTTAAAAAATTACAAAAAAACAAATTTTATTTTGTTTTTTTTTTCCATTGAGTTTTCATTTTTTTATTTAATTTTTTTTTTTTTGGCAAAATAAAGAAAATTTTTAAAAGGGAAATTAAAAAAAATAAATAAAAATTTTCTAATTATGTTGCAAGGGATATCGTTGAACTTATTATTGTGTGCAATATTTTAACGGAAAAAAAAACGAAAACAGGTAAAAAATATAATTTTCTTTTACATAAAATTATAATTAGAGGAAAAAAAAATTTTTTTTCCTACATAAATTTAATTAAATTAATTTTCAACAAAACTTTTTTAATGAAAAGTACATTTTTTTTATCAATTTTTAGTTTTTTTAACAGATTATCAAAAATTTGATTTAACGTTATGGAAAATTTATGAAGAACTTAAAAAAGTTTATTTTTCGCTAATATGCGAAAATAATATGAAAAGTGAATTAGTTATACTCATATATATTTTTATCAGCATGAAAAATCAAATACATTTTGCATAATTATTTTTGCTTCCTAATATATATAAGAATGATACAATATATTTTTTTGAGAAAATTTTAATTTAAGAATAATACTGAAAACTTAAAAGTATATAATATATAACGGTTTGGTAAACAAAATATATATATATTTACATATAAAATATATGTATAAAGTAATATAAATCATATAAAACAAATTGAAGTAGGTACATATTTTAAATTTGGAAATGTTCAATGTTCAAAAGTATCTTAAGATACTTTTTTTTTTCGTTTATTTTGAATTAAACTATAATGAATACATATATATAGGGTTTTCCATTTGAAGTGATATGATTTCTTTTCAAAAAAAAACACACAATTGTGAAGGAAATTCAAATGTTTTTTTATTTAATATGAAGTACAATCGATACAATTAAGTTCTGAATAAAACTTCATTCAAATGGCCTCCACGACTTCTTTTGCAGGAACGAATTCGACGAACCCAATTTTCGAGCACTTTTTCTACTAAATCAAGTCGTATGTCATGAATAGCACGTTCAATATTGACTTCTAAAGCTTGAAGAGAGTCTGGTTTATTGGTCAAAACTAATGACTTCAAATAACCCCACAAGAAATAGTCTAATGGTGTTAAATCATAACTTCTTGGAGGGCATTCAATGTCACAATTTCTTGAAATAATCGAATCTCCAAACTTTTCTCGCAATAATTCGGTTGTTGAACGTGCTGTGTGACACATAACCCCGTCTTGTTGGAACCAAATGTTGTCAAGATCAACTTCTTCCAATTTATGGTTGTTCATGAATAATTTGTGGATTTTCTTCGCACCAGAATCGACACTTTTGTTTATTTACCGCACCACTCAGATGAAAGTGAGCCTCATCGGAGAAGAAGATTTTCTTAAAAAATTCGTTATCATTTTCAGGTTGTACCAAGACAAAATCAGCAAATTCACGACGTTTACGGTGGTCCATGATGAAATTGTAAATATTACTGAATACAATGAAAAAAAAAATGACAGATCATGACATACTACAAATGGCCGAAACGTCACTTAGAAATCATATCACTCAAATTGGAAAACCCTTTAATATATAAATAAATAAGAACCGCAGTTTCTAATAACGAAAAATTAAATTAATTTTTAACAAAACTTTTTTAATGAAAAGTACATTTTTTTTTTAGTTATATATTATATAAGTATGTAACTAATTATTAATTTTATACAAAATATTAACGAAAAAATTAAATGATCGAAATATTAAAGAAATAAATGAAAATATTAACGAAAATTTAATATACTTATTACACAAAAATTTAATAGGCTTTAAATAAAATTACAATTCAGTAAAAAATTAAGATGAAAACTGAGGTAAAAAAGGTATATTTGATTAAAGAATTTAAGTTAGGAGCATAGTGATTTTAACATATTCTGTTTCAATCAAACAACTACAGTATATAAAAAATTTTAATGATACATAAACACTTATATAAAAATCATTAACCACCTATAAAATAACAAAAGATTTAAGGTCTTTAAATTATCGTTGAAATATATGGAACCTATGTCTGCGTCTTTTGTTTAAGTATATTATGGGTAATGTATTTTACAAAATTAAAAAAATTAACTATACTAAATTTAAGATGCTTTCAGTTCATCTTATTCCTATTATTAGTTATATATAAGTAAAGTGATGAAATTGTGATGTGATTCCTCTTGAAAAGAATTCTTAATATTGGGAATTTTTATACATAAAGTTTTAAAGTTTTAGCATTACTTCACAATTCGTATAGGACGTGAAATAATTCAAAGTATAACCTAAAAAATAAATGACAACAGAAACATAAGATATAATTATCATTATAGACAACGACTTATGGATAATTCTTTTAATTCGAATCAAAATATTTTATTTCTAAATATGTTAATATGAGAAAGGAACTAATTGAAACAAAGTTTTACTATAAATTATATCGTATGTAGCCGTGTCGATGCGGATATCAATTACGTAAATAACTCGTATTATAGTTGGCAGTGCATGCATTAAATAATGTATAATCGTCATAATGGGTAAGAAATTATCTAACTAAAACATTACGTTAGAAAATTTAAAAATCCAATCCCATGTACAGCCGTACATATAACAAATTTCATAAAAAAAATAAAATAGCTGCTAAAATAAGAATCAAGTAATAAATAGAAGTTTAGTTATTTGTATTTTTAGAGATCTACATAAGTGATATTTGAAGCCAATATACAGAATCAAAAAAAGAATATAAATAATATATAAAAAGAAATTTCGAAAATCTTCGAAAACCATAATTTAATTACTTATAGGTAGGTACATACATAATAAAATAATCTGAATTTTATAAATTCATTTTACACTTGAAATTCAACTAAGTATAATATAGGTACATTTATGTTAAACTTTTCTATACTTACTTTAATAATATTTCAATTAATAAAAAAGTTCAATAAATTTTTTTTTTTTTTAATTATTTCCATATGATTTCCACATGTAAATAAAATAAAAAATTTATAATAAATCATAATATATTTAATATGCAATGAAGCATAAATATAAAATTCGACTTTGATTATGACATGACATTCTAATTTCTGATTAAGAAAGTAAAATTAAAAAAACAAATGAAATAAAATCGGGCAAAGTCTGACAAAAATAAATAAAAATAGAAAATTCTTTTAAGCACAAAACAAAAAATTAATAAAAAAACAACGGATTAAGCAATAAAAAATTGATGACACCACACAAATTGCAACAAAAAAGAATACAAAACAAATCACAAAATTCACTTACATATGCAATTTTTAAATTTTATTAGTGCATACTAAACATTTTTTTTTTATTTTTTTTTTTTTATTTTTAATTTTATCATGTATAGTTCAAAAATGAATTTTTTTACTTTCATTACCCATATAAAAAAGGAATAAAATACGATATACCTTATATGAATATCTATATATATAATATGTACTTTATCTAGATTTCATTTATATGTATATGCATATGTATGTAGCGTACATATTTGTATAATGTAATTATTGCTCGCATTGCATTAAAATCGGAAAAATTTAAAAATTAAAAAAAAAAAATTGGATTACAATGCATTTTTTTTTGTTAAAAGTTATTGTTTTACTATACATATATGTATAGGTAATATACACACGTTAAGTTGTTGTTCTAAATACAACGTTTCACTTTCATTTTTTTTCTCTCTCTTTTTTTATTTTTGTTAATTAAATTTAAAATAATATGCTAAATACTCGGAGTAACTTAGAAAAAAAATTAAATAAATGAAATTAAATTATTTGATAACAAGAAACATAAAATTATAACAAAAAATTAAAGGAGGTTTTTTTTAGATTAAGGAAATATTTATCGGTTTTGGTATTATATTTATTTATTATTATTTAAATAAATTTACTTACCAAATTATATAATTATAAATAAAGTGGAATGCTTTGTGCAACTAAGTATGACTGTTTCTAAATGATGGCTTACATCTGGCTTATTCTTTCATTCACGAGTTTACTAACCCAGCATCTACCATGCACGCTCTTATGACACTTTTTACACGCATCGAAGTGTCAAAGTACAGTTAAATGTATTAAATTGTATTAAAGTGTGCATAATAAACGCTGTTCTTCAACTCTTAATAACTCAAAATTCTTCAACTCAAATGTTCTTTTTTTCAACTCAAAAATTCTTCAACTCAAAAGTTCAATTTTTAACTTTTTTCGCTTTCTTTACGCTTTGACGTGTCAAATAATTTAATAGTATAAAATTAAAAAATAAGGAGAAGTCATTTTTTTAAGTTAGTATGTATATGTAAGCACATTTTACAAATTACGTTTCCATTTTGTGGTCTGTGGAAACTATTTCGTAGGCTGCGTTAAAAGAGCGTATAGCGTGAGTTGGTTGTAGATATGGCATAATAGTTAAAATGTAAGATAACAAAATATAAGTTAACTTTGTTTGTATACTTTCGATAATTATTGCCATTTCACTCAATCTTTTTTTTTTTTTTTTTTTGAGTTTATTTCATATAATAACTCAAAATAGGTATTTAAATATAGTTCTAAATTCAAAGTACATATATTAATTATCATTTGTATTAGGTTGTTCTTTGTGTTGTTTTTTTTTTTTCTAAAGTGAATGTCAATATTAATATTGAAAAAACAGAACAGAATACAATGTATAAATATTCAAGCTAAATTGTATTTAAACTTTATAATAATAATAATCTGAAATATTCACTCCAACTCAAACTCATTCTCAAACTCAAATTATCATTATAGGTACATGGACGTTTTATTTGTCAAAATGTATGCCTATTTCAAAAGTATTGTGTATAGATACAAATAAGAAAAATATTTGAATATAAAAAAAAATTAATTTTTCTTAAATAAAAACGAAAAATAGTTAAATTACAATACAATTTCGAATTTTGCGATTAGGTATTTTTAAAATTTTCATATTAAATCTTTTCCTTTAGTGATTTTTTTGTTACCGCAACAATTTTTCATATTAGAACTAGAAGAATACTGCGTAATGGATAATTTTTTAAATAATATTTAATCTACTTTTAAATTAATGGGATTTTCACATTTTCTAACGTGACGTTTTAGTTAGATCATTTCTTACCCAATATTAATGTTGTACATTTATATTTAAAGCATACACTGCCAACTATACGAGTTATTACGTAATTGATATCCGTATCGACGCGGCTACATATACCGATATATGTAATTTGTTTCAATTAGTTCTTTTTCAGACTTCTATCTGCCTATAGGAAATTATTTAAACGTTCTCACAATTGTCAAATATCAAAATTTTCATCAAAAAAATTTAATAATAAAAATCGACATTTTATTAATTAGATTGATTTTTCTATAGAGTATATTGGAACAAATCATAAAATGTGTAAGACCTTATATTTCTTTAATTTCAAATGAATTTATTTTAGGTTTTTATTGCATAGCCAAAAGTGGAATACAAGATTATATTCGACTTTTGGCTATACAAACTACAAGTAGGTACCTATTACCTAATATTTTACAATATACGCACTTTTTCTTTAGAGCACATTAATAACAAACCCAATTTTACAATTGGATACATAATAATATGTAAGTATATATTTATTTTAAATATTACGACATAATTTCGTAAATTGAATTTCATCTCAAAATAAATTTTTAAAAATAAAACTTTTTTTTTTGCAACACAATGTGTAAAATAAAAAACAAAAACCTTAATTTTTTTTCTCCTCAAATAAGTATTAATATGAAGTGTGTCATTTACTTTTGACATTTTTCAAAAAATTTAAATTTATGGTAAAATCATAGAATTTTAAATGCATTAAAATAAAAATGTGTATTAAAAAAAAATTGTAAAACATTTATGCATAAATACTATTTAATGCATTTTAAAACAAAAACACTTCATAATATTATATACGTACATATGTACATACTTATATACATATCTATGTAATATCTAGAACGTTTATTTTAAAATGTTTTAAGTGAAAATCTTTAAGAGACGAGCCAAGAATACTTCATTTGAATGATTTTTATGGTATGTGAATTTTATGTTTTCACTTTATTTTCAATTCTATTTTGTTAAATAACTGACAAGCACGTACATATTATTATGTATACTTATATAATAATATATTTACATAAGTACATGTACATAATATGTAAATATATACCTATAAGAGAATAAGAATTTTAGAAAATTACAAAATACTTATTTGTAACCCTGACAAAAGTTAATTTTTAATTTTTTGTTTTTCTTAAAAATGGTGCGATTAAATATTAAAAAAAAATATTTATCAAGAAACAGTCTTGCCAGAGGTATTTTTTTCATGACTTGAAAATATATTTAAAAAAAATACTTGAAACTTTTACTGACAAATCCATATGGGCTGCAGGGGAAAAAATATATACTATAATGTTGAATATTCTCAAAATAATATTGATGACGTCTTGTCATAAACTACCAGTAGCATCTACTACTTTTGACACTACTAAGAGTAAACTTTGCGTGTGTCCATCAAAGTGTCAACATATATTGAATAGATTTTATTCTAATAAAATAAGAATAAAACACTAGCCATTAATCAATTTTAAGTTATGAAGTTGGATGTATCTATGACAAGTAAACGGTTAAATTTTTCACGTGCATTTTATGCTTAATTTGTTTTCTATTTTCGCAAGACTATGGATTTTTTTTAAATGTCACATGTCTTGCGAAAATAGCGAATTTTTAAATGTTAATTTTTTGAAGTACCATTATATTGTATAAGATAATCAATATAAAAAAAAAAACAAAAATTATAAAATAAAGTTTAAATAAAAAAGAATATAAATTACTTATAGATAATAAATTTAATCTAATTATCAATTTGTAGAGAGGATTGAAGTAAAATTGATAACACAATTTTAATATGCAATATACAGAATGACCTATTAAAAATTTATGAACAGTTAAACTTGCTTAAGTTGTTTTTACAAATTATAGCATAATTTATTATAGTTAAGAAAAATTTTGACTCGCGTTAGATAAGTTAAATTTGAATTAAACTTTTTGTGAATAAGACGTATTGTATAATAATAATAATTATACCATATTTTTGAACATTATAAAATGATTTCCATTTATATGGGTTTATTTACTTGGTAGACTAATTCATTATATAGAATTTATTTAAAAACTATATTTTATTAAATAATTATTTTATTAGATCATAATTTGTGAATTTGAATTTGACTGAAGAAGATGTTAGATGGAGAAAATGTATGATAATTTATCATATACTCGAATTACAATAAAGCATTTTTAACTTCCTAAACTTTTCCCAATATCAATATTTCATTCTAAGTCTAAAATTTAAATCGATCGATGTCAATCTAACTGAACATGCAGATAAAAATTTATCAACTTTTAAATTTACTGGTTATATATTTTTTTACCTACATACATATATGCTTATTAAAAAATAAAAATTTAATGTTAATAGAATGGAAATTCTTAATATAGTGGCGTATAGCCATATAAAATACATTTAAATGAAAATGTATATGGTAAACACTTCATGGTTAGTCAAATAATTTATGACTTTAAAAAATTTTATAACGTTCAAATTAATTTTTAATTTTAATAAATGCATGTCATATCTATTAATTAATTTTAAATATTATTTTTAAAGAAATTTTGGTATATAAGTTTGATTTTATTTTTCATTGATTTCAGTTTTTTTAGATCCCTAATGATATTTTATTCATTTAACTAGATTTCTTTCAAAATCTTTAGTTTCGCTTCTATTCAATTTAGTCTTTTTTTTCCAACACCAATAAACTCTTAATTCTGCTAGATACATACATATTACATACATATGTATGTATAAATATAATAAATATAGTTAGTTCTTTTGTAATCGATTCATGTTTTTGAAACTTTACAATTGATTCTTTGAATAGAAAAGTATTCAAAAAATATTGAATACAATAATTAAAACTAAATGTAATATAAATAAAAATTTGTATTTAATTTTTTTTTTTTTTGAATACAAATACTATCCACAATATAATCCACATATTCTCCATGCAATTACATAATTTTATATTACGGTTACGGAAACTATATGTATGTAACGGTTTTAAAACTTTAAGAACAAAAGTCTTTTATTTTTCATAATAAATTGTTATAATTTTATTTTATATTGAAATCAAAATGGATTGCATTTGACATTTTATAATTATAATTTGTTCCTTAAAAATTTTATTTAAAATTAACATAATTAGGAGCTTGAATGGAAAAAAGGGTACTTTTTCAAATTCAAAAATCAAAAACCGAAATAAAAAAAAATAAATATTTTAAATTTCCAAACTAATGAATTTTATTTAATTTTTATTTTTAGGAAAAACAAAAAAAAAGGTCTCTTAAGCTCTAAATTTTTATTTTCTTGTAAACAAAACCATTTTTCTTTTTCCACATATAATTTAAATTTCAGTCTTGCCAGATTTACAGGAAATTCTCAATAATGGAGGAAATCCTTAAAATTTTCGATTTCATTTGTCTAGGTATATATATTTAAATAAAATTTATTAATAAAATATTAACAAGATTTCCGTTTTTGGATTTAAATGATCAATAACTTGACACTACCGTATAGAGAAAACAAGATTTACTAGATATTATTAAATAAATTACTTGATAGTATTAAATAATCATTTAAACAAAAAAAAATTTTGACTTGAAAAATCTTTCAACCTGCGGAACTAGTTTTACCAAATTTTTAAAATTTACATGTATATACATATACATATGTAGGTAATAAAGTATCTACTTTTCAAAAATATTTTAAATTGAGAAAATTTTAGAAGTCATGTGTGCTGAAAATGGTAATTTTATAACTCTGGCATTACTGAAATTTACATAGGTAGGTATGTTTTTTTTTTTTTTTAAATAAATTTGAAATAAATAAAAAAAAAAAATTATAATTATAATTTTTTCCTTAGTTTATATTTTGTAAAATTTTGCTTTTTAATGTTTTTATGACCCGTATAAATGTGTTGAATTTATGCAGTTCATTTTTTCTTTTTATTTAATTTAATATTTTAAACAGGAATTGAAGATACAGAAAATAAAAAAAAAAAATAAAAATAAAAAAAAACCAAATCCCAAGAACCCATAAAAACAGTTGTCTCTCCAGTTTGAAATGAAAAAATACGAAAAACAAAAAAAAAAGAACGTTAAAGAAAATGTAAAAGGCAACAACCTTTTCAATATTCTTTATTTATTCTATACAAAAAAAAAAAAAAAAGAGACAACAATATTAATTTTTTATTGTAGTTTAAAGCTTTATTCATACCTAACGGATGAATAAAATTTTACGGTTATGAAATAAAGTTATGGTAGATTTTGAGTTTTTTAATGTTTTTTTTTGTTTAATTTTTGTTTTTTTTTTTTTTCGTTTTGTTTTTTATAGTTGAGTCGAGTTCAGAGTTTTGAGTTTTTCTCTTTTACTATCTTTTCTTTTGTATTCATGTTGCAATATTGTAAGTATCTTCAGTACATTGCGTTTTATGAAAATGTTTTTTTTTTTTTTTTTTTAATTTTTCAGAAAATAAAAAATAAAATCAAAAGATGTTTTTTTTTTATGTCTCTTCCCTATTTAAAATGGAGGTTTAAATAACAAAAAAAAAAATAAATAAAGGTTTTCTTTATTTCTTTTTTTTTACAATTCGGTTCAGTTCAATTCGATTCTTGTCATTGTTATTAAAAAAAAAGTTTTATATACGTATATACGTAATATGTATGTGTGTTCATATTAAATTTGTGTATTTTTTTGAACGTCCGGGTAACAACAAAATTAGCTCAGTTTTTTTTTTCTCTTTTCGTTCTTAAAACGTAGGTACATATACAATTTTAATATTTAAATTTAAAGTTTAAAATTCTAAAACCATTTTTTTTTTTTTGCTTTTTTGGAATAATGACGCACATTTTATTTAAAATTTTGAATTTTCCAATTTTTACTTATATAAATAGAATTAAAAAAATTTCTTCTTAAAGATTTTTTTTTTTTAAATTAGCATATTAATGCTAAATAATTTTTTTAACTTAAACAACTTTAAAATTTTATTTGCTTTTAGAATTTTAAAGATATAGTTAATAGTTATTTAAAGTTGAAATGAATTATTAAATTAGTTAATACTTATTATATTTAAGGTAAATGTGACCTAATTTCAATTTTTATCACTCGATAGTCTAGTGATGAAATGGAAATGATTTCTTTGTTTTTATCAATTATTGTTATGGGTCTGAAATAAAAAATGCATTTGGAATAAATTTATTCCATACCCTCCCATCTCTTTAGTAAATATAGTTGCATATAAATATAGTTAAATATATAAAATGCTTAATCTGACAAATAGTGCAGGTCTTAAGTGGCAGGGATTTAAGCCGGAAGATCTGAAATTAGTCTAATCTAAATTTAGATTATATTTAAAGAAGAAGATTATAATTATAGAAAAATCTAAAGTTAGATTATATTTAAAAAAATAATACAATTACATAAACGTATTAGGTACTTAAATATGTATACAAAATTAATAATAGTAGCTGGACCGCATGTCTACTCATTGAAAGGATTTATAAAATATAGGTATATCTAAAACTACATATACCTTATGTACCTATATAAAATTTATTTATAGGTATATAAATTTATATAAATAAATATATCGCCTAGTATAATATTAATACTAGATAAAATTAAATAACAGTAAATAAGGATCAAAAAGATGTATATTTTTAATTTAAACTTATTTGTTGAGTTTCACTTACAAATTTTTCGCCATGTCACTAAATTTACTTGTTTCCAAAAAAGAAAATATGTAAGAATACATACATAATATATATATAATATGTAAAGGTATATGAAAAAATTTTTTAAACAAAATATTATTTTATTAACATATCTTTCTTGTCCAAAAAGAATCACATTTTAATTATTTTAAATAAAAAGATATTTTAGACATGGAGTTGCTTTTAACTTCATAAATCTTACAGAAAATATTATTAAAAATATTTCATTTTCATTTTAACTTTAGCTGAGTTTTTTAAAAAGTTTAAAATTAATATTGTTAAATTAAAATTATCTATAAATATAAGTACATATTCTTAAAATAATGACTACTTACTCACAATTATACTTATATTAAAAATTGATTAAAGTTAGTTAAACTCACCTGAAATAGAAAAAAAAATCAATATTAATTAATATTATAATAATTAATAACATTAAAATTATAAATTGTTTTATTTAAAGAAATTTTAAAATAAATAAATGCCTTCTTATGAAACAAAATGATTAAAATGATTTCGTCCGAGACTGGGTAAAACAACAAGTAAAAAAAAGAAAACCTACATTGGGTGCTTGTTCAGACTATGTTACAGTTGTTTGTTATAAGTTTTTTTCTCATTTTTTCGACTTCTTTCATCCTTAAAAAGGTTGGAAAAGGAAAATAACCGAAAAAAACAAAATCATTTTTATATTAAAAAAAAAAACATTCTTATATTAAAAATTGAACAAAAAAATCTCAAATCGATTAAAAATTAAACACTGTGTATACATATATGTAATACAAATATAACTACATATTTTTATATGTATATGTATGTACATAATATATATTTAGGTGGTTTACATGTACATAATAAAAATAGTTTTACATATTTGAACATTGAAAAGCATTTGGCAACAGCAACTGCAAAACTGCAACACAACATATACATACATATATACATATAGTGAATATGAGTATTACTCAATACAAAAGAAAGTGATTTCACATTTAACATAATTTCAATAGTTATACACAAATCTATTACATATATACATATGTATATCTTATTTAAAAACAGAAGATATAAAAAAAAAATTAAAGTCTTCTTATATTTATTGGTCTTTAAACTTTAAAATATCACTACTTATCAAAAAATGTTATTATTAATATTGTACACTTCATTATAATGTTAAATTAGTAACTGTTAATTAGTCTATATATTAAATTCCAATATACTTTTGATATATTAATGATTATATGATGATTATATTGTCATCAAATTTAAAAATAAAATAAACCTGACTACAAACCTAATAGTTGAGATGTAGGTAATAAAAATAAAATTAATATGCAAATTGTTCATAGGTTGCAAAATGTTCATAAAAATTGTCTTAGGTTCTTCAAATATCTACAAAAAAAATTTAGAAAAAATTAAATATTAAAATGATCCGTTAAACATCTTTTGGTTTAAGTAGCAAAAACTTTTTTTTTTTTTTTAATCAAACTATACTTCATAATAATTGATTAATTGAAACAAATGTTAAATAACATTAAACTTATTATTAATTAAATAATTAATCGAATAAAATTTAACTTAAATCTTTAATTGGTTTTTTGTTTTTCTTTTCACCTTTGTTTTCTTTAATAAAATTTGATTTATCAAATTAGGTAGGTATTAAGTTTTTTTTTTATTAATTTGCAATATAAAAACCAAAATAACCACTTTTTTTTTTATTACCTAAATAATCTAATCTAAAATAAAAACTTCTAATCTAAAGAATTTAAATTAGTTGATTGCAAAATCTATTATTAAATTTACATATTATCGTTAATAAAAAAAAGGCAACAATCTTGAATGACTATAACTATAATAAAGTGTCAAAAGTATTATAAAAGATAAAATATATACTATATGTACATACATATATATTTATACTTAGATACATATAAGCTTAAAGATAATTTATGAAAATTTATCAAGTTATACATTTATTCATAATTAAAATAAATTTTCTTAGAATATTATTAAAAATGTATTTAAAGATAATTAGGTATGTATTAATAAGTATATATATGTACATATATATACGTATATACAAATGAAAATATTTTTTTAAAAATAGTTGTTTTTTTTTTATTTTTTTGTATAATTTATTTATTTTAAAAAAATATATATGTACCTAGGTATTACTTACTTATTTATATATTTCATATGTGTATACACAGGTGTATATATTTTAAGTTATAGATAGTAAACTTTTTTTTTAATTTTAATTTTTTTTTTTTTTGTATTTTCAAAGTTCAAATAAAAATTCGTCATCTGAATTTTTAAAATAGATATTAAATACCTATATTTTTTATTTTTAATTGAAAAAAAAAAAAAAAATATTATTTTGAAAATAAATAAAATATAAAAAAAAAAAAATAAAATGTATTAAAAATATGTTAACTTTTTGTTTTTATTTAATTAAAAATTAGAAATGTGGTGAATAAAAAGCCTAAAAAATATATTTATTTATTTAAATATATATATACGTATATTATTTATGTCTATATTTATAAATTAATTTAAATTTATGTATGTACAGAAGTATTTAAGTAAATTTGTTTTAATAATTAATATTAAATTTTAAAATAAAAAATATAATAAAATAAAAATGTGTTAAAAAAAAAATGTTAAATGTATTTTGCAAAAATTTTTTTTTTATGTTTTTGGGTATAAAATAAATAGGTAACCGAATTTAACCTTCATATATATAATAAAATTTTATAATGGGAAATTATTGATTTAAAAAACAAAAAAAAAAAAGGTTTCTATGTTACCTTTTGATAAAAGCAAAAACAAAAAAAAAAAAAATACAATTTTAGTTATGGTCAAAAAAATTGGCAAATTTTACAGAAATATATACGATCATTTTGAATTTTTAAAAGGTCCAATATACATAAGTATCTATGTCCAACATTTCATTATATATTTTTTATAACACTAATTAATTAATTAATAATAAAAATCCTACAAAAATCCGAGTATTTTCATAAACTCGTGAAAACGTATTTTTCTTTTCGCTTCCTGAAAACATTAATAACAAAAAATAAGAAAATTCAACAAAATTTTATATTCAAATGTAAATATGTATTTTTAAAAAATTAAAACTTTAGGTTTAAGTATTTTAGACAAAACAATTAATCAGACTGAAGTTATATCGGTCTTGTTCAGTTCTATTGAACTCTTCTGTATGAATAGACTTGAATACCTATGTATAGATAACTTCTAACAAATTTTTCTACCGCATAAACTTTTATATCAAAAAGTATGTAAGTATATATCAAGTATGTATCTTTATTATGATCCAATATTTGAAATCTTAATGAATCTTTAGAATTAGTAAAAAAAAAACGAGGAAGAGTGCAGTAGAGTAGACTGTGTCAACTCTGGGATACCCGTATGAACGTAATATATCCTGTTTCTATAAAACTTGATCATCTTTTAAAAACATTCAGATGTTGTAGTACCAAACTACAGAGATATATTTATGTAAATTGTGGAGTTGTATGACAGCTACCCGAATCTATTGCGCGTAGCTTCATTAAGTTCCAAGAGGTGCAAGAAGCCTGAACCGGCTGCTCTGGGCCAACCAAATTTTACAAAAGTTGTTGGCCTGTAACTCGACATCTCTTTACTAAATTTAAGGTTCCCAGCTTCAATAGACACTGAGTTATTCTCATTTAAACGGATAAGTTGTATGGCAGCTACCCGAACCCGTCGCACCACCACAACCAAATTTTGCAAAAGTTGTTGCCATAAAACTTGATCATCATTTGCAAGATTTCAGACGCCTAGCTTCATTAAGTTGCAAGAGGTGCAAGAAGCCTGAACCGGCTGCTCTAGACCAACCAAATTTTACAAAAATTGTTGGCATGTAACTCGACACCTCTTTACTAAATTTCAGGTTCCTAGCTTCAATAGACACTGAGTTATTCTCATTTAAACGGATAAGTTGTATGACAGCTACCCGAACCCGTCGCACCACCAAAACCAAATTTTACGGAAGTTGTTGCCATAAAACTTGATCATCATTTACAAAATTTCAGAAACCTAGCTTGAATAGATACTGAGTAATTTCTATATAAAGATAGAAGTTGTATGGCAGCTACTCGAACCTGCCGACCGAAAATGTTGGATTTAAATAGCAAAACTAACAATTTTGTAAAAGTGACGTAAAAAAAATTTCAGCCTCCTAGCTCCTTTATTTTTTGAGTTATCGTGCGGACGGACGGACGTACATGGCTTAATCGACTCAGAATTCGATTCTGAGCCGATCCATACCTTTGACACTATATCTAGCTCGACTCCTTTAAGGTGTCACAAACGTAATGGCAAATTTATTATACCCTTGAACATAGTTCATACGGGTATAAAAACTGAACTATTTAGCGCTTCTCATTGATAATAAATCAAATTAGAGTTGCCATGTTGAAAAAATAACAAAAAACATCCACCATTTATATCTTTATACTAAGAAGATATTCATATGTAGGTACATATAGTACTTTTATCGTAACTCGTTTAAACAGTGAAGTCTCGATCGGCACAATATGTACCTAAATTGTATTTAATCGTTCTATTATTTTCTTTAAAATAGTCTTATTTGCAAAAAAAAAAAAAATTCAATATCCAACAACAGATTTAAATTACATTTCTTTTAAATAAATTTTCGTTTTTAGACACGAATTTTCAAAAATTCGACTCCCACTCTATCTTTAATAAATTTACAAATTAATTTAGTTTTAATATTTTATTTCCTCCATGCTTGCGATACCTATTACTTTGCATTTCACATTAAAAAAAAAAGCAAATTAATTTTTTCGCTAATTAATTTAAAAAAAATGTATATTATGTGTGTATGCATGTATATATGAACATACATATGAATGGATATCACAAAATAAAAACTTCTCGAATTTTTTATTTCAATTTTTTACCCCATATATCATAAAATTTTACTGTTATTTAAATTTTAAAGAGGAACTTTAAATTAATTTTAAAGAAGTACAAAAAAATAACAATATACGTACATATGTAGGTATGTTAGGTATATAACCTCAACAATATACATATACATACATATGTACATACCCACATACTATAGCTACCGCGAGGTACATTAAATAAGTAGTAAAAATTTTTTTTTTTTAAATATTCAAATGTTTTTTTTTTTTTAGCATTTTGCCCCCCATCAAAAATACATTTGATGAACCGGTAAAGTTCAAGTACAATGTTTATGTTTATGCTTATATTGTTTTTTTTTTTTTTTTTTTCACATTTTTGCTTCTACAATTGTAATTAACCTCTTCGAAATAACTTGAATAATAATTTTTGGTTTTTTTTTTTTTTTTTTTTTTGATTCAACAATGTACCACAAAAATTATGAAATATGAAATAATAAAAAAATATTGCAAAAATAAATCTTCATTTCACCTCCCCCGTAAAAATAACGAAAAAAAAAAAAAAATGAAAAATCATACATATTTGATTACATTCTACATTTTTATGAATAAATTTATAATATAATTATGTATGTATGCATGCATGTATCAAGACCTAAGTAAACTTAAGTAATTGATGTGAGTCTCGGCATGTATGTATATAATAAATATTCAATATATTATGTACATAATAAAGATAATAGCTTTATGTACATATGTATGAATGAGTATGTATATAAAGAGAGATTCCATAGATACATAATAATATTATTTAAAGACAGAATTCTTTTTAATTTTTTTTGTGTTAGTTACCTACAAAAAAAAAGGTAAAAATGAAAATAAAATTGCAAAAAAAAAATTATGAACCGAACCTATTGATTAAGCAGAACATAATATTTTAATATATCTTTAGTTTTCTTTTAATGCCCAAGTTAGTACATACATATAATATATTTATATTGTACCAACATAATATGTACTTATATGCATATCTATATAGTATATATATATGTACATGTGTATGTATACCTAATTAAATTAAATATAGTCCGAATTCTTGATCTGAATCGAATCATAATTTTAGATTCATATTCTGTATAGGGTACTTATGTATACATACATACGAATATAGTAAATAATGTATATATAAATATTGAAAATTTTATTTAAAGGTTCATAAAAATGATTAGACCTGATTCTTATATCAATTTCCATTGGAGTTTTTTTTTTTTTTTTATCCCAAACAAAGAAATGAGATTAAATTTTTTTTTTTTTAATGTGTTGATGTACAAAAAATAAAATTTAACATCTATTGTGAGAAAAAATCTAGGTTTGATCATAAAGAAACTATTATAATCTACTATAATTATATAATTTACGTTTCTTTATGGTTTGATCATAAAATATTCGACCAAAGAAATAAGTGCTGTTTTTTGCGCCAATCGAGTTTAAAACTGATCTAGGATAAATATAGATTAGATACATATTTTAGATTATCTTGCCCCCTTTTGGACAATCAGAATTAATATTAGATAATATTAATATACAGATGATCTCCATCCAAATATATTGATAAAATGTAACTAAGGTATAAAGTTGGCTGAGTCGAGTCATTTACGTAACTTTGGCGTTTTTTTAAATTTATTGAAAGAGTATTTATGTTTTATTTGTTAAGATACATTTATATGTACAGCATTAATTGTAAAAAGAATTTCTTTTTTGGTAAATTCTTATTACTTAAAATTAACTTTTACATATGAACTAAATAATTTGCTTCTTTTTTTTTTTTGAACTTAAAGATTTTTTTCAGAGTAGTATTATTTTTTTTGTAGAAAACAAATTCATTGCATTATACTTAATATTTATCAATTGGTTTATGCTACTTATTTTTAATCTAAACTCTCATAATAGAAATCTGTTTTTTTTTGTAAACCGTTTCAGTAAAACTTTATTAAAATCCATTATAGTTTTGGGCCAAGAATAAGAACATAAACAAAATTAGCTAAAAAAATTATTCGTTTTTCTAGAAAAAAAAAATTTTTTTTTTTGTTCGTTTTATAGAAAACGACAGACCATAAGGT
The DNA here is from genome assembly GCA_947095535.1 of Poecilobothrus nobilitatus. Lineage (NCBI taxonomy): Eukaryota > Metazoa > Arthropoda > Insecta > Diptera > Dolichopodidae > Poecilobothrus > Poecilobothrus nobilitatus. The sequence continues at coordinate 12,723,220 of OX352773.1, read as the reverse complement.
TAAAAAATGGAAAACTTCTGACAGCATTTAAAAAAAAAAATCCTTTTTTCATTTAAATTTAAACATATTTTTATAGAAAAATAACAAAAAGTTATTTCGTTTTTAATAAATTAAAAATTTTGTTATTGTTTATAAAAAATAAAAATTATGATTACAACTAAAAACATTACTACTTTTTTTTAGCCAAAAATTAAAAAAAAAAAAATTCAAAAATTAAATAAAAAAATAAAAGTGAAACCTTTCGAAACCGGAAATGTTAGATGTGACCATTTTTTTCTTTTTTTTATTTATTTATGAAAATTTTCCAGAACAAGTTAAATAAATTATATTTGTATTTCCGGTTGTGAAAAATAAAGTTACATAGGTACATGACGACAAAAATAAATTTTGTAAAGGATATATTCAGTTACTACTTATAAATAAAATAAATTGTATATCTATTTTAAATAACTTTGTTGAAATTCCGGCATTACCATCGTTAAAAATATAAAATAATGTCAAATATTTTACTTAATCTGTTAGTTCACATGTTTGAGACAACAAAAAAAAAAAAAAAAAAAAATGTCCTTCCAAAACAAATAAAGTCTGACATTGAACATCTTAAAATTTTCCGAATGAATCACTATAATTTAAATATAAGATATATTTAACTTCGTTTTTTAAATATATTGGGGTATTTTGGACTTAATAAATTGTTAGACCTTTTTTAAATTTGAGATACGAAGAAGCTGCCAGTGCCGTCTTCCTCCAGTCATTTATTTAAATTTAATTAATAATTTTTCATTGGATTTATTCAGCTTTTTCATGACTATATAGATATAACATATTATTAAATAATTGACGTTGATGGTTAATAATTTGTATTGATGAAACATACATATATATGTACATAAAAGAAATTTTACGTTACCTTAAAATAGACGAAATGTCGGTTTCATTATTCTTGTATTTAATTGCATACAAATATGCAGTATCACGATTAAATATCAAACAAATATGCTTTTATATATGGTTATTTATGCTTTTTTTTTTTTTAAATTCTATATACTTTACAAATAAATAAATTTTCTTTTTTTTTTTATGTAGATATCTTTAGATACAAAACCGTAGTAAGTCATTATACATATTATGGAAGATTTAAATTACTTTTTTTTTTGCATAAATAAATATAAATATATATATTAACATAATATGTAACGTTATATTTAAAAGAAAAAAAAAAAAGGTAAAAATGATTATGAGAAAAATTTTTAAAACCGGTTTTCTAAAATAACGAAAATGTTTTTTTTTTTTTTTTTTGTTGTGCAAAGTAAATTTATAATAAATATAAAAAAAAAAAAAAAATCTATACTATAATTTATTAATTAAATATGTATAATATGTATATATATATACATATATTAAAACACGTTAAGTTGTTTTTATTTTATTTTTCTTCATAAGTTCATAAAAAATGAAAACGAAAGAATATTATTATTTTCAGCAGTCACGGTAATAGATTTTTTTTTTTTTTTTTAGCAATATACATACGTGTATATATGTATGTATGTACGTATAAAAAAAAAAAATCCAACAGATTCATCTTACTGAACTCTCCCTTTTCCATTGATATTCACTGTTGTTCACCTTTCGGTTAAACCGTGAGCAAGAATTAAAACAAGTAAAAAACATAAAAAAAGAAAAAAAAAAATTTGAACAGGTTTTACTGGATTTTCTTAAAGGTAGGATTGTCATAGATGGGTAAGGTGAAGTGAGGTAATTTTGTCTTAAATAAATTGTATGGTAAATCTGTTTATTTTTTTTCTTGTCGTTGACGATTGGATGACGATGCTGGATAAGAGTTGACTTTTTTTTTATTTTCTTTTTTTTTTTTATTATTGAAATACTTTACACAAGAGTTTGTTTTGATTTGGGGTTCTGGTATTTGTTGTTGTTATTGTCAATTATATTACTGCTCTTAATTGTTTTGCCATGTTTTTAATATATGTATGTATGTTTGTTTGTACGTGTTTTTCCTTTTTTTTTTCTACTTTTTTGTTATTGTTGTATTGTTGTATTTTTGTGTGTTTTGTTTTTTTTTTTTTTAATTTTTTTTTTTTAAATTAATTTAGAGTTAAAAATAGGTAAAAAAAAAATTATTGATTGTCGTTCATAAAGTCATTAGTGGAATATTTAATTTCTTTAAATAAAGTTTTTTTTTGCCGTTTTCTTCTTGTATGTGTACATACATATATACATACTTATATAAAATATAAATATAACCGCTAATATATATATATATTGATAAATTTTTGAATATTTATTTACATACTTAAGTATATGTATGTTAATATGTATATATTTTAAGGTGGCACATAAGAATTATGTATTAACAAGTAATACAAAGTATGCATTTAAATTAGGTATGATATGCGGTAAAAAAAAAAAGAAAGAAAGAAAGAAAAAAAAGAAATTTTAATATAAAAATTATAATCATTATAAGACCGGAATATTAAAATAGTTTAAAATCTCTTTATATGGATGAAAAAGTTGATTTGAACTGTGAAAAAGAAAGGAAAAAATTTAAAATAAAAACAAAGAAAAAAAAATAAAAAAAAAAAGTAATTAATTACTTGTATATATAGGAAAATTATTAAGTGATGATTTAATAAATAAATTTATGGTAGCTTTAAATTACAAGTATACATGTATGAAAATAAAGATACATACATATGTATATAAAAAAAAGTTTAATGACTTAAAATTAATGATATGAATTAAAAATATAAAAAAAAATTAATAGGTATATTTTTTTTTTTCGTTATTTATTATAAATTAAAATGGAAAATAAGTAATATTTAGAATTTTTTGTTTTTTTTTGTTTTTGAAGTTAATAGTTACGCGTTATTTGGCTGTCGTGTGCGATTTATACATGTATGTATGTTGTTTATACAAAATGAAAGTAGTATTCAACAGCATATTCTGGTTATTTATATTATAAATTTTATTGATTATATTACTTATGTAGCTACATTTAATATTGAATAATTCATTGAATTAAGTTTCAATATTAAATAATTAATGATTAATACATAATTATAATTAAATATTTATGGATAATGTGGTAAATATACGTATAGGTAGGTAGGTACATACTATACCTATTATAAATTTTAGTTTTGTTAAAGCGATTATGTGTGTATGCATTAGTATGTTTATGTTTGATGTTTTACTTTTCACCTTCTTACAACTTTTCTATTATTTAAATATTTGTGAAATTTTTATTATTGTTTAGTAGGAGAAATAGGGAATTATCCTTACACCCACGTCATGAAATTCGTTATGCAAACACAAATCAATGAGACGCTAATTTGATATAGTCAATGCTCCTAAAGAATTAGACGATGATCCCCTAGTTAAGCACCCTAAATTTGGAAAGATCTTTGATTGAATCAAAATTATGAAATTATAGATTGTAATTAACCAGAAACTATTGCTAAGTATATAAGTATAGATACATATTTATGTACAAATTTTAATAATCATAGTTAATAGGTACCTATTTTAGTTAGTTGAAAGTGTACCTATAGATACTCCACAAATAAGACCACCAAATTTTATATATATATATATATATATATATGTAGGTACATATATATATGTAACTATATTATTTTCAGTTAATATTTAACTAATTTATAATTTATGTCATGTTCATATCATAGCACTAATTAAATAAATCATTTATATAGGTACTTAGGTTCATAATATATGAAATAGATAAGATAAGATAACCTTAATTTTCCTTTCTTATTTAGCAGATATTTTAGATAATTTTTTTTATGTAATTAACATGTTATTAATGTTATTTTAGAATATGTATATTGTTATTGCATTATCTTTAATAATATATACATATATACATATACAATATGTAGTTGAAAATATCATTGGAAATCAATCAGATTAAGATATTTTTTAACTAGGTACTAAGTAACTGTATAAATTCACTTAAAATCCACTTAAAATCCATTCAAAATACTACATATAAGTTTGTGTTTTCTCTATTTAAGTGTTAAAGAAATTGTAAATTTCCTTAATACTTCCTTTAAAATTAAATAATACTGCAAAGATATGTATGTATGTATGTACACACATATGTTCCAATGTCTATAAAACAAATTATAATTCAGTTGAAATTAATTCTTGATTTTCAGTAAAAATTTAAAGAACGGAAATGTCAATTAATTATTCGAAACTTACATACCTACTTACTTACATAATATTATATGTCTTAAATATAGAATGATAAACTCATAAATTATACAGTTATTTACTAAATACTAAGTAGGTATATAATAAAAATTTTTTTAAATATGTACCTATACATATATTTTTGATGGCGTTTTTTTTTTTTAATATTTTTAATTTCATAATTCTTTTTAACATTTTCAAGTTTTTTATATTACAAAATATTAATAGTCATTGACACTTTTAAGTGTTATAATTTGTATGTACATATGTACACATCAGTACTTGTTTTTATTTTAAAATTATCATTTTTTTCTACCTATTATTCTACTGTTTGAAATTAATTTAATCTTTAGAAAAACTAAAGACTGGTCACTACTGCTTCTGTTTTCTTTTAATTCTGTTTTTTTTTATATTTCTTTCTCTTTTTTTTTTTGCTTTCATTTCTTTTAATCTTTATAAGACACTAACCTAAATCTGACCAATAGACATTTTTTAAGTACCGTTTGGTTTTATCATAATTAATATAAAAATAAGAAAAAAAAGTAAAAATTCTTATTTTTAGATTGAATAAACAGACTGACTATTATATACATACATATGTACATACCTATAATACCATATAAAAAAAAAAATGCATAATATAACACCACATTAAATAAAGATGAATTTGTTAGATAAACTCAATCCAAACGTACAACAACTGACCAGGCAATGACCACTTTAGTTTTTGTAAATTTTTTTTTTTTTTTTGTTTTATTTTTAAACAAAGAGAAAATAAAAACCACAAGTTACAAATCTCACAATAAAAAAAACAAAATTCAAAACAGAAAAAACTAAAAAACAAAACATAAAGAATTAGCAAAAAAAAAAAAAAGCAGTAGAAATACAATAACTGCAACAAAAATAACAACAACAATAACAATAAAAGTGTAAAATCGTGCATGACATAATAAAGAAAAATAAAAAAATAAAATTAAAATTAACAACAAACGCCGCATTTATAAAGAAAGAAAATTAAGTAAGTATAAAAAAAAACAAAAAAAAATTTAAATCTATAAGATACAATAAAAATACATTATAACGGTCAATTCATCAAGGCCAACATAAATTTTTATTTAAAAAATTATTCGAAATAATACAAAAGCAACAGACACAAAAAAAAAAAAAAAGAAAAATCAGAAACAACCATATAAAAGATTTTTTGAGGAGTGTTAAACCATAACGAAATAATATAATATCAAAAAAAAAAAAACAGAAAATAACAAAAAAAAAAATAAAATTAAACACAAGAAAACAAAAAAATGTCATGTTGTCCAGTTTTGTTCGAAATCGGATAACAAAGCCGGGAACAAAAAAAACAAAACAAATTAAAATAAAAAAAAAAAAAAGTAATAAAAATTAGTGGATGCGAAATATGAAAGTTAATTACTTACGAAGAAAAAAAACGATACACTATATAAATACATACGTATACATAATATTATATACATAGAAGATACTTATAAGTAAATAAACAATAACTTGTTTCTATTTAATGGGAATGAAATGTGTACAACTTTTTTTTTTTATTAGTGAAGAAAAAAATTTACATGGTTTTTTTTTTTTTTTCAACTTTTTCAACTGTAAAAGGATTTAAGTTATGCTTTTTTTTCTTTTAATTAAACCAAATAAATTGGTTTTCCAGATGTGGTGAATTTCTAAAAATTTTCAATTTAATTATTTTAGAAAATAAAATAAAGGGGAAAAAAAATATTAAATATATTTCTATGTACTTATTTACATATAAAAAAATAAAATAAACTAGGAATGTTTTACTCGTGACTTTTTTGTACATTTTTTATATAAATTTCAAAAATTCAAGTAAATAACATGCGATAATTTGATTGGAACCCGATATTTTAAGGATTAAAATATTCTTTTAAATAAATATGTACCTAAAAGCTGAGAGTTTTTGTCACAATTGATTTCTATATAGATCCTTAACGATTTACGAATTATCTTGTTTATATGTACGTACATATATAAGTAATTATATGAACGTACGTACCTATACTCTTAATTACAGGACATGTTTGAAACATATAAAGTACTTATAGGTAAGTTTTTTTTTTTCAAGTTTCAGTTTCAAATTCTTTTATTATATTATATATACATATATACATACATTGTATATCTATGAGAAAGTAATAGGTAAATAATTAATTTAATTTTCTATAACACATTTTTTTCCCTCTCTGATAGTAAAGATTTAAGGGTATAAACAATTTATTATGTAAACAATTATTTAAGTAAATTAGGGTGCCGATCATTCAACTTAAATAAAATTACACATGTACTTATGTATGTATTATTAATGAATTAGAATGAGAGCGTCATATGGTCATTTTAAATAAAATTATTCAGGATTAAAATTATAATTAAATTGAAAAATAATTATTAGATATTATTAATAATATTCAGCTTCTTTTTTTTTTTTTAATTTAATAAAATAAATCTGGGATCAGTCATGGATTATGAGATTCACTTGAAATACTATTTATAGATAAAAATTTCCATTAAATTACTTAAATTATTAATATGAAATTTTCATGCCTCAATTAGTTTTGTGCCGTTTTATAAGTTCTGTATTTAACATTCAAAAATTTTCTTGCGAATTTAAATCTAAGTATCTAGCGTTTAGTTTTATTTTTATATTGGTTTTTTGCAAATTTTAGCTTTTATCGAATAGTGCTAAAAATCCCCTAACCTATTGTTTGGTAAAAAAGAGACATTTAGTGGATTAAAGTTCCACATCTTGATAGAGGAATAGCACTCTTACCACTCCTTTAGTCTTTCGATGATTCCCACCTACCTCTGTACAAAACAAAAAATATGTGTATAACATATAGCATATCAGGTCATATTTTTTCTTGTTCCTTTCTTTTAAAAATGTCAACTCACTAAAAGAGCAACTACATTTACGACAGACGGATTTGAATGCGACTGACTAAACAATACCTATTCTGAATGCGTATAAGTATATATATTTGCATTTTTTCCATAAATTTTTGGAATAACTTAGAATTTTGTAATTCGAATCCTAAAATCCAGAATTTTAAAATTCAAAATTTTGTAGCACAGAATTTTGTAATTAAGAATTGCATATATACATAGATAATACCTTTACCCAAACCAATACTTATACACGATTATTGGATTAATTTTTATTATAACTTATGTTAATTTAAATTTAAGTGCTAAAATTCGCACTTAAATGATAAAATATTGATTTTGAAGTTAAATGTTGAAAAAAATTCAAAAAAGAAAAAAAAAATATCATAACAAATTAATTTGTGTATTAACAAACAAATAAAAAAACATGTTGAAAATATTGAAATCGTTTGTCATTCAGGTTGTTGTTATCTAATTTAATGATTATTTAACAAATTTTAAATAATAGGTACATACTTCCAAAAAAAAAAAAAAAAAACAATTTTTTGTATTCCATAGAACCATTGAACTATGATTCATTTCTTCATAAAACAAATTTTAGATACAAGTACAAAAAAAAAATTTTAATTATTATTTTATTGAAGAAATTTTTGTTTTTTTCCACAATACCTAATGATTTTTTTTTTTTTTTTTTTACAAGTGAATCATAATTTTTTTAATAAACTTTTTTCCTATTTTATTATTAGTATATATACATAAGTACTACTGTAAAATTACCTCATTGTTTATATTATTCGAAATTATTGATTTGAAACAACTGGATATAATTAGGATTAAAATGATGGTCATAAGAAAAAAAAAAGTATGTTTTATACGAAAAATTTCAAGTTCAAATGAATAGATTTAAATATATCTATAGATATATACATATTAAATTTCCCATTTAAATGAATTTTAAAAAATAAAATTTTTATGAGTCCGCAAGTTTAAATCAGGTCTGTGATGGGACATCCATGATGTATGAAAAATAAAACAATTAAGAAAAACGGATAATTTCTATTACCTATGAAGTACTAAGAAGTGATATGAAACGTTAAGCTAAATTTTTGTTTTTAATCAAGCTGAAGGTTTGTTTTTTTCAATCTACCATGAAGTTTATAAAAAGTTCTGAAAGAAGAAGTTTATTTAATCTTAATCGTATATAGTTAATATACTTTTTACATTTTAAATAGATTTGTAAGAGAAAAACATGGCGTTTAATATTTCGGAAAAAACTCAAAATATTTATTAAAGATAAGAAAAAAAAACAAGTTCAATTATATAGTTGAGTATAGAACTGACACAAAAATTAAATTAAACTATAGACAAACATATTTTCATTTTAATAAAAATTTTTAAATAACCTATTTAAAAAAATACTTTTTTTTATTTGAAAAATTTTTGCTTATTCTCAAAATTTACATTTTCATGATTTGATGATAATTTTCTTTTCTTTCTCTTTATATATATATATGTATATACATTAGAAGTAAATAAGGAATTTTTTTTTTATCTTTTATTTTTTATACCATAATAAACAAACAATAAAAAAATACTTATCCTAGATCCTTTTGTTTCTTCTTTAGGGAAACAATTTTTTTAGTCAATCTAATTTTAGTCATACTTAAAAAAAATTACAATCATCAATCAATCATTTTTTTTTTAATAAATTTTGAAAATAAAAAACAAAAAAAAAAAATAATCTTTTTAATTCAAGATTAATCTTTTGTTATTTGATTTTGAAAATTTTATCTTTTTGTTTTTTTTGTTAACAGTAAAAATAAATTTATAATTTTTCCAAAATAAATAAAAGATCCTTTGTCAACAATTTAAAACGATACATAATACAGATGTATTAAAGGGATCTAAAAATTTATTTTTATTTTATATTATTATTTAAACATTTATTTTTTTTAAATTTTTAATAGCAAAATAAAAAATATTTTCTTATTATACAAAGAAATATATAATTTTGATACACCTGTAAGTTACAAAAGGAAAATTTTGAAGTTTTTATACCTACCTCAAATCACATCTGCAATTAATATTGAAATACCTTTTCTATATGTATATATATGTTTTTTAATCAAGAACTACCTAATATTATATTAATATTATAGATATACTCGTACATATATACTCAAATTAAAAATTAAAGTTTTGGAGTTTTAGAAAATGATAGCAATAAGTAATTTTAGAGGTTTAATTTTCTTAACAGTAAATATCGTGATATTATGCAAAAAGGAGCATTTTGCAACACTTAAAAGAAGTTAATAAAGGAAGTTAGGGGCCTCGGTGGTCTAATAGGTAGAGCGTATAAAATACGCTGTAAACACCGAGGGAGTATGGGTTCGAATAACACACACGTCGTAAGACTTATTCTCCTTTACGACATTTACAGCCACGCCTGAACAGGAAAGTCTGTGCCATTTCCTGTCCACATTTATGTGACAGGGAGATGCATTAAAAAAATAAAAAAAAGCATATAATATATTTTCGATTTTATGAATCTTTTGCCTATACTTGCAGTATATTTAAGTCTATTCAAATTTGAACATATTGTAACTTATCCAAAGTAACAACTGGTATTTATAGACATTTTGTACATATGTAGGTATATAGGTATTGTAAATACCTACCTAATTATCTTTTTTTATTTCAAATAATTCGTATATTATAAAAATTGATCAGAAAAATTAAATTAAGCCCTATATCACTTGCTTAATCTCTGATTCACTTGTTGTATATCATAGTTGAGTAATTATTAATTTTCAAAAAAAAAAAAAAAATCAAAACCGGAGAAGCTATAAAAACTAAAAATAATCATTCCTGATATATAACGGAATTTTTATAATTTATTGCATTTAAATGAAATGGAATTATTTACCCTAGATTGTAATCAAAACAAAATATATTTGAATATATACAACTTGTTATTTAACACATTCATGTACATATATATATTTATTTATTGTGTATTTAAGGGCTCAGTCACTTAAATTTTAATATTCCCTACAACTTACAAGTCAAAAAAAAAAAACGAGAAAAACATACATACAAATATAGATATTATATCTTATATTATTGCCTCCCTTCTTTTAAAATTAATTATATTTTCTTGACATATAATACAACATTGACGTTCTTGTTTTTTTGGTTTTTTTTATTTTTAATATGAATATCATAATAACTTGAATCAACAACAACTGAAAACCAAAAACCAAAAGTACAACCACACTATTTTTTATATTAATGTGTATCTTTAAGATACACGTACAATAAAAATAACAAAGAAAATTGGACAGGTTTCAACCTCATTTTTCTTTACATTTTTCCTGTTTTATTTTTGTTTGGTTTATTTATTTTTTTTCTAATGACTCAGAGTTTTTTTTGGTTTTTTCTTAGTTTATTTTCACCTTTCTCCGTTTTTTTTACTATACTTCAAATCGTTAAAAAATAAAAAAAAAAACAAAAATACAGAATATCAATAGTTTTATTAAAAAAGTACAGGTATATTGAAATAAACAAAGATAATGATGTGTTTCATTTTATTTTGCCTTTAAATGATAGAAGGACTTATAAAAACTGGAAGGGGAATAAAGGGTGTAAAGCTGCGTGTAGTCATATATACTGAAAAACAGACAAAATATACTTAACAGGAAGAGGTAAAAATTGAATAGGTATATCTTAAAAATAAGTATGTAGATAAATATATCCGAAGATATATATATATCTAGTATACATGTATGTATGAATCTATAAAGTAACTATATTATGTGCATAAGAAATGAATGTATCATGATAATTTTTTTGAAATAAAAATGACTAGCAGACAAGGAACTATAAAATAAAATAAATATTTTAATGTATTAATTGACAGGTTTTCAGGAAAAACGTTTAAACATTTTGTTTTTTTTTTTTTTTTGAAGAAAAAGTACACCAAAGAATAACTTTTAAAATATATTTTGTATCATTATTAAAAAGGCTTATTTATATATGTATATTACGTAAATAAAAATGTACATTATGTAGGAACATTATGTAAATAAAAAATAAAATATATGTATATTCAATTTTTAGAATAAAATCAAAGAAAATTTTAATTGAATAACTTGAAAGTGTTCTAACTATTGAAAAGACCGAACTTAACTTAAAATCATTTAGGAAAACTTATTTATTTAAAACTTTATTTTGTGTCATAGACTTGCTGTTTAATTTCTGTGTTGAATTGAAAGTTTGGTGTTTGGAAAGAAAAAAAAGATAATAGACACACATTAAATTTTTGCTAAATTTTAGAATGGAAAGCGTAGAATTTCAAGATACTTAGATGTCAAAAGCTAAAACTAAAAGAAGTAGAAAAATGCAGGAAAAAATTAAGTAAAATAGTAATAGGTCATATTCTTATACATTAAGTCCAAATCGGTCAAATATCCATATTACTGTTGAGTTTCTGAACAAATTTACAGCCTAACTATAGCCTGTAACAGTAACATAAACCAAAATTTTTACGACTATAGAAAAATCTAATTTTAAAAATCTAATTATAAAATTCTTTATAAATAACATATTTACTATACTTTATAATATTCCCTAAATTTTATATAATTTTTAACCTTTAAATTTTCTACCTATAGGTATATGTCATTTTTGATTATACATTTTTTAATGTTCTATTTTTGTTTCATTTAATGGTTTAGTCACCACATTTTTCTTTACAACAAAATTCTATCAAGCTATTATTATTCTATAAAAAAAAAAAACCATTATTATAATAAAAAAAATGTTCGCGTAGGTGAAGACAAAAGAAAAAAATATTTTTAAAAAACCAAAAATATAAATAAATCTATAAATACAAAAAAAAACAAATAAAAAATATAACAATAATAATATTATGTGTTGCGAAACAGCATAAAATAATAATATGACAGGCAACAAATCATACAAAATGTTAAATATCAAAACAATACTCGATATTACATTGTATTATGTATTACATACAATATATATTATATACATACAATATATATATATATCAACAAATTATGTTAAAAGTTGAATACATATATGTATGTACATATATTAAAATTGCAACATACAAAAAAAAACTTTGCAACAACACAACGGAATTTCACCCTCTTATAAAAGATAAAAACAAAAAACGTTTGTATTTTATTTTTTAAGCGAAAAAAAACAAAACGCAAAGAAAAAAAAAAGGAAACAAAAAAAAAACTTTTAAAAATTCTAAAAATGTTAAATAAACATAATTGAAAATCCTTATCAACCACTGTTTACCTTGGTTAACTTAAACATTTATACATACATACATATTTTTATACATACATTTATTTATACAAAAAAAAAAACCTAAATAACTAAAACCATGTGCTATGTTGTCTACTATTAATCTGTTATTATTGTTGGTGTTGTCTGCAACATTCATAATATAACCGAGCAATGTATTTTTCAACATTAAATTTTTTTTTTTCCTTAGTTTTCCTTCAAAAAACAACTCAAAGTTCTTCACTTGTTTTTGCGCAATATCTCTTTAAAACAAGCAAAAAAAAAAAAAAAAGAAGTAAAGGTTTGAATTTATTTTGCTTGTTCTTCCATTTTCCCATCTTTTTTTTTTTTTTGATGTTGTTTTTGGTTATTGGTTGTTTTACCATATAGTCATGCCATTTATAAAAATTAAAGAAATTCTCTTTAAAAAGAAACTCAAAAGTCAAAAAAGTTTTTTTTTTTCATCTGCAATTTTTTTTTATATTTAATGATAGGCTTAAGCTTAGGATAGGAAGAAAAAAAAACAATAAAATACAAAATGGGGGAAAAATTCTTATGGAGTAATTTAAATAACAGGCAGCAACAGTAACAGCAATAAAAACAACAAAAATATTAAAGAAAAACAACACAGGAATAACAATGTATAAGAAACAAAAAAAAAAAAACAGCGGCAACAGCAGCAATAAACAAAGTAACCCATAATTTTCATTGAAAATTCCTTAGAAATAAATAAAAAAGTTTTTCCTTGTTGTTCAAAAAACAAAAAAACAAAAACAATTGCGGGTGTTCATTATTCCAAACCCAATTTAAATTTAGTCATGTGCATTATATCTTTTAAAATATTTTTAATATGGAATTAAAATATTTATATGTACATACATACTTATATATGTATCTATATTGCGTTAAGGTTATATCAGTGATTCAGTGCATCTACAGATACTTTATTTTTACTACACTTAATAGTTTATTAAAACGTGTTCATATATTTAAAAGTTGAACATTGCATACGTAGTGTAAAAAAAACTAAAATAAGAAAAATTTAAATCTATAATTTGTGGATGGTTTTTTCATTTATTCCATTTCCCTTTAACAAGACATTTAAAAACAATAAAAAAAGAAATGTATTATAATAAAACAAAACACACTTGGAAATACTTAACCCAATTCGAAATTCAAGAATTTGAAAATAGAAAATACTGAGTTTGGAATCTAAGAAATATCTACTATATCTAAATATCTATTAGTCAAATATTCATATTACTGTTGAGTTTCTGAACAAATTTACAGCCTAACTACTGCTTCATTTATACCGCTTCCAAAAAACAGAAGGAATTGGTGTAATTGGTGTAAACTTTTCTGAAAAAATTCTTATTAAAAATTGAACCACAGTTTCGAAATTATGGAGGAAAACTGAAAATAACAGATGAATTATTTAAGCAACATAATATGTTTGCGTTCCGTTTACACGAAAAGCGTAGTTCAGAGTAACTAGTTAGTAAATGGAACGCTAATTTAACATAACTGTATTTACTTCTATCAATACCCCTACTTAAAGGCTGGGGTAGTTAAGAGTACAAAAGAATAGTTTAGTTTGTAAAATGAACTCAAACACTATAAATATTTTAAAGGGGTTAAAAACTGTAATTTAATGAAAGAAAAACTTTTAAAAAATTGATAAAATATTATTAAGTAATACAAGTTTTGAATTTTGATTTTCGGAATTAAATAATTAATAAAAAAAAATCCAAATATGTTTACGTATATAGTATAAAAGTTCTTCCTCTTATCATTCGGTTAAAGTTCGATTTTTTTTATGCAGTATTTATTCAAACAATGAAATTATATTTTTAAAACAAAAACATTTTAATACATCAAAGACCAACCCTGAATTACAAACAATCTAAAAATACATACAAAACAATGAAAGAATTTTTATCTTTCATTTCAAAATATTTAAAATTTTTCTATGCTGGATTTGTCATGCTGAGAAAATGAGTAAATAAAGAATTCAGATCAAAATCATCATTATTGATTGTGTTATGTGTACAGAAGAACAGAATGAAACACTTTGTATTAAAAAAAAAAAAACAGAACAAAAAACAAAAAAAATCAAATGCCGTATCTGTAATGTTTCAGCATTCTTTAAAATAACAAAATAATCTTTAGATTTTTTTTTTTACTTGCTTATATTCTTTTTTCTTTATTTTGCGTTTTTTTTTTTTTTGTTGTTAGCATCTGATGATGACTTTGAGTAATTATCAGGTGTTTCACCTTGAATGATCTTAAATTGTAATTTATTACAAAAAAAAAAAAAACGAAAAGAGGAAATCAGAATATTAAAAAAAAAGTAAAATAAAATAAAACAAAATTAAGAAAAGAAAAGTTAAAATTTTCTTATATTTAACTTAAAATTTACATTAGTAAAAATCTAAAGACTTCTTAAGGTCATATTCAGTTTTTTTGTTTTTTTTTCTTTCATTAATTTATTTGTTGCTTACCTACAAAGTTACAAGTAATGACTACTTTTTATTTTTTAATTTCATTCCGTTTTTAATATCGTATAAATTAGAAGAATTAATAAAAGAATAATGAAAATAAATTTTATTAACAATAAATTAGTAATTTTCTGTTGAAATTTAAGCTACTCCTTTTATAACCTCTCAAGACCTCTCATCTTAATCCCATTTAAAAACAAAAAAACAGCAAATACATGGAATATTTTATAACTATTTGGTTGGTATGATATACATATATATATTATGATATTTGTTATATTATGTTTGTGTATTCTACGAAGGCTTCTTAAATAAATCAATATCCAAACAATATTCAACCCATTTTTGTACAATCTGAAATAAGTATCTCTAAATAATTAAAAGTATAAATATACCTTAAATGCTACAAAATGTCCTTAACTTAAAGGTACTCTTTAAAACAAATCATATGTTTTTAGTACCCATATCTGAACAAATTGACAAATCATTACAAATGGTTTGAATCAACGGTAAATAAATATATACCTCTGTACTTGCGTAATGGTTAGCTTACAACTTAAATTTTTTAACCATAGTAAATTGGTATACTTATTCTACTGGCAACTACATATGTAGTATATTTACATCTAATATCATGTTCAAAAGAAAAAAGGTTCGTGGGAAATTTTACAGAGCAACAAAAATGGTAGTGATATTATCTTCTAGGCATATCGAAAACGATATGCCTAGAAGATAATATCTATAGTAATTTTAGGTATGTATACTGAAAAATAAAAAACATGAAAGCCGACAAGGGTTAATAAAATTAAACTTAAGAATAATTTTAGTGTATAAACTAAAACTAAAAAGTTTAATGTATAACTTTAAACTAAAAAAAAAAAAAAAAAAACAATTACTGGGCATAAAAGTATCAAATACAAAAACAAAAAAACAAAAATAAAAATAAAAAAATCGTAATATTCATTACAAAATGTCAACTCGTTCGCTAAAACTTAAGTAGAAAAATAATTATTGTTATTATGTAATATTAAATGTGTTCCTATTTTATAAATTTTTTTTTTTTTTTTGTTTTAGATTCTCATTCTTCTCATAATTGAATATAAACAAAAAACAAGAAGGTGATAGAAAAAAAAAATATAATAGGTAGGTAATAAATTATAATGGTAAAATAATTATTTTAAAAATAGGTATTTGATGACAAATAGACGAGGCCGAGTAAAAGAAAAAAAAAATAAGTAGGTATACATACATTACATACTTACTTAAAATTAGATTATTACGTACCATTATTTGAATTAAATCATTGGAATTATTGATTATAAAAAAGTAGGTTTTATGGTACCAGTATTTCACCCAAATATGAAAAAAATAAAAGTGAAAGCAAAATGATGCGAAAAAATAAGAGTGAATGAACAAAAACAAAGAGAAAATCAAAAGCAGCAAAAAAACTTTAACTAGAATTAAACAAATAGCGCAATAAAAGGGAAAACATACCTTTTTTTTTTGCAACTTTTGGCAAATTAAAATAATGTTTTTTTTTTTTTTTCATTATTTTGAAAATAGAAAACTGGTTAATTAATTATAAAGACCGAGATATAATTGATTTTTTACATGTCATAATAATAACTTCTATATAACGGACCCATAACTTATAACATAACTTAAATAAATTTTTAAATGTTTGTTAATAATTTAATTTTAAGTGTCGCTTTAAATTAAAAAATTAATTTTTATTTTTTGTTAATTTTGTAAAATTTTTAAGATAAAAAAATTATAAAATTTGATTTATTTATTTTTGTGTAATCTTTACTTAAAGTAAAAAAACTTGTCTAAAATCTAAAATATTTTTACAATATTTATTTAAATATTTGGATAATAATATTTAAAAATTCAAATATTATTCCAGACTTTCAAATAACATTTTATAATATTTATGTACCTACATATTATAATTCTCACATTCATTCAATAAACACTTCAGAATTTATTTTTCAAACAAAATACAAAAAAAAACAAAAAAAAAAAAAGATTGGTGTCACTTTAAAAATTAAAATTTCAATGTTAAATAAAGAATTTAAATAAAATATTTTTTAAGTGGAATTTGTTATATAAATATGAAATGAATTGAAAACGTTGAATATAATATTATAAAATATATACATACGTAGATATGCACGTAAGTATGTATGTACGCGTGTATTCAATAATAAAAAAAATTTTAGTTATGCGTTTAAATTAAATTAACAGTAGAAACTTAATATAAAGAATTCGATAAAATAAAATTGTTTTAAAAATTAATCTTTTAACATTTATTTATTAAAATAATTATATTCTTTGTTATTATCTATGATAAGTATTACAAAATCTTACAAATATTAATTTAATACCTATAAAGTTTTTTATATCAGACTAAATGAAAGGTTAAAAATGACGTACGTCATAATTGAAACACTCAATAGATTGATGTGTTTTAATTATGACGTACGAGTATTCAAGTATGACGTACCTACTCAATAAAAATAAATTTAAAAATATTTACGGATTAATTCAAACAAATTTAAATTATTTATTTTATTACTCTCAGAATCCATAATTAACAGTATAAGAATATAAGATAAATAAATATTAAACCTAATTAACAGTTTAACTTAACCGTACTTTTATTAAAAATTTATAAAAATTATAAGTTTACTAACTCGAAAATCCAAAAAAAAAAACAAATCATTCTGGTATCATACAATTTTTTTGATTTTTTCCACTTTCTGAAGAATTGTTTTCCTTGCAAACCTTCTAAAAATTGTAAAACACTTCAATCTTCATTATAAATTTTAACTATCAATTCGAAAGAATAAATAAAATTTATTTCAGTAATATTTTGGCCTTTTTTCACTAAACAAAAATTTACTATTGACGGGAATAACCATGGACTAACATTTTTAAAATGTTATGTAAAATTCTAATCGAAAAAATTCTTTATACCTATATACCTACCTATACCTATTATTTTTTATTTTGGTCTTCGATTTCTCTCCTTCTTTTTTTAATATAGCGTTGGGGTTTCTTTAAATCTTGAACAATGACGTAGTGAGTGCTTAAGTCGCTAATTTTTTTGTTGAAAAATGTTGGGTTCACAACTCTGGTCACATGTACATATGTGATTACATAAATGTATATGCATATTATAAAATTAAAAATAGTAACTGGCCTATCCATTATGCCTTATAAATACTAAACTGATAATAGAACGGTACAAAATAATAAATTAATAAATTTCTGCCGTTTCAACAACCTGCTTTTTTAATCATTATTCATTATTTTGTTTTAGCACACCAAATTTAGATCTATGTATGTATTGTCACTTTCATGGATCGATAAATGAAACTTATTAGGGGTATATTATTATTAAAATTGATGTTTAATATTCAATTAAACATAAATTTTAACCATAAAAAATGACTTTTATATATAAATAAATTAAAATATGAATGGATGTGACTTACATATTTAAAATTTTACTGTTATTATTTAAATAAAAGAATAGGTACATATACATATTGATATATATATATGTAGGATATGTAGGTACATGCATACATACTTTTATGTATTTATGTACCTTTAATACTGTTCAAACATTAATTTAACAGTAATAGCAATAAAAAAAAAAAACATTTAAAATAAAGTTTAAAGCAAATCATATTTTATTCGCAATTTCAATAAATTGCAGTTGGTTTTTTTTTTCCTATTTCTTTTCCGATATTACAAAAGAGAAAAACACTTTTTTTTGCTTTAATTTGCTTTTGTTTTTCTTTTATTAACAGTGAAAAAAAATAAAAATTGATCGAAAAAAAAACGACATCTGGCCTTCAAAATTTGCATTAAAAAACATAAAAATAAATAAAAGAAAAAAAAAAACAAAAGACAAAGAAAAATATATGCACATAATAAACTGAGTCAATTACAAAATTACGCTCGATTGGCACGCCATTTTAAATTTGTTTTTTTTTTTTTTTTTTTTTTTATTTAAAATTAAAATAACTGCAGAACCAACTGTTTTGTGGTCTGTGAACTCACGATTCACGAATGTTAAAAAATGAAAATATGATGAAAAAAGCAAAAAAAACTTAAAATAAAATAAAATAAATAAATATGTTTCCAATGTGTTGAACACGAGTTGTTTGAGTTATAAGCGAATTGTAGTTTGATTTCTTTTATTTATATTTTATTTTCTTACTATAGATAATATGAATACTTTTTTTTTTTTTTTTGGTTTTTTTTTCAGTTACTCTACTTACACTTAATTACATGTTTACGGTGGACGACTTTTTTTTACATTTTTATTTTTATTTTTTTTTGTATTTGTTTCATTTTATTTTTAAATGCTACTTTGCTGCCATAAAAAAAAAAAAAAATTAAATGTTGCACATGCTTAGTAATTGTTTTATTGTTGTTGTTGTTTTATTGCTTTGCTTGAAATAATACCACACGCAATAATATGCACTTTTTTTTTTTGTTAACTTTGCACTTTTTGTTTTTTTTTACTTACATTTAAAAAAAAAAAAAAACTTGTGTGAGTTACAATTTTGCATAATTTAAAAGCGCGGAATATTTGTGCTAAAGAAAAATGAATAAAAAAAAAAATTAAAATAAAATAAGATAAAAAAAAATTTTTTTACAACACATTACAGATTAATAAGTATGCAATTTACTTTCTGTCTCACTTTTTTTTCTTTATAATTTTCATTCATTTTTTTTTTTTGTTTTTTATTGCTTTTTTAAGTTAAATCAAAATCGTGGAATTGAAAATTTACAACTGTATAACAGTATACCTACAATTATGTATTAATTATATTTAATAAATCTAAGTACATATATAATTATCATTTGGTAACTAAATTACCTTTAAAAATTAATTGCTTTAATTAAAATAATGCGAGAAAGTATCTATATGTATGTATGTATGTATGTACATATAAACGAGTATATTTAGCTAAGAGATCAATAATCTTAAATAAATGAATTTTTCTTTTTTATGCCTATTTATTAAAAAAAAGATTATCTTCTTTCACAAAATCTTGAGGACTTAACTATTTCTCAGTATAGTGGATATCAATTAGTTGGTTTTGCTTTTGATCGTTTTCTAATTTGTTATCTAAGAAGGTACCTACGTACTATGTACAAGTTCTATATGCTACATGGGTTATTCCCGGTATCTTGAAAATTAAAACATTGAAAACTAAAATCTTTAATATTCTCCACAGATCTGGTACGAAAAATCCACATTTTAAATCTCGCTTTTTCGAAATCCTAAATAAGGCACACAATTCAATTTTTCTTTACATTTTTTTTAACCTTTTCTTAACCATATAATTATAATCTTTAAAACATATTGTCTGGTTATACCAATCTTTAAAAAATTTTGAAAGAAATATTTATTATTTCAAGATAAAATTCGATATTTTGTTATTTAAGATTTTATCTCGAAAAGATTTTGGCACAAAAATATTTTCAAATATGTACCCTAATTTTTTGGAAGTATGTAAGTATTTATGTACGTAAATTGTCAAAAGTATTCTTTTAATATTAAAAACTGCAAAAAAAATTGAATACCGATACAAGAGAAATTTTCAAATCTTCATTTTGTTTTTTTTTCTTTTAAATGAATCTAAATTAAACACATTTATATACATATATGTAGGAATATGGCGAGGTTCTCTCCAATTCCTTTAATTATTTTTATGGGACCCATCGGTTCCCCTCATCATTCTTTTAAAAAAAAATTATTCAAATCCCTTATCGCAAAATAATATGTATGGGTCTATGACAGTTGGCCTAAAGCCATTTCGCCTAATGCTATTTGACAAAAAAGACTTATAGCAAAATGCCCTTTCACAAAAAGACTTTTAACAAAAGGAAGACTTCGTAAAAAGACTTTTAACACACTAATATTTACTGAACAAACATTTTTCTGAAAAACATGCTAAATGAAAAAACAAATGTATATACATACATAATATATAATAATATGCGTTAAAAAAACTTTCTTTTTATTGATGTAAAAATAAAAAAAAATAAAAATTTTATGTGAGACATGGAATTTAGAAACGAACGTATATCTACTATTATTTTGTAACCAACTCTAAACTCGCTCTAAATTATATTTATTTCATATTGTATATATATTTCAACTACCTACACAACTTTTAAAATAGTTTAAATAGCTGCTGCTTCCAAACCCTCGCTAAACAAATTATTGAAACGCTGATTTTGAAACCAACTAAAATCTCTCCAAATATACATATGTATATTTTTCTTTAGTGCATTTCTCTGCCACATAAATTTGAACAGGAAATTTCACAGCCTTTCCTTTTTAGGCGTGGCTGTAAATTTCTTAAGGGGGAATAACTCTTACGACGTGTGTGGGATTCGAAACCACACTCCCTCGGTATTTACAGGGTATTTTATATGCTCTTACCCACTAGGATACCAAGGCCCCTATATCTATGTACCTATTTATTTATAATAAATATTTATTACAAAAATATTTGTTTGTTAAATATTAGTTTGTTAAAAATCTTTTTTGTGAAATGGCATTAGGCAAAATGTATTATTGCGAAGTGGATTTAGGCAAACTGAGATGGTCTCATAGGTATTTATATTATATGTATATAATATATGTATATTAAAGGTTATTTTACTTAATTCTTTATATATGTATATACATAAGTATTAATTAATATTTCAATTATCTACTTAATGATATTTTTTTAAAATGTCTACAATAAGGATTTTGATTGTTTAAAAGTATTGAACAATGTTTTTTTTTTAGTCTTTAAGTACAAAGCCCCGTTTTAATACACTTGAAAAATTCAAAAAACCAACTTTTAATGTTTTTTATTTACCACTTGAAAATACATACTTTAAAATAAAAAAAAATATTTAAAATATTAATTTGGAAGTACATACATACATGCATACATATTTTAATTGTTTCAATAAGTAAGTAATAATCAGTTAAAAAATCTTTATTATTATTATTATTATTATTAGAGTGCTTCAGGAAAATTTTATCTTTTTTTAAATTTAAAAAATTTGTTTTAAAATTTAAAAATAAATAAATTTTTGAATACCTAAGTACTTATTTTATTTTTAAAAGTGTTGATAAAATTCGTATGATATGATATTTTTCAGTAAGAAAATTACAATATTCACTGTTTTTTTTTTCATAAAACGTCAAACAATGAGGTTGTCAAAGCAATAAGCATCAAGTATGATTTTAGGATGAATGAATGCGTCTTTCGTTTAGTCGAAAAAAAAAACAATTGGTTTAAAATCATGAAAGTCTGCATCAGACACAAATTAATTTAAATGGATGAAAGAATCGATTTAAATCAAATTAAATTAACTAAACTGTGCATATACATATATATTATATATATATACATATATACATACGTAATAATATGTCTTGACACTCTTGAATATAAACTTAATTTCGTATTTCTTAAACAAATTAGAATAAAAAAAAACAAAATTTAAAATTAATAACAAATCAATCGATTTTTTTTTATAACCTTTAAAGATGAAAATCTTTGCTCGTTTAAATATCTATGTATGTATATATATAGATACCTACGCATAATTAATATTTTAATAATACATACATACATACATACTTATTAGATACTTAAATAAAATTTTTCATTTAGTTTCAATTAAAAATATCAGTCCAGTTTATAAGAATATAAGCAGAAAATAAAATGAACCCACTAATACAACAAATTTAATAGGTATTAATATAAGCTATAAATAATATTAAAATTAATAAAAAAACAAAAAAAAAATTTATTCAATAAATTGAATAACTTCCCAAGCAGCAGTATCTATCAGTAGCATCAATTATTGTACTCTTCTAAAAATAGTCAAATATAAAACAACTTTTTATTTTTTGTTTTAATAAAAAAAAAAAACAAAAAAACCTAAAAATCTTAAAAAAAAAAAATAGAAATAATCAAATATTCATGAATTATTTAAAAGTATTTTAGACCTTTTTTCTTTTTAAAAATAAATATATAAATAATACGAAACATAAAAACAATCCCAAAAAAAAAAAAAATGAATTAGCGTGTAGATAAAATTAAAAAATAAATTTAAACTCTACTAAAGAATAAAATTAAAAACAAAAAAAAAACAACAGACCTTTTTTCTTTTCCTCTTCTCCAGCTTCTACTTAAATTTTTTTTTTTTTTCTTCTACATTTCTTTTAAACAAAAAATATACCCATATGTATAAAAAAAAACCTACTAAACCTTGATGTTTTTGTTTTATAGATATTGTGTAGTTACATATTTAAAAACCAAAAACTAAAAATAATAAAGATTAAAAAATAGAAAAAAAAAAAAACTTTACTATTTCCGTGAAATTATCTTTTTTAACAAAAAAAAAAATAACGAAACGAAACAAAAAACTTAAAAGAAAATTGTTTGTTTTTAAAATTAATACACACCATTTATACCTACTATACTTTAGCTAAATAAATACCTACATACATAAATATTATGTAAGTATATAACAAATCTTTTATAAACGCAACTCATCATTCAAATATATATGTATGCATATCATAACAATTTCTTAAAATTCACTAATTATTGTTAAAAATTTGGTATTCAATTTTTATAATCAGTATTAAAACGAAAATTTGCAGTATTTTTTTGACAGTTAAAATTATTCTATTATCAGTAAAAATATTTATTTATTCCATCCTAGATAATACACTATATTATATTGTTGACGAAAATATCATTTTGGTAGTAGTTTAAACTATATGTAGACATTCTTTTATGTATGTAGCTACATACATATTTATTAACAAATTACTGAAAAAAAAATATTTTTACTGATATATTTAAATTTTAACACTAATGGAGTTGAAATAATGTGCCTTAATATTGGCCTTCACAATCCTTTGTTTTATACATATGTATGTATGTATAAATTTTTGGGAGATTTTTTGGTTCAGTTTTATTTTCTTCATATAACCAGATAACTATAAAAAATTATTGTATACTTTTGTTTTTACACTTTTTATACATATGTACGTTATAGGTACACTTTTTTAATATTCATTTTTTTTAA
This sequence comes from Poecilobothrus nobilitatus, assembly GCA_947095535.1. Lineage (NCBI taxonomy): Eukaryota > Metazoa > Arthropoda > Insecta > Diptera > Dolichopodidae > Poecilobothrus > Poecilobothrus nobilitatus. The sequence continues at coordinate 12,699,101 of OX352773.1, read as the reverse complement.
ACTAAAATTTATCATCACTATTTCTACTACACATTACAAAACATAAATTCGTTTTTGAATTTTTATGGAAAAAATCTAAAAAAAAAAAAAAGAAAACTAAAAATTAAGAAGATAAGAGCATACATAACTAAATCTAAAACCAGAATTTAGTTTTCAATTGCTTCAAATAAACTGACAGAACGACAGCCATCAACAAAAAATAATAAAAAAAAAACTCTTTCTTATGGTTTTAAAAGAAAAAAAAACTAAAAAAAAGTAAAAACCAGAACACAAAAAAACCATTTAAAAACTAAAGAGTTACATTTTTTTTCTTTAGTGAACATATTTTAAACATACATACATACGTATATATACATATGTACATTTTATATTAATAATCGTGAAATATGTAAGCACATATAACATATAATTATGTAGTTAAGTTATATAACCTATGTCCTATAGAATTCCATACAATATGATATTATTAATTTGATAGTTCTCTGGATTTATCAGCATATTATTATACTTTGTTGCAATATATTGCAAAACATTAAGAAACTGCAACAAAATGAACAAGGAAATAGAGAGAATTTTGTTGAACACAAAAATAATAAAACTAAAAGATAGCTAACAAAAATACTTTTCCAATCAATTGATTTTTTGATATAACTATTATTTAATATCGATTTACAATCTTGAATTTTGATTTATAAAGTCTTAACTAACTTCTAATTCTCACGGGCCCATATATTTAGCATAATTTTCAAAGCCCAAATTTTTAGCACATTCTAAGTGATTTAACTAGAATTCGAATAGCGAAAGTACACAATTTAAATATCTTAAAAGTTCTTGATGAGCGATTTAATTTAGTAAAAGAAGTGAAAGAGAAAAAGAAACAGACAATATAAAGTAAAGAATTTCGCGCTTAGTTTCCATATGCAAGTTCATATATGCAAGATCTTCTGATCAAGAAAATTCAGTATATTAATGAACTATAATCAATCACAAAAAAAAAAAAAACAACCTGTCATAATCCAGATAACAGCATAAAAATGACGATTGATAAGTCATACATTGCAAAGACTTATTGTGATAATTGCTTGTGATGATTGCTTGACAAACGTTGGAATGGATCTCACAAGGAAAACGTTTGATCGGAATAGATCTCGTACAACATGACACAGCACCGTTGAAAAAGAAATGCTATAGAAAACGGGGAAACTTGCTTCCAACTCACACAACTATAAGCAATAACAGAGTGAAATGGAGAATGTTAGGACAGACTAAGAGCATTCCTTCTTAAAAACAAAAGCTAACTTTTAATTAACTTTATTTTAATCAAGATTAAAACTTAATATAAAATATTAATATACGTACATATGTAATACCTATATACCTACATATATATTTTACAAAGTTAAATCTTTAAAAAGGTTATTTTTTTTTATAAAAATATTTTACTATTTTATTTATTATATATTTTTTTTTTCTTTTTTCTGTCTTTTCTTTCAATTCAAAGTCTAAAATAATTTTTTTTGTTCAGTTCAGTTTAGTCTGAATTGGTTTTGACTGAATTGATTCATTCCTTTTACAACAGACATTCGCCATACATTTATATGATTACATTTACATAGATAAATGAAATGAGATTCAGTTCAATCTCCTTTTCAAGTCCAAAATTCAAAATCTTTTTTTTGATTAACGTTAACTTTTGTTTTTAATTTCTGATTTTTTTTTTTTTTTTTGGTATTCATTTTAACGTTCGTTTTTATTTTTCTATAAAAGATGGATGAGCCGAATTTTATGTAAAAGATTATACAAAGTTTTAATATTTGCAGAACATAATAAACCAGTGCTCCATATAAAGTAGTTTTAGTGTACATTTATAAAAGAAGAATTATAACAATACATGTATATATGTATGTACATAATTATGTAGCCAAGGATCGTAGACTATATTGTATTGGTTGAAGGGTCGCTTAAGATGTAAGGGTTATATAAATGAAAAATTATAAATTTCGGGTAAGTAAGATTTCAGATAAGTCAGATTTCGAAAAAGAACATATAATAATCAATTAATGAATTCAGATCTGAAACAATACCTACTTTATAATACCTATAATATCATTCTGAAACGAAAAAAACAGTAAAATATACTAAAATAATTCGATTAATGTTGTTTTAAAGTTACACAAATTATTTTGTTCAGTTTCCGACACAAATCAAAGTTTAAATATAAAAATTATGTAAGTAAGTAAATTAAAAGGTAAATTTAAATAAATTTATTATTTTCTTTCTTCTTGGCATTTTTTTATTACTTTTTAACTGATCTGGATATTTATAATAAGTCAAAATAATGATCGTTTACTGTTAATTGTAGAAATAGTATTGAAATGTTTGTTTTAATATTTCAACATATAAATTCAAGGATTTCTATTAATTGTATGTATGTACATTATTTTTTGGTATTCTCTTTATATTTAAGTTTTTTATTTTATGTAACTATGTATACATATTATATCTTTTTCATAATATATTATTTTCTTTATTTTTCTATTTCTTTTTGTCTTATTCTTTTTAACTAAAAGTATTTTTTTTTTTTGCAGTTGATTTTTATTTATTACATTACAATTCTAAAATTTTTTATATGTTGCCTAGAATTTTGTTTCTATTTATTTACTTTTTTTTCTTTTGTATATATACATATGTATATAGATTTATATATATATATATATCTACATATATTAACAGTTATAGACTAGCCTTAATATATATCTGTAAAAGTTTCTTTTTATTTCTATCTGCTTAACTATCTACAAGATATATATAAATGCATGTTTTATTTTAACCTATAGATACATATACATACATTATAAATAGAAACTTTTTCTATTCAATAGTTTGTATGTACATATTTATAAAGAGCCACATTTTATTTTTTTTTTTTTTGCGAAAGTATTTGCAAAAAAAAAACATTAAAAACATAATAAATAAAAAATGTAAAAAAAAAAAAATACTAAAAAAAAAAAAACAATAATAATAAATGTATACGGTTCTAAAGAATTATTTTTAATTTTTTTCAATTTAATTTTTATTTTTTTTTTTGCTTTTCAATTTTCTAAACGTATTATGCTTTATGTTTTTTTGTTTTTGTTCACGGTTTCTTTTTTTTTTTTTCCTCCATAATTTTAAACTAAAAAATAAAATAAAAATATATTAAATTTGTAAAATACTTTAAATATATATTTTGAAATACATCTGTCTGTAACTTGTGTACCTACCTAGGTATTTTTTTTTTTCACAAAAAAAAAAAAAAAAACAAACATATAGAATGATGATTCATTTAGTAAAACTTATAAAAATGTTAAATAAAAAAAAATATGACTTTTATGAGTTTGTTACAAAGCAATTTAAAATTTTGCAAAATAATTTTTAACACATTAAATCCCACAGTGTTACCGATAAACATAATATTTTTTCGCCTTCATATAATAGCGTATTAAATGGTTAACATTAGAATTTATTTTTTTGCTACACCACTTCGGTCATAAATAAAAAGATCTGTAAAAAACCATACAGGATTAACTTAAATTAAACCTGCTAATTTTAATTAATTGAGTCATGACGGTTTTTTTATTTAAAAATTAAAGTTAATAACCAAAAGTAATTTGTGATGTTCACAAATAATAAATTTGGGTTGTACCTGTATGCAAAACTTTTTTTTCGTGTTCATCTACGATGATATGGAACAAGCTAGTGAGGATATATATAATTTGTTCCCTGGCGATATTTTTTAGTTTAACATGTTAAATATTTTTTGTTTAATTAAAAAACTATTATTTATAACTATTTAATTCCTTTTTATAAGTTAAATTTTATATGTTTATTTACAATTTAGAGTCTTTTTAATTTTTATCTTTTTTTTTTTCAAATATTTTTAATTAATGTGTAACACAATAAATAGGTTAAATATATAGTATGTAAATATTAATAAAATGTGGTTAGTTATATGGATGCACTAGTTTTTAATTTTTCTTCAAAGAATTGTTTAATAAAAAATATTTTTAAAGTTTAAATATTTTAAATACTGATTTAAATTTATTATTTTTTAAAAGTTTAAACATTTTTTTTAACTATATTTATTTAACTATAAAGCTCTAAAATCGTCATTCTGAATCAGTTAGGTTTCAATGCAAGAGCATTATTATATTTTAATTTCTTAAAAATTATGAATGAAAAACGTTTATTTTTAAAAGTTTCTAAAGTTTTACGTCAATTTTCTAGTTATAGTTTTTCTAGTTATCAATTTTCTTTAGTTACAATATGAAATTTACTTCTAAATAAAATTAAATGGTGTCAAACAGTTCGACCAACATTATTTTTAATTCTATAAACATATATTAAGCTGAGTAAATATGTCAGAAAGTGTGTTTACTCTTAAGGTTTTGATTGATTCCTATATAAAAAAAAAAGGACATTATTTTGAAAAGGAAACTAATTTACCTATGTAACTACCTATGTTATTTTTAAAATGACCGATTCCATGATTCCATGACTCCAATGGTTTCATAATTTCAAAGGATCTTTAAACCCTTTTATCGAAATTAAGTATTTATGTTTAATTAACCAGGTATAACTGACATACACATAAAAATAATAAGAATTAAGTAAATATGTTTTTTTTTTTTTAACAAAATTCAACAGTAGGTTACCTATAAATAAAAATTTTCTATAACTTTTGAATTACTAACTGTTTACCTTTGAAAATTTCTTGTGATTGTATCCACCTGTTCAGATAGATTTTAATCTAAAACATGTTGTTGTAAAAGATTAATTTTCGATAAACCAAAAAAAAAAATAAGATAAAAACTTAATAAGTTATTATAACCCTAATCAACTACATACATAATACATATACATACTTAAATTCACGTGTCTATCATTTTATATAAAAAAAAAACACAACAATAACAATAACAAGACATTAAATGAAAAAGATTAATTAAAATAAAAATCATTATGATAAAAAAAAAAAAAAAAACTCTGTATTAATTTACATGAAAACATGTGTACGCTACATTTGATGAAAAAAAAAAGCAACAGACACAGCACAACACTCAAATTTTTTCTTTTAACATTTTAAAAACATAAAATTAAAATTAAACGATAAAAACGATTAATAAAAAATATATAATATACATAATATGTATGTATATATATGTATGTATTTAAAAAAAAAAAGCAAATCACGTCACAAAATTCTGATTGAAAAATAAGAATAAAATAAAAACTTTAAAACATGGTTAAAGTCATGTTTCTTAAATTCCATTCAAAAAGGCAATTTAATTTTTACTCACTATCTTAATCGTATATTTCATACATGTATTTATGTATATACAAACATGTATTGTATGGTATAAAAATAATTTTTACAAATTATATATGTATGATAGATTTATGAAAAATTGAGCCATAATAATCGATAATAAAATACAAAACACGTTTTGTAAAAATTTAAATGAAAAAATAAGAAATCAATAATAAAAAAAAAAAAAAAAATTTAATATTAAAATTTAAGTCTAATATTTATTTGTTTTTTATACATTATGTACCTATGTAGGTAGTTTATAGTATGTACATATATAAGTTATGAATTTTTACACGAATAAAAATTGATTTAATGGTGTTTGCCAACGTAAAAATATTATGATTGAAATTTTGGCATTTTATATGTAAAAAACTTATAAAAATTGCAATGAATTTGCAAAAAAAAAAATAATGTACACATATGTATATGTACATACATATATTATTTATTGTGTTTCAAATAAATAAAAAATAATTTCATAACTTATTTTCTCTAAAAGTGTGAAAATATTTTGAAATAAAATGTCATATCGGTATATTAAAGCAATATTGTATAAGAAAATAAAAAAAAATGTATAAAATACATATGAAATGTATAAAACCTAATAGTTTAAGAATGTTTTAGAAAAGAGTGTATAGAGTTCAAGAATAAATATATATGTATTTATTAAATACTATATACATATAGTATTGTCATAAAAATTCTGTAGATTTTTAAAATAGCTTAACTCATCCTTCTCTAAATCAAACACTTTTCACATATTGTACATAATAAACAAATATAAGGCACCTACTAACCTACCTGTTAATTTAATTTTTCTGTAACCTCTATTCATTTTAATTCATTTTGTGAAATTAACTTTACGAAGTTCCATCATCACTAATTCTAAGCGTAACACAAAAAAAACTTTTGACCTATCGTAATTTCATCAATTTTATTTTGTTTAATTACGAAGTATTCTGAACCACAATGCTATGCTTACAGTTTAATTAACAGACAATACCTATTTATACAGATTTTGAAGTAAAGAATTCTTGAAATAAATAAGTTATATGTATATGTATATACATAAACTAAGTATATCTATTAATAGTAGCTTGTTTCCGCGACTTAATTAATTAATTTTAGTAATTAAATGACTAATAATGAATAACGTTATTTTAATATACATATGTACTTATGTTAACGATTTCACTCATAACGAAAAATTATTTTACTAAATGTTTATCTGACCATTACTGACTATCACAAAGCTATGCGATTTAAACATTATATATAAAATTCAGAAAAAAACATTAGTCAAATTCATAAATCATTTGGAAATTAAGTATACAAAATTCGTGAAAGAATATGAAGTAAGAATGTAGGTATGTATATAGGTATTAGATAAATTAACATGCTGATAATTTTAGTTTTTGCGAATAAGTAAACTTCTTTTTTTGCTTATTACTGGATACCAGGAGAGTATAGAACCACATTAAAAAAAAAATGCTTGATCAGGTTACGATGACGAACAATTTATAGTGTCGGATTAATTTTGATTGCTTTTTTATTTTTTAAATATTAATAAAGAAATATAAATAAGTAAATCAAATTTTTTTTTTTTTTTGCATTTCTCTGCCGCATAAATTACATAGCATTTCCTTTTCAGGCGTGGCGCTGTAAATGTCATAAGGTAGAATAATTCTTATGACGTGTGTGGGATTCGAACCCACATTCCCTCGTTGTTTACAACGTATTTTATACGCTCTTACACAACTAGGTCACCGAAGCCCCTAAATCTAATAATAAAACTTAAAATAATTTTCAAGCTAGATTGATTTATTTAAAAATCGATTAAAATTTTTTATTACCAAATAAAAAATATACATTTTAATACAAAATTTATAATAACATTTTAGTTAAATATATATGTATATGTAAATATATTTAAACTTCAATTTTATTGTTTTTTTGCTTTATAAACCTATACTTCGGTACGTTTTTTTTATCTTAAAAGTTTTTAGTTATCTTTTAGCGATTCTAATAAACAAAAAAAAAATGTTAATAGATTCTAAAACAAAAAGGAACATAATTATTAATATTATGTAGGTAAGGTAGGTAGTAGATATATTAGTTATATTCAAAATTCTTAACTGCTGTGCCTTTATTTAATAAATTTGCGGTTAACCTTTAAAATTAAACTAAAATATAAAATGACAATTCTAACGGATATAAAAAAATAAATTTATATTACAAAAAAAAAAAAAAATATTCGTTTTTTTCCCTTTTTTTTTTGTACAATTTTATAGGTAGCTTATATGAAGATATTTTTTTACAAATTTATTTATTTATGTTCGATTTTAATCAAACCTTGAAGTATTATGTCTATATTCAAATAATGATTTTTGATTTAAAAAATTAAAAGTTAAAGTTTTATTTTTATACTAATTGATATACAAAATTAAATTAAATTTTTTTTTTCCTTTTTTTTAAATATCTAAATAGGTATTTTTTTTTTGAATTAATTAAAATTAGCAAATATCTGTTTTTAAGATATTTTACAAAGATAATTTTAAAATCTATAGAATAACCCTGAAGGCATTATCTATAATATTTACATATATGTATGTATGAATATGTAGCTGTATGTATATGTATGTATATAGATAAAACATATAGGTAGTTTTAATAAATTTTTATTTCACCATTACGTCAAACAAAAGATGTATTTTTTAGACATAACCAAACTACATATAACTTTTTAATTTACATAAACAGGAAACAAAGAAAATTGAATAGACCTGAACCTGATTAATATTTCAATTTTAATGTGAATCTATTTTTTAAACTCTATTAAGACATTTTAGTCTAAACTTTGATTTTTTAGTTTGGATACCCATTTATTATAAATAAGTATAGGGGTAAGTACGTACTTAAATCAAATAAAACAATGCACCTAAATACTAGCATAGTATTTTAATTGAGTAGGTATAACAATTAAAGACTAATATTTAATTTAGTCCTAGCCCCAAAAAAATTATCATGATTTACGATATAATTGATATTAAAGATGTCATTATAACCTTTAATATAAAGTGCTATTATAATAGTGTAGCAAAAAAAAACACAAGTAATTACAAATTCGTTAAAACTATAATTAAATATTAAATATTATTTAATTATAATCAAAATTTATCTCTGACAAATGCGCAAGTTAAACCTAGTTAATAAGTATTTGATTTAAAAATCTGTAATATTCCACGGAAATTCTTATTAAAGTGTACCTATTTATAACCTATACTGCTTTTATGACATTTTAAAATTTTACTCAGTTTCAAAATGTTAATAAATATTTAAAATCGTTCGTAAAAAGTTCGTTTATCTTGTAATGTAACTTGTCCAAAATATTACATTATTTTCCATCTACCTATACATATATTATAAAACACCCTATATATTTACATAACATTTTTATAACTATGCCCTAAATTCAAAAAAAAAAAAAAAAATGCCACCACCCAAAAAAAATATTCCCATTAAATTCAATTCAAAACTTAAACAAATTAACAAACACCTTTCAAAAGAAAATTACTTTTCTTTATTCTATACTTTATACATGTGTAAAATGTAGATACAATGTTACCACGTCATAAATTTTCAAAGAGAAATTTTCACTTAAATTTAAAAAAAAAAAATCAGAAACAAAAAGGCACATATTTTTCTTCTCATCCTTATGCATTAAAACACAAAGAGAATAACGATACCGGGTAAATTACAATAACTGTAAATTTTAATAATATAACCAAAAAAAAAAAAAAAACAACCAAAACATAAAGAACAGGAAAAACAAAATAAAAGAAAAAAAATATTTTTCCGCAAAAATTCTAAAAATTCTTTTTTGTTTTTAAATTCCCATTTTATCAATAAATAAAAAAAAAAAAACAACTAACAAGCCACCCACTCACTCATCATTAAGAGGGATAAGACGGGCGGGCGTATTTTGTTTTTTTCTTTTTTTACTTTTTACATTTTTTTTTCCTTAAGGATTCATTTCTGACACGTTTTCAAAAGAGAACGAGACGAAAAAAATTTAAGTAAACCGTTTTTTTTTTTTCTGTTATTTTTCTGATGTTGTTGTTGCTGTTGACATTTTATTTTTTTTTTCCTACTATTTTCTTTATTTTTTCCTTTTAAAGTAAAATTGCACGTCATGTTCCAGAAATATTCGTTTGTTTGTTTTTTTTTTTTAGTTTTTTGTTTTATTGACGTGACATCATTCAATTCACAATTATATTTCTTTTCTCTTTCATGCTTATAAATTCATTAAAACTTATGAAAAAACTGATAAAGCACGTGGACAGAGAGCACCCTATCCATTGTAATACATATATAAACAAATACAATATATGTATATAGAACAAAAATTTAAGTAGCACGTACACATACATTCAAATCACAAAAAATTAAAAACAAAATTTTAAATTCATAAAACGTTGTTTTTTTTTTTATTTATTTTTTTTTTTGTCGTACAAGGGAGAAAAAAAAAATCGGATTTTATGAATAAATTAAAGAGGAATTTGATAAAATATTGTATACAAGTACATATATTATTTACTTATTCTACAAAAGTATCTACATTATACATATAAGTACTATACAAATTTATATACAAACTTTAATATTTAAAAATCGGGGAAAAAAAAAAAAATTTAAAGATAAGAAATGAATAACTAGGTATTTAGTAATTAATGGGGTTGAAAACTTGAAAGGTAAATTATTGAAAAATTTTGAAAAGTGAGTCGATTTTTAGCTTTGTATTTTTATCTTTTTTTTTTTTTTTTAATATATGTATGAAATAACGTTTTATCATAATTATTATTTTGCTTACTTATATAAAAAAATAACTGATATTAGATATATTATGTAATAAGATTAAATATTAAGAAAGTTACAAATGTGTATTATTTGATGTACATATATGTACATATATATGTATACCTAAACACTACATCTAATCTTCGATAGTCGATTTATATCATGGTTATAATAAAAAAAAACAAATCACTCACTCAAAATTTTTATCACTCTTTTAGACAAGTTGAGAAGAAATTTTGCTGTCATTTACATTTAATCAGGCAATTATTAAAAATATCAGTTGTGAAAAAATTTAGTAAAGTCAATTAAATTACATACATATTTTCAAACTTATCTAATATTATTATATATATATATACATACATACATACATAATTATTTTTTATAACATTAAATAACTTGAACAAAATTTGAAAATAAATAAAAACAAGGTAGAATGTAAACCAACGGGTTTTAAAAGCGCACATTTCCAAAACTCAATACAAACTGTTTAGAATTGTGACTTGCACAAAAATTTGAAAATTTCATGTAATAAAAAAAAAAGTGAAAATAGGACATTTTTGAAATTTTGAGGGGCCGTAAGTCCGGAATCCTTTATAACTAAGAAAAGCCGTTAACACACGTAAAAGTATATTATTGAACCTTTAATTTTCATGTCTTGCCGAAGAAAAATTTTTACAGGTGCCTAAAAATAGCAAATTTTCAATTTTTGTGACGTAATAACTCTAAAAGAGGGGGTTACCCAAAAATTTTCTGAGGAAACTTATACTAATTCTAAAAGTTCTTTCTTGTCTCAAAATTTGAGGTTCCTATCTATAGGTGTGCCGGAGTTATGAAAAAAGAAATTTCATGCAAAATGTGGTTTTCACATAACGGTAAATTTAAATAGCAAATTACAAAATATTACATTTTTCGCAATTTTGAAGAGCTGCAACTTTGGAACCCTTTACAACTAAAATAAACCTTTAACACACGTTAAAATATATTACTGTAGCTTTAATTTTTATATCTTGCAGAAGTAAAATGTGTGCAGGTTCCTAAGTTACAGGTGTTTAAAAATAGCAAATTTTCAATTTTTAAGCCCTAATAGCTCATAAACAGCGGGTGGTCCAAAAAAATTTTCTGAGCAAACTTATACTAATTCTAAAAGTTCTTTCTTGCCTCAAAATTTCAAGGCTCTATCTAAAATCGTGCCGGAGTTATGAAAGTAAAAAAATCATGCAAAATTTGGTTTTTACATAACGGTAAATTTAAATACTAAATTTTAAAAAATTGTATAATTTTGATATTAATTTACAAAGTTAAAAAAAATACCTGTCGAATGACGTTTTCAGATTGAAAAAATCTTAAGCAGAACATAAGATATATGCATTTAAAAATAGGGCTTTTTCAAAGATTGAGGGGCTGTAGCTCCGTAATGGAGGGGCCTACATGAAAAAGTTGTTCCACAAAATTATGTTTTTTTATGAGACCTACCCATGGTTAAAATTTTTTTCTCTATCTTTAACGGTGTTGAAGTTTTGTAAACAGACGGACGGACGCGCGGACGGACAGAGTGAAACTATTAAGCACATTTTTTCAAAATTTTTTTGGAAATGTGCTAAAAAAAGTAGATACCTATGCATTGCTAATTTTTTTAAGTCTTTTCGACATGACATGAAATAACAACACTTTGTACAAATTACTTACATACATAATACGTACTATAAAATTAAGAATTAAATTTTTCAAAAGACTATACATACATTCTTAACTATAATGTACATTGGCTGATTAAATAATAATAAAAAATAATTTTTAATTTTTTTTTTTAATAAAATTTTGAAGTTAATATTTTGAAATACTGTCCAAAAGCGATTAGAATACACAGTCATGAAGGAGTCTAAAGGAAGAAGATAAAAAAGTAATTGTAGAATAAAAAAAAAAAAAAAATACTTATTATTTTAACGAAATTTTCTATACTTATGTCTGAAATACTCTGGATCCTAAAACAAACTATAAATAAAATATAAATCTTTAACATAAAATGTTTCATACGAAAAAAAATCAATTAAGTATTATTATATAGGTCTGATTAGCCATACTTAAAGCAACTTAATACTTTTTGTTTAGGCCTTTAAATTTACTTTAAAACTTAAAGCAACTTAATGTAAAATATCCGGTTTAAGTCATTTTACAGTCACAAATTTGACAGGAGAAATATTAATTTTATTTTCAAAATAAAAAAGATTTTTAAAAAATTGTTTTTTTTTGCTATTATTTATGTTATGTTAAAATTAATTTGATTATGCTTCACACATAACAAAAATAAAAATACTTATCATTTTACTTAATTAATTAAGTTTTGTACAAACTAGATTGTAAATGCTAAAGTTTAACGGAAAGTTAAATATTTTTAACCAAATCTCAAATTAAACTGACTTAACTAGATTTGAATAGCTTCGCATTAGGAACGTACAAGATTTTGACATTTAGGTACTTAAATTGCTTTAAGTACGTCTAGTCAGGTCTTATATCTTTTATTTTCAAGCCTCTATTAAACACACTAACACTAGTTATATGTACCTAAATACTGAAAAATTAAAAAAATCGTAAAAAATCTTAAGATCTTAAATCGTTTATGACACAATATGTCAATACAATATATTTCAAATCACAATAAACTTCATACAAGTGCACATACATACATATATTTTTTTATTTCATCTAATCTAAATGAATAGTTAGTTTAAAATAAATTTTTTATTAAATTAATTTCAAGTATCTATTTCGTTTTTTTTTTTTTTCATTTTTCTTAAAAAACATGACATTCTTAAACATGAACACCATATCAAATCAGCAATTCATCAATTACCACCCACTCATCTTTTATTATAAGATTAAAATGGTTATTGAAAAAAAAAAAAAAAAATTAAAAAAAAAAATCTAAATTAATAAATTTGTTCACCTTTTTACACCTTTTATGGCAAGTTTTTTTTTTTATTGTTAACTAAGTAAGTATTTTTATTTGTTTTATTTGCGTTTGTGTTGGTTTATACAATTTTATACACATGTATGAAACATTCTAATATATCTATGAAGTATGAAGAAAAAAAAAAAAACTCAATTTTAAAGAGCTATTTTTAAATTTCTTTTGATTCGATATAGGTAATAGGTTGGTATTCAATTTTTTTTTATATCGCTGTTTATTCTGGATTTTATTTTTTTAAATAATTTTTTTTCTTTATTACATGACTTTATTTACATAACGGTTTATTTATTATAATTCTGTCGTTCCATTTTTCGTTTTTTATTCTTTTTTTTTTTTAATAAAAAAAATAAACTCATTTGTAACTTTTTTATATTGTTGTCACAAAATTTCACCTGGTCTGATAGTTGTTTTTTTTTTTTTGTTTTGCTTTTTATTTTTGATTGATGAAAGATTAATTGAAGGTAAAGTATAAATTTTGTGTATTCAGGTGGTAAAAAAAATTCTGATGTTTAAAAAAAAAAAATAAAAATAATTTTATTTTTGGCATAAGTTTTTGTTCGCGATTAATAAATAAAGTAAATTATAATAAATTTTAAAACAAAAGACAGTAACAAAAGAAAATGCGAATCATCTTTATTTTTTTTTTTTTAGTTTAAAAAAAAAATTAATATATGGGGGCCAATGGCTAATAAATAAATTATTTTAATTAGTCAATGTTGATTATTTATACATAATTTTCTTAATGATTCAGCGTATTTAAGCAATAATCAAAGAATTAATGTTGATTTAATAATCAATCATAAAATAAAATGTAATTTGAATGAATGAAATGGAGAAGTCTGAACATAGTATGAATACCTTTAAAATTTCTTTCAGAAAAATGCTAAATGACAAAGTATAAAAGTCATATCTTGAAAAGTCATGGCTTGAATAAGTTTTAGATCTGAATGTTAAACGATGCACATTAATAAGGTTCATTAAGATTTTGACGAAAATCAGAAACAGATAAAATAAGATTATGATTATGGTTAGGTTTAAAATTGTCGTAAAAAAAAATAGTTTAAGATTATAGCCTAATTCAAAACTAATGTGATATTAAGAACTGACAGTCAATTGTATAATTACAAAGTACTAATTACGAGAACCATATTTTGGATGGAGTACATATCATATACAAATTTCCAGATCCTCTTTGTGAAAGTTATCAGTGTACCAAGTTAAAATTTAGTTTTATACCAGACAATTATTAAAAAAAAATAGGAAATGCGCTATTAATATAACGATTTAATGCGGATATTTTAGAGCCGACAAGGATAACTGCAGTAGTATTCCTCTTCATTTTTTAACTTACATATTTTTCTTTTATTATTTAATTATTTTAAAAAATTGATTTTTAACCCTTGAACTTTTCTAAAATAATACAATATTTAATTTAAAATATTTTACATTTCAAAGTATATTACTTATAAATAGGATAATTTTATACATTAAATCTAAAAGTTTTCAAGGTTTTTTATAAATAAAAATACTCTGATTAAGATTGTATACTGCTTCTTTTGTGAAGGTCGAATTCCTTGTATGTGATTCTTTTTTATATGTACTTAAGTACTTTTCATATATTATATGTATAAATTTTATAAGTTTTTAAGCATATTAAATTTCTATCCTTTTAAAAAATGTACATAAGAGTGTATTTACTTAAGTAATAGATTTTTTGATCAGAAATGAAAAAAAAAAGTCTCAAATAAAAAGTTTTAGCAAAAAAAAAAATAAAATCGATCAAAGTTAATACTCAATAGTTGATTGAATAAAAATAAAAAACTTGTACTTAACACGCAATTTGTAAAAGAATTTTTTTGTTTGTTGATTGATTTTAAAGAATTAATGAAGACAGTGTTAAAAATAATTTTTGATTTAAATATTTTCATTAAAATTTAATTAACACTTTTTGCTTAACTTAATTTAAAAAAAAACAAGGATGAACACATATACCAACATAATTAGATATTTACCAAAATTTTCAATCAATAGAATTTGTTCATTATTTTTTCAATTACTGAAATCATGTGTCAAATATTTATCTAAAGAATTAAACCATTAGTTTTAATTATTTATATAAGAATATTATAGTTGTTGCGAAGAAGTGCCAAAGAAGAAAGAAGAATATTCAGACGAAATACCATCAACAACAAGGGTTTATGGCAATTAACAGGTGAAGGAACAATAATGAAGAAAATCAAACGCCGAAAGAGGAGATGGATAGGTCATACCTTGAGGAAGCATCCAGAAAATACAATCAGAATGGAACTCCCAAGGAAGCCGAAGAAAATGTCGACTTGGCGACGATGAATAACTGCCGAACTAACGAAAAACCAGCAAACTTAGGAAAAGATAAAAATGATCGCTAATAACCGAAATCAATGGAGGAGGCAACGGGGAGTTAAGATCGGAAATAAAATATAAGAATATTAAACAATTATTATTTTTTCGAGTTTAGAGAAAATTAACAATGTGAATTAATAGAAACAAATGAAACAAATGAATATCGTTAAACTCTATAATTTCATACAATACATAAGTTTACCCGGTATCGGGTATTTAGGTAAAATTCTAATAGGTATAATATGTTAAGTTAATCATGAGATTTTCTACCAATATTCCTTAAAACAAAAGCTCTTAAGTTTGAAAATTCTATATACGTTTAACTAATTGCAAGATATTAAAAATAAGCACCAAAATACAATATACAGTGACAAAATTAACAAATTACCAAAAATTAAATTAAGTAATTTTTTTTTTATTTTAAAGTAATTTAATGTACTTGACATATACACATATATACAACGAAATCAAATGAACTTATGGTTATTAACAGCAGAATAAAAAAAAAATAACATTGAATTTATAACAAAGGTAAAATACCGCAGAAAATTAAAATGTGTATTTACATACTTATATACATATTATATATAATTTTAAATATATACCTATATACTGATACATCATACATAAATCTATATATATTTATGTAATAATAAAAATCTTTTTATGCCAACAATATCCCATCATCAGAGACAACTCATGTAAAACTTACAAGATTCGTTTTTTTTTTCTTTTTTTTACTTTAAAGACATAAAAAATAAAAACCAAAACAAAAGAAAAAAAAAACAAAGAAACAAAAAAGATAAGAAAAAAATTTCTATTTATTATGTTAAAAGAGAGGAAAAAATATTTTTTTTTTTTTGCAAAAAACAAAAACCGCACCAAAGATTATAATTTGTGAAAAAAAAAAATTTGCTTTCCTTTATAGACATTTTTACTTACATCTTTATACATACATAGTTAAAAAAATATTTATATGTACAAAATCCTAGGTAAACATTTTAGTATAAATTTATTAAAAAAAAAAAATTAAAAAATTAAAAAAAAAAAATGAGAAAAATATAAAAAATCAAATTTAATAATATAAAAAAATGGTATTAGAAAAAAAAAAATATATTCAACCTACAATAACTTTTTAAGATACAAAAGAACAAAAAAAAATTTTTTTTTCTTTTTTGTTTTATATGTGTATATATACATAATATACGTAATATTATTTATGTTTCTATATACATTTTATATATATCTTAATATTATATAAAATAATTTATTTAAATGTGTACACTTATATAGAAGGACATTTAATAAGTGTATACATATATACATATTTATAGAAAATATTTCAAAGATACTTTATGCCCTCATCCTATATATGGTTAAATATGAACTCTTTTATTTATTTAATTTTTTTTTTTTTTTTGATAAAATGGTTATACTTTATTATATTTTTGTCTGATCTTAGAAAATAAAAAAGAATTTACGAGTTCGTATACAGTTACTAATCCATTCACATAAAATTCGATTCATAAGTTAACTTAGAACATTTTTCGCTTCCTATTTATTAATCCATTGTTCTTAATATGTAAGCAGCTGTAAATATATGGTAAATAAAATTAATTTTCCTGCATGGTCAACCGGAAGGTGAAATGTTTGTAAACCACATTTGATACACACTTCACGTAAGTTTGTTTTCAGAAATTTTACATAAACTCACTCAGAAATCAAAATTTTTTTTGAATTTTTAGTACTTAGCAAAATCGAAATATAAAAAAATCAGTCAGAATTTTAAATACGATTCAAAAACATTGATAGAAATTTTGTATGAACATTAAAAAATTAAATTAACTTGTTACAAATAAGCATTCAAGAGGTGCTGCTAAAAGGAAATATGTACAATTGAAAAACGCTATAAGACAGAACAGTAAAAAAGAAAGTTAGATGTATTAACTGACAGTAAAATTAGGACTAGAATGAAATAATGTATAGAAGGAAAGATTCATACTATATAGAAATTAAAAGACCTTGTTTATAAATATTCTTTATATATTTAATAGTTAACTATATAATTGTTTTATTTTTAAGTAAGATGATAACTAAAATACAAAAAACCAGATGGATTTAAATTAAAATCTACCCCTATCACACTATACGTACCCTTATCATATATCATATACGAAGTGGTGTAAAACATGATAGATTTATAGCAATTCCATGAAAAATCAATAAATGAAAATTCTAAAATAATAAAAATTAAATTAAGCATATTCTAGTAATGTAGGGCTTGTAATATTCATTCTTCCAGTATATTTTGATATTTTTAATTTTATTTAAAGAAAAAAAAAAAAAACAAAAAAGATACATACTAAAATTTCTTTTGTGTCTTTATTTTCTATTGGGAACATTTATAAAAAAAACAAATGTATAAATACATACTTATTTAAATATAATATCTAACAATATATGTACTTTATATTATGTGAATACAAATTTTATATATATATAATAATATATATAGTTAAATTGCATTAAATATATTTAAGCTAAAAATTAAAAATAAAAGAAGACAAGACAAGACAAAAAAAATGAAAAAAAAAACTGACGAGAAACGAAACAAAGTTCTTAATAGCATTACATAAAAAGCATGCTGCATAAAAATTTATGCTTAGTTTTTTTTTTTTTTTTTTTTTTTTTATTATTTTCATTTTTTACTTTGTAAGTTTTTCCTTTTTTAAATTTACCATGTTTTTTGTTATAAATTTTTTCCTTGTTATTTTACTACTCCCTAGTAAGTATACGAGTTTAAAAATTAAAAACAAAAAAAAAAGATAGAACAGACAAAAGTATGAATAACAACAAGAATATTGAGGTAAAGAGTGTACATATATAAATAGGATAAGATAAAAGAATTAGAGAAAAGATGAATTCCGTTTATATATAAGAAGAGGAAATATGAAAGACACGACAAGACAATAATATTAGACAGACTACCTTTGAAAAGGCAATGAAATATAAAAAAAATAAGTAAGATGCAAAAAAAAAAAGTAACAAAACTTTGGTATAAGTATTAAGTTAAGCATAGCGAAGATTTTTTATTATAAAGAATAAATACTTACTTACTATATTCATTAAATAAATTAAGTACATAAAAAGAAAACATAAAAGAAAATGACTACAAGATGTTTCAAATTCAGAAATTTTAAATTTATTGTATTGTGTCTATGCTGATAATTATTGTATCGTAATAATAAATCTAAGTTGAATATAATAAAAATAAAAAAATAATTTCTTTTATATTAGATATTATCTATATACTTTATCCTTTGATATTCAAAATTAATATACACTCTTTTTTTGTGTTGACATTCTATCTATTTTTTTTTTTTTAAATTAAAGGAAATTATATTAAAAATATAGAAATACTTATATATATATAGGGTGTTCAAAATTGAGGTATCATTTTAATTTTAATAAAAAAAGACTTTTTTTTTGAAATATTAAATATATTTTTATTTTAATTTATTACAAATAGGTTCCGGTTAATAATGAAAAATTATGTCGGCCAAGTGGCCCCCTCTACTACTTTGGCAGGCTTCCAATCTTTTACCAAAATTCTGAATCACGTTGTTCAATAAACTGTTCTCAATGGTTGAAATCTGTTCGATAATGTTGTTTTTAAGCTCTTGAATTGTTGTGGGATTATTGCTGTACACTTTCGATTTCACAAAACTCCACAAAAAAAAAATCCAACGGTGTCAAATCGCACGATCTTGGTGGCCACATCACTCCTCCTCTACGAGAAATAATGCGATCTTCGAACTTTTCCTTCAAAAGATCCATTGTTTCTCTTGCTGTGTGGCATCGTCCTGTTGAAACCACATATTCTCTACGTTCAAATCATCAATTTCCCGCCACAAAAAGCTTCGGATCATCTCCCTGTAGCGATTTCCATTGACCGTAATCGCATTTCCATTTGTGTTTTCAAAAAAATATGGTCCGATGATTCCTCCTGACCACAAACCACACCAAACCGTAACTTTTTGTGGATGTACTGGTTGCTCTAAGATAACCCTTGGATTCTCTTCACCCCAAATGTGGCAATTCTGTTTATTGACGTAGCCACTGAGCTGGAAATGAGCTTCGTCGGTGGAGATTATTTTGTTAAAAAAATTCTCATTTTCTTCTTGTTTTTCGATTGCCCAAGAAACGAATTGCCGACGTAATGCATGGTCAGTTGGTTTTAATTCTTGCGTCAGCTGGATCTTATAAGCCTTTAAATGGAGATCACGATGCAAAATGTTGAATAATGTGAATGGTTTGATGTTTAATTGCTGCGAACGATGACGAATGGAAGTTTTTGGATCTTCTTCAACACTTCTGCTTACAGCTGCTACATTCTCGGTTGAACTACCACTACGTTGATAAATGTTACCTCTGTTATCAAGAACAGATCCAGTTTCTAGAAATTTATCAACCATCAGATTGATGGCACGATTTGTTGGAGCATTTTCTCTACCAAATTTTGTTCGAAATTTCCTAATTACATCTTGAAAACTTTTACCATTTTCAAAAAATGTTGTAATAACAAAAACACATTGTTCCTTCGTGTAACGTTCCATATTAACTAACCGGAATGTATTTAGAATATACGTAAAGAAACCTCGTATAAAAATTCCAGGTAGAAAAAAAATGGCGGCAAAATCAAAATGATACCTCAATTTTGAACACCCTATATATACATATTTCCAAATAGAATTTCATAAACTTAGTGATGAAAAGACATAAAAAATGAAACAGGATAGAAAAATGAAAAAAAAATAATAAAAATATATACTTACATAAGTAAATTTTTAAAAAAAAAAATCAAATCTTACTTTATTTCTTTAAGAAAGAAAATACTATCTATTATATTTTATCCTTTATATTTAATATTAAAAATAATTTTTTTTTTTATTAAATTAAAAATGCTCTGTTTTTTTTTCTCAAGTTTTGTTATACCTAATGTTAATAATTAATTAACTAAGTATACTAAATTTTTTTTTTCTTTAATATATAAAGTATATTATATATACAACTTTTACTTTACGAAAAAGGTTTTCCACTTTAAATGCAAGTTTTTATTTTTTAAACAGAAGTAATTTCATTTTAAGTGAACGTTTTTCTTTTTAAGTGCAAGTATTTCCTTTTCAAATATAATATTGTTATATTTTTGTATAATTTGAAGTAACTATAAGTATTATATATAATTTATATCTAGATATGTATTATTCTTTAAAAAAAATTCAGACAGGCTGTAAGATTTGGTTTTTTGTTTTTATAAAATTTAAAACACTACTTATATTTATATATATATATACTTTCAATCAGACGAAACTTTTATTAAACTTCACTTTAAATTTAAGGAAAACTTGAAAATTGAAAAAATATTTTCAATTAAAAATGAATTAATCTTGCACTTAAAAAGAAAATGCGTACACTTAAAATTGAAATACGTTTTCTTAAAATAAAAAAAAAATTATAATATGCATTATATAAAGGCATATTTCTATATCAGAAAAGTTATTGATAGTTAGTCTCTTCTATTAAATTCTTCCCATCGAAAATATATATATATATATACATAAGTACTCCACTTATTATTACTTATATTATTATGTACTTTAATTATCATAATTTAATTTTTTATCTGACCATTATTGGTGCAGTGCATAAGTCATGAAAGAAAATTCTAACTCTTTTTAAAATAATTGAGATATTTTAGGTTAAACATTAATAAAGAAGCCTTAATTACTTCTTTGTAAAAGTGTCTCAAAGAAAATAAAAGAAAATCAATCAATCTATATTGAAAATTATTAAATATAAAAATTTGTTTAGATAGTTAAAGCAGCTAGTGCGTCATTAAGTACTTATGTATGCCTTGAACAACCAGTAGTAGTCTAGTAGTATATGGCAAAAGTTGTTTTTAAGCCGCACATGAGTATTTCAATAATTTGAGTTTAAATTTACTAAATTTATTGAATATAAAATAAAACAATTATTTAAAAAAATCTTATTTTGATTATTTTTTTATTTTTAAAATTTAGTATTACATAATATATACATAAATAATAAACACTTAATATTCAATTAAGTACATACATACTTCCAAAATATAATTTAATATAAGTAGAGTTAGTCACAATATTTTTCAATAATAAAATTTTAATTTAATTTTAAATTATTTTTAAATGTTTTTAATTTATAAAATAAAACTTATATACATTATATATTTGTGTATTATTTACTTATGTATTATGAATTCTATTAAAAAAAAAGAAAATTTATTTTATGTAAATAATAATAAAACTTATTTACATAAATTATTTGAAACCATTTAAATTTATAATAATTTTCCCACCAAAAAAAAAAAAAAAAAAAAAGCATTTATAACTATATTTAAATATTTGCGCCTTTTTTTTTTCTAATAAATAACTAATTATTATTTGATTTGATAATTAGTAACTATATATATATATATATATTTTTTGAATTAATTTAACAATTTTTTTTTATTTTTTTATTATTTTCTAATTTAATTGCAATTTATTTATTTATTTAATGATAATTAATATTATAGACATAGAGATAAGTAAGTACAAAGATAAAGCTTAAGCTACTCTATATTATATACAATTTTTATTAACTATGGTGTTAAGTATATATAAAAAAAAAAAACAATTAAATAAAAAAAAATAGGAAAAAAACACAATAACAATATAAAAAAGAACACGTAATAATAATCATAATAATAATCACTTATTTAGTTACTTATCATCAATGTTACTTATATTTGTTGGCTAGTCATACAGATAAGTAATTAAGTATATAAACTATATTTAAGTATATGTAATATATTAATAAATAAATAATAAATGTAAATATATTAATGTATTAATATGTATATATATTTAAGTTATAAATAGTTATTTTTAATGTATCTATTCATATAAATTTAAAATTAACAATTAATTATGTAATTTACGTATCTTACAAAGTTTAAAAAAAATTTTTTTTTTTTCTTTACTTTTAAATTTTTTTTTTTTTTTAATTACGTTATAAACACGCATACTAATATGAAATTGATAAAAATTTAAAAAAAAAACCAGACCGGGGCGCAGATTATATTAAATGATTTTTATTATTTGGATCTCAAAACGGTAAAATTTGAATGTTTTAATCAGCATTAAGAAAATTTGATCTTTTTAATGGTACATAGAAAAAATTCAATATTTAGATAAGATATAGATAAGTACGTTTGGTATTAATACACATATAATAATAGTTACTTATGCAGTACAAATACTGTTTGTTTATTGTATAACAAAATTTTTAAGCCTTTTTACTTTTGAATGTCTTTCAAAGAAACTTTTATATAGAACAGAAAAAAAAACCGGACAATTAGGATTAGATTCATTTTGTAGGGAAAAATAAATAAAAAAGTTGAAAAAATGGTATTAATATGGTACAATACAAGGCAATTATATATATATATATATATATATATATATAGAATGTCTTGCGATTATAGTGTATAAATTAAGAGTTTAAATTCCAAGTTAAACTACTTTTTAAAAAAAACTCACTTAAGGCTAATTTTCATGGAAAAAATTTCATCCGATATCGGATAATTAGAAAGAGTAAAATATACTTAATACTGTCAATAGGAGAGAGGGAGAAAAATAATGAGTTCAAATGTCATGTATCCATAAGAATATTAGTAGTGTGCCCTTTTTTTTGTATACATACACATTTTTTACATAGATGTGTTAAAAATATCGGAGATAATTATAGAAAATTTAACTTTTTTTAAATTTTCTGAACGCTTGTACAATTTTATTGTTAATTCGTCCCATATTTTTGGTTTTTTTTCTCTGTCACAGAAGTAGGGTTTCTGTATCTTCTGCCTATGCTCTAACAAATATCGCCGATATTTTTCTTCATGAAAATTAGCATTTATACCACAAACGGTTCTATAAAGTTTCACTTTTTATGTATTTTTGAATATTTTTCCTTTACAATCATTTAGTATATAATTTAATATCTATATTCGATTAAAAAAATAAAAAAACATAAAAATACCTTGTAAGTATGCAATTTATAAAAATCAAAATTTTAAAGTCAAAATTTTATTTCATTTTTCCAAATCATACAATTTACAATATGGTAAAATTTTTAAAATTATAAAATTTTTGACATAAATTGAAGATTTTTTCATATTTTTAAACATGTAAGTATGGTTACCTATAATACAACACCCTATAAAATTACTCAATGGTTATTCAATAAACTTTTATACATTCATTGGTTTTTTAATTTCTATATTTTACACTGAAATGTAATGAAAATAAAATAATAATATAAGTAGTTATCTACTTTTTATTGATTAATTATATTAATTTATGCTGTACAGAGACTAAAAAAAAAATTAAATTTTTTTTTTATGAATTACAAAGATATTTCGAATAAAAGTGATAAATTTAATCAGATTAATTTGTTTTTGTTGTTTTTATCTCGAAAATATAATAAAATTAAATTTTTTTTTATTTAAGTAAGTAAATAAATATACATATATATATATGTACTTACTTATTTATAATTAAAGTTACATAATATATTTTATTAAAAAGAGACTAATTAAATATAATGAACATGTTTAGAATTAAAAATCGTATAATATAACACTGTTTGAAAACGTTAATAACCTCAAATTGGTGATATTATTTGGTCATATGTATTGTTTCTATAATATATTTATTTATTTCTTTTTTAATTTTATATAATATTTTCAAATAAATACTTCTTATAATTTTTATTTTTATTAAGTATGATTTTTCTTAAGAAAAATTTGAATGTACACGTATTATTTATGTCGTAAATGCTAAATTTCTTCACATGGTGCAAAAAATGTTAATTATTATATTATGCGTATATCGTTATATCCTTAACTAATATTTAAAAATTCGAAGAAATTTATTCTAAATCTAATTAAAATTAATTATGATCCAATTTAAGATTAAAAATTGACAAAACGAAAAACTAACCTATACCTACAAATACAAAATAATACAGAAAACTGAAATGCTGTATACTTTGTTTTGTTGCTTAGTCGTAAAATAAAACAACCAAAAAACTCATTATTTACTTAATTAGTTAGTTTTTTTTTTTTACAAGGGATGGTGTAAAATTTTTAAAGGCACTTACCAGACTGTACTGTACTTACCAGGCTGTAGCTGTACCAGGCACTTCATCTGGGTAGTGTTGGACTTTAACAAACCAAAACTGGCCTCTTTAAAACCAAACTTTAGGATGGGTTCTTTAATACATAGTTAGTGATATAATGTACAGTTTGGTTTTCGGAAAAAAAATGAGAGAAGGATTATTTGGGAAATTTGTTATATACTTAGTTGCAGTTTGTTATAACAAAAGCAGATACTTATTATAAGTTAAAGTATGTTCCTGAAACAATTTTTTACAAAAGAAATCTAGTTCTTAATATGTAATAAATTGAAACCGTTAGATATCTTTCTACTAAGCCGTTAGATGTTTCTACTAAGGCGTTAGATCTTTCTACTAAAAATGATCATTTCTTCTAGAGTTTAAAATGACTCTAACCCAATACGAATAGATTTATTCGATTTTTGATTCAGAATAGATGAAATCTTTGAATAAGTATCTTTTAATACTTGTTCTGGGGGACATTTTAATTAAAATATACCATCCATCGATTAAATGATATTGATTTTACATTTTATCTTAACTCAATTTCAAAAATTTACTAAATTTATTTGCAAGTTATTTTAAAAATTTTATTTAGAACATAAAAGTAAAATAATAAAATTGATAAATTCTATATGTCGACACGAACAATTGTTTTTTTTCTTTTAAATTATTTAATTTTAAAATTCTATTTTTAATAATATAATATGTAATAAAAATTTCCCATTTAAAAACAAAAAAAAAAAAAAAATGAAAGTAAAATTTTTAATTAGAATTTCTATTTTCATTTCATATAAATAAGTATTTTTTAATAAGTTTTTAAACTATAATAAAAATTTTAAATTAAAATTTGTATGTAGCTATGATGTAACTTTCGCAGTTGCATAATAATTTCTATTTTATAATTTAGAGACTATAACAATGGAAATTTATAGTTTTGATAAATTATTGTAAAATATTTGAAAAGCTTTTTTAAAATATTTCATAAAAAAAAAACAAAAAAAAAAAAAAAACAATTTTTATATCAATTTAATAAAAACGAAATATTAAATATTTATTTAATTATCGCTTCTGATTTTTTTTTTTAACTGTGAAAACAATAAAATCTATGTGTATGCATATTTTTTAGATCTAATAAGTTATATCGATTTTTAAAATGTCAATTTACAAAATGTCGATTCAAAAATGTCGACGTCAAATATACCGATTTGTCCAATTTAGCTATTCTTGAATTGTCGATTTTTAAAATTTTGACTTGGACAAAATTTTGACTTTCAAAAAGTAAAGAATTTTCGACTAACTAAATAAATGTTTGAAGCTCTAATTTTGTAGCCTACTATAAAATCCCTCCTAATTCAGTATCTCACATATACATAGATATAAATATACTTACTGGAAAAGGAGGTAAAAAATTGTAAAAATCGATTGTTTTTGTCGATATTCTATAAGAGTCAGATTTTTTTCAGCCAACATTTAGGAACGTCGACATTAAGTACAGTTGATATTTTTACAAAAACTAAGTTGACATTTTGTCGGTCGACTTACTGAAAGTTTACATAAAATAAGGATCTCATATATGCCATTCACAATATCTAAGTACTATGACGTTAATATATATAAAAAAGTATTGTTATGTACATAATTGAAGGTCATAAAAAACGAAAAGAAATGAAAAACTAATTGTGAAAATTTTCAATTAAAATTAAAACTGACCATACACAAAAAAAAAAATTTTTTTTTCATTACATTGTTGTTAAGTATAGATTATACTTATTTAGTTTTTACACAAAATATTGTCATATTTGTAAATTAATTACTTATATCCTTCAAGTTTGATGAATTATCAAACCGTATTTTTTTTTTTAGTTAGTTAATTTAAAATATTACAATTATGTACGGGTGATTACAATTATGTACGGGTGGTGATTATAGCAAACAAGAATGTTTCAGTAAAATGATGTGTCAAATCAAAATAAAAATAATTTTGTAGATAGATCGCATTACTTATATATTTTTTTTTTCCATGACAAGCAGAAATTGCAAAAAATGAAATATGCATATATGTAGGATCATTGGAACAATTTTGTTTCATATGCAAAATCACTAACCAGTTAAAAATAATAATTTTACCAATCCGGAAAATGATAAAATTGATTTTTAAAGAAATATTAAGATAAAATTTTGAAAATTTATATCTGAGTTTATTATTGAGAAAATGTTTAATCATTAAAACAACCTTTTTGTTCAATTTTATACATATCTAGTTGTGTATATTCTACGTTTAAAAAAATAATTAATACCTATACAAAGGGGTTGTTCACAAAATAGCTAACGGTCTAGGGGGGAAGGGTGATCTGAAAATTTGATACTCGAATCGTTACGATGGGGAGGGTGGTTGTTTTTAAAAAAGTTATGTAACCAAATTTCTTCCTTTTTATAAAAAAAAAATTACACTACTTAAATATATTTTCTATATAAATTTGCAACCTACAAAAATGTACACAAAAAATTTATACATATGTATGTATTTACAAAAGGAAAATTGCATTTTATTTTCAATTTAAACAGGCTATGACTTTTATTTTTGTACTCGGCGAAAGCTTAAGACGAAAGTTTTGTGAAATATTTATATGTTTGTCTTGCCCCCCCCGTATTATTATAAATTTATTTTATTCAAAATAACTACTTAATATTTATGTAATCTTTACGTAAAATTAATTTTGGAAATGTGGTTTTTTTTGAAAACCCTTGGTTTTTTCATTACTTGTTTTGTTTTTATTTTTAAGTTAGTTTTGTTTATTTTAATAAAAAATTTAAATCAGAAATATTTAAAAATTGTTTTATTTTTTGTTACGTTTTTCCTCTTGGGGTGGGGAGGGGTCCACGCAATTTGTTACTATCTGTTACTAGGGGGAGGGGGCGGGTTAAAAAGGGGCCCAAAAAAAACGTTACGTAATTTGTGAACAGCCGCTAACTGCAGCCTAATTTCTTCAAAAAGTTTTCATTTCTAGTTCTCAAACATTCTTTATTATTCGTAAAGTGACTGAATACTTTATCAGTTTCATTTAATTTCTCATAAATTCAAATAGAAAATTAAAAAATCTATTTGCATTCATCATTTATAGTTAAGTACATTCATACATACATATATACATACTTTACATACATTTATGTATATATATGTATGTATGTATGTATGTAACTGATTCGAGCAATCGAAATCATTAGGTCAATTAAAATTTAAATGATTTCAGATTAAATGAAAATTGAAATGACTAGAATAAAAAAATAAATTAATATAAAATTAGAAACTACAAATTTAAAAATACAGTAAATAGAAAAAAAAACAAAAAAAAAAATCGAATAATAATACATAAATTCTATTTTTAGTCAAAATCAAATAAACATTTCAAGAACAAAGTATCTATGAATTTTTCACACAAAAAAAAAAAAAACAAAACGAAATTTTTAAACGTATGTTTGTAATCTAAAGTATATATATATACACAATTGAATGCACATATACTAAACCATAAAATACTAATTTTAGTTATATATGTATGTAATATATGTACATATATAATATACATATATCAAATCACTCATTCACATTTTTTTACATAATATGAATATAATACATATAGGTATATCCGTATATATATCCGTATATATATGAATATATATATATATATATACTATATTATGATGTGAGTTATTTTTTAATGACCTGATAAAAACTATGTGTGGGTTTTATTACAATTTTTTTCATTTTTATTTCTGATTATTTTCCTTTCAATATTTGATTAGTAAAAAAAATATTTGCGCTCATTTGATATACAAAAAAAAAAAAAAAAAACAAAAAAGTTCAAGAAGGTTTTCAAGTGGTGTTGTAGGTTTATCATTCTAAACAATCTTGATTTACTATATACGTAAGTATGTACATACATATATGTATGAACAA
Source organism: Poecilobothrus nobilitatus (assembly GCA_947095535.1). Lineage (NCBI taxonomy): Eukaryota > Metazoa > Arthropoda > Insecta > Diptera > Dolichopodidae > Poecilobothrus > Poecilobothrus nobilitatus. The sequence goes on along the minus strand of OX352773.1, from coordinate 12,670,328 downwards.
ACCTATAAACGAAATTAAATTTTTATTGACTTGAATATTCATAGAATTTTTTTTCGTTTTATTTTTTTAAAATTCGCGGTTTTTTTTTTCACTAATTTTCGAATAATATGTTAACATAACAAAATGTTGGACTTCATTTGGTCAGAGAAAGTTTGAACAAAATTATTTTAAGTTATACCTACAAATATTAGCGTAATGGTTACAATTATTGATAGAACATAGGTACATACTACGCTTTACTTCAAGTTTTTATGTATTTTTTTTTTCCTGTAACATAGGTACATAGTAATTTATTTCTGATTTTTGAATTCGACGATACGGACCAGACAATTGAGTTTATTCTTCTTAGAAAATGTAACCGTTCAGCTTACCTTACCGTACCTTACCTTTTTGAAAACAATGAAGAAAAAGAATAAGCCCATGCATGATTCTTAACATATAAAGAAATGACATTTCAATATGAAATTTTTATTAAATGTAAATTATTTAAAGCGACACATAAAAATCGTTTTATTTTGTAAGATTGCTGGACAAAAACAAACTAATTTTTTTTTTTATAATTGAACGATTAAAGGAAAACTTTGAAAAATTGAATAAAAAATTCTTCTATTAAATCGTTTTTCTTTTTCGTTTTTGTGTTTTATCGTAATTCACAACATTGTAATGAGAAAAACATCAAAAGGTATTCTACGAAGGTCATCTTTGAGTGGAACCCTTAAGGCTTCAAAAGATATTAGGTATTAACTTAAGAAATATGATCGTTATACCTATGTACATAAAATATTGAAGTGTACACATTACTTATAGAAAAGTATATATAACAAAAACGATAAGATAATGAAAATAATTTTATTAAAATTTGAATGTCAATAATTGTGGTATTTACCCTAAGTAGACATAATATAATATACAAACAATAAGTATTTCATGTTCACTGAAGTGATTTAAACATTAAATTGTTAGTTTTTCTTTTTTTTTTTTATAACTTTTTTCTATTTAACATTATCAGTTTTTATGTGTTTGTCTGCAAAAACAAAAAAAAAAAATTTTTTTTAAATATGACCTAATAAATATGTTAATTTTTTTTTCTATTTTTGTTATATTTTTTTTTTAAGAAATTATTTAATTAGATTAAAAAATAATTGAAATTTAGCGATAAATTGCTTTAATCTCTTCTTCTTTTTTTTTTTTATATTATGTTCTTATTCTTCAAAATTTGAAATGATAATTTGACACATTTGATTAAATTGAGTTGAAAATATTAATTTTTTTATTGATTCCATGATTAGCCATTTGTTTTTTAACATATTTGGACATACATATTATGTGCACAATTTGGCAAAACATATTTCATAAGAAAACTTTAAATAAATTTATTTTTTTATTTATTTTTAGAAAATTGAACTTTTTGTACAGGACGAGTCAAATTTTATTTTCATTCAATCTTTTTTTTTTAGATTGAGATTTTTTTTTAGATTAAAGTGAACAATGCCGGAGTAGAGTAAAAAAAATCTGTGACGTCACAAATATTGTTACAAAACTCGTACTCGTGAGGAGAATTAAGAACTGTTACAAATGTCAAAGTCTTATGAAGTGTCATTATTGTTTTTTTTTTCTGATTTTTAATATTATAAGCTTACATATTGAAAGAATTGTAAAGAAAATCGCTCAATTTAGCTTATAATACTTAAATTTTTTTTTTGTTTTTGTTGGATTTATATATTGTGTTTTAGTTTCACTATCTTTTTTAATTTTATAATTATAAAAATTCTTATGATTATATTGTTCCACTACTTTTGTAATTTTACTTAATTATTTACATCTTATTACTTTATAATAAATAATGTTTGATAAAAATGAAATATAGGTATTATAATCTGTACAGCCTATCATGAGGGATAATATTCTCTCTTATGGTATTAGTAAATTGAAATAAAAAAAAAAATTAAATTAAATTAAAGACTCCATTATTTGTTTGAAACACAACTAACGTTTGTTACGCAACGAATTGTGACAGTTCAAATTCATATTTAACTCTATAGTCATTTCGAAATGGCAGAGTAAAATTAACTCTGCATGTGAGTGCGATAGTTATTCCTATAAAAGCATCAACTCTACTCAGAGTAAGAAACGAAACGCACTCCAGTTGAAATATTGATTGTCAGTAATGGAAAATGTGTTAAAAAAAAAAAAAAACGAACAAATTTCGGAACGATCTCAAGGAAGATTTAATGAAAAAATCTTGCGTTTGTTGCATCCAGTACTATCAAATCAAATCAAAATGAAAACAAGCGTTATAGATCTTTTAAAATATCTTACATTTCCATAATACTAATAAGTATGTATATGTAATATCATAAAAGTTAATTGTGTTAAAAAAGAATAAGGTATAATATCAATCCAATTCTTATATAATATGTACATATAGACTTTATGTTTTTTCATTTACAATAAATGTGTCTTTTGAAGTATGCAATTAAATTATTTGCACTTTGATTGTAATATAATTTAAAATTAAAATTTTGTAGAACATAGTTAATGTATTTAATTTAATTTAATAAAAATAATTGTCTTGAAAAGGTTGGGAAGTAACTATTAAAACTGATACATATATGTTAATAGAATAAAAATAGCCTATACTTAGATTAATTGTGGCGATTTCCAAATAAAAAAGGGAACAGGTTATAACTATGAGTGAACAGTACTTAAAAAATAATTAATATTACAATTTCTAACTAGTTAATATTAGTTATCATCAATAAACAACATAATTAAACTTAAGTATACTTTTTGTCGTATAGAGCTCATAACGGTTCGTAAATCTAGAAAATTATTTAATTTATTATAATAAATTGAATTATAAGTATAATTATAAAGTACATAAGACATATGTATGTATGTATGTATACATAGTATGAAAGAGTTAATACACAAAAAATAATTAAGTACATAATATACATACATATTATAAAACTTCGATTATTTATACATAATTAAAGTATTAGTACATACTTACTTGTATATTATATACAATGTTATTTCTCTTTGTCATGTAATTTAAAAAAAAAAAAAATTTCAAAATATAACAATTTTCAGTAAATCTATTGATAACAAAAATTTTTTTATTGTTTAATTTGACTTGTAAAGGTCATAAAATGTAAAAGTAAGTACCAATAAATACAATGTTGTCTTTTTTTTTTATAATATTAAATCGCTACTTATTATTTTTATTATGTGATTTCTTTTGTTTTTTTGTTTTGTGTAAAATAAATACATACAATTGAATGCAATTTTTTTTTTTTGTTTTAATCAAACAAATACCTACTAATATTTTATTTTGATTGAAAACTTGATTTTTCCTTGATTTGCTGCTGGTTTTTTTTTTGTTTCTTGAATAATATAAACAGTTTTAATTGGGACTTCATAATAATAATATATCATAATTGAGCCTTATAAGTATATAATTAAGTTTTCTCCATTTTTTTTTTTAAGATTTAATCATTCCATTATAATATCAGATCACTTCCTAATCGGATTGATACAATGCTGCGACAAAAGATATGCGATTTAGATAGGTTTTACTGCGTATGCATATTCTAAATAAATACTAATAAAATAAATATAATATTTAGTCATCGATCATCGCCATAGCGAATCTTACAAGAATTATAATGAGATATTACTGAAGTTTTTTTTTTTTTAATTGCATTTGTCTGCTACATAAATGTGGCAAGGAAATTACACAGCTTTTCCTTTTCAGGCGTGGCTGTAAATGTCGTAAGGGGGAATTATTCTTACGATGTGTGTGAGATTCGAACTCTTACTCCCTCTGTGTTTACAGCGTATTTTATACGCTCTTACCCACTACGCTACCGAGGCCCCATATTATTGTAGTATTTTAAGAGATTTTGAATTTTAGTAGATTTTCGTGAACGGATGCATCAAATATACAAATAGAACTATGTATATAAATAAGTATTTAATGAAAAAATTATTTTGTAAAATTTGCTTCAGAATATTTTTTTTAAATTTACATACCTATACATAATATATATACATATACATATACATATATACATGTAAATCAGACGTAGGTAAAAGAGGACTAGTTATTTAGATGTATACTATTTAAATTAAAACAATAAAGAAATACACTCGTATTTACAATTAGTTACTAACTATAAAGGGAAAGTATTAAGGGATATTATTATATATACTTATTACAATAAATAAAAAATGAAATCTAAAATTTAATTACTTACATAGAAAAGTGAATTTATTATTATTTCAGACTTATTTAATTTTATCTTTACCGTTATATTTTTTGATATTAATTAATTACCATTATATAAAGATATCTGTAACTTAGATCACTTTGGGTCTGAGCTTCTATTTTTATTTTCGTAAGAAACAGAGTGACCTAAAGCAACGTTTTTTTAATGAATTTTTTTTTATAATAAAGAACAGGAAAAATCAAGAATTTTAACTTTTTGTTTAAAGCTAATATGGTTAGTAAGAAAAATTTAGGAGTAGCCACTTACTTATTTAAAAAAAAAAATTAAATTTTAATACTTATTGAATTTTCTCGATAAGATTTTTGTCTGGTTTGTCCACTATCGTTCTGAGCCATTCATAACTTAGTACAACTGATCTAATATTTAATATAATATGTTATGCTCTTTAGGTTATTTTTTTATAATTATACTATCAATGTAAATATATGTACATATGTATGTATGTATGTAGGTATGTAATTTTTTTTTTTTTCTATTAATTTCTTTCTTACTGAATCCTGTTCCTGACCTATTTATTATTTTAATTTTTATTTTTCTATTAAATTATCAATATTGTTTTGAAGTGTTATAATTTCAACCAATAAATTTATTTAAATTTCAATTTTTTTGTGATTAAATAATCAATAGAAAAATATCAATTTCGTAGTTATTTATATATAAATTAAAAAAGATAAGAATAAAAACAAATTAATGAAATCATTTTTATACGTTTTTTTTTTTTTTGACTCAATTAAGTTAATCATTTGTATTCAGTATTCGTTTGTATATACATACATGTGTGTAGGTACATAAAAAAAAAAAAAAAAATTTGAATTTTTCTTCAAATTACGTCTTGAACAAAAGCCAACCTAACAATTTTTAAGTTAAATTTTTTAAGATGACAAAAAAGCAAGATTTCAATCAAAAAACAAAATTATTTTAAAATATGTAAATTCATATATTGTACATACATAATATGTATATTATGATCTATATAATATACTTATAATAGGTATAGCTGTATATTGTATTGTATTTTATTAAAGACCTTTACTACGGCGTATTAAATATATGTATGTACATATATTTAACTATTGTTCAAAAATAAAAATTAGGTATGTAGCTTACATATTATTATTAATATATATATACATATATGTATGTATGTAAATTAACATTATACCAACATTGTACATATATTATATTATAAAAAATGAACTTCAAAATATGTATGTAAGTACCTATTCATTTCATAATAATACACATATACATACATAATATATTATTCTTTAGGTGAGAAAAATAACACTTTAATAAATTATGCAATATAAATCTATTTAAAAATACATTAATATTATGACGTGTCACAAACTTAAAACAAAAATTTACAAAAATAAGAAAATAAAAAAAAAAAACTAAACAAATAAAATAAAAATCCAATTACAATTTCCTACATTCACCCTAAAAAAAAAAAAATAAAATCTACAGTACAATATAGTTACATACATTACATTATTAAATAAACACACAAACAATAGAATATAAGATCACAGGTAAATTTTTCAATATATAATATATATGTTTGTACAATTTTATACATACAAACCTAATAGAAATATACACAATGCATATAATCATTGTCGTCGACGACATTTTCTAGTAAAAAATGGCAAAACAAAACAAAAGAATATAAAAAAAATAAATAAAATTATTACCAACAATATTCCAAAATAAAGAAAAATATATAAAAAAAAAAAATTAATAATAAAGTTAAGTAGTCAAGAAAAAAAAAATTATGTCAAAAACTTGTTTAACAATAACTTGTGTTATTTTGTTTCTTCTTATTTTATTTTTAATTTTCTTTATTAAGTATATATATGTATATTTTCATTTATTATTATTATTTTTCTCTTGAACTTGTACACAATATATTATAATATTTATAGTATATATAATATTCATATACTATAAAACATAGTAATATATATATAACATTTGTAATCATTCATTATTTAATAATAATAATAATAATAATAATAAATAAATAAATAAAATAATTAATAATATAACAATTTTATATATAGGTACATACAATATACATTCATTCATACGTACACATGCATTCATATTAAACTATAAAAAATGAAAATAACAATACTAATAATAAAAAAAAATAATATCACAAAAAAAAAATATAAAACGAATAATAAATAATAACAATAATTTAAAATATGTAAGTATAAAAAAAAAATAAATAAGTGAAAAAAAGCATTAAAATTTAACAAAGAAAAAAAAAAAAAAAATACAACAATTCACAAAAAAAAAAACCATACATTTTAAAATGTACACTAATAAACTAAGCAATACAATTAAATTTTAAACAATTAAAAGAGAAAATTATAACAATATAATCAAAATAAAATAATAACAGTATATAATCTAAAAATACATATGAATATATAGATTTAATAAACGAACTTATATATTATTAAATAAAATACAATGTATGACAATACAATATAAAGTAATAAATAGCTAAATAGAACACATGTAAAGAAAAATACATTATTTTGATTTAAAAATTTAAAATAGTGATAAGAAAAATTAAAAAAGAAAAAAGAGAATTCACTAAACGGTACACACAGTGACACACACATTATACAAAATAATATAAATGTATGTAAAAAGTATACAAAATTTTGTTTTTTTTTTTCATAAAATCGCATTTTAAATATAGGAATAAAATAAATACTGACAGTTGAAAATTTACACTTCCATAAATATAATTTATTTTTCTTTTATAAAAAAATAAAAAATTAAAAAATTAATAAATAATAATACATCTTTATGGGTATATAAATAATATAATGGCAGTAAACAAATACATAGGTAGTTACGTATTGAGTTGTGTTGTGAGATGAGATGTTTTAAGTTTAAAAAAAAAAAAAAAGAGAGAGAACAAAAAGATACAAGAATAAAATATAAAGAATGAAATAAATTGAAATGGAAAATAAAATAAAAGAAGTGAAGTCGAGAAAAGTAAAATTACAAAGCAATATAAACAAATATATAGCTAGTTAAGTTATTAATAATAGCGGAAAAAAATAGGTGTATTCGTGGATTCGTAAAAAATTGTGTAGCGTGTGTAAGTGTATTGTTATTTCTTCTCTTTTTTCGCGTTCCATTCTCTCTCTTTCTCTTGTTTTTTTTTCTGTACCGTCCGAATACGAAGTACAGAGTACGGGCGGACTACCTATAGTACCTAAGCTAGTAGTTTAGTACAATAATACATGTATATAAAAATATAACAGTAGGTGGATGCATGTTAAATATTTAAAATTTCTATTTTTTTTTTTTTTCTCTATTTTTTAAATATTTATATCCAAAGGTATTAAGCAGTGTTGCCATATTTTATACAAAATAAAAAAAACTACAGTAGTTAAAATTTTAATGCATTTGTATGGGAACTTGAGAAGAGAATATTATTTATAGATGTGTACCTTGTGCAGTGACTGTGTATGTACCTATTTAAAAAAAATTTTATATAGAAATATATTTAAAAAAATAGAGACAATAAGAGAAAAATTTAATTATTTAAAACCATTTAAAACATTTTTATATCTATAAAATGTATGATGTTGATTTGATATTATTATCGCGTTGTTTTCGTCGGAATGTCGACATTTGAATTTTTTTTTTTTTTGTTTTTTTTTTTTTAAAGAAAAAAAAAAGTTCATTATCATTTATACACGATTATTTGTTTAGATTTATAAAAGAAAAAGTATAAACGTGTATGTACATACATATTTTGTATATATTATTTTAAGTTTATGTTTCTGGTTTATGTAAAATACAAGTAGCTAAATATGTATGTATGTATATATTTAGATACATAAAGTAAAGAAGAAAAAAAAAAAAGTAATTATGCATATTGATATTTTATCATTGATATTATAAAAGTACATATATATATATATATAAGTACGTACAAAATGAATGTACGTATGTATGTATGTATATATATTTGTTAAAACATGGATTTGAGTTAAGTTAGAAACTTGAAGATATAGAAATTTATACCTAATATATTTTTATTATTACATTATTATTTATATACCTACATAAATATATATTTATATAGAAAAAAATTAAATTTTTTTTTTATAAAATTTATGGTGACGTGAATTGAATGAAGTTGTTGCTTTATTTTATCCATTTCTTTTTTTGTTTTTCAATTTTTATTATCGAATTTTGTTTCTTTGTGATTATTTATTGTTTGATTGTTATTTTTTTTTTTTTTTTTCGAATTGTAAAAGTAATGGTACAAAATGTAATAAAATATAGAATCCGATTTTTATTGTTAAAATAAAAATAAAATTAAATTGAAATGAACATTACAAGTACCTATTTATTATTGAAAATAAATAAAATGGAATAAATAAATAACAAAAACAAATAATGAAATTAAAATATGTATAGTTAAAATATAAAAAAATTTTTTACTTTTTAATTCGCATTTTTGTAACTTAATGATTTTTAGTAATACATATTTAATTTTAATTACTTATCTTACTTTTGGCAAATTATAATGATAATAGCTTTTGTTTTTGCATTCATTTAGAAGAAATTTTTGCATATTAATTTTTTTATTTTAGATTTGAATTTTTCAACAGAAAATCACAAAAAAAAAAATATTTATACCTATAAAATTTGAGCTTGGATAATTTATTTTCGAACTTTAAGATTATATGAATATAACTTTTCAATTTTATTTTTAAAGTATCGGGTATAGAAAATTATTCTTACAGATTTAATTTTATAAAGTTTAGATAAACTTTTCAAATTAATATAAATTAATTAAATTAATATTTATTATTTAATTAATGGCCTAGGCGGTGATCTAGTGGCAAGACACGTGGCCTATTAGCCAAGAGAGTTTGGGTTAAAATTCTGCGCATGTACCAAGTTTTATTAATTGAAAACAAATACCCCGGGGCCTCGGTGCCTAGTAGGTAAGAGCGTATAAAATACACTGTAAACACCGAGGGAGTGTGGGTTCGAATCCCACACACGTCGTAAGAATTATTCCGCCTTACGACATTTACAGCCACGCCTGAATAGGAAAGGCTGTGTATTCCTGTTCACATTTATATGGCAGAGAAATGCATTAAAAAAAAAAAAAAACAAATACCCCTTGCAAACAAATAGTGAAAAAATATATTATATAATATAAACAAAATAACTAATATTAATGTATAAATTAATAATAGTATAGTATATAACCTATAATGAGCTTAGAATAATTTTGCGAGTTTGCAAGTGCGATGCAAATTTTGTAATATTGCAATATCCTATGCGATGTGTAATATTTAATATAAATAAATACATAAATGATTTTACCTTTTATTTAAAATATTATTAATTAATTTAATTCACTTATTTTTTTAAAATTATAATTAGGACGAACAATAAACGAAAAAATTAACATATAATTAATCAATTTTGTTCAAATTTAAATAAAAACATACTTTTAATTAATAGAAATTACAGTAAATTAGTTAATTAATTTAATTTATAATATATTTATACCTATTAGTGAATTATGCATTGTAATTATTATAATTTTTTTTTAATTTAAAGTGGCCACATGCTTAAGTTTGGTTGTAAAAATAGAAAAGAAATGTTATGTGTGCACAATAACTTTTAAAATTTTATTTTGCAAGGAATACAAACAATAAATAACTGTAACAAATAAAAAATATTCATTCAAAGTAAATAAAATAAAAAATAAATATAAATTATAAAACTACTAAGTACACATTAATTTTGAGTCTAGGTTTATCATCCGATTATTAAAAAACTCTGTAATTAATTATTTAAAATAATGTTTTTTTTTTATTGTGGCAATCATTCAGCAATTGATTAAAAACTTCAATGTCAAAAAAAAAAAAAACAATTTTCATTATTGAAAAAAAATACAATTTCAAATACATAATTTAAAATTGTATAATATTTAATACGTATCACCTGCTGTCTCTCAAAGTATAAAATTGAAATCGTTGAGCGTAATATGTATTATAATCTATAATAATTGAATCATTTTTGAACATATGTTTGAACACAATTAATAACATTAATAACAGTTTACCTGAATTATTACATACATATACGTAAGTATGTATAATTCCAGAAACCCAAGTACCGTATTTTTAGTTTGTTACTTCTTATCTGTGATATATAAATGTGAATATAAAATTCTGATTACTTAATTTAATATAAATATAATTATACTCATGATATCTTCCTTAATATTATGAAATATTAGTTAAGTATTAAATTTAAAAATTGGTACCTATTTATACATACATAATATTATGTAGATTCATATTTGAATAGTATATAATAGGTATAAATTTTATTTTTTTCTTATATTAATTAAGATTTTATTAACACAATTCAAATATTTTTTGATTTAAAGGAAGTTAAAATAAAATTAATAAATTATTTAAATCAATATAAATAACTATTGAACATTAAATATGTATGTATGTACATAAAAAAGAAAATTGAAATTGCATATATTCAATGCAATAAATTATTAATAATATGCATCTTTAAGATTTTATTTTAAAATAATAAATTAAAAAAAAAAAAAACCACATTTTTTTAGCATAAAAAAAATGATATTCTCTATAAAACTATACTAAAACTTCTAGATACAATTTTTTTTTTCTTCCTTTATATGTATGTACATATAGGTATATAAATTTTTATGTTTAAGTTATTTTTATTTATTTTTATATTTTTCTTTATCTGTGATATATATGTATATTTTTTTTTTTTGTGTCTTTTAATACACATACGGTTCATCGTTTTAAAGTTAGGTGTATATTTGTTTCTTTTTTGTCATACCCCACTGTTTGGTTCCACCACTGCAGTGTATATGTAAAGTCAAGTAGGGAAACGTAATACTACATACATATATATTATACCTATGTGTATACATATATATATATATATATATATTTTTTTTTTTTTTCAATTTTATTTAAATGGTGTACAACAGCATGGTTAAAAAGCCTAAATTAAATTTTTAGAAAATATTTATATTTTATTATGATATAAAATATGTATAGTTAATATGTATATATGTGTACGTATATACTTATACCTAGACATAATAAGAAGAAAAATGTTTAATATATATTTATGGGCAATTCTGAAATTTCTTCTATAAAAAAAAAACAATAAAAAATACAAAAACAACTGAAATATAAACAGAACTGAATACTGATGAATATTTTGGGAGAACTCCGACAATTATTTCCGGTCACAAATAATTTATATATAAGATTATACAATAATAAAATACAAATTAAACATCTGAATCATCATTAAATTGTAATTTTTCATTATTAACCTTTTATTTTTTTTATGGTAATTTATTTATCGTATTTTTGTTTTTTTAATATTCAATTTGTATATAAAAAATTTAAATGTTAATTCTAAATATTGTTTTTTACATAAGCATATTTCTTTAAAAAAAAAAGCAAATATTTTTTACAAGACTTATAAATAAAAAACAAAAACTAACAATAAAAAAATTTTAAGATATATCCATACATATAAGTTTTTAAAACGTAATGAAACGTTTCGCGCAAGTATAATATTCCGTAGATTGTTAGGCTACCATAAGCACTGTGATTGGGATTTGGGGTCTTTAAAAAAAATTTTGAGTTATTGTTTTTATTGAATTTTATAAACTCAAAACAAAATATTTTAAATAAATAAAAAAAATAAAAACTGCTATATGAGAACAGTGTAGGTTTTAATTCTGTATTAGTCGCAATCATTCACAATACCAAGTAAAATGAGATTTTTTGAATTACAAATCTTTTTACCGGTCGAATATTATAAATGTAATATGTAATTATATAATATAATTTAAAAATTATAATAACTACAGATGAATGAATTTTCTGTGAGTTTAGAATTTAAAACCAAAAGATGATAATTACGTAAAGAAAACTATGTATTTGAATATGGTTGATCATGGTAGGTAGGTCTCATCTTCTGATAAGTTCCCCAATCTCATCTTCCTTCTTTTTCATATTTTTTTTTTTTTTTGTTAAATTCAGTTCCATTTTTTGTCCCACGGTTGTGGCTGGAAAAAAACCGTTCATCCCAGCATTAATGTCGTAACGAGATAAGGCACTTAATATAACCGACCTTGTCTGAGCATCGGAGTATACCGTTCGCGACCAGTTATCTTTAATCCACTTCCTGACCATTCAGCTCTCGGCACTGTACCTGGACACCTTACCTTACAAGTGGACCGCCGGGTATTACTTTTATACTTATTTAGAAATTATTAATTTTATTTAATTAATTGCAATATATATATTTACTTGTATGTTCATATATTAAAATAAATTCATTTAAAAGAAAACATGAGATTGACGTATAAAACAGTTTTTAAGAAATTATAACAGTGACTTAACCTCTTGAACCAAAAATATTTTAGAATTGGTTTTAATTTATTTTTATTTATTTTTATATTATATATTTAAAGAAAATATTTTATATTATATATAAAAGTATACATATAGCCTAAAGATATGGTAGTTTGAAACTTTAAAAAACTTTTGAAAATCTTTAGAAAGTTAATTGACTGCATTTTATTTGGCGGACCAGTACTTACAGAACTTAAATTCAAATATTATCTTAATGCTTATAATAAAGCATTAAAATTGGATTTAATAAAAGGAAGAATAAATTAAATGTATAAAATATATTAAAAGATAAAAATCAATAAAATGATAAGTATGAATGAATATATGTACATACAAAATCTTTGAGTTGAATCAGAAATTATTTAAGACAACAGATTGTAGTATACCTAGTAACTACAACGAACTATAAGTAAATGTATGGGTTAAAAACTAAAAAAGAGAAATGGAAATAAATCAAAAAGCATATAATATTTATAATTATCATAAAACACTTAAGATATTAATTAGGTAGATATATATAACTTATTGATTAATGGTGATCGAAAATTTTAATAACAAACAATTTCTAAGATAACCCTTTTCTTTCTTTATTCCTTTTAAATGTTAAAAACGAAAATATAGAATTTTTTTTCGTATTAAATTTTTTTTTTTTTTTTGTATTATTTAATGCAAAATAGTATTGTATAATACGAGTATAAGAATATTTTTATCATTCATATTTTTTTTTATATACTACATATAAATTAAGTTACAAACAAACAAACAAAAAAAATCTATAGAAATTTCTTTGAAAAATTAAAAAAAAAAAAAAAAATTTAAGGAATAAAAGAGAAAGACATGCATAAAAAACAAAAAAACTTGTTTAGTTATATGGATGTATATAATATTATATTCATACTTGTAGATACTTTTATAGGGAAATACAGCAAAAAAAAAAATTCCTATAGGTACTGCTATATATCATCCTTACATATAAATATACCTACATATTACATTATATATTATACGCAATGAAACAAAAAAAGATGAAAAAGTAGAAAAAAAAAAAGACATAAAATATTCAGAAGCAGAATAAATGTGAAATTTTTTTTTTTTTTTTTTGTTAAATTTATGTGTTTGTAAAAATAATAAGAATGAAATATGTATATACATATTATATATATGTACAATATATTTTATAAGTATGTAGGTATATATATATAAAATAATGTTTTAGACCAAAGTAGGCATATTACATATTATTTAGTTGGAAAAAAAATTTTTTTTTTCTGCTTATATTTTGTTTATTAATTTTTTTTTTTGCAGCAACAGCAGCAGGGGGCGAAAATTAATGTGGGAAATATGGACTTATTTTCAGTTCTAATTATTTTTATTTTTTTCTATTCTATATATATTTTTTTTAAATATTAAAAAAAAAAAAAAAGAAAAGTAAAAATCAATGTTTTTGTTTTAATTTTTATTTTTAGCAATTATGCAAAAATTTAAATAAGTAGGAGCATATATATACATATACACATATATATATATATATGTATATATACATATATAGGTATATATATAAATATATATATATATATATATATATATATAGGTACTACCCTTTACAGATGCTAGTATATTTTCTATTTTAATATACACACAGGCAGATGTATGTAATTAATCATTGTGTAACTATAAAAAATATTTATTTTACTTACATACATTACACCTATGTATATCTGTTTTATATTTTTACTCATTTTACAATAGTTAAAATAAATAAAAAAACAAAATTAACAGGTAAATGCACTTTAAAGTCCTTAAAGAATTTTCCTTTTATATATCATTTTTCTTTCCTTAACTTTTGTTGAGTATTTCGTTACAATTGGGGGATTTAAAAAATATATACATATACATATATAATCGTTATGTAAATAGAATAATAAATTTTGAAATAAATTATAAATTTAATATCATATATAAAATAATTAATATTTAATAATAAATATTAAAGTTACTTAAGATTAATTATTTTATAAATGTATAAGTAAAGTAATTTTAATATTTTAATTACTTATGTATATAATTTTAAATTGTAATATTTATTGAACTTTTATACTTCCGTTATTTGTAAAATAAATAATTTGTACATATTTTGAATTGTATAAATAAAAAAAAAATAATTCGACTTATGAAACAAACAAAAAAAAAAAACAAAAAGGAAATAAATAGAGAAGATAGATAAGTGGGTGTATTTGAAAAAAAAAATATATATATACACATATATATTTTTGATGGCTAAATAATAATTATTTAATATATAAATCTTAATTTAATTAAAAGCTCAATTAAAATTTATAATAACTACATAAATAAGTATATTTTTAACTATATGTGTATATTTGTTGCAAATTATTAATAATTATGTATACTAATATATCTAACATACATATTTATAGACATAATTAAGTATAAATGATATTATGAAAGTACAAAAAAAAAAAAACATTAATAATACATACCACATATTGTTTTAAATTCGTGAATTTTTATTTTGTTGGAAATTTATAATTCCACTCCAATGCGTATTAATAGACGCCAATTTTATTTTTTGATTATTTTTAAAACTTTTACAACAACAAAAGAAAAAAAAAAAATTAAATAAAATTATAAAATTAAATAATTTTATTATTTATTTCTTTTTTATTTATATTTATAAATTTTTTCTTTAACTAACTATAATTTTTTTTTTTCAATAATATTTAAGTATTTGTATTCATATTGATTGGTTTTTGTTATTATTTTATATTATTTGATTGATTTTTTTTTTTATTCCTTTGCGATATTATTTCTAAAATTAAATATTATAGATAAGTAAAATTTAAAAATAAATTAATAAAAATCACCATATTTAAAACTTTAATTTTTATTAATTGTTTTTTTTTTTTTTTAAGAAAAAAAAAGAAAAGAAAACTTAGAATATAACACTATTTTTAAAGGTTAAAAATCATATTAATTTAATTTGTAATTGAATTATTAATATTAAATATTTTTACTTTATTAATTTATTTATTATGATTCACAAAATAATTATATACAAATTTATATGTAGCTTATATTTATATACTATGATTTTTTGCTTTTTAAATTTTATGTATAAAAAGTAGAATTAAATATTAATGAAAAATCTAACTTTAATTAAATAATTATATAATATTTAATTAAAGATTTATAAACAAAAAAATTTAACACAAAAATAATTAATAATAGATATATTGCTTTATTTTAAATTTAAATATATTCCTATATATATAAATATGTATATTGAAAATATGTAACCACACTTAATTGATTTTCTTAATAATTTTTTTTATTTATTTATTTATAGAAAATATCTTAAGATAATTTTTAAATATTTTAAAACAAAAGAAAAAAAAATTTAAGTATATATTCGCTTCCTTAATTAATATAGTAACAATTAAATAAAAAAAATTAAAAAAAGATAAAATTAATAAGTAAGTTATTAAACTATGTACTTAATTTAATTTATTATTCTAAAACAAAAAATACAAAAAAAAAAAAAAATAAACAAGAACAGAAAGCAATTAAAAAAAACAATTTATTTATTTTTAATGATCACACACTTTTTATATGTTATACTTTTTAATTTGTATATAAGTATTTTCTTTTTTTATTAATTTTGATTGCAAAAATTAGAAAAAGAAAATAAAAAAAAAAATTTTCACAAAAAAGAAAAACTAATAATAAAAATGATATTATTAAAAAATTTAAATATTATTTATTTACTTTTCTTTTATTCTTTTACATAATATGCAAAAAAAAAAAAAAAAATTAATATAGGTAATAATAATATTAATACATTAAATATTTGCAATGAAGATTTATTTCAATAGAAATTAATATTAAAAAAAAATAAAAAAAAAATAAGACTCAATTTGAACTCATTTTTATATTTTACATATACATATAGGTATATATATAAGTAAAGTATATACAAAAAATTTCTATACTCTATCTATAAGATATTTATTTATATAAAATTATAATATTTCCTTTCTTTATTTCTTTCTTATTTAAAATTTATTTGTACACACTTTTACCACATTTATTTTATTTCATATTATATAAAATATATATACATATATATATATATTCTTTTTTAAAATTCTCTATACACATATTTATCACCATACGTACATATAAATAATATTATATATTGTATATAATTTAACATACATAATATTATATTATATTTATGTATCTTATCTATTATAATACATATTATTTATTTTTCTATCTAACTTAAATATTTTGTTTGTTCTTTATATATATGCATATATATATTTATTTTGTATTTTTTGTATTATAGACATACTTTATATAATGTACACATATATAATATGTATAAACTTTAGTTAATCTTAAACTTTTTTTTTTTATGATTGTTTTTAAAAGTTATAAAAAAGAATAAAATTTATATAAAAAAAACAAAAAACCACAAAGTTCCATTACACATTCACATATACATATGCATAAATAATTTTATGTGTAGTATATATTTTTTTTTTTTTTTGTGTACTAATTCAAAATCAATGTAGTACAAATTTACAGGCAGGCAGGTAAAATAATAATAACAAAAAAAAAAAAATAGATTGAATCTATAGATATTTTTCAATTAATTATTTTATTATAGGTACATTAATTATAAATAAATACGATTTGGAAATTCCTTTTTTTTTTTTTAAATCAGCATACAAATTTTGTTTTTTTTTTTTCACATATTGTACGCAAATATGTACATAAGTAAATATACGTATGTATGTACGTAATTATAAATTTACTTATATATTTTTATTTGTTTGATAAATTAAATTAATTAATTAATTTTAATTAGAAATCACTTTAATTTGCATTCAGCAGATTCAGATTGAAAATAAATTTTTGACATTATTATATTATTTGAATTTTTTATTTAATGGTTTAATTTTTATTTTTAATTGGGAGTTTTTTACTTTTTTTTTTTTTTTATTATTATTAATTAAATATCACTTGTTTTATATTTTTAATATTAATAGGATTTGATTTTTTAATTTAAATTAAGGTTATTTTATTTACACAATACAACAATTATTAAAAATAAATGATAATAATAAAATTAATTTATTTTTGTTTTTGCCATAAATTAAATTTTTTTTATAGGTACTCTATATTTAATTTTGTATATGTAGATATTTAAAATTATAGAAATTTAAATATTAATTATATAATTATAATTAAATATTAATTATCATCATTAATACATATATTTATTTTTTTGTTTTCTGTTAAATTAAATAATTTAATTTCCATTTTATTTTAAAATTTAAAATTTTTTTATTTCTTACTTTTTTTTTTAATATCTCCTCTTTATAATTTTGTTTAAATTACTGTTATATTATATTTATTATCTTTTATCTTTGATTTATAAATAGGTATATACTTATATAATTTTATTTTAAGATAATTTAATTGATTAACTTTTTCATTTAATTAATTTGAAAATACATAATTCAAAGAAAAAAAAATGTTGCAGGTAATTTGTTGTGTACCGTTTGTGCAAGGTGCATAAACACATACACCTTACAAACATCCCAAATTGTATATTATTTTAATAATTTTTAAGTGTATGTATTGATATTTAATATATGTAATTTTCTTGTAGTGCAATTTTTTATGTATATATATCATTTATATATATATATATATTTTTATAATAAAGTATATAATGTAATAATACTAATATATATGAATTTTATTTAAAAAAAAAAAAAAAAACAAATTATATATCTTTTTTTCTTTTTTTTTTCTTTTAATTAATATTATTACGAATAACACACGATATTAACGTTACAAAAGCTCGCGACAGACTGCCAGTGAAATCATTAAAAAATTGAAAAAATTAAAAAAAAAATTTTTTTTTATATATAAATATATATATTTAAATGTATATTATAAATTGAATATCTATACAAAGGTGTATATAAATTATAAATGTATATTCATAAATAGTAAGAAGAAGAAGAAGGCCAAAAAAAAAACTAAGTAAATATCAAAAAAAAAGCAAACTCTTTATTTTTTCTTTCTCTTATTTTTTATAAATCAATTTTTTTTTTTCTTATTTGCCTTTTCTTATCTTTAGATTTCCATTTAGAAAATACAAACTTCCCGTATATTCGCACAATTTGAAAACACATACCGAAAGCGGCATACACATACACAATGTTTTTTTTAGTAATTCTTTTTCTTTTACTCTCTCTCTGTATCATACTTTTTTTTAACATTTCTTATTGGATTTTTTTTTTGTTTTACCCTGTACGTATGTATGTATGTAGTGCCTTTTTTGAATGTACATGTACCTTGTTGGGATTTGGTAGTATTGGGCACCCTATTTTTAAAAAGTTGTTTATTTTTTTTTTGAAATGGAAAAAGATGTTATGGGGATAGGGGAATATGGTAATGGTATTGCTATGATGGATTCACTTTTTAGTTTTTATATAATTAAATTGAGAATATTGAGGAGAATATCTCTTTAATAATATGAACTTTTATTTTCCTCATGAAACGTATAAATTTATGTACTTATGATGATATACATATATACAATATTTATCATATTATATCATACTAGCTCACATTTTATTTATTTCATTTAATTTTTTTTTTTTTTGTGATTTTATAAATTATATTATTTATAGGTACCTAACTGAAGTGAGGAGTGAGTGTTCATTTATGATGTTACACTGTATGTAATTGTATATGTAAATTAGCATAAAAAATGAAAAGATGAGAGAAAATTAAAAAAAAGGAAAAATAAACTTTAATGTTTCGTTTCAACTTTCAAGTTTTTTCGACAAAGGTTCAACTTGAAATATAACAAAAAAAAAAAAACATGCTTTTTAATGTGTAGGTTTACAATATATTAAAAATTATTTTTTTTTTTTTCTCTTTTGGTACAAACTTTTTTATTTCCATACAAATTTTTTTCTTATTATAGTTTTAAATTTTTACAGGTGAGTAAATGCGCGAATATTGGTTGCGATGTTGCGTTCAAATTAAAATTTTCCTTTTTAATTAGATTTAATTCCGAGTAATATTATGTTCAATGGAATTTAAATGTGCTTTAAAAGTTAAAAGTAAAACAAGACAATATATACGTATATATAATATAAGTACATATTTGTTTAATTGTAAGCCAATAATGGGTATCTACAAAAAAAAAAAAAAAAACACAAATCGAATTCAATTATCAGTAGCTATTTAAGGAAAATCAAATGTATAAATACATATGTATGTATGTATGTATGTTATAAAACGTGCTTGTTTAGAGAATTAATGAGTTTTTAATGATATTAAAATGTTTATTGTTTTTGATTTAAATCATTTTCACTATAATAATTTACGATCATGTATAGGTATACCTAGTTATTCAAATTTGGTTACTAAATTTTCCTCGTCTCTGTAACTATTGAAATTAATAATTTAAAATTAAATTAATACCTACCTATCTTAACCTATGTATGTATATATAGGTTATATTGGAAAATATAATTTTTATTTAATTTTTATTTCTTTTAGTTTTCTTTAAGTAATTGACAACTTTTCCTGCTATGCTCTAAAATTAGAATACCTATTAATATATATAATGGAATAATTATGTTTATGAACAATTTTATTTAGAAGTCATACGACGATATTTTACTAACATTAAAAAATTTAAAGAAATAGGCGACATTTATTTCAAATGAAAATACAAATGATAAATCTACATACATACATAGGTAGTAAAAACTAAATTCTGTACGAAATATTTAATATCTATTATATACCGTATAGGTATATTTCAGATTTTTAATAAGTGTGCCGGTTATTCCACTTGTAAATCCACTGGGAAAATGCGTTTTTCTGCGTTTTTCTAATTAGGGACATACATATGTATAGCTATCTAAACCTAAGTAGGTATCTACCTATATCTATTTATTTTCTTTAAATTAAATTAATTATTAATTAAATTGTTAACAATTGTGTTAAAAATAATTATTATAATTCTTTATCCTAAATATCATGTGCCTTTTTAAAAACCACATGTTTTATAAATTCATTTTTTTTCTATTTAAAATTACTTAATTAATTATTTAAAAATAATTCAATTCAATTTTATATTTTAAATTCAAAGAAAAATAATTTGTTTTTAACATATGCACACATACATACATAATAAAATGTTATTAACAAAATCACCGGCAAAAAGTTAAAATAGAATATATATTATGTATACATAATAATGTTTTTTTATAACCCTTTTATTTTTTTGATTTATTACATTTATTACTTAAATTTAAATGCAAACCTGTCAACTTTAACTTGAAAAGTTATTAAAAATTAACAAATAAATGAGAAGTAATAAAAAAAAAAAAAATTTATACAAATACAACTCAATTCTTGTTATAATAATTCATTTTTTTTTTTTTTTCATTATTTAACTTTCTCTTAAATTTCTTTTGAATTTTCAAAAAAATTCTCTTAAACTTTTTTTGTGTTTTTCTTTTTCATTGTTTTTTTTTTTCTGGTTTTTCTTTGTTGTCCTTTCTTTTTCTCTCAATAAACAAAAGAAAAAAAATATTACAGTTATACATATATATGTGTTGATATAGGTATGAACATATAAAACGGTACAAGTTATTAAACGTAAGTAGTATATATATATGTATATAGAAATAATAATACATATTACATATTATATTATGTATGTTGTTTGCTATGTCGCTTTTACAATATGGCATATAGATCATTGTATAACAGAACATGGCATGGCATGGCAACTTTTAGAGAAACCATGTTGGATTTTCATTTTTTATTTTTATTTTTTTTTTTTTATTTCGGTGTATTTTAATATAAGTATTAAAAAAATTTTTTTTTTTACAATGGTATCTAACATATACATAAAAAGAAATCGAGTTAAGAATGTGTAAGTTGTATAGAATGAACGAAATATAGAAGAAAAAAAGATGGGAATTGAAAAATTGTTTAGAAATTATTATGTGTATATTTTTTTAATATTTATGCTACACAATTTATATTTAATTATTATATTATTGTAGTAATATGGTGTATTTATTTACCTATATAATAATATATGTTTATATTATATTATATACTATTGAATGTATGTACATACATATATGGATTCAATTTAAAATAAAATGCAAGATGAGAAACAAATTTTAAAGTATCTACATTCTATATACAATAATATCGGAAATTTTTAACATAGAAAATTAATTTGTAAAAAAAAGTAAAGAAGATATCTACATAATGTATACATAATTACTATACATACAACATAAAATAGGGCATAATGAAAGATTTTTGGTACAATTAAATAAATGAAAAGAATTTTTCTATTTTCTTCATTATTATTAAAAAGTTTTCCAATTATTTAAAAATAATTTTAAAATGAAAATGATTGAAAGTTTTAGGAAAATGCATACATATTATATTCATACATGCATATATGTACATGGATTCATACATTGTGTATAACATTTATAAAATAAAGAAAAGAATTATTTCACAGATAACGAATAAATAAAAATAAATAAAAACATTTTAGGATCACGACCTTTGTCAATGTTTAGTTTTTTTTTTAGATTTTTTTTGTTCATAAAATGCAAAAACTTATACAGTACATCCTATACATACATATTTAATTGTAGATTTTTTTAAAATTTTTTTAAGAAATTTATCGGGAATATATACCCTTTGACTTTCTTTTAAACACAAAAAATAATTTAAGTCTTTAATTATTAGTGAAATAAAATATACATATTATGTATGATAAAAACGAAAATCCAGTAATTCATTTGTTTTGTACTTATTCTAATATTAGAAATGAGAACTTCCGGTTCTCTCATTTTTTATTTTTTGCTATCCAACCATGAGATGAAAAAAATTTAAATAAACAAACAATTAGCCTACCTATTACTTCTGATTAAGAAAAGTATAACGCTCAATGCTTGTCTGGATTTTAAATTTCTTAAAGATATTTATATTTTTTAGATATATTAAAACCTAAAAGGATAACAAAATAGGTGGCGGAATAGGACTGTAAGATAAACATACATAGTATATTTTCTTCTAAAAGCTTTGAAAAAAACACATTTCTATATATACACTTTCTATTATTATTGAAAAATCTAGATGAGGTAGTTTAAGCAACTGCGTAACATCAAGAAAGATGTAGTCTAGTTTTAAGGGTAAAAGAACAAAAGAACTTCTAACCTATACTCGTGTAAGCACCTACTAGTATTTTAGTAAATTTTCGTTTTTTCGAATGATTGATCTTTCGAAAATGAATTTTAAAATCTTTCTCTTGATTTTTTTTCCTTCACAATTACGGGATGTGAAACCGTTTCACTACATATGAACAAGGAAAAGCTTCAAAGGAATAAAGAAAAATCACTTCATCTACGAATGATCCGCCCTAGCAAGGAGCAGACAGCAAATCTGGGAATTTCAAACATTATCTGAAACTAAAATTGGAGAATTAATTTTTTTTTATGAACATTACGGCTAGTTATAAGATTTAGTTGACAATCAAAAATATGAGAAAATAGTATCAAAACGGCACCTTCCCTAATTGTGTTCTCTTAATAGTTTTCTAGAGAGAAGCCTATTGAAAACCAATCAACCCATTTATTAGAAAATCATTTTTTTTCTTTTAGATTTTTGAATTAATTTTTACTTGTCATTAAGTAATTAATAATTTCTCGATTTCAATACTTCCCTTAAACTTTGTACAGAAGAAAATAAAAAACAAAAAATGAATTAGATCACGTTGTATGAATAATATATTTTGTTAAACAATAATAAAAAATGTTATTGTTGTTTTTATTTTTTATTTTAATTGAAATTTCATAAATAATAAAATAATTAATACATATATATGTATGTATAGATATACATAATATGCTCCAATAAATAGAAATTTCCCCCATATATGTACTTTATAATTGTCTTAATAATTCTTAAAAAAATATTCTGATGTTAATACAAAAATTTAAGTATTAATGATTTTTACTACATTTATAACTAGTAGGTATAAAGAAATTAAGCACAGATCACTTTAGAAATTAATTAATGCATTTTCCATTTTAAATAAGGAATTTTATTTTGGTTTTTTTTTTGATAAAAATTTAAGTTTAGGTATTTCTTTTTATTGAATCTTTAGAAATTTTTTTTTTTTGCATTCTATATATAATCCAAATTATATGTTCGTATTTTATTGCACCACATTAAAAGATCCTTAATTAATAAAAAATTTTTTTTTTAGCTTTTTCTTCAGTTTTTCCCCTTTTTTTTTTACTTTTTGATAATAGTGCGAACACAGTATGAAAATATCACAGTATATGATGTATGGTAGTAAGACTTGTGTACCATCTTAAAATCATAAACCATATACAAAGATAATTAAACAACTAATTTCTCAGAGACATAGTATATTTAAATAATTCTGAACGGAAGGATCAACAATTAAGATTTCTGTGTTTTAACAATTAAGATTTCTGTTTTTTCTGTGATTGGCAAAAAAATCGTAGAAAATGATAAATGCAATATATATAGAATATCAACAAAAACAGATAAACAACAAATAAATGGATTTCCCAATACATTGGCAGAAAAAATTGGTCGATCTACACTACAAGATGCAATACATGATACAGAATAATTAAAGATAAATAATATTTTAGGTTCTAGCTTTTATTCCATTAAGAGTTGGAGGAAGCAAAAGCAATAAAAAAAAAAAAAATTAGAAATATCTAGTGAAAGCCTTGGGATGGTTTGCTTCCAATGGTTTTAAAACCTTGATGGGAAAGCTCCCAATGATTATAAAAAACAAAAAATTACTATCTAAATAAATTGATATTTTTCACACGTTTAAAAGATATTATTTAGGAAATTGGCATTATGGTATTGCTGTTTAGTTATGTAGAAAACAAACACTTAATAACATGATAATAACAATTCTACTTTAATATCTGTTTATTTTCTAAATTATATAATAATAAATAAAAATATAAAAAATTATGTTATTTATTAAATTCAAGAATTTCTACTGATTTTAAAAATTTAAAAATTTTACAAATAATATACGTATCTAACGTATGTACTATGTATATATGTTTTTTTTTTTAATAAATAAAATATAATATTTCTTTTTATTGAAACTTTCTTCCAACACATATAAATATATATAATTTTCTCAAATTAATATCCTTTTTCCTTGTGTACAAGGATATTTTAATAAAATTGTATTTTATTGCCAATTTAGTTAAAAGGATTTTTTAGTTTTCTATTTTATTCGAAACTTTGTAAACATTTTTTGTTACAAGTATATAATTGATAAATGTATAAAGTATTATATAATAAAACTATAATATAATATACAAAATAGAAATTGAAAAGTCTATTTTTTTTTTTTTTTTTTTTAAAATAAGTCAGTAATAAAGAGATTCATATTTTTATTTAAATTAAATAAACTCTGAAAAAGCGGGATTATATTGTAAAAAACCTTCGAAACCGAATTTACACGATTAACAGACTAAATTACCTCTAACTGTTCTTAGATTAAGTTTTTATAAGAAAAGAAAATTAAAGCAAAAATTGGCTGTTATTAAAGCTGTTGGCCTAAAATATCAGTTATCACTGTTCAATCTATTCAATTCTTAAATTTTCATTTAATTATCAATTTCATATCCTATTTATTCAATAATCAGTAAAATTGCTACAAACTAATTATTTGATAAGTATCGGTATAAAGATATGACCAAAAATCCTTTTATTTACATACAAGAGTTATATAAGCATTTCTTGTATCTGATTCTTATTTAAATCAATGATTACTTAATTGTAAACATTTAATATTTTAAATGAAGCAATTATTTTGTAAATCATGGCTTCTTAAGCTTTATGCAATTACTATAACCTATTGGGTAAATCATTTTATATTTTTATAACCCTTTTGTGCACTTCTAATATCGTTATTAAATGTGAAAAATCTATTGTATAATTAGATGTGCTTGTTTGATTTTTCAAAAATCCGTCAAATAAACATTTCAAAAAGTAGCAAAGAAGCAAAGAAAATTTCTAGCCCAACTGATTGATATTTTAATTTTAAAGTTAAGACAATTCTAAAAATATATGCTTCACATAAATAGGAACATATAGGCAAAAATATTTAACTTAAGTTTAGGTATTTATAAGTTAGAACATTTTCCTGTAATGTGGTATATTATGAAGTGGTCAGCTATTCAAAATAAGCTATATACAAACATATAAATAGAAATACCTAAGGATGTTCTTATATATCTTTTTTGTACTAAATCTTTTATTCCTTTAGAACATTGGTACTTACTTCTATGTGTCTTACTATAAAGTGTCTATAAAATTACGTAAAACAACTGATTATACATGACAGTGGATGTAATTACTTAGAGCGATGAAATAAAACTGGGCTCACATATTAAACGAAACAAAAGAAATTTTTGACGACATATTGTGTAGTACAAAGTTCGGCGCACAATACACAATTTTTTATTTTATATAATTCATTAATATTTAAAAGGGAAGTTGAATCGAAAAGAAAGATTTACAACAATACTATTAGAGTATTGGAAAGCGAAAAAGCTTACAACATCTTTAGTTAAATAAAAATCATTAATCTATTTAAAAGTTGTCGCAAAGAAAATCAAACAAGAAGTAGCAATACATTAAAACATTTAAAAAAAACTAAATTTTATTTATGGATCGATTATATCACAAAGTCAAATCCAGATTATAAAAATATACTTTTGTTTTAAATTAAAACTGATTGTAAATAAATAAAAAATTAAAAAAAAAAAAAAGAAAAAAGAAATATAATTATTCGCCGTCAGGCATTTTCTGTTTAACAAACTTTTTAAAAATTTAATTTTAATTTTAACATCACTATACATACATAGATACATAATATATAATATTTTTTATTTACCAATAGTTTACTGATGCCATTTATTTTATTGTTGACATACCAAAATAGATATTTTATTGCATATATATTTATTACAAAATGACGCAGTACAGTAAGGTCAGACGGTTCATAAACAATATTTTAATTAAAGGTAATATAAATATTTGTAAATAGAATTTTTTTTTTTTAACTAATAAAAGACAGTGAAATTATGACATATTTGTTTTTTTTTACAGAAAATAAAGATATGGCTTTTGAAACATTTAAATTAGAAGTTCAGTACAAAATAAAATGTTAATATGATACAGTCAGTATTAGAACAATATTGCACTTATTACTCAAAATATAAAAAAATTAACTTTAAGATATCCTGTCTAAAAAAAATCAAATATAAGATATAAATCATAAATAAGTTTTGACTTACAGAGCAAAACTTTGAACGATAAAAAGCTTAAACTAATGTAGAAAAGTTTTTGGAACTGTGAAAGTACATATGCGGGAAAAGTGGATGTAAAGAAAATAGTATTTATTATATTAAACATAAATCATAGTAATTATTCGCATAGTAAAATTTGACAGTTAATCAGCGATTTGAAAGCGAAGGCCAAGAAATCAATATCTACAGAATTATATAACCCTATACTTGTCAGTTAAGCAGTCATACTAGCTTATACAGACATTACCTAAACTTTAGTTTTTTTTGCATTATTAATTTTTTTGAATAGCCACTTCTTACAAAATACAATAAATTGCAAAATCCCAAATTTACTAAGTTTAATTATTGAAAAATATATACAAAATTCTAAGAAAAAATAAAAAATTCGATTTTCCAAAGCACTGAAACAAAATACAGCTTCAATAAAATATTTTTCAAATTAATTCTATAAAGAACAAAAAAAAAACTTTTATGCATATTTTGATTTAAATCCAAAGCAACCAAAAATAAAATATTTTAATTTTATCCGTTCACTTTTTTACTCTTTCATTCTAAAATGTCCTTTTTTTTTTCTGACGTATCTACATAAATTTTTAAAATAATTTACCAATGGCAAATAAGTTTGTAATCAATTTATATAAACATTAAGAATATACCATTTTTTTTTTCCATGTGACAAACCATTAAAATATTTATGATAGTCGATAATTGAATTTTCCATATCAGATATATTTAGTTTATTTTTTTTTTTAATTTTTTTTTTTTTAATGAATTTAAATGAATCGAAGCTAATATGTATTCTAGGATAAAACCACATACAACTATATATTAAAAATTTAGCATACCATATATCAAAAATTTGTAAACATTTGGGGTTTTTTTTAAATTAATCTCACAAAAAATTATATAAAAAATATATATGTGTATAATGTATGGACTTACTTGTGATGTGAATGTTGTAAACTACTACCAGCTTCTAATCCATGATGAGATGCGTAAAGTCTAAAAAAAAAAAAAAAAATATATTAGTTATATTATTGTAACTAATTGATATTGAACTGGAAAATTATAAATAGGAAAATGTTTTTTCATTAAAATTCTTTTTTTGTCAGTAAAGTCAAATTTTTCTTTTTTATCAGATTTTATCATATAAAATGCATTTTTTATGCAACTATATATGGTTACATTTTGAATTAAAAATCTTAGATAAAAATATATTTAAGAAAAAGTAAAATTTAATAAAACTGGAAATTTTCATTTACAGTAAATTTTTACTAACAATAAGTATAAACTTACAAACACTTCACTGTGTTTATGTTTATAATATAATTGCATATTATTATAAGCAATATTTACAGAAAGTTTGATGTCCACACATGGCAACACTAAATTTGATCACAAATTTTTATTTTCAATAATTTCATTTGTGGCGGTTCAAAAAAAAGTATATTTTAAGTAAAATAATATAGATTTAAATTTTATAAATTTAAAAAACTTGCTACCTAATTTCTGAAATTCTTTCTTTTTATAAACATAATTAAATTCTCAAAAAAAAAATGTTGACAAAAATTTAGATTTATTGCTAGCTTACACTTAAAATATTGCCAACATTATTTTGTGTTTTACCGATAAAATGAAAATTTTTACTGGAAAAAGTTTATTTTTATTTACTTATCGTCAATTTAAATGCTGTCTACCGTATTTTATGTACCTATATGCGCGAGAACACGTTTTTTTTTTTATAATTTTTATTTATTACATTTTTTTTTATTTAAACAACAATCAAATAATTTAATTTCATTAAAATAAAATCCAGTATAAATGCCATAGAAATTTCAAAAATATATATTTTAAAATTTAAAAATTCCAATTTTTTGTTTTCTTCTGATAAAAATTGACTGATATATTATAGAAAAAATTATTTTTATATAAGTAGGATATAATTTAATTAATTAATTTTATTTTAGTTCATTGCATTAAAAGTTTTTTCTGGAGGCAAAAAAAAAAATTAAAAAGAAAAAAACAAAACACGAAAAAAAAATTTTTTTAAAAAGATTGTAATAATTTTCACGCTCAAATAATATAATATGTTACCTATTTTTTTTTTTAAAGGAATAATTTTTTATTAAAACAAAAAATGTTGAAATGCGACAAAAAAAAAAATGTAAATAAATTCCGTTGCTCGTTAAATCATTATTTTTTAAATTGTGTAAAAATTCACTAATGCAAACATAATTATATAAACAAAAATACTGTTTTGTTTTTTTTTTTTGTCTCTTTTACCAAAGAAAAAAAAAAATCATTATCCTTTTAGCAAACTTCTGGAGTAAAATCATTTTTCTTACTTTTCATCTATTAAAAACATTTGCATTATGAAAAATCGGCTTATTTTATTCTCATATCTTTCCAAATATTTATCATTCTTTCTTATATTTTATATGTATATATATATACATATATATTATTAACATTAATAATTTATCTTTTTTTGAAGATTTTGAAGCTTTCTTGTATATTATTAATTTTTGACTCAGCAATTTTTTTTTTTTCAACTAATTCGATCATTTGTCATTTGTAAATATGGCATATTCCTCTAAAAGATGTTTAATTAAAAATTAAAATTAAAAGTTAAACTTCACAGTATATTAAAATCTTAACTTTTTAGCCAGTTCCTTATCAAAATAACACTATAACTTTTTGAATCTTAGCTTAAACTAAATTAACTAACTAATATTATTTTCTTATATTTAAATTTATTCCGAATAAAAATTTGCCATTAAACATTTCTGGTCATTTTTTTTATATTGATTGAATAAAATTTACTAAAGCGGAAAGATGGATGTAGTCTTCTCAATTGAGCAACCACAGGCTTAATTTTACATCAAACCAAATTTTAAAAGTTGATTTAAATAAAAAATATTTTTAAATATTGGTAATAAATGATATTATGGATATCATCGTTATAATTTACATTAATTAGTATTTCAAATTTGATGGGAGTTTTGTAGGGGATTTTCGAAAAGAGTTTGTTATGTAGTTGACTTTAAAAATGTTTACCAAACAATTCAATTATTTAAAAATACGAAATTTGAATAAAATTAAATCTTAGTTTCTATAATTTATTGCTTTATTTAACAAAATGTCAATTGTGAAAGAATCACTTCGTGTTATCGGTTAAGGACTCTATCTATGATTTTATTAATATTTATTTTATATGAGAACCCCATGTTTTATTTTTCAAACTTGCCTTAAAATCTAATTGAAAAAAGTTGTTGATTGTATGTAGATTCATCTAGGAGAATTTAATTTCATTAAATTGATTTATAAATTGTAAATTCTAATTTAGAATTAATCAGGTTTGAATAGAAACTCATATAGTATTTATTGATAACGATATGTTCCCAAAAACTGGGTTTTAGATTTCAGAAATATTCAAAATTTTGACATTCATAAAAGGATTAATTTTTGTTTAGCGCATTCAATGCTTTGATTATACTCTTTATAAAGGGTAAAGCAATTCAAAGGCTCAACAATTTACAATATCCTTTGCTTAATATATCCCCGATTTTATATCGTATTTATTTACAACTTATTCTCGTTTTATTTTAGTTATCACTGACAGACTTTTAAAGATCCTTTTTTTTATGACAACATATGTTAAGAATCGCTGCTTTATATACAAAATGTCGTTATTATATCATTTTCCTATGTACTCAATTTATCATTTTAATTTTAATTTTTTTTTTTTTTTTTGTATTTGTTTATTTTAAGTTCTAAATTCCTTTCTATCTCTTTCTAAAAATTACTAAATTTAATTACCTGTGTCGACCTTTATTTCAAAATTACTTTAAAGAAAAAAAAACAAGAAAAAAAATTATAATTGCAATAATAATAAAAATAAATATAGAAAAACAGAAAAATCTTTTTTATATTACAAGGACGAATTTCGTAATATATTAAATAAGACAAAAAATAAATAAGAAAGGGACTAAATTTATACAGAAAATTTGAAATGAAAAGCGGTCTTGTAATGAAACAAAATAAAAAAAAAAAGGACGTATCTACATGTTTTTATTCTGGACTTAAAAAAAAATAAAAATTAAAAAAAAAAAGGATATGAGGAAGAATTTATACTAAAATATAACAGAAGAACTGATATGGTACGAGTTTAAGTGTTCGTAACAAAAGATTGAGAACGACAGAAATGAAAAATGAAAATTTTAACTTTTTATTATTGCTTTTTGTTTCTTTTAATTTTTATTTATTTATTTTTTTTTTTTATTCTTTTCTAAGGATAAATTAAAAATCTCGCCAGGACAATATGTGCAAAAACAAAAAAAAAGGAATAATGGTATCAAATACTGGAATGAAGTACGAAAGAAAAAATAAAAGAAATAAATGAAAATTGTGCAAAAAAAAAAAAAAAGTAAAACTCATCATTGTCTGGTTTCAATAAAAGAAAAGATTAAAAGTTATATTTATGACATATTTTATGAGGAAAAAAAAAGAAAAACAACAATAAAGAAGATAGAATATATTAAAAAAAAAAAAAAATGGGGAAAATAATATTTTGGAAAAATATTTTTTTTTTTTTACTTTGTTTTTTTTTTTTTGTATTCTTTTGTTTAATTTTTTTTTTAATTTATGATGTTGAATTGTGTGTTAGGAAGGAATTTTTCTGGTGGAAAATGAGAAAATCAATATATAAGGATGGTATTAACAAAAAACACTTTTTTTTAGAAAAAGAAATATAAAATTTAATTTAATGTATAAGTCAAGGTAAAGTATATTTAAGGGTTTGTTAATTCACAATAGCAATAAGGTTGTGTTAAAAAAAAACATAAATGAATGAATTTTCAATAGAATTAAAATGTGTTATAAATTTGGATTTTTAATTTAATAACTTAAAATAAAAACAGTTTTTTGTTATAACAGCTATTAAATGCTTTACAAAATACATATTTTATACTTAACTTTGTATTTTTATTTTAATGACTTTATTAGTAGACTTTATTTATAGAATTTATATGTACTTCTTAAATATTGTAATTTTTCTTTGAACAGATTAATAAATTATACTTTGTTGTTGTGTGAGTTTCAGGAAAACCGAACTCATTTCTCGCTTATATTTTTTGTTACTAAATTTATTATTCAAAATTTTAGAATTAATAATTTCTGCCATTCCACTATAATGATTTAAAGAGAAAATAAATTAAAGCCTTATTTTATTATACAGATAGCGATTTGTTTTTAATAAATTATATGAAAATAAAGAAGAAAACAAAATATACTTAAATAATTTGGTTAATGTATCTCCGAAAACAAGAGAATATTATAAAGAAAAAAACTTTAAATATTACTGCACCAGTAAAGACAAGAGGACACGAATAGAAAAATGTAAAGAAAAGCATAAAGCGATAAACTCTAAATTGAAAGCAAAAACAAAATTGAACAAAAACAAAAATAACTATATTTTAATTTAAAAATTTAATTTCTGTATTAAAAAACAAAAAAGAAAAACTTAATTTTATCCTTTTAGAATTAATTTACCGCACAATGGTATAAATAGAAAGTGTAAAAAACGGGAGATGTTAAAAAATCTAATTTTATAAAAAAAAAATTGTAGAAAAAATAAACCAATACCTGACTAAACTTTTGAAATATTTGGAAATCATTACTAAGCTGAAATGATTTGACTTTAAAAAAAAAATAATGCTTTAAGCCTTAGCTGACTTTTAAATTTCAATTATTTGAAAATTTCTAGGAGAAATTTAAGCTGAAAGTTAGATGTTTATTGAAATTTATAAGATTCGGGAAGACAGGATATCCTGAAACCGACAGTTGAATACATACCTATAAGATCAACTTAAGAATAAAACTAAGGGAGATGACGTGACAAAATGATATAAGGTTTTCAATTTTATTTATGTTTTTCCCTTTTTCCACTCTTATGAGGAACATAGAACATCCATTAAAGTCAATTATTATTTATATTTAACTGAGCTTCGCAGTTTTTCAATTATTATTTTCACTAACCCGTTGATTATTCAACTCTAACTAAAGTACAAGATTATGAATCAGAAATATGTATTTTATTTGTGCGCCATCTGTTATCTAATATAAGAATTATATATTTTGTATTACGATATAAAATGTTACAATATAAATTATGAATATTTGTGGAACTGTGTCAAATTTTAAACCCGAGATCTTTTAATTGCAGGGTCGGCACTTAACAAATAAGTTATACGTGAAAAAAAGAGCCATACACTAAATACTCCAAACTATAGACTTTCAATATACAATATCATAAGGAAAAGGTTTTATTTATCATAGGAGCAACTTATTTTCATTATTATCGCCTTTAATCGGAATACTGAAATTGATTTAATTATTTAAAAAAACAACAAAAAAAAAAAAAAATGAAATGGAAATAAATTAGCTTTTCATTGTTATTAACTTCAATTATAATTCTTTCTACAAACTAATTTAAAATTATTTTATTAACTTTTGTTTTTTCTGTTTTAGAAAATATAACCTTCATATTGCAGTATTTGCAAAAATAAAAATAAAATAATAAAAACTTGGTTTTTTTACATTTAAAAACAATTACATTTTTTTTCAAAAGTACATGAACCAAAAAAAAAAAATATTATACAATACAGATCCTTAATTCTTTGTATAATATAATATTATTTTCTTAAAAAAATAACATTTAAATGTATATTATGTATATAATATTATAGTATATATATAAATATAATATAGTCTTGTAATCAGATAGAATTGTCTTCATTTAAATAAATTGTCAAAAGCTTTAATGGTTTTCGTCTGTCGTTCTATATTTTTCTTCAAAATTTCTGTAATTTCTTATCCTTTTTTGTTATTTTTTTTTTTTTAAATTTGTATTTCTTTCCTTACTGTATTTTTTGCTATTCTCTTTGAAATAAAAGAGAATTAAAAAAAAAATAAATGTTTTTCAGTCTCTAATGGTATTTCCCTTCCAGCTTTTACTTTTTTTTTTATATTTCGTCCTTTTTTTAATTTTATTTTCAATTTTTTAAGTCAAGCCTCGTGTTTTATTACTGTAATTTTTTTTTGTCTTGTTGTTTTCTGTTAATATAATAGAAGAACAGTCATTATATATTTTATAGATATGTACATTATATTATGTACATTCATATATTTTTGTACAAGTATACAATATAGTTATATAAAAATAAAAATGTACACAAGAATATGGAAATCTTTTTTGTACACAAGGGAATTTATAATAAAGTAAAAACAACAGAATATAAATGGTAGACTACTATGTGTATGTTGTTGTTGTTGTTGATAAAAAAAAAAGTGTATAAAGAATTTTCTTTTTTCCTGTTTACCCATGTATTTGTTATTTTATCTTCGTTTTTTTTTTTTTTTTTTATAGTTACAAGTAGCTTTTCCTACTTTTAGAAAGAAAAGAAAAAGTAGAATAAATGCACATGCTCACTTAATTTTTTTTTTTTTTTTTTATTTGTTCTAAGGATACACGTTTTTTTTATTTGCAATATTCTATTTTATACTTATGATGATGAATATATATATTTGAATTTATATAAAGCAGAAATATATATTGAAGCAGACAATTATTTGTAGAAAGACAAATTTATTTTTCCTTTTTTTTAGAACAAAAATTCAAAATACTTTAAGAATACTAAATTTAAGAATGCAGTTAACATTTTATGAATTTTTAAAACAGTTAATGTTAAAATTTTCTTATAAGTTAAATATTTGTTTAGATTCTACTATAAAATAATAGTTTAAATTTGATTGGGTCATTTTTAATAACAATAACAAACATTTAAAATATATGCAAATATTTCACTCTAATTAAAAAAAAAGATTATTTTAAATCAAAAATTTTATAGCACAAATTAATCATATTTTTTTAAATAATTTCTTTCGTATGGTACGCTGTTATTATGGTAAGACTTTGATCATAAGATACTGAAAAGCACTAACTTGAGTTAGTCGAAAATTCTACATTACGCTAGTACTTTAAATGAATATTATATAAAATTTGAATGTACTATAGTTTTTACTCACTATACCTAAACAAAATTCCAGACATTATCATCTAAACTCGAATTTTAATTTCATGACGTCAATCAGTTATGAAAGTGATAAAAATTTGATGAAAATTCTTCGGAAATTCAAAAATTCTGTAGTTTACTGTTCATTTCATTTCGTTATCATAATTTGCAACAATAATAACAGCTTATTTAAATTCTGTGTATTTGTTTTATGATTGAAGAATGAAATTTCTAAAATTTCTGATTTAAATTGAAATAAAGAAGGACTAATTTTCATAGACTTATTAAAAAATTAACTTTTTCATTAGAATATTAAAAATTTTGTAATAATTATTTTAGATTTTAAACTTTATAGATTCACAAAAAAAAAAAAAAAACAATATCGGAAGCGGAGATTTGAAAATTATTCTTTCAATAAAATAATCGTTTTTATTGAATATTTCTACTTCTAGTAATAGAATTTGTAGTTAAATTCGATTTTCATATCAAATTTTAAATGAATTCTTATTTATATATATTTAGATTAAATATGTTACTCAATAAATTACCGATTTTGGGCGTATACTTGATGATACCAGAAAAACAAAGAAAAATTTAAACGATTTACTAGGGACACAGTTCCTTTTTTATTTATTTATTTATTTTTTTTTTTTTTTAAAAAAAGAGAAAATAATCTTAAGAAGTCCAATTTATGTAATCTGCTGTTGTTCAAAATTTTTTATAAGATTTAAAAAAGAATGTAATAAAGATATCAAAAAATGTAAGGATCAAACAAAGCCAAAAATAAAACCAAAAAAAAAAAAAACGAAACAAATAGAACAATTTAACAAACTAATATGACAAACGTGAACCGAATAACAACTGAATAAATGATTTATAAAATAAAATAAATTAAAGATAAATTTTTATTTTGGTATGTTTTTATTTTTGTTTTTCTCCTTTAAAAGTTTTTAGAGATCTTTTCAAAGAACCCAAAATAGATTTTCTCTAAAAAAAAAAAAAAAATTATTTTAATGGGAAAAATTGCTTAAGGGATACAAACAACAAATTCCAACAATTTAAAATTTAAAAATTATAAAAAAAAAAAGTACAAATCCCCTTTCGTGTTTTTCTCTTTTCAACACATTTTACCTCTTTTATTCACTCCACAGAAAAGTGCTTTAAAATATATAAAAAAAAAAATTTGCACAAAAATACATAAAATGTTAAGCACGTGAGCTCCCTTAACAAACAATAAAATAGAAAAAAAGGACGAAAAAAAAAAAAATAATAAATAAAAATAAGGACGAGAAAGAAAAAAAAAAATAACCAAACAAAACTCAATTATTTAAAAAAGTAAAAAGGAAATGAAGAAGAGAAAATAAAAGAGTAAAAATGCAAATAATCTGAGAGAACTTTAAAATATTCAAAAGAGAAAAATTTAGAAAACGAGAAAGAGAATAAGGACTGAACATTTTTTTTTTTTTTTGCAAAAGAGAGACTAAAATTAAATAGAATGGAAAAAAATTCGTAAATCTTTTAAGTAATATAAAAAGGACATAAGTATGTAACAAATATAAAATTGAAAGGATATTTTTATATTTGAAAATTTAATATTATAAAGTGAAATTATTAAATCCCAAAAGGAAAAAACAAAAAAAAATAAAGTTGGAAAGAGACAAAAAATATAAAAATTAATCACAATTGAAAATACTGAATTCTGTATAGAATACAGCTCACAAAATAAAAGGATATAATGTGTATTTAATATTTAAAATTGAGAACTGATATATGTATATATATATATATGGTTTTTTCAGCAACGATATAATTATACAAATACA
Organism: Poecilobothrus nobilitatus; assembly: GCA_947095535.1. Taxonomy (NCBI): domain Eukaryota; kingdom Metazoa; phylum Arthropoda; class Insecta; order Diptera; family Dolichopodidae; genus Poecilobothrus; species Poecilobothrus nobilitatus. The sequence continues at coordinate 12,633,166 of OX352773.1, read as the reverse complement.
TATCGTATATTTTACTCATGTACGTGTATGTATATACGTATATTTAAATTTTATGGAATTTATATAAATTTCATATATATTAAAATTTTTGTTTATAAAATATAGTTAGAGGTCATTGCCATCAATATTATTTGAAAATGATCGGTTCTGTTTATTTTTTTTTTCCTGTTCTTTTGATTTTCATTTTGTATATATTAATTTTTTATGAGTTTACAAACATACATAAATACTCTTTATATATGTTTATAATAAACGTAAAAAAAAACATATATACTTAATCCTTTTCATGGAAAAATTTCTTTTTTTTATTCTTTTAAATTTAATTCAATATGATTTATTATTTGCTTATGATTTTATTTATACATATATAATATGTATGTTTATTTATGGACAATGTTATGTGTAAACAAATGGAAAATAATTGTGGCTGTATAATATCTGAATATTTTTTGAAAGAATATATATATAAATTAAATATAGAAAAAAATAAAAGGTTTGGAAAAAAAAAAAGAAAAAATAATGCAATGTCATACGTTGTTTGGAAAAATAAAAACGAAATCAAAAACAATAATATAAAAGAAAATATTTGGGTTAATTAAGGCTCTTATATTTTATTTTATTGATTTTTCTTTTATCTTTGTATTTTATGTTTTTTTTTTTCTAAAAGATGTTTAATAATTTAGGACATAAAAGGAATTTTTTATTTTTTTTTTGATTAAGGTTTTCTTTTTTATTTGCATAAGTTTAGGATGAATTAAAAAATATTTAATGAAAACAAACCAAAAAAAAAAAAAAAAAAAAAAAAAAATTGAGGCAAGAACAATATGTTTGTTTGTGTTTCCTTTTTTTTTTCTTTTATTTTAGAGAGAAAAGGACACGACCAAAGTTCAAAGACATGAATTGTAATTATATTTTAATTATATATTTATTTTCAAGGACATTAAATAAATTGTTTCGTCCTTTTTTATTATAGGATATGGTATAATAAAAAGACCTAATCATTAAAAAAATCAATAATATATTAATGTAAAAGTAAAAACTAAAATAAAAAATAAACGAAAATAATTTAAAAAAGATTTTTATTAAAAAGATTTTTTTTTTTTTTTTGTTTTCAAAAGAATTTTTGACAGAATATTTCATTTTGGTATTATGTTAAAATTAATTTTGCTTACTTGATAATAAATTGTAAAAGTAATAACCAGTAATTTTGGTTTTATTAGAAATTTGTTTCTTTTAATTTTTGTTTACTTATATCCTTAAATATATATGTACTTCATTTTCTGAAAAATTTATTGTCCTTGAATAATATAAAGAAGAAAATTTAATTTATTATTTATTTAATTTTTTTTTTTTTTATTTCCGACAAAAATGTCCTTGAAATTTTTCTTATGTCATAATAAAATTTGCCGCTTTTTGGAATGAAACAAAAAGGGACTTCAAGAAACTTAACAAAAATTACAAACCGTTATTTTACCATATCAAAACGCATTAAATTCTTTTTCATTTTTAATTCCAAAAATTTTATATTTTTTTGACAATACGACTTAAAGAAAATTTTAAGTATTCAAAAAAGAAAAAAAAAATGATAAAATGAAAATGGTTGAAAAAAACTAAGAAGTTTTTCTTAAAATTTTTTATGTGTTTGTTGAACATGATTATGAAAAGTGAATAGCATTTCATTTTGTTAAAAATATTCATTGTATTAATTTTGAAGTTTTCAAGGACAATCTAATTTTATTATTTATAAGTTGGTGAATTTTTTAAGAGCGTTTTTAAAAATAAAAAACAATTATTTTTTTTTTTATATATATATTTTATATTTTGATATATTCTGACATTTACGTTTTTACACTAATTTTATTTCTTAAATAAATTGCTTTTAAAATTGACAACCATTCTTTTATGGGTATTTATAAGAAATTTGTAAGGATACGTGATGTAATGATAACAAAAAAAGAAAAAAAAAAGAAAAAAATATCTTTATTAAATTTATATTGGCTTTAAAGTATTAAAAAATTTTATAAGATGGTAAAATGTTGTAAAAAAATGATATAAAACAAAAAATAAAATTTTTATGGTAAGCTAAACTAAAGCAATAAATATAATTAGGATAAAATGCGTTTTTTCTAATATTATACAGTATTTAAGTTAATTAATTAAATTGTATTTTGAAATTAGATTTTTGTTTGTGTCCGCTTAGCCATAATTTAATTCGAATAATAAAGAATGAAGGCAAATTAAAAGATTACCATGTTTGTGAAAGTAGCTTTAAAAATTAAATATAAAATCAATTGTTGTAAGATAATATTTTACTGTCATTTTATCATTAGTAAGTAAAAAAAATGTATACCTTTATGCAAAAAATTAAAATAAAAAGATTCAAACTAAACAAGATAAAATGTGGCAACACTGCTCAATTGAGTTTAGTATATTAGTATAAATTATCAAATCATATATAACCAAAAATTAAGTGCAAAAGAAACAAAGATTTGTTTCTTGAACATTTAGTCATTTCGCAATGAGATATAGAAAACTATTCAACAGCTTCATCTGAATATAAAATAAAAAACAAAAATTTAAAAGGAAAATAATATAATAATCTTAGATCAAAACTGTGCAGAATATAGCAAAACATCAAATAAATATATTTTATAATACGGTTATTTAAAAATCTTTGTTCCAGTCAGCTGTTAAAAATGAGGTTAAGATAACAAACATGATTATAAGAAAATGAAAAAGAAGAAAAGATGTAGAAAAGTTTTCTTATATCAAAAGAATTAAAATAATTTTTTATAGTGCCGAATAGATACATACATATATGTAATATTACAAAAATCAAAAATTTTACACAATTCTACACAATTTTTATTTTAAATTGATCCCTGAAGTAAATTTTTTTTTTTTTTAATTTTCATCGATTTTTTCACTTACGGAAGAAAATTAATTAAAAAAAAAATTATATTTTTTATTTTAAATACATATAAGAAAAAATAAAAACTTTTTCTAAGTAATAAAAATTGACAGATTAAAAATGATGACAAACTTCCTACCGTTAATGCAATAAAATAAAATGAGAAAAAACAAAAAATAAAAATTCAAACAAACAAAACAATTTTGATTAAACCCCACAAATGAAATAAAATTTAAAATTAAAGGCAAGAATTTGCCAAAAGAAATGAAAAAAAAAGTTTTGTTTTTGTTTTAATTTTTCCTCTTGTTAAAAAACAAAAAAAAAAATAAAACTTTTTGTTTTATATATACGGGAAGCGTTCATAATTAATTAGGGAATCCGTTGAAATGCTGTTTCAAAATATAAAAAAAAAAAAAACATTAAAATGAAAATAGAAAAATTAAATGGAAGTGAGAAGTTATTTAATTTTTTTTTTCTTTTTTTTTAAACTTTTTAAAAAACAGTTATAACTGTATTAGTGTTTGTAAGATTTAGTACGTGGTGGGAATTTTTTTTTTTTTTGAAAAAGTTTCTTCGAAAGTAAAAATGAAAAAGTTAAATAAAACAATTTAAAAGTTTTTCTTAATTTTTTTTTTGTTTTGCTAAATAAAAAAAAAAAATGTAATAGTAATAATGAAGGAAAAAAAATTATAAGAGAAGAGAAGGATTGGAAAACTGTATTCATCATTATATAAAAAATACTAAAACAGAAAATATATGCTGCTTTTTAAAACGGTAATTTAATTGTAACAGTCATTAAATTAGGAAAAAAAAGGTAAAGTTTTAAAAGCGTCAATCATAATAATTCTTTTTTTAATGTTTCTTTGTTGATGAAAATATTTTTTTTTTTTTTTTGAAGATAAAGGTCAAAGTTTAATTGTTAGTATAAATGTCATTTCAAGGTCGAAATAATGACAAAAAATGATGAATCAAAAAAAAAAAACAGTATATCTCCACCTCCATAGCTATACTACATTTTGCCTAATGTTAAATATAATATAATTTTTAATAACATACCTTAGAAAGGCTACAAGGCTTTAATAACATACTTAAGAAGGGCTACAAAAATTACAAAATAGGGGAATGAGAATAATAGCTGTGTTATTTTGCTTCGGTTCAAGGTCTAGATCAGTCATTTAATATGAAAATAGAATGACAATTCAAAACCCACATTATTATCTGGGTTTTATCTAGTTTTAAAAATTTTAGTAAAACCATTCGTTACAAGTGGCGCTTTCGTAGTTTTTTTTTTTAAGTGTCGGTAGTTACTAATTATTGCTTTCAGATCGAATAAATGACATTCAAAAATTTAAAAAGTAAATAAGCAAATTAAAAAACATCGTTATTTCTTAATTTTTTTTTAATTTTTGTTTATACAATTCAACTTTTTTTAAAAACAAATTTTATTAAAAACTATAAAACTCAAATTTGTGTAAACTCCTTATATTTATTATTCATTTTCAAATTGCAACTGAAATATCAGAAATCAGAACGATATTTTTTATATGTCAATATAGGGTTTGCCAACTTAAAAAAATTATCTAGATCATTAACCCGAAACGTTCTAAACTTTTTATAAAATACATTGTCTGGATATATTTTTATATATTTCATTTTTAAATTTCATTATAAAAATATTTTTTATTTTCTTCTTTTATTTTTCTATTAATTAATATATTATGATAATAAGGGAACGAATAAACAAATATTGTGAAAACTAAATGGTATAAAAAATATTAAATAAATAAATAAATAAAATAAAAAAAAAAAAATTTTCCGTTAGTACAAATAAAAACAAGCTTTCCATAGTTTAAAACATAAAAGACATGATAATAATTAGTCATGAAATTGACAGTCAGAACAGTCAGAAATGCGATGGAATGAAACATATGTATATTATTGGAACAATTTTGTTTCATGTGCAAAATCATTGATCAGCTTTTCAAAAAAATGTTAAAATTGATTTTTAAAGAAATATTAATAGAAAAATTTGAAAATTAATAGCTGAGCTTATTATTTAGAACATGTTTAACCATTAAATAAATCTGTTAAATTTTATATATACATGCTGCAGAAAAATTGATAATAAAAATTTCAATAAATCAATTCATGGACTGCGTTCAGTTAAATGAAACAATGTTGAATTGCACCGCTCACCGCTTTTTTAAAAACAAAAAATTAAATAAGGAAATAAACATCAAATAAATTGTCGTTGCTCGATTAAGCATATAGTCTTTTTTTTGCCTCTATATTTGAAAAGCGATTTATTTAAGTGCTTAAAAAATGTTCAGTAAAAGATTGCTTAAAGTGCTCTATTCAACTGAACAGCCAATGATAGTTATAATTGCAGCCTAATATGAATGATATGAAATTAAAAATCTGGTCGGTTTGACGATTTAAATTTTGGTTTCATTTATGCATTCAAGCAAACATGATTATATGATATTTAAAATGACAAAAAAATGATGAATCCAGCTATAGAAAATATGGCGATAACTTAAAAATTTGTTTCGTATTTGAGAAATTTGACGTGTTAAAGAAAATTTAAATAAGACGATTTGTTTTAAATATTATAAATTATCTCCAAAAACATATTTAGAAATATTTACTTTTAATCTGAAATTTAATTATAATTTAAAATTATTTACAAATTATTTTACTTTTACTATGTAAAATAATTGTATGTATGTATATTTATTTTTACTGTCAGATAATAAATACTTTAAAAGATTAGAGACTCAGTTTCAATAGTAAATAACCTGTTTAAGGTTTAAAGGTTTATGCAAAATTTTCTTTTGCATTTTTCCCACAGCAAAGTTTTATCTTTTTTATGAGTTACAAAAAAAATTTTAATTGACTTTTTTATGAATAATACAAACATCTGATTTTGACAAATAAATTCTTTTTTAATATTTTTTTATGATTAAATTTATATGGACGTCTAAACTTCTAATCATAAAATTATTACAATTTCAAAGTAAAAAAAAAATAAAAGTTTGATATATAAATAAGACCCAAAATATTTTGAACATTATTACAATAAACATTTTAGACAAAGCGGTACGTTTGGATACAGAATTCAAGGACTAATTTGTACTAATGTTTTTGCTAACTAAATGGTTTAGCGGCGCTTACAAATTAAAAACGCTTACGAATCAAAAATTTAACGTCAGAAATGACGACTTGTGTATACATGTATTTGTGTTCGTAAACTTTACGCCATAGCGAAATTTTTATGGCAACATTTTATGTGACGTTTATGCAAAATTTTTTATGTGATCTTTATGAAAAGTTAATTAACGAAAACTTTAAATTCAAATTAGTCGTCGCATTCTGTACCCAAACGTACTACTTTTTCTAAAGGGTTTTATTTTTAGTTATGTCACTTGTCAATTTCAAACAAATGAAGATCTCTATAGAAACTACAAATGTGTGCGTGTACTTATTCGAAAAAAATCTACATACTCATAATCGAAAAAAAAACCTACATTACGTTAGTTTTCGTTACGAATTTGGAGTAGATTTCTATTTTGCCTAAAGGGGAGAAAGAAAAATAACTAAACTTTAGTATCTTTTGTAAAAACTGTACCCAAATTAAAAATCAAAACGTGTTGTTTTTTTTTTTTATGTCAAAAATCTTAAGTTTTAAATATGTATTATGATGTTTTATTTATTTATTTTGTTTTTTTGTTTTTTAATTTGTTCTATTCTAAAAATAAAATATTCCATTAATTTTATATGCACATACATAAAAATATATTTACATAATATTTCATATGCATATATTTACAATTAAAATGAAATAAAGTAAAAATAAAAAATTTTTTTTTATTGAAGGATATGCTAAACAAGTTTTAAAATTGATTCGTAAGAATTGAAATCGTAAATCAAAAATGAGTTCAATTTTTTCTTTTAATTTTTTGTTATTTTAAGGATTCTTATATTTAAATTAAAATTCAAATGAAAATAAATTAAAATTTCATTTTGTTTCAATGGCACAAAAAACGAAAAAAAAAATAAAAAAAACAAAACAAAATAATGAAGAATAAATATTAAAGTAAAAGTTAAAAATTTGAAGGGGTTCTGAATTCTTTTAGTTCAACTTATATTAATTGAATTTCAAGGCAATTTATTATTATATTTATAGTGAATATATAATTAAAATTACATAGGTATATATATATGCTAAAGTCAAATTTAAGAATTAATTTGATTTAATTATTTTTTTTTATATAGAGAAAATAATATTATATTTAATTTTATAAAATAAAGTTTTTTTTCATATAATTTCAATTTAGAAAACTCATCAACATGATTTTTTTTGTGATTTTAGAGATATCTCCAGTATGACCTTAAGAATAAATAGTTACAATCATTTTATTTATTATGGGAAAACAGAAACTTACTTAACTTACTCAAACTTACTCAAAATTTTAAATTTAACATTAGCCTCTTCAGATATTTTGTAAAGGAGACAAAATACTTTAAGTAGATGTCTATAAAAAGAAAAAGATTATATAACCATATGTTACAAATCTGTCAGCCATATTAACCATGATATATTAAGGCAAGTTAGTTACTTTATTATAGTTCTTTAACGTTTCTATTACGTTTTATGGATCTTCTCTTAAATTTACTATAGAAAAAACCGTTATCGTTCTTTATAGACCCTACATGTATCTGACATTGACTCAATTTGGTATTAATTCGCTTTGACCTCAATTTGTAATCGGTTATAACTCAGATATTAGATTTTAATTGTAGTTTCAGATTGGTCTTTTGTATAAATTACGGACAGATGTAAAGAAAATTTTTAATTTAGATGTAACAAAAATTTTATAAAAGAAAACGAAAAAAAAAAGTAAATTGAACTCTTAAATATGCTCTATATTTTTTATAGGATTGTATCTCTTGTTTTAGCCATATATTAGAAGACTTATCCAATGATACTGATTACGGGAAGAGATGATGATGATGAAAATATCTCAATATCAAGAAGAAGGCTTAGATTTTCTTGGTCTCTTTTGAAGATCTTCACCTTTTGCCGAAATATCGAAAGAATAAAAAAAAAAAAGTGAAAAACTTAGAAAGTACAATTGAGACCAAAAACTCTAAAACTCTAATCACAAATGTTTTGAGAATTTTATATTCTACTTAATGAATTTTTCTATAATTTTTTTTTTTTTTCTTTAAAAAAAAATAAATAAAAATACAGCAAAAATCAATTATGAATTCTTCAATTAAAGTATTGAATACTGCATTGCATAATTTTAACAGTTGTTATTGCAGTAGACTCTATTGAACTTTTCAGACATTTTCTTTTAATTCAGTTGATTTTCATAAAAAAAAAAAAAATTCCTTTAATTTTACACAATATTTAACTATAAAAAGTATTATTAAAAAAACATATTGTTTCTTGTCTTTTGTTTTATTTGTTGGCATTGTGCCAAAATTGTCGCGTGAATGTGCTTTGTGATAAAAATAAAAAATTTTATTAAGGAAAAAAAAAATCAGTTAAAGTGTACATAAATTTCCTGAAACTATAAAAACTTTAGAATTTTGCAAAAAAAAAAAATTTTAATTTGATTTGTACAAAAATAGAATTTGAATAGTTTTTTTTGTTTTTTTTTTAAGCGTTTTTTTAATTTTTTAAAGAGTTTTAAAAATTTTTATTCTATAGCTCTAGAGTTTAATTTAAAGCAAAAAAAAAAAACAGAAAATATTAATTAAAACTTTTATAAGTTATGATTTTTATTTAAATATGGAGTTTTGAATAAATATGACTTTAAAAGACATGTGAATGTCTATTAATATTATAAGATTTGAAGCTTTTAATTAGATTAAACTGGTTGCCTCAGAAAATTGAGAAAAATATAAAATTTAATTCGTTAAGAATGACCAGACTATAAGCCAAACTGATCTGGCCTGTATTAGATTTTGAATGATCAACTAGACTTTTATCGATTTAGGAATAATATCAGTAACATAAAAGAGAGTTTTAAAGGGAAATTGTTCAATTGGCAGTGATGCCAGAAGATTAGGGCTTCCCTCATTTGTCTTTTTAACTTTTCAGAGAAAATGCAAAAATGAAGAGAAAGAGAAATCAATCTTTCACCTTTTGTGTGAATGCTACGCTCCTTTAAAATAGCAAACGACAATCCATTCAGTTTCCATCAAAAGTTAAATTTTATTCACTCGAATCAAACATTTTTAAAAGGAGGAAGGAGTAAGGAGAAACAAAAATAATATAATAAATTTTGGAGCCTATAGTTTCTGAGAAAATGCAAAAATGAAGAGAAAAAGCAATCAATCTTTCACATTTTGTGTGAATGCTACGCTCTTTTAAAATAGCAAACGACAATCCATTCAGTTTCCAGCAAAAGTTTATTCACTCGAATCAAACATTTTTAAAAGGAGGAAGAAGTAAGGAGAAGGAAAAAGAATATAATAAATTATGGAGCCTATAGTTTCAAAAATAACTCATATTTTTAAAAAAATTAAGTAAGTAATTATACAATAAAAATTTTTAAATTTTGACATCCTTATTGGAAAATCCATATATCTTTAAGCTGAATTTTAACATGCACTATACTTATATAAATCTTAAAAGTCTTTAAATGATTTCAAAAAATTTTTTTATGTTGTAACTTTTTTTTTTATTTCTTTATTCTCTTTAATTCTTTAAATCTTGATTAGGGTGTAATTTAGTTAAAAATCTTTTTAAAAGAACATACGTATATATACTCGTTTAATATATTATATTTTATATAATAAAGTTACAGTATTAATATTATGATGTTGGGTTAATGGCGCTTCTTTTCAAATTTACAAATGTATATATGTATATATATATATATGCATGCATATATATTTATATTATATGTTTTGTGTATTTGGTTTTGGCATTTCCGTTTACATTTATCTTATTTTCAGTTAATACAAAAGAATATAAGGTAAATTATTCAGAAAAGATAGGATAAGAAAAAGAAAAAATAGAATAAAATGTAAAAATATTGCAAAAAAAAAAAAATAGACTTCTTTTTCCAGATAAATTGTTTTATTACGTAGATTTTGCTTTTATTGTTGGTCTTGGTAATTTAGATTATTTTGGCAAGATAAATACGGAAAAACTTTTTTTGAAAAGAAAAAAATATAATAAGAAAATGTCATGACCTTGGATGAAATTTTCTTCTTATTTATATTCTTTAGTTCATTTATATTTTAAAATATGAATGGGGTATATAAATTTCTTGATTTTGTATTTATACCGTGTAAATGAAAATTATAAAGTAAAGAAACCGGGTTACAGGTAGTTTATATACTGATGCTAAAAAATAAGAAACCAGAATTTAAATTTTCATCATTTTCCAAAGTCTTTTTTTTAATATTATAAATTAATATACGGATATAAGATATTGTTAAAGACCAACTAAATGAAGCCCTATAATAAATAAGATTATAAAATGCCTGTTATAAATTAAAGGTTTCTTACTAACATTTGTGCAATAAAACGAAAAAACAAAAATAACCTAAAGTTTGACAATCATATATAGACTTTCTTCATTGAATACTTTACACATATGGCTGCTCTCTAGAATTGTATCTCAGAGAGAACAAATTGTGTTTATTTTGTAATCATCAGGGCTAGTCATATGTCTTAACTATCAAAAATTTTGATCTACATCTGTTTTCAAATTTCAAAATCTTGATCGATTTCAAAAACTGACTGTGTTATCGTTAAAGAACAGTTTTTGAAATTTATCTGACATATTAATCAAATTCGACTTAAGTTTCAAATTTTACACATCTTCTAAGCATTTTTAAAATAAAATACCGCATTACTGAAAAAAAAGTAATTTACAATAGTAAAAAATTATTTTTGGCATGTAAAACTGATTTACTGGTATTGAATACCCTGCATATAAATAATCTTTTCAGAGTTTTCATCTTTTCTAGAATAAAAACAAAAAAACAGAAAAATCATCCTATAAGATAAATTTTTGAATTGTAGCGAACATTAGAAAGTTTTGTTAAATTATAAAATAAAAAAAAAAAATAAATAAGAAAAATGAAAAGTTTTGACTTAATTTTTACGGAAATTATGTAAGTTAATTCAATAAAATGCACGATAATTTATCTTAAGAAATACAAAAAGAAACATGAAAAATAAAATATTTAAAGTTTAAGTGAATTGGACATTTAAGGTTAAGAATTTATATTTATAGAATTTATTTATTTTAAATTGTGATGATTTTTTGTTAAAAATAATCTTTAAACTGAAATATTTTAAATAATTTTTGAATTTAATTGGGACAAGATATTAAAATAATAATCCTTTAAAGATTACATTGTCAATTTTAATCTTATACCAGATAAATAGTGTTCAATCTATAGAATCTATAGAAGATGTACAACAGAATGAATCTTAGAAAAAATAAAAAATATTTATTTCATACCTCAATCATTTCTAAATGAAACGTGGTAAGTAAAGTTTAAAGTTAAAAAAATTTTTAGAACCATGTATCAGTTTGAAATCATAATGATGTTTTATGTTTTTCATTGATTTTAATCTAATAATGGATGAAAATATGTTGTAACCTTATAATAAAAAAAAATCTACAAGATAATTTTAATTAATTAATGTCAATAGATTACGGCCTCTAATTATTTCATCAGAATCTGTACACAAAATTAACAAAATTTATTGCTGATGCCGTTGCAGATCGTAATATTATGAACTATGGACAAAACATAGCTTTTATAACCTTGGAGTCTTAGGGTTACAGAATTTTTAATGTAAAATTTTACTGTATTTGCATTGGTTTTTTTGAAACTTTTTATTTTTTTTCTCCTTTCTACTCGTATAAGGAGCAGATCGTATTCATATTTGACTAATGCTACATTTTTATGTTAGATAAATATTTACAATAATTTCTATTGGAATTTTAATTTTAATTTAATTCTTAAATTTGTTATATGCATAAATATTAAATTTGATTCATTCGTAACTTCACATAAAAATTTTGATTAATTTAATTTTATTGCACCAATTAAGTGGTTAAAAATATTTTAATAAAAAAATTTAATTTTAAGAATGAAGATTTTATTTTAATTTAGGAAATATTTTCCTCTAAATAATTAATTTTATGATAATAATATTTAAGTAACCAATATGAATGATTGTGGTTTTTGTAAACTATACGAATATCTTATTTTATTTCATTTTCTTTAATTTAATTTTCAATGCAGTATCATAAATTTTACATCCTATTTTATTTCTATATTTATTTTCATTTACATCAAAATTATTTTATAATAAAATATTTTAATAATAAACTCTGCACTTACCTTGAATAATGTTTTTCATCTAAATAATCTCTTTGTGAATGATTTAAAATTCCGGTCGTTTGTTGTGGATGATGTGAATATTGTTTTGTAGAAGACCAATGATCAGTAAATATTGGTGGTGGAGCATATCCTGTACTAGAACCACCATAAGGATTTGTATTTGTTATTAAATGTGCTGGTGGTGGCGGTGGTAAACCACTATCTACTGAATGTATAGGTACTGTAGCAGCAATAGCAGATGCAGCTGCTGCTGCTGCCGCTACAGCAGCTGCATTAACTGGTGGTAATACTCCTGCTGGTGGAAGATATATTGGATGATGTTGATTTGAATGAATATGTCTTATTAAAGATTCATTTGCTTGAGGATCACGCCAAACTTTTACTTCATCTCTTTGTAATACACCAGAATTAATAATATTTGACTTTGTAATAGAACTAATTACACCACCACTATTACCACTATTATTAGATAATTGTAATTGTTGTTTTGAACGATTTAAATTATTTGTATCACCACGACCATTTAATGAAATTAATGTTGTATTTCTTAGATCATTATTACCAGATGAAGAATTATACAAATTGTTATTATTATTATTTAATAAATTTGAATTTGGTGGTATTGAAGGACCGATATTTAAGTTTCGTGATCCTGAAATTAAACGATCATCATTAGACGATGACATCGACGTTATTGATATCGTTCGTTGATTTAATGTAGATGCGGATGCTGCTGCTGCTGCTGCCGCCGCCGCCGCTGCTGCAGTAACTGTTGATGATGGTAATGATAACGTTGATGATGATGATGACAAAGATAACGGTGATGGAGATTGATTATGACGAAAATTTAAAAAATTTGATGTTGATGTTGGTGATGGTGTTACATTTGTGGATGAATAATTGTATGTTGAAAAACTACAATTGCTTCCGATACCGGAATCACTATCATCCATATTTTGAAATTATTCACATTATTAATATAAATATTTTTAAAAATTGTGTTTTTTTGTTATAATTTTGTTGCACTTTAAAATAATATTTTTATTTTTCTTTATATTTGATTATATTTAAGTAAGTATAGTGTTACATTAATTAACGAAATTCTATTAAAAATGATAATTATTTTAACAATTTAATAATTAATTAATTTGAATTTTGATTAATTAGTTAATATTACATACATTTAAATTGAACAGAATATGTAATTTAAATAATAAAAGAGAAAAATTAAATATTATACTAAAGTTAAGGAAAAAAGTAATTCGAAAAAGTTGTGTCCAATTTCATATAATGATCTAATTTAAAGTTTCCAACCAATGATTTCTATTCAAGAAGTCAAAAAAAAAAATTTATTTCAAATTAAAATAAGGAGTAGAAAATGAATGTAACATCACTAGATTAAAAATTCTTAATATACAGAAAATCAGTCATATTTCAACGAAAAAGAAATCAGTCAATTTTCTGGAAGAATATTTTTAATATAACTTTTAATTTGATCAATAAAAAGAAGAATTTATTTTTGAAATTTAATTTCATTGCAATTTTTGGTATAAATTTCAATTAGAACAGATTTAAAATTCAGATAGAAGTAATATGACTATATAAAAAAGTATATTCAGTATCCTTTAGAATATAATAAAATTTAATTTTAGTTTTTTTTCTTTTCCAAATTATATTAATTAAATTTTAAAGATAGAAAAAATAAAATTCTTTTTCAATAATGGAAAAAATTTCGAAATAACACTTAACTTTAATAATTGAATTTTCATTTAATATTTAATACAAAAACAAAACAAATACAAGAAAATTATTTAATTTTTTCCATTTTTTTTTTAGTTTTTTTTGGTTTTTTTTTTTATGATTTCTCAAATCGATTTATCAATGATGATTATATTCAATAATAATCACGCACAATTTAATAATCTTACCGTAGGTAATGATTAATCAGATAAAATACTTTTACCTGTAATTATATAAATTTTTTTTTTTTTTTTTTGTTATTTTAATACAAACGAATCACGCACGTTATTTATCACAAAATAAATAAGTATATATAGGTACGACAAATATAACATTAATTTTTTTTTTTTTTTTTTTGGTGCACAATCAAAATATTCTGTTTAATTTATTTTAATATAAAAAAAAACGTAAAAAAAAAAAAATTTAATATTAGCACGCAACAATCAATTCTTATTACTTTATTTATTACATACTTTTATAATTTATATTGAATTTTTTTTTTTTTTTTTCTTAACTTATAGAGCTTAAATTCTTTTTATCGGGATAATTAATTATTGAAGATTTTTAAATAATGTAATAAATCTTTTTCTTTTCATTTTAAAATGCACGAATTTTAGTTATACTTATATTAAATTTTTCTAGAAGTTATGAAGTATTACAATTTTTTTTTTTTTTATTATCCTTTATTAGGTATCAAAGTTTTTCCTATCCATAAGTATATAAATATATTACAAGACGTTTGTTTGTAGAATAAATTTAAACTTCAATAATAAAAATATATACATAGATTTTGTATCTTATTCTTCATCATATAAAGTATCTGTATCTTTATTACAATTTAGTAAGTTGTTTTTTTTTTTTTACAATCTCTATAGTTTTGCTGTTACTTTAAATCTGAAAAAAAAAAAAAAAAAAATTAAAATTAGTTTTTCTAAATTATTTATAAATTTCTGGATGTATATTTATTTATTTTGGATCCCCCTTCACATATACAATTTTGATATTATTTAATATGAGAAAATGATCCTTATTTTTATAAAAACTACAAAAAGAAAAGTTTTCCTTTATAATTCCATTATACCAATTTTAATCAATTATTTTCCGATTTTTCTACTTTTTCATTAATTATGTCCCTGTTATAACGCTGTTTCCATTTATTATAACCCATTATAATGCTTTTATAAACTTTAAAGAGCTGTAACTTTATAACAAATGAAGTTACAAACAAAAGATATTTTTCAATTATATGCACGACGGACAGACGGAAACTAATAAACAAAATTTTTTAAAATATTTTAAAATATGTTTATAATCTTTTTCCAATAATGAATGCTTTAAATTTTAAATATTCCTTAAAAATGTGTAATTCAATGTAATTACGAGTATGAACAAAGAAAAATTTTTTTTTTGAAGATATTCTTGTAATGCTTTAAAACATACGTATATGTATATGTATGTATGACAAAAATATATGATTTTGCATGAGTATATCTTAAAGTTAATAAAATTTGATAAATTTCAAGAACACTTAAGTAATGGCAACATAGACTATAGAAAGAAGACATTCGATATTGGATTTTGAGTTAAAAATTAATACGGTAGTATACCGTAGAATAAAATACTGTATGATTTAAATTGTATTGTTTAAATCGATTAAAACCTTGCTGAGAAATTTACTTCTAATAAAAATATCACGAGTTCAAATCCCTTGTAGTGTATATTAAGTATATTTAAGTTTATATTGTGTATATTGTATTTATTATAAGGAACTTCCGAACCAGCCAGATTAACTCCCGAAATTTTTTCATTATTTACATTTGGTGAATTGTTAGCTGTGAAACATTATATTTAAATAATCTTGCCATTCTTATGTATAGTTGAAACAATAGATGATATAATGAATTTCAAATGTTCTGAATCAATATGCTTGGAAGTATTTGAGTTTAATTTTAGATAATGTTGTACAAATGACAAAATATTGTGTTGCGGGTGGATTTTTTTCTTTTAACTTTCCAAATCAATTTTTAATTGATTCCCATAAAAAAAAAATATATAAAAAGAAAAATTCTTTTTCTTAGAAAAAACATTTATTTTTATTTGACATTTGACAACTACATGTACTTGTAAATAATTTCAAAAATAAAGAATCAATTGAGTTTCTAAATATAACGACAAGATTTACGTAAATTTTCACAATAAAAAATTTCATTTATATATCCTTAATAATATTTTTAAAAATAATTTCATTTTTATTTATTTATAAATATGGATACAAATTCAGGAAATAATTAAAAACCTTTATGCAAAGATTAAAAGGAATTTTTTTTTAATTCTCAAGAAAAATAAATTTATGAAAAAAAAATATTAAATATAACAAAAATCCTGTTTAAAAGAAAATGTGACAATTTGTAAAATTTTAAAATAAATAATTTTTCGGTACTGATTATTTTTATAAATTTTAATTTAGTGTATTAATTTCGTAAATAGAATTTTCAATTAAAAATTTAATACGAGTGGGATTTTTAAGAAAAAAAAAATTTTTTTTTCTGTTTTTCTTTTATGAAAGTTGAGATAATTTTGTAACCTCTTTCCATTTTAAATTAGTTACTTTTAAATAAATTTTCGTTAAATATTTTAACTTGTAATAATATTTAATTGCGTAAACTTGGAGAATTATTAAGGACACTGTTTTAATTATTAAAATTTTTAAGTTATATGAATTTTATTTTTAAATATTTTCTTATTCTAAATTCGTCTTTAAATATTTACTATAGAAGTGGATGTAGGAACTGACTTTTAAAAATATCTACAATTAATAAAAACTTTGATTTTAATGAGCGAAAATTTATCTTTTTGTGTAATGGACGGCCTACACTAAAAAAATTGCCCTTTATACAATGTCAATATTAAATACATAAATAAAAAATAAATAATTTTTAATGTGTTAAATTTCCATAAGAATTAAAACAAAAAAATGTTTTTAAAATTATAATATAAATTTCGTTAGGTTAGGTTGGGAATCTGGTATACTTAGGTCTACAGAAAACGTGAATTTTCATTGCAATATTATTTTTAAATTAAATTAAATATATTAGCTTCATCATAAGATCTTCTCAGTAATAAATTTCGAGAATATTTATTAGATTTTATTTATTTTAGATAATGCCGTAACAGATAAAAGATTTTATTGATTTCTATTTTTTTAAGTCTTCAAGCGTCCGAGTTCTTTCAACATTTTTCTCTATTCAATTAACATATTAAATTAACTATTCTGTTTTCGGTTCGTGTAAATTTTAAGAGTAGTATAAATATTTTAAAGTTATCAATGTTCCACTTGATTTTCAAAGTATAACGATATAGTCCAACTTTTTATACCCTACACATTAAGTATAGGGTATATTAACTTTGGTATGGTGTTTGTAACCACCAAAAGGAAGCGAGTTAGGTATAGACATGTATATATATTCTGAATCAGGATCACCGCCTGAGTCGATTTAGCGATGTCCGTCCGTCCGTCCGTACGCACGATAACTCAAAAAATAATGATGCTATCTTGATGAAATTTATACTGTAGGTTAACAATGACTAAGGTAAGGCGGGGATTGTAAATAGGCGAAATCGGACCATGCGTTCGAGTACCTCCCATACAACTCCGAAAACCTAATACGCATATTTTCGAAATTAATAAAGATAGAAACTTAAAATTTTGTACGAGGTTGTGTTTTTCTGAATCCCTGATATCCCCAAAATTTGAGATGAATTGGAGTGGTCGTTCGGATACCTCCCATACAAATCCCAAAACCGAACAAGCATATATTCGAAATTAATAAAGATAGAAACTTCAAATTTGGTACTAGGGTGTTGTTTCCTGAATCCCTGATTTGTCCAAAACTTGAAATGAATTGGAGGAGCTGTTCGGGTACCTTCCATACAACTCCCAAAACCGAACATGCATATCTTCGAAATTAATAAAGATAGGAACTTCAAATTTGATACGAGGGTGCTGTTTCCTAAATCCCTGATTTGCCTAAAATTTGAGATGAATTGGAGTGGTCGTTCGGGTACCTCCCATACAACTCCTAAAACCGAACAAGCATATCTTCGAAATAAATAAAGATGGGAACTTCAAATTTGATACGAGGGTGCTGTTTCCTAAATCCCTGATTTGCCTAAAATTTCAGATGAATTGGAATGGTTGTTCGGATATCTGCCACACAACTCCTAAGACCAAACAAGCATATCTTCGAAATTAATAAATATATAAACTTGAAATTTGATAAGAATTGATAAGAATATTCTACGCTGTTGATGTCTCTAAAATTTGAGATGAATTGGGGTGGTGGTCCGCGTGCCTTCACACACTTCCCAAGACCTAACAAGCATATTTTCGAATTTAATAAAGATAGAAATCTGAAATTTTGTACAAAGGTTGTAAAAGCATTTATTTTTTTAGCTTAGTTATATTAAATACCTAACTAAAATAACTTATGGATTTTTAATTTAATTTGAATTTTTTAGGTGTAGGGTATAAATAAGTCGGTTGCATCGACTTACTGTTACTTTTACTTGTTTCGATTAATTATTGTATATTTTTCTGTATATTGAATGTATAATATGATTTATTGTGTTGTACTGTAATAAAAATATTTCCAGCAGTATTTTAACTACTGATTTAACGACTACACCTGCTTTTTTCTGTTTTCTTCGATTCCAATTAATTTCCTAACATTAAAATTTAAACAATAAACTATTTATTTAGTCCTATTTAGTCCTATAACATTAAAAACTAACAATAAACGAATTTCGATTTTTATTAATTTATATCAAACTTTTTTTTACAAATTTAATTTAATTTAGTTAAAAAAACAAAAAATATTTTAAAAAATTAGGAATTACCTATTTGCAAACTAAAGTTAGCATAGTTCACTAATTTCATATCTCATTTCATTTATTTTTCTTGTTTCAAAAAAAAAAAAAAAACAGCCTAAAACCATTTCCTTCAACATAATTTCAATTTTTTCCTTTTCTTTTTTGTTACTTACAAGACACTTTTGTTATTGAAATTATCTTCGATCTGGGGAAAATTGCTGTAAGGCGAATTTTTTTCCACATAACTTCTGTTCATTTTTTTTTTTTTTTTTAAGGAAATTTTTGTAACTCTTACTATAAAACATTTTTTAAAAAGAATTTTTGGAGAAATTCTAAAGAAGATAATATTAGAAAGGGAAAACGATATATAAATGATTTTAAAAAATTCTAAAAACCGATTTTTTTTTTTTTCTTCAAAGCTGATAAAAACACAAAAACACTCTAGGTTATTTTCAAAAAAAAAAAAAACAAATATAAAATGTATGTATTTGGATATATGTACATAATTATAAGTGTCCTTCTAAATATCTGCATGTAATGGTCCTTGTAAAATTTAATGTTGTGTTTTTTCTTTGTTGTTTGAATTTTTATACAAAATTAAAAGCACAGTGGTGTATTATGGTACACTATTTCTCATAAACCGTAAAATTATCTAAAAAAAGACATTTAATATCTAAATAATCCATATGGAATTACAATATTGTGAAGGTTTTTTTTCTCTATACAATTGTAGTTACAATAATAATTTTCAATACTCAATTTGCGACTATAATCTCCGGAAATATTTTTCTAGTACCTTGTGAGTTCTATATTGAAAAGCTATATACAACTATATTTCACCTATTTAATTCAATGTTATACAATTTCGTTTATTAATTTGATATATAGGAAAAATACGGAGCGAATTCGTTGTTGACCGCAATTTGTTTAATAATATCTAATTCTCTCTTTGTAAAAATGACACTAGGTCTAGATATTAGTGGAATAAAATTGTCGGAAAAAATAAACTTACGCTAAATATCAAAAGAAAGTTTACTATTTTTTTGTGTAAGAGTAATATCTAAATAGTTGATCGAATTATTTTCCTTCACCTCCATCGTGATCTTTTTATTTGTATCCAAACTATTTAAGTAAAATAAAATTTTTTCGAGCTGTTTATTAGTTCTTCGCCACAAACAAAGATTATCATTAAAATAACGAAACCAAAAACTAATACAATCAATATGAATAGATAATTATTATCAAAAACATTTTTTTTTTAACAATAAAATTCATATAAATTTCGGCTAAAAGTGAAGAAATTGGAAATCTATTAGGTAAACCATTAGTGAACTTAAAAAAATTATTATTATATTTAAAATAATTTTAGTTTAAATAAGTTTGAAATAAAAGTTTTAGCTACCTTTTTCTTAACTTCACAATCCTTAATCCAAATGCGCCAACACTGGATGAATATGGATCTATATGTGAAAACACTAATTTTTCTAATTTTAAAATGGGGGTAGATTCGAAAGGTTGTTGACCAAATCCACAAACCAAAACCCATAAAAAAAACTTCAAAATCCAAAATCCACTAAAAAATATTCTATAGAAAGCAAAAAACTCTGATTTTGTAACAACTTTTAAAGTTTCGCTTTCTAATTATTTGGATTGCATAGATATTTTAACATCAAAAAATATAAAGCAGAAGGGGCCCCCAAGGGTCTTCGCGAAACAAATTATTATATCCTGATTTTGTAACCAACTGTAAAATATACTTCCTTATTATTTTACATACATACATTTACATATTACAACAACTACAAGTATTTAAAATAATTGTGGAATTTTTTTTTTGTGGCAAAAATTATTATGGATTTTGGGACTCACTCAAAATCGAAATGTCCAAAACGATAATACTCGATAATAAAAAGGTATCAGTATAAATCAAAAGAATATTTAAATAATCAAACTTCATTCTCATTATAATCGAGAACTTAATATTTTTATATTAGTGCCCTCGTACAAGGTATTATGTCTAGCAAAGTTAAATAAGTTATTTATTGTTTTGTTTATTATTTAATGAAAATCATAGTAATAATATTATGTAATATTAAAAGGATATTTTACTTTATCCTTAAAGTTGAAAATTATATAAATAGAGTAAATGCATAAAAATGGTAGAAATATGGGGACACTTTTTGAATAATTAAAAACATAAACATAAACACAAAAATTTAAATTCATTTAAAATAAAAATTTAAATAATTTAATTATACTGAAAGTTACTTATACCTACTAATACTGATTCATTTTTCATTTACCTAATACTAATTCAGATTTTAAATACTATGCCAAAAAATAATTTTAATTACCTTTATATACTCCACCTAAAGATTTTTAAAAAAAAAAACTTTTAAATCCTAAAATTCTTTTTTTCTTTTTTGTTCATAGATCAAATGAATTTTCCTATTTAACTTTATATACATATACATATATTATGTAAAAATATATTCGCATACATTTTAACTTAATACTTTAATCCTTTTTTATCTGTTATTTACTCTAGGACTCTTATTTATTTATTTAATTTTTTTTTTTTTGTCTTCATTTGTTTTGTAATTTAAATTTTCTCTCTTTCTATCGCATTTCCTTTTTATATTTTTGTCGCAGTCTCTTGGTTTTCCCCATTTGAATAAACTTGTAATGAAAATAAATTTTTTTTATTTTGGCCCTAAAAAATATTTAAAAAAAAAAAAAAAAGAAAAACAAAATGAAAAATGCCCGAACTCCTAAAATGAATGACATGAAAAAAAAACCCATGTTTTTTATTGTGTTAAAATAAAAATAAGAACCTTCGGAACTATTTTGATAAAAAAAAGAAGGTCTGTTTCCATTTAATTTGTTCTTTTGCTTTTTTTCCTAACGACTTAAGTATTTTTTATTTTTTATACTTTTGTTATTGTACTGTTTTGTTTTTTTTTTCCCATTTTTATTATTTTTTTTTTTTTATTTTCCATTCTAAAAAATTTGTCGCATATTCAATCTTCTCTCAAAAAAGAAACAAAAAAAAAAAAATAAAAACTTTAAATAGATTTTAACATTTATAACAATATAAATTTATGTAAATATGTATATATATGTATGTATGTAGTATAAAAAGAAAATATATTTTTCGAAAATTTTCTCCGACATAATGGAAGGAAAAAGGAAAACACGAAAACAAATAAAAAACAAGAAAATAGTGAATGTCCTTTTGTATTTAAGTTATTAGGTAAAAAATACCAGGGATGGATGTTTTATCTAATTTCTTTTAATTAAAAAAATATTGTATTTGAAATAGAACTAAGTCTATTTGGGATTAATATTAGGAAATCAGTTAAAAAAATCAAATTTTAACAGTAAAGCCTGCTGCACATTAATGGACATTGTTCCCAATTATTTTGTCAATTTTTTAATTTTGACAATGATTTTAATTCAATTTATTAAAAAGTTTACATAGACTGACAGATGTTACATCTATATAGCAAAATATTGCCAATATAATTAAGAAAATGTCA
This sequence comes from Poecilobothrus nobilitatus, assembly GCA_947095535.1. Lineage (NCBI taxonomy): Eukaryota > Metazoa > Arthropoda > Insecta > Diptera > Dolichopodidae > Poecilobothrus > Poecilobothrus nobilitatus. The sequence continues at coordinate 12,610,720 of OX352773.1, read as the reverse complement.
CTTAGTGTAAATACATATATTTGTACTATTAATAATAAAACAAGGCAGCAAATAAAAGCAACGGTTGAAAGCGAACAATTTCAAGAAGACAATACGAACAGTTTATTATTAGATTACTTTAGTACGGAAATTTGTAATTGTTTCTAAAATTGTTTATGCATAAGAAAAAAATTGTGCAAGGGGGAAATACATACAATTTTTCTGAGGAAGCTCATGTTTAATTTCTTAAGATTTTCCTCCTCTTAAAATCTGAAACTTTTAATAAATAACCGAATTCTGGAGATATGATGGAATAATAATTGTGCAAATTTTAGTTTCACATAACGTTAAATTTAAATACTAATTTTCAAAAAAATTTAAATCGAAAAAATATTAATAGAACTTAAGATATGCCAGTCCTCATACATACCATACAATCGGTTCGACCCCTTAATGCAGTTGTATTTAAGTAACACATTAATAAAATAATAATAATCACTTGAGGTATATAAACTTTTAAAAGTATGGTTTTTTTTAATTTGAGGCTTTGTAAGGTTCTTTTACAAAATAATTTTTTTAGTAACAGCTGTTCATATAGTTAACATTTCATTGCTATATCTTAAGCGTATGGATGAACAACAAAGTGAAAATATTTCACCATTTGAAAGGATTAGTAACAAAACTTCTGTGATTATTGAAAAGATAATTTGCGGTTCTTGAATTTTTTTACTATTTTATTTTTAATTTTTTTTCGATGCAAGCTTTCAAAAAAAAGTGATAAATATTTTTATTGAAGTTCCCTAACTTCTGCTTTACATGAAATTACAAATAAAATATAATCCGAATTTATTATTAGAAAATAATTTTAAAAGCTTTATTTACCACTAGACAAATCATTATTGCAATACATATTATGTTTAATATAAGTATAAATATGGAGCTGATTTCTGATTATCGGACTTAACGCAACAAATTGGTAAATTAAGAAGAACATTAACATTTGTCTTCAAAATAACTCTCTAAATTTTTTCCTTCATCTTCCATAATCCTAATTATCCCAAAAGCAATTTCCTAAGTAATCCTACCCTCATTCTTTTCCCCAAAACGAAACAGTACATTATATCACAATTATCCCAAAAGCAATTTCCTAAGTAATCCTTCCCTCATTCTTTTCCCCAAAACGAAACAGTACATTATATCAAAATCCTTTAATATATATAAATATATATATTAAAGGACCCATCCTAAAATTTGGTTTTAAAGGGGATGGTTTTGGTTGGTTAAAGTCCAAGACTACGTAGATGAACCTCGTGCAGTTGCTTTGAGTGACTTTCGATGTTTTCCACCGTCCCTCGTAAAAAACTCAACCGATTAAAGATAGAAAGCTATAAGCTTATTGTGTAACAAAAATGATTTCTATGTTTGGAATTGGAAAAGGTTGAAACCAGTGTTCTGATTATCTAATCAAACTTTAAAATACTTATATTGTATACGGAATATAATGCGGAAAAACTTTAAATTTAAAAAGGAACCAAATAAAAAGAAAATTTAATTGAAAAAAGAAAAATACCAAAAGTAAACGCAACATCTAAAGTAATAAGCAATAATAATTTATATAATCAATAGGCTTGTCATCAATATAAAATAGTTTATTTGATAAATTTTTTAGAAAAACTTTTTAGTCTCTAGCTTTTCCGAATCACCATGTTTTAAACAAGTGTTTAAATATTATTCAAAATGTGACCAAAGCTACTCTAACAATTGATAATTTTTTATTCAATAATTTTATATTCTGTTGTACACGTTTACTGTTATCTTTATCAGTTCTATATTCTTTCTATTTTTTGCATATTTATATTCGCACAAATCTAGTTCTAAGGGTATAATTAATTTGCCAATAGATTTGTGACATTGTATAGGTGACGAGGTATAGATATGATTTATAAAAGTCTATAAAAATATATATATTCTTCCTTCGATTGAATTCTGAATCGTTTTAGCTATCTGCATTTGACTGCCCAGTGCGCACAATAATTTAAAAAATAATGAAATTTGAGTTTTTAAATGAAACTTGAATCATTTTTATTTTAATATAAATACCAGTTTTGCTTTTGAAAACGGACAAATTTGTCCGGTAGATCCAATTAGCTGCCACATAACTTCTTTTTTTCATATGAGTGTAACATTATGAGTTATCTAGGTATCTAGAATTTTGTCAAAAAAAAATGAAGTTTTATGTTAACGACCTCTGCGAGACGCGAGTAGTAGACATACAACTCCGAAATTTACATATAAATACATCTATGTATAATATATTTAAAAAAGTCAAATATCTGAAATTTTCTAAAATATGATTAAATTCTATAGAAATAGTATAGCATATATTATACTCGTACGTGTATCCTACAGTTGACATATTCTACTATATACTGTTCCTCGTTTCACATATACATTTTAATTTCGTCAAAAATTGTTATTTCATTATTTGCAAAATAAATAAATTGCTTGTTTTTTTTTCTGTATTATAGAATCAGACTGACTCTGTTTTTAAAATAAAATTTTTTTTTTTTTTTATTAAAAAATTATGTTTATTCTACAGTAAAAACGAAAACAATAACAATGAAATCAAAATAAAAAAAAAAAAGGACGAAAACATAATTGAAAAATAAAAACAAAATTTACATTTAAAGTCTGGAAAAATGATAAAATTGTAAAATTGTAACAATTCACAGAGTCAGTAAAAAATAAACATAAAAATTTACATATTTATATATATATATATATATAGATAGATATGTATAAAATTATATAATTACACATGTTCATATATATAAAAAATTCTATACATATACATTCATTTTTACATTAGCATATAATGAAATTTGTTCAAGCATAAATAATATGTCGAAATTTTTTTTAATTTATTTTAATTTTCTTTTTTTTTTTTTATTTATTTTCTTTTTTTTTTTTTCATCTGTTTCTATTATTATTGAAACTCCCTATTTACATTCCTCGAGAAAAAATATTACATTTTTTTTTTTTTTTTGGCATTTTATTTCCAGGCCACGTACCACAAAATTACAGCTAAAGGGAAACAAGAATTTTCACTAAAAAATAAATCATTTTCCTCTATTTTTTTGTATGGTGGTTTTGTGATATATATATATTTTTTTTTCGGGCAAAATAAACAAAATTAAATTCAAAAAATATTAACAATAATAAAACTTTAAAATATTTAACATTTATTAAAATTATATATTTATATAGTAAAAGTACTATAGTATTTTTTTTTATTTTCATTTTATCCAACTATTTTGAAAATATAAGGTATCCATAAAATTTCATTTTCTTTTAAAAAAAACAACAAGGTATATGTGGCTGCTTTTTTCGTTATTCAGACAAAGCCGTCTAAGTTTTTTTTTAACTCTCCTAATTCCTATATAGACTAAGTGACATACTTTAAATTATATTGTCAATTAATTGACAAATATTTCTGTTAATATTTAATTTGACAAAAATTGACATAGACTAGAAGGTGTTTACAGAAATTAACAAAGATTAGTAATATAATTGACAACATGTTATTTAGTGTAAACTCAGCTGTCAGCATAAGAGATTTTTCAATTTCATCAAACTTAAGAAGAGTCATCTTATAGAAGAAAATCGATACACTTACTAAGTTCTTTAAACATTTATTAATTAATTCTTTCAAAATCAGGCAGAAGTGAAAAATATCCAAAACTTAAGGTTTTATAAACCCTTAAAACGATAGCTTCAATTGTGAAGTGATTTATGATCTATTTATTAAAAAAAATCATTTAAAAAGCTAAAATTATAAAACCATTATTTTTATTTTTATTACTCCAAATTCATACGAAAATGTTGTATCTATATTCATATAAAATAATAATAGGAAGTTAATTTAGAATAGTTTGACAGAAAAATGAGTTCAAAATAATTGTGAAACATTATACAATAATTAAACTAGTGAATCGAAGATAACGGATCAAAGGTAAATCTAAAGAGTCAGATCCTTCAGCTATACCTGAAGAACAAACTTAGATCAAGCTAAAAATCACAAAGACTTAAGTCCATAACTAAAAAGTAAAACGAACAGACAAATAATCAATCAAAGTATGTATAAAAAAATCACTAAAACGATTCTATAAAGTGTAAAAAAAAAAATTAAAATAAAAAAAAAACTATGCCAAATATATAACAATAATTGTTAGCTGATTCTGTCACTCAGGGCCGGCAATATTATGTTTTGTTTTTTATTTTTCATTTCAGTATTATGAAATTTTTTTTTTTTTTTTTATTTTAATCCCTATTCACATAATTGGAATATATTATACGAGTACTATTAACAATTTTATGAAATTTTATACTTTATATTCATAAGTATCAATGTTCGTATACGTTTCTATATATAATGGGTTGTGTAAATAGATTTAAAATAATATTTTTTGTATGTATATTATGTATATATATGTATAAATACTAACTACTGTATAACTATCGATTTGTTTAATGAAACTATGTAGCAATTTTGTTTTTTTTTCTTTTTTAATATTGACACAAAACCAAAAGAAAAATAAAAGCAAAAAAATAGAAGAAAAACTAACTATGAACTGGGATACAATGTATAGCAACATTTAGTACAATAAGGATAATGAGGAAGAAAAAAAAAAAAAAAAAGTTTATAATGACTGTCTGGATATTATTATTATATAATATTATAATAAGTGCTTTATTTAGTATATATATACATTTACATATTGTTTATAAATATATGTATGTATGCTTGTTGTTAAATAGATAGTAGGAAAAAAAAAAACTCACCAGAAAACAAACAAAAAAAAATTAAAACAAAAAACAAAATTAAAACAAATATATATAATGCTAAAATCCTGAAAGCGTGGATATCATTATGTAAATAATAATTTCTGTATATTTATATTTGTATGTACATATTATAATATATATACATATATTGTTATTATAATATTAGTCAGTACCAGAGTATTATTAACGATAACGATTAAAAGTAGGAGCACACAGGGAATTCAAAAACACAAAAAGAAAACAAAAATGAAAAGTGAAAAAATAATTTTCAAATTGTAAAAAATGAGAAAAAAAAAAAAAATAATAAAATAAAAGCAAAAACAGAAACAGAAAAAAAAAAATTAAGGATTTTATTTTTTGTTTCATATAATATATAGAAAAATAGAGAGAAATTTAAAAAAAATGAAAGGGAAGATATAATTATAATAAGAGAAAAGAACGATCTTTTTTGGTTTTCTTTTATTTCTTCACTTTTTTTTTTTTAATTCGCTTGTGTATTATATTAGAAACTTAATTTTGTAGCAATAAGGAATAAATGGTAAATTTAAGTAGTAAATAAATAAAAATAAGTTTTCCCACATATTTATAACCTAATTATAATAATAATAATAATTTTTAAATGTTATTGTTGGTATTTTTAGCGAAGTTATGATTAAAAAACAAACCTGGGACTAAAATGAACTTTAGCACTTTCAAAACTTCAATTATTATTAATGATATTATTTTAAATCAATTTTAAGTTTTATTCAGAATGCAAAAAATAAATTGTATACTAAAATTTAAATAGGTATATCTAATATGTTCTGCAGAATTTTAAATTTCGAGGTAAACTACTATTTTTTATTGTTACATTGAAAAGCATTAAAAATTACAATGGTGAAAACGATGGTATAAAATCTTTTACAATTAATGAAAAATTTAAAACAAAAACAAATTTTGAAAATTTAAATTGAGCATCCTTAAAGTATGCAATTACATACAAAACATTTTAAAATACGAAATTTTTTAAAAAATTTTGAGGGGCATCGGTGGTCTAGTGGTTAAGCATTTGGCTTATTAACCGAGGGAATACGGCTTCAAATCCTACATAGGTAGCAAGTTTTATTAATTGAAAACAAATCCCCCTTGCTACCAAATTTAGTGTTTATAAAATATATAATATAAACAAAATAATATTAGTGTATAATTTAATAATAGTATTCGACCTACAATAACCTTAGTGGTTTTGTAATATTGCAATATCCTATGGGGATTGTAATATTAATATAAATAAATAAATAAACAATTTTGGGTTACCCGATGATCGACTGGTGAAACATTTACTTATCGAGGAAGTGCGGATTCATATCCTGAATAAGTATAACAATGATTTTTAATTTGAAGGAAAATGAGTTTTCTTAATAAAACTCCCTTGCTACCAAATATATATTGTAATATATTATAATTATGTATTTAACCTATGTATATTAGTATTTAACCTTAACGAATGGCCTTATTGGTAGTCGATAGTTTAGTAATATTAAACTATCCTATTTTATTTGTAATATTAATATTTATTTATTTATTTATTTATTAGCATACTATGCTTTTTAGTTTAAACAATTCATTGCAATCTTCAAAATTAACATAATTAGTGATATCCAAATCACTTAAATATATTATATATAAATAGATAGAATTTATTTAAAAATAACTTATAAATATTAAAAGAAAAAAAATTAAAAATGAATTAAAATATTTAAAAATTATTACAAAAATTTCCATTTCATTAAAAAAAAATAACAAAGAAATTTACACGGAGTAATAACAAAATCAGCAAAAAAAAATGTTTTATATTGCACCTATAAGAATTGTACATCTCCCATATTAGATATTTGGTAAGACCCATTTTGAACGCACGTAAATTCGAAATAGCTTTAAAACTGTCTGATAAACCATTAAATAATTGCAAACCCTTGTAAAAAACTGTATTTTGATTGTAGACTCTTCTGTATAGTGGTAGTCGAAAATTTTCCACTGATCTAAGGTCGTAAGGTGTCGAATCACTAACGTACTGTAAATTCCTACGTAAATAATCAGGTAACATACTGGATCATTTTAATGTTGAACTTCAATTTCGTCTGAACATCAAACTAACATATTTCTTTCAGCATACTAAAGATTTGTGTGTGTCATTCTTTTTAAGAATTATTCTCATGGCTCTGTTTTGCAAAATTTGTAGACCAGTTGTGAGCTTTACATACTAATTTTGTTCCGCATGTGACTTAGAAAATTCGTTTTTAATACTTTATTACTTAATATTATATTAATACTTCAAATTATTTTTTATTTTATTAAAAATATTTATTTTATTAATCATTTTGAACATCACTTGAACATCATATAAATAACAAAACAAATAACAATAATTTATTTAGAAATTAATATATTTTAAAAAATGTAAAACATCAAAACCTTGGTGATATTCAATTGAGTATTTTTTTTTTAAATGAAATTTTGTTTATATTTTTTTCCCCTAAGGGAGGTGGGAATCTTCCAAAGACACCAAGAATTTCCCCCTTGGTAGTGTCAGATTCTTACTGACTAAACCCACCTCCCCTTTAGCCAATATAATGGGATGAAACCCTTACTTGCGAACGCAATATATTGGCTAGGGAGTAGGGATAGGAAAGGATAGGAAATGGATACGGAAACATTGAATTGGGAGTGGGACTGTAAAGAAACAATGAATCCTCCTACTATTATTACTATTTTGCTAACAGTGACTTTAGCCGTTACAACAGTTACAACATGTAGTAGTATATAACACCTTACTACATGAGGTAATTATTGAAGGCAACCCCCACTGTCACTGCAGCGGCATAATCCACTGCACTAGATAGCTCCACTATCTTTGCATAAAAATTTAAGGGAAAAAAACAATGAACCACATTTCCAACAGTCATTTATTTATTCCACTGAACATTTTAAAAATTTTTAGAAACCAAATTACCTTATATTTATTGAAAACATTCGAATACAAATATAATATATATATATAATTCTATTTATTGATTCTTTGAAAAATAATTGAAGTAAATTATTAAATTGAAATTTTTGAGAATGGAAAATCGTAATATAATAAAAAAATAAAAAAAAATCGATGAAATACTGGGTAACAGTAGCTTTCAAAATCTAACTAGTATCACTTAAACTAAATTTAAACAACAACATTGAGGCACAACAGAAGTACAGAAGAGAAGGAAAAAAATGAAATGAAATAGTTGCATGAAAAATATTTAATGTAAAATACTTCCTTATGTTCTAAACGATCAAATGTTACAAGAGGAGTGCTCTTTCTAATTTTTATATAAATATGAAAAACTGTTTAAAGTTTACTTAATTTAAACTTTCTAAATAATATAAGTAATCAAATAACATTAAAATGAACTTGATATTTCTTTTTTAATATACTCACTTACAACATTTTGAAATTTAAATTTTTTAATAGTTGTTTTCATTTTTTTTTTTTAAATAAACCACAACACCTCTAAACAATATAAATTTTATTTTACTACTATCAAATTTAACGTTCTTTTTTTCCATAAAAACTTTGAAAAACCAAAAAAAAAATATGTGGAAAAAAAAAAAAATATATATATGAAAACACTAATTCTTAAAATTTATACAATAACTTTAAATAACCTCTTAAGAATTCTTAACACTTACATATATACATATCTTACTCATAACCTACACTAACAAAACACTTACAAATCTTCAAAAAAAAAAAAAATCTTTCCAAATATGTACTGAATTACAATCAACATAACAATCAACATCAATATTAATATCCAAATCATAGAATTGTCACAAAAATATTTTCACATTATTCTTTGTTTGTTTCATTTATTTCCTTTTTTTTTTGTATTTTTTTATTTTTATTTTATTTTTTTTTTGTTAAAAAAGGATCCGGAATTTTCATGAAAAAATACACTCATAGAATATTCCAATTTTTCTACAGAAAAACAAAATTACTTGGTTTCCCATTTTTTTTTTTTGATTCATTTAATTCAAAAGTGTATTAGGTTATTGTTGGTTATATGTATGTAAGAGTGTGAGTTTTGTAATATTATTAAATATATGTAATGGTATTATATATTTTCCATAATATATAACAGTAACTTTTCTTAACGTTATTATTTATACTTCAAAATGTATACATATATATATATACAAAAATGTTCAATTATATATAGAATAATATAACCTTTACCACCTTTTTATTTATTTTTTTTCTTTTGTTTATGAGAAATGGAATTAAACCACAAAAAAAATTTTATTAGGAGATGGGGATTTTTTTTTTTTTTTTAATTTTTTCATTCACAAAATTATAGAAGTTATAAAAAAAAAAAAAAAAATTTAAAAAAAGTGGAAAACTTAATTTCTTTGTATCAATTTAGAACAGTTTCTTTAATAGTTTCCTTTTAATGATTATAAAAAACTATTTGTATATTTTTAAAAAGAAAACTTTAAGTTGTCTGTATTATAGTTTACTACTTATAGGTTTTAAAAAATTTTCTTTAACTTAACTGTATATTATAGATTAGATTAGTTTTAAAAAGTTTTGTGTGTTTTGAAATCAAGTTGAAATTCAGAATTAGTTTTATTATTATACCATTGAATTAAATTTATACCAATAGAATAATTTTGAATATTTGAAAAGCAACGAAATAGATTATGTGTTAACAATTTTAATTATAGTTTGAGATCAATTAAAAAAAATGTACCCAATAACTTTCTTTCATTGAACAGCTAATCACTTTCCGTAAAATATTAGTTCTTTTGTTTCCTCATCTCTACCACTTCTATTGATAACATTTACATGGTATCCTAAAAAACTAGTATAATCGTCCTTAAAAGTACCGTTCTATTATAACATTTGCAATTTAATTCAAATTCAATTTTAGTCAAATAGTTTTAATTTAAGTGTTTGCAACACATAGAATTTAATATTCGTTTTATATAGAACACATAATAAAAAATTAAAAGGGCAACGTTGAAAATGATGAGCTGATCTGAGAAAATGATTTTAAAGATCAGTCCGTAACTTGATTTGGGGCAATCAAAAAAAAGGGCTAATATCTACCATGTTTAAAGTTCAATGCAGTATACTTAAAATTTAAATTATGTAAGATATAAAGATTTCAAAAATTAAAAAAAAAATGTTCTGTTATTCTTTAATTGACTCCGCTGGAAAATTTTCGATCAGTGTTTTGAGAGTTACATGATTCGTTCAGACTCAAAATTACTAAATTTAAAAATAATTGAATTTTGTATGAATGTCCTTTTTAAAAAAACCGAATATAGCAAAAACCTAAAGAAATAAAAGCAAGAACTTTTAATGTCTGTTCTATTTTTTCCCTTTTTCTTTTATCCAATTTTTTTTTTTTTTGTTTCTTAATGTCTGCGTATGTTCCATAACTTTTGATTTTCTTGCAATTTTTCTTTTTTTTTACTTTACTGAATTTTATTTTACTTTATTTTATTTTTCACGTTATTTTTTTCTTTAATTCTCTTTAATTTTCTCTGCTTTTCCTTTTATTTTACTAATTTTTTTTTATTATTATTCATTATTGCAATTGTTTTGTTATTGAAAAGTCTAAAGTTTTAATATTTTTTCTTCTTTTTTGAACATTTTTCCTGTTCTAAAAAAATACTGCATAAGAAAATTGAGGGAAAAAGGGAATGATAAAAAAAAAAAAAATTGTTTGGCGGAAAAGTTTTTCTTTAAACTGTTTTTGGTTTTTCTTTTTTGTTTCTTTCTTTAACATAAAATTTAATTATTTCATGGTATGAAAATGGTAACAAATACCAAAGAAAAGAAAACACAAAAAAAAAAAAAAGTAAAGAAAAATACAATGAGAAATAAAAGTAAAAAAAAAATAAAGTTTAGAAGATGAGGAAAAAATTTCTATAAAAATGTAAAATTTTAAAATGAAAATGAAAGAAAAAGAGGGGATATGAGTTTATGTTAAAAACTTTTTTTTGAAATTGTGTTGACGTTTCATTGTTGTCGGAGTTGGAAGAATTAAATTGAAATATACACGTGAAGATAAGCACATGTGTTTAATTGATATATATATATATAATATGTAGGTACCTGTATTCGTATATTATATAAGTACGATATTAAATACTAAGAGAAATTTTATTTTATATGTATAGCTTACATATATATTTTAATATGAAATCACGTACATATATGTATAATGTATGTAAACATTTTATTTAAAATGAAAAAAAAAATATCCTTGAAGATACTTTAAGAAATTTTCTTCAATTTATTTTCTTCTGGTAATAAAAAGAATATCTGGTTAATTTCTGGTTACTTTAAATTTGTTGATGTTGATGTTGTTATTAAATTTTATTGTTGAAAATTTCAAAGGATACATATCAAGGATATTTTATATATAAACTGTACTTTTATATAATTTTTTTATATATACATTTATATAATATATCAACTTATATTAAAATGTATTTAAGAATATTGATTATTACGTAAAAAAAAAAAAAAAAATGAAAAAAATAAAGATAAAAAAAGAAAACTTACAGAGATTTTGTTTTCAAATGGTTTCTTTACTTTTTTTGTGCGTTCCAATTTTAAATTTTAATTCAATCAAATTAAATTTTATTGTAAATCTTTTGTTAAGATTCTTGTTCTGATTCCCTGTTTTTTACTTTTTGTTTTTGTTTTAATTTAAAATTGGAAATCAATATAAATAAAATTAAAAGGAATTTTATACTTACTGATAAATGAAACGGATATATAAAAAGAAAATAAGGAACAGTTTTTGTTTTTTCGGAAAATCAAATAATGAAAAATAACAATCAAATCAAACAAAAAACACAAAAACAAACGATTATTTAATACTCAGAATTTGAATTTAATCGACTTAAATAATAAAGAAGATTTGTTACAAGATAAATTTTTAATTAAATTAAAATTTTTAAAATACGAAAATAGTTTGTTTTTAAATAAATCTAATTTTTAGATTTAAAAAAAGAAAATATTTTTATGAGCACTTCAAAACAAAAATTACAATAAGTAGATTGAGATAACAACGATAAAAAATTGATTATTTTTTTTTTTTACTTATTTAGTTCATTACTTTTACTTTAAAACTTTAAGTTATATGTTTCTAAAAATAATTCAATTGCCTCTATTTTATGCTTTAGATTGCTTAAGTGAAGATTTCCTTCTATCTACATATTATAGATTAAAAATAAATATTTAAATTTTAATAAACTTTGAACAAATTTCAGAGAGAGGCGTTTTTCAGCATTTTTAACTGTTTAACAAAAACTTTTCGTAAAAAATTGATTTCTTTGTGAAAAGAAGAAGTTTTGGGTACATTCATTTTAATTTTAAAAACTTAATCAAAAATCTTTTATTCACATTTAAATGAGAAATTTTAAAACACATATTACTAATTTTAATACATATTCGCCTAAAAGTATGCAATTTTTATTTTATTGTTGAATAACAATTTTTTAAACTGTACCTTCGGTAGCCTAGTGGGTGAGCGTGTGCCGTATTAACCAAAGGAGTGTGGGTTCGATCCCCGCACAGGTCGTAAGTGTTTTTTCTTTATACATACCTCCCTTACGACCAAATATAATGTAAATATATAGTATATAATATAAACAAAATAAATAATATTAGTATATAATTTAATAATAGTATAAAAACCTGGGGCTTCGGTAGCCTAGTGGGTGGGCGTGTGCCGTATTAACCGAAGGAGTGTGGGTTCGATCCCCGCACAGGTCGTAAGTGTTTTTTTTTATACATACCCCCCTTACGACCAAATATAATGTAAATATATAGTATATAATATAAACAAAATAAATAATATTAGTATATAATTTAATAATAGTATAAAAACCTACAATGGCCTTGGTAGCCGATGGTTTAATAATATTTCATTACATTTATGTATGTAATATTAATATAAATAAATAAATAAATATAAAAACCTATAATGGCCTTTAGTAGCCGATGGTTCAATAATATTGCATTACATTTATGTATGTAATATTAATATAAATAAATAAAACTGTCTGAAAAATCTTTGGAAGACGAATGGTTAAGCAGATGACGAATTAATTGAAAAGAGAGCTTAGGTTACTATTCCTATTAGAGCGGCGACCTGTATATTTTTAATTTGAGGTAATTTTTCTTAATAATCCTAACTTACGACCAAATATATGATGTAAATAAATAATTATTTATGTAAAATGTATATAAAAAAGATAAAAACGTTGCTATAATAATTAAATTGTAGTATTTAATTAATTAATTCAGTCAATGGTTTAATGGTTAAGACACCGGCCTTACATATGAAAGGTCTCAGGTTAAAACCCCAACTGGATCATAACATAGATTAATAAAAAAATAATATAGATTTTTCTTATAATATAGTATATTAGTATAATATAATTAAATTAAAATAAGTAAATATGTCTTATAAATTATAATTAATATCAAATAAAATAATAATGTAATATATAATAAAATAATAATAAAATATAATCCTTGTATAAGATAATAGATAATAGATGGCGTAGAAATAAAAGAAACGTCACATCTTGTACAATAGCTACAGTCGACTAATCAACGTCTTAGTGAAATTTATGATTTACGAAACTGAAGCTTAGTCAAATATGAATAATAAATGATTTAATAAATGCCCTATGCTCTTTTCACGAGTGACAAGAAAAAAAATTTAATTAATTTGATTAAATTTTTAATAATGTTAAAGGCCTAGTAACTGATGATTTTAATAATGGGACTATCCATATTTATGATAGGGCTACAAAAACTACAGTCAATTAATATTTTACTTAAAAGTTATCTAACATTACTTAGAAAACTGGTATTATTAAATATTATAGGCATTTTTTTTTTAATATCTTGTATACAGATTTATTTTCTAAATAATACTAATTTTATTTTTTTAGTCTTTAATAAAAATCCTGAATTTTTTAAATTTCAAATGTTAAAATAACGATACTCTATTTAAAGCATAATATAATATAAAAATTGATATATACATGTAAGTACATATTCAATATATATGCATAAACGAAAGTGTGTACAGAATGACAAAGGGAATTAAAATAGAGATGAGAACAAAAAAATAAAAAACAGACAAGTACCAAAAAAAAAAAGGAAAAAGTTGTATTCTGTGAATGACATTAACTTTTATTTGTTTCTTTCATCGTTCATTTTCTCTCTCTTTATTTTTCATTTTTTTCTTTTTTTTTTGGATTTCTAATTTTAAATTATTTTTGAAAGTCCTGCTGTTTGAAAAAATATTTCCTTTTCTTTTTTTTTTTTGCTAAAATTAAAAAATAATGAAGGGAAATAAAAATAAATTATGTGTGGTGGAAAATAATGGCAGGTTGGTTTATAAAAATTCCATGAAAATCAAATAAATTGTGTTAAAATGAAAGAGGAGAAAAAACAAAGATAAGTGATTAAAGAACAAAAAAAAAAAAAAAAAACAAATTTAGAAACTTAAAATCCCTGTTTTGTTCCTTAATCGTTCCAACATTTTTTGATATATTTGATATTTTAAGGCAACAAAACATTATCCATTTGGTTTTTTTGTTATTTAATTGACAGTAAATTAAATAATTAAAAAAAAAAAAAAATGTTTTTAGTTTAATTAGAAAATAAAAGTCCTTGAATTAAAGCAAAGAAAAGTTTTTCTATGTTTTTAAATTTAAATTTTCAAAAGAAATAAAATGTAATGAAAATGTTTTCTGTTTGACTTTCTCTTAGTTAATCGAACTGAACTTAGTAATATAGAAAATGAATTATGCAAATATATATATATAATACAGTAAAATACAATTTCTATAAAGTTGGGTGTATGGGTTCCTTTGTAAGCAGCTTATCATCTGGTAGTTTAATTTAATAAACTATAATTTTCAAAGTATGCATTGTGATCAGTTATTAAACAAATATGCCAAAATAGATTAAGAAAAGTCATAAAATTTGGGTCAACATGTTTAATATTATGGGAATTTCCATTTATATTTACTTTTATTCAGATTCTCATATTTCATATTTTCGGTCAGTGGAATAATCAAAGTGTGAAAATTTTGTGGTTGATTTTTTTCCCTATTCCAATACTTTTCTCTTGGTAGGTATACAAGAAAGCAATAAAAATGATTTTAAAATAGAAGTGGATTTTTATATTAATGATACTGTATCTAAAATAAAGTACTAAATTCTTAAGATTTTTTTTTTTTTAAAGTATCTTAACATTTATAGATAAAAGTCCTTAGCTAAAATCAATAAATATTATATGTAGTGGTAAAAATATATTACATTTCAAAATAATATATTAAACATTTTTTTTTAAATAAAAATTCTTTTCCTAAATTCATATATTAAAATGGTAAATCGTAATTTTAAAATTTTTTTAAATAAATTGCAGTGTTGCCAAAATTAAAAAAATATCTGAAGTAAGTTAAGGTTGGAGTTATAGTAATTTTTAAAGTATTATGATTTTAAGAATGATTGTGAAACAGATTAAAATTTTTAAGTGAGACTATATATAGTGTAAAATGTTTTTAGATGTTTTTAGTAGGTTGCGGTTTAAAGATTTTGTTTCTTTCAAGTTAGGGAACGGGACACATCACAAAAGGCATTTTTTTTTTTTTTATTGTATTATATATTTTTTTTGCAGCCTTAGCCGTAGCTGTCTGACTTAATAAAATTTTTTTTTTACAAGTTTTTACAAGTTCTTATACAATAGTTAATATTCTATATTGAATAATTCCATTTATATTATTACAATTATATACAACTAATTTATAAATCTTACAACTGGTTAATTAAATCTAACTCCTAGAATTAATTATTATTAAATATTTATTTTATTTCTGTTTTAAAATCACTTATATTACTTTTACATATTCATTCCGCAGTTCATTAAACGTTTTCAGACAATTAAACAGACAATTATTTTCTTGAGCATTGGTTTTGAATAGGCTTTTTTAGGCATTGGTTTGAAACTTTTGTTGTTTTTTTTACACCCTACACATTAATTATAGGGTATATTAACTTTGGTATGGTGTTTGTAACCACCAAAAGGAAGCGAGTTAGGTATAGACATGTATATATATTCTGAATCAGGATTACCGCCGGAGTCGATTTAGCGATGTCCGTCCGTCCGTCCGTCCGTACGCACGATAACTCAAAAAATAATGATGCTATCTTGATGAATTTATACTGTAGGTTAACAATGACTAAGGTAAGGCGGGGAAATCGGACCATGCGTTCGAGTACCTCCCATACAACTCCCAAAACCGAACAAGCATATCTTCGAAATTAATAAAGACAGAAACTTCAAATTTGGTACAAGAGTGTTGTTTCCTGAATCCCTAATTTGTCCAAAATTTAAGATGAATTAGAATGGTTGTTCGGGTATCTGCCACACAACTCCTAAGACCAAACAAGCATATCTTCGAAATAAATAAATATATAAACTTGAAATTCGATATAAGAATGTTCTACCCTTTTGATGTCTCTAAAATTTGAGATGAATTGGGGTGGTGGTCCGCGTGCCTTCACACACTTCCCAAGACCTAACAATCATATTTTCGAATTTAATAAAGATAGAAACCTGAAATTTTGTACAAAGGTTGTAACAGCATTTATTTTTTTTAGCTTTTATTAAATACCTAACTAAAATAACTTATGGATTTTTAATTTAATTTGATTGTTTTAGGTGTAGGGTATAAATAAGTCGGTCGCATCGACTTACTGTTATTTTTACTTGTTTTAAAAAAAAAATGGTCTTTTGTTTGAAAAGAAAAAACAAAAGTTTTTTTTTTTAAATATTTCAAGTGGTACTTATTTTATATTCGATAATCTAAATATCATGAGAATTATGATTGAGTTATCAAATGTGTGATTATAAAATCACCTTTTTTAGATTACATTTACAACTCACAGACCATTTCATAATTTCATGAATTTTTTATACTTGAAAGATTATGAGTTAAAGAAATTTTTTGATAGGTTGTTTAGGTAATGTTCACTTCTATACCTACTAAGAAGTCCAATAGAACTGACGAAACAACTTCAAATAAATTTTTGCTGTTTAAAAACTAAATAAGTGACAAAGACTATAATATATTAAAAGTTTTTAAATTTCTTTAAATTTAAATTAAATTTGAAATTAAAAATCATACTTCTTTTTCTTTTTTTCTTCTATGAATCTACTTTTGAATATGGGCTATAATAATTTTTTTCACTAATTTTATTGGTAATAATTACGTACTGTTTTTGTATTTTTTAAGTTGTTTGAATTAGATTAAAAATGTTTTGAAGATCTTATGAGTAATGAGTAAATTATGACTACTTCTTTTTGTTAATGGTTTATGTAAAATATAGAAATTCCTTTAAATATTCAAATTTCCATTTGAGGAAACGATGAAGTATTAAAAAAAAATGAAAATACCATGAATTCTTAGCTACAATAAAAAGAGTAAAATTTGAGCTTGACTGAAATTGTAAAGAGCAAAAATGAAACCTGACTGAAAATATGTGGAAATTTTTCACTTTATTAATTAGTTCTAAAAATTTTAATAGTATTACCATACGTAGATTTTTTCTTTTAAAAGTACTACAAAACACTGAAATTTATTTTATTTGAAAAAGGACTTTTTATTATTATTATTGTGGTTTTTTTTTTTTATTTTACTTTAAACTTTTACATGACATGCAATGTTTTGTTTATTTTTGTTTTATCCTCTATTTTACAAAAGCAAAAAAAAAAAAAACAATAGAAATTTTCGCCAAAAATAGAAGAAAATTGTTAGAAAAAAACAAAAAATCAGAAATGTAAAAAATTTTTATTATGTCTGGCAGCTGCAAAACAACAAATAAAACAAAACAAAAAAAAGGATATGCGAAGTAAGAAAATAATATTATATCGTAAGTTTTTTAAATGGTGGTAGGTAGCTATGGTGGCAGTTTATTTAGTTTATGACTCGGTTGAAACTTTTATGACTTTGTTATTATTCTAAAAATAAAAATCCTTTCATTTTGTATCAAAATAATATATAAATATAGATACATAACATAACATATAATAAATTTATATATACATAAAAAATATAATAACATATTAACAAGTGTATGTCTGTACAAATATAAAGTTAACAACATAAAATATTCCTCTAGGTCAAATTTAATTTAATTTATTTCATTTTTTTTTTAAATAATGCAATTTAAATAAATTAATTTACTAAGTTTAAACATTATTCTTTTGTGGTACGAAAAAAAAAAAAACTTATTTAAAACTTATTTATTTGTTTAAATCATTAGAAATTAGTATAATATGATTAGTAAATGATTTCCGTCCTTTTCAATCGATTCGAAGTTAATCGTTATTAAAAAATGGTTTAAACCTTAACTAAATAATTTTTGTGAATAAAATTACACGTATATCTGTAGTGTATATTTCTAGATAAAAACAATTGAGAACTCTTTAATGTAGGTGAATTGAATTCGAAACATATGTTATTATGTTATTATATTTTTATTAATATAATGTGCCAAAAATCAATTTAACTGGAAACAAGCTAAGTTCAAATAATGCCAAGAAATATTTAAAGAAGTACATGACAAATGATTTTTCTATGAGGTGGGTCATTTTTTAGCACATTTATTATGAAAAAAATTTGCATATCTATTAGTTTCACTGTGTCCGCCCATTCGCCTGTTCATATGTCTGTTAGCAAAACTTCTATATTGTTAAAGATAGAGGAATGACATTTTATTTGCCACGGATAGGTAACGTAAAAAAATTCATGTTCTGGAAGAATTTTTTTTATATAACTCCACCACTTAACATTTTTGCAATCTAAAAACGTCAAAAACTTTTATTAGCTTTATAAAAAAGAAAAGATATTAAAATTATTCAAATTTTTGCAATTTGGTACCTAAATTTACTGTTATGTTATTTACTACTAAATTTATGTTATAAAAACAAACTTTTGAAAGATTTTACTTCCTTCATATATCTGTGGCTTTCAGATAGAACCTTTTGAGGCAAGAAAGATATTTAACAATTAGCATAAATTAACTCAGAAAATAAATTTTGACTTTCTCCTATTTAAAAGTTATTAAGTTTCCAAAAATTTATACTTAGGTTTCTGTACAATTTTTTTCAAATTAGACGGAAACAAATTAAAGTTTCAACACTATATTTTTACATGTGGTAGTAACCGGTTTTCCTGAATATATAGGCTTTTCTTAAAATGGTATAAAATAACTCTTAATTTTTTCATAATTGTTTCTTATAATATTGGAAGAAAAATTACAAATTTTGGTGCAAGTTTTCATATTAACCACCCCGAGCAGCAAGAAATCCATTTCTGTGTATGGATTTTTGGTAATCGTAATGGCAAATTTCAGTTTTAATTATAATATGTATTAATTTTCGTTTTACAATTATTAGGGCTTCTAAACTATCCTGTTGTTAACAACTATTTAATGTTTTATAAAAAATCAAAAGAGATTTAGATTTTATGTTTAGATTTATAAATTTATTTTTTTTTGCATCCAAATTAACTACACATATTCTCATTGAACATATGTTCAATTATATTTCAATTTTTACTTTTAGTTCTTATTTCATTGGACGCTGTTTCGCAGAGCCCATATTTAGTATATACATTCTCTTTTCTTTTATTGAATAAATTGCATTATAAATACATTAAGGTTTGAAAATTTATTTCAAGTATATTAGACTTTTATTTAAATGTTTATTATTATAATTCTTCTTTAATAAATACCAAAGTTTGTTTGTTTAAATATCATAACATTTTTTTTTAGATATTGACATTTTTTAAAATTTTTAAATCCTTTAAAATAATTTAAACTTTATTATTTTTTTTTTTTTACAGTTTTGAAAACAAATAAATTTGATTAATTTTTTAAAATCGTAGCTTTTATTATTATATGCTTTTATTTCCTTTAAAATTCCAACTAATTCTTAATAAATTTTCATAAAACACAATGAATGTGAATTATAAAAAGCCGATTATTCATAGAGCATGTTTTCATTTTATCTACTGAAAGCTGTTATTCTTTGAATAAAAACTAAAATAACATTTTCAATGCAATAAATGAAAAATAAAAATGAATATAAAAAGGAGAAAAGTACTAAAAGTTAGCTGTATAATTGCATTTATAAAAACTGAGGTATTTTTTTATCAAATGCTTTTTAACATTCAAAACAAACAAACAAAAAATTCAGATAATCCTTAAAAATTGTTTGAAAAGTTTTTTATTTTTTTAATTAAAGTTAAAACAATATCCGTACTTACACATATATGTATAACAAATAAATTCAGAAAATAAAACAATAATAAAATTTACTATAGAATTTAATACCTTCCAGGTGTAAATACACTTATACAAATTATGAACGCATGAATTTTACTATTATTTAAGCCTGAGGGTGCTTAAATGCATTTATGTATGTTTATACTTCAATATATATATGAGTATATATAAGTATATATTTTAAATAAAGATGTGAAGCAATATATTTTACATTTAGTAAAAAAAAAACATTATATATCTCAATTCATTAATAAATAGATTTTATACTAGTTTTCTTTTAAAAAGGGTCAAAGGTACTAAATAAAATAAAATTAAAATCACACAATCTCAGCATAAAAACTGATTTCAAAAACATAAAGTTGCCACAAATATTGAAATAAAATTATTTTCGAGAACAATTTAATTGACTCAATCTATAATAAAAATAAAGTCTTAAAGAGGTATCGTATCACTATCCATTTTCACGCTCTCTAACAATGTTATGAAGTTTTCAAATGGTTTCGATTAAATAAAAATTAATTAAAGAAAAATTTTAATGAAACCAATCCTTATTCTAAAAATGGAGACTTTTTTTTTTTAGGTTTAAAATATAATTAAAACAATAATAACAAATTTAAATTAGATTATTATGAATTCTAATTGTAGCATTTAAACATTCAAATTAAAATAACATTAAAGAGTTAAATTGAAAGAAAAGGCAGAAATGTTTTCCTAAAAGTATGCAATTTAAATATAATATTTGGGCAGGTATGTGAAATAATATTTGGGCTTCGGTAGCCTAGTGGGTAGGCGTGTGGCGTATTAACCGAAGAAGTGTGGGTTCGATCCCTGCACAGGTCGTAAGTGTTTTTTCTTTATATACCCCCCTTACGACCAAATATAATGTAAATATATAGTATATAATATAAACAAAATACATAATATTAATGTATAAATTAATAATAGTAGGGGGCTTCGGTAGCCTAGTGGGTAAGCGTGTGGCGTATTAACCGAAGGAGTGCGGGTTCGATCCCTGCACAGGTCGTAAGTGTTTTTTTCTTTACATACCCCCCTTACGACCAAATATAATGTAAATATATAGTATATAATATAAACAAAATAAATAATATTAGTATATAATTTAATAATAGTATAAAAACCTATAATGGCCTTAGTAGCCGATGGTTCAATAATATTGCATTACATTTATGTATGTAATATTAATATAAATAAATAAATAAATAATAATAGTATAGTATATAACCTATAATGGTTCAATAATATTGCATTACATTTATGTATGTAATATTAATATAAATAAATAAATAAATAAAAATCCGCCTGTGTGCAAGGCCCTACAGCCAGCTTGATCCTTTTGGCTTTTTGCAAATTTTCACGTAGTTTCCTGCAACAAAAAGACTTGAAAACTTTCATGCATAAAGTAAGTATAACCTGGTATAACTTTTATTTTTTTTTTATAAACTCTGGCTCATCTACAGTAGTTGAATAAGAATTTCGTTTTTTAAATAATATTACTGGCCTTCTTAATAACCGATCGTTTTAGTAATATTTATTATCGTCTATTTGATTTATAATGTTAAAATAAATACATAAAATAAATTTATAATCAACCAAAATATTAAAGAATTGTTCTGCATTTTCCTTATTTAATATTAAAATAAAAAAAAGTACAGTTAAAATTCACAATTTAATATTTATTTCGATTAAATTTGCATTAATATATGCTTAAATACTATTTTTAAATTAAGGAAATCTTAAACAATAAAATAAATACATAATATGTACATTTTTATTAATATGTATGAAAAATTTAAATACAATATGTATTTGTTTCATCTAAATATATAAATTTTTACATTTGGAATATATTTGGTTAGGTCGAAAAATATTTTAAAAACAATTTTTGTTATTTGTTTGTTTTCCTTTCAACATATTATGTACTTTTATAAGTAAACACAAGTAAAATTTTGTAGATAATTTACAAAGTAAAAAAAAAAAAAAATAGCTTTAGGTTACATTTAAATTAAATTGTATATATTTTTTTATTTTACAACAATTTTCTCCACCATAGTCAAATATTATTAAAGGAAAAAGAAAATCTAGTATAGGAGTATCCGACTTCACTTTTAATTAAAAAAACATCTCTTTGATTATATATTTTAAAAAAAATAAGACAAAAGAAAACCGATTTAAATTTGATAAACTTTTTAGGTATTTACATACCATTTGAATATTAAATGTTTTATTTTGAACCTTTATTACCCTTCTGACAGAGGTGTTTAAAATGGAAGAGGTTTCCACTCAAAAATACCATTCAGATATTTGATTGCTGGATTCAAATTTGAACAATAGTTGATGAGTTGAAATTGTTCCATAATCTAGAAATCAGTTTAACATATTCAACTGGCTACATCATTGATGAGAAGTTAAAATCTACACCAGCAATCAATCTTTCATTAAATATTTAAAATATGTTTCTTAGATATTTTCGTCTGATCAATCAAAAGGGTTTTTAAACTAGCAAAACTATAGCTTTTCTTATCTGTATATCTAAAAAACAACGATATTTAGGTTACAATTTAATTGTAATTGTAACCTTTAACAAATTAACAAAAAACGGAAAAAATTTACACAATTTTCACAATCAAAAAATTGGATTCAAGAAAATGTACTGTATAATTGTAAATTATGGCCTCAAACAAAGTGGTATTATATTACTACTAATCAAATCTAGCCGCAACGCAAATGTACATAAATGAAAAAAAAATATATTGTAACAACATTGAGCAGAGTGGAAGAAATAAAATGACATTGCCTCATATGAAATTATAGCAGATAATAGCTGAAAAGCTGTGGGTCTGAGAAAATAGAAGTACTAGTTTGTTTATTATATTCTTATACACTTATCATTTATAAGAAACTTTAAAATGATAATAAGAAATGTATATTTAAACGAATATATATGATAATGGGTTGAGTAACGTCATAATCTATTACATATCAATTATTTATGTGCTCAAAATCAATTTGGACAAGAAATTTTGTAAAACTCACAGGTAACTTTGCATTATATTCGGAAAATATATTTATAAAACCGGAAAACAAAAATATTGCATCAAAAAAAAAAAAATTTAAAAATATTTTATTCTTCCTATTATATATAATCATAATCATCATAATCATGAAATAAAAAAATCTAAAACAGTAAAAAAAAATTTAATGTTATAGAGCAAATAAAACTATGAATTTTTGATAGAAACTTTTCTTTTTTTTTCGCTTTTCTTTTGTAGATATTTACCTCTAACAAAACACAATAGAAAACCACAATTTTTATTATATATGTATACTTATACATATTAAAATTCTTTTATGTCATGCAACAAAAAATAAAAAATAGAACGCTATAATAGTGTTAAAATTTTTCCTCATTTTTCGCCCTTTTTTTGTACTTTTTTATTACTTTCCCTCATATGTTAAATAAGAAAAATTTAAAAAGTTTTTTTTTTTTTTTGTTTTTTGATATTTTGGCCTTTACTGTAAACTTTAAATTCTTTTTCTATTTGCATTTTTTTACATAACTTTATTATGTTATAGTTATGACAACTGGTAAATTCAACTCTTATATTATAATAATGCTATATTATAAAATAAATATATAGATGCGGTTAGTTGGAGTAGATGGTTGCTACCTACCTCACTGATTTGATGTACAATATGAACTCTTTTAATAAAATATTATTTTCTATAGAACCTATTTATATATACATGTATTACCTTATTCTTATTGTTGCATGCAATTTTTTTAGTTTTCTCTACATATTTACATTTGTTGCTATACATTTATGTTTATATATTCATTTGTTTACTAAAGGTAGTTGATTATGTTTGATATTGGGTTAAAAAAGTATTTTGAGTTTTTTTTTTTTCTTAGATTTTTAAAGAGTAAATAGAATAATGTTGTTTGTGGATTTATTGCCTGGGTGGTATTGTAGTTATAATTCAAAACAATATACATGAATATATAATATACATATAGATACCTACATATATATGTATATAATAAAATAAATGTTAGCTAAGCATTACGGAAAATTATAAAATTATACTTGTGTGTAGAATGTATATACAAAAGAAAATTCTGTATTTTCTGTATAATATTTTTGTTCATTAAAAGTTTTTTTTTTACATAACTAATGTACATACATTCTATACGTTTAAAATAATTATATGTGAATGTATATACATATATGTATGTGAATATATATCTAAAATATATGCAAAAAAAAAAAAAAAAAAATTCAAGTATTGCATTTTATGTTATTTTTGATATCATTGTAGTCGTTTGTATATTCCTGCTGCTATGTTGTTGTTGCTGTTGTTGATGATATTGATATTTGTGAATTTGTGATGATGATGATATTGATAGAAAAAATCGATGAAGGGGAATGACCTTGTGCCCCAAGTGCATTTTATTTTTTGTCTATTTTTTTAATTTTGTTTTTTTTTTTTGTTTTAAGAATCCATTCAATTGTGTTGCAGATGATTGTGAATGTTTATTTATAATTTTTTTTTTTGTTTTGTTTGTTATGTTTGTCTATGATGTCATAGACTTTTAATGTTTTAAATTTATTCAATTTTATATCCTTATGATGTTATTTTTTTTTTTTTTTTTGTAAATGTAAGTTTTTGCTTTTTCATTTTTTTCTAAATTTAAATATTGTCAAAATGAAATGAATATATACATATGTACATAAATAAATTATTATCAACAATAAGTACAGGATGCATCAATGAAAATTACAAATAGAATGTATAATAGAAAAAAAGTTATGTAGAACGATATATTTATATTTCATTAAATGTTAAAAATTACTTAAATATAGTCATTATACTAGATGAATGCTAATTAATATCTAAAGTAATCTATTTGGCATTTATTTCAGAACCTATTTGAACATTTTTAAAATTTAAAAACATTACATATTTAAAATTTATGAAAAGAAACTTGTGAATAAAAATAAAAGTCACTTATAACAATGCTGAACAGAAACTATGTTAGAGCAAATATAACAAAATTGAACAAAGCCCCGCTAAAGCATACATATATGCATATCTAACAAAGAAAGATTATTGTTATAAGTGTGGTAAAATTTGAAAGGAATACTATTAGTTGCTCCTAAGAAATAAAACCCAATAGCTAAAACTTTTAAAAATTATAAAAGATTAACTTAAATTATATAAAATGTCTTTTTCAGAAAAAGATTTAAACAACACAACATAATCCCAAAGTCAAGTACAATTAAAATTAACATATCACCCAAAAAGTTATTATCGTTTTTTTTTTAATTTATTGTTTCGTTTCTTAGTTTCTCACATCACATATATGAAACAACTTGTACTTTTATTCTATAAACTTCGTTCCGCAGGGTTGTGTTTTCACATGAATACACAAAATATAAGGATACATTTAAAAAAAAAAAATAAAAAGAAATATAAAATCCGTTTTATATTTGTATGAATTTCTGTAAGAGTTCTTTTAAATTTTCTTCTTATTTTAAGGTGTGAAAATGGTGCAGTATTATATGAGTGGAATAATAATTAAAATAAAACGTAAAAAAAGAAATAACTATACTAGAATTTTTTCCTTTTTTTTTTCTTGGTTCAAAATAATTGTGGAGGTTGAAAGATTCTATAATTTCTTACTTTAATGATTAAACACTGCTACAATTACTTTGTTTTGTAACTTTGTAATGATGAATATTGAGTCATTATGTTTGTCAAAATAAATAAAAAATTAAAGAGAAAGTTGTCAAATTCATTAAAATTACTTACTTTAAAGTTAATCCTAACATACTGGTGATTAAAGAAACTATAACATGATATATTTAATTTTGGATATTGAAATTATTAACTTTAAGGAAGAAACCTAATATAATGCGTAAGCTTCTCGGATAAGGCTAGTTTCCAACATTAAACTATTGTTTCAATTTAAACTCGCAATATTGTAGTAAATCATCCACCTCAATTGCCCGCCATGTAATTAAATTATATTAACTTGGAAAAACGAAAATTAAAAGACATATATGCTTCATAAATAAAATTGAAAAACTGTAGTAAAGTTAAAAAAATCCTAACATTGTGCAATGCAGAGACTATGTAAATATCTAATGGTTCCAAAAAGAGTAAAGGAGACAATTTTAATTGTGATAATTTCAGTTTTGACTATAAATTATATAAAAAGTTTCCTTAAATCAATTTATTCCATATTCAACTAAATTTATTCTTTTTTTAACAATTACAAATAATTCTTATTATAAAAAACTACACAAATGATTAAAAAACTCGTCCTATTAAACCCATAATATATAAATCTTATATTAAAACATTAATTGATATATGTATATAATTATATATTTAAAAATCACCGGGAACATTAAAAGTTCCTATAACTGGGCAATTTACAAATGTTATTAACACTTTAATTAAAGTCTTAAAACAATTCAGATCAAACTGTCGTATTCTATTAAAAAAGTAAAAAAGACATTAAGATAAATATAAAATTCAATTTTTATTACTATATTAAAATAATTATTACTAGTTGAAAGGAAAAAAATGTAAATTTTATTAATCGTCGCCATTATTTAAAAAAAAAAATTATAAAAATATTTAATGTTTTTGTTTCACATAATAAAATATTTTAAGACAGGACAATTAAATTAAAAAAAGAATAGGAATTTTTTATTTCTTTTATTTTTTTTTATTTGTTGTTTATTAGAGTTTATCATATTAAAGAAACTATAACATGAGTACAATTTAATATAATATAAAACTATTCTTAATAAGCTCTTATTTGAGATACCATGCTTTGAATTGCTTAAAATTGAAACATTAACAAAATTTAACTGATTAAAATTTTATATGGTTTTCAACCTAATTCACTTTTCCTTCTTCATTGTGTGAAAGATAATGTCAAATAATAAATTAATACTTGTATATTGTATATAAGAAAAATATTAACAAATATAAGATAAAAAATAAAAATGTCTAATAAAAAAAAAATATTTTATTTTAATCCATACTTTATAATAAAATTAAAAAAACATATAATTTTTGATTGAACATTAATTTAGATATATTATAAATTTAGCAGCATTATAATTTTACACGTTTTCATTGTCTTTACATATTCCAGAATCTATTTTTTACTTATTTTTTTTTTTTTTCCTTACTGCACTTACAAACATAAGCCCTCCAGTTGACATCACCATATTAGGCGATTTTGCATTCATAATTTCACTTCATCGCAGAAAATCCTATAATTCTCCAATTTTATCCGCGTCCACTTGTCTTTTGAAGACCACAGTCTTAGGCTTTTCGCTCAATGCTGATTGAGATTTTGTTTTAGGGTGTGGCATATTCATTTTCACTTTTTCTGGCTAATTTGCTTGAAAATGTACTACTCACCGGCTAGTATCCATAAGTGTTCATTAGTACAATACTCATAGTTATTGACTAGAATATGCTGCATATTATTCTAAGGCACTTATTACTGAAAACTTGTAATACCATTTACACATATATCTAAGATTCATGTATGTATTTCAGCCTATTAAAGCATTTCTTAATTCTAAATCTAAAAAACACAAATTCGTGTTATACAAAATTATCGTTAATGGCAGTTTTAATTTAATAACGCAATAACTTATATATTGTGATATATAAAAATGAATTAAAAAATTAAAATTTTTTTTTTATTATGTTGTAACTTTGTATTCATTAACTTTTAAGCTAAACAATTAACCAATCATTAACAATTTGTAAGTAAGTAAATTTAAATAAAATTTAATAATAAAAAAGTAATGATAAAACATATTTAAAGTAATATTAAGCATATTTTCATCAAAAGTTGAGTTTAAGATTATTAAGGCATACTATGCCATGTACTAATAAACGAGTAGTTATTCAATACAATTCATTAGTTTGTTAGATAGTTTTTCATTTTAGAATACCAATTTTTTTTCTTATTTAAAACCACAATCATCATGTCAAGTATCATAATATCATGAATAGTCAGTATAAAATCAATTTATAATTTTATATTTTTTTTATTTTTCTTTTAAATAATTTTTCAAAACAATTCTATTGAATTTAAGTTTATTGACTTTATTGATCGATTTCATCTTGTATATTCAAAATACATAATATACATATAATATAAATACAACAGATCTAGGAAAAAAAAAAAAAAATAAATAAATGTATGTAAAAGAAAAAATAAAATATAAAAAAAATAGACAAAACCATTTTTAAGGCACTTAAATCAAGAGAAAAAAAAAAAATTCCAAAGTATTTTTTATCACTTTTACTGCTTCATTTGATTTGATTTTTATTCTATTTTATTTTATATATGTGTATGTATATGTATATAGGTAATCTGTATTTCTCTTTTTTTATTTCCGTATTCATTTTCACATAATATGATGACAATAATATTAATAAATAAGTCAGTGGCAATTACGCTAAATATATACATTTATATTCTAGGATCATACAATCGTACAAGTTTTTTTTTTTTTATATACATATATAAGTAGATAGGATATAAATAATATTTTCATATTATATAAGTACATATTGTAATAAGTATGATTTATGACTAGTTCTTAACAGTATGACATATGGGCATTATATTTATTCAAGGTTTAAGTCATCCATTAAACTTTTAACTTCTTCAATTTTTTTTTTTTTTTGTTGTTTTATTAACATTGTATAATAATTTCTCTATATGTACATATTTTAATTAAATACAACGTACGGTGACACATAGTCTAACTCGTTCCTTAATTTAAAAAAGTGTTGCTTTTTACATAAAAAAAATGAAATGACTTACTTCTATATTATGTTTTATATATCTAACAAAGTTTTTAATATAAATTTGAAATAATCAAATATAAAATTTTAATACTAATCTTAGATTTTATTATTATATTTTGGTTATTTCCTACTGTATTCTAAATTCAATTAATTAAACAGAGTTTTATTTTATTTTTTATCTGTATTTTTACTATTTTTATATTTAGCATTTTTTATCTGAATTAGACTAAAATTCGGTTTTCCAGAAACTTATTATGGAAGCAAATTACTACTATATACATTATTATTTTGTGCGCCATCTATTATATTGTACAAGAATTATTTTTATAAAAATTATTTATTCTGGTTTATATTTATAGGAAGTAACTTATTCATTTGTGCAAGGCAAGTTCGTGTAGAAAGTTGTTTTTTTTTTAAGAATGTCGTATTACAATTATTTTTGTCTCGCTTTTTTTTCGCTTATATTTGAAAATTTATTCCCAAGTACAACTCATTTTATTTTAAAATTTTTGAAATGGTTTAAAATAAATTAAATATTTTTTATCTGTTCCATTGACTTACAGGATTTTGACCCTTAGTATTTTAATTGGTAATTGAGGATAATACTAAAACACAAAGTATAATACTAATATTGGTACCATAGAGAACTAATAAAATAATATTAATTTAGTAATTGAGATATACAATTGCATAGTCGATTTTGTTTATTCTTACAAGATCATATGAAATGGCATTAAATATAGTTTTCTCATTATATAAAATATGGCTATCGTTGAAGAGCAAAATAAAATAATTAAGTAAATTAAAAGTTAATATTTCTAAAAAGAAAAAATTAAACAGTTGAAAAAGCAGTAACTATGTATTTCTTTGTAAATTGTAATTCATAAAAAGAGAAGACGACTATAAAGTAGGAACACTGTATATAAATATGTCTAGATATACAAAAATAAATGTGATATTTTAAAAATCAAAGATGAAATCTCTCAAGATTCCATTTTATTATTTTATTATTACTTTATTTTTTTTATTATTTGTATGACGTTCAAAAATTCATTCACAATAAGTATTTAATACAAAGTAAAGAA
Source organism: Poecilobothrus nobilitatus (assembly GCA_947095535.1). Lineage (NCBI taxonomy): Eukaryota > Metazoa > Arthropoda > Insecta > Diptera > Dolichopodidae > Poecilobothrus > Poecilobothrus nobilitatus. Next base: position 12,580,522 of record OX352773.1, on the reverse strand, counting down.
GTGAAAAAATGTTAAGCACTTATAACTTATTATAAGTAACCCAGTTATAATATCATATTAGTATTGAATAAAATTTATATAAGTTAAAATGAGACATGCGTTTTATATATAATGCGTGTGCGAAGGAGGCAGCAATATAATATATAAATTTCAATATTCAGATGCTTTAAAGTCAGTCGTCAAAGAAATGTCGTAGTGTTAAGGAGAACTGCATTTCAATAAAAAAAAGAAATAAAAATAATTTTTATTTTACATTAAATTCATTTTAAATAAAAATCAATATTAAATTTATTATTTATTAAAAAAAAAAACTTTCATCTAATATTAGTGATATTTATTTATTTCTTTTTTTAATTAATTGAATTTGTCGAATTATCACCACCTGTTTGAATTCATTTATTGCAAAATTTTCAATCTTTAACAGAACACCATTTTTAGTCATAAAACAAAAAAGAAAAAAATTTTATAAAAAGTATTGATTTAAAAATACAGTTATACAGAAAATTTCTGAATTTTTATTTCACTATTACAAAGTGTATCCAAAAAAAAAAAGTGTATCTTATATTATCCAAGACTTTAAATTCTTTTAAGAAAAAAAAAATTTTCTTTTTTAAAATGACCAATAAAATAAGTCGTCAAATTTCTGAACTCTCTGAATTGAGTGCCACCGAATTAAATGAAGCTATTGATGATACAAATTTTCCACAATCTCATATATTATCAAGACGTCTTAGTAATAGTATATGTAGTATGAACAGTTCATCACCAAATGATACTAATATCTCTACAACAAATAATAATGGTGGTGGAAATTCAAAAAATATTAGTGTTAGCGGCATAAATGGATCGATAAATAGCGGTGATAAAATTGATAGTGATAAACAATATTTTTTTAGTGGAACAATAGAAGAAGAAAGATATAATTTAATAAAAACGAAACAAGATCAAATTGATTTAATTGATGGTAATAATAAATTATTAGATGAACAGTTAACAAGTACATTAGTTGAATCACCAGCTGGTATATCATTACAAAATCAACAATCAACATCATCACAATCATTACAACGACAATCATCAAAAACAAATTTAATTAGACGTACATCATTAACACCAGGTCATGAAAATTGTACATTTCATCATGATTTAGAATTAGATCATAAACCACCAACAAGAGAAGCACTTTTATCAGAAATGTCAAAATCATATCGTTCATTATTAAGTGGTTTAGGTGAAGATCCTGATCGTCAAGGTTTATTAAAAACACCAGAACGTGCAGCTAAAGCAATGTTATTTTTTACAAAAGGTTATGATCAAAATTTAGAAGAAGTATTAAATGGTGCCATCTTTGATGAAGATCATGATGAAATGGTTGTTGTTAAAAATATTGAGTTTTTTTCAATGTGTGAACATCATTTAGTACCATTTTATGGCAGTGTAGCAATTGGTTATTTACCATGTAATAAAATATTGGGTTTAAGTAAATTGGCGCGTATTGTTGAAATATTTTCAAGACGTTTACAAGTACAAGAACGTTTATCAAAACAAATTGCTGTTGCTGTTACTAAAGCAGTACAACCAGCTGGTGTTGCTGTTGTTATTGAAGGTGTACATATGTGTATGGTAATGCGTGGCGTACAAAAAATTAATTGTAAAACAGTAACATCAACAATGTTAGGTGTATTTCGTGATGATTCAAAAACACGTGAAGAATTTTTAAATTTACTCAATAAATAAATTTTTTTTTTTTAATATTGTGATATTTCTTTGTTTTTTAATTTTTTAAAAGAAACTTTTATATTAATTTAAATTATTTAAGTATTTATTTTTCTTTTTTTTTAAAGTATAAAAAAAAAAAATAATTAATTTTTATTAAAAACAACTGTGAATAAAACATTTTAAAGCGCATAATAACTGGTTTTAAACCATTTTTTTAATTTTAAACTAATTTTTTCGTAAATATAATGTTAATGTGCAAAATTTTTTTAAAAAAATGTGATTTTATATAAGTGTAAAAATTAAAATCTCTATATTATGTATAAGTGAAAAAATTGTATGAAATTAAAAAAAATATATAATGATTGTTAAATGTAAAATAAAAACTCCATTTTAAAAATCTATCATTTTACTTTAAGGCTTCCTTCTTTAATTAAAAAAAAAAAATTACAACACTAATGAAGATACAATTAGAAATTGCTCATGATTACATGGAAATTGTTATATATGTACATTTGAAATTTGTTATATTTATACATACATATAACAGCATATATAGGTTATATGGCATGCATATTTCTTAGGATATTAATGAGCAAAATTATTGATAAATTAATTTTACATTTAAATAAGAACTTTATTTATCATATCGAAATTTTTGCAAAAACAGATCTATAATATTTTACTAATTAGTTACATCAGCTTTTTAACCTTAACTAACAATATTTGTTAACCTTTTGCATGTTTTCTTTAAAGAAACTTTCTCATATTCTATTTAATTAATCTTTTTTCTGTATTCAGCTTATTATAACAGAATTTTGCTCTAATATAGAAATGTTTGAGCAAAATTTCTTTAACGTATATTTATTCCCAATTTAACATTATTAATACTTCTTATATTAATAATTTAACATCTTATATTTATGTAAAAGACAATCACATGCATACAAAACAAATGGAACAGTTTTGAATGGAATATAACAGTTCGACTTAATTCATTTTATTTATGTCTCAAATAACACTAAAACTGATTATGAAAATAAAATTAAATCTATTAACAAAATTTGTGAAATAGGCCTATAAATTTTTAATACGATATCAAGAAACGAAAAATAAAAATAGCTTTTATTATTAAATTCAAGATAATAAGAATAAAAATTTATCAAGCCAAAAATTAATCAACCTGTTGCATTTAAATTAAATAAACATTTAAACTAAAATAAAAAATGTTTATATTTTTAAAATAACATAAATTGTTTTTATAAATTCTACAAAATCCCTCCTAGAAAAAAAAGAAACAAAAACAATGAAAAATACAAAACCACGTAAAAAATGGATTTATAATCCCATAATGCCCTCTTTTATAACCAGCCAGGATAGATTTACTCAATCAATTTTGTATTTTAATTTATTTTTTTTATTTTGTTTTTAAAAAATTCGGTTTTGACAGTTAAAGTTCTAAATCAAGAAATTTTATGACACGATTCACAACAATTTAACATTTTAGTGTTGAAAAAATAAAAAATTTATATTTAGTGAAAAAAAAAACATATTAAAAAACTATAAAAAATTAACTAAAAAAAAATATACCTACAAATAATTTAACCCTAAATATTTTTTACGATCAAAATAACCCCAACACATTTTATTGAAATTAAATGAATTCAGTTTTATTTTGGTAGTATACAAGCATCTAATTCCACTTCTAGTTCAAAGTTACATACTTTTGAAATATTTAAATATTCGATATCTGAAGTGTATTTTGCACTATGTACTTCATATAGGTATATATTTTAATATGTAAACTTTAATTCAAGTTTTTTAAATAAATTTTCAAGTTCGACATTTTATTCGACTAAGGAATAATTATATAACGCTTTATAAGATATATAATTCATACCATTCAATATAATAAAAACATTACAAATATTTAGTAAAAATAACTTAGAACATAATAAAGAATTAATAACACGTCGCGCTCAGCAAAAATAAAATTGACATTAAATCCTACAGTAAAATTTAATGCCAATAGAAAAAAAATATTTTATTAACATTATTATTATATAATAATCATCCACATTAAACAAGTGTATTTTTCACCTCAGTATATTGCGTGATGGTTAAATTTTAGGTTTAAAAAAGCAATAACTTATAATGTTTATACAATTTTTATCTGATAGTAATAGTAGCGGTTTATAAAGAAATTAATACTAAACCAAAAAAAAAAAAAAAAAAATGAATCAGACAAAACATTTTTAACATAAATTTTTTTATTGTAAACTTCTGCAAAGATCATTAATCACTTAACAAAAAATCTGATCTAGTTGGCATATTAAGTTTTATATATACCCGTTGGCATATTGGCTAATATTTTATTGGTCCAATTATAAACACAAAGTTTAATTAATAAAGTTTTTCCGTATTCAATTCTTTATGAAATTTTATTTAAAACTTAACAGATTTTATATTAGTGCAATGTTAGAATATTCGTAAACTTTTTAGCACATTTCCAAAAAAATTTTGAAAAAATGTGCTTATTAGTTTCACTCTGTCCGTCCGTCCGTCTGTTTACAAAACTTCTACACCGTTAAAGATAGAGAAAAAAAATTTTAGCCATGGGTAGGTCTCATAAAAAAAATAATTTTGTGGAACAACTTTTTTATGTAGCCCCACCCATTACGGAACTACAGCCCCTCAAACTTTGAAAAAGCCCTATTTTTAAATACATATATCTTATGTTCTGCTTAAGATTTTTTCAATCTGAAAACGCCATTCGACAGGTATTTTTTTTACCTTTCTTAATCAATATCAAAATTATATATAAATTTTAAATTTAGTATTTAAATTTACGGTTATGTGAAAACCAAATTTTACATGATTTTTCTACTTTCATAACTCCGGTACGCTTCGAGATAAATGCTTGAAATTTTGAGGCAAGAAAGAACTTTTAGAATTAGTATAAGTTTGCTCAGAAAATTTTTTGGACCACCCCCTGTTTATGAGCTATTAGGGCTTAAAAATTGAAAATTTGCTATTTTTAAACACCTGTAACTTAGACACGTGTACCCATTTTACTTCCACAAGATATGAAAATTAAAGCTACAGTAATATGTTTTTACGTGTATTAAAGGTTTATTTTAGTTGTAGAGGGTTCCAAAGTTGCAGCTCTTCAAAATTGCGATAAAGCCCCATTTTCAGATGTATATATCTCAGGTTCTGCGTAATAGTTTTGCAATCTAAAACCGCCACAAGATCGAAAATTTTATTATCTATGTAAAACAGTATCAAAATTATGTAATATTTTGTAATTTACTATTTAAATTTACCGTTATGTTAAAACCACATTTTGCATGAAATTTCTTTTTTCATAACTCCGGCACGCCTTTAGATAGAAATCTGAAATTTTGAGACAAGAAAAAACTTTTAGAATTAGTATAAGTTACCTCAGAAAATTTTTTGCTAACGCCCCCTTTTTAAGAGTTATTACGCCTCAAAAATTGAAAATTTGCTATTTTTAGACACCTGTAACTTAGGCACCTGTAAAAATTGTTCTTCGACAAGACATGGAAATTAAAGGTTCAATAATATATTTTTTTTCAATAATTTATTTTCACGTTTTTTCTTATTACATGAAATTTTCAAATTTTTGTGCAAGTCACAAATTTTAAACAGTTTGCATTGTCTTTTGGGAATGTGCGCTTTTAAAAAACCGTTGGTTTACATTCGACCTTGTTTCTTATTTAAGTTTATTTTTTATAATTTGCCAAATTAATTGAACACAAAAAATGAAGGGAACATTAAAAACCTATTTTTTGTTCTAATAATAAAAAAAACTAATTTTATAAAAATGTACTAAATTTAAAAACTTAACCGCTTCGCGAGCGAAGAGCGAAATTATAATATTTCTTTAATTATGCCTTATTGATTTTAATAATTATGACTTATGCATTAAAATAACATATATGTATATAGAATATTAATGCATGTAAGATACTTAACAAAAAATACCAGTTATAATTGACACTGACCGAATAAAAATATAGAAAAAGAAATCAAACCAAGATTTTTCTCAGAAATTTTTAAAATAAAATTTATACCCCATTCAGAAAGTAACAATACTTATACTGTCAATCAACACGGAGTTCAGTTAAACTTCTAAATTTTATAGATAGCACGTTGGTATCGATATCTCAACAACCCGTTAGTATCGAATAACACCGCTTTGAGTCATCAGAAACTGCAATGATTTGAGAAATTTACACATGCTAACCAGGACGTATAGTTGCCATAATTAAAACTAGAAAGCTGAAAATAATTATTGGTTAACTATAGTACAATTTAACATATTATCATTCTTAAAAAATAATTTTTCATATTTATTTTTATTTTTAGAATTTCTTTAGAAAGTCAAAAAATATTTTTTATAATCACAATAACTACATAATATATAAAAAAAAAAATTTAGTTTTTAATTTGTACAAAAAAACAAAATTTAAATTTCATACACTTTTATTGTTATATACATACGTATATGTATATATATTCTTTTATTAGAAGATACTTTGAAGTTTTTTATTTCATTTTTGAAACGTCCTATTCATAAAACTTAAAAAGAAAATGATCGCGTGATACTAAATAATATATATTAGACAGAATGTATAAAATTTAAATAAGTAGTACCCGAGTATACGAAAAAAAAAAAAAAATCAAAATAATAAAAAAATAAAAATATAATAATGAATACTAGAAGTAACTACTTAATATATTATATATTAGTGTATAATATATATTGAAAATAATTGTAAATTAAATAAACAAACAATAAACCAAAAAAAAAAAAAGTAAAAAGTAAAAAGAAAAAGAAAAATTATAACAATATCATAATTTTAAATAGACATGAATACAACAAACCAGATATTGAGGTCAAGAAATGAAATGATGACACAATTAATACTTATCTAAACATATATATATAAAAATATACATACATTTATTTATACTTAGACAGTGTTGGCAATTACATTAAAATCATTTCTATTATTTTGAAAATATCAAAAAAAAAAAAAACAAAACCAGTAAAATGTTCATGAATTCTAAAATATTTTGATTAGCAATAAAAATTTTTGTATCAACGAAACTTAAAATAGAGTATAAATTTACGAATCAAAATCAACCAAAATGAGACAAAATTTAAAGAGAAATCAGAGGATCATAGAAATATTTAAAAATAGAGAAGTAAAATGTGGAAATATAACTTTCTCCGACATAACTATTAATTTTATTTACAATAGAAACCTTTTAAATATTATAATAAAATTTATTTGACATTTGACATACATGAAAAATAGTCATATACATATTTTTTTTTAATTTTTAGAACATTTAAAAAACATTTAAAACGATCATAAAAATTAAACCAACTCCTTCAGTATAAATAAGCTCGTACAAAAATATAGATAAATTATCACAAACAGTAAATTAGATATTCTAGCAATAAAATATAATGTAAATTTTCTTTAATATGTACCTACCACTGAATTTTGTCTTTACAAAATGCATTTCAAATTAATTTTAACTTCAATATTTAAGTAACATTTTTTGAACTGTCACTATACAAAATCGTCATATTTTGCATTTTTATGTTTAAAAATGTCTAGACTCACAACTTAAAAATAAACATAGAATAAACAAATCTTTCAATAATTTGTTCATATTATCCCAATTCTACTGTATCCAGTATGTATATTTTTATTAAATTGTTCTATTTTTATAACCACAACTATAAATATATTTTTATATAAATAATAAATACAGTTCAATTGTTGAATAGTTAAGGAAATAATTTTATAAAATAAAAAAAAAAAACAAACAAAAAGACAACAAATAAAAATATGAATAGAAGCAAAAGAAAAAGAAAAAAAAAAAAAACAGATAAAAATAAAAGAAGTTTTAAATTGAAGACAATTGAAATGATCTACATTGCAAATGAATGCATTGATCCAAGCAAAGAGAACGAATTTTGAATTAAGAAGAACAATAAGTAGGTGCTGTTATAATATTTAAGTATGTTTTATTTAAAGATTAAATCGATTTAATTGAAATCAATACAATAAAATTGATTATTTTTTATATTTTAAAAATAGAAACTTGTAATAGAAGGTAATTTTTTTTTATTCTAAAAAAAAACAATCATATATAATTTAAAAAAAAAGCAAAAATTTGGAAAATTATTAAATTAAAGAAGGCAGTATTGTAAAACAAAAGTATGGTAAAACTAAATAAAATTTTAAAATGAACATTTCCAAAATCTTAATATGGAAGTGGATATTTTTATATCATAATTTGTTTAGGCAACATCATTTAGACAAAATAAAGCCTTTTACCCATGTAACAATACTTAAAAAAAATTAAAATTTCTGCATTTAAAAAAATATTTACATATGTATAAGTTTTTTCTAATTTTTTTAGGTCTATACCTCCCTGTCGAAAAAGATTTTTAAGGTCTAGTTCTAATTATTACTATTGTTAAGCATTTGATCACTGAAGAAAAATGTTGCAGCTAACAAAATCTATACTTTAAGTTTTAAAAATGAAAATTTATAATTAGTTAACTAAAAAAAACATATCGCATTATCATAAAATATTATCATAGATTACGACAATTCTGTAGCCTGTTAAACAATCAAATATTTTTTTTTTTTGTTAATAAATTCTTAAATTTTTTCTTTGTTAATAATCTTAAAAATCATTTTCGTGGTAATTATGCTCATTTTTGCGATTCCTAGCAATAGCGCAGCATGAAATAATCCTTCTGTAATAAGAAAACTGTAATAAGCCACCAAAAATTTGTTTGGAAAATAATCTCTAATATCTAAAAAGTACAATGAAATAATAATCTATAATAATAATAAGCAATAAATCTATTTGGGGCCCTATTTCATATAAAATAATCCCCAAAAATAAAATAAATTTCCAAATTAAATAATCCCTCAAAACAACTTACCTTTATAGCAACTCTTTACAAAAAAAATTTAATTTCTGATAATAGAATAAATTTTACTGATAATTGAATAATTTTAACTGTCAAAAAAATACTGCAAATTTTCAATTTAATACTGATTATAAAAATTGAATACCAAATTTTTAGAAGAAATTGCTATGATATATAATTTAATATTTTAATGTTTCTCGTATGTTTAAACGTATTTCAACATCAAAGGATTTAAATAGTTCATAATGAAATAATCCCCAATTTTTTTGGGTGTTATTTTCATTTTTTTTTTTGAGGGATATTTCTTGTGGGGCTATTGGCTTGAGCAGCCTAATTTGCAAGTCTAAGGATAACATTTAGAAAAAATTACCTTTTAGTAGGAGAATTAAATAATCAATCAGTTGTTTGATCAATATATTGGCAAAATTATTGTCATCTTCAATTTTCTTCTTATCGCTTTTGATATGTTTTTAGTATTTCATTTTAATTTCTTTGGATGGTTTAGAACAGTGGTCGGCAATCCGTCGATCGCGATCGACTGGTCGATCTTCAAGGTTTTCCTAGTCGATTGGAAACCAAAATTGGTCAAAATGAAATATAATCACTTTTATAATAAAAGATTGGCGTTTTCTATTTTGGAAAAAAAACGTTATGATATTTTTTACAGGCAAATAGTTTTGATTTTTAAAGATTTGCGAAAACAATAAGAAATATAGCTTAGGCACAACCCATGTAATAAATGTACTAAAATAATTATAAAAAGTTTTTATTCTCAATAGTCAGTAATATTCACATTCCAAAACAAAATAGATTTAAAATTTTAAAATAACGTGTGTTTAAGATGATCAGTAGGCTTCGTCAATTTTAGTTTTAAAAGAGTTTTTTATATTTGGTTAAGTAAAGGGAAAGTTTTGCAGCGTTTTATTGAATTGTTACCACAAATAATAACTTTTTTGGAAGCAAATAACCAAACTTATGATGAAATAAGTGATATTACCTGGCTTAGGAATTTGGTATTTCTGACAGACATTACTGCGAAATTAAATGAATTAAATTTAGAACTGCAAGGTAAAAATAAGACAGTAATGCAGCTGATTAGTGCAGTACGTAGTTTTTGTCAAAAACTAAAATTATGGAGATCAAACTTAAATGGGAAGATGCTAAACATTTTCCAAATTTATTGATTGCGTTAAATAAAAGAGCAGGAAATTATTCTTACGACGAACATGTAATAATTTTAACCAATTTCATCAAAGAGTTGAACAGCGTTTTTCAGATTTCAATGAAATTGAGCATATAGTAAAATTTGTTATGTATCCTTTTATTGATAACGACTTAGATGCTATTTCAGAAAAAATAAATAATCAATTTAACTATGATACTACTGAAATCCAAGTAGAGATGATATCGCTGCAGAATAATATGGAATTGAATTGTTAATTTTCAAGAGATAAGGAAAATTTTTGGCGATGTGTTGCTGCAACTCAGTATCCAGTGTTGAAAAATGTGACTTTAAAAATAATGTGCTTATTTGGGTCAACATATTTATGTGAATCTACGTTTTCAAATATGAAATTTATTAAGAATAAATATCGGTCGAGGCTTACTGATCATAACCTTGATAATTGTTTAAGAATCGCTACTACAAATTATTCACCCAATCTAGAAAAATTATCAGATGAAATACAGTACCATCCTTCAAATTAAAAATCATCAATTTTTTTAATTTTTTTTTTCACATTTATGAATAAATGCACTTTTGAAATTATAAAGTTTGTTTTTTAATCATTAGAAAAAATTAATTTAATAGTCGATCGTAAGATTAATAAATTTATCTGTGGTGATCTTACTACTGGAAAGTTTGCCGACCACTGGTTTAGAAGATAGGGGGATAATATTTATAGTTATAGAAATTTTTGAAATATTTTCGGTTCTTCTATTTAGATGCTTTAAAATATTAAAGTTAATTTTTATATATATACATATATATGTAAGTAAATCTTTTGAATTTATTCATTTATGCTAATAAAAAAGTTTAAAACAAAGCAAAGTATTATAAAATAAAATAAATAAATTTAAAATTTATGTTTATGTTTATTTCTACATATGTACATATATATTTAGAGAAAAAACTTTATAATTATTTTATATATATTGTATATTATACTTATGTATTCATTAAATTATTTTAAATTATAATTTTATAAGTAAATGCATTCATTTACCTATTTTTTGTTTTTTTTCTAGACTCTATTCATTCAATAAAGGACTTTAAAATTTTATTCTAGTAAATTATTTTTTATTAATACGTAAATAAATCAAAGGTTTTTTTTTTTAACCAAATATTATTTAAATACTTCATAGTTATATAATTAAAATATTGAAAAAAATAAACTAATTTTCTATTCATTTATTTAACTTTTTATTTATTTATTTTTTTTTTTTTTAATATATACATACATAATATTTGTATTTTCATAATTTAAAAACAAATTTAATTAATTTCTTTGATTTATTTTTCACAAAAAAAAAATTTTTTTTTTTAATCTAAATACGTTTTAAAGCATAATAAGTAACCTATATTTTATTTGTTTTTTTTTTTAGTTTTTTTTTTTATTTTATTCCTTTCGAATTTGGTCGACCATTTTAAATTTTAATTTATTAAAAAAAAAAAAAATAAAAAAAAAATAATAGGTATAATATAAAAGAAAAATATAAATTAAATATAAAATAATAAAATTGAAATATTAAAAAAAAAAAAAAATATATTAAATAAATAAATAAAATATTTTATGCAACAAATGCAATACGCATTATTGCCCAAACAACAGTAATAATAATAACAAAAATAAATTTGCAAATTTCATAAAAAAAAAAAAAAAAATAAACAAAAAGAAAAAAAAAAGCAGATAAACAAAAAAACTACAGAAAACCATTTTTTTAATACACACAATTTACAGACATTTAAATGTTCACTAAATGGAATTAATTATGCATGTATTTTTTTTTTTTTTTGTTTAAGTATAAATATTTATGCATGTTAATATTCATATATACAGTCAAACATTTTTATATTGAAAGAAATCGCAAAAAATCAAAAAAAAATTCAACAAAACTTCGATTTAAATTATTTTTAAAGTTGTTAGTAATAATAAAAAAAATTGAGAGTTTTAAAACTACACAAATCAAATGTGTTTCTTTTTTGATTTCAGGTTTGATCCAATTAACGACGCAAATCGAAGGAGGTATTTAAAGCAGTATGATATCTTTTTGGCTTCAAGTTTATATATGTATGCATGCATGTAGCTAAAAGGAAGTATAATAAATTTAAAGTTTAAAAAAGCAGAATCTTAATTATCTAATTACGGGTTTATTGCTAAAAAAGCATTAAGTTGAAATTTATTTGTTTCTAATTTATAAATTAAATAAAATCCAGATATAAGTATTGATCCATATATAGGTATAGCTAAATTTTAACTGATATGATTAATTAATTTAATTTAGAAAACAATAAAAACAAAATGATTTTTGATACTATATATTTCTAAATTTATACATTTACAGTTCATTCAATTTGCCTCAAAAAATATTATATTTTAATATTTTGTAGATTTTATATCAGATTCTTATTATAGAAAACTATACTAAATACTATAAATGCCATTTATAATAAAAGTTCGATATATCGACATTTTAATCGAATTTATTTGAATTCCATTCAATAAAATATTCGAAAGAAAAATTCAAATTTAAAATGCAAATAACTTCAAGTTTAATTTCATATTTTAAAAATTTATAGATATATGTACATGTTCATAAAAATAATATAAACATTGTATAAAATATGTATTCTGTATATAAAATAAACAATCACTAGTTTTAAAAACAAAATACCAAAAAAAAAAAAAAAGAATTATGAAATATTTTAATAAAATAAAATAAGGCTTTAAATAGTTGTTCTTACAAACAATAGGTTTTTTTTTTAAACATTTTTATTTTAGAAATTCTTTAAAACGGCTAACGCTTAACCTGCTTTTTTACTCTTGCTTAAATAATTTAAATATATATTATAATAATAGAAGAAATCTCTTTAAGGAAGTTGAATTAGGGAATAAAAATTGATTTCAAATTGGCAAGCATATTGTGAACAAAGTTGGTAATATTCACCTTGAATCTTTATACGTCGTAAATATAATCATTTCCTTGTATGTGTATATAATCATCGCCAATTCTGCGTAAAACATGAAGTGGGAGATGGTTTCACACTTTGCGATGTTCATACAATAAACGAATTTCCATAAGCCGAATTATCTAGGAATTTGAACTACATAGGAGTAGGCAGCGAAAGCTCGCCTTATTTCTTTTTGAAAAGCTTTGAGAGGAAGCATTAAACTTTTAATCTCGTTAGAACAAGAACCCACTCCTATAAGGTATCTATAAAGCAGAATAAGTGTTCCTATTAGACGACGGAGATTAAGTGGGTGTGACATTGGGATAATTTATTAGACGAATTGCTGTGTTTTGCACTTTATTGAAAAATCTCAATGCCGTTTTGGAGGCTCCCACCCAAAAATGTGCATTATACTCCATTTTTGGCCTTATATATGTTTGATAGATGTTAAGAAGATCAGAAGATGAAAAGAAGGCTTTACAACGACACAAAAAATTATTTTTCCAGTGATCAGTCATCAGTTAAAACTTTTTTATATTTTATACAATTTAACTTACAAATTATCAAATGTATGCAAGACTACGTCAAAAAAAGTTTTTCCCAAATATTCTTATTTACACGAGTAACTACATAACAGAAATCTATTAAAGCATCTTTTATATATTTATATGGTGTAATAAATCAATAATTTTGAATTGAATATTCTAAAATATTTATCCACAAAACCACAAATGCACAAATGAAAAACGGTAACACTCAAAATAAAAATCATCTTAAATTTTTAAATGTGAATGTAAATCAAGTTGAATGAACATAACTTGGACTAATAAAAAATAAAAAAAAAATAAAAATGAAGGTATAAAAAAAAAGTGGATAAAAAAGGAGAAGAAAAACTCATGAACTGGAATCGGATATTGGTTATTTATTATAAACTAACCGTACTGAATACAAAATTTACTGCCGTGTTTAAATTTTTTTTTTTTTTTTTAATGGAAGTAAATATGTAGACGAAACTTAAACCTAATATTCACGTTTTTGCATATGTTCTTACATAGACCTGACATAAATACATACAAATTTACATACAATTTATATAAATATTCTCCAATATAAGTGGATCTTTCAATTTGGTTTTATCTACCTAGTACCTATACATATATTATATATGTACATATCTACATATAGATATATATAAGTTTAAAATATATAATGCATATGCATAAAGCTTTAGGCCACAATTTAATTGGAATTTAAAATGCTGCATAAATCATGGACGTAAAAGGGATTTTTTTGCACGTTTACTTTCATGTTTTCATTTATTTTTGTTTTTATATGTTTTTTTATTTTTTGTATTCGTTTTTTGCAATAATAATTAACCCACGTACAGACAACATAATTCAAATTAAAACATAAAAAAAAAATAATAAAACAAAAAAAAAAAAATAAAATATTTTTCAATAGAATTAATTACAAATTGATGGTTAGGCCGAAAATTGATATTTTTGTCTCAAAATTGAATGGTGGTGAAATAAAATAATAATAAAAAATAAAATTAAAACATGAAAGGGAAAAGAAAGAGGTTTATCCACCACAAAAAAAAACATAATAATATATGCAGTAATATTATTATAATTTTATATAAACTAATTGAATTTAATTATTAAAAAAATTTAACTTTAAAATTTTATTTATATAAGTAACCACTTTATGTACATTTAATTGTGGTGTATATTTAGACATACTATACATATATGTTATTATACTGAACTGTATTGATAAAATATTGAATTTTTATTTTAAATTAAATTTGCCAACTGTATAATATATCAAAAATTGTATACCTTTTTTTTTTTATCCCTAAGGACAATATCAGTATATTTTAGATGATTTTACATATAATATTTTTGTTAATTTATAAATGGATATATACTTAAATAGTTAGTTATAAATAAGTACTGTTAATTGAGCAATTCAATAAATTTGATATAAAAGTTCTCATTCCCTCTTTACAAAGTATTTGTGCCCTTTTATGATCAAAAGAACATTGTGTTTATTGCTAAATTTGTTCCGGGGGCCTCGGTGGCCTAGTAGGTAAGAGCGTATAAAAGTAGTAGGTAAGAGTGTGGGTTCAAATATCATATACGTCATAAGAATATTTTCCCCTTACGAAAATTACAGTCAAACCTGGAAAGGAAATGGTGTGTACTTTCCTTGTCACATTTATGTGGCAGGGTAATAAACTAAAAAAAAAAATTTCTTCCTAAACGGTATTCTCTTGTAACTATGATTTTTATTTGAGATCGTTAAGCAGGAATTTTTTGGGTTTGGGGTTCTAAGTTTCTCTTATTGAATTAATTAAGTCTATTAATAAAGATTATAAAACAAAACTTTACTATATTTATAAAAATAAATAAATTGGGAAAATACAGTTACATATACATACATATAAAATACAAATGTATTTAAATTATTTTGCCACGTATATTTAAAATATTTTGCCTTAAAGTATGCAATTTTTCTAAATAAATTCATTATTCATAATTTATCGAATTTTTGATACGGGGTCATCAGTTACCGAATGGTTAAATCTTGAGAATACTGATTTAAATTTTGCATTATGGTGTTAGTGTAAGAGCCCTAAGAACTGTAAAAATCAATAAAAGCTTTATACTCTTACATACTCTTTTTTTGTTATAATTTTTAAACTCTTCGGAATTTATTGCATAGTCCTTATTTTTGTCAATTTGATTTTCAACAAAAAAATATACATATATATGTACATATTTATATATGTATTTCTAATTTCGAGTTAATTATTTATAAGTAATTTTAAATTTTTTTTAATTTAATTACTTACATAATTTATTTTTTAAACAATTTTCAATTTTAAAATATTTATGCTATATAATTGATGCTTCCATAATTTTCCAATCAAAACTGAATAAAGTAAAATTCCATTAATTGATTACAACATTTTTATTAAAAATTTATTTTACGATATTTGAAATTTTTTATTAAAATAAAATTTTTGAATATTTTAATATGCTCTTAGAATAAACAAATATCAAAAATAATTTACAATAAATTTTTGGAAACTAAGCCAAAAAACAGAAGTATTTTGTATTATGTATTCTATGTGTTTTATGTGTTTGTGCAAATAACACATTTATTTCCAACACGTACTTGTTTTTCTTTCACATAATAAAAATTAATAATTAATTGATAATAATAATAAGAATTAATTAAATAATTACTTGCAATTGCAAGGTACAATGTATTAAGGTATATGCAATGCCTTAAATAATTGATCGGGGAATATTTGTACATATTTATGTACGTTTTCAAAAATTTATGAAGGCGATTTTATTGAAATAACGAAAAAAATCTAAAATCACAAATCTAGATGAAAAAAATTTTTCACCCAAACATATTTTTGTTTCATAAAATGTTTTAAGCAATCATGAAAAAGGTAAATAATTAAATTAAAGTGCATAGTTTTAAATTAAAAAACAAATTTTTAACTTTTTAGGTTTTGTATTAAAAAAATAAAAATAAATATTTCTAATAAAAATCAAATTGCTTATTGTTAAAATATTTTTTTTTAATAAGTTTTTCGATTGTAACCCATCCAATTTGATTGTCTGATAAAATATCGTTTCATAAAACATTTTGTTGGCATTTTCTTAATATCTTTCTACCATTAGGTATCTATACATATATAATATAATAATAAAATAGGAATCCTTTTAATTGAAAACCTTGGAAATCCATATAGTATAACTTATTTAAGAAATCGTTTTTATAATATTTCCGTTTCGATAATGAATAAAATAATCAAGGTTGAATTAAAACAACCGCAACAAAGCAATTTAATAAATGCGATATTCCCCCATTTATGAAAAACTGTAAACATTTTATAAGTTCTCTGACTTTTCCAAAAGAAAAAAATTTTATATTAAAAATCAAAAAATCAAAAACAAACTCTTGTGTTTTTCTTTTTTTTTTTTGTAATTTTTTTTTTCCGTTTTGTAAAATAAAAAATAATTTTTGATTTTTTTTTTTAAATCTAACAAAAAAATATCATTCAAGTTTCTATAGAATTTTATACTAAAATAAAACAAGAAACTATCCGTTTATGAAAACTTCATTTACTTACTTATATACGTCTATATAATATATACATAATGTATATATATATAAAATACATATATACGATTTCAATTATTTGTTTGGTACTTTGGTTAGTACACACTCAGCACCAATCAACTAACCAACATACTTTAAAATAAAAAGTTTTAAAAATTTTACAAAAAAAAAGAAAAAAAAACAACAAAAATAAAAATAAAATGGATTTACAAGGCAAAGGATAATAGCTGTTGCTATATTATTAAAGTACATTTCCTATATATTGTGTAATGATTTCTAACAGGAATTTATGTACCGAATACATTCAACATGATTGTATTTACAGATATTAAAAGTAAAATGTACAATATATGCAGCAAGTACAGTTAAAAATAAAAAAGAAAAATAGGGTGGTTTTTGTTTTATTAAAATAACCGACCTTAGTTTATAGTTGTTCTGCTTTTTTTTCTATTTTCTTTTTTTTTTTGCTTTGTTTTTTCAATAAAAATGAAAAAATTGGATTTTTATATCCGGCTCCCTTCTTTAGGTACACTCTAACCCCTCCTTTAACACTAACTATTTTATTGCAATTTTAAATAGGGAGATTTGGTTTAGTTTGGTTTTTTTTTTTCTGCATTAATAGCTTAGAATCGTGTATATACACTGTGTTATCAAAAACATAAATCTAAAAAGAAAAAATAAAAACATACTTGAAATAGAAAAAAAAGACCAAGTTATTATATTTTATATTTTTGTATTGGTATGTGTAATTTTTCTGTTCTGTATGTTCTAAATAATAAAAAAGTAAAATAAAAAACAGTATTTTTAATGTTTTCAGTAACGAATATTGAAAATTTCAAAAAAAAAAAAAGACTTTAAATTCAAATAAAACAATAATTTTTATACTATTTTTACAATATATATATGTAATATACATTTAAAAATAGATATAAAAATATATATATATAAGGAAAATAATGAATTTAATACTTACGACTATATATACCAAACAAATAATTACAGAAAGTAATAGTTATTAGCTTACAAAAAATGTTTTAGACTATGATGACATGTGACTATAAAAAAATCGTATAATTTTAATATTAAAAATTTAAATGATTTTTATTTTCCTCCTCTTAATCGGAATTTATGACGAACTTCGGAGCAAAATTTTATCAGTTTTGCGCCGTAACTATTTTCATTTATAATTTTTTCTTATTATAGATTTAAAACTAGCATTTTTCTTTATATAGTAGCAAGTTATATTCTTTTTAATCAATATAGCCAAATAGTAAACCATTTAAATATAAATTGTGTTAAATTTGAATCCCACTTAGGAGTCAAGTATAAAGGAAAGTAAGTAGAAAATTAAGCTTTTAGCACAGGTCCAGGCCTGTTGTGATACCGCGAATCTGGTATTTTTCTAAATAAAACCATTGTGAACTTTTTGCAAAACACTTTATATCAATTATGTCATATTAGCAAGTTTATTTTAAAAGAAGTGCTCCTAGCTTCTTTTTTTTTTGATTTTTCAAGAGCTGGATATTTACTCAAACGATGAAAAATTTATTTCTCTTCTTCTTAATCTTTGCAGCTTCTACAAAAGACATTTAAGGGAAATTCTTGTGGTTTGGCCTTTCTACCAATAACAAGGCAGGAATCAGATTACACTTTTAATTTCAATCAGACACACTATAATAATATGATATTATTAAAATTTTTTATTCTACAATTCAAATAAAAGTTTTCCTTTTTTTTTTTTGGCATTATTGGAAAATATGGAAATTATTCCTAAATTTTTGCAGATTATTGATATTGGCAAAAGAATAAGGTTTTTTTTTTATCAAGGAAGTGTTTAATCCCATATTTTAATAAAAGGAGCATTGTACTCAATTTAGTAAAATAATGTAAATACATACACTTATATAAGTCACATACATTTTGTGCATATATATACTTATATACTAAATTTGTTTTTCCATTTTAAAAATACTTTTTCTAAGAATAATTTTAAAGGAAATAACATTTCGGTTCCATGTCCGCCTCCGAAGAAATATAATAAATGTCTATATATTGATAATATATGTATATAATATATAAAAAAAATATCATATAAACACATGTATATAGTTAGTTTTGTATGTAATAACAATGCATTGTTTTAGGGATACAATAAAAAACACAAACAAAAGAAAACAAAACCAAAAATAGTTAAAGAAAATAAAGATTTCTTTGAATTGATGCGGTTATATGCTACAGTAAGGAAAAGAAATTTCATTTTTTTTTTTTTTTTTATATAAAATTACAAAAGATTTATGAAGTATTTATGGTGTTTTCATTATAATCCTTTATTCTTCCTAAATTACATTCATACGCATATATATTTATAATAAAAATACATGTGTACAAATACACAAAATAAAAAACACAAAAAAAAAAAAACAAGCAAAACAAAAAAGAATATGAAGGACTAAGGAAAACTTATTTGAATTTAAAAAAAGAAAAGCAAATCTTATAAAAAAGAAAAACTTTCGGATAAGAATTTAGATCTTGACACAGTAAAATTTATGGATAAGTTTTTCTTAGAAATTTTCAAGACATGGTAACAAAAAAGTAAAAAAAAAAACATTTTTTTTTTTTTTTGTTTTTATTATTTTCTTTATTACGTGGCTTCTCTGGAATTCAGTTAATACTTAAATTCAAAAAGTGTTTTTGTTTTTTTTTTTTAAAGATTTAAGAAAATAAATACATATATATATTAAGAAAAAAAAAGTAGAAAAGGATTTCTTCTTAAAATAAAGTATTGCTACCCTAAATGGGATTTAAATAGAAAAGAAATAAAAAAAAAAAAAAAAGAAAAAAAAAATTACTTATGAAAAGTTTCTCTCTATAAAGTATTTAAAAAATGGGTAAAATCAGTTCAATGTAGACTGAAATTTTCTTAGAATTTAATTTCAAGGTCTTTTCTTTCTTACTTTTTAATTTTTTTTTTTTCTTATTAAATTTTAAATTAAAAAAATATTTTTTTATAACTTTTTGGAATTTAGGACAATATAAAAAGATAAAAAAATATACTTTTTATATTTTTATCCAAGAAAAAATGTTTTGTTCAAGACAGAATCATATTTTACTTTCAATTTTAATGACATTTAATCATATTTTTTTTTTTTCTATAACTGATTTTGAATTAAAAAATATTAATTAAGTTTGTTTGTTTTTATTTTTGTGCATAACATTAACTAATAGAATATCTTTAATAGAAAATCTTTTTTATAACAAATTTATGAAATTTTTAATTTTATTTTGAAATTTCAATTAACATCTTTTCTTTTTCTTTATTGTTTTCTTTATTTAATCTAATTTAATTTTATTGGGAACTTAAGCCTAAGATTTAATTCAATTATGTTATAACTAAACAGCAAAATATTAAATTTAATACTTAAAGCTAAATAAAAAAAAAAAATAATTATGTAGAGTTAGATACAGATCACAAACATATTTTGAAGAAAAAAAAAAAAACGATTCATATAAGTTTGAAATTTTAATCAGAAATCTTTAATTAAAACGTATTTAAATAATTTCATAATGTTACAAATAATTAAAATTCTAAACCGTAAGCTATAATTAAATTTAATTTATAATTATTTTAAAACGATGTCTAATTAAACCTAATGTAAAAAAAAAATAAAATTTAAACCTTTTGAAAATTCATTTTTATATCATTTAAAGATGTTCTTTAAAAAGAAAACTTAGATTCTGAGATTTTTTAGAACAATTTAAAAATTCTTTGATTTATTACTATTTATTAGAATACTGAATAAATGTCATTAGAAATTAAATGTTTTATTTAATTTTTTTTTTTTTTTTTAATGCATTTCTCTGCCACATAAATGTGGACAGGAAATTACACAGCTTTTCCTGTTCAGGCGTGGCTGTAAATGTTGTAAGGGGGAATAACTCTTACGACGTGTATGGGATCCGAACCTACACTCGCTCGGTGTTTACAGCGTATTCTATACGCTCTTATATCCACTAGACCACCGAGGCCCCTGTTTTATTTAATTTAATTTAAAAATTTAAATTTTTTTACATTGGGATTACATTTTAATACATTTTCATACCTTATATTGTTCGAAATTGTTTTTCTGGCAATAAAGCACATGTTGCCTTTTAACATTCGCTAAAAAATATTTTTTATATACCTAATACTAGGGCATGGCTAAAATTAAAGAGAATTACATAATATATATATATATAAATATATATGTTTTTAATTCATAAAACCAACACTAGGACTAAAATTAATACTGGTGACAAACGATACAAAAAAAAAAAGGTTATTCTTAATGGGTTTTTGTATAACTATTCAAAGAAAATTTCTTTAAAAGAAAATTAAGAAACTTTTATACTTACTTATATACAACTCCCATATAATCAAAATTAAAATATTAACTTAAATAGAATCAAAAATAAAAGTTCTTATCCACCATGAACAGAATAAAAAAATTTAAAGAGCTCTAATTATGGAATGTTAAAAATGAAAACAGATCAAAAAATCAAAATATTAAAATCAGTAGAAAAAGAATTTTTTTATTAGAAAACTAATCGTCGGCATACAGCATAACGTGACAATCTACAAAAATGGTATATTTTTGTTAAATATGCAAAATTAAAGAAGAAAGTTCAAACCTGTCACGATGATATAAGCAATAAATGTATATCCTACTAAAATATGATCAATTTGAAAAAAAAAAAATGGATAAGTTACAGCCTGATGAATAATTGCAAAAACTTTGAAGAAGTTTTTTAAAAAACTATATTTTTTCAGATGGTCAGTTTTTATTGTAAAGCGATTACGTTCCAATTTCAATTTTATTTTACATAATTTTGTTAAAACGATTTTTTTAACTTGACTTAACATAAATAGATTATTTTTTTTGTTATAGAATCATTTGGTCGAATGCATAGAAGTGCGCGTGAACTCTAATCTCACTTTTTCAAACAAAAACTGCCAGTTTAAGCTTATTATTTCTTTGACAAAGTAAAATTTGAGTTCAAGCTTAATTTTATTCATTCGGCCCATTATTTTGCAATATTGAAGTCAAACTAAGTTTCTATTGTAAAATATAAAGTTTATGTTTTAAGCAGAGTTAATATCTTACTATTATATGATGCTTGGTTGATTTACAAGACTGCCCTTTAGAAATTCAACTTAGAGAGCACACATAAGATGCTGTTTTGATATAATTCTCTTGTATTTTTGGTTGCAAACTAAATTCTATAACAAATTCATAGAGTTCAGAAATAAAACTAACCAGTTCTTCAATTTTACTTCGCATAACTGGGTCTATGTCTGGTATATAAGTGATTTATATTTCGTTAAATTTATATTTAGAAAGTGGTTTATGTTTGGAAAGATCGTGACACTATACAGATTTTCAATCTGACTCTATATAGACTATGGTACAAATGCATTTTTAATGTGTAGATATTACATTTAAGTATATATACATATATATAAAAATTATGTGTACATTGTATACGTATACTTTTTATTTAGAATTTTTTTTATCGACGTATGACAATTATTGCTTGATTTTGTTTTCAAAATTATTTGCTTAATTTTCCATATACATAACTTCTAAATTTTCTTAAATTTTTTATTATCTCATTTCAGAGTTATTATAATGTACGAAATATTTTGATTTTGACGGTAACTCCTACACAATTTCTGCAAAAGTTAATAAATTCAATTTAAACAATTGAAAAAAAATTTTATTTTACATATTTTGTATGACTTTTTATTTTTTAATAGGAAAAATTAAAGGTGTATATAAATAAGAAAAATAAATTTTTAAAATATTTTCTGTTTTTTTTTATTGATTCAATTAATTTTTTTTTTATTTAACATTACATTTATCGATTTTAGAAAGTTTAAGTGATAATTAGTTAATAACATTTATCACAATATTTAAAAATATATATTTTTTTTTTTTTACACAATTTCAGTTTCATTAAATTTAGTTTAAGTGTTAATTAAAAAAGAAAAAAAAAAACACAAAAAAAAAGTAGTTACTAATTAAAATGAACAATATCACTATATATATTTATATGCGTATATTATGTATAGGTATAAGTAAAATATATTTTTATTTTTTTTTTTGAAATTTAATAATAAATAAATAAATAGCTTTGGTACAAACCTTTTATAATCCACTTTAACATTAATTTAAGATTAATCGACAAAAATGTATGTATATATTTATTATCCATATAATCCAATTTATTTTTTACAAGTACATATCCATGTGTATTAAAATTAATATTTTTTTTTTTCAAAAATTTATTTATAATTTTTTTTCACTTTAATTTATAATTTTTTTTTTTTTCTCGCAAATTATTTTTTAATATTATAAATAAACTATAGAAAATGAATATTTTTTAATCATTAATTTTCTTCTTTTATTTTTTCATCAATTTTTCTTGAAATTTTTTTTACTTTTTATGTTATTTTTTATTTATTTAAATTATATATTAATAAAAAATATTAATTAATTTTTCATTTATAATTGTTATATTTTCGATGATGATTTAATTACATATATATGAATTTTTTGATAAAATTTTACTTTGTTTTATTTTTTTATTTTTATAATTTTTATTTAATTAACACTAATAATGAAACATAAGGAAATAAGAAAAAAATTGCAATTAGAATATATTAGATATTATATACATACATAAGAATAAATAATATATATAATTTATATTTTTAAATATTATTTAATTTTTATTCTTTTAAATTTTTTTTATGAAACACTCATTGAAATTTTAATATTAAAATTTATTTATTATTTTTTAAAAATTGTATATTCGAAAAAAATAAACATTTATTTATTTTAATAACATATACTTATATAAAATTCAATATATTAATTATATTAATTAATTTAAAAAAAAAAAAAAAAAAAAAAAACATTCATAATAATTATTCACCATATTAATTGAAAGAAAAATCAAAATGGATAGGTCATGGATAAATAAAAAAAGAAAAAAAAATTTATAAATATTATATGAAAAATACATATACAAAACATATTATAACTACATATATATGTATATATATGTACATATAGTAATTTAAAACAAGTTATAAAGGAAAATATATTTAGAACAACAAAGAAAGTTACAAAGTACAATAAGAAAATATAATTAAAAAGGTTTGTATAGACATTTTTGTACAATAAAAAAAAAATATTTATAAGTAATATTGAATATAATAATTAATTATCCATATATATATTAATAAAATTATTGAAGGAAAGTGTTATACGGTGTACAAATTCAAGTTTTTTACATAAAATTTAAATCTGGTCATAAAATATTCCATTAATAAAGTTTAATAATATATAGATCCTATTTTCCATCCAAAATACACAAAAAATAGTGTTTTTTTATTTGTTTTAAAATTAAATTTAAATTAAATATGATGACATATTTAATAAACAAAAAATAAAATACAATTAAAATAAAAAGAAACGTCGAAAAATTTGAATCAAACTTTAAAAGAAAAAGAAAGCCCCTTTTAAACACATATTTTAAAATGTTCTTTATAACTTATTGTACTGTACAATAATTAAATATTTAAATATTTAAATCATGGTTTGAAAAATATGAATGAAAACTTTAAAATTTAATTTAATTATTTATTATTAATTGAATATATCATCACTTTTTTTTTTTTTAATTTGTTTATATTATAAATTCCAAATTTTAAACAACCAGCTATAATTTATTATATTAATTACAATTTTCACACACTTCTCACAAACTTTTTTTTTTTATAATACAATATTAAATATGAACAATAAAAATTTTAAATTCTTACAGTTTACTTTTATATTTTTTATTATTTTTCTTTTGTTTTATTTTTTTTTTTTCTTTATTTAAATTAATATTTATTTAATTTCTTGTAAACTATTTTAATATACATATGTATACTTTTATATATAGCTAGTAGATATATATAAAATAAAATCCGCGCCACATTTATAAATACGCGCCTTTAATAACTTATACTAAAGCTATAACTATAATAATTTTAAATTTTGTTGGAAAAAAACAAAAAAAAAAAACACAAACAATAAAAATTTAAAAAAAATTTCCTACACGTCTGCTGTCTAAACAACATTCCGAATAATTTATAACGCGGCGCAAAAATTATATTTTTCTTCTTTTTGTTTTTATTTTTATTCCTTTTTTTCTATGGTACTTTTATCATTACATACATATAAAATTAATATTCTATGTCTATAATATTATTTATCTACTTGTATTTCACCTACCTATATATATTTTTATATTATATACATACAATACATATATATATATACATATTAATAATAATAATAATAATAATAATACTGTTATTGTACAAATATTTCCATTTAAAGTTTATTTTTTTAATTTATTTATTTATTTTCTCTCTTAATTCACAACAAAGTTCTCCATCAAAAAATAAGCATATTTTTACTTTTTTTTTCCTTTTCTTTCGTTTCTTTTTGTTTCTTATACTTATATTTTCTATATATATTTATAGATAGGTAAAATTATTGCAGTAAAATGATATACGACGAAAAGAAAACAAAAAAACTTTTATAACAAATTAAATTTCGAAAGATGAAACAATTTTTTTTTGTTTTTTATTTCAAACTTTTTTTTTTTCTGTTTTAAGCCGCTCCGCCGCTGACTTCTGTCATTCTATATAACTTTTGTCTGACTGGCTGCGCTAAAATGTGCGATTTGTGTTGTTGGTTTTTTTTTAACATTTTTTTTTTTTTTTTTTAAATTCTGTTTTAATACTAATACTACATAATATTAAATATATACTGGTTGAATTAAACAAATACCTGCAAGAATATTGGAATGCATAATAATATACGGATTAAAATTGAACTGATACTACGGGATATGAATAATATTGGCAATAAACATATAATTTTATTATATAGTGTGTTCCACACTAGATTGTGCAATTAGGAGCTGCATTTAAGTCAAACCAAATTATGGTGAAAAAAAAGCCAATCTTTAACCGTTCTTGAAGTTATTGGTCCTAGAGATATTATAAAAAATAAAGGCAACAAATTTTATGATTTCTTTAAGAAACGGTTATACATCGAGATGATAAATAATAAATTAAAGAAAAACAGTTATAATTCTTTACATAGCCCCCATAATTGCCTGAAACCTTATGATTATTTCGATTTCAATTTGCATTTATTACTGCACTATTTATCTATTGTGAAAAACGATTTTTTAATTTATATTAACAGATACTTGTTTCTTGTAATAGAATGTAATAAAGCGAAATTTTAAGTTTTAATTTAAAGATCGAATAACCAATTTAATCAATAAACTAGATTAAACTCAAGAAATATTTATAATGTCAATTAAAATGTCTAATAAAAATGGATTATATAATCTTCTTACTGAAAATTAATTTTAAATTATATTGTAAGTTGCGTAAGATACAAGTAAACTCTTTTTTTTACAAATTTATGCCCCTTAAAATATGCAAAATATAATTTTTACATTTTTCGTCCATTTTTAGCTAATGTCTATTGTACAATAGATATAATAACACAAGATAACAATTAAAATGCGAGATTTTTAAACTATAGTACAAAATATTTTAAAAATTCCTCATTATAATATGAAGGTTTGCTCAAATAATAAGCAACATGATGTATAAATATACATATAATTTTATAATTTTCATATTGTATTATATGGTTGTGAATTATAAGACATGAAATAAAAATTTTTTTCAACCATGTTTTTTTTATAACTTCAATGTAACTGAAAACCTCAACTTGTAGTATTAAATAGTTCTTAGTGTTGTGTTGATTTTATTTTTCTCGTGTTTATTTTTTTAACTTTAGTCTCATGTTTTTTGTGCTGACACAAACAAATAAAAAACATACAAAAAATAATAAAATAATAGGAAAAATTGTTCTCTTGTTGATGTTTAAAAATGAAAAAACAAAAAATTAATATTGCAAAATATATGTATGGATATTTAAAAAAAAAAACACGTTGAACACCAGAAAAAATAAACAAAAACCATACACTAAAATACAATAACACATATATATATACCTATATGATAAATAAAATACAAATAAATATAGTTCTCCAGTTTAAAAATGGGGTTTTTAGTTTTTTTAATGCCCATATGTGTATACATATATGGTAAATACAAATAAAATTTAATAAATAGAACAATTTTTAGTGAACAACAAGCAAAATATCACAAAAAAAAAATAATAAATTAAATGAAAATTCACATGAAAATGGTAAAAAAACAGCCAAGAGAAAAACCAATACATATATTTAAAAATAAATAAATACTTAATATTAAAGAAATAGAAAATAATATTTTTCAGATACTCATGACTCTCTAGCAACATATACAAAAATGTTCCGCAACATTTAAACACATGCATTTCATTCATACTTTGTTACAAAAAAAAATTAAAAAGAACTTCTGGAGAAAAAACAGAACAAATTAACTTTAATATTTTACCCAATGTTTCGTTTAAAACACAAATTGATTTTAATAAGATCAGGTGAACATGTCTTGTGTGTTTAAAAAATTTATGCCTTGTGTGTTTTGAAAAAATTCTGAAATACTAAAAATATCTAATTTTAAAATTTCATTACATAGGTATTTTAATTTTAATTTACAGCAAAATGACAAGGAAAAGTCATTCTAAGAAAGATCAAGTATCCATAATAAAGAAGAAGGCAATATGCAAAAGATGAAAAATTACTTTAATCTAAAATATGTGAATTAAAAAGTAGAGAGCTATATTAATTTATAAGCAGATATGTAATTTTAATCCGAATTTGAAGTATATAATCAAGAGGGCAATAGGTACCTTATAATATGTCATATGTCGCAGTTTCAAAAATCCAAAATAAAAAGAAACAAACATTGGCCAAATAAAATTTCAAAGCTCTAACTATAATGTTCAATATATGACAAGTAATCTTAATTCTTTGAAATGATTTTAACTAGAGTTTTCGAGTAATTATCATATATTATCTGCTAATCATAAGAGTTGATAAAAGGTCATAAGAGTTTTTGGTTAGAAATAGAAAATGCTAATTGGAATCTGGTTAAAAAGATTAATTAACAATATTCAAGATCAATATTCGAAAAATAATAAATTTAATCACATATATATACCTATGCAAGATGGAAAATGAAAAAGACAAAATACTAAGTAATACAAAATATTCGCCTATTATAATATAGTTGCAAGTGTCAACTAGCAAACGTCATAAATTAATCACGTCAAATATTATGTAAGCTTTCTCTTGTGTTTCCAGAGAAAAAAAAATAAATATATCATATCTTAAAACAAAAATTGGAAGTCAACAGCTAAAAATCAAACTTTCTGAAAAGAAGAAATTAAAGAAGTACTGCATTAATTCACTAGGAAATTAATTTTTGTTTTTTTTACCGACAAAATTGCAGCGAATTTAAATTATTTAATTTTTAAAACAGAATTTAAAATTATATTAAAAATCATAAAAAAAGAAAACTAAAATAACATTTTATCTAAAAACAATTTTCATTCAAAAAGAATTATAATCTTGTGATCCGCAGACCCAAAAAAATAGTAAAAAAAAAAAAATAATTTTATTACAGGTCAAAATAGTGTCATGTGATTTTCTAATACAATCTTAATAAAATAAAATATCATAATTGTATTAGTCCTTTATAAAATAATTAATATTTTCATTCACATGTGTACTATTGTATACACATACACACTTTTAATTTTTTTTTTTCTTCAATATGAAATTCCACAGAAAAATAAAGAAAATAAAGGAAAATGAAAATATCCTAAAATATTCCCCTAAAAATTTTTAACGCAAAATCTTCTCCTATTATTCTCTCAATATTTCTTTGCAATATTTTTCTATTGTTTAAAATTTCTGTGAATGTTTCCGTTTATAAAATAAAACTCTTCTATATAAATGTGTGTATATGTTTTTTTTTTATGTGTATGCATTTATAAATTAAAAGGATAAAATAAAAAAATCTAATTTTTCTATAGAAATATTAGTTGGAAATTTAACAAAGGAGGGGAACTGGGAAGTCAATAAAAAATAATTCAAAAATTCTATAGAAAAATTGTTATCGCAGGCATAATAATTACCTTTTATAGCCAACAGGGTTCTGTTGTTTTTAAAGTATCAAAATATATTTTTCTTTTTAGGTATAGTATGTATATAAAAGTGGTTGATGATTGTATTGTATTTCAAATTAAAATTTATTTTGAATAGTTTGATTAGTTCAGTGAGTTTTGTTATAAAGTAAAAAAAATATTAATTGTATAGGTTTGAAATTTTAATTAATTTATTGATATATACATACATATATATATACACTAGAAAAATTTTTTAAAATAAATAATTTTAACAGATATTTGAACTATTCTAAGATATTTCTATAAATATTACCATAATAAAAATCATTACATTTCAGATTTCCCATCTATCATTATTTAAATGCTTAAATGAACACAATCGGCTTTAAAATCTTTTTTTTTTTTTAATGCATTTCTCTGTCACATAAATGTGAACAGGAAATTACACAGCCTTTCCTGTTCAGGCGTGGCTGTAAATGTCGTAAGGGGGAATAACTCTTACGTTGTGTTGTGGGATTCGAATCCACACTTCCTCAGTGTTTACAACGCATTTTATACGCTCTTACCCACTAGGCCACCGAGGCCCCTTTAAAGTCTTTATCTATATATATTAATAGGTATAATATTAATATTATTTAATAATATTAATATTATTAAATAGGTACTACAATATTTTTTTAAATATCAAAGAGACCATAAAGAAAAAAAATTGGTACTGTAGGATTATAAGCAAGATTGAAAATTAAAATAATTTTTTGAGAAATTAGTTTTTGAGTCTGTGCAAAATATGGGAATCAAAAATTTTAATCCGAAAACAAAGTTTTTAATCTAAAAACATAAATAAGGAAATGGTCGGCAACGGAATTTTTTTGATAAAGGAAGGTTTCATTTAAATCAAATTTTTGAAATAGATTTTTTAGATTAGATTTGGGGACCTTATTTACCAACACTACTTTTAAATTTTATTTTAAAATAAGTAGATACGCAGTCAAATAAATTCAAACTATACGATGTAAAATGATGAAAATTTTCAAAATAAAATTTTTACTACAATAAATAAAATAATAGGTACTACAATATTTTTTTAAATATCAAAGAGACCATAAAGAAAAAAAATTGGTACTGTAGGATTATAAGTCAAGATTGAAAATTAAAATAATTTTTTGAGAAATTAGTTTTTGAGTCTGTGCAAAATATGGGAATCAAAAATTTTAATCCGAAAACAAAGTTTTTAATCTAAAAACATAAATAAGGAAATGGTCGGCAACGGAATTTTTTTTTTTTTTTTGATAAAGGAAGGATTCATTTAAATCAAATTTTCGAAATAGATTTTTTAGATTAGATTTGGGGACCTTATTTACCAACACTACTTTTAAATTTTATTTTAAAATAAGTAGATACGCAGTCAAATAAATTCAAACTATACGATGTAAAATGATGAAAATTTTCAAAATAAAATTTTTTATTGTTTTTATTGGTTTTTTATTCTCTACCATTTCATTATTGTGACTTCTTTAGTTTGTCTTCACAAAAATAAAAGAAAAAAATAAAAAAACTCGTTACGAATACAAATTGCATGAACTTTAGCCAGCAGACACACTCAATAGATACTTTAAATGAAATGGTTGTTTTGGTTTTATAATATTAGTTGTTGCTATTATTACGTACTGTTCGCAAGAACTGAATTGTAGACCTTTTTTTGTTTTTTTTTGTATTCTTTGTCCTTCCTCTTTAAGGGTTTTTATTTTTTAATTTTTTTTCTTATTTATGTTTTCTCTGAATGATTCAGTTTTATTCAGTGAATTGCGTTTAAATAAATTTAAGAAAAATAAGGAACGTAAAAAAAAAAAATTTATTGCACATTTTTAAAATGAAATAAAGGAACTTTTTGACTCAGAATCCAATATAGCGTTTTTTTTTTTGTTTTATTTTTTTTTTTTATAACAATTTATACATAGTTTTTATATAGAAACGTGTTAAAATTCATGTACTGGTATTTAACATAATTGATTATTGTTAAACATTAATAATTTAAGAATAAATGAATATTTCACATTAAAAATAAAATAATTAAACAATAATTAAAAAACTCATGAAATCATTGCAAAATTAATCAGAATATTTTCTTTAAATTATTATAAATTAAGTATATAGTTTAATTAATAAATAGTAATTATAGAAATTAATTAAATTTAAAATAAATTAGAGTATTTATTTTTTAAGAATAATAAGAAAATAGCATAAGAAATCTATCAGGTTTTTGTAATAATTTTATATATAAAGGATATTTTATTATTAGTATGCCTTCATTGCTTATATTTTAAAATATTTTAAATTCTATGACTGTGAAATTGATTTGTGTTAAATAAAAAGATTTTTACTAAAGAGATACCTAAATGAAAAGTTAAATAAACAATCTGAAATGTGTATGTATTTTAAGGTTTATCTTTATCATGTCGTTAATGGCATATAGAATAGATGTTTCTATATACGATAGTAAATCGATAATACTTAGAGAATATCTGAAAAAAAAATAATATTAATTGATCAGAGATTCAGATTACAGGAGATTCAATATCGTATTGCTCTCGAAAGAACAAGTCACTGTCCGGAAAGGTTTTTGATATTATTTCATTATTGTGGCATCTTATCATTGTAATATAATTTAAAACTATGATCTTCATACCAGACATCTACAAAATCTAAATTATATTACGAATTGTTTCGTTGTTTTTATTAAATTTCTGTAATATAAAACCATTGCATATATTATATAATATATTTAGTATAAGGTATGGTATATAAGATTTATATACATTTACATAACCTTTATGCATTAAAATCACATATCGACTAATGCTACTTGGCATATAAGATTTTATTTCATAGATTCTATTTTAGCAAAATATTATAAAGTTATTTATTTATTTATCATATATATGCCACATTTCCCAATTAATATTTTTAACAATAATGAATTATTAAATTCCAATTATGTGTTTCAATAATTCAGTATAAAGTTTTAAAAAGCTTCCATATCCGTTTTTCTATAATATTTATAGAAGATACCCTATATCGCCAAATTAAGTTTTATAAAGAGCCTGCCTCTCTAATTTTAACTAACTTTATTTCAAAAAATAGAGATATCGGAAAATACGTAAGTTGTATCTTTTTAGAATTACAAAAGGCTTTTGATTGTGTTGATTATGATATTTTACTATACTTCAAAACTTAGTTTTTCAAACATTCAGTATGGAATACTTTAAATCATATCTGAGAAACCGCGAGCAGGTGGTTCGCATAGGAGACATTTATAGCACGGAAAAATTAATTGTCAAAGGCGTTCCCCAATTCTCTATTTTGGGTCCAGACCTTTTCAAAATTTACATAGATGATATGACTCATATAAAACTCAATGATAGTCTCCAACTTTTTGTGGACGATACGGTTCTTAAATATGCTGAATGTAATGAAATTGATTTAAATAATGCAATGGAAAATGACCTTGATATAATCCAAGAATGGTTAACTAAGCATTGTCTTAGTTTAAACATTGAAAAAAACTGAAATAATTCTCTTCGAACACAGATCGTCTAATACCAGACCAAATTTTCTATACAGAAATGTAATGATTGAAGTTGTAGATAGTTTCAATTATTTAGGATTGATACTTGATAACAAATACAACTGGAATAACCATATAGAACATATAACAAAAAGCATATCACTTTATATCTTCATTTTGCGTATAGACTGAGAAATTATCTATCGTTTGAAGCTTAATACACAATTTACGCGTCCTACATCAAATCGCATATCTGCTACCTTAATCCCCTTTGGAATAGAGCTCCCCAAGTTTATATAATCAAGTTAGAGACATTACACAAAAAGTACATTAAAATTCTTCGCAATCGGCATCCAATGAGCATGTTATATCCTAGTTAGTATCTTATGTACTGGTCGACTATTTCACTAATGTCAATATTAATATTAATAAAAATTGTAAAATATCCGATTATGAAGCCATAAATATCAAAATATGTGCAAAAAAAGACCCATTACCAAAAGCACAATTTTCATTCATTAAATTTAATAAAGAATTATATATAGAAAGAATTGGTTGAAAATAATTTTGAAAATTTAGTGATCTTAAATGAATTAAATGATAGGAGTAGAAAATTTTGCGAAATAATAGAATTAGGATTAAAAAAATTAAGAAAAACTATTAAAATTGAAAAACAAAATTAAATTGTATAATATATACTCCTTATTACCATATAATATAAATAAATGGAATGATTATAAAGTCACTAGAAATAAATATAAAAATGCGTGTAGAAATTATAGAGATAAATATATCGAGACTGAAATTAATGAGAAGAAAAATGTGATCAAAGAATATGTGGAAAACAATAAAACAATACGTACCAAAAAAGGAAAGGAAACAGATAAATGAAATAATAATAGATGGAAAAAAAATATATAATAAAACAGAAATAGTAGACAAGTTAAATTATTTTTTTATTAATAGTGTTAAGAGAATAAATATAGAAATACCTTTTGTAAAATATGAAAACAAAACAATACCCATGCAGTATGAATTTAAATTTAAGCTAGTCAACTTTAATGAAATGGAGAATGTTATTAGAAGTATATCTCAAAAAAATGATTGGAATGGATTAAACAATAATATATTTTTGGAATGTAAAGAGAAAATAATATACCAGTTTTAACATAATTAGTAAATAACTCATTAAGTGAAGGAAAATTTCCAAGTGGAAGATAGCTATCATAATTCCCGTAGAAAAAATATTAATTGCAAAATCAGCAGAAAATTTTAGGTTTATAAATATGTTACCGCTATATGAAAAAATATTAAAAAAAGTGGTTTGCTTACAACTAGAAGGCTATTTAAGGACAAATAATATTATAAATGAAATACAATCGGGCTTTAGGAAAGGATATTCCACAGAGACGGCGCTAAATTGGATATTGCATGAGTGGAAAAGGCATACAGATAAGGGGAAAAAAATGTAGCAACGTTTCTATTTAGATTTCAAAAGATCATTCGAAACGCTTGATAGGAATATACTCTTAGAGAAATTAGAAAAATATGGGATCAGAAATATGGAATTGGAATAGTTCAGAAGTTTTTTAACAGGTAGAATGCAGTGTACAAAAATAAATGACACTATTTCAAATGCTAGATTTGTTAATTTAGGTGTTCCACAAGGATCGATTCTAGGTGTATTATTATTTCTCATGTATATTAATGATATGCAACGCAACATTAAAGTTTTGTAAAGTTTCGCTGTTTGCAGACGATACTTTAGTGTACATAATAAATAATGATTTAGATGAATGTGAAAGAAAAATGAATAAAAATTTAAAAAACCTGTATAAATGGCTTAATATGAATAAACTTAAACTTAATATAATGAAAACAAAATGTTTAACAATAGGAACAATACAAAAACCAAAAATAGAAATAAATGGAGAAAAAATTGAAAATGCTGATGAAATAAAATATCTTGGAGTAATCATAGATGATAAGCTAAATTTCAAAATCCACTGTATATATGCAAAAAGATAGCAAAAAAAATAGCTTTTTAGGTAGAATTAGGTAAACAATTTCCAGAAACTGTGAATAAATATATATAATGCACTTATACTGCTATATTTAAACTATTGTTCTTCAATTTTATTCTTAAGTAACGAAACGTAAATAAACAGATTTCAAGTTTTGCAAAATCGAGCTATGAGAATCAATTAAAGTGTGGTATTAGAACCCAAATCAAAGATATGTTAAGTACATTGATATGAATGGATGTTAGAAGCAAATTAAAGTTCAACATACTGATCCTCATCTTTAAACTAAAACATAATTTACTACCCAGTTATATGCAGAAGCACATTGAATATGTTGGTGGTTATTATTACTTACGGAACAGAGGAGATTTTAGACTACCGTTATACAAAAAATCCAGCACACGAAATTCACTATTGTATAAAGGAGTCCAATTTTTCAATGAACTACATACCATAATATAAAGAATTATAAAACTAGAATTAGTATATTTAAAAAATTAATAGTAGAGCATATATGTAGAATATAATTTAAAATTTAAATCGCAAAATTGTAAAGTTTCTTAGAGACTAATAAAATAAATCTAAATCTAAAACTAAATCATAGTCTGAAAGAATATAAGTAAATTTTAACTCTACCTTCTTGCCTTTAAAATAATAAATAATGGTAAGTAAAGTATAATTTCATTCTGATTAGAAGAATCGACTTTTATTTATCACTTTTTAGAACCAATAATCAAATTAATAATTGCTTATTTCATTGCTTAAAGTCGTATAATGAACTCCCAGAAATTTTTAAGACAATTATTAATAATGTTTTAGAATTTAAACATAAGATTAAATGCATGTTGACTGTTAGCAATTAAAAAAAGAAAATTTGTTTTGAAGGTTAAATTATGTCAATTGATAATAAAATTAAATGAAATTTAGCAAAGCATAATGAAATTAAATTAATGTAAGTAAAAATAAAGAACCTGAAAACTTTGATAGTATAGCAATAAAACAACATACATATTTTACTATAAAATATGATGGCCATATACAGACTTCTAGTTAAGGTCTTAAACATTACCACTTTTGCTAAATATAATTATTCTTTGTATATATTTAGCAAAAGTGGTAATGTTACAAACATTATATAATTTAAAATTGTAATAAAGAAAAAAAAAAAAGAGAGAGTCGGTTTCCCAAGACATCATTTAAAAATTTGAGATGTTATTACGTCAGTTTAAAAATATAATTTAAATGTTTTGTTCCTAAAAATGTTTTTTCATTTCCTAAAAGCCTTCTTTAAAAAATATCGTTCATTGTATAAGAAAACATTTTTCAAAAAAAATTTTTTTTTGAATAATATTATTGGGCAAAATCTCTTTTTTACGAATAAATTTTAAGCGAAATGTCATATACCTACCCCTTGACAATTATTAACTCTTAAAGTTTTTAAAATTTTATTTTCATCTAGTTTATTATTAAGTAATTAATAAATAATAACTATTTAATTAGTTTTGTAATGCAACAACCACTTATCAGTTATCACTAATCAAATAATAATTTTTTTAATAAGTTTTTGTTACAACAAAACCATTTTTGGTAATAACTCAATAAAGTATTTTGATTAGTACAAAACACTTTACTTATTAAAAAAAAATGATTATTTGATTATTTAGTGATTATTAGTGATATGTGGTTGATGTAATAAAACCCTGCTATTAAATATTTTTAAAATAATTGTCAATTTTTCAAAAAATAAAATGTCGAATAATATGGAATAATCGTATATTATTATATAATCGTATATATATTCTCTGTAATAAATACTATATAATGATTACATAACTGAAATGTAATCTTTTCTAATTAAAGGATACAATAATATTTTTCATGCAACTTTAAAAGTGAACCTAACCTATAAAAAATTCAAAATCTTTTAATAAATCAAAACTTGCCAAAATTTCCTTTTAAAACTCATACAATTGTTTATGCTACATTTTAATATAGAATCTTCATATTACTTTCATCTATGTATATGTATATATATATATATCCCAGCATAAAATTTATTTTCTTTCATAGTTCTCATTAAGTATAGCTATACTTATATAGAATCATTATTTAATTTAAACTTTTTTTTCATTTCTTCTATTTCAAGTTTCAACCAATTTGTTTCATTGTGTATATGACTGATTTATTTACGGAATGGAGTTCTAAGAAAAAAAAAGAATTAAAGAATATAAAAAATAAAGAAAAAGGCAGGTAAAATTTCGTGATTAAAAAGGTATCCGTAAAATCCGTATTTTAGACCTTATTTTATTGCAATATTATAATTTTTTTTTTTTTTTCTAGGAATAACAAAACAAGTTAAATTTTAAACAAATTGAATGACTCATTGTTTTATATAAAAACTAATAACTAAATTCATTTATATTTAAATTAAGTTGAATATTTTCTAGAGAATAAAAAGAAAATTCAGAAAAAATTATGATATAGATTATAATCATATACATACATAAATATATGATACAATATTATAAAATATTATGGCGAATTTAAAAATTAGAATAATTTTATAGGTTTAAAATGAAATTTTTAAAGAAAATAAAAAACTTTGGTAAAAGAGCGCAACGCAGTTTTGTTTTATTTTTTTATATGAAAAAAAAAAATAGATTCATTTATTCACCGTTATATAGTTACGAGTAAAAACATTAGTGATTGTGACCGTTTTAGTGGTCTTATATGAAAATTAAAGAAAAAAAATGAAATATAATAATAATTTTTATTAAATTAAAATTAAAATGTGAAATAATAGTAAAATTAGTAGGTATAGCATATAATTTTCGATGTACTTATTAGTTAGATAATTAGTACATATGAAATGATTAAAAACATAATCACGATTAAAAATCATGTTAAAAAAGTTACAAATTGTCGTTTTCCTTTCCCCTTGCAAAAATTATTTGTCACTTTGGGATTTGACTAATATTTATGTATAAAGCATATACGTATGTATATTCAACCCAAGATGAAACATAATTCACATACATATGTACATATATGTAAAATATACCTTTGTGCTCTTGAGAATTGTCACTTTCTCTATTTTATACATATATCATTTTTGGTTTAACATTTTATTTGGTATAAAGTACATTATTATTAACAATGTTATACTTTTTTTTTTTTTATTATATATAATATTAATTTTTAAAGCTAAACAAGAATAAACTATTAGGAGTTCATCGTTTTACTATTTAGATGGAAATTCCTTTAATGTTAATAAATAAAAAATACAGAACCATTCTTACCATCGAAAAATTCAGTAATCTCTACTTTATAAACTGTTTTTCAATAATCAAAACTATACTTATTTAGATTAAAACAATTAAATGTCAATAATTTGTTGATTATACAAGTATGTTTTTTAAAATTTAGAACTAATAGTAAGTGTATAAAATTCAAACATTTAAAAAAAAAAAAAGTTTAACATTATTCTTTTTAGCATTTTTTCAAAGCCTATTTCTAATTATATCTCTTATATAATTCTCGCAAATCTTCACATTATATTAAATGTGTATACATTGCAATTTAATTAAAAGGATGTTTTTTTTATTAAAGAAATACATAAATAGGATTCATATACCTGTTATTTATTGCTTTTTTAAAATCACTTGAAAGAAAAAAAAACCTGCAATGAATAAAATTTTGCCGATCATTTTCTCTTTCTTTTCTTGAATTTTATTTTTGTTTTTTTTGTTTTTTTTGCTCGCAAAAAAGTTTTATTGCTTTTTATAAAGTTTTGTTATTTAACTTACAAGGCGACTTCTTTTCATGGTAAATGAATTCCGTCTTTGATATTAAAATGTTTTTCATTATAAATATTAAATTATATATATTTTTGTAAAGTAACAGCTTGAAATTCTTAAAAAGGATGTATGAATTATATTATTGAAAAAAATTTTTATTTAAAATTTATAAATATGTTTCCATGTCTACGATACAAGACTAATATATTTATATATATTATAGTCCTTATGGTTTATTTTATTTCAGATCATAAATCCGGTGTATCGTTTTTTTAAAGTAATTCAAAATACATACATTTAAAAAAAAAATGAATATTTTTATTTTGTTTGACGTAATCTAAGATTTTTTTCCTAATAAAATGTGATATTTAAGAATTAAGAATAAAACTATTCGTAGATAATGGCCTTGAATTATCCTCTTGTACACAGTAGGTAAGTTGAAGAATAAAATTGTAATTTAAGTTGAAATTGTCTAAACCAAGACTCAACATGTGTATAAAATAGAAGTATGTACATATTTGTTATTTAATTTAAATAAAGTTGAAATCGATATAAGAGAGATTCGAGTAAGTACACTTAAGACAAATTTTAGACAAATAGTATACTTGACTTGTAAAATACCCATCAGACAGTTCATAATTATTATCGAATTAAATTCAAAATCTATAGAATAAATATGTTAATTTTAATACAAATTTTTAAATACATATTAATTAAAATATTATATATAGGCATATTTCATATTTAAAATATAAATACACAAGATAAAAAACCTGATAAAACCTTTAAAAAATTATCTAAACAAATTAGAATAATATCTCATGGGTAAATGAACAAACAGATGAAATTCAGAAAATTTATTCAAAATTTTATTACATTAATAATTCAAATAGAACTCATTGTGGGTATAGTAGACACGTATATCGAATCCACAACTTGTTTCTTGAAAATTTTCAAAACAAACAGACAAATTTTATGATAACTTTAAACTCACACATTCTAATTATACTTCAAAAAATAAAACAAAAATAATATAACACAAAAAAGAAAAATTAAGGAAAAAAAGCTCTAAACATTAACAAAAAAAATCTAAAAGATATCCTTGAACCTATAAAACAGTAATAATATCTAAAACATTAAATTCCATGACTCATCCATTAAATTCAAATGGGATGAATTTAAATTTATTTTATCAATGTGTTATAAAATGTCCTTGAAACTTTACAAAAACATAAACTGATAAAAAAAATAAAAATTAAAGTATTGAAACTTTACAAAAACAAAAACTCATAAAATAAAGTAAAAATATTTTTTGTTTTTCCTTTACTTTATAATTTACTGGAATTGGTTTTGGGTTTTTCTTTTCTATTTTTTTTTTTTTTTTGTGTCATCGTTAATCAAGTCAATATTTCTCTTAAATGGTGGGTGCCTATTTAGGATGTTATGGTTGAAAAATTTATAAACAAATTCATCTTTAAAATGATTATAATTTTTATTGATTTTTTATAAATAATTAATGATTATTGTATATGAATTTGTTTTTAGGGATGAATACAAAGTTGTTATTGAATTTTATAAGTAATGATAAAACAAAAATTTTTAGCATTGCTTTAAATCATATTTTTCCAATATATAAATCGATTCGTGATTAACCAAAAATTCTTTAAATTTTATATTTAATTTTTAGACCGTAGCTCTTTTTATTACAAGATCCTTAACAAAAAATTTTATTTTTAAAAAAAGCATAAAATTTAAAAAAGTATAAGAAAGATAAGTACCTTAATGTATATTCATAGTTTATTTATTATGGTATTAAGTATATTTTTTTCCCAAATGCTAAAAGGATAAAAGAATAGATAACTTTTTTTTTTTTGGTTGGTTTGTGTTGGTGTTTTTAACAATTTTTAACTTTTATATTTAAGTTACAAATCATCTAAAACCTCATCTCAAATCATCGAAAGCCTTCAGTTTACTTTAAATAACAATAACTAAATTTTATACGAAACACTCAACTTGTTTGAAATTGTTTAAAGCACAGGTCTAAAAAATAAGGACCATGCATTAAATATTTAATTACATAATTTACAAGTAATAATATTTGAAAATTAACCTTTTATAAATCAATCCTTCTGCAGCAGAATCAAATCTGTTTTTCAGTGAAACATATAATTATCATAAATGAGAAAGTTCTACTCTCCCTCTGTTAGTTTTTACATTTTTATGATTAAATTTGATTAGCTATAACATTTGTATGTAAATGTGTAAAAATTAAAAATCCTTTCAGAATACTAAGTTTTTATTTTTATTCATTTTATTTCTAAACAACAGTATTACAAATAACTTAAAATCTGATATATGCAAAGTTTAATATTATTTATCAAATAATTACAAATTTTTTTGTTATTTATAAAAAATAATTAATTACAAAATTAAAAAAGAATAAGAAAATGTCCATATTATATAATAATATAATAAGTAATAAAATAAGTAAAAGATATTATGTGTCGATAGATTTATCAATACTTTCGAAGAGACTATATTTATTTAATATAGATTTACTAACAGACGAAAAGATCTTTAGTATGATATTGAAGTGAAAAAAAAGTTATTAGCTAGGCAAATAAAATACCCTTAGGAACTGATAGGGTTAATACTCCTTTTCCATTTTTATTTGCAATCTGAACTAAGGTAAATAGAAAATTGAATTTATGACTTGATATTCCAAACTTTTTTAACATTTTCTCAAATAATTTTTTTTTGTTTTTAAATAAAAAACATATTTTAGGAAATGGAACATTATCGAAACATAAATTATATGGGCTTACCGATTTAAAGATACGAATTCTTCGCTTTCCTTTTTTTTTTATTATGTAGAAATCTATAACATGGAGCTCGGTGACCTAATGGGTAAGATACGCTTTAAGATACGTATAAAAATACGCTTTAATCGTCGAGGGAGTTATTCCCCCTTACGACACTTACAGCCCCGTCTGAACAGGAAAGGCTGTGTAATTTTCTGTCCACATTTATGTGACAGAGAAATGCTTTTAAAAAAAAAAATCTATAACATATCTATAGAATATCTAATTGTAAAAGTAAAACGTTGGTTAATTTCGTAGATTTACATTAATTTTATGTATACATATATTATAGTTATGTATATATTTTGCCATTGTCTAACTAAACAATTCAACACTACATTGAACAAACCAGTAATGTTGAAGACGGAAACACTCCAAAAAATATAAAATACTAATTTTAAATTGTTAAAAGTAACTTCTTATGAAATAATGTATACTTAAGAAAAATGTATGTGTGAATTGTAAATTTTAGCTTAGTTTTAACTTTAAAAAATAATGTTCTAATTCTTAGCCAGACCCATAATGGACTTAGTAACTAAGGGTAATACTAATATTGCTTAAGTTGTTTTTGTAATATTGGAATATAAATAAATACTTTATTATTTATTTTTAAACTGGATGTTTTAAAAACTAAAAATTGTTACAATAAATAAAAAAAAAAACAACAGTTAAATTGAAATTAACGGTAATTCTGTAAAATTTCTATATCGGTAATTTCTACACATCGATTACATTTTATTATCCACACAAAATGTTTATTGGGTAATTTTTTATAGATTGTCATTTATGACAGTTGTATTAAAAAGATGCAACAATTTGTTGATGGTTTGAGAAAAAATAAAGAATTATTTTGTTTTGTTTTTAGAAATTTTAAATAAAATACTTATTAAAAAATTTATTTATTATTAAATAATGGACAAATATTCAGTTACTTCCATGATAGGAGAAGGATCCTTTGGACGAGTTTATAAAGCAACAAGAAAATCTGATAGCAAAATAATTGCATTAAAAGTCATTCTTAAGGTACATATACAAATAATATAATTTTAATAATGAAATAATTTTGTAAAGATGTTAAAATTCACCATAATTTTTAGAGAGGACGTTCCAGTAGAGAAATAAAAAATTTACGTCGTGAATGTGACATTCAAGCGGAGTTAAAACATGAAAACATAATTGAAATGTTTGAATCTTTTGAAACAAAAAATGATTTAGTAGTAGTAACAGAATTTAGTTCCATCGATTTACATAGATATTTAAGTAAAAATGGAACAATAAGTGAAGAAGCTGCACAAAATTTAGCTGGACATTTAGTGTCAGCCTTATATTATTTACATTCAAATCGAATTCTTCATAGAGACCTTAAACCCCAGAATGTTCTACTTGATGAAAATCTTCATGCAAAATTATGTGATTTCGGTTTAGCTAGAAACATGACCATGGGTACACATGTATTAACATCTATTAAGGTAAATAAAATAATTAAATTGTGATAAAGGTTAAATGTTAAATTATTCATTAATTTTTAGGGAACACCCTTATATATGGCACCAGAACTTTTAGCTGAAAAGCCATATAATCATCAAGCAGACTTATGGTCATTAGGATGTATAATATACGAAACATTGGTAGGTCAACCACCATTTTGTACAACATCTATTTTACACTTGGTTCGATTAATTCGTTTGGAAGAAGTAAAATTACCAAGTTTTATTGGTAGTAATTGTACATCCTTTCTTCAGGTAAAATATAAATTTTTTTTATAATTTTTTTTATATGAAGAAAATATTAAATTTTACTATTTGTTTTAGGGTCTTTTAGAAAAAGATCCTACAATGCGAATGGCTTGGACACAAATTTTATGTCATCCATTTACTGAAAATAAACTGAATATACCAGAAGGTTATAAATTGAAAGAACCAGATTTTACTAAAAGGAAAAGTCAAGATAAAACATCTGAATCAGAAACAACAAATAATGATATATCAGAACAATTAGTTATCTTAAGTTTAGAACATAATAAAGAAAAAAAAGAAAGTTTAGATTCATCAAATGATAGTACACATGCTATTCTACAAAGTGATTTAGAAAACATTGAAACAGATGCTGAAGATGGGCACCGTATAAATATTCCATTTTCTGATGCTCCTTCATTAAAGTATGATTTATCTAAAAAAAAAATTTCTTCTATTGTTCCAAAACAATTATTGGGACCTAAAGATAGATTACCTATTGAAATATCGAATGTGATAGATGATGGTATTTCTGGTAATAATATGGTGATAAATTTTTTAAACGATAATTTTAAACAAGATACTCTCTCTGTACAAAATAATGTTACAGAGTTAGGAAATATGGTCGTTAACTACCAAAATGATAATCTTAAACAAGAATTCGATCAACCTACTAAAAATTTGAATGATTTAGGCAATGAAAAGATTAAAATTAATAATAAAAAATTAAGCAATCAAACATTAAATTCACGTAATAAAGATTTGGAGAAAAGAAAATTAAGTCAAAATTTAGACAACTTTTCATTGCGATTAGGACAGACTCATAATTTAGAATCTGTAGGAGGTGGAAGTGCAAACAGCATAGTAGCAGATGTTATTTTAAATAACAAAAAACATGAAGATACTTTCACAGAAAATAAAGATAAAAAAAAGTTTAATAAAACTGCAACAAATTCAATAGATGAAAAATTAAGCTGTTCAGAGTAATAAAAAAAAATTATTTTTATGACTTTTAATAATAAAAAATAATTTTATTTTATTTTAGAAATACTCCTCCTTGTCTTTTACCTGGTT
Source organism: Poecilobothrus nobilitatus (assembly GCA_947095535.1). Classification (NCBI taxonomy): domain Eukaryota; kingdom Metazoa; phylum Arthropoda; class Insecta; order Diptera; family Dolichopodidae; genus Poecilobothrus; species Poecilobothrus nobilitatus. The sequence continues at coordinate 12,536,244 of OX352773.1, read as the reverse complement.
GGGATTCCTGTGATGAATCTCAAAGTCCACCAATTGAAAATGAAGAATGGCTTGCATTTTTAAGAAGATCAATGCAAGAGATTTTAGATGGTGAAATGGAATCGTTACAACAGCAAAATTTAGTAATAATTATTAAGTTTATTAGTTAATGATAAAACTTTTATCTAAAAGTTTATTTTTTTTTATTATAGGTTAGTATAATTGTAGCACCTTTACGTAATGTTAAAGCAAGCTCCAAAGTTGTTGAAAATGTAGCTAAATTGCTTAGTTTACCTTTAGTATTAGGAGGACCAATAAATATTTTAGAATGTATTAAAAATGTTAGTAACATTCAAATATTTAAAGCTGTACAATTTTAATATTAATTTTCATTTTAAGGTTTTCGTTGAAGTAAAATTAGTTCCAAATTTAATGTATGCTTCAAGATTATTGACAACTCATAAATCAAGTAATTGTTCTCAATCTTCATCAAATTCATTGTCTGATAGGCAATTTAAAAATATTTCTGAATTAATAGACGAAGAAATTAGAACATTATCATATCTTTATGAGTTGACATGTAATTTAGTGCATTTAAATGAAAAATTTTTAGTACAATTTTGTGATGCAGTTGCTATTTTATCAGCGGATCAATTATTAATTTTATTATTATCTCATGGTTTGTTTAAAAATAATATCATAAAAGAGTTCTTAATTAATTAAATTGTTATTTTATAGATTTTAAAAATGAACACGCTATTCGTATTTCAAATAATGTATTAGCTTTATTGTGTTGTGTTGTAAGAGAACTGCCGGAAAATGCAGAACTTGTTGAAAAAATTATTTTTAATGATAAATTAAATTTAATTGCCTTAATGAAAAATCCTAATGATTTAATACGTTCTAGGCTGTGTATGCTATTTCGTTTATTAGGAAGGTTTAGTTTAAGAGGCCTGCAAAATATTTGGTCAACGGAATTTAAAGAAACCATTGAAGCTTTAATTTATGATTCAAATGAAGATGTTCGAACGGTATATTTTATCAAATTAATTTTTTATTTAGATAATGTTCTGTACCAATATCTTTCCAGGAAGCGGAATTTGTTGTTGAAGAATTAAAACAATTTTCATTTTATTGTTAAATATAAAATTTGACTACTGTTATAGTTTATATCATATCAATTACAATTATTTTTTTATGTTCTATATATATTGTAAGCTTATAATAAAAACAAACAAAAACTAAAATTTAATTTACAAATTAAAACAAAATAAAATATTGTTTTAAAAAATTAAAAGAAATCAAATATATTTTCAAAAAAATCTAAGAATCGAAAAAGTACACCCCCACCGTCATCGTCATCATCTTCTTCTTCCGACGATTCATCTGGATATTTTGTAGGGGCAATTGTAGTAGTAGATGGCGCTAACTTACATTCATGTTCATACATTTTTTGTAGTTTTAATACATCTTTATTACTTAACTTTTTACGTTGTCCAATTTTCACGCCCCTTTGCTAAAAATAAAAAATTATTAATTTTTAATTTTTAATTGAAACAATAAAAAAAAATGTTAAAATGAATATTCATTTCTATTAAGTAACATAGTTTTTCTAACTAACCAATGCAACAATTGTCGGTTCACCATTTTTAGAAAATGCTTTTCTACCATAATGCATAATACTATCATAATCGTATTCAATACCATAACTTGTTGCTTGTGTATAATCATATTTACGAAAGTTTTTCTTTTTTCCTGGTCTTATATTATCCCATACTATTTTAACATAATTATCACGATCTGGTGAACTTTGCTGATGTACAAATCCTAAAACATGTAAAAGTTCATGAACAACTGTACCATGTCGTACACATTTCATTGGATTTAAATTCAAAACCTTGAAAATTTTTAATTTAGCAAAAAAGAAAAGAAAAAATTAAGTTAGACAAAAAAAATGTAAAAAAAAAAAAAATTATTTAATACAGACACACTTGACCACCAAATCTCATTCCAACGCTAGACCAGCATCCAGTTGTATTACCTTTAATTGTTACCCAACTTAAATCACCTAAAAACAAAAAGTAAAATTGAAAAAAAAAGTAAGAAAGAAATGACAAAATTTAAAAAAATTCCTCAAATTACATTATTTTTTTCCCTCTTTTTAATATATTACTAAACACTTTAATTATTTAAAAGAAATTATTTAAAAGCAATTATTTAAAAGGAATTATTTAAAAGAAATTTCAAAAAATGTATTTGAATATGCACACTTACCATCAACATATGGTCTAAATCTAACACATGTTCTCTCATGATATTCAGCTATTGCATTTCTAATTATTGACATTTCAGAATCATCTAAAATAAATTAATTTGTTTTTTACTTTAAAAATAAATTTTATACAATGTTGATTACCAAAATCTACTGGATCTATATAGAACGGTACTATAGCATCAGGCCATATTAAAGTATCATTTAAAATAGCATTTCTGGTATTATATAACATAATATCACCTTCAAATAACTCTGATGTTTCCCAAATATTTTCTTCCATATTCGGGTTCCATTTTAAGAATAAAGGACCTTTTAAATAGAAGTTAAAGACATTCTAATTAAAATAAAAATTTAAAACTTTGTGTTATATTTTACCACGTAAGTGGAACATTTTTCACCAAAAAATAATCATTAACATTTCGTCTTTACGTTTGTTTTTACTTTTGTGTAAAAAATATAAAATTAATTTTGCTTTTTGCAAAATTTAATAAACTTCGTGTAAAATAAATAAGCAAAAAAAATAAAGTATTGAAGATTTTGTTATTTTTCTTTTGTTAGAATCATCTAGGATCTCAATGAAATATGTCGCTACATAGTTAGTTACAGTACATCGTTAAAACCGTTTTTAAAAGAATTGCATAGGTGTTTTTTGATCGAAAGCTCTTACATTATAGAAAAATCCATTAAATATTGTGTTTTATACCACTGATCACACACCATATTTATCGGCTAGTAAATGGCCATTTCTTAAATCTCGCTTAAGTTCAGTCTCGTTTAAGCCCAGTAAAACCCACTGTATGGAAATCTAGTGTTAACTAAAACACTCGATTTTTGCTTTTTTTTTAGTTCTAAACTAAAACTTGTTTCTCTACTTTTTCCAAATAATTTTAAAATGTATGTTCGGATAAATGTATTCTCTGCGCACAAAATTCCTTTTTAATTTCTTATCTAAGGACAAAATTTATTTTTGGAGCAAGAAAAATTTTTTTTTAATCATTTTAGATTATAAATTTTTGGATTTTATAAATTCGGATTATTAAGACAAACGTCTTAAATTTCTCTTTTATTTCTCAATACGACCAAGTAAATTTAATTCAACAAATAAAAAAAAACGAGATTTTAAAAGAATTAAAGTATTAAAAAACGAGAATTTGTAACCGACTCCTATTTTACTGAACAAAATAACCCTATAATTTCTAAATAATTTTTCAAATAAAATCTAAAAAACATACGTTTCTTTAAGAAGTTTCTTTTTTGAAGATTTAGGTAAAAAATCCGACAAAGTGTTCAAAATTTCTACCCTAATATAAATCTAAAGAAACTAAAATCTACTCTTCTATTTATGTTCTAATACGTTTGAAGGTGCACTACGTAACCTATACGAATCTAGAGTCTAGTGATTACTGATACCTTAACTCTGTTTTCATCAATAAAAAAAAAAGCAATGTCTTAAGAAACATTTAAAAATGTAAAATGAATTATTTAAAGCAACCAATTTAACAAAGCTCTCTTATAAAATAATTATTTTCTTTAAATAATTTACATTAATTAAATTTAACAGTTTTTCACACAAAACTTATATTAAACTTTATAAATAATTTATAAGATCCCGATTAATTTTCCAAAAATTACATTTTATTTATTCAAAAATTTACCAATTTTTTCACAAAAAAAAATTTGCTTCCACATTATTATATTATATCTTTTTCTACAGTTGAAATGTTTGTTACATTAAAAAAAAAATAATGAAAAATTTAACATTTTTATAACAAAAAAAAAAAAAACCTACTTTATTTTATTTTTAATTCATTTAAACTTATTTCGAGTATGTATAAAAAAAAATATAATAAAATAAGGGAAGAAAAAACAAACGAATAAAAAGAAAAACTAAATTTTAATGAATGGTAATATGTTTCATACCATTGGTTACACTTCAGTGTGTCATCAAAATTAATTTTATACGCAACATTTCTTAAATATCTTTACCGTTAATTTAAAATGTTTATATTTTATATATAAAGAAATTTTTATTTTTTACCATTAATTTATTCAATCTCTTAAAATCCAAAAATGAATTACAAAAAAAAAAAAAAAAATATTCATAACAAGTGAAAAAAAAAATGTTTTTAATATTTTTAATCAAATTTTATTATTAAAAACTTGTAAAACAGGAAAATACGAACAGGGAAAAAAAACAGGAAAATATACATTAAACGGATAATACGAACAGGAACCGGAAATGCATCCAATAAATAAATTATCTAATTTTTATTAAAAATTATCATAATCACACACACATGTTTTTTTTTTTTTTTATTTATTATTATTTTTGTACATATACGTATATTTAAATTGCTAAAATGTGCATATTATATATATATGTGTATATATCAAAATATTATGCAGTATATTTTATTTTATTTTATTTTTCACTTTTACCGTTATATATATATATATATATTGTGCAATGTGCAATGTCCAATACCCATCAATGGTTATTAATAATACCATTATTTTTGTTGAGAATATGCAATATTTTTTTTTAAATACATACTTGGTACACTTGATAATCTTCCATAATTATCACCATATCTTGGTGGTGGTGGAATTATTATTCTTTTTTTTATTATTGTTAATTTTTTTTTTGTTGGTTTTCTTTTGCCAATAGTTTTGGCCATCACAGATGATGAATAAAAATGATAAATAATAAATAAAATGATAAATATTAAAAAAATATCACTTTTCATTTCATGGATATATATGTAACAAGTTATTAATGTATCTGAATGAAAGTTTTTTTTTTTTTTCTTTGTTTTTTTGACTAATTTTGTTTTTCTATTTTTTAATAATTATTAATACATTATTAAAATAAATATTAAAACGGTTGCAGCACTAACAAACAATTCAAAAAATATAATTAAAAAAAAAAAAAAACAAAAAAAAATAAATAAATTTGTTAGAAAGTAGAATTTAAAAAATTATGTGAAAATATTTCGTAATTTCTTTTGATATTTTCCTTTTTTTTGTTTTTAAATTTATTTTATATTTTTAATCATTACTAACTGGCACCCCAAATCAAACTAAATGAGTTCGATTAAAAATGTTTTAATATTACTACATGGTATATAATATTTATATAACAAGTGAAATATATTTAATAAAATATTATGCTAACTTCTATCTGCCTGTCTGCCTGACTGCCTGCCCTGTTTTGAGTAGAGTAGAAAATATTGAGCATACAAATAAAAAATAATTTATTTTAGTTTTTATTTAGTTTTTTTTTTTTTGTGATTTTTTGATAGTTTGATAGTTTTTTTTTAGCACATTAAAAAAAAAAAAAATCAACATACAATAAAAAGAAAAACAAAAAAATTTATAAAAGAAAAAAGTGAATTAAATGAAAAACATAATAGAAAAAATTTAAATAAGTATTTCAATACTGTCCATTGGTCTTGTTATTGACTTTATAAATAATATAATTTATGACTAATGATTAATCGTTATTAAAGAAATGTAATATGTATTATACAGATTTCGTTTTAAATTTAAAGTTTGATACGTGTTATATAGTTTAAAAAAATATGATATTAAATGTTTCAAGTTGTGGTTAAACTCAATAATTTTTATTTTCTTTTATTAATTAAAACACAATTTTATAGTATGAATCTATTCGAATTTCAAATTATAATGTATACGTTTGCAAATACATTTATTCGGCTTTGAAAATAAATTTAAAAACAAGTAACATACAATATAAGGTTTCAAATTCTTCAAAAGTTTTTTTCTTTTTTTTTTTTAAATTAGAAACAAACAACTTTAATATTTGAAGTATTACATATTTAACAGAAACGAAATAGAAATGCAAATATAAAAAAATTTAATAACTATACGAAATAGTTTAACCTATCAGATTCTTTAAATTAAGTTTAATCTATCAGAATCTATCAGAACTTCAATTCTGTTAAATTTTTTTGAATTTTAAAATAATAACCCATAACGTTTTACTCATTCTTAAATTAAGAGAATGAAATTTTTGACATCAATCTTTTTCGTTTATTAGGACATTGTGGCGTTTTTAGGCAACTGTAGAGCTGATAAATTCTCGTTAACACTACACAAACTGCGGTACACAAACTTTCAAATTCTTTGAGAAAAGAAGAATGTCAGAGTTCCTATTACAAACAGATCTGGTCTTAATATATTAGATCTTAAACGATCAACTAGACTATTATCCTAAAATTGCGCAATATTGGTCATGCAAAAGATATTTTAAAAGAACATACTGTTCAATTCATAGCCTTACCAGAAATTTAGGATTTGCTATTTTCTAATCTTTAAATTCAATTTTGGTAGTTTATTTTCCTTCCGATTCCTATTTAAACAATGAAAAATTATCACCAAATTAAGGGTATTATCGTATACTTATTATATAACTGCTATATGTATTTATGTTATTCAAACTAACATCTACATTCTAATCAAATCGTTGCAGGAGTAACTTTATATATAGTCGTATGTTAAAATATTCAATATCAAAAAAAGAATTGCTTATTAAATAAACTGCGGGATATTATTTCAACCCAACACTTATAAGATCGTCTAATAATTTGCAAATATTATCTGTCATAAAATTTAAGAATTTCTATCGAAATGCATTTATTTTGTCAAATTTACATATTAATAATATTTTTTTAAATTTTCAATATAAGAGATCGCCTGATTTTAGAGCTCTCTTATTTTTATTTTAAAAACAAATTTTGATAACGAATTATATTATAAAAAAAAATAAACAATAACTATAATAAAATTTTAATAATTTTTTCATTCAATTTTTATTTTTTTTCTTATTTTTTGATAATATCCCTTTATTTCAAAATTACTTTTTCTCTGTTCTCTTTTTGCTTTAAGCCACCCAATTAAATAAAATAACATATTATGCTAAAACGTGCTAAAAGCATATACATATACTTTAATAATTTTAACGAGTTGGTATTTTGCATAATAACTAAATATTAATTTTAAGCGTAATTGAAAAACTGTATAAATCTGCATATAACATAATATAAAATGAAAGTAAATTAATAATAAAGAATAATTTAAAAGGAAAAATGATAAATGGAATAAATAAAATAAAAAAGAAAATAAAAAATGTTTTATAAAATTTATCATACTGTGCATTAAACGAAAACAAAAAAAAAAAACACAGTAATAAATTTGCAAATATATATGTATATAATTTTAAATTACACACATTGTACATAAATTAAATAATTATTCATAAACGAATTGTTGTCTTGGTCAATGCCCAATGGTAAATATTACATTTTTAATTCATTCATAAAATAAAAGACTTCAACGGCTTTTTATTTGTAAATAAAGAAACTTTAAAAAAAAAGGGAATAACGGTTATTTTGTTTTTATGTTTTTTTTTTTTTTTTGTTTAAGTTTGTTTTATGTTGGATACATTTTATTTAATTGGAATTAATTTTATTAAGTTTTACTTTAAACTGAGCTTTCATATGATTAAGTAAAGAGAAATTTTAGAGAGTTTTGGTTATCTGTTGTTTCTGTATTAGTGTAAGAAATTTTAGTAAGTTTTTTTATTTATTATTTTCGAATATAACTATACGAGGATACCACAATATATGTATTCTCTAAAGGACATGTTCTTTCTTTCATAAGTTTTATTGACTTGGATACTTCTAAAGAATATAATTCAGAAATAAAAAATTTAATTTTGAAAAAATTCTAAACCATCCATTAAAAAAAACACAGGTACTTTTCTAAAACGTCGACAATTTGACGCTCTTGCATTGATGATAATGGTATTTGATTTAGCGTCATTGATTTTAGCAATTATTTGCATTTGTCATTTTGCAAATATTGGCTATCAAAATTTAAAAATAGTTTTAGAATTTTTGATGACACCGTCAAAAATGTTTATGAAAATTTTTTTTGATCGACGTTGTGTTTTTGACGTTTTAGAAAAGTACCACATACAACGTATTAAATACAAAGTATCATGATCCCTATTCTATGGATTTACGAAAACAAAATATTGCTGCTAAATAATAGGAAGACCAATTAAGATTATTATATCGAAAACAAATGGCATAAGATTTTCAGTGAATGAAATTTACAAAAAATTCCTCAATATAATCCAAATATGGTTTCGTACAAAAAGAGATCAACTGTAACAAATCATGTAAGAACTTAAGATGTTGTAAAGAAATCTTTCTATAATAATTTTCTAAATTTTTGAAGGTTATGTATTTTTAATTATTAGTTTAATTTATATAACTACAGTTTTTAATTTTATTAATTAATGATTATGGGAGAAAGTGAAAAAGAAATAAGTATAGAGAAAATAACAATAAAACAAACACAAAATAATAAAAAAGCGCCCAAAATTCTTATCGAAAAATTATTATAAGAAATATCATTAGAATATTTTTTTATGATTTTGAAAAAAAGAGAACAAAAGTAAATCGTAAATTATAAAAAAAATCAATTTAATAGACATAAAAATCTGTTTCTTTTGTAACTATCTACAATTGTACAAAAACCAATATTAATAATTTGAAAATAATGAAGAGGTAGGTAGAGTGGTTAAATTCAAACAGTATATTTTTCCACTATTATTTGAGTTTTTTTTATTAAAATAATATTCTTTTAAATAATAATATACACTTACTGATTACTGTCAAAATATGTTATTAAAAAAATGTGTTTTTTAATACAAATACAAAAAAAAAATAAAATTTAAATTAAAAAATATTTACCTCTAATACCTCTTCAATATACTTTTACATTTACCTATACTTTTTAATTTTTATCAAAAGATCCAAATAGTTTCCAATATTGTTTTACCCATCAAACATTTATAACCAGTATTTACACATTTTATTTTAAAACAACAATCTGTCAATTTTGTTTTATTTTATTCAATTTTAGTTTATCTAGTGTAGTAGATATGCTACATTTTATTGTCATTCATAAATTATGTAATATGTAGGTATATTTCAAAAATACGAATAAAATAAAATATTTTTTTATGTACAACAATTAACTTTTAAGTTTTTATATATTAATGTACCAAGTTTTATTATTTATAATGTTATTCAATAAATTTACTTTTCAATTATTATATAATAAGATACAGTAAAAATTATTATGGCTAAAAAGATTTCAACTTTTCTGTTCAACTAGTCAGTTTACATAAGGACAGCTGTCTGATGTCATAATTGCACTTACATAAAAAGTATTTAATTATGCCATCAGAAATCCTGCCTAAGTATGCACCATAGCAACATTAAATTATATTATTGGTATCAAAATTTTCTTATTTTACAACACTTCTTTAAAATATTTCAAATTTTAACTTTCAATATTCTTCAACCATATTCAATTTATTTTATCAATTATTTTGACATTCTGACAGTTGAAATTGTTTTTTGTTTCTTCAAATAAAATTTTCTTTTTTTGACATTTCACTTGAATTGAAATGAAAATTGAAATATCAAATCAAATAGTTGCCTTTGATATGTAGTGGTTTCAATTGCTTTTAGTTCAGTTTTTTAATATAAGTCGGAGAATTTATTACGAGTTTTATTATAAAATATAATTATTAAAAAAAAATAATAGCACAGTTTAGAATTATAGAATAACTTTAATGTAATTTAAGTATTTATTCTGAAAAACTGTTTTAAAATAAAGTAAGAAAAAATATATAAATAAGGTGTGACGCAAACTTTGTATTTTTTTTCCTTTTTTTTTTTTTAAATTTTCATTAAAACTCCATTAGTCCATATTATGGCATTATAAAAATATATTTTAAGGTGGACACATCAACACATGATAATATTTTTATTATATCATTTATATACAAATATATTATATATAATTGACATATAAAAAATTAATTTTTTTTAATAAAAAGGGTCGTAAGTTTATAAATAATTTAAAGTTTGTGAAATAAAAAACAAAATTTAAAAAATAGTATTATTCTTGAAAAAGAATATTTTCATAAAATTTTTAAAACATTAAAAAAAAAAAAAAACTAAACGAAAATAATAATTCATATATGTACTTATATATAAGATACATTATATATAAAAAGTAATAAAAATAAAAACAAAACAAGTTGCAAATTGGAAAAAACCAGGTCAACGTACAATAATTATGTATCCATTTATGTGAGAATTTTCATCTTTTAAAAAGGAATAAAAATAACACATCCTCAATTTTGGTTTTTGTTGATTTGTTGAAAAAGCACTAGGCAAGGAGAGTTCACAACATCACACACAGCATCCTACTTTTTTTTTTATTTTCATTAAAAACAAAATTTATATCTTATAATTTTTTTTTTTAATAAATAAAAATATTAATTAAAATCATTTCTAATAGGATTATATTTACTAGAATAAAATATATTTATAATAAAATTATTTCCGAAATTGTTACATACAAATTTTAAAAATATTTGATATAAAAAAAATATCAGAAAAGAAAAAGAAAAAAAAAAAAAATTAATAAATTGTGAAGTTTTTCATTCTTTTTTTTTTTTTTTGAATATTTCGAATAAAATTAAAAATCATTTATATTAATTGAAAGTGAAAAGTTAAAAAAAGGATCAAAATAATATAATATAAATAATTATAATTAAGAAAAAAAAAAAAAAATAAAATGGCTACTCAAGGAGCAACAGCAGTAGCTTCCGGAAATTCGGAAAATTATAATTATGAAAAGAATCGTTTAAGATCATTCCGATTATGGCCATATCCAAATGTTGTCAATCCTAATGAATTGGCAAAATGTGGTTTTTATTCAACTGGTTTTTATATGGAAACACAATGTAATTGGTGTCATACAACAATATCCGATTGGCAATTAGGTGATCAGGTTAGTAAATTTTTAATTAATTTAAATATATAAAAGTACATATGTATTTATTAAACGTTTTTCTCTCTTATTGTTTAAAAAGAATTTCATAAATTCTGAAATACCTAGCAAAATAAAATTTGCACAAAATTAACGTTTGATCAGAAACATTTTAGTATTAATTTAAAAACTGACATTTTGTAACTTTTTAATATTAGGTTTTCTTAAATAGTTATTTAAAATAAAAATTATATATATGTAAAAATGTTTTAAAATAAAAGAGAAATTTAATATTTTACAACATAAAAAGAAAGGCCTAAAAATGATCTTTCCGAAGATATCTAGATATATGTATATATATTTTCTTAAATTTATGAACCAGTTGTTTAGCTGCGAGGTCGGAAAAATATTTAAAATAAATTTTTACTTTATGATTAAGTAATTACAAAAAAAAATTGTAAGTAAGTATATAACGGTATATTTCATTTATATTGTTTTTTTCCTGTCTTCCCAAAATGTTTCCAATGTCTTCACTACCTTTAATGATTTTCGAGTTATACCTATAGGATAATTTTCATTGTGTGCTTTTAACTAAAAATATCAGAGTTTCAAAAGACATAAACATCAAATTTTTAAAAATAAATTAATAATGTTTTTGCTTTGAAAATTAATTTTTGTTGTATGTTCATATATATATACATATATACTATTAATAATTAATAGACTCTAATAACTCTTTACGTTAATTGATATCTACTTAGTTAAATAGAAATTCTTAATAAGGCAAAGTACTTATCTATCTGTATGTTTAAAAGTTAGAAAGAAATTAGGTATGGGGGCTTAAAAGAAAATATATCCTAACATTTAATTTTATAGTTCATTATAGTTATTCGGGATTCAAAAAAAACAAATACATTTTAAATTATTTAAATTCTATATGTAAGTATGTAGATACAAAGTCATCTTTTAATAAGGAAATTAAAATTGTTCCATTCTCTGCTTAATGTTTTAAATAATTAAATATCTAACTAAGTACTTATTTACATTTTAAAATTCTAGAAAATTTTGATTTTAAATAATTTATTTCAATAATATGAGGAAAATATTGTTTACAAAAAATTTGTTTGCATTTAAATTTTAACAGTCTTGTGTAAATTTTGTCTCGATTTTAAATAATTAATGCGTATATATAATTTATACCTAATATGATAAGGTATTGAACCAATGAAATTGTATTAAATTTTATTATTGAAATTCTAAATGTATAAATTTAAATTTTCATTTACTTAAGATAGTTATTTTTTTTTTTTAAAGTTAAATATACAGATAAAAATTTTGATATTGGGGTCATAAATGATAGTAAGTAAATATACAAATATAGACAAATTTTTACTAACTATCATTTTTTTTTACAAATTTCTAATTTTTTAAATAAAATCATTTAAATTCTAAATAAATAAAAACAAAAACAAAAATGAGATAAGAATAGGTAGTTACTTATTTAGTTTTATTTAAACTTTTTGACTTATTTATTTAATTGTCTGTAAAAAAAAAATAACAAAATTAACCTTTAATAGACTTTAAAGAAAATAATTTTAAAAGAAAAAAACTGAAAAGTTTATTAACATACTTAACTATTATACTTAAGTTACTTAAGTATATTTTTAATTTATGTAAGTAAAAATCAAATTTAATAAAATATTTGGTTACGTGTAAATTAATTATTATTTTCTAATAAATTATTGCCCACGTCATGTTAAGTTTGAAATGATTTTATTATGAAATTTTTTAGAATTTAAAATATGCACAAATTTTTTTTCGGTGATTGTATTTTTAAAAATTTTTTTATGTTTATGTATAGTTAGTTACATTACAATAGAATTTTTAATCAAATAGAAAAGTTTGAAATAAGTAAGTAATAAAAAACCAAACATTAAGTTAAGAAATACTTAACTATTTTAGTTGAATTAGGTTATTAAAGTGAGTTTTTATCATCATAAACTACTTAAAGTACTTTTATTAATTTTAAAACTTATTTCATTTTTCTATAAAGCTATGAATCAATAATTAATACTTATAAAGTTATAATAAATACTTATGTATGTAGTTAGCTTGGTTAAAAATTTTATTTTTTAATAATCAGTTTTAAATTTTAAATTGGTTTCCTAATAAGTAATATACCATAATTCCTATACAATTACTTAATATATAATAACTACTTTATTCTATTTTATTTTATTTTTTTTAAATTCATGTTTTCATGTAAATAAATATTATTTTAAACTCACGCCAGACTTTTGCTAACAAAAAGAAAAACAAAAAATAAACATTTTTGTAGTCCAATAAAAAAATCAAATCTTTTTTTTTTTCCCATAATGACGTCTTTCTCCAATAAAATATTTGTTTATATCAAATAAAAAAAAAAAAATTAAGTATACGTACATTTTTTATGATAGAACAAATAAACAAAAAAAAAAAAAAAGGAAAAAAGAGTGTTATAATAACATTTGTAAATTTGTTTATCGGGGTTATTTGAGACAATAATAAATAATAAGTAATTTAAGTAAGTAACAGTAAGTAAACAGTACTTCACGTTCTGTGCTAATGCCCAAACTTGAGGAGCCAAAGACGAAGAACCTTGGGAGAAAATCAATGGGAAAATTATTCCGAGGTAAGAATGCTCAATCAGGGAGATATAGTGAGATTCATGAAGGGCATAGAGTGGTAGTTAGCGAGCGGATCGTTGAGCAGGGGAGCACAATGGGTCGCAGGACCTAGGTGTAAGAGCAGCCAGATGTTCCCCTGAGAAACAACAACTTAAGTAAGTAAGTAATATAGATAAAGGCAATATTATATGGTTCAAGTTAATTAATTATTTAATCCTTTAGTATTTTTAATTACTTACTTATCAGTTTAAATCTAAAAAACCTAAGTTAATATTGATTACTTGAATATTTGTGAGTTAGAAGTTATCTTTGAGGTTGGTCATTCATCCAAATTTTCTACTTATTATAATCATGAATAAGCTTATGTTTAAATATAACTTAGTATTTTGGTAACAATTAACTAAGCTATAAAAAATTCAAATTGTACTGAGATATGTAAGTTGTATATATCGTTAACCTGTTGTAAAAAATTATGTTCTTAAAATTCGAGTGAAATTATTCTTTAATATAAGTAATACGTGTAGAGTTTTTTATTCTTTTACTTTATTTTTAAAATAATAATTATTTTTAAAATAACTTTCTATGATTAAATTCAAATTTTTCTTAAAAATAAAAAGTAAGAAATTAAGTATTTAACTATTAAGCATTATTTTTGCTTAGTTAAAAATTCTAAATCAATCTCTGCCTGATCTGTTTAAGTATTTCTTTTTTTTATAACTAAATTAAAATAAGTAAACAAACATTGCTTTTATCTTATAACATGCATCTATATTATATACACGTTAGACTTGTGATACATGTTATTAAAATTTGTAACCAAATTAAAGCTATAGAAATTTGAATTCTATTTTATCACAGTAAGTAATTTGGTATGGTTGTATCCAAAAGCTAAGTTTAAGTATCCAAACAAAATTAAAAGCTCTACATATAAGTAGTTCAAATTTTGACCATTACTAGTCGTAACATTCCATATTTTACTGTTCTAGAACTATTTATGTACTTAGGTTAAAATCTGATGAAAAACACTATGATTAAAAGCAATTAACTAAAATAACTAACTATGTAACTATACTAATTTATTATACTAGATCCAAAGCTGTTATCAAGAGACATTTTTCAAATTTTTAACTAAGTAATTAAAAGTGGGATAAAGAATATTTGAGAGTTGAATTTCGGGTAAATTAAGTGCACTACTAAAGAATTATAGTAAAAGTACTTACTTACCACATTTTTTGATTTCAATAATTTGTAAAACGTTATAAAGTTAATATTCTAAGTAATCAAACTGACTCTTAATGCAACATTTTGTTTTTTTTTCTTATCACATTCCTATAAGAGGAAAACGCATTCATTAAGTCATTATTATATTAGTTATTATTTGTCTGAGGTTTCAGTTTCGGGAATCATTAATTTCACTTAACCGTTAATTACTTGGGTGTGCCTGCACAAAGACTATAAGACGTTTCTCTTATTTCTACGCTTTCTATTTATTTTATACAAGAATTATAAATATTCTTATTTTTAATTAAATTAATATTATACTAATTATATATTATAAGAAAAATCTATATTATTTTTTATTAATCTACTTATATGAACCCAGTTGTGGTTTGAACCCGAGAACTTTCGTATGAAAGGCCGATATCTTTAACTAACCGTTGGCTGGACTTTAAGGCAAAGGACTAAAAAATCGCTAAACTTTGAATGAAAGGAAAAGAAGATTTTAATCTTTTGCATTTCTGGTTTGCGATTCTTTATGTAAAATAAGTAGCTAAGACGTTGTGAGTCAATACTTAGTAATTTAAAAATATTAAGTACTTAAGTATATTTAAAAGAATTTATAGAACTGTATGCTATCTATGGCTCTAAAACTTACTTAAAAATTTTGATTCAATTAAATTTTAGGTCAATTTTATTTTATATTTAATTTAAAAACAAAAATAAAATGCATTATTTTGTAAATATTCATAACAAATAAAAAAATATAAAATAGGGTTAGATAAAAGTCCTTGAATTAATATTTCTTACATTTTATTTCTAAACGTAACTAATACTTTAATATTTTTACAGCAATTAAGTAATACTTTTAAAATTCTTAATGGCAAAATAATTTTATTTTCCTTTCTGCAATTTATACCCCTCTGCAAATTTATATATGTAGCTATATAAAAATTGAATCCATTTAACATGACATGCATTTATTTAGTTAGTTACTATCTAAATTACTACAATAAATAGAGAGTTTTCAACTAAACTAAACCGATATTTATTTTTTTTCCCTATACCTTTTTAATATAACTATAAAATTTTACCTTGTATATTATATACATACTTACTAAAATAAATTTTTATTTCCATTTTTTTTATATATAACTATATATTTACTTATACAAATATTAAATTTTATTGTTTTTCTTGAAAAAATATAATGATAGTTTACGTATATAGGTATGTAATTTATAAATTTTGTTGTTTAAAAAAACTGTAAAATTATATAAAATTAGAACAATATAAAATACATATAAGTATATATAAGTACATACTTACCTATATACATGAATTTTACCCTGACCATATTAGGGCAAACCAATACAGTCCAACTGTAGTGCATTCTCCTCCTTATTTAAGTTAAAATTAAAATAGAAATCAAATAGCAAAATTTTTGGGTTTATGTGATGATGTAGGTTGGACTGTAGGTTTTAGGTTGATGTGAGATAAAACAAAGAAAAAAAAAACGTGGTATTTAAAAATAAGAGCTCAGTGCATAGAAAAAAAAATTGAATTAACCTACACGGACACAGACAGTTTTAAAATTTTGACAACAAAAGCAAATCAAACAACAGATATAAAATTAAGCAAATCAAGCTTTAAACTCTTCATTTACATTACCATGCAATGCCATCTACTAATACTAAGAGCACACACTGAAAAATCAACAGTGTAGAAGTTTTAAAAAATAATTAGAAATCGTTGCGCACTTCAACAGTAAGTAATTTGAAAATCTTAGATTAAAACACCTAAGAAGGTATATGATAAGAGTTTCCGATCGAAGGAAAATCGTCTAAAAAGGCTGTAAATTTTTTCGAATGATTGAGCTATTAATTTGATTACTTAGAATTACTTAACTAATTAATATAATAAAATGAATTGTGTACTTAATTAAGTAACTATTAAATATGTACTTATAACTTACTTATTAAAATCAAACAGAACGTAACTAATCTAAATAAGCAAACATGCTTAAATTTCCATATTAATTAAATATATAAAAGTTAAAAAGAATTTTAATGACTTAAAGAAAAACTTATGAGGAATTTAAATGTTGTCTTACTGAAAATTAAAAATAGATCTTTAAAAATAGTTATTATTATATAGTATTGGTATTAATACTTAAGCCAAGAGCAACTTTTATTTAAAAAAAAAATAAAAACATGTCAAGTGAGAAATTCATTTATTAACTTTTAAAATGTTTGGGGGTATAGTTAAAATTGAATAAAAATAAAAACAAAAAAATAAAAATAGTTATTTAAATATTTTTTTTATACTTAGATATAGTTGGACATTCAATCAACCGAAAAGTCATTTTATTTACGTGATGTTTTTATTAAATTGAACCATTCTTTTGCAAATAAATAAGTAGTTAGTATTTGTACTTGCAAACAATTTATATTCTTTTTTTAGAATTTTATTTTTATTTTAACTATTTACTTACATTTAAAAAAAAAAAAATTACTTAAGTATAAAAGAAATCAATTTATTTTAATGGTAAATCAATTTTATTTTATTTCTTTCTTCTTTTTTTTTTTTAACATTTCTATTACGTAAAGTATTAAACTTTTCTTTTTTTTTTTTGTATTACATTTATAGGTCATGGCACGTCATAAACGTAGTGATCCATTTTGTCAGTTTATAGTTAATCCAAATGGCTGTGGTAATATTTCATTGGAAAGTGATAGAAGTAACGAAATGATTAATAATAGTAACAGTGATGGTAGTGGAAATGCAGCTAATATTAATAATGGTAGTAGTAGTAGTAGTAGTAGCCGTCCATTAAATAATGATGCTATAGCTGGAGCAACAACATCATCATCATCATCATCAAATGTTGATAATCATTCAATCACAACAACAACAAATAATACATCCGGTTATAGTACAACTGATAGCCGTTCATCATCAAATGGTGAATCAACGTCCGGTGAACAACGACAAAGATCACAACAACAACAGCGACAACAACCGTTAATAGGAAATTTAGAAAATCCACAACTTGATTTAAAAATTGAATCTAATAGATTAGCAACATTTAAAAATTGGCCGGTAAGTAAAAAAAAGTAAATTAGAAATATTTGATTTTTCTAATTGATTTTATTTTATTGTTTTTCTTTTTTTTTTTTTTTTTTTTTATCAAACAAGTTGATAAGCTTTTGCTAAAAAAAAAAAACAAAATAATGATACGAAAATTTTTTATTTAAAAGCTATTAAATTAATACCACGTTTACCGTATATATATTAAGTATATTTCTAAAAGTCCGGTAAAAATTACCGGTTTTAAAATTTTCTTTTAAATTAAATTTTTGTGTTGGAGTTACCTAAATAATTTAATTTATAAATTAATTTTTTTTTTTTTTTTTTTTGAAAATTTTTTTTTTGAAATTTTAGCAAAATCAGTTTAAGTTGAATAGTAATTTTGGACACATAAAAAATATTGTATATATAATATATATAAAAAATAACCGGAATGTATATTTACTTATTATAGTTATTAAAGAAATGAAGCTATTCGCATTAATTTTAATTTTTTAAATTTTTTTAAAGCTTTAATTATTTTAAATATAGAAATAATTATTTAAAATTATTAGTTAGTTACGTTATCAATAATTTATTTCTATTAATAGACTTTAATGCATTATTTTTAAAATTTAAAAATACTTAACAGTTTTCAACGTATATATCAGTTTATTCTCAAATAATACTTTAAAAAACTAATAAAAATCAAACTAAGCATATAAATATATAAAATATTTTCTGATATAAAATAATTTTTCCATATATGAGCAGTTTAGATTCAAAGAATATTATAGATTTTCCTGTTCTGCATCTAAAAATATTTTTTAAAATCTATTATTTTAATCTATTTATTTTCTTAGTAGTATACCATATAGAGTAAATATAATATTATATAGTATATAGTTTCTTTACTGTTTTTTAGCACTCTTGTCTGCTCTAAAAATTCAAAGTTTATAATCTCTTCAATTTATCTGACCAAAAGTCATAGAAAATTTTCTTATCATAAAAGAGTATTTCGAATAATACTGAATAATAAACCAATAGATATGAAATTAAATTTTGAAACACCGCCATTTATTAAGCTGGTACTATCAGTTATCGCTAGATAATTACTAAGATTCTGGGTCCGTAGTAAATCATTAAACGTACGAGAACGTATATAAAATAGTTGTTATTGAGTTTTTTAAGATTTATGACACGTTAATATTGCTCTGATAAAAAGAATTTTTAAAACATTTTAAGTTCTTGTTCATTAAGAAAATTCATCTAAATCTTCAAAAATAAAACTGCCAAGATAGTTTCGTACATGTCGTATAGCAACGTGAACTTTTAAAGTGCAGAAAAATTTTATAAGATATAGTAACCAAAATTACATATTTCGTCATGAGTAAATGTCACTTAACGACGTATTATGTACAGCACCGCTTGTGAAAATCAAATGTTTTGCCTATAATAGGTATATGTTAGATTCGTTATGTCTACTTAAACACATTTCTTCTTATCTTAATTTGATCAGAACGGAATTGACACATGGATGGAATTTGAAATTTTTTGTTGATAATTTTTTTTCTCATCATAACTTTTAATTATGTTAATAAACACATTTACACTTTTTTTATTAACTGGCTGATTTTGTATTTTTTTCTTAAAATTGTACAATAATTATTTTCTATGTTACTCATTTCTTTATTTCTTATGTTTGGTTATCTTATCATGGTTCGACATACATAAGTGTCGCTTCGTTTTTTACTTTCTAGTATTTAGTTAACAATACTATGACAGATAAAAGTAGTTTCGAAATGCCTGAGTAGGATAAAATAATCTAAACATGTGACGTCACAAACACATACCGTTTCGAAATAGCAGAAACAGTTTTACGTATGTTAAACTATGTTTTACGGCTTAACTATCGCATAAGAAAATATTATATAGAATTAATTCTCTAGTTGCAAATAAAAATTTAAAAAATAAAAATTGCAGTAAAGTGGCATTTGGAAGAGTTTAAGAAAAGAACAAATAATTGATCATGTTTCAAAAAAGAACATCTGTTGATTTCAAGTATACATATGTGTTGTTGACTTCTTCAAACCAATTTTTTTGCTTTTAGATTTTATTTTTAAATTTAAATAATTTATAAAACTTTAAGTATATATTACTTAAAAAATGTTATAATAAATTAAGAATTTAAGCTAAAAGTTTTAATACAAAAGATTTTCCATAAGTATAACTGAAACAATAAAAAAATGAAATACCTACCTACCTACCTACTTAGTCTTAGATTTTTAATCTGTTACTTTTTATTAATCATATCATAAATAAAAAAAAAAATATTCCAATATAAGTTAATTATTTAATCAAAACAAGTTTTCCTCAAAAAGTTTTTTTTTTATTTTAATTCTTTAATTTATTTATTCACTTTTTTAAACATCTTTTAAGCATAGAATTTTTGAAAAATATGTGCATACATTTGTATAGCACTTATAAAGCTTTCATGAAATTAAGTATTCAATTGAAAAGTAAAAATTAAGTTTAATTTAATTTAAAGTCACGAAATTACGAGTAGAATATTTTGTATATGTATTACTTACTTTTATCTCGACTTTTAAACAGTTAGGTGACATAGTAGTGTAGAGCTTAGAAATCACTATAGAAACTTGGGTTATTAAAATATTGAAAAAAAAATTAAAACGATTGATTTAAATTGTGCGTTTTGAATTAAGTTTAGGGCAGCCGGCCTTTTTGTTGAAAAAAAAATGTCGAATAGTTCAAAATATTGAAAAATATAATGTTGAACAAAAAATTTTCGACATTTTTTTTCAAAGTAGTTTATTTTAGAGCTAGTTACACAGATCAGTTTTTTTTATTCACAAAATATGTATATAAAAAATATAATGATGAGAAATTTGGGGGCTATTTTAAATGCTTGTTGTTGAAATATATATACATACATACATATATACTTATATAAACAAAAATAATTAGGAGGGATTTTAGAGATGGTTTCAAAATCAGAGTTTTTCGCTTTTTTTAGAATATTTATATGTATATAATATATATATGTGACATTGTCAATTAGGAGGGATTTTAGAGTTGGATTCGAAATAAGGGTACCTATTCCCTTTTTTCACAATATTTATATATATATATATATTATGTATATTCATAAGTGAAATTCTGAGTTAGGAGCGATTTTAAGTTAGTTACAAATTAGAGTTATTCGCTTTTTTTTAGCATAATTATTTTCGACATTTTGTTTTTCAACATTTTTTATTTAACTTTTTTTCAACAAATCACCTCCTTAATTATGTTGAAAGTATTGAATTTTTCATGTGATAAAGCCTTAAAAGATTTCTGCACAGTAATTGGGTTTAAAATTTTTGAGATCAATATTATTATGAATTTCGAAATGTACCTTCTTTATTACCTATCTTAATATAATCTCCTTTATTGATATAAAATGATATATGTAATATGCAGTTCTTGATCTGCATAATAGGCTATAGATTTATTATTTTCAAAATCTTCTTTTTCAGGCCAGACTTATCATTTTCAAAGGCTTCAGAATCAAATTTTTCTTTTTTAGTCTCTTATCTTATCTTATATGCATTCGTTTTAATAAATTTAATATTTTATAATATTGTTTATACACACAAGGGGTTAGTTGTTCTAGATTTTTCTATGTACATAAATTCTTTTTACATTACAAGTACATATCTACTATACTATCTACAGATACTACAGAATATTAGATAAAAAATTTACATTTTATTGTTATTTATTTAGATATTGCCAGATATTACTTTATTGAATCAATTATTATCATTTTAAGATAATTTTTTGTTGTATTCTTTTAAATTTGTACATATGTACAAAGTACATACTAAGGATAAAATATTGAAAAAAAAAGAAAAAATCATATCAAAAAAATTACTGAATATTTTTTATATTGAAAGAGAGTTCAATTTCTTAAAATTACACCCAACCGGATACAAAGTAATACTAAGTATAACTTCTTATTTTTTTTTTGTTTTGTTACAATACTTCTAAAAAAAAAACTCTAAACTAATGACCCTGAAATACTCATAATATCATTTATTTGATTTATAATTATTCTCAGTCTCTTCTTAAATTTCTACATAATCTTTTTTTTATTAATTTTATTTTCCAATTTTTCATTTTAATTTTTTATAAATATCGGATTTGTGGTTTTTTCCATTGTTAAAAATTTAGTAATTGAATGTACAAAATATATATATATATGTATGTAAGTAATAATAACTATTGACTAGAACTGCGGTATTAAATTCTATGTTATTTACTTAAATGTACGTATATTTGATTTGGTCAAATAAATAATTGAAAGGGGGAGGGGGATATGATAATAAAATAAATTAATTAAAAAATTATTGTAATTTGAAGAGTTATTTAAGCAATTTGTAGATTAATTCTTTTCTATATGTTATACTAATTTGAAAGTTACAAATATTTTTGTTTTAAATGGTTTAAATGGTTAGTTATCGAATATCAATTTAATTTAATTTGATTTAATTGATTAAATTGTAAAATATTTTTGTGTATAAATAATATGTTAATATTTATAGGGAGATTTTTAGCTTAAGTGAAGTTTTCAATATTTTAACTTAGTTTTTTATTCTTTTCCATTCCCTCAGAAATAAATAGTCACGTTTGTTTTATCTCTTTTTTTCACTTTTTGCCTTTTATGGTCTTCACATAAATTTTGGTGTTACAGTATAAAATTGTAAGTTTGTTAGATCTCTTTCCACTTTATCAATCCAATTTAATCACATAAATATTTTATGTGATAACTGAAGTCCATGTCAGGTTTAAATAAAAAAATTTTTTTTTGTTTTAATATACATATTTTCTTTCTTTTTTCTTTTTTTTTTTATAAGGATATAATAGGAAACGACTCGACTGATAAGTTGGCAAAGAACAGATTAGAGCTTTAGCTAAATGTTGAGAATACTATATCTATCCACCTATACATAGACAAAACTGTTGCTCAATTTAATTGAAATTTTTTTTGATTTGGTTTGCATGCGCACAACCAAGTCAAAAGAAAAACGGTTGCATCTAGGTACATTTTCAATTTAAATTTTTATTCAATTGTATACTCCACCTCTCTAGACTTGAAATAAAACAATTTGTCGGTATATTATTAAATCGTATTGTCTGATCAAAATAAACTTATTTGAAGATTGAGTATACATTTGTGGATCTTAAGTTTAGGTTTTGCTCAACTTGTGTTCCGATCTTTCAAGAAAAAGACGAAAAAATATCATGGCAGCTTTTTTTTTTTTTTTGAAAATTAAAGTATACTCTCAGACATAGATCTAAAAAAAAATGTCAAAAATTCTTCCGTCAATGCAATGACAGTGCAGTGTGGCATATAGCTTTTTCTACTTTTGAAAGTGTAATATGGATTTAGATTGAATTGATTTATATTTAGACTAATCAATCAATGTATATTTTCTTCTTTTGATATTAAAAATATTATGACATATCTGAAACGTTTTGAAAAACTGTAAAAATTATTAAAAAAATTATATCTCATATAAAAGCACTTAAAAAAGTTATTATTTCTTACTCAGAAACTCATCTTTAATTGAATTATGAAAACTAATATGTGTACTGTATTTACGCCACAAATGGTAATATTTATTAGATTAAAACAATGAATTAAGTTATAAGAAAAATATACTTATTTCAAATTATCTCAATACTTATATTATATGATACTTATCTCAAATGTTATATTTCTTATCTTATTGATTTAATGTTTTTTCAATTTTAACTTAATTTAACTCAAGAGTTTTTGTTCAATTTAAAACTAATAATAATTAAAATAATGTCATAAACTAAACCAAAAAACAATTACATATTAATAAGAAATGCTCTTAAAAACTTAAAAATGAAATTATTAAGATGTAAACCTATCATATTGTTTATATTAAAAGATGAATTTATCGTCCCTTAATTCCTAACCTAAATTAAAAATTTCTAAACTGAATTTTTTTTTATTTATACTCGTATAATAAAATCCACTGCCTTTTTTCTTCTGCCATGTAAAATTTTTTTTTTTTTTATAAAAATATATATGTATATAATATTCTAAGAATTGATTTATGACCAAATGATTATATTTTGTATATATTATAAAAATTTCTGAAACTAAAAGAAGAGTCAAGATGTAAAGGGAGGAATAGAAAAAAAAATTTTAATCGTTTTTTTTATCGATCCCTTTCTTTATTGTGAAAATATTCTAAGTGGAAAAACATAAAAAATTTATATAAAAAAAAAAAAACAAAAAAAAATAACTAAATAACTAAATAAACATGGAAAAAGCGCCAAAAAAAAAAAAGAAAATTATAAGGGTTGGTCATTAAAGAAAAGAAGGAAGGGTATAGTTGATGACGTCAATTTAAAGCTATATTCTATATAATAGGTCATTGTGCTTATGTTTTATTGTTAAGCCTTTTTTTCATTATTATGCGAAAATAATAACTTTAGTTATTTTTTTTTTTTTTTTGTCAGTTAAAAATTAGTTTTTGTGGTTTAATAAATGGTTAATAATATTTGGGTTTTGCATTCTCTTGAAAAAGTATAATAAAGTTTAGTTATATAAGTTATAAAATACAATATTTACCATATTTTATAATATATATATACCAATTTACCATATCATATATTATAATGTTTTTGTTTTTAAATATTAAATTCAATTTGGCTACATTAAAATTTGATGAAATTTTCCTATAAAAGTTGAAATTAGGTTTTATTTTTTTTAAATACATGGTAAAAAAAAAATAAAATTCTCTAAAAATATTGATTTAAAGAAACAAAAGTGAATGATGTTTTATTCTCTAATTGAATGCCGAATAAGAGAAAAAGAAGGATACGGTTATAAAGTTTTTGGTGCTATTAGGAAAAGCTAACATTCATTTTATTATAAAAAAAAAAAAAGTTTTTAAAATTTGTTTTAGGTTTAATTACATCGAAAACTATTAGATTGAATATTAGACTGAATGTACTTACCTAAAACTGAATTTTAAGAGTCATATACCATGGAATTTTTTTATATTCTAACACAGTATTGTTACATTTTTCGATTCTCTATACCAAATGGAATAATTCCTCTAAATATACATCTATCATATACATTTATTATATTTATATGATGTTTTAATGGAAGATGTATATAGTTCTTTAGCTTATTTATATCCCCTTTAAAATATATATATATTTGCCCTTCTTTTCTTCTACACCGTTTCTTGTCATTTGGTTTTCATATAGTTTATTAGACATTTTCCCTTTGTTTATGATTTCCTGCCTTTCACATCATTGTTTTCTTATTTCGTGGCACAACGACTATACCATTCCATTTCATTGGGTACCACTTATAATGTTCTAAGAAAATTATTAGATCAATTAAATAAATAGGTTTTGAATTGCGAAAATTGTCATATAAGGAAATTACCCTTTAAATTGAATTTTGTCAAAAGAAAATTATATATATATATATATAGTATTTGAATCGGCCAGAAATGGCAACATATACATGTTATTGTATATATTTTGGATGATTGCCAATTATTATTAAATTCAAATAGAGAAAATATATTTTGTAGGAAAGTTTTAGAATGTTATTTTTTTTTTTTTTTTTGTTACTTTTTGTTCTTTATTTTTATAGCTTAAAATATGACTTCACGCGATTACTTACTTAATGTAAGGTCAGGATATTGTTTTTTTTTTTCTTTTTTTCTTTTTAATATTATGTTTAATTTTTTTAAATACATGTATATATATTTATTTTGTTTTTTATATATCTCGGTTATAAGTTGCTAATTTCCCTCTTGAAAATATAAACTAAATAAATTGTGACTTTTTCACTTTCTGTTGTATATTGATTAAAAAAAAAAAAAAAAAAATTGGCATGGTGTTTTTAAAAAAGAACCCTTGAGATTTTTTTTTGTTTTTATTTTCATTTTGTTATGTATTCAGATTAATAATTATATGTAATTTTTTAGAACGTTTTAACAGGTGAGGGAATGATATTTTTGTTTAGGTATAATTATTATAAAAATATGAAAATGTTTTGTTTTTTATGAACTAATTTATATAATTTTCATAAATTTTAAATGATTTTTATAATCAACCTTCGCACATTTGATTTTATATACTTATTTATATAAGTGTTAAGGATTGCGATTTTTTTTTTTTTAATTCTAAAAAAATAATGTAACCTTTAAAACATTTATAAAAAAAAAAAAAAAAAATATGTCCATCTACCAAGAGGATTTCATATTGTTTGAGATTGATATTTGATATAGATGATTCTTTTATCCAATAATTAAATTCGTCTTCGAAAATGCTAATTTTATATTTTCAAGAGCTTCTACATTTTGAGTACATAAAATTAAGTACAGAAATTGTTTTTAAGTTTGGATTTAACTTACCATTTTTATTTAAAGTGACTATTTTTCGCGAAAACATTATTTTATTAATTTATATATGGTTTTTGAACATAATTCTGAATTAGTTTTTATGATGCTATATATTGTAGACTTCATCTTTTTTCAATTTGTGAAAATATTTATCATAAGTAAATTTCCTTTTTGTAATAATACAAAAACTATAAGACATTTTTAATAGTAAATTCTTAATCGCTTTATTTCCCATTAATTCTTTTTTCTGTGACTTTTCGCGAAGGGAATTTAGGTAATTAGTTCATATAGTCGAATTATAAGTACAAGGTATACATATATACAATTATCTTTATAATTAACATGAAAAGGTTTTGTATTTTTGAATAAACGATGTTAAAGTTTATTATTGACCATCATTCCAATGAATTTATATTTAAAATATAAAGTAAAGAAGAAATTTAATAATACTCTTTTCACTTTTATATGCCTGTCAATCATTTTAACTTTTTTTTTTTTTTTAAATAAACACACGTGCTCTAAAAAAAAAAAATATTTTTATTAACTGAAGAAAAATATGTTTTAAATTTTTTTTTGTTTTTTTTGTTTCTATTTTAATAAATAAATTTTTTTTTTATTAAATAGTTACTTAATAAAAACAAAATATAAATACGGATAAAAAGGATAATAAATCTAAAATAAAAGTTTCTGAAGAAAAGTTTATTAAATAAATTTTTTTTTTTTATTTTAAATTGGTTATTTAAATATTATTTTAACTTTCCTTTTTAATGCAAAAGTATTTTAATGTTAATATTTATTTAAATACATACTATAAAATTTTTAATGTCATTAAAAATAAATAAAAAAAAAAAAGAATAACTTTAGTTAAAATTATATTGAACAAGTGTAAAAAGTTTATTTAGATCATTTAAATGATATTTAAAAATATTGAAGGTGTGCGCTAAAAAAGATGGCAAATATGCGCCAAAAAAGATGGCAATTCATTTTTGTAACATTTATGTCTTTTGTACAATTTTGTATGTCTTTTGACAACTAATGTCTTTGAACAAAAAATCTACAATGAAAAGGTAACTAAATGATTTTAGAATACGATCTCCTTAAATTCGGAATATAGTATGAAGAATATTTGTTAAAAAAGGCTACGGTCCTTACTGAATAAAACTAAATTGAGCTGAGTAAAATAAAGCTAACACTATAAATAAAAATGACAATAGTTAATTTTCATAAATTTTCATTTTCTTTAATTTATTGATATTATTTTTGATAACGTTTTAAAAAATGTTGTCAAAACAAATTATTTTAGTAAGTGTCCAAAGTAAACCACTAGTGTTTTAAACATATATTGAAAATTAAGTAGTTACTAAGTAAGTAAGTATTATTTTTGTAAATTAAGATTACATAAATTGGAAAATATTTCTTTGACTAAATAAAGTCAGTTTTTCATATCAGCATATGGCAATAATTGTTGTCATCTTGAAATTATAACAAAAACTTATGTAAAAATTAATACACTTAGCAGATGAATTTGCTGATGAAATGGTTTTTATTGTGAAATCTAAAAGTTAAATTTTTTAATTTTAATTATCATTAGAAATATTAAACATTAGAACTGTAAACTATAACATTTATTAATCGCTAAACATTTTACTAAATATCTAAACATTTTCTTCTTAAATGTCTTTAAAATATTTTGTAACTTTAATTCAAATAGTACATTATTAAAAAGTAATAGGCCTTTATTGACGTTTTGGTAGGCATCTATATGCATTTATAGTAAGTTTAGATTTATGGTTTCTGAAAATACCCCTTTAATAGGAGATACATTTAGTTGCAATAGAAAATATGCTTCATATTTATTCCATTGATTTTAAATAGTAAATTTTTTTTTTAAATTTAAATTATGGAAGAAAAAAAAAAGAAAACGTCATCAAACGCATGCAGAATATATTATTGTAATTCTTCCAGATTTTAAAAATGTACTGTATAATTGTTGTGGATACAAAACGTGTTTTTCTTTTTAAATACAATTATTAAGAAAACATGTATTGAAGCATATATCCTCATACATGTGATTGCCTGTCTTTTTTATCAAGGAATAATTGGTTGATAAACCAGATAGACAACCACATGTATTGAATCATATCCGGTCAACTTTAACACCTTAAGATTATCCGCATAGTTTTATTATACAATTTTTAAAATCTACTAAACATTTGCTATACGTAGACAACTTTTTCTGCACCTATCACTAATTAACAAAAACATTAGAATGCCAAAGAGACTAAATTCAGGAACACTGATTACAATGATTACAACACTGATTACATTTTACTTGAAATTACATAATTTAATTCTCTTTTTTTGATTTCTATTAGTTAAATTCAACGTCTTTTATAACATAATATAGTTAAACTTTTTTTTTTATCATAAGTCGTTATCTTCCTGTTGGTCACAACAAGATTATTAAATGATTTGTAACTAGTAAGTAAGTATATTTTTTTGTTTTTAATCCGGATTGATTAGCTAAAAGCAATTTATTTATTTTTTTTCCTAAAAATTTTTCAAGTTGATTATGCACTACTTTTAATTGTATATTACCAAATTTAGTTAATAATCTGCTGCAAAAGTTAAATTTTACATTTCAAATATTAAAATAATATGAATAAAATAAATTCTTAAAAAGCTTTTGTAAAAGTTAAACTGATATAAGCTTGAAATCATTCTTTTGGAACGTTATTTTAAAATTAATAATAAAAAATGACAGTTCAGCTATTTTTGAAGGAATTTTCTTTCATATTAGATTTTATGAAATATGTCGTTCCACTTGTTAATTTAGTAATTATGATTAAAAACATATAATCACATATTTTTTTTTATAACTAGTTTATTTACCAACTATTAATAGAGACCTTGACATTAGATTTTAAAAATATTTTGAAATAACTTAAAAGAATTTCATTCAATTTCAGTTTATTTTATTTGAATCATTTACTTTTAAGTACATACTAGTTAGTTTATTTTTTATCTTTTGTTTTTTATTTCAGAATCCAAATGTATCACCACAATCATTAGCAAAAGCTGGATTTTATTATTTTAATAAATCTGATCATGTTCAATGTGCCTGGTGTAAAGGTGTTATTGGTAAATGGGAAAAAGGTGATGATGCTTCTAAAGAACATGATCGTTTTTGTCCAAATTGTCCACGAGTTCAATTAGGACCATTAATTGAAACAACAATAATAGATAATAATAGTTTACATCTAAGTCGTGAATTGGGAATTCAAGAAATTTGTCCACCAAAATCAGCTAAATATTCTTGTTTAGATGCACGTATGCGTACATATTCAAGATGGCCAATACCAGATATACAAAATCCAGTAATATTAGCACAAGCTGGATTTTATTATCAAGAAATTGAAGATCAAGTTAGATGTTTTCATTGTCATGGTGGTTTAAGATCATGGCAAAAAGAAGATGATCCATGGTTTGAACATGCAAAATGGTTTCCCTATTGTAGTTTTTTAAAATTAGCTAAAGGACCAAATTTTGTTTCACAAATTCGTTGTTTAGGTAGATCACAACAATCTCAAGGAAATAGTAATGAAAATGAAAATTCGGCAAATAATGAAGAGCATAATTCAAGACAGGCTACACTTACTTCAGAACCAGTTATAAATTTAGATGATGCAATGCAAACAGAACCAGTACAACGAGCTTTAGAAATGGGTTTAAATGAAGGTCGTATTATGAGCGCAACACGACGTTATTTAGAAGCAAATGGTAAACCATTTGATACAACAGAAGAATTAGTTGAAGCAGTACTTGAAGGACAAGTTGATGAAGAAGATGATGCTAATGGTCCAGAACCAAGCTCATCAATTGTACGTGAAGTTTCAATAATACTAAATAATATTTTTAATCCTAGAAATCAATCACAAATATCAGTTGAAGTTGGCGGTGGTTATGATTTTGATGATATTGGTGATTTTCATGGTGCTGGTGAAGGAAGTTCATCAATTAATTATTTTAATGATAGATCTATTACTGATCACTCATCAAATATTGATCGAAATAGACAAAGCTCTTCTACAAATAATGAATCCCAATCAATTACATCAAATTTAAATCGTGATAATAGTAATAGTGATGTAAATAAAATTCAAAAACAACAACAACAGCAACAACCAAAAGAAACAAATGTTGATGAAGCATCAATTGAAAATAATGAAATAAATAAAACAAAGCCTCCATTAAATGAACAACAATCATTAGAGGAGGAAAATCGCAAACTTAAAGATGCTAGAACATGTAAAGTTTGTATGGATGATGAAGTTGGAGTTGTTTTCTTGCCTTGTGGTCATTTAGGTACGTACTTATTTACTAAAGTATTTTTTTTTTTGTAATTTTTAATTTCATATTTATATATATTTGTTCAATTTTAGTAACATGCTTCCAATGTGCCCCTGGTGTTACAGTATGTCCTCTATGTCGTTCAACTATTAAAGGTTTTGTAAGGACTTTCCTTTCATGAACAATAAAAAAAATTTACAATAAATATTTTCTACTTTTAATAAAAATTAATTTTTAATGAAACAAAATATGTTTTTATTTTTTGTTTCAAAAATTTTATAAATTAGTTTAAAAAAAAAAAACAAAAACAACAAAATCAATTTAAAATAGTCAAAAATTAATTAATTTTTTGAGAATTTAAAAAAAAAATATATATATATAATATTAAATTATAATAAAGAAAAACAAATTAATTAAGTAGATAAATTAAAAAAAAAAAAATTATAAAAATTGTTTCAAATTTTATTGTTTTAAAAAACTGAAATTTTATTAAAAATTAATTATACATACCATATTATTCTTGTTATTATAACCACATATCTCGCAAAATATTTTCTTTTTTTTTTTTTTTTCTTTTTTTTTTTTTTTTTTTAAGTTTTAAATTATATTTTTATAAAAAATTACATAATAATTTATTTTAAATTATTTTCCTTTCTTGTTTTGTATATATTAAATCGAATATGTGAAAAAAATATATAACAAAATAAATTTATATAAACTTTAAGAAAAACATAAAAAAAAATGTTATAATTTCTTTTTTTTTTTTTTTTTATTTAATAAGTTTTACTTAAAAATTATCTTACTTATATTAAGTCTTTTAATTTGTATTTTTTTTTTTATGTAACTAAAAGTTGATCTTGGATTTATTGAATTAATTATATTTTAAAATTATTTTTACCGTCGATCTTCTCTTGCTTTGTTTTTTTTTGTATATAGTAAAAAGAAAAATTAGAGCATCTATTTAGTAATATCTATCTAATATTTTAATTATTATCAATATCGCTTCTTTCAATTTAATTGTACATATACATTTTGAAATAAACTCTCTAGTTAGATTTCAAAGAATCTCTTACAAATAAATTCATTTCAGAAGTTTACTGCAACATTTATTTAATCGATTTTAAAAAATTTAAAAAAGAAAAGTCATCATGTATGTAATATGGTCAAACAGTGTTTGCTCAAATTATAATAATTATCCATTTTACGAATTTTTATGTTAGAAAGTTTTTTCTTAATGTTTCATAAAATTGATAAATTAAATAGTAAAGAATTTCTATAATGTGTATAGTAAAAATAAAATTATGTTTAGAAAAGTTTATATATTAGATATTTTAATTTGTAAAATTGATTTTTTATTAATTATATTATATGAAGACCTAATTATTAATACATTACTTATTATACTTAAAAAAAAAAACAGATATATTATTATTCAAATACAATTAAATTCTTTAAAAAAAATATATATAAAAGAAAAAATGTTTAATTTTAATGAATATTAAAATTATTAAAAAGGAAACAAAAAAAAAAAGATTAGTTAGTTATTGTTTGTTTTATTATTATTTTAATAACTACTTTTTTAAGTACAATTATTGTAATTGAAATAATTTTTTTTTTCATTTTGAAATAAACTTTTGAATATCAATTATTCTTATTTATTCTCTTTTTATAATTTCTTTTTGTGCTAATATTTGTGATTGATATTATTATTATACAAATTATTAAATAACTTATAAATATAAGTACATATATGTATTAGAATTTAAAATATTTTTATTTTAATATTATAGTATATCCCATACATATATTCTGTATGTAATTACGAAATTAAAGAAAAAAAAATATCTATATTTTAATTTTTCTAATTGGAGTTTTAATTTTAAATTGAAAAGATTTGGAGAAAAATATAAATTAAAAAAAAAAAAAAAAATAACTAAAATTAAATATAAAAGAAACACGCAGAAACTTATATATAAAGTTATGAAGTTGTAAAGTTAAATGTTAGATATTTGAATGATTTTATGAAATAAAAGAAATATATATATACATATATAATTAATTATCCAAAGAAAAATTATTTATAATTGTATTAATTTGAAAAAGATTAAGAAGTTAAGTTTTAGGGTACTGTATTATAAAATAATAGTTTACAAAAGGATCACTTAATTATGACAATGATAAGTAAACAAAAGGAAGGGGTTTCATCGGAAACGTCAAAAAAACAAATTTTATTTCGTCAAAATTGTCAATTTGATTTGTCAACTTAAATTGTCGATACAATGCATCAAACACAACGTCTTATTTTTTATTTTCGATTATAAATAATTTAATCTACAAACTAATATTAATCTTACTTATTCAGCGTATACATAAATTTTTTTACTCCCACTTAAAAATTTTATTTGTTACTGTACCTACATAGATTCGTCAATTTTTCAACAAAAAAAACTCAATTTAAGAACAATAAAAATGGGTATACAAAAAAATTTGAATGCTTAAAAAATTTGATAGATATTTCAGTATTTACAACGTCGTCAAATGATTTTCGATCATGATACGTCAAAATTTTTTTTTTATTTCAGATCATGAGACGATGTGTCGGACACAAAGCAAATGCATTTCCGATGAGAGGAAAGTTCTTATTCAATAACTTGTATTATTAATGCATTTATTAATTAAAAGGAGTTTTCTGTTAAAAATTCAAAATTAATTTGTAAAGCTTAGTAGTTTTTTTCCTATTCCTAAATAATCTCTAATTCCTATTCTTGCATAAGCCCTGTTCAATTATCTATTTTTATATACATACATATGTACATACTTGCAATATATGGTTTGGTGCATCTTTTAATTGTTTGTAGTTTTTTTAATAATGAAGAATTTGAACAATTTAAAATTTTCCTTTAATAATTTTTCATCTTCTAATCATTTTGCTTCGTTTCCTAGATCAGGAAATTGGTCAATTCAGGCATTTGGAAAGGATATTTAAAGAACCTAAAGTAACTACCATCGACAAAAATTCTATATTTTTTTTGTTGATGATTCTGGCTACACCATGTAAGAAATTTGCATCGCAATAATCAGCAATAATAAAACTTGCGAATTTGAGATGCGATACGAACGAAAATCAAATGAATGGTACCGGTACCATATCTTAATGTAGTTGCTAACGCACATTTGCAAAAGCTCTCCGCGTTCACTCTATGTTGTCAGTTGCAATTGCAACTTTGTGTAAGCGTTAATATTATCACTTCAATTTTTTTTTTTGAAGAGTAAACATCATCAATATAAGATGATTTTTGTGTAAATCATAAAAATTTTTTTGACCTGATAAAATTTTTATTGCTGTTTTACATGTATTGGTGACTTGCAATTGGTTCAACCGCTAAATTTTGGTTGAAAAATATTTGAAACTTTTTCGTCGTTTTTTTTCGCATAAATTCGTTTTAAAGCTTTTTTTAGAAGCAACTATGAAGTGGGAAAAAGATTGAAGAAGTTACCTAAGCGTGGACAGAGGGTATCATACGATGAGTATCACTGACGCGATGATTTGAGATTCTTGAATTCTGCAAAACTCTAAAGTGATGTTTTCAATTTGACGCGATATTAAATGTCAAAAGTATCGTGTGTGGTGTTTCTGGAAGACTTTTTCTACGAAGCGATAGCCGTTTTCTATCACGGCAAAATTCTTGTACGATAAATATCACTTTTAAATAATTCTTAGGAATTAAGTTTTTTTTTTTTAGTTAAGTTTAAATAAAAATATAAAAATGGATAGAGTGGAAAGGAAGTATGTATACTTAAAAATAAATTGTATTTTAGTGAATGTTGTTTTTGTTTAGTGTATTTTACAAATTAAAAAATTTTTTTTGTTTTATATATTGAACTAGCATCGGAGTACATACATAGTTATAAGTTGCAAGGAGCCCCCGTATCTTGCGAACTAGAATTCGGACGGACATGATTTAAAAAGGTACTCCCTGATTTTGTTGTAAAATTAAAATATTGGAAAAAAAATTAAACGGTTTAAGTCCGCCCAAAAAAATAGTCCCCAAAAACTGCGGTGCCACTTTTTGGTACTTTTCTCATTTTATTTTTTATTTCTATTACAGAATCGGGGACTAGGTTTTTTTAATCACTTCGGTCTGATTTCTGGTTCGCAAGATACGACGGCTTCTTGCAACTTATTCATATGTACTTTTATTTACTATTTAAAAATCAAACCTCTTTTTTAAATAATTTCAGTTGATGTTAAATATGGTAAAATTTTCATTTGACAGTAAATTACTACCAACATAAGAAAAATTTTCATCATGAGTCTTCGAGAATTACAAATTTATATAGACGTGATGTGATATATATTTTCATCGCGTAAGTGATGAGTCTTCAAAAATGTGGATGATTATAAAATTAACATTTGATATTCATAATTGACAGTTTTTATATGTTAATTTTGGTATGAATTATGTATTTATTTGGTTTTAAAGTAAATTTTGGATTGGTGACAATTATAATAAAAATTATATAGACAATCACCCATATTTCCCATATAAAATTAAATAATTTTTAAAACTTTTGCAAAAATTAATAAAAAAATCAAATTATATTTAACAATTTTCTTTTTAATATTAGTACCTAAATGGGGAATAGCAATATTAGTACAGTACCTAAATTTGGAATCAAAAAATAACAAAAGTAAATAAGTAAAAATACCAAAGTGCTTAAAAGCATTAAGACAAATATTCTCTAATAATATCTTAGAGAAAATGATAAATAAAACAAATTGAAATATACAAAATCATAATTTTTAAATTAAAATAAATCTGACCATTTACGGTCAATTTTAAATTGATTAATTAGGATTGGAACTTGACAAAATTCTTTTAACTACGAGCTCTTATATGTATTTTAAATTTGTCCCTCGTTTCTAAAATTGCCGGTTTTTAATTATGTCGAAAACACCTCTACAAAAGACACTACTGTCTACTTGGGTTGTTGGGTTGGAGCTGTTTGTTAACCATTTTGTTTTTATTTATCGAATTATATTAATCAAATTTATTACTGTGCTAACTTTCATTTATGTTCTTACTTTAGAAAAAAAAATTTTTCATCTAAATTATTAATTCAATCAAAATGTTATTCAAAATATATTTCAATTCAATGGTCGCGTTCAGGAGAATCTAGCGCTATACTGAATTTCAGCGGTGTAGCAATAAGCGCTGCATGTTTGAACTGAACGATTTGCAGCATTTAATTTTGTGGGACATTTCGTATATTTTTATTTTATTTAAATCGTATTTTTGTTTTTTAAATCTTATATTTTTGATCTCTCAATTTATCAATTTTTAAAATGTTTGAATTCCAAAAATTCTCTTTTTGACATTAAATGTGAAGACATAAACGTCAATAAAAAGTCGCTATATAATTTAGCGTAAAATTTTCTTGCTGCTAAATTCATGTAGCGCTAGATAAAAAAATCGTTCAGTAGAAAATTTTATCAAGCGCTGCAGTTGTTTTGTAGCGCTAGATGCTACTGAACGCGACCAATGGATATACTGAAAAAATAGTTTCAGGTTTTTTAAAATAAAATATGTATTGTCCTTACCATACCTAATACATACAAACATAATGATAAAAGTGGTACATATGTATATCTTATGAACTTATCTATGGTTTTAAGTAAATCAAAGTAAATGTAATAGATAATCTTTGGTAGAAATAGAAACTATTTACATTTTTGCATAAACTATAAACATCTGTTTATGACATTTTGAGAAAAATATTATATATTTACATATCACAATTCACAAATCATCATGAGTACATGACTCGTAATGACGTAACGTAATTCGAATTAAATTTTAAAGTTAGGTAAGGAATTAAAGAAAGGTGCTCGATCAGCTCCAACTAAAATTCAATTTGTTTTTTCTTTTGTGTTCATACCGCATCTACAATCTATTCATTTTAATAGCTGTTTGACATCTATTCTGTTGCACTGATAAGATAAGGGATTTGATTTTATGGGAAAGTTATGAAACTAAAGAAAAAAGTCTTCAAAAATTAATTGACACAGATTTTGTAAAAAAATTTGTCTGATTCACTTCTTGAAATTAACTTAAAATATTGATCAAAAAACAGTTTACATTATACACATACATACATATGTGTATATGTATGAAAGTGTGTATGTTTATGTAAATTAGTGTTATTTAAAAAGTAAAAATTTAAATCTAGAATCTCTAAAAATTAATATTTGGCATTTAAAAAAAGTATTTCCGTTTTTTACAAATTGGTTGATGATATCAAATAATATTATCTTGACCATATCTTGATTAAATTTTGATATAATTTAAATCTCATTTTTTGAGTTTGTCGATTCCACTCATATATTAATTATATCTATGATTCCACTAGTATAATTAGTAATTAAATTACTTTATTGTTAAACAAGTTTCATAGGTATGGGTTTTATATCTCTAGGACTCGGATAAAGTAAAAGCTTTATCTATATTCTATATGTTATAATTGGCCTCGATAAAATTATTATTGGTTCAAACCAAAGAGTTTGAGTTCGAAACAAAACACGATAAAAAATCGAGTTTAATTGTATCATGTCAATTATCAGTATGGTAGTACTAAGTACTTCGTACCAGTTTACAGTACAAACTACCTTGGTACTTTGGAAAAATCGAAATACCAAGTTTTGCCTTTTGGACACGTAAAAAATTCAGCTTTGGTAGTCAAGGTAAAATAGATTGACATAGATTCGTCTTTGTAATACTACCAGATACTACTATGATGTAATTCGAATTTTGAGTTTTTGCAGTATAGTGACATCTTTCCTGCTTATAATTTAACTTTTCAAAATTTGAATTTTTTTTATGTCAGGTCAGAACCGGAATCAAGCAAAATGTTCGGACATTTTATTTTATATAACATACATATATATCATGAATTTTGTGATGTGACAAAAAGGATTTGATTTATAAAACATATGTTTGATGTTTTTAGAATATTCACATTCGATATGTTTAAAGTAACAGATGTATACGTTAGGTTTGTTTATTAGTTTTCAGAACAGATCAGGTTAGAACCAGAATAGGACGGGAAACAAAAAAAAGTTTTCGGAAATAGATCTGAAAAAAAAATTAGAACAGAAAAGTGTAGCTTAGAGCAATTTAGAACAACTTAATGAACACAAAACTAGAACACTTTTGAACAAAAGAAACAAATTTATAAAACTAATGAACTCCAAAACTTGTACTTTTTTGCTCTAGGATGTTCTGGGTAGTACTAGAGAGCTGTCTAATAAACACACCTAATATTTTGAAAAAATTAAAATAAAATATCTGACCAAAATAATGTTTTTTTATAGTTTTTTTTATATTACATTGTATTTAATAAGATTTTAAAATTTCATTAATTTCACTAATAATTTGATTTTGAACTTTTGGAGTTTTTGTTTCCAACACAGCTTCCAAATAAGAAACAAACGTTGAAATTACTGTTTTTTTACTACTAGCATTTATAGATGAAGTCATAAGTTTTTCGATATAAGCATCGTGTGTTGCATTTATATTTTCAATTGCCTTAGTGGCTGATTCTATAAATTTTTGTTTCTTTTTTTTTGGAGCATAAAACTGTTCTTGTTCTTCTAATTGCTTGTCATCTTCAACTATTTCCAATTCATTATCATTTGTATTTTCAAACTCATTACCATCTGATTCTGACATTAAAGGATTCCTAATATCAAGTTCAGAATTAGTCGAAGTGTCCCAAAATTCATAATTACTTTTGCAGTTCTTTATTGAATCATTTTTAATTATCGTCATTGTTAGGTTGTTTCTAGAAAAAGAAATATAATCAGCTATATCTAAAAATAATTAATCAATCAAATAGTACTTGCAGAATCTAATATTCATGTATTATAACTATATATTTTGTATATACTTACTCCTCACTTGCAATAAAAAATTCTTTAAAATAACTCATTTTCACCATAAACATTGTTTCTTGTAATTTTATTTTTTTAGGTACGACCATTCCCAACCCACTTTTTTTTCTTTCAATTCTGTAATAGTATTTTTTTTTTAAATTTTTCCATAATTTTTGTACATCCGCTGTAGATAACTTTAATGTTTCTGCAATATTTTCCCATATTTTATTTTTTGTTTCAGTGTGTGTGAAAATAGTTGAATCATAAAGGGGTTCCCGTCCTGGTTTTTTCATTTCTTCAATTAATTGAAATTCTTTTATTTTTATTGGATCTAAAATAAAGAAAATGAATTGCAAAAATTTTATTTATTTTTTTTTTTCAAACAGTTAAATTTTACCAAGTTTAATATCTTTGAAGATATCTTCAGTATTACTTACATCCAAGTCCAAATCTGTTTCCGTGTTTCTAAAATGAAATGTCTATAGTTTATGATATATCAAAATAAAATTATAAAATCATTTTTCTCATTAGTTTTATCAGAATTTATATAAAAACATTTAATTATATAAAACAATAATTAGAAATAGCACTTCAAAATAGTTATATGTTTGGAACTTGAAAAAAAAATAATCTCAACAATTTATATAAATCAAAACGTGTATTCTAATTTTTCATATCCACTTACTCGTTTCTAATGAAGAATTTTCTAAAGTAATTCATTTTTTTCATCAATTCCATATCTTGCGTATCTAATGTTTTTGGTGAATTGACATCATTTATTTCATTTTTAATTTGGTTATAATATTCCCTTTTTAAGTTTTTCCATATTTTTTGAGCTTCACCGCCAGAAATATTCAATGTTAACCCAATCGTTTCCCAAATTTTATTTTTAACAAAATTATTTTTATGATTGGTATTGCAATAATCATAAAGAGCTTCCCGTCCTACTTTTTTTATTTCTTCTATTAATTGAAATTCTTGAGTTCTTCGTTCATCTTAAAAAAAAAATTAATAACAAGATTTGAATTTCATTTTTTTTTTAAACTATTTTACCTTCTAATGCTACATTATTTTGTTCAAAATTTAAAATTTCTTCATTGCTTTGATTAAAGTAAACATATTTACTAAAAATGAGAAAAAAAGATATAAATTAAATACAATACATATTTTTAAACAAAACGTAAATATTAAAAAAGTTCGAACAATTAATTTGTATGAATTATTATTACATATATGAATAGCAGTTTAAAAAATAAAATTGAAATAACTTTCTTTTATTTATTACTTAAACTGCAATTGTTTTTTTTTTTTAAATTGAAATCATTTAACTACCATATATTAAATGAAGCATAACTACTTACTCATCTTTGCTAAAAAAGAAATTTTTGAAATAATCCATAGCATTCACTAAATCCATATTATTTTCTTTTATTTTATTAGTTATAATTATATTGATATATTTTCTTTTTAAATGTTTCCATAATTTTTGTAATTCAACAGTATCGGTTTTTAATGTTTTACCAATATTCTCCCAAATTCTATTCTTTTCCAAATTATTTTTATAATTTCGACTATTTGAATTATAAAGCGGTTCACGACCTGGTTTTTTTATTTCGTTTATTAATTGAATTGTTTGCAAATGCATCAAATCTAAATACGAAAAATAAAAGATCAGATAAATTTATCACCTTCTCTACTCAATAATGCTATATTTTACCATTTTTATTTTCGTTCGATTGGTTCATTTTTTTTATTAAAATTATTTAAAAACACTTTTTAACTTTAACGTCCAACCTTTATTTATTTATAAGAAGTAGTCAATGTCATTGTCATACACATTTATTTGACATATAAATTATTAAGTTAATTTGATATTTGACATTTATCTGTATGTTTGGAACACAGCTAGCAAGCAGGTTTTTGTGAAATTTCAAAAATTCAGGCGAATCATTTTTTAAAAAAAGCTTATATCAATTGTATCAATTTATTTTATTTTTATAAAATTAGTTATGTCACTCAAATATAACGAAAAAATAAAAATATATTTTTATCTAAATTTCAGACAACCTACAATAGGTGTGAATGAATGAAACAAAACTTGAAAACAAGTTTTACGAAAATTATAATTTAATATTTTATTATGTTTTTTAACATGTTGTAAAAAAACTGTACTTTAAAAACTGTACTAAAAAAAACTTAAAACACTGTAAATTAATTTTATTTTTATTCAAATAAAATATTGATTACATATATTTTATTTGAACTAATATTTTATTACAAAAACTTAAAATGTAAATAAGTATAAAACATAAAAGAACAAAAATAATGTGTATGGGTGTATTTTATGGTAATATATATGTACATATTTATGTATTATATTATTAACTGGTGAGTGAAGCAAGGCATAGATACGTATACATCACATACATATTATTAATTAATAATATATTATAATTAATAATATACGTATGATGATGGGTATGGATTATACGTATTATTACCTACAATATTGTTTTCACTATTGTTGGCTCTGGTATTATTTAAATATGTATAATAAAAATGTAGTTGCCAAAGTAGAAATTTTGCTTAAAGTTAGTAGTTAATCAACTCTTCCTAATCTTGATAACATAGTGACTTATGAGACTAATATGC
Source organism: Poecilobothrus nobilitatus (assembly GCA_947095535.1). Lineage (NCBI taxonomy): Eukaryota > Metazoa > Arthropoda > Insecta > Diptera > Dolichopodidae > Poecilobothrus > Poecilobothrus nobilitatus. The sequence continues at coordinate 12,494,754 of OX352773.1, read as the reverse complement.
CTATACATATTTGATTTCCATAGACCATACATTCAACTTTTGAATTATAACTTCTTCAGAGTGATGTCTGTAGCACTTTTCGCAGAGTTAAGAAGTGAAAGCATTTTAAAATTGTGGCCAAATAGAGTAGCATCTACCGCTACAAAAAAACTGCAGCGCTCGATAAAATTTTCTACTGAACGATTTTTTTAATCTAGAATACATGAATTTTGCAGCAAGAAAATTTTACGCTAAATTATGTAGCGACATTTTATTGACGTTTATGTGCACACATTTATACCCTCTTTCTCTAAGTCGCTCGAGCGAAGTGAATAAGAACGATATCGCGTCATGTCTATAAGTTTATATACTTTCTGTACATAAACCATAGATTAACTAATAGATGGGAAGTTAGGTATAGTCGTTTCTTTTCTTCTTATATGTTTTCCTATCTTAAGGTATTCAGCCAAAAAAATACATATGCATTTTATAATATGTATACATTTCGTTCACTCAGCTGTTTATATTTATTAAAATAATGTAAAGCAGTTTTTCATAACCAGTTTCATTCAGAGATTTTAAGTTTTTATATTACTTAATAATTGGTATATTTTGTTTTTAAAATTAAAATTAAATTTATTTTAGGTTATTCAAAATTTTAGCTACTTGTAAAATAACAAAATTAGCTATAAAATCTTTAAAAAAATTAAAAATGAATTTATTTCACCTTTTAAGAACCTATTTCTGAGAAAACTAAAGCAATACATACGCACGGTTCACTCAGCTGTTTCTCAAAGTTGGCTGAAAATATCTTCGCTTCCTATCTATTAGTAATATATCTATGAATTCGTTTAGTATGAAATAAAGAAAATTTATGTTTACTTTATAAAGTTAATTATTATTTTTATCAAGTAATTTAATTATTGCTAAGTATTACTTACGTTAAAATTTTTCATTCATGTCTTTTGAATATTGCGGTTATAGTTTTTTTCGTTTTAACAAATTTAACAATTTTTTAATCTAAAAAAAGTAACTAAAAGAAAGCAAATTGAGCCTTTGGTGACGTTAATGGAGGATAATGCCAACCTGATAAGGAGCTTTAGTGGATTTGGCAGTAGTAAGTTCGAATACGGTCGAAAATTGAAAGAGCTTAGAATGACTTAATAATTTAGGACTACCACCACCAATGCTGCCTCGTATATTTTTCCTCATTACATTTACATTTTTTTGTCCTCAGAAGAATCAGAATCTTGTAATAAAAAGGAGCTCATCCTTTATTTTTGTTTTATTTTACTTTTAGCATTAAAGAAAAAGACTTATTACAATAAATTTCTCCAAAAATATTTATTTTTTAATAATAAAAATAAAAAATTTATATCTATATCTATATGATCGTACAAAAATTTAAGTGGCTGAATAATGGCTACCGCGTCGCAAGTAAAGTCTTATAGAAATACCATACCATCTGTTTACACTGGTTGTATTATTCAGTTGCAACTTTTTCTTTTTCTTAACCACTTCATCGCTTCTCCAAAAAAAAAAATTTAAAAACGAAAAAAACCGACGAAAATACGTAAAATTCCGAAAACCTTTATTCATTTTTGTTAACTAAAATTTAGCTGCTTTAGCTGTTGCAAGTCACCAATTCATGTAAAGCAACAATAAAAAATTTTATCAGGTCAAAGAAATAAGTTACAATATTAATGCACACATATAAAGCTGTAACTACAAAATGCAACTTAATGTTAACGCGAGAGTTTTGCAGCACATTTTAAATACAAGAATGAATGCATCATTGCATACAGAAATGTTAACAAGTGTAAACAGGGCCATACACGATAAATTTGACATTTCATTCGTCTCAATTTGAAAAGATCGCTTCAGTGTCTTACGGAAATGGCAGTAGTCGCTTCAACGTTTCTAGTCGTCTGATGCGACTTAGAGAAAGATTTTTGTTTATAAAATTTTGTGAGAAATTTTGAATTTCAAGCATTTTTTTAAAAATTGATAAATTGAGACATTAAAAAATATAAGATTCAAAAAAAAATAAATACGATTTAAATAAAATAAAAATATGCGAAATGTCACACAAAATTATGTTATTTAATTTTGCTGGAAATCGTTCAGTACAAACATGCAGCGCTAAATGCTACATCGCTACAATTCAGTATAGCGCTAGATTCTCCTGGCGACCAGCGTATCCATATATAATGTAGTACATATTTATTTCTCAATTTGTAACTCAAATCAATCCAACTTTAAGTTGTCAATTTGAAATAAAAAAATTTGATAGGCGCATCAAATTGTCTTTTTGTTTGAAAGATTTGTTTGAATGTATATTCATATTGCATAGTGCACTGCAACCTGATGATTATTTTGGGAGAGAACGACACTATTCAATTGATTACACTGACTGGACATCCTTTTTTTCTTTGCAAATACATTATGTTCAATTTTTAAAACCTTGCAAACAGACAAAAAAAATTTGCTATTTTTAACAGTTGGTTGCGTTAAATGGATCAGGTTTTTGTTTTAGAAATTCTTCTATCAATTTTTTTTATACATTTTCTTCCATTAAGTTCCATCCTAAAGTTTAGTTTTAAAAGGGGCTGGTTTTGGTTGGTTAAAGTACAACACTACCCTGAGGAACCACGTGCAGTTCCTCTTGGTGACTTTCGAGTTTCCACCAACCGTCATAAAAAAAAAAGAAAAATGGATATGTCAATAAAGAGAGCTGCCGAATTGGGAGTGCAAGAGAACCCGAAAGCAGTGCATCACCGACAATTATACACTATCAAATGCACTGTTTGGTGTGAAGTTATGGCTGATAGAGTTATCGGTCCATATTATTTCGAAAAGGAAACTGAGAATCGAAAAAGCGTCTCTGGGGCGGAATAACGGACCATTTTGTAAAAGTTTTTATGTCCCGTAGTTCTCAATAATCGTGACATATAGTTCCAGCTCATACCGCGAGAGAGACAATGGCGATTCTGTGAGAATTTTTCCTTGATCGAATAATTTCAAAAAATGCTGATTTCGCGTAGCAACCTCGTCCCTCATATTTGGCGGCCCCTGGGTAAGTTTTGTGGAGTTTCTTGAAGGAAGGGGTTTACATCAACAAACCACAAAACATTCAGAAGCAAAATATTCGCACAGAAATTGCACAACGTAATGCAAACTGTTTTAAAAAGAGCCATTAAGCGCTAACAGGAAAATGAAAGCCATTTAAAGGATGTCATTTTTCACACTTCGCTTAAAAAAATTGTATAAATTTATATGTACATTTCATTTAATTTTTCAAAATAAAAAAAATAAAAGCATTTGAAATCAGTCAATCCAAGTGATGCGTGATCTTTGTACAGGTAAAACCTAACGAACAAGTGGCGTCCTGAAATGTCTATTAAACAACGCGGGATGCATACTAGGCACTAATGTAATGTGTGCCATAGAAAAGACGAGTGCAGTGTTTTATTATTATATCTATGAGTGAAAAATATCTATGAGTAAAAAGCCTCATTCATATATGATTCATAGTGTGACTGTGAAGAACTGTATATATTCAAACTAAAAACTATAACTATTTTCACTTTGCAACGACATAACAGAATAAAATATGTTATATATATTTAAAATGCAAACGAGTAAACGACAACGGTCAACATTAATAACTTGCCAAATTAAGGTGGAAGGCCGAAAACCTAACGAACAGTTGTATGTAATATGTATTTATTTTTTGTTGTATATTTAGACATTTTTTTCAAGATTTCAATTGTCAAAAATTGATAAATAATTTCATGATGGCCTTTAACACGGCTAATAATAATTTATATATTATTGTTCGCCTTGCCTTCAATTACCTTTTTTAATCAAAAATTATGACAAAAACAGCTAAGTAGTGTGTGTTTATTAAGTAATAAGTTGTTCGAGAACTTCGAGAACAACCTATACATAGAAGTACAGATTTTATCGTTTATTTTTTAAAACACTATTCTTTTTGTGCGAAAGTATTCTGATTTCTGTTTAATAGTTTGAACGAATTCGTTTTTCTATTCTGGATTTTTTTAAGACTTTTGAACAAGTTTTTTTTTTTAGTTTTGACGATGTAAGTATATGAATAATTTATTTAGTTTTTTATGAATGTTGGAACCTTAAAATCTTTGAAAAGTGTTTTTAAAATTTTTATAATAACAACTTGAACCTAAAATAATATATTCGGTATATCCGAAAAATAAAATCATTCATTCGATTTTATTTTAAGTAGCCATATAGTGTTTGATGTTCTATTCCTAAAAACTAATAATCAAACATTCAAATCTAGTACATATACATACATACATATATCATTCAGAAATGCTACTTTTAGTACTTTAGTTTAAAAGTTTAATATCTAGAAACCAGACAAATAAGGTCTGTTTGGTATGTGAATTGCTTTTAAATTTGTACCTTGAATTCTTTCCAAGGGTAGGGAAAACCGCCAAACTAAAAAGTAAAAAAAAAATGTTGCAACTAATTCAAAAAACCTTGCAAGAAAACGGGTAAATTTTACAATAAAGATAATATATATTTATTATATATAATATTGATTTTTAGCTATAATTTCACCATCAGCCAAATAGAACAAAAATTTAGGTCTTTGGAGAGGAAATACAAGAAAATAAAAATTCATAATAATAAAACGGGGAACAATAAGATGATTTGTGCATATGAGCAGTATAGTTAGAGACTTTTTATTTTAATAAAAACAGTAAAAATTCTTTATTTTTAGAGAACTTGATGAAATATTTGCACAAAAACCAAACGTTTTCCCAGAATATGTATTAGACGAAAATGCTGGGACGTCTACTTTGAACAGATCTGCGGAAATTGTTAATGAGACTTCATCATCTTCAAATTTAGGTTACATAATTTTATTGTTTTCGATCTATGTTACTTTTGTAATGCTTTTTTGTAATTTAATTTTAGATGTTCCAGTTCCAAAGAAAACAAACAAATTTGTTCAAATAGAGACAAATCAAGATACTCTCGAGTTCCGAGAAACAATAATTAAATATTTGGAAAAATCGGACTCGAGAAAGGAGAAACTTTTCCAAGAAAAATTAAAGCAAGCGGAAGAAAAAAGAATAATTGATGAGGAAAAAAAATATTATAGAGAAAAAAAATTGGAAATGCTCCAAACTCTAATAAATATGAATAAAAAATAAATTAATTAATGTTTTATTTAAGAAAATTCTTTGCAAATAGTATTTCTGATATGTTTTCCCTTTCGACTATCTTCAATATCTGTAAAGGTGTCATTTACAATTTCTTCTGGTTCTGGCTCGTAAACAATCTCTAATTCTAAATCGTCTTCATCACACAAATTGTGCAGAACGCAGCAAGCTCTAATGAAATGACACAATTTTTTTATTCCTTTCAATTTGCAGTAATATAACTGCCTAAAACGTTGTTTTAGAACACCAAATGCATGTTGAATCTTTACTCTGCAAGAACTAAGCTTTTTATAATTTATTTGAGCTGTAGTTAAATGGCCATTATCTCTGTAAGCAGTCATCAAGTAGTCCATGCATTTATATGCGGAATCGCCCAAAATGTAATATTCTAAAAATTAACGAAAATTAAATCAATACATATATCCTCCATATATCATCTACCTCCACACAAATCATTTAGTTTTGGGTATATAAAAGAATTTTGAAGTACCCAACTATCATGACTTGAACCAGGAAATCCCACAAAAACAGATATAAATTTCCTTTTCTCATCACAAATTCCTTGTAAAACTAAAGAAGTATTGCCTTTACGATCAATATAGTCGTCCTTCTTGTGTTTTGGAGGATCAATAATAATATGAGTTCCATCAATTGCACCTAAAATTTTATAAAGGTATATTAAAACGTTGTACTAAAATAATATATACAAATGTTTACCTATCACTTTCGGGAAACCTGTTTTATTAAAGAAAAACTCACTAGTTTCTATTTTTTTAGCTTCTGTTGGCCATGTGATAATTTCTGGTGCGAGATTACTTATAAAATTCGTAACTCTTTCAATGATTATCCATACACTAAATAAAGATAAATTAAATCGATCGGCTATATCTCTGAAGCTGCATGACTCATGACCTGCAAACCATAAGAATGTTGCCAAATGTTTTTGTGGAGACACTTTATCAACTCTTTTTCGAAAGCACTAGAATTTTCAAATCTACAGCACAAGCTTTCAAATAAGGATTTCCTTATACGAAAATGGCGTTTAAATTCGTCTTCATTATAAGATGGTACTACTTCTTCTAAGTAATTTTTTATACAGTTTCGCTTTACTTGCGATTTACTTTCCTGTTTTAAATTTCCACAATCATCTTCTGCCAAAATTTTACTTATAATTAATATATCAGAATCCTCGCTAGAATCACTTGTATCTAAGTCACTACTTTTATCCGATTCACTATCGCTGGATAATAATAAGAAATTTTGAATTACTTTTTGCGAGTACGACATAATTATTTTACAAAATTCATTAAAAAAATTTGTTTAGTTTTGTTGTTTATTTGTTTATCTTTTTAAATTTCTTTGAATCTAGACTGTCAAAATCAAAATACAAAAAGTTTTTCAATTTTTCTGTTTGGTATATTTTACGTACAATTGAGAGGAAATGACAGTTTTGTATCTCCTTTTTTCGAGTGACGTCACGTTGCTCTCTTTTTAAAGTTTTTACAAGTTTTATACCAAACAGACCTATAGCCAGAAAGAATGTAGCAAATAGCAATAACTAGTTTAGTCATCGCAATCAGCATGTCATGCACTAAGCCCCTACCATGTAAAAAACGCATCGCAAAAATGTTCACATTTGACTTGCGACGCGTAAATTAATTGGTACCATGTAACAAAAACGCATCACAAAATTGTGCTGCCATTGAAAATATTAAAAATTGGTACTTTAAAATTTTGTTTTTCGTTCTAAAATTTTTAAAATTGGCATTTAAACATTTGTTTTTGTTTGTGAAACGTAAACAATTGAAATTAAATTTTTTTTAAAATAAAATAAAACATAATTTTATTTATTTTCTACCATGTAGAATGTTTTACATTCGTTTTATTTATATTTAACACAAAAATAGTCAATAATAATATTTACAATGTTAAAATATTTTCAATAGTTGTTTTTTTTTAGTTCAATACATATTTTAATTTATCACAAAAAAAGTTTAATTAATAAGTATAAATGAATCTTTATTTAAGTTAGAATCATAAAGTTTCAAATTAAAAAAAAAAAATAAAAAATCTTAACTTTTCTTTTAAATTTACAAATTTCAAAAAAAAAAATTGATCTTACTTTAAAAATCTTTTCTTCTTAGTTGGGATTCGTTCGATATTTATGATAACAAATTGGGATGAATCAATAAAACAATTTTTTTTGAAACAAAGTATAGTTAGTTAAAGTAGTTTGTACTTAAACATAGAACTTTAATTATCACAAATTATATAAATAGCATATGTATATACTTACATGATTAATTTGGTAGTATGAATTATTAAAAACTAATTTTATTTATTTTTAAAACTAAATTTAAGTAATGAACAAAAAAATTTACCCTCTTCGCAAACAAATTATCAAGCGAATGAAAAAAGCAAAATAAACATCAAAAAGTTCGCAAGTAGCACACCATGGTACCAATGTTGCTACTTACGAATGCGCAAATTTGCCATATGCGCTCTACATGCTGACATTTTTCCTTATGCTACTTACGTTTAGCGTAAGTAGCAATACATGCTAGCCTACCTGAACTTAATTTCATATTCTGCCAATATTATGTCATCTGCCAAAAATCATATGCAAAAGTACTCTGAACAGTGAACAGAAAACTGTATTTTAGAACATAGCGCAATTTAATGAACAGAAGTCAAAATATTTCCTCAATTGAAACATCTACTTGTAGATTGAGATTTGAGACAGCTTGTTTTGTTACAGTTCTATGTTCCAACCCGTTAGTAAAGAACCATAACAAAATTTCAAATTTAAGAATATTACTGTTAATCAAAATAAAACAATATTAAATAATAATTAAAAATAATTAAAAAATAAAAGTTATTTTAAACTTGACTATAATTTAATAAGATTTTAAAATTTCATTAATTTCACTTATAATTTTATTTTGTACTTTTGGAGTTTTTGTTTCCAACACAGCTTCTAAATAAGAAGCAAACGTAGAAATTACTGTTTTTTTACTAGTATTTATAGAAGGAGACGTAAGTTTTTCAATAATTGCACTATGCGTGACATTTATATTTTCGATTGCCTTAGCTGCTGATTCTATGAATTTTTGTTTTTTCCTTTTTGGACTGTAGTCCTCTTGTTGTTGTTGTTTTTGACTTTGTTCTTCTTCATCTAATTCTAATTGCTTGTAATCATCAACGTTTTGAACTTCATCATCATTAATATTTTGCAATTCATCATCATTCATATTTTGAAATTCATCATCATTTATATTTTCAAATTCATTACTATCTGATTCTGATGTTAATGGATTCTTAATATCAAGTTCAAAATTATTCGTAGTGTCACAAAATTCATAAATTTCTGATGAAAACTCCTCAAAGAAATCTTTATCATTTTTAAAAACTTCCGTCATTCTTATATTATTTCTAAAAAAAGAAAAAAAAAAAAAAATCAATTATGAATGTATATTTAATAAAATTCAACAGTATTTAGAGAAACTCATATTACATGTATTATAGAACAAATAAATATTTAGATATAATAAATTATTTTTTATTTATCTAAATTGTAATACTATTATTATTATTATTAGTATATATTAATTATATTATATTACATGATATTATAATGTATTAATTATTATATATTATATGATATTATTATATTATATTTTTTAATCCTGAAAATTAGATTGTTAATATATAAAATGTTTTAGGGAATTGGTCAATTTTAATAGAAGGATCAACACTGAAGGGTCTTAGGACTTTCACGTAATGCCAGCACCAGCTGTGTGGTGGATATGCCAGAGCTAATGGGCGTCACCCATACCTTCAACATCTTTTTTGCCAAATTTTCTTTAGATTATTAAGCTTGTTTTGTAATGTAAATTATATAATATCACATTGTTGTAAATTTAGTTAAAATGTAACCAGATTTGCGAAAAAATGAAAGCGTTTTTTATGCAGAATGGAATATAATACGTAGAAAGAATCAACGTAGTACTGAAGGCGCTTCATACATCTTATGTTGGAAGATGTGTGAAGGGAGACAGGTACAAAATATATGAATTGTTATAATGTTTGCGTTCCTTTTACTGGTAAAAGGAACGCTAACAATGAAACGTAGAAACATTTTTACTCATCTTGACATGTTGGAAAATGAGTCAACATGATAGACTTGTATTTTGCGAATGATAATGTATTCCACTGGGCTTTTTCCCTTATTGAAATATGAAATACAAAAATAAAAAAGATGTAATTAAATTTAAATATTCAGTATAAAAATTAAAAAATAAGAGTAAATAATAAAATAAATAACTGATTTAAATAGAAGAATTAACAGTTCAATATATACTTACTCCTCATTTGCAATAAAATATTCTTTAAAATAACTCATTTTCATCATAAACAACATTTCTTGTGGTTTAATTTTTTTTGGTAAGGCTAAACCACTTTTCTCTCTTTCAATTCGAAAATAGTATTTTCTTTTCAAATTTTTCCATAATTTTTGTACTTCAGCCAAAGATAATTTTAAGGTTTCTGCAATGTTTTCCCAAATTTTGTTTTTAGCTATATTATTTGTGAATTTGGGATTAGCCGAATCATAAAGTGGTTCCCGCCCCGGCTTTTTTATTTCTTCTATTAATTGAAATTCATTTATTTTTAACTCATCTAAAATACAGAAAATCAATAACACAATTTTTATTTATTTTTTTCAATCAATAAAATTTTACCAAGTTCAATATTTTCAAAGATGTCTTCAGTATTATTTTCATCCAAGTCCAAGCTTTTTTCTGTGTTTCTGAAAAAGAAATGCCAATACGAGTACTATTGAAACAAAATTGAAGTGTATTTTTTCTTTAGTTGTTTGTCCGTAATTCAAACTACGACCGCTGTTTCGTAATTCAAATTACCACCATTAAATTGTAAAATGTGTTGTTAATAGTTTTATTATAAAAAAAAATGTATTATAGATACTATTATGTAGAACAGTTATGTAATCGATAGTGAAATTCATTTCAATGATATTATATGCATTATAAATTAAAATGTGTTTTATATTTATTATTAAATACTTACTCATGTTTAATGAAAAATATTCTAAAATAGTTCATTTTCTTCATTAATTCCATATCATGTTGATTTAGTTCTTTCGTATTGACACCCATTTCATTTTTAATTGTACTATAATATTTTCTTTTTAAGTTTTTCCAAATTCTTTGAACTTCAATACCTGATATATTTAATGTTACTCCAATATCTTCCCAAATCGTACTTTTAAATAAGTTATTTTTATGATTGGGATGGCTATAATCATAAAGCGGTTCTCGTCCTGCTTTCTTCATTTCTTCTATTAATTGGAATTCTTGAATTGTTCGCGGATCTAAGACATAAATAATAATATGTAACAAGATTTTTATTATTTCTAAAAAAGCTATTTTACCTTCTAATGACACGACATTTTGCCGAACTTCTTTACAAATCTCTTTATAATTTTCGTTTGTATTCAAATTTGTTAATATTACTCTAAAATATATATTATAATCAGTTACTTGTTATATGAGTTTAAAAGTGGGTATACTTTTAATTTGGAGGGTCTGATCAATATATTTTACAACAGATTCAATTACAATTGATAAAAAAAAATTTTGCAATATATTTATAAAAATGGAGTTAATTGTCTTAATTAACGTTTACTTTGATCTTTAAAATATAAAAAAATTTATAAGATCGGAATTATGTAATTAAAATGTTTAAAAATATTTAACGGCTACCAAATATTTTATTTTAGTAAATAATTTATTATAGGATTCATATATTGAAAAAAACTTTTTAATGATAAATAACAAAAGAATAATCATTGGCACAGAGGCACAATTCTAAATACTTTCTTAAAGTATTAATTATAATATCAAATGGTTAATTTATTTTATCTTGACCAATTGACAAAAATTAATGGTAATATGTAATACACAACATACATACATATAAATAAATACGTGCCTATATACTTACTCTTCTCTTTGAAAGAAGAAATAATTTTTAAAATAATTCATTTCCTTCATTAAATTAATATCAAATTGATTTATTTTCCTGGTCGAATTGCCAATTTTACTTTCAACTAAATTTATGTATTTCCTTTTCAAATATTTCCATAATTTTTGTAGTTCTGCAGGAGTAGTTTTTAAAGTTTTTCCAATATTTTCCCAAATTCTGTTTCTTGTTATATTATTTTTATAATTACGATGATTGAAATCATAAAGCGATTCGCGTCCTGCTTTTTTAATTTCTTTTATTAATTGAATTGTTAGTGGATTCAACACTCCTATAAAATAAAACAAAATGCATTAACTATTAACGAGATTTTTGACATTTTTTAATTAACAATCCTACTTTTATTATGGTTAAATTTTTTCATTTTCTACAGATTTTTACTTCAACCTTCAGCCAAATTTATTTGTATTTGACTTAACAAAATTAAAACTTAAATTGACATTTACCAAATTTACCTTAAATATATTGAGGTAAAATAGAGATGTCAAATTATACATGTCAAAACCCATGTCAAAAAATGCAATCATATTATTTTTATTAAGAAAAATGTTGCTAACTGTAGGACACAAAATTCTTTTTGGTTGAAATATTTGTCTGGATGTCCCAATTATAAGAAAATGTTTTTTTATTAAAATTTATAAAAATAAATATTTTAGTTAAGTTACTTAGCGGTTAATACGTCATCTTTATCACTTTTTTATACTGAAAAGCGAAAGCTTATTCAGATCTCTTTTATTCACGTTGTAAACTGAAAAATAGTAATTTTTCTATTTTGTTTTGATCCCTTTTTTTTGACATTTTTTCTATACATTTTTAGCTGTTATAAACTTGAAAACTTTTCTGAAACTATGAACTGTTTTTTAAAAGTAAAATTTTTTATTGTGATCAAGAGAGATAATCTATATTTTGAAAAATAATAAAATATTGAATTAAATATAATAATATTCTATTTATGATTAATAAGAATATAATTGTGTAAAAATATTGTGAACATATTTGTTTTGTATATGACACAAATTACATGGATCTATATCCGACCGAACCATAAAAACATGTGTATTGAAATTAATTACTTATTAGTAACGTTATTTCCTATTTGGGGCAAGTTATTTGTTGTTTGTTTGTTTTTCTCTGTTTGCTTTTTGGATTCCTTTTTTTCAACGAGGAGGTGTGATCCAGCTGATTCAGGCCTATAAACAATATAAAAATCTGTTTAATGTGATGTGCCGAAATTATAAAAATATAATTCACCGCAACAAAGCTTATGAAGAAATAGTAAAATGATTGGTTTGACGGTAAATTAAACAAAGGACATATTTAATCTATTATAAGGACAATACGTTCGAACAAAAAAGGTATGTAAACTCACTACTAAAGATTAAAGAAGGGTCATGTCACTACTAAAAAGTCTTATTTTTGTTTTAAATCATTTTTATTTAAAATAAAATCTCCAAAAGGTGTGGTGGAGTATATGATATTTACATTTCAAAAATTGGTACACACAAGAAGATACTGTTTGTCTATGTTCCCAGAAAAACTAAATCTAATATAAAGCTTGAATAAATTAAAATTAAATTAATAAAAAAATAATTAAAATAAAATAGGTATGAATGTATATTTAAAATAAAAATAAACAAAAATTTATTTTATTAAACATGCGCAAAAAATAAAAAGTAAAATTTTTGATTTTTGACACATTGTTCTGAATGTTCGAAAATAAAATTTTACTCCACAATTCTTGCTTAAAATTACAATTTAATTTTTATTTAAATTTTTTATAGTTCATTTTGATTATTTGACAAGTTAAATTGACGTTACAGTTTGAATTTTTATATTTATCTATCTTTTAAAATAAAATAATTTTTTAATTAATTATTTTAATTTTTTAAAATAATGTGAATTTCACATTAGTATATGAAACAAAGTATTTTCATTTAATTTTTCTTTTAATATGACAATGAAATAATATGGTGTCCGTTTTAAAAACTGTCAAAAACTCTTCTCGAAATTTTGTTATTTAATGTTAAAATTTTTTAAACCTCTTGGTAGTGGTTTGAAAAGTTTTATGGTAAATTCGTGTTGCAAAAAAATGTTACTCATTCTGCGCTTTTTTGACAAATAGCATTTTTTTTGAGTTGTAATTTTTCGACAAATATATTGTGAAGGAAGGAAAGACGTGAATTAAAGTTTTTATATTAAAATAAAAGTTTTTAAATTAAACTAATTATAAAGTTAAGATTATCTACTCTCATAATTCTGTGTTTAAAGTTTTAATTTTTAAACGTCAGTCGTCATTAAATCCAACAAAACTCTACTAAATCAAACTAAATTCTAACAAACAAACCTTGTTTGCGTGTCTGGTCTGTTAGTCTAAAACAGTTAAAACTGTCATAAAGTGTTTTAAAAAATTTAGGTTTAGCTATTTCTTAGAAAAAAGTTTAAAAAAGTTTACGATTTTGTCTGTCGAAATCTACAAAATCTATCATATTCGTGCAGCAGGTAATTCGCAAATCGCGGAGATGTCAACTCCCTTGCTATTCGCGAACAAATAAAGAATAGAGAAAATTCGAATAATTTGAGATCGGTCGAGCCTTTTAATGTCTCACGACTCACACCACTCTACAGACTACGACAAATTTGAATATGTTCCGCATATGTTGAGAGAGACTAACTTAAGGTCTGAGTTCTTTGACACTAACGTTAACAAATTAACAGTAACACTGAGAGAACCAGACTTTACGCAAGCATAATAAATTCTTGTAGCATAATTTAAATTAATTTTAATGTCATATATTATTGCAATTTAACTAGCATGTTGGCAATCTTCGATTCTTTTTTGTGTTTTTAATAATTTTATGTTACTTTAGGTTACTTAGAATATTATCATTTACATCACTAACATTAATAAGTAATAAATAGTTACTAACAGTAATAACTCATACATACACGTTGTTACTGAGGTCATGAATTATCATTATTACACAAATGCATTTTGACATACATACATATGTAGCTTATGATCTGATATTTGTGAAATGGCTGCCGTCTAGTACATATTTATAAACCCTCAAAAATGAAAAAGAAGTAATTTACGGCAAATTTTTTTTTTTGACATAAGATTTTTATACCAATCAGAAAAATTTACCATTATCTCAATTAAATATTTGTAATATTTCGACACAGACAAAACTCTTTTGTAGTGTTTAGTTTTGTTTATAACATCCATTATTATTTCGACAGCAGAGTAGCTAACTATTTGCAACACTTCACCCATGGCTATAGAGTAGTTCTAACTCCAGTTAGTAAGAAAAGAAACACACTCCCGAGCTTCGTTAAAAGTAGTTGACTCTATATGTACATAGTTAACTATCAATAAAAACGACCGATAAATAATTAACTTTTACTTGAATTTTTAATTAAAACTACAACTATTTTCTAACAACGATCTAACTCTTGGTTTTGAAATTTTATTCTGTTATTTATAACTTGATAAAATAAAAATAACAATGAAAATATATCTGAATGACTATACATAATAAAAATATCTGATCGTTAACAATTAAATATAGAATTAAAATAAAAAAAACAGAAATTATTCTGCATAACTAAAATTAAATGTCTTCAAAATAAATTTTCAGACCAGTGGTAACTTATATCTCTAAAACGAATGAAATAAATATGATGATGGTTTACATAAAATAAAATAGGAAATTCAAATACAAAATACAAATGCTTGTGGACTGAAAAGGTTATGCTGGAAAACAAAATATATGCATACATATTACATTACATACAAAAATGTTGGATAAACCTAAGAAAAAGTTGGATTAAGATTATTATTAAGCCAGTTGTATTGTGATAATGATTAAAAGTTTATTCATACCAATTACTATGTAATAAGCTGGGCTGGGTCATGTAGATTAATAAAAAAAATAGACATTTTTCTTATATATAATTAGTAGAATTAAATTAAATTAAAAAGAAGTAGTCCTATACATTATAATCGATATCATATTGTAATAGCTATATAATAAAAAGATAATAAACCATAATTCTTGTATAAGATGGCGTAGAAATAAAAAAACGTGCCCATAGTCTTGCACCATAGCTACAGCCGAGTAATCAACGGCTTAGTGAAATTAATGATTGCAGAAACTGAAACTTAGTTAGATATGAATAATAAATAACTTAGTGGATTCCCTATTATACTCCTTTATAATACCAATAACCATAGTGTACCTTTATTGTCTAATTATTTTCAATAAAAATATTAAATGATTAGTTTGATTACAAAGATCTTAAGAAATAATTATGAAATGTGTAAATAATATAATATAAATCAATTTACAATTTTTTTTAAATATATACATACCTACCTATCAACATACATAATTTATATTTTTTAACGGTAGATTTAAAAAAATTTTTAAAAGAATATTTAAAATTTATTACACTCAAAAATATAATATTTTTAATTACTTATCTTATACTTATTATAATGTTTAATTTATGTATGTTTACGATTATAACTTTAAGTACTATATATATGTTTAATATTTACTGTTATGAATTATTTAATATTTTGAGTGAGGTGAATATGATTTATGATTTTAAGCAACTTGCAAATATGCAATGCAATGCAATACCAATATTCAGTACAGTACAATGTATATACAACATATTATACTCATTATTCAGTATTTCAGTAATCAGTACTCACTACTCAGTTATCAGTAGAGGAGAGTTTTTATTATAGAGTAAAAAGTGAGTATCAACTCAACAGTCAACACTATCAAATTCATTTGGCTTGAGTTAAAGTATTTTTTTTTTTTTCAATAAACTTTAAATAAATGAAAGGAATGAGATTTATTTCAAAATCGTTGAATTAACTCTTTTCGATACTCTTTTTTTTTTTTGTTAAGTATAAATTTAAAATTAAAATAAATAACTCAATTGCTTGGTTACTTAAAAATTTAAGTCACCACACCACACCATAAAAAAATACATAATTATACATTTATACCCAGTATCTGCTAATATGAAAAGGTAAAAATTCTCGTTTTTTTTATTAACTAAGAGGTATGTATGAGTTTTCATTTTAAACATTGTTGTTGTTGGTTGTGAGCTAACAAATTTAACACCATTTCAGTAAAGTACTAAATTAAATTGAGTAATGAGTACTGAACTGACTGACTTGGATTGGACTGGTAGTGTAGTGTTTTGGTAGAATTCTTTCTTTATATATTTTTTTTTTTTTTTTATATTCAAAAAAAATGTTTGAAACCTCAAACCAGTTTGAGTTTGGCTTTTAACGCGTTTGGATCGTTAGAAATTTAAAGGTTGGCGCGATTTATTAATTTGTTTTTTTTTTTTGAAAGTATAATTTTAATTTTTATATAAATTATATTTATAAAATTTTTTAACTAATTTTAAAAGTTTAATATAATTTAATTCTTTTTAAAAAATAGAAAAGTGAATACGAAATTTATTTAAAAAAAATTTTTTTTTTTAAATATTACAGATAGTGATCAAATATCTATTTTTTTTTTCAATAACAAGTTTAATTATTGTTAAAAAAATAATTAAAAAAAGAAAAAAATTTGTTATAAAATCAAAAAATAAAAGTAAGAAAATAAAAAAACTATTTTAATGAAATATTAAAAAGTCAAGGTGTTTATTTGAATAAAAAATAAAATAATTAGTAGGTATTAGTTTTTATTTTAATTGCAAAAAAAAAATAAAATAAAATTTAAAACAGAAAAAAAAATACATATTTTAGAAATTTCAAAGAAGAAACAATTCGATTAATTTGAAATTGGTAAAGATCGACTTTTTCTTTTTTAATATTCTTATTTAACGTTAAGGTTTAAAATTAAAATCTAAATTTTCAAAATCAGAGCAGTTTAAACCCGTAATTATTATCAAACTTATTTCTATTTTGTAATTTATCTTACATGACAGCAGGGGAAATAACACATAATTTGGGTTCAAAAATTAAATACTTTAAATTTATAATTTTAAATTCTAATTGTGTTTTTTTTTTTTCAAAAGGCTTTTTAAAGCTAAAGTCTGCAAACATTATCGTGTAAATTTTTGTGAATTTATTTTTTGAGGTCCTAAAAAGGAGTTCTGTTTCTCGGTACTAATAAAGACTTCTGTTTGAATGTCTGTCAGCAGTTTATAACTTGACCGAGCTAATATTAATTTAGTCTTAATGAATAATGTCATTTGTTTTGATTGGTTTAAGCCGAGGATAATGAACACCATTATTATAAAGGTGATTTCCGAGTGTAAATTAAAATAAAAATATTAGAAATATTATTGTATTCGTTTATCTTCCATTGCATGGACTTAAAACAGAGATTAAATTTAAAGTAACTTATGTATAAATTTTAGATCGTACTGATTGATTGTAACCATTAACGACTAACCAGTTAACGAACTAGCTTCCTGAAAAAAAATTGTTTTGTAAATTATCTTAATTTTTCTTAGTAGTAGTTGTATAACTACTATTACAATTACAACTTCAATTGTATAGTTTAAACTTAACTTGAAAGAATATTTAAATTTAAACCTTTAAATTGTTATTTTTCTTAACCCAAAATCCTTTGAACCCTTTTTCTTTTATTTTTCTCACAAAACAAAAACAACAAAAAAAAAAAAAAGAAAAAACATAAATAAAAAAAAAAAATTAATTGTATTTTTGATACGATGGCAACCGAAAAGAATTCTTTTAAAGGCAGGTTTTAACAAACAAAACAACAAAAAAAAAATTGAAATAAAATAAAATCCATAAAAAAATTCAACCAAACAATTTTTTTTTTATTATAGGTTTACTATAATAATATGTAAATATATATATTTAGAAACATATGTACAATAAATATGTAATAAGTATATTATTTTAATATTTTTTATATTTCCATTATTTTTTTTTTTTTTCAAATTGAAAAGTGGGGTTATTTTACATAATTTTTGTATATGAAATGCAAAATTACTTACATATTTGAAAAAAAATTGCAAAATTGTTTCAATGTTTGTTAATTCTGTTTTTTTTTTTGGAACTTATTGTGTATACACTGTACAGTTGCATTCGAATCTATTTAAATATATTTATATATAATATAAATAATTAAATTCAGACCAAAATTAAAGTTCCTATAAAATAAAAAAAAAAAAATATGTATATTCATATTTGTTTTTTATTAATTAAAGTTTTATTTTTGTTAACATTAGATAAGACAATTGTCATTAATTTACAATTTAGAATTATTAAATAAAATCTTGAAATTAAATAAAGATTAGGTACAACTTATGTAATTATTATTCATGGTAACTACAACAGTCTATATTTTAAAAGATAATTTTTTTTTATTGAAAAAACTTAAAAATTTATTATTTATTTGAATAATGTAATTTATCTTTTTTATTAACTTAATATAGAAAGTATTATTATTAATATTTGTTTTTGAAATTTAAATGTGATCTGCTTTAGAAAAGTTTTTAATATATCGCATGTCAAGTGGAAAACTTCCATATATTTCAAAACTGCAGTATTTTGCAGGTTAGTAGCACTTTTTACATCCAATTAAGTAACTATTTTGTCTATGATATTACCAAAAATTAAATTGTGACAGTATTCAACTGAACTAAAATAATGGCATTAACTTTCTACTACACAACTAAAATAATGGCATTAGCTTCATAATAATCACAGATTTGAATTGAAGAAAACTGCCAGAATCATAAAAGATACAATATATTTCTTAAAATCTAGTAGTTATTTCAGACGAAAAGGTATATAAACACAAATGAGTCATCAAATGCACCATTTTCACCAAAAATCTTCATACAAAAAGTACGTTAATAAAAAATAGTGTACAGCGGCCAATTTCTTATATTATGTTTGTTGGAGTAGTTTAAAATGTAGATAATAAAACCATTCGGTTTTCTTCTATTATCACTTATATTTTTAATTTTTTGGCTTGTGGCAGTATTTTTCTAAGGATGCTATATAGAGAACAGGCAGGGAATCAAAAATTAATGGAAATATAACTTTCAAATATAAGCTGCCTAACAGAAATTAGAGTTTTGTCAACTGTATGTCGTATACTTTTTAAACAAAACCAGTAATAAAGTTAAATAGTAAATATATATGCATTAACCATCACTGCATTAACCAATAAAAGAGAAAAATTTCTGTTGTTGTAAAGTGTTGTTGTAATAGTGTAAACTTGATGTATGTATATTGAAATTTTGAATTTTCATTAGCAAATAATATAGGTATATATAGTTATCGAATAATTTACATGTTTCAAATATAAAAGTATCCTTTTAAATTTATGAAAAAACAAAAAAAAAAATTTTTATGTACCGAACTTTCTATAATATACGAGAAAACTAAATTCAACCCTTTTTTCAATTTTTCTAATATTAAAAAACATAATGATCTCTAATTTTATCTGCGATATATAATATGAAATAAAAAAAAAGCTATTATTTTAATTTAAAAAGATTTTATCAATTATATAGACTGCAAAAAAACAAAAAAAAAAATGATCAATTCAAATATTTAATTATAAATTCAACGTTATGTTCAAGTATAAATGTTTGTTCACGTTTTTTTAGCAATAATATGATTAGCTTTTCTTGATTAGAATTATTATAATAAACTTTGGTTAAAAAATATTTTCGTTTTTGTAAAACTCAAAATAGTGGTTACTACTTACACGACCACTAAATATTTTCAGTGTTCATACTACATAATTGTTTTTGTTTTTAGTTCAAATGACAATGAAGTGTCAAATGGCTCGTTTTCTTCAACATTTTTAATGTTTATTAATGATAATATCAGATTATTACCGTTATAACAATACCTCATAATTAATTTTCTTAATTTTTTTTTTTTTTATATTCTAAAAAAAGAATTATACTAAACAGGTCATAGCATCGTTTTAAAATTAAAAAAAAAAAAAAACACAAAGAACATAACGATTTAAATACGAAATTTATTTGACAATTTAAATAAATTAATGAAATTTAAGTTTTTGTGTTAAAAAAAATTTTCAAAAAAGAAATCTAAAAATAAGTATCAACAAATAAAATTTTAAAAATAATATTTAATAAAGTTTTGATTGAATATTTTAAAGAAATAATAATAATAAAAAAATAATGTAAGCATATGAAAAATTATTTAAAAAAAAGTGAAAAAAAAGAAGGAAGAATTAAAAATTTCACATTTAACCTATAATTGATTATCATTTATCAGTGTAAAAAGAATTTTAAAAGTCAAAGCAAAAGCAAAAATTGTGTTAAACATTAGAAAAACATAAAAAATAATATTATATGTATTTATAAATTTCTTTTATTTTAGTGAATTATTATTATATATAAAAAAAAAAGCAAATTGTTGCTAATGGATTTTTATCACTATAAATAGGTAAGAATTACATTCTAATAAAACTGTTGTTTTTTTGTTTTTTATTTTACACTTAACTTTACACTTTTTTTTTTATCTAACCCATTATTGTTTAATTTAAAAAAATATTATATGTACGTGTATTAGTGCTATCACGATTCATAAATGACTCGTATATAAAAAGCGTATATACCTATATAAAGTTTCTTCTACATTTAAATTTATGTTAGATTAGGTTTGATACTGTCTTTTTTAAGGCAAAGATCTACCAATTATTTCATTTAACAATGAAAAAAGACATTAACTACTTAAGTTTATAAAAAAGACGTTAATCGAGTGATATTTAATTAATCTGTATTAAACGGTATAAATATCAATTTTTTAATACCTATATAGATACTATAATTTTGTATCAAAAATACAGCAATAATACTTTCATTTCCTCTCCTTATAGAAATTAATCAGTGTCAGTACTAAAATGTTTAGTCTTAAAATGTCAGTATACTAAAATGTTTAGTGTATCTGTGATTATTGTAACAACTTCTTGGAAGGACTAATATTGTATTCCAACTTCAAGTTATAAATATTTATCTGTTACCTAATAAATTTCTTCTGTTTTTCTTTTCTTTTTAATAAACGGTAAATTGATTAAAGTTTTTTTATTTTTAATTTTTTGAATTGAAAATTTAGGCGTATAATTTTATAATATACTACAACAATAAATTAAAATTTTAAGTATACATCTGAAAATATATGGGTTTTGTCTATTACGCTTCCTAAGTCTTATACTTATAGGGTATCATTAAGTCGAACTTTATTCATATTAGACCTAGTTTCAGTTTCTTAAATCTTTATTTTCATTAAATCAGTAATCAAAGGTAGTATTTGTTGTGCAAGATTATAAGACACAAATATTATATTTTTGCGCCATCTATTATCTTATACAAGAATTCTTTTTATGTTATGATATAAAACTATTATAACTTACTAAAATTACCTATTAGATATTATGTATTGGTCCAGCTTTGAATTTGAAATTCTTCGATGGAAAGCAATGCAACTTAACGATTACGCTATACTATAGGTCACATCATTTGAACATATTTAAAATTTCTTTAATATTATTTATCATCTAAAAAAAGTAACTACTTATTCATCAAAACAAACATTCTAAATAGAACGATAAATAATATTCGTAACCTATTTGGTTGTCAAAGAAAACGAAAATTAAAATATTGTATATATAGGTACTTACTTAATGTGCAAATTAAAAAATCAAAACAAAATTATTATTTTTTTTTTTTCAATGTTGAGTGATGATTTGTTTTTTTTTTTATACTAATGAAACTGTGGAAATTATCACCTAAAAAATTCGCTAAATACATAAATGGTACTTAATAAAGTATAATTTAAAATAGAAATTAAGCAAAAAATAAAAAAACATTGATGTCTACTAATATAGAATATCGTAGATCTACCGTGCACTAAGATCCGTATAGCATGTTATTAGAATGGGAACTTGTTCTACAACAATAAAAAATTTGAAAATTTATTTAATGGATTTTAAATATAAAGAAAGAGAACCATATAGCTATGTACTAGTATACGTTCAAATACCAACATGACAAAATCCAACTTATAGAAAATATAAACTTTCGTTTATGATGTGAAACCATCTTTCGCTTCAAGTATTGCCTTAAATTTTGACAATTACGCATATCACATTCAAAAATTCAAGAAGAACACTAACTTCTTTTATAGAAAATAGCATATTTCAATCAATCTAAAATTTTCACACTTCAAAATAAATCGCTCTGTAGTGATATATAACACCTATCTTAACTCATAAAAAAATCAACGTACTCTAACTTGGCTTTACTATACTACATAAGATAATCTTCTTATTACACAGTATCTATTAGTAAAAAAAGGCGCGGGATGATTCAGTTCGATTACTTATTAAGAACAAAATAATTAATTAATAAAGTGTTATTACAAGAATTTCTTTATAATGTACACAATATAGGGTTTATCCTTCGTTTTTCCTTTATGAGCTGAAAATCGGTTAAAGATTTCGCTGAATTTAAATGTTATATTTATAATTAAATATACATGTGGATACTTAATTTTTTTTTTGAGAAAATTTTGAGCATCTTTTATTTCAAGTGAATTATTTTGCATTTTAAACAATGCTTTAACTCGCAACACACGTGCAAAAAAAAATTCATATCAATATTTACAGATTGTTAGCCATATTAATTTAGTATGTACATTATTATTTTTTTTACAGACCTAAAACTATTTTCAGTATTGAGGTTCGCTTGATTTTAATAAAAGAAAATATTTGCATTTGAATTGAATGACAAGAAAAGAAAAAGTTAAAGATTTTTTTAAAACCTTTTGTATGCAAAATTATCCAATCATTTTATAAAGCCTCATTTTTGAATTTTCTGTTTTTTTTTTTTTTTTTATGACAAAAAAATCATAAAAAAATTAAATGAAGAATCAAAGTTTGTCTTTTCTTTCTTTAAGAATTAGATTTATAGATTTTTAGGTCGGAGAAATTAAAATATCTGTATGATGTTTAAGAGTTTAGTATATGATATTAAGATATAGAAGATGCAAAATAAATACATGTGTATAGAATTAATAAAAACAAAAAAAAACAAAGTTGAACATTAAAATAAAAAAGGTGAAATGTAAAACTTTGTGGTTACAAAGAAGTTTTTAAGTAAAAAATAAAAATTAAATATTTATTTTTCTTTTTTTTTATATAGATTCTTAAAAGTTTGAATAAAGTAAAAAATAAAAAAAAACTTGCATAAAATTAAAGATTAGAATTATGTCAAGTAGTGATAAACATGTATAAATAGAAAGTTAAGTTAAAATTAAATATATAAGTTATAGTTAATGTTTTATATTATATATTTAAATGTTTTTTATTATCACTACATTTTGTGTGATTTTATTTATAGTTTTCATTTTAAACCATTTAATTATACGTGGTTATGAGTAAATTGATTTAATTTAAAATTATAGTCTCAGTTTAAGCTTTTCTAGTTTCTATATAATTAAGTTTTAAAAAAAAACTAATTTGAATTCTAAAACATTTATGCCCAAAATAAAGCATTTTTACTTGTTTCCCGTGCATTTTTCTACATTTCTCTGAATCTTAAAACATTTTTTTTATTAATTTTTTTCGTCATTGTTTTTTCCACGTATTTTTTAATCAGGTAACTGCCATGAAAGAGTACCTATAATTGTATATGTATATATAAATACATATATATATATCGCCTATCAGTTAAAATGTTAACATATTTTAACACATAAGATAGTTCAAAGGACGCAACTATTGACTGGAATACATACTTTATAAATTATCCGAAAACATTTATATACGTACGAAGGCTTGCTTTAATTAGCTTCTTACTTAGCAAATATGTTTTTAATTCATCCATCCATCTGTAGCTGCTGCCTGTTTAGATAATTTATTTTTGATATATTTTTTAGTAGTGTTGAATTTGTTTTAAAAACATTATCTAAAATGAATTTCGATATTCTCGAATTTGATATTTAAACTGTTTTTAAAATGAACCTAACCGAAAACGAAAATTTCAGACTTGGAGCGAACCTGCACTGAAAAGTTTCAAATTATATAATGAACCATATTTATTACATGGGAGCACATTGGATATAAGCATGTTCCACATTTTAGCGGTTCTCAACAATAAATGAGTTTCCGTAACCAGTTTTAATCCACCTAGGAGTAGAATAAGCATATGTAGCCTCTCTAGTGTTGCTTTAGAATTGATTAAAAGGAGAAGTTATTGATTTTAGTTCTATAAAACAAATGCCATTACAAATTATTTATAAAACTAGCATATACTTATAAGAGATAATGCTCCAATATTTCAATGTATGCCAAGAGTAGCAAAGGTTATTTGAATAATAGGGTCGCCAAATTAGGCGTAAGGTGTAATTTTGAATTTAATCCAGGTAAACTAATGAAGATTGATGGGCGCCAGCACCCATGTGAGAGTTGTACTGCTTCTTAGATTGAATATGTTTGATAGATACTTATTAACCATATTTCTTGCCAAAAAAAAATATGCTTTGCAGCGAGAAGAAAACCCAAATATTTAACACCTTTCTTCGCTACATCAAAATTATGCTCATTCTACAGCATTTTTTTATTTAACTGCTGAACTACTAAAAAAATTATCTGAGTTACTTTAAAAATTTTATAATAAATATCTTTTTCATAATATTTAATCTCTGATATTATTAAAGTTAGATAATATTATATCTATTTTTATTTTTAAAATCATTATTTATTTCAAATTAAAATTAAATATTTCTAATAAAATATATCAAATATCAGTTTAAAAAGAGAAAAAATTATCTAAATTAAATTAAATTAAAAAACAAAACTCTAAACGGCACTGAACCGAATTGAATTCTCATTATAAAAGTCAATAGGTAAAATATCAATGTCAGAATGCTGATATCTTTTTTAAAATAGTTTTATGTTTTAATTTCATATTAAATTTTTTTTAATGTATATAATTAAAATATTTTATTTATATATAATTAAAAATATAATTTGTTAAAAAATTATGTTAAACTTTATATTATTAACCCATTAGAATACGTACTGTAAAATAACAGACATCGAATCATTGAAATTTATTTTAGTCATTCATGATAATACATAGTTATATGTTTCTATGAATATTATTTCTTGTTTTTGAAAGTTTGTGTGTTTTACCGGGCGAATTTCTTTTTGAGATTAAGATTGTAATTTTAAAAATATCGAGAAGCAAGATATCTAAGTATTTTATATAATAATGAAAATAAATATGTATAATTATGTAAATGTATATATGTATGTATATAAAATGTTTTTAATGTTTTATATGCCAAATGTTAGACGTCGGAGCTTTGAATGAAACAAGAAATTGTTTTTCTTTTATTTATTTTTGCTAAAAAATCATAATTTTCAAACTCTAGTATGTATTTTGGTAAGTTTTTTTAAAGTAAAATCATCGCATACTATCTGCATCAATTGTCTTCTTTCTTTATTTAAAATTACAAAAATATCAGGTGCTGTCTACACAGAAAATATTCGTTTTTAAGTTTTGGTGTACCATACATTTTGTTACATTAATTACATTAATTAAATCAACAGCCTCCAACTTGACATTTTAATGTTTAAACTGAAATGCTCATCCTTTTTATTTTCTTCAGATTCTTATACATATGTATATATGTATATGTATATTATTTCTGTATCTGTCAAACATTTTTGAGGATACGCCAGTAAGTAATAAATGTGACTTGGAAAAAATGTTTATTTTCTACTAATAACTTTTAACATTAGCTTATAATCACTTATGTCCAACTTTCCATTTGTATTTAACAGTGATCACTCATCATCGTGATTTACTGTTATTCAGACAGTTAATAATGGAAAGGAAATAAAAGTAGCACTTATTTTATTATTTTACAACTAACATTAACTGTATAATTTCAAAAAAGAACAAGAAAAAAACGGTAAATTCTGAATGATTCATTCTACATCATTTACTTATTAATACGAATAAATACATATGTAAGTAGGTATATATGTAACTTCATATTTTAGTACATTTTTTATTAGTTAGAATGTAAATTCCGTAATGTTAAATTAGTTTATTAAAATGTAATGTAAAATTTAACTACTTATAAAGTTACAATATGTGATTTACAAAAAACAAAAACAAGAAAAACAACAAGGTCAGCAGTATTATAATAGGAATGTACCTACCTATTGTTTGTTCCCTTGCACTATGAAGTTTGAATGCACAATTACTTACATTATAATATATGAGTCAAGTAAATACACAACCACATGTAACAATTTATACAAATGCATGTAAAATAAAGTATATGTAGTGTAGCATTAAAAAATATATTCCATCTTCCTTTATGCATTTTTCCATTATCTTTTTCTCACCTGTAGTAACTGGTTTTGTTTATTTTTTTGTTACTGTTTTTATCTTTAATTTTTTTTTATTCTCTCTTTATTTTCTTTTGTTGATTCTTTTGTTTGGTGACTTTGTTTATTGAGAAAATCATTTTGTTTTGTTCCTACAGTAAATTCATAAATAAGTACATTCAAACCAATTCAAACATACAACATATATGTACATATGTATATATATGTATAAGAAATTCGAAATTCTTTTGTAGGTAATCTTTTAATTTAAAAGTAAGTTTTTTTATTGCCTTTTCGCTCTTATTTTGAAATTTTGTCTTAAAAAAGGTGAATTACGGAAGTTTATGAAATTAAATTTAATATAAAATAAAAAAAGAGAAAGAGAAATTATACGTATTATGGTACCTATTTCTTATTTTGTTGCACACATTATGTTGTGAATGATTTCGTATTCATAGACTAGTACATACATAAATGCTTATATGTAACTATAAACTTAAAAATTTCACGAATACAGTTCAATAAACGGCCTTTTCATATTTTAACAAAAGTTAAAAAATAAATTAAAATACTTGTTATAAAGTTATAAATCAGCTTAACAGTAGACAATGATATACTATATACATATTCATACAAAAAATAAAATAAAATAAAAACAAAGAATAAATTTTTGTTGTTTTCAGAAGCAACAACAAAAAAGAAAGTAAATTAAAAAAGAAATAGAAAATAAAATTTTAAAATAAACCCTAAATGAGTTTTTTAAGTCAACCTTATTAGATTTATATTTAAAATGTAATTAATTAATAAAAATTTTGAAAAGTTTTATATTAAAGAAAAAAAGCATATGAAACATATAAAATAACATAACAAAACATATATGTAAATATATACAATAAAATACATAATTTTCTCTTTCCCTCTGCTAAGGAGCGGGCATCCACTAAGTCTATTATTATTTAAATTTGACTATGATTCAGATATGCATATGATTCAGAAATGATTCTTGAATCATTAATTTAACTAAGCCGTCGATTACTTGGTTGAAGCTATTGTATGTTATTATACAATATAAACATTTTGTTATTTCTACACGACATCTATTATCTTATACAAAAATTATTTTAGTATTATTTTATGTAATATAATAAATTATATATATAGTTATAATGACATATACATATATATATAATATATAATGATATATTAATAGTTATTTGATATTTAATTATATTAAACTAATTAGTTATATATTGTAAGATAAATTTATACAACCCAAGTTTGACAAAGACATTTCGGACGAAAGTCCGATGTCTTAACGACTCTACATTGGCTGAATCTAAAGTGACTACACACAGACCTACAAAATATACCTATTGTTTCTTCGGTTGTAAATTTATAATATTGTTCAACGATTAGGCTTAGCTCTAGCCTAGCGTTTTGCAATAGAGATTCATATTGAATTGCAATAGAGATTCATATAGAGCAATAATATTGTAATATTGCACTTAGAAATTTTAAAATGTTAAAAAAAATATTTGCTTTGTTAAATAATGCTCCATCAGTCGAAATTTCTTTCTGTAAAATTACCTATAACTAATAAATAATCTAATCTAGTCATCTAATTAATAGTCTAAATTAATTAATTAATTGGCTTTTTACTCTATATGATATCAAACACTTCCAATTAAGAATTTTTCCCAACTTTCTATATATGAATGTTGTTGTATATAGTATAGGATGTGCACTATATATACTGAATTTTGGAACAAGGTTCAAATGAATATTGAATGTACACGTATATGTATAATGGTATATATGCATATGATTTTACTGTGTACATAGTATAAATTAGATTTTACATATCATATCTAACATATCTAAATTTTTTTCATAATTTAAATTTTCTTTGGTTATAGATAATAGATATGTATATATTGTACATTGTATATACACATTTGATTTTGTTTTTTTCTTTTATTTGGTTAGTTGTACGTATATGTTGTACGTACTTTAGTTTAGAATATAGGGGTTAGTAACTTTTGACTTGATTTGTTTTTCCATTTTAACTTTTGTATCTGGGAAGCTCATCTCTCTACTCATATACATGTCATGTTTTAGACAGTATATTTGTTAAAAATTTCTTTCTAACTAAAAATACTTTCAAGAAATAACATAAGTATGTAATTTGGTTAATTTAGATTTTGAGTTTAGATCAACTTTTCTAGATTAAACTCAGATATATTGTATATGTATATTTTTTTGTATTTTAATATTTAATCTCAAATCAAACCTAAAAGAATGAATTGTACGTAAACATTTATATTTATTTTTAAATAGGT
This sequence comes from Poecilobothrus nobilitatus, assembly GCA_947095535.1. NCBI lineage: Eukaryota > Metazoa > Arthropoda > Insecta > Diptera > Dolichopodidae > Poecilobothrus > Poecilobothrus nobilitatus. The sequence goes on along the minus strand of OX352773.1, from coordinate 12,465,768 downwards.
ACTTGCTTATAATATGCCTATAATGTATTCATGACTATATAATTGTAGAAAAACTTATGTATGTAAGTACTTACATTATATTAAAAATCGTTAATATAGAAAAAAAAATCATTTTTAACTGTCATAATACAATAGATATATAGGTACTTAGCGTTAAAGTTTTGTAAATGGTTTAGTAAACAGATATTTTTATTAAGAAACTGATAATTTATTAAATTTTTTAATTTTTAAAAATCTTTTAATTGATTCAAAGTTTAAATTTCAGAATAATTAAATTCTCTTTGAAATAATTTAAATATTGCTAGAGCATGCCATTACATATATGCTTATTATAATAACTATTATGTATTTTTATGCTGTACATATAATTACTATTTTATTCTATTGTATATATTGTATATAATAAAAATGACTGGGTTAATAAAGGTTTTTAAAAAATACTTAACTGCAAACAAAATAATGTTGCAAACGTGCAATAATTTAACTTTAAACTATTTTTTTTTTCTATTCATATTATTATCATATAAAAATAAATCTTATAATGAATGATGCAGCAACAGTATCATCACAACACTAACAACAAAATATAACCTAAATAACAACATTAACAATCAAATAATATAAAAAAAAATATATATATATAAAAATTTAACAATTCATAGGAAACAAAATTAAACGACTGATGCCATGTTGTTTCTTCATTTTTATTTTTATTATTATTGAAATTAAGTTTTGTTGTAACCATTTTTACAACAATCTTAAAATTATAAATAAAAAAAAAACAGAGTTAAGCTTTAATTTAAAATCAATGATGACGAGATATGCATTAAAACATTTTTGTTTTGCCTTTTTTTTTCGTTGTGAGCAAAAGAAGCTTCGAAAAGAGATTGTATTTGGACTGTGATATTGTATAAGATTTCTATAAAGACAAGGAAAATTTAAAATGATTTTAAAATGAGTAAAGAAATTTTATTGAGAATGGTGCAATATTAAAGATTTTTGATTTTAAAAATAACCTATTTACTATTTAACACTTTCCATTCCACTTGGTTTACTTTATTATCTTCATTATCAGAACAAAATTTATTTTTAGGCCATTCAAGTACTTATGTATCATCTATCAGGATTTTGATTTATGGGAAAATATATTTTTTATTTTTCAGCTTTAAAGTATAAAAAAATATACTTTGGCAGACTGGCTGAATTTCAGAACATGATGGTCTATATACCTTTATGTTGAAAGAATTATAAATTGATTGAAAATTGTGAAATATAAAATTTTATTATTCTATAATATCTAAAAAATTATTCTTATTCTTTCCTTGTCCTTATATATAATCTATTACCGATCTATGCTATATTTAATATTTTTCTGTATAATGTCCTATGGATTTTTATATTTGAATTTTTTTTTTTTGTTAATTATATAACATTATCTGAATTATTGTTAAGCCACTTTTACTCTGTGCGTCATCCAAAAGACACTTAAGTTTTTTTAGTAACGTTTTTTCATTTATTGGCGATCTAATCTCTGGCATATAAAATTTAAGCCTATCCGCGTGAAAATTAAAGTCAATCGAAATATGAATCACCAGTAAAAATAATTGTGGTGTATTGAAGGAAAAATGGTTGAAGTATTGATAAAACAACGGAAGCCTACGTGTTAATTACAACTATTACTATAGAAAATATAGAAATAATAGCTTTAGTTAATAATAAAATAAAAATACAACAAATAAGAGCGATATATTATAATAATAGATTATCTTGTGCATTTTTAGGGAGTGTTGTCTTTTTTAACGTTTTTTTTTTTTTTTTTGGAAATTTTATTGAATTTAAATAAAAACAAAAACAATAGTTAAAAGAAAAACTATAGTTATATATATTTTTATTATACATATTTAATTTTCTTTAAAAAAAAGGTTTACTTCCGTTTAAAATTGTCTGCATAGTTTTTAAGTATACTGCTGGATAAAACGATAACATCCGAAATTGCAAAAAAAAAAAAAACAGTTTTCATTATTTTTAACTTTTTTTAACACATTTTCAAAAAAAAAAATTTGGAAAAATAATGTATACTAACTAATATTAAATATTACAATTAGTTTGACTCACTCCGTTTTCTTGTTTGCTTACAAAATTTTTATACAGTTTTTGAGATAAAAGTAGTAAAATTTTAACCATGGTTAATTATTAATTTTATTGAATGAATTTTTTTTATGTAGTAACATAAAGAAACTATATACGTATATATATACGTATATGTATATAGTTTCTTTAGGGTAGTAACATGTAATGAACATAGGAACACACCCCTCAAAGGTAACTAATATCCTATATTAATACAGTTATAGTTAACTGAAATTTTAATGAATATTCTTTCAATCTGTCTAAACGTCAAATTCAATTAGTTAAATGAAGCATTAAAATATAAAAAAGCTACTTTTTAAGGTTTATTATTAAAATGTACCGTTAAGAGAAAATGAATGCACAATATTGGATCATTCTTATTTTTCAAATACTGAAAATGCTATATATGCATTTATATTTGAAAAAAGAATAAACTTTTTGGAAATTGGGGAATCCTACTTCAGAAAAGTAATATTTATTTTTTCTATGTTTAGAGCTCAACAATTGAAAATTTACTATTTTTATACTTTTCATATATGCTCGATGTTGTGTGGGATACAAAATCTAAAATTCAAACAAAAATGTTATAATTATAAAAAAAATGTGACGTTAAAATTACATTAAATGCATGTTGTTGAAACGTGCGCTTTAAATCCTCTTGATTTTATATACTAACTTGTTGTATATTATAATAAATAACCATACTAACCAATAACTTAAAGAAATTATACAATACAAAAAAAAAATGCATTTATGTATATAAATTTTGTATGAGAGATACTTTTAAAGTATTAAGTATTAGTTTCATTTAATAATTTAAAGAAAGAGGAATATATGTACGTATACTTATTAAAAAAAACTGTTAAACATTTGAAACTCACGTGGAGGTGAATTTATACTTTAATATTTTTTTCACTAATCATTTTAAATATCCTTGTATATATATATATATATATATACTTATTTCGATTGAACTGAATGATTTTTTAATATTTCCTGATTTGTAATTTCATGAATTACTAATGGTATGTAATGCGATGCGATGCAATGGTATGCTTAATTAAATCATGTTTGATGATTCCAAAACTAAAATGAATATTCAAAGATTAATTTTCTTAGACTATAGAATATATATGTATATACTAATTAATTAAATTTTCTTGTATACCTCCACAGGTGGAAACAATATTTTTATAAATTTTTATTTTGGATTCATTTACGTAATATCCTTTACTATAGTTAAAATGGCCATTATTATTGATTATTATAATATCTATGTTCATGGTTTTATTACAAAAATTAAATTTAAAAACTAATTTTATTATAGTTCTATTTAATATATCAACTAATACTTTGATATAATATGTGGAAATTATTATGAAGATGGATTATGTTGAAACCAGTAAAAAGTTTTATTACAAGATAGTTAGAATATAATTATATAGAAGAAGTTTTTTAGGTTTAGGATCTAACTAATATTCACTTCCTGATTCATGTGTGCAAAGCCTTATAGTATATATACGGTTATCTTAAATTGGATTCTTAATTATTTTAAAATAAATTTTTATTTAATTTTAAATCTAGTTTTTTTTTTATATACATATAATAGTAAAATAAAATTAATTTTATGGGCTAATAAATTCTACTAATTGTTTCCTAATTTCCATTTAAGTTTTTCTTTTAAAATTTTAATATTAAATTTCTAAAAAGAAATCCAGTTAAATTTTTGTAAAAATTTTTTTCTTTTTGAAAGCAATTAATAGAGAATAATTAAAAATAACAAGTTTTCATCCAGAATATCTAATATTTAATTTTGTATAGTATTTACCTACTACCAAAGAAGAATTTTGAATAAATTAATATATTTAAAACTTTTGTATTATACTATATATTAATTTTCACAATAATTTGTAAATTGACGGTAGAACCATAGTAGAACTAAAAATTGTACCAAACAATTAATGTTTGTATATATTGCACCTATATATATACAGTGAAATGGAACAACTTTAAATATGCGGCTCATTTCTTTGTTCGCCATCCAAAATAAAATCAATGTGTCACCAACAATAAAATCTACAAAAAAACATGTTTTATCTTCAAAGAGGTGAAAATGATTGCAGTTGAAGGTTTTTAGCACATATTATAATCAATCAAGATATGATTTTAGTATGATTTTATATAAATAACGTTAGTTATTAACACAATTACAAAAAATGCTGTTAAAATCTTAAATACAAAGAAATTATTGTAGAAAAAATCAAAATATATTTTAGTCGGTTAAATTATTATTTGTTACCCATATACCCAATTGAAAATCCAAATAACAATCAAATTTACTGTTCTGGAAGTTTAAGTATTTTGTTTTTATAAGAAATGCAAGGATGTTTTCTTGAAAATATTGTAAATAAATTTTGTAATTGGGTTGCTTAAGAAAAATAAAATCTTTTTTAATATAATACATCAAAGGTTCTTTTAAAATAATATGTAGGTGCATCAAAGGCTTTAAATTTCCAAAACCGGAAGCAAAATTATGACTATATAATAAATTATTATGTTTTAAGACTATATAGTGAATGTAGAGTTCTAGAATCTAGAGAAATGGTCAAGTCTTTTACGGTTTAATGCAGTAACCAAAAAAAAAAAACTTAAAATTAATTGATATATTTTTATTTTTGTTTTTACAGTAATTTAAAAACTACTTTTATTGTTAACAGAAAACAACAATTTTTTTCGCAATCTTTTTTTTTGAAACTTTAGGCATATTCCTACAGGTTTTTTTTAACTTTTTTTTTTACCTTTTTGCTTGCAAAAATGATCGAAATCATTTGTGCCTATTGCACATTATACAAAAAAAAAACTACTAATGTAATAATATTTATTTGCAATAAAATGTTTGTATGCAGTTGAATGTATCCATACATAACAACACATCGATTCTTTATATTATAGTTCTTTCTCATTCTGTTTTATGATTTTTCTTCTTAAGAAATAGTAACAAAAAGAATTCGCGCGGTAATAAATATCGCAACAGGTATGGTGTTTTTTTTTCTTCTCTTTATTATAAAATACTTGGAAAAAAAAAATGAAAAACACTTCTTTTATATACAAAGAATAACTTGTATACCCACTTTTTTTTTTTTGCCAAGTTAACAGAAAAAAAATCAAATGATTTTTTAGAGCAATAGTCAAATCAATCTGGATATACATATGTAGTTGATTATTAATAAAAAGTTAAAAATTAATAAAAAATAATAGAAAGATTAGGAAAAGTTTATACTAAGAGGGTAATTGTTTTTATACTTTATTAATAATATTTAATAAATTAATAAGTTTTCATCTTCATTTCCTTTGCACATGACCACCCTTGTCTAAAAGAAACACCCATTTGGGACAATATCTCATCAACAACCTTAGCGATCGATCTATCAGGTAAAATTATAAAGAACATTCTCCGCTTTGCTAAAATCTCAAATTGATTTTAACGGGTGGAATAGAAAAGTTTCTATATGATATTACAATGAACCAAATATGGTCTAAGTGTCCTTTTACCTAATCTGACCTAATCTAAGTTAATAAGTTTAAGGGCATGATTATAAATTGTCTGCGAAATATCGAATGAATGGCAAAATAAACTTTCAAACTAATTTAATTAATCTTCAAAACTTATTTTAAGGTGGTAAAAGACGATAAAAGGTGCTTGAAAGTTAAAACTGAGAAAAAGGTATAGTCATCGAAATTTCTATGAGACACAAAAACTCAACAAAAAAATTGCGTTCCCTTAACTGCAGTAGAAAGGCCAGTATATAGAATTAAATTCAAATTAAAATATGAGCTTTAAAAAAAATTAAAACTTTCATTGTCTGTATAGCAATGACTAAGTATTATCTAATTGCGGTATTAAATACTAATTGTAATATTTCGGATTTGTTTTTCAGTTATTTTAATTCAAGATTAATTCAAATTTTTAGAAAGATTAATTGAAAGTCAAGAAAGTTGCAGTAATTCAAGTTATAAAAAAAAACAAGATAGGATGAGTAAAAGTAAACGAATAAAAAACACTTCACCTTTTTTTTATTTTAAGAATCAATTTTGTTCCTTAAGATTGCCCTAAGATTTATTCTTTAAAAAAATATTTTATATAAAATAAAAGAAAACAAAAATCTAAAATGGGATTGCGTTTTTATGCAAAAGAACTCTTACAGTATTCTTAAATCAGAATTGTGGTTAAAACGCATATGTTGTTTATGATGGTAACTAATTTAAAAAAAAAAAACATTTTTAATTTTTTTTTTTTTTAGTAGCTATTCATGTTTTTTTAAGCAAGTTAATAATAAAAACAAAAAAAAAAAAAACAAATTAGTTTGTATTTGTTATATTTATATATGTAATTAAATATTTAGGTTTATTTATAAATAATTGGTTAAAAATTCTTGTAAAAAAAAAAAAAAAACTTGCAATTGTTGTAAAAATTAATATGCATAAAAGAATAAATTGACCATTTATTGCTTTTGAACAAATAAAATTTGATTGAGAATTGCAACATTATTAAATACCTAAATATATATGTTTTTTTTTTATAGACAATGACTTTAGTAACCATATATTTAAACCATATATCATCGACCATATATTATTAAAATACATATTTGAATAAATGCAGCAAGTTTAAAAAAAAAAAATTAAAAATTTATTTTAATTATATATAGAAAATTATAATTAGTTACAGTAAATATACCAACACTATGATTAGTAAACTTTTATTTTCATAGTTTTAAAAATTACAACTATTTTTAAATAAATTTTGGATCTGTAGTTATCGCCTCGCAAAAAAAAAAAAATTAAATCTCTCTTTTTTAGTAATAATAATGATGCAATGCAGAGCGTTTGAGTGCAAGTAATTTTGTTTTTTCTTTTTAAATCCAAGAATATTTAATTTTTATTTAACTTAGATAAAGATTGCTCTCTGAACCTGTAGATTCTTATATTATAAGTATATAGGTGTACCTTGCAACTATTTTATCCTTGTTAATATTTTTTTTATTACAAATAATGGAGGTTTTCTGAAAAAATATAAACAAACCTAACAAAAACCTCAAAACGAACATTTGGAAATATATATAGAAATATAAAAAAATATTGTTGGCAGTTTTTTAGACTATTTGGACAAAGTTTGAATTGAAACAAGATTTTTGAAAAAAATTAATGATGTGTGTGTTGCCATATTGAAAAAAAATGAATGAAGAGTAGGTAAGTTGCCATAATGCCCGATTCGTAAAAGTACAGATTAATAATAGAAAAATAAAAGTCACTATATGAAGAACTGAACTGATCAATAATTTCGGTCAGTATTAGCATAATGGGGGAAAAAATTAAAAAAGTCAACATCCCTAGTACACGATAACCTAATCTGGTATATTATATTGGACAAAGTTGAAAAAATTAATAAATTTAAAAAAATATATTGTGATATCGTCCTGGAAATGAAACAAAAAGTGATTGTATTTAAAAAAAAAAAGATTTAGAAATGATTAAAATAAGTTTTAAACAATTTGCAATTATATTAATAAAAATGGTATTTTAAATCAGTACTTAATAACCGACCTATATAAAATATATAATTTAGTATATAGGTATCTATATAGATTTATATAGGAATTAAAGGTGGTGAAATATTTTATTTAACTTTCTAAAAAAAAAAAAAAAATTGATTTTATCAGATTTAAACCTATTAGATTTATTTTTATCCATTATAAAATCTTTATAATTCATTTTAAATATTAATTGAAGAGTACAAATAATGAAACAAATTTATTAATACATATATTATATTTAGTTATAAAATCAATATTTTTCTAATCATTAAAATTGATTCACGATTTTCTTTAAAAGGGAAAAATTTTATGTTGGTAGGTACATATATTTTTATTATATTTATGAAATTAATCTTTTTTTTTTTTAGTTTTTTATTTTAATACTAGGTACGATAGGAAATAAATACTTTCAATTTTTTTTCCTTTTTTTTTTTTTTTTCAAATTATGATATTAAAACAATTTGTTTGTTTTTCTTACTTTGTTGTGCAGTTTAAAAGTATAAATTATGAAATGTATAGGAAATCGGTTGTGTATTGGATATACGATCAGGAAATTAAAGAAATCTAAAATATTATTATAAATTTTTATACAAAAATCAAAAGATAAATTGGAAACAATTATTCGATTACAATTTTAAACAACTCTGAATTTTTGAAATTATTAAATAAATTTTTATGTATAACCTAGTCCTCAACTTCAGTCATCCTTTGCGATAAATTTACAAATACCATATATCATGTATGTTTTGTTTAATTACAAATTCTTCCAGCGATCGCTTTCTTTTATAGTTTTTTTTTGTTTTTATACCTACATAAATATAAAAACAGCTTTTTATCAAACTGTGTTCGGTAGAATGAAAAATTTTTTAATCAAATCTTAGCATAAACCAAAGGAATTTTTAATTAGAAACATAAATATGTACATATCAAATATATATTCTAATAATATTTTATTCAATAATTTAAATTATGGATTTTAATTTCGAAATCTAAAATCTAAATCTAAATTATATGTAGATACCTTTCACAAATTTGTTTTGACTATACCAGATTATTTTAATCGTTAGTGAATAATTATTCGAATCTAATTAGAAGCTGTTTTTATACATAAACACACGTGTTACAGTACTTCAATTTGCTGACCTAGTTGAAATTTCAGATTTTTTTTTTTTCTATATTAAATCAGAAAAAAAAAAAATCAAAAAGTTGAAAGTTGGTACATTACCATATTTAAAAAAAAAAAATGTATAAAATTTAAAAAAAAAAAATGTTGACATTATTCCGTTAAAGTAGTAGTGGTAGTAGGTATAATAATTTATACTTATTAAAAAAATATCTTAAAATTTTTATTATGTCCATACTCCATAACGTTACATCTTTAATTCATTCATTTTTTTATTTTTTATTTTTTTTTTCAACATAACGCCTTCATTTAAAAGCTAATATGGTAATAATTTCCTATATAAAATTAAATTAAAAAAAAATCTGATTAATTTTATTAAATGGCAAAATTGATAATATTCACATCATTTTACATTTTAAAAATATCTGTTTTAAAAATTATTGTTAAGTTTTTAAAGAACATTAATAATTAAAAAAATGTTGTAGGTTTTAGTAGTAGAATGCACTAAGTACATTGACTCCATTTTTGGTGATTTTATTAACCTTTTTTTGGTTTTTTTTTTCTTTACGAAGTTTATCGCAACGAATCGATTATTATTATTGTATTAGTAGGGTATTTCGATTTTAATTACTACATTTTTTACTTATGACTTAATTAAAGTATGAATTTGGGGTTGACAATGTTTTTAAAAAAATTAAATTAATAATTTTCAAAAGAAATAACTAATATACTTAATATCATAGTTAAAAAAAAAAAACTGATAATTGAGTATTATTTTTATGAAAAGCAAAGCGTTTTGTCATTAACAGAACTTTAGTCTACTCTTTACCTTGTTAATCAGTTGATGACAGGTTGTCATTTCTATCAGTTTAAATCGTTTTCTTCAAACCTTTTCTATTTACATTAAACGCATACAACTTATATCTTGTATTTGACTTTCTCAAAATTTATATTAAAATTTGTTTTTAGGAATCGATTTTTTCGTATAGAAGTTTTTATTTCTAGATTGGATTTTAAAATTCTTTGGTTTTGTAGAAGTTTTGCCTCCAATAATTTGTTTAAATTTACTTATTTTAACGATACCTTTAAAAATTAAAAAAAAAAATTTGAAAAGAATTAGATATAATTTATAAATTTTATAAAAACAGTTAAAGATTCTAGAAAATTTTTATTGTGAAATTTTTATTAACGGAATTTTGTATTTTATTTCTTTTATATCCTATTTATTTCATTTTATTTAACATTCTAACAGTCGAGAAATTAGAAAAATCTGCAAAAATGATGAATAATTTAAAACCCAATTAATATAGGAAGTTTCATTTAGATTTAAGCTGTAAAGCCATTGAAATTTTTATAAGATTCTGGACTCTAAGACTTTGAATTCTTTCTTTTTATTTTACGGTCGAAACATAGAATGCGGATTATTACGGATTAGAAACTCTATTATAGAATAGCGAAAAATTAACGCAATTAACGATTAGAAAAAAAAAATTTATTAGTACTTTTTGAGGCTTTTTTGCAAATTTGCTTATATTATATATGTATGTATAATGTTATAATTACCGATTTTCAAGTTTCAGACAATTAAGCAATTTTTATAAAGATTTTTAACCACCTATGTAGGTATTTTTACATCACAAAGTTGAGTTCTTCAAATCTTCCTACATTGCGTTGAAACTGAAAATACAGAATTAAAGATTTAATTTCTATCAAACAGGTGTTACTAACAGGTGTTATGAGATATACTCTCTAAAAGAATGAATATAGATTTATGATGAAGACATGAGATATCGACCAAAATAAATTAATTCCGATCTTCTTAGTTATTTTTTTAATCTGTACTTAAAATAAATTAGAAACTGATATTTATTTTTAAACAAAAGAATTCATACTTTAACCTGACATTTTTCTTTATTCTTTTAAAATCGTACAAATTCTCTAAATTCTTTTTATTTACATATTAAATAGAATAGGTATGAAATGTTTCACCCAATCTAAAATTACATTTTAATTTTTTTTTTTTTTTCAAACGATCTAAATGTATACAAACAAAAAAAAATTAAAGCAATCTTAAGTTTCATCATTTTTCAAGGCTTTTCAAATTTTTTTTAACTATTTATATGTGTTTTTTTTTTATATATTTTTCTTTTTTATTTAATTTTCCTGTTTATTCGTTGAATAACTTGTTTCTGACGCCATGGAATGTTTTATTTCAACGAAAAAAAGACAACTATGAATAAAAAGATGACAGTAAAAAAAAAAAAGAAATAGTTTTGTACCAACTATGTATGTATATCATATTTAATTTAATCATTCTTTTTAAACTCCAATTATAACAAAAAACCAAAAAAAAAAAAACAAACTTAAAATTCAAACATATTTAAGAAATTAAATTAAATATAACTATTGTAGCATTAACTATTATAATAAAAATTAAAACCAGTTAATTCAAAAATAAAACAAGAGTTACTACCTAGTCAAATTAAATAGTAAACTATTTTCATTTAATTTTTTTTTTTTTTTATAACTAACTGACAGACAATCATTATTCATTTAAATTTTTAATTTTTGTTTATCTATTTTTTGTTTTTGTATTTTGACATTTTTAATGTTCTAAAAATAAGCTCGTACTTTAATTCGCTTCAACTGTATTTGTATTCTTTCATGTGTAGACGGGTCGTGATTTAAGTGACAGTGTTTTTTTTTGCTTCGCCATTCTAACTTAAGTCACAATTTTTTTATTTACTTACTTCTTTAATTCGTTCACTTGTTCATTCACTGGTCGCTTATTTCCTGCTAGTTGACTTCATTCTTATATTAAATAAAATTGAATATAATAATATAGTTACATAAAATATATTTTTGTTTATATTTGTTTGTATATAGCTATACATATGTATTATGTGTGTATGAAAGTAAATTAATAATACACCTGTATCAGTATTTAATAAAGTGTGCTCTAAAAAAAAACTAAATTATTATAAACCAGATTAACTTATACCTGGAGAGTTAACATTTTATAACTACTACTCTACAGTTTACTAGTAGTCACTTAAAATCCAACTCCTCACTTGTGATTCTCTACAGTCTTCACTCGTTTATTTTTAACTTGTAATTTAAGTATTATGTATTTCTAGTTTATGTTTATATTTATGTTTATGTTCACGTTTATATATAATATGTATGTATGTATGTATTATGTTTATGGACTAAAAGGTAATAACTAAAGGTTTAAATTTTTAATTTTAAAAATTCTGTTTTTTGTTTTGTTTAAAAAAGGTGAGAGAACAGACAGTATTTGTTGTTGTTTTTTAACTGAATTTGTAATTTTACACCATACCATGGAATTTGTAAACAACGAAAGGAAAAAATAAATTTTATGATTATGTATTTAAGTTTGGTTTTTTTGTTTATTTTTGTGTATTCATACGGCACTTGAAAAGTAGATTTGTCACATTTTTCTTTTTTTCCAATTTAAAAATAACGGTAAATTACTCTATTAAGATAAACATACATACATAACTACTAATATTGAAAATCGTAAATAAAATGTAAGAAAAAATTTACAAAAAAAAAAAAAAATTAAACGTTTGATGAATATGGTGTTTTTTATCATATGAAAATATAAAACAATTTAGGTGCCTACGCCTCTTAAAAACTTCTCTTCCAATTAATTCGACTTTTAATTAGTGTTTGTCAATTTTATATATACATACATATGCATTAGTTTATCGTTTCTTTTGTTTATTTATTGTGCCCTTTTCAAACCCATTGCACTTTTATCATATGAGAATATAAAACAAAATAGGGAACATATTCTAATCGTTCATTTTATTTAACCCGAATTTTATTCAGCGTATGTTTGAGCAACGTTTCACTAAAGTAAATTTTTCCCTAAAAAACTTTCGGATTTATCTGAATACATCAATGTTGATGTTAAGTTTCGCTAGTATAAGTTACTGTACTAATGTAATAATACTACTGTTAATCTTAAATCTTGATGGTGATAAAATGTTTTTTTTTTTTTAAATGTTTAATTATACCAGAATTGTTACCATTTGTTTTACTTCAATAATACATATCTACATAGGTATATTGTTGATTAATTTCATTTAACCCTTTCCATTGTTTTATTTATTTGTATATTGACTTCTAGATGTTTAAATTTTGTACTGTGTAATATAAATAAGTAAGGGCTTTTTATTTGAATTATTTTATAGCATCGCATTTCGAGATTTAAATCGCAAGATTTCAAAATCGTGAACTTTTCATCAAAGCATGAACCTGAAACCATTTTCCCTTTCTCAACATTTTTCTTGAATCAGCATAACAATTATATTTTAGCATTTGTCATGATCCCAAGTTTTTTTGTGTACTTATACAGTTAATTCGAAGCAACAACATTTGGTTTTTGCTGTATATACCTATCTCAAATTATTTTCTTACATATGTACATATGTACATACAACATATAATATATATGTATTATAGTTAACAAAAAAAAAAGTTGGAAGATTAAACTGATATAAATGAAAACGTTTGCTATCTTTATTTTTGAAAGTAACAAAAGCGTAAAAAGAAACGTTTCGGTTTAAGTTTTTTTGTTTAAAACTTTAAAAGTACTATTATATTCTAGTTGAAAATCTTGTGTTATTTTAAGCTTTTTTCTAGTTAACCCCCCCGTGTATAGTTCACAAATTTTCATTGAAGGGAGTTAGTAATATAATATGTACATATAGTTAAATTTTTCCAGCATATAATTCTAAATTTAAATATTTACTCTTTATATAAATACTTTGTATACAGATTTAGATAAAAAGTATAAACTCTATATACCTAAAAATATGGATATTTCTCCTGATCAAATCTCTTTAGTATTTGAATTAAATTTATGAAAAAATTTATAGTGCTATCATGCATAATAATATGTTTACATTTAGATTTATTATCATATACCAGCCGACCGGCGACCGATTAGAGAAATATCTTATTGTATATTTAGCAATAAATACAACATGAATACTTCACGTTGTATTTATACGTGTTACTTCATCTTTTTACATTATAAGCTAAGGTAAACATCGGTAAAAATTCTTTTAAATCATTACAGCACAGAACAAAAAATTTCTACATATTATAGTTTTTTAATCTTAAATTCTTATTTGTTTTTACATTATAGTTTTTAAATGAATGTACTAGTATAACTGGTCATCTTATCATGGTAATTTTTTTCTTGTAACTCTTTAATCGTATCATAAATATAAAATCAAAGTTATGTTGTTAAACGTATAGGTAAATATACAATGTAATTGGTTACTAAACAAGTATTAATGAACATTTGTGTATAATATATTAATTTAATGGTAATTTGCAGTGGAATTTATAAAAAAAAAAATTTTTTCACTAACATCTAAAATTAAATTTAAATTTAAATAAAAATAAAAAAACATTTTAAGTCTGAAATAAGTATAGTATAAATTATAATAACTAACATTTTATGTAAAACCATATTTTTGAAAAAATTTTTAATTATTTCGTAAATATTTTAATTTTTGAATTTTTTTTTATTTAATTTTAAGCCCTATCTATCTCTAAGCCCTAAGCTATCATAAAAAAAAAAGAAAAAATATGATCATAAATAATTTAAAAAACAATAATATATAAATAGATACATGTTTAATAAACTCTTACCTTTTACTATTTGTAGATTCTTTTATTCTTCTTTTAATTGAAATATTTGAAAGGAAGGCGTAAAAGTTTTAGATTTTCTACCAGCAGATATACCTGTCAAACGAGAATTGTATAATACTGTAACAAAATGGAACTAATCAAAGTTGAGAAATTAATAAAATTTAATAAATGCGTTAAGTGGTCTAAATAAATATGTTTTACAAATTTTTTTTTTGATTTTTGGATTAAATGGAACCACTAATTAGATAAAGATAAGAAAATAATTTAAAAAATGATAGAGAATATTAAATTAATAGAAAAATTATTTAAAGGATTTTATCTTTTTAGTTTTTCTCTATAAGTTTTACTAAATATAGAAAATTTAATCTCAATATTTTTTACAAGGCCAATAAAAAAAATAAGGAATGATAGATTAAATTATTAGTAACAAGTGTATATAATATAGATACTACAATATATTGTGTATGAAATGAAAATATTTAGGTTATGATTATTAATCAACCCATGAATTTACCAAAAAAAACTTTTCTAAATTTTTCAGTTAGAAAATTCAATTGATTTCACCATATGTTTTAAAATTCATTATTTATTTTACGTAAGTGTCAAACCATTAACTATACTTATATTAAACCTTTAAATTTTTCTCTGAATTTCAATTAAAATCAATTAAATAAATTTATTAAAAATATAAATTGATAGAAAATAAACGATAATTTTTAACAAAAGTATCAGAAATAATACCAAGAAAAACAAAATAAGTAAAAAATTTTTTTTTTTTTAAATTAATTTAAATAATTTATTGAATTTTCCTATTTTTTGTTTTTTTTTTTTTTTTTTTATAGATTGTCGCCCATTGTATTAATGCAGAAATTTTTTTATTAATATTAATTAAATTTTTCATCATATAATGTATATATACGTATATGCATTTCATAAACTGTGGTAAAATTACGATTCACCACCACAAAGGTTAAACAAATTAAAATATGAACATATTAAATAACATTCAATTAACTTCAATTTGTAATAAAATCTAATTGGATTGTCTTGTTAAATTGAATTTTGTAATAAAATTTTCATTCATTATATTTGCATTTATTGATGAAAAAAAAATCCTTATTGTATTGAAATTATATATTGAAAAAGAAAAAAGCATTTCATCAATTCTCTCCACTGATTTAAGTGAGAAAATGCTTAAAAAAAAAAAAAAAAAAAAAATTAGACCAATATTAAATTTTAATATTTTAATTACCTATGTAGATGGTTTTTTTGTTTCTTTTCAATATAAATAGGGTTTTTTTGACCACATTTCTGATCGAAAAAAAATGTTTAACAATCTTATTGAAATCTTTGATTACCTATATAAAAACTATCAACTATCTATATATGTATACATATATATATAATCGTTTAACGAAACTCAAAATTAAAATTTCTTTCACAATTATATTTTAGAAGCAAAGTTTTCTGCTACTAACTGAACACAATTTTAATTTTTATAGAGTTATAAGATTGTTTTAAATTATTTTTCTTATACTAAATTTCAAGTGAATTTCAGTAAAATTACGAAAATCGTAGAAGATTTTAAAAGACACACAAAAGAAG
Source organism: Poecilobothrus nobilitatus (assembly GCA_947095535.1). Lineage (NCBI taxonomy): Eukaryota > Metazoa > Arthropoda > Insecta > Diptera > Dolichopodidae > Poecilobothrus > Poecilobothrus nobilitatus. The sequence goes on along the minus strand of OX352773.1, from coordinate 12,449,625 downwards.
CCTTTTTTTTTTTTATATTTTCTAAATATTTTTAATAGACATTTCCCTGATGAAATTTATCAGTAAGTCATTTGATTTCTTCTTGAGATCAAAAATATAAAAATGCATGTAAGTAAACGGGTGTGTAAAGTTAAATGTACTGTACTGCTATGATGAATTACAAAACCCATATAAGTATTTTTATTTTATTTACATTTTTTTTTTGCTGCAAAAATTTATGTCGCGCTTTATACTTAAGCGCTAGGATATAAAATAATTCAGTAGAAAAAATATAATTGAAGCGCTTAAACTTATTTTCTAATTTAGGCAAAAAATTTTTAAAATAAATAACGTGAAAAGTATTTTTTAATTTCGATACATATACAAAAGAATAAAATCCTCAATATTATTAATAAATAAATAAAACTAACAAAAAATTAAAACAAATCTTAAAAATTAAGCATCATTAATGAAAACTGCCATTATTAGGAAAAATGTTAAATAAATTAGTAATTTTAAGTTTTTTATTAGGAGAGATTCTATCATCTATCATATCACTTTTTCTAAAAGGCATTCATATGTATACAGGGTATTGCGTGTACGTCAAGCTGCAACGCGCAGGAGAAGAAATGTCAACATAAGAATGTGTGAAATTATATACTGTGTATGTATAGATAGATATAGTCTTGATGCAATAAATTGCAATTAATGTGTCATGAAATAATATGTTGTTATACAGTTTTTATATGACTATAAAAATAATATTAATTATAACATAAATATTTTGTTTTCTTTTTAATATATATATTTTTATTTTAAAAGCGTGACTAAAAATCACTTAAATATATACTTTTAGACTTAATTATTTTTAAATAGTTAGTTTTTTGTTATTTTCTCTATTTAAAGCGATTTTGAATTTCCGCTTTATTACTCTAATTTAAAATTCATTTCGTTTATTTTCAAGTTTATTTTAAGATTTATTTCTATGTGCTCGTTTTAGCAGTATATAGAATACAGCGAAAGAACCTATTATTTATTTATATATATTAATATATAGTTTAAAACAATATTACTTTAGGGAGACCACTGCATGTTGTAACTGTTGATCGTTTCGTCACTGATAGTCAAATAGTAATAATAATAGACGGATTCTTTGTTCTTTTACAGTCTCACTCGCTAATTTAAAGTTAACGTATCCCTATGTTTTATCCTTTCCTATTCCCTACTCCCTAACTAATATAATACATGTTAGCGATTAGGGATTTCATCCCATTATATTGACACTATCAATAAAAAAGTAACTTAAACTATTATTATACTACTTAAATAACAAAGAACATAATTTTCTTTTTTTTAATAACTTTATTATTTTTGTATTTTTACATTTTTAGTGATAATGTTAGCGAATTTTCCATTGTTCATTTCTTTTTATATACAAATTTTAAATAATTGTTTAAATTTTATTTTGTTACATGTTTTTGTTTTTTAAATTATTTTAATTTTGTTTTAAACGTTATCTGAAAAAAAAATTGTTATATGCATATTAATAAAGCTATCAACGGGCAGTTGTAAAAAAAAAGCAATGAAATATAAATTTATTATACCTATCGAATAGAGATATTATTTTTAGTAACAGTTTTGTGCATTTTAAATATGGGCAAAAAAATATATTTAAAATATAATTATATTCGATAACTTAAATATTTTAGTACAGTTTTTAAGTAGAATTTATTTATTAAATACTTAAAAATACAATTCGAAAATATTGATTAAAAATTGATTTTTTTAAACAAACGTTAAAAAAAGTCTAAAAGCCATAACTTATTTGGAAATAAAATTATTTATTTCATTATTATTTCAATATATTTTAAAAATTATCTATCTTTAAATGTTTATGACATTTTAAATTATTATAGAAAAAAAAAGATACTATTTTACGTCTTTTAAAGTTTATGAACATTTTAATGTTATTTAATTATTAATTATTAAAAAAAGTAACGTTATTAATTTAATTTATTTACATCTGACAAAATTACTTTTTTCTATATGATATCTATATCTATTTTGTTTTTCTGTATTAGTGCAATTTTTTTTTTTTAATGCATTTCTCTGCTACATAAATGTGGCAAGGAAATTACATAGCTTTTCCTTTTCAGGCGTGGCTGTAAATGTCGTAAGGAGGAATAACTCTTACGACGTATGTAAGATTCGAACCCACACTACCTCGGTATTTACAGCGTATTTTATACGCTCTTATCCACTAGGCCACCGAAGCCCCTTTAGTGCAATTATATTTTTTAATAAAATTAATTTTTTGTAAATTTAATTTAAAAAACTTATGAATAATTTGGTTATTAAAAATTATAACTGGATTCTTAAAAAAATCTTATTCTTTATTTTTAAATTTTAATCGTTTTCTCAGCTGTGTGCCAAGCCAGGTGTGCTGATGTTAATTTTCTGTTGTCAGGAAAAGTTTCTGTTTGATCAAATGATTTTGGTAACTGTTTATTTGTAGTTATAGGATCATCTTGTATGGAGGATTCTTTTCAGATCGCTGTTTTATTTGTTTCATATACGATCAAAAATTAAGTTTTTTATATAAAGAAAGCCATCATATGTGTTGATAAAGTACTAGAGTACTCGCAAGATTATAATATAGACATTTTTTTCTTTAATTTTTTAATGCTTTTATTTAGCTCACTTTTTTCTGATGGACTAACAAAATTTTGAAACTCAATTTTAATTATATCTTCTCATTATACTAATAAGATGAATTCTTCAGATTTAGCATGATATTAATATATGTACATATATGTACAAGTATATGAATTATACTATAAATAACAAATAAACAAGATTAACTATTTCTATTAGATATTATTAAAAAAACCATAAAATCAATATACATATCATAGAAAGTTTGAAAAATAAAAAAAAAAAACAATTAATATTTCTATAATTCTTATATAAATTTTTTTTAACTCATAAGAATATTATCTTTAACATTTTTATAAGTATTTAAAATATTGATATGAAATTTAAGATAAATTATATATGATGACATCATAATTTTTATAATACATACCTACATTTTTTTAAGTTTTATTGAAAATTTATGATGACGTTGATGCGCCATTGCCAATGACGGTGCGCCATATTGAAATATGTTGTATTCTTTTTCTCATAATATATTGACAACCAGATGCTATAATGTAATTGAAGTGATATTGGCCATCACACTTTTCTACTTCATAAATTAAAATTATGTTTTTCAGTATCAAGTAAATAATCCATTTTCGTCTATAGTGGAAAAGAGAGAAAATTATTCTTTTGAACGCATTTAATGCATTAACTTTTTAAACATTTTATTAATTGTATTTTTATTTTAAAATAAAAGCCAATTTTGAAAAATATTTTATTAAAATTTAATTAAAACTTTTTAATAATATTAAATAATATTTTTTTTTTATTAATTTTTACCTTTTTTTTTATTTTTTTTTCAGATATAAAGAAAGCCAACTGTACAAATAAAATGAAGTAAGATGTGAATTAAAAAAAAAACAAATTATAAAAAAACATATTTTATTTACTAAAACAATAATAAGACAAAAAAAAAAATTAAATAGTAATATTAAAAAAAACATTCCCATACTTTGAGTCATCAATTTTGTAAAAATTTTTGGGGGGTATAACCTTTAAATTTTGAAAATAAAAATTAAAATAATTCTTACCCATTAATTATTAATAAATTAGTATTTTCATGTTCAATGCTTCAAAATTCTCATATCCCATAGAGAGTAATAGTTTTTATTTATTTATTGATTATCATTGCATATTATAAATAAGTAAAAAAATAATTGCCCCGTTTCCTTAAAGGCATGTGGGCCATTAATAGTTTTTTTTAAACCAATGATTGGCGAAACTTAATTAAATTAAATTAAAATGTATGTTCCAGTTAATATTTACTTAGTTTCTTTCAAGATTTCAGTTCGATAGCGGATAAATTCTAAAGTCACTTTTAAGTTCCATTTTAAAGGGTAAAAGGGTTAATATTAAATAGATCATCTACGAAACTCTATATAGTCTAGATTTTCCAGAAGACTTTACATATCTTTTTCATTGGTCTCTATCTTGAACAGCTGTTCTTAAGTATCCGGTAATATTAAAATTTTAGTAATCCTGCTCTACTCCTTCTTTATACTTAAATTTTCCTTTGCTTCTGCTACGTACACCATATATAGTTGCATTAAATTTTTCAAACATGTCCTTTCCAGCACAGTACTTGTATTTTTATCCTGCTGACGAGGTTTATATGCTGTGTAAAGTTCGTTTTTGTCTCTCATTTCCATTTAGAACAAAAAATTTTGCATGGGATTTTCTTCTCAAATGCATTTAACAAGATCATTATCATTTTATTATAACAGTGTTCATTTCATCAGGCTGTATTTATTTAACTATATATTATACAGGATACACCTCTGTTTTTTTTTCAGTGACAAAATATTAGCATAATACATAATACTTATTTGCAATTTAATCGGTAATCAACCAACTATTAATATAATAGAATTAAGAATTTAATTTTTTTAATGATTTCCATTTTAAATTTACATAACGTTCTTTTTATGTCAAAGTGCATTGACATTGAAATTACCTACCATCTTCATAAAATTTTAAATTCTCTAATATTTATAATTGATGAATGATTGAATAAGTTTAATATTTATGTAGTCACGGTTATTATATGGTATTAATAATAAACAATTTTGAGAAGCTTTTTTTTATTTTTGAATACAAAACTTATTGATTAGAAAATACTGTATTTACTTGCTTTTAATTAAAATTTGTAAAAGAAGATAAGATTAATTTTAAATCCACTATTTTAAGTTGAATATATTTGACATTTGTAAATAAATTATACATGTGATAATTTCCTATGTACATACATGTATATTATTATGTATGTATGTATGTTTTATATGTCAATGATTCTTTTTAGTTAATTACCAGAAATAGAATTTTTTTTTTTATAAATAAAATTTTTATTCTTTTAAGAAATATTTTTTTAGCTATTTATGTATATGTACATGTACATCTGTATGTATATAAAAAATTTTTGTATAATATATTTATTAATTATGTGGTATAATAATACTGGTTCTTTCTTTTTATATTCCTTTATTTTATTTAATTTGATTTATGATAAAATAAGTAAATTTATATGTTTTTTTTTAAATTAATTATTTTACAAGGTCAAAAAGATTTATTTTAATTAGTATAGGTATATACACAAATTGTTGAGTAATTTTATTTGTTTTAGTAAATATTATATTTTGTAAAACAGTTTTTCGCTAATTCGTATCTCAGACAAGGCTTAGCAATTAATAGCGTTTAAGACAATAATTAATTAACATATTGCCGACTGATTAACGGTTTAATGAAGATTAAAATCTTCAAAAACTAAAATTGATATGAAATAAGTATAGGACAATAAAACTTTTAAAAAAATTTAAAATTATGAATTTTAAAAGGTTCACGTTGCACTTTCAAAATTGCACATACATATGTACAAATGTATTTTTATATATTTTTGTGATTTTTTTGCGAATCTCTTTACAGTAGAACCAAAAACCAACTTTCAGATTTACATTATGTGTTTGTTGTTAAAATACATAATGTTCTGGATTAAACTTTTGTAAAGGAGTAGTAAAAAAAAAATTAAATGCGCTAAGTACAGCCCAAAATATACGTAACCAAAATAGACGATAAAAATGTCAAAAAAACAGCAGGAAAATTTATATGTTATCTACACCGGAGAAATGTCACAAAGTCTACGTAAAAAGATGGAATTACGTTTCATTTACGTAAACAGTTTTGTTAACAGTCGCTTTGAATAATAATTTTTTTTTTTTTTTTTCAAATTTTCTATAAAAATTTTTGCACATCTTTGTTAACCTTTCATATTTCTCAATTTTAAAAATAAGTTAAATCTGATAAATAATAAAATTACTATTTAGGGTGTTTTTATTTTTTAGTTCAGATTTATGCTCTGAGCAGAGATCGAGTGCATAGAGTACGTTCTGTCCAGATTAAAAATATTTTATCTCTAAACGCTCCGAAATAATTTTGAAACATAATAGAGCTTTAACCTGTCAAAAGTGGCAAATCATAAAAAAAAATAAAATTTTTGATGGGGGCTTCGGTAGCCTAGTAAGTACGCGTGTGGCGTATTAACCGAAGGAGTGTGGGTTCGATCCCTGCACAGGTTGTAAGTGTTTTTTTCTTTACATACCCCCCTTACGACCAAATATAATGTAAATATATAGTATATAATATAAACAAAATAAATAATATTAGTATATAATTTAATAACAGTATAAAAACCTATAATGGCCTTAGTAGCCGATGGTACTAAATGATTTGATCTAAAATTCATTTTATATTTAGCGAGATTTTACTACATTTAAATAAAAAAAAATAAAAGCTGTTAAAAAACATCATTATTAATTCGTTTAAAATACAATTTATTTATATATTTACAAAAATAATAATTATTTGATATTTAATTCATTAATTGCATCACTTTGTGAGAAATTGTGTTATTTTATAATCATAGTGAAATAATAAATAATTAACGAAATTTTAGTAGATTTTATTAGTTATTCAATTGTAAATGATATTTTTACTGATCATTGATTTTTAGAATTATTAATTAAGTATTGGATATGCGTATTTTAAATCATAGCAATCGTAATTTTAATGATTGATTCAAGTAAAAGTAAAAGTTAAATTAAAATATAATGATATTTTAAAAATTAACAATTAAATTGACAAAAAGCATTTTAACATAAACATTATACATATATATAAAGAGAAAACATAAATTGATGGAGGAGGTTGTTTAGCGAAAAATATTTTCGAAAAGTATCGATATGTGTATTTCATAGAAGTTAAAGGAGCAGATTAAAAGAAATTTTTTATGGAGTTGTGATATTTATACGTAATAAAAGTATAAAAGACTGAAAAATATTAATATAACGACTTTAACTTCCTAATATTAGGAGCATATTGTTTTGCCGAAGATAAATTGCCTGCAGTAATAAACCCTTCGCAGATATTTTTACTTTCTTATAGCTAATAGGACTGGTAGATGTACGAGTATTATAAGTTGAGCCAAAATCCATAACACCTAGTAACAAAAGAGCACAGTAGATCTACATCAAACGGTCGCAGTATTAAATACACCAATAATTTAATCTAACTTCCTAATATGATTGTAACAACTAAGTATATATTATTATATTATCCTTATCCGAAAATTTTATTTTATTTCCCCTTCACAATATTTAAATACAACTGATTTTTTTAAATCATAAATGGAAATTTATTTTGATGTTAATGTAAGTATATAATATTATAGAAATATAAAAAAAAAAAAAAGGAAGTTTTAATGGAATTCAATGCATGTTAAAATACTTTCATCAAATATAATAGGAATCGACTGATTCCTTGACTCTAAATAAAACATATAAAATCTAAAATTTTCTTAAAAGTAAAATTTCATGGATTTATTTAGTAAAATTAAGTAAAATGTTCAAGTTATTCGTCCGGAGTAAACATTGAAAACTGAAATTTTAATGATTTATTTATTAATTGATTCCAAATACTTTTATTGGAAATTTTTTATATGAAAAAAAAAAATTTGAAAATCTTTTAATTAAAAATGCATAATTAAATACTTTTTTTTATTTTTAAATGTTCGTGTTTTAGTTTATTCAATATATATTTTGAATAAAACATTCAATAAAAATTTTTGTTATATAAAATATGGCATTTTTGAAAAAAATTTTAACGAGAATTTATATATTTTTTGATTTAATTGAAACCATGTTAAAAATTTGATAATTTTATTATAAATCATGGTAGATTGATTACTATAATAGAACAATGAAATTAATGTGTTAAATGTGTAATAAAGTTTAATAAACTAATAAAAGTGTAATGAAAAAAATCATATTAATTTTAAATCAAAATCATAATAATATTTCCTGCACTTATTGTTGCATTTTAATTTTTAAATTCAAAGTAATTAAAATTCGTAATTAAAAATAAATGTAACAAAATACCATTGAAGTTTTTTTTTATAATTCATAATGTTTATACTTAAATTATTTATTTTTATATATATGTATGTATATATATATATACAATTATACAATATATATATGTACTATATTTTCAGCTGTTTTTATTAATTTTAGTTTTTAAGTTGTATATGTACTTATTATTTATATTTTTATTATATACAATGTTAATTTCATATATAACGTGTAATCAATTACATATGTAATATACGTTACATTTTATAATTTTTGATTTAATTGCTATAATTTCGTAGATTGAATTACGAAATCACAGAATTAAATTATACCAATCTTTAATTTTGTACGGAACCATACATTGAACGGAATTATTAGGGGTTCTATTAATTTGGTTTCTTAATTGTTTAAGATATTATATATTTATATACATCATAAGCTAAATATAATAGTAAATATGTAGTTGATAGTTATAATAGAAGGATTCATAGTTCACTTGCATCCCACTCCCAATTCAATTATTCCGCATCCTTGTCCTCTATTATCTCTATACTCCCTAGCCAATATACTGCGTTAGCAATTAAGGGTTTCATATTCATCCCATTATATTGAATAATGAGGGAGGTGGATTTAGTCAGTTAAAATTTGACATTATAAGGGGTATTCTTGGTATTTTTGAAAGATTCCAAGCTCCCTTCTATTCGCGAGTTTGGTCGTTGTTTGTGTACATTAGGTCGAATAACTTAAAAAAATAGATAAATTTTAGGCTGTTATTAAGTCTCGTAAATAATTTTTATAATATATAGTACACCATAGACAATTTCTTATTATTACAATTTTCTTTTTCATTTTGTTGGATTTTCTGATATTTTCGTCTTGAACAGAAGAAGAAGAAGAAGAAGAATATTTCAGATGAAAGACTATTCTAAATTCGTGAAGTTCGCAGTGCTATTTATTATATACCATCTTTGCATTATACCATCTTCTATAATATTGTTCTCTTTAGTTTAATTTGAAAAAACTTTGAATTAAGTCATCAGGTACTGACTTTTTAGAAATTTCTAAATATTGCTTTGTCCTAGTAATTTAATTTAGCTTGATATTAATTTACAATTTAAAATATAATTTTGTGATCTGCCACCAAATATGTGCATCGTACTCCATTTACGCTTTTGAATACATTTTTTATGTATATATTTAAAAGATTATAAATATTTTATAAATATTTGAAGATTTGTCATACAAGAAATTTTTACTTATTAGTAGAGTTTTAAGGACTGAACTGTTTTTTTTTTTTTATTAAAAATTGAGGCTGTTGATTTTTCCAAAATATGAAATTTGAAACGTGAAAATGTAGACAACACAAGCGATTGGGAAATAAATAAATAAAAAATTTGATTCCGTTCAATGTAAACAGGATTTCTTATTGTCATTTTCATAAGAAGCAATGTAAGTTATTTGAAAATTTTGGCGAACTAATATTATTTTCTAAAATACAACTTTTTCTTCACAAAAATTTACTTCAACTTGTAGTCGAAAAAAAATGAATTATTACATCCTAACTTTTTAAGCATTAAACTTAAGTTATTACTTCTAAAATTTATAATAAACTCATTTTATAGCAAAATTGTAAATAAAACGAAATAATCAGAAATAATTAAAAAGAAACAAAGTTACTAAACAAAAAAAAAGCAAATAGATTACATAAAATGTGTTGATTAATAAAGGGAAATTGTTATCATTTAATTTTTCATAAATTAAAATGGAAGAGTTTTTTTTTTTCACAATAAAACTATACCATTAAAATTTGATAAAGAAACATTACCATCACGATTCTATATGTACTTGATTATACCACATGTTTTTATCAAATAATGTATTATTAAATTAGTTTAAAATATCATTCTAAAACCAGCATTTTAATATTTTTTTATGTTTTTTTTTATTATTATATTTTATGTATACGTTAGCAATTTTTTTCAACATAATACATGCGTTTCGTTGATTTTTTTATGCTATATTTCATTTCTGTCGCAAAATAATGAATATTTAAAGTCAAAATGTAAAAAAAAAAAAATTGGTGATTCAATTTTTTTTTTCATTTAAAGCGGATTTTGTTCCCCATGAGTTATAATCCATTAATACATGCTGGTGACATTCACTTTTCATATATTTTAATAACAATGCCAGCAACTACACTTTCAATTATTTTATGTACGCTGTTGCATTCACTGGGTAAAACAGCACGAAAATTAAGTTAGAAATAGTTTTATGTTTGTTTCTTTACGAGGGACGGTAAAAAACATCAAAAATCAGGCAGAGAAATTGCACGAAGTTCCTCGAATCCAATGCTAGATTTTAACCAACCAAAACCACCGCCTTTTAAACCAAACTTAAGAATTCACTTTTAATATAAAATCTTGGTGTTTTGGATAAGAATGTAGGAAGGATGTTTTAAGAAATGAGGTTTGGTGAAATCTAACAATTATTGAAAAGAGAAGAAGAAAATTAGGAGAGATATTTTGAAGAAAATGTTAATGTTTTTCTTGAATTTCGTTCTAACGTATACACATACGAGTTAGAAGTATATTGGGCACGTGCAATATTAGACAATATCATTATTCATCAAATTTTTAACGTAATACTCGTATATTAAGAATATAAGTTTTGTCAGTCTTTTCTTTTTTTTTTTGCAATACATTCCCTTATACTATAAAAATAAAAGTGTATACATAAAGTAAAGTAAAGTAGGTTCATATTTTGTATTAATAATAGCTATAGGTGGATTTTTTTTCTTATCTAACGAAAATTACTAAATTTCTCTTTTAGTGTTTCTCAGTTGTAATAAAAGTTAGAAATTGCTTCAGGAATCAACTAATGAGGATTTTCTTATAAAATGTTACCATATCTTACTTGGAAAGAGGAGTCACTCAAAATACCATAATGGAGTCTTCAAATACTCTTTCGTGAAAGGTTGAGGAGAAAGTTAGAAAAACTATCACAGAATAGATTCATTGTTTTTATCAAAAAGATAAAATCTGAGTAAAGATATAAAAATTCTATTTGGAAGCACAGTTTCTGAATTACTGCACCACACCAATTGTATTAAAAAAAAAAAGCAGTGTCTGAAAAAAAGCAATTAATGTTTTTTTAACATAGCGGTTCTGACATTGTTACATTTTATTGTTACTTTCACTTTGTGAAGAGTATAGTTGTAATTAATAGCTTGAGATAGACATTTATTACACCTACCACCACACACCTACTCAACACGTATAACAATTAATAAATCTAATAACCATCTTTTGTAGGGTATAATTGAATAATTTATTACAATCCTTTAGCTCCGTTAGTGTTATTTAATGAACGCACGCATAAAAATAATAAAATAATAAAAAAAAATCGTATGAAAACGTTATGAGCTACACTAAGTACCTCTTGTACGAATTATTTAAGTCTAATATTAATAATAAGATGTGTGTATTTATGTTTCTTATATGCGTATATACAACCGTGTGCTTTTGCGTATTTATATATGTATGAAATATGATTTATGCGGTTATTTTAAAATTTATTTTGTTTTATTTGTGTTTTTATCTTCGCTTATTTAGTACAGTGTGACAAATGCATAAAAGAGAATGTGTATTTCATTTAAGAATTTTTTTTTCATATTTTCATTTGTATTTAAAATGGGTTGGTTTTTCTTTCACTTACATATATATTACATATATATCATAATAATATTCTTGTTTTTATTTATACACTGTGCGACAATATATTATCAATTATGTTATTTTTAAGGGCATTGAACTTTTTTATAAATAAATTTTACGTGTATGTACGTACTTACTTATAAACAAATAAATAAAAAATATATATAATGAATAATATTTAAAATAATGAGAAGTAATCTTTTTTGATTATATACTATAGGATATTTATATTTAACAGATTTTAAAAAATTTAAATTTTTATTAAAATTTTTTCTTTGATTTTTCAGTGGGTATATAATTTCAAAAAAAATCTTATTTGCATGCTTAAAATTTTGTAAGCTTTTAAAATAAAGTTGACGTTAAAAAATAGTATATATTCCTAAAACATCATCACGTATTAAATTTATACTCGATCGCGATACTCGATTACGATCAGTACATCTATTAAATTTATAATCGAAAGGATAACCGTGCCAATTTTATCTTAAATTAAAACATTTTCACCACAATATTTGCTTTTATTGAGGTAACAGTCGTAATTAAGTATTGTTACAAAATTATAATTTGTAGTTTATAATATTCTTAATATAAATTTATAAAATTGAATATACAGTGACACTTTATAATTGGGGTATTTTATTTAACTAAATCAGTTCCAACTTGGATCACATAAAACCAAACTATATACCTTCAAATTTTTCATATGTTTTAAAATAGAATCACTTCTAAAATGGACCGATTTTTTTTCTCAGTTCGAAGGGTATTTCATTTCACAAAATTGATTAAAATTCTAGCAATTTTTTAATTTTTAGTTAAATCTGTAGACGGGGCGACGGCTATATACGAAAGGAAAAAAGTCAAAATATATTTATTTGTAAATTAATTTTGTAAATAAATCTCAAATTACAAATCAATCAGGTTCTATATAAGCACCAAATGTTAATTGACTAGAAAATAACATTGAATTTAAACTAAATTTGTAGATACTTTCACATTTCACATAAGTTTTCACCTTTAAAAACACTCCGAAAATCAAAGGTTTTTTTGATGAAGCAAATGAGATAAAAATTTAAGCTTACGCAGGCAGGTACAAGTCTCTCAAAATAACATTAAATTTTTTAGAATATTTCGCAATCAAATATTTTTTAATAATTCAAAAAAAAAAATGTTTAAGAATATACGTTTTATTTTCTTTATCTCTATAGCAAAAAGATATTCCAATGTTATAGCCGATAGCCCTGGCAGCTAGTGCTAAAAAAAAAAATAAAAAATGGAAAATTTTTAAATATACAATTAATAAAAATAATAATATTAATATTCTAATGTTCAATATGGAATATGAAAAATAGGATACCTTTTAAAATATGTTTAATGAGGTTATGTTAAATTTAATGATTGGGGAGACAGGTCTTTTAGGTTAACAACAACAACACAATAACAAAAATAAAAAAGCTAAAACAATAACAACTATACTAACAACGGTGGTGATCAGTGATGATTAAGTTGCACTAAAATTATATGATTCATTTTTGATTTGATGTTTGTTTTTTTTTTTTTTTGTTTTTTCGTTTGTTTGTTTATTTTTTTATTTTGATAATTCTTGAAAATTTAATTTTTTTTTTATTCGATTTAATTTTCATAAAAGGAAATGTTGAATATGTATGAAATGAAATAACTGATAGTGTTTGTTAATCTTAATAAAAATGTGTAGTACTTATATGTTTGATGAAATATATATGTATGTAATATGATTTTTTTTTGTTTTTTTTTAAATTGCGTGAATTTAAAAACAGGAGACTTGTAAAAAATAGTGTAATTGAGAAATGAGAATGTACTGATTAGTTAATCCATTTTAAGGTAATAGTGTCGTGATTCGAACATTTGAATGTTCATACAATATTTTATTAAAAAGTGATAAAATAATAATTGGTGTTGTTTAGTTGAATTAATTGAATTTATACTGTTTTAATTTTAAATATTAATAGAAAATAATATAAATTTTTTGTTTTAAATTTGAAAATATGTATAAAATTATATAACAAAAAAAAAAGGTATACACGTTTTATTTTATTGATAAAAAATAACAAGAAATTTAATAAATAATTTCGTTACACCATTGTATAAATGTTTGTTTTAATTAAAATAATTAAGATTAAAAGAAGAAAAAGTTCATAAAATAATTAAAGATTTAAGTTATAAATTTTTTTCTATATTATTATATTGCATTTTATTAGGTACATTGAATTTTTATAAAATGTTATAGTATAATTACATACATACATATGTATATTAAATTTTATAACCATAATCAGATTATTGCAATAACGAATTATATGATAAATAATCTGAAATCTGATTGTTTGATTTTTATATAAATTTTGAATTTTTTTTTTTTTTAATATGTACGTAACGCACATAATTTATCTTTTTTATAACAATGAAAAATTATACATACCTATATGCTTTAACTTCTAAAATATATTTATATTTGGTGAGATATTTTATATACATATATACCTAGTATATAATATAGTTTCAGCAAAGAGATAATTTAAAAATTGCAATGTAAATTACTATTAAAATTATTGTTAGTTACTTAGTTATTTTTTTGTTATATAGCTAAACAGATTTGATCGCAATTTGTAACACAACGGGAGAAAATCAATGAGAAAATCCTAATCCTAAGCCTCTAATAAAACTTCTTTCCATATATTATACCTATGCTAAATGATTTAAAATAAAGTTATAGGTATACCCTATCTCTAGTATTTATAACTCACATAGGATAGCATACGCTGTATTAACATACTAAGTGACATGCTCTTAATTATATTGTCATTCTATGTCACTTTAGATGTACATATCTATTAAGTCAGTATATGCACAATTTTTGTCAGACGGTATATTAACTGAAATTTTTGTCAATTGATTGACAAAATAATTGATAACATGCCAATTAGTTATTTAAATTGACTGCTCTTTTAGTATTTAAAATAAGAATAGTATTTCTATGTCCCATAATTTGCATAAATGAAGGAGAATATAAAATAGGTATATAATTTTAAGAGAATTTTTATAGGTACATACAATATATTGTAAAGCATATTATTATATTTTTATTTGGACAACAAAATATTGTTTTTCATTTGTTTTGAAAATTTGAATATAGATCATAAATTCAGAAGGGCAAAAAATGCGGGTAAATAAAAAGAAAAGACATATCGTTTAAACACTGGTGCCAACAAGTAATATTGAAACTTTTAGAATAAATATACCTAATATTAAAAGGATTGTAACAAAATATTGTGAAGCGAAAACAATACACCATCATCAGGAAAACTGTAATGCTGACAAAAACGAAAAATACATTTATGATAACAGTAGATATATAATAGTTTGATTGCACAACATGATCATTTTATTTCATAAACCACTTCCACTATAGTTACTATATATTATACATTACATCATACATATATCTAAATGGGACCTCGGTGGCCTAGTGGATAAAAGCGTATGTAATACGTTGTAAACACCGAGGGAGTGTGGGTTCGAATCCCACACACGTCGTAAGAATAATTCCCCCTTACCACATTTACAGTACACGCCTGAAAAAGGAAAGAGGCTGTGTAATTTCCTTGTCACACATAGCATGTGAAATGTACTAAAATAAAAATATATATATATATATAGGTATCTAAATTATAATATTATAGGATTATTTTGACATCTTATTAATTGCATTAAATTATATTGAGGTGATTGTACTTTTTATCTTTTCTTTCGTTATAAGCCTACTTATATAATATGATTTGCTAATTATTATTTATTATTATTTTTATGTATAATAAATAATAGTTTTCACTAGCCGATCAAAACCATTTTAGGATATAAAATTGTATATAAAATAAAATAATTTATTGTTTAAAAAATTAAAACTAAATTGTATTGATTGATATTTTGTATTTAATTTAACTTTAAAAACTTATTTTTAAATTACTTTGTCATAAAAATAATTGAAACTTTAAGTATACTATAATTTATATGTGGTAATTAAAATTTATGACCATCATACAACTTGTATAAGAAAATTGTTACGAATAAAAGTAAAAAAAGATAAATATAAAATAATATTTAATTTAATTTAATTTAAGATTTTATTATTTATTATATTAATAAGATTATTAATTTATTAAAAGAAATTTATATTGTATTGAAATTTTAATTTTTCAAATTATGTAAGAAACATTTCACTTATTTATTTCAATTATAATAAAAATTATTTAATTACTTATCAAAAAACAAAAAAAAAAAAAAAAATTAATATTTTTGTCCTGTGTGGGTTCGAATCCCACACACGTCGTAAGAATAATTCCCCCTTACCACATTTACAGTACACGCCTGAAAAAGGAAAGAGGCTGTGTAATTTCCTTGTCACACATAGCATGTGAAATGTACTAAAATAAAAATATATATATATATATAGGTATCTAAATTATAATATTATAGGATTATTTTGACATCTTATTAATTGCATTAAATTATATTGAGGTGATTGTACTTTTTATCTTTTCTTTCGTTATAAGCCTACTTATATAATATGATTTGCTAATTATTATTTATTATTATTTTTATGTATAATAAATAATAGTTTTCACTAGCCGATCAAAACCATTTTAGGATATAAAATTGTATATAAAATAAAATAATTTATTGTTTAAAAAATTAAAACTAAATTGTATTGATTGATATTTTGTATTTAATTTAACTTTAAAAACTTATTTTTAAATTACTTTGTCATAAAAATAATTGAAACTTTAAGTATACTATAATTTATATGTGGTAATTAAAATTTATGACCATCATACAACTTGTATAAGAAAATTGTTACGAATAAAAGTAAAAAAAGATAAATATAAAATAATATTTAATTTAATTTAATTTAAGATTTTATTATTTATTATATTAATAAGATTATTAATTTATTAAAAGAAATTTATATTGTATTGAAATTTTAATTTTTCAAATTATGTAAGAAACATTTCACTTATTTATTTCAATTATAATAAAAATTATTTAATTACTTATCAAAAAACAAAAAAAAAAAAAAAAATTAATATTTTTGTCCTTTTCTTAGAAATTTTTAGAAATTAATAATTTAAATTAAATAATATTTTATATTTTTTATTAAAAATAATTGTCTATTCTATACAATCTTTAATTTAAAATTTAAATTCAATACAAAAAATAAAAAAAAATTTAAATCAATTTCACTGCAATTATATTATAGACTAGTTGTTGTTTCTTTTTTGTTTTAACACTAAATAAATTATTTATTAATAAATTTTTTTTAAATTCTATCGAAATAAATAACAAAAAATTAATATACCTACCTAATTAATTTTAATTAAAAAACAATATAGTAGATATATATCTACTTATATCTATAAATATATAATATTTCCTTAACTTCAGAAAATAAATTATTTACAACCAAAAAAAAAAATAATAATAATAATTGGTTATTACCGGAAAAATTAATACATTACACGGTACTGTATAAATTGAATAAAATTGTTGTAATTTGGAATTTAATTTTTATAAAAACTTTCTTAAATAGTTGTTAAAATATTTACAACTAAAAAAACAAAAAAAAAAATATATTTTAATTTAATTTATTAAGATTTTCTTTAATTTTCACTCTTTTTGTCTAGCTAATTCTTCATATATACACTATACACATATAGTATATACCTATCGTAGTATATAGTATTATTTATTATTATGTACATTTATTACCATGAATAATTTTTACAATGAATAACAATGTTTTAATTAATTAATTAGATTTGAATTGTAATAATTTAAACGTGAAAGAAATTTAATATAAATATCTTTTTTTTATTTAAATATTATATAATTTGACAGTATGGTTCAGTTACTGATGTATATATATATACAATAAAAATTTTTAAATTTAATTTTAGATATTTAATCTTTAACTTAAACTTTTTTTTTTTTAACTTTAACATCAAGTTTGTTTTTATTTTTGACTGAAATATTAAAAACATTGATCCTTAAGCATATAAATCTTTAGTTTATATTAAAATATGTGGTTATATGATTTTTATTAAAATATATATATATTTTTTTTTTAAATAAGGTTTTTAAAAAAATAAGCCCTTTTAACTTTCCTTTTTATACTTTGTAGTATTATATACTCTGTAAGTACATATATTTGTTCCATTATCGGAATACGGTGGGTGGGTGGTATTACTAAAAAGCTGGCATATAAAAAGTGTTTTAAATCATTACCAGCTTTGCCGAAAAAGGGAAAAAATAATAAAATCTTTATGATTTATCATAGTACAATGACCACGTGTATATAAAAATTAATTTTTATTTGATGATTATAATTATTATAAACTATAATATACAAATTAAATCTTAACAAATGATTAAATCGAAGAAATAATCTTAAGTTGAAATGTTACAAGAAAAAAATAATAAACAAAACTAAAGTAAAATTTAAAAAAAAAAAAAAAAAATAATAATAATTCTTCTGTTCAATGAAAAAGTGGAATTTTTACGCTTTAGGGTATATTTAAATCAACAAAAATAACATTATGATTATAATAATGTAAAAAAGATATATAAAATATTTAAAAATCTTAATCTTATTGGAATATTTTCCACATAATATTTACGCTATATTCATTAAGCATGAATTTTTTCTTTTTTATATTAAAACCGTGAAAATATTCCTATTAAATATATACAACATAATTTGTATACTAACAAACATAACTGGTAGTATTAAAAATTTTTGTTTTACTGATACATAGTTCTATAAAAATTTCCAAATTTTTTTTTTACTTATTTATAAATTATGAAGACTGTAATAAATATTGCTTAGTTCAAATTTGTTAACTTTTAAACATTAAAGACAAAATTTGTGGCTATTATATGAGATGTTATAACAACGAAATGAAATTGTTATTAACCACCATCACCATTGAAATGTTATTGTTAAATGATTCCTGATTCTCAATTATAGAAGATATGCGTTTTAAATATTTTCCTAATATAATTTTAAATTTTTTAATGATAATTAATTAATATACATTATAAATATCATAACACAGTTTTATGTCAACCTTCATATACCTAAATCTGCAAATTTATTAAAATTTTGAATAAAGTTTGAATTTAAACTCAATCAAAGCAGTATCTTTTTTTGAAATTCTTTTATTGATTTAAAAAGGAATAATTGCTTTCATCATCTCTTTAACAAGAAAAGTATATCCGATTTTAAAGGCAGGATATACGAATATCCGTGGTCATTATACAAAAAAGGAAAACCGTTACTATTGTCTAGTCTAGTGGACCAAAACTAAAAATTGTAAAGAAAAAATATCACGAGTTTTGTTATTCTTACTCTTCAAGAATTTTGAATTTTTTGATACTTTGAGAGAGATAAGAGAGAGATTAATTGTTTAAGACTAAGAGAACTGAATGGTTCTCTTAAGCAATCTTGAAAAAAGCTAAGTTTCTTTAGCAAAATCGATAATCGAACGACATTAATTTTATTAATAGGATATTAGTTTTACTTTAGATACTTTAGATAGTTTTTTTATTAATAGGATATTAGATATTAGTTTTTATACCCGTACGATAGGATCGGGTATAATAAAATTACTCCTCCGTTTGTAACACCTCGAAATAAGCGAGCTAGATATACCTTCAAAGGTATGGATCGGATCAGAAAAAAATTCTAAGACTTTTGAGCCATGTCCGCCCGTCCGTCCGTCAGCACGCTAACTCAAAAACTAAGAAAGCTAGAATCTTGAAATTTACACAAAATATTTTAGGAGTAATTTGTAGGTTCCCTATTTTTTTGGTTGAGTTTGGACCAAACCTTAGGGTAGCTCTCGAACACCTAACTTTTAGATCCCCACATTTTTTTTGAAATAGAGCTATGAAATTTTAACTGCTGATAGATCTCACAAAAATATTAATTTTATTTTTAATAACTTTTTTTTGTAGCCCCACCCGTTATGGAGCTACAGCTCCCCAAAGGTTCAAAAAAGCTCTATATTTAAATTGTTATAGCACAAGTTGTATAAGGTATATCTTCATTTTGAAAACGCCAAACGATTACTACTTTTATTAGCTTTAAAAGTATATATACAATAAATATATATTTGTGGCATACGGTGTCTTAATTTACCGTTATGTGAAACTCAAATTTTTCAAAATCCTTCAACCCTTCTATCTTCTAAATCGTTTAAGTTGGAAACTTGAAATTAGAAGTTAGATCTTTGAAAATAAGTATGAGTCATTTCAGAAATTTTTTTTGTATCACCCCCCGTTTAGGAGCTGTAAAGGGTCAAAAACTGAAAATTTCCTATTTTTAAACACCTGTAACTTGAACACCTGTTAAGATTTTTTTGAAGTAATACACAAAAATTAAAGCTTCAATATTATACTCTTATTTCTGTTAATAACTTTTTTTTAATAATATAGGGTTACTTTATAATTGACGAAAGTGTTACTTGATTTTTTCAAATTTTCTAACAAATTTCTTCAACAAATTTTTTGCATTTTGTTTTACTTGATAATTTGAAATTGTTGAGGATATAATGCGTAGTACATAAAAATGTAAATAAATAAACAACATAACGGTTGCTTGAAGAATTTTTATTTATATGATATTAATATATATACATACTTATATAATATCATGTTTATTTACATATCGTATATGTCACTAGAGAATGAATGATAAGAGTATAGATGTATATTATATAGCGCCGTATTTACATACATATATGTATTTTATTGTACTTATAAGAAATTATTCTGTCAATGGAATATTTAAATATAATATAATATAATATTTAAAATTATATTTACTATTTTGTACTAAGTAAATTTAATATACATTTACCGCTTAGTATTAAATGGTACTATAGAATATTTGAAAAAGTTTTGGATTGATAATCGTTATGTGGAAGGTTAGAATCTGCTTTTGAAGAATGTACATATAAACATATAGTTTGAATATATGTACAACCCATAGTTCTAGAAATTATAAAATTCACCCAAATTATTTTAAAATACTAAAATATTAAAAAAATAATATTGTGAGCAGAGTGACAGGCTGTGAACATACTAACGGTTCGTACGGGTATCTAAGAGTTGACAAAGGCAACTGTATTCTTCCTCGTTTTTTTTAATAACGTTATTTTGAAACATTTTCTTTGTAACCATTTTTTATTTAAGTGAATTATTTATGAACTATTGGATATATGTATATAATTTCAAATAAATATTTAAATAAAGTATAGGCTCCAAAAAAAAGTCATTCAAAAACTAAATGATAATAAAAAGTCAAATGAGTGCAGTCCTTTCACGTTCATTCTTTGTATTGAAAGCCAAAAATTACTTAAGAAATTCATAAGTAATTTAAAAATTTTAATTAAATTGCTTTAAACACTAATATATTTTTTATATAACTTGTTAATTAATATATATCAGTAATTTTTTTATAAGTCAGATCAGTTTTAAACATATGACGTGTCATTTATGATATTTAACTATTATTTTTTTAATTAATAAATTAATTTCCTAATGTAACTTACTTATACGTATATTTAAAAATTTGACCCTAAAAAAAATTAAAAATCAAAATTCTTATATGAGTTTCAAAACCAGACACTATTACGGAAGTTAATAGATTTTAAAAATAGTTAACAACCAACAAAAAAAAAATATTTTTTCAAATGTAAAATCAAAAATTTGTATGCAAGAAACGTAAAATAATTTTATTGTTAATTTGAAATTTATAATATTAATAAAATGTATATAATGTGAATTTTTTTTGTAAATTTATTCAAAATTCGTTCAGAAAATTTTACCGCTTATTTTTAAAATATAATTTAATTTATTTAAATTTTTCGGAAGCAAATTTTTTTTTTTTTTTAATTAATATATTCATTTATATTTTATTAATATTTTTTGTTTAATTTGGTTTTATATACAGTAACTATAAATAAGTATAATATTATCTGTGATGAATTTTATTATTTTATAAATGGCACTAAAAATATAAGTACTAAAATTCAAATTAGCACTTTATTGATAGTTTGCTCATAATTTTAAGTGTTCATGTTAGGAATTAACATTCCATATTTAAACAGATAACATTGAATTAGATAAAGTATTGGTATAAGGTATTGGTTGTAAGATATTGGTCTAAAACAAGCATCGGTTATCAATTGTTATTTTGTACTAAAAACATTATGAACTTACTACAAAATAATCCCGGCATGATTTGTATCCCTCCGAATTTAAAATTATTCGGATCTCTCTGAAATTATATAGTGTTTGCATAATTTTATTGGTTTGCCACAAACAGTTTGATGACGAAATAAAATATCAGCTTCTTATTTATTCTACTTTTAAAAATAAGTTAGAGTGACTAAAAAGAATTTGATTAATTAAAAAAAGGATAACTTTATAAGGACTAAAGTGTAAGTAAGATGGATTAAAAAAGTCATTGTAATTTTTATTCATTTGAACTTTTTTAATACACAAAATAACAACATAGTATAGATATACTATAACTTGAATATTCAAGGATATTGATTTAAAATAAATGCTGAAAGTATGATGCAAGAATCTGATTCAAATTCATTAAATTCATTAAAGATTAGTTAATTTGAAAATTAACTCAGTTTGCAAAAAAATTATAATAAATTATTCAAATAATTTATAGGTACCTATACAAGAATTTTAAAATTAAATTTTTAAACTTATGTTTCATTTAGTATATACATAATATAAGTATGTAAATATATATGCATATGGATGTATACCTATGTAAATATATTAAATTTTGTAATTTAAGAATACAGTGATTTTCTTTTGAATTTTTTTTTTTTTTGTTTAGATATTATCGATATTAAATACATATGTATATGTATGTATTCTACCAGAAATTATATATATAATTCTGCATACATAACATGTATTAAGAATAACTAAGTTCTTGATTTCAAAAATGTTTGCTTTTGTTATTTCACAAAATCATAATATTGTAGTATATATACTTTATTAAAAACAAAAAAAAAATTCTTTTAAAATTGGAAGTCACGTTGTTTACTCAACACCTAAAGATAACAAAAACAAAACATAAGTAAATAAATAAATATATAAATTTATAATAATATGTATAAAATTGTTTACAAATTTATTGATTTTATTATTTGTTTGAGAGTATGTGTAAGCATAAAATACTTTGAATTTTTTTTTTTTTTTATTAATCGGAAATTCTTAAATAAACAAAAACTGGAACATACTATCGATTACATTTTTAAGATTATTAATCCCAAAATTACAAATTAAATTATAATATAAATAAATTAAAAGTGTTGTACTCTTGACTATCTCGTATTTAAAATGTAACATTTTAAAATTTTATTTGATTGTTAAATAAAGTTACAAAAAAGTTAAAAAAAATATTTTTTTTGGGAACAGTGAATTTACGCTAAAACTTTATAAATTAAAGTTCACAGGGAAACAAACTTTTGAAAATCAAATCCACAATCCACAATGTTCATTCTCTTTTCTAAAAATAAATAGAGCCCATGGTTTGTAATTCCATTTCGAGAAGAAATTAAAGTTTATTTTTTTTAAAAGATATACCTATTTAGTTTTTGTTATATACACAATATTTTAAATATAGGAAATAAGGGTGTGGAATTAACGTAGAACTGACACTTTTGCAAAATAAAGTTTTTATTCCTTGAAGGACGCAGTAATCGCAAGTTTTTTTAAAAATTTAAGTTTTTCAAAAAAAAAAAAAATTTTAAATAGCGAGGGTTTTGGAGTTGACCTGTAAAAACAGGGTTTCAATAAACTGTTTCGCAGGGATTAGGAGGCGGCAGCGCCAACTATTTTAAATTCTTTTATTTTAGAGATTTTATATAGATGGTTACAAAATCAGGGTTCCAATGTTTTTTTTAGCAAGAGTTTGTTTTTAAAATAAAAGCATTTAAAATAGAGGACACCGTCTCTAATCTACCGCTAAACAATCCGATACCCCTGAAATATCAAAAAAAAAACCCATAGGCTTAAATTTGTTTTAGTTATAGACGGTTATGCCAATTTAAAAAGATACCAATACCTATCCACATGGGCAATAATTCTCTTTCAGATAGAATTTAAACCCTTGGGTGTTAATTCACTGCACCATTTTTTTTCTTTGTAAATTTAGTTAGATAAATTTCATTTAGTTAAAATTGATTCAAAACATGATCGAAATCTTAATTTTTAACATTAACATTATAAGTGAATACAAATCCAACAAAAAGCAATTAAATTAAGTAAATAAAATCTTTTGAAATGACCAAATAAAAAATGACGTGTTCGTGACTCGTGTAGTTCTCAAGAAATGATATTTATCAAAGAATTATTGGGCTCGTTGAGATATTCTGATAGACGTGGTTAGAATAGAATACGTATCAAACCGTCTTTACTATCAAGAATCTCGTTAAAAAATTTATTAGTTTGCAAGACGTTACACGTATTGTAAAGTATGCTAAAAATGCTCTTAAGAATATACACATATTATATTTAATTTTTAACGACTACAACAATTTTCTTTATCCATAATATTCCAAATATGTTATATATATTTTTCAACTGTAATAAAAAATTTACTGATTTTTAATGTTTTTTTTTTAGTAATGTATATTTTATATAAATCTGTTTAAATTAGTATGTAATTGGTTTTAAAAATGCATATTTTATTCTATTCTTGAAAATTTAAAATGATTCAATTTTAGTTGACACAGTAAAATATTTTAAATAGCTTCGTATTTAGGGCAGACTTTTATAAGCAATCGGATTTCATGACGAAATTCACCAAACGGAGTCTTCGACATCAGCACAAATAAAATTCCTGTTGTCTTTACATACTAATTCTTGAAACTTGTTTTAATAAAAAACTTCATTATTATTGTTCTACTTTTTCATATACATAAACATATTTTAATCTTTAAAGTTGATAGGTTCTTAAAATGTTTATGATAAAAATTATAAAAAAAAATTTGTTTTACTTTAAGTCTTAGTGATCTTAAAATCCCTTTTTTCTAAAAATAAAATATAAAAATTAAAAATTTGACAGTCAATTAAAAATATCATTATTAAACAAAATAAAAATTCGTCTGTCTCTATTATAAAATCATCTATGTGAAATATTGTAATTTTTAATTTTTATGTTATATGTTCTTATATGTTCTATGTTATATGTTCTTGAAGAGCGAAAAAAAAGATTCGGGTCCAGTATTTACTTACGTAAAAAAACCTAGTTTTTATTTGACATCTGAATTTTTTAATTTTTAAAAAGTTAAAATAAAAAAAATAATTTGTTCTAATAAAAGTTTAATATTTACAAAACTTAATAAAAACGTCTAATGCTGTAGTGACTAAATGGCCGGTCTTCAAATCAAAAGGTCTTATGTTCAAAACTCTGCTTATAAAACTATGTAATTTAAATATTTTCTTGAGTTGTAATTTAGAATTTGAACTATACAATTGATATGTTATAAACTAAAAAAATATTACTCTTATTTATGCAAATTCTAAGTAAATATCACTTACATTAGTTTTATTTTAAAAAAAAATGATTTCTGTTAATACAGTGGTCTGCCACAAGATTTGTGAAAAAGATATATTTCTTAATTTGTTTTTCAACTTTTTTTGTACAAAATAATTTTTTTTTTTTGGTACCTATTCTTTATTTAAAACTTCAAAAAAAAAACTCGATATAATTATGACACATTTATTGCAAAATTTTAACTAAAAATAAAAAAAAAAATCAAAAAAAATGAATTTAAAACCTACACGATCAAACTAGTTTTGTTTTGAAAGATGTAATAACCAAATAACCATCACAAACAAAAAAGAAAAGATATTCATATAAATAGTGTGGTTATATTTTTTTTTATTAAAATTTTCTGTTACAATTAATTCCCATTAAATTCTCATCAAATTTATTCACCTTTTAATTTTATTTCATTAAAAAATTTTCGATTACCACAAAATGTTGCCACATTTTTCGAGATTTGAAATATTGTAATAAAGAATTTAAGTTAAAAAAAAATACTTTTTTTTTTTATTATTAATTTAATTTTATAAATGACACTTCATTCACCTTGTAATTTTTTAATAATTTTCATCTCAATAAAAATTATGTCATAACTTTCTGTCATTAAAGATGGATCAAAAATAAATCAATCAAAATTGTGCCATTTAAAATGGATCAGATGTGAGATGAAAGGTTACTGGAAATGAAAATAAAAGTGGGGTGGTTATAAAAAGTTATTAGGATTAAAAAAAATTGTTTTACTTATGGTTTCTTAAATTACCCTGCAACCTATCTTTTTATGATCTTCCACAGCGGAATTCCTTATATTTATAAATATCGCCAAAAAATAGTTCTGTTTTCTAAATTTTTAAATCACAGTATTTACAACATACATATATTTATATTTATTTATTTACATTATTTATAGGGTAACAGCCCAGAATGTAGCGTCGAAAATGCCGCGGCGAAAAATCACATTGAAAAAATGTCACCAGACAAAATGTTGCGAGAAAGGATTTTACAGTTGGATTCAAAATTAGGGAGATACGCATTTTACAGAATATTTGAGGGCTAATTTTTGCGCGACATTATTGTATCCGACCTTGTGACATTATGACCCGAAATCATTTAAAGAGTATCCAATATTTATAAACTGAAAAATTCAATATGTGTACAACGAAATGTGAATTAACTGCCTAAAGTTATCCAGCGAAAACTATCAAGCACGATAGAGAAAACTGCAATATGAGTCTCTGTTTTTTTTTTACTTCGCTTTATTTTAAAATGTGCGGTTTAAGAAATGCTTTAGAAATTGATTGGTTGTTAATAATATGTTTTTACATTTCATCATAAAGACATTTTTTTAAATCAAGTTATGACAAATAGCAAATAAAAATTTAATAGTAAAGAAATATTTTTACAGAGGTGTGAAAAATCAAAGAAATTATTTTTTAAAAAGTAGGTATACCAAAGAGTTACAATTATATTAACCAAAAACCAAAATAAGAAAAATTTAATTTATAGCACTTTTAATTTTATACCGCATATTAAAGTATACATGTGTGTGTGTATATTGACTTATGAAATAATCAATTGGTCTTTTACCAAATAATATAAAAAAATTAAAAAAATTATTGTGGTTAAATAAATTTTATATGTGTGTGATTATAATTTTTTGGTCAATATAAGATTTATCTAATCGTTTATATTAAGTAAGCAGATGTATATAAACGGTAAACAATATATACATAAATGTATATTCATTAATTTTCGAATAGGTTAGCTATAAAGGGTTTTTGAACAAGTCTGATTACATTTAAATTTTTGATCAAAAGATTATTGTATTTTTTAACTAATTTGTATTAAGGCAAAGTGATAAGAATTTAAACCTCAATCAGACCTTATCTACAGGCTTAGTAAGGAATTATAGAATAAAAAGAAATTATTTAATTTAGAAAGTTACTAATTTATTATGTAAATATAACCATTACGAGATTTAGGTACAACAAAAAAAAATAAATTCTTCTTGTATTGACCCATTTTAATAAAAAAATTTTCTTAAAAAACTTCTTAAGGGCTCTATTATATGTATTGTTTAGATTTTATTTATTTTATAAAACTTCTTTTAAGTCAGTGTTTTCTTCGTTTGCTAAAAGAATATTGTTATAAACCTTTTTATTAATAAATCAATTATTGCAAAAACATTTTAACAAGTGATACACTTTTTTAAATTATAAAACCTATTACTACTTTGAAAATAATCCAAAATTATTGATCACGATCTCAAGAGTTAGGCGTATGAGAATGGCGCAATCTATTCTTATCCCTAATTGAAATAGACTTAGCCAGTTGAATAGAATTCTAAATGGCCACCACCATATAACTATCTAGTATCTACCTATACCTAACATGAAACAGAATCATAAATAAAAGTGATTTGCTAATGAATTGAAAAAGTACTCACTTGTCGATAGAGGTTAAAAAACAAATAAAAAATATAGCAATCGTAAAAATATCATGCCCATGCTACTCTATATACATATGTACTTGTCAAATTTTAATTCCTGACTGATAAAACTATTCCGAGTTTTGATATCCTTATTGAAAAACCTTTTAAATTGAATGACCAATGACCACCAATCATCAATCACTACTATTGATTTAACTAAATTATTTGATATGTATACATATGTAGACGTACGTATGTAAAATTTTAATGTGTTAAATAAAAATATGGTATAAAAATACTTAGATATGCTTACCGCACATTAAATATGAAAATTATCACGTTCATGCGATGCAAACGAACAATTTTTCTTTTTTAATTTGTGTTTTTATTTTATTTTGTTGGGTTTTTTTCGCAAAATAAGTTGTGTTTATAGTTAAGCTCGAATTATATTGAATCTTATATGATTCTTTGAACCAGAAGAAGTTAAAATGAAACAAATTTTTCATTATAAATATATGTATGTACCTATACCATATTAAAATGCAATGTGTGCGGCAGTATGCTGTTATATCAAAAAACAAAAAAAAAAAAAATGTTTAGTTAATATTAGCACAAAATAAAAAAATAAATAAAATCTAGTCCAGTGACTGCTGATATGATGTGGTGTATAATCTATATGCAAGTTCAATTTAATATTATATTAAGATACATATGTATATGTACATAATAATATAATCTCGCTATTTACTATGAATTCTCTATTTTCGCATTCGCACTAAAACACCATAACACCATTAAAATTTGCTAATTATTTTGATCTGTTAGTGAAAAAATATTTGAAGGTTATTTTATTTTTCACTTCTTTCAAAGTTTGAATTTGTGAAATTTAAAAAAAAAAAACTCTTATTTTTTTTTTTAATTTGCAATAAAAATAATAAATAAGTTTTAGTGATGATGATGTTAATTAATTTTATGTATATTTTTTCATTAAAAATATCAGAATATGTATTAAAAATCGAATAAGAAAAAGTTGGGGAAAATTACTAAAAACGAAACTATAAAACAAAAAATTGAGAGTTTTACACTATTGACACTATGGTTGAGGACAAAAATTTTATATTCTTTTTAAAGTTTGGAAAAGATTAGATTTTCTACAATATGAATTGAACGAGCCAAACTGCTCTACAAGATCCTAAGAAAACAAAGTATAAAATAATTATATAAAGTAAAGACAAATTTGGCAAATTGAAACAAACTCGAGAAAGGATAAAAAAAATTTAAATTTTAAATATGTCTATATGTTCAATTTGAATGAAGAATCCTTATTTAAATAAGAAAAAGCGAAAAGAATTTAAAAGGAATGGAATAATTAATATAAAAGTCAATTAGAAGAGTTTCTCGTGAAGTCTTCCGTTTCTATAAACTAAGTAACTAATAAAAATTTCTAGTGTGAAGTTGCCATATATTATATATCATAAATATGTTAAAAATATGGATTAAAATTAAAATTTTGTTTAAAAACTTTACGGATTGTAAAATTTTACCGAAGAAGACTCAAAAGAAAACTATTGCCAAAAAAACCAGCATACTTTGCATTTTCTTTTTTCTTTCTATTTTGAATGAGATGAGATGAGATGAGATGAAAATGTATGATAGTTGTTTATGAGTACAATGGACAATAGATTACTAGTCGTTTAACCAAAACAACATTTTGTAATTTGTTGCTATATTTTTTTTTTTGTTTTTTACTTAATTAGCGTTAAAACACATTTTACAGCTTATTAATTTTGTTTTTAAAAAAAGTTAACAGTTTAAAAGTTTTTATTACTTTTATCTAAAAATTTATTGTATTTATATATGTATCTGTATATATATATTGTATAGAAAATGATCTATTTTCCCTTATTTTTCATTGTCTATAATATTTTGAATTTAGTTTTAGTTTTTAATTGAAAGTTTTGTATGGGGTGATAAACCTTGGACAATAAAATACAAAATTATTGTGAAACAAAATATTTTAGATACATAAATTATAATTAAATAAATCATAAAAAAAAAAAATCAAATCAAAGATATGAATCAGTTAAATTTTTTAATTAATTTTCCAAAGTGAGAAGAATTAACTAGGTGCGACAATTTTTAAAGCTTATTTGTGTTCTTAATTCATTTAATTTTTTTTTGAAATAGAATTACTATCAAATTGATTTTCAAGTAAATAAATAAATCAAAAAATTAAAATTAAGTAGTAATAAATACATAATTGTTTTTTAATTGATCAAACCATAACCTGTAATTAAATAATTAGTTTTTCTAAAAAAAGATGATTACTTACATACCTTTTGTCAGTAGCTTAACTACTTAACTCTGTTTACACTACTAATTTTAGTTCGAATACTATACTTAAATTTTAAATTTTTTTTCAATTGATGTAAATGTAAGAATTACATAACCAGAATAAATTAAAGTTTTTGGTACATGATTAAAATTTTAAGATCTTATTTCAGTCTTGAATTTCCATTATATTTCCATTGAAATTACCATTATAAATGTTTACATAATTAAATATTTATAATGTCAACAATCAAATGATTTTTACCTGTTGACTTTTATAAATAAATTTTAAAATCAAACATTTTCTTTTTTTTCAACTACTTTTGTTTAATTTTTATTAAAAAATAAAATATTATTATAAAAAATAATAAATTTATTAAATTTATTTCGATACAATTTTTTAATTTCAAAAACATTTCATGGAAAAAAAAAATTAATCAATCTGAAAAAATTTCAAGTAAAGAATGCACTAATAAATTAACCTTTGCGCACTTGAACTAACATTTGCAGGGCATATGATTCATTCTGAAATTTATGAAAATTTGACTAATACTAAACTTACTAAACTACACAACATATCTTAAAACATCCCTAAAAATACTTCAACATGACAGCAAGAATTTGTTTAACTAATTAGGTTCGGTTTTTATAAGTTGTGATATAACATATAACTTCTTACATATAACTAATCGGTGACGTGTCAGAAGTCACAAACTAAACCATAATAATCTTCTTACCTATAACAATGAACTGAAGCATTTTAGAAAAATGTTTTTTTACTAAATAAATTTATTTTTTTATTTATTTATTTATATTAATATTACATACATAAATGTAATGCAATATTATTGAACCATCGGCTACTAAGGCCATTATAGGTTTTTATACTGTTATTAAATTATATACTAATATTATTTATTTTGTTTATATTATATACTATATACTTACATTATATTTGGTCGTAAGGAGGGTATGCAAAGAAAAAAACACTTACGACCTGTACAGGGATCGAACCCACACTCCTTCGGTTAACTAAATAAATATTCAAAGCCGTTTTAACATTTTTACTAAAGTTTTACCAGGTTTTATTATCTAAAAATTCTATACCTTAAAAGAATTTAATAGTTTCATAGATATTTGATATTATTATAATTAATTTTGAATTAATTTTTGTTTTTTTTAAATAACTAATTTTTCTGTTCTTACATCATCATTTACTTTTTTTTCGAAATGGTTTATTTTCCCTCTTAACCAGTATAAAAAAGTATTTAAGCTATAAATTAAAAACAATCTATAATTAAAACAATCTGATAAATTTTATAAAATTTTTATTTAAACCTTATATTTTAATGTTTAGATATACAATTTTTTCAAAATTTTTTTCATTAAATTGAACTTTCAGTTGTTATAATGTAAAACATATGGTATATTCTTAAGATATGTAATGTTGTAATTACACTATGCTTTACATTTAACTTCAAAAATTTTAACTAAAACCAGTTATTAAAGATCATTTAACTTATATTTAAAAATAAAAATAAAAACAAAAACTAAAAAATCATATTCATATGTTTATGGATATATGTATGTTTATATTTATATTTTTCTTTAAAAAATTCACTCCTATTTCCGTTTCAACTATAAAGTATTAACAAAAAAAATGTTTCCATTTCCGTTCATTTAACCATCATCATTTACAACAGTAAAAACATTTAATAAATTAATAAATGATAGTTACTATATTGCACTTTAAAAACTTTAAACTAATAAATAATAATGTAGTTATTTAAATTATTAATAAAATGTATGTAACGTTATTCGATACACATTACTTTTACTATATCTTTTGCAAAAATGACCCTCAAAACTAATACATACCATCACAATAAAAATAAAAGAATTTTATGAATTTCAAGTTCATTTTTAAACAAAAAATTTATATAATACATAATACTATACGTATATATAGGTATGTATACATTTTATATATAATATTATAATATAATTTCAGAGGCTATACAAATATCTACATATTATGTATTTGATTTATCTGTAAGATACTTTTGGAAATATACGCCATTATTTTAAAATAAAAAGTTTTCATAAAAATAAATTAAATAATAAAAATACGCTTTGATACGCAAAATTTTATAATTATTTTATTTTAAACGTAACTAATTACTGTTATTTAAAAATATATATTATATATATATGCAGCGCCACCATTCACTAATCATTAAAATAAAAAAAAAATAAAAAGACACAAGACACACAATACACAATACACATACAAAACAAAAACTAAAATATTTGTTCGAATTTAAATTAATTTAAAAAAAAAAAAAGTTAAACAGGTTTATTGACTTAAAAATGTATAAATCGTATATAATACATATTACATTTATAAAGAATTAAAAAATCTATTTGTATGTGATGAATATCTAAACATATATGTATATATTGAAATATATTTTAGCGTATAAGTTATTTAGATAAAGATCATTTCGGTTAAATCTATATTATTGAATTAATATGGGAGGGGTAAAGAAAAAAGAAAAATGCGATTTCCTTTTTTTCTTTTTAAGCAATTCAAAAGAATCTTATAAAAAAATTGACACGCTTTTGAAAAATTAAATCAAAATATATTATAGATAATTAGGAAAAATTTACACAATTAATTTTGTAACACGAAAATAATGACCACAGCTGCATGACCGACAATCACTTATAAAATCTGCGATTATTTGTGGTATTCAGTGGTGTTTTTTTTGATAGCTCTAATAAAAAAAAAACCTAAAAAAACTTTAAATCGACAATGACAATGTTCAAGTAACTGATCTTTTAAACCGAGGACTAAAACCTAGCATAGATCTATATATAAAATTGAAACTATATATAAAATAGTATACCTATGTTGTGCTAATAGTGGTAGTAAATAGTACCTATAGGCTAAATAGAGAATAGTAAAATCAAACAGTATTACATACTTTAAGTTAACACATATTTTTTGGTTATTATTTTGTCAATGTAACAACTTTTCAACATATAAAACAAAAGTATGTCTGTTTTAAAATTATATGTAGAGAGTAAGGTTATATAATCAACAACATCGATTAATGTGTACTAATGGCTCTGCTTTTTTCTTCGAATCAAATAAAGAATAAAATTAAAGGAATGATTTTAAAAATTTATCTCTTCTAGTAAAATTTTACCTAAGTTAAAATTTTTCACATTAAGGACATAAATGATTAGACTGTCGATCATCTGTCACTCACCTTTACACCAATATTTTATTTTACTTTTAACAAATTGCAATCGCATATTTTCCATAGAAAATTATTAAATATGTTTCTGTATACACCACTGATTCCTTAAATTTATTTTTGTTTCTTTTTAAATCGCATGTGACCACATATAGTTACAAAGCAATTAAAATTTACAATTAATTTTAACCATTTTTTGCTGATGGACACATATTATTCACAATCAAATAAAAAATACATACATACATATATATACCTACTATAAAAAACTGCTGTCTCAGCATCCACATTGTTTAATAGTATACGAAAAAAAAAATTTATTTTTACTAACTATATAGAAAAAAAAAAAAAATCTTAAACTTAGAGAAAAAAAAAAATATTCCAAATTCGACATTTAAAATAATGCAAAATTACAATATTGAAAAAAATGCAAACAAAAGTAAAAATTTTTACAAAATTTTTGCGGTAAAAAACTGTGCTGATCGCAATTTAATACCAAACAATTTCTTGACAATTTTTTCTTTATTTGACATTTTACATTGAAATTATCGAATCAATGTCAGTAACCTAAACTTCAAAGAAAAAACTTGTTATGTAACCTTCCAATACTTTTTTCTTTTTGTCTTCAAATTTTATTTTGACATATTTTTAAAAAGGTGAGTCTTAATTGATAGGTATCTATTCTCAAAATATTGTATTTTATATATGCAAATTCTACCAAAATTATTCTAAAAATGTAAATTGTACTGAAGACAGAGTAAAATCTATAGTAATTAAAAAAATCTAAAGGCGATCCTTACTTATTATAATTGAACCGAAATACATATAAAATTTTCTTCTATTTATTTTTTTCGGAGCACCTTATAATGGCAATACTTTTAATATATAGTCATAGGTTTGTTCACTTTGACAGGCCTATAATTATTTATAGACCACGTAATCAACGACTTAAGCTAAAAATAATGATTCAAAAAATTAAAGCTTAGTCTAATATAAATAAATAGCGACTTTATGGATAATTTATAATATACTCCTTATAGGAACAGTAAAAGAAATATAAAAATTATTTTGATGATTATCTAGAGAAACTGGAAGATTACAAAAACAAACAAACAATTTTAATACTATAAAAGAAAAATAGTTAAGGTACATTGAACTATAAAGTAAACATTTTAATGTATAACTTGCAAAAAATCGGTTCAATTTGGTAATAAGAAGACCAGACTATAGAAATTGGACAAAATTTCAAAGAATTTTTGGGGTAGGAAAAAACAGTTTACTGGAATCAATAAAAAAACAATTTTATCTGTCAAATAAAAAGGAACACGCTCCCCATACTAGTCTATCTAAAATCATACGAATTCCAACATTGTTTTTTTTTAAAATTTGAAAATTGATTGTTTTACACTTCAAAAATATTTCAAATTTCCTCGAGAAGGTTAAATTTAATTGTCTTTTACAGAAGTTGTGAATAGATATATAAATACATATGTATATATAAATTTTGCAAGAGCGGACATTATAAATTTAAAAAAAAAAATCTTTGGATCATTACCGAAACCATTAAAATTTCTGCGTAACTTTTTTCATGGATCGTTAAAAACATATCAGTTGAAATTAGTTTCAATTTTGACGTTATCAAAAATTGATTTCAATCACGTCTTCTTCAACTAATATATATGTAGTTTTGATTTGGTAATACATATTATATAGTTTTTTGTTTTGTTTTTAGGTCTTTGAATCACTTTTTTTTTTTTGGTAGAGAGTAATTACTTTTAGAGCTGTGGTTATTATAGATTGTTTTTTTGAGTTTGTTAGTTTTTCTTTTATTTTGGCACACGTAAAACAGGTTAAGTTCAGATTTGTTTATGTTTTTTTTTTTTTTTATATATGTATATACCTAGTATCAGTAATTATGTAATTGTTATGTTCAGGAGATTATTAATTCATTTTACTACTTAATGATATTTTAAAGAGTGTATATCTATTAAATGATTAATGATTTTTCACATTATAAGTAATGAATTTTCAATTTGATTTGGTCTTATTTTATTATAAAATGATTTGAGATGATTTTTAAATTTTCAAAAGAATTTTCTTTAAGAACGTGCATAAGCAAATGGTGTAACTATTAGAAACTTTTCAATACATTAGGTCACCAATCACACGTTTATTCGAAAATTTGATAATTTTTAGTAACTATTAAAAAACAAAAAATAAAAACAAAAATAAAACATAACATATTTTCAAACCTATATAAAACTTTCAAAGATAAGAAATTTTGAATCTTAAATAATACACAAAGCATTATAGTACGGTCTAATTAAATCTAAATAAAATGACAGCTGTAAAAATGTAATTAATATAAAAAACTTTAAGGGCATAAAGATTGACACAAGTGGAAGCAAAATTCATAACAAGTAGTAATAAGGGAAGCACAATAGATACATAAAAAGGTCACAATTTTACTTATACCGCTTAAATAGTAATAATCTAAATAATAAATGCTATTACCGTTAAAGGGCTAATAGCCCTAAAAAAAAAAGCCTTAAAATTTAAAGATTATTAAGAAACTTGAAATGTAAATTAATAAAATGAAGTTCAAAAATTTTGAAAGTATTGACAAAACCTTCATGACATGATAATATCTTTTTGGTAAAAAATGATCATCAAAATTTTAAACGTTAAGCCAAAAAGTTAAAAAAAATACTATAAGTACTTATGTTCGAAATTTCGATTCAAACCATTTAAATAAGTTAATGCATTGTTTTCATTTTAAAAAATATTAATACATAGTTTCTTTTCTAAAAGAGTAGATTTGACAGATCATTAAACAAAATTTTCGAAAAAAGGTGCATAATTTTATTCATAAATTAATTTATGATCTTATTAATTTATTTATTTTTAATTTTAAAGTAAAATATATCATGAAAGCATTCATGCGTTTAAATAAAATTTTGATTTTGGGAACCCCTCATTTCAGTAACTTTTAAGTCACACCTGCTGTAATAAATCATAATAATAAAGAATAATAAAGAATATGTTGTAAGTATTTGATTTCTAATCCCCTTTTTCCATATGTTTTTTTTTTTTGTTTCATAGTATAAATTACAAAATATCCTTTTTTCGTTTTTGATATTATTTGAATTGAAAACATATAAAAGTAAAAGAGATAATTTTTTTTCATAAAAGAATATATATAGTTAAATCCTTCAAAACAAATTTTATTTACTAACATAAGTTACGTAATTAAATTTAAATCTTTTTAACCCTCTTTTGGTTCTTTATATTTTTTTTTTTTGAAAAAGACTAAAAATAATCCTAGAATATCTTTTCAAAATAAGATATTATTTTTGAATGACATAAACAGTTAAAATATACAAATACTGCTAGTATTTTTAATTCTATTTTCAATTTTAAGTTTATAATCCATTATTATGGTCTGTTTTAGTATTTGATGAATGAAAGACTATGCCTAATAGATTTTAAAATACAGTCAAAGATATTTAAACCTCGACATTAAAAAAAAAAGGAAAAATACTTCTAGAACACATGATGTGATGAACTTATTTAAAAAAAAAAAATAAGTTATTCGCTCTTCTTTTCTTTTACTCTTTTCAAGTGTACTCCTATTTTTTAGTAATTCTTATTAGATATTCTTTTGAACACCTATATATGTACATATATTCATAAAAAAAAAAATGTGGTTATTGTGAAAACAATATAAATCCTTGTTATAAGTCTTCTTACAACAACTATTTAATAAAAATAAGTAAAAATTTGTTTAGCATATTTGTTTTTCTTACAAGGACATTTTTATAAAGTTACCAGACATAAACAATTTTTACTTAAATATAATTACCCAAGTAACCATCAAATTCGGTACTTAAAAATATCTTCTTATATATACAACTTTTTAGTTTTTAGTGCTATAACTAATATGTAAATTTTTTTTTGTTAAATAATAAAAATATATTGCTAGAGTGTTAGTAAAAATGCTATATACCTACCGACACATTCAAATAATCAATATTTTTAAATGTAAATTAGTTAATAAAGTTTAAAAATGAATTATTTTAGTTACCAAAACGGTAATGATAGTTAGTTAAAGCAAAAAAAAAGAAAAAAATGAAAAGGAAAAACACATACCTAATAATAATAAAAAGTATGGCACGGGAATTGAGGAAGTAAGGAATTGTAAAATAGTTTGATGACCCGTAAACATTATATTATTATTCTTTGGTTTTTCAGTATTTTGATATTTTACAAGGGTAATTTAAAACAAAAAAAAAAAGCATTATAGTTGAAAGTTTCCTGTCATGCGATTACGATAGAAATTCCATTTAAGGATTTTTCATATTATGCAGGTGTTTAAAGAAAGAAAACCTTTTTTCTTAATTTTATATTGGTTTTTTTAATTTATTTCTCTTAAGTTGAAATTATTCAACTTGAACAATATATTTCTATGATTGAAATTTGGAATGAAGCCAAATATTATTTAACTGAATTAAAGTTTCACAGAAGAATCATAGATTGACCAAAATTATCTAGGAATATGGGAAAATTCATTGTTGCAACTTTAGGATACCCGTACAAACATACATATATCAAGTTTTAGGAAATTTAAGATATTTAATTTCATTAGGAACTGAAATATATTTATGTAAATTTTGGCGCTAGTCCAACCAAATTTTACAGAAATTCATTATATTTTTAAAAAATTTCAAAAGTCTAACTTAGCAGCAAGTTATGAACATAAATTTCACAACTAACCAAACTAGTTGCGCTAGATTAACAAAATGTTGCAGTAGTTGTTGGCATAAAACTTAACTTAATATGATAAAATTTTAAATACACTATAAATTGTGTATACACTGTGCATACACTTGAAAATACACTGAGTTATTCTCATATAAAAAAAAAAAGTTGTATGACAGCTACTCGAATTCGTCGACCGAACTTAGTATGACATTTATTTAAATAGTGAAACTGACATTTATATAAAAATGAAATCTAAAAAACTTCAGTATTCTTCTATATTATTTTTTCAGTTATCGTTTGAATGGACGGACGTACTTATAGTATATAAATCGACTCATATTACGATCCTCAGCAAGAATATAATATATTTTAAGACGTCGTCTCAACCGTAATAGAAAATTTATTATTACTTTAAATTATGTTCATATACTGTTATAAAAATTAAATTATAAAAAAGTTCTCGTTGTATTTAATTTGTGTTTTCAAATGAGGATCAATTCTGTAGTAGTGCAAATAAAAGATCCGATAATAATACCTTTAAATAATTACTTAAATTTTTCTATTTTATACGGGGGTATATGAGAGAAACGTTTTAAAATGGATTTGACTTTTATAATGGTACAAATACATAAAACTGAACTGGAACTCAAATCTCACTTTTTTAAACTAAAACTACGTGATTTTGTTTGAAAAAGTAATATTTTAATTCAACATCACTTTTATGCATTCGACCCAATGACATTGATATATTAATAAAAGCTAATAATTATTACTGCTTATAAATACTTATATTCTTGTTTCGTTTTTTTTGAAAACAATAAAGTGTAGTTTGGTTTTCTAAAAGAAATCATTTGTCAGTAAAGATTCATATATAATTGTATCATATTAAAAAGTAAAGAGAATATATTTTTTTTTTTTTTTTTTAAAGTAGGAAAAGAAAAAAAAAAGAAAAAAAACTGCTCTACTAAACTATATTTTTTTTAAATGCTCTATATATCGGACTCGACCTTTTACACTAATTATAAAACAATTAATTACATATTTTTGAATTTAGTTATTAATTTAATTTAATTTTTTTTTTTCTTTCAGAATGCAAATATTGAAGTAACTTTCACGATATAATCAAAATTTTCTCGACTCTGAAAACAATATTGAATAATCACAACGCAACAATATTAAAGTACATATATGCTAATAGTATATAGTCAGTAACTATCAACTCGAACACAACTATAAAAAAATATTTCAACTTAAGTTAAATAATACACATATAAGTTAACAAAAGTAATAAAAGAAAAAAAACACGACTAGGATGCAACATTAAAAAATGTTAACTTAATAAATAATATAAAAAAATATTAAAAATATATATACAATTTAATATAAAACGCTCTAGATACAGTACAGTACAGTATAATACTGTGACAGTGATAGATGGGAAAATAATTTCATTTTTTTTTTTTTTCATTCTATATTATAATTTGAATGGAGTCAAAAACTTAAAAACAAAAGATTCCTTTAAATTAAAATAATTTTATATATTATAATTATTATATTAAATTATAAAGCATAGAAGAGAATCTTATAATATAAAATTATAGTAATGAACTATAATAGCGTTAAAACTTTAAACTTTTCTGAGTAAATTAAATTTTCATGAAATCTCTCAAGTGTGTAACTTAATACTTAAAAAGCACTGAAAAATCATTAACAAAAAAAAAAAAAACATAAAAACATAAAACTTTTCAGTACTGAATGTATATATAGTAAATTTATGATGGAAATAAAATAAAAGTTATGGTTTAATAACGGTGTATAAAGAAACAGTAGTAATATAATCACTTGTTCTAATTCATAAATTTAACTTTTTTATTTAACATTTCTATAAAACCTTCAGATTATTTTTTATGTTCTTCTTTTGTTTTTTTTTTTACTTTTAGAGTTTTAAAGTAATTAATTAAAATTTGTTTTTTTTTTTGTAATTACACTAAAATAGCCTTTAAGAATATTTTAAAACAAATTATTTACAATCACATTAAAAGCCGACTTATAAATACGATCCAAAAACAACAAAAAAAAAAAAAGAATTCAGTCACAAAAAATTACGATATGAAGTTTATGGTTTAAAAAACGAATAATAATAAAAAAATTAGGCTATACTAAATAAAAAAAAAAAAAAACAAGAACAAGAACGGAAATGCTTAACAATTTTAAAACATTTTCAAATACGTTATCAACAAGCGAAAAACTAAAGATACTTTCAAAGAAGAATGTAAAGTAAAACACATAACAACAAGATAAATTGAAATTTTTAAACTATACAAAAATGTAAACATCTATTTTAAAAATTATATAATATTAAATTTTAAAATATAAAAATAAAATATACTCGTATATATCTACAATAATTATTATTTATAATTAAAATGAGACCAATATTAATGTCTTCATCATCATCATCTTCACTTCAATCTGCCCAACAATTTCATCAATCATCAAATAGAAATGTTAATGAAAATAATAAAAATGACAACAGTCATGAATTAAATAAAAATTATAATAATGATTTAAATGATAATTCAAGATTAGGAATTTATTGTACTTTAAGATTACCGCAACAACAGAATTTACAACAACAGCAGCAACAACAAACAATAAATAATGATTTGATATTAAAAGATAGGAAACTTTTAAATTGCTCAACAATTAATCGGGAAAATTTAAATTCCATGATTCAAAACGATCATCATTATGATCATCATAATCATCATCATAATCATCACCATCATCATAATCAACAACAGTATAATATAAATATTGATGAAGATAGTGATGAAGATAATTTAAGGCTGTTAGATAATACTAAAAAAGAATCATCAATGTTAAAACAACTAAAACAAATTCAAAATGAAGATCAACATGAATTTGACCTAAATGATGCAAGTTTTAAAATTAGTGATGGTAGTAGTAAAGATGGTGGTAATTTCCATGAGGATAAAAATTATATGATTGGTGGCAGTAGAAATCATCATGATACCGATTATAATAATGGCAATAAAGAAATTTATTGTTCAACAGCATTTTTAAGATTAAAAGGTATTGTATTATATTTAAGTTATAACATTTACACATATTTATATATATACTGTCTGATACATATATTATATATAGTTATAGTAAAATTTTGTATTGATTTAAACTTTAATAGGACAATATAAAATTCAAAAATTAAATAAAACTTTATAAAACTTTATGTGACTTATGCAATTTAATTTTATATATTTAATTTTATTATGGTAAAATTTGTAAATATTTCGAACAAGTTATTTATGAGCTATATAGAGATATTTTAGTTAAAGAAAGCTTTAAAATTTCTATTTTTATACTCAATTTTTTTTTGTGGTGTGGGGTCTTGCAATAATGTGGAGAATAAGTAAGTTTTTTTTTTAAAAGGGAAATAAACACAATTTAGGTATACATTGTTAGGATTTTGAAAGTAAAAAGGATACTAGATTTTTGTAAGAGGGAGTTTGCGGGAGTCAAAACTTACATATTAAAGACATACGCATTTAAACTGTTGCAATAAGTTTAATTTCCCCCATTTATAGACCTATAAAATTTTTAGATAGATCTGTATCACCCACCTTCTTTCATATATAAAACTTTACTATTTTAATATCTCTCTATACATATACTTTTTTCTATTATTGTAAAAATATTATTATTGTATTTTTGTATTATTGTATTCTGATTGTACTTAACTATTTTTATTTAATTATTAATTAAATTTAAATAAATTTGCTAAGTTATTTATTTTTATTTTTAATTTGAAAAACTTATAAGGGTATATTTATCAGATTTATACTGGAACAGAATTATGTTAAGTTTATTTGAGCGGTCGCTGCAATTCTATGATTAAAAAAAAACAAACAGCACTAATGAGGTACCGTTTTGTTACCACTTTCTCGTATTTTTGTTTATCAACTATGTTCTATAACCAGCCCATAGGTTCTATAGTAATTGTCACATGTATTTTATTGAAAAATTCTTGAGAAAAATCCAATTATTTAATATATACCCAACATATCCCTAGTACCACAAATTGTTCGTTATATGATGATATGCTTAATAATTAGACAAAAGTTTAAAAATATTATATTTACTTTAGGTTTAGTATTTTTAATATAGCCTGTTCTAATAAATCAATTTCTAATATATACACAATTCAATTTTTAATATATATACAACAACCTTTTGTTTTTAATCTTAATTTTTTTTTTTTTTTACAGATAACGACAAAAATCTTGTTGAACTACCATATCCAGTACAAGATTCTTCATCATCATCAGATGAACAAACAACACCATCAATATCAACATCAAATACAGAATATTCAAATAGAAATCCATTAGATTTATTAAGTTATTGTACAATGAGTAAAAAATTAAAACAAATGATAACACCATTATCATCATCATCTAATATCTTTCATCATCATAATCCAAATATTATTTGTGATTTATCATCACCATCAACATCAACAATTAATAATTTACCATATCATAAATTAAAAGAATCTGAAGTTGATTTAATAGCTGATGAATTAAAAAATTCCAATTTACAAAATTATGGATTATCAAATAATCTTTCAACTGAATCTTTAAAAAATGCCTGTGATTGTTATGATCTAACCGATGAAGATGATGACAATAATATTGAAAATAATAAAATTAATAATAGTAACAATTATACAAATAAAAAAGATTTTTTTATTAATAATAATAATAGTTTAAAAAGAAGAAATTCTTTAAAAATAGTTAATAATGATAAATCCAGTAGTAATAGTAGTAATAATATTAATTATAATAGTAATAATAGTAAAGAACAACAGCTGCCAAACAATAAAAAAACATCTTTAAATAATTGTTTATTACAAAAACTTGAACATGGTTTAAATGAATTAAAAAAATGTGAGAAAAATCAACAAAATTCATTAAAACAAAAACAAAATCAATTAAAAAATTATATTAAATCACAATCATTGGATCGTAAAAGAAATTCATCAAATCATCGAACAACAATAACAAATCAAAGATTAACGAACACGAATAATTTAGAGAATAATCAACAAAATCAACAACAAACAACAACAACAACAACAATTAATAATGGTCATCCATCTTATTGTACAATGAAACGTGATCGTAATATAAATAATTCAAATTTTAAATTTGAAAATAATTCAATAAAATTACCTACTGCTAATCATAATTTAAATATTTCAACAACAACAACAACAACTAGTATTACAAATCCAATTGATACAACAACCCTTTTAACAAATACAAACAATATAAACAATAATAAAAATACAATAAATGACAATCAAAATAATGATAATGATAATGATCAACAAAATATTGATAAGTACTATTATAATAGTAGTGATGAAAGTTCAATAAACTTACAACCACCCTCCTCCCAGAATAATCTACATCAATATGCTTCTTTAACAACTGAAGCTTTTAATATATTAAATGAATTAGATGAAATTTTGGCAAATACCGAAACAGCAATATCAAGAACAGCTTCAGTATCATCATCATCATCAATATCAACAACGAATAAATTAGATTTTGATTTTGATAATACAAATCAAAATCAGGATAATAATAATTTATTTTTAATAACAAATAATGTTGAAGTTTGTAATAATAGTGGTGGTGGTAGTGGTAGTGGTGGTGGTGGTGGTGGTGGTGGTGGTGGTGGTGATAGTGATTGTAGTAATGGCATTGGTGGTGGTAAAATATCACCAATACAAAGTGAAACAACAACAGAAAAAATTGAAGATTGTCTATTTGAATTAGATGAATATTTAGATGAAATTGATCGTCAAACACCAAAATTATATCGTGATTCATCTGAAGATGATTATTTAGATGATGATGATGATTATCATCATCATCATTATAAGAATATTGAATGGTTAAATGATGATGATTATAATGAATATTGTAATCAAGAAACATTAAAAAGATCAAAAACTTTACCAAAAAAACTTTTAAGAAGACAATATTTAAATGACATTCATCTTAATCCAAATGATAATATAAATGAAGATGGTAAAAATTGTTATAGTATTGGTATTGATGGTAAAAATAATAAAAAATTCATGACAATAGATCGTAAAGTTGAATTATTACAACGTGGTCATATATTAAGGAATACAATAGCTGGATTAAGACATAAAATTGCAAAAGTAAAATTAAAACAAAATAATAATAATGAATCAATTGAATCGAAATTAATATCGAATACAATTCAATCTTCAAATTTATGTGATTTTACAATGAATGGTGGTGAGTATTTTTTTTGTTTTTTCTTTTTTTTTTTATATACTTTTTAATTTAATGAATGGTGGTTTGTTCTTTTTGGCTATGTTGTAAATTTTTTTTTATAATTTTATTGCTAGTGTATTTCTTTGTATATTTTATTATTTTGTAGAATAAATTTTCCGCTTTTAGATTTTAAACATTATATTAATATTACAAGATTGCATCAAAATTTTAA
This sequence comes from Poecilobothrus nobilitatus, assembly GCA_947095535.1. Classification (NCBI taxonomy): domain Eukaryota; kingdom Metazoa; phylum Arthropoda; class Insecta; order Diptera; family Dolichopodidae; genus Poecilobothrus; species Poecilobothrus nobilitatus. The sequence continues at coordinate 12,404,806 of OX352773.1, read as the reverse complement.
GAAATTTAATATCGATTATTTTTTTTTTTCTTTTGGCTTTTTTTATGAAAAAATTTTTAAACTCAAAAAAATATTTTTGTATAATTAAATATTTACCAAAAAAAAAACTGTTTATTTTATAATTCTTATTTCTTAACTAACCTCAATTTATCTTCATTAAATTGTAAAAATCGATTATTTATGTAATAATTATAGTTTTTAAACTATACCTACTATTTGTTATTAAGAATTCAAAAAAAAAAAAAAAAAATACTAAAAGATTTAAGATTACAGTAAATATATTTACATGATATTATATCGATTAGTTATTAAAATGTAAATATATACTTATGATTTTTTTCTTTTATTTTTCGTCCTTCGTCCTTAATATAAAATAAAAGAACAAATATTAAATTATCAATGGCTTACATATAAACAATTTATAAAAAAAATACATATACATATTATGTATATAAAAAATTTATATAAAAATGAATGTAAATATGACTAGACGAAAATCTACAGTTCTTATAAAACAAAAATGACATTTGCTGTTCTCTGACGTCACTTTAACATTTTATTAAAAATGACCGAGAATTTTATAGAATTTTAAGAATATTTAGGTATTTAACGATTTCTTTTCATGAAGAAGTTGTAATGTTCAAGAATATTAATAATAATATTCATAAATAACCGTAACCATTCCTCATAATTTATAGTATTTTTATAGGTTATAGAGAAAAGAATATACTTTAAGTTTACTTAAGCATATATAGTAAATTAAAAATTAATTCGCGCTTCACAAAAAAATCTACTCTAAAGAATAATTGAAATTTTCAAAAGAAGATTATAAATTTCTAATATAGTAAGAAAATATCTTATAAAAACTATATGGTATAACTTTAAATTTAATTTTTTTTTACATTTACATGTAATTTTATAAAATAATCTCTAAAAAACTCTGCAAAAAGCAGACAGAATTTATAATTTAGAGAACAAGACACAATTAAAATTGTGAATTTAAAAACAATATACATTTCATATTCTTTACATATATAAATCTGTAATCTGTATTTATAATTTACAAATCTGTATTTATAATTTACAAAATATAAATCCGTACATCGTTTTATTTGACGTATGAAATATAAAAAAAAACGTTACTTTTTTCAAATCAATTTATTTGACATCCACAGATATATTTTAGCACAACAATCGATTGTCGATGAGTTGTTGTTGATGAGTTGCACAACAATCGATGAGTTGTTATACTCATTATACCAAATTGGTAAGAATTGAATTTAATATATGCTCATAAGTTGAAAGAATACAAAAAAAATTTTTGAAAGCTTATTATATATGTATTAAACAAAGTTTGTGCTTCGGTCTTCTACTTCTTTTAAAGATGTAAGTCTAAACCTTGATAGTCTAAACCTTGATAAATGTGGACAGAAATTACACAACCTTCTGGCGTGTTGTAAATATCACAACCTGTTCTGGTGCTACACAACCTGTTCTGGCGTGGCTGTAAATATCGTAAGGAGGAATAACTCTTAGGACGTGTGTGGGGTTCGAACCCACACTCTCTCGGTGTGTTTATAGCGGGTTCCACCGATTCTTCTAATAAAGGGAAAGAAAATGAAATGGAAAGTTAAGCTTAGTTTTTGTCAGAAACGCTCTTTAAGAGCGTTAATAAGATCTAGTTTCTTAATAAATAAATAACCATTCTAAGAAGAAAATTACGATAAAACTTCAAATTTTTTTCTTTCTATATCTTATAAATAAATTAATATTCCAAATTTAATCATCCGCATATTTTTTTTTTTTTTTTAATAATCAATATTCATTCAAAAGTCTTTCAAGTTTTTCTTTGTTAGACTTATAAGTACAACAAATAGTATTCAAATAGTACAACAAATCTTATTATTGCAATGCTTTATAATTAACAATGAAAATTTAACAATAAATATCTCCATTAATTCAATAACAATTTGATTTACAAAAAAAAAAAAAAAACTATTAAAATAGCTAAAATGAATGGAAAAACAATTCAACATTTACATTTACACAAATTAATTTTTTTTTTTAACATGAAGTTTTGAAAGTGAAATAAAGTCACGGCGGACTGTCTAATATCTGTAATTAATTTGAAATTTTAATTTTTATATATACTCTAAGTGAAGGAAATTTATTTTTTCCCTTTTTCCTTGTTGTTTCTTTTTTTTTAGGTATTTCTTAACTATTTTAAAAGTTAAAAAAAAAAACTTTATTGTAGATAAAAATAAAAATAAAAAATTAAAACAAAAACTAATAAAAACATTGTTTTAGAGAGTGATTTAAAAGTTGAAACAAAAAAAAAACAAAAAACCTGGAAAACGATTTCACGCTTTCTTAGCGTTTAAATTATTTATAAGATACATTTATCAGATATATTAGCATGTCTTATGATTATTTTTCTAATTTTTTCTAATTTGTTTTGTAGAAAAAAAAAAAGTTTTTTTCTTTAGATTTTATTTGGATATAAATTTAAATTCTATACTAACTGAATACCTAATATATCTTTTTTCTTGTCATTTATTGATATGTTTAATACCTAACAATATGTATGTATAGCTAAAATTACAATTAAAACTAAAACTATACAGTTAAAATTACAGTTATAATTATAATTTCTTTGATTCCAATTCTATCGGATAATTTTCCTTCCAAACACCTTTCATTCTTACTTTTCGGTTTTCTCTTTAACTTCCTTACCGATATTCTGTCATGACTGCAGTTCTGGTCATGGTATTTAATGATTTTTTGTAACCTCATGTTCTCTGAAGATTCCATTTAAATGGCATTTCGAAAATTTCATCAATCTACCTAATCCTTATACAATATACATTTGTATATACATATACTAAAAATTATACTATTCTTTGGAATGTGATTTTAATATGATAAAATTCTAAAAAAAAAACATACGAAATCTTGCTTATTGAGACATATAAAACTAAGTAACCAACGTGTTAAACAAATCAACACTAAGAGTATCGGTTTGATAGAAAAAAAGAAATTTACATTTTTATTTTTTAGATTAAGCGTTAATTGAATCTAATTAACTAAAACTAAACAAAAACAAAAATAAAAAAATTCCTAAACAACTGAAATTTTTTTAATCTACGAAGATTTTATTCGTAAAAAATAAAGCGTCATTCTCAGTCTTATAATTAAATTTTTTATCTATAATATATAATTTAATTAGAATAACTATATAACAATCGGATATGTTCCAAATTTCTCATCTAAATCTTAAAAATAAATTTAAATAATTTTACTTAAGATTTTGTTTTCTTTTTTATTTTTATTACCCGGATATAAGTATTGTACGTATACATACATATATACAAAACCTATACGAATATTTTTAAGAATGTGCATGCATGCAATTTTATTATGATTGTTAAAAGAAAAATATTTAATTAATTTATTTCATTAATAAAAGCAAAATTTTGAATAATTTTTAAATAAACTATAGAGAAAAGAAAGTTTAGTTTTCTTTGTATAATTTTTTATACGGAAATTCATGGTAATTTTTAGCAAAAAAAAAAAAAAAATTAGTATTCTAAACATGCATGCATACTTCATATTATTTAACTTTAATAAAAAAATGATCTGATTTTAGAAAAATTACTCTATTAGCACGAACTGATCACTCTGCCACAAATTTATTTTTAATTTTATAGTACATGGAACACCAAAAATAATTGCTACTGTCATCATTATAATAACAATAATTTTTCTTCTTTTATCTTTAATAATTTCGTGATTTACCTTTCATTATATTTCATATACATATAAAACATAATTATTGTAAATAATATTTTCCAGTAAAGTTAATACCATATAAATACATATTTATAATATTTTAATTTTTTTTGGATGTAACTGGGTAACTAATTTAAAAAAAAAAACAATATGACTTTTGATAATTTGTTTTTGATTATAAAATTATATTTTGTGTATTTTTAAGTATTTTTTATATTTTTGAGTATTCGTTTTACTTATATTAAAAAAAAGTATTTATTTTTGTTTCAAAAAATTACTATTCGTGATTTGGTTTATTAAATATTAAAGGTTTATTATAAGAATCATCTTTGGTAACATCATTAGCATCGCTACAGTCTAATTTTTTCAAAATTACAACCCCTTAACTTTTACTGTAAATTGTAATCTTAACTAAATTTATTATGAAAATTTTAATATAAGTAAATTTAAAAAAAAAAAAAATTTAACTTAATTATTCATATTTATATACATAACGTGTACATAAGTAAAAAAAATTTATAAAAAGGATTCTCGGAAAAAAAATACCTAACCATGTATAAACTACTTTTAGAGTACACTTTTCTGCGTATAGTTATTATCGAAATGATTGGAATAAAATTAAAGAAAAATTTCGAAATGACTTTAACATACCAAATACTTTTGAACTCTTATAATTAAATTAAGTGTAACTTCTCTAAGTCGATTTAGCAATATGTAACAAAATGTATTAGTTTATCGAGATCCTCATGAAATTTTTTTCTTTAATTAAACTGTTGAACTTATTAAGACGTATATTATCAATCCCAGTTCAATGTGTCCGTATCCATTTTCCTATCCTTTTCCATCCCTACTTCCTAGCCAATATACTGCATTCGAAGGCAAGGGTTTCATCTCATTATATTGGCTAAAGAGGGAGGTGGGTTTAGTCAGTAAGAATCTGACACTACCAAGGGAAAATTCTTGGTGTCTTTGAAAGATTTCCACCTTTGTTAAAAAAAAAAAAAAGACCATCCTTCACTGTTAAATTTATTAAGACGTATATTCGTTCGTAATAACAGAAGAAAATTAAGGTTTTTTAACGGCTATATATTGGTTTTAGCGAAAATATTTAAACAATAGATAACCAAAATATAAAAAATGCCAAATATAAATTTTTTTTTAGAAAATAGAAATTAAAAGTAAAAATTTCCAAAGAAGGACTTTTATAATTTGTTAATGTACTATATATTATGTACATTAATTAATGACTTGTTTTTTTTTTAGTTTATTCCCTTACCACATAAATGTGACAAGGAAATTACACAGCCTCCCCATTGTAGTTATGACTTGTAGCCTTCCCATTGAGTTATTAATATATTAAATAACGTACTAGTAATGAAGATATATTTTAAAAAAATTATTTAAAAATAAAAAAATTTCTTAGGTTCTGATCACTTTATCAAAAAACATATTGCAAAAATATCTTCCATCAAAAGTTGTTCCATACAAAAAAAATATTTTCAATAATTTCCCATTTCACAAAAGTAAACTTATATCCTTGAATTTTTTCAACTGTAAGTTTGTGGAACATCTTTATCAGATTTTTTTTTTCTTTTTTTTTAATCGTCTAAAAAAAAAAAAAAACCAAGTAAACTTATATGTTTTACAAAAATATTGAAAAGTCCGAAAAATAATTTTTTCTTAATTTTGTACAATTATTAACGATTAATTGTAATAAATAAACTTTTATGGGAACTGTTGGTAAAACTGATGTTGAAGACAGATCTCTTATACTCACATCTCAGAATTAAAGTTTCCTTTGTTTTTAAATTTTATCTTTAAAAATAGGATATTGTAACATTGCTTTTAGCCGACTTATATTTTTGCGCAGTAAGATATGGTAACATGTTAAATCAAGCGAATGAATTACGATTACTAAACATAAACATGTCAAGATGTCACTTTTGTATGTAATTTTTTTTTTCTGCTCCCATAAGAAGCATAAGGCACTAAGTCATTTATTATTCATATTTGACTAAAAATTCTTCTTCTGAATTCTTATCAAAATGATTAGAAAAAATTTGAAAAAATGAAAAATTTTTTGGAATAAAAATAAACCGTTATACCCATACGTATTTTAAAATATTATTTAATAAATGTAATACTTCTTAACACGTAGATAACATAATTAGGAACACAATGAGTGCAGTCATCATGCAGTTATAAAGTTGTAAAGTACATATATCAAATTTTTTCAAACACAATACAAATTGTAGTAACGGTTATAGTTAAATTATTTTTTATGGCTATTCAAATATAAGGAACAACAACAAAATAAAATAAGCTGCTGTCAAACTAGAAATTTTACATTAAAGTAAAAAGTTGATAAACTGTTGCGTGATTACTGAGATGACTACTTTCCGAATATCGACTTTTATTATGGCTATTTGTATTGGTATCTACTAAAGTAACATTTCTGTGTGATGACTATAATACGCTCTTTGTATTTTAAGGGTGAATACAATGATTTTCCTAAAGAAAACTATAATCATCTATTTACCTATAATATGTAAATATGGCGTTTTATGAAATAGATTATTTTTCCTTTTTTATTTACATATTTATTTTTTTTTAAATAAATACTCGTATACCTATTTATGAAAAAGGTTTTTTAATGAAAAGTGCTTTTGTAAAACAACTTTTATGATAATATTTCGGTATCTCAGATATTTTTGAAAAGGTGAAAACATATTTTAAATTTCATGATATGATTAAACATTCATTTTAAATAGTTTTTTAATTTTGCATATTTTTCTATGTGTTTTTATTTCTTCTTTTAATCTTTTCTATACAAAATGTATTATGATCAATATATGTGATATGTCTGAAAACAAAGAAAAACAAAAAGACTACATATAAATAAAAGTAAAAAATTCTTGTAATGTGATTGTGTCGTGACAGTGATTTTTAATAAGATTCATAAATTGTATAATTTAATGAAATTTAAATACGATTTGACTTTTTGTTTTTTTTTAAATACAAATATTCATTCATAATAAAAAAAATTACAATAAAATACCAAAAAAAAAAAAAAAAATGTCTAAAACAGATAATTTCTCACCAGCTCAATTTCATTCATTGTTTATGAAATTGTATTATTAACCTGGTTTTGTTTATTATAAATTAGCGTTTCTTTTTTTATTTATTGTTTATAAGTAAGAAGTACATATAACCTAAGAAAATTAAAATTACAAAAAGTATGTTTTTTCCGGTATAGTTAATTGATATTAAATGGGAGAAAAAGAATGATAAATAAATTCTTTTATAGTCTGTTAATTTTTAAAAAAAAATTTTTTGCATTTCAATTTTAAATAATTTTAAAAAAGGTTAGGTTAAAATAAGTCCTACCCCAAAAGTTATACATATACATATATATAAAAGTTATATATATAGATATTTTGTTATTTGAATTAAAGGTAAAGTAACTATAAAATACTTATCATTACTGTATTTATAATATCACAGTGGATAGTATAGTTGGAAGTTTAAAGTATTGGTTGTAACTTCCAAGAAAAACTGATCATTACTTGACATCAAAACTTTTTTATTAAATGAGAGATTATACAGAAGGCTCTTTTCTATAGATTATGTGTACCTTTCCATTGAAACTTTATCAAACCGAAACATTTATTTCTATATAAAATATTATATAGTTTAATATTAAGTTAGTATTCAACAGTTCTCAAAGTTTCTTTAATGTTTTAAAGTGTAGAAATTTTGATTAAAATAATTTTTTTTTTTTGGAACAGTTATGTTGCACAACTCAATAATATTTCCCGATTTCGCAAAAAAAAAACAATTTTATGTTTGTGGTTTTAAAGAAAAAAACATATTGACTATTTTTTTTTTGTTTCTTACGGGAGGTGTAAATCTTCAAAAGACACCAAGTAAAATCTAGGCCCCTTTGGTAGTGTGGGATTTTTATTCACTAAAACCACCTCTCCTCGTATACTGGCTATGGGTTAATCAACCTAACTGCAAAGCAGTATAATGGCTGAGGAATAGGTTGAGGAAAGGAAAGGGAATAAGGAAGAGGAAAATTGGAAAATTGATCTTAAAATGTAGGAGTGGGATTAAATGGGAAATTTAGCAGATGCAAGTTGATTGATTCCTTGAACCTCTGTATGTTATACGATTCGGGTGTCACCTGTGGTGGTAATGTGTTTCACAATTTTGATATACGATATAAAATGGGATATAATGGGATATAAAGTGTAATCTTAATTACGTTTGTTCTTATTCAAATAAAAATCATTTTAAAATTCACTTTAAAATTAAAAATCAAGTTTCTTAAAGTTCTTTAGACTGTAAAAATTGATTACAATCCTCTTGTTCATACACCTATTGTTTTAGCTTTTTTACATACTAAGGTATTTATCAAGATACTTAAAAATCCATTTATCAAGAAACGCAAATAGTTCTTTTTATATTTTATTAGAAAATTTAAAAATAATTTAAAATACATATATACAAAAATAACTTTTGTTAATGATTATTTAATAATCTGCATTTTTGTCGAGTTAAATTGGTCAATTTAAAATCATTTAATTTCGAAGTTCAAGGTAACAAAAATATATATAACAATGTCGAAAAAAAATAAAACCTCTTTACATTCTCTGCAATTAATGAATAATTTAATGAATAAACTTTCAACAATGTACATATTTGGAAATAAATATTTTTTTAGTTGTTCTGAAAAACTATAAGATATTTGAATATATTATAGATTGAAAATCAATAAAAACAAAAAAAAAACTGAATTCCGAAATAGAAGTCACCACATCACTAGTCACAAGTGAAATCCAATTGTTGAATGAAGTTCATTTCAACAATATTTAACATTGGTCAACTCATAATAATTCATAAATTATAGTCAGCTCATAACATTTATAACGTTATAAACGAAAAAATAAATATATAATAAGTCTGTTAAAATAATTCAATACATTTATAAAAACCACCTATCTCTCAAACTGCTACTTTTATTATTTTAAGTGGCTATGAAATGTTAACACAGTCATGTGTTTGGTCAATTAGAAATCATATATACCATAAACCAACAAAACAATGTGGTCAAAGTAAAAATATTTATATATAGTTGTTGGCTAAAACTAAAAATTATAGAAACTTTTGGCCAAAAACTTTTTTAAGGAGGTGTTGTTATAGAAACTAATTGTGGTGCAAACAAATTCTTTTTTTTTTGAAAATTTATTGCTAAACATTTTTTTTTTTATGTCGATATATTTTTAGTGGTAAACGCTATTTTAATGGTAATTTTAATATTAGTTGCTAAACGGTAGTTGTGCAATCGTATAACTTGATGCAGGTATTGCTTAAATTTTGTAATATTACACATAATGTAAAATTTATTTTTTTATTACATAAATTCTAAAAAAAAAATATAACTGCTTTTTTTTTTATTTTAGGCTCACAACCCGGTACACCAATAAATTCTTTAAGGAAAGCATGGCGTAGGAATTCAATGCGTAAAACATCCTTAATTAATCTTCCAGATAATTTTCAGCAAAATTCACTTCCTTTACCATTTCTTCCACCACCCCCTCCTTTTCCAGCTCCATCACAATCGACTTCTTCACTTTTAAACAATAGTAACAACAACAACAGTAACAGAAATATAGAAAATAATTTTAATGATTTGGCAATTAATGATCAACAAACACAAATTAACAACTTAATGGATTCTTTTAGTAATTATAATGATAAATTAAAAATAATTTCAACAACAACAACAGAATTAGAAACCAGGCATCAAAATAATCACAATTCATTACCAGTTGATGTGCATATTAATTCTGACATACGAAGAACTATATCAAACAATGATGAAATACAGGAACGACCTCAACAGCAATTAGATAATTTAAATTGTTTAGATTTAGTTCATGATATTATAAATAATACAACTTTACAAGATTCCTCAAATACAATAAATGAAAATGAAAATTTGGGTGCAACTGGAAATACTGAAGACTCCAATTTAATTCAACAACAAAGACCAAGACAAATTGGTAGACGTGCTGAAGCACATCCACGAATACTATCAATAACAACAGAAACAACAGATACAGGTCATCGTATTATTGTAAATCATGATAGACCTGTAAGTGCACCAGCTGCAATAACATCAGGTCGTAGACATGTACAAACAATTATTTCACCATTATCTGGTGTTCTTCCAAATTCTTCAACGTCAAATGATGCAACAAGTCGAGATAGAAATACACAAGATACTTCACAACAGCAACAAGCAAGATTTATTGGTTCAGAAGCAAGCTCAATTGGTTCATCTAGAAATCCTAGTCCTGTTTCAATAATATCTAGTACTGGATCTAGTTCTTTAAATTCAACTAATACTGAAAACCAAACAAATTCAGAATCACATCATCGTCAACAATCAACAACAGCTGCTACAACATCATCTGGTACACGTACATCACCATTAGATCCTGATTTAACATTTCAAGTACAATCAGCTACTGGAATTAATTCATATTGGCCTCATAGTTTTAGTCGTATATTAGCTTTACTCTGCTGTACATTAGGTCTCTTTAATATTTCCAGATTTTCAGTTCAAACTGTTCACTATGGTGGAAATTTCCTAATTCAGTTCCTTATACTTTCAATCATTTTTGGTATACCAATGTTTTGGTTACAAATGTGTCTTGGTTCAAAAATTCGTAGTGGACCGGTATCAATGTGGAAAATAAGTCCTATTTGTCGTGGTATTGGTATATCATTATGCCTGGCACAGTGTATTATAGCCCTGTATTCAACAATTAGTTTAGCTTGGATTTTAGTTTATTTTCGTGATTCATTTGTCAAAAGAGATGAATTATATAGATGGCAAGAAGCCTTTTATATTTATAGAAGACAGACAATAAATTTCACTACAACTAACTTAACTGAAACAATTGCTGATTATTTTAATGGTGTTGTCTTACAAAGATGGCAGTTAGGTTTAGGACGACGAATTGAGACCGGCGGTGTTAGATTTCAGGTGAATTGGGTGTGATTTTTTTTTTAATGTTTATTATTTTAATATTTTTCTTAGTTTACTAATATTATTTTTTTTATAGTTGGCATTTAACTTGGCCATAATATGGACTTTAGTTTTTATTATTCTATGTAAAGGATTAAAATCATTTGGAAAATTAGTTATAAGTTTAACTGTAATTCCTCTAGTCCTATTTTTTATTGTAACATGTCAATTGTTATATATAATAGATTTTTCGTCAGTTCAGGTATATGGATTTTAATTGAATTTTTTTTAAAATGGCTAAATTTTTTTATTTTAGAACATATTTTCCGCTTCTGATTTTGAGGATTTCTTAATAAATTCAAAAACTTGGATTGCAGCAGCACAAGAAACATTTTTGACGTGGGTTCTTTTAAGTCCATCAGTAATATCTATTACAAGCAGATCAAATGAAAAAGATATTAGTAAAACAGTTCTCAGGCGTGATGCTATTGTTGTTGTACTCTTAACACTATTCGGTTTAAGTTTGGCTGCTGTTTTTGGATACGCTTGTATACATATTCTTCAAAATTATGATTATTTTTATATTCCAGGTTCTTATGGTAAATTATCATTTTAAATTACTAATTTAACTTTTTTAAATTATATTTTTAATAACACTTTTAACAAATTCTCTTTTCCATTGTAGAAAATATGGATTCCTATTTATTTTTATTTAATCATAAGAATCAAGTGTCGCCAATACTTTCATCAATACCTATAAAATGGATACCACATTATTCATCCGTATTAGGTGAAACATACCGCCGACAATCTGCAGCTTCACAGTTGCGTGAAAGCGGTTATGAACCACTTCGTTTGTGTACAGAGTTGTTCCCTGCAGTTGTTGCAGTAGCCCAAGATCAAATATCATCGGTATTTACTGTTTTAGGATTTTTAGCATTCCTATTTTTTGGTTTAGCTCAACTTTGTGCTATTTGGAAACCAATTTCAAGTGCTCTTGGTAATTCATCAAGTTCAGTGTTATTAAGTTGTGTTACTGGGCTATTATTGGGTATACCATTTGCAACTGAAATGGGCCTTTCAATAATACATTATTTAGATTTAATTATTGGTGGTGCATGGTGGTTACCGATTCTATGGACTGCACAAATTTTTGGAGTATTTCTAATACGTGGTAGACCATATAATGGTGATTTACTGGTGAATGATTTAAAAATGGCAGGTTCAATGTCAGCATTTTTAGCCTTATCATGGAATGTTCTACTTCCTATTGGTTTAGTTTCTTTATCTGTTATACAATATAAAGTTTCAGGATCGAATCAGTTTTATTATTGGCGTGGTAAATCATATTTTAATTTTTGGGCACGAAAAGTTGGTGGACTCATTCAAGTTGGATTTTTACTTATTGTACCATTAACAGCAATTGTACAAATTTATCGATATTTAAATAAAGGTCCACCTGACATATTAGATGTAAGTACTTTTATTTTTTTTTTATTTTTTTTTAATGTATTTTCTTTTATATAATCAAATTTTTTCAGAGAATTCAAAACTTATATAGACCATCTCAATCACCATTACCTAGCAGAAGACCTCGACCAACAATCAATAGACCGACATCAGGTCAATCTACAACAATTAGTAGTAATGGAAATAATAATGGTAATATAAATTTAGATACACAAACAATTCAAGATGATGCTCCACCAAAATACACACCACCACCATCGTATACAACAGCGACTGGAGCACGTTTAGCGAAAATATTTCGGCAAAGTATTAGAAGAAGTGTTCGAAGGTAAAATTCATTAAAAATAAATTCATAAATATTTTAAACTTAGAAAATTGTTAATGATAATAAATTTATTTTTTTAGAATTCTTGGTGAATCAAGTCGAACAAGACCAATACTTCATACTTCACCGACAATTGAAAATATTTTACCACCAGAATATTCTACAGTATTGACAGATCCATCTGGACTAAATAGTAATGATAATGAAAATATTGAAATTGGTCCCAGAGTATTATATAACAGTAATACAAATCGTAATATATCATCAATTGAACGTCAAAGACGTCGTTTTACTGATACCAATATCGAAATAATTAATCGTAATCAAGCACAAAATGCTAATAATACCATATTAAATAGGCCAAATTCAGCTGAACAAACAACATCTTCTACAACATCTACCGCAACACGAATAAATAATTTATTACCATTTTCGGCATCAGATGTTGCTCAAGTATTACGTACAAATCGTCATGAAAGAAGTGCATCAGCATTAGCAACACGTGTTGTTGATCATGCACTTCGTTCTTCATCATTACGTTGTAAATCATCACGTTCTGTTGAAAATTTAGTTTTAAATGCTGCTCCTTTAGGTGAAAGTAGTGCTATTGCTTTAAATTATCAGAATAATGATGACAATTCTAGTGATAATAATCGAAATAATGATGAGAGAACATCTGTGATTTAAATGTGAAAAGAATGGTAGAAGAAAAAATTTAATTCAATTTTAGAATTCAGAATTCTCAAGAAATTCTTGGAATCAATTTATATTTAACAATTATTTATATTTTCTAACTAGTTCTTTTTTTTTTTTTTTAAGTTTTAGTGTAGCTTACGAAAATGTACTTTTAATTTTTTTTTTTTTTAATATATTAAATTTCTATTTTTTTTAGAAATTTTTTTATAAAAAAAAAAAAAAAACAAAATAAATTTAGAAGTTATGAATGTCGTATGTTATAGTTATTAGACATTAATTATAGTTTTAAATTTAAATTGTAGGTTAGGAATATCCAAAGTGTTTATAAAAAAAATAATAAAAGAAATTTTTGATCTATAGACCGTCCATACTTTAAACTAAGTAATCAATTTACACAATTTAAAAATTATTAAAAAGAAAAACAATCTTTTAGAATTAATATTTAAACGAAAATGCCTTATTGTAGCAAAGTGTAGAAATGTTTATTTAGTTTAGTTATATTGAAATTAAAATGTAATGGAAATGCTTTTTAATAACTTATGTTATTGTATTATGTATATTTAATTAGATGACATAAATAAAAATAATTTGAAAATATTATATAAAAACAAAAAAAAACATTACAAATGCTTAAATAAATTATTCTTATTTATATTCTCTGTATTATATTAATAAATTAAAAATTTTAAATAGATTCCATTAAAGTCCAATGAAAATATCGCATCCATGCCAATTCTATTATTTACGTATTGAAAAAGAAAAATTTTTAATTTATTTGGTTTGGCTCATACAAAATGTACGAATTTGTGTACTCACATTTAAGATGCAAAATTTACAAAATACAAACGTTAACAATTTAGTAGGAAATCAAAACTTGTCAAACAATTTAAATGATCCTTAATATAGGATTATATTTTATTCTACAATTTCTCATATCTTCGTTTAATGAGAGCAGAAGTGCTCAGTACTTTTTAGTACAATGGTTCCAACAGTATTCTAAGATTTCGGTTCATCAGATATCCCAAAGTTGATTTTCATGTTCTTAGGAAGGTTTTCCAAAATAAATTTATAAAGAATAAGAAAGAATTTATAAGAAAGAAAGTTTTTCAAATTATTTCAAAAATTTGATTTGCCTCAAATAATGAAAATAATAAAAATTCAATTGGATTTATCAATTTAAACAAATAACATTATTATAAGTATCAGTAATAATAAAAACTTTATAACATCCTAGTTTTTCATAGCTAAGGAACATTTGAGTAAGTCTAAGAAAATGTACTTAGTAGAAATTGAAAATATCGGACAAATATAAACTCTGATTTTAATCTTCATAATAGAAAATCAAAAAAAAAAATATACTTTCCATTGAGTGGGATAATTTAATATAGCAAAGTTACAATGCAGCAAGATGAAAAAAAAAATATTTTCATTAAATTAGAAAAATCCTTTTTAGCAGGTTTTAAAAAAAAAATTGAAAAATTAGCTATTAGAAGCACTTTGTCCGATCGCGTTTATCTGTTTACCACATAATTTAAGACAGAGCATGCAAAGATCTCTTAAAAAAATGAATATTGATGAACAAATGTTTTTTTTTGTAATTCCACCCATTATGGAGCTTAAAGCCTCTCAATATTTGTAAAAGATCTATTTTAAAATACATATATGTCAGGTTCTACTCAATATTTTTTCAAACTAAAAACGCCAAACGACCGGACAATTTGGGGCCTTATAAATTAATATCAAAATTATACAATTTTTTTTTTTGCTTTCATCATAACTCAGGCTTTTTACTTTTAAGTTTTAATTAGAACATTGAGTAAAGAAAAATCTTTCAAAATAAGTTACCTCAGAAACTCCCTCTGCTTAAGAGCTAATATAAAAGTTCAATAATTGAGTTATACAGGTTTTTCTTAAAACAGTACTAAATATATTGAAAAATATGCGGCTATAAAACCATTAATTTTACATTCTGCCTTGTTTTAAATTAGAATTCAAAAATAGTAAAAATAATTAGAACAAATTAAGAAAAAAAAATTTTACAATAAAACTTCAGTTTTTAAATCTGATATTTATCAAATTTTAATTTTTTGTTTTTATCGGTTTTCAAAATTGTTCATATACATACATATATTTAGTATCTAAAGATATCTTATACACAGACTGACATTTTTGAAAATTCCAAATCTAAAAAGTTTTGTATCTATTTTTTGAAACCTTGACTAGTATATACATATGTACATATTTGTTTTTTGTTTATAACAGCTTCCGAGATTTTTAATCAAGTGAAAAAAATTAGATCCATAGTACAGAGGTTAAGTAATTTAACCACTTTACTAAAGTAATTTAATAAGTAAATATGTATGTATGTATACACTCGTATAAAACTTATGTTTTTCCCTGTCAATTTGTAATTTTATAATGAAGAAATACACTTTAAAAATTTTTGAAAGAGAAATAAAAATTTCCGTTTAAATTTCTAAAAAGATTAGAAATTCATTTGAAAAAAAAAAAAACATTATTTTCTAGATTAGCAATTTCATTTCACACTAATAATTTTAATAATAAAAGAAACTTTTAAATAAAAAATTCTTTTTTAATAATTTTTTTTTATATCGACCTGAAAAACACTTGTTTTCGATTCATAATTTTTAAAACATAAAAAGTGTTTATATTGCATTTTGATGAATGTTTTGAATTTGTCAATTTTTTATACACAATAAGAGAAATAACATAAACTAATACAAACATTTTTTTTTTTTTTTACACTATGATCATATAATGTTGTTGTTGTTTCAAAGATGAGCTTCAAGTGCCTTTAAATCTAGGCAATGCAAACTCGTTTATATTTCTGTGCCCGGTAATCCGCTCATCACTAATTACAACTCATCATGGGCTCGATAACCCTACTTGAACAGTATGATTTTTCACTGGTTGAACATCTTACTTCAGAGAAGTTTTTCGTTTTCCTCACTCAAGGTTCAAGAAATTCCAACACTGGGCATTGGTGTGAAACATGAATTATTATTTCCGCCTCCTGTTCATATTCCTTGTATAGTTTAATCTCTGCTACACCTATTTGCTTAGATGTCATCATAGGATCTGGCAGCCTCCCGTAAAGAGTTTGAAATAATTTGTGTTAAGTTTTAGAACATTTTTTGTCTTTTCAATATTTTTGTTTTATGAAATTTATGACGTTTATAATATTATGTTTGTAAAATTGTTTATTATATGCATACATTAATAAATATTCAAATACTGATATAAAAAAAAATAAGTTGTGAAGATATAATATTTTTATTTTTGAGTTTAAAATATTTTCTACTCAATATTTAAAAAAAAAAAAATTTGAGTAGAAACTTTTTCTTAAATGGAGTAACACTTCCTACTAGGGATTTAAGTGATTAGGTTTTTCCATATTTTAACAGAGGTAATAAGCCTAACAGGTTTTGTTCTAACTGAATACTCTATATGTTTCTTTACGACAATAATTGCAAATATTTTTTCAGTGACATAAAGTGAGAAATTATGAAACTGGTTTTTCAAAAATTTTTTTAAAAATTAGCTTATTATTTTTTCACTTTATTCATTTGTCTGTTTAGAAAAATGTTTGCATCGTTAGATTGATAATTTAAGTTAATTAAACCAGAGATATATTTTATTTTAAAGAAATAAAATTGTACAACATCTTTACTATAGGTTAATCTACCCATCATAATAGAACTAAAGCTCTTTAAGATTAATAAAAAATAATTTTGTGGACAAAAAGTATAAATAAAAAACAATTTTTTACTCAATAAATCTAATTAAGATGTTCCACAAACTTACGGTTGAAAAAATTCAAGGATTAATAAAAAACCCTATATTTAAATGCGATTACAACTTAAATGGTAACTAATTTGAAAGTTACAGAAAATTTATAAAGCTCTTTATAAATCAAGACAAAAGTAATAAAAATTCTTTGGATTTCGGTATTTAAATTTACTTTTATATGATATTTACTATATTTTAATTCTCTCAATCTCTCAAAAACTAAAAAAAAATTTATATAAATTTTAAACATTTTGACTGGGATAAGATCTTTGGTGGTGAAGATTAGTTACCTTAGAAAAAACGTTTGTATATAAAGCAAAAATTTGCTATTGTTAAACATCTGATCACAAATTCACAAATTTTTTTAAAGGTAAGAGTAAGCAAGCATCAAATTATTTTTCTTAAATTTGAAAAAAAGTACACCTCACAATATTCTACATAAAAAAAAAATATTAAAATTTTTATACAAAAATTATGACAATTCTAGAATTATTGTTTTGATAATCGGCGTTTTTAAAAAACTTTAGTTTTACATAATACCTTGCTTTTTTTTTTACTTTGTAGTCATCCAACTAAAAAAATTAATATACAATTATAATTCAGTAATAATATTATTACTATTATAAATATTATTAAAATCAAGAACATTTTTTTTCAATATATTCCTCAAAATTTTTAATCTCCAACCACCATAATTCCTAAATTTTTCCAAACCCCATACCGCAAAACATTCTTCTCAGAGTGACTTTTTCCACCGTTCCTCGTTCAAAAAAAAAAACATATAATGAAAGAAAAAACTAATTTATAACAACTCACAACATGTTATTTTTAATTTTAAAATTTTAGAAACGCAATTATTTTCTATATGGCATCAATTCAATTTGTAATTGAAACCATTTAGCTATAATAATACATATATATTTATAGTAAATCATATGGGTGTATTAAAGTTCTTTTTAAAATTTTTTTCAATTTTTTAATAAAGTGAATTTAGTCATTTGAATCAATTTAAAGTATTCAGATCAATTTGATAACTAAATAAATAAGCTAAAAATAATAATGGAACGTTGGGAAAATAAAATAGCTGTTGTTACTGGATCAAGTTCTGGAATTGGAGCTCAAATTGCAAAAGATTTAGTAAAATCAAAAGTTATTGTAGTCGGTTTAGCAAGACGATTTGAAAAACTCGAACAACTAAAAAGTGAAATTTCGGAAAATTTACAATCATCATTTCATCCAATAAAATGTGATGTTAGGAAAGAAAATGATGTTCATCAAGCATTCGATTGGATTAAACAAAATTTAGGAGGAGTTGATATACTTATTAATAATGCTGGTATTGTACGTTTTGGTCCTTTGTCAACATTAAATACACAAGATCTAAGAGATGTTATGGATACAAATGTTATGGGAATTGTTTATTGTACACAAGAAACAGTTAAAAGTATGCTTGAACGAAATGTTGATGGTCATATAATATTGATGAATAGTATTGCTGGACATAATACACCAAGTGCTGCATTTGATAAAGCTTCATCTATTAATATTTATTCACCATCAAAATTTGCTGTAAGAGCTATGGCAGAAATGTATAAACAAGATTTCAGTAAAATGGGAAAAAAAATTAAAGTGACCGTAAGAAAATTTATTTACAATTTTTGTATTTTTTAACATATTAATTTTATAATTTTTTTATAATAGAATTTAAGTCCAGGTTTAGTTGAAACAGAAATTGTAGTAGAAGATATTTTGAAATTAAAACCTCCAATTTTAAAAGCGAAAGATATTTCAAATGCTGTTCAATATATTTTAGGAACACCACCATACGTTCAAATCAGTGAACTAACAATTCAACCAGTAGGTGAAAAATTCTAAAATTATTTTTATTATTGAATAATGTAACATAAAATAAATTAAGTAATATAATTTGGTCCCATGTTAACACTCTAAAAATATACTTTGCACATAAACACAAAAATATATTATTGTAATTTTAAAATTGCATATTTATGGGCGATCAGTTTGTAAAATTTAGTTAGCAAAAGCTATTTTAAAAGTTTTTTAGATTTAGATACAAACTATAATAACTGTATTAACCATTTTAAAACAAATTTTAAAATATTAATTATAACAAATTATACAAAACGGAAAGACTTTTTTTGTATTTTGCAAAAGTCAAATAGTGAGACTATAGGTAGAATCATCGAAGACACATAAAAGTATTACGCCTTGTGTCCGAGTTGTGTTCGACTTCAATTAACTAAACCAAACCGGATCTTCTCATCCGAACAATATAATAATCTGAATATAATCCGAATGTTATCTTTGATAGAAATGGATAGTATGGTTTGAGAAAAAGAGGGTTTAAGAAATGTGTTGTGTTTATGATTAAGACAATAACGAATAAAATTGGAGATTCAAAAGAATATTATTAATATGTATTATAAATTTGGACATTGTATATGCAATTTTTCGTTTAAAATTAATTTCAGAGTTTCATGAAACTGTTGACAAAACAATTAACAATTTCTTTATTATGACAAGTAAATTTTGGATTTCAATCATTTTCAATTCTCTATTGTCTTTTATTTCTCATACTGAATAAAAATCAAAAAAACGTTACCTCAAATGCGTTATATAAATATAGGTTATGTAAAAGTTATATTTAAATTCTAATGGTAATTTTGTCAATATATTTTTTTTGTTCCTAAACTTCAATTTTGGTTTGGCAACAAAATTCAACATAATGTATTTTTTATCAAAATGTATTTAGTATCAAAAATTTAAGCCGATGACGCACTGCTTACTTTGCTTGCTTTCCTTTGCATACTTTGACAACTAAAATAAATTGTACTTTTTTTTTTGGAATTTAACCAAATATAAAAAGTACTTCAGGTAAGCTTAGGATTTAATTGACGAAGTCTGTTTCAATGTATTCTGAGACCACCAAGTATAATAAATTAAAATTTTATTTATTTTTAATTGTTTTTTTTTAATACTTTTCACAAAAAATTAACAATTTGACTATTTTCAAAGCAACTTTTTAAAATCTGCATTGGGCAAATATTTACTTTGCATATTCTGCAAGATGTCAAATATTAGAATCATTTTTTCCATTCTTTTATAAGCTTTTTAAATAATTATTTTTATTTACTTTAATCTTCAGTAGGGTAACGTGGTTTGATTTTAAATTTATCAAACTATTTTTGTAATCGAAAATAATCTAATCTCAACTATTTTATAATGTAAATAATAATATTCAAAATAAATTTTTTTTTTTTTGTACCAATTTGAAATTAGTTTTTTGAAGTTTCTTTTGCATTTTTAAGTTTTGGTTTGCGTTTTTAAATAACGCAAACTTGATTTTAATCTTTAAAAAATGATGACTAATTAAATTAAACTTTAAATTAAATAAAATTTTATTAAATAGTTGTAAAAATACATTACATAACTATTGTTTTTCTAAAGAAATTCTGATCATTATTTTTAAACTGATTTTAAAATATTCCACGTAGTGGTAAAACAATTAATTCATGTACTTGAACATGAGATGGTGTGCTTAATGCAAACATTACACAATCAGCAACATCTTTTGGTTGTAATCTTTTAATATTTGGATTAGTTAATAAAAATTCCGGAACAATTGATGTTTCAGTTAATCCAGGACTGATACTCTTTAAAAATAAAATTATATAATGAAAATTTTGGACTAACAAAATGTTTGAAATTTTTTTTAACTTACTGTCACTTTAATATTACTTTGTAAATTAAGTAATTCATAACGTAAAACTTCTACCATTGCTGTTATTGCATATTTTGATGGTGTATACATATTTGTAGTTGGTACATTTTTACCCAAAAATGGTGGAATTTTATGACCATTTATACTATTTATAAAAATTATATGACCATCTGATTCATTATTTTTCATATTTTGAAATGCTTCTCTTGTACAATTTATAGCACCTCCTACTTGTATATCTAATGTTTCACGAATTTCATTTAATTTCATCTGTACTAAATTACCATGATTAAGAACTCCAGCTGAATTTATAAGAATATCTGGGCCCTTATGAGTTTTTGAAATATCTAAAAATATTTTTTTAACATCTACAATTTTACTAACATCACATTTGACACCAGTAAATGAATTCTTTAATTCTGATGGTAAAGATAATTTAAAATTATTTAAATTTTCTTGATTTTTATCTAAACCAAATACGGTAATTTTTGCATCCAACAATTGTTTAGAAATTGCTCTACCAATACCAGATGCACTTCCAGTAACAATAGCAATTTTATTTAACCACCGATGCATTTTAAAAATCTTGAACAATTGAATAAAAAAAATGAACTGGTATAAATCTTTCTTTTTATATCATTGTACAATTAAATAGATTTATGCTCAGAGTTTATGCCTATGCTCAGAGTTGTATTTCAAACTCTTTAAAAAATTTTCAGAAATGTTATTACTTATACACTTTAAACGAAATTAGAAGACTAAAGCTGACTCTGTATTAATTTAGAAAAAGAAAAAATACAAAAAGAATAAATGAAAATCGATTTGAAAGAAACCTTATATGAGCATTTATTTTTTTTTTCTAACTAAGTTTTTACTGCTGAATAACTCTTTGATAATTCAATATTTCAAAAAAAATAAAAGCAATAGCCATTTTTCAAAATATTTCACCGACTGGTTGCATACAAATTTCATTGATTTGAACATGTGGTGGTGTACTCAAAGCAAATAAAATTGCATTTGAAACATCTTCTGGTTGTAATTTTGGAATTTCAGTATTACTCAAAATAAAATCTGGAACCAAAGCAGTTGTAACTAGTCCGGGACTTATGTTCTATATTTAAAATATTCACAGAATTCAAAAAAGAAAAAAATAATCCTATAAATATGCAAATTATTAAAATAAAAAATAAACTTACGGTAATCTTAATTTTTGTATTTAAATTATTGAATTCTTGGCGAAAAATTTCATTTAAAGCTCTTAAGGCATGTTTAGCTGGACCATATATATTTACAGATGGCATGGCTTTACCTAAATATGGAATACGATGACCAGCAATGCTATTCATTAAAATTATATGACAATTTGTATTTTTCTGTTTCATTATCTGAAATGCTGACCTAGTACAATGTACAGTACCCATCAAATTAATATTAAGTGTATCTTTAATATCATTAAAGTTCATATTTATTAGATTTCCATGCTTTAAAATACCAGCATTATTTACTAAAATATCAGGACCATTCATATTTTTATCAACCCAATCAAAACATTTTTGCACCTCTAAATCATTGCTTACATCACATTTTAATGAGTGTAATCGATTAGCTTGATCTGTTGGTAACTGATTACGAATATCATCAATTAAATTTTGACGCCGTGCTAATCCAACAACTTGTAAATTTAATTTTAATAAATCTTTTACAATTGAAACACCAATACCAGAACTAGCACCTGTTACTATCGCAACTTTATTTATCCAACGATTCATTTTCAATATTCAAGCGAAATGCAGAAAACCAACAGCACTACTGAAAACTTCTAAACATTCTAAAAGTACAAAATCAAAAAAATTATAACATCATTACGCTTTTGCAGTCAGAAAAATGTACTGCAACATTTTATTAAATGGAAGCAACATTTTATAATTTATATACTCTTAAAGTTTTTAATTAAACAATTTTTTTTTTTTAATTTATTTTTATTAAAACTTAAAGCAACAACAAAATAAAAATTAAAAAAAAATAACAATTTTTAAAAACCATAAAACAAAAAAATATAAACTATTTTAAAAACCGCCAAGAGGTTCAACTGTCAATTCACTTATTTGAACATGCGGCGGTGTACTTAAAGCGAACACAACTGCGTTTGCAATATCTTCTGGTTTAAGAATTGGGGTTTTAAGATTAATTATAGCATCTGAAACAATTTCAGTGTGAACTAATCCAGGACTAATACTCTAAAAATAAAAATATAAACATTTTTTCCAATAAAATCTCAGAAAAAAAACTTACTGTTGTTTTAATACTGGTTCCTGAATTTTGGAATTCATTTTTATAAATTTCTCTAATTGCTGTTATAGCAAATTTAGTTGGGGCGTAAATATTAAAAGAAATGGGAGCATTAGCAATTTTATGACCAAGTGTACTATTAATAATTACAACATGGCCAGCTACATTACGTTCTTTCATACTTTTGTATGCTTCTCTGGTACAATAAATTACACCCATTATATTTGTGTCAATAGTATCTCTTATTAGACTAGTCTCCATATCAATTAAATTACCATTCTTGAAAACCCCAGCATTATTTACTAAAATGTCAACACCACCAAATTGCTTTTTAATTGTATCAAATGATTTCTTAACGTCATCTTCTTTAGAAATATCACATTTCATTGAATGTAAAAGATTACGTTTTGATTCTGGAAGTTGAGATCGAATTTCATCAACTTTTTCTGATCTTCTTGCTAATCCAATTACTTTAATATTATTTTTAACTAAATCTTTTACAATTGCAGCACCAATTCCAGCACTAGCACCAGTTACAACTGCTATTTTATTTTTCCAACGATCCATTTTATAAAAATTAAATATTTACTGTTTATCAAAGTTTTATTTAATTACAGAAGAATATAGTCAATAGATCCTTTTGATTCACAAACTCAAAATAAACTAATTGGTTATTTTAAACAGAAATTGTTTAAATAGTTATTTTTTTAGCATAAAAAGAAAAATAAATAAAATTCTATTTATTATGCGTTAAATGTAATAGTTAAGTGATTTAGTAAAGCTTTTTACATACATAAATACATGCATAAACATAGTACACAGATATATTTGTTCTATACCTGTTTGATAATAAAGCTTTTAATGGTTTTTTTTTAAGTAACCGTAACTATATTTTTTGTTTAAGAAGCTTTTTTTCTATTTCTAGTACATTCACATAGATAAGTCAGATAAGTTTATGTTTTTAGTGATACAAAAATTGTAAATAAACAAAATCAATGTCCAAAGACAAGTAAATTGATTAATTAACCTTTTCGTCAAATTTTAAGTACATAAATAACAAGATTTTGTCCAACTGTTTTACTTTATGAATTTATTACTATATCGGACAAAATTGAACTGAAAGCAGATCAATATAAAATTCAAGTTAATTTTACCGTACATCAATGTGGAGCAACCCAACTGATTGACAATCAAAATCGTTTTAGGACAATAAATCAGACAACTTGTGCAATTAAACATAAATCCTTAATTTAAAAAATTTAACACATGTCTGAGAACTAAAATAACTTCATCGATGCAGAGCTTCTTTTTGATTATAAGAATTTTAAAATTTTAGCAAAGTTTTTTATTGTAAAAAAAAATCCTCATCATGTACTCAAGTAATACTCAACACACTAAATAAATGCGATCATTTAATGAAAATATAATTAGAGTTCCTTTGTAAAAAAAGTATACATTATATACAAAATATTTATAGACATTTATACAAAAGTATAAATATATCATTAGTAATTTCATTCCAATATCAAAATCTATATACATATATACATATTAAGATATTCCTTAAAAAAAAAATAACAAAATAGGTAATTCTTCTTGTAAGTAAAACTTTAACAATATTTTGGTAAAATTTTAGTGACTTGCAAAATTATTGAAAGCTTAATATCTTAAATAGTCAATTTAGTTTTTCTGATACTCATCATGAAAGTGTAATAACAACAAATTTACATATTTTTTTTCATTATGATGTCATAGATTTTAAAAAACTTTTAAACTTCAATATTATATTGTTTTCATAAAAATAATAAATTTTCCAACACTTATCTATAAAATAATGGCAACCACAATGACAAAATTATATTATACATGCAAGGGGTGTGCATTAAATTAAGAGGGGATCATTAAAGAATAAGAAATAAAATTGTATGACGGGTTGAGTGAAATTGAGATTATTAAAACTAAAGTTTTTATATTATATTTTTGTACTCTTTGTTTTAGTAAATTATAGAAAAATAAAATCTGTTGTAATGTAATGTTAATTAGTAATTAATTTTGAACTTAGTATTACATAAATTAATTGCATATTAATATATAAACTTTTATACGGTGTAATTAATTTGTTATTACTAATTAGTAGTATTAGATTAGATTATTTTTAAGAAGTGTAAGTGACACTGCGATTTTTTTGATTTAAATCAATTGTGCTATCCCTATTATTACGTTTTAGGAATTCTATCAGCCCTACAAACTACCTCTACTAAATTAAAAATCTATAGAGACTTTATTGCTGATATAGTTCACCTTCGGTAAGGCAGTATAGGCAGTTCCCCTTCGGTAAGGCAGTATTTTATAAGCTCTGCAGTTTTTTAGTATGTCTCCTGAAGATTTTTCTTCTTCTTGACAGAATCTGCATGTATATTACCATTCTCGTACAATATCGCTCAAGTGTTTGATTATACTATAGAATTGAGTAATATTAGACATATATTAATGAAATTATCCAAAAATATAAATGATAATTTACCTGTCACATATAGTTGATGACGAAAAAATATATGAAAATAGAAATAGAAGTTAGATTAGCTTTTTATAAGTTAATCTTAATATATTATTATAATTTTAAATTAATTAAAATTTTTGTTTTTTAATCTAATAATACAAGTATAACATTACAATTAATTTTAATAAACAGTCATTAACCGATTTATAAATTATTTAAAAGAGTGATAGTAATTCAAATAACTTTATTCAAACAACCCCTAAAATTTTTTTATTGGTTTTAACTATAGATATATGATTCATATCTAACTTTTAATAATTTTTATTTCTATATCAAATACGATCAAAGAATTTTTACAAAAATATTTATAAATACATATAATATTAGAATATATCACATATAAATAAAAGTTTTTTTTTTTTAAATAAATTAAATAAATAAGGAAAAAATTCATTATCTAATATTTTTTAAAATTTCCAGAAAAAAAAATTCCACAATTTTTTTTCGTTTTTTTTTAATATACAAGTATTTTTATGGCAAGAGATAAGTTATGTAACAGGTAATGGATATTTTTTATGGTAAAGTCCGTCCATTCATTTTTAAGTTTTATGACTTCTAAATTTAAATTATAATTAATATCATATTGTAATATAAGATAATTCTTGTATAAGATAATAATAGATATGGCGTAGAACTAGATTAACCCCTTGTCTTGTACAATAGTTACAGCCGAGTAATCAACGGCTTAGTGAAATAATAATTCCAGAAACTGAAGCTTAGTCGAATATAGGAGTGCCAAGGAGAAAAAAAAAAATTACTTCGTAATTTATTTTTTAATACAAATTTTAATCAATTTATGCTTCAAATTTTATACATTACATATTACATATATTACAGTTATACGTATACATTTCAATGATTCAAACTTTCAATTTTTATTTAGAACTTAAACGAATTCAGATTTAAAATTAAAATTAGTCTTTCATCTTCACTGAAAATTTTGATTAAATAAAACTGAAAATTTAACTTTTAAAATTTCTGGTATAAAAAAAAATAATAAAAAAAGCTTTCAATTTAAAAATTTTAGACAATTTATTCTATTATCAAAAGTTTATTTTTAATATTTAAAAAACAAAACAGTGATTTGCACAATTTATTTTTAAATTTTTATTCGAGTAGCCAAATTTATTCAATTTATTACTATAGAATTGGTAAATTATGAATATTTAAAGCTATCACAAAAAATTCTTTTCAATATGGTGATGATATAAAATGATTGTAGGTTAGGACTCATTACGATGAAATTATATTTTGAGGTTCACTTACATATGTATGTATATATATCTGATACCTTTTGCAACTTTAAAAATTTAATAGCATTTTGAAACTTTTAAAATATTTATAATATATAAATAATTATATAAAATTTATTTCTCATGATATTTGATGTTTATATTTGTTGAAAATTATTTCAGAAATAGATTAATGATTTACAATTACACATTATTTATTTTTGGGGAATACGATTTTGATAAAAAAAAAATAACTCTGAAAAAGGAGAAAATTAAAAAGAGTCTATAAAATAAAAAGTACTGCATTGATGCTAAAAGTACTTCAGTTAAAGGGTTTTATTTTTTTTTTTTTATTGTAAACATTTTTAATAATTTTTTCACTTCTTTATGATATGTACATGTAAAGTGCATCTTTTTTTTATGTACATATATATTTGAACATCTTTAAGTGTTAACTGCATTTTTTAAGTTCTTAAAGCTTATGTAAAGTTTATTTTGAATAACTCGTTATTTAAGAGTGTCGTTACTCTGAGGACTGAGATGGTTGTATGGCACTTAAATTATGATAAAACCATTTTCTTAAAAGAAAAACATGCGTATGAACATTATACCGAAAAAAAAAAAGTGCGAAAGAACTTTCCTATGTTGTCATTATATTTTTGATAAATAAATAATTTAAAAATAATAAAAAAGTTATATATGTACATACGTATGTATTATGTAAATAATTTTGTATTAGAGTTTAGAAACTTATAAAATTTCGTGTCATTAAAACTTCGTTTGAATTAAAAAAAAAAATTAAATTCTCTTAAAAATAATTTATGAACGTTGAAAATTACAATACAAAAAATTTTTGTTTTGACTATTATTAGGTACAACTAAAAATTTTTTGGAGTTTTCAACGTCACCTGCTTATAAAACTAGTGAAACAAAATTAAAATGTTAGTAGGTATGTTAAATATGTTTGAAACATGTTACATATATAAATAAAATATTGAATTAATAAAATGGATATTATTAATTTATAATATATAAAATGTGAACAAAATATCCACAAATATATAAATATA
Organism: Poecilobothrus nobilitatus; assembly: GCA_947095535.1. Lineage (NCBI taxonomy): Eukaryota > Metazoa > Arthropoda > Insecta > Diptera > Dolichopodidae > Poecilobothrus > Poecilobothrus nobilitatus. Next base: position 12,376,784 of record OX352773.1, on the reverse strand, counting down.
ATATATATTTAATACAATTATATTTTATAATAAAAAATTGTGTAAATGTAATTTTTTTTAAACACATTAGTTTGGATCTGTTGGTTTGTAGTGGTTTACAAATATCATCAGTTAGATTTTGACGTCGTGCTAATCCAACAACTCGTAAATATAATTTTAATAAATTCATAAAAAAAAAAAATTAAAACACCAATATCTGAATTCGGAGCTTTTTTAATATTCAATCAAAATGCAGAAAAACAACTGTTCTACATTCTAAAAATGTAAAATAGAAAAAAAAATATAACATTATTTTTTATTTAATCGTTTTTTACACTTTTGCAGCCATAAAAATGTACTGCAACATGTTGTTAAATATAAAGAACATTTTTATATTGTTTTGAAAATTTTAATTATGACGAAATGTTATAAATAATGTAACAAATAAGTTTTCTTTTTCAAACTTTTCTTTTTATTAAAAAATTAAAGCAACAACAAAATAAAAATTTAAAAAAAAAAAATAAATTATTTTAAAAACCGCCAAGAGGTTCAACTGTCAATTCACTTATTTGAACATGTGGTGGTGTACTTAAAGCAAATACAACTGTATTTGCAATATCTTCTGGTTTAAGAATTGGTGTTTTAAGATTAATAATTGTATCTGGAACAGCTTCAGTGTGAACTAATCCAGGACTAATACTCTAAAAATAAAAATGTAAATATTTTTTCCAATAAAACCTCAGAAAAAAAAACTTACTGTTGTTTTAATACTGGTTCCTGAATTTTGAAATTCATTTTTATAAATTTCTCTAATTGCTGTTATAGCAAATTTAGTTGGGGCATAAATATTAAAATTAATGGGAGCATTAGCAATTTTATGACCAAGTGTACTATTAATAATTATAACATGTCCAGCTACATTATGTTCTTTCATACTTTTGTATGCTTCTCTAGTACAATAAATTACACCCATTATATTTGTGTCAATAGTATCTCTTATTAGACTAGTCTCCATATCAATTAAATTACCATCCTTGAAAACACCAGCATTATTTACTAAAATATCAACACCACCAAATTGCTTTTTAATTGCATCAAATGATTTTTTAACGTCATCTTCTTTAGAAATATCACATTTCATTGAATGTAGAAGATTACGTTTTGATTCTGGAAGTTGAGATCGAATTTCATCAACTTTTTCTGATCTTCTTGCTAATCCAATTACTTTAATATTATTTTTAACTAAATCTTTTACAATTGCAGCACCAATTCCAGCACTAGCACCAGTTACAACTGCTACTTTATTTTTCCAACGATCCATTTTATAAAAATTAAATATTTACTGTTTATCAAAGTTTTATTTAATTACAGAAGAGTATAGTCAATAGATCCTTTTGATTCACAAACTCCAAATAAACTAATTGGTTATTTTAAACAGAAATTGTTTAAATAGTTATTTTTTTTAGCATAAAAAGAAAAATAAATAAAATTCTATTTATTATTCGTTAAATTTAATATTGAAGTGATTTAGCAAAGCTTTCAACATACATTCTTAAGTACACAGATATGTTTGTTCTATACCTGTTTGATAATAAAGCTTTTAATGGTTTTTTTTTCAAAAACCGTAACTATATTTTTTGTTTAAGAAGCTTTTTTCTATTTCTAGTATATTCACATAGATAAGTCAGATAAGTTTATGTTTTTAGTGATACAAAAATTGTAAATAAACAAAATCAATGTCCAAAGACAAGTAAATTGATTAATTAACCTTTTCGTCAAATTTTAAGTACATAAATAACAAGATTTTGTCCAACTGTTTTACTTTATGAATTTATTACTATATCGGACAAAATTGAACTGAAAGCAGATCAATATAAAATTCAAGTTAATTTTACCGTACATCAATGTGGAGCAACCCAACTAATTAACAACGTAAACATTATTAAGAGAAGTTGTCTGTTTCCATCCAATATAGGCATTACAACCAATGCGATCTTCTAAATTAATCTTTAATCTACAAAATATAACACAAGTTGAATTAAGCTGCTTTGAATAAAATATTTTCATTGATGAACAGCTTACTCGATTATGATTTATGACCTTTTAGAAACAGTAAGTTATTTCATTATAAACAAAAAATCCTTACAATATAGTCAGTAACAGACACAATAATGAAAATATTATTAAAATTCTACTAGGTAAAGGTATATATTCCCAAGTTTAGGCCGTAATTGAAAATTCATATAATATGTATCACATAATTAAACCAGAAATTTAATATTGTTAAAAATTGAATAATGTTAAAAATTTTATTAGGCATTTCATTATAATACAAAATTCTATACATATTTACTTCTTTAGATCATAAGAGATTTTATTACTAGTGTAGTACCAATGGTTTGATTTTAAATTTAAAAAAATATAAATTTATGCGATTTTTTAGCATTAACAAATTTATTGAATTTCAGTATATAAACTCGATAATTCTAGACTTGATATTATTAAAGAAATTAAAGATTTAGGTGTTAAATTTACTTTTAATCCTCATATTAACTTCATAATATCTAAAGTATTTAATAAGTTTGGTTTCATTAAAAGAAATTCTATGAAATTCTTTGATTCTTATACATTTAAGTGTTTATATTCGACCTTAGTTCATCCACTTTTTGAATATGCTTCTCACATCTAAATCCCATCGTATGGTAGACACATCAAAATAATTGAATTAGTTCCGAAAAACAAGATTAGATTTTGTCTACATAACTTTCATTGGGTGACACATGTTACATAGCTAAAGTGCTACATGTCAATTTATTGATTTTTAAACTCTAGAATGTAGATTCAATACGTCTTTTGTAATGCTTTCCAATGATATTTTATCAAATAAAATTATTTACTTCATGAATATTTTAAACTTATATAATCTATATCATTCGTAATGTAAGATCGCAAAGATTTTGTATCTTGACCCGTATAGAAATAACTTTTTGTTATACTTCTATCAGCCCTATTTGCCGCTAAGAAACTAAAAATCTATAGAGTCTTTATTGCTGGCAGTTCATCCACGGTTAAGCAGTACATTTCTATAATACACAAAATATCAACAAACTATCCATAAATATATCAATCAAAATTTGTGTTCATGTAAATTTTCAATCGTGGGGCCTCGGTGGCCTAGTGGGTAAGAGTGTCTAAAATACGCTGTAAACACTGAGGGAGTGTGGGTTAATATCAACAAACTATCCATAAATATATCAATCAAAATTTGTGTTCATGTAAATTTTCAATCGTGGGGCCTCGGTGGCCTAGTGGGTAAGAGCGTATAAAATACGCTGTAAACACTGAGGGAGTATGGGTTCGAATCCTACACATTCGCCGTAAGAATTATTCCCGCTTACGACATTTACAGCCACTCCTGAACAGGAAAAGCTGTGTAATTATCAAAATAACTTTTTATCTAAGATCTGGGTAACTTCTTATTATTTAAGTAGAAAGGAACTACCATATAGTAGACTTATTTGTCTATGCTATCACATACTCAAATAATTCTCCTAAAAGTAGGCAACAATTTTCATTTGAAGCTGGTTATCATTCAATTAACAATATTGATTTGTCACCAATGGTTCGAAAATGAAAAGCACATTACCAGTACATTAATATCAGGCTTTTTTCCACCTGAAGGATTTATATTACTTGATAAAAATAACTACATGGAAGATTCTAATTTTGTACTAAAACTACACCAATATAAAAGAAATGTTTCGAATAAAGAAATTATATTAAATTTAACCTTATATGATTTTGACAATGAACAAATTTTTAAATATAACAAATTTATTTCAAATAAGAAAAAACTTAAATATGAAATAGCATATTTTTAGAAAATTTAGATTAAGTTTTATATTTATTAGATTAAGTTAGAGTTTAAATAGTTTTAGGTTTTTTTCCCCTTTTTTATTATAATGAGGGATTTTTTTCTTGAAATAATTTTTGTTTTACCAAATAATAAAATATAATTAATAAATATTATAAAGTCATATTAATACAAACAATAAAAAACACATTAAAAATTTGTCTAAGTACACATATACTTAAGAAAAAAATAATATACATAATAACTTGAGAGCTGATAATACGCAGCCATTAGTTAAGTAATGTACCAAAATCAAATATTTTATAGTTTTATAATACACTTGATAATGCATAAAACATAAAAAAAAAAAAATGAGGATATCTCATTGGCTTAGTGGTTAAGCACGTGGCTTATTAACCGTAGGAGTGCGAGTTCAAATCCTGCACAAGTAGCAAGCGTTTTGAATTGTATGAAAGAAAATGGTTAAAAATAAACAACCCTCTCCAGTAAAATTTTTTGTTTCCTTCAACATTTTCTCTCACCTCCTGCTCTATATAAAACTTATGGTGAAACACCCTGTATAACATATAGCCATAATAAATGATATTACAATACAAATTAATAATATGTTGAATTTGAATACTATATATATATAATGACTTACTAACCGATGGTTTAATAATATTATATTATCTCATATCTGATTTTAAATATTAATAATTAAAGAATGGACAACATTAAATAATTCCTTGCAACTTATTTTTTATTTTAAATTAAAGTACATAAATTAAAGTAAGCAATTTTAAAAACAATATGAATTTTTCAATTTCAGAACATACAAATAGAAAATAAGTATCTATTAATACAAACAAACATAATTTTATATTTTCTTTTTATTAAAAAATTTCTAAACTTTTAAATGGATTTTTTTTTCATTAATTATTTTTCTGAAAAAGCATTCAAAGATAAATTTGTAATTTGAACTTTTTGTGGAGTTTTTAAAACATAAAATATAGCATCACATATATCTTGTGGATTTAATACAGGTGAATTCTCATTTAAAAACTCTTCTGGTAACAATGGAGTTCTAACAAATCCTGGACTTATACTCTAAAAATCAAATAAAAAAAAACAAATTTTCAATTAAAATTCTTATAAAACAAAATTGTAAAATCAAAATTACCGTTATTTTTACTTTAGTACCCAAATTTTCAAATTCCTGCTTATATATATTATTGATAGCAGTTATAGCAAATTTTGTTGGACAATAAATATTAAATGATTTATTGACTATAGATGGAACATAATGTCCACTTGAGCAATTCATTAAAATAACATGTCCTGCAGTATTACGTGCTTGCATACTTTTAAATGCTTCTCTTGTACAATATACAACACTCATTAAATTTGTATCAATAATTTCTTTAATGATTTTTGCATCCATTGAAACTAAATTACCTTCACGATAAATTCCACCACAATTTATTAAAATTTCAACGGCACCATGTCGTCTTCCAATAAAATCAAAAATTTTTGATACTTCAGACTCATTTGTAATGTCACATTTAATTGGATTTAAATAAATACGAATTTCTTCCGGTAAATTAACACGAATTTCTTCCATATTTTCAAGACGACGAGCTAAAGCTAAAACTCGTATTTTAGATTTTGCTAATTCTTGTATAATTGCAGCACCAATACCAGAACTGGCACCAGTTACAACAGCTAACTTATTCTCCAAGTTTTTCATTTTTTTTTTTTTTTTTTAATTTTTATTTTAAATATTTAAAGTGAAAAAATACAAATAATTTTATTTTAATCTATTTTACTATAAGATGTTCACTTTAAGACAGTAATTAGAAGACTGAGATTTAATCGAGTTGAAAATTTTATTATAAATTAAATTATATTAAAAATTCTAAATGAATTTTTATTTCAGATAAGAAAAACATTTTCTCGCTGTGTAAAAATTTAATATTAATATCTTATAGTTAATTTTTTCTAAAAATTTTTTCATTTCGTTTAACTTCAAAAGTGACTACTACCCTCTGAAAATTATCCTTAAATTTAAATGTAAAATTAATAAAAAACGAGATTCTGGTATAAATGATTTTACAAGAGGCCTATGTTAATGTTCAAAGAGAAAGAAAGTTAAAAAAAAAAGATATAATTATGATAAAATCCAAAATAGTCAAATAATCGAAGAATAAAAACTTATAAAAACTGAGAAAACTTATTAAATAAAGCATATTTTTAGAGACCGTTGATTTACAGTTGATTACAGTTGAATGGTTGAAGGTTCTTTATATTTATAAATAAATGAATGAAAACTAGAGTTATGTTCTATGGTTTTTTTTTAATCTAGAAACGTCAACATACAGGACATTTCTTTAACAACATAAATCAAAAGAAATACAGATTATTTGTTTTGGAAATTTCATATTTAAATTTACAGCTCTGTGAAAAATAAAAATTTCACAAATTTGAAACTTTTCATCATTGTTAAGTTTTAAAAGCTAGAAACTTGTAATTTTGGAAGCAATTATAAGAATAACCATGAGTTGTAGCAGGACGTTATTACACCAACCATTTATCGCTAATCAAATAATCATTTGTTTGATAAGTTTTAACTCATATATAAGTAATAACTCAAAAAAAATTTGATTATAGTTAAAAACTCTCACTTATAAAAAAAAATGATTGTTTGATTATTTGATTAGTGATAAGGGGTTGGTGCAATAGAGCCCAGAACTCAAAAATTTTGCTTTCATTGCCGGCCAATAACGATGAGAATCTTTTCAATTTTTACACACACCTAAAACGTTGGTTACCCATAAATTACAAATATTTCAAAGGGTATTTTCATAAATAAATCGGAGTAGAATACCATCTGTCAAAAAAAAAAATTACTCAGCACTCAGAATACGATCTGATCAGTTTTAGACCATGCTCAGAGTATGATCTCTATGCTGTTTATAAAATTTACAAATGTAATCTTTGTTTAATATTTTGCTTTACACGTACGTACGTACGTACCATTCATCAAAATTTGAAAAGAATAAAAGACGACATTTTTCAAAATTAAAAAAATTATTTTGATAATTTATTTTTAAATTTATTTTAAAATTTTTTTTAACATTTATAACAAATTTATTTCTGTTTTATTATTCATTTATTTAATCAGAGTTCTCTGAGTTTATACTGATCAGATTATATCTGTATATTTAGATATTTCTCCGAGCTTATGATACGATTTACTTTATGAAAACGTCCAAAGTTTATGTAAAATTTTTATCTTATCCAAATAGAATTGAAATTAGACCTTAAACTTAAGAAGTTAGAGTTAGAGAAAATGTTAGAGTACAGGAAATGTTAGCCTTTTAAAATCTTTTTGTTTTACTTTTCTTTCAATATTATAATTATTGTTATATGCTATAAAAATATAATATTAAATAAAAATGTCAAAATTCCAAGTTAAAAAAAAAAAGGTTTTCGACACCATAAACACTGACCATTTTCTTTATCCAATACACATACATACATATTTCATAATAATAATATTCCTTTTAGCAATTTTTTTTTTTTTTTCATTTATTTTTCCCTATATTTTGAAATTAAAATAAAATGTTTATTGACACATTTAATGTATATGTACATACTACATATATATATATATATAGTTAAATATTCTTACTCTTATTGAAAACAAAAGACTATTCTTTTGGTTACGCTTGAATATTTTAATAAAATCTATAAAAAAAATATGAATCTATAGATGTATATTAATTTTTTTTTTTTTTTTTAATTTGTTACTACCTAGAGAAGAAATTCAAAAAAATATATATGTATATATAAATTTTACTTAAGTACATACATTCAAATTATGAGTACCTTACCTACATACATGTCAATAATGATTTTAATAGTAGTAAATTAAAACTTATATTGAATTTCTTCATTTATTAAAACCGAAGAAGTAAAAAAAAAATTTCTTTTTAGGCAAAAAAAAAAATAAACGATAGAACGGACCATTAATATATGCAATAAAATTTCAATTGTACATTGAAAATTATACAAGAATAATTTTCACTCAATTAAAATGTACTAAAAAACATTCATCATGATGTAAAAAGATTAAAAATAGATATTTTATGATTCAGTTTTTAGAAATTATTTTTTAAATATCCAAAAAATTAAATTTATATTGTTATCACCGATTCTAACAAAAAACCTCTTAAAAAAACTTTATTATTTAGTATAAATATAGTATTTAGTTTATTTTTATTAAAATTTTTCGATCTATTATATAATCTATATACATAATATAATTTTTTTTTACTTCAACTAAAGATATTTTAACTTTAAGTGAAGACATTTTTACTTTAAATGAAGATTTGTTACTTTAAGTTAAAACTTTTGCAGTAAAAGTTAAAGTAAAAAAATATATACTGTTTTCCAGTCAAATACAACCATTTTTCATTCAATTTAAACGTTTCTTCATCCAAATTCAACATTTTTTCAAAAACGTTAAAAATCTTTTAATTGAAATTAAACGCTTTTTATAATTTAAACTTACTTTTTTCAATCAAATTAATTTGAACGAAAAATTGTTTAATTTGACTGAAAAAAATAGGTTTAATTTAAAAAAAAAAGGGTTTAATTTCAATTAAAAGGTTTTTAACGTTTTTGAAAAAATGTTAAATTTGAATGAAAAAAAGTTTAAATAGAATAAAAAATTACTGTATTTGGTAGGAAAAAAGTATATACAATATGAGTACAGTATGTATACACTTGGCAACTTTCATTAAGCTGGACATTTGATCAGTGGAAATTTTACAAAGAAGACATTTAATAAAAAGACATTTAGCAAAAAGTACACATTTAAAAAAAAAACATTTGGCAAAATGAAGACTTAACATTTAGACATTTGGAAACTTCATATTTATGTAGGCCTCAGTGCTGCATAAAATTGTCAATTTTATTAAATTTTTTTTTTTATAAGTGTATTTTTTGCTAAATATCTTTTTGTTAAATATATTTTTGGCTAAATATCTTTTTTTCAAGTCTCCATTTTGCGAAATGTCTTCTAGTCAAATAAGCAGTTATCAAGTGAAAATTACCAGCTGGCCGTTCCCATATTAAATATGTACTTATATAACATAAATTACTAAAGTAAAGATTCTTCACTTAAAGTAAAAATGTCGTCACTTAAAGTATAAAATTTTTACGGTTTAAAATTACGGTTGAAAAAATTCAAGAATATAAAATTTTCACTAAGGTAAAGATGTATTCACTTAAAATAAAAAATATCCACTTAAATAAAAAAAATTTCAGTTAAAGTAAAAAAGGTATATTATAATAACCTTGTGATATTTAATGAATATCAAATCAAAACGTTTCGAATTTAATTTATTTAATTTTTGTATAATTTTTAATAAATACAACGCTTGCTAATTGTATCATAAATTCTTTATTTTTATTTATTTTTACAAAAAAATTATTTTAACATGTTTCGTCCTATCAAGACATCATCAGAAGACTCGAATTGTTTAAATAAAATTACACTTCACAATTTTACGAATCTGAAGTAAAAAATATTTACTTGAAAACAATTAAAGGGCTTTATCATATGCATTAATAAAATAAATAAATAAATATCGTGCTTGTAAATACCGAAGGGAGGGCTACAGGAAAAAAACAGAGTTTTGGCCTTGAGAAAGATCACAAAAGTATAAGTGATAAATCATAAAGGATAAATTTATATAAATAACTTTAGATTTAAAAATAGCACACCTTATTTAATCTTTTGAAGGTAAAAGTTTTTTCAAGATAATGCATTAAATTTATTTATTTAAGTTTTATCTGATTTTCAAAAATTATTAAATTTTTTTTTTTCAATAATGTTGCTTAGATCTTTTATCTATTTAAAAATTGGATTGACATAATAACATGAATTTTTATAGGTCTTTCTATATCGAACCTTTTTTTTGGAAAATTTTTTTTATTTCTCCGAAGTTTTTTTAAACTTGCTTCTTTTATCCAGATTCCATTCAAGTAATTGGTAAGCGATTGGTGGTAGTTAACTTTGAAATTTGTATCCTTAATCCTATTTCAATATTTTGTTTTTTTTTTAAGAGAAATTGATGTTCATTGCTGAAAAATATTATACTTAAGATTCAACTGAATCAAAATATCATGCATGCATGGTCTGCAGACATTATGTTGTAGATCTCATATATCATCTTTTATTTATACCAATTCATTTTTTAAGGTTACATTATGCAGTAGTATTTTAGGAAATGAAAATTAATTATTTAAGTATTATAAGATTTAATTCGATTCACGTATTCCATTTTGGAGATTCTTAAAATAATGGATATTTTGAATTTTTTAATCTTTAAATAATTTGATTGCGTATGAATGATCATTTTAAACTCTTTTTGTGAATAGCTGTTAATTACATAGATATTAAATAATTGAAAATTAGTAAAATACAAATACATATAACAAAATTTAAAGAGTACAGGAAAATTATCATAAGACATTAATTTTATAACTAAAACATTAAAAGTGTAATACGTACATAATTAAAACAAAATTAAGAATTATCTCAATATGGTTATATTTTAAAAAATTTAAAATCCTAAATCATTCGCAGCCATTTTTCTTATTAAAATCTTCTTAATTATGTTGTGATATAAAAAATCAATAAAGCTATCATCTCTCTTTTTAATTTGCCAATTGTTATATTTCGACAATCCTCAATCAATTGAAAATTTGATGGATAAGAATAACAATCTAGAATTAAAAATATTAATGAATTTCAAATGATGGCTTTTTTAAGGTAGTGCATTCAATCAACTATACTTCCTCAACGATTAAAACATTAAAAATTAATCATTACATCTGATTCTTGATAATATTTATTAATTTCAAAAGTCATTACAACCTTATAGTGTGCAGCATAACATCAATCTAGGTGGCAGCGCCGCGAAATCCCAATAATAAAAAATCCAAAATTTCAAAATCCCAAAATACCAAAATCCCAAGGTAGTTTTGATATTATAGTTCGTTTTGAACTTAGAGTTGAATTCAAAATCAGGATTGCCGCTTTTTCCAGAATATGTACATATATGTATATGACAGATTCTAAATTAGGACAGATTTTATAGTTGGATTCAAAATCAGGGTATTCCCTTTTCCCAGAATATTTATATATAGATATATATATAAACGTGAGGTTCTGAATTAGGAGGAATTTTAAAATTGAATTCAAAATCAAAGTCTTTTTCCAGAATATTTTTATATATCTGTATGTGAGATTCTAAATTAGAAGAGATTTTATAGTTGATTTCAAAATCAGGGTTTCAATAATTTGTAACACGGGGGTTTTTAGCGCTATTTAAAATGCTTTCTATTCAATTTTGAATTTTGGAATTTGTTTTTTTAGAATTATTTTTCTAAAATATATAAATCGTATTTTGCAAATGGAATTTTTTTTTTGGAATTTCGTACCTAACCCGTCTCCAATACCAAAAAATGTAGGAAAAAATAATGTTGAAGAGTATAGAAAAGCAAATTTAAAAAATTAAAAACGTTGAAATCTTGAATAAAATGTTGAATCTTTTTTGTTGGAAGTTTTTTCTAAAATTTTTGCAATCAATATTTTATCGACCCACATCTGAAATAAAAAAATTCAAAATAAATTATGATAACGAAAGTGGTTTGGGATTTAGGAATTTTGGGATTTTGGTATTTGGGATTTTGGAATTTTGGGATTTTCTATTTGGGATTTTCTATTTGGGATTTTGTCTTTGGGATTTCGTGGCCAATCCATCTAGGTAGATCTTTATTATGCATTGAATAAAAGTATTTTGAGATAACTATAAACGAAACATCTTTTTACCACTTACATGTATGGGACATTCGTCTTTAACTCAATGAAAATAAACTCTATTTAACTAATCTCAATTTTCTTTAGCGTAGTTTTGGTAGCTGATATTTTATATGTTGGAAGTTTTATAGGTAAATTATTTTCGGGAATTATAAATTTATACCTGTTACAATTATGAAAAGAACATATTATAATATTTATTTATTTTGGAACATATTATAATATTTAAGAAAAATTCGAACTAGTGCATATAGCCTTTTTTATTTCAAGATTAACAACCTAACACTTAAAACTAAATTTAACCAGAGTTTTAAATGAAAAAATAAATTATGAATAATATATATAAATTATAAATACTTAAGGTTATTTAAATTCATCATACATTTTACTTCAAAAAAATCTTAAATTATTTAACATATAATTTAATTTAGTATTAAAGAATTATAAAAGTTAATTAACCATATAAAATAAAACAGCATATTGCGGTATATTCTGACAATCATTATATTAAAATATAATAATAAAAGAAAATCATATTACCAAATTTCGATCCATTTCCATTTCCTGTGGATCATTAAATTTAATACAATGTTAAAAATAATAACGATTAATTTATGACTTATTTAAATTCAAAATTAAAACATTAATTTAAAACCAAAAAAAAAAAATTTAGAGCATATAAAATTTATTACCATTTTAAAAATTATAAAATTTATGACAATAAGGAATTCCCACTACGTATATATAAAATTACACATACATATAATATTATGTATGTAAATATATATACTTTGTACATGAAATGTTTGAATTAACCAAAGTGTCAAGAATTTTGAAAATATGACTACAATATTAATAAAAACCATATATATTAAAAGCTAAGCCTGAGTATTAAACTTATGGACAATTTAATTTTGCAGCGGAAAGGATAATTCGTTAAGTTGGTATTATGACATTATAGTTGATGGCCTAACGGAATGTCTTAAAATGCTGTCAGAAGATTCGATTATTATAGAAAATTTCTCTTAAAATACAGTAAATTGAAATGTCCTTTGATTTTATTTTTTAAAAATTGCTCGGAACATATCGTATCAATTTAATAAAATGTGAATAAATTCCGTATAACAAAAATTCCGTTAGCTCTAAAACTCTCTTCCGCGTCATAATGTTCCTGTATGTATCATAAAAAATGATACAGTCGAATTTATATACACATATCCTTCCATACAGTAGAATTTATATAATATATCCTTTTAATTTATGGCTTTTTCTATAGATCGAATCACATAAAGAAGTTACTCTACAATTGTTACTAAGATCTAAATTTGTGTCTAAGATTTAAACTTTTCGATTTCAAATAAATCACGATTACAGGTAAAGAAAGAAAATTTCTTTATTCAAATCAATAGATTTATTTACCATCAATTTTCAGTTTTGTGATAACATATAGTTTACAATTTCTCTATTTTCAACCTAAACATCTTACATATTTTTTTTTTCTTTTAAATGACATTCTTTCGCCTAGAAAAGTCAACTTGATCAATTTCAATTCTCATATTTTGTCACACTTGATTGATTGCACTGCAAAATTTCATTGAGGTAATTTGTTCCCACATGATGGGCAAACCTCAAAACCAAAAGAAAAAAAATAAACATTTAAGATTGATGATGACAAAATTAAAATGATTTGAGTTAAATGTGCCGATCAATTTCATAAAAACAAAAAACCAAAATTAATTTTGTATATATGTGTATATGTATATATTAAAGAATTAAGAAAGAAACTTAAATTTAACGATCCATTACATAGCAATAAAAAAAAAATATATGTTTTACTATACTTAAAAATCGTCATATAGATATTTTAAGATATTACTAAATGAATTTTTTTTAAATGTTCCACCTTTAATTATTTTAAATATATAATTTACTCCCTGCCCTCAAATTTCATTCAAATAACAAATATCATATATTGCACATATAACTTATCTTTTAGAAATTCTTAACAGATGCTTAATGAATCTTTAAGAAACTTAACAATGAAAAAGATTAATTCCTTTAGAAGATAAATTATATACATATACATATTATATACATATATATATTTGTACACCATATTTTCTTTATAATGTCTATAAAAACAAATCACAAAACATCCATTTTTTGTAAAACATTTATACCACTATATACCAACCCAATCCTATGCACCTCAATATGCTGAATAAAAATTTTGAGAGAACACAAAAACTATATTATGTTTAAACTTTCAATCATTGTAAAACCGTAGTCTTAATATACTAATTAAAAGAATCAATATCCTAACTAAAGTTTACTCTTTGCAGAACTCTAAAGTTTAAAATTCCTTAAATGAATTTTCATCTAAATTTAAAAAAAAGGAGAATAAAATACAATATACATTTTTATTTCAAACAAATGTTTTTATTTTCCACTGTTATAATCCAAACATAATACAAAAATAATTTATTAAAAAAAAAAAAAACAAATTTATTATATTTTTCCAATTAAATTTTTATGAATTTTTACATTTCGTATTTTTATTTTATTTTTTTTTTTATTTTTTCCTATTTTTTAAACAAAATCATAGGATCTTGAAAACATTTTAATTTGTTTCACCATATGGTTGAATTGTTAATTCACTGACTTGTACATGCGGTGGTGTATTTAATGCATACATAACAGAATTAGATACATCATCAGGTGTTAACATCGGTTTACCAGAATTAATAACTTCTTCTGTAAGAAATTCTGTATCAACAAGTCCTGGGCAAATGCTCTTTTAAAATTTAAAAAAAAAATAAACAAAAAATAAATTTTTTTATACATTTTATAAAAAATAGATAAATACATTTTTATTACTTACAGTAATTTTAACTTTAGTACCCAAATCAGCAAATTCTTTTCTATATATATCAGCAATTGCAGTTAAAGCAAATTTTGTTGGAGCATATATATTTAATGAAAGATTATTAGTATTTTGTCCAACTGGTATATATTTACCAACAATACTATTTATAATAATAATATGACCATTAACATTACGTGATTGCATACTATTAAATGCTTCTTTTGTGCAATAAATTACACCCATTAAATTAGTATCAATAACTTCTTTTATTATTTTTGTATCCATTCCAATTAAATTTCCTTCACGATGTATACCAGCATTATTAACCATAATATCAATACCACCATATTTATTAATGATTTGTTCAAATGTTTTTTGAATTTCTTCTTCATTTGATATATCACATTTAATTGGATTTAAATAACTTTGTACATCACGTGGCATACTTAATTTAATTCCTTCCATACGTTCAAGACGTCTTGCTAATGCAACAACTTTTACTTTAGCTCTAGCTAAATCTTGTACAATTGCTGCACCAATACCAGAACTAGCACCAGTTACAACAGCAACTTTATTTTCCCATTGAATCATTTTTAATTAATGGATCAAAAAAAAAAAATAAATTTAAATTAAATTAAAATTATTATAATTTAAAATTTTATTTAAAGGATGTGAACTGTTGAATGATCACTAAAAGACTGTCTTATTAATCGATTTGAAAATTTATTATAAAACATTATTCTTTTATGAATTATGAAATTTTTTTTTTTATTCCATTCGTATTAGTAAATTTAATATTCTAATAATGATATTATTAGATTTATTTCAGGTGTGCAGAACTTTATTCAATAGTTATGAATTAGTAAATCGTAAGGGATATTTTATTTCACTGTTTTCTAACATTTCTTAAATAATTCTTTAGTTTTAAAAATTCGTTTTAACGTATGACCTTTATTTAATATCATAACTTTTGTAAATTTTCATGAATTTAAAAAATTTTTAAAAATTAGTGGGATGGTGTCATAATTCAAAACAAAAAAAAAAAATTCCAATATATTGAAAAAAAGTCCACAAAGTGAAATATATTTTTTGGGATTGATGATAAACTTTTTCAGCAAGCTTTTAAATTTCAAACTTTAAAATTTTGACTAGTGGAAGCGGCAGTGCGAAAATAAAAGCGGGTAATTGGGAGCGATAGCCCTAATTATTTTTAATTCTTTGGCATTAAAATATGTTAGTAAAAAAATAATTAGGAAGAATTTTACAGTTGATTTCAAAATCAGGGTTTCAATCAATTATTTAGCGGGGTTTTGGAGGCGGCAGTCATAACTATATTAATTACATTGTTATTGAAATATGTATTTAAAAAAATATTAGGACCGATTTTATAGTTGGTTACAAAATCAGATCCCCAATAATTTGTTTAACGGATGTTTCTAGCACTATTTAAAGTCCTTTTCATTAAATTTGAAATTTTGGAATTTATTTTAAGTGGAATATTTTTTTTTTTTTTTTTTTGAATTATGGAAATGGTATTTTGGTAAAGGATTTTTTTTTTGCTTTGAATTTCGTACCCAACCTAAAATTAATATTCAAATTTGGCATTTTAAAAGGTTGACAAAGACTGAATTTGTGTTAGATCAGAAATTAAAAAAATAAAAATAAATGATATAAAAATTATACATTTATAATTATAACAAAAGTCCATTCTTTTGGTTATGCATGATTAGGAGCATTATTATAGCCTAATACCTATCATAAAATATCTTAAATTCAACACACTTATGAATAAATAAAATGAAAATCATTTATGTAAAAAATTTTTTATTAAATTCATAAGTATATACGGTTTGAAAGTTTTTTGACTCTAAAATTACTAAAGTATATATGAACATATATATAATAAATATATTAAAATATCTTTAGTAATTGTATTATTAATATTATATACTTATATAAGTTCTAAAAATCATGACGTAGTAAATTTTAATATAGACTCATTATTTCATTCATTTATAGAAGGGTGATTTTAATAACTTTGTAAATTATTTTTATAATTCATTTAAAATTCAAAAAAAAAAAAAAAAAAGTAAAATTATTCTTTTTTAGTTTATTTTTTGACCAAAACATAATTCAATATCAATTTCTTCGAATTTAAGTTTAGACTTTCTGAAATTTTCATTACATTTTTTTTTGGAAATTTTCATTGCATTTAATTTAAAATCGGCCTCTTGTTTTTTATTTCTTAAACTTAAATGATAATATCTAGCATAGATACTCTATAAACTTAAATGATACTATCTATCATAGATACTTCTTCAATTTTAGTAAAATTTATAAGAATAACATGGCAGGTAACTTTAATTATTGAGATTTTAAATTTAATTTTATTATGGTTAGAAAATTGCCATTAAATTTTCAAATAAAAAATTTATTGCCAGAATCTTTAATCTAAAAAGATATTTTCATTTTGTTAAATATGTATGTATTCAAACAATTGTTTCCACATAATATTTTACTTTATAAAAAAAAATTAATAATTAGCAATCTAAATGAAAATTAATGACATAATAATGACGCCTTAGTATATGCAATCTACGTTGTTGAAGTTTTCTGCACAAGATGCTTCTTTGGTCTCGTATTAATCGAGAGACGCTTCTCGGTGGTCTAGTCGTTAAGCACGTGGCCTATTAACCGCGGGAGTGCGGGTTTAAACCCTGGACAGATAGTAAGTTTTATTAATTGAAAACAAATCCTTATTGCTACCAAATATAGTGTAAATATATAATATATAATATAAACAAAATAAATAATATTAGTGTACAATTTAATAATAATATTCGACCTGTAATGGCCTTAGTAGCTGATGGTTTTGTAATATTGCAATATTCTATGTGATTTGTAATATTAATATAAATAAATAAATAAAATAATGAAGAGAGTATAAATTCAAATTCTGCACAGATAGCAAGTTTTTTTAATAGAACGACTGAATTATTGAAAAAGTATATAATATTATAAAATATACAAAGTTAAAACAAAGTTAAATCTACTAGTGTTTAAAAACTCTAATATAAAAGAAAAAATTCAAAAAGAAAGAAAAGAAATGTGTTTTAAAGTTTAATATAAACTGAGTTAATATCAATAATTAAATTTTACGAATGAAAGTTAAATGTTTTAAATTTCAATTGGAAAGTTTTGTAATTCATAGTTTTATTTTTTAAAAGAAACACATAGTGAAAAATTAATGAATTTGAATTGCTTGTAGCAGTCGTATACATATATGTCGTATATTTGATTATTTGTAGGATTTAAAAAAAAATTTTTAACGTCGAAAAATTATACAACATTTATTTATTTAATTCTATTATTATAGTTTATAACCTTAAACAACATTAAATGCGCATTGTAAAACTTTTTCATCAAAACTCATTTTTTAATAATAATTTTCCATCTCATTTCTCTTTAATTAAAATATTATTAAAAATAAATTTGAATTACAGTGTAATAAAATTCACATAGTATTAACAAGGCTACATAAATAAGGCTATGGTTACATAATATGACAATACGATAATTAATATTCTGAACTATCTGAAGGATTCCTTAAATAAAATGACTTTTCATTTTATTAAAAATCAATCATTCTCTTTATGTAAAGCATATAATTTAAAAAAAAAAAAAAATTTTAATTCAATTTATATTCATATAGAAAGACGTGAATTTCTTTAATTTAAATTTAATTGAATTTATCTTCTTCATTGGTTAAATACATATACTTAAAAACTTAGATCCAACAAAAAAAAAAAAATATGAAGATTCATTATAATCTAATTTTGATATTTCTTGTATGGAAATTTTCATTTGTTGAAGCAAATTTTAATATTGATATTACAATAAAATTAACATATAATTTAACCGAAAGTCGTCATTTTCATAATTTTATAATATATTATTCAAATCAAGATTCAACATGGACCAATTTAACAAAATTATTACAAAAAAAATTTCAAATACCAACAACAACATTTAATGTGAATGCTTTAGATAATGAAAAAGAACAATTTCAATTTCCTGAAGATTATAATAATAACGCCTTAGTATATGCAATTATAAATCCATATGAAATTAATAATACATTTAATTTAGAATCAAATTTATTATTAAAATCATTAAATGAATCATTAACTGGAATTCATTATGTTATAATTTTTATAATATTTGATTTTCCAATAATTAATGGAATTAATGATATTGATATTAATTCATATTATTTAAAAGAAATTTCATTAAAACTTTTTAAAAGATTATGGTTATGTCAATTTTATAGAGTTGCAATTTTAATATCTAATTCTAAAAATTATAAAATTTTAACATATTTTCCATTTCCTGAAGTTCAATTAATTGATATAACAAATATGAATATTTCAAGTCCATTTTTATTTCGTAAAACATTTCGTAATATTCATAAACAATTTTTTAAAACATTTGTTGTTGATATGGCACCTAGAAGTATGATAATTACAAATAAAAAAGGTAAGTACATATATATATATATATTTTTTTTTTTTGTTAATAACCATTAATATTTTTAATATGATTATTTTACAATAGGTGAAAAACAATTTAGTGGAACATTTTTATATATTGTTTTACATTTTATTAAATATATAAATGGAACATTTAAAAATTCACAATATTATGATGACAATTCACCAAATATTTCAAATAGTTTAAGATTATTAGAATTAAAAGAAATTGATATTACAGGTCATGCAATTGCAATTAATCGTATTGAAAATTTTAGAAAATTTAATAAAAAAGCAATTGATAATTCATATCCATATTATTTAACATCATTTTGTTTAATGGTACCATGTAGTAAAGAAATTCCACAATATTTATACACATATTTACCATTTAATTCATATGTTTGGATAACTTTAGTTTGTTTTATTTTATATATTACAATGATTAAAATAATTTTATTAAAATTATTACCATCAAAAGATAATGCAAAATTTATTGGATCAGCATTTAATACAAGTGTATGCGAAGTATTTTTTTTACCAGCATCACGTCCAAAAAAATATCATTTAAGTTTTATTCAAATGTTAATTATTATTTTACCATATAGTTTGGGATTTATTTTATCAAATGTTTATATGACAAAATTATCAAGTTATTTAGCAATATCAATATTTGAGCCACAAATCAATACAATTGATGATTTATTAAAATCAAAATTAAAAATTTTAGGTGGACCAATTGTTAAAGATGTTATTTTATATTATCCAGAATATAAAATTTTAGAAGATATTATTGAAATAGCTGATTTTGAAAAAAGAAAAAAACATTTAAATAAATTAAATACATCATATGTATATGCTAATGATGATGATAAAATTGATTTTTTTTTAAATCAACAAAAATATGCAAAAAGACCAATTTTTCGAAGAAGTAAAATTTGTTTTCAAAATGCTGTTGTTGGTTTTTTTATACAAATGGATTCCATTTACAAGGAAACATTTCATTATTTTATTTTAAGAATAAAAGAAACCGGATTACAATATGCATGGGAAAAAAAAACTTATTTTGATGCTTATGAAGGTGGTGAAACTGAATTAATATATTCAGATGATTCATTTTTACGTCGAGATTTACTTAGATTGAGTAATGTTTTAGGTGCTTTTATATTATTGGGTTGTGGATTATGTTTGGGATTTTTAATATTTCTTTTTGAAATTTTTATATATTATTGGAAAAAAAATATTGTTACTGATTTAAAAACAAATTAATTAATATTTATTTTATTCACTGTATGACATACATATATAATCAATTTGCAATCAAAAATATTTATAATAAAATAATAATCACATAATATAAACATAAATAAATTCTTGTACCAAATAATAGATGGCGCACAAAAAAATATTATTTATTGCTTTATAAAAGCTACATACACAGACTGCAGCCGAGTACTAAAAATAGAATCAATAATTAAGGAAACTGAAGCCTAAAATTAACGATTAATAAAATTGCTCTATGTACGCAAAATGGTAATTAAGGGTAAAAAAAATTTGTTTGAATATTGTATTAAAAATTTAAAAATGTTAAAATAAAATAAATTAAATTCACTGTTCCTATAAATAAAATTGTTGCGACATTTTTATGTTATTTTATATATATTTAAAATAAATAACTGTATATATATAATGTATCTATATACCTGTGTTAGTTTAATGTATGTAAATTGAAAATGAAAAGTTTTCATTCACACTGTCATTTTGAATAAACTAAATATTTAAAAAACTTGTTTTAATCTTGTTTAATTTATAAAATATTTCTTTTATTATTTCTACAGGTGCAAAATGTCATTCTTTAAGTTTAATTAAATTTAACGAAATTTCTTTTGATACGTACTATGGGTATATTTTATATTTATTTTTTTTTCTTTACGCGTTAAGGTGAGGTGAGGGAAATACTTTTGATGGAACAATATTTTACATTTAAGGTAATACAAATGAGTTTTCATAACCAGTTTTGAACGCTTTGGAAAACACATTTGTCCTATTTTACGAACGTCTATTTTCACGAATGTAGAAAAAAACACTTCAAACTCTCTTTAGTTATGTTCGAATTGTTTAAGAATAGGCATTATCGATTTTAATTGAAAAGAACAATCGTCATTACCTACAAGATATCTATAAAAAAAGAATATTACACCAATATTTTCAAGAATATTAAGAAGATTATAAGAAGACGTAATTTTAAACTTTATCGAAATAACTCAGTTAAATTTATCGAGTGCCACCCCAAATATGACAATTATACTCCATTAGGTGGAATATATCAGATATTATAGCCAGATCTCCTGTAGAAAAATAAGCTATTTTTGATAAATTGTTTTTATTTACCACCATCAGTACTCTCATCAGCGAAGCTATAAATTGAATTGAGGGTGGAAGACAGTATATAATGATTAGATCATTAATAAAGATTTAGAAAAGAATTGCGGAACGCCAGCGTAAAATGTTTAATAATTTTTTGCTTTTAATTTTTTTTATTTTTCAAATGTTTTCAATTTAAAAATGGTGTTTTCTAATGAAAGTGTGTATCTATTCAGTTTCTTAAAGTTTTAATTAAAGTTAAGTTTTAATTTTTGATTAATTTAAAAATTATTCAAAAAAAGTCGAAAAATAAAAGGTATGCTAAACCTATACCTTTAAGTCTAAACTAGTTATTAATATTTTTTTCTTGCGAGAGATATAAACGTAGTGTCTTGAAAATACCACGAGAAAAACTAAGATCCCTTGGTAGAATTGGTTTTTTATCCACTAAAACCTTATTCTCGCGTAGCCATGCAATAAACACCCTAACTACAAAGTACTATAATCGGTCAGAAATAAGGACGAAGAGGGATGGGAATTTTAACAGATGTAAATTAAATTCTTTTTAAAAATTGTTTATATGATCGGATTTTTCAGTCCATAGTTTGCTCCTACAGTTTTCCCCTCCTATTTTAGTGCTTCTCTTATTTATGCTATATTTATGTCTATCTATGCTATAAAAAGTACGAATCAGGAAATACATGTGATATTAATGTGTTTTACAATTTACAGGTATAAAAGAAAACAACTCAAAAGAATTGGCCCACCCTTCATTCAAAAAATATAGAAATTTTTAATTATGATTTTCGAAAAATATATGTACATATATACATATATATACGCCACTAATCTCTGACGTGTTAACTATCCTATTTTGGGTTAACTTGAAATAGAAATAAGAAATCTTTTATTATTAGATTTAATTAAATATTAAAATAAAGTTTCTTTGTTATAAAAATAATATAAAATAATAATTTCTAAAATTTTACTTCAATTAATTTATAAATTTAAAACGATTCAGAATTTCTGTTTTATTCCAATAAATATGAAAATTTATTTTAAACTAATATTCATTTTTATTTTTTTGAATATTACAATAATTCAAGGCATATTTAATATTGATAAAACTATACAATTTACATATAATTTAACAAAATCTCGACATTTTCATAATTTTATAATATTTTACTATAATAAAACTGATACATGGACTAATTTAACAAAAAAATTATAAAAAGAATTTCAAATTCCAACAACAATATACAATGTTAATGCTAAAGATAATAAAAAAGAAAAATTTTATTTTTTTCAAAATTATAATATAAACGCCGTAGTTTATGCAATTATAAATCCATTTGATATGGATATAAAATCAAATAATATAATTAACCGAAGGAGTGTGATCCCTGATCCCTGCACAGGTTGTAAGTGTTTTTTTCTTTACATACCCCCTTACGACCAAATATAAGGTAAATATATAGTATATAATATAAACAAAATAAATAATATTAGTATATAATTTAATAATAGTATAAAAACTTATAATGGCCTAAAGTAGCCGATGGTTCAATAATATTGCATTACATTTATGTATGTAATATTAATATAAATAAATAAAATAAAATATAATTAATAAATTAATATCATCTTTGACTGGAATTCATTGTTTTACTATTAATAATTTTTGATTTTCCAAATGCTATAGGATCATTCAGATTATATACAAAATATTTGTTTAAAAGTTTTTATAAGATTATGGCAATCAGATTTTTTTTTGAGTTGGAATATTAATAACAAATTCAACTAATTATAAAGCATTAACTTATACAACGTTTCCAAGAGTTCAAATTATTGATATAACTAATCAAAATGTTTCTCAAAGATTTATATTTCAAAAATTAATTCGAAATGGTTATAAAAGGATATTTAAAACAATTGTTATAGACAATCCTCCAAGAAGTATGATATATAAAAATAATAAAGGTAAAATTAATCAAATTTAATATTTTATTTTTACTTTCAATTATTTATGTAAAAATTTATATATAATATGTAATATACATAATAATATTTTATTACAGGTAAAAAAGACAAGTAAGTGGTGTATCACTTTTATTTGTTTTACATTTTATGGATTATATTAAATGCAACATTTAAAGATAGAATTGATATTGATATTAATCGATATACACCAAATATGAATATGCTTTTAGAATTAATAGAAAAGAGAAAAATTGATATTACGCCGCATTCATTTACATTAAATCGAAAAGAATTCTTTCGTATAGATAATCAGGAAGCTATAGATAATTCATATCCTTATTTTTTCACATCATTTTGTTTAATGGTACCATGTTGTAAAGAAATTCCACAATATTTATACACATATTTACCATTTAATTCATATGTTTGGATAACTTTAGTTTGTTTTATTTTATATATTACAATGATTAAAATAATTTTATTAAAATTATTACCATCAAAAGATAATGCAAAATTTATTGGATCAGCATTTAATACAAGTGTATGTGAAGTATTTTTTTTTACCAGCATCACGTCCAAAAAAATATCATTTAAGTTTTATTCAAATATTAATTATTATTTTACCATATAGTTTGGGATTTATTTTATCAAATGTTTATATGACAAAATTATCAAGTTATTTAGCAATACCAATATTTGAACCATAAATCAATACGATATTGTACTTTGAGAATAAGTGAAACTGGATTGCGTTATGCATGGATTTTAAAAACTCATGTTGATGCATATAAAAGTGGTGCATCAGAATTAATTTATGCAAACAATTCATTTTTACGACATGATATGTTGAGATTAAATAATGTTTTAGGAGCTTTTATTCTTTTGGGATGCGGTTGTTATTTGGCTTTTTTTATCTTTCTATTTGAAAATATTATATTTTATGTAAAAAAATTAATTATATGTAATCTGATAAAATTTAAATTATTTTAAATAGAAAATTATTGGGTATAAGCAAATAATTTGCAATAAAATATAAAATATTGTAAAAACCAATTTTAGTTTGTTTAAGAAAAGCATAACGTCTTTTTTTACATCCAGTATTTTTGTTAAAAACCAAAATGTTGAAAAATAAATGTAGAATAGTGAAAAATTTTTGAAATTTATTTAAAAAAGGAAAAACGTATTTATTCTAGATTGCAATTCTACTAACACACTTTCTGTACCTTCAGTGATAATAGTGATAACACTACAAATAAAAAAACCACCGAGCCAAAATACGCCAATTTTATTACAGGTGCAACCTACATGCCGTGTGCTAAAAAACTACGGGATGAAAAAATTCCACCTTTAATAAAAGATAATAATTCTGCATTCATTCAGCCTTTAGTGCCATACCAATACACAAAAATCTTTAACGGAAAAAAAATAGTACTTATATGTTCTCTCAAGATTAAGAGATTATAGAATTTGTAATCTTATGAGATTATATCTCTCTTACTTATGATGATTCGTATCATTGTATTATTGAGAGAAAAAGAAAGAATAATGTCTTGGTATTACTACATCATGAAGGGCTACCTATGAAGTATAAAGTCCTTTATGAATTATATGTTAAATTTCCGGAGTCAATTGATGTGTCACTAAAAAGGATGCAAGAATATTTGAAAGTAATAGTAATTATTATATTCATCTTTAGCGTTTAAAAGATTGAGAAAGCTATAATAAGTTTTTTCTTACCAAAAGTCAGAAATAACTTAATCACTCTTGCAACAAAAATGCATAAAGACTTGAGAAGTAATCTTTCATTTTATTATCAAAATTCAAAATGTTACAGGATTACGCACAAAAACAACACAGGTATTTAGTAACACTAAAGTACTAAATTGTGATGTACGTATTTATATGCTAACAGAAACCTCGGTTTCATGATCATATAGGTTCAAAATACATTAATAATATTAATAATGTTGATGAATGTGAAGAGGTGAATCAATACAAAACAACAATAAACATAAACATGAGTAAAGATGTGATAAAAAAAATCGCTTTGTAATAATATAATTCCTTAAAAATTTATTTCTGTGCTTTTGTTTAAATTAAATTTATTTTAATATTGTTTTGTATAACTTTATTATCAATTAGATTAAGTTTTAATTAATTTTTTTTACCTAAATGCTTGAATTAAGTAAATAAATAAATATTTCCTTTTCTTTCATTTTCAAATATGTTTTTTATAATTTCTTTTTTAAAAAAATAACTTTTCTTTTCATTTTTGGGTTAAATATTATAACATTTATATAAATATACATATATTACATACATATATGATTAAATATTATATTATATTTTTGTTTTAATTTTGTGTCCACCTTTAAGTATCTTTAATTTTTCTCTTATCGCTGGTATTAGAATTTTATACTACAAACAAAATCAATTAATTATTTTTGCATAACGTCTACTTTTCGATTTATTTTTCAATCATCATCTGAACTATATGCCAAATTTATATAAGATTGTTTAATTAAAATTTCATCAAAAAATATTTTATAATTTAAGAGTATTAATCAAAGTAAAATTTGCCATTTTGATTTTGGATGTTAAATGTTAATTTATAAGAGGAAATGTAAATTAAACAATCTTAAATTTAGCATATACTCCTGATGAAGATTAAAAAATTAATCGTAACGTAGACGTTATGCAAAAATAATTAATTGATTGTGTTTGTAGTAAAGTACTGATGCCACCAAATAAGAGAAATAATTAAAGATTTTATATATTAAAAATTATATTATATATTAAAAATTATATTATATATTAAGGATTTATATTATATATTAAATATGTATTATAGAAATTTATAACATGAATTTATGTATTTATATACAAATTTTTAATATATATACAAATTTAGTTTTTGTAATTTTGTTTTTATTTAATTATTTTCTGCGTTGACTAATGGTTTTTTGCAAATCCAAAAAATACTTTCATATTCTGTTTTTAACATTGATTTTGGATTTTGTGCATAAACTGTACGCACTCCAGTTTCATATTTTACTATTTCAAATCCAATAGTTTTCATTATAGATAACAGATCTTCAAATGTGGGTTCTATGCTGTATTCATCATTTATATCAGCAAAATGATATAAGAGAGGTCCTAAGTTTATCCAAATTGCATTTGGTTTCAAAATTCTAAAAAAGATCGTATTTATTAAAAATTTATTTATATATTTATATATGAAAAATATATTTTACCGATAAATTGTTTCAATAAAATCAATAACATTATTGGCACAATCTATAAAAAAACAAGTAACTACACAATCCCAATCATTACTATCGGGATAAACTTGCGTAAAATTTCCAGCTGAAACATTTAATTCACCTTTTATATCACTACTTTTTGGACTTATATCAGGAAAAGAGATTGGTGCCACTTGATCTCCACGATTTAAATTATTTACATATTGATGAACCCATGGATAAATCGTATACTGAGAACTTGATTCACAACTAAATTTGTAAAATTTATATAGAAATTTTATCTAAACAAACAAATTTTACATACTTATTTAAAATAAAATTTGATGCAATAAGCATAAAAAGTGATACTTCATTTCCTTCGCAATAGTATCCCAGGCAGGCAAGTTCATAACTTAGTCGACCTAACCCATTTCCAGGAACTAGCACCTTTACTTGATTGAGATCACTGCAAATAAAAAAAAAAGTTGACATTGTGGAAAAAAAAAAATGTAATTATTATCTTACTAATCCTTTTCATTATAATATTTTTGGATTTCTTCTATTATAGGTCCATAACATTGCTTTCTTTCAAGTTCACCTTGTGTACTCCAATCTCTTGCAATATGTTTTAGCATTGCTTGCACCTTTAATAATTTGAATGATTCAACTGGCTGTGCATAATAAAAAACGTAATTTCTATTGATACATAAAAAGCGCATGCTTTTAATACTTATTATATAAAAAATTTAAAAAAATTAACTTGTGAATCAATGAAATAAAAATTTTCATGAAAATTAAATCTTGAGATTATAAAAATATTACTATTAATAAAGTGATTAAACCTTAAATTTATGATGTAATAAAAAACAAGATTGCGCTAATTAAAATAGAAAATTAGATTTTTCAATATGCATTTGCATAAAAAATTTTAAAGTACAATTCTTGAAATCAGTATAAAATTTAAAATCAAGCCAAATATATATGTTATTTATTATAAGTACATAATACATGTATTTTTTTAAGAAAAAAATGATTTAAAATATTTGATGGCGACCAAAATGTAACTTACTTTTTCTAAATCTTGTACTTTCAATTTTCGAACTTCATGTCCATTACATTCAATTGATATATTAGATGTTCCTCTATTTTCATTTGGAAATAAATAGTCAACATTTTTAATCATTTCTTGTAAAACTCTATCATTTGTGCTAATACAATCACGAACTTTTGTCAAATGATTTCTGTATTTTGATAACATCAGTTGATGCTCGTTTTTTAAAGTATTCAAATAAGATTCAGTTTTACGAACTCGGTCACTAGAAAATAACCTAAAAAAAAATAAAAAATAATAATTTAAATGATAAGTAAAATTTGGCAAAGGTCTCTTTTTAGATTTAGTTGTTATCAATTTCAATATACCGTTAAAATAATAATTAGCAAATAACGAAAATTTTACTAAAAAGCAAAAGTAAAAACAATTCAAGTTTTTCAAATGATTCTTGATTCAATTTCGTTAAAATTCTAGAAAACTTGGAATGACTTTAAAAAATATAAATATATATGTAACTATGTATTTCAATTATCTTTAAATCCTTTTTCGAACTCCAATATTTTTGAACCTTAACAATATAAGCTATAAAATAATAATTTTAAATAGGAAAAACAACATATATATTATATAGATATGTACATATGTATGTTTTTAGATATTTTTAATATATGTTATAGAGTTAACTGTGAAAAAATAAGGATTTGAATCTTACTTGTATTGCTTAAAAGCATTCACCACAGATATAAAATTTTGTTTTTCCTCCTCTTCTTCTTCTTGGGTAGTCATTGGTCTATTATTTTTATCAGCTAACGACATTTTTATTTAATATTTACTATTATGTATTTTATTTAAATGCGTGAACTCGTGTTACCACTTGCAATCACTTGTCATGTTTCAAATTTCAATCAATGTAATGTTTCATCCATGTACTCACTACTCATGTATGAACAAGATATGAGAAATTTTAATAGTGATTTTATGTCAGCTGTCTAAAATGTAATAGCTTAACTTATCTACATTCATTTTACAGGGTTGAAATAAAAATTTTGAAAATAAACTTCTAAATAAATAAATGAAATGTTTGATAGATAAATGGAACCGTTCGTTTACACTAGTTTTCTCGAATCTACTTTTTTCATTACATTTCACCCTTCTTTCCTATAAACTAATTTTGTAGTTTTGTAGTTTTAAAATTTCATTCTTCTTTTTTTACACCAGAAATTTAGAGTTAAAAAAAGGAATCTATTAATGCAAAGACAAAATTAAATAAACATTTTTTACGAGGGTCAGAAAAATTTTATGTAATAACATAATACATTAATTTTTTGACAATTAAATACGCACACATATAAAAAAATAATAAAAATGAAACTATTTTTTGAAGCAAATGTATACGTGAATTACACTGTGTCACGGATGGTTTGCTTAGAGCCATGTAAAAGAAAAGTAAGCTGTTGTGAAGTGAATATGTCATATGACATGTGATTATTTATAAAAAAAAAAAATAAGATAAATATGAATTTTAAATTTATTATTGATAAAAATTATAATACAGAACTGTTTTCTTTTCCAAACCGTTCATAATGTAAACTGTAAGAAAAAGAAATATACTTTTGTCTATAGTTAATCTAAAAATCCAATTCCACGACCACCTTATTAATATTATAAATATTTTTATGGAAAAGCATTATTTTATCATAAAACAAACAAGACATCGAATAAAATTAATTCAAAATATTTGTTAAAATTAAGCTTAAATTTTATTAAATAAATGAAATAATAATAAAATAGCAAAACAAACAATTTTAAATTTGCATACGAAAAAAAAATTTTAAAATTTACAAATTAAAAACTACAAATAAATGTAAAACTACAAATTAATATAATATTAGATTTTTGTCGACTTATCTTGTTGGGTAAAAAATAAGAAAATGTTTCATTATATAAGATAGTTACATACATATATTTTATGTTCGAACCTGTAAACTGAGCTCAATTCACAATGTTTAAGAAAATCAATGCAATACAAATTTTAGTACAAAAAAAATTATTTACAAAACTTACTTTGACAACTCAGCAGTCTGTACTCACTACTTAGTAGTCAGTACTGTCATTTGCAATATAAAAATGAATTTATATTTTTGTTTATAATTACAAAAATTTCATAATCCTATAAAAATGTTTTTTTAATTAAAATCACAATTAAATCTCAAATTTTAATTATTATTTAAAATAAAAATGGACTTAAATTCTGAATTAATTGACGGCATTACTTTATTATTAGAAAAGGCTTTAATAAAAAGTTCTGAAAAAGAACCCAATTCACCTTCATCATCGATATCAGATAATATAATAAAAAAAAATCCAACATACAAAGTTATACCGAAATTTTATCATAGAGTTCCAAAAAGTGCTGATAGTTTAGCACAAAAACTAAGAGAAGAAGCACGTTCATTATTTTTACAAAAAAGAACAAAAGAACTTTTAGATAACGATGAATTAAAAACATTATGGACAATTTTAGAAAAACATTATACTCTTACTGCACCTACAGGAGAACAATTAATTGGTTATGATGATTATTTAAAAGTTATTGAAGTTGCAGATAAAAAATCTCAAAAATTTTTAACTGCATCTTTATTTGCTCGTCTACAAACTGCATCAGGTTATCCAGCTCGTGTAAATATTACATCAATATTTAATTATATAATGCGGAAAGTATGGATGCAACAAACTAGAATTGGTTTGTCACTATATGATTATACTGGTTTAGGTTTTTTACGTGAAACTGATTTAGAAAGTTACATTCAAGAATTAATACCAACATTACCTCAGTTAGAAGGTCTTGAACATTCATTTCACAGTTTTTATGTTTGCACAGCCGTTAGAAAATTTTTCTTTTTCTTGGATCCTTTACGGACTGGAAAAATTCGAATTCGTGATATATTAGCATGTGGTAAATTGATTTTTTTTTTTTAATTTAAATTTGATTTATGTAAACAAAAAAAAATATGCAACTTTTGTTTTTAGGTTTTCTAGATGATTTACTTGAATTACGTGATGAAGAAATCGCAAAAGATAATCATTACCAAGATAAAAATTGGTTTTCAGCTACATCTGCTCTTACTGTTTATGGACATTATTTGAATTTGGACAAAGACCATAATGGAATGTTAAGTAAAGAAGAATTAAAACATTTTGGAACAGGAACATTAACTTCAGTATTTTTGGATAGAGTATTTGCAGAATGTTTAACATATGATAACGAAATGGATTATAAAACATATTTGGATTTTGTATTAGCTTTAGAAAATCGCCATGAACCTCAAAGTTTACATTATTTATTTAGAATCTTAGATGTTGAACATCAAGGATATTTAACTGCATTTTCATTACAATATTTTTTTAAAGGTATTCAAGAACAAATAATCGCTCATAAGTCTGAACAAGTTAATTTTGAAGATGTTAAAGATGAAATTTTTGATATGGTTAAATCTGCTGATCCATTAAAAATTACTTTAAAAGATTTAATCAATTGGTATAAAATAAAAAATCTATTAAATACAATTTAATAATAACTATGTAATTTTAGTGGTCAAGCTGAAACAATAGTTTCAATTTTAATTGAATTTCATAAATTTTGGGCATATGAAAATCGAGAAGCTATTGTCTTTGAAACAAATCCTGACGAAACACCACAAAGTGTCTGATTTTGAATGTAGATATATATATTAATAATTTAAATTTACTTTAGGCTAAGAAATGTTTTTACATTCCATATACATTATATAATCTTGATTTTAATAAATTGGTTTTTATTAAAAATTGTTAAGATACAAAAAAATTTTGAAATAAAATATAAAAAACAAAATTACACTCTAGTTTTTACTAGAACAATTAAAAATTTGCCGTAAAAAAACAAAAAGTAATTCTTCAAAAACACTTTAGAGGCGTTGCAGAATCCTAAACAAAATTTCTTTTGACATTTAAAAAATTACATTTCCGTTTTACCTTCTTTTACAAGTTGTCAAAAAGTGAAAATGGTAATAATTTTGTTACGAATAAAAATTTTAATTTATTAAAACGATCTTAAACTATTTTAAAATTATTAAAATGAAAATAATTAAAATAAAATTTCTACAACTTTTTCTATTATTTATAGGCTGCACATAAGTCATTCAGAATTAAGCAAAAATTAGCTAAAAAATTAAAACAAAACAGATCTGTTCCACAATGGATTCGCTTAAGAACAGGCAATACAATCAGGTAAATATTAATTATTTTCGGTTTTGATATTTTATAAAATTCTGTTAATTAAAAAACAGAATATGTTTGCGTCTAAAATATTCTAGAATTTTAATAATTTCTTTTTAATTTTTTTTATATCATTTTAGATATAACGCCAAGAGACGTCACTGGAGAAGAACCAAATTGAAGTTGTAAATTACTGACTGTAACAAAACATTTCCTGATATGGAAATTATCGTTTTAATTATAAATGGTGGACATTTCACTTACAGAATGATGTATTTTGTTAAAACAACTCAATAAAGAGCGTTGGAAAATTAACGTTTTTGTTTTTATTTTTTTGTATTAACTTTACATGATTGTAAATCGGATGCAATCTTAAATTATATACAATTTATTTTTGGTAATTTTTTATTTGTGATATTTATCTGTAAAATTTGGATCACGACTTTATTTGTAATCTATGGGCATTACTTGCAATGTTTTCAAAGTAGTTATAAAAATATGTTTATTTTGTATAGAGGTTTTGAAAAAGTGCATTTTTATAATTGCGAACGAATTAAATTATGGATTTAATCGATTCGATTTTTATTTTAATATTGCAACTGATTGTTGTTTACGTTTCTTTTACACGAAAAGAGTTGTTCAGAATGGTTTGTAAATGGAACGCTAATTTGACATACATAATCTTATTTACTCCTATCTATTCTTTCACAAAGGCTGGTGCAGTTGGGAGTAGAAAAAATTAGAAAAGCAACACAACATTGTACATTAATATTTGACACGTGAACATTTTTTATGGAATGATTGCGCCAATTGCGCATTTAACTTTTAAATGAACATTTATGTAATTTATCTACAGTTGCATTAAATTTTGGTCTGAAATACTAATAATAGTACTATATTGTAAATATTTTCTTATCATTTGAGTACATTCGTACTTATTTCTCGATATGTATTGATATGTCTACTGACATTTGATATTTTCCAAAGTAGGCAGGAAGAAGCTAGGAACGTAATATTTTAATAACTATGGTTTTGAAATCATCACTATATTTATCAGAAAAGAGTAAAGCGAAAATGGTATAAACTTCTAATAATTTGTAATTGTAAACCTAAAAAATCTGATTCGTAATCAGAATTTTATTTCTAACTCCACAATTTTTTACTTCGTTCTAAGTTATCTGCTATGTAAAGACTACTGGGAATGGTAAAACACCATTTAATTCCGGTTTCAATTTTTTTTTAAGATTCTTTGGGTCACTCGCCACTGTAAATTATCCTACAATTACATATGTATTTCGAAATATTTTAAATTTTCTACATGATTTTAATCTTTAAATTCTATAATTTGTGGATTACGTAGTTAACCTGTTCTCGTATAATAATGTTCGTATTATTCTATTCTTACTCAAGATTCCCTTCATTTCAGGAAACAAACTAAATTTTAAATTAGCAATAAAAAATGCGTTTTCATTTTTTTTTTTTTAAATAGTTTTAAGTCTAGCTTTAACTATATAACTAAAGTTTTCTTAATTACGAACTAGAAAAACAATTTATTTTTTTAATATATATATTTTATATAAAAATGCAAGTTATGAATTTCTACTTTTAATAATTTCTGGTGGTATATAACCTTCATCGATAACTCTCGGTTTCTTCTTTTTGCCAAACCATCTTTTACGATAAGTCACTTTTTTGCTATCAATTTCTAAATTAATTTTTTCCTCGTTTTCAAAGAACCATAATTTTTCTTCTTCCTCTGTCATTTCTTTTGTAACCCTTTCAACTTCTTTAATACGTTTAGCCCGATGAAGTCTTTCGATTTCTTCATTTAATTTAACTTCACGTACTTTATTCCAATTCACATACACTGCTTTTTGTTTTTCTAATTCAATTTTTTCGAATTTTGAAGTAACTTCTTTAAGAAACGTTTCTAAATGATCAGAAAAGTTTAAATTTAAAAATTGATTATTTAAGATTTTATTTTCCAGCGTAACTTTAAGGTTATTGAAACTATCGACAGTTTCTAGATCTTTATTTTCTTTTACAATTGTTTCAAAATGAATTAAACATTTTTCAATTGCATCTTTATACAATTCTTTCTCGTCAGATTTTAGTAATTCTATGCATTTATCATATTTTTCATAATACAGGTTTCCAAGAAAATTAACAGTTTTTATTAATTGATTGCTTAACGTTTTAGAAATTGCTATTAAAGTTTTTCCAACAATATGATAATGATTTTGTAAATCAAAATGATCATCAAAATACTCGTTTCGAAGAAATTTTACACGTACTTTAATCTGAAATTAAAAATTTTAGTTTAAATATTAAATTCTTTTTAAATAAAATTTATTTTACTTCTTCCTTTTTTTCATTATCATCTTCAACTTTTGGTTTTTCATAAAATGGTTCAGGATTATCTAAATATTTATAGCAGGCGTATAATGCGAGTGATTTTGATAATTCATTATTAAAATCTTCTTGTAACATTAACTGAGCTGAGACTTTTGCCGCTGGTAAAAAATTATTCTTTTGAATTAAATAATCCAGTAAATAACTTGCTGCATAATGATCTAAGAAAATACCATATTCTAATCTTTTATCCAGTATATTAATTAGATCTGTTATATGTCCAGCATCTGTAAAATTTCTAATAACAGCATGACTAGTTGAATCCAAAATATTTGAAGCTTCTTCAGTTA
Source organism: Poecilobothrus nobilitatus (assembly GCA_947095535.1). Classification (NCBI taxonomy): domain Eukaryota; kingdom Metazoa; phylum Arthropoda; class Insecta; order Diptera; family Dolichopodidae; genus Poecilobothrus; species Poecilobothrus nobilitatus. Next base: position 12,342,067 of record OX352773.1, on the reverse strand, counting down.
ATCTGAATTTATTTAACAGTAGATTTATTTCATCAAAATGATGTTCATCTTCTGATGTAATTTTATTTGCAAATAAATCTATATCGATAGCACTTGCTTTACCTTGACTATTAAAACTTTGTTCAATATCATAATAAAATTGTTCCAACTTTAATTTTTGCATAAATGGAGCACTCAATCTAGCCTGCCATTCATTCTTACATTTAAAATCCTCTGACAAAAATGTTCGACAAAATACTTTTTGCCTGAATGGCAATTTACTTTGTAGTAAATTTATTCGTCGGAGCATTTTATATAAATTTTATTTTTAAATTAATTTTTAATATATTTTAAGAGAAATAAAGAATTAAAGTAAACATAACCAAAATCTAAATAAAGAATAAAAAAATTTAAAAAAGTTTTTGACTGTCAGGCGTCAGCTGCCTGAATTTTATGCAAGGGTGGCCAAATGGTTTGTAGTTATAGAACAAAATGTATAAATTTCATTTCTGTACATTAAAATTAACATTTATATGTGGTTAACAAATTCGCTTTTTATAAAATTTTCGATTTTAAATAATTTTTGAAAATACTAATTTACTTAATATAAGTTTTACATATTTTAAGCATTTATCAAAAGCATAAGATTATTAAAATTTTATGTACATATACATAAAAATAATGATGATTTCATTCACGGGTAACTGTAGGTATGTGTTTATGTTCAAATTTAAATTGAAAAAATATTAAAATTTTACTTTAAGGAATTAGCTAAATAATATTTTTAAAGAATTAAATTATTTAGTTATTATCATCTTATATTGCCGTTTTTAATTAATTTATCAATGAAAAATTCAATTTTTTAAAACCAATATATCCACGAAAAAGTTAGAGCATAGGCAGAAGATACGACAATGATATGTGTTTGAAAGAGATAAAGTTAAACAAATATATATGAAACATTTGAAAATATCAAAGAAAGTAACCTTCAAATCATACAATTTTCTCACCCTTTTTATTTTACAAATCAACAGAAAAAATTCAACATTTTTTTTAATGTTTTCTACACTGTGTTGTTATTTCATTTTGTTACCCTTTACACTAGAGTATCTCGTAGCTGCATTGCAGTATCCTTAATTTATAGGAGAGGAGTGTGACACGAAATAATATTGTGACACGCAGAATTTTTTAGGAACGAACACACATTTATTTAAACAGTTCAACATTTTTTTGAGAAATGATTTCACCATAGTAAGCAGTATGCACCATATTCATTAATTACTTGAACTTTAGTACTATTAATATTAGAAGTACTTGTCTTAAAAATGTAATTAAACGTTAAATGTCAAAAACGTTATTATCGCATGAATTATTTTTGACAATTGAAAGAAAAAACACAAATAAAGTTGTTTTTTGCAAGTTTCGGGCGTTGTGCTATTTTTTGTTTACTTTATTTTAATAAATTTGGGTCATTACATCCTTTTTTCTAAGGTAAAAATATTTACAAGATATTCGTAAAACACGATATTTTAATGAAGCAATAAAATTTTTTAATAAACTTCCTTAAAACCAATTTTATAAAGGCGCACAATTTCTTCACATTTGTTTAGTTAAAAGAAAGGTTAAATATGAATGAATATTTTTTTAAACCATTGATTTTTCATATTTAATGCGAAATTATACATTTATATATTTTTAGATTAAAACTTATTACAATTTAAAATGTCGGCGGGTTATTCACCCGCTGTTGCTTCCACATCAGGTAGTGGAAGCGGAGGTGTTGGTGGTAGTGGCCAAGCAGCCGGATCTAGTGCTCCACAATTAGATGTTGCACAAGTAAATACATTTCGAACTTATGTTACAATGTTAGGTGATGCAAGTGCAAAAGATGATATCAAATTAAAAGCAGCTCAAGAGTTAAGTGAACATTTTGAAGTAATTGTTCAGACACCGGCATATCCATCATTTTTAGAACATTCAATGAAAATATTTTTAAAAATATTGCAAGATGGTGAACCTCAATTTATTTCAGAAAATTCCACCCAGCACGTAAGAAATAACGTAAATCGAATATTAATTCATTCATTCATTCATTATCATTTTAGGTTCGCAAGCTTATATTGGAAATGATTCACAGATTACCAATTACAGAAAATTTACGTCATTATGTAAAACCAATAATATCATTAATGTCTAAACTACTTCGAGTTGATAACGAAGAAAACGTTTTAGTTTGTTTAAGAATTATAATTGAATTACATAAGCAATTTCGTCCACAGTTTAATCCAGAGGTAATGTTTTTTGAATATATTTAATTTAGAATTTTTATATTACATTAATATTCTTAACTTTTAGATTCAACATTTTCTTGCCTTCGTAAAAGATGTTTATGCCGATTTACCTAAACATATGTCTCAAATATTCGAGCCATTACAACAAATTCGTGTTAAAGATTTGAAAGAAATTGATATTGAACAGTTATTATCAGAGACTTTTACAACTAGAACAATTCATGTTGAAAAAACAACTGAAACTGGAACTGTTACTCAACCGGTATTTTTATTATGAAAAAACGAAAAATGAAAAAAAATTAAGCTATTATAACATTTTAGTTCAATCTTTTACCAAAAGGTGTTCTTTCACTTAGAGTTCTACAAGAACTTCCAATTATTGTAGTATTACTGTATCAATTGTATAAAGGTTCTGTGCATCAAGAAGTTGCTGATTTCGTACCTTTAATTATGAACACCATTACATTACAACCTTCTCCAATGCAAAGGTAATTCCTTCGCTCTACTATTTTATTTTATTTTTTGATTGTTTCTAAATATTTTTTAGAATTTCCCCACATTTTAATAGAGAAATATTTGTTGATTTTATGGGAGCTCAAATAAAAACTCTTTCTTTCTTAGCGTATATCGTGAGAACTTTTCAGGTAAAAATTTAATTAGAAATTTAATCATCAAAGTTAAAATTAATTATTAAAATAGGATGCTGTGGTAAATCATGCTCCCTCTGTTGTAAAAGGAATGCTCAGTTTAATGCAATTATGTCCAAAAGAAGCAGCTAATTTGCGAAAGGAATTATTAATTGCAGCAAGACATATATTCTCAACTGAATTAAGACTGAGTATATTGAAATATAAAATTAATAGTATTTTAAGCATACTAAAAAAAATATTTTCTTTTTATTTTAGAATTCATCCCATCAATCGATAGACTTTTTGATGAGGATTTATTAATAGGAAAAGGTGTGACTGTTGATTCTATAAGACCATTAGCGTATTCTACATTAGCGGACTTAGCTCATCATGTTCGTCAAAATTTATCTTTAGAAGTTGTGGAGAAAGCTTCAAATTTATTTTCCAAAAATGTTCACGATGAGTCTTTAGCAACTAGCATACAAGTAACGAATTCAAAATTCTTTAAAAATCAGCTAATTTGATTTTTTTTGTTTCAGACAATGTCTTGTAAACTTTTACTTAATTTAGTAGATTGTATTCGAATTCATAGTGAAAATGAACCACTTAAAGCAAGAGAACTTTTATTAACCTTATTGAAAGTATTTACACTTAAATTTCAAAGTATTGCTAAAGTTCAACTTCCTCTAATTATGCAAAAATGGTATTTAATTTATTTGTAAACTAATAATTCTTAATAAAAAATTTCTAACAAAAAAATTTTTAGGAAAACTATGAAGGATCAAAATTCAAATGCGAATAATACAAATGCAGCACAATCACCAACTGCAGTTCCTGAAACAAAAACTGATGGAGTTAATTTAGAATTGCCAGCTTCTGAACAAACGTCAAAGCTCTGTAGTATTGGTTTTCCACCTCCTCCTAGTTTGAACGTAGCAGAATATCGTAGTTTAGTAAAAACTTTAGTTGGTGGTGTAAAAACTATAACATGGGGCTTTATAAGTTCAAAACCTGTAATTTATGAAAATGCTGTTTCTTCACAAGCTAAATTTTTCCAACCGCATGAACTTAGAATTTACATTGATTTGGTGTATTGGGCTTTAGAAGCTTTAGATATTTACACAATTAATATTCCAAATCCAGCTATGAACCCTAATTTGAAAATGCCAAATCAAAATCCAAGAACAAAAGAAGAAAAAGAAGTTTTAGAACATTTTAGTGGAATAGTAAGTTAAAAAAAAAGTTGGATAAAAACAACAGCGACATAATCAGTTGTTTTTTATTATTTTAGTTTTTAATGATGAGCAGTCAAAATTTTCAAGAAGTTTTTGCAACTACTATAGATTATATGGTTGAAAGAATATATAAAAATCCAGCGCTACAGGTTGTTGCCAATTCATTTTTAGCAAATCCTACAACATCTCCTTTGTTCGCAACTGTCCTTGTTAAATATTTGCTAGAACGAATGGAAGAAATGGGTTCAAATCTTGAAAGATCTAATTTATATCTAAGACTTTTTAAATTAGTTTTTGGTAGTGTAAGTTTATTTGCTGCTGAAAATGAACATATGTTACGTCCTCACTTACACAATATCGTAAATCGTTCTATGGATTTAGCTATGACAGCAAAGGAACCATATAATTATTTTTTATTGCTACGCGCTTTATTTAGGTCAATTGGTGGTGGAAGTCATGATTTACTTTATCAGGAATTTTTGCCGTTATTGCCTAATTTACTTGAGGGTTTGAATCGTTTGCAGAGTGGTTTTCATAAACAACATATGAAAGATTTATTTGTTGAATTATGTTTAACTGTTCCTGTTCGTTTATCATCTTTATTACCTTATTTACCAATGTTAATGGATCCTTTAGTGTCAGCTCTAAATGGTTCCCAAACACTAATAAGTCAGGTAAAACTTATTTGCTTGTTATACATGCTCTTGTAATAAAGAAAAAAAATATTCATTTTTAGGGCTTGAGAACATTAGAATTATGTGTTGATAATCTTCAACCGGATTTCTTGTATGATCATATTCAACCAGTTCGTGCAGATTTAATGCAAGCTTTATGGAGGACTTTACGTAATCAAGACAGTGCTGCTTTAGTAGCCTTTAGAGTGCTTGGTAAATTCGGTGGTGGTAATCGTAAAATGATGATAGAACCACAAAAACTTGAATATAATGACAAAGATTCAACACCACCAGCAGTTGTTGCTTTCTTCCAAGAACATAGAAAACCAATTGATTTTCCAGTTGATAAAGTTATAGATACAGCATTTAATGCTCTAAATTCAAGTACAACTGATATTTTCTATCGTCGTCAGAGTTGGGAGGTTATTCGTTGTTTTATTGCCGCTTCCATTAGTTTAGAAGATGATAAACTTACATTACAAAAACTTTTCATGCATCCTACTTTTATTGAAGGAAATATAATTGGATTAGCTGCAGCTCAGTATAAATCACAAGAAATTCAAGCACGACAAACACATCAAACTGCTCTGACGGGAATGTTAGTTGCTGCAGCAACCAAAGAATTAAGAGAATCAGTTTTTCCTGTAATGGTTGCTGTTGTTCGACATTATACTATGGTCGCCATAGCTCAGCAAGCTGGACCATTTCCATTTAAAATGTATAATACAAACAATGGTCTTGATCCACTTGTATTGATAGATGCCTTAGCGATTTGTATGGGGCATGAAGAAAAGGAATTATGTAAACCTGGTCAACTTTGTATAGGGTTAATTTTATCAACTGCAACTAATATAATGGGTAATAAAGAACGAGCTTGTCGATTACCTTTAATGCAATACTTAGCAGAAAGAATGTCTGCTTTATGCTATGAACGACCTTGGTATGCCAAAATGGGTGGTTGCAAAGCATTAAAATGTTTATATCAACATATGTCTCTTCGTTGGCTTTATCAACATTTATTTTTATTTTTAAAAGCATTCATGTTTGTTATTATGGATTTAGCTGGTGAAGTTTCAAGTGGTGCTATTGATATGGCGAAAACTTATTTAGAAAAAATGTTAAGAATATGTATGGTACCATTAGATAAAGATTGTAAAAATGAAGAACTTATTCAAAGTCAGAATAAAGCAATGTATGAAGTAATACATGAACTTGTGCGTCAAGTAACAAGCCCAAATACATTAGTAAGAGAACAAGCAATGTCATCTTTAAGATTAATTGCTGAATTACAAACAAAATCTGTAACCGAAGTAATGGATCCGCATCGTGAAGTTTTAGTTGATATAATACCACCAAAAAAACATTTACTACGACATCAACCAGCAAGTGCTCAAATTGGTTTGATGGATGGCAATACATTCTGTACAACATTAGAACCAAGATTATTTACAATTGGTATGTAATAAATAAATTTAAAATCTTTTATTTTCTTTTCAATATTAAATTTTCGTATATTTGTGATAGATTTAACAAACAGTTATCATAAATTATTCTTCCATGAATTAATGACTTTAAGTGATGCTGAAGATTCAACTTTAGCTAAATTAGATTGCTATAAGAATGTAAGCAATTTAGTACCATTACGTAAAAGCGCTTTACGTGCTTTAGCTGCTTGTCATTATATTACTGATGGTGCTTGTAGAGAAAAAATTTTAACAATTCTTTTTAAAGTTATGGAGAAAAATAATCCTGAATTACAAGAAGCTGCTTTTGAATGTATGCAGAAATTTATATCTGGATTTAAAATTGACAAAGAAATTGTGAGTACCTATCTTTATTTTTGTTTTTAATTATAAACAAATACGTAATTTACAATCTCTTATATTTTATAAAAAAATAGTTGAAACCAAACAATATTTGAAATTATATTAGTAATTAAAAAAAAATTAAAAATGTTAAATTATACATCTTAAATGTAGCAAATTTAAATATATAAAAATAATTTATAATTTTTTAAGAAGCAAATTTTTAACAAACAAAAATTGTAAATGTGTAAATTTAAATTGTGTTTTATGACCAATTGTTGTGTGCCCAATGATTTATTTATCACTTGGTCAATCAATTATCTTTATGAGGTGTTTAATCACATTTAATACATGCAGAAAATTTGTTCTTCTAGTTCTGTTTTCCAAATATCATTTTTCTATGGTACTCTAGCATAGGTTATAAGACCTATATGTCACCAAAATTTTTCATGTTTTTTTTTCTGGCAAAGGAAGTAGTTGTACCTACGCTTATTTTATTACTCTTGCTTTCGTTAGTCGGTTAAAAAAATGTTCCAACATATGTATAAGTTGTATTGAACTAATCTTTTTTCCTATCAGGGATCTTGAATTACATTCCCGTGTGATAAGAACTGTAATTTTTACTTTCAGTGGATTATGCAATATTTACTTGAGTTCAAGGTATTTTACAAAGAGCTTCATGTAAAGGAGATTCAAATGCAAACTGACGTTAATTAGTTCATCAACTATTTCATTCGTCTTTTGAAATCCTTATGAAAATATCAATTTGTTTAGATGTTAATCAATATTAAAAAAAAATTGACTGACTGACTAAATATGTATTCAGCATTTAAGGTATGAATAGTATTTCGAAGTCTGTTAATGAAAATATGTTTTACAGATATGTTTTTTTTTCTTTTTTGATTTTTCCTTTTATTTTAGTTTTATTTGTAATATATGGAAAAAAATTTAAATAAAACTGTTATATTTCCATTTATTTATATTTATTATAAATTTGATTATTCGGTCGAATGCATAAAACTGAGGAAACATTTTTTCAAACAAAAACTACCCTTTAACTCAACAAAATCAATTTTATGCATTCAGCCCATTTTTTCGTTATTTTTTGTCACTTAAGAAGTTTCTATCCCATCTAGGTTTTTTATAAATTTGTTTTTTTCATAAGCTACATAATATAAATTAAAATAATTCTTACAGGATACATTTTCTAAATGATTAAACATTATATCATTTATTTTTTATCGTATACAATGTGAACGTTTTTTTATCTGTCCACCCATTTTTCATTGTATTCTAATATTAGTTCTTTAAAAATCTGTAATAAAGAAATCTTTCAGAATCCCAGAACACAACAAAGTGTTTCCAGTAAATCTGGTTTTATTACATATTCTGACAATTTTTCGTTCTACTTATCTTATTTTAACATTTTTAATACATTTTCAAAATTTTTTTTTAAAAATGTGCCAATTAATTTCGATAACGGTATCCGTTACGGAACTACAGACCTTCATATTTTGAAAAAGCCCTATTTTTAAATGTGTATATCTTAATCCAATATCAAAATTATACATTTTTTTTAAATTTAGTATTTAAATTTACCGTTATATGAAGACTTTAAGATTTTTCTTCCTTCATAATTCCGGCACGCTTATAGGGAGAACTTAAGAGAAGAAAGATTTTTTAGAGTTAGTATAAGTTGTCTCAGAAATTTTTTTTGAACCATCCCATGTTTAAGGACTACTAGAATTTAAAAATTGAAATTTTGTTATTTTAAAACATCTGTAAGAAAATTTTTAAAATAAAAGGCAAAAATTAAAGCGTCAATTTTTTAATATTACTGTTAATGGTTTTTCTTAATTATATGTATAGTTCCCTTAAAAATGATAAAAGTGGCGAAAATAAAGAATTCTTCACATTTTTTCTTATATGAAAATATTCTAAGAAAATTTTCAAATTTTAGTGCAAATCACAATTTGTATTGTCTAAACTTTAAACAGTTTGCATTGTCTTTTGGAAATGTGCGCCTTTAGAAACCGTTGTTTTACATTCATATTTTGTCTCGTTAACATTTTAAGATTCTTTCTATCGAATGAGATCCATATTTCTTTTATTATATAACTCTTTAGAATTTTATGGATTTTTTACAGTTTCATTCTACATATTTTTTTTTTATGAATCTGCCTTTCAAATCTTCTATATAAAATCACATAATATCTACAAATTTAACATATTTTGATCAATATTTTACAATACAATATGATTTACTACCTTATAATTTATTAGTAACTAATTGAAACAACTAATTACTGAATAAAGTTACGTACACTCGCTCTATTATTTCTTATTGTTTCTTAATTTTAAATTACATGAAACTGAAAATTGTTTTCTAATTATTTAAATTACGAGTAAATCATTAATTTTTTAACTATAGAAACAATTAAAAAAATAATAACCATTAAATTGTAAAAAATATAAAATAAATAAAAAAAAAAAATTACTAAAAAAAAGTTATAAGAAAAAATTATTATTCATTGCATATACTTAAAAATACCACTACTTTTTATCCATATTAGTTTTGCTCAATGAAATTATGTTGATCGATTGCTAATTTGGGGTCGGAATTAAAAAAAAAAAAAAATTGTTAATTGATAAAAGGGTTCAATATTCGTATAACGATTTATACATATAAATACCATCAGTTGTATTTATGTACATACATACATAGTAGTATTTTAACATGAAATTTAATTTTTTTTTGATTTTAAGATCATAGTTTTTTTTTTTTACCTACACCTTCAATAGGAATCATAGGCTTTTAATCAAAATTCTCTATTTTACTCCGATATCTAAAAAGTATTTTATTTATTGGTCTTATTCAAAGAAGCAAAGCAACAATTTTTATTGTTGTTCCAAAGATCTTTGCAATAAAATCTCATAATTTGCGAAAATTATTGACATTAGACGTTCACAATAATATAGAATTCGAAATTTTGTAACTGATCATACCAAAAATTTTCTTTAAACTTTTGTTAGAAGTTACAGGAACAAGAAATCCTAAAATTGCAAATTATTGAACTTGCTCGCAAGTATATCGTTATTCTAAGACATTTGTTGATAAACACCTGTGACTTCTTATAAATCATAATTTAAAATTCGATACATACATAATGGTTAAAAATGTACTCTTCTATCTAAGTTAAAACTAGTTAAAGTTTATCTATAGTTAAAACTAAGTTTATCTATAGTTAAAACTTAATAATAGTAAAATTGTATTTTTAAAGATATAGAACTAAAATATGTTTTATAGTGATTGACCTCTTTTAGAATTTCCTATAAAAATAATAATAAAATAAAAATCAGGCATTTTTACAATGAATTTATCATCATCACCATCATCGATAAAATAATTTTTATTTAACATTTAAACTAATATATTATGTGCATACTTATATATATATATATATATAAAACTGATATATGTATGTGTACATATATAATACATCAAGTTTTTTATTCGATATATTGTAGTTTTTATAAAATATTACAAATAATTTGTTGTCGTCGTCGTCAATGTTGTATGTATTATTATTCTTTTCTCAATTCATTTATTGGGGTTCATTAAATAAAATAAAACAAAAATTGTGGTCAATTGGAATATTTTATTACTATAGTATTTTATTTTATTTTTTTTTTGTTTCAATTGTAACTAATTTCAACATAATTTGAATAGAAAAGTATAAATAAAAAAACAGATACGCAAAATATGAATTTACCTGAATCAAACTATGTATATATGTAAATAATGTTAAAATTATGAATGCAATATTAAGTAAATATAACAGTGCGAGTGATCTGTTATCAAGTTAAAATTTTTCAAATATCTATACATATTATATACATACATGCACATATGTTAAAATTAATGTACCGCCGATTAATATATTTGATAATTTTCTATTATTATTTTTTTTGTTATATTTAATTTAAATAATTTTGTAAATATAACGTTTATAACATAACTAATATATATTAATTTTTGTGTAAAAAATTAAAGTTCCGATTTTAGGTAAAATTATTTTTCTTCTATAAAGTTCCAATATTTTTCTTTCGTAAAAAACCTTTTATTTTACGTTTCAATTCTATTTATTCTTTTTTATTTCGAGAGTAAGTAGATATTTTTGCACGTCAATGCGAAACTATCGCAATAGAAAGCGCGGCCAAAGAGCTTCTGCGGAAAAGAATCAGTGGTAGGATCATAAATATCCATACCGACTGCAAATCAATTGTGAGAAAGATGGAGAACGGGTTGCACAAATCAAGGAAATCAATTGAGTGCTGGAAAGCGTTAAATGAGCTGGGGGAAACAAACGCTGTCAAGCTGCAGTGGATACCGGCTCGCTCAGGCTATCCCGGTAACAAAATCGCAGACGCGACAGCAAAATCTGCATTAAACAGACAGCTAGTAGATATAGTAGACGTAGGTATGCCGTACTCGGCGGTAAAGTTAACTACAAGCAACTGGGCTAAGGCCAGTGCTAGGGAAAGTTGGTGGCAATCCCCAGGACCAATACATACGAAAGAATTCTGGGGGGAACCAAATGGCAGGGAGACTCAGAAAATTCTAAAACTGAATAGAACGGATCTGAGACTACTTATGGGAATTAGCACAGGACATCTGTTGCTAAGAGCACACGCTGAAAAAATAGGCCTAACGGAGTCGAACCTATGCAGGGGATGTGGGCGATAGGCAGAGACAGTACTTCACGTTCTGTGCCAATGCCCAAGCCTGAGAAACCAAAGGCGAAACACCTTGGGAGAGGACATATGGGGGGACTTTTCCGAGGTGAGAATGCTCAATAAGGGCGACTTAGTGAGATTCATGAAGGGTATAGAGTGGCTCGACGAGACGCTGTAGGTGTGCGGATCGTTGAGCAGAGGAGCACAACGGGTCGCGGGGCCTAGGTGTAAGGGTGGTTAGACGCCCCCCTGAGAAACAACAACAACAAGTAGATATTTTCGAAAGACTAGAAAGAATAGTATGAGTTCTTTATTGAGTGTGTGGTGAATTTTAATGCATTAAACACTACCTCATTTTTTGATCCAATCAACATGTTACATAAAGTTAAATTTAGAGAATGAATATTGATTTCAAATTGATATAGAAAATATTGTGAACAAAGTTAGGAATTATCTTTCTTTTTCTTCAATTTTGAGATTTCTTGAGAAAGTTGAGCAATCCCCCGCTCAAATGTGCGAATTGTACTCCGAATTGTTTATTTAAAAAAAAAGGCAAAAGGGAAGATATAGGAGTAAATTAGTGATTAAATTTTTAATTGAAAATATTTGACGATCTGATTAATATACCCAAATAATCATCCAACTCTATTCAAACCTTATTTCGAACTAATTTGTATGAATTTTTTATGTAATTTTTATTTAATTTAACTTATTCGCTTAATACTCAATAATTTTTTCGTAAAAAGTGAAATTAAAATAATTTTATGGAAAAAAAAAACTAATAATATACATAAGTATGTATGTAAAATAATCATTATCATTCATTTGAAATCTTTAACAAGAAAAATAAAATATTCTTAGGATAAGAAATTATAAGAACAAAAAGAAATAAGGAAGAAATTTAAAAAAAAACTCAGATATTTGAAAATCATTAAATTATGAAATTATTTAAAAAGGAATTCAAGAAATTTATAATATAGTTACCAGTATAGAAATAACTATAATAAATGTATAAATGTTTAAGTAATACTATTAAGATTTAAAAATAAAAATAAAAATTATAGTTTCTAAAAACTCTTACAATTGACTAGTTTCGGGATTATGTGGGTTAAAATCAAATTTTTAAAGAGATGTAAATCCAATAGAAGTATTATTTAACTATAGTTTCAGTTATGAGTACAGAAAAGTAAATGTCTATTAAAAATTAAGAAAATTATTATTGGTCTAGCTAGAATTTTAACATAATGACAAGTTGATTAAACTATAATTATAATGCAAAAAAGGGATGAAGTAACAATTTCTCCCTTCTACCATTCTATGTTACGAATAATAAAATATTAAGAATATCTTCTGTGCCATTGAAGAAAATAAAGTATCTTCACATAAAGTATCTTCTAACGATTCATCATGACGATTTAGAAAAAAAAATACATTATACAATCACATCAACCACATCAGCAATTAACAACATCACGAAGTTAAAGATGTATTAACAATGAATCCAAATAGAAACTAAAAAAACGTATACATATTAAAACAAGAATTGAATTTTGATGTGCACTAAGTATTAGCCGTTTACAAATCGTTTCATAAGTATAAAAATATAATATTCGACTCTTGTATGAAACTAGTCCTACTGTAAGAGATGGCAACAAACAAATTGCGCTTTCAAAAATAAAAACTTTTACAGTATATTTATTTAAGATCACTTTATGTCACTCACACGAATCTGAAACGTTAAACTATTTATCTTTCAGTACAAAGTCTAAAAATAAAATGTACGCCTAAAGTCTAACTGCTATATATTTAACCGTTAAATGGACTCGAACTCTTTTTAAATTTATCATAGTTACAGGACATTTTTAAAAAGCTGTTTAATAATTTCGTAAATAATTACAAATTAAAATTTAATATTTTATATATTTTTAAAACTATTTCCTATAATCATGATCAGCAACTATTGATCATTTATAATAAATCATCGTTGTATCGTATTCGGTATTAAATTGAAATATTAGAAAAAAAGCTTTACAACAAAAAAAAGCTCTTCTCTACAAATCAGTAATCTTACGTTCGTCATTAATTACAGTTTAAACATCGGTCGTATTTAAACATTTTATTCAAAAAAAAAAGATATACATATATATATGTACATATATACATACAATATAATTTATACAAATTATGCAAAATATATTAAGGCATAGAAAAAAAATAATAATAAAATTATTTATTTATTAAAAATCGTACTTAAAAATATAAATTAAGTATGAAAAATAATAATTAAAAAATAAATAAATAAAAAAAAAACATAAACTCGATAACAACGGGGAGAATAAATAGAAAAGGACCTTTAAATTTAAACTTTAGATTTGAATCTTAATTTTTGAGGTTATATAAAACACTCATTTTGTTTTTTTTTTTTTAATATAAAATTTAAATAAAAAAAAAAATAAAACTAGTTTTTAAATTTTAATTCAATAGATATATTTTTAATGAACTCATCGCTAAAATCAAAATTAAAGGGGTGCGGGCGGATTTGATAAAAATAATAATAATAAAATAATAAAAAAAAACATTTATATTTTTTTTTTTTAATTGCAATATTTGTTCATTATTTTGTTGTTATTAGTAATATTACTAACAAGATAAGACAAGGTGTTTGTATTTGTGTGTTTTATACATTTTGTGATAAAAATTCAACATATCTTATATTAAATAAATTATAGAAAAATTATAATTTATAAAAAAAAAGTTGTATTTTGTCATCAAACATTTTTCTTTTTTTTTTTGGTATTACAAATCTAAAACTTTGAAATTTATTTACAAATTAATCTAAATAAAAAAAATAAAATGAATGAACTTGATAAATTGCGTAGAGAATCGGAATTTTTAAAACAAAAAATTTCCGAAACAAAAAATTTAATTAATGATACTAATTTACAATTTGTATCTCGAAAATTATCATCTATTGGTTCAATACAATTACGTACAAGACGTGTATTACGCGGTCACTTATCAAAAGTTTATGCATTATGCTTTAGTAAAGATTCAAAAACTTTAGTATCAGCATCACAAGATGGTAAATTAATTATTTGGAATGGACATACAACACATAAATTATATGCAATACCATTATGTTCATCATGGGTAATGACATGTTCATATTCACAAAGTGGTAATTTAGTTGCATCTGGTGGTTTAGATAATTCATGTTCAATATATAATTTAAAAGAACGTGATGGTAATCCACGTTTATTAAAACAATTACCTGGTCATAGTGCATATATATCATCATGTAAATTTTTAGATGATAAAAAAATTTTAACTAGTTCTGGTGATCGTACATGTGCCTTATGGGATATTGAAATTGGTATGCGTTTAAATCAATATATTGGACATCGTAGTGATGTTATGTCATTATCAATAATGGATTCAAATCAAAATATTTTTATATCGGGTGGTTGTGATAATTTAGCAAAATTATGGGATTTACGTACTGGTAAATGTCAACAAACATTTGATGGTCATGAAAATGATATAAATTCAATAAGATTTTTTCCAAATGGTCAAGCATTTGGTACCGGTTCAGATGATACAACATGTAGATTATTTGATATTAGATCTGATCATCAATTAAATATGTTTACATTAAAAGTACCATATTGTGGTGTAACATCTGTAGCATTTTCAAAAAGTGGAAGGTTATTTTTTGGTGGTTATGATAATTTTAATTGTGTATTATGGGATACATGTAAAGGTGAAAAATTAGGTACACTTGCCGGCCATGATAATCGTGTATCATGTTTGGATACAACTGAAAATGGTACTGCAATTGCAACTGGATCATGGGATTCATATGTTAGAATATGGAATTAAATTTATATATATATATATATATGAAATAAATATAATTTTGAAAAGAAACTATTGAAATTAATTTAAAAAAAAAAGTCTTTTTGAATACCTCAATATATACAATGTGAGAAAAAGTTCAATATATACAATGTGACAAAAAGTTAAGAACTATTTTTGTTTAATTTTCAATAATAAAAATAATTTTATAATTAATATAAAAAAAAAATAAATTAAGTATTTTTTAAATTATATATGTATTTCATTAATTAAAATTATTATAATTTTTTTTAACTTAAAATATAGTAATTCTAATATTAGTAAAATACTTATATATATTATGTTTTCTTTTCAATACACTTTTTCATTTAATTTTAGAATTACAAAAACAAGAAAATTATAATTTAAAATCATATGTTATTTAATTTAATAGAAAATTTTAAAAAAAAAATTTTAAGAATTTATTAAAAAAAAAAAAAAATTAATAATATCAATTAATATTGATTTAGAATATTTTTGTATTAAAAAAATGAATACATTAAGATTAAAAATGATTAAAAAAAAAAATTAATTATAGTTGTTTTTTATATTTTTCTTTTTACATTTATTTATTTAGTGTGAATTTTTATAATTAAATTTTACTCTTACCATTTCGATATAAACCACTTAACTTATAGGACTATTTCCATATATTTTAAAATCTATATATTTCTTAATTCTATGATATAGTGTCATCCCTATATAGAAACTGTATCATTCAATTTATTAGGGAAGTTATTTTTATTATTTTAATGTTTTTTTAATGTAGAACCTGTTGAATTTTCTTATTTATATAAATAAAAATACTGCCATTACATTGAATTTATATTTACAGCTACTTATTGACAATATTTTGAAATGCCTTACAATAATTAATTATTTTGTCTCACAACCAAAAGAAAAAAGACAAGTTAACATGTTTCTTGTCATTTATTTAAATAAAAATGTTCATTCTCTTACTGGGTTATTAGAAAAAATGTCCAGCAATCAATGTTTTTCTGTAAAAGTTATTATTTGTTTTTATAAAAAAAAATAAAAATTTATTTGTTATTTTAGCAATATCCTGATTATTTTAAATCCTACAATGTCTCTCTCAAGTTTGTTCTCTTCAATGTTGTTTTCACATTTAGTTCACACGTTCTCAGAGAATGCATTCATCTGTATGAAAGATTTTATGAGATTGAAGAAAATATATTATATTGTATTCATGATGTGCTTTCGTACAGAACCAAAAATGTTTGCTTATTCTGGACCTACATATGTATACATTCTTTAAAAATTTCAAATTTAAAATATGTAATTCTTTGTTGTCGAACGTTGTAATACTAATTGAACGTCAAAGAATATATTTTTTTTAAATGACCATCCACCAGAAAAAATATATCAAAATAAAAAATTTGTCGCTTACGTGCAGCATAAGTGGATGTGGATGCATGTTGGTCGTTAGATTTTGAATGAAAAATATTCGTTAATATTTTTTAAAAATATACGAAATAAAACTGAAATATTTTTTTGTATCCGGATGTATGCATCCGATTCTTATATGAATGTATCCTTAAAGATGGGTTTTGTAACATTTGCTTTTATCTCACCCCATCAATCACATCTTTCTTTATTCTATCAAAACTTTGTTGATTTCCGTTTTTTTTATTAGAGAGGATTCTATAGAGAACAGGTTGGAGCTGATACGCCAAAATCAAAATTTCAAACTCAAAATCCCCAAAAAAAAAAAAAAAAAATTTAATTGTACAAAATCAGAAAAATATTTCTTATTTAAATTATATTTTGTTCCCAAATCCCCATTAAAGAAATTATTGAAAACTCTGATTTTTTAACAAACTGTTAAATCCTTCCTAATTATTTAATGTAATTTAATGTTATATAAAATATAATTATTTAATGTTACATAAAAATTTCAACAACAAAGTACCTATCTAAAATTGGAATACCATCTCTAAAATAGGGATGGAGAGTAGAATGCCTACCCATCTCCATTTTGAAATTTGAAATTATTTTTACTGTGTAGTGTGTATTTTTTTATTTGTTTTTGAGATTTTGAAACTTCCCCTGCGTTTAGACATACTTTTTTTTTTATTATTACTAAAATTTTTTTAAATAAAAATATTATTAATATGTAATCCAAAAAGAAATTTTATAACTATATTAAGATTCCAATAACATGTGTAATGTTAATTTTTCATATATCGCATTTTTTTTTTTTTTATATATGTAGTATATTTTTGTTATATGTATGTATGTATATATTATCAAATATTACTTTAAAAATTTTAAAAATAAATAAATCAAACTCCAATACACCTCAAAAATATGTACCTATAGCGTAATTTTTTTTTTTCTCTTCGGTTATTAAAATGATAAGATAACATAACAAAACAGATCTAAAGAAAAAAAAAAAAAATAAAAACATCGGTTAGGTAATCCAATTTTCGAAAGTATAGAAAAAAAAAAAAAAAAAAAAAACATTTCTAATCGGCAATTAACTTTATCATAATTTTTTTTTTTTTTTTTTTGTATTATTTATTTATTCAATTACATATAATTTATATTTATGTTGTTTTTGAAATTCATATTAAAAAAAAAAAAAGAAAAAAGAAACTTTGAAGATACATATAAAAAAATTTATATGTTTTTTCAATTTAATTGGTATTTTTTGAAAATTTATATTTATTTATTTATTTATTTAAAATATTTAGATTGTATTTTAAATAAATTTAATTGAAACCATCTTTAAAATAAAAATTTTATATTACCGCAATATCTACAAGTTCCCTTTTTAAATAAATTTTTTATTTATTTTTAAAGTTTTAATTTTAAACATTGTATTGGCTATTGATAAAACTAAACTTTACTTAAAGAAAAAAAAAAAAATTAAAAAAAAAAAAAAAAAGAAAAGCTTTATGAGATATTTTTTTTTTTTTTTTTTTGTTTTAAAATGATAAATAAACAATAATATTTAATTGAGAACATCATTTAAATCATAATAAATTTATTCCCTTATGTAGTAAAAAAAAAAAAATGCATATATCAACTAATAGGCCCTGGCCTCTGGATTTACACTATTATTTATTAATTATATGTACATATGGATTTATGTATGCGTATAAATTGATATGTATGTATGTATTAACATATTTAATGTTGATAAAATATACCATAGTTGTTTTGTTTTTTTTTTTTTTTAAATTGTACGTGTATAAATGTATCTTTTCACCCCTTTTTTTTTTTAAGAATAGGGTCGTATCGTAATAAAATAATATTATGTTGAATAGTCATTTCTGTGAATTAAATGATCACTTGAAATAAATAAATTTTTTTTTTTTTTAATTATTTTTACGTTTGATTAAAGGCTTTTTTTTTTTGTACGATAATTGAAATTGAGGCAGTAATAAAATAAAATTATAAAAATTTTTTAGCCCCTACAAAGTACCAACCTACAGAATTTGTTAAATAAATTAAATAGTCATAATTTTTTTTTTTTTTTTTTATTGCATTTATAACGTGTTAGTATGTTAGACCGGTTATACCCTTTATGCTTCCATTTTACAAAGATTCAAAGAATTTTCGATAGTGTTTTAGGTTTTTATCATTTTTTTATTCTAATTTGCATTATTGTATATTATTATTTTTAAATGTTTCTGAGCTTTTTAAACTTTATTGATCCAACTCTTACAACTTAATTGTCTTTGTATATAATATACAAAGAAATAATCTAAATGTCGATATTTTCAGTGTTTAGGCATGATTGTTAGTCCGTCCGCCACATATATTTCTACTAGTACAAGTTTCTATAGTTGATCTGTAATTTAAAAATGTATATTAAATCAATTTTGTAAAAAAATAATTAGTTTATAGTAAGTAATGAACTATCAAATGTTCATAATCATTCATAATTGGTTGATCTATCAATTTATTTGTTGTTTATTATTTTTATTTTTACTTCAATCAATTTCCTCTATTTTTTCTAAAAAATACACAACTTCAGAATTGATTTTAATAAATTAATAATCATTTTTTGTCTGTTATTCTTAATAATATTATATGACTTTTATACAGAATATCTCACAATTGAAATTGAAAATATCTTAAAAAGTATTATGGGACTGTCAAAATTAGCAGAACATGTATTATAGGCTAGAGTTTATCTATTTCTAATATAACACATAGAAAGAAATAATTCCACGAATAAATAATTTATCTGATAGATGAATAGATATAATATATACATACATATATGTATGTATATCAGAAAATTATATTTTATTTCATTTATAATCGTTACCAAATGTAAGATTTTATCAGACTGATTAGCAGATAAATATATTTTATCTTTCAATTTTCAGGACACTTTGCATATACATACATACATACATATAAAGGTATAAATATTTCCATAATGTAAAGTATAAGAAGTGAGTGATTTTGATGTACTTTAGTCACAAATAAGTGTTGTGATAAATAATTTTTATATTTTTTTAATTTCATGAAAAGATTTTTTTAACCTTCATAATATGTGCTAATTAGTTTATTTAATTTGTATATATTATATTAATATTTCCGAATAGTATATTAAGAAGAAGTTTTGTTGTGTAATCTTAAATTGTATTATAATGCTATAATATGATCAAAATTTTCCTATACGGATATAAAATGTATTGTATACATATAAGAACATACATATATGCAAACAATAATTATAAATTTATTGATTTCAAAACTTATTATATGAGAGCTATAAAAAAAAATTAAAATCAACAGTTTAATTATGCACGTGTTTAATACAGCATCAGTATATAGCTGCTTGATTCAATTTATTAAATTTCAACATTTAAAATAGAGTTTTAATTAATTCTGCCAGACTCAATGCATTTGAAATTTTCAAAAATACATATTATTTTACAGAGTTTTTCCTTTTACGTTTTTTTTTATAGTCGTACGAACGTTAGTTCTCAGTGTATAATAAATTTACAATTACGTTTGTGACACCTTAAAGAGACACGAGATAGATATAGAAAAAGATTATACATTCCTGCTCAGGATCAAATTCTGAATTGATTAAACCATGTGTATGTTCATCCACACGATAGCTCAAAAAATTAGAGGCTAGATGTTTGAACCTTTTCCTATTTCACCTTTGTAACAAACATTGTTAGATTTACTATTTAAATCAAGTTCAACCCTTTTGATTATCGTAGTTGCCATACAATTTCTTTTTTTATATGAAAATAGCTCAGAGTCTATTGAAGTTATTATAGGTATCTATTTTGTGAAAAGAAATCAAATTTAATGCCAACGACTTATGCAAAATTTTCTTGGCCTAAAACAGCAGGTCAGGGTAATTGGTAGTTTGGGTACAACTATTTTTATATGAGCATAATTCAGTGTCTGTATATAAAAGAAGTATTTTGCAAAATTTTGTTCAAATATATTAAGTTTTATGCCAAAGCCTTCTGCAAAATTTGGTTAGTTTAGAGAAACAGATTCGAGAAGCTGTCATACAACTCCAAAATTTACATAAATATATTTTGATACTTAAGTAAGTCAGATATCTGAAATTTTGTAAAAGATGATTAAATTTTATAGTAACACCGTGACTTATGTTCGTATGGATATCCTAGAGTTGACACAGTCAACTATACACTCTTTTTTTATAAACTTAATTAAATCATTTAATTTCAATTACATTGAATTCATTTAATATCTACTATATATACTATTATATTTTATATAAATAATTTTTTTTTTAAACAATATAAGATTCATACTGGAATGAGACCATTACTTTTAACACTTGGTGATTATCGTAATTTAACATTAAATGGTACAAAACGTCTATCATATTTAACACAATTATTCCCATCGATGTTTAATGAAAAATTATGTGAACAATTATTACAACATATACAAAAAATGTTAGAAATTTCAATTGCAACAACTAAAAATCAACAACAACCAGCAAATTTCTTAGCAGTTGCAAAAACTGGTGATTATGAACAAAAAGTAACAACATTAATTGGAATATTTCATCAAATACCAGCAGCAACATCTAAATTTATTGATAGTTTATGTCAATTAGTATTACAAACAGAAAAAAGTTTAATGATTGAACCATCTTGTCCATATCGTGAACCATTATTTAAATTCTTATTACGTTATCCAAATGAAACATTAAATTTATTTTTAAATGATATTAATATTGTAAATGCACAATGGAATCGTTTCTTAATATATTTATTAAAACATAAAAATGGTTTACCATTTAGAATAGCAATGCAAACAAATAAATGTTCACGTTTAGTACAATTATTATATTCAACAACATCAGGATCAGCTGGTACAACACCACCACCACCTACTGGATCACAACAACAAATAACATTTATAACTGAACAACAAAAATATGAAGCACAACATCAAGCTGTTTTAATTGTTTTTACTTTAATGGAATTAGATGAACAATGGTTACCACAACAAAATGATATTATTGTTGCATTAAAAATTTTATGGCAAAATAATTTAGGAAAAACTTATGATAATAATATTGCATGTGATTTTTGGCATTTAATTGGAAAAATTTTATTATTTTATTTTTCACACAATACAAATGACATTGATTTATTATTTCAATTGTTACGTGCATTATGTATACATTTTATACCAGATTTTCATTTTTTACGAGATTTTTTACAAAATACCGTTGCACAAAGTTATACTGTTGATTGGAAACGTAAAGCATTCTTTCATTTTGTTGAACAATTTAATAATCCAAATAATCCATTAACTGAAGAATTAAAAGCAAAAATTTTAACATCAGTTTTAATACCATGTTTTGCTGTTAGTTTTGATAAAGGTGAAGGTAATAAATTAATAGGAGCTCCACCTGCACCATATCAAGAAGATGACAATAATGTTGTATCAGTATTTATAAGTAAAGTATTTGATCCGGATAAACCATTTGCAAATGATGATGCAGTACGTATAGCTCTTTTACAATTTGCATGTTTATTAGTTGAAAGAGCATCACCTCATATACATGATGGCGATGCAAATAATAAAAGACAAGGTAATTAAAAAAAAAATATTTGTTATAAAGCTATTTAATTTTTAAATTATTTTAAAAATCTTATAGGTAATAAACTTCGACGTTTAATGACATTTGCCTGGCCATGTCTTTTAGTGAAAAATTGTGTTGATCCAACAGCTCGTTATCACGGACATTTACTTCTTTCACATATTATTGCACGATTAGCAATTCATAAAAAAATTGTAATGCAAGTTTTTCATTCATTATTAAAAGGACACGCATTAGAAGCTCGTCCTGTTGTACGACAAGCTTTAGAAATTTTAACTCCAGCTATGCCACTTCGTATGGAAGACGGTAATACAATGCTTACGCATTGGACAAAAAAAATAATAGTAGAAGAAGGGCATGCAATGCAACAATTATTCCATATATTACAATTAATTGTTCGTCATTATAAAGTTTACTATCCTGTAAGGCATCAATTAGTTCAACATATAATTATCTATATGCAACGCTTAGGTTTTCCTCAAACTTCAAGTTTGGAATATCGTAAATTATCCGTTGAATTGGCGGAAGTTATTATTAAATGGGAATTACAACGTATTAAAGAAGATTCAAACGATGCCAATGTATTTGATGAAGATGATCCGGCAAATCTTTTACTTTCGGGTGGATCCACCAGTGGTTCAAATGATGTTAAACTTTCTAATGCTAGTGGTAGTGTTAAAAGATCGTATGGTGAAGATATCAATGATAATAGAAAAAAAATTGCTGTTGGTCCTGATGGACAGCCAATCGCACAACCTGGTAATGTTTTTTTTTTTTTTATATTTATAGAAAAATTTTGAATACTAAAAATATTTTATTTATAAAGTTAATCAACCTAAAAATGAGGCATCCAGTCGTCCAATTGATAAAGCTCATTGTGATACTGTCTTAAGTTTTTTAATAAGATTAGCATGTCAAGTAAATGATGCACAACCAACTCCTGGAGTTGTATCACCTGGTGAAGCTTTATCAAGAAGGTAATTCTTATTCCTATTTTTTATTTATTTATTTATTATTTATTTATGTATTTGACTTATGCTTAACAAAAACTTAACAAAAATTACAAAATTTACTTGAACTAACAAAATACAGTAAAAATAAAATTAAAAACTAAAATCAAAAATATTATAGGAAAAAAAAAAAATAATTAAAAATTGCTAAAAAAGTGAAACAGAATAATAAAAATCTTATAAAAATATAAATTATTATAATAATTAAAGGTTTAAAAATAAATAAAATTATTAAACAAATTTAAATATAATGTAAAAGAAAAAAAAAAAGAAATAACAAAGAGTAACTGATGAGTTTTTTTAATAGATCAATTTATTTTTATTTTTATGCGTTATCTAGATGTGTAATGTTATTAAAGATGGCAATGAAACCAGAAGTTTGGCCACAGCCGTTTGATTTAAAATTAAGTTGGATGGATAAAGTATTTGCAAGTATCGAAAATGCCCAACAATGTAATTTTGGAAATGTATGTACAGCTCTTGAACTATTAACGTTTCTTTTAACAATTTTGAAAAAAGAACAAATCTTAAATATAATACGACCAATACAAAAAGGATTGTCAATTTGTGTTCAGTCACCAAATACACGAGTTATTAGATTGATGCATGCTTTACTTTCAAGATTAATGACTATATTTCCACCGGATTCATATCATAAACACGAGGAGCTTGAATCTTTATATTCTGTAGTAAGTAAAATGATACAAGATGGTTTAACTAATTATGAAAAATCAGCACAACCGAATCCATCATCGCTATTTGGTACCTTAATGATATTAAAAGCATGTTGTAATAATAATCAGAGTTATATTGATCGATTAATGGTACCTTTTATGAAATTATTAAATCGTTTAACTAAAGATCATTTAAGTGGTTCACAACCATGTTCTACAGCACAATGTGCAACTCCAAATGTTCAAAGTAGCACTAATAATGCTGAAAGTGGTGGACCTTTAGCATTAGAATTACTTATATTATCATTAGATTTAGTTAAAAATCGAATAGTTGTTATGGGTGTTGATATTAGGAAATTATTTATTGGAAGCATTTTAGTTGGTTTAATTGAAAAAAGTACAGATGTTAAAATAATTAAATCAATTGTTAAAATGATTGAAGATTGGATGAAGAATAAAAATCCTCCAATAACAGTTACTCAAGCACCGACACTTCGTGAAAAATCAATTTTGTTGGTTAAATTAATGCAATATGTCGAAAAAAGATTTGCAGATGATTTAGAATTACAAGCTCAATTTTTAGAGTTAATTAATTATATCTATAGAGATGATCAATTAAAACAAAGTGAATTAACAGCAAAATTGGAAGCAGCATTTTTAGCTGGTTTAAGATGTTCACAGCCAGCAATTCGTGCAAAATTCTTTGAAATATTTGACGGTTCAATGAGAAGACGTCTTCATGATCGTTTACTTTACATAATTTGTTCTCATGCCTGGGATTCAATTGGACCTCATTATTGGATAAAACAATGTATTGAATTATTAATTTTAACGGCTAATACCACAACTCAAATACAAAATGCAAATTCAAATCATTTAGTACCAAGTATTTCATCAGTTATTAATTTTGCTGATTCAGATGAAAAAAAAAATTTTGTAATATATACATCACTTCAGAACGATCCACAAGATTTATTTGATAATGTTGAGGATAAAGAAGATATTTTTGATATGGATATGAGTGTTGACGGAGGATATGTATCTAGACGTGAAGATAGTGAACGTCCAGTAACAAATAGACAAGCTGTATTGACGAAGTTAATAAGTCGGCAATTTGAATTTCTAGAAGCTAATCGAAAAATCTGTACTGAGCAATTATTAATTGCAACAGCTCAATTATGTCATATGGATAGCGAATTGGCTGAAAAAATTTGGTTAGATATATTCCCAAAATTATGGTGTATATTGGATGAAGGACAACAGCAAGCTATTGTACGTGAAATTGTACCATTTTTGTCGTCTGGTACGCATGTAATTCAAAGAGATTGTCATCCAAGTGCGATGAATACATTTGTTGAAGCTTTATCTCATTGCAATCCACCAATTTATATACCCCCAAATTTATTAACATATTTGGGTAAAGCACATAATTTATGGCATCGTATGACATTAATTTTAGAAGATATGGCTTTAGATTGGCCCGGTAAGAAAGAAAAATATCAAGAGCATTCAGATATTGATATTGGTGAATATGATTTGGTTGAAAATAGTCAATCAACAATTTTTGATCCTTTATCTCACATGTATTCAGCGTTACACGAAGAAGATTTATGGGCAGGATTATGGTTAAAATATGCACAATATTCTGAAACAAATACAGCAATAGCATATGAACAAATGGGATTCTTTGAAGAAGCTCAAGGTGCTTATGATTTAGCAATGACTAAATTTAAACAACAATTAGCTAATGGGCCAACTTCACTGGAAATGAACAGTGAGTTACTCTTATGGGAAAACCATTATATTAGATGTGCTAAAGAATTAAACCAATGGGATATTCTTCTTGATTATGCTCAAGCTAATAAAGATAAAAAATCATTCTTAATAATGGAATGTGCATGGCGTGTGCCAGATTGGCCATTAATGAAACAGGCTTTAATACGTGTTGAACAAACAAGTCCTAAACAAGAAGGTTATAAAGTTAATTTATATAGAGGTTTTCTTGCCATATTAAATCAAGAAGAACCACAATTAGGTAATGTTGAACGATATGTTGAGGTTGCTTCAGGTTTATGTATGAGGGAATGGCGACGCTTACCACATATTGTATCGCACATTCATTTACAATATTTACAAGCAGCCCAACAAATTATGGAATTACAAGAAGCGTGTCAAATTCATCAAGGTTTACTACAATGTAGAAATTCATCACTTCATGATATGAAAGCTATAGTTAAAACATGGCGTAATAGATTACCTGTTGTTGCTGATGATTTATCACATTGGAGCGATATATTTAACTGGCGTCAACATCATTACCAGATTATTACACAGCATTTAGAACAACAGACTGAACAAGGAAATCATACAATGTTAGGAGTTCATGCTTCAGCACAAGCAATTATTCATTTTGGAAAAATGGCAAGAAAACATAATTTGACAGGTGTTTGTCAAGAGTCTTTGTCAAGGATTTATACAATACCATCAGTTCCAATTGTTGATTGTTTCCAGGTATGTACTTATTTTTAATTTTGTGTTTACTTTTTCTTTATGTTAATGTTAATTTTTATTTTTCTTAATAGAAAATTCGACAACAAGTAAAATGTTATCTTCAGATGGCATCGGTTAGTGGCCGTTCAGAATTAAATGAAGCTTTAGATGTTATCGAGTCAACAAATTTAAAATATTTTTCTAGAGAAATGACTGCAGAATTTTATGCCTTAAAAGGTCTACTTTTGGCTCAAACTGGAAGATCTGATGAAGGTAGTAAATTATTTTTATTTTTATTCAAATTTAATATTTCACAATATTTTTTATTACAGCAAACAAAGCTTTTAGCGCTGCAGTGCAACTACATGATGGTTTAACAAAAGCTTGGGCTTTGTGGGGTGATTATTTAGAACAAATTTTCACTCGCGAACCAAAACAAATATCTTTGGGTGTAAATGCTATTACATGCTTCTTACATGCTTGTCGGCATCAAAATGAAAGCAAAACACGTAAATATTTAGCGAAAGTATTGTGGTTATTGTCATACGATGATCAGAAAGCATCTTTGATGGAAGCTTTGGAAAAATATGCAGTTGGTGTTCCACCTTTGAATTGGTTACCGTGGATTCCTCAATTATTATGTTGTCTTGTTCAATATGAAAGCAATGTTATATTAAATTTGTTGAGCCAAGTAAGAGACATTTTTTCTAAACGAACAAAATTCACAAAATTTAATTCTAGGTGGGTCGAATTTATCCTCAAGCTGTGTATTTCCCTATACGAACATTATATTTATCTTTAAAAATTGAACAAAGAGAAAAGCATAAAAGCGCAGAAGTCTATTTGGCAAATAAAATGCAAAACGTAAGTTATTTTGTTTTTATTATTCTAATGATAAACAAATTTGTAATCTTTAATTAAATAAAATTCAAATCAAATTTTAGCAAGCGTCTGCTGAAAATCAAACAACTCAGCAACAACAAAATACAGGAAATGATCCTAATCAATCTCAGATACAACAAGGACAAATGACAGGCCAACAACAACAGCAAGGGCAACAACCAGCAACAGTACAAACTCAAGGTCCTACTATTGCACCAATTAAAGCAACTCCTCCAATGTGGAGATGCTCAAAAGTAATGCATGTGCAACGTGAAATTCATCCAACAATACTCAGTTCTTTAGAAGGTATAGTAGATCAGATGGTCTGGTTCCGTGAAAATTGGTATGAGGAAGTTTTAAGACAATTACGACAAGGTTTAATTAAATGTTACATAATCGCATTTGAAAATCGTGCCAGTGTTACTGAAGCAAATATTACACCACATACATTACATTTTGTTAAGAAATTAGTTTCAACTTTTGGAATAGGAATAGAAAATATATCTAGTTCCGTTGCTTCAAATTTTGCATCAGCTGCATCAGAATCATTGGCTCGAAGAGCTCAGGCAACCGTGCAAGATCCTGTTTTTCAAAAAATGAAAGGTCAATTTACTTTAGATTTTGATTTTTCAACACCTGGAGCAATGAAATTGCATAACTTAATAAGTAAATTGAAAAAATGGATAAAAATTTTGGATGCTAAAACAAAACAATTACCTAAATCATTTTTAATTGAAGAAAAATGCCGGTTTTTGTCAAATTTCAGTCAAAAAACTGCGGAAGTTGAATTACCAGGCGAATTATTATTACCTGTTCCTTCACATTATCATATACGAATCGCAAGATTTATGCCTAGAGTTGAAATAGTACAAAAACACAACACAGCTGCAAGGCGTTTATTTATAAGAGGTACAAATGGAAAAATTTATCCTTACTTAGTGGTTAACGATTCTGGTTTGGGTGATGCACGAAGAGAAGAACGTGTTTTACAACTATTAAGAATGTTGAATCACTATTTAGGCAAACAAAAAGAAACTTCACGAAGATTTTTACACATAACCGTTCCAAAAGTTGTACCTGTTTCTCCACAAATGCGGTTAGTTGAAGACAACCCTGCAAGTATATCGCTTTTGGATATTTATAAAAATGGTTGTAGTAAAATGGGAATTGAACATGATACTCCGATAGCAAAATACTATGAGAGATTAGCTGAAGTTCAAGCACGTGGATCACAAACAACTCATAATGTACTTAGAGATATTTTACGAGAAGTTCAATTTAATATGGTTCCAAAAACTTTACTCAAGGATTGGGCCATTAGAAACTTTAAATCCGCTACAGATTATTGGCAATTTAGAAAAATGGTAATAAAAATAACTATTCTCTTTTTGCTTTTATTAAAAAAAAAAACAATTTTTTTTTTATTTTCAGTTTACCTTGCAATTGGCATTAGCTTGTCTCTGTGAACATGCATTACATTTAACACGTTTAAATGCGGATATGATGTATCTGCATCAGGATTCTGGTTTAATGAATGTTTCATATTTTAAATTTGATGTTAATGACACAACTGGTGAATTAGATGGATCACGTTCCGTTCCGTTCCGTTTGACACCAAATATTGTAGATTTTTTGTCAACAATCGGTATATCTGGACCGTTACAAGCTTCTATTGTTGCAACAGCTCGTTGCTTAGTTCAACCCAATTTCAAATTACAAACAATTTTGCAAGCAATTTTACGTGATGAAATAATTGCAGTTCACAAAAAACGTCTAAAAGATGAAAAACCTATTGTTGATGCAAATGGTGAAATTATTCAAGAAACATCCTCTGAAATTGATATGGAAAATATTATTAGCGTGGTTAATAAGTCTGTTCAAGCAATTATGCAACGACTTCAAAGTATTTCATACTTTGACTGTGTCGAATCTAATAAAATTGCAACATTAATTCAATCGGCAACTAAAGCAGATAATTTATGTCGTATGGATCCTGCTTGGCATCCATGGTTGTAAAAAGATAATGTTTCTTTTTTAATTTCATTAATTTTTTTTTTTGTTTTTGCTTTGAAATGGTATTATGAATTTTTAAAATTAATTTGTAGAATCTAAGAAATAAAAAAAAATAATTTTAAGACTTATGTATAATTTTTAATCTCAAATATAATGTCTGTAGAGTCTTTTAATATTAATTTTATTTTAATATTTGGAAAAAAAAATAATTTTGAATTTTTTAGGAATTAATTAAAATACATCATAATAAATCTAATATAAATATTTGTATGTATTTTTCTTTAAATTTACTTTTATTTTTCGAATGATTAGATACTCTTTAATTTTTTTTATTTAATCACTGTTAGAAAACTAAATATATTTTAAACTAGAAATATATTTTTGAATAATAAAAGAAAAGTATGTACATATTCATAGCCATGTGAATATTTGATATGAGATAACTATCAATGTTCATTTTCTTATACCATTTACTCTATCGAAGCAATATTAAAATTATCCTATATATTATCAACTATATCAACTATATTAACACTATCCAAAAATTTTGTCATTATTCGCGTGTTAGATTCAGTCAAAATGTTTATCCTTATTTTATTTTTTAAAACAAATTCCTTTAATTTTAATAATAAAAAAGAATATAAATGTAAATGTGGTAGGTATTCTTGCTACAAAGTTGGCATTTAATAATTCGATTAGTAGAGGTTTAAAGAAAATTGAATGGGGCGGACTAACAGCAGAACTACAATGTTACATTTACAAAAATTTCAATAATTTTTTTTTCAGTTGGTAGGTAGCACTTTTTTAACTATATATTCAGTTAGTTTCAGTTATTAAATATTAATTCCTAATCGTTCGCTCGTAGTTTATTTATACTTAGAAATAAAGAACTTATATTATATTATATTCTTTGATATTACATTTATTATATTATAAGTTAAATAAAAACAAAAGAAAAAAAAATTAATAAAGAAAAACAATTTCAATTGAATTGAAGTACATAAGTATGTAGGTATGTATGTAGATAGGTTAGGTAGTAAAGTAATAAATTAAAGAGAAAAATATAAAGTGTGTTTCACATTTAATATAGTGTGCATAAAAGAAAATTTGTTCATACATATATTCAAGTTGTTCAAATATTTTAATTCTTCTATAAGAAAATTCCATATGTAGGTAGGTATGTATGTAATATGAAAGCTGCAATTTTTTGAAATTCATACATACATACATATACATACATATATGTTTTTCAATATGCAAAAATGCAGAAGTTATCATATTTATTGCTATAATATATATACATATGTACATACATATTAAAAAATGTTTTATAATACATAAAAGGTTATTTTGATAGAAAGTAAGAATTCTATTTGTATGAATGTATGTACAAATTTATTTATTTTAATTTTTTTTAATTTCATAATAACACATACATATATACATATAATTATAGGATAATGCAATATTACTAAACCATCCGCTACTAAAGCTATTATAGGTCGAATACTATTATTAATTTATACAGTATTATTATTTATTTATTGTTTATATTTTACATCCATATATTTATAGTATATTTGGTAGCAAGGGAGATTTGTTTTCAATTAATAAAGCTTACTACATGTGCAGGGATTTGACTTGCAAACCCTAGTCTTACAAGGCACATGCTTATTCACTAGACCACCTCTTCCCTATTTTATTTATTTATATTAATATTACAAACCACATAGGATATTGCAATATGACAAAACCATCGGCTACTAAGGCCATCATATGTACACTCAATTATACACTAACATTATTTATTTTGTTTATATTATATATTTTATATTTACACTATATTTGGTAGCAAGGAGGATTTGTTTTTTTTATTTATTTATTTATATTAATATTGCATACATAAATGTAATGCAATATTATGAACCATCGGCTACTAAAGGCCATTATAGGTTTTTATACTACTATTAAATTATATACTAATATTATTTATTTTGTTTATATTATATACTATATATTTACATTATATTTGGTCGTAAGGGGGTATGTAAAGAAAAAACACTTACGACCTGTGCAGGGATCGAACCCACACTTCTTCGGTTAATACGCCACACGCCTACCCGCTAGGCCACCGAAGCCCCTTGTTTTTTTATTTTAATTTCGAACTTTGAAAAAAACCGTTGCATACTTATAGGCATAAAGGTATTTCTCTATTGTACATCATACATATAATAATTTTACACATATATATCTTGTAAATTAAATTTTATAAATTTTATAATTTATCATAAACAAAAAATCTAACCAGGGGCGTAGTGCGTAATTCGCCTATCTTTCAGATGGAAGGTCGCAGCTTAAATCCCGTGTCAGATCTTCTTCTTCTTCTTTTGCTGCCTATCCCTAATTGAATGTTAGCGGTCATATGATATTTGCAGCAACGTTCTGAAAGATGTTTCGATCCGTTACTGAATGGATTAAATCGCCAATGTTTCTGATGCCTGTCCAGTTTCTAATGTTGCGCAGCCATGTTAATTATTTTCTTGCTATATCTCGTTTTCCTTGAACTATTAACTGAAGTAGCTCGTATTTGCTTCCATACGTAATATGCCCAAAGTAGGATGTTTTTTGTTTCTTTAGCCTTAAAAGTAGTTCTTTTTCTGTGTTTGCTCTACATAGAACTTCTTCGTTTTTAAAGTGATCTGTTAACGATATTTTTAGCATTTTTCGGTAGATCCGAGTTTGTTGAGTTCTCTTACTTTTAAGATCCATGTTTCTACACCATCTTGGAGTACAAACCAAACATAGCATTTAACGAATCGTCAGCGAAGGTCCAAGTTCATGTCACGACAGCAAAAACCTTTTTTGTGTTTAAGAAATGCATTTCTTGCTGTTTCAATTCAACATCTAATTTCCTTTTCGCAGCTCCAATCCTCGTGTAACCAGCATCCGAGATATTTGTACGTGGAGACTCTGTCAATTGAACCGTTATTTATTTCAATTGTTGCTGCTATATGTTGTAAATTCCTTAGGTTGTCTATTATACTGTATCATCTATATATCTGATGTTATTTATATATGTGCCATTCACTTTTATACCAACATCTA
Source organism: Poecilobothrus nobilitatus (assembly GCA_947095535.1). Lineage (NCBI taxonomy): Eukaryota > Metazoa > Arthropoda > Insecta > Diptera > Dolichopodidae > Poecilobothrus > Poecilobothrus nobilitatus. The sequence continues at coordinate 12,309,559 of OX352773.1, read as the reverse complement.
CATCGTTCACTGATTACTGAAAAATGACTTCAGCATAGATGTTAAATAGTAAAGGGGGAAGGATACAGCCTTGTCGAACTCCTTTTTGAATATATCAACGCATTGTTTCAGCACACTATTTATTTTTACACGGGCTGTTTGTTGCCAATATAAACTATTTATACCCATTATGATATTTTGATCTATGCCAATTCTATTTAATATCTCCATAAGTTTTTGATCGTTGACCTTAACAAACGCCTTTTCACAATCCACAAAACATAAAAAAATATCTTTATAAACATCACTACAACAATTCTCCTCTAGTACTTGAATATTAAAAAGGGCTTCTCTTATTCCAGTTCCTTGTTTGAATCCAAATTGCTTCTGCACATGTGCGACTAACAATTTGTGTATATTTATATGATTATGTAGCACTTTTCATGGCTCATTAAACTTATTAATCGGTGGTCATCGCAATTTTGTCAGATCAAAATGTTATATAACAATTCAATGTAAACAAAATAAATAATATATGCAACTAGTTTAATATTTTTACAGCTACAATAACTGAAAGGAAATGTTGATTTATTTCCTCATCACATTGTATGTGGTGAGGGAACTAAATTAAATACATACAACAAAAGAATGTTTTTGTTGATCAGCCTTTCATTATTTTTACAAAACTAGCGTTTGACATGACCACTCTTTTCCGAATACGAATATGAATAATGAGTGATGGTTGATTGCCGCAGTTTTTAACGAAAGAGAAACAATTTTATCCCTTACTTTATAGTGTATAATTTAAAATATATAACTGTCAATGTGGTTACTGGTTATATGTATAATGTGGTAGCTGGTGTGGTAGTACATTGTAGAATGCACTTAGTGGAAATGTACATACATACCTATCTAACATATTTTAGCGTATATTTTTTTATTTTCTTTATTAATGAAAATAATAATCAATATTGTGACTTTATTTTTAATTATCAAATTTTTAGTTGCAGCAGCAATTGAATTACTAAAATATACCAATTAAATTTAATTAATTTTATTTAGAACTTTTTTACAAAAGAAAAATTTTGCTAAATTTCTTATACTATTTAATCAAAAATATACGAACATACATATGTATTATAAATTCGCCGTAAAATACATGATGATTGATGATAGCTTTATGAATACATTTAAAAATCATCCAACACAACACTGAAGAAAATTAAATAAACTTTTGGGGGGCAAATAAAAATAAAATAAACGAGTAAAACTAAACAACAAAAAAAAGAAAAGAAAGTGAATAAACAAAAAAAAAGAAGAGGGAAGAGAGAGAAAAAAATAAATGATGCATTTTTTTACATCTAAGTACAATGTACATTGTATTGTATGTATGTATGTATGTATGTACATAGTACATACATACATACTTAAATAAAGAAAAAAATATGAAGAAGCCGCCGTCGCATTCTACTTATTACTAAAAACAGAGACAAGACGGTACTAAACTAATAAGTAATATAGTGTACCATTGTATTAATAAAAACAAACAAGTAAAATCCCTCTATGTAACTAAGTTCATATGTATGTAGCTTTGTGCTGTTAATATTTACTTTATATGTATGGATCTACATATAAAATGCTTGTACAATTTTTGTCACATCTCAGAAAAATAAAACAATCAAATAAAAAAAGGTAATACATACTAATAATAATCAAAGCGAAAACAACGATAAAAATAAAACAAAAAAAAGCATAGAGATATCTTTTTAACCCATGCAGAAGTATTTTTAAAGTGTATTATGTAGGATTAGAAAATTACATACAATACAAATCTACTGCATATTCTATTTAGATAGAATGTAAAAATTGAATACATTATATTAAATATATGCATATACCATATGTATGTATATAATTTATGGAAAATGTATAATACACATATGTACAACAAAATTCTTCCATACATAAAGCCACACATGCTAAAATATTTTGATACATTTGCGAAATAATTCTATCTTAACTTGACTCTTTTTTTTCTTTTTTATTTAAAAGCCATCGTCATCACACAACAGTATACGTCGGTATTATGAACATACATTTTATTCATATACACATTCGTACACACAATGAATGGACAAGCAAATAGTATATACATGCATACATATGCTTATATACATTGAAATTATTGTGTTGTTTGTTAATTGTTATTTAAACTTTTTTTTAAATATATAAATTTATATTTTCTATTTTATTGTATGTATGCATAGATGTTTGTATGAATATGCATTATTTTTATTGTTAATGTATATGAATTAAGTGTGTTTATATTGATTGATGATTGATATTCTTTTTTTTTTTCAATATATATATTATTTTTGTATCATATATTCATCATATGAGAATTTAATGTATGTACGTACTCATGTAGATATTTATATGCATACTTGTACAGATTTTCATATAAAAAAGAAGAAGAGAATAAAAATCGGTTAAGGTATTATTTTAGTATTAAATCAAAAAATCTACAATTCAAATTTGGAGCAAAAATAATTTTTTTTTTTCTTTATAAATAAATGTTGTGTGTTGTGTTTTGTGTGGAACGTCGGTGTACCTACGTAACAAATATAACAAAAATACTAATAAAAAAAAAATAATAAAAATTTATAATAATAAAAAAAATTAATTTTATATTACAACAATATAATATAAATATTTTTGTTTCTTATTAAAAAAAAAATATACATATATATTATACTTACATATATATTTAATTTATAGGTATATAACAGAAAAACAAAAGAAGAAAATATTTTGCGCGGCCATTTTTTTTGGAGCTTTAATAAAAAAAAATTAAGAGAATTTCGTTAAACTTTTTTTTATTTTGTGTTTTTTCTTTTATATTTTTTTTTTTTTTTTTGTTCTACTTAGTTTTTGCAAGTAGTTTTCCAAACGATTTACGTTAAACTTTTTTTATGTGCTTTTTTGTTTCCTTTTAAATTTGTTTTTTAAAGTAATAAAAATGTAATATTATTATTATATTATTTTTTTTATTTACATTTATTTTGATTCATTGTGAATATAAAAAAAAAAAAAAATAGAATTTATATATGCAAAAGAGAGTTTGTACATATGTCATGTATACATACATACATATGTACTAATAAATAGAGAAAATTAGATTATAATTTGTTTTTTTTTTTAGTTAAATATTGCAAAAAAAAATTCTTAAATCATATTTTATATGTACGTATGTATGTATGAAAAAATATATCATATATTCATGTACATACATATGTATATAAATGATTCGCCATATCAACATCATATAAACATATATATGTACATCTTATATATGTATAAACATTAAAAAAATTTTGTATCTTTTTATTTCAAATTAATAAAAAATCCAACACAATATAGAAAAAAGTGACTTAATTTCGTAATATGTATAATAATAAATCATGTATGTATGTATTTATAGATACGTTTATATAAACATATGTAGATACCTACATATGTACGTACAGAATAAAATAAAATAATTATATATAATATAGGTAATAATATAAGATATTAATAGAATAGAAAAAAAGTGTAAATAAAATATTAATTAATAATAATAAATAAGTGGATTAAAAATAAATAAAAATTAAGTTTAAAATTATATATGTACATATGTATGTACATATATATGTAGGTACCAACATAAGCCATAAGTACATAATTAAGTTTATATTTGATATAAAATAAGATAATATATGTATGTAAGGTATAATAATATAATACCTAATAGTGATATATGTATGTATGTACAAACGTAAAGAAAAATGTTTAATAATAACCCATGTGATGAAAAATTTATAAAAATAAAAACATACCTATAAGATTTTTAATTGTGGGTATTATGGAATTCACAATTTATTAATTAAATTTGGTAAGTCATTTAAAATTTTTTTTAAATTATTTTCTTTATTAATGTTTAACTATGTTTACATACATACATATGTATGTACATATATATGTAGGTATCTAACAATGTACAATAAAGTAATTGAATTTTTATTATTGTTGTAGATATGTACCTATATACTTTGTAAATTATTTTTAAAAATCATTTATCAAATAGATACCTGAAGGGTAGCTAAACCTAGTTTCCTTAGGATTTCATTAATTGGCATTACAAAACTTAATTTTTATATAAGAAGTATGTATGTACATATTATATAGGGTACATATATCACCTGTTGAATTATTTTAATAATTTTTTTATTTCATTGTTATCCTGCAGTTTAAAAGGCGGAATTGAGGTATCTTCTTAACTAATAATGTATTAGGTACATTACATACATGAGAAATTTTTATACAATAAATATAAAAGATATGTTATATAAGATATAAAAGATATGTGCTTCAACTGAGACAATTTCCCTGAATTTTTCAAATTAGGTCTCCTAGAACAATAACAGCTAAGTATAATATTATTTTAGAAATGGTAGAGTAGTTTTACTAACAAAACAAATCATATGAACTTCAGTGTTTCTACATACATACATACATATATATGTAGTATACCGATAATTTCAATCAAATCTTTTTTGTATAACTAATAAAAGCTATAATTTTAAACCGCTAAGTATGTTAATGTACCTACATACTAATGATATAAGTACCTACATACATAATGTTAGTGTACATTTGAATAAATAAGAACAAGTAGGTACAGACTTATAAACTTTTTTAATGGAATAATATATAGTATCATTATTATAACTTATACGTGTACCAGAATTCTAAATAGCAATTGAAATGAAAAATGTAGGGTGAAATGTCTAATAAATAGGTGAAATATCTACTGATAATATGATAATAAAAAGTTCATGAAAGATTTGGGCTAAGTTCTTAAGTACCTACTTATTCTATGTAAAAATATAAATAGTTACAAAAAAAACTTTACGTATTTATAAAAATTAGTCACAAAATCAGGGTTTCAATAATTTGTTTAGCGCAGGATTATTGCGAATATAACTATAATAATTTTTTTTCGGAGAACATTTTCTCATTCGATATTTTGATGTCGACCGTCATTTACTATGTTTTGATGTCGACCATCATTTGCTATGCTATGTTTCGGATATATAACTATGTATACATATATAAATTTATACGGAGATAGCAAAATGTTGAAAATATTCTGTAGTATAATGTACCTATAATCAAAATAAGTTTAAAAGATTTAAATAGTAAGTTTGATACTTATTTAGTTTTTTTAATATAATTAATTTCTTAGAAGTTAAAATTTTCTTAACCAAAGTTGAAACATTCTTAATAACTTATATATCTACATAGGTACATATAGTACATATATTCTTTTTATTATTTTTTGATCTAAGTATTTTTGTCCTCAAAAGTACAATTAAATTAAATTAGATTAAATTTTCAAATGATAACCGACGCAGTCAAATTTATAATTATATATGTAAGTATGTATGTATTTAACGAATCTTACATTAAAATTTGTAACAAACTTCTATAAATACTTGCTTTTCTTACCATAATTTATCTACCATTTCTACATAATTTATCAAATTAAAATATGTACTTATTTAGGTACTTATAAGAAAAATAAAATAAATATGTACATACATACATATGTACCTACTTTAATTATCTTATTTTGAAAACAAATTTTTCGTTTTTCAACCCATTCTCGACTAGTTTTCTACATTCAACATGTAAACTTAAACATTTTTTTTGCTAACACTATTATATGTTGATTGGGTGGGCAGCTTAATTTTGTCTTTTATTATTTTTTTTATTTTTGTGCTCGCTTGATTCTATTTTAAATTGATTTGTAGTAAAAAAAAAAAAGTAGAAGTAGAATAAAATGAAAAATAAAATATGTATAGTTGTTGAAGTAAAGAAAAAGAGAAAAAGGCAACAATGCATTGGGGCTACTTATTTTTATTTTTGAATTTGTTCTTATTGTTATTCGCAATAAATATGCAGCGCAGCCACAGAATAATCATTTAGCCAGACTGTAATATAAAACTATACTTACAAGAAATATTCTCACACATATCCATTTATGCATATGAATATAAAATAATGTGTTAAGAAATATTTGTATGTATTTTATAAAAAAATTTTCATTTTTTTCTATGCAACAAATATCAACATTCAACAATATAAAAATTGCCAACCGCTATTAATACCGCCACTGACACTATCATTTAAAAAAGAGCAGCGAGAAAAATACCAAAATAGCGTATAGCCGCCCCGCAATCTCTTATTATTTGTTTTTATTTCATTCGTTCACTGTTGTATGGTATTGTATTCTATAAGTTGTTTTTTTTCTTGTTTTGGTTTTCGCTTATTGTTTAATTTCCAAAATCGTTGTACTTTATATGCATTCATACACTTTAATTTAGAAATGTAGTATCTATTAATAATGGATATTATGTTTATGTATGGGTATGCATGGATCGAAACAAGTAAAATATATACTTAAATCAGTATCTACATTCTACACATATAACATACATATGTATTATGTATATACATATATATTATATTTTTTTCGTCTTGCATCAGAAAAACAAATTGAAAATAAAACAAAAAAAAAGACAACTATTTAGCGAAAATATTTAAACTGGAAAAGTAAGTAAAAAGCAGCAAAAAATTAACAATAAGATAATAATAATTTAAAACTTCAAAGAGAGGCATGCAGTTACTAATTTAAACAAAAGTTTTTTGTTGCCAGATACATACACCACATTATCTATGCATAAAGAAATATTGAATGGAAAAAAAAATTTGTTTTGAAGGAGAGTAGAAAATGGCATGCATGAAAAATATTTTTAAAATTTGTACTTCTTTTACTATAGGTACGTCTATTACTCATCTCAACTTTCAAAAGAAAAAAAAGCAAAATGTACTATCTACCACCAAATCTTTAGATTTTCCCGAAACTTTTTAAAATTGCCTATGAATTCCATATTTTCAAGTGTTTTCTTTAAATCTATCAAACAATTGAAATTAAAGACCATCGTTGATTTTAGTTAGCATCCGATACTTCATGGCTTTTATTAATGTATTGCTTATTATAAACTTGTGAATTTCAGAACAATTTTTAATTTAAAAAATACATGAATCCATATAACCATATAACTGTTTAGAAACACTTCATTATTGTCAATTATTTTACAGTTGGTAACACCTTCAAAAAATAAAAATGCAAAGAGAAAAAAGTGTGATATTTTGGGGGGAGTGGGAAAGTTTCAATCGTAGATATTTTTATTGCTAAAAAGGCAAGTTTTTAATCTTTAGTTTTTTGTTTTTATACCTATATACATACACACATACATATGCTTGCTACTCTTTCAATTTTTAGTTTTACTCATTTTTTTTTCTTTCCTGTTTTATTGCTTTCTTCAATATTTTCTTTTGTACTTTTTTTTTTAATTTATGTTCTGAGTTCTGACTCTGGGAATTATAAGTAAGTAAGAATGTAATCAAATCATTTCCAAAGCGTAAAAATGCTGTCATTGGTACAGTGAAGGAATTTTGCAAAATTACACATATGATAATATAGGTACATATGTACTATGTATATACATACATATATGGAAGGTGGAATAATTTAATTCTCATATAAGTATAAACGTTTGTATATAACGTTATATACAAATATTATATACTTAGATATAAATGAAATGACTTATAAAGTTATAATATGATAATTAGATATAAATGTATGTACATATGTACATATAATATGTAATATGGATTTTAATTTAGTATACCAAATACATAACAATGTACATTCATTCATATACATATGAATGTATGTATGTTTATTTAGTATGTTATATTCTATTGTAAGTAAATTTAAAATGATTTGATAAAAGACGATGAGGTAAAATAGTAATTATTTACCGGCATCCAATAATTTTCGCTTTAAAAAAAATATAAGAATATTATGTTTATTTTAAATTGAATGTATTTATTAAAAAGTTTAATTTTCTAATATCAAATTTGTAGATACATACATTCATACATACATATGTATTTGATTATCAGCATTACGGTTACAGTAAAGGTTAATTTGTATAGGATATGTAATAAAAATAATAATAATAATTAAAAAAGAGAAACGAAAATGTGTTGAGAACATTTTAATTCATAAATTTTTATTTATTTTTTTCATTTGTAATTTTTATTCTAAACATTTTTTTGAATTTTAAATTATTACTTAGTAATTAAAGGAAATAATTAGTTCTGGGATTGTTATTTAAATTGTATAAAGAGCTCATTAAAAAAAAAAAAATTTTTTTTATTATTATGCAAAACAAAAGGAAATCTTTTCTTAAATATTGAAAATGCACTGTTATTATTTTTTTAAATTGAAATTTTATTTGTACAGACATACATACATACATATGTACATATACATACATACATTGATACATATATTCATACATACATAGGTACCAAATCTAACATTTCACCTACATAATATGTAGCTACAAATAGTTTTTTAAAAAAATACTAATAGTTACATACCTATAACCTAATTAGATAGGTACAATAAACTAATTATTAATTATAAAATTTTTCCTTAAAAAAGAATAGGTATGTAAAGTGATTATGTACCTTTATTATTATTATTACTAAATTGTAAAAATGTCAAAAAACCTTTGAATAGATTAAACTAGAAAACGCGAAGCGAGTAGTTGGGAGTAGTTGGTAAATGAAACACTAATTTAACATATTGCTATCTAATCTTTCTCAAAGTCTGATGCGTAATTGGGAGTACCTATAAAAAAGAAGTTTACTCTGTAAAAAGGAAGAAAATAATTTTATATTTCAAAATTTGATTCATTAAATTTGATTTGATTCATTCATTGCCCATATATCTTGATATGGCTTCATAGTTAAACATTCCTAAAATTTTCCATATCGTTTATAATACATAAATAAATTTTATTAATTAATTATGCGTATAAATAAAATTATTAATATTCGTCATTTGGCTGAAATCTTCATTTTCAAATGAACATTTTTTGTCGTAGAAAATTTTAATCTTTTAAATCTAAGATAATTGGATTTTGTTTTGTTTTTTTTTTTTAAGTTGCTATAACTACCTACCACATAAAGCTTTTTTGTCATCACTTATTAATAAAGTAAACGTAACTTTTCATATTATATAATATTTAGATAACAGGCTTTCAAACATTATATTCTAATAGAAACATAAAAGCTGAGTAAAACAAGTCTCGTTATACGTTAGAAAAAAACAACGTACTACATTTTTTTTTAATGCCCCTGCCACATAAATGTGGACAGGAAATTACACAGCCTTTCCTGTGTAGGCGTGACTGTAAATGTCGTAAGGGGGAATAACTATTACAACGTGTGTGAGATTCGAATCCACACTTCTTCGATGTTTACATCGTATTTTATACGCTCTTACCCACTATGTATATGTATGTATATTAAAAAAAAGCTGAAAACCCTTGTTTTAATTTTTTAAAAATTCCAATTAATTTAAAAAAGAAAACATTATTTTTCGCGAATAATTTTTTAAAATACCTATTATATACATACTTACATACGTAGGTACCTACTTACATAATCAGAAATTTTTAATAAACTTTTAATGAGAACAAATAATAACAAATAATAAAATTTCCACAACTGTAATTTGCAAAAATTAAAATCAAAAGGAAAAAAAAAATTAAAATAAAAATAATAAACATAAAAATTACGAACACATTCGCCGCTATCGTGTCCACAGCTCCACAAAATAAAACAAACAAACAAACAAAAAAAAAAAATGAATAAAAAGAATGAAAAACAATTTTTTGCCTTTTTTATTTTTTTTCATATTCGATTTTTTTAGTTATTTTCAAAATTGAGAAGAGAAGAAATCGCGTAGGGCGAACTGAACTCAACGTTTTTTTTTTTTTTTTTTTTCATAACTACTTCTTATTTTTCTACTTAGTAATTTTATTTTTATTTTATTTTTACTTGTGAAATAAAAACTTTTTCGTGAAACAAAAAGTAGTAAAAAAAAAAACAATAAAAAAATTTAAAAACCCGACAAAAACGTTTCGTTACAGAGCAAACAACGACGACGGTGTGACGATTTTTTTCTTGATTTAAAAAAAAAAAAAAGTTTTTTGTTACCGAAAAAAAAAATAATTGAGAAATTAATCTATAACAATAGGTACAAACAAATGTACAATATAAGTATGTAGTAAAAAAAAAAAAATAAATATAATATATAAAATGAATCTAAAGATATATTTTTAAAATACAATTGTATAATTTAAATATGTACATATACAATTATTATGATGTAGGTACATATGTATATATATATATATGTGTACATAAATAACTATAATTTTAGTTTAAATTTTCAGAAAATTAAATTTAAATTTTTATTTTTTATTCATAAAACGTAATTTTCATATGTGTGTTTTTCATATTCATATTAGTTTTTTTTTTTTTTTTTGTTTTTATAAGAAAGTTCTGATTTTTTTTTTTGTTATTGTCTTTTTTTCTTTTTTTGTATTTTAAAGTAAAAATTTAAAGGTTATATAAAAGAAAAGACATAAAAAAAAAAAAAAAAAATTTTTAAAGTGAAAATTTATATTTAAATATAATATTAGCTACATATATTATATTGATTTGTACATGATTGTGTATAAATTATACTATGTATGTATATAATAAAATTATATATCTATATATCTAACTTAGTACAATATAACATATTGAAATAAATGTTGATTTATAATGTTTTAGTATAAAAAAAAAATTTATAAAGAACGCGCCTTAAATCTAAACATTGTGTATTGTGTTTTTTTTTTTTTTTTTTTAATTGTTTTTATTATATTATTATTTTCACGTTCACGTTCTTTTATTTATTCTCGCATGGTTTTAATATCAAATAATGTTTTTTTTTTTTTTTTTTAAATATAGAATTGATATAATAAATAAATATGTACAATATAAAAGTGCAATAATATATGCTACAATGAAAATATTCATATAATATAAAAATAACATACAAAAAATTATTATATGTTGTATACATACATATATGTATATACAATCAAAGAACATGTGAATATGTTATAAAAAAAAAGTATATAGTATATATAAAAAGTGTTATATTAAAAGTGAAAATTAAATAAAATGTAAACAAAAGAAAATAAAGTACCTATAAAAAAAATTTTGAATGAAAATTAAAAAAAAAAAAATTGCTATGATTATGTATTTATACATAATAATATAAATATATAGGTACAATATGTAAAAACAATATTTTATATTGTTTATTTTACTATCTATTATCATAATTAAAATAAAATCAATCTTCTAAATATTAAAAAACATAAATTAGATAAATATTTAATAAAAAATTTTAACGATTGCAAATTGTAAAATAAAGTGTTATTTAATTTTAAAATAATATATAGGTAATATACATAGTACCTACTACTTATGTACATACATATGTAATTAATTTTAAAAACATAACTACAGTTTTTAGAATAAATTCAAATATTGTGTCATATTAAGGTACCTATATGAATACATTATAGATACTTTTTCGATTTTTTGGTAATAAACATTTATTTTTTTGCTTTTTTTTTATTTATTTAAATTAATTTTATATTTTACTGTTTAATGCAACAATTAACTATTTAGAATATTATGTAGTTTTGTTTTTAAATAGTATTATACATATCTTAAATTACTTTTTATTAAAATAGTACCTATTTATGTACATATATAATAAATTTGATGGATTTGTCAATAATTTATATTTTAATAATTTAAACATGTATATATACACCCGGATATTTTTTTTTTTTATTTCGTTTATTTGTCTCTTTCACATACAATTTCTTTATAATCTTAGTTTATTTTATTTTTTACATAGTATAGTTTTATTTAAAACTTTTCTTATGTGATATTTTATATTTTTGATTTTTAATTAATTTTTTTTAATATATTTGTTGAGGAAAAGAGACTACTTAGCAAAAACCTCAGTAGCAATTTTATAAAACTTACATACTAATACTTAGAACTAATTAACTTAAGAAAATTACAGATTTTATTTATTTATTTACCTATTTACCTATTTTTATTTTTTATTTTTATTTTTTTTTTTAACTTTAAATTTCTGATTAACGGATTTTTAGAATACTTAAGATTTTCTTTAAATTTGTTATTTGCAATAATAATTTTAGTACCAATTAATTTTATTTCTGTTATGAAGTGAAGTTTCTGGGTTGAAAAAAAAGAAAAGATCATTTAGCATTAATTTTAATATTTTATTTTGGGAGACTTGCAATTTCTTTAATTGAGTATTTGCACTGTCATACCACACAGGTGCGGTATTTTATTTTTACCGTTGATTATTTTCATTTTTGTTGTACAATTTAACAAAATTAAAAAACAAAGAAAAAAATTATTGAATTGGTTTCAATTACTTATTATTATATATATATATTACTTATTATATTTTTAAGATAGGTATATAAGTACATTATAAATATTATAATTATTTAGTAATAAAAATATTTTTTAATGTATTCATATCTTAATTCTTAACATCTATAACACTTATCCTCCAATTTTATAATTTTCCACTTTAAAGGATAAATATTTCCTGTCAATTCTATATATGTATTACTATATATTATATTTATATACATATACATACTTATGTATTTATTATCAAAATTAAGAATACAAATTCGTCAAACCCTTCCTTATGTTATTTTATTAACTATAATTTAAAGGGATTTTTTTTTAAATAAATTTAAATTTTTTGATAATGTACCTAATAAATTACTAAATTTTTTGCAATATGGATGATATAAAGGGAATTAAGTAAATAAATAAAAAAAAAAAATGATGATATTATATAGGTGTATATATATAAGCCAACTTTATTACTTGAATTTATTTCTATAAACGACAAGTACTTAAGATACTTAACTATAATAATAAAAAAAAAAATTTTTATAACTAAAGTTCTATAAGTATGGACATTAAAAGTGCAATATTCTGATACATTTCATAGATTGTTAAAATATACTTAATTATTCATAATATTAAACATTTTAAAGTTTAAATTTTTTTTATTGATCTATTTAATAAAAATTATATTTAAATGTGCGTTGGTTTTTTTGTTTTTTTAATTTTTTTTTGTATGGTGCAATACTTATTTTAATAAATTCTACTGTTCTTTTTAACTACGGTATCATATTAATTGTGTTAATGTAAGTTATTTTAATTTAAAATTATTTTCACATATGTTTTTTTTTTTTTTTTCATAAAATATATATAAAGAAACAATTCAACAATTTTATAAGTACATAGATATATAAATTTTTTATTTTTTACTTTTTTTTTTTATGGAAAATGAAAAATAAAATAAAAATCTGTTTGCGTACTTTATTTTATTTTTATTTTTTTCGGCTTCATTTATTCGTTCATTTTTCTTTAGTTTTAGATCATCAGAATAAATATAGAAATTAATTGAATTGAACAATGTATTATTATTATTTTTATACTTTGTTTGAGAAAATTAGAGTTGCCATATTGGTAAATTTTTATAAAAAAAATTTTTTTTTTTTTTTTAAATATTAATGATTAAGTCACACGGGTACACTATATATGTTTTAAGTTATCAAATTTTTCTGTAATGAGTCGTAACGTTATAAAAAATTTTTTTTTTTTTATCTTATATTTAATTGATGATCATTTTCGTTACAGTTTACGGTATTTTGGCGTATTTTTATTTTAGCAAACTATTTTATCGGCAGTGATTAATATAGCGGTTATTTTTAAAGTAAATGTGTGATTTAATATGATTTAATGTGCCTTTTAGTTGATACTAATTTTATTACTTTTCTATATAAAGTTCAAAAGTCTTAAATTTTTTATATTAACTAACTACAACTATCTAGTTATGTATCATGTAAAACTGTGTCTCTAAATACAAAAGTCACTGTGTTCAAAATACAAAGTGTCAAATTGACAATAAACTGTGTAAAAAAAAAAATAGAAGCTAGATTTTTGTTTAACTAAGTATATGTAACTATGTAAGTACTTTATTTACGTTTATTCAAAATAAATTAATACCTATGTATAAATAAAATTGAATGTACCTACTTATGGTTATTAATGAATTCTCATTTTTAATTCTCGTTTTTAGTTAAAAAAAAAAAATCGAAAACACTTAAAACTTAAACTTAAGGAATTACTGAATAAAAAAAAAAAAAATTAAATATTGTAAAAAGCTTTTGTTTTATTATTTAAATTTTAGTTTTGTGGTGGGTGTAATATAGTAGCTTGCGTGTATCATTTATTTAATTTCACATTTATATATGTATTTAATTGTGATTTAATAAGGTTTTAAACTCTTATAAAATGAAATGATATTCAATTTATATTGGAAATACAATATTGATGTTTATTCGATTAAATATTTTTTATTTTTTTTGCTATAAAAAGTAAGTAAAATCTTTTAATTAGGACTAATGTTTAACTTTTTTTTTAAGTTTTTAACATTGTAATTTTAAAATTTACAAAATTTCCTGTAAAATTTTATTGTACGTATACTGGTTAAATTAAATCGATAATAATATTAATTTGAATTATAATGTAATTTTTGAATTGTTACATAATAATATTTTAAAGTTTTAAATATTTTAATTTAATTGTGATCTTTTAATTTATTAATTCGATATAATCTTGTTTTTAAAGAACCTTAAATCGATCTTAATTGTACAATGATAATGTATTCATCTGTTTTTTATTGTAATTCTCGGATTATAGAGGAAACACACTATAATTGAAACCAGTGATGTGTAGGTATTGTTTTTAAATTAAAAGTATTAAATCAAAATTATATTTTATCTTTATAAGTATGGCAAGTGGCGGCAACCCATTAAACAAAAAATTGTTCAGCAAAATAAAAAAGAAAGAAGAAAATGAAAAAAAAAAATAAAAATCTTAAAATCTAAATTAAATTTCATTTATTGCTTTATTCTCTTTCTCTTTCATTGTTATTCTCTTTGTTTCTCGTTCTCCCCTTTTCAATTGTGTAAATAAATTTTGTGATTATCTGCGGTTATAAAATTTGCGGGAAAGAAAAAAATTAAGTACAATAATAATATAAAAGTATAAAACATGTCCGCTCTCCAACCAAGTTTTCTCCACCACCATATAACAAACCAACCAACATCATCGTCATTATCGTCTACCCAAAAATATTGCGTTCGATTCGGAAGTAATTAAGTGGTGGTGGCGTTTTTTTTTTTTTTTATTTTATTTCTATGTTTATGAGTTTTCTGTATAGTTTTGAAAATCTATGGCGATATTTTCCAACAAATATATATGTATGTATTATTTTTTCAATTTTCAATTAGGTTTTCTTTTTTTTTGTAGTTAGTTGCACTCTACATTTTTCTAATTTCAGAATAAAATGGCAAAAACAAAAAAAAATTAAATAAAACTAAAAGAATAGTTAATTTTTCTTTTGTAATTGTGTACAAACAAATGGGATTTCTTGAAATTTTTTTTTAACATTGCAACAAAAAAAAAAACCTAGTAATACAAAAGAAAAGTTTTATACGGATCAGTTAAAAATTATAAAAAATAAAGAATAAAATAGGTACATTTTGTTGTTTTTTTTTTTCTTTTTTGAAACCTAACCTAGAAAATAAAATGCGGGATTGAATTTTTATAGCATTTTAAATTTTATATGTACTAGAAAAAAAATTAACCAGATTACCATTAACTAAGCAGTAAAATAGAGAGGTGAAACACAGTGTAAGAAGACAGAGACAAAAAAAAAACCAAATAAAGAAGGTGTAGGAATAAGGTAATCGCTCTTCTGCATTGATGCATTTTTACATTATTTTTCTTCTGCTTTTTGAATTTTATTTTATTTTTTATTGTGGATTTTTTTTTTTTTATTTTAACTAAAGAATATGAAATAATGAAGATTTTCCCTTTAACTTTCTCGTATATTAAGAATAATAATTATTTATTTATTGGAGAAATAAAAGTGCTTTAGATTTGGGGGTTTGGAGTGTGGATTGTTAATTTTCACAGCTCAGAAGAAGCATTTTCAATTATTTAAATGACGATATCTTAAAATATTTTAATATATTTTTTTTTGTTTTTTTTTTGGAAAAAATCGATGGTTTTTAAAATTATTTTCAGTTCGAGAACTTACTTCAACTCTTAACGTTTTTCATGTTTATTTGTATGTAGAATTTGGAAGGTATAGTTTTTGAATTTGCTTAAAAATTAAAAAAAAGAAGTGATAATATAAAGCAAATTAAATAAGTGTGTCGAATTTTATTCTTCTAATATCTATAGTTATACATAAAATTTTTTTAGGGTTATCGTTATACACAAGATATGGACATCAAAAATCTTTTTAAGTGTAAGAAACTTGAAAACACCCACAATTCATCAAAATCTGAAGTTGGATGAAATTTTTTAAGATTTCAATACTTTTCTCATGGTACACTTATATGGAAATATAAAAAGACAAAAATTAAAATGAAAATATTTTATATATAAAAAAAATATTCTTGTTTATATATACCTATTATATACTAACAAAAATATAAAATTGTATACGTTTATGTATGTATGTAAAATAAAAAAAATAAATTCTTCTCGACCGTAACGATGATGGCGTGGCGACATTTTGCGAAAAAATCGCAAAAGAGGATAAGAAGCAAAAGAAAAAAAAAGAAAACGAGCACAAAAAAAAAAAAAACATTAAGAACTGGCCTGGCATTTTTACTTACTTGCTTGGCTATTATTGATGGGGTTTCTATTGAATTTATGAAAATAACGAATAATTTTTTTTGTATTGTAAAGAATTTTAACATTATTTTGTAAAAAAAAAAAAAAAGTTATACATTTTCAAAAATTGGTCGCTTTTTTAATTTTTTTGTTTTAAATTTTTATACTTATATTTTTTTTTTTTATTTTTATTCTTTTAGTATAAAATGTCACAAATTAATAGAAAATAAATCTTGCTTGGCTCAAGCTCTATTTTGTAACTACTTACTATATACTACATAATATATATAATATATGTATATGTTTATATATGTACATACATATATGTTTTATATATGTTTATACATACATATGTACATAAATGGAAACAAGACAGTTAAGTAATATTTACTGTAAAATAATAAGCAAGAACATTCGAAATTCCAATGCGATGCGATTTTTCTTCATTTCTATACGTATATAAATGCGAAATATTCGAGCAGTATTTGTGTGTACTTAAAAGTAGATACTAAAGTAAATTAATAGAAAGCCATAATATGCTTAAACAATTTTAGGCAGTTTGTTAGAAACAATTTTTATTAATTTTCGAACTATTTAAAAAATACATATGTATGTATGTATATATGAATGAAAAAAATATTCTCTGAGATAGAACATCTATAATTTGTTTGGAAGAAGTATATTATATTATTGTATCGCGTTATATACAAATGCGAATTTAAATCAATTATTTAAGTACATAGGTATATGTACCAACATGTTTTAATAAAAATCAGAATATCCAAAATTATGGAAACTTACAAAAAAAAAACTTGCTAACTAATTAAAAGTTATAAAATTTTTAAAAGTCATTGAGTATAGTTGCTTTTTGTAAGTTAGTTCCGAATCTGTTAACACAATATCATTTCTAATTAGGTAGCCATTTACTTTTACATAAAATAATTCTTAGGTAATTAAGTACCTTTTTTTAATTCACACATAATTTAGAATAAGCGTTTCTAATTCGCATACCCTAATTGAAGTTTTACCCTATAAAAAGTTTTTCTTAAATATTATTACAGTCAAGAACTGATACTGGCAAACTGGCATTGTAACTTGTAAGTTTAAACGAATAGGTACTTAAATATTTAATTATTTAAAATTATTTTAAGTCTTAAGTTTTTTTGAAGCAATTTGCAACTGAATTTAATATCACAAATTAGATTTTTATTAAAAAATTGAAAAAAATATTTTGAAAGAAAAAACTAATTTAGTCTAAATTAAAAATTTAAAATAAAATAGGTAGGCAAAAAAATAGTTGAACGTTTTAGTTACAATGCTAGTTCTATAGTTTTTTTTTTTTTTCAAGAATAAAACAAGAGATTACCTACATACTTAGTTAGTTGAATTATTTTAACTTCCTTTATTGGGTTTTAAGATTATGAGAAATTTTAGTTCTTAAAAACTATTTTTCATTTCAGCAACAGTTAAAGTCCGGTTACATAAATCTAAATAGGTATTTTCAAATTTTATAGTTAATATTACGTTGAATTCCTTTTTTTTTTTATTCAATTTATGTATGTATTTTCATTTTTTTTTTTTTATGTTAATCAAAGTTTGTTATTATGAAAGTCAAAAAGTGTCAATAATTCTGAAATTAACTTTCGGGAACTAAGTAAAGAAATTAAATTTAGGTTAATGTCGAACAATTGAAAAAAAAAAGAATCTTTATTAGTACAAAAATTTAAATGAGTACAAAATATTAATGTGGTTGCGCCCGTGGATTTGAAGAAGATCAAATATTTACTTATGTTTATATACAAAATTTAAATAAAGTTATTTTGTTTTTTCGATGAGTTAAAACTCCAATTTTGATGTTTGATAACTTTCTATAAAAAGAAAATAAGTATTTGTATGGATAACAACTAGAAATATTTTATTAAGTTTTAAGATTTTTTTTTAGAATTAAGTATCTAATATTTTATTATTTTAGAAATTTATGCTCTAATAGCCCAATGTTTCGGTTTCTACAAATCCTCTGTATTTTATTTTATACGAGCGCTTTTAATTGTAGCCAAGTTTTTATGCGTCTACAACTCTCTCTTTCACTGTATTGTTCTTTTCCATATAGTTTTAAACCTTCCCGTTTTTTTTTTTTTTTTTAAATACCAATCGAAGATTTTTGGGCGTACTTGAGCGATCGAATTATCGATATTTTTAGAGTGTAGGAGCTCCTATTATAACTATTTTCTTTTCTTAATGATAAGTTTTATTATATGATGTTAAATTGATTGATGATTTGCTAAATTGCAGAGACCGTTATTTGATATCCTCTATATGATTAAAATACACTAGCTATAATCCTCCGAAATTTTTTTAATAATAAGTTATATTTTCTAATTCATTTTATTAGTGATCGCTGATCAGTGGCCACCCTTGTTATATTTATCTTATAGTTTGTTTTTTTTTACACGCTATCTAAACACTATAGGAACGGATTCTTTTATGCATTGTAGTAGGTTTGGATAAAGGGAAAAGGATTTGGAGGGAAATAGGATGTAAAGGGAGAATTGGAAGATAAATTAGAGACGAACCGAGGTGTACAGGGTCTTTTTGAATCTTTTAAAATTCTTTTAGTTGCATAATATTTAATACGATAAAAGTGTTTTAAAATTTTTTTATTAAGATTTATTAAATTTAAACTATTAGTACAAATAATACATATTAAATTTGAACTATTAGTTGAAATATTAGTACAATAAAAAGAAAAAACATTTAATAATTTTTTCAAAAATAATTAATTTAGAAATTTTTTACATTGATTTAAAAAGAAAAAAAAATAAAATTATTTATTATATTATACTTAGTTTTAGTTAAAGTGTCTAGAATTGAAAATTTTCAAATCTTATATAAAATTTAATTATGCTTATCCAACTTAATACAATTTAAATTAATTTTAAATAACTTTTTTGAAAATTCAGAATATCGTTTAATTTTAATAAATAATGTATTCTTTATGAATACATAAGTATTGTATTTATTTAAATGGATAAATTCATTTAAAATTCAATGGTAAATAATTATCGTTAATTATAGAAAAAAAGCAAAAATAAACCCCGTTTCATTGTTGTTATAAAAGTTAACCTTATTTAATTTAAATTTTTTTCTATTAATTGTTTTTTATTTATTAAAACTTCTATGCATTGATTGAATCACTTCCATAAACTTTAAATTTTTTTTTTAATGCATTTCTCTGCCACATAAATGTGGACAGGAAATTACACAGCCTTTCCTGTTCAGGCGTGGTTGTAAATGTCGTAAGGGGAAATAACTTTTACGACGTGTGTGGGATTCGAAACAACACTCCCTTGGTGTTTATAGCGTATTGTATACGCTCTTACCCACTGGGCCACCGACGCCCCTACTTTAAAATTTGTATAACATATGATTGTAAAATAAATTGTATAACATATGATTGTAAAATAAGGTTTTTCTTTATAAAGTTATTATAGTAGAACAGAATAAAAATTTTTGACAGTCGAGAAAATTATATTTTTCGATAATTTTATTTCTATAAAGGGCAATTTGTAAGAGAAAATTTCAGTCGGTATTTTAAACTTTAGAAAGAGAGGAGTATATTATACTGCCAATAGGAAAGAGGGAGGGAAAAATGATTGTATTTTTATGGCAATTTTATGGTATTTTTTGTCAGATAAAATTTGAATAACCTTAAAATATTTATATTTTATATATTTAAATAAACAAAGAAAATTAAAATAGTGAAAAGTATTATTATTATTATATGTATAATATAAAATATTCTGTAAAATATATATATATAGATTGTTATTATAACTATATTATACAGACTATGAATTATTATTTATTATACTTATAAGTAAATTATTATTTAAAAATATTGTCCAATACACACTAAACTTTTATTTAAAAAAATAAATCTAAACAAATCAAAGAACAAAACAAACTTTAAAATTCAAATGTTAAACGTTACAAACTTCAAAATACAAATGTCATACGTATATACATAAAAATTTAGAGTAGTATGCGAAAGTTTTTTAGTAGACTATAGAATACACATTTTTTTTATATGTAGTAAAAATATCGGCCGTAATTAGTTGTAGGAAAATATATATACTTAGAGAACATATTTCTTTAGTCAGTACTCACTTCACTTTCTCAGTAGTCAGAATTTATTGTTACTCTCCCGATATTTATCTCGATATTTATGGATGATTGTCGATATTTTATCTTCGTCCTTTACCATGCCACACAATTTAACCACAAATAGTATTTTTGTATCTTCTGCCTATGCTCTAACAATATATAGCAGAAAGATCGGTTGCATGAAAATTAGGCTTAAATAGATCCATTATTTAAGCTAGAAATGAAGTAAATTTTTGTATAATTAATAAAATGTATTAAATTTGTAACCTAAAAAAGCAAAAGCTATTTTTATTAGTTAAATATAATTAATTATTTAGTGAGTCCTAATCTAAACTAATACAAAATTAAATCTGTTGTAGGTTTATTACACGTGCTATATTCGATTGTTGGATTTATGTAATAAAATTAATTTGCAACTGCACTTTAAAGAATTTATTACTAAGAATTTAAATTTAATGCCTGCCTGATGGTGAACTGAATTCATTTAAAAATGTAAAGTTATTTTAAATATATATATATATGTATACACAAACTGAGGGCTTAGATTAAAATATTGGCAGTTAAGAGCGCATTTACCACATAATTTAATAAAATTATTTTGTTTGAAAGTCGATTTATTTACAAAATAATTTATTTATATAAAAAATTAAATTATAAGTATAGGTAGGCTTAATGTACAATGCCATCTAAGAGGTAACAATAGTGGTATAATAGATAATTATTTTTATTATATGGGATTTAAGATCACTTAGAATTAATAGTTTTGAAATCAAATAATCGAATCAATCAAATCAAATTGATTTATTTTTAAAAAATTCAATATAAGATATTATATATATAAATTATATATTATGTATATATAATAAAAACGTGTTAAAAATATAGAAAATATCGAGACATTTAGTAAATTTAATTTTATATTAATTAATAAGTAATAAGTAAATATAGGAACCTAAACATCCAACCTCAAAAACCTAAAAATTAATATGCTATTTATTTAAATTTGAATGAAATAGCAATAAATTTTAATAAAATATTTAAAGTCAAATAATACATATATATATTTTTTTGTAATTTTAAATAAATTTTACACCATTTATGTGCCAGGTGTAATAAATTAAAAATTATGAAAATCTTATTCCAAAAAGGACTATTGGTTTTTTTTTTTTTTTTAAATGTATATTTTGTGGTAAAATTAAATTGAAAATTTCTATATACTTACTTAACTATAACTAAATGAATTTATTTATTTTTTATATACCTACCGAATAAAACTGAAAATTAAATTATTTTATTAGGTATTTCACACAAAGCTTAGTCATTAAAAGTGCTGCTGTACATTGTGGTTTATATTATAATAAAAAAAGTATAAATAAAAGTAAAAAAAAAAAAAAAAAACTAAACTAAAAGCTTATTCATTTTATGAGTTTGATGAATACAAATGTGGATTTAATTAATAATATTATTTTATATCAGATGCAAATATGAATCATCAGTTTACATTTTTAACAAAAAATATATTTAGGATACATATTAGAAAACTTTTATAATTAAATTTTTATATATCAAATTAACGAATAAGAAAATAAATGTCTTTCAAGATTTTGGAAGAAATTTAAATTCTAAAAGATTTATATAATACAAGTTTTGAATTCAACCTTTTACAAAATCAAATCTAATTTTTTGCAAATCAATTTGAACCTTTTACAAATCAAATTCAACCAAACAAAACTAATCACTCAAATTAACATCAAATAAATTAAAATTATAAAAGTAAATTAGAAGTAAATTATTTACTTTGAAATAAATAAACTAATTAGTAATTTTAATTTATAGTATTATTAGCAATCATCTAGAGTGATTCTCCTACAGGAGCTAATGGCAATTGCATACACATATGCGTATAATAATTATTGCAATCTTTATTGGGTTACAGTTGCTACAACTTATTCAATTACATCTATTAAATTCGGAAAATTTATATTATCAGCTCTTATATTTGAGCATAAAATTTGATTTATACAAGAGAAAATACAAGAGTATGTTTTGTCTGCGCAAGAAGATTATAATTTCCTAAGTTTTATGGAACCGAACGTTGTCTAAAATTAACCATGCATACTATATATAATCATTAATTTTTTAAAAAGTTTCAATTTGTAGTGTAAATCAATAAGACGTATTTTATTGAAATAAAGTTTAAGTTATCATCAATAAATATATGTATATATATATATGTACCTATAACTTAATATTGTATATAATGTATATGTACAAAATTTAGCTTCCTTTTCATTATGCTTGTGTGGAATCAGTGGCGGAACTAGTGGACGTAGAACCCTGCGTTGCGGGGGGCCACCAACTATAGGGGGCCCAAAATTATTATTAAAAAAATTTACAATAATTTTTTATATACATACACTGGAACTTTTTTCCCGCAGTTATAGTTGCCCACAAAAATATAAGACTAACATTGAATAGCGCTGCAGACTGCACATCTAATTTTGATAAATTTAGGAGAAAAAATTTTTTAATCTTACGCTCTTTTAAAAAAAGCTATACCTTCTTTAATTAAACTTATTTTGATTTGCAATCGAGCGAAACAGATTAAACTTGGATTGATCAAGGAGGAAAGATTTTAATATTTGAGTTCCATTAAGTTATAGTTTCGTTCTTGTATTATTTTTATTTTGATTGCAATATGATATATGAAATAAATATTTAACTTGTTTTTGTTAAAAAAAAATAATTGGGGGAATATTTTATTTTTGCGCGGGGGGAACCAAATTTTAAAGTTCCGCCACTGTGTGAAATATTCAATCGATGAAACTAAATACAAAGACAAATATTTAAATAATTAAACTGTTTAATCTAACAACAAATGTTTAATCTAAACGTTTTAATCTAAATAAACATAAATATAGGATACAAGCATTTAAAAGGAAATATTTTCTGAGAATTAAATTAGGAAGTCTTATTTTTAGTTTTATTACACCTCGTATCTTAAGAGTAACTATTTTACTATTCATTTATATATCTTAAAATAATAAATTATTGATTGTTTTCAAAAAATAAAAAAGGGTTGTTACAAATTTTTTTTAAAATTACAAAATCTGTTTTAAATTTTTTTTCAAAATATAAGTAACTAATTAACTGAATTATTAGTATTATTAATCAGTTTTTCCTACTTAAATAACTAACATCTATACTTATACTATAAAACGCTAACTAAAATACAATAGAAACTTTTGTTCACATTTAAGTTTATTTTTAGAAATTATTATTAACTACTTAAGTAGTTTTTCCTTTTCTATTCACTATTAAATTTTGATGAGAAAGTTTTTTTTTTTTTGTAAAATATGTGTCATTTATTTCTAATTTTATTTGAAGAAAAAAAAAAACAAACGTAATAAGTAAGTAGTTATTTTTTATATTCGTATATATAATAGAACAAATCTAATTTAAAATATTTTTTTTATTATTTTTTTTTACTTAATTACTTATACTTCTGTTTTTAAATGTAAAAGAAAATAAATATATAAATATTTTTTTAAATTGAAGATTCTCAAAAAAAAAGAAAATAAGTATGTATGTTGAAAATTAATATTTGTTCTATTATTACTTTCTATGTTCATACATAAGTCATCTAATAATTTTTTTTTCTAATTAAACGTTAAAAAAAAATCAATTATTTTATTCTTTAAAGTTTATTTGTAAAAAAAAATCTTTTTCTATTTGATTTTTTATAAATACAGTATTAATTACAGATACAGAGTTTCAGATATCGAAATAGATAATAACTTAACGAATAACTTTTGCAGGAATAAGATATCCTCGATATAATTTATTAGATTTTTTTTTATAAAAAAAGAAAAATTTTACATAAATTTATTATATTTATTTATATTTCCTTGTTTTTAGCACATTTTTAAAAAATTTTGAAAAAATTTCCTTATTAATTTCACTTTGTCCGTTTACGTGCAATGAAATTATACGGATAGACATCGAAATATATATTTCGATACTATACGGATAGACATCGAAAAAAGAATTCATTTTATGGAATAATTTATTTATATAGTCCCCACCCGCTACCGAGTTATTTACCTACTGCTTTTATTAGCTTTACAAATATATATAATAAATATATACTTTTGTCACACGGTATTTTAATTTACCGTTATGCAAAATTCGATTTTTTGGAAAATTCTTGATCCCTTCTATCTTTCAAATGGTTTTTTTTTTCCTAAGGGAGGTGGGAATCTTCCAAAGACACCAAGAATTACCCCTTAGTAGTGTCAGATTCTTACTGACTAAACCCACCTCCCCCTTTAGCCAATATAGTGGGATGAAATCCTTACCTGAGAAAGCAGTATATTGGCTAGGGAGTAGAGATAGGAAAGGATAGGAAAATGGATACGGAAACATTGAATTGGGAGTGGGACTGTAAGGAAACAATGAATCCGCCTATTATTTTGCTAACAGTGACTAAAGCCGTCACAACAGTTACAACATGTAGTAGTAGTATATATATTACTACATGAGGTAATTATTGAAGGCAACCCCCACTGTCACTGTAGCGGCTGTTATTATTGGTATTAATATTCTTATTAATATTATTATTATTTTACTACAGAGTCAGCGCCATCAGTGGATTACAACGTGCAGCAGTATATAACACCTTACTTGCATGATATAAGCAAAGATGGCCCCACTGTAGTAGCTATTATTATTAAGTATTACTATTATTATTATTATATTATTATTGTACTATTTATTACACTATTTAATTATTGTACTATTATTATTATTATTAATTATTATTATTATTATTATTGTTACTATTATTATAATTATTATTATTTTACCACAGAGTCAGCGCCATCAGTGGATTACAACGTGCAGCAGTATATAACACCTTACTTGCATGATATAAGCAAAGATGGCTCTACTGTACCAGCTATTATTATTGCTATTATTATTATTATTATTATAGTTATTGTTTTTATTACTATTATTATTATTATAATTATTATTACTATTATTATTATTATTATTGTTATTATTGTTATTATTTTACTACAGAGTCAGCGCCATCCGTGAATTACAACGTTTAAGTTAGAAACTTGAAATCAAGAATTAGATTTTTGAAAATAAGAATAAGTCATTTTAGAAAATATTTTTGTGGCATATTTATGTTTAGGTTGTTGATGACCCAATGCTCGCGTCGCTTTTAGCGTCGCGTTCTAAATAAAATAAAGACCAAATACTAGCGTCACTTTATGACCAACAACCAATATAAAATAAAAACAAAAAAAATTTATTGTGAACGCGAGTAAAAGTAGAAAGTTGCTCTACTCTAGCGTCGCTTCGTGCGGTGTCTTCTAGCGTCGCTTTTATATTTGGTCAAGTTCCATTTAAATCAATCTATTCTACTTAAGAGTCAAAGCGACGCTAGAAGCGACGCGATTATTGGGTCATCCATCACCTTAAGGGATTAAAAACTGAAAATTGCCTATTTTTAAACACCTGTAATAACTTGAAAATCTGTTATAGTATAATACAAAAATTAAAGCTCCAACATTATATTTTTATTTATTTTACCAACTTTTCTTCACAATATAACTAGGGATACCTTAAAATTGACGAATTTGTGACTTTCTTTTTTTCAATCATTTCTAACAAATTCTATTTCTTTTTAAATTTTAAATTTTTAACGATTTTGTTTCAATTTTTATGTTAGAAATTTATTTTATTCAATATATTTTAATTTTGGAAAATGTGCTTTTTTGAAAACCTTTGGTTTTTTTTCCATTACTTGTTTGATAATTAAAAATATATTAGACTATAAAAGCCTTACAAGTTACACTATATCTGTATCAATTAAAATTAGCTTCCTTAACTTAAAGATATTTTATTGTATAAATAATAATAGTCCTTAAAGTCCTTTTTGTAATATCTATTCATGATTATTTTATTATGACTGTACAATAATAATGCTTCCAAAGTGTTTTTTTTATTTTTTATGTAATTTCCCAAATTTGAAATGTTAATTTTTCATTTAAATAATACTTATCCATTTTTTCTTTTTCATTTTTTAATTCTTTAAAATTGATACTATAATTTCATATTCAATTTATTTATTTCTTTTCCTTGATGAAATTAAAAAATCTGTCTTAAATCGTGTCTAAAAAAAAAAAAAAATATTCTTAAAAATTACAAGAAAATAAAATATAATAATGAATAATTAGATATTAAAATCGACGTTGAACGCGACAATTTAATATTAAAATTTTCTCTCAAAAATTAAATAGTTATTAAATTATTATATTTATAAAAAAAAAAAAAAAAAATTCCATAAAATTAAATTAATTTCTGACTCGTAAATTCAAAAATAAATTGGGCAATAAATTTCTCTCGATTAAAAATTAAAATATCCTTAAAGGATTTTTTTAATAGCGTCAACTATATAAAATAAACAAATATATGAAAATATATATAATATATAATATATATACATATAAGTATATGTATGTTTATTTAATTTTTCATATTATTTAAACAATTTTTAAAATCATCATTCAACCATATTTTTATTTAATATTTTTTTTTTTTTTGTAAATATACATATGTACATATTTTAAAGTTACATATTATGTACTTTTACGTTTTTTATGTTTTGTATTGGATGCTGATGTTTATAATAAATAATAAAATATATTTAAATATTAATTTGTATAGTAAAATTTATATTACCCAAAAAAAAAAAAAAAAAATTGATTTCAATTTTATTTAAAGAGTACAAAAATAAAACTATAACTATAAAATATAATGTATAGAATAAATTGTCATATGAAAATTATTTTTCAATAAGTACATTTTATTTATGTAAATATTTTTATATAATTTAATATGTATATATGTATCAATATATATAAATTATAGGTACATTTATATTTATTATTATATGTATTGGAGAAAAATATCAGGTAATAACATTATACTATTATGATAAGAAATAAGAAATTAAAAAAAAATATATATAAACATAAAATTCGATTAAATAACCTTCACCTTTTTACCACCCGTTATCATGCATATATATATATAAATATAATCTAGAATATGAATCTTTTTACAATCTATATTGCATAATATTTCTGGCATAGATCAACAATATTTGAACATATAAATTATAAATATAATATGTATAGATATATGTTTAAATATATATATATATATATATATATATGTATTTACATATTTCATATTTTGATTTTATATGATTTTTATACATATATATGTATGATAGAGATATGATTTATTTATATTAATATGATTTATATTACACTTTATTATTATATATGTATAACAGGAGTCGCCAAACTTTTTAAGATTTTTAAGATTTAAGAAGAAAATTTAAAATTTACTCTTACATTCGGTTAGATTGCGAATAAATAGATAAAATAATAAAAAGATAAGATACGGATCGGGAACAAATTTAATATTTAATGTGAAAAGGATTCTTCAATTTTTTGCAAGGTTGTTATTTTGTTGGGCAAAAAAGTTGTTTCTCTAACTGATAATGGGTAGTTTAAATTGTAGATTAAGTTTTTTAATTTTTTTCTTTTTATATTAAAATGATGGAATGAATTAATTTTTTAACTTAAAAATTTTTCAAAAGAAATTTGTTTTTTTTTTTCATACTTTTTGGAATTATTTTCACTTTCTGTGGTTGTACAAATAGTTTTTTCTTGCTATTCTTCAATTTAAGTTGATCTAAAATTCTGTATTCTTTGTACCTTGTAATCTATTACAGAATATCGTGAACAATGCATTGGGCAAAGTGTGGTCTAAAAATTAAGACATAATCCAATTAATCGATTATATTACTAATTCGTTGTTTTTTTTCCTTTTATTGTCGTTGCAAGTTGTTAATTTATGATTTTCTTTTTATTATGAAAAAAAAACACTTTGAAGAAAGCAAAAAATCATCACTGTTAATTGATTATATTAATTTTAACAATCAATTAGTTTTTCTAAACAATCGATTAATTAACCATGTCGTATACTTAGAATTAAAATTCAAAATATTAATTTTGTTTTTTAGATTTTATCGAATCGATATCTGAATTTTGTCCACCTCTGATAATATATATTATAAAATTTACATGCAATTGTCTTGTCATAAATTTTTGTTCACTATCGAATTAATATTTTTATATATATATATATATACTATATATATATATTATATTATGTTTAATTTATAGATATTTCAATCTGAAAATACTGACTGAATATTTTTATTTTATATACATATACACACATATCTATATAAATTATCATTTGTATGCTGTACTTATGTATGTACATATATACATTATTTATTTCATTATTTATTATTATTATTTATGTGATTTTGAAGTATTATATTTCAAATTATAAATTGCACATGTTAAATAAATAATAAATTAAAAACAGTAATCATTATGTAATAATAAATTAATATGTATAAATAATAATAATAATAATAAATTGTAAATTTTAACAATTTTCTATTTTAAATTATTTTTAATTAATTTCTTTATTAAATCGTAAATATTTTCTATTTATATTTATTCTACTTTTTTTTTCTTTTAACTTTCATTTTTCTGTTTAAAAATTAAGTTTGGTTATAAATTCTGATAAAGCATTATGAAACTTTGTAAAATTATTTAGATATCGAATTTGTGTGTCAATTGTGTAAAAATGTCATAACTTCGTAAAAATTGTCGACGTCTACTTAAACAAAAACTTCGAATCCTTATTCACATTTTCTCTTCCTATTAACTATACAGAATCAAAGCACTTATTTATGTATTTTAAGTACACGTAAACAAATACATAGATTCATAAAAAATTCCTCTTTCGGCAGTAAATTAAATTCAAATAAAAACAAGTAATGGAAAAACCAATGGTTTTCAAAAAAGCACATTTTCAAAATTAAAAAATATTCCATAATAAGTTTTGGGTAACGAGTACATAGGTATATTGAAAAATAAATTTATAATAATATAAAAATTGGAAAAAATCTGTATAAAAATTTCTTGGAAAAAAGTTGAGAAAAATCAAGTCACACTTTCATCAATTTTAAGATAACCCAATGTTATTCAAAAAAAGTTGTTAACAAAAATAAAAATATAATGTTGGAGCTTTAATTTTTGTATATTATTTTAAATTTGGGCAAGTCTTCAAGTTACATGTGTTTAAAAATAGGCAATTTTCAGTTTTCGATCCTCTGAAACGGGGGGCGATACAAAAATATTTTCTGAAATGACTCATACTTATTTTGATACATAAGACTTCTTAAAATTTCAAGTTTCTAAGCTAAACCTATCAAATTTTTTTGCAAAAAATGAGTTTCGGATAACAGTAAATTGGAATATCGAATTTAAAAAACTATATTTATAAAAGCAGCTACCGTTATTTACAGATTGAAGGTAAGTATATTTTATGGGACTTGTGTTAAAAAGGTTTAAATATAGGACTTTTTCGAAATTTGGGGCGTTTTAACTTCTTAACGGGTGGGCGCTACAGCAAAATTAATTTTGCTTCACAAAATTAATTTTTTTGTGAGGTCCTCAGTTAAAATTTCAATGCTTTGTTTTAAGCGGTGTAGAATTTTTGTAAACAACCAAACAACCTCTTCGTCTACCTACTTCCAATCCTCTTCGTCAATCTATCTACTCAAACAATCTACTTCCAATTGTCCACTTTACTAAAGGTTGAGCGTTCAGAAATCATGACATGCTATAAGTAAGTACAAATTTCATTAATTTAAGAAAAAAAGATGTTTTGCTACCATGTTTGAAATAACAAACACAAACGTTTATAAATTGAAAAAGTCAATTTTCATCAAATTCTAAATTTTAAAAATTTTCACTATTCCTTATGACTTTTCTTACATACGTATGAAATTAGAGAAAATTTCATACGTATGTAAGTGCAGTTATTGTATATCGTGCTCTTTAATGGTGTGATGACAGAACACCCATGAGTGTTAGCTCCAAAAATAAAAGAATTAAAATGCGGGGCTTAATTCCGCGGGCCTTTTGTCACTGCATCTGCTTTAATATCGTTTCAAATTTATATGTTTTATTTTTTTTAAATAAATTAAATATTGTTCATTAGCGTCGTTATTAAACTTTTTTTTAATTAGTTATTTTTTCAGATATTAAGATGATCAGAGATGATTAAATATACAAATTGTATTTTTATATAACAATTAGATGTAGGTTGCATTCCAATATACAAACCTATAAAGATCAATAATTATTATTTTAAGTTGTATTTGTTAACACTTTTCAGAAAACGTTAATTATTTTTATTATCTGTAATTAATACCATTATATTATTTTCATATAGCTTTGTTATAATATTATATGAGATCATATAACCTAATTTAAGACATGAAAATTATTTAAATTAAAGTTATAATCTCTTATTAACCTTATGAGTTACCTTGTTTGTTGAACATATTTAAATAAGAAAAAGCCTTTTTGCAGTGGTTGAATTTTTCAAATCTGTTTTTATGATTTGTACTTAGATTGTGACAATTTTGGAGTAATATTGAACCCTTTTTTTATTTATTTATTTATTTATATTAATATTACATACATAAAT
Source organism: Poecilobothrus nobilitatus (assembly GCA_947095535.1). Classification (NCBI taxonomy): domain Eukaryota; kingdom Metazoa; phylum Arthropoda; class Insecta; order Diptera; family Dolichopodidae; genus Poecilobothrus; species Poecilobothrus nobilitatus. The sequence continues at coordinate 12,277,900 of OX352773.1, read as the reverse complement.
GTAATGCAATATTATTGAACCATCGGCTACTTTAGACCATTATAGGTTTTTATACTATTATTAAATTATATACTAATATTATTTATTTTTTTATATTATATACTATTTAATAATGAAACTATAGCTACTCTCCAAAAAAAAAAAGGTCATTTTAATTATTATATTAGTTTTTATTTGTTTTTTGTTTTAATTAAAATTTTTTCAAAAAACATTTAATTTTTAAAATTTTTTTCTAAGGATAAAAAATAAAATCCTTAGAACAAAAATTAAAAAGGCAAATAGTTTTACGTTTTAAAATTATTATTTTTTTTTAAAGAAAGATGCGCAAGTTAAAAAATATTTATATAGATGTAAGTATTATATAAATTATAAATATGTATATAAATAAATGTATAAGGTTTAATTTGATTTAATGCTTTGCTTTCAAGTGTTTTTGAAAATAACTTACAATATTAAATGCAATTTTCGGTACTTTCAAATAAAATATGATTCTTTTCATACCTATATTATTAATCGTATAATTATTTTATTATCATAACTAATATGATGTACAGTAAAATCTGTTTTGTTGTATAGATTAATTAAGTACTTTTTAAAAGTAAAAATCTTTTCTATATAATTTCTTAATAAGGTAAATTATAACAAGCAAGAATTATATATTTTAGAGAAAGGGGTGCAAACTTAAAACAAGTCAAAACAGCTATAGAAGATTGCATAACTTAGGTTTTAATTAGCATATAGTTTATCTATATAACTTCGTTCAATATTAATTACAATAGAAACTTTTCAGACTTCATAAAATAAATACATTTTTTGTTGAATGAGTTGTGGGATGCAATGTTTATATATCTCCAAAATGGTCATAATTGATATTTGTACAAATATTTAATTTCATTACATTCGGAATCGTTAACAGAGTAGACAAAACAAAAACGCAAATTAATCAAGCAGTGATAGGAACAACCATAAGAGGAGAACTACCTGAAACCTCATATTTCTCATGATGTGAAATCAGAAACAAGTCTAAATTAAAATTTGATGACCAACCTAGTTTTCTCAGTCGGAAATATTAGTGGAATTTTTGACAAGTTAAAAAATAATGTAACGAGAATTTCAAATTGTTGGACAATTGAGATTTGTCGTTGATTGGAATACATATGTATATATTTACAGAAAACGCTGCAAGCAATGTAATTTCCAATATAAAGACCGATTTCTCTATTGGACACAAAATAAGCAACAAAAGACAAAATTGTTATTTTCACCTCTAACTCACTCATTAATTAATAATTCCTACAAAATAACCCCCAAGCTAAATACATTCAAAAATTTTTAATGTCTTATTCAAGGCAATTACTTACTATACAAATCTCGAGATAATGTAAATGTAAAGGTTGATTCTATAACTAGTTCTTTTCAAAAGGTTTCTAAATGCGTTAATATGTCTAAAATTTTTAATTTTGCTATGAATTTGTTTTTTGCCTGTTTTGTTAGTTTATTATTATATTTATCTACTGCATATGTATTTATTACATCTGTTTTTTCTTTTAAATATCTATTTGTATATACTGTATAAATACATGTAAGTTACTTAATATAATATTTATTTTTTGGTCACGTGTTGATATTATCTAAAAATCTATTAAGAATATAAACAAGAAATAAAAAATAATTTTTTTTTCAACTCTATATATAATATGTATACTCAACTCATCCATACATTCAATATACAAATTATATAATTGTTGCACGAAACATTCTAAATAAATATTTTATAAAAAAAAAAAAGACAATTCTATTATTTGAAGTTCTACCTTAACATAGTTCTTATTGGTTTTAGTTTGTTTACCCCATTTTTTTGTTTTGTAACTGTATAAGTTTTTTTTTTTATATCCCCTGTATTCCCTTTTCTATAAAAACACATATGTATATAATTATTTCTATATTAAGTTATACACTTATTATAAATTGACACATATTACAATACATTTTTTTTTTTTCCTTTTTCATATTTATTTTTTCATATTATCCTTTTTTTTTAATTTTTGCTTTTCTTTTTTCTTTAAGTTAAACTGAATAAAAATCCAAAAGAATATAAAAAAAAATTAAGTTCATTGATTCCATTCCAATTCCTTAACACTTTTAAATAAAATAAAACATACCAAAACTTTATGAAAATAAAAATATAAAAATTATTATAGTCTTACCATTTTTTTTTTTTTTTCACATTGCATTAAACAACAAGTGGCAGTATGTAGTTACAATCCTACAATTCTATATATTATTCAAAAAAAAGAACCACATTTAATATGTACCAAACAAAAAATTCAAAATACCAACAAAAAATAAAAAACATCAAAAGTTTTAAATAATAACAAATACAAACGTATAATTTACAGCTTATTATAGCTATCATCAAGTATATTGTTTATAGTGTCAAACATCATCGCAGGATACTCAAAAAAAAAAAAAAAATTCAAAGAATTTCAGCATCAAAAAGAAAAACACAAAAAAAAAAGGAATAATACTTAAACATATATATATATATATATATCCTGGAAATCCTACATTTCATTTTTATACAATTTGTTCAATCTTATAGTTATAGATATGTCCGTATCTATAACTATACGTAAAGGTTATATAATGTAATAGAAAAAAAATTTTTGTTTTTTTTGTAGTACATTTACCCTTAAAAAAAAATCTGCAATTTTTTTTTTGTTTTATATTTTTTTTAAAGTTTTTTATTCTTTTCTATTTTTTTTTGTTTTTTTTTTGTTTTTTTTTGTTTTTCATGATCATAAATAGAGCGAAAAGATAAAAAGATACTTTCATTATAATATCAACTATAGACATACTTACATATAGAAAATATACACTTTTATTGTGTAATATGTATAATAAAAATTTAGTTTTTATATTTTAAGGTATTTGTATAATATGCAATAAGTTGTCTGTGATTTGAGTTCCTTCCTTTTCATTTCTAAAAAAAAAAAATTTATTTGTTTTTGTTTTTTTTTTTGCCCAAAATAAAAAAGTGCCAGACTTTAATTCAGACATTCAACAAATCTATAGTTAAAAAAAATATACAAACTTTTTTTTTCCTTTTTTGATTGTTTTACTTGCATTATTCTATATTCATACCCAAGTAGGTATATATTCTAACAAAAATATATACTTATATTTATTTGTCTCTATATGATTGTTAAATTGAAATGTATCAACATATGTATATGTATGTATGTATTTATAAATAAAAGAAACCATAGATTTAACAATACAAATCAAAGAAAACAAAAAAAAAAAAATAAAATGTATGTACTTGTATGTATGTATTTTTGACATATTTAAATTTTTTTTTTTTTTGACAAAACTATACTGAACAGAATAAAAAAAATTAATATGAAAATTGGATTGTTAAATTTATGTCAAAAAATAATTAATGTACAAAAATAATGAATAAATTTGAATATTTTAATATTATATAGTAGTAATAGTAGATTTTTAATATATTAGTATGTAATAGGTTGGTTATATTTTGATCACTTACTTATATTTTAACACCTCATATTCCAATACTATCACTGCAATTTCCACATTATTATGTGGACATATATTTATTCTATCATTCTATCATGGTCTACATATATTTGTTCTATCATTTGAATTGAATAATAAAAGACGCTTTTGGAGGAAAATTTTAAACTAATCAGTGCAAACTGTACGTGCATCTATTGTGCGCTGTGACATGATATGACATTTCTTAAAGATTTTTTTTTGCTCTTTCCATCATAAGACTATAAAAAAAATTTCAATTCTTTTACAAACTTTAGGCATATTTCCTACTATTGAACTCTTCATTTTCACACCTTTTATTTTTGTAACCATGATTCCGTAATAAATGTTGTCCAGTGATCAATGAAAATCTTTTCAATTTTTGATATGCTTTTGAATTTCATAATTACATGTTGTGACAGTTATTTTTATATTTCTATAATCGTATCAAAGAATTGTTTAAATTTCTATTATTATGAATGATAAAAAGTTTTCGCGAATTTTCTCTTTATAAATTAAAATTTCCACCGTTGTAATGTTATATATAACAAAATAACAATATAACAAAAATTATAATTAATAAAATTTTTACTATGACAGAATCTATGTACCTACATAATTAATTTTTAAAGTATCAATTATAATATTAAACTTGATATTAAAATATTTTTTTTTTTTGATAGAAGGAATTTCCTTTCTTATAAGTAAAAATCTTGCAAAAAACTACTAAAAGTGCTTTGTCAAAATATCGTTTAAATTTTTTAAGTAAATAGTAAGAACATTTCCCAACAGTTATTCTGAAAACTGTAATTTATTTATAATTTCTATATAACAACCTTAATTATATATAATATGTATATTGTTTGAGAAAATTTAATAAGGTTCCAATATAGCTTACACAAATGAAAAAATATCATTACACTGGTTCATTATGTTTTTTATGTACTATAGATTAAATTAATGCTTCATGCCATTATAACTATAAATATATATAATCCCACCGAAATCTTTAATATTGCATCTATTTTTCTATCATATCCATATTTAAATACCTTCATTACAAAAAAATTTCAAATAAAATGACAGAAGGTCTTTGAAGCCCTTTGAAGTTCTCAAAGGCTTTATTCTACACTTTGTAAATTTTTGAATGAAACTCTTTATTTGCATTTTATCTTTAAAATCGTTTTCCTCAGTTAATATCCTGTTTTGAGCAAGCATCTAATAATTCAAAAATAAATTTTAATAGATTTAAAAATATTTTCTAATTGTTCTCCAAATTTAGTTTCTTGTTCTTCACTGTAATTCCATTAGAATATCTAAAACTACTACTAAACACATACACTCTTCTTTAAGTCAATATAATTTTATTAATTTCATTAAAAAGAATTTTTTTTTTTTTTCAATATTTTTTTTTAAACTTTATTTAATTAAGGTATAATTTCATGAAAGTCTAAAACTTAATATGGATATGTCTATACCTTTTACCTAATATAATATATAATGTATATAATGAAAGAAAGTGATTTTAGTTTTTAATTTTTATTTTTATTATTTTTTTCTTTTTGTCTTCACATTTCCGATATTTTCAGAAATTTAAATATTTTTTTCATATAACCATATGATGATACATATGTGTACATATTATATACATTTAATATAATATGTATAAATAATCTATAATATATTATTAATAAATGAATATATAAATATATATATACATATCTATATATATTAAAATTTTGTACAATAAACTGTTTACAATGATTTTTTTTTTTTTTATTTAAGTACTTAGGTATATCATGTTCTTATATCTTAATATTATAACTGGGATATTCTATAATTTACTATAGTTTTAAATAATTTCATAGTATATAGTATTATAAATATATACATATATATATATATAGATAAAGAAGAATATTCTGTCTAAGTAAATTTTAACAGTCGGTTTTTTTTTTATATAAATGTATATATATATATTGATATATAATATGTACATATTATATTATTATATGTTTCCGTTGTTCCGGTACAAAATAAAAAAGAAAAAAAAAAGCAGTAATACTTACTAATCTATATCTATATTTATATAAATATACAAACATAATATAATATGTATATTATTATTATAATGTTGCTAATAATATACTTATACATATTATTAATTTATAGATTTGGATACGAAAAAAAAAAAAAAAAAAAAATTGTATGTAAGTTTTTCGTCTGCTGTATTAAAAAGAAAGAAAAATCAAAACAAAAAAGAAAGATAAAAAAAATTAAACGAAAAAGAAAGAAAAAGAATTGATGTTTTTATGATGGTGGCCTTGCGGAAACAGGAAAATTTTTTTGTGTGTATTTTTATTTTTTTTTTATTTTATTTTTCATTCATGAAAATCATCCTCATCATCAGTGTTGAATTTTTTTTTGTTGGATTTTCTTATGATTTTTTTTTTTTTTTGTTAAAATTAATTTAAAGAAAGAGAAAAAAAAATGTAAACAATTATTGTATAAATAAATAAATAACCAAAAAAAAAACAATGTATATACCTATATATATATAAATATTTTAATGAATATATAATATATATTATATGTATATATATATATATGTATATAATGAAAGTAAATGTAAGTGTATATGCTTTTGTTTTTGAGTAAATAAGAAAAAAATGAACATATTTAATTTGTAAGTCCCTTTTTTTTTTTCCTTTGAAAGTAACTGAATAAATAATTACCTATTTACAAGGTCAATTTTATTTTGCTTTCCTTTTTTTTCGTTTAGTTTTTGCTTTTATAACCTCGACCTTTTTTTTTTTTGTTTGTTTGTTATGACTGTGTATTAAAGAGGTGTTGTTGCAATTACTAGAGATTTTCTTATAAGTAAGAAAAATATTTAAATGATTGAGTGATGCTTACTGATGACTCACAATATGATTGGATGAAGTATGGGATGTTAAAACAAGATTAGAGATCATAATATTATGTAATTTTTTATAATATTTAATTTTTTAACTTTATTATCTGAAACATATTAATATTATCTTTGAATCGTGAAGTTAGTTGCGTTAATTTCATTAATATCGTAAATCTATCAAATTTAATTCATTCAATTCATGTTTAATTATAAACTAGTTTTGAATATCATTACATGTTATCTACCGCAATTTAAAGTTATGAATTGAAATAATTTATTGAGTTTTTAGTCGATTTAATTTTTTTTCTAGAATTTGCCAGAGGCAAGCTGAAATTTTTAAAATATCCTTCAAAGGATAAAATGTTAGAAATCTTGAAAAATGATATGGTAATTAATTGGCAACAATTAGGTCATCCAAATAGTAAATATAGGTTGTCTGTTAAATAGTTAAGATTGATTAGAATGTCGCTTATAAAATTTACATTACATTTATGTACATACATACATACATAGAATTAAAATAACCTTTAAATGAATTGGTTTATTTTTTTTTTCTTATCTATCTTATGTACAAAAGTACGTACATATATATTAATGAAAGTAGTGATTTATAAATATGAAGCATAACAAAGACTGGTAAAAAAGAATAAAAAGAAAGTAATTTTATTTATTTATTTACTATTTTTTTTTTTTGTATTAAAATTTTTACATTCCATTGTTAAAGATAACAAGAAATTTCTTTAAAACAATCAGCTGATCGTAATTCGTTTTGTTGAGTGTTAAATTATAATGAAGAACATATGTTTTTTTTTTTCTAAATACCTTTACCCATACATGTACATATGTATAAGTTAAGTATAAGTATAAATGTATAAAGTAGATTATTTTATTCATTCATTCATTCATATCATAATAACCTATACTTATAGTAATAATCAAACGCAACAATCAAACTATGTTTAACGTTAAAAAAAAATAATAAAATAATAAAACAAAAAACAAAAAAACGTTAATATTTTTTTCTTAATATTAGGTACGTAAAAAAAAAACAGCTGAGATATTCATATAATATAATATACTCGTATATAATACATGAGATCTCTTTGTGTTTTTGTTTATAGCTTTGTAGCATGTTTTACTAACTTATATTCAATGTTATTATTATATATGAAACAATAATATATCATGAGACATGCATATAATATTATTATTATTATTATGTATTATATAATATTATAGCATGCGATATAATTTTGCTATATGTTTGTTATTTTTTTTTTGTTTATTTCAACTTTTTATTTTTACATTTTTATATTTTTTTTGTGTTATCAAAGGGTGGGAAATACAAAAAAAAAAATTTATTTTACCGGTATTTTTTCTTGTTTTTTTGCTGTTGTCGTCATCATAATCATAATCATCATGAATATCAATGTGTAATCATTATCTTCATCATCATCAATATCATTGTAATGATTGTGATTGCCTTTGGTTGTGTTGTTGGTGTTTTTTTGTTTGCTACTGTTTGCATTTTTTTTTCTTGTATCGCATTCAAAAGTGAATATACTGCGATATATTGTAATGTTTATATATTTATATAAATAAGATATTTGTGAAAATATTTTCATGTTGCATATATCTGAAGGGTTTTTTATTTATTTTGTTTTTGAACAGCACATTTAATCTACCTACAATATTTTAATATCCATATGTATGTATATCTATATATGCTTGTATATTAATACAGTATGTATGACAATCACTTCTATATTATTATACCGTAACAAAAAGTACCGTTTTTTCTTTTTTTTTTTTTTTTTTTTTTTAAATAAAAAACGTTATAACTATGAATATTGAATATAATAGAAAAAGAGGAAAAACACAAAAAAAAAAATAGAAAATAAGGAAAACAACGAAACAACAGAACACACAAAAAAAATAAGGAATTTTTTTCTGTGCATATTAATATGTACCTACATATATATGAATGTATAACACAATATAACGGTGTTATTATAAATTTTTATATAGATAGATAGAAAGAATGTATGTAGATTTTTTTTCTTTTAACAGTTATGTGTATAAACAGTTTTTTTTTCTTGCTTTTCATAAATAATTTTTTTTTCTATATTTTTTGGAGGAAGGGTAGTTTGATGCTTTCTTTTATAATTTTTTTCTTTTTTATTTTATTGTATTGTTTTTGTTGTTATTTTTTCAAGTTCAAGAGCAGCACAACATAATGTTGCATATATAAAAAAAAAAATGTTGCTGTGAATGAAAAGTGAAAGTTTTCCGACTTTTTTTTGAATTTCCGTTATTTTTTCTTTGCTTTTTTGTTCTCTTTCATTTTTTTTTTTTTTTTTTATTGTAACAGGGTTTTTTTTACTACAGTTTTAAACTAAATTAAAAGAAAAACGAATGGCTAGTATTTTTTTTGAATTATCTTGCTACTACTGTTATTAAAAAAAAATTTAAAAATGATGACGATGATCATATAATAATGAAAATGATGAAAATAATGATGTTCTTGAAAAAAAAAATTAATGTTTCCAAGTTTTCCTGGTTTATCATATTGTTATATTATGCGTGTGTAATGAAAGAGAGGAAGATACCTATAAAAAGAAAGGAAAAAGTAAGAAAAAAAATGAACAAAAAGTAAATTGTATTTTATCATTAACATTGTCATGTAATGTTGCTTGTACACTGTATTATATAGTTACTTCTACAATTAGTATTTTGCATTACCTATATTTCAATTTTTCGGTTATAACTTAAGTATATAAGTATATATATCGCCTTAAAATATGTTAAATGAAAATTACAAAAAAAAGGTGCTTATAATGAATTCTTTGGATTCTTAACATTTTGCAATATTGTTGTTTTTTTCTCTTTTTTTGGGGTTTATTAAGCGATTTGAGAACTATAAACTGTTTTATCCATTTATTTTTTTCATTTTTGTATAGTTAAATTTTTGAGGTTGATGATAACTATGATGATAATGATTTCAGATCTAAAAAAAAAGAGATAAATTTATTTTTTTCTTTTATACATATACATATATTTTGGTAAGAGATGTTGGAAATAAAGGGTACTTTTAAGTACATAAGTATATACATATTATTCAAATATCTCTATACATACATACAAACGACATTCAAACATATACAATGTATATTTAAAAAATAAAATAAAAAAAATTGTGTTAAAATAAAAAGAAGAAGTTAAATAATTGGGGTAGATTTTTTTTTTATTTTTTCTTTAGAATAAATTCAGAAAAAAAAGAATATTTGATTTTTTCTTTTTTATGTATTACGTATTTTTATTTCTTTTATAGTTACATTAAACCTAATAAAAATATTATTCTTTATATTTAAAATATTAGGTAGGGTTTGAAAGGGTTCAGTATATATAGAAAAATAATTTCAAATTTCTTAAAAAATTTTAATCTTGAAAATGATTAAAAGTGATCTGATGTAATTCTAATTTTAAATTACTGATCGTTTCGGTTAGAAGGTTATAAATTTTCTGTATTCTGTTAGAAATTAAGCTTAAATACAATAAATTGCAAAATTCATTTTATGTGTATGAATAAACTCTTAAGTTATTTAATAAAAAATTGCTAAAGATTCAATAAAATCTAAATAAATCAAACATTTAATAAAATACTTTTTGTTTTGATTGAATCATTTTTCTTTTAAATAATTTTCATTGTTTTAAATTATATTTAAAAAAAAAAAGTGTGTTGCATAAATTTGAATAATAATAAAAAAAATATGAAAAACACTGAAAAAAAGTGAACATTTTGAAAATAAAAAAAAAAAGACTGTTAATATTTTGATATTAGCCAACCTAAAAATATGCAACACCTAATTTATTATAACATTGAAACAAATTCATCTTCAAACATCAAAATTGAAATTTTATTTGGAGTCAAATTTAATAAAATAAAAGAATGTGTATTATTAATACAATATTTTTAAGTAATTTTTTTCCTAGCATCTTGTTTGCCTTTCTTTTGGAAAAACATTTTTAGTAGATAGGTACATATAATTGGTTCAAAAGGTATATATAATTGGTTCAGTTTTGTGTCCATTATAAAACAGTGAATCCTGTCTGAGTGTCTCCTTGCTTAAGTGCCTATATCGGTTAAAAACTTAAAGTTAATACCTAAATTACAAAAAATATGTTTCTTCGTATAAATTTGTTCGCATTGGTAGTTTACGCATCACCATCCAACGCGCTCAAATGATATCTATATATTATTGATCATTATGATTACTTTTATATACAAAATTTTTCGGTTGAGTTCACCAAAAAAAATTGCGGCGGAAAAAAACATCATACTTTAAAATCTAAATTTAAATATTTTAAATTTTGATAGTTACCATTACTAATGTATATGTGTCTGTAGGGCGTAGATACGTACAATCCATATGTACTTGAATATAATTGCAATTTTGTTTCCATCATATTTTGTTATTTACGATTTTTGTATAATCGATTCGTTAACCTGTGTGGGCACTTAAACGAATTTCTTTAAGTGGTTTTTTCGGTTAAGTACTTCGGGAATATGTGCATTTTTAGTAAGACACTTAAGTGAAATTCACTGTAGTTATAACGAAATTCTATATGATAATACATATTTCAAACACAAACCTATATGTTTTTAATATGTCATAATAATACATAAATATATAAATTATACATTCATTTTGAAATTTTAATTTTTTAATTAAAATATTATACCAACACAATAATACCTATTCAATATTTTTGTTTAAGATTTTATCTCTTCGAATGTTATTTTCTCTATTTTTTATTTGCCTAGCTTTAAAAAATTTCAAAACAAAAAAAAAATTTATAAAGTTTTTTTATTGTTTATTAAAAAACAAAAAAAAAAAAGAAATGATGAGGAGGGTGACCCGGAAATTGAATGTACTTACGTACATTTATAAAATATCTATGATACAGTTAGAAAATAATTGTATAAATATATTATATTATATATATTATGTTTATATTTATAGAAAAAAATACGTATAGGTATATACGTATATCTTTAGATACATTCATTTTTTTTTTTTTTATAAAACAAAAATAAAAAGATTCCTCTTGTTTTTTTTTTTTATTACTACATATTTACTATATATACCGTTAAGTATTTTGCGAAAAAAAAACACGGTGCATTTTTTTTTATGTATGGTTTGCTGTTTCATTTTTTTGGTACTTTTTTTTTTCAGAATAAAAAAAAACAAAAAAGAAATAAATTGATTTCAGACGAGAGTTGGGTGGAAATTTTTATAAACAAATTTTCTGGGTATTTTCTTATTTTTTTTTTTTTTTGTTTTTGTATATTTGTTGTTTTTTGTGTGTTTTTTTTTTAATATTTTTTTTTTTTGCTAAGAAATTTGGGTTACTGTGTTTTTTCTATAGAGAAAAATATATATGTGTTTGAATAGATATGTTTATTTGTAAAGAAAGAATAAAAAAAAAATAAAAAAACAATTTTCTGAGTAAAAAAAATGTTTACATTTTTTTTAGTAAAATAAAAACTTTTTTTTTATTTTTACTTCTTATTAAAAATAAAAGGAAAGTGAAAAAAAAAAAACCTTTTTTAAGAGGAATTCTGCATACATATGTATGTACTATATTAAATGATATAGTACACATAAATATATTTACATATAGATATACATACATATATATATGTATTTATTTTTGTATGGATATATGTACATATTATAATGATAGTATTTCGAAATAATTTCTATGAGAGAAGAACATTTTTCTTTTCTTTTTACTCTGTTCTGTTTTTTTTTTTTTTTTTTTTTTTTGGAGGTTATATCACATTATGTAGATGTTGTTATGTAGATTTTTTTTATTATAATAATAATAAGTAAGTATAATAATAATATTATTTATATACATATATATATATATATATATTTATACGAATATATTTTTTTGATAAATATACATGAACATAGATTATGGTAGGTTTTATATTTTATTTTTTTTTTTTCAGTTTACTTACTTTTATTTTTTAAGGTGAAAGTTGAATGACTTATCAAAAGTAAAATATATGTACTTACATATATATTAGGTATACAATATATTTAATAAATAAATAAATATATTAACTTACTTACATAGATATGTATAGTATATGAAAACAAAAATTATTATTATAGGTCTTGTTTTTTTTTTTTTTTTAATAGATTGTGAATTATTTTACTTGGTTTTACTTTGAAATGTTATTATTTGTATTTTTTCTTTCTTTTATTATTGGGTTAGTTTTTGTGTCTGTTCTGTTTTTTTCTGTTTCTGTTACTTAAATAATTCAAGGTTAACTTTTTAATTTTTTATTTTTACTATATATACCTATATGATTATAGATTTTATATACATATATGTATTGTGTTTTTATATAACTTTTTTTTTTTTTTATAGATACGTATATTATATTTAAAAATTGGGTCAAATATAAAGTTTGTTTAGGAAAAAATGCAAGTTGAAAGGGTTATTTTTAAGAAGTCTTGTGTTTTATTATTAGAAATAAAAGAAAAAAAAAAAACAACAACTCTTTAAGTTGCTTAAGTTAATCTGTACGAAATTATAGAATTTAAGATAAGGTAGAGTTCGGTATAGGTAACTACATAAGTATTTTTATAAAATTTTATTCTTTTTGTTTGTTGTTATTTTAATTGTAAATTATAATTAATTAATACTAAATAAATTCGTTGGTTGTTTTCGATTTGAATAAATACTAGGATTATACCTAATTACCAAAAAATTTAATATTTTAAAATGGTACCTATGTTGCTGTAGTTAGTAAAATAGGCATATTAAGTATACATACTGTCGCCAGTAATATTTCCAAAAGTCAAGCAGGAAAACATAAACAAACAAAATCAACAAAAACAAAACAATCGAATACCTACATATAAAAAGAAATAGAATTGGTAATATTGCAAAATTTATTTAAACAAATCTATAATTAAATTATATGTACCTATAATGATAGGACCAAATAAAAATAAACTTATATAATACTGCCATATTTTAACGAAAGAAATTATTAAAGATTTCAAGCCTTTCAAACTAGAACAATAAGAATCGAAAATTTTTATATAGTTATATAAATATTTTAAAATATCATACTTAAATAATGAACTGTTAAAAAAACTTAAAAGAAAATGTAAAGTTAAAATTTTTAATTAAAACATTTTTTGTTTTTCTCGATATAAATCAAACATTTCACTAATGAGTTCAGTATTAGATAAATGGTAATAAATACCTAATACTTAAGTAATAATATTAGAGATCTATAATATAGTTGTATAGATAAAAACTAATTTATATGATTTATTTTCAAATGGAATATTTGAAAATAGGGAAAGCTCCTGTGATATTAAAGATATTTAAAAGTTATTTTCCTTAAAAATAAAAAATAATTATTCGGTAGAGTTAAAAGCATTTATTTATACAAAAAATTTATAATCAAAAATCATTTGAAATGTTTACGTATCACTAAATTGTGGAAGTTTTTCTTTTTTTTAAGTCACTGTTAACAGTTCATAATCATATGAATTTTTTCAAAAATATTATCTATAGAGAAACTTAATTCCTTGAGGGTGCTCGATGACGTAGTGGGTAAGAGCGTATAAAATACGCTGTAAACACCGAGGGAGTGTGCATTCGAATCCCACACATGTCGTAATAATTATGCCCCCTTACGACATTTACAGCCACGCTTGAACAGGAAAGGCTGTGTAATTTCCTGTCAACATTTATGTGGCAGAGAAATGCATTAAAAAAAAAAAAAAAATTGAATTCCTTCTAAGTTCTTCGACGAGAAAATTATGTTAAAAAAATAATAAATGCATGGACCATTTTTTAATTTTTTTTTCGTTATCCTTCTTTTTCTAAAATTTCTTTTCTAAACTGTTCTTTTATATCAAAGGTATTTTAATCTATTGTTTGATCAAAAAAAAAAACAGATGAAGTAAATTGTAATTTTACATATAATCATAAAAAAAAATTAAAAGTAACTATATACTAATATAACTAATAGATTATATTAACTAAAAGTTAATAGAAGTTCAATGACTTATATAATCTGAACTACTTCAAAGTTGTCTTTAGAAGCTAATTTGATTAGTTTAAATGTCATACTCATAAGTAATTAAAAAAAACAAACATTTTTAAGTAAGTTTTTTTATATTGCTGTATTAAAAATTACTTCGTTATGTTGCAATATCGAATATAATTAAATTATTTTAAAAGATTTAAAATTGTTTTAAATTTTTTTTTTTATATAAATTTTTAAGATTAAAAAAATAAAATCAATTTTCAAGCTAGTCAATTTAATTTTCAAAAATCTCTTTATAAAAATTAATATTTAATTCGTTAATAATGTCTCTATAAAAGAATATTGCAAGAAAATTTATAAAATTTATTATCCTCCATTTTGCAATTTAAAAATCGGCAATATCATAAATTTTAGAATTTTAGTTGTTTCATCTCTTCTATAATTTTCATCTTTAATTTTTCAAAAGGACAGAATTTGAGAAGCTGAGGGTTGTTTTTTTTTTTTGTTTTGTTATATTATAGTCTAGTAGTAAATATTGCTGTTGTTTTATTACATCATGATGGTGTTAAATTTTAAAATCAGCAAAATTTTCACTTCAATACACTAAGAGTTATTATATTTTCTAGAAACTGAACTATCCCCTTTCACAATTTCTTCTCATATTTCTTTCAATGGTTGGTTATTAAAAAAAAAAAAAAAAATATGTGAAAAACAAAAATGGCTCCACTTGAAAATTTTATAGAAAATTGAATTGTTTCTGCTCAATTTATGCATTCAAGGATAAGTCATCGTTAGTTTTTCTTTTCTTTTTTTTTTCTTGTTTTGTTTTTTTTTGCATTTATTTCATCTCTTCTCATCTTGCATTGAATTATGATGATGTAAAAAAGAAATTGTTACCGCAGCAATATTCCTCTTTTTTTGGATAACTTTTATGTATATGTATATGTGTTGTGTAGCTACAAAAATTTTTTTAAATATTACAGGATATATTAGTATGTGAGTTAGATACATATATATATTAGATCCTGAAACATGACTAAAAGATTTTAGAACATTTCGTGTTTAATTTTTCTTTTTTTTTTTTTTTTCATATTAGAATTTAAAGATTGGACAACATTTTATAAACTTTAAAATATATTTTATTTTCTATAATGATATGAATTTTATTTTTCATTAAAAAGTATACAATATGTATATATGTATAAAATAAAAAAGAAAAAGCTGAATAAAATTTAACTTATATATTTTTGAAAGTTATGGTTTTTTGATTAAAATAAAAAAAAAATTCAAAAATAAAAAAACTTCTGACTGACAAGACAATTTTATACATGACTGTTTTTAAACGTAGTGTTACAACATTTGTCAATGACGTTGGTATTTTTTATTTTTTTAAATATAATTAAATAACATTTTTATTAAAAAAAAAATATTGGGGTGAAATTTCATTAAGGATAGCGAAATTTGTATATATATTTAGATATTTCATATTCTTAATTCTATGTAAAAGGAATCAGTCCCCCTTTTGTTTATAATTGTATATTATGATTTACAAAAATATACAATTTTTAAATGTCAAATTTGATTTTTAATAATAATAATAATAAAAAAAAAAGAAATAATCCATTTACGTGACGAAACTTGAAGAATACTACTTTAAAGTGTATATAGTATGTAGAACAAATTATTTATATATTCATTTTTTTTTTTTGTATTTTAAAAGGGTACTTTATATTTTAAAAATTGTGTACATAAGTAAGATTATACATAAAAAACTTATGTAAAATGACATATAATGTTCAATTTAATATATTGCTAAATTTCATATGATTAAACTATGTTAAGAATATAAAGTCAAAACATTGTGCGTTTTAATGCGTCATATTTAACTGAATGCTTTTGTAACTATTAATATTTTCTTACTAATATAACTTTCTAATATCTTCTTTGCTCTATTGTTTTTTATCTGTTTCATTAGTGTGATTTTTTAAATTTTAAAATACCAGAATCTCCAGTTTTCAATTGTTTTTCTTTAAACTTCAGTATATGGTGTTTAGCTTGCAATACTGCTTATTTTCCACATATATTGTGATTCTTTTATTGTGTAGGTAAGGTGCTCTTGTTCCCTTAATTTTTTTTTCTACAGATTGTTGTTAAGTTTCTTCTTTTATAAAAAAAATCCAAGATTTATTTGAAATCTGTTTTTTCTTTAAATTATAATTACCTGGACCAAGGTTTTTGAATAAATGATCTAGTTGATGTTATTATTATTATTTTTTTTATTTCTATCATATTTATCATACTATGTCTGCATACATAATTATGTTGTATTCAGGGCCGGCTTGGGGCGGCAAATTTCTCAAAAAAAATTCCCAAAATTGTTTTTAAAGTTTTTTTAAAATTATATATGTACTTACATATAAAATATTTTGTGTCAAATTTATTTTACCTAAGTGTACATCTTTATAAAATTATTAATAATTTGGAGTAATTTTAATATAAATTTGAATGCAAAATATTCATAAAGCTATATATTTACCAATATCATCAATTTACATAATATGTACACTATATTAGACTCAATGCCAACTACATTACACTCTATGTCATTACACATCTATGTTTTACTTATACATATATATTTTTTATTAATTTTTTTATTTTTTTCAACAAGCACACAAACTCATCTGAAGCAATATACCTGTAGAATATATTATTTTTAACTCTATATAATTATTTTCATTTTTCTATTTCTTGCAACAAGCACACAAACTCTAAAGCAATACCTATAGAATGTATACATTTAGCTCTATATAATTATTTTCATTTTTCTATGCAGTATATTTTACATTACAGGCCATAAGGCTCAAAGAGAAACTTCCAAATTTTATTTATTTTTGTATACAAATCTTATGAGAGTTTTTAAAAAAATTAAGTGCAACAGTCGTCCTTATTTTACATATATCTGCATCAGGAAATTCCTGTTTAGCGTCTAGTATGCTTCTAGTTATAAAGTTAAACTGCAAACTTGAACGCAACCACATTATATATTCCTTCTCTGAAAATGTAATTAAAATATATAAACATTTTCATTCAAAATTTTTAATTTAAAAAAAATTAATCAGATGGGGGGCGCAAAAATTTAAATATTCATAGGGCGACGCAACTCTTGAGTCGGCACTGGTTGTATTAAAGAAACTACAGTACCTATATTTTTTTTAAAGGTTAAAATTTATTTAAGTTCACTTTGTTATTTTGTAATATAGGCAAAAATGGTTAGCATTAAAAAACAATCCATTCATCTTCTAAAAGAAGTTAAAGTTCACTATAGTTAAGCTAGAAAAAAGTTTTTTCATTTTTACAAAAAAAAAATAAAAAATCTTGTTTTGAATAAAAAAATAAATATTTGTTTAAGTGAAACATAAATTACTGTAAATTAATGTAATTATTTTTTCTATTTGCTATTCTCATAAAAATATTTATCTGCAATAAAATATAAAAAGAAAACAAGGAAGTATCATGTAAACCCAACAGTTTTTAAAGGCGCACATTATCAAAAAGTAAAATTTTGTGTAATAGAAGAAATTGAGAAGGTACACATTTTTCAGTTTTAAGGTAACCCTATTAAATTAAGAAAAGCTATTAACACATTTAAAAAAAATATAATTTTTATTTCTTACTTACGATAAATTTGCATAGTTGGTGTCCAAGTTACAGGGGTCTAAAAATAGAGAATTTTTGGATTTTTTACCTATATAGTTCTTAAATAGAGGGAAAACAAATTTTTCTGAGGTAACTTATGTTCATTTTCAAAGATCATAAAATTCTCAACCTCCTGACTAAAAGCTTTGTGGAGATACTGACGAACCTAATTCTTGTAAAATATTGTTTTCACATAAGAAAATTAAAATACCAAATGCAGAAAAAAATTATATAATTTTTATATTGATTTCTAAAGATTAAAAATTTTCCTATCGTATGAAATTTTCAGTTTCTAAATTGAAAAATTATTTTTTCAACTTCAAAAACATTAATATTTTAATGAGACTTAAACAGACAGATGGATGACAATGTCAAACAAATTTAAAATATATGTCAAAAAGAATAGACAAAACATTAAATAGAAATAGGTACAAAAATCAATAAAAATCTATTTTTTTTAGCTTCAATAAAAAGAATTTTTTGTTTTTTATATTTTTTTTGTAATTAAAATGTAATTGAATTTAGTTTTAATTAACATTTGTTATTAATATTATTATTACACAGTTAAAAGAAAGAAGCCCTTCAATGATTTTTTTTTTTTCTTCAATAATATGACAGAGCGTAAAGTGGAAGTGGATCTTGACCTCTTAAATATTTTTCCCCTCATTATTTTTCGCCATTTTAATTATACTTTTTGACTTTGTATTCTCAATATTTTTCGTTTTTTTTCTTAAATTTGTTTTAGAATTGTTTTCTGGTTATTTGAAATAGAAAAGATTGCAGCATGGATATGTTAAAACGTGCTCCTTTATACTCTTTTCTTATTTTAAATGGAATATTATTCAAAAAGTTTTACTTTTCCATTGGTGCAAGAATGATGTCATTTTATTCAGTTAGAATTCTAGTTTTGTTTTCATTGTTACGTTTAACACAGTATCTCAAATGCATAAAATTGAGCTTGAACTCAAACCTCACTTTTTCCAACAAAAATTACACCTGAACTAGTAGTTTTTGTTTGAAAGTTTTGAATTCAAGCTTAGTTTTATGCATTCGACCCAGTAGCTCGTGTTCTTGTTTTCTAAAACAAGCGCAGTTTAAACAAGTTGCTACGATTTTTTGGCCTAAAAATTAATTAAAACTTTAAAAAAAGAAAGAAACTCTTAATACTGGATTTAAATCTTAAAATTCGTGAATATAACTTACAAGAGTGTGTAAAAATGAGTATTTACATTAATATTTCATAAGTTCACTATAAAAGCTTTAAAAATAATGCACTCAAATCATTTTGTTATTCATTTTTGATTGTCATTTCTCTAAAGTTTACTGGATAGATAAATAGTAACTACCTCAGCTGCTGGACACCCTTCATTTATGTGAAACTTTTGTTTATAAAAACTTTTTTTTATTAAACCATTCTTTTAGTTCGTGAAAAACCAATAATTTTATTTAAATATATATATTATATTTTATACATATAAATGTTATCGAAATTAAACTTTAAGTTTATTTAAAATTTTGAATACCCCATAACAAGATATTGTTGTAAAATAACCCCATCAAACTAACTTCATTCGCAATATTTAGGAAATAAAGTGCATGGTGTCCTTGTTAGGGATGTATTGCATCTGAATATAATGTTTTGTCAGTAAAAACTCTTTTTTTTTCCCTCCAAACACATTTACGTAATGGTTACCAAATAATGAATTTGCATAAAGTAGCAGTAAAGAAATACATCGAAATAAGATGTTAAGTATATTATACGTTGATAATAAAAAAAATGGTTAATTAAAATCAAGAACTACTTGGAATACATATCATACTAAACACCATAATTTTCCAAGAACCGTTAGCTGCAATTTTAACTGTAAGTGTTTTAATAAAGACACATATCTTTGCACATATCCCTTATAATACTTTACAAAAATGTTTACGGAATTGAAAAGGTAACTAATATATTTTTCCTCTTATTGAATTTTCCTTATTGAATTAAATTTTTTATAATAAAATAATTTTTATGATTTATTCTGAAAGAAAACTAAATCTCAAATATTAACTATTAAAATATACTTTATCTCATATTCTTACTAATAAAATAGAAAAATAATTAAAATTCAATAAAAATTTTTTCTTCAATTTTTTATTTTTATACATTAATAATATTACAAATTTTTAATTCAATTTTTCTTTTTTAAACAATTCAATTCTACTATCTGTTATTCGAATTGAATTTTTATTTTTATTTTTGAACATACTACTTTATATCTTTAATTTTTATATATATATATTTTTCATTTATTATATATGGAAGTATATATATGTATAATTTTGCAGCTATACGTCGTAGTCTTTATTCAATTAATTTTGACGATAAAATTTCCAATTATTATAGTCAGCCATTACAGAAAACAAAAAACAAGAAAAAAAAGGGAAAGAATGAATTAAAAAAATAAAAACAAAAAATGAAAACAAATTGATGAAGAAAAATCCGTGGTGGAGATCCATCACAATTCCTACAATTCCTCTTTTTTATCGATTTTTTTTTTTTTTATTTTATTTTTTATTTTTTTTTTTTGAAATTAAAGTCTCTGTTGTCTTCCCTTTCCATTAATATTCCAATTCATTCTTATTTTATATTTTATGTATATGTATTATATATACAGATATATCTATGTATTTCACCCTCTGAATATTGTATATGTAATATGCTTACAAACATACTTACTTATATAAAATGTCTTAATTTTCCATTTTTGGTCTCATTTTATTTTTATATGTACATATCCATTTATACAATTCTACAAATTAACTTATATACATATTTATATATATAAATTTAAAGTACTTTCATAAATTCAACAATCATCGCAAAAATTCTTTACTTTAAAATCTAAAGCCAAAAAAAAAAAAAACAAAAGAATTTAAAGCAAAAGCAGCAAACCAATGCTAACCAATTTTCTTATATAATACTATATATATATATATACATACACAGGCATACATTGTAAGTTTATCTACTCAGATCTGAGATTTAATTTTATTTTTTATTCTTTTTAATGTTTTTTCGTTTCCTTTTTATTTTTTGTTCATTTCCTTTCTGTATATTTCTCCAAAACTCCCTTCACACAAAAAAAAAAGTTAAGAAAATAGAAGAAAAAAAAAATAAGAAAGTTAAATCAAAATATAAGAATAACTTAAAAATGAAAGGGTTCAGTAAATTCTTCATTCGATGTTTTTTATTCATTATTTTTGTTTTTACATTTGATTTTTTGTTTTATGTAGTTTAACTCATTACACAATAAATATGAATTTTTATTTAAAACATTTTACAAACTTATAAGAATTTTCAAAATCATCTTCTTCTTCTTCTCTCAAATACATTTACAATTTTCTCAATTACTATTTTTCGTGTACATATATATATAAGTACTATATATATAATTTTAACATACATAGATAGTTACATACTTTTATTTACAAGAAATGTAAGAAAATCAAATTAGAAATTTAATCAGTGTATGTACTAGCAAAGTATTGTATACTTTATGTATATGTACATATATATTATCTACATATAGAAAACTTTTATCGAAAAAAAGAAAAGTAAAACAAAAAATTAAAAAAATTTTTTTTTTTTTAACCCTTTCGCCGGTTTTAAATTTCCACATTGCAATTTTTGTTGTCAATTAGTTTTTTTCCCCTTAGCTATTTAAATAGCTTTCTATCTTTTTATCTGTCTATCCATTTATTTACTTACATACATATATATATGTATATATATATATATATATATTACATGCGTGTAATATTTACCATCTATACCTTATATCTTTAAAAATCTATAATTATCATCCTTCAGGAACATCAATAATTTTTTCATCAACCCCTTACATCATCATTTACCACTACCACCTTCACCCATTCATTCCTTCAACCTCTTTTTATTCATTGAAATTAATTCACTTAGTTATGCTGCATATCGGCCACTACTCTTCAACTTATTTTCTTCCCTAAATTAATTTACTTATATACTTCTTGTTGTTGTTTTGTTTTGTTTTCACTGCACCCTTACGTTTACTTTTCCTTATCCTTCCTTCTATTAAAAAAAAAATCTTTATGTTTGTGTGCTTGGATATTAATGTATGTGCATGTGTATATATGTTTAAAGAATTATTATCATTTCAAAAACGGCGTCACAATCGAAGTAAAAAAACAAAAACAAAAAATATTTTTTTTTTCTTAACCCTTTTATTTTATTCTTCTCAAATTCTCGATTTACTGAAACAACAAAAAAAAATTTTCCTCCTTTTTCTAATTTTCCCATTTTTTTTTTACAGCTTTCTAGTTTTTTGTTTGTTCTGATTGTAATTTTGTTCTACCAAAATAATTTTGAAATCTAATCATCGAAATAACGAAAAGAAAAACTCAAAAAAAAAAATACGAACGAAAAAATTAAAAGAAAATTTTTAGAAAGGGTTCACGAAATTATAAGAAAAAAAGAGAGAGAAAATAGTGAAATACAGGAAATAACTGTGGAAATGAAGGAAATTCTATGTAATAAAAAAGAAAAAAACAATATAAGTCCTCCTTATACTCAAATAATACTGAGGAGTTATAAAAAAAATACAAACAACAGTAAACTTTTCATGTTTACAGTTAAAATAGAATATACATATATACTTTTCCATATAAACGTACTATGCAATGTTTGTAAAAATGACTTCACTCCACTTAACCAAAAAAGTAAAAAAAAATATTTTTTTTCTTTTATAAATAGTATATAGCGCCATCTAAGTAATTATAAAGGGTGTTCATGAATAAATATACTTTTGTATACATATACATACTCATACATAAATGAAATATCCTTAAAATACTTTTCTTTTTTATTCTAATAAATTTTACTACACACATCCTTAATTTGTATTAAAGTCTTTAATATTTATTTGTTTGTGTTTGTTGTTTATTGTCAGTGTTGTTGATGTTGTTGTTATTGCTGTTTGCGTTGGAAATATAAAAAGCATTTCTTTCAATTATACACTCGCAAACCATCGTCGTCGTAAAACACAAATACGACAATTAGAAAACAAAAAAATAAAACAATAAAAAGGGAAAAATTAGTTTCAAAGAAAAATAGAAAGTCAAAAAAAACTAAATAAAACGGCCTCACCAATTTCTGTCTGGCCTTATTGTAGTAACTTGAATTTGTATTTGAATGGTACCTTTTTCAATAAGATAGACATTGGTATAATAATACATACACACATGCATACATATATAAAAAATATATTTTATGAGAAGAAAAGCAGTTTTTGTAATTTAAATGTTTAAGATTTGGTTTATTTTCCTTTTTTTGAATTCATCTTTCTTTTTCAAAAATGTTGTTGTCTCTGTCTTGATTTTGATTTTTTAGTTTTGTTTTTTTTCCGCCTCCTCCCCTCCCCTCTCCCACCAGTGTAATTAGAAAATTTTTCCGATTTTTTATGAACTTTTATAGTGACCGCATGAATGTTTTGATTAGGAAGTGAGCGTTCCTCTTTTTTTGTTTTTTATTTCAAGGACTATTATCTTTTTTTTTTTTTTTGATTACAAACTAAAATCTTTTTACTTGAATAGATTTGTTTACAATATTTGATGATAACAATAAATGTTCAGAATTTTAAATTTTAAATACTATGATAATATGTACTATCATTTATTGTAATAAAGTCGTGTTATTTAAAGCGATAGACAAGATACTTCTTTCAGGGATCTTAAATTATTTCTATTTAATTTTGTTTTGTGTTTCATTTATATAATCAATCGCTGTTATCATTTTTTAATACGTTGCCTTAAGATTAGAAATTTAATCTTTTATGAGAGATTAATAACAATCATTAAACTGCTATGAATTTCAACAATGTCTTTACACAAAAAAAAAAAATGTATGACTGCTGTATGGAAAGAAGTTGGAATACTTCTTGATCGTATAAATGTTTACCTTAGGTTGTAGTGTTTAACAGTTTGACTATAACTCATTTAAATTATTTAGTCATCCTCTATTTATCCCTATGTATCATATTATATTATTTCAACACATGTATATATAGTTTCATCGAAATTTATTTAATAAAAAAAAAATTCACTTGAAAGGAAACTAAAGACGAAGCAATAATATAAAAAAGAAAAGAAAATTTCGATAGAAATAATAAAAAACAATAAAATGTATATAAGAAAAAGGATTTACTGTGAACTTTACTTTTTTTTACTCTTTAAGAGGATAAAATAAAATTGAATTAAAAAATTTCAAATTTTTTTTTTGTTTATATATACTTATGTATATATAGATATGTATATATTTACAATTTTATAATAGTTTCGCTTATTTTTTACAATAATAGTTACACAATTATGTAAGGAATTGAAATAATGTATCTATGCATTATATTGTACGTATCATTTTATGTACAAAAAAATTAAATGATAATTTCAGCTTTTTCTTTTATTTATTAATTATTTACATATATTAAATGTCTTAAATATGAGTCCACAAAAAAATTCAAAATATATTTAATTTAAAGTATAAAAAGGTTTGAAAGAAAAACGAAATGACATAAAAGGAGATAAAAAAAGATAATACCAAAATATAAATTGAGCCTAAATAATAATATAAATTAAGTCTTATATTCATTTTCATTCTTATATTCATTTTGAACCATTTGTACGCGATTTTATAAAAACAATAAACACCATTTTCCCTTTTTATTTTATAGCTTTAATGATGTTATCCTTTTGTGTTGTGGTCCTTTTTTTATTCTTTGGTCATTACTTGAATAAAAAAAATTCTCAATGAAGATTTAGTTGATATTTAATGTCCTTGTACATGTTCATTATTAATTATAAGAATTTTATTTAGAAAATCTTGTTAAAATGATTAAAACTCAATAACTAGATTCAGAATTTTTAATTTTTAATACCGCGATAGAATCAGAGAAATTGTCAACGTACCGAATTTAAAAATTTCCAAATTAATATGTAATCTATCCTGTCAGATTACATATTAATTTGGATTAAAAATAACAAATGAAAGAAATTAATGAAATACAACAATTGAAATTGATTTGAGTGAAATGTATAAAAACTAGAGAGATAATAAACAAATATTATTTGTCGTTCTATTTTCTTACTTGATATAATTAAATATTAAGTTTACCTTTTTAAATTTATAATTAAAAAAAAAAAGATTAATAAAAATGTTATATACTTATAGGTTTAGGTACATATAATAAAAAAAAGATAAATATTGCTCATATTTTCCTAAAAAAAAAAAAGGAACACAATACTCAATATACAAAATTTTCTTTTTATTAATATGTACACTCAAACTTATATTCCTATATATGCATATGTATATGTAAATAAAATAAATGGGTAAAAGAGAAAAAGGTAAACTTTTGTAAAAAAAAAAAAAAAAAATTTAATTACGTAACTTCCGTAATTTTTTTACTGAGTATAAACCGGAAATCATATATACAATACATATACATATATAGATTCCATATATTTACATGAAAATATGAAATTAAAAAAAAATTTAAATGAAATTTACAACTTCCACTTAAGGTGATTTTTGCAGAAATGTTTTTTTTTTTACATTTAATTTTATTTAAAAAGAAAAAAATTAATTTTTAGAAGAAATTTAAGAAAAATTATTTTACAAAAAAAAAAGAGGAAAATCATAAACTTTGAATTTATAGAAAATTTCTTGGATGTCATTTTGTTATTTATTTTGGATGGAAACACAAGTGATAAAAATTTAGTTTCCGAATTTTTTTTTTTTTTTCGTTATTTCTTTCGGATTTAAACAAAATTTTTTTTTTTTTTTGAATACATTTATACAGGAACATTTTTTAACTTAGTTTTGTTAAGAAAATTTTGTCCAGATTTGTCTTGCAGAAGTTATGTATACTCTAGAATATTATTAAAATTAATAGGGCAATATATAATTAAAAAAAAAATAAGGGGTTTATTAATTTTTTGAAACATTCACTAATATTTACCTTAATATGTAATATTTAAAAGACTAACTAAACTATTTTAAAAAATTTCGTTTTAATTTACTATTAAGAGTTTTACATACTTTGTACCCCCCTTTGTCTGAAAAATGTTTTGGTGTATTTTAGTCCTTCTTGATTTTTATTCTTTCTTGATGATTTTCTTCTCATTCTTTTGTAGATTAGTTACTAGACTTTGACTTTGAGACTATAACTTCTTCTACTTCTACAAATTTTCATTTTGCTGACTATAAAATAATAATTGTAAGAAATCTTTATTAATTTATAAAAATATTAGGTACCAGTAGAATAAATAAAGTTTAATAAAATATTTTTTTTTTTTATAATATTTTTAATAATTAATGGTATTTTTATTTTTTTAATTTGTTTTCAGGTGAGTTCAAATTTATTATATATATACATATATAAATATAATGAAATGTAAGTATACATACAAATATTAAAATATTATTATACGTAATTTTTTATAATATTTCAAGTTTTATTTGATTAGTTTTTATAGCTTTTCTTTTTTTCTTTTCATTCCTTTAATTCATATTAGACTAAGTTTCAGTTACTGCTAACATTAAACTCTATAAAGATCTGCTAAAAAACAGTAAGACTCTAAGAGACAGTAGGACTGACAAAAGTATTATAAGTGGAGGTAAATTCCACAACAAATACTAACAAGGCGAACACAATAGATCTACATCAAAAGGCCGCAGGGTCACTTATACCTCTGAAATAATAATAATATAATAATCTAAGTTGCAGTTTTTCAAAACATTATTTTCATTAAGCCGTGGTTTGGCTGGCTGTAGCTCTTATATGTACAAGAATATGAAATGAAAATATTATATGATGTGCGCCATCTATTATCTTGTACAATAATTAATTATTTTACATTACGATATAAATAACTAATATTGGATATAATCTTAGTAATTGGATAGAATCATAATCCTTATTCAGTGTGTTATAAATTGGAAATGATTTATGATTTGGCTAGTAATATAACTGAATATCCTTTTAATAATAGAAGTTTTTAGTGGCTTAACTATAGCAAAAAGCGTTGTTTTATAAATAATCGAATAATTGGAGAAATTTCACACCATAAAAATAGTAGTGACAAATGGAAATTTTTTATTTACGATTTGAAAAAAAAAATTAAACAATAGAAAAAAAATAATTTATTTAAGTAAAAAATTTTAAACATAATACCCTTTTATAAAACCAAGTAAATATTTATCGGAAACATTTTAAAGCACTCTTTTGGCCATTTAAAATTAAAAATTAAACAAAAAAATTTACAAAATCAAATTCATCATTAACAATACCAGTAGCCGTAAATATTATAATATTGAGTATTAGAAGTAGAGAACAGAAAAAAATTAGGAAAGAGCAAGAGAGATATGAAATTAAGAGCTAGTACAGAACTCATGAAAATATTTCAAAATAACTCAAAAAGAATAACAACGAAAAACCAGAGAAATATTTTTTTTTTATAGGACAAAATATCCACCCATTAAAAAATAAATACAAACAAATATTGTTCTTCTACATTATATATGTATAATACAGTTAATAATAATAACTATGTATATATAAATACACATACATTCAAATAATCTATATACTTAATATATAACAAAGAATATTACTGAAAAAAAAAACGTATATACATTATATATATATTATGTGTATGCAAGTGTAATATTCGCCTATAAGCTATGTGTTTGTGTTAACACTTTATAGATTTTTCTGAAAATGAGAACATAAAATAAAAAAATACCAAATCAAAATGAAAAAGGATAAAAATTTAAAGGATGAGTTATTTTTTTTGTCTTTTATATTTTATTTTTGTGGCCCATAGGGATTGCTATGAATACCCAAAGGCTTTCTATGGATTTTCATTTTATATATATATATATATATATAGATAAAAAATATAAGTATATAATATGCATTTCGATTAAATATATGGATACGTAAATATGTTTTTTTGCAAATTTGTAATCGGTTTTGTTGTAAATTTTTCTACAAAAATCGCTGTTGTGATTTTTGTCTCAGAGGACGGCTTTCATTTTTAATTTCTTTTCTTGTTCTTCTTTCTTTCCGTTTTACTTTATATTTTTTGGTTTTTTTTTTTGATTTTTGAAAAACCTTTCCTTCCTTTTTTTTTTTTTTTGTATATTTTTCTGACCAAAGTTAAAGTTTAACCTAACAAAAACAATAATTAAAAAAAAAAAAAAACAGTAAGAATATCACAATTAAAAAACGAAGAAAAACTAAAACATTTTGAAATGTTTTTCTTTTATACATTTCTGTTTTATTTTTTTTATTCGGTTATTTTTCTTTTCTTTTGCTTCGTCACCACTCACCACTATGTTCAAAATGGGTATTTATTTGAAAACTTTACATTGAATTCTGAAGTTATAACGGATTAAAGTTACTGCGAATTAAATAACATACCTACACTCAGAAAAATAAGATTTTAAATTTTAAAAATAATAATTTCATTCTAATTGCTTCATCATTTCAAAATCTATTTATAAAATAATTAAAAGTACCTTTGAAAACAATATTTGACCGTATAATTGTTCAGAATTTTGTTTTTTTATTTCGCGAACTCAAATAAACAAAAACCCTCCAAAATTATTTAAATGTTTTTTTTTTATTATGCTTATTATAACTTCGAATTCTGGGCTACTAGTGGCTTACATTTAAGGGCATCATTTATCATTGTTATATTAACTTGTTACACATGTTAATTTATTATTTTTTTTCATAATAAACAAATTATATTAAAATTTAACCAAATTTCAATGCTAACTAAAATTTATTGAAAAATTTCACAATTCGAAAATTGAATTTTATAACACTTTTACTAATAAAAATTTTCTTATTACAAAATTATATTATCGTATTTGTTCTTTTCTGTTACTTCAATTTATTTAGAAAATAAATTTTTCTTTTATATATATATATACATACATAAATATAGATTTTCTAATATTATATATTCAAAAATACGGTTATATACACAAATAAGTATATAAAAGTTTCTATATATAAAAATATAGTAATTTACGTGATATATACATATATATATGTAAGTATACATATATCTAGAAAGTCACATAGATAATTCTTTAACAATAATACATATGTACTTATATATACATATATATGAATATATACGTTATCATATAATTTTAAATAAATATAGAAAATCCTTTTTTTTTTCCTTTATGTTATTATGTGTCCTTTCTCCCATCATCTTCTATTGTATTTTGTTATTAATTTCTTTTATTATTGTTTTTTTTATTTCATTCTCTATATGTATATATGTTCACACATACAACTTTAGTATTACTTTTATAATACATATTTGTTATTTTGTTGTTGTTGTTTTCTTTTATTGGGGATTCTCTCTGCCTTTTTCTATAATATTTTATTGTTTACATATATACAAAAAGTATAACTGGCTGACTCCTGTTTCGTTTTGTTAGTTCGTTACTTTTTACGTTTTTGTTGTTGTTGCTGTTGTCTTTTTTTTTTTTTTGCTTTTGGTTTTTTGGTTTTCACTTAAACTTTTTGTGTTCTTGTGTGTGGTATTATTGTTGTTGGCTTGCTATTTTATGATTTGCTTTTACTTACACCTTTTCTTTCCTCCTTCCTTCGGTTCTTTCTTTCCAATGTAATATCTAACTTCAGTGTTTTTTTTTTTTGTTCATTTTTTATCCCCCGCAACCTGTTTTTTCCTGATAATTTTCATGAGTCCTTTTTTGTTTTGTTTTTGTTATCATCCTACCTGCCACCTCCCACCTTCTACTATTATTTTTTTTACAACATATATTTTAAAGCTGCTACTGTTGGTGCTGCTGCTCCTTTTTTCTTTGCTTTTTTCTTTACTGTTATTTTTAAGGTTTTATTTTTATTTTTAGTTTTTTGTTTTTTCTCTTGTTTTTTTTTTGTGCCTTTTTTCATTCTACAATCGAACAAAAAAGTCGTCAGACAGAATTTGTGTTTTTCAGTTGCTCAGCGCATATAATATACGTTGGTTGGTTTGGTTGTACAATAATGAAAAAAAATACAAGAAAAGCAAAAAAATAATATAACGTTTATTCATATCGGGTATAATATACAGTTAAAAAAAAAAAAAAATACAGTTAATAATACACAAAAAAAAAAAAAATTTCAAAGAGAAAAAAAAATGAAATAAAAAAAAAACCTTAAAAACATATAAAAAAAAATTCGTTGAAAATATAAAGGAAAAAAAAATGATACGTAACTTTGTTTTAAGGTTTGTGTGTATTTTATTTTTTTCTTATTTTCGCAAAAAAAAAAAAGTGAAAGATTTTTTTTTTTCTTATTTTTTCATTCGTTATCCTTATTATAGAATAAAAAAAAAAAAAAGAAAATTTATTCTTGTAAAATTTTTTTTTTGTATGTTAAAGAAATAAAAAAAAAATATATACATATATAAATAAATAAATAATTTTTTATTTTTTTTTTTTTGGGTATCGTTTTTAAATTCTTCAACTTTGTGTTACATTCACGTGAATAATACGCGTATTTTTTTTTTTTTTTCATCACCATTATAATCATCAATATTATCAATCACCATGATTATTATTGTATTAAAGGACGATTTTATACTATAGATTTATTTTATTTTATTTTGTATTCATTTTAACCCTCGTTTGAAAAAAAAAAAGTTTGAAATTTAAAAAATAAAAAAAATTAAATCAAAATGATTCATTTTTTTTTTTTTATAATTTAAAAAAAAAAAAAAATTTTGTATTGTTTCATTTACCATTTTTTGTATTGTGTTTTTTTTTTTTTTGTTGTTCTTATTACTGATATAGTGCAAGGATATTTTGCGCTTTTAAGTTAAGAGAAAATTGAATAATATGTGTTTATATATATTTCAATGGAAAAATCCTTTTTTATTTATTTATATTACTAATAATATAATACAAAATATGTATATATATATATATATATATATTTATATTTATTTACTCACTTATATATCCATATATACAAGATGTATATATAACAATATAAGAATAAAAGGTAAGTATATTCTGATATCTTTTTTTTTTCATCCTGTTTTAAATTATTGTTACTTTATTCAAAGTTAAGGAATTCCTTGCATTCGTTTAAATAAGTAATAATGATAACAAAAAAAAATATGAAAAAGATAAAAAAAAAAATACAGTTATAATATATTACAATAATAATAATAATAAATAAATAAATAAAAAAAAGAAAAACGGAAGTATAATAGAAAAAAAAAAAGAAAGTAAAGTGTAAGGTGAATTAAATTCAATTCCATAAATTTTTTTTTTAATAAATTTATCGACTTCCGTTATATATATTATATACATATAATATAATATATAAAGGTATACACATATATCTGAATAAGAAAAAAATAACGTTTCATACTAATATAAATTATATTATGTAGAATCTCTATATAATAGTTAATAATATGATGTGTTTTAGATAATTTTTTTTTTTTTTTTTTACACTGAATTTCAATCAAAATATTGGGATAGTCCTTTTGTTGGACCTTTTTCTTCAAATATACTGTTTATTTTTATTTTTTGTTCTTTTTTACAAAAAAAAAAAAAAAAAAAAATTAAGTGAAGTTTATTATCGTTTGTAATCGTCGTCGTCATTATAATCAACATCAATATCATAAAAAAATTTCGTCGTCATCAATACCTAAATATAAATATTATTATCATTAATATCATCATCATTATCATCATCAAAGAGAAAGTTGGTATGTTTTATTTGGTATTGTTACATTCATTTTTTTCTATAAAATATTTATACTTTAATACATACATACATAGTTTCATATAAGTAAGAATGTATACATTCATCTTATAATCTGTTTTATACGTATACATATCTATAAATTCTTGAAAAGTTAAAAAAAAAGTTTTAATTTTTTTTTTTATTCAAAAAATTAATATGAAAAAAAAAAGATACAATTTTTTGGTTTTTTTTTTTTTGTGGGGGGATTTGCATGTCCTTTTTTTTTTTTTTATTGTGGGAAAATCAATTTGTTGATATTATATTCCTTACGATTTTTTGTTTTATTTTTTTTTTTTGTCGAGATTATTCTTGTTAAACTTATTGTGTGTAATTTTTTGTTTTCTTTTTTGTGTTGTGGGAATTAAAGGATTTTTTCCTGGTAAAAGAAAATTAAAAGCAGAGATTTTTTTTTTTTGTAACTAAGTTTGATTTTTCTGAATAAAAAAAAAACAAAAAACAGAAAAAAGGAAACAAAATTTAAATTTGCAAATTTTTGGGAAACAAAAAAAGAAATTGGGTAATTTTTTGACCTGTGAATATAATTTTTTTTTTTTTTTTTTTATGACAAACAAAATTGTGATGAATTTTTTATTATGGGAAGAAAAAAAAAGAGAGATGAGAAATTTAAAATAAATAAGAATGAAGTGATAATTTTCACGAAATGAAAATAATGAAATTTTCTAATAAATTTTTAATTAAAGTTTATTATTAGTTTTATTTTTGTTTTTTTTTTGTTTTTAAGAATAATCAAAAAATCGATTTAAAATTCCATCAGGAATAGATTTTTTTTTTTTTTTTTTAATTAAATGATGATATTATATATAAGTTAATTGTAATAGTAGTAGTATATGTAGTAATAAAGTAATAGTATTTGTGATGGGTGGAAAAAAAAAAAACAAATTTATTTATGTTATGTAATCTTAATATTATGTTACTAAATAATCCTAAGATATTTTGATTATTTTTAAATGATTTAATTATAAATGTAAAATATTATTATATGTATTTTGTCAATAAATTATTATTTTATTCATTACATTTATCATCTTTTTTTAATATAATTTAACAACTTACTTAAAAGAATAATTGAATATATGAATGTATATTAAAAGTCTGAAGCTAATAATTATTAATTTTTAAAATTTTTTTATTTTAATGGTAAAAATTTAATATATACATACTATGATTCCAAATAATTTATAATCGTTTTTTCTGAATTATAGTCTATTTATATTCTTACTTCACTAAAACAATATTCTATTTTATATCAAAGTAAATTTAAATTAAATTTACATACAAATTTATATTGTATGTATGTATTTGATGCAATAAAATCAGAGTATTGAAAGTTTTAACAAACTTAAGATTAAAATATTTAAATAATATTTTTCTAAATTGGAATTCCTTAAAGAAAATATACAAAAGTTTAGATTTCTATTAAACTGTTAATAGCTAATAATTTCTAATGGTATGTGAAAGAAATAAATGTATAATTTCTTTTTGTTTGAAATAGTATAAAAATTACTTTCTAATATAGTTTTGCAAACGTAAATAAAAAATAAATGAATGATGCAATTATATTGTTTACGACGCGGTAATAAACATTTTTATCCAATTAATTAAGGGGATTTTAAAATAAAGATTGCAAGGGCATTTTGAAATAAAGATAATTCTTTAAATTGTTATATTAAAATATATTAAAATATTGAACTGAAAAATCAATTAATGACTAAATCGATTTGATTTGAATTTTATTTAAAATTTATTTTAATTTTAAATTTATTTCCTTTTTTTAATTATTTATTTATGTTGCTTATTTCAATTTAAATTAACTTTTTAATTAAATAAAAAAAATGGAAAATATTAATTCATCTCTTTTTCATTTTTCCTAGTTTTTACTCATATTTCATAATTCATGTGTTACATATTAAGCGTGTTTTACATTTATTTGTCCAGTATTAAAACGTTATTCCTTAACCTTAAATTTATGTTTAATTATAATATAAGACCAGATAATCAAATATATGAATTTGTACAGAAACCAATTGTACACTAACAATATGTGATACACTAAAAAATTGGCTGAAATGCGTTGTCCTAAAAAAAAAAAAAAACAAATAATAAATACCAAAACGATTGCATGAAAATAACTATACACTAAAGATATTAAGATATTAATTCTTTCACCAACATAGCAAAAATATATAAATATATACTTTTGGATCGCAACTAGTCAATCACATACTATTAATTCAATCAATTTCACTTTCACTATTTTGACAATCTTTTAAATGAAAACATAATTTCAAATAATTTTCAAAACTACATAACACTAAACGAACTGTTATTATAAATTTGTTTTTATTATAGATTTATAGCCAATAGCATTTTAGATAAATCGTATATGTCTGAAATTATGATTTGATATCTATCTAATATATAATAATATTAATAATATGTTTATCTGTCATTTTTAACTGTTATATTTGTATTATTAATATAAATTTTCTGTGCAGGTTATTAATTATTCCCTTTTAAAAATTTTTGAGAAATAATACCAATTGCTACCATATACAAATAAAAAAAAAAAAAAAATTGTTAAATTTTATTTATATAATATACTCGTAGCTATAATTACATTCATACAAACATTCATACATATATTGTATAATATAAGTATACATAGTTAATATAAGCTTGGAGATGTGTGTAAAAGGGAGGAAATTATTTGTATCATTTTTTTTTTCCAATTTATAGATACAATTTATATATATACGTAAAAACGTTAGTTATATGTTTGTATATAATATGATGGATATAATTATGTAGATATGTATATATACATATAAATTAATATGTGAATAAAAAAAAAAATAATGTAAAATGTATAAATAAAAAAGAAATAAAAAAAAAAGCTGAATTTTTCCGGATTTTTTTTTTTTTTTTTTTTCTTATATATATATATATCCATTAATGATGTAGACAGAAAGTTAATTTTTTTTTCTATTTTTATTTTCTTTTTCTTCACATTCTGTCTCCCTCTGTTTTTTTTTCTTCTATCAAATAAAATGTAGATTGAAAAAAAAAAATGTTGAAAAAAAAAATTTTTTTTTTTTTGTAAGTTTTAGATTTGTTTGATTGTTTTTATGTTGATGATTATGATGATGATAACGGTTGGTGAAGTTGATTATGTTGGAGAAAGAAATAAAAAAAAAAAAAAAATTTCAAGTTCACGGGGTTAATGGTTTGATTATGGTTTGCTTCTTTATTTATTTATTTTTTTTTTTTTTTACTCTTTTATTATTTGTTGATATATGTTTTTTCTGCTGATTGTGATTATGCATTGATAGCTGTTTATTAAAAAATATGTATTTAATATATTTATGTATTTAGTACATATTATATAATATAATAAGTATAGGATTTTCTTATGCAAATTCAATATAAAAATAAAATTTCATAGAAATAACACTACTATCATATTTAGTTTAGAGATTGTAAAATTATAAAAAAACAAATTTAATATACCTATAACAGTTGAGAGTTGACAGATTTTATTTCGATATAAATATAGAATTTAAAGAATATATAAGTATATGTATTTCTTTTCATTAAAATTATTTTAATATTTTATTAAAATTTAATATTTGTTAATAAGGGAATAAAAAAATAAAGGAATAACAAAAAATAAATCTAGAGTAAAACATAATATTGTGTATAATATACTGAACTTTATAATTAACTGTACCTATAGTCTTTAATTTATTTTGATATAATAATTATTTTAATGTTTTTTAGCACAGGTTTCTTTGCAAAATTTGCTTTCAGTTTCACTCTGTCAATTTGTTTGTTTACAAAACTTCTACACCGTTTCAGATAGAACAATGAAATTGTAACTATCGATTTCTTATCTTAAAAAAAAAAATTAATTAATTTTTTTTTTATGTTGCTCCTACCCCTACCTGTTACGGAGGTGCAGCCCCTTAAAGTTTTTTAAATTTAATATTTAAATTTAAAATCATGTACTTATGGAATTTTGTAAGATTTCATTTTATATCTCCGTAAACCTTTTATATATGTATATTTTTTTCAAAAATTGAAACTTCCCTTTATTTAGACACCTGTAACTTAGGCACCTGTATAGTTTACAAAGTAAAACACAAAAATTAAATATTCAACATTATAACTTTAGATGTGTTAATTGTTTTTCTTAATTGTTTTTCTTATATATATAAAATTCTAAGGAAAATTACAAATATTGGAGCAAATCGCAGTATTCTAAACTTGTATTGTCTTGTCTTTTGAAAATTGTGGATTTTTAAAAACCGTTGATTTTCATTATACCTTATTTTAATATTTATTTAATAAATTTTCATTTATAATAACTTTATAAGATACAAGACGACTTAATATAAAAGCTTATTAAATGGTATAAGTGTATATAATGTTTGTTTGAATAGCAGAAGTAAAAATGGCAAATATTTTGAAATTCTCACAAAATGTAAGAAACCACTCAGTAGTCAATTAAAATAAATCATTTTTGAGTATTAAAGAACATGTTAGTATAAATATCAAAAAATAATTTTATTACTTTTAAACTTTTTTTTAAAATATAATTTATATTAGTATATTATATGTAAAAATTTTTCATAAGAGTTTCTTTGTATTTTTTTCTATATTTAAAAAGAACTCAATTTATACTTATTTATATAATATATAATTTATATATATTAATACTGAATTTATATATTGCTTAGAATTAGCAATAAAAAATTTTCTTTTCTTTCATAAAATAATTTTAAAAGACCTTCGTGAAAAGACCTTCGACCTTTAGTAAAAAACTTAAGATAATGAAACTGAAGTTCAGTCACATAACAAACTTTGTAATATGTTTTCGATGTTAATTTAATTTTTTTTTTCGATTATAAAAATTATTTATCGAATTTGATACGACATAATAGTTTGATTATGAAATGAAAAAAAAAAAAAAAAACAAACTTGAAGAACTTATTCTCTCTTGTTACTAAAAATAATTAAAAAAAAAAAAATTACTTTTAAAAGGATGGACCTTGAAATAAAAATATTTATATATTTATAGAAAGTGTATTATAATTAGTTTCTTCTATATATATATATCTTCATCTATATTATTATAAAATGTTTTTAAAATTCTTTTTGTTAATTAAACAAACATATAAACTTTTTTTTTTTTTCTATAATAATTAGGTACCTAAACGACCTATCCCTTATTTTTTTATAAATTTTTTTTTACTAGTCATTCTTTTGTTTACTTTTGTTTTTTCATTAAAACATGTAATTTCAGTCAAGAAGTAATAATTTGTTTGTCCATTTCTTATTAATTAACTTGACTTTAAAGTTTTACTGCAAAATAATTGTGTTAAGCGGTTTTTCTTTAATCCTTTTTAAATTTAAAAAAAAAAACAAAAAAAAAACACATCTATATCCAATCTTATATTGAATAATATATAGTAAAAGAGTTCATTAAATACTCCTACATTGTGTTAAAAAAAAAAAAACAAAAAGCAAAAAAAAATAAATAAATAATTTAAGTTTTCCATCATAATATTAATGAAGTTTTTCATTTTAAAAATATACTCTACAAGTAAAATGGTTACGCCCTTAATCCTTAAAAAAGACGACCTCTGTTATAATATTCTACAAAAAAAAAAAAAGAAAAAGTTACTCTATACTATATAAAATTATCTATATTTATTTACAGAATGAATGTATATACATATATATATATATATATATATATGTAGAACTAAGAATTATTAATATATATATATAAGTATATATTTACTATTTCTTTAGATAGTGTTTTTCTATTTCACGTATTCATTTCTTCCATTTATATTCATTTAGTGTCAATAAATGGGGTATATATAGTTGATAAAAAAAAAAAAAAAAATTATTTTAAAGGAGAAGGAGTGCAAGTTCCTTCAACTTCAAAGGAAATTAACTTTGAAAAAATAAAAAGAAAATAATATGTATAATAAATATAGTAAAAGCCAAAAGGAATCAAATCATTTCCTTTCAACCAAAAAAAAAAAATATATATAAAAAATTAAAGTTTAAGGCAAGAATCACCTTAAAATCATTATTTATGAATTTTTTAACTTTTATCAAGATTTGGTTATTTTTAACATTATGTATTTTTATTTAATTTGTATTGTTTATAGAATTTCTTTGAAAATTTTCTTTTTTACAACCATATACGATATAAATTAGTCTAAGCCGCCAATTAGTTTATTGAATTGTATATGGATTTTTACTAAATGAAGGGATTCGAAAAGATTCGATTAATTTACGTATACAAAACATACAAAAAATTACGTACTTAAAAAATTAAACCATTTATTTGTGATCAGATGTCGTTTTTATAAGTATAATAAATTTTTCAATGCTTCAATGAATTATTTAAGACAAATACTTAATAATTATTTTTGTTCGTGTTTTTTTTTTCAGCCACGTGTACATACATATATTTATTTATTTTTTTTTTTTATAAACGTATACTGTATTAATTAGTTTGTTGTAGCCATCTTACATTGTCTTTTATTTCTAATTATTTTACTCCAATTATCATACCATTTTTAATACATTTTTTTAATCTATTCAACCTCTTTTATTTATTTTAGGATTTCATTTAAGGAAATTGTTTGTTAATTTATAGTTGAATTGATCTATCAACTGTCCGCTTTCATCTCTTAATTTATTTCAAATATTTTTTAAATTCTAAAAATTTTAATATTTGTTCAGAATATTTGGAATATATTAAATTAACTTATTAAAAAAATTCATTCAAAAAATTTCAAATATTTAAATCTGAAGTATCATAAAAATAAATTTTTAATTCCAATATTAAGAGTTTTTAGGTTATTTTAATATCAAAAAATCAAACTAAGAATAACAAAAAAAAAAGAAAACAAAACTCATTCTTTTCCTTATTTTTCTTTTCTTGCCAAAATTTTAAGTTTTTTTTTTTTTTTTTCTGAACTAAAAAATTTTCCAGGAAAAGGCAAGGCTATAAGTTTGTTATATATAAGAAAATAATATATGTATATAATAGATATGAAATAAGCATGTATTTCAAGTATTTTTTTAAATGTATTTATGTTAAGACAGAAAAAAGGACCTGCCTAGTTCAAAAATTAATAACGTAAATAATTTTTTTTTTTTTTACTATACATATTTATAATATATATTTATATATATATGTATATATATATATAATCTTATTCTTTCTAATTTCTATTTTCTTTTCCTCTTTTTAGGTAAAATTTTTAATTTATTTTTTCTTTCTATTTTCCTGTTATCACATCTATTCTTTATTACGATGATTCGTTTTTAAATTCTGTTCTCTTCTTGTATTTTTAAATATATTTAAAATTTTTAGTTTTTCTTTATATCCTTTGTAATTCTAAGAGTTTGAAAACAAAAAAGTTAATATTTATCAGTGGCATGGCGTACATATATTTATTAGGGTAATCAGTTAGACGGATAATAAATTTAAATTATTTCTGTGTTTTGTTTGTAACTAACAGTAACTTTTCATATTTCTTGCTTAAATAAGGTTTTATACTTTCAATTTTCCTTTATAAATATATTTTGTAAATATAGTAAAAATTAGTTATACACTAAATAAATAAGGACTAAATTTCGATATATATATAGATAGCTTTTGCAAAGTAAGATGAAAAAATAAATTTTACTGGAAATATTAAAAATAGTAAATTGATTAGCCGGAATAATATAATATTAATATATTAAATAATTCAAATATCTAAAATAAACATATCTTTTTCATTCACACCTTATACCTCACATTATAAATTATTCAAAATTACATTGAAAATCAGAATATAATAATATAATAATATCAATAGTTCTACTTTTGATTTGATCTAATATCAATTTTAAAAGGCGACTGGAAAGTTCTTAAGAGAAATGTATGGTATCGATTATCGAACATATACTTGTGATACAGTTAAGTTTAAAGCCAATTATTATGTAAAAGAAGAAATTATAACGTAAAAAAAAATTATGGTATTTCTGTAGTTTAATATAAAATATTTATTATAAAGTGTTACAAATATGTTGCCTATTTCCCATTTAAAAAAAAAAAAAAAAGATTATGAAGAATAGTTACAATAACCTTAGTTTTCTAGGTATAGTACATCCCTGATATAATATATCAGATGTGTTTCCACAAAAATAATTCTAAATTCTAAAAGCCAAAAGAGATAAGGTTATACTTCAATTATATTCCATAAAATACAATATAAAAATGTGTCTTCTATAATAAGTATTGATAATAATGTCTATCTTTTTTCTATTTTAATTTCATGTCACATTCCTTTAAATATTGTTAAACATGCTGCTGTTCAAACATTTAAACTGTAACTATGTACCTTCTTAATCTTAGTAAGATTTTTTAAAATAAAATGAACAATTTTCTTTCATAAAATGGAATTTTGTGGAAACACTTGGGTAAAAATTAAATAAATAATTCGCATTTCACGTTTACACAGTCTTTTAATAGTTCAAATCTAGTAAAAATTCAGCAATTTTATTTTTATATTTAATATTAGATGAAATTTAAATTGGTATGTCAATTTTGTATTTTAATAAATGTGTCAGAAATTATCAATATACATAGAACCTTTCCTGTGAACCTAAGCTAATTTTAAAAGTAAAATTAAGAGATTGTATCTAGAAAAGTATTCGTAAAGTAGCTATAATAAGATAATTTGAATTTTGTATGCATTGCCATTAATTATGACTTCAGTTTTAGAAAAATAAAAATTATGAAATAACAAGCGAAATTTGAAACTGCAGAACAAGGATAATAAATAAAATATTTTTTTATTTACAATTTTCCTCTTTATTTTTTATTTCATTTGTGTTTTAATTATATTATGTATTATAGTTTTTGTTGTTATTTTTTTGTTTTGTTTGATATCATATTCCTTTTAAGATTGTGGTCGTCATTTTAATAAGTCTGAACTAGCTATGAATTTAATACAAAAGAAAAAATAAAATTTTAAAATAGTAAAAAGAAATAATTTATTATTTAATTTGTTTGTATTGAATAAATTTTTCTATTTTTTAGATGTATATGTGCGCAATCTCCAATTTTTTTTTCTTTATAATACATACATGCATACATACATTTATATACAAATACTTGTAAATATATAGTAATAATAAAAATTTAAACTTGTATTCAGTATATAT
Organism: Poecilobothrus nobilitatus; assembly: GCA_947095535.1. Taxonomy (NCBI): domain Eukaryota; kingdom Metazoa; phylum Arthropoda; class Insecta; order Diptera; family Dolichopodidae; genus Poecilobothrus; species Poecilobothrus nobilitatus. The sequence continues at coordinate 12,236,514 of OX352773.1, read as the reverse complement.
ATATATATATGTGTATAATACTACAGAATAAAGGCGACTTCAAGCATATGAAAATTAAAATTAAAATCTATATAAATTTTATATACATATTACATATATGTATAATATTTCAATATGTTTTATATATGTACATATCAATATATATATATTGGGGTTGTAATACATTGATAATGAAAACGATGGACAGCAGGTGGTTAAATAATTTACCACCCTATAAATAATGTTCTGTAAGGGAAAATTTGTTTTTTCTCAACTGCACACATACACTTTAATGTACACATAAAACAAGATAATTTTTCATAAAATCCTTTTTCTCAATTCTTATAATATATTTATAGTATCTTCGTTTCTTGCAAAATTTTTCATAAAATCAAACAAACTACTTAAGTTTTATTCTAACAATTATTCTTTATCCTTCAAACTTTGCTGCCGATAATAAAATTAAATGGAATAATTTTTAAGTTTTTTTTTTTCGTCATTTATTTGAATTGTCCGTCATTTGATGAATTTGAATTATAGCTGAGCTCGTTATTGTATCATATGGGATCTCATCTCTTTTAATAGCCTGATTGTATAGAAGAGTAGAAAACTTAAATTGACTGCTACTTTGATTGTTGTTTTATTTATTGAATAAAAAAAAAAAAAAAAGCAAAAACAAAAACAAAAACAAAAACATAAAAAATATAAAATAAAATTTGATTTTTAGGGCTTTATTTCAAAACAACATTAATTGGATGGGACATCAATGAATCGATCGATATTTAAGATTTTTTTTTTTTATTTCTTTCGTCTGATATGGTAAGGTTCAACACACACCATTCGTTATTTCTTGAATTTCTTCTTGTATAGAGCAGCTTCAGAAATGTTGAATATTTCTTTAATTCTATTTGGTTCAAATTTATTTTTGATTTTTTTATATTTTATTATTATTATTATTATTTTTTTTTTTTGTTCTGTTTTTGTTGTTTATTCGTATCAAATTCATGGTTTTAGTCTCTGATAGGGATTACTTTTGGATATATTAGATGAATTTGTTTAAGATCAAATCCCTAATGGTTGATTTCTTTCGGGGTTTTTTTTTTTTTGTTGTTTTTTTATTTGGTTATGCTTGTGCTCCTTTCTCTGGATTATGTTATGTTTCTCAAAAAATTGAACAAATGGTCTTGTCTTGCTTTTAATTCTGTTCTGTGTTCACAAATGAATGATGGGTTCAAATTTATTTTTGTTTTTTTTTTCTCTTTATTTTTCTTATTTCTGTGTGTATTTGTGTATAAGTCCTATAGGATTTGAAAATTAAGAAGAAAGAAAAAAAGAAAAGTTAAAGGAAAAATTAAATGAAATGAAACAAAAAACGATTCGTCAAAAAAAAAAAAAAAAGTAAAAAATGAAAATAAAAATTGAAAAAGAATAATGAAAAGAGAAATGGGAAATTAAAATAAAATTGGTTGGTTTCAGTTTAAATGTTAATAATATTTCATTCTGTTCAATTTAATTAATTTAAGAATTTTTCAGGTATAGGTAATAAAAAAAAAAACAAAAATTAAAAAAAAATTTCAATTATTATACGTAATTAAAAATTTTGTTTGCATTTTACTAATTAGGTATATATAAACTTGCTAAGAATGAACTAAAGAAAAAAAAGTTTTTTGATTTTGGTTCAAATTTAAGATTTAAATTCAAATTCTCAAATTTTTTTTTCTTTCGTGTGAGTATATGAGATGTGTGACCATTGAACAGAATTAACACATTCTAAATTTAATCAAAAATAAGAATTTTTGTTTAACGTTAATTAATATATTATCTGTAAAAATAAAAAGAACGTCCACAACAATTTAGTGAATCATCACACAGTATATACATTGTATTTCTTTAGATATTGCAGTATGTGTATCAACAGTAAGTCCTGTTAAGATTCTTTAAAACATTAAAATAATTGCTAAAGAACAAAAACTGTAGAAATACTTAATAGTTAATCTTGTTTTCAAAAACCCTTTTTGCTTTTTTTTAGAAGAGGGATATCCCTTTGTGTGTATTTTGACATAAATTCTAAATAAGTAACAAAACTAAATATAAAACATTTTCTAAATATTAAAAAAAAAAATTATGAACTATTAATTGTTATCACAAGTTTAAAATATAACAATTTTTAAAATTTTTTTTTTAATTATTCAAATAAACAATAAAAAAGTAAATAGAAAACAGTTTGTTATTAAAAGATTATGTAACTTTACATTAGTTTCTGACTTAATTAAAATAAATTTTTTTTTTTTCTATAAATATTTTATATTAATATTTATTTTCAGTTTTTATAAAATTATTAAAATATATTCTATTTTTAACTATATTAATTAATTTAAACTGTAATATTTAACAGATGTTAATTAAGTTTATTTTAAAATGTATACAGCATATACCAATTAGTTAATTATATTATATTTTATTTAATATATGTATATTATATTTATATATATATGAAAATTTTAATAAATATGTTTAATTGTTTTACTCTGTTCATATATGGGTTTAAAGAAATAATTTTGTAGAAGAGTTTGGTATTGCTTGCCTTAAGAGCAGATACAATTCAACAAATTGTGTAAATATTTAATATATAGCTGTTTCTTCATATGGATATAAATCAAGCTTTACGCGAATATATTTTTTTTTTTGATTTGCAAACCCTAACCAAATGGAAATATTTTAGACTAAAATAAATATAAAATATTTTTTTTACGTTTACGCATTGTATCTTTACCGTTATTTAAAATCCTTAAAATTTGTAAAATCTAGGAAATTAAATATAAACAGTTAACAGTTTAAAACATACCTGCAGTTTGAAGAGACAATTTGTGGAGGATAATTTGCTTTTTGTTTTGCCAAGGAAATATATCTAGGAAAATAAGAACAGTATATAAAATCTATAATTTAAGAAGATAAAGAAGGCTGTAACTATAATTTAAGAAGACTGTAGCTATATGTAAGATGCAAAAAATTTATGTTAAATATTTTATTTAGTAAATAAAAAGCTTTTTTTTATATAAAAATATTATCTTTAAATGAAAGATAACATCTTTTAATTTTATCAGAATTTTTAGTAATCAAAATTTTTGAAAAACTTTAGTTTTGAAAACTTGAACAATTATAGTTTTTAATAAATTAAATCTAAAAAAAAAGAAACGTTACTTATTTTAGAAATATAAAATTAAATATGATTGGTGGTTCAAAAAAGTTGACAGTTGAATTAGCAACTGGTGGAGAGTACCTATACCAATTAAAATATATCCTGGTGCACTCATTTTAAGAAATTGTCTTTTTACGTGAATCTATTTAATCTATATAATATCGTTAAATACATAGGTATATATAATAATTCAATCAATCATAAATACATATTATTCATTATTATCACATTCAAAAAATAACATTTTCTATTTTATTATATATATATTAGATATAATTCTAAGTAAACTATATATGTAAGTATACACATATAAATTTTCTTTTCCAAATATTTATTAAATTCACTTTCAATATTAAATTTAATTTTACTTTCGATTTCAAATAAATAAAATATTTTCTTTTCTATTTCTACAGATTTATATTTGCATGCTTATAATATTTTATATATTGTACAAAATATTATACATATTCAAATAAAATCATAACATATATTAACATTTAGATATTTATTTTAATTATATATGTACATAATATAGGTATATATACACAATATATATATTACATATATTTTAGTATAAAATATTTCATTCATTCATTCATAGCCAATAGGTTTTATTATAATAGGTATGTTATTAAATATAAAAAGACTCCAAAAAATTTCCGTAAACATTTATCCCTAATCTATTTAATATACAAATATATAACACATATAATATGTAAGTATATCTATAGGTACATAATATTACCTATATGCTTTTACAAAAACAAAGATCCAACAAAAACACAAAAAAAAAAAAAACACTAATATGTAAAGGTTTTTGAACTTTTTTTTTTTGAACGCATCTCTATCGTTTCTAAAATAATCACAATCACATATTATTATAATATATACTTATATATATATATATTTAGTACCTTTTTAATAAATATTATATTTATCATCATCATCATCATCATTGTTATTATTGTGTGTTGCAAGCAATATAATAACAATAATCATAACCTCAAAAAATCACTTCTACATTTTTATTTTTTTTTTACCTATAAATTTCTCTATATTAAAATATAAAAATATCTACAATATTGATAATATATGCTGTATCTATAGATACTATATGTAGGTACACATGTAAATATTTGGTTAAACAAAAGAAGAAAAAAAAAGCACATATTTTTTTTTTTATTGTTATTTATCGTTTATTTTGATTCTTAATAAAAAAAAAAAAAAAAAGAAAAAAAGTCAGTTCGTATATACGAATAACAATTTATACTTTTTTAAATAATAAAACAAGGTCGAATTCTTTTAAAATAAAATATATATAAATGTATATATATGCATATAATCGTAGAGTTTTTTTTTTTATAAACATACATTTTGTAAATACATATATAAATATATTTTTCTTTTAAAAAAATATATTATATATTAACAGGTAATATTATATTATACATATATAGATATGTTTAATAATTTTTTTTGCATAATATTTAATATATGTGTACATATATAAATTTAATTATATAAATAGTGTATAATAATAATTATTAAGATACTTATGTTATGTCTTTCGTTTTATATATTTTTTTTTTGTTTTTATTTTTGTAAAAAATATATTAAGTACATAAATTTTTTTCATACATATAATTTTATATTTAAGTATATAATATCAGAATATGTATGTAGGTTCATATTTATAACTTCATCCTTTAAATTAAATACATATGTTTGTGTCGTTTCATATCGTAATGAAGTTGAAAATATTTTTTCATGTATTTTTTTTTTTTTGTAATTTTGTGGTTCCTATAAATAAATATAATATGTAAGTTCTAAGTATATATTATTATAAAATATATATTTATATATTATATCATAATAAGTATAGTATATGCGGTTTTTATAAATATAAATAAATACAGTGTAAATGTTTGATTGAAACATCTATAGTACCAATATGAAATGAATAGATTTTTAAATATGGTTTAATTATGAAAAGACTTTTTTTTTTTTCTTTATTTAAAAAGAGGTATGTACATATTAACTTTAAAGAAAAGGTCTGTTTCATTCAAACTGTATTATGTTCGAATATACGTATATGTATGTATTTTTCAGAGTAGAATCTTTTACTTATTTATAGAAATTAAACTTTAAAAAAAAAATATATTTATCTATATATTATGTATTAAATATGTAATTTATATTGTTTACATTATCATCTCATCTCAATTAGACAGTTTTAAAGTTAACTTAAGAAATAATATTTCGTATTTTTTTTTTTTTTAATAGTAAAATTTTTTATTAAATTGTGATACATTTCATTTTATTTATGAATTATGATGCCTTGTTTTATTATTTATCTTTGATTAAAGATATTAATTTTCTCTATTATATATTTTTTTGTGACATTTTTCTTAATTGAAATATAAAATTTAACCAAATCTAGTTTTTATTACAAATCTAACTTTTTATTTTTTTGTAAAATATGTATCTTATAAAAAAGAATCACAATTAATTATGAGTCGTTCATATGTTCTAATTATGAAGTTTGAAGAAAATCTTGATATAATATTTTTAAATTGAAGGAGGTGGTTCGATTTAAAAATGTCCCATTGACTAGTTTTACAGTTTTTGCATAGCATAACAATAGCGTCTTTTAAAACTTTTATTATATACTTAGTAAAATTAATGTTTTATGACACTGAAGCCATCTCTGTCAATTGAAAATTAAAAGAAAAATTTTTAATACCATTTATACTCTGATGGTATTCAAAAAATTTCATATACATACATATATATATACTATTATTAGTCATTTATATTTTAATTGGTTTTTTTATAAATAATCAAGTTTTATTTCATATTTGATTGTTCCAGATATACTCACGATTTCAGTTTCTTATAATAGTATAATCTAAAAATAATTATTTTTTTTTTTTAAGAATGTCAGATATTTTCTATGATATATGTATTTTTTTAAACTTCAATTGAATCAATCAATTGAAATGAAACAACTATTTATTTTTTTTAATAATTGTTACTAGTTTTTAATATATAGTCATCGAAGTTGTGTATGTGCCGTAGAGTTCGTTTTATAGGAATTATGTTGTATATTATTGGTAAAATTTGTTTAAAAATTCTTTTTAAAATTTTTATACATATAACCAAAAAAGAAACTATGTAATATATATAGAATATGTAAACTGATTTACTTAAAATTATAATATAAATAATAAATAAACTTAAAACAAACTATAGATATTTTTCTTTTTGTTTTTAAAAGCTTTTAAGCCTGTATTTCATCGTATTAAAATATCTTTAAAAATAATTTTGTTTTGAAATTTTTCAAACACGTGTGAAAACTTGTTAATTATATAATTCAATAATAATGTATTAATATATTTTTTTTTTTTTTAAATTTGATTTCATAATTTAAATATTTTTTTTTTTTTAGTTTTTAATTAAGATTAAAGATAATTATTAATTGGCAAAAAAAATCTAATTTAGAAAATTTTGATTCTTAAATAATATAGTACCTACTACATCATAATACAAAAAAAAATAAACAATAGATAGATTATTGAGCAATAGCAGGTGGTAGAATCTAAAAATAAATCCAGTAAAAGAATTGTACATATCCTTAAAGTTTTTCGAGGTGATTATTCCTAATAGATCTTAAGACTAGGTTTATAAAATTTTGTCTATAACTGTTTAGCCTATATAGCTTTAAAATTTCATTTTACTTTAGCTATAAAACTTTTTACTATAAATTAATCATATTTTTATGTAGCGACAATATGTTAACAACTTATTCTAAGGTTTTGGAAGCTATCAAGGAAGCGTTCTTTATTGGTTTTTTAACAATTTCTTAAAAAATTTTTTTTATTTTTTTTATTAAAAGATTTAATACATACCTGAGAATGAGTCGCTCAATGAAATATCAACCCTTTTATAAGAGACCAATTAATCAACTAATAAATTAACCATTATTAAAAGAAATTTATTTGATATAATTTGAAATTTATTTTTCTCTCCCATTTTTTTTTTTATTATAAAACTATATTTCTTCCTTTTACAATTAATTCTTCCTGTTTCCATTTCTTATGTTTTTTTTTTTTTTTTGCTTTGTCTTTCCTGACATTGAATTCTTTAAACTTAAACATCTTAAAAATATTCATAAAGATATAAAAAATTAAATAAAAATTATAAAACTAGATATACATTCATTGTTACATAATATAAAGAATTAATATATATTTTATAAGTATATGTATACATATATAATAAATAATAATATACATATATATATATATGTTTATAAAAAATGTAAATTATAAAAAAAAAAAAAAAGCGAAAGTAAATCAGTAAAAAAGTTTATTTATATTTTTTTTTCGCAAAATCAAAAAAAAAAACATTTTTCAGAAGAAAAATCAGAAAAAGAAAAATAATAAAAAAAAAAGACATCCGAATTGTTTAAAAAGAAAAAAAAAACATGAATATTTACCGTATATATTTAATTCGCCGCATAATATTATTATATACAAAAACAACAACGAAATATAAAAATATATATAAAAAAAAATGATAATAATAAATATAAGTATAAATAAGCCAGAAATAAACCCATTATGTATAGTTAACCGGTGTTTTACAGTAAAAAATAAAATGAACCAAAAAAAAGAAAAAGACCAACAACAACGAAAAAAAACACAAATTTTTTTATATTTTGAGACGACCTTGATGAATATAAAAAAAAAAATAAATATAAAAAAAAAAAAAAACAATCATAATATAACAGAAAAGAAAAAAAAAAACTAAAAGAGAAGAAAGAATTTCTAACAGATTTTTTTTTCCGTACGTACATACATAGATGTAAACATACATAATATAATAATATAATATAATATATTCAAATGAATAAAAATAAAAAAAAAAAATAAAAAAATATAGACCAACGAGTTTTTTTTTTTTTTTTTGTCATTATTATCAAATTTTTTTCTTCAAATATACGCGTATATATATGTACTATATCAAGATAATTGAAATACATAATAATATATTATTATATAGATAGGTATATAATAGAGTATATGTATTTAAATTATGTTGAGCAGCTTTTAAAAGTTTTTTAAATTTTACTATTAGAATGAGATAGAATGTTTTTTTTTTTTTTGATTATTCTCTTTTTGGTTTTAAGTATTTTTTTTTAAATCTGTTTTTTATTTTTTTTCTTATTTTCCCATTACAATATTAACCTTTTTTTTATTTGATTAAATCATTTATAATATTTTTGAAGTGGAGATGTTTCAATATACTCAATGTTTATTTAATATTTCGATTTTTTGGGATTGTTTCTAATTTTCTTGTATCAAATTTTATTTTTCCTCTCCACTTCATTCATTCTTACTAATTCAATTTAATCCTTGTCTTTTTTTTTTTTTTATTGTTCATATAGTTAGTTGCATCATTGTGCTTTTCATCTCTTTTATTATTTTCGTTGTTAACTGTAAAGGTCCTTATACTGTTTATACTTTTTGTGATCATAGTATAAAACTATAGCTAACTAGAAAAAATGAATAACAAAAAGATACAAGTAGAAAACTGTTACGTATAGTGTTGTCTACTTGTGTCTGTTTGATGTTTATGTTTTTTTTAAGAGATTGTTAAATTCCAATTTTTCAGATATTTAAGAGTATAATATTAAATTTTTTCTAAAATTATAAATGGTTTATAAAATATTTGATTGGATAATTAAATAGATTGAATTGAATTAATAATATATATAATATTAACTAATTAATTTTTATATTCTTGTCTTTCGTGATTATGAAAGTTTTAAAAATTTTTTTATATGGAAAAAAAATGTGATAGTTATAAAAAAAATTCTTGAAATTTTTAAAATGTGTGAAATAAATTTAATAAAGTTGAGCTTTTTTTCGATATACCTATTGTTGAACGAAATATTTTCTATAATCTTTAAAATAATCTAAAATCTGTAAATGTATTTAATACAAATTTTCTTACCAAAAGTCGATAATATATTGTAAATTTTAATTTAATTTAGGAGTTTATATTATGATACATCAGATCTTATATAACATTGTTAATTCTTCTAATTTTCTCTACAATGATTTCACAGAATATTTTATTTCATAAGTATATAAGTCCTTTAAGGCTAAATGTAAAAAATTTTAAGTATTGGTATTAAAATATTAACGAGTTAAGATAACTAGAAGTTAAATAATTTAATTTTTAGAAAATTAATGTTAAATAATGTTTCGTATTAAATATTTTAAATAAGACAATTAATATTATACCAACTCCTCCTCAATTATAGCCATAATGTCTTTGACCTAATTTTTGAAATCCTTTATTGAATCCTGGATTTTTTTTTTTTTAACAAAGAAAAAATGGTTTAAAAACAAAAAAAAATTCTTTAAACTTTGAAGCGAATGTAAAGCATACTTTTTGTCTTTCTTTTATTAGGGAAAATGAAAAAAAACACACAATTTTTTTTTTGTTTCAAGCGAATTCAATTACAAATTTGCCTTTTTTTGCCTCAATAAAATCCTAGTCTAGTCTTTTGTTTTATCTATATATATTTGTGTACATACTTATTTTTCTTTGTAACATTTTCAAGTTTATTAAAACAAAAAGAAAAAACAAGTCATTTTGTTTTTATTATGAAAAAAAATTAAAATTCAAAAAAAAATCCTGAGTCCCATCCCTTCACGTCTCGATTATTTTTTTTGTCTGCTCTAAAAATGTATGTGGAGTTGTATGTGTAAAGTAAGTAAATTACAATTTTATATTGTTCTTCCTTTTTTTTTTTTTGTTTTTATGATGCAATTTAATATATAATATCAATATGTATCTACATTAAATATATAGATAGATAATAGCGCTTGTATATTTTTTTTTTTTTTTAAAAAAAGGACCTTCAAAGGATATTCAGAAAATTTTTTTTTATTCTTTTGAAAGGTAAAAAAAAAAAAAAATTTTTTTATACATATGTATGTTTGTATTTACATATTTATACATCATATTACTTGTTATATTTTTTTTATTATAATAAATGTATATTTAAAGCTGAACGTATACATGTTTGTAATCAAGTCCTACACAATGAATTTTTAAGAGAGATGTTTTTTCTTACTAAGTTAGGATAGAAGAGAAAAACGAAAAAAAATTTTTGCAAACAAAAGTTTTTTTTGTTTTCTTCATTTTCATTGAACAACAAGGAAGAAAATAAAAATTTTCCGACCGTTTTGTTTTTTATTCCTTGTTTTTTATTAGATAATATTCCTTCTCTTTTAAACTGTTTGTTTCCGACTTGCCGACGAGACGAAAATATTAAAAAAAAAAAAAAATTTGAATTACATTTTTACGTAACCAAATACACATAAATATGTATATGGATAAATATGTACATGAGGTGCTGGGTAATATTAAAGGATATTTCAAGTTTTTTTTTTGTTTGTTTTCTTTTTAAAGAATTTTTGCGACAAGTAAAATATCATATAGTTCATAGATATACACATAACTCATTATTTTTTTATTTATTTATTTATTTATTTTTTTTTTTTTTGAATATGATGTTAAAGGAGATGATGATTTTAATAATAGTGATGATGATGATATTGTTTTTTATTGCCTCTTTGATTGTTAATACAAAAACAAAAATAAAAAAAAAAAAATTCATCCTTCAGACTATTTTTTTTTTTTTTGTGAGAAGAAAAAAGCATCAAAATATTTTTCTCAGAGTTTTTTCTTTTCTTTTACAAATATTTTTTTTTCGAGGGCAATAACCGTTTAAAACTTTTGTTTATATCAGTTTTTCTTTGTTTCTTTTTGATTTTTGCGAAGGAGTCGAATGTCCTTGTAGTTGATTTTGTTTTACATTTTTTTTTTTGTATATAATAACTAAAAACAAAAGATTGTTTTGAATCATATTTATAGTAAGTATATGATTCGTTTTATTCTATATTTTGGAATTTTAAACTTGGGGAAATAAATAATAAAATAGGATCAAAAAACAAAGTTTTCCCTCGAAACGATAGATCATTTTTAATATTTTGATTTATAATGTTTTAATTTTATCATTTTTATGAGCATTGTTTTTGATTATAAATATTAATTTACAGACAGATGTAACTTAACGTTATAACTACTTTTTATCTTAACTGTTTATAGCAATATACTTTTTTCAACCAATCCCATTTTTCAACCAATAAATCAATTATAAGAATATCTTTGTACATAAAAAAAACTAATTACCTATCTGATAATAATGTTAATTAGATATCTATTAATACATACTATCTATACCGCATTTTCTATTCATAGAAATCTTTAAAAAATAAATTCCTATTTATTATTATTTTATATAAAAGTTGGAGATACTCAATTCCCCCTATGCCCTTTGCAACATATTATATTTGATTTTGGATAAAATAATAATAATAAAAATAATGAAATTACTTTGTTTTAGCTGAAATAAGGTCAATAAAATAAAATCTACCAAATGTTTCTGAGATTTCACAAAGTTCATGAAACCTATTCATAATTCACAACAGGGGATAATAAGATTTTTTTTTTATGAATTACAATAAAATTTTCAATTACCTTTTAAATGAAAAAAAAATAAGTATTTTTTAAAATTAAATTTCAATACAAGAAAAATAACAAGTGGTTTTTATATGTTTGCGGAATAAAAGATTAATTTTAGATTTAAAAATTTCCAGATATATATTGATTACCATACTAAAATAAATTTTATATAAATCAAGAATAAAAAATAGTCGTTTATTTCTAAAATATACAATTTATATACACATATAATACATATGTATAGAAAGTTACAAAGTTATTATGTACTAAATAAAGATATGTGTATTAGTGACATATAATAAAATATTTCCAAAATTTTACTTTAACAAAACATTACTTTCATTTTCATTCACGTGCATTTAAATAAACATATAAATATATATATATATATATATATAAATATATAGTCATACCTGATCAAAAGAATCAAAAATACTATATACACCTTTATCATATTAACATTTATCAAATGTTATAGACATATATGTACATATATATATATATATATTACCATAAAAATTCTAAAGTTTAATTTTTTTTTGTCCAAGATTCCCTTCTATAATAGACCTGCATACACGTGAATATACATATATGCATATAATATGTGTTTCTTTATAAATATTTGAAAAATAATAACAATAACAAAATACTATATAGCAAAATAGCAAACTACCAACGTATTCAATACATTTCCTTATACTAAAAAACAAAAAAAAGGTAAAAATATAATAACTACTTTTGTATAATATCATTGATAAACATTTTGTGTATTTATTTAAATATAGGATATAATCAATAGTAATCATGTATTTACATTTAGTTATTAGTTATATTTATTAAATAAAATAAAAATGAAACCTAGTAAAATGTATAAATAAACGTATATATACAAATATATATATAAACTTAATGTATATTTACTATTAGTTTAATATGCATAAAAAATTGAAAAAAAAAAATATATAAAATTATATAAATTAAAAAAAAAATACTTTAAAATTTCAATTCAATAGGTTTTATTATTATTTGAAAAATTATCGAACAGATTGCGCCTATAAGTATATAAATTAATTTTGTAAGTTTTGTTCTAACACATAATATCCAGAACTTTCCAATTAAACAATGGTTTGTTACAGGGAACGGTAAACTCCCCAATTTTATTCTCTATTTATATTATAGAACTATTAAAGCTTTTACATAGAATTGCAGGTAATAACTTTTGTATCGCTTTTGCTGACGATTTGATTTTATACTCTGGAGCCAAAGAGGTGGACATAATCCAAAACAATGTTCAAAAGTTATTTAATCTTACAGCAGATTATTGTAAAATTTGACTGTTAAAAATCAATTATAATAAATGCGAGTCGATTTTGTTCAAAAATCCTTACGCACACTGCAACGAAAATATAAAAAAAAAAATTGGAGAAGTTTTGCGATTAAAGATCCAATCAACAATATAATAGCAAATAAAAGTATTGTGAAATATTTAGGTGTTCATTTGCACTATTTACTAAATTATTCTCAACATGTAAAAATGGAATAAATTATTCTTAACAATATCAAAAGGAAACAAAGCATTCATGATGTGTAAAAATTTATTTTACAATAAAACAATTAATTCGAGAGTTAAAATAATTGCATATCAGTCATTAATCAGACCAATTTTAATATACGGGGCATCTATTTGGTTTAACATAAGTAGTAGTGTAATGGAACTTTTCTGGAAATTTGAGAGGAAATGTATTAGATTATGTATAAATAAAATTAGGAAACATGAAAACAATTATTTACATTTCTATTTTAATAAATATATTTACGAGCAAGCTAAAGTATACCGTATCGATAATTTTATTATCAATCTTATTAGAAACCATTTCAATAGGTCACTGCTAGTTGTAGAAAATAGCTTAATTTCAAGAATACATTATCACAACAATGAATATATTTAAAAATCGTTAAATACAGGGTTCATCGCACCGGAACATTTTATATTATTAGACATGCAGGGTTATATACAGAAGAAAATACAGGAAGAAAAATTACTGAATTTACAAATTCTGTTTGTCACCAAATATAGTGCAAATAATAAATAATGGTTCCATAAAAAATCCGCACTGCACATTTTTTTTTGCAAACTTATTTGAATTTTTGTGAATATTTTTTCGGAGTTTTGTCATCTATACGTGCATTTATTTTTTTCTTCAAATTTTAAAATATGTCAATTATATGTCAATGGAATGCCACCATGGAGCATTCCAATCGCAAGAAAAACATAATCATTAACAACTATAAATTCTGAATTCAGAGGAATTTTATAGTTGGTAACAAAATCAGGATTATACGATTTTTCTAGAATATGAATTTTAAGTATATATGTATTATTATTATGAAAAAAAAATCCACAATTAGATCTTACCCTATGTAGTCCAATTATAAGATTTTAATTTTTAAATTAATTAATTTTTTTTTTTTATTTATTTTGTAAGTTTAAATAAACTTAAATTTAATAAAGAAAAAAAAAAATGAACTAGCATTTATTAACAAAGAAATTACGGAAATAAATAACATTTGTCAATTATATATAATTATAATTAATTACGGGTTTATATAATATATATATATATACAGTAAGATAATCAATAAAAAAAATAAAAGTATTCCTAAATTTCAAAACCTAATTTTCTTTTATAATTCAATAAATAGTAATCTATCGGTGATTTAAATTTTAAACTGTCATTCCATTTTAATATTAAAAAATATATTTGTTAGTAATTTGTTTTTCCTTTATTAAAATCTAAAATATCATACCTAATAGAAAATGTTGTACTATAAAAATTTAATTCATTCAAAAATATTAGATTTTACTACTTAAATAACTTTGTATAGTTTTAATCTATAAACAATAAAACAAAATATAAAATTAAAATCCATCAAAAGAATTTGATTCATAAAATATCATTACACTCCAGTATATATATATATATATATATGTATATGTACTTATATTTAATACGTATATTTTTTACACGTATGTAATCTATAAATTCAATTTATATGTTATATATAAAAGTATCTACTTGTTTAATTAAATACTAAATATTATTTAGTATATGTAATACTTATAGGTAATAAATTTGTATTTTTATTTAATTATTTATATAATAACCCATATCAATAACAATATATACACATTATATATACATACATTTAATATATCCTTAAGCTATATTTATTTAAATAAAAATAGAAATGTTTCTCTTAACGTTTTATTAAATATATATTTATATCTAAAAGCACATCAAATAAAATTCTATATAAAATTTCGCCTATATTCGAAAAATTTAAAAGAAATACAATCAGCTGTATAAAAACAATATCTATATAAATAAATCGTATATAGTAAAAACTTAAAATTATAACTACATATTAGAATATAGATTTTGATGTTATATGAAATGTATTTAATAATAAGTACCACAAAATCTAAAGTTATAGATAAATCCTAAAAGTAGTTATAGGTAAAAATATAAATAATAAAATGAAAACATGTGTACTAAAAAAAAAAATACATACACATACATACAGACATATTATATTAAAAATTCGTATTTACAGATTAAATAAAATATATAGGTTATAGTATAAAAACAAATAAAAACTTAAAATGACGGGAATTATGTACATATATTGAAACATTTTCTGAATGAAATTCTAAAACTTTAGAAAATCCCTAATACATTAATTGCAATATATTCTGTTGATTCAGAATCTATAGTTAGTAATATAGAATCTTATTATTGTTGTTTGTATCGTTTTGTTTTTTTTATCTATAACTATCGATACAATAAATTATATAGTATTTCTACATTCTTAATATACATTTAATTTTTATGGAAGGTACATACAGTTGTAGTTTTTTAATTTTTTAATTTAATGTTTTGTTTATTCCCCTTAAATTCGCCTTTCCCCTTAGCTTAAAAATAACGAGTTTTTCAATCAAAGTTCGTTTTTATTATTTTTCTGTTTTTTTTTAAAATCTATTTTAGTCTCAATGTTTTAAAATCATTTATAATTCAGAAATTATTTAGTTTAAAACCAAAATTTTAAAAAATTCTATAAAAAAAAAAACATAATAGGTATATTATTTATATTAAATTACGTAATAGTTCCACAATAATTATAACAAATTACTAGTGACCTAAAAGTATGCAATAAATGTTTACAATATTATTAGTTGTTTTTTTTAGTCTTAAAGTTTAGTCTTTAGTCTTTAGCTTCGGTAGCCTAATGGGTAGGCGTGTGGCGTATTAACCGAAGGAGTGTGGGTTCGATCCCTACACAGGTCGTAATTGTTTTTTACATACCCCCCTTACGACCAAATATAATGTAAATATATACATAGTATATAATATAAACAAAATAAATAATATTAGTATATAATTTAATAATAGTATAAAAACCTATTGTAGCCGGCCTATGGCCTTTAGTAGCCGATGGTTCAATAATATTGCATTACATTTATGTATGTAATATTAATATAAATAAATAAATAAATAAATAGTCTTAAAATAAGATCTAATAATATGCATTTAAAATATAAAATTGTAAATTAATAATATGTAAATATGTAAAATATAACATATAATTATAAATAATGTTAATAATATAAATAACCTAAACTAAATTAGATATTCTTAAATCATAAGTTATTCCCATAATGGCCTATGTAGCCAAGGCTAATACTAATATTGCTTAAGTCTTTTTTTTTTTTGTAATATTAGAATTTAAATAAATAAATAATAAATTAAGAATAGGATCTAATTATATTTTTATAATGAAATCTTATCTTTATATATTAAATTTAATGTGAGAGTGGCTCGTGGTTACAAGTTTACATTTAAAATTATATTAAACACAACATTAAACTTAGATTATTGAAATATTCTTTAGTTTTATTTAGGATAAGTAACGAATAAGTATCAAAATAAGCTCTTTAAATAAAATATTTGATATTGAAATGTTTATCAACACCTAATTAAATATAATTTCACTTAAATTTTAATATTTATGTTGGAATACATTATTTTTCTATAAATTCTATATTTAACAAAAAACAAAAAAAAAATAAAATAAAATTTGTAGCATTCATATAAATACGTAAAGTAAAAAAGAAAAGAAATGACGAATATTTCATATATTTGTATAATATATGTTCATTTTTATATAATATGAATAGAAACCCGTAAAATCAGTTTTATTATTCTTCTTGTTATTTTAAATATTACTATGTAGCTAAAAGATATTAAAAAATATAAAAAATAAATATCAACATTAAAAAGTATGTTTATAGGATATTTTGAAAAATTTTTGCGATTACTCAAAACAAAACAACTAAACATCACAACGTGGTTTGTTCTATAGATATTTGATTTGATATGTTGTTATTATAACAACTGATGATAAATATTATGATCATATAATCATTCTGATTCTAACGATGACGATGATGACGTATAAGTGAGTTTATATTTTGACGGGAAATTTTTAATTGTATGTACATTGTACATTTATAATACATATAAGTAATATATGTATTATACGAATAGTATTTAAATGGTGTACTATATAGATTATATATAATTATATTTATTGTGAAAATTAAAGTGGATTTTCAATAATTTAAAGATAATATAGACAATCTAACGCCTGCATACTTAACATCTGATTTCAATAGATTGTGAATATATAGAGTAGATAGATACATTTGTTATAGATATAAATTTTGAAAAATGAAAGTAAAAATATATTTTGTATAGGAAATTTATTTGAAATTTGATAATAGTTTAAAGTGTTTAAAATAAAAAAAAAAAAGATTTTTTTCAATTTTGTTCCATTATTTTTTTTAATTTACCGATTACCATTACCAATGTAAATTAAATAAATTAAGACAACAGAGCAAACTTAACATTATAAGCTGCATCGGTGTAATAAAGATATTTATATAGTTTGAAATTGTTTACTTTCATAATTTAGTCAAAATCAACGAAAAGATAAATTTTGCTGATAAAACGTGATGAAATTTGTTTTAAAAAATCCTGCGAAATTTTTTATATATCTTTTTAGACAAAATTCATCAACTTAATAAGAAGTTAAAAACAAAAAGGTTATGTGTTACAAGAAATGTTTTATAAGAAATTATAAAAATATATTTGAGCCTGCTTTCATGTTCCTAATATAAAAGAAAAATTTATTGAAAAGATATTAATTTCATACAGCAGAAATCATTAAGCATTGATATATACTTAAAATTCTTTTCTTTTTGAGGGATGACTAAAACGACATAATTTAAAACAGGGTTCTAAAGAAGTTACATAGAGACAATTAGATGTAAATGAAACAACAACATATAATACAAAAGTAAAAAGATGGAATCCAAATAATAACATCATTAAAAGAAAATAAAATTATAAATAGAAAAAAAAAAATTATAATCACAACCAATATACTTTTTCTAAATAAATTTCAATCTTCGTCAACATTAAACATTGTTTGCATTCCTTTTATAGAGTAAACTACTCTTTTTCTATTCCCCAACTACACCAACCTTCGAGAAATAGTAGATATGAGTAAATACGATTATGGTAAGTTAGCGTTCCATTTACCAACTACTACCAATTACTCTTTACTACTCTTTTCGTATAAAAGAAACGCAAACAATTAAAATTAATTAAATCTTTAATTAAATTTTATTTATTTTTTGCTTGCATATAAGTTCTGTATTTGTATTAAATAACATAATTAAAAGAGGTACTTATGTAATCAATTCACATATTATTATGGTAATTAATTAATAAAAAACTGAAAGTAAAAACGAAAAAATTAATCCATTTAATTAAAAACATATAGCACGACTTTATTAACTTTAAATATTTGAAAAATGCTTACCGTGGCGTTACTAAACAATAAAAATAATAAAAAAAAAAATCGTTAAACGATATCTAATCTATATTAAATTCTTAAATATTAAAAAAAAATTCATTGGTGTTATTTACTTTGCTAAAATATTTAAAATATTTCAAAGTATTATAAAAATAATTTCCCGTATATAATGCACTGTTAAAAAATGTCGTTTCGATTAAATAATTAATAAATCGCGTATTACAAGACAAATCAAACAATAAAATATTATTATGATTAAAAAAACAATCTTATAAATGTAAAATAATATGAAGCTTGTTTGATATTTTTCAAAAAAAAAAAAAAAACAATTGATTGGATAGACTTACTTCTATTTATATAATATAATCGTTTTATCTCGCATAGATGTCTTAACTAAAATCTCTTAAAATATAGTAAATTCTTTGTCGCTCAATCAGATTCGAGTTATAAAATAAATTAAAAATCTATTTTAAGCTCAATAAAAAACTCAAATAAAATAATCTAATTTAAGCTCAATCACAATTAAAATAAAATATGTAGGACTTCGCTGCCTTAGCGGAATAAGCAGGTGTCTTATTTTCAAATCCTGCACAGGTAGCAAGTTTTTATAACTGGTAATAGATCCTACTTGCTATAAATTGTAAAATAAATAATATAATTTTGTAAATTTGTAATAGTATTCTTTGCTGACGGCCTAGTTGCTAGCGTTTTGATAAATAAAATAATCAATAATACAATAAAATTTGAGTATAAATAACCAAATTGTAGTTGTACATTTTGCAAACATTTTTTTTATAGAAATGACATATTATATCCTATAATAATATGGATATTACTTGAATATTTTCTGATGTGTTTTTTTTTTTTCGCCCCAAAATATAATAATCAAAAACTTGACCTTGATAATTCGTGTATTTGTTTTGTTTCAGAGAATTCATTTTTTTTTTTGGGAGAAATTTTTGTAAATCAACAAAATAGTAATTTTCCACTTTTTTGTTTTGATTTTAAAAAATAACCTGAAAATGTTATTTATATATATGTATTTTTAAACCAGGTTATCAATCAATAATGTAAAAAAAATGAGAAGTAAAAAAACTTTATGACTTGTTATTTAAACGATAACGTTATAAAAATAAAATTCTACTTATAGAAACTTATGCAAAAAAAATAAAAAATATTTATTAAAAAGCATTTACTAAATACAACGTGTCTTAACAGTAAAATTTTATCATCGGGTTTATGCAATAGTTACGAATCAACAAAATCATATAGACATAGCTTTGGAATAAACGATTTTGACATTTTTGCAGGATTCACCAAGAGTAATTTTTGCAAAAGTTATCGGTAAGTTTGAGGAAGAAAAATAGATAATAATGTAGTTCGTCTGTTCTGCTCATATCTAGCTTATGGTTTTATTTTACAGCATTAGTATATGTAATTTTGTAATGACACTCTTAAAAATATAAAAAAAATATGGCAATAAGAGGAAATTATAACAAATTTAAATTTTAACAATATGAGGGTTTTAAATATTATCAATAATTAACCTGTAATTATCGTAAAATAAGTTTTTTTTCTTTATAAACAATAATTTGCTTTTTAATAAACTTAATCAGATTGGAGGACACCTTATACTAATTCTAGAACATTATTAATATACTGTGATAATATTTAGTATATGTGTACTATAAAATACATTTAAAATGTTTTTTTTTTTTTTTTTTGTCTTATCTATAATTATTACATAACTGAGAATATGATGATTATATACTCGCATATACTTAAATAATTATAAATAAACAAATGATTGCACATGATATTTTAAATTCTTTTTTCTGTTTAATTTGCACAATTAATGTACAAGGTGTTTGAGTAAAAGGTGTTCAAAAATATTGAAGCTTAAGTAAATCGTAAATCAACTAATAAGTAAATAAGATTATCAGTACGGTTTTACAAATAATTAATCAAATATTTTCAAATAGGATTTGAATATTAATAATGGTTAATAGTAAATAAAAAATAATTCTATATTATAATTATTTAATTGATTAAAGTTTTGATTAATAAATTTTTAATTATTCAAACTTTATTCTAAATATTTTATTCATTGAATTATTAAATTTGACTTTTATTCAGACTAAAACAAAAAATGATTTATATAATAAATGATTGTTTACTTTTACGTTCATATATTATTTTTTAAAAGTTCAAAATTTATTAAAATAGCTATACAATTTCTTTTTTAAATCATTCAAATGCTTGTTTCGTTTAAAATATCTTATTATGATTATTTAGTATAGTCAAGTTAGTTGGTAGTTTTGGACATACAATTTTGAGTAAAATTTATAGGGAAATGCGAATTGTATCACAAAAAAATATTCAAATACATATTAGCTATTATACTAGTAATTCCACGCTTAAGCAATTGTCGTTTAAAATATGGTTTAATAGCATAAATAAAACGAACTTCTAATACTTAATAATGATAACTTGACTTTAAAACTAAGGTAGCGCCAAATGAGAATTGATAATTAATTTGGAATGATTTTAATTAATTTTAAACATAGTTTAACATAGAATAATGTAACCGATTTGAATTTGAACCTCCCCACTTTCTCGATTAATTAGCCATGTGTTTAATCAATCGGCCACCAAGACCCGACTTTAATTTTTTTTTTTTCTTACTTTTTATTTATTCTTTCTGTTTCTGTTTACATTCTTAAAAAGTTTACAAAATTAGATTAACTTAATGTTAATCAAAATATTATAATAATTGTTTTCTATTGATATGCTTAATTGCATAATTATAGGAGACAAATTCTTAAATTGTTAAATTTATGTTAATTAAGTAATACAGAAATAAAGAAATAAATTGGGAAGTAAATTTTTTTTTATTATATATCTAAAATTATAAAAACTATGCTAACTTAGAGAGAGACGAGTTGTTAAACAGATTTAAGCTCATCCAGAGCTGTAACAACGCCATCAAAAGATAATGGTGCCAACTTAGAACCAACCAATCTAAATTAAAATTTTTGTATGATATTGTTATAACAAATTATTAACTTCATGAAAAAGTCATAAAGTGCAAATATTATAAAAAATCTTGTTCAAAAAAGTTCCTTAACCCTAACTATGCAATATTTGTATTCAATATTAGATAATAGTTTTGAATACATTTTAAAGTTAATTTTTATAGTTAAAATGTTTGCAAATAAATTTAAATTTCATTTGTTTTTTTTTTTTCCATTTCAACACGCATATTTAAATTTCATTAATTATTTAAGAATCTTAACTAACAGAATATCTATATGTATACCTTTAAAACATATACATATTAATATAATATTTTGATAAAATAGTATTTTTTTCTACCATGCAATAAACAAATATAGATTTAGCTACAAATATTAATAATATATACATATATATGTATATTTAATTATAAATATATATGCAATGTATAAAACATTTATATTTTATGTTAATAATATAACAACATGATTATATATAAATATATATATACGTATGTATGTTAATATGGAACAAATAAACATACATATTTAGCTACAATTATAAGGAATTTTTTTTTTATATATTTTTGTATTATGTATGCGACAATTTATAATATGGTTCTTGTCTTTGTTATATTTTGTATCCCCTTATCTTATGCATGAAAATACATACCATAAAATAACGGTATATCCGCACATATATGAATGAAATAAAAAAAAAAATAATAAAATAAAATATAACAAAATAAATACATAGTATAAAAAAAAAACGTCTGCTTTTACTTCTTGTTATAAAAATTTTTTTTTTTAATACTTTGTGAAAATTTAAACACATAAACAAACATTCATACATATTTTTATTTACATTTGAATATAATATGTACATATATATACATATATCATATTAAAGATTCTATTTTTTTTTTTTTTTTATAATATGTTATTATAAATATACCGTTATATAGTTATCAATATAACTTTTTTTTTCTTCATACATTTTTTTTTGTTTTTTTTTTTTTTTTTTTTTTATCTATAAATTGTAATATTTTTATACACATATGTATACATATATATATATATATATATATATGATATAATCAAACTTGTGAATATATTTATGTATATTTATATAAATATTATATAAACATAGTAAACAATATTATATATTTGTATATTGAATAAGATGTAAAAATAATCGTTGTATCGTTTATGACGATATGACGTAAAATATATTATAACTAAATAGGTACATTACATACTTATATTTGAAAATATGTAATCATGTACTATTCTTATACATTTATATTAAATATAAAATATATAATATATAGATAGTGTTTTGTTTTTTAATATATGCATATACATATACATATACATATGTATATATATATATATATATATATATATATATATTCTTTTTTACTTTTTTTTTGTGATTTAGATTTTATTGTACGTAAGGTCAACATTAATGTTCTTGAGTCTGGTCGTGAATTTGTTGATTTTATATAATTTTTTTCCATTTGTTTGATTTAATTTTTTTTTTTTACATTTTTTTAATGAAAATGTAAACATATACCTATATGTAATTGATTTACATTATATTAAAGTATTTCCCCCCGCGTAGTATATATATAAGAAAAAATAATAGGTATAATACTTTGCTTAATACCGAGTAGACATATAAGAATTTTAACATTTTTTTTTTTTTTAGTAAAAAAAAAAAAGAAAATAATATAAAAAATTTATATTAATGTACTGTACACTGTTTTTTGCCGCTTTTATTGAAATGATGAACTAACGGGTTAAGGGTAGGCGAGACATGAAGCAAAAAGGAAGAAGAAAAACGAACACTTTGTTGTTTTTTTTATTATTTGCTGTCTTTTATTTCTTTTTTTTTTTCGTATTTTTATGTTTATGCATATTATGATTTTTTTTTTTGCATAAAAAGAAAAGTATGGTAATATTTTCACCTGATTTTTTTTTTCTTTTGTATACACCTTTATATACTCGTAGGTATTCTTGTGAAGTTTATTTGTATAAAAATATTTCTTTGAAGTTATAAAGTTATATATTTTTTGTTTTTGCAATGTATTTATGCATTATGGTCTATGGATAAAGTTCTTCTGTATTATGGGAGTACAAAAAGTTTTAAATAAAAATACAAAATCTTGAATGATTTTTGAAAATTTTGGTACACTTGAAATTTAAACAAACAAAAAAAGGAGACATTAACTCGTCGTTTCGAAATGACTTAAAGACGTTTAAAATCTAAAAACGATCTATTCCATATTCTTCTCGATTATCTTTGTCTATTGCTTCCATTTTTTACACGTATTTAAAAGAGGACCGTATCAGGCTATAGTAGCAATTTTAAGTTGGACGTAGTACATTCGAAACAGACATCTCCTTACGCCCTATTTTTTTTTATTTCTTTAATTGTCTATGTCAAGTGACAGCTGTAAGGCTTCTTGTCTGTTTTAAATATAAAATGATATAATTTATAATGTGTAATAAGTTATAATGTTTCCTTCTATAAGTTTCTATTTTAGTTTTAGATATTTTCTAACATTACAGTTTTAGTTAGTTTCATCTATCCATACATATAATATACGCTTGTAGCTTTGTTTAAATTGTGGCTAGAAGATCTTTTAATTATTCCATTTCTAAAATTTTAGATTTCTGTCATTTAAGAAAATTTTTTGACGAAAGTTCAAAAACTTCAAAATTATATCAGATTTAATTTTTCAATATTTTTTTTCAACATATTTTTTTTACAACCTATGTATTTATAATATATGTCTGCATGCAAATATAAGTATACTTATATAATATATGATAATGAATAGTTATTTGGATATGATATATGTTTAAACAAATAATCTGCAGACAAGTTTAAGTTCAATGTAATTTTATTTTTTATTTTTTTTTGATAAGATACTAATTATATGTGCGCTTTGGAGTGCACTCGTCTTATTAATATTCTTTTTTCATATACAAATAATTTTTTTTCATATAAATACCATATGTATGTATATTTTTTATATGTAATGTATGAATAATTTTTAAAATTTTCTTTTAAAGGCAACGGGTCAACAAATAACAGTTTAAATAGAATGATTGAAAAGAAAATTTAAGGCATAATTTACATAAAAAAGAAATCTTGTATTGAGACATATACTTCATGATTAAATTTTATTAAATATTATATTAAACGAAATTATCCTACAATATTTGTTTCCTATAAATACTAATAGTTATATGCAAACCTCTAACGTTAATCAGTGTGGCTATCCGCAGCTTTTTTATGTATTTATCCATTCTTATTCTGTGAAGTAAAAAAACAGGTTCTCCTGATTAATATATAATTTACAAAATTTTTAATTAAAGGATCAACATGTTTCGTTACAAATTCTTACATTAAATTCTATTTCTTAATAAAAGTCATTTTCATCTCTTTTTTCTTAGGGTAATCTTTCTTTTTCTGTTCATCAAATAGAATTTGTTATTAAAACCAAGAGTATATCTGGAATTTTTTAACTTCTTGATTTTTGAAAAATTGCCCTCCACCTTCCTTATAGGAAAAAATTGTGCTTATTCGATCTAATTTCGCGTGTTTTTATCAACTTTTTCTTTTCCTGGGGGAGGTGGGAATCTTCCAAAGACATCAAGAATTCTCCCTTGGTAATATCAGATTCCTTACTAACTAAATCCACCTCTCTCTTTAGCCAATATAATGTGATGAATCCACTACCTGCTAACCCCATATATTGGCTAGCAAGTATAGGGATAGGAAAGGATAGGACAATAGGATGCGTAAACATTGAATTGGGAGTGGGACTGCAAGGAAAGAATGAACGGGTTTATGATTATTACTATTTTACTAACAGTGACAATAGCCAACAACAGTTACAACATGCAGTAATATATAACATCTTCCTGCATGAGGTAATAATTGAAGACAACCTCACTATCACTGTAGCAGTTAATATTATTGGCAATAATATTGATTATTAATATTATTATTATTTACTACAGAGTCAGAACTATGAGCGGATTACAACCTGCAGTAGTATGTAACACCTTTCTGTATGATATAACCAACTCTATACATCTTATTATATTGTTTTATTTTTTTTTAAATTTTTGTCATTTATAAATTTTAATTAAAGTTTCTGTTATTTATCATTAAACATTTTAATTTAATTAATATTTCATTTATTTTATTTCAGATTGTCTTCAATTTTAAGATGCTGTGCACTGTCAAACACCATTAAAATTTAGTGATTAAAATTTTTTTAACTCAAATTTACATAAAATAATAATAACTGAAAAAAAGGAAATAAAAGTTTTTAAAAAATAGTTTTTAAAAATAAAAGAAACTCAATACAGTTATTTGTAATATATAATAATTATTAAAACAAACAACATAATAAATATGAGTTTCCCAGCTCATTGGGGTGTCGGGCGTATGCCTGTACCACCAACAAGTGACATATTAGCAACAATAAGTATGTTCGAACAACAAATAAAGTCTGAACCAATGGCATTTTATGCACCACCTCCACCACCAAATATGGTACAACAAATAAGACCACCAGATCCACAAATAACATCTGTCGCTACAACACAACAAGCAGTACAACAACAGCAGACAGCACAACAACAAGCTGCAGCTGCAGCAGCGGCAGCAGCACAACAACAAGCGGCAGCTGCTGCAGCACAACAGCAAGCTGCACAACAACATCAAGTAGCAACAGGAGGACCACCACATCAACAAGCACAACCAGGACAACAAGCAACATCACAGGCAGCACAAAATCAACATCAACAGTCGGTAATTACAATGATCGATAATAAAAATAATGTCATCCATCCACAAATACTGATCGTAAGAGTATGAGAACTATAAAAACCTGGAATTAATTTATGATTTTTCTTTGGATTCTTTTTAACATTTCAGAATGCAGCTACATCTGGTATTGATATACGTGAAGTAAGACAATGGAGGGATCGAATTAATGATGTTCAAGATCAACAACAATCAGATGAGGTAAGTTTTAAGAAGGCTTTTTCATATATACAACAAAATTTGCTATACAAATTTTTTTTTTTATGAAATATTTTAAATGATAGTTTAAGTCGACACATAATGTATAACACTTATATAAAATTTTGTAAGTGTTGCTGAAATATTCTTAAATTAAATTAAAATAAAAAAAACAACAGAACTATATTTTATAAATTCAATTTTATTCCAAAAATTTCTAAGAATAATTGAAATTATTGGATGTGATAAATTTAATTTAAGTAAATCATTTGAAAATATTAATACATATTAGTTATTTACACATTTATTATACATATAAATTATTTTATTTATTGTAAAAACATATCAACTTAAATGTTTTTATTAAAAACAGTGGTATAGTTACTAAAAATTTAATTTGAAAGTTAATTAGAAGACTTTAAAGAAATATCTATATATACATTAATTATACTATAAAAAAAAAATATTCTTTTATTTTCTGGTTGTGGCAATTTCTATAGTATTTATTATTTTTTTATTTTCACGTATGAACAAACAGTTTTATATCACACTACCCCTGATCCTAAACTTCAAGATCATTTATAACTATCATCAACTATGTATGTTTAAATGTATGAAAAAAATTATTAATTCTAAATTATAATTTTAATTCAAAATTTAAAGATTTATTTCTTTAAAGAATAATATCCTTTAAATTGTTTAAATTAATTGTCCTTATTGTATATAATTTCAAAATAAACTTGTTTGTTTACAAATGTCTTATAATTTAACTATAAGTATATATATATAAGTATGTACATTTTTATTATAAATTTCTTTTGATAAAATATTATAACACACCTTAATCAAATAAAACATATCTACATATTTACTTACGTATGTAGAATACAAAAGACATGTACATACATATTAAACATATTCATAAATTAAATATCTCAAGGCTTAAAGACTCAAGGTCAGTTAGGCAAAATAGGGGAAAGAAAAATAATAAATAGACAAAACAAAAAGCAAAAAAAAAAAAAAAAGAATCATCACACCCTTTTCTTATTATAAAATAATTGAATGAAAATCAAAACAAGTGGTGAATAAAAAAATTTGCAGAATTCAAAAAAAAAAAAAATAATAATAAAAATAAAACTTTTTTAAATATAAACAGTACACGTATATGTATATATTTATTTGAATGAACATAATCATATCTGTATATATATCTATTCTGCATGAAAAATCAAATTCAATATACATATACTTATTTAATTTTGTATACGTGTATATATACAAGTAATATCAAAATAAATTTCCTTTCCTTTAAAATACTAAATTTTGTAAACAAAGGCATTATAGTAGCCTTCAATATTCAATAACCTTCTGGCAACCCTAAAATACGATAAAAAAAAAATTTCATCATTTTTTTTTCCCTGTTTGTTTTTTTTATATATATTTTTTTTTTTTTTGAAAGCTCCTCCTACATAATGCAAATTTCAAAGTAAAAATATAATTTTTTTTTCCTTTTTTGAAATTTTTATATTTTCCTTCCTTTTTTAACAATTTTGTTTTTTTTTTTTTTTTTTCGTAAATCATTGTATAATAAAATTTACTATTTTAGGAAAACAATAATAAGATTTAATATTAGGGATGTAACTTTTATTAATATTGTAGTATTTTACTACATTATTTTTATTATTAAATATATATTATTAAATATAATCAATTTTTTTGACGAATTTTGGATATTGTATGTAAAAGGTTTTTATTTTGTCAAATCATGAAAGTTTAATATAAAATTTTTACTATGCTGGGTTTGCAAACAATTTAGAAAAATTTGTTTTGGGGGTTCTGTTAAATAACAATTCTCATTAATATTACAATAACTGTTGAAATAAACATCAACTCAAATTTAAAAATAAATGATAAAGTCTTATATCAATTTAAAACTTACACTTCTTCAAATTATATTTTTTTCATTTTCATTTTCCAAAAAAAAGATGTTTTTTTTTAAATTAAACAATTATCTAGCAGATATTAGATGTAAATTGAAGACCAAAAGAATTTTAATGATTTTAGAAACTTTAAATTTATAATCAAGATTAAAAATGTAAATTAAAACCAGTGGTTTACTTTTGTAAATAAATACATAATATTGAATATTATTAGTACAAAAATATTTATTTACCACATTGAAAATTATATACCAAAACCATCCATTAATCGATATACCATTAATATACCATTAATCCATATACCAAAAAGAAGTTAAAAATTTAAAATATGTGACACATGTCAAAAACAAATTTTAAAAAATGCATAGGGTGGAAAAAATTAATTAAACATTAAAAAGAAAAAAAAAATTGTTGTTCGTTCAAACAGTTAAATTGTGTTAGAAGAAGTACAAGCAACCTTTTTTTAGAATACCAATATTGACTATTTAATGAAATTAATTTACTAATAAAAATCAACAATTTTCCATAACTTCAATTTAACTCTTTTCACAGAATTATTATACCAAAAGAAAAAAAAAAAACAAATTCATTTGTATATATAAAATAAAATTTTTAATAAATAAAATATTATTTCGAAATTACCAATTCCAGACTTATTAAAACATTATAAAAGATATTCATTCTTTAATTTACAAAAAATATGTCACATCCCTAACGTTTACGATTTTTTATACAGTCAAAAAAAAAACCATAAAATAAAAATAAAAAAGCAAAAGAGTGAAAATTAACTTTTAGGATAGAAGAGGATTACTGTGTCCTAAATTAATGAATATAAATATAAATGTGTTAAAAAGAGATAGAAATAATATAAGCATATAATATACTGTATATTTTAATATTGATATACCAAAGTATATACATTTTTTATATAATATATTATTTGTCGTATTCTTAACAAAAACAAACAAAATTTTATACAAAATTGAACTAAGAGAAAAAAAAATGTAAACACATCATTCATTCAAGTAATACACAACAGTCAACCATTAAAAAATGATTTTTTTTTTTTTTCTTAAAAGAAGAAAAGATAAAACTGACTATAAAAAAATATATACAAAGCTATACAAACCTTTTAAATTTTATGTTCTAAAAATACCATATATATACATTGTTATTTATGTACTATACATACATACATATACGAAAGAAATTCTTTGTAATTGTAAAGGAATTATTATGGTGTCAAAGTAATGTAGACAATTTAAACGCAAAATGAGAAAAAAAAAGTACAAAATGAGTAAAAAAAAAAATCATAAAATTTTTTTTTTTATTTACTTTACAATTTTTAATTTTTTTTTTTTTTTTTTATTTTTATCTTGTTTTTCTTTTCTGTAATATTTTTGTTTTTCATAATATGTGTCTTTACTTTATTCATATATTCGATAAATTTGGTATATGCCAGCCAGTCAGCCAGCCTGCCAACCTAGCTACACTAGAAACAAATTAATAATATGAAAAAAATATAACAACAACAATACACACTAGCCAAGTAAAAAATATCAAGAAAAAAAAAAAAACAATAAACACACTAAAACAAAAAAAAAAAAAACAAACAAACAAATACCTACTATTTAATTTTGTAATGGGAACAAAATGGAATTTCCAATATATTTTGAAACTGGTTGAAAAAGTTTTTCCAACACAAAATGGACGCATGCGTCATTATTATTGTTATTTTTTTTTTTTTTTTCTCTGTTTTCTGTTTGAAAAAATTTTCATCCCGTTTTTTCCATACAAAAATATTTTTTCAATCGAACAACCATGTGAACAAAAACAAGAAGTAGAATATTGTTTTTTTTTTATTTGGATATTCATTCTGATTCTATATTACATATTATATTTTATAATATATATTTAGAAAAATATAAATTCCAATATAAATATATTTAAAAACAAAAAAAAAAATAAAAACAAAATAGTAATATATATTAATAAATATATTTAGTATAAATAAAATAAGGATTTATTTGATAATTTTCACTGAAATTAAAATAAAAAAAAAAAACAAAAAAAAAATAAAAATAAAAATATAAAAAATGGAAAAAATCAATGTAAACAGTGATTGAAAACGTTAAAAATATTAAATTTAAATGTAAAATGTGAAAAAAAAAAATTATTATTATTATTAGAAAAAATATAAATAATTAATTAAAAAATTGATAAAGAAAACGATTTTAATAATAAAAATAAACAAAACCGTGTATAGAAATGTCTATTCAAGAAAGCAATTTGGTGCAAAAATGCATCGTTGATAATAATATTGTGTATTTTCTTAAAACGGTAGTTATTATTATTTTTTTTTTTATTTTTTTTTAAACAATTTTTAAATATATTTTTTTATTTATTTTTTTCATTTAAAATATATTTTTGCTTTTCTTTTAATTTTATTTTTAATTTTCAATTTATTAGATAAATTTAATTTAAAAATATAACGAAATAAATACAAAAAGATAAAAATTAAAACAACAACAAAAAAAAAAGGATCCAAATACTATAGAAAAAATATGTGCATAAATTTAGGCGCTGACGTTACACTATATTGTTTTTAAGTCGTACCATTTGAAAATGTTATAATTTTGACCTGTTTTGAAAGGAAAAATTTATTTAAAAATTAAAAAAAAAAAAAAAAAAAAAAGAAAAACTTATAAGAACATCAAAAGAAAGGAGTTATTTATTTCTCAAGTTATTTATTTTCTATACAAATTTACACAAAATTTACATTCTTTATGCTTTTATTATTCTTAGAATTGTTATTATTATTATTATTATTATTATTTATGCTATAAATTTTTATTTTTTGTTTTTAATGTTTGGGTGTAAGAGAAAAAAAAGAAAAAAAAAAAACTCAGTTACTATGCATAAAATGAGTTTTGTTTTTTCTTCTTTCGGAGAATTTATATATACCTATATACATTTTTATTTTTTATATAATATATGTACGTATTAAATTAGTAAGAGAGGTTATTGTAAGAACTTGAAAATGTCAGTATTATTTACTTAATTTAACTAAATGTTATAAAATTAAATTAATTTATTAAGTATTTTATAATATTAATTTTATTAACTACTAAAATGAAAGATAAATAAACGATGAAAATATAAAGATAAATGAAAGATGAAATTTAAATATTTTGTTGTCAGATTATTGTAAATTAAAGTTGATAAAATAATACAGTATATTCATATTAAAATTAAAAAAAATAAATAAATAATAAGTTTAGAAATAAACTTTAAATTAAAATTTAAATGATAACTAAAATTAATTTTTCTTTTTAAAATTATTCCCTTTCTATATATTTTATGAAAATACATAAGATAAAATCCTTCAAAAAAAAAAACAGATTTTTAACTCATATTCATATTAACTTTTAAACTATTTTAAGCACTAAAAATTGCCAACCTTTAATTTTTTAAATCTCTTTTTATAAATAACAATATAAAATCATTTTATAATAAATTGTTAACATATAAATACGTTTATTTATGTACATATTCTAAAACTACGGAAAATTACTTTAACCTCTATGACTATTATATTTTTAAAGCTTTCCCTTATTTAGCAATAAGTCTGTTATTTTTATTTTTCTTCTTCATTTTTTTTTTCCTCAATTCAGCTGAATTAAATAAAATGCTGAATACAATTTTCCTTTTTTTTGTTTTTTTTGCAGAAATAAAATTTATCAAGATAAATTATGTACATACATATATATATTATATGGTATATACATATTTTTTAATAGAAATAAAATTCATATTTATTGTAACTATTTAACTAACGATTGCTTAGTTACTAAACTAAAACTAAACTTATATAAAAAAAAAAAAGCATATAACATGAATATTGAATAGTATTAAATGTTTAGAATTTTTGTTTTGAAAACAACACCATCTGTTTTTGCAACGTTTATACAAAACAATGAAAGAAATGCAACTTTCAGTAATCAATGAAAGTTTGTACATATATTTTTTTTTTCTTCTTTGAATAATTAAATGGGCTCAATTTACTGACATCAAATATATAAATGTATATTTAAAATTATTTATACATATACATTCATATGCCTATATATAAATTTTTTTTTATATTATTATTATGTTTCTTTTTTTTTTTTTATATATATAAAAATATAATTACCGTTTTTATACTTTTTTTTTTTTTATTATCCTCATATAAGGATAAATAAAAAATATATGGGAATTTTTTTCTATACATATATGTATATAATATAATAATATGTATGTTCATATTATAGCGTTTAAATATTTTGTATTTAGTTTGTATGGTTTATGAGAACTTTTTTTTTTAATTAAAAGGAATTAAAATGCTATTGTTTGTTATTTTATTACTTTAAATGTGTTATTATATTCGTATGTATGTGTATGTATGTAAATTGTATTACATTGCAAAAAAAAAAAAAAATTACATATAGTTTTTAATTTTTTTGATTTTTTACATTTTATCCTGCTGTAATACTTTAATATATACACACGCCCAAGGCAAATACTATGAAATATAAAAAATAAAAGTTTTTTTTTTTTATTTGTTGTTTTTATAATAAAAAAAAAAAAAAAGAACAAGAAAAACAAAATATTTTTTTGTTTTATTCTTTCTTTCTCTCTTACTCTCTTTTTTATCAATTATTTTCTCTCTCCTTCTAATGTAATTACTGTTATAAAAAATAAAAAAAAAAGGTGAATTCTATATATACATATGATAAAAAAAATTAAATATAATAAGTGTAAAATGGTTCTACGTACGTACGGATTTATCAAATTTTATATTTAATTATTTTTTAAACTTTGTGTAGAATATTTTATCTAAAAAA
Organism: Poecilobothrus nobilitatus; assembly: GCA_947095535.1. Taxonomy (NCBI): domain Eukaryota; kingdom Metazoa; phylum Arthropoda; class Insecta; order Diptera; family Dolichopodidae; genus Poecilobothrus; species Poecilobothrus nobilitatus. The sequence goes on along the minus strand of OX352773.1, from coordinate 12,202,906 downwards.
TAATATTTATCATATTAAAAGTTAACTTTTCTCTATGTAAATAAAATAGAAAAAAAAACAATAAATAAAAACAAAATAATGAAGTATTAAATTTTAAATATAAATATTGTTTTTAATTAATTACATGATAACGAATTTAATTTAAAACTAATAAAACAACAAATTTAAAAAAAATAAAAAAAAAATAAAAATAAAAATATAATTAAATAAATAAAATGATTCGAATAATTTCAACGGTAACACTAAATTTTTTTAAAATTCTCAATTTTAAAGAAAAGAAAAATGTTTGAATAAATGTTTTGTTTTTATTTTATTACTATTTATATAATTTTAATTTCAATTAAATAAATTAAAGTGTAGTTCTTTTTAATTTTCAGTAGAGAACAGTTTTATTTTTATGTACCTACCTATAATATTATTTAATGTTTTATTATTTAGACAATTTAAAATAGAAAAAAAAACTGTTAATTTGCATATTTGTAGGCGTTTATTATTAAAATCGGTAACACTGTATAATTTTTTTTTTTGTAATATTGTTTAAAAAAAAAAACTGTTTGTGTAAATATGTACGTGCATTATTATTTAAATTATATAATTATATATAACTGGATATAAAAAGAAAATTTTAAGAATGTTTACGCGCATGCGAGCTTTCAATCTATAATAATTTTTAAATTAAATTCAAATATTTTATTGACAAATAAAATGTCAAAACTGTTGCAGAAAAAATTGTTAAAGGAAAAAAATGAAAATAAATTAGTGAATTACATATTTTATAAAGAGAAAAATACATCGTTTAAAAAACATAAAAAAAAAAAAAAAATTGTATTTAATTGTACATAATAAAGTTTCAATTATAATGTTCGATCGTAATGTTTAATGTTAAATAATTAAAATTTATTTATTTTCACATTATTTGACAATTAATATGTGATAATTAATATATTATATTAGAAATTAATTAAATGGAATATTTTTTCTATTTTCATAACTTTGAATAATTTTTAAAGAATGAATATTCATATGTACAATATTATTAATAAATTAATTCCAAGCTCAAAATACAATTAATAATTGACGTATTTTTTTTTAAATCAGAGCTGTCAAAATAGATTTGGTATTCCTTTATTTTAATGGATCCGAGTGTTCAGATCTTGTAATTCGTTTTATTTTATTAAATCAGAGCATGGTCAGATCATATTCGACGTAGTCAGAAAAAAATATGTCGAGCACGACCAAGCATAATACACTGCATAACATTCCAAAAACAGAAATTTTTTAAAATTTTTTTATTTGTCCTTTTTAATTTTTAAACAAAGAAAACTATTAAGTTTTATTTCCAATATACTTTTTCAACATAATTTTGAAATAAATTTGTATATTTCTATCAACGTATAGTAAAGATATTCATATTAAATTTCTTAACATAATACGCTTAAATTTAAAGTTTTTTGTGTAGTTTCGCATAATAAAAGAAATAGAAGAGAATTTTTTAATTATTATTAAAAAATAATATTGTAAGAAATAGAATACGAAGATTCACAAGAAAAAAAAAATGTAACTTTTGTTTGTTGACAATAATTAAAAATGACAGGAAATATCAATTATTAAAAATGACAGGTAACAGTGACAATTGAATAATTCGTGTGTTTTTATTAAATCTAACAGTACTGTACTGTAAACATGCTCTGCTGAGCGTTGTCATTTAGATCAAAGCGTGCTTAGATCTGATTTAAAACAAAAACGCTTCATTAGAAGAACAGATTTTAAAGGGAATGTATTTTTATAATTATAACACCTTAACGTATGACATTTCTATCAAATTTCTAAATACATAAAAATTTCTAATTGACTTCTGGGCTTTAGTTATTATAAAATATTTTTTGCCAATTAAGATTAGTATTATTTTTCATGCCGTTACACTAAAAATAAAGTATAATGGAGGAATATATATAGGAATTAGGAAATAATAAATTATTAAAAATTTTCAAGTAATTTTATAAATTTAAAATTTGACAACTTAGATATCCATTAAAATTATTATGTAGTTTGTAATTTATATATACAAATATAATAGATAAAATAAAGACTTTATAATAACGGTTTATTATTTATATTTTTAAATCCTTTTAAATAATAATTTGAATTTTTTTTTTTTATATTATAATTTTTATAAATTATCATTTTGTTCCATTAAAAAATTTTTTGAAAGCAAAAAAAATTTAAAAAAAAAATGGAACCAAAATACAAGAAAAGATACATAAAATGATTTTATTATTAAAGCCAAACCAGAGCACCACCAGTACTTCTACAGATAGTGTAATTTTACCAAAAATGAATAAAATTGAATTAGATGATAAAAAACCACCAACAATATTGTTTGCTAATTTTGAAATCGATAAATGGGATCCTAGACGAAAAACCTTTGAGGTAACAAATTACTAAGAAAATTATTTATTTTAATTTTTAATTTATTTCATATTTTTTTTTTTTATATTATTATTTGGCTTAAAATAAAATTTTATTTTTTATTTTCAAAAAATATATGCAGATTAATTTATTGTATACATAGCGCAGAAGATAATTAGAGAAAAAAGTGAGATTAGGTTGAAATAAAAGTCACGAATATTGATTGATTGATTATGTGCGAGATAACTAAAATCCTTTGTGAAGATCACACGAATCAATTAAGAGCGAAAACTGCAGATGAGCACAAAAAATGAACTTTAGTCTTTTCCCTTTTCATCTTTTCAATTTTTTGATTGTCTTAAGTTAATTGTACGACAGTGTAACTATATGTATTTCTAATTTCGATCAGATCTGTTTATTTAGTAAAGTAAATATTAAGAGAGCATCTGCAGTTTTCGCTCTTAATTGATTCGTGTGCTCTTCACAAAGGATTTTAGTTATCTCGCACATAATCAATCAATCAATATTCGTGACTTTTATTTTAACCTAATCTCACTTTTTTTAAATTCAATTGCAGTTCATTAATGTATTTGTTTCTTTTTAAAGCTAAAACTTACATATAAGGTTCTTTTATTTAAAACATCAGTAATAAAGTCACCGATATTAATATGTTAGACTTTATATAGAATATTGTGTATATAACAAATGACGATATCTGGGCAATTACTATCGAAAGTCCAATATTGAAATAAACACAAGATATATATTAAGGCTTTAAAAACAATTATATATACAACGTATTGAAAACTGCCCTGCAAAATAAAATTATATCCCAACAATTATCTTCAGTGCTATGTATATTTATTCGAAAAACAGAATCTGTATTTAAGCTAATCATTTTTTTAGTATTTTTTTTTTTTAATTTAACCACTTAATTCCTTTTATTTTGTAATTTTCTGCATCGTTGTTTTTTTTGCACTAACTAAATATATAAAAAACAACAATCTATGAGTATTAAAAGATTTATTAATATATAAATTGTTTTAAAAGTATTATAAAAATCATTTGTATGGTACATCTTGGTATAAAATTTATATTTATGATAATAGTAATCATTAATAAAAAAAAAAAAAAAATCTAGTTCTAATTAATGTAATCTAATTAAGGTAAATAAAGGTTTTTTTTTTTAGATGGATATATGATTTATAAAAAGGTGAAGGGTTAATATAATAATAAAATATATAGTCGTATATTAATAAATTAATAAAAACAAAATCAAATTAAATTATATTTGTACATTTATATATACTTTTACATTTAAATAAAATTACATAATCGTATTTATTTTTATTAATTATTTGTAAATATTATCCTTAATTATATTGTTAAATAAAATAATTAATTTAAAAAATACCAATTTTAATAATAATTTATATATTATATGTAAATAAATAATTTATATTCTATATACTTTATATCTTAATTAAATAAATTAAAAGCATTTATTTTTTATTTAAAATGGTCAGGTATTATATTTATACTCTTTATATTTCTCTAAACTATCGTTTAAAACTGATAATAATAGCACTTTAATCATTATTATCAGACAAGTTTAAATTACAAGACGAAAATAAATTTATTTAAATATAAATTACATAAGACGATAACTATACGTATATTTTTAATATATACGTTTTTAAATAAAAATTGATAATCTTGGTTGAGTATAACATTAAGTATATAACAAAATTAATAAAAAAAACAGTGATATTATATCAGTTTTAAATTATGGTATTCTAAATTAATAAAGAAACTGTTTCTTAATAATAAAATAACTAAATACAAGGTTTTAATATACCTACATAATGTAAAATAATTAATATTATTAATTTTCGTATAAAATTTTAAAGTATAAAAAAAAAAATAAAACTTAAATATTTGTATTGGAGTTGTTCTGAAAAATCTGCAAAAATTTTAATTCACCATTTGTATACACAATTTTTTTTTTAACTAACAAAATTAATATACGTAATATTATTTATGTACCTTTATGGTTATAAGTTTTATTATATAACAATAATATTTCGCACACTTGCAAAAACTATTAATAACTATTAATTTATTGACTTTAAAAAAAAAAAAAAAAATTTTTTTTTTTACTAAAAAGAAAAAATTAGTTTTTTAAAATTATTATTTTGTTTTTTTTTTTTTTTTCTGTTATTTATTTATTTATTTATTAATTTAAAGGCTCAAGCATCCAGTACACCATTATCAACAGTTTCGGATGGACCAAAACCAGATATATCAAATGTTCAAACAAATGGATTACCCATATCAATTTCAACAGCATCAACTACATCAAGTAGTCAATCGAGAAGTAAACCGCAAGCATGTAAAATATGTGGTAAAATGTTATCATCAGCAAGTAGTTATTACGTTCATATGAAATTACATTCAGGGACGAAACCATTTCAATGCACGGTAATTAAAATAATATTTATAAAGTAATAACTCCATTAAAAGTACTCTAATAAGTATATACTTGTATTGACATATAGAACAAACCAAAGAATAAAAAATTTTGTGGGTAAGGGCGTGTAAAATTCGTCAAATATGTTGTAAGAATAATTCGCTTTACGACATTTACAGACACATCTGGAAAGGAAAGGCTATTGTAATTTCCTTGTGATATTTATGTAGTAGGGGAATACTCTAAAATTTAAACTTTTATTTAAATTCTCATCCCACTTCTGTCCTTATTTTCTGTCATTTTTGTTTCCACTTTTTTTTGTTTTCTTTTAATATTTATTTTGTTTTGTTTTTTTATTTATAAATTCAAAATAGAAAATTAACTTTTTTTTGTCTTTTATTTTTTAATTTCAAAATTTAATGATACAATAAATAGTTTACCTTAAGGCGTTTTTCTTAAAAAATGAAAGTATTGTTTTTTTAGATCTGTGCGTGTTTTTGTTATTAAATTTGAGCATGCTCAGATCGCCCTCTACGTGTTCATAACAAATATGTTGATAATAAATTGACAGATACATTTTGACGTTTCAAAATAAATTAAGGGTATTTCGTTACATAATGTTTCAAAAACTTGGGGATTTATTCAAAATTATGATTTAAAAATTTTAACTGAAAACCACGACACAACTTCGTTCCGCATAATCTTTGTTTTTTATTATTTTTACATCATTAGTTTCAGAATAATCTTCTTCATCATTTTCATCAAACTGTAAACTAAAGTCTTTTTTAATAACTTCTAGAAAATTAATTATTTTATTGATAAAACTTGAACTTAGTTTATAAGATGAATGTTTATTAAAATATTTAACTACGTTTATATTAACTATTTGAAATGTCACTAAAATAAAAATGGATAGTTTATTCAAATCGTCTTTTTATTTTTTATCTTAGCGTTCGGAGCACATTTGAACATCCTCTGCTCAAAGTGTGTGTTTTAAAAAAAAAAAAAACGTCTTTAGTAAAAACGAATTTAACTTCATTTTCCACTTTTTTTTCAAACGAAATTAACCACTAGAAAAAAGTCAACTAAAAACATGTTGTCAAATATAAGGTCTTTCAATTTTAATCCATCTATTTTTATCTAACCAAACAATCCACTTGTCAAGAAAAAAACGAATAGAATTTGAATGGAAATTTAAAGAAAAGTTTGAAATACAATCATTTATAATAACTTTTAGGGTTAGGTACGAATGCTCGTAACTCAAAATCCAACTTTGAAATAGTTTACTTTAAGGCGTTTTTCTCAAAAAATGAAAGTATTGTTTTTTTAGATCTGTGCGTGTTTCTTAAAATCTCGTTTTTTTTTGATATTTTTTTTATTATAATTCATTTTTATTTTTTTATTTCAATTGTGGGTCGATTTATTGAAAAAAAAAAACATATTGATTGTAAAAATTGTAGAAAATAAAATATAACAAAAAGGATTCAACATTTCATTCAAGATATATACAAATAATATGGTATTAATGGTATACTATTGTATACATGTATATACATTATATTAGATACACACATATATTTATTTAAACATAATTATTTATAAATATTTTGAAAAAAGTGGCAATCCTGATTCTGAATCCAACATTAAAATCCCTTCCAATTGTTTTTTTTCCATGTATATATTTCAAAACAAAAGCATTTCATATAGTGGGGGCTGCCGCTCCCAACCCAGATTTTGAATCCAACTGTAAAATCTCTCCAATTAAAAATTACAATTTCTTATTTTTTCTCTATTTTCTAAACAAAATAGAGGTTTATCGAGATTTTTAAAGAAACGATATTTCTAAATACGAGCATTTGTAGCGCTTCCTAACTTTTAACGGGTATTATTTTACTTGAATGAAAAAAATTGTTATAGGGTTTGAAAATACTCATTCTAAAAATTTCAATTTGTACCAATGTGCCCACCTAATGTGTATACAATACATACGATTTCATTTTTGGTACTAGATACTAATAAATTAAAATAAAACAAAATCTTAAAACAAAAAATTCAAATTTTTATTTAACAAAAAAAAAAAAATTATTTATTTTTATAGCATTGTGATGCAGCATTTTGTCGTAAACCATATCTAGAAGTACATATGAGAACGCATACAGGTGAAAGACCATTTCAATGTGATCTCTGTTTAAAAAGATTTTCACAAAAATCATCTTTAAATACTCATAAAAGAATACATACAGGTATGTTAAAATCTTTTAAACTAAATTTAATAAAAAGTTTAATTCATTTCTTTTAAAACAAAAAAAAAAAAAAAATAAATAAATATAAATGAAATTTGAAAATAATTTTCACATAAACATTTTTATCAAAAAACTAAAAATAAAAAAAAAATTTGAATTAAAATATTTTGTTTTAATTTTTCAAAATTTTTATCATATTTAATATACAATCTTTTAATTAATTTGATTTTTTTTAATTTAGTTTACCTTATTTAATTTTCTTTTTTTTTTTTTTTTTCAAATTTATTAAATCAACTTATCAGTTTTTTTTTTATTCATTATAAACATAGTATATTTTTGAATATTTATAAATATTAAAAAGAATTAATTTAACATTTTAAAAAATTTTTTTTTAAAAATTTAAAAAAAAAAAAAAAAATCAAATCATGTCCAATTAGCATTATTCTCATATAATATTAATTATAAATAAATATAAATACATACACATAAACATAGTTATAACATATACATACATATATTAAATAAATATTATTATGCTTTTTTACATTTTTGTCAAATAATTCAAAAAAAAATAAAAAATACGTCAAAGTTTCATAATTATAATTTGCAAATTTGTAATTTACCTATATTTCTAAGCTATTCATATATCTATAGGATATCAATTTTACTCTATTGTTAAAAAAAAATTTTCGTTCAATTTTCTGCCTTTATAATAATATATATCGTTACTTTAGGAGGCCTCGATGGCCTAGTGGGTAAGCTTAGTTCACCGCTTCGGTATATTTCTTCTGAACTATTTAAAAAACAAAACAGAATTCTCTCAACAACCATTTACCGTTTCAGAACATTTCTTCTGCAGAAAAGAAATATTTAGAGAGCTGAAATTTGAAAATAACATTTAAATTATTTTAAATTTTTGTTTATTTGATGAATCGAATAAAAAAAAATTTCAAAAAATATCAGATGAAAAAGAGTTTCGCACAAAAAATTCAAAACCTTCCGAACTAAATTTGAAAAATGAAAGAATTGAAATGTTCATATAAAAAACAGGCGCGCGCATTAATCCAGCTAAAATATCTGAAGCGGTGAGATCAGTATAAGAGGGTATAAAATACGCTGTTAACACCGAGGGGGTGTGGATTCGAATCCCACACAAAGCATAAGAATAATTTCTCATCACGACATTTATAGCCACGTCTGTAATTTCCTTGTTACATTTATGTGGCAGAGAAACACACTAAAAAAAAAAAAATACACTTAAACACTGAGGGGGTGTAGATTAGAATCCCACACAAGGCATAAGAATAATTTCTCCTCACGACATTTACAGCCTCTAATTTCCTTGTTACATTTATGTGAATCGAAAGAAGAAATCTGGATTTCTCAGTAATTATGTAAGAGGAATAAACTTAAAAAAAATATATATATATACATATATCATTTTTTATATATACATATATGTATATGGGCTTTTTAGTTTCTAAATAGTATTGTATTTGGTAAAGTGCAGTTTTGATTGAATTTTTAAGCTTATAACTGCTGTGAGTAAATATTAAATTCATCCAAAGATTTTCTAAAATATGATAATCACTTGTCTCGCAGATTTTTTTTTTATAATATATACTTAATATGTCTGTGCGAAAATTTTTAAAATACTAATATGTTACTATACTAATAATAATATGTTGCTATACTATAATATATGTTTCTTAAAGATCTTATGCACGTATAACCTGGTATAACTATTATCAGTTATATGGTTTAATTAAGATTAGTTAATTTGCAACAATATGGTTTAATTCATTTATCCAATTAGATAATTTGTAACAATGGTTAACATAATGTGTTCAAATATAACCAACTACATTAATCTCAACGTTAATGATATATGATATATTAGACGTTATTTTTAAATTTAAATTTATTTGACAAAAATTCAATACAAAAAAAAAATTAATTTATTAAGGTGTCCTGAAATTATATAAGTTGTTTACTTCACTAAACAATTATTTAAATAAATAATATTTAAACCATCATTTTATTAAATACATAACAAACAAAAATTTATATTATACAAACAGTACAGTACATTTATAACGAAATAAATACAAACATATCAGGAAAAAAAAAATTTGCAAAATTTCATTAAATAAATCATTAAGAAAAAGAAATATGAAAAATACCTGATTCTGGCTATACGATTATAATATATTAATAAATTAATTAGAAAAAATATGCATATTATGTACATAAAAAAGATTTTTTTTTTTCTCATTACATAGTACATCAACTTTTAATAACATTTCACGTGTTTCATTTCTATTCAGTATTAAATTTCGAAAAAAAAATAAAATATACGAACATATTTTTAAATTAGAATAAATTAAAGATTAGAAAATGTTTACTAAGATCCTTAACAATTAAAAATAAATTAAAGTTTTAAAAATTTTGATTTAGAATTTAAATATCTTAACATGAAATATATGATTAAATGAATGTAAATAGAAATAATTTTAAAAAACCATAATAATTATGTAATACAGTAAAATCTCGTTTCAGTCTTCCTTTTTTTTTTTTTTAAATCAATTTTTTTTTATTTATTTAAAAGAAAACCATTAATAGGCTTGAGTTTTTTTTTTTTTTTTTTTTTTGTGGTGCTAGTCACTATATTAAATTTATAATTTTATTTTTTATGTGAAAATTATTTTTTACAGTAATTTAGTTAGATTTTCTGATCATGTATTATGTAATATTAAATCATGCGCGCTCATTAATCCAGCTAAAATATATATCTGAAACGGTGAGTTCAGTATAAGAGGGTGTAAAATAAGCATTTAACATGGAGGGGATCATGTATATATGAAATATTAAAAGATTTTCTTGCCTCTTTTTGTCATTTCTAGACTGTTTCAGTTGTTTTAGATTCTCTAGATTCATTCTAGACTCTTCATGTCATTTAAACTAATCAAATTATCTAATAGTTTATATTACTTAAGTATTTTTGATTTAACAAATTTATAGTTCATAAAAATTAAGATTGTTTTTTTTTCCAATCATTTACCTAAGGTACATTTATCGTGGTTTTACTGTATATTAAGAATTTTCAAATTATCTTTTATTAAAAATATTGTGCAACCATCGATAAATTATTTTTTTACTTTCATAAGAAATGTATTTTAATAAAATCTATACATATTTTTTTTTTTTTACAAAATAATTGAGCAATGAAAAATCATATCCATATGTTCATTTCAAATCAATCAAGGATATAAAAATTTTGATATTTATATTATTTTAAAATCTTAAGATTCCAAGTAGAATTGAATTTAAGAAAAAGGTAACTTTCGTCTCATAAATGTAATAGATACTTTTGCATAATTTTATTAAATATAAAAAAAAAATAATCTTTTTAAACAGTATCATAGCAACTAGAAACCTACCTGTCTATTGTAATATTTGAACAACTTCTTTTCCTAGTCAATTATTTTTGTTTTTTGTATTTACATATATATACTTAAATTTTAATTTGAAGAAAATAAAGAAATAATTTATTCGTATATATATAAAATTTGTTTTTGGAATAATTGGGATTTTATAAATCTTTCATATTAAAACTTTTCCAACTATACATATTATTTATAATCATTTACATTTTTTCATCATCCCACATAATTTTCTCATTTTTAATGTAATTGAAACATTTAAATTACAATAATATATTAATCATAACATTTTTTTGTTTTGCAATAATTTTAAGTTTATTTTTTATTTAAATTTAAACTATATAAAAAAAAAAAAAAAAAAACTGTTATCCATCCATCTATTGTCATAGTTTTTTTTTGTCGTTTTTCTTTCTTTTTAATCAATCAATCAATCAATCTAAATATAAATTTTAATAAAGTATTAATTAACTTAAATTAAACATTTTATAAAATATTATTATAAGTATTAGATTTAAAAAAAAAAAAAAGAAAACACCAAAAACCAAAATTAAAAAAAAAAAACAAAAAAAAAAATCCATTATTCAAATTCAAATAAAAATTTATCAGGAGAACGTCCGTTCCAGTGCAGCATCTGTTTGAAGACATTCACACAGAAGTGCGCTTTAACATTGCATTCACGAATTCATACGGGTTCGTTTAGATTTTTAAAAAATATGAAAAAAAAAATATTTTTTTACGAAATTTTTTTTTCTTTCTTTTTTTTTTTTTTTGTTCTTTACTTGTTAAATTTTTTGAAAATTAATTTTTTTTTTTTTTTTTAATTATTTAAGAATAAAATTTCTTAAATATATTTTTAATATTAAAAAATATTAATTAAATTTTTTTGAATTCTTAATTAATTCCTTTCATTGTTTTTTCAATTGAACATTTTTTTTTTTTTTTAACTTACTTGTTAATTAATAATACAAAACAGTAGCTAAGGTTCCATATAGTTAAAATAAATAAAATTAAAATAATGACACAACAAATTTTTTGTTTATAAAAAAATGATCGAGAGGAGTAAATTTTAGTTTAAACAATTGCTGTGGTTTAAAAATTCTTTTTTTAGAATTAAAAATTAATTTAAATGAAATCAAATTAAGTTTTTTAGTAAAATTTGAAGAATGAAATTATCGTTTGCCCTCAAAAGTATGCAATTTTTTTTTTTTTTTTTTAAATATTTAATGAAAAATTTAGATAAGAAGGAAAGGAATAAGAATATATTATTATATAATATAAGCCAAATAAATGTTGTTACTATATAAATAAGTAATGTACATTATTTAAAATTAATAGTGTATGTGATAAACGCCTTATGATGGATCTATAATATTCAAATTAATAAATACAAAAAAAAAAAAAAAATTTAGATTATTATATCTATAATTATTATTCTATTAAAATTTTTATAAAAAAAAAAATTATATGACATTTATTTTGAATATTTGTTTTTTTTTTTTTTCATTTTAATAAATCAAGACCAAACCTTGATCAAATATTTTACTAAAAAACAATAAATAGAATTTAATCATTCTAAAATGCATTAAATTAAAGTTATTGCATATTATCTGTTATTATATGTATATATATATATACTATATATAATATATGTTTAAATAAAATTTATTATTTAAAAATTCAGAAAATTATTTTATTTATATATAACTATATGGAATTCTAAAAAGCATTTTTATTAAATATTATTTAATGTTCCGCTTGTTAAAAATTTACTTTTATTTAAAAATAAAATATTGTTGGGTAGTAATTAGACATATTTTCAACAAATATAAAAAAAAAAAAAAAAAAAATTAACAAAGAACAATACTTTTTTTTTTTAATATATATTTTAAAAATTTTTATTCTATAATACATAATAAAAATTTATTTTAACAAGAAAGAATAATTAAATTTAAATTAATGAAAAAAAAAAAAATAATAAATGAAATCACCTTTAAAAGAAAGTTTTCTCTGTACAAAAATATTTCAACTATATCTTTTCATATATTCATATATATTTTCTTCTTTATATGAAACTTTATATGTACCTTATTGTTATTCTTTTGATGAAACTATGATCTTTTACTACCAAAAACACATTGCATTAAAAAAAAAAAAAATTCAAACAAAAAATTTTTCTTTACTGATATTTCAAATTATTTTAATAATTAACAAAAAAAAAAAAAAATTATTATAAATAAATAATTTATATATAAATGTTTGTTACATTTTTACTTTTTGTTATACAACTTATGTTATAATTTCATGTTAGTTCACAGATCAAAGTTGATTAAAAAGGCATATAAGTATTATAAACTTTTGCTAAAACTAGTTGATTGTGATTAAGTTCGATATAAAAATTCCCGCGAAATTAAAAAGAATAGTTTTGATATCGTTCTGTTCTAAATATTTTAAATATGATAATAAATCATATTTTTTTTTTTCTTTTGTACTTTTAAATTCGCCCCATGCCAATTATAAAAAAATTTTTATTTTCCTTATAATTATAAATTATAAAACGGGACAAATATTTTCGAGATCAGTTCTGTTAGAATGTAAAATTATAATACAGCTATATTATTAAGTTTATATATAGTTGTAATATTTATTTGAATCGGACTGAGGTTTGAACCCGAGACCTTTATAGGTACTAATAGAAGCACTATGACATTTATCAGATAATGGACTCTATTTAATGTATTAAATATAAGTAAAAAAAAGTTAATATCATAATTTAGAAAAATAAAAAAAATATATTTTTATATGCCTTTTGAAAAAAGCCATTTTCTAATCATACAGTCTTTTTTTTTTTTTTTTTATTATATTTTAATACAATATACTGTTAGACTATTTGTTTTAATAATTGTAATTATTTTTTAATTTAATTTGTGTTTTTTTTTTTGTATTTTGAAATTCCATTACTAATAAATTAGTATATATATACAAATATTACAAGATTATTAACCCTTTATAGGAGATTTCAGATTTCTGTATTTACAGTTCTATAATCAAATTTTATTAAGTTAATTTTTTCAACTAAAGCTTAAAAACGTAAGAAGTGTTAAAAGAATTTATTCAATATATACAAATTGCAATTAACTTAGAAATTGATATTAAAAAAAAAAAATGTCGTATCAAAATTTATTTTGTTGATTTTTCCTTAAAATTGAATTATGGCTCTTCTTATAAACATATATATAAATTGAAATATATTCAATTTTTTTTAAAAATAAAATAAACAAAGTTCTAGTAAAAATTTGGCCTATAAAAGGGTTAAATATTAAAACACAATATCTATTAGTCACAAACTTTAAAATAACTTTAAAAAAAAAACATTTATTACACTACATTATTTTTTTTTATTAGTTTAAACTAAACTAATTTTTTTTTATTAGTTTAAACTAAACTAATTTTTAAGTTATTATTATTTTACTAAAATAAAAAATAAAATTTTTTAAACATCAGTTTTTGTTTTTGTGTTTTTTTTTTTTTTTGATAAAAATCGAAAAAAAAAAAATTATATATTTTGGTTCAAGTTTTAAACAGCGGTCAATCACCAAATCCTTTTTTTTTTTTTTTGTTTTATTTTAATTTAATTTTTACATTTATCGTTATTATATATATAGATATCACATATTATACAATATTTAAATATTGAAAAACCATTTATTTAAATAATCACTTTTGCATGTTCAGCTTAATTTTAATTAGTACTGAAAAAAAATTACAAAAATAAAATAAAAAAAAAATAAACTATTGAAGCTAAAATACATCACTATTTTGTTATTTAATAAAATTTCAATAAACAAAAACAAAATTTATTAATATTTTTTATTTTGAATTTATTATATTTTTCGTTTTTTACAATTTACAATTAATTAAGTATCAAATACAATTTTTTTTTTGTTATTTGTTTTTTTTTTTTTAGTTATATAATTGATTATAATATTAAATCAATCAAACAAGCAGAATTTGATCTTTAAATAATTTTACTTTTTTATTTTTAATATGCCTTATATTATTACCAAAGTTGCCAAAATAATTGAAAAGTTGAAAAAATAATTTTACAATACATATAAGTACATACATAATAATACATTAACTTTTAATCTTCAAAAACGTTTTGAATTTATTGAAACACTTAAGTATAGCCCAAAATAAACGTAACGAAAAGTAACAAGACTAGTAAAAAATCTACTATTAAATATAAATAAATGAACATAACCAAAATAGACGATAAAATGTCAAAAAAAAAAATGCACAGAAAATTATATGTCATATAAACAGGAGAAATGTCATGTAAAGCTTCCGAAAGATGCTAATACGTTTAACCTAAAAATTTTTTTAAAGTAAAAAGTTGTTTATGAAAAGTCGGAAATTTTTATATTATTTTTTTTTTTACAAATGCATACATATATAATATTAATTATGACGTATCCATCTTTATTTCTGATCCTATTGATTATTCTTTTTTTTTAATTGTCTTCAGCCTTTTATTTTGTTTAATTACTTTTAAACATTTCAATCTAACTAAAGTTACGATGCACATTTTTGTTGCCATTTTTTTTTTTTGTTCATTCTAAAAACTATTAAATCCAGATTAATTGTAAAATTATATTCTAGATTGTAAACAAAAGCATATGATTTTATTGTCATTACGTTTTCATTTCTTGCTTTTTCAAAGTTCTTGCTTTTTTTTACCGTTTCATCATGTCTATTTTGGGATATACATGTACTAAAAAACAAAATTTTTTGAAATCGAATTGAGAATTTTAATTTTTAAATGAATTAAAAAAAAAAATTATTATACATATTAATTTAAAATTGTTAATTTTATACCAAATCTATAGTTTTAAACATTTTTTATTTGTTTTGGTTTTTCGGTTGTCAACTTTTCTATTATTTACGTATACATTTTGCGAAATATTATTTTTTAAAATAAAAAAAATAAAATTACAAATTAAGAATAGTAATTAAAGTAATTTTTTATAATTATTTAATAATACACATATATACACTTGCTATAAAAATAAAAAATAATTCTTGAATAAAACAAATTGAAGCTATACCATACACTTTGTTCATTTGACAACAATTTTCTTAATATTTGTTTGAAAGTTCATTTAATGTGTTTTTTACTTTTTTCCGAATTTTTTGAAAAATTTTTTTTTTTCCAATTATTACAAAAATGTTACACTTTTCTTTTTTTTTTAAATAGAAAAACTTTGACAAAGAAATAAAAATATTTTTTTTTATTTGGTAATTTCTTTTGGTTATTTTTTTTTTGTCCTTTTTTATTTTATTTTTGTTTTTTTTTTTTTGTTTTTGGTTTATGTTTTTTCGTTTTTAAATTCTAACCGACCGCTGTTTATTACTTGTTCCAGGTTATTGGAGCATGCATAAACCGTTCCAGTGTACTCAATGCAGTGCTGCATTTTGCAGAAAACCTTATTTAGAAATTCATATGAGGACACATACGGGAGAACGTCCGTTCCAGTGTGAAACATGCCTTAAAAGATTTACCCAAAAATCTACATTAAATATTCACAAACGGACGCATTCTGGTCAGTTTTCTTAAATTTATAATTTTTAAATTTTAATTTTTATTTCAATTTTTTATTTTATTTTTTTTTTTTACTATTTAAATCTTTCTTTTTTTTTTTTTGTTTTTGTTTTTTTGTTTATTTTATTTTTATACGTTATATACTGACATATATTTAATTACTGTTAAGTTACATTCAAATCAAATTAAAAAAAAAAAAAGAAAAAACATTAAATTCTATGTGTTTCTAAAATGACATTTCTGCGAA
This sequence comes from Poecilobothrus nobilitatus, assembly GCA_947095535.1. Taxonomy (NCBI): domain Eukaryota; kingdom Metazoa; phylum Arthropoda; class Insecta; order Diptera; family Dolichopodidae; genus Poecilobothrus; species Poecilobothrus nobilitatus. The sequence goes on along the minus strand of OX352773.1, from coordinate 12,186,495 downwards.
CAACAAACGAAAATATAGAAAAAAAAATTTATGTTTAGGTTAAAATTCCAATTTCAATATGAGATTTTCTTCTAAGGCTTTAAATGCTTACAAAAAGTTTTTTTTTTTCATTTTTGTGTAACATTCCCATTTTATTTAATTAGGTTATGTTTATGTTTAATAAGTAAAAAGAAAAAAATGAAGGCATTTATTTCATTTTTAAACACATTAAATAACTCAAGATTTTGTTCAAGATCAAACTATCAAAATCCATAATGAAGTTGTACTTTTTTTTTGTTTGATAATATTTACTATAATTTAACATAAATTAATAAAATATGTATGTAAAATACATATTAATGAGAACATTAAACGTCAATTTTTGAAAATTACTATATAAATTTTAAAAGTTAGATCTAAAAATGTTGAGGTTTATAATATTATGTTAGAACAAATTAAAGAGTTGTTAAATTTGAGATAAACAGAAATTGAAGTTATATCAAGCCACAAGCACAATGCAAAATTAGAAAAAATTTTAAAATTATCATATTTGGTAAAATATAGACTAACACAATGATATTTCAGAATGATAGATTAATTGTGTACTGCTTTTTAGAAAGTAAACTTAAGAATAAATGTATATTATGTCCTAAAAGCTTAAATAGTAAAAACTTGTATTTAAAGCTGTTTTAGATTATTATCCAATCGCTTACACCATATACTTTTATTATATATTAAATACTTTTTAATAAAAAAAAAAATTAACAAATTCTACGCTCTGCTTACTTCTAATCATGCTATCTTTACTAAATACACTACTGCTTATTAGTCATTGCAATAGTAACTATACGTATTGTATTCCTATATTTATTTTAATTCAATTTTCTTTATTTTTAATTCTTGAACCACTATTAAGCGAATACAAAAAGACAAAAGAGTTAATTGGCAAGCTATTAAAGAAAAAAAGGATATAAATTCTTTTTGAACAAAAATCTGTAGAATTTAAACTGAAATTCTTTTTATTATAAATATGGCCATATAAAATTTTAAATTCGTAAAATTTTAAATTCCGTTTTTAATTGATAATAGATACAGAATTCTAAAACATAAAAAAAGTTTTGAAATTTATAATTATACTTTTTTATTTAAACTGAACAATGTAAAAAAGTTTAATCTTCTATTCTTAGGGCATCCATCGTGTCACGAAAAAATTAATAATAGTAATGGCTTAAATTTTTACTGAATATTGAAAAACATTATTAAAATTTCAAATTAAAATTTTACTTCTACACTATTTAAAACTATATGTATATGTAAAGAATAAAAAATGATCGAACAATTCTCTATTTTCAATAGAAACATTCTAAAATGTCAACGAGACTCGAAAATAGAAAAAGCTCTTTATTATTTTATGATCTGACAAAACGTCACATTGAAACAAGTTTCATTAAAAAAAAAACAAAATGCCAAACCGATAAATGACATTATAAAAGTTTTTTAATTAATAAAAATTTAGATCAAAATATAACAAATATATAATTTATTAATTTATGATAATTTCTAAACTTAGGATAACAATAACAGATATAAATAACGAACACAATAAATGTTCTGATTATTTGCTTGTGGCTTACGTTTTAACTTTAAAATGTAGACATTTTAGATAGACATGTATAGAAATACATACTAAAAAAAAAATTTTTTTTTAATTTTTAATTTTTTGTCGTGCATGATGACGCAAAATATCTTTTCAATATTAAAATTCAATTTTTTTTTTTTCTTGTAAAATTATTATTCTTTTACAACAATTTTCTAATGTTTTTTTTTTAGATTTTCAAATAAATAAAACTAATATTAATTATATTTTGAAAAAAATACAATATAATTTTTAAAAAATATTTTAATAATTTTATAAAAATATAAAACATAGTAAATTTTTTATTTCAATTTACAAAATTTCCTCCAAAAAATATTAATTAAATGATTTTATTGCGCAATTTCTTGAACTGTTCTGGGTGAATTCTATGTTAAAAATCCAAAAAAAAAAACCAAAAAAAGGATCATGAAAATTTACATTTTATAAGTTTACATAAAAAAAAAAAAATTGTTGTTTGCAGAGACACATTTAATTTAATTTTTATTTGCAAAAGTAATTAAAAATTTTTTATTCATTAATTTTTTTATTCAATTTCGAATATGCCAATTTAATTGCCAATGATAAATTATTTTTCAATTATTATATATACTTTATTTATAAAAAAAAAAATCAATTTAAAGATTTAACTCATATTTATTATAAGTTTAATAAAAGTCTCTTAAAATAAAATACAAAAAATATGAATAATTAAAAAACAAAAATAGATATGAATCCAAAAAAAAAAAAAAACAAAAAAAAACCAAAAAAGATTTTAATTTCAATATAAAACTGACCGCAATTATATTTATATTGTTAATTGTTCCAGGTTATTGGAGCATGCACAAACCGTTCCAGTGTACTCAATGTAATTCTGCATTCAGCAAAAAACCTTATCTTGAAATTCATATGAGGACACATACGGGAGAACGTCCGTTCCAGTGTGAAACATGCCTTAAAAGATTCACCCAAAAATCTACATTAAATATTCATAAACGGACGCATTCTGGTCAGTTTTTTCCTAACTAAAAAAAAAAAAAAAAAAACAAAACATTAAATATTAAACAAATATATACATTTATATATATTTTAATATATATATATTATATATACATATAAATTTATATTATAAAATAAATTTAGTTTGAAATTTTCTTTCAAAAACAAATTTTACAAAAACAAAACAAAATAATTATTTTGTACTTTAATTACAAACATTTACAAATAATATTGAAAAGAATACAATAAAACCATTTCAAAAAATTTATAATTTTATAAGAATGAATTATAAATATAAAGATATATATTTTATACATATTTCTAATAAATTTACATATTTTTTTTTATACTAAATAATGAAAATTATCATGAAATATTTAAAAGGTAATACTTTTTTTTTAACAACAGTTGAAATAATAAATATTTATAAATTATTAAACTTTATATTGCTATAATAATTTAATTACAAAAAAAAATACATAAAAAAAAATAAATTGCAGATTAAACATAAATTTTTAAAATTAAGAATATAAGTAATTGTTTAAAATCTTTTGAGGACAAAATTTTGACGTTGTCATTTTTGAGTGAAACTGAAACCGTAAATAAAAAAAAAAACAACAATTTTTTTTCTTTTTCTCTCAAATTTTCTCTCAAAAATTTTTGTGTTGTATTATATAGGTCATGATGCCATATGTAACTTGAATTTAAGACAGCAAAAAATTATTTATATAATATATCTGTTTACTCCGAATAAAATTATGAGCTCATCTGTCACCGTTACAAATTTAATATATTGCTCAAATTAATTAGGATCGATAGGAAAAATTTATTTAAAATAAGATTTAATTATTGAAAATAGAAAATCTGAAAAATAATTTAAAAGCTAAAAAAAAAAAACATTCTATAATAAGTTACAATATAAAAATCCTGAGAATATAGTACTTATGTACTTATGTACTTATTGTTTATTTTTTTTTTTGTTTTTATACTTAATTACGTCTCTTATCATTTTGTTTCTAATATTTTTTGTTACAATTTTATTTTAGTTTTTTTTTTTTTTTTTTTTTTTTTTTTTTATTAACATATACTATACATAACAACAACTGCATACATATAAAATAAAAATATTTTTAATATATACTACATATAAACAAAATAAAAAAAAGAAATATTTAATTTTTTTTTTTAGTAAAAAAAAAAAAAAAAAAGTTGCTCATGATTTTCGTAAGTTTAGCTAGAAAAAAAAAAAATAAATTAAAACAATATTAATAATATTTAATTTCGTAAAAAAAATTTTTTTTTTTTTGTTTATTTTAATGCAAATATTTTCTGCTTTATTACTTTTTCTATATATATATTTATAAAATTTTATATTCTTCTAATTAATATTATACATTTTAACATTTTTTTTTAATATATTAATAATATAAAAAATACATACATTTTTAACTATAATAAAATATACACAAATATATATAAATAGCTATGAATTATTAAATTCTTTATATTGGACTTGATTTTAAAAAAAAAAAAAAAAAAAAAATGCACAAAAAGAAAACCATAAAGTGTTGATTTTTTTAATAAACGTTTTAATACATAAATTATAAATAAATTAAAAAAAAAAAATTTTAATATTATTAAAATCATTATTTTTTTAAATTCATATTCAACGGATAATTAAATTGAAGGAAGAAAATAATTTTAATTGAAAAATAGAAAGAAAATATGTATACTTAAAATATTATATATATATATATATATATATACAATCCTTTTGATTATATGTAAAATGTTCAGTGACATTCTTCATGTTTTATACTTCTATAGTATACCTACTAATTTTTTTGATATTTCAAAATGATATTTAAATTCTGTACAAAAAAAAAAAACTTTTTATTTCGCATCCCTAAACTTTAAAATATTATTCTTCAATTTATTTTCTAATTTTAAATAAAATTATTTTTTAGCCCAAAATTTAATTTTCAAAAAAAAAAAAAAAAAAATTAAATTTAAAACAACAACAAATTTTTTTTTTTTTAATAAAATAAAATTCATTTTTGATTTCGCAAAATTTCAAATTAAATTTTTCTATTCTACGAATTACGAATTTAATAAATTGAAGTTAGCTTAAATTTATAAAAAAAAAATTGTTTTATGATTTTCTTTTCTTTTTTTTCTTTCTTGGTCTTTATTTCCTGTTCTTAACAAATTGTTGTTATTATTGTAAAAATAAATTCAGTTCAAGATCGACCATTTCATTGTGAACAATGTCCTGCCGCGTTTGCTAGGAAACCTTATCTTGATATACATATGCGAACTCATACAGGTGATAAAATCAATTTTTATAAAATTAAAAAAAAAAAAAAAACAAAAACAAATCTAATTAAAATAAAATTTTTTTTTTTTTTTTTCAAAATTTAAATTCAATGAAATTTTAATTAAACAAAACAAAAAAAAAAAAAAAAAAAAATACAAATTTATACAGGTGAAAGACCGTTTGCTTGTGATATATGTGGAAAACGTTTTACACAAAAATCTTCACTAAATATTCACAAAACTGTGCATACTGGTAAGATGATTTTCAAAGAAAATTCATTTTTAATTTTTTTGCTTTTCATTTTGTAAACGACATTTTAAATTGAATCAAAAAAAAAAAAAAAAAAAACCAAAAAACTTTAAATCTTTTTTATATTAATTTTATTTTGCAAAAAAAAAAAATAAAATAAAATAAAACAATAAAAAAAAAAAACAAAAAATAGATATTTAACTTTTTAAAAGAATTTGTGAATAGAAAATTATTTTGATTGGTTCCAATAATCATTAATTTTATAAAAATTTTAATCATCAAATTAAATATAAGTATATAATAAAAGAAAAATATTTGATTAAGCTCAGAAAATATAATAGATATATTTCGCATAAAAAAATCAATTAAATTAAAACAAAATAATAATAATAATGTATACGCAAATCAGCCTGCAAATATGCAATTATGTCTGAATATAATATTATCCTTATAAGATACCTATATTAGTTACATTGGAATCTTACCAGTTAAATTTTATTTTAAATTAGTAATTTAATTTAATAAATTAAAAATATTAAAAGAAAAATTTAATAAATTTTTTAGTAAAAAATATAAAACAAATTTAACATTCTAAAATCAGTAGAAATTTTTATTAAAAAGCCATATATTCGAATTTTAATTAAAAATTAAATCAAAATTTTTCGTGAAAAAAAAAAAAAAAAACATTTACAAAATACTAATTCTAAAAACGAATTAATGAAATTTATAAATGTATGTAAAGCTGTAGAATTTTAAAATTTATTCATTCAATCAATTTTAAATTTATACTTGTATATTGTTATTTTTTAATATACTAAATTTTTTTTTTTGAAGAAAATTTTTTAAATCTCATAACAAAAATTAACCTAGAAATAAACTATTTAATATAAATATTATTTTTCCTATACTTTAGTACCTATACTAATATTAAAAGAAACAAAATTTTCTTAATTTATTTAGTATTTTTCTAACTGTTACAAATCATTGTTTTTGGTTAATAAAAAAAAAACTTTTATTAATTCTAGTTATTTTTATCTCAAACACAAGGTGTAAATAAAAATAAAAAATAAAAAACATTTTTTCAATAGCTTTAGATAAAATTTAATTTACATTTTCTAAATAATGTTTTTTTTTTTTTTTTTTTTTTTCATTGTTAAAAAATTCTCAATTCAATTATAACGACGAATTAAGCTGAAATAAAAAATCACATTTTTCTGAGTAAAATTAAATATTTTATTTTCAAAATTTCTTTTATATTTTATTTATTTTTTTTTGTTATTTGTTTATTATTTTATTTTTTGATTTTCATTTTTTTTTTTTCCATGTTTTATTATTATTATTTTTTTTTTTTTTTTAATTCTAAATTGTTTCTTTAATTTATAATTTTGTTCATAAAAACAAAATATTTTTGATTAAAAGTAAAAAAAAAATAATTGGATTTTATTATTTCAAAAAATACAAAATAAAAAGTAATTAAAAAAAAAAAAAAAAAATTAAATTAAAATACAAAAATAAACTGACATTGTTTTTGTTGTTGTACAAATATTATTTTTGCATAAACAGTAGGGATACGACCATTTCAATGCACATTATGTCCGGCGGCATTTTGCCGGAAGCCATATCTGGATATTCATCAACGTACACATACAGGCGAGAGACCATTTGAATGTGATGTATGTTTAAAACGATTTTCACAGCGATCTACACTAAATATACACAAAAGAATTCATACAGGTCAGTTAAAAAAAAAAAAATAAAAAAAAAAAAGATAATAATAAAAATAAAAATTGTATATTTAAAAAAGAAAATAACATATATACAAATATAATATTTCAAAAAGAAATCTATCATAAAATGTACATACAAATAAGAATCTTGAAAAATTATTTCTCACACATATTTTTTTTAGGCATTAATTTCAGTACATATTTGAACTCATATTTTTAATAATAGAATAAAAAAAAAAAAAAACAGATTCAGGTCAATTGACACAACATAAAACATATTATATATAAATGATTTTATTTATATAAAATTAAATATTTTTAAGTCAATTATGAATGCCAAAAACCAAAATTTTTATATTCTAACTTTGTATTCTCTTTTTGTATTTATATTTAAATAGTTTTACATTTTTACAATTAGTTTATACACGAACAATTTAAAAATGAGCCTAGTTATCTTACTACAATCGATTTTTTTGGACTTTGAACCAAATTCAATTACTATAAATATCTTAAATACATAAAATTATTTAAAAAATTTATTTTTAACATAATAATACAATCATTTTAAAAGATTATTGACATTATAGTCAGAATAGAATAGAACTATTCAAGCTTTCGAAAAAATTGTTCTATTAAATACCAAGTCTTAAATAAAATATAATAAGCGTAATATTTAACATGATAAAAATGGGATCAATTTGTATGATTCATTAAAAATTAAAACGATTTATTTGACATGAAGAAAAAAAACGGAGAAAAGTAAACCTATTTTGCATTAGGAATTTGAAATAAATTGAAGATAAAGTCGTCATATCATACATTTAAGATAAATTCAAATTATTATCATCTATTAAAAGTAGACAACAAAATATTTTTAAAATTACACAATACAAAAAGAAACCTAACAAAACATTTTTTTTTTTCTACAAAGAAAATACTTTTTTTAAGATTCTTATATAACATTTCTTTTGTGTAGTACAAAAACGCAACAAACAAAAAAAAAAAAAACAAGAAAGTAAATTTTCAAAATTTAAATTTTTAAAATAATTTATAAAATAAATATTATAAAAAATTTACTTTAAAAATAACAAAATAAAAAACAAAAAGTATAAATAAAGAATCAGAAATTTTGCAATAATCTTTAAATAATATTTTTATTTCATTAATTTTTCTAAATTGCTCTTAAAATTACGAATAATGGTTTTTCTTTATTTTTTTAAAACGAACAAAAATGAAACACCTGAATTATATTCAAAACAAAACAAAAAAAATAAAATAAAAATAAAAATGCAACAATTAAATTAAACAAAATTTAAAATCATAAAATTAATAAAAATTAAAAATTCTTTTTTCATAATTAATTTGCAACAGAAAAAAAAAAAAAAAAAAACAAAAACACTATAAAAAAAAATTAAAGAAAAAATTTTAGAAAATAAAAAATATCTTTTTACAATAAGTTTTTATTTTTTGATTTTATTATTTTTTTATTATGTTTTTTTTTTTTATCTCATTTTTAAAATAAAATATAATAAAATATTCAATTAATTTATTTTTAATAAAAATAAAAATTCAAAAACAAAAAATGAAATGAAAAAAAAAATCTTCCTCTGCTAATTTTTTTTTTTTAAATTAAAAATTTGTCATTTTTCATTATTTTTCTTTTATTTTTTTCTCTTCTCTTTTTTTATTCGATCTTCTTTTTTATCTAGGTCTAAGACCTTTTCAGTGTACAACATGCTTAAAAAGTTTCTCACAGAAGTGTGCATTGAATTTACATATGCTCAGTCATACATCCGGTATTTATATTAATACTAAACAAAAAAAAAAAAAAACAATATTTAAAACAAAAATTAAAATGCATAACATTCAAAATTAGAAAGAAAAAAAAAAAAAATTTTTAATATCAAAAAATAATAATTCATTATAAAAATAATTGCTGATTGCAAAAATTAAAAAAAAAAAAAATAATAAATAAATAAAATTAAATTCATAATTTTATTTAAATTCAATCATATTTACATTCATTTTAAAACAGTTCAATAAATTTTAACATCAATTTCATAATTTTTTTTCTAAATTATTATAAATGACTTCAATTTTGTTTTTTAATTTTTTTTTTTTGAAACTTTAACGACAACACTTTTTTTTTTTTACCAATTTCAACATTTCAAACATTGACATTTAAGTGACATTAAAAAATATTTTGATTTTTTTATTTGATTTAAATGAAATAAATTTTTGCTTTTTTTTCCTTAAAAATTAAAAATTAAATTAAAAATTTATTTATTTTATTTAAATTATAACTAAATTAAATATGGCGAACTAAAGTGTTGGGCGTGGGACATCTTTTTAAATATTAACAAAGTATATAAAATTTGCAACTGTCATTTTGCATTTTTTTTATTCGACATTTTATAAAAAAGAAAAAAAAAAAATTAAAAATTGTTATTAAATATAATATATATTTCAGAATTTTTCATATTCGATCAGTAATTATTTTTAAAAAAAGAAAATTATATTAAAAAATTTGAATTGTTTGAAAAATCAAAAATGCAAGATAAAGCATTTTAAAGAAAAATATTGAAAAATTTATATGAAAAATTACAAATTAAAGAAAATTAAAAAGAAAGAAATAAGAATTATTAGCAGAGGTTTGGTTGGATTTTAAAAATTTCAAATTGAAAAAAAAACAAAAAAAAATAAAAAATCAAAAAGAAAAAACTTCAAATTCTGTTTATATAGAAAAATATTTTGAATCTTGTATTTTTGAAAATTTCATTCAATTATATAATATACTTAATAAAACAAAAAAAAAAAATAATATATTAATTATATTTGACTAAAATTACTAATTATAAAATTATATTAGTATATTTTTAAATAGAAATTAATTTTGTTTATCAGGATTATGATGAGTTCGTTGAAAAAAAATGAGAAAATCTTTAAAAAAATTTGTTCTATTGTAAAATGATTTTCTGTCAGAAGATGTAATGTTTTTTTTTTTGAATTAATTTAACTGACAGTTGACACATGGATATATTTTAATTTATACCTTTAAATTATCGTTTTTTTTTTTTTGTATTAAACGCTGTTATTTTTGATTTAAACTAAAATTTTTCAATTTTTGTTTTTTTTTAAAAGATGTTTTGTGTCTAGGAAAATCATAATTTCCAAAAAAAAATTAAGGGCAACATTTGCAATTTTTATTAAATACTTATTTTGTTTTTGATCTCTCTCTCTCTCTCTCTCTATCTCTATTTTGACAAAAGAAAAATTTACAATTAATTACAACTGTCAAAGTGTCAACTCAACTTTTTACAAAATTTAAGAATTTCGCGTGTATCCAAATGCAAAATTATTTCAAAATTTCGACGAAATTAACATAATCCATTCTAAATTTTAAAGACTATATAAATGCTATAAATTGAACGATTGTTTTTATTAAAAAATATTTAAAAAAAAAAATAATATATACTTAGTGTTTGTGTTTGGAAGGACTAATGAAGTTCCAAAAAAAACAAAAACAATATTATTATTATTTGTAATTTAGATAATATTTGATAAAAATATTTGCTAAAATTACAACTAATAATTAATTTGAACATTTATTTTATACATTAATAAATAATGCATTTATTTAGTCTACATATATAATTATTGAATAAAAATAATCTAATTTTCTATAATTATGCATTTTTTCAATTTTAAATTATAAATAATCAATTTTAAATTAAGAAAAAAAAAATTTGTTTTTATTAAATATGTATGTTCATATTTAAATTTAAATCATTATTATTTATATAAATGAAAATTGATTGTTTTTATATTAAAATTGAAATTATTAAAAAAAAATTTACAATAAAAATACGTTAATAAATTAACTAACTATAAATATATTTTTATTTCTTTTTTTTTTTTTTTTTGGGTTTTTATTTAAATAATTATAAAAAAATAAAACGTATACGTAAAATAATATAATAATGATAAATATTATTATATTGTATAAAATGTATATTATTGTATGGTGATATATATATGTATATATATATATATATATATATATGTGTATAGTTCAGGGACGCCCATTTCAGTGTGAACAGTGTCCTGCAGCATTTTATCGGAAAACTTATCTAGATATACATACGCGAATGCATACTGGTGAAAAACCATTCTCTTGTGAAGTATGTGGCAAAAGATTTACTCAAAAATCGACTTTAAATATACACAAAAGAATTCATACAGGCAGGTCTTTTTTTTTTTGTTTTAAATTTAGAAAAATACAAAATTTGAAATTTGTTTTTTTTTTTTTTGTTTGTTTTAAATTTAATTAAAATTAAAAAAGTAAAATATAAAATAAAAAAGAAATATTATTTAATATTAATATTTTTCGATCATAAAAGATGGAAAAGAATTTTTAAAGATTTAGTTATTATAAGATTTGTTTTTTTTTTTTTTTTTTATAAAATGAAATTTCAATTTGATTTGATTTAAAGAGACCACCCGGAACTAAATTTTATCTTATAATATGTAATTATTTCAGATTTTAATTATATACTACATATAAATGGTGTCGTAAATATCATTTGAAATTTAAATATTATAAATTGTACCTGACCGAACATAGAACATATAATAATGATAATTAAATTGAAAGAGCAGTTCATAATAGAAAACAAAAAAAAAATAATTGACTTGAAAATTCAATTTAATTTAATTCTAATATACTTAGAATAATGATTTTAAAAAATAATTAGATATTTATTTCAAAGTTTGTGTTGTCTAAGTGAAACCATGCTTCATTTTCAAAAATTTGAATGTAACAATTTTATTAAAGTTAATTTTTACAATTGATTCGAATTTATTTTGTTCTGATCGAAAAATATTAATATAATAAATTTATAATTTTTCTATTTTTTAATTGCAAATAATTAAATGAATATAAATAATGTTTCTGATTCTTTAAATTTTGTTGTAAAATTAAAAAAAAAAAATTTATATATATTATATACAAAATATATAAACATTTTATTTAATTATATATAACATTTTTTTTTTTTTTTTAATTATTAATTTCAAACAGGTGAACGACCATATGCTTGTGATATTTGTAATAAAACGTTCGCTGTTAAAAGTTATGTGACAGCACACAGGTTTGTTATATATTTTCTTTAAAAAAAATAATATCTTTCTTTATATCATTGTAATAAATTAATATTTTTTTTAAATTAATATTTTCAAATAATTTCAATAAAAATCAATTAAATTAAAAAAAAATAATACGAAAAATTTTTAAATTTAAATAATTTTTTCATCTCTCAGTATAAATAAATTTTCATAATATTTAATGTGATAATATTATAGTATTTATATATGTATATAAAAAAATATGTATATATTTTATAGATGGTCTCATGTTTCTGAAAAACCATTAAGTTGTGATCGTTGTTCGATGACATTTACTAGTAAAACTCAATTTGCAGTCCATATTCGTACTCATTCAGCTGGTCAAAATTTTGAATGTAATGTATGCGGAAGAACTTTTATACGTGATTCATATTTAATAAGGTGATTTATATATATTTAAAATTAAATAAAAGAAAATAATAATTAAAAAATATAAAATTAAATCTTTAAAGGCATCATAATCGTGTTCATCGTCAAGAAAGAACAACAGCTAATAGTATACAAACAATAAATGATGTAGCATCTGGTGCAAGTAATACACCAGAATCTGGTGAAGTTTATGATTCGAATAGTTCACAAGTTTGTGATTTAAGGTTGGAATATCTATAAATTCGAATAAAAAAAATTAATTAAAATTTTTTTTTTTATTTTTAATTTTTATTATATTTTACAATTTTATGTATTCTATAACCTTTACCCTATTATCTTTTTATTTACAATTTTTTTTTTTTTTTTTACTTTTATTTGTAAAAAATACATTTATTACACTTATAGATATGTATCAGATTTAAACAACATCAATTCATCACCAGCCGTTTCACAGATGTCATCCCCAAGCGATTCTAGAACAATCGGATTAAGTAATCAAGAAGGATCTCGACAAACAACAACTTTAAGTAAAAATTTTTATTAAAATAATTTTTTTTTTGTTTTCATTTTTATTAACTAAATTTTTTTATTTATTTTTTTTATTTCTAGCATTAAATGATGCAAACAGTATGAACATTAACGATCGTATAATGCAAGAACGTGCAATACATGAACGTGCTCGTTCATTACAAGAACGAATAGCAATACAGGATCGAGCATTACAAGAACGAATTATTAATGGTAAAATAATATTATAATAATCGCAAAATTAAAAAATAAAAATAAATAAAAAAAATCGTATTAAAATAATTAAAACAAATCGAATAAAAAAAAAAAATAGATTTCAACCGACAAATTTAAAAATGAAAATAAAACAACAATCGTTTTAGAACGTGGTACTCTCCATGGGAGAGTCCTTCAAGATCGTGTTCTAATACATGAAAGAAATTTACATCCATCAATAGCATTACAACAGCCAGGACATGTTAATATAACTATAGCACATGATAAATAATAGATTGGTATATACTAAACTAAACAGTTATGGCTAGTCCAGATCCTGTTAGATCCTATAAATTATCATTTATATATATATATATATATATATATTATAATAATGAAAAAAAAAAATATTAAGGAAATTAAAAATACAAATTTATATATAAATTTAAAAATAAAATTAAAATAATATATTGTTTGTAAAAATGTCAATAAAAATAAATAATTGTAAAATCAAAATTCAAAAAAAAAAAAAAAAAAAAAGAAATTAAAAGAAAATATAAACAACTTACATAATATAATAGAAAAAAAAAAGAAACAATAAACTCTAAAGAAAATTTAGTATATAGGATATATAAGTATTTATATTATATAAATATTTTTTTTCATATATTATGTTTAGCCAAAATAGATAAATATATTGGTAACAAATTTGTTTATCTTAAGTATAATTTCCTTTTAAATTAATAGAAGAGGAAGGACTTTTCATTGAATGTTTCCAAATGTAGTAGTAATTAAATAAAGTTGTGTGATGTACCATATCTATATATAACTATTTATATTTTTATATAAAATACCACCGATATATATGACATACTAATCATGAATATTTTAATTTCAAAAACTTGATTAAAAAATAAAATTTAATTTGAAAAATATACCTTAATTAATTTTCAAAAATGTGCCGAACATTTTCGCATATTAACAAAAAAATTGTCATACACATCCAATACGCTTTTGTTCAGGATATAAAATACATAAAAACTTTCAATTAATTATACATAGATTTTAACTGAATACATACTAATATAATTTAACTCAATTAAAAAAAAAAAAAAAAAAAATTACATCATTATTATAAGGATATATAAAATTATCATTAGTTAAAAATAGAATATATTAAATTGTATCGAACAAAAGAAAATTTAAAATGCAATCCAATATTTTTGTTTTTTTTTTTTTTAATAAATATGAATGCCCTTTTATCAGACAATAGATAGCGCCCTATGCGTTATATTTATTTTACATCTACTAGACTAGAATAGTTACAGTCATCTTATGACTGAATTCATATAACTTAAGATAAAAAAAAAAAAAACTTAAAAAAAGTTTTGTCTAGGTTTATATTTAGTTTAGTCTTATTTTACTCAATTGCTCAATGAGCTATAGATAAGAACAAGATAGAGAATTACTATATTATTATGTTTCAATAACGAATTGCATTAAAAAAAGGAAACAAATGAATTATAAAATCCTGATCTATATTTAAATAAATACTCTTCTATAAATCTTAAAAGTATTTTGTTTTTTTTTTTTTTGCAAATATACTCATCATCTCTCGATTTATTCAGACAACACAGACACTTACACATTACACAGAAAATTCAAAATTTAAAGTTGGAATGGTAAAAGACAAATACGATTTAACTAAAATACTAATTCATAAAATGTATAAGAGCGTAACCATGTCTATCAAATATTGTATAAATCGAGTAATGTGTTTATATTTTTTTTTTTTTTTTTTTATGAAAACTCAAAAATTAGACATGATTATATTCTGTTTGTAAAAAAAAAAAAAACAATGTAACATAAGAAAAAATTAAATTTTATACTTCAAAAAAGAATTAAAAAATAGAAATACAAACATAATGCGTCCTTTAAAATAATAGTTTTAAATTTAAGTAAAAAAAAAAAAAAAAAAAAAAAAAAACAGAAAAAAAAAATAAAATTCAAAATTGTAAAATTACATTAATAATAACTTGTTTAATTTTTAAGGAGAAATCCTATAAATTTACATTTAAATGTGCTAATAATCAATTTTTAATTATTATTCTAATTGTTTGTTTAGTAACTATTAATTTTTTTTTTTTATTTAAATGTTAATCAGTTTTAAGAATTTTTTTTTTTTTTTATTTCAATATAAAAATTTTTTGACATTTTTTTTTATTTCTTTTAAATACATATTTTTTTTTTTTTTAAAAAAAGAAAAAAAAAGAATTCCTAAAACACTATGTAATTAAAAAAGAAACAAAAATTTTGTAGAAAGATCAGAATAGCCGAGAAATAACAATAAGGTGTTATATTACAGTGCATCCCATTTTTCGTATATTTTTTTTTAAGTTTTTCACTTTAAGGATCATTTTTCTCTATCACTATTATTAACAAAACACATTATTATATTCATTTATTTTTTTTTTTTTTTTTTTGTATTTGCTGTACTCTAATGCTATTCTGAACTTTTACCAAAAATTTTTAATTTGTACGCCTTATAACAAAATAAAAATGAAACTATTTGAAATAAAATAAATTAAAAAAAAAAAAGAAAAAAAAAAAATGTTGCCTAAAAATATGCAATATATAAAAGTAAGCTTTAACATTAAAATAAAAAAAAAAAATAAATAAAAATATGTAATAGCACATTGAAGACATAAATAAGAAAAAATTAACATTAATTAAAAATTTAAAAATATATATATATATACATGTATATTTGTATATGATATACATAATATATATAGAAATTAGAAAAAAAAGTTTCATTTAAATGTTAATTTTTTGTTGTCTTTATTCTAATTTTAATTATTATTATTATTTTACTGATATATATGTATATATATATAAATATATATATATATATATATTTTTTTTTTTTATACTTATGGAATATTATTTAATTTAATTTTGAAAAAAAATAAAATTTATTGAAGACATGTTTAAAAATGAAGCACACGCACAATTTTTAACTTTAAAAACAAACAAAAAAAAAAGAAAAACAAGTAAAATTGAAAATTTAAAACAAATTAAAATATAATGTTAGTAAAAACAGATTAGAAATAAAACTCCATATATTTTTAATTACAATATTTTTTTTTTTTTTTAATAATTTTCTTTTGTTTTTTTTAAAATTTAATAGAAAAAAAAATAGCATGTGATTTTAAGACAGCCATACTAACAGTTAAGTTATTTAGTTATACAATATTATTATTATTTTTTATTATTATTACTACTATTATTATTATTATTATTATTATTATTATTATTATTATTACATTTTATTATTCTTATCATTACATTAGCCATAAGTTATTATATTGTTTTAATATAATTTTTAATCTTAAAATGGAAAAAACTTATATTAATTTTATTTTAGTTATATATAAGGCAATTAATTATATAATATTTTCAAAAAGAAAATTTTCTAAACCATAAATGGTTAATTAAACATAAAAAATAACATTTAAAATTGCTAAATGATTGAGAAAAAAAAAAAATAAATAAAAGAATTCAAAAAAAAAAATTAAAAGTTGGTAGATGATTGCTAATTACTAATAATTAAAAATTAATCATTAATTTAATTATAGATTTTATTTATCCTTAATATACATATATTATTATTGTCTTAAAATAAGTTTATAGTCAAAATAAAAATAATTTTTTAGAAGACAAAATTTGTATAAAAATTAATTTATAAATAAATTTCTTTTTATAGCAATTTTAAACAAAATCATTCTATCATCAGGTTCTACTATTTTAAAATAAATATTTAAAATTTTTTTATTTATTTGTTTAAAAAAAAACAAAGTTACCAATACTGTGGTTTTACAGTTTTTTTTTTTTTTTTTTTTTAATTTAGCGGTGGCTAGCTGTATAAAAAAAATGAAAACATTATTAAAACGTTACTATATGAATGTATGTGCAATATTTTAATAATAAAATAATTAATATTTTATTCAAATTTAATATTAACTTTTGAAATCCAAAAAAAAAAAAACAAGTGTTTTCTATTAGTTATTTTATTTGTTATGATTTGATTATTAAAAATATCTTTTGGTAAAATTAAATATTTACTAGGTATATATTTACAATTTTCCCCAATTAAAATGATTTTAACAAAAAAAGTTAAAAAAAAAATATGTATACTAAAAAATTTCTTAATCTAAAGAAAATTATTTTAAAATATAAGAAAAGAATTAATACATATTTTACTTTTCGTTATTCAAAAATCTATCAATATCGAAGAATAAATCGTAAATAAGTATAGTATGTATATACAAAATCTATTCAAAAAATTTCTATAAATTTAACACTTTTACTAAAAGTAATCATTTTTGATGTGTGATTTACAATGAATTTAATTAAAAATTATAAATTTAATAGAGAATTTTTTTACTGAGTTTGTCATTTTTTTTAAAAAATAACTAAAGAAAAAAAAAAAAATGTATATTAAGAAGAAGAGCAATATCGGAACATACAACACCAAAATAATTAAAAAATAGTTAAGTACAAAATAACTGAAAGTGACCTTATCCATTTATAAAAGAGAAAGACAATTTAAAAACAAAAAAAAAAGAAAAATTCTTTTTCTAAGAATACAAAATTTCATAAGGATATAATATTTGAATTTTATCTTTTAATTTTGTTTTTTGTGTTTTTTTTTTTTGTTTACGAAATCAATTTACATACATGTTAAATTAATGTTTAAAAAAGTTCTATTAATAGTTTTTATATTTTAAATATGTATAGAGATGAATGAATTCTCAAAAATTCACTAAAAAATTATTAATATTTGGATTTGAATAAAAAAAAAATTTCATTTAATATTTCAGTTTTTCCATTACACAAAATCGAAATTATATTTGCTTTTTACAAGTGTCACTTTTAGCTGTTAATTTTTTTTTATTATCCATCTGATTTTAGTATTCAACAAACCTCTCATCCGACTGACAAAAACAAAAACTCATTACTGTACATTAATAAGGGTGACTCATTAAATTTTATATTTTTGTCATATTAAAACTTCTGCATAATAAAATAAATACCTTCAACGTATATTTTTGATATTTAAATATTTACAAAATCCGGATTTATTGTGTTTTCGTTCAAGTTAAACAAAAGAAAACAAAAGGTTTATGTTTAACATCATTGAATTATATTTTAGTTTCTAAAATAAAATGGAAACTTATATGAAATAAACTTATATCTATTGTTGTTAGATAATGAAATGTAAGAAAAAAAAAATATTATTTTAATAATTAAATATGAATTTCTTAAACAAATTTATATTTTTAGTTCTGTTAAATATTTTAGACTACAAAAATGTTTTTATTTACTGATTTGAAAAGTTAAAAGGCAAATAAATTAATATAATACTATCTTTTGTATTATGTTTGTAACCAAAAAAAAAAATTCTAGTGATTCGTAGTGACTTCTTTATCACTTTTGTTTGAGTCAATTTTCTGACAATTATAATACCAATTAGTGCAATTGCAGTCACCAGTAAATTTAGTTGAATATGACAGAAAATGTGAGATTTGTAATAAGCACAATATTCTTTTTTTGAAAACTATACATTTTGTTAAATTGAGAATAAACAGTGTTATCTGTAAATTAATATTCTTTTTTAATTTTTTTTTTTTTTTCTTTTTTTTAAATAATGTGAAACACACTTATGAACATTTAATGTATGATTGATATACATAAAAAACAAAAAAAAAAAAATTGTAAAAAGTAAAATAAAACTCTTTAAATAAAATAAAATAAAATCATTTTAATTATTATTTTTAATTATTAAAGAATAATAATATCTACCAACTTCGAAAACTCAATTTTAGCGTTTTTATCATAATTATTTGCTGTTTTTTTTTTTTTTTTTATATAAATTGAAACTTTTTTTTTTTTTTTAAATAGAAAAAAGTTGCAATATATAAAAAGGAACATTTTTAAAAATAATTTACATATAAATATATCCAAATATGTATATGTAAATAGAGGTATTTAATACAATACTTAACAAAAACATATCTTTTTTAATGATATTTTAACAATTTATTTTATTTTAATTTTAAAAAAATTTTATTTTCTAAATCAAAACAACAAAAAAAAAAAAAACCAATTTGAAAACTGTTTGGCTTTACAAATTATTTAAATTTTATCTTGTTCATATTAAATTTTTTTTTTTTATTTTAACTTTGTTAAAAATTTAAGTTGTTTTTTTTTTATTAAATGTAATTTTAAGCGATCCAATTAAATAAAATCAGATAATTTTTTGAAATTTTAATTGATTGCAGCAAACTGTAATAATTTCCCAAATAAATAATATTAAATTTTAATTAACAATAAAATTTAAAATAATATTTAATGATAAAAATAAAACAAAAAACCATAAAACCTTATAGATACATAAAAAATGTTTTGCGTAAAACAACATGAAAATTAGATTTTAAATTTTATGAAAATAAATTTGTTCGCACAACAATTTTCTCTCTCAAGAAAAATTCCGCTTATATCCAACATTTAAAATTAATTTAATAAGTTACATAATTAATTGATTTTTATTGAAAATATCAAATCTCAAAGTTTGCTGCAACAATTTTCAAAAATATTTAAACTAAAATTAATTAAAATTAAAAAAAAAAAAAAAACCCTATATTTAGACTGAGTTTATACTTTATATTCAACACTTCCGTTTACAGTTAATTGTATATGTACTTTATATAATAATTTTTTTTTATTTTATTTTATATTATACTTATAATACAAAATCATTGTAAAAAAAAAAAAAATACATATAATATTAATGAAAAACAAAAAAAAAAAAAAAATAATTAAATTTAATGAAAGTATACTAAAACATTAAAAATAAATAGAAAAAAAAAAACACAAAATAAAACTTAATATTAAATGTAATTTTAAATGAAAATTAGGTACTTCCAAAATATAATTTGTATAAACATTATTTAACATATTAATTATTATAGCATATAATAAAATTTAATTATAGTAAATAAACTGAAAAGAAAAAAAAAATTAATAAGATAAAAAAAAAATAATTAAAAAAAAAAATTAAAAAAATATATATCAAAACACCACTGTTAAATTTAATACTTTATAAAAATTATTAATTTCATATATATATATATAAATAATATATATAAATATATATAGAATAATATAGGTATGCATTCTTAAGAAAATTAAATAAAAAAAAGTGCAAATATTAAAGTTAGTAAGAGACAAGATAAAATTAATACAAAAACAAAAAAAATTATAAAAAATATAAAACAAAAAAAAAAAAATAAAAAAAAAAAAAACTTACAATTGATTAAATAGAGTCATTAAAAATCAACAATAGTTTTTTATATATATATACATATATATATATTATGTAAAATGAAATAATATATTATAAAAAAAAAAAATATTTAAAAAAAATATATATAAATAGTGTTATATTATAAATCTTGCAATGTATACAAATATTATAAAATGAATCCATTAAATTTCATTTTGTGCAAATTATATTATATATACTCACATACTTATATTTATTTAAAGTATTCTGAACTAAAATAATTTTTATTTTGATATAAATTTTATTTATTTTCCAATGGTTGTTAGAGCAGTTAAAAGCGCTCTCCTCCAAAACAATGATTTGAAAAATTAATTGATTTTGTAAAATATCCAATTGGCCCCTGTCATTACTGTTTTTATCATTCACATTTTTATGAATCTGTCACTCACTTTTTATTTTCACCATTAAAAAATAAATTGTCAAAAATAGTTGCCATTGTGTATTAATTTTTATATGGAAACAAATTTCGCTGTTATCAATCAAAGAAAAAAATTAATTATGAATCATTTAATCATTCACTTACTTTTTAATTTTTATTTAACGAAAGATACTATTTGTTTCAGTTGGTTTCAAAAAATCATTAAAGAATTTATATAATATTTTAAAAAAATGTAATAAAAAATAAGTTTATCTAATATAAAAATTAATTAGGGATGTGAATTTTTTGTTTTCAATAAAACTGAATAAAAATAAGTTTAATAAAATAAAACAAACTATAATAATAAACAAAAAAAGTAAAAATCTATTATGAAAACCCTAAAAATGACAGTTAATTCATTACCTCTCTCAATTTTGCCTTCATTCATTTTTTAGTGACAATGAATGCAGATTGCAGGGGTGCACAATAACAATTTTTTGTTCAATACACAGATTACATTAACTTAAATTAATAAAATAAATATATTTACCTTCTAAAAGTATGATACTTTTTATATAAGTATAATATATATAATATATATATGTATATGATAATTTTATTTATTTTTCAAATACATTTAAAATTAAATAAAATCAATAAACAATTATATTACATGCAAGAGAAAAAACAAAATGTATATATTATAGCCATACAAAATAAAATTTTTTTTTTTTTTTGCTATTCCAAAATCAATTATTTTGGGATTAAAATGTTAACAAAAGAAATAAATCAATTAATTTGTTATTAATTATTATAGTACAAATAATAAAATAAATAACAATAAAAATTCAAAATAAATAGTAGGTATCAAATGAAATGAATGAAATTATATATAAAATTATTATAAGTAAACTTATATTTAAATTTTTTATTTTACAATTTAAATTTTTTTTTTAATCCATTTATATCTTTTACAACTAAACACAATATAAAAAATAAAGTACAATTTCTTAAAATATATGTAGATAAACTAAAGAAGCTTAATGAAACTTCATTTAATACAACGTCTATTCTTTTAGCTATCTTTAAAAATTTTTAACTATATACATATACTTCACTATTAAATCAAGTATTTTATCTTTATTTTTAAAGTCAAGATTACAATATATTCATAATGGTTTATTTATGATTAATTAAAATAATGTATGTATTAATAAAAACATATGTTTCACCAAAAACCGAATGTTGGGAATGCAGAGAAAAAATGCATAAAAAAATAAAACAAAAGAAAAGGATAAGTTAATAAAATGTGAAAAATCGGAGTGTACATTTTTTTTTTTTTAAGGTTGCAAAAATATAAGCATCCAACCGTTTAGGAAAATTTTTTATAGAGTTTTTCATTCATCATAAATGTGAATGAGTTTTCTGTACGAAAATTATACGTTCCTGTCCATGCAGTACTTTGTGAACTCACACAAGCAATATACGAGGCCAAACACAAAAGTATTGATCCAGACCGATTTGGTTTTGATATATGATATAAAGTATTAATTTACTAGTAGTAGCTCACGAAAAATCAAAACAAATAATTAAGAGAATTGAAAAATATGTTTTATTTTATGGTTTAACAGTTATAAAAATTTAATATCTAATACTAACAAAAAAAAAAAAAAAACGAAAGTTAATTCTTAATAAGAATAAAAGTAGTAAAGCAAAAGATTTGATCTAGAATGTAGTAACGTCATCTTTTCGCAATATTACTTCATTTATTCTTGCAGGCATTGTCGTGACTAATTTTTCACAATCTTCTTTTGTAAAAGAATGTCAAATTTCTTTAAGTTTCTCACGGAGGGCTACTTTGTTACGAACTGGATTTCACCTTAGTTTTTATTTTTCATTTTGTGCCATAAAATCTCAATTGGCGACAAATCTGGAGTACTGGATGGCCAAGTCATAACTGAAATTTGATGAGCAACTATTCAGACCTTAGTAGATTTCGTAGTATAACAAAAAGCGCCATATTGCTGAAATATAATCTCGCCTTCTGCTGATTAGAGTTTAGGGATTGATGGTAAAAGAGAATTTTGTAAAATATCTTGATATTTTTGCGCATTGACAATTCCGTCAATGAGTACAAGATCATCCACTCCTTGACCAGACATAGAGCCCCAAATCATAACTGAGTAGGAAACTTAACCGTGCGCCATAACCAGTCTTATGGAAAGCCTAATCTTTTTTTCTATATACTCTTTTTCGTGTATTACCTATCGAAATTTCAAACCTAGACTCGTCACTCCATATAACTGATTTCCATTGGGGCAAAGTCTAGTCATGATACTGTTTAGCCTATGACAATCTACTCTTTTTCTGAGTAAATGTTACACCGAACCATTTTTTTAATGTTTACCTCGAACCATTTTTCAATATGTTTACTCCTAGAGTTAATAATGAACTAAATTTTATATTAATAATTCAAAACTGATAATATAAAACTGATTAATAAATAGATCATGATCAATTCTTTGGCATTATGAATTAGAGAGATTTAATTATTTTGCTCTATTATTTACACATTTTAATTTTTGCTATATTATTTATAATTTGACCTGCGTTTTCAACGTAACAGTAATGTAAAATGATGAAAATAAAGTGAATGTGCATATTTTTAAACTTTTTCGATTTTTATGTAGGTATAGAACATATCTTTACTTTATTTTTTGTGTTCCAGACAAATAGAAAATTAAGGTAGATCAATACTTTTGCCTTTGGGCTCGTATGTGCTATTTTATTTTTTTGATATTTTGATAAATTTATTTTGATTAATTGATTAAAGGTTCTTTTAAAAATTTTATATCTCAGAATTTTTTTCATATTTATTTATATGATATAATTATATACAAATACATCACAAATCAAGCAAAACTATAAATGTAACACTATTTAATATAATTTAAAAAAAAGAAAAAAACAAAGAAAAATTAACAAATAATAAATATTAACTTTAACAAATACATAAAAGAATCAGATGAAAAAAGGACATTAAAAATAAACTATTCATATATATATATATATATATACATATGTGTATATTTATGTATATATATATATATATATATAAATAGATATATAAATATAAATAACAATCTGCCATATCTAAACTAGTATTTTAAAATTTTTAACTAAAAATAACATATAAATTAAAAAGAAAAATTAAACAAAATTATTTGTAAAACAAATTGTATAAAAAGAAATAAATAGTGTAATAATAAAATACGATATATGAAATATACAAAACTTTATATTATAAATTAAAATATTAAAATAACTATATACATATACATATACATACATATATATAAAAAAAAAAAAAAATTATTAAAATACATATAATAGATTAAAAAGAATTTTAATACATAGATATAAAAATGTTGGCGTAACATATATTTTCTTTTTTTTCTTTTTTTTTTTAGCTTTTAATTATAATATTATTAATTTTAAATGTAATAAATTACTCAATTATTATATTTAAATTTGTGTTTTAGATTGTTTTTTTTTTTTTTTTTTTTAAGTCAATGATATCCAATATATGTTTAACTTTACATTAGTAATAACGATCTAATTAGAATTTAATAATTGTGTTAAAAATTATACTGAGAAAATGTTGAAAGTATGACCAAAAGCAGATCAACTTACAAAATCTTTTAGAAATTTATTGTTTAATGGGAATCTACAGTTATTTATTCAAATTCAAGGGGTATAAAATATTAATTTTAAAAAATTAATTTTAGAAAAAAAATCAGTTAACGTTCCAGAAATTTCAGTTGATTAAAATTTATTTTTTTTTTCCAATTTTATTAAAAATTTTTTAATTTTCCTTTTTTTTTTTTTTAGATTAGAAACTGTTTACATTAAAAATATAATTTTAGTGACTTAATTTAAAAATCTGAAATCGAGTAAAAAGAATTAACTTTAAAAATTAGATTTAAATTGAAATGGCTCTTTTTAAATTTATTCCCAACACAGATGAGAATTTTCAGAGCGTGAATTGCAAAAGAAATTTTTAGTTCGGAGCAAGCTCAAAGGATATTCTAAGTTTTCTACATATGTACATATATTTATAAAGCATGACAGAGTATATAGTTGTATTTGACTTAAACCAGTTTTAACTGTTATTGAAGAAAAATGCTATTTGGAACTTCAACTTATAATAAAAAGAAGGCACCGTATTGAAATTTAGGTTTTAGGGCATTCTAATGTTTTATTTTATTTTTTGTTGTATAATTTTGTTTTTTTTTTTTCAAAAGAATTGCAATTACAAGAATAAGAAAATTTTGTAAACACTTTATACAGCGTTTAAGTTACGCCGAGACTCACAAATGACTATTTTTGGGTATCTTTGTTACGCTAATTTCTTTATAAACGTATTATTTGGTATTATTATGCATGAATCTAATATATATATATATATATATATATATATATATAATTATAATAAATTTGATGTATATAAAAATATATATTTATGTATATACATATATGTACTACAAAATACACATAAAAAAAAAAAGAGAAAAAACATGAAAATAAGTTAAAAAAAAAATAACTAATAAACTAATCAAAAAAAATAAAAAAAGCAACTATTTTTTATTTAAAAAATAAAAATACAAAAAAAAAAAAACAACTGAACATATAATTTAGAAAGTAATAATATATTATACATATTTCAATAAGGATATATTTATATATAAATATATATATATATATATATATATATTTCTATTTCTATAAAAATAGTAACGATTAGAACGTGATTTAAACAATAACTTTAAATTAAAATAAAAAAAAGTAAATAACACAAAAAATTAACACAACTATATTATGGCAAATTTAATAAAAAAAAAAAACAAAAAATTAATAAATAAATGAAAAGAAAATATAATAAATACCACTTATATTACATTTAAATATTACTAACTGTAGCATTAAATAAAAATCAACATAAATGTTAGTAGAAAAAAAAATACAAAAATTATTGAAAAAAAAAAAACATTAAACATATTTATATACACACAAAAATATATATATTAAAATAAACCATTGTATTTAAAACAAAAAAAAAAAAAAAAAATAAATGAAAACAATTGAAAAAAAAAACAATAAATAACTGAAAAATATATATATATAATCTGGTATTCATTATTCATTTCTTTGTTTTAAATTTTCCAAATTTAAGCTTACTAACTTTAAAAACTTTCAAAACTGGTATTAAAATGTAAATTACGGTGGTCACACCGTAATGCTTATTTTAATCCATTTACTTCATTTCAATACTTTGACGGCTACAATTAAATTACATTATTAAATTCCTATAAAATTTGACAAAAGACAAAAAGTACTAGAGGTAAGTAATTAAAGGAACTTTTAAAGTAAGTATTGGCACAGAAAAATTTCTCATGAATTTTGTGACAAATCAAACCCAAAGCAAAAAACCTCTAACCAAAAATTTTGTGTAAAATAAAAAGGTGTATGATAACTACAGAAACTCGTCGGTCTAACTTGTTCAATTTCATTAGTGAAACCGGCATTTATATAAAAATATTTCAACTAGAATTTCCACAATTTCCATAATTTTTTGAGTTATCATGTAGACATACATAGCTAAATTCGATCTTGAGCAAGAATATTTACATACTTATACATACAATTTTTACGCATCTAGGTCGTTTTAGTTAAGGTGTTACGTATTGGCCCACATCCGAGAGGAAACGGGTCCAACATACAATGCCCTTACAAATTTATAATAAATAAATAAGGTGTTACAAAAGTAATGGCAAATTTACTATGTTGTTGTTGTTACGAAGAGGGGCGTGTGTTTGCCCTTAGACCCGTAGTTCTCCCTTGCTCAATGGTTCGCTCGTTTCCTATAGCGTCTTATCGAGGTAATCAATACTCTTTATGAAAACGTATTATTGACTGATCATTCTCACTTTCCCGGTGTTCCTCCTCTAAGATCTTCGCCTTTGGGATCTCAAGTTCTCATTGATATATAATGTGAAGTACTGTTTCTGCCTCTTGCCCGCATCCCCTGCATAGATTTGCTTTCGCTATGTCTATATTTTTTGGGCGGCAGCTCTTAGCATCAGGTGGCCAGCCCCACCGGTTTTCTCAGCTCCTATCGACGTTTGCGGCAATATCCTAACGTGATTTTTTATATTCTCCATCTTTCACAAAGGGATGAGGCCGTTTTTGTTTACGTTCCTCCTTAAAGCCTTATCAGTTGGGTTGCACCTGCCTGTTTCCTAAAGAATCTGCTGACATTTCCTATAAGGATCATAGGCCGTACTTAAGCAAATTTCACCGCGACAAGCCTTGCCCCATAAGAGTCGGAAATTTACTATATACCCTTGAACTATGTTCATGAGAATATTATGACACGTTTGTCTTCAATGAGCCACCTTTATTAGGTACTTTAATTCCTTTCTTAACAATTCTTTAACACTTAACTCAGATAATTCTTTAACAAAGTAAAAGGAAAGGAAAACAATATTGTAGGTTATTCTTTTATTTTTCTTTTTCTATTGTCCTGTTTTATATATGTATGCATCTTCTTAGCATTTAGCTTTATTTTTCAAGGCAATTTTGTATGTCCCAGTTACATTTTTTTGATTAGAAAACATCATTTAAACATTTTTTTAACGTACATAATAAAAGGTAGTGATATCTTAAATGTTGTAGTGAAATATAATTATAAGTACCGTTAATTTAAACTTAATTTAACAGCTGTTTTTCTTATTACATTTTTACTATTATTTTTATATTTTACAGTACACAGAGCTGGCAATAGTTTTCTATTAACTGGTTAACTGTGGTTCTACATAAATTTAACAAATTTTTGAAGCACATTCTTAGCTTAAATAATTTCCAAGCAATTAAAATTATATTTAGTGAGTGTGATAAACCTCGATTTTCAATCACTCACGGTACTGTCAGAAGTACCTTCTTAAGAAAGGTTTCTTAACTTTTTCGTGCAATTAAGAAGGAATAAAGAGTGAATTTTAAAGAATTTTGTTTACTTGACTTTAAATTTCAGAGCAATAACACTGATACAATTTGGAAATTTTCAAAATAATAAGATATCTACAGAGCAATTTATTTATTTGTTAATTTTCAAAATAAATAAAATATGAAACAAAGGAATGTAACGTAAAAAACAAAAGCTATATTGAAAGTTTTTCAAAAATTAAAAATATTAACTATGAAAGCTATTAAAATTAAAAAACGGTTTGGAATATACATTTTTTTCTCTATTAAATGTTATGTATTTTTAATTTACCCTGTAAAATATTTCAAAATTCTGTCAAATTCAAGTTGATTTTAAGCCATTTTCAATCTGATATTTCGCGTTATTTATTGCGAGTTGAATTATTGAATAGAAGAAAAACGGTGCAATTGTGTCTATTTCAAGAAATTAAATTAGGTTTACTGGGTTTCTTTTAATTTTTTTTTTCATTTGGCTGTCAATCAAAATTCATTTTTGGTTGTCATTTTCGTGTAGATTTTGCAAAATCATTTCATATTTGAAAAAAAATTTATAAAATCCATTTTAAAATTTTATTTAAAATAAACTTAATTTAATAAAAATGCCAGACTATTTAGGAGATGATCAAAGAAAAGTAAAAAAAGGAGAAGACGAAAAGGAAGAAGCGGAAATTAAAGGTAACATTTTTTAATAAGTTTTATTATTATTTTATAGTCATTGTCGTAATTTTCATAACATATTTTTTCATTTCATTCCAGCTTTGGATGAAGGTGATATTGCTATTTTAAAAAGATACGTAAGTTTTAATAATTTAAAATCATTTTTACAAGTCAAGAACATTTTGAAACATAACCTGTATATTCTGATTTTTTTAGGGCCAAACGCAATACCATAAACAAATTAAAGTAATAGAAGATGATATTCAAAAATCCATAAAACAAGTCAATGAACTGACTGGTATCAAAGAAAGTGATACGGGTTTAGCTGCTCCAGCACTTTGGGATTTAGCAGCCGATAAACAAACTTTACAAAATGAACAGCCGCTTCAAGTTGCAAGGTGTACTAAAATAATAAATGCAGATTCTGATGATCCAAAATACATTATTAATGTTAAACAGTTTGCAAAATTTGTAGTAGATTTAGCTGATTCTGTAGCTCCTACTGATATTGAAGAAGGAATGAGAGTCGGGTTAGTTAGTAAATAAAATTTTATGCACCAAAATTGCAATGTTGATAAAATTGTATAAATATAAATTTTTTTAGAGTTGATCGCAATAAATACCAAATTCATATTCCTTTACCACCTAAAATCGACCCGACGGTTACAATGATGCAAGTCGAAGATAAACCAGATGTTACATATAGTGATGTAGGTGGATGTAAAGAACAAATAGAAAAATTAAGAGAAGTAGTTGAAACTCCTCTTTTACATGTATGTGTTTAAATTAAATAATAATTTACAATAATAAGCTAACAATATATATTTTAGCCAGAAAAATTCGTAAATTTGGGTATAGAACCTCCAAAAGGTGTATTATTATTTGGTCCACCAGGAACTGGTAAAACATTATGTGCTCGTGCAGTTGCAAATCGAACAGATGCATGCTTTATTCGTGTTATTGGTTCAGAATTGGTGCAGAAATATGTTGGAGAAGGTGCTCGTATGGTTAGAGAACTTTTTGAAATGGCTCGTTCAAAAAAAGCTTGTCTAATATTTTTTGATGAAATCGATGCAATTGGTGGTGCACGTTTTGATGATGGTGCTGGCGGTGATAATGAAGTTCAAAGAACTATGTTGGAATTAATTAATCAGTTAGATGGTTTTGATCCACGTGGTAATATCAAGGTTTGTATTATAAAAAAATTTAGTTATTAAATTTTTGTAGTTAAACATGAGAATAATAGCTAAGAAATCTTATTAAAATTTTCAAAATAATGGAAAATCAAAAGTTTTCTTAGTTCATTATTTCTGTGTTAAAAATTATATTTAAAATGTAAACATCATATATAAATTTGTCACTTCATTTATTATATTGTTATCATGAAGGTTCTTATGGCCACAAATCGTCCAGATACATTAGATCCTGCTCTTATGCGGCCAGGTCGTTTAGATAGAAAAGTAGAATTTGGTCTACCAGATTTAGAAGGACGTTCTCATATATTTAAAATTCATGCTAGATCTATGTCAGTTGAAAGAGATATTCGTTTCGAATTATTAGCTCGTTTGTGCCCTAATTCTACTGGAGCTGAAATAAGGTAAATTAATTTAAATGAACATTAATGTTCAAAATGAATGTATTAGAAACAAATACAAATAAAATAAATTAATTTTTAGATCCGTTTGTACAGAGGCTGGAATGTTTGCTATTCGTGCAAGACGCAAAGTAGCAACAGAAAAAGATTTTCTTGAAGCTGTTAACAAAGTCATTAAGAGTTATGCTAAATTTAGTGCAACACCAAGATATATGACTTACAATTAAAAATTTACTAAGATTATTTAATTTTCATAATAATATTTTTAATTGAATAAAATAAATTAATTAAGATAATTTTATGAAATTGTTTTTATAATTTTTGAGTTTTATATATAATAATTAAAACGGCAATTTGATTTATTCTGTGGTTTTTAAGAAAAAAAATTTAGAAAACAATTAATTGAAATAAACCTAATTTGATGAATTCATTTATGAAGTTTTTGAAATTTGATCATAAATGAAGGTTTTAAAAAGTACCTGATCTTTTGCATTTTGACAAACAACCTTATCTTTCGATAGGATGTGGCATCTATTTAAGAAAAGAGCTGATAACCTATATTTCAGTTTTAGATATTAAAATTTGGTTATTTTTATTGATCAAAGTCCCGATCCTCCTAATGGAAATTTGAGAGCCGTGTTTCAAGCATTAAATTAACTAGAAAATAGATTATTGTGAAATATGCCAATCAATACACTTGACTAAGAACTATTTGGTCATATTACCTTATACATGTTAAAAACTACAGATATGTATTGTCTACTGTGACATGTATTTAAGATACAAAAAAATCCGGCAGAGAAACTCGAAGAGAGTTTAAACATTATATAAAGGTGGTTACGAACTTATAGCATAAAAACCAAAGTAATGAAATCAATTCGCATTACATTCAGTAAAAAAATAAGGTTATGTTTACACTAAAATAAAAACCCTATATAATAATTTTAGTACCAATTTGGACAATTTATAGAAAATCTTAAAAGATCCCAGTCTAAAGTTTTACACATATTAGTTAATGCTCTATATATGATATGTTAAAAACTTCTTAATACGGAAAGATATACATACATTTTCGTTCAACAATAGTTAATATATGATATTTTATAAAAGAAAAAGACTTTAATGCCATTAAATGTAATAAACGTCACAAATTCAAATTACATCAGAAGAATTACAATTCTCCAAGCCATGAGAATAAATCGCTTTACAAATACAAATTAAAATCTATAAATATTTAATTTTAAAACTACTTTAATATAAATTTTTCCATATTAATTTTTTTTTTTTTGTCATTTTTAATATTAATATATTTTTTAACTGAATAATTTTATTGAACTTTTTTTTCGTTGGCAATTAAAAATTTATAAAATATTTTTTTCTTAAATTAATTTCTTTACGGTTATTTAAAAAAAATCAAATACATATTATGCCAATTTATTGATATAACAAACTGTCGCGAGAATCAATTTTGAATTAATTAAACTTGGTTTCATTCAAATAATAATAATCGTTGTCGCGCATAGCAATTGTGTTGATTTTTTTTCAAAATAGTAGACTCTGAAAGTCACCAACATTTTTTTCGTTGTATTCCATTTTAATATTGATTTGAAGTTCTTGTTCAATACATTAAGTGATGTTTTTAAAATATGTTTGAAATGAAAAATATAGAATTAATTTATTTACGCGAGATTATGATTTTGGTTTACTTGGAAACAAAGTCGATAGTCAAATTGAGTTAATTGAGTAAACAAATTCGAAAGTCAAATTGAGTTGATTGAGTAAACAAATTGACTTGCAAAAAATAAAAGTCAACCAAATTGAGTTGAGACTGATTTGTTTTTATACTTCTTATAACGAACAGAAGAACTTTCTTTACAAAAAATTTTCTTTCTTTAAAATCAATTTTATTTTATATCACATTTAGTAAAAATGTTAAATATTTCAAAACAATCGTCAATATTTAAAAAAAATTCCTTAAGACATCAGACGAATAAAGTGATTTTAATCATATACACAATATTTAATTTGTGATTGAATTAAATAAACCGACAAAATATTATATTCAAAATTGTGAATAGTATCAACGGACAACGAATGCAATCTCACATATTCTCTTTGACTCATCATTGAGACAATAAAAAAGTGTATCGTTTTAACAATTATTATCTCTATTTAAAAAGGTAGTTGTCTCAACACGCAAGAAAATTTTTTTCGTAAATTGAGTCTTTTCATTAAAAAACTAAATTGAGTTTTTTCATTTAAAATTTTGCAGTATGTACTAATATTTCCTTCTGTTAAAAAATTCGTTTTTGTTTTGAAAACTAGATTTGAATTTTTTATTTTGTTCTGAAAAGTAAACATAAAAAAGATTTTTGAAAAATTTTATCGAAGTTAATTGAAGATTTTTAAAAAATAAGATGAAAGATAATTGCCCTAAATTTGTAGTATTTTTCCTTAAATGATATAATATAAACAAAAATACTGGAATTCGAAATTATTTGAAAAAAAAAAATACTGATATTTCAATACTTACTTTATTTTTCTAATATATTTTTTTAAATTGTACATAGCTAGTATAAAATATTAAAACTTTTCTTAAAGTGATACAAAACAAAGTAAAGAAAAAGATGATCACTTAAAGTCTTTCGCAATTACTGGACTCGATAACTTTTGACAGTTAATATCGCGTCAACTTCACTTTTGAAATATCGTTTTAGGGATATTCTGCTTATGATTCGTCTTGAAGAATAAATACCTGAATCACACTTGTAGCACGCAATGTTCCACTATAAAATTCAGTAAAAACAAAAAAAAAAAAAATCGGTGAAATCCAATAATAATCATTCTTTGTTGCATTAACGTAATGATTGAAACCCCGATCTTAACTACAACATAATTACGTCTTGATGATGTATAGATTTGTCAAATAATATAATATATCACATTTTGTAATGTTAATTTTAATATTTTTTTTTCTTTCAAATGAATTTTAAATGCAAAAAATTTTTATAGTTGAAAATTTATTTTATAATTTACTTTTATTGCAATGCCGTAACTAAAGTTTTTTGTATCAACAAAAAAATTTTTTTTTGATTGTACCTCTTTTTTATACAATGAAACCAAAAAATTGTTTTATTTTAAAAGGAGCAATTTTTTAAATAAAATTTAAAAAATTTTATATAATTTATAAGAAAAAATTTTATTTCATTTTTTTTTTTGTTATAAAATAACTGCAATTTTTATATTTATCTACTTTATTTTTCAGAAGTTTTAAATAAAACAGATTTAAAAAAAAAAATAGAAAAACAAAAAACCTTAAAAAATTCTAATTTTAAAAAATACCTGTGCACAAAAAACAAAAAAAAATTTAAATTGAATTAATTACATTCATTCCTTGAACTAAAAAAAATTATAACTGTCGTTAAAAATTATTCATTATATTATTATTTTTTTTATTTTTATTATACTGGGAAATAATTAACAAATAAATACATTTCTAATACAAATAATTGTTGTAATGACAATAAAGAATTAATAAAATTTTTTTTTTTTTTTTCTTTTTTATATAATTAATGATTATAATATTTAAATATAAAAGTATTAACATATATACATATACATAAGTATATATTTTTCAATATATATCATATATACATACATACATACATACATACATATATTCACAATACAATATAAAAATCTTAAATAGTAAAAATATAATATGTAATAATTAATTCAAAAAATTTAAAAAAAAAATCAAATATTTATTTGATATTAAAAAAAAAAAACATTTTTAAATACATATAGTAAATAATGTTCAAGACCTTATTACAACAAAAAATTAATAATTGATAAATGATAACCTTAGAATACATTTTTTTTCATTTTTTTTTTTTTTTTTTATTATATATTTATTATTTGCAAATTTTCCATTTCAAATCAAATTTGTCATAAGAATTAACATTTTAAATTGCAATATTACTACCCAAAAAAAAAAAAAAAAAAATTGATGTATACAACAGGCCCTGATTTAACTACGATTTATTATTATATGACATAAACCGAAAAATCTTAACCAATATTAATTTAAACGCAAATTATAACCTTTTTATTTTTTTATAAATAAATATTTATAAATGATTTTATTAAAATATATGTATATATATATATGTGTTTTTTATTAAATTATGAATGTTATTTTTTTGTTGTTTTTTTTTTTTTTTTTTTTGTTATTCTTAAATTTCCTTAATTGATATTGATCTTTTTTTTTTTTTACTATTCATATTTTTGACTTTTAACAATATAATTAATTTTTTTTTTATATTATGTATTTTATAACTTTTATATATATATTAAATTATATATATATATATATATATATTATATTAATTAAAGTTTTTACATTATTTATTGTTTTATTTAATTAATATTTACAATTAAATAAAATTATATTTTAAATAATTATTTTATTTTTTATTATTGATAATATATTTACAAGAAACTACAAAATAAGCTTAACAGGAAAATAATAATAAAAAGAAATAAAATATTTAATTATTCAGAAATTTTTTTTTGTTTTTCATATTTATTTTAAATACATTTTTCTTTACTTACAAGAGCAAAATAATATGATATTTTTAAAAATTGACTTCATTTTTATTTTTTTTATAATTTTAAATTATAAGGGGATGCTCTTGCTCTTGTATTTATTTTATGAATTAAAGTTCTTATTTGAATTTGAAACTTATTAAATTTTAATCAAATATTAAATCAAATTTATTAAAATAAAAATGAAAAAAAAATCATAACTAAATCTTAACACATTTATTGAACAGAATTTTAATAGAGCACGTGCATTAAAAAAAAAAAAAAACAAAAAAAAAAAAAACATATGTACTGTATGCATTATTTTAAAGTTAACATTTAAATTTTCTTTTTATAATATATTGATTGCTCTTATATTTTGTAAAATTTTATTTTAAAAATTATATTTTATCTAAGTTTTTGGCTATTATATTATATAAAATATCATAATTTTAAGGATAAATAGATTCAAAAAAGAAAAAAAAAATTTACACATTCTTAAATTAATAATATTCTTGTTGAAATATTAAAAATTAAAATGGTAATTGTAAGTTAAATATTAACTTGAATTAAAATTTTAATGTAGCTGTCAACATTATTTTTGTAAAGTTGCTTTGGAGTTTAAGTTATTTTATTTTAATCGAAAATTATTACAAAACAAGTAATATAAGAAATTTTTTAAATAAACATTGAAATTTAATAATTATTTTTGAAATGCCTTTAAAAAATTACATTGTTTTCACTTTTTAATTTATATATAATAAATAGCCCATTTTTTTTGTATTTTTTTTTTTTTTTGTTATAATATTCTAAAAACTCTGTTTATTTCCTAAAAAAATATAATTATTTTTTATTTATTTGTTTATAACTTATCTAAATTAAAATTATTATTTTTTTTTTTTTACATTTATTTCTTTTTTGTTTAAGTAGTTGCTAAGAAAAGAGCGAAGAATAAATTTGGAGACTAATCAATTTCATTGATTTTGATTTTTAATAAATAAATCAATTTCCAAATTTATTCTTCCTCTCTCTTAACAACTCATCTATCCTATCTACGCCCCATTGATATATAGGGTGGATAACTAGAATACATTGAATTTTGTTGAGCGGCTGCTCTTTGAATAGCACTTGGATCTTGATATTGGGATTGCATATTCATAACACCCATTTGAACGGGTATTTGTGCAGCTGGATTATTTATAAAACTAGCTGCGGCTGCAGCAGGATTTGTAATATAACCAGCTGCAGTTTGTTGTGTAGTCATACGATAACCATTTAAGCCACCATATGGCGACATTAAATTTGGACTTAATGCTACATTAGGACTGCGTGATGTTGGTGCTACACCAGAACTACCTGTTGATGCCATATGTTGAACTGGAGCAGATGGTGTATTACGTGCTGTACGACTGGCATTTTGTGATAATTGCGCCAAAGTTGGACCCATATTCATATTTCCAGCATAATATTTTTGATAATGTTGCATTTGTAAAGCAGCAGCTGCAGCAGTTGATGACGGTGATGTACCAGTTGCTGGTGGTGTTGTTAATTGACGCTGTTGATGATGTCCCAATGAAGATGCGGTACCTCCTGATGACGACGAAGAACCTAAATGCATTGAAGGCGGTGGTGTCATTGTTACATGTGGATGATGATTTGGAGATGGAGTTAAATTAGAAACCAAACCACTGCTACTACCTGTGGAACCTGGTGGTGTATTACATGGTTGAACATCCAAGCCACTTGTTAATTGTTGTAATTTTGAAAGACTACACATATTACCAAGTAATTGGGATCCTCCTCCTCCTCCAGTACCAGAACCTCCTCCTTGACCAGTATTGTTACCATTTTGATTACTTCCAGTTGCATTATTTGAATTACCTTGTCCACTTTGTAATGCGGCAATAGCAGCAGCGGCAGCTACTGCATTCATCTGCAATGTAGGAGTTACAGATGGGGTTGGCGTTGCACTTGTCATAGATGGAATTGGAGTTTGCGATTGTGCTGGATGACCTGTATTACCCAAGTAAAAGTTATTTGCAGCTTGTACAGCAGCACACGCAGCAGCTGCAGCTGCTGAGGATACTGCACATGATGATGGTGAAGAACCAAGCCTTTGATGATGGGGACTTGACAATGGATGTTGTGCAGTTAACGAGTTTGAACTTGCAGAGCTGCTTGAATTTGTATTGCTATTATTTGATGACATTCTATGCTGTATAACTGATGCCATTTGAGACGGGCTATACGAATTAGGAGAATTTGAATTATAACCTTGCCCCATTAGATAATCAGATTGCATATTTTGATGATGATGCCCGTGAGACGACATTGACCCAGATAAATGACCATATTGTTGCATATGTTGTTGCATATTTTGTAAATTTTGATTTAACAAATTTTGTTGCTGTTGTTGCTGCTGTTGTTGTTGTTGAGCTGCAAGTTGCATGGTTTGACTTGGACTGGTCATTTGATTCGCAGCTGGAGTAGCACTTCTTTGTCTTTGTTGTTGAGTTTGACTGTTATTTGTACCATTACCATTATTTGTGCTACGATTCATTTTAGGGGTTGTAGATCTTTGTTGAGAGTTACCCGTTCCACCACGAACCTGAAGAGGTTTAAAAAAATTATTTATTAATTCATTTAAAACCAGGAATTTTTAATATATACCTGTTGTTGAGTTAATTTTCTGTTTTGTTGGTTCTGTTGTTGCTGCTGCTGTTGTTGCTGTTGCTGCTGTTGTTGTTGTTGCATATTATTAGAAACACCTATCATATTCATATTTTGTGGACTAGAAGTTGGAACGTTCATTACATTTGCATGTTGTTGCTGTTGATTTTGTTGTTGAATACTCATATGCATTGATGATGTATTATTTTGATTTTGCTGCATTGAACAATCTGAAAACTGCTGGTGCTGAATTTGTACACTGGGGGGTCTGACATTCTCAACCGAATTTTGTGATGTTATGTCAGATGCTATGCTTGCAGGAGATTCTAATCCTAACTGTGCTACATCAAGATCGCATTGATTATAATGATGTAAACTATGAACTGAATTTGTTGTAGAGTCGGGGGTATATACACCCATTGATTGTATATCGGATGACGATGACGGAGGTGTGTGTTTAAGATCTAAATTTGGTGTAGAGCTACCTGACATTTGTTGTTGTTGCTGATCTGCAGATTGCTGCGTGTTTTGACCAGTATTACTTCGATCGGAAGAGTTATTTGTACTAGCGGTTTTATTAGAAGACATTAAATTTGCTTGTTGTTGTTGGTTTATTTGACTATTAATGATATTCATACTATTTTGACTATTTTGATGCATTGAAGTTCCTGCAATATGCTGCATGGAATTCGAATTGGAAGAGCTTGCAGACTGTTTTTGTTGCTGATTTTGATCAAGATTGCTTGTTTTCTGATTTTTGTTCATATTTTGATTATTAGAGTTATTTGGTTTATTAGAATATTGATTAAATTGGGGATGTTGATGTTGCTGTTGTTGTTGCTTAGAGAAACTACAAGCTGAGTCTCTTACCTTTTCTTGATCCTTTTTGTTACTATTGTTAGTGTTTTGCTTATTAACATCTGAATTCATTGAAGTTATTTTACGGTCTGTTTTTTGCATCTTATCCTTAAGCTGTTGTTGTTGCTGCTGTTGTTGTATTTGCATTTGTTGTTGCGCTTGTTGCTGCTGTTGCTGTACACTTGCCACTTGTTGCATATTATGCATTTGTTGTTGTTGCATCTGAGCTGTATACAAATTCTGAAAATTATTGTATGCCATTGATGTTGCTAAATCCTTATGCAAATTTTTATGAGATTGTTTAGAAGCAGTAGCATCTAAATTTGGAAAATTATATGATTGATAGTAGTCCCACTGCCAGTATTGTGAAGTATGGTAGTTTGGTAAATGATTCATCGCGGCAAATTGTGGAGCAATTTTATTTAAATCCATTACCATCTGCTGCTGTTGTTGTTGTTGTTGTTGCTGTTGTTGTTGTTGCTGCTGCTGTTGTTGCTGTTGTTGCTGTTGAAGTTGATGTTTCTGCTGTTGATTAAATTGAGTCTCTACACTTGATGTGGAGTTTTGAAGATTTTTCGATTGATATTTTTCATGGCGAGCTGCACCCACAGAACTACTTGACGTCATGGAATTCAAATTATTATTGTTTGAATTTGAACTCATTGCCGAAGAACTATGAATATTTTGCTGTTGTTTAGTAGATGTCGACGTTGAAGAGGCAGCTTGATGTGAATGTTCCCCTTGTTTTAAATTGGAACCACTTCCAGAATTTGTGGAATAACTAGATGCGTTATGTGAAACTTTTTTCAACTGATCGGAATGTGAGCTTTGACTGGAAGTAGTTGAATTATTATTGATACCACTGCCATGAGAAGATATTTTTGATGTTCCCGAATTTGAAGAAGAGGCTTGCAATAAATTTTTAGTTGAATTATCAATTTTTTTGTTGTCGGTAGAAGTTTGATGTTGCAATTGCTGCTGTTGCTTTTTGAACATAGCTTCGGTGTTTCTTTTTTCCAGCTCTTGTTGTTGTTGTAATTGCATTTGCATTTGCAACATTAACTGTTGTTGTTTTGCTGCTTCAAAAGCACAAGCTGCAGGTTGAAGACTTAAAGGGTTAAAAGAATGCTGTTGCTGTTGTTGTTGCTGCTGTTGTTGTTGTTGCTGTAGTTGAAACTGTTGCTGCGACTGTGAATATTGTTGTTGTTGATGTTGCTGTTGTTGACTTTGTTTATTTCGTACTTCATGAACCTCGTCCTCTTCTAAATTTGAAGCGATATCTTGAATATCGCAATCGCTAGTTTTAGTCAAATCAATTTCTGGAATTTCAATTTCTGATTTTTGATTAACAACTGATTGAGTTTTTGTTTGATTAATTTGTTGTTGATTTTGTGTATTAACATTGGCAAAAGTCTTATTTACTGATTGATTGGTCGTATCACTTAGCGCCGAATACCTATCAGAGGCTATCAAATCTTTATTTTCTTTTTGAGCAGTAACATTTTGTTCTGATGTATTAGCTTTTGTTGCAGGTGTGTTTTTTGGATCATTTTGAACAACTTTTATTACAGTGTTAGAATCTTTATTTGTTTTATTTTCATTTTTTGCAAGAATTTGTTTCTGACTGCTTTCGTCAAATGATTCTATCGACAACGACAACGCATCGTTTGATTTTGAAAGTTCCATAGGTTTCTCGGTTACTTTGCTTGAACTGCTCGTATTCAAATTGTTCTTGCTGCTGCCCTCGCCGCTTCTGGTCTGTGAATTTTTGATTTCTTCTGCCATCATTAGCGGTTTGGCAGCACTTGTCTCGTTTTTTGGAACAGAGTCACTAATTTGTTTTTTACTATTAATACTTTTTATATTTTCTTGTGCTTTTGATGTTGATATTTTCGAAATTTCTTCAGTGCATTCAACAGAATCCCTTGAATCTCCCGAGTCGGTTTTGGTTAAATCAATTTTTTGTATTTCTTGTATATTTCTATTATAAAAATTGTTGTCTTTATTACTATACATTTGAGTTTCATCGTTTGATTTTTGTTTTATAGAATTTGAACTTTGAGAATCAATGATCACATTAGGGCGATTTGAATTCGTCAAATCAGTAGTTTGTTTTACAGGCTTTTCTTTATTTTGATTTTGCTGCTGTTGTTTGATTTGATTACATTCGTCCTCAGTAATTTTTTTATTCTCAGCTTCTTTAGAATTAGACTCATTTTGGTCTTTACTGTTGTATTTTTCATTTACTTTTAAAACACTTTCCAAAGAAGGAGGCAATGCAGAATTATCTTTTTCGGTATCAAGGTCAGTATCTGTTAATTTTATATTAGAAGTAGTACTGATTTTTATATTATTTTTATTTTTGTCTTCTTCATTAACTTTCTTTTGATTTGAATCGTTACTGGCACTACTTGAATTTTTACATTTTAGCTCTTTTGTAAACTCTTCCTTTGTTGTAGAAATTGGTGGAATAAATTGTTCCCAAATAATTGGTTTACCATGTTTATCTTGCAGTTCTGTTGAATTTTGTGCTTTATTATGTGATAATATTTGATTTATATTTTGTTGTTGTTGCATGTTTCCAAAATTAGTTGTGCTTCCCCTTAAGGCGTTACTTATCATTGATTTTTTAGTCTTCTTAGCCACCGCTTCCAGTACTTTATTATCAGCTGTTTCCGATGTAATTCCTAACATAGATTTTGTGGGTGAACTAAACATTATTTCAGAATTCGGTAAAATTGTTTTTTGATCATTTTTTACAGTTTCATCTATGACCATTGAATTAGAGTCATTGTCTTGATTGACAGGTAATTCTTTGAGATCATTTTTCTTATCTGTAATGTGTTCTTGTCCCGTTTGTTGTATTTTTTCAATAGGTGTCTGTAGTTGTTGATTTATTGTATTACTAATATTTGAAACATCAGTTGAAGAAATGTCTAATCTTTGATTGGATCCTTTTTTACCTCGTAATTTTGGAGCCGTATTAATAGGTTTTTCTGGTTTATTATTTGATGTGGTTGCTATTTGCACTTCCAATGAAGACTGCTCTACTTTATTTTGATCATGGTCATTTAGTTTAATTGAAGTTACTTGTTGGTTACTCTGAATTTTGCTTGCTAAATTATCGTCACCATTATTTGATTCTTCTGTTTCCAACGTTAATTCTTTTATAAATTTCTCTGTTTGTGGGTGGTTTACAGAAATAGGTGGGATAGGTTCAGTTACAGAGTCATTTTTAGATAGGGAACCCTTGCTGAATAGTTCACGAATTGTGGCTTGTTTTTTAGGAGCCGAAGATATTTGAGATATTTGTGGTGTTGACGGTTCATCAAAGTTATCTTCCGAAATTATGGTTGTTGACGCCGCAGCCGCTGCAGCTGCAGCTAAACGATTAGAAGATCGATTTCGATGTTGTTCAAAGAATCGTTTTCTTTTATTAGTTATATTTACAGATGGTGTTGTTGAATTATCACCACCACTTAAGGCACTTGAAATCTCTTTCTTCATCGGTAATGGTGCTACAGTTATTTCCTCTTTTTTATTACTATCAACAGTTATATCTCTTCTTGTAGTAGGGCCTTCTTTTTGTAATGCATTCTCTTCTTTTTTACGATGTGCATTAGCTGCAGCTACTTTTTTTGATACAATATTTGTAGTAGCCAAAGATTCGTTATTAGGATTTGAAATAATCTTTTTATTAGTATTATCCCGTTTCGCTAACGATGGTGAAAGTTCTTTCAAAACAACAACTGGTTCTTTCTTAGTAATAGAAAGAACAAGTTTATTTACATCACATTTAATTTCATCTTTGTTTTCATTAGCATCTTGTGTTTCATTTAATGGAGCTTCAGTTGATTTTTGATTTCCTCTTGTACGAATTGATTCTTTTCTACTTCCAGAAGTAGATAATTGATTTGGTGATTCAATATTTCTTCCAGATAAAGACACTGCTCTTGTTTCTACTTTTTCTTGAACAGGAGTTGAGTTTTGTCTAGTTGGCAAACGTCTAGGACGCATGCTCATTCGTGGCATATTCGTTAAAACATCTAGAGATGAAATTTCTGATTGATTATCTTCGTTATCTAAGATTGAGTTAGGAATTGTATTGTTATTGTTATTTGAAGAAGTGCTACGTAAAGACTTTCTATTGGAATTATTAATTTCAGGGATGTTAGGTGTATCTGTTGTAATTGGTGGTGCATCAGTTGAAGTAGTTGATGTTCTTGGTCTCATACTACGAACAGGAGTTGATGTTGTTACTGTATATGGATCAGACTGAAGAATTTCTAAATGACTACGTCGCTTAATTTTATTTCTTTTTGGGATAGGCGATAATTCAATTGCGGTTTCTACAACAAACTTCTTTGTTGGTGGAGCTTGTTCTTCCTCTTCTTTATTTCGAATATTATCAACTAAGTTATTTCCAATTGAATTATCACGTTTACGCTTATGAGATTTAGCAAAGGAATTAGATTCCTCTACAGATTTCTTTGCTTCTTCTTGCACTTTACTGATATCAGCAGATCTATGTGTTCTCAAATCAGAATAAGCTGTTTCCTCAAATTTCATAGGTCGAACACGTTTTCTACCAGAAGATGTAGTTTCGATTGTTCTGTCTTCTTGTGATTGATAATTTGGATTACTTAATATTTTTGTGTTTGGTGATTTACGTCTACTTTTAGATGATTTATTACGTTGTTGTACTTCGTTTTCATAATCTCCTATTTGTTTTTGTTGTTCTTGTTGCACAGATTTTCTTGCACGTCTTTCGCTCAAAGTCGGTATGTCAACTTCCTCTTCATCAATTGCGGTAGGAGAATAAATTGATTTCCTTCTATCTTTAAGGGACTTTATTTCTTGTTCAGTTTTATTTTCTTTCAATTTGCTATCATCATTCACACACTCGTCACGCTTATTTTGCAAGGCTGCATTTACTTTTTCTTTTTCTGGCATACATTCGTCTTGTTCAATTAACTTTGATTCCTTTCGTGGTTTTGATTTTGGTTGCTTTGTAAATTCACGATCACAACTTTGCAGTTTCTCTATATGTTGAACTTGAACAACATTTGTATTAATAGATTTTCTTCTATGTTTTATTGATAAGGTTTTTGATTTTTCATTGTAATCTTTAACTTTCTCAACCAAATCATTTGATAAACGTGTTTCTACATGAATAGTACTAGATCTTCTCTTCTCACGTTTCGAGGTATCCTTATCGTCTGCAGGTAAAGCGTTAACAACCATTGACTTACGTCGTTCTTTTAATGGTTTGGGAGAAACTACAGTATTACGTTCGTCTAAGGTATGAGAATCAGAAGAATATTCAGGCGTATTATATCTATTTATAAGTTCTGGTGCGACTGATTTAGCTCTAGAATATCTTCGTTTTTTGAGGGCAATATCTTCTAAATTTTCATTATTTTGGTTTACTAATTTGTTTTCCTTAATTTCTCCTAAATCGTTAATGGGACGCTTTGTATCTTTAGATTCTCTAGTTTTCTTTTTTGATTTTTGTGAACTTGGTGCCTCATCAGTACAATGTTCAGATAACTGCGCTATATTTTTACTAGAAAAATC
Organism: Poecilobothrus nobilitatus; assembly: GCA_947095535.1. Classification (NCBI taxonomy): domain Eukaryota; kingdom Metazoa; phylum Arthropoda; class Insecta; order Diptera; family Dolichopodidae; genus Poecilobothrus; species Poecilobothrus nobilitatus. The sequence goes on along the minus strand of OX352773.1, from coordinate 12,142,568 downwards.
TTTTGGTTTTCCAGATTTAATTGAAATTTCTTTGGTTTTTATTTGAGAAGTTGATAACGAAACTGATTCATTTATTGTATTTTCTAATGCATAGTTCTCTGGTTGGGCTTCAAACATTTTTCTTTCGTTTCTATCTTGTCTTTCTACAAATTTATTTAATTTGGTTTGTTTAGACTGCTTCTTAATAATTGGAGTCTCAAATATTTGTCCCTGTTTGGTATGTTTTAACTTATTTTTGGTCATATCCATCATATCAATGTCATCCATTAAAGTTTGGTTATTATTATTCATTTGCATTTTTTCATTAAAACTCTCGTCTTCAGAACTTGTACTTGTACTTTTAACAATTGAATTTATGATCGTGTTATTAGTTAATAAAGGAGTCCATCTTAAACACTCTGAATCGATCGGAATTCTATTTTTGGATGCTGATATTTTATCATAATGTGAATCCACTTTATGCCAATCAATTACAAAATTAATTTGATAACGAATATCTCCTTCGAGTTTAATCACTTTTACGAAATTTAATAATTGAAAAGCTAAAGCAATATCGGCAATCATTAAACCCGTTTGTTTTGATATATCTCTCACTGAAATTTTTTCATCTTTATGTTTATATAAATATTCCAAAACAATTGACTTCCAGTATGCATGATAAGAAACCCTTCCTAAATCTGATAATGGTTTTTCTGGTGTACCAGGTTGGCCTTCTTCACGTGATAATAAATAGCTAAAATCAATTAAAAATCGACCAAAACCTTGTCGTTGATATTGTGGCATCGTCATAATACATGAAACGTTGTATTTCTGTGCACAATGTTTTTCTTTTGAAAAATATCCCACTAAATGACATCCTTTTCTGTCGTTTTTTGTTAACACATAAAATAAAAATGGTTCAACATCATAATATAAAGTTTTATGATCTAAAAATAACTTTGCCAAAAGACATAAATTTTGACAGTAAATTTTGTTAACGTTTCCATCTACTTCAAAAACAGATAAATCATGACAGCGATATATTTCAGTTCCAGGGGGATATCTCCAACTACATTTGTCTTGGTGTCGTTCAAGAACGGCTTTACTTTTTGTATACTTTAAACAAAATTCACAAAGAAATAATTTTGGTAATCTGAAGGAAATTAAATAGTTTTTTAAAATATGTAATAATTATTTTTTTAAAAGAATTTTTACCTAGCATATTCTTGAGGGAATGGACTTGAATACCAAGTTTCAATTTCCCATTTTCCAAATTCAATCGCTGCTGGACATCTTTCTTGGCCAACGATAGCTAAAGAAGTGGGGCTTAATAATGTTGGATTTAATCCTGGAACAGCTAAATTTAAGCGACCTCCAGGATTCATAACTTCTGATACAGCTTTTGCCGCTCTTTCTCTGATCAATTTATACATTTCAACGTCTTGTTCTTTGACACCAGGTGGCAGTGGTTGATTTTCTAAAATAAAATTAATAATATTTAATAAATTACCAGAAAACGCAACATATTCCACAAATTACCCATAACAGCATTATTATTGTAAGGTGCTATAGCAGCATTCATTGCTGCCATTCCAAAAATATTTATTTGATTACTTTTCTCACTTAAAGCTGCAAAATCTAATTGTTGAGAACTGTCAAAATTAGAAAAACCTCCAGTACTAAAAGCTATATTTTCTTTAGATTCAGGATTAACGCCATTTACAAATTTCTCTTCAAGTTGTTGTGATTTCTGTAAAGTTTTTTTTGATAAATATGGAACTTCATCATCACTTTCATTTTTTGTAGTGATTTGTTTTGGTTTTTTATCTAAAGGCATTGATGTTAAAGTGACAACACGCTTTTTATTTATTTGTGGATTTGCTGCGTTATTCAAACTAATAACATTTGCTTGAGAATTTTGTACACTTAAAGGCTGATGAGAAGTTTGAATTCTGTTATTAGAATTTGTAGAAAGAGTAGATCCAAAAACATTTGGGTTTGTATTAGTACGTGTTTCACAGTTTTCAATTGTTTTTTTCGATATTATAGGAGGATTTTCATTATTGGTTTTTGATGATTTTAATTTATTTAAATCTAATCGAGTTGGACTCGCTGAAATTTTAAGCGATTCCTGCTTTTCACATTCTGCTTCTTCTTCTATTTCCATATTTTGTTGCATTGAAACTGAAGAATTAGATTTTTTCTTTTTGTGTTGTTGTTGTTTTTGTTCTAAAATTTGTTTTTCATAATCTTTAAAAGTACTGCGCGTTTCTTTCAAAACTTCTTTTTTTCCAGCCTCCGGAGTTGATGTGGAATTTCTTAAAGGTGACGGTGAAAGTTGTATTGGAGATGAGCCTTTCTCTTTATTTTTGATGCTCGCTCTAGAGTAGTCTGAAGTTGTAAACATATGCGACAACCCATCAAATAATCCTTTCAATTGAGAATCTTTTTGTTTTTTGTTACGTGAAGGCATTTTTGGACTAGCATTTGAAGGTGTTGTGGTGTTTTTGTTATTACTAGCTGTACTAAACGAATCACTTGTAGAATTTAATGGTGATTTTCCAGCATTATTACTACTACCTGAAAAAATATCAACATTTTTCTTTGCTTCAGCGGCAAAACCCCAATTCTCATCTTTGACATTCAAGCCAAAGTTTTGAAATGGGTTTGATTTTAAGCTTGTTACTGAATCGGTACCAGAACCAGCTGCACTTCGCAATCTAGTTGATTTACTAGATTTTGCTTTAGTTGTAACAGAAACTTCGGAACCAGATTTATCAGAATCATCATCATCGCTATCTGAACTTGATGAGCAATCGTCGCTATCAGAACTGGAACTGTCAGAACCATCAGAACTGCTAGAAGAACACGAAGACGATGTTGAATCAGAATCATTCTCATCTTCTTCATCCTCCTCTTCTTCTCCCTCATTTTCACTTGAACTACATGAAGATGATGTTTCAGATAAGGTTTTAACGCGATTTTCACTTTTCTGTTTTACTTTATCGACAGTAATAATGCGACTTCCACCACTACGATGTTTACTTGTTGATGCTAAATTTGAAGAAGGAGTCGGTAATTTATTAATAATTCGATCGCTATTAAATGCAGAATGTCTAAAGAATTTTTGTTTTTCTTTTGATATTTTATCTGATTGAGGCATATTTTGCAGGCTATTACTATTACTACTACCTTGTGATGATAATAATAATGGTGATTGAGTTGTTTTCTTGCGATCACTTAGAAGTTTATGTTGTTGATAAACATTATTTGCTATAAGTTTTTTATTGTCTTCTTCTTCGGTATCTGAATCAGAAAGGTTTGTTGGAGGTACTCTTGCTTTTTGTCGATTTTGGCTTGGAGCAATCTGTGGTACTATTGGAGTGTTAGTTGGTACACTCTGTGAAGAATATGTTGTTGGTAAAGAATTAGGCAAAGAAGCAAAAACTTCTGATATTTTCTTCTTTTTTTCAGCATTTGGTTCACGAACTTTTGTAATTTTTTTTCTAGCTGCATTAGTTTCGTTTATTGATTTACGTCCAGTTTTTTGTTTAACATTATCATGATGTTGCAAACAATAATTACATCTCCATGGGCACTTTGGTTTTTTATCAGGCACTGGATTAGCACATGTTAAATGAAAATTTTTTTCGCAAAAACAACAACCTAATAAACAAGGGCCTTTTTCATTAACATCTTTTTTGCAACCATCACAATTTCTACATTTATGACAATACCATTTGGTACCTTTAACAGTTAACATATATAATAATACTTGTGATTGACATTTTCCAGCAATATTTGCACATGTTGTATGGATTGCCATACCACAGCTGTTACATGTGCTTAATGGTTCTGAAACACCATTTTGATTACGTGATGCATTACCAGAACATTGAGAACATATTAATTTATCATCAATTATTGGATCTGATAAATTTTCATTTTCTTCTTTCTTTTTAATTGGTTTTCTAGGTGATGTTAATGATTTTGAACCCTTTTTATATGTTTTATTTTCTCCTATTATTAAATAACCAGCTAGAACAGCTTTTTTTAATGAATTGAATATAACTGTTTTTAAATCAGCATCCGGTGCTAATTCGATATTATTAAATTTTTCAACATAATTTTCAATACTTTTAATTGTTGAACCTTCACATTCACCTAAATCAAAAACAGCTTTTGATACGATTTTACATAAATTTGAATGTGCTTCAACTTTAAGTAGACGTTTTGCCATTGGTGCTTTATATGAATGTAAACCTTTATTATAAACTTTAATAACAGCACCAGAATTAACAGCATCTTCTAATTTTTCAGCAACAATATCTTCATGAAATTTATGATGACTACCAATTGCTTGACAAATTCTTTGTATACTAGGACGTTGTTTTTGGCTACGAATTTTTGCTATAGCTTCTAATATCCAACTTTCCCAGATTTCTGAGGAAATTTTATTTGGATCTGATTCTTTCATTTTGAATATGTATTTTTTATCTTTCCGTTTTTTTTTTTTTTTTTTTAAATATTATTTAATAATTAATATGTTGTTCTGTAAAGAAATTAATTAAAAAAAAAAAATTAATATTTTTAAATGGTGGGTTTTTTTTATAATTTTTAAGCAAAAAATAAAATTATAGGTACTGGTTCATGTTTAAATAAGTAACATAAAAAAAAAAAGTTGATTTTTAAAATTTGTATTTACAACATCATAATAATTTTTATTTAGGTACGTATATGACGAAAAGTAAAAAAATATAACAAAAAATTAGCCTTTTTCATATTTTATATTAAATAGGGGAAAAAAAAACCAAAGACCTTCGTGTATCAAAACAAGTAAAAAATTTTTAACTTGTAATGAAAAACAAAAAGAAAAATTAAATTACCTAAGTACTCTAAAAATATGTAATCATATTATGATTTGGAATCTGTTAATCTTAGGTTATTTATTTTGTAATAAATATATAAATAATATTTATCCAAAAATATTTTAAATTAAATAGAAAACATTTTTGAAGTGCAACTATAATAAATAAATAATTAAAAAAATCTATTAATAATATGTATCTTATAAATTTAATAAAGTTTACTTCAGAGTTAATAAGAAACTCAGGAGTTGCTCTTATGAGATTTTAAAAATTTATTGCTGAAAGTTATATTTGACCATTTTTTTATGTTATTTATGTTATTTAAGCACAAAATATGTTAAATAATTTGGAACATTTGTGGCTACAATATATCCATTGCCTTATATATTTAAACAGGCCGGTATACTGAAATTTTTTTCCGAACATTACATATTTGTTATTATTTTCGGCTTAAATTACAATAACAAAATAATATAAATTTTTTCCGATTTTTTGTTTTTTTTTTAATATATTTTACATAATAATTTTTTATTTCCTCATTTTATATACTAACATTTTTTTTTCATTATTTAGGTAGTTAGGTAAATTCACCAATTAATGGCATGTACTTTAATTTGTTATACCATTTTATTTTTAGCCTAAAAAGTTTAAAACTATCTTTTTAGCCTTTAAAGATAGTTTTTATTTTACATAATAATTTATATCAAAGCAAATTAACTTCTAATAATATTCTTCTCTTTTTTACAAGTTGATTAAAAACAAAATTTTAATCTAAAATGTCAATTAAATGTGTTGTAGAAAGTTGTTTAAAGTTGTTCATATGGTGAGCCTACAAATAATATTTCAGTTACCCCAAATTCAGTTTAGTTTTCATTTATCGCAATTTTTTTCAGTTATAAAAATATTAATGATAAAATTTCACTTAAGAAATTGAATAATAGAAACATCCCAAAATTAACTTAAACAATATTTTTCGTTTAGTAAAATATGAAATGTTTTAATGTTACTATTAACCGATGAATTAAATTTGTTTTGTTTTTTATTATTTTAATCATTTTATAAATAGGCAAAAAAAAATACTTGTAATCTTTTTTGATTATTTTCAAAATTATGAATGAAAAAGTTTAAAATTTTTTAATGGGGATCTAGGCTTTATAGATTAAATGTTTCCCTTTCATATTGGTAAATTAAATTTAATTTAAATCTTACCAGAAATAATATCTTTTGAAAAGAAAATTTTTATATATTATTTATTTACATATAATTTGGATATTATTTTCACTCAATTTTTTCAATATACATGAACATGAACATTTTTCTGCACTCAATGTACATTTTTCTGCACAAAAAATTTAAGTTCTGTTTTTTTTTTTTTGTTCAAGGTAAAAACAAAAAATTAACAATTTTGATACTATATAAGCATCCAGAACCAACCATTGAAAAAAAAAAGTTTAACTACATTAAAAAAGTGAAAAATATATTGTCAATCAAAAATTTTAATATTTTTTTTTTTCTATCTTTCAACTTTATTTTTATTTTTTTTTTTTAACTTGAAATAACAACTGTACATAACAATAATAAAGAAATAAAAAATTACCAATTAAGTTAAAAAAAAAAACTAAAAACAAATAAAAATAATAATAAATTTTAAATCAGACAAAAAACAAACCTGACATTATATGCGTGATATGTAAGAACTTTAGTTGGTTGGACAAAATATCTAAATATATACTATAAAATATGATATTAAATTTATCATTATGAATAGTAAAAGTTAAAAAAAAAAAAAAATACAGCTGCTCATTAAAAAATAAAATTTAAATTAAAATTTCTTCTTAAAAAATTTATTGCCATTAGCTATTTTTATTGAAAATAGAATAAAATATGTACAACGTAAAACATAATATTATAACATATTTTTTTTTTTTAGTAGAAGTTCACCTTTCGTGTTTTAATTCTTTATTAATTGGTCTCAAAAAAAAAAAAAATATTTATATATATATATATGTATATCTACATCTTTTTTTTATACCTGATAGATTTTTATTTCGTTCAATAATGAGATCTTATCCATTTGCGTGATCTCATTTTCTTTCCTTTATTTTAATTTTTTTTGGTGTTTCCCAAAATAAAAAAAAAAAAAATATATAATATATGTATACCTATGTATACATAATATATCTATAATATATATTTCATTTTCGGATTTTAAATTTGATAAATATTACATGACAAAATCATTTATACCTTCTCTCCTCTTCAAATACATTGAGAGTAATCAGGATTTCAGTTAATCCTATTTTTTTTTTTTTCTATCCCTTATAAATTTAAACAAGTCTTACTTGGAATTGAATCACACAAAAATAGTTTCGACTATAAATAACTGGGCGAGATATTTGAGCTTAAATAAAAAAAAAAAAACGATAAGGATCAAACTAAACATTTATTTTGGAATTAAATTGCAAAGCTTGTACCTACATACATACATTTTATTATAAATGTTTTGTAATGATACTTTGAGAATTTTTTTTGTTCTTAATTTGCACGAAAGACAAGAATAAAAAAAAAAACATTAGGATCAGCCCACAGAATATAAATCTAGCAAAAAAAAAAAAAAAAATCTATTATGTATTTAAATATACTAAAAATGAAATTAAAAACATTGAAAAATAGGTACCACCTAATTTTATTCCGCTGAAAAATAACAGGAAGCGCCCATTGTTTTTTTTTTATCCTATAGTTTAACATACTTGAATTAAACAAAAGATACTGTTGTACTTTTCATATTGTTTAAATGACAAATTTTTTTTTTTTTTTGTTACAATTAAAAAAGTTGAAGCGGATAAAGGTGTTTTCAACAGGAATTAAAAAAAAAATTTTTTTTAATTTATAAAAAAGAAAATAAAAAAAAAAAACAGTATATATATATCGTATTTGAATATTTTAAATGTTTTTATTTATACAAATATGAAATTTTAAAATGCTAATGACAAAAACAAGATTATATTAATAATCCTTCATAAGAATTCTATTCGAAAATATAAATCAACAATTCGAAAATCTAAGTATGTATGTATATAAGTATGTTTTTTTCCTTTGTTTCAATATTACATTTTTAATAAATTTTGTGTTTTTTTTTTTTTGTTTTGGAACAGATTATATAAATAACAGATGGTTGACATAATAACTATTAGATGATTCAATATTTAATTAAAAAATGTCTAAATTCAATTAAAATTTTCATCAGGAGACATATTTGAAATTAATTTTTCTTTTTGACAGTTTTATGATTGAAATTTTCCAACAAAATATTTTAAATGGTAATCCTACAAAATCCCAATTCTTAAAATCGAAAAGCCACAAACAAAATCCAAATATTTTTTATTTTCAGAAATTCATAAAATCCACACATAGTATAAGCCTAATACCACATAATCCAAACACTGGTAATCCACACCACATCCAAACACCATAAACATATAACAAAATCTTAACTTACATAGATCCAAATGTGAGACTTCGTTTTGGAGGTGATAGTCCCCACTATTTTTAATGCTGCGTTTGAAATTGAAGTATGTATGTACAAAAATTATTATAGGTACCTTATAGTTGATTACAAAATCATGATTATATACGCCTTTTACAGAATAATTTATGCGAGGTTTATTAGAGTTTTTATAGTTGGTTTCAAAATCAGGATTTTAATAATATTTTTAGACGAGGTTTGGGAAGGCGGTAACCTACACTATTTTAAATACCTTGTTGTTATAATACATGTATGTAAAATAAATATTATTTAATTTTATTTAAATAATTCTATATTAAATGTGGAATATTATAAAAAAAAAAAAAAGCGCAGCTATTAAAAACAGCCGGAGATTGTGATTTGGATTTAGAGATATTTGGATTTAGTCGGGTCTGTATTTTGTGGGGTTTGGATTTTCTAGTGGAACGATTTTTAATGTATATATGTACATGCAAGTACTATATACATATATAAAAAAGTTGAAATTGAAAATAACACAATTTTAAAATCTAAATCTAGAACCAGTAAAATTTATTTTAATAAAAGAATTATTTCTTAAAAATAAAACTTAAACCATAATATGTTAAATTTAGTTTAGTACAATGTTACAAATTTACTTGAAGGTTCTATTAGGTTAAAGTATCAAGTTTTAATTTATTGTTCGAGTAATATGTAAAATTGCAGACCTGCAGACCATAGGCTATATTAATCTCTTTATTTTAGATTACAAACATTTTATTGTTCCAATTTTAATCTATTTTGCAGTTTTGTTTTTGTCAAATTGTAGTAAATATATATTTTATAGTAATATATTATTTTGCTCAAGTGCTCAAGAGAAAAAGACCATTAAAAAAAACATTGTTAAAAGAGGCACTATTTGTACTAAAATTTGGGGTCCCCCAATCATTCTACAATTTGAGTTGTTAAGTCAAATTATAAGCATAGAAACAAATTTTCACAATATATAATTTTTATAAGTATAATAATATGTATTCCATTTTAACTAAAAATAAATAAGTATTAATAAAAAAAATAAACCAAAAAAAAAAACATAATAAAACCAAAAAGGCCCGAATTAGATAAATCATCTACTCTAGCTAGATTTTAAATTTCTTTTGAAAAGGAATTTTTTAAAAAAATATTAATATAAAATTCGGAAAAAATTACGGATTCGAGCGCTATAACCAAACAGCGCTATGAAATTAAAATAGTGCTAAAAGAGGTTGAATTAAACGAAATACGCCTGAAATTTGTAACATCTCGATGTATAAAATCTCGAAGTTTTATCATAAAAAATTAACTGATTTATATGAAATACTTATATAAAAATGTATAATTTAAAATTACTATATGATAAAATATTCACACAACAATATTAATTAATTTAACATTTTTTAAGGCTTATTATATATAATTTTGAAAAATAAATCTATTTAGTAGCAATCTAAAATTATGCACTAAATATAAATATAAAATAAACAATTTTGCGATTAAAACAAAGAACTGAAAATTTCAAATTTAAAATACAAATTTGAATTATAGCATAAAATATGTATTTATATATTTACAGAGTTAATTTACATCTTTTAGTCCTGGTGTAATATGTATAGGATCAAAATTCAAATACAATAAAAATTAATAATAATAATTAAAAATGAAATTAGTATTACTACAATTATATTTTATTTTATTTTTTTTTTATATATACGTACATACATATGTATGTTCATAATAATTAATATATAATATATTTTATTATTATATGAAAATTTAATTTTATATTATTATTGTTAATTCTTTTCTTTTATTGCACCTAACCATAATTTTTTTTTTATCATATTATAAAAAATTTATATTATACCCATAATTTGCTCCTATATAATATATATAAATGATCAATATTTATATACATATATACACATAAATATTTGAATATATTCTCTAAAGGATACACGGTAACCTTTCATAACATTTACATGTTTTATACCTATATATTATTATTTACGTAAAATATATTAATAAGTTGTATATAATTAATTTTTTATTAAGGATAATAAATAATTTGCTACTGAATTTTTTTTTTTTTTTTTTTTTGTTTTATATTCATCATTTCAAGGCTTTATCTTTAAGTAAATTGATTAATAACAGGGAGTAAAATTAAATTTAAAAGAATGCTAAATTGCACTTATTTATTGCATAACAGAAGGATTATAATGTTAAAAAAAAAAAAAATAATTAAAAAAGCAATTACATCGGAGTCGTATCAATTGCATTAAATAGAGCGTTATATTATACTGCATTTTTTTTTTAATAAATTAAAATTGTATCGTTTTAAAATTATAGAAACTTCAGTTATATGAATATATGGAATGCAATGTAATACGTTAAAAAGAAAAACCTTTAAAAAAAATCGGATATATAATTCTAAATTTCTTTATGATTTTTTTGAATTTTTCATAAAACTTTAAATTCTCTATTTAAAGTAACGGAAACCAAAAGCAGAATAACAAATTGAACAAAATTTAAAAAATAAAAATCTTATCAACTTCATTTGTACAAAACAATTTTAAAAAATATAATATTATACAAATTTGATATTTTTATTTCAAAATGAATAAATATATTGCGTTAAATCATGTGCGTAACACAAATTTAGTCTTAAATAAAACAAAAAATTTTATTCAATAAAAAAATAATATAAAAAATTAAAAAAATAAAACATATAAAAATTCAAAAGGATATAATACAAAACAAAATAAATATTTTATTTTTCACTTTAAAATGAATAAAAAAAAAAAAAAAAAAAAATTAAAACAAAAACCGAGTCAAAAATTCCATTTTCATTAAAATTACAATGAAATGCTTACCCGTCGTATTTCAAAAAAAATTCTTCAGTAGCGGTTGAAATTCTTTTATATTAATTCAATAAAATTTCAAATATTACAAAACTACTTCATTTTATTTCCTTGTGACGGAAGGAAAAAAAAAAAACAAAACTGAGCTGAAAAGCTCTAAGGAAAAAAAAAATTTTTTTTTTTATACAACAACTGTTCATGCGTTGCACTCTTTCGTTGCCTTTACTTTTTCTCCTTTTTGTCAATAAAATAATATTTAATTTATACCTTTTATACAAAATAATGAAAAGAACCCTACAAACACTTCACATATGAAAATGTTAAAAAAAAAAACCAATAATAAGGTATACACGCAATAATATGTTGGAAAAACAATAGTCGCGACACTATTTAATCAGTGATTAAAAAAATAAAAATATATGTACATATACAGTATACAATATATATAAATATATGTATATTTTCTCAAGCACGTGTATTTTATTTAAAATATAAGGCATATCTTTAGATAATTACACGTATCGATTTTAATCATTAAAAATATATGTATATATATATTATATCTTAATTCTAAAGTTTTGGTTAACATTTTAAAATCGAAATAATTTTATGACATTTGTTCAACAAATTTTGTTGCGGGTGGTTGGTTTTATAATATATATATTATAAAACAAACCTTTTGTGTAAATAGTTTTGAGTCAAATTTAAATATAAGTATAAACAAAAGAAAAATATATACATATGTAATATTGTATATTTTTTGCATTTTTCGAATATACAAAGATAAAAAATGTATTATGATAACGGTTTTCTGACTGTTTAATCTTGTTAGCGATTTTCAATTAAATATCGATTTTGAGGATATACATACATAATATGTACATATGTATATAAAAAATATCTACTTTTGTGTTTTAAACAAAAAAAAAAAAAAAAACTACAGTAAATATGAAATATCCTTTAAAAAAAAAAAAGAAAATGTAATACAACATAATATAACTTCCGATTATATTAAAAACTTTATTATCCGACAACGGGACGTTAAATGTCGTTCATAAATGTTCCAGGCGTTAAAAAAAATCGCATTAAACTGCAATACTTATTATATAACATGAGTTTTTTTGATTTTTCTTTTTATCTCAAATAGCTAATCATGGTAAGTCAATTAATTACACACTACTTTTTATTTTTGCATTATTTTGTTTTCTTACTTTAATTTTTCACATTTTTTTCTTTTTATCTATACCTCTATTTCTCTTCACAGTTATTCTTTTCTTCCCCTTACAATTCGATTTTTTACCGGTTGCAATTTATTAGTAGACAAATTAGATTTTTAGCATAAAATTGAATTCTAACACTTAAAATGGAGCATATAATATTGAAATGAAATTATTATATCGTATTTTTTTTTTAAAAATTACATTAAAAAAAAAACAGGGGCGAAAAGACACAAAAAAAAAAAAATAAGGATAAGATATATATATTTTTTTTTATACATATATGTTTTAAAAAAGGATAAATGAAAAACAAAATTACAAAATACAGAAATTGTTTAAGCATCCGAATATAATCTATATTATATGCATGTACATACATATATAACATTTAAAAATATGTCTACCTACTTACATTATATAGATATTGTATTTATATATATTTAGATACATATATACATCAGATAAAAAAAAAAAGTTAACATTTAACAAGAATGTTAATGGATAAATAAAAAAGAATTAAATGAACATACATAATATAAGTATGTAATAATGTATCTATACATTTTTTTTTTTATTACTTTTTAATTTTCTCCTTGTGTCTCCTTGTTATTGAAACCACATTTTATTTAGGCTCTTTTCTTTAAGTCTCATTGAGAATCATTATGTGCAAATGGCTTAATTCAAAAGAATATCTATATATATATAAATGTAATTTCATACATATCAATGAATACTATTAGTATTTAGTATGTATATATGCATATATATATATATATAGTAACTGACGGATATGTATGAAGTACATTAAAAAATTATTATGATGAGTGAATCGGAAAAGGATGGTTTCATGTTTTTTTTCATTCTTTCTTTTTTGTTCAATACTTTAGAAAAATGAAACGCGAAACGTTTTAATTGTTTTCCGAAACAGGTGTGTTTTATATCTATATATCTAGGTATAAAGTATATTATATATATGTAGACTATAAGAAAAATAGAAGAAACAAAACAAAAAGAAAAGGTTGAATCAAATATAAAAAATAATTCAGGTACAAATAAATAAAGCAGTTATTCTTTTTTCTATAAATTTTAGAAATTAAATTTAATATGTATAATAATAATGATAACAAAATGTATATTTTTTCTATTACAATTTTTTATTCTTTTTTTTAATGAAAGATTACAGGAAATCTAAGATTCAGTTTAAGAGATTATGAATTTTTACTATATTATCAATGGTTTGTCGATTATAATAATTAATTAAGTGCATATATAAATATTATAAGTTTATAATCTCAAATAATTTGATATAAAATTATATTAAATTTAAATTCATATTTAAAATTAAAATTAAAAAATGACAAATGTTTTGAATGAGATTTCAAGTTAAACACATTATTATAAAAAAGAAAATCATTCAATAGAAATTGCACAACCTTGAACCAAAGACTATTTATATGTTCCTATACTGATTTTTATAGATTTCATTATATTTCATTATATTTAACAGAACTCTATATACATAAATATAAAGTGTAAAATTTTATTTTCTTTTTATGAATCTTTAAATTAAAAATATATCAAATTTATGAAAACTTTTTAAGTTTTCTGATTTGTTTTGTTTTTAGTATAAAAAATGTATGGTTTTCATAAAAATAATTGTTACAAATTAATTTTGTAAAATATATTCAAGGTTTTACAAAAATTGACACCTATAAATATATGTATATATTTAAGTATGTATGCTACATTTATATTAAGTTTTTAAAACTTGTAATTGTAATAGATTTTTTTTTATTTTTTTTTATTATTTTTAAATTTATAATATTGACATATTAAAGAAATGACATTATCATCTAAGAATTTTTCTTTTTATTATATTGTAATTTAATTTAAAATCTTAAAGAATTAATTTTTAACTGTGTTTAAAGTTTAATCGTTAATTTCGATTCCGGAAAGGAAACACATATAAAAAAAATATATATATGTATATGTATATATTTACCTAAATAAAAATCGACCGACATTCGGAGAAACTCAGTAGGAAAATAAAATAATCTTACCTTTAATAAAATAAAAAAACAAATTAAAAAAAAAAAAAAAGATTTATTTAAAGAAAAAAAAAAAAAATTTTTTTTTTAAAGCGGCGGCATCTGAATTTCCGTTCTAATTTCAAAGAAAGTCCGATTTTTTTTTTTTTTTAAATATTTCTATTTGTTCCACCCCTTATGTGGTGTCCATTAGTACTATCATTAACTTAAAGTATTCTTTTTCTTTTATAATATTATTCCTTCTTTTTTTTTTTTAGTTTCTCTTAATGAGATTCTTATTTTAATGAAGTTAGTTCCCAGCAATATTTTTTTTTTTTTTTTAATTTTAATACAATATGTGTTCCTTATTTTCATCAAATGCCAGGTAAATCAGTTAATGTAATAAATCTTTGAATATACATATATATTTTATAATATTGAAGAATAATTTATAACAGGATTCTTCATTTCAATTACTAGAGTTTTGAAAAAAATTCATTATGATTATATTTTTCCTTTTCTTTGATATCAGCAAATTTTATGACATTTTAAAGATTTTTTAATATTTTTTTTTTTTACTTTTTTATTAAAATAAAAATTTATTTTGGAAGAAAAAGTGCGTTAAAAAAAACGCAAATTTTTATTTTGCAAAAATTAAATTGGCCTTGAACATACTACCTACATATATAATACAAATAATATATATATACATACATAAAAAAAAGAATTAACATGTTTGTGATATTTAATTTTTCCAAAAAAAAAAAAATAACTAAAAATACAGTGCGTTTCATATATAAAAAACTCTTCAATCAACTCTTTAACATCATTTTTTTCATTGAAAATTTTAATTTTTTTTTTAATTAGTTTTAAAAATATTTATTTATTATTATAAAAATTAATAGTGGTTAATAAAAATGACACGCACTGTATATTTACAAATAAAAAGTTTTTGTTAGAAGGGTATTATAGTCTTGATTTTATATAAGATGAACGCCCCTAATAAATTTTAAAATATATTTTAAAACTCCGACAGAGTATATATACAGGAGGAATAAATTTCATCGAAATATATTTTTTTTTCTTCTTGACCTTATAATATGTTTTGTTGTCTGAATAAATCAGAGACTTTCAAACTGTATAAAAATTAAATTTTAAGCCAAAAATTTCAATACACATTGTTTCTGTCTAAAAAAAAACTGTAGATATTAAATATTTATGTATTATTTTATTTTATCTATAACTGAACATTGATTAAAGCTAAAGCTAGTTACAAACAGACATTTAATATGTATCATATTGATTATTAAATTGCTTTGGATTGATTATTAAAGATTTTGGCTTCAAAATCCAGTGATTGCCAAAATTCTGAAAAAAAAAATATATATTTTTTTAAATAGTAATAATGCATTCAATGAAATACGAAAAGGGAATAGATATAAACTACTTTTTTTTCTTTTTATTAAAAACTTTAAAAATAACTGGTTGATATAAAAATTTCTTAAAATAATTAAAACAAAAGTTTATCATAATAACAAAATCTATCATAACTTTTTAATTTTGTTTTTTTTTTTGTCATAATTTTGAAGAACCTATGTAAATGATATAAAAGAAGGCTGATTCAAATAAAATAATAATAATAATAAAGAAATAAAAACTGGACCTAAACCCCCATTTCTTTTCTTTTTCTATTTTAAATTCTCGGAAATTTTTATTGGGAGCTTAAATAAAACTAATGTTAATGAAATTTCTAAAGAAAACTAACTTCCCGACTAATGAATGCTTTTTTTTTTCTTTTTAATTTTGTTTTTTCTTAGTTTGATGATTTTGTTTTTAATTTTTTTTTTTTGATATTGGTACCTGATTTTTACAATTCAAAATAAAGGAGTTATTTTTGTATGGAAAGGCCAAAGGCATTTCTATACTTACTATCATACAATAACATTTTCAAAACTCAAAGGTAACGAATATATATTTAGTATAATATATATATATATATTTTTCTTGTAAATTTTACTTCTTTTTAATTTTTTTTTTATTGCATGGATGTCCTCCGGTTTTATTTTAGTTCATTTAAGGGCGCCAAAAATAAAACAAACGAGTTATATTACACTTCACTTCAAGTAAATGGAATATAAAAGGACGATTTTTGGTTTTAATTCAAAATAAAATAAAAAAAAAACCAAGAACAGTAAAAAAAAAAATTAAGTCAAGATTCACTTGTTTTATTTCACTATATCATAGTATGTCGTACCTGATAATTAATGTAAAACTCAAGAAGTCAGTTATAAATATTCACTAAATATCTTGAAAATGTTACTCCTATTTTCTTTCGATTTTGGTTAATGCCATACTTCTTTTTTTTTTTGTTTTCAATTTTCTTTCTTTTTTGTTATTTTAGGATTTGATTTTATTTTTTTTTAATTTTTATTACCCATCATAAATGTACCTTGCAATTAACACAACAACAACAACGAAATACCTAAAGCAATGAAATAAATGGCAATGAACACACAGAAAAATGAAGAACGATATACAAATGAACAAACAAAAAAAAAAAAAAAAAATAACAAACAGAACAATACAAATCATCCGAAAATCATCGATTAAAATATCAGCATTCATTTTGCTCTCATTTATAACTTAGTTATCCTTAGTCAGCTATAGGTTAAAACATAATCAATTGTTGTTAAAATCCAGTAGGCTCTATTTATTTTTTGACTTAGTAATTTTATTGCAAAATACCGAAAATAATAATAACAATAACAATATTAAACAAAAATCATTACCTTCAGTTTACCTGTTAATTTTTAACAACTTTTTAGGGTCTAGACTATTAATTAAGTCGGAGTTTTTATTTACAACACTTAAAATTTTAACCTTCTATTTATACTATTATTTTATACCTATAGTATATACAATATTATATTTGAATAAATATTAATATAGCACAGCAAATCAAACAAAGTAATGGATGAAAATAATTTTAATTATAATATAGATATACTAACAATTATAAATAATTATTATAATTTACGAATATCTTGCCAATTGTCGAAAGATGGTGTTAATGGAATAAATTAAAAGAAAGAGAATGGATAATTTGGCAAACGATCAAATTCATTCATCATATTATCTAAAATGGACAACAAAAATTGTAATTTTGCTCTAACTTATTATAAAAATTTTAAAATAAATTTTATTATCATTTAATTTCATATGTATAGCTATAAAACTCAATTTAGATAATATAAAAGTAACTTAACAAAATTATATAATAAATGAAAACAAAGAATTAAAAAAATATTCTTAAACAATTAGAATAAAAATCTTTCATAATTTACAATTAAAAGATAAGAGATCTTCTATAAATAATAGCTCATTGTACAGATCTTTTCTCAGTTTAAAACTAAGTTTTTACTACCGTTCATTCATTCATATTACATATATATTTATAATTCGAAAAATTAAATAAAAAAATTCTTTTAAAATTCTACAATTATAATATTAAAAAATAAATCGTATAAAAATAATTTAAATTTTTTTACTTTCCTTTAAAATATTAATTTTTATTTCAATACGAATTATTTCATATCCTTAACTTTTACTTTTATCCTTGAGATATTCATTATAAAAAAGAAAAATATTTTCAATAACTTTCCTTCGGTAAATAATATTTTTTTTTTTTTTTTTATTTATAGTAGAAGTAAATAAGAATTTCACTATCACTTTTTATAAAGTGTTTAGAAAATAATTAAATAAATTTAGTTTTTATTGAATTATTGCAAAAGACATTTTATGTTTACTTTGTAAATAATAATCTGTAAATAAAATGAAATAAAGTTATACCTACCCTCTTTGTAAAGTTTTTTTTTTAGTTGTCAAGTGAACTTTATTTAACCCGAAATAAAAATTGAAAATTAAAGTGAGAAAAATAAAAATGAAAAATTTATTTCTAATTGTATTATTTAAAAAAAAAAAAAAAAAATTGATTCTTATACTGAATGACAAGAAAATTATCAACATTACAAAATACCTTTAGCCGTTCTACTTAAATTTCTAACTGTTACAGAAATTTTTCTTGAAAATTAAAGAAAAAATTTTAATAGCATTTTTCAGCACTTTATATAAATATTTTTATCTTATTATAAAAACTTAATAATAAAATTTCATAGAATTGAAAATGATTTCATTATTTTAATTTTTATTTTTTTCAGAATTAATTCCGAATCGAGCAATATATTTATTTATTATTAATTTTTTTTTTTTATTTTTTAAAGTTTTAAAATTCAATTTTTAGCAGTTAAAAACAATAAAAAGTTTTCTTATGTTTTTTTTTTCTTATTTTTCTGGTTCCAGAAATATAAGGGCGTTAATGTTTTGTTTAAATATACAAATATATTAATATTTATGTAAGTAGGTATATAAAAATATAAAATATTTATATTCAGAAAATAAAATTCATAAAGTCATGAAAATTTTGATGGGATGTACTTGAAATAAATGGATAACAAAATAACAATGAATACTGCATATAAAACACAAAAAAAAAAAAAAAAAAATAGCATACAAAAATGAAAACTAAAATAGCCCGCCTACTTAAAGCGAGTTAGTTATTGTGACTCCAGATATAATCAAAATTCGATTAATCATTTTTTTTAAATTTTTGAATATTTTCTTAAAGGATTTTTTTTTTTCTCTTTAAATTATTAGATTAATATCTTAATCACATCATCATCTTCATCAACATGGTGGATCGTAACGCATTTTTATATTTCATCCCGCCTTATTATCATCTACCTACCAGCTAGACAGACAAAAAATTATAAAAATATTTTTTAAATTTATTATAACAATATTACATACATACATACATAATATCAAAAAATATTATGTTTAATGAGTTTCATATTGTTCTAATTAAGAAAAAAATATTCTGTTTTGGAAATTTTTAATTATTATTTTTTTTTTTTAAATTTTAAAAATTAGGAAAACTAAAGTAAGTATACCTAATTTTTAATCTTACTTTGAACAGTATTTCAATCTGAAGAAAATTAATACAGAATGTTTAATACGCTGCGGCATATCTTTAATATTTTATATATTTTAAAGTATTTATTTATTTCTTTAAGAAAATTTCTCTGCCACATGCAATATGACAGGAAAATGATGGCTGCCTTTCCCTTTCGGGTGTGGCAGGGACATTTTCAAGCAATAAAAATTTTGTTTTAAATGAGAAAATTAAAGTTAATTAAAGAGTGATTGTTAGACTAATATGAAGCAATAATAAATAAGATAAAGTTAAAGAATAACAAGTCAATAAAAACTTAAATAAATTTGCCTTTTGTATTATAATTTATCAATTTTTCTAAAAAAAAAAATAAAAGATAAAAGAATGTATGTATTTGTTAAAATTCCCTTACCAATTGATTTAACAAACATATTTTAACATCTTTATTATATTAAAAGATATTGACATCAATATCTAACCATAAAGAATATCAATACAATTGAACATAGTTGTCTTCTGTCAAATAATATTACGACTTACAAAAACAAATAAGTAAACAAATTTAAAAAAGAAAAAATAAACAGGAGCAATGCAAACACCGCTGACAGTTTTTTTTTTGTTTTTGTTTGAATCTAAAATTACCATTATCATTAAATTAGCAAGTTTAAAAACAATGATTTAAAATTTAAAACCATAAATTTACACCAATAAGTTATTGTTTTGTTTGAATCTGTCAACCCTTTTTTAATTGCAAAAAGGTTTCAATTACAAATGTAAAAATTGTATAAAAAAAATATATATATAAAATAAAAATGTAACAAAAAAACAAAAACAAAGAAAAATTTGTATGAAAAACAATATAAAAACATCGTCTTGTCATCAATTGAAAGTCATTGTCAGCTCTGAAACAAACGCATTCCCCGGATGAATTTGTTAACAGAAAAAAAAAGTACAATAAATAAAAAAACGAAAAAAAAAACTTTAAGAAATCATCGGCAAATTCTTTTTTATTCTTTGAACACAGCAGCAATACCATAAATATTTTTCCATTTTAAAATGTTTTTATTTTTCCATTTTTTGTTTTTGTATTTTTTTGTACTTTGTTGAAATTTTTCTTTAAATAAATAAATAAAAAATAAAAACCTGCTGCCTGTGTTAACATATTTATTTGTTTTTTGAAGTTTTCCTATAACTTTTGCTCGTTTGCTTACTTGTACCATCCATGATGATGGTGATGATCATGAATTGAATTTATTAAAATAAAAAAAAAAGTATCAGATGACGAACTTTTCTTCCCCTTGTCCTTGCTATTTTTTCGAACAAGAGTTTATATTGCTGCCAAATCCAATTCGTGTTTTTCTAAATTTGGTATAAAGAAAAATTTTTTAAATTTCTGAATATACGAATTGAATCTCGCTTACTAACTCTCTTTTCTTTTGTATTTTTATTTTTTTTTTTTTTTTACTGTCTTTCTCTTTAAAATAAATGCACAAAAGGTGTGCATCCCTCAAACCAAATTCACAAGTAGCTGCTTACTAACAAAATGACATTTCATAGTTTTATTTATTTATTTATTTATTTATTTTTTTTTTTTTTTGTTATTTATTATAAATTCAGAGCAAAATTGAAAATGCAAAATATTCAGCATCAAAAAAATAAGCAAAAAAAAAAAAACACACAAAATAAAATCAAATAAATAAATAAAAATAAAAGAGTTACTATAATAAAAATCACCATCACTCTACACAAAATTGCACATTCAATGTAAAAATCTTTAGCATTAATCGCGCATTTAAAGGTTACACAAAATATAAGACCAAAGTACAAAATAAAAATAAATGAATAAAAAAAAAGAAAAAACAAATATAAAAAAAGTTGTGATCTAATTAAAAAAATCCCATCACACAATACGGTATTACAAAGCAAAAATGTCAGAAATCTTATATTCTGTTTGACATTTCTCATTCCTCTTGATAAATTTTATTTTATTTTTACTGACATAAAGAAAAAAAAACACATAAAAAAAAAATTACTTTTATGTGCACGAACGTTCAATCGATTGAGTGAGCTTAACGAATAATAAAATAAGTCACCTTTATAGGTTAACTATATGACATTGTGTTTCAGCAAAGTTTTCAGTAGTTTTTTCGCCCGACCTCCTTTATATTTATATATAAATATAAATTTACGTTTTTTTTTTTACATTTTTTTTTTGTTATTTAAAAAATTATTTAAAAACGTAAATTAAAAAAAAAAATAAATTAAAAAACTTTTTAGTATAAGTCAATTAATTTATTAAACTAAGCGTTTAAATAAAACGAAATAAGAGAAGAAAATGTGGTTTTTACTTTTGCCTTATATTCACGTCCTTCAATTGTCTATCAAAAAATTAACAAGTAAAATTTATTTATTTATTTATTTATTTATATTAATATTACATACATAAATGTAATGCAATATTATTGAACCATCGGCTACCAAGGCCATTATATGTTTTTATACTATTATTAAATAATATACTAATATTATTTATTTTGTTTATATTATATACTATATATTTACATTATATTTGGTCGTAAGGGGAGTATGTAAAGAAAAAAACACTTACGACCTGTGCAGGGATAGCACCCACACTCCTTCGGTTAATACGCCACACGCCTACCCACTAGGCTACCGAAGTCCCCCCGCAAGTAAAATTTAAAAATACCATAGATAATTTTAAAAAAAAAATTGCATATTTTTAGGATATAGTCTTATTGAATTTTTCATAAAAATGTAAAAAATTTCTTTTTTTTTTTTTAAATACATAATATTAAATTAAAATAAATTACAATACTACATTTACAATAATTAAATTATAAAATATGCCGTCAAAATATTTAATTAATATCATAAAATGTATTTGTAAAGGGCAGATATGAAAATTTGTATTTAATATTCTTTCTAAATTTAATAAATAAAAAATTTTAATTATATATTGGTTAATCAATTCCTAAATTGACATATTAGTCAATAAAATACATATTATTATTATTCGAAATTAAAATTTTTTGTACAAATTTGATCATATATTATTTTTGTTATATTTGATATATGTATAGAAGTAAGTATATAATTTTAAAATCCTAAATATTTAATTTTTTCTATGAAATCTATATACGCTATTAGTCATTTTAATTCAAGTCATCATATAATGAAACAATGAATTCATATAGTAAATGATTAATTATTTAAGAGGAAAGGTTGTTCAATATATTGACAGGTTCATTGATTTGTCCGGAATCACCGTTTTTTATGATTTTATAATAGAAAACAAAAATAAAAAAAAAATTCTATTGTTTTTAAAAATCAAAAATGCGTATAATAAGATTTTTAATATTTTTTATATATAGCCTTTATTAATATAAATATACATATACATATAATACAGATTCACTTTTGAATCTAATTAATTATATTGTGACGAAAGGCGGTAACCGATAATATGTTCAAATTTTCTTTAATTTTTTTTTTTGTTTTGATTAAAGTATACATATTAAAGAATATTATACATAGGTCGTATAGTTACAAAGAAAATGAAAATTATTGGATTCCAACCGAAAAATTGATTAACTTTTAGGTGAATCCATTAACACATATATTATTTTATATTCAATATGTATTTTGTTGTAATTTCACTTAATAAAACGACCCCCTTCAACTAATAATTCAAAACAGAAAAAAAAAAAGGAAGAATAATATAACTATTATAAATTAATAAAGTTCGCTCAGTGGTTTATTATTGTAAAATCGTCATAGAACAAATTTTCAATTGACTTCTCTTTTTTTTTTTTTTTTTTTTAATTTGTGTTCTTTTTTTTGCTCTAATTTTTATGTCTAAAAGTTATAAAAAAAAATTATATTTGTACAACATCACACCTTTGAAATAAATTACCTGTAACCGAATTTCAGCAGGGGTTTTTTTTTTCATATTTCTACCACCATATATAGGGGCAAAAACGTTAGTAACTGGTCGTAACTCTGTCATTAATCATAATTTGTTTTTAGTTTTCTAGTTGTTTTATGTTTTTATATTCGTTTTAATTTTTTTTTTATTTCATATTTATAAAAAAAAATAGTAGAAAATTATAGAGTATTGACAAGAATAACGTGGTAAAGTCGTGAATATATACATACCTACATATATATATGTATTTATGTAACATATAAAAATTGTAATTCAATTTTTTTCGTTTTTTCTTTTATTTCGTTATTTTTTATTAAGTAAAGTTACAAGCGTAGAACAAGTTCATTGTTTTTTTTTTATTCGCTTTTAAGAATGAACATTAGAATTAAATTTTTATATGTTATTTTTTTTTATTTTTTTTTTCATTTGTTAATCGACAATTTTGCTTACCTTTATACTGTTCATAATGCATTTAATAATAATAATAATAATAATACATAATAATAATAATATTAATACAAAAAAAAAAAACCTTTTTTTTTTTTAACTTTCAATGAATTTGAGGTGTATTATATATATATAGTGTCAAAGAAAGAAAAAACTAAAACAGGATGAACGGATGGACATATTGTTTACGGTTGACAGAAAAACAACTCATATCACTTAGTCGAAGGTATATGTATATATAAGAAGATGTATCTGATTGATTTCACATGATTTTTTGAGTGATTTTTAATGAATTTTCTAAGATAAAATTATTTCTGTAAATATTTTTTTTTTTTTTCTATTTATATTTTCTATATATTATTTGTATTGTATAATAGAAGGAACCCTCACACGAAAATTGACGAACTGAAAAGTTAGAAAATAAAAGACAATTGAGTTTAAAAAAATCTATTGAATGTTGAGAAAATATTTAAAAAACAAAACAAAAAAAAAACATTTAAAGTAAATTTTGTAAATTTTGTCATTTTAGAATAAAGAAACAATCGTAAAAAAATGTTAGAATTTTTGTTTATTTACTAAACAATGTGGAAATCACTAAATCAATCTAAATAAAACAACTTTACTACATACATATTTTTAAACTTTTCATTCACCGCGTTTTCAAAGCAATTATATAATAGGTTTTTAATTTTGAATTGAACTGACAATAAATACATAGTGTACTAAAGATAACAAATTATTTGGTATAGTACAATTATCATACTTTTCAAGTTAAATTTACTGATTTTATATTTAAATTATATAAGGATGATAAATCAAAAAGTATGTCTGAGTATGTCATGTATATACAATATTCAGTTATGGGATTGGAATCTCATCAGTATTCAAAGTATTACAAAGTATTCAAACTCAAAAATCAATTTGCTAAATTTTATACTGCACACCGGTCTTTTATTCGAAAGATCTCGGACTCAAACCCAGACTGGATCATATAGCTTAATAAAAAAATAATATAAATTAGTATAATATAATTAAATTAAAAATAAGTGAATTAATAGCATATTATAATAATATGTAGTAAAATAATAATATTTTAATTCTTGTAAATTCTTGTAAATAAAAGAAATATGTAAGTCAACTACAGCCGAGTAATCTAAGGCTTAATGAAATTAATGATTCCCGAAACTGAAGCTTACGTTGTCAAAAATGAATAATAAATGAATTAGTGGATGCCCTATGCTCCTTATAAGAGTGAGAAGGAAAAAATTTTGTTTATATAGCAATAATGTAAATGAAAAATGTTTGGTTCAAGAAAAAATAGAAGATGCCGTAAGTCTACTGTGAAAGTTCATATAGTATCGTCTAATATACCTGATAAAAATGATTATTTGTTCGGTTAGAGTTTTCCATCTCCTAACCAGGAAAACAAAAAAAAAATAAAAAAAAATATTTATGAAATTAGATTTACCTAATTCCTTTTTAAATAAAGTTATGAAGCATTATGAATAAGTACACATATTATTTGTTATTAAATAAATAGAATAAATCAGATTAATTGTCTAATTTAGGAAAACTATATGGTTATCTTTAATCTACTGAAATGCAATCTATAAGGCACTACTAATTGAAGTGATTGTAAATAAATTAGATATATCACTATTCAATTACAACCATTTGTTAATTTTTTTTTAATACGTATAATTCAACGAGAAATTACAATTTTATTTGCGTAAAAGAATACAAAAATTTCTTTTATTATACTTATATAAACTTTTCTTTTTATTTATTTGTTTATTTATATTACTTATTTTTATTACATTCTATCCTTGTACTTTTATACTATTGTATTACGCCTCCATAGTTACAATTGATTAATCCATTCTTACTATTTGTTCATTTCATTTTTTCCTTCCTTTTACAGAATTTTTAATAGAAAAAAAAAACGATAGGAAGGGTTCATGTCTTTATATTTTTTAATTTTGTTTTTTTTTTTGCATTTTTATTCGTCCTTTAGTCGGAAAAATGAATGAATGAAAATAATTTTTTTTTTATTGCACATAACAATATAGTAATTGATTAATTAGAAGGTTGAGATTTAAACAGATTAAGTGACTTAATGTTTTATGTATAAATAAGTGTATGTATACGCGAAAAGAATGAAATGTAAATATTTTGAAACATGATTTTTTAAACAACATAATTATATTAATTTGCAGTAAAATTGATCTAATCAAAAACATATATTTCATTTTTTTGCCATACCTTTTTTTTTTTTTTTTTTTTTTATGATGATCCTATATGAGATGAACGAGCGACGTTCATCTGATTTCCGTGGTAACTGCATGAATCATTTTACTCTTAATCTTCCCCTTTTTTTTGAAGAATTCGAATCATCTACTCCCCAATATTATTACACACTTTTAGTATTGTTATATGTAATTATTATATTACAATTTTCAATGTTTCTTTTTATTTTTAAATTGTAGAGAAAAAGCAATATGGAAATAATTGAAATATAAATACTCAAATTACTTTATAAATTATAATTTTAATATTTTATATTTATTGGTTTTTTAATTAGAATAATTTTTAATATAATGCCTCGCCGTTGTAAAACGCAACGTAGCTACATATTGATTTAAAAATTTTTGGTTATTAAAAAAGTAAATTTTCAACTAAAAGTATATGTGTATACATATATATTTATATTACATATTTATGTAAAAGTTTAGTTACACGTATTCAACATTAAATTTTGAATAGGTTCCGTAAATCCTTACACTTTTTAAAATTAAAAAAAAAAATGTTTGTATCTTGGCATTCAACGCAAAGTAATTGTTTGCAAAGTTGTCATCATAGTAGTGATTTTCATAAAAATGCATATAGACATATAAAAATTGACGGGGCAAAAACAAACAATATGTATCGATTTCTTTTGGTTTTTGTAATTATGTAATACAAAACTGCTATTGCAATAAAACGATCGGCTAAGACTTTAATTTAACAAACCTTATATGTATACACATAAAATTACGCACAATAAAACTTACGCCAAAATATAACATAAAATAAAACTACTAAAATCTTTTGACTTTTAAAACCTAGTAATTTATCAAACTGACCATTTTAATTTCTGTCATAATAGATGAATAATGAAACAATGACTTTTAATGTGTGCCAGACAGAAATATTTTATTTTGAAGTAGTTAATTATATATTAAATATGTATTATCTAATTTTATAACAGAATTATAATTTTATAATTGTGTTTGTTATTCATAATTCTTTTATGACAGCTTTAAAAATCAATTAAAACTGACACGACCTTGAACAATTATATTTTTTGAAACAACTACATTTTTTTTCTTTTTTGCTTCCTAATTTTCATTTCGATTAATTTTTGTGCAGAATTTATAATCATAATAAAACAAAAAAGATTTGAGTTTTCTTTAATGGTCATTTTGTATACAATACTGTATATAATATACTATATATAAACAATTTTTTGAAACGGGTGATGATAATTATATGTTATGTGAGAAATGATAACCAGGATGTGTTAAAATAATTGTTTGGCGCCAATTTAATTGTATTTTATTTCTCTTTCTGTTTCTTTTAATGTTTTCATTTTTTGTTTACTCTCCTACGATGTAAAAAAAATAAAATAAAAAACAAAAACAACAGACCTACATGTATAAATTAACTAATTTAAGTTTCTTAATAAAATTAAAAAGAAAATAAAATGAAAATAAGAAAAAAAAAATTAATTTTTAATGTCTACAAGTTGATTTATCCCAATTGAATAAAAACTGACCGACAAAATACATCAATTTTCTAAGAAATTCCTTTAAATTCTACAACGAACCCAAAATTGAAAAACAAGAAAAAATAACGCTTATCAAAGAAGTCCTTTTTGTTAATTTTTTCAAGTAAAAAAATATTCTATGTATGTTACTTTGTAGATATACTCTTTAAAATAAAATTCAGGTTCAGCCTTAAAGCTATAAGTTGTATAAAACCTAAATTTATACATACATATATAGATGATTTAGAAAAACTGAAGTTAAATCAATCTTTAGTTCAGTTTATAATAAAAGTCTCCTTTAAAATTTAAAAAAAAATTTAATTTTTTAAAAATTTGGTTTCTTTTTTTTAAACAAAAATTAAAAAGAAAAAAATTATATAAAAAAAACAGGGGCGTATAAGAGGTGGACAGTTAAAAGACATGACAGCAAAGAATAAAAAAAAAAAAACAAAAAAAAAAAAAAAAAAAATTCTCCCTTTTTTTACATATTTTTTTTTTTTGTATCCCCTTTATTTCGGCGGCATGCATATAAATAAAAAAAAAATACAACAATTTATATATTCACCAATGGTCGAACCATTTGCACTAAAAATCGAAAATGAAAATAAATAAAACTTAAATAAAAGAATAAAATAAAATGCGAAAAACCAGTAAAATAATTTCCGCGAATTCGTAAAAACTGTATCCCCCCTTAAGGCGATTCTTTATATTCTGTTTTATTTTTTGTTCCCTTTTTTATTTTTTGAAAAGGAAATTTTATATATTTTTTTATAGTTGATATAGTTAGTAACTAGTGTACTATAAAAGGTACAATTCCATAATAAATTCCAATAGTTATAGGGACTATTCAAGTAGAAGTGTTCATTTTAAAGACATAGGAAAGGTAAAATATAAAAATTTACTCTGAAATATATATATATGCATATATATCTATATATATTATAATATGTACATTTTAAAAACCAAAACCACATAACATGCAATTGTTAAATGAAATTATTTCCTTTTATTTACAGAGTGTTTACAATTTTTAAATACATAAACATGATATCTAAAAATGAGGCAAAATGTTTAACAACTTAAATTCATTAATCTATTAGTAAGAAGAGTTTCTGAAATTATTATTTATTATGCGCAGATAAATAATAATTTTATTGATTCATCATTTTATCATGGATCAAATTAATAATATTGCATAATTAAAATAAAGCTCACGATTTATATCTGTAATTTTAAAAAATATTCATTTCGATAATACAAATTGTGTTTGTTTCGCTTTAATGTTAACTTAAAATGAATAAACAATCGATAAATACTCAATGATAAATATTTTTAAACTTTAATTTCGTAAGAGAACACAAATAAAATAATTATATTAAAATTTAATATGTTTTTTACTAAAAGAAAATTTTTGTAAATGGAAAAATATTAAATAAACTCTTCTGAAATTTTTAACAATTTAAAAATAAACTATTTAGGAATATTACATATTAATAATCAGCGCATAATTGCTGTTTTTCTTCTGATGAAAATTAAAAAAAAAATACAATGCAATGAGTTGCTAAATATAATACGTTATTTAATATATATACATATGTAGTTTAAAAAAAAAATAAAGAGTAAAGTACATTATTGTAACAAAATTGTTTGAATTTTTTATTTTATCAAATGATTTTTCATTAAGATTAATTAAAAATTCATAATATTTTATAAAAATTAGAAACATAAGAAATCAGTTATTACAAATTAGTTGAATAAAAATAAAGCTTTGTTGTTTTTTTTATTATTTTCTAAGAATATATATTGATTCATATGTATATACATTTATATATGATATGTATATTTTTTTTGTTAAATATAACACCCATTTACCAAGAATTTTTTTTTTTTTTTAACATTTAATGTAATACCTTAAAAAACAAGTGTAGTATTTTTTTTTTTTTATTTTATTACTAGTTATGTTAATTTTTTTATTCTTTATTATGCAATCTATAAAAAAAAAAACCTCTTAAACTTAAAAGTCATTTAGTAACAATAATTGTTACTAACATTAAATAAAATATATATAAAGCTGACATTGCTTATATTTTGTATTTATTATTAATATTAAACAAGTGTTTTGATTTTAAAATTAAACTCTAGGCTTTTACACGTAATCTAATAAATTATTTATTATTATTGTTATTTCTTTTTATAATGTTCAGTTTCTGTTATTTTGTATTTAAAGTAAGTTACAAAAGAATTATACAATACACATATTATGATTCTTAACGATTACAATTTATTTTTACTTAATTTATGAAAATCTTTGTATAATACACGTTTATTTTAAAAACCAGTGCAATATTTTTGCATTTATTAAATTTAAATCATTTTTTTTTTTTTTATACATATACATATATATTTTATACATATATATTTACATGTATATACATATATACCTACTTAACATTTATTCTGATTTCTTAATGTGTAATTTAAAATAAAATAATTATTGATATTTATAACAAAATATTAATTTTAAATTGATTTTCTAATATTATCAATATTGGTTATGGTGGTTTCCACATAGTCTTCTTTACTTAATTTAATAATTAAATCCTTTCAAAAATAAAACCAATAAAACGTTCAGTTAAATCCTAATGGTAAGCACTCTGTTTTATACAATATTATTAAAATTTGTATGCATATATGTACATATTAATATATATTATACATTATGTAATATAAATAAATCTATATACCCCTACTGATATTTTTTTCGAACATATTTATAAGAGTGTAAAATTAAAAAACACTAAGTTTATTATTATATTGTGTACATATTAAAAATTAATAAAATTTCAAAAAAAAAAATTAATAGAAATCCAATAAAAATCTCCAAACTCATAATAAAAGTTAAAAAAAATAAAAAACGGTAGTAACCAACCGTGTAGAACATAACAATAATATCACAACAATAATAATAATAATAATGATAGGACATACAAAAAAAAAGGGAATAAAATTTTTTTTAAACACCCTCTCTGAATGAAAAAAAAAAAACATTTTTTTTTCTTTTTAATAATTTTGTTTTTCATTGTCATGTTTTTTTTCCACTTTTTTTCTCTAGTTTTGTTTTTCGTTCAATGCACAACAAAAAATTAAAAACCTTCAATTCAAAAAATTGTGGTGTACCTACCTATTTTTTTTTTAAAAGCACATAGCTATTGAACCCTAAAGTACACTTAAAAAAAAAAAGAAAAAAAAGTTGGTTATGATATGTGGGTACTTTTTTTTCTCTCCACTGTATGCAATTTTTTCACTACTTTACTTTACTTACATTTTTGTTTTGTTTTATTTTTTTTGTTTGTACTCCCGTTTTTATATTTATCCCGTATGATTCCTTGTTATTTATTTACTTTTACACTTTTGATGTTAATTTTCTGTGTAAATTTTACAGTCAATTAATAATAATAAAGTTGAGTGGATTTTATATATATATAATACATCAGTTATAAAATATTAAAAAGGACGTAACAAAATAATATTACAAATAAAAACAATTTTTAAAATACACTTCAGTAAAATTATGAAACACTTGCAAAAAAAAAAAAAAAAATGAAATATTTGAGATACATAAGTAACACATGTATACATAAAAATTAAATAAACATTCAAAAATAAAACTATATGTATTTCATTTGATTTTTTTTTTGTTCTCTTTATGATTCGCGAAATTAAATAATAAATAACTTTTATTTTACCTATAAATTATAATCTTTATGATTTGTTTACAAATCTTTTAAATCACATCTGTTTAATTGATTTTGTCTTAATAATATAAAAAAATACAAATTAATTGCTTTGTCTCTTCGTTTTATTTTAAAACTTATTTATTATATTAAAATTCCAAACCAATTTAGATAATTGACAATACAAAAAAAAAAAATAAAATTAATTTTGAATTATCATATGAAACGTAACAAAAATAAAAATTAAACTAGTTTTCTAAAATTGGTAAAATTATTAAAACGTCACTTAAAATTAATTTAATTACGACATGATTCAACCGGCGTTTTGACCTCACTAAAACTATTATTAAAAGAAAATTATTTATTTCCCTAAACATTTTTCTAAAATAAAGAGAATTTTATACAAATAAAAAATATAATACACAATTTGAGTGAAATATAAGCATACTATACAATATATGTATGTAATTGGATGTGTACTATTCTATACATCATTCATATTCACTTCACAAAGCACATCAGTTCCCACATGAATATTGTTTGAATGAGTGAGTAAAGCGCAACCGTAAAACAATGTAAAAAAAAAAAAATACTCAAATTTTATCAAAAAAAATAAACGTACACATAACACATATACAACATTAAGCTTTATCAAAAATTAAACACATACCTATTTAAACATTTTTTTTTTTTATAAAAGGAAATGACTCATTTCACTAACATAAAAAAAAAAAAAACAATTTCTGCTGATAATTGAATTTACCTCATGACCTCACCTGCATCAATATATACATTTATTATAATTTATAAATTTGCTTGCAGTTTTATTTAATACATACAACAATATTACAATAATAGAAAAAATATTTTATGTGTATGAAAATTAATACATATATAAATTTTATATTATTTTATTTTAAAACGAGTAAAAAAAAAGGAAAAAAACAAAAATAATTGAGCAAAAGTTTTATAAGTTGATTTAGTTTTATAAAAAATAAAAATACCTATGGAAAAAAAATTTTTTTTTTCGTTTTGAGTGAAAATACATGTGGTTCTCACTTTTTGAATGAAAATACGTATATATAGATATATGTATGTATATATATGTTTACATTTTTGTTATATTATTATTGTTTATTAATATTTTATTATTATTTATATTATGTTTTAGGCCAGATAATATACAAAAGGTGTTGGCTAGAGGGTAATTTAAATGACATTACAATTTGATATACGTATTTAAATAACAAGAAAACAATAATCAAGTGATAATAAGATATTATTTTAATAGTTCGGATACATATTTAAATTTGATACATACACATTGATGTAATTCTATATACATATATTATACATATAATATACATATTATATACTAAAAAATAATCGTGTATTTTTTAACTTTTATTTTTACTTTTCGATAATTGAAAATGGTAGCGTAAAAATTACACATAATAAACAATAAATATTTTTTTTACACTACACTATCTATACATTGTGGATAGAATATATGTTCATATTTTTTTAAATTGAGTTATTTCATTAACAATTTAAATGAATGAGTCTAAATTAGATATGAATTATTAATTAATTAAATAAAAAGTTTTATCAAATTGAATCATTTAATAATTCATTTTTTTTTAAGCAGCATAAAATTTTGTACATACACATATATTTATACGAGTTTTTGTATAAATATGTATAAAATGACACACTATGTATCTTATATATATAAATATAAAATTTCATATCACAAATTAACTTTATAAAAATTATTGTAGCTATTGTTTTCTTCTAATTTTATTTATCAAACAAAATTTTCTTTCTTTTTTGTTTTTGAAATCCTTGTTTATTTTTATTAATTTTTATATAACTACATATTTACAACAACTTGTAATACCGTTTTCAACACAAAAAAAAATCATTGTAATAAAACTGTATCCGATTTGTAATGACAGGTAAATTAATTGAAACTAAATAAATTGATTAAGATAAAAAACAAAAAAAAAAGTGAATGTATCTTGGGTGTTTGAAAACGATTATGCAGCGAGTAAAACCTGAATGAAATATCATAATATTTACATATGTTTTAAATTATGTATGAGTGTGTACAGGGTATCAAACATCATATTATGTATTTATACATATATAATATATTAATTTTAATATTGAAAAATAATTAAATTAAATTTTATATATGAAATATTTATAAATATGCAATATGATTTTAATTAATAATTAATTAATAAAAAAAGAAAAAAAATTATAAAATTCAGGTTTTTTAATTAAAAAAAAAAAAAAAAGAAAATATTGAGGAGAATAACAGCAAAAACCCGACATGAACTATGTTTAAACCTTTATATATATATATTTTTTTTCTTTTGATTTTTTTATGATCCAATATGAATGCAGTTATAATAAGAAGTGGAAATTGTGTTGCATAGCTAGTTTTTTTTCTCAAGATGTCATTTTTCATTTGTTTTATATTAAAAAGAAAAAAAAATATATAAAATAAATAAATATGTGAAAAACGTGTTTATTCATTCAGAATGGTGTGACTAAACTAAAAAAAAAAAAAGAAAATGAATAAAAAAAACAAAACAGCAATAAGTGACCCAAAACTTTTAATCTAACCAGTTTTTTTTCTTATTGCATAAATTTAGGGGTAAATACTTGTCGAATAAAAAAATATTATAAAAATTAAAAAAAAAACTGTATTATTTTGAAGAACATTTTATAAAATAGAATTAATGATTGATAGGTTTTGAATAAAATAATTTAAATTATTTTATTTTTTTTTTTTTTTTAATATTTTTAAATTTTATAATGAAAATTTATACTCTATCTATACTCTATAGCTTATTCATTTATTTATTTATTTATTAAAATGTAATTAATTGTGACTTGTTATAAAATAAAAAATTAAATTTTTCTTAATGTGTAGATAGATAGATGGATAGATATAAATTCAATATCTTGAATTTATTTAAACCTTTTACTTAATTTATTTTTTTCAAATATATTTGGTAAAGGTTAGTATTTTAGAAGTTTAAAATCATTTTTAAAACCATTTTATAATTAACTAAGTAATAAAATAATTATATATGTTGTGCCAGAGTAAAGAAAAAAAAACAAAAAATCAATATTTTAATTGTTAATAAAGTAATTAACAAATGACACTGTCAAGGAAAGTCCCTTTTAACAATAAAGATCGCAAAAGTTAACAAGGATAACTCAAAATAAAATTAATTAATCAAGTAGAAAACAAATTAAATTATTGTACAAATGCATTAAAATGCAGTAAAGATTGATCTTAACTAAGTTTTCAAAATAAATTAATAGTTTATTTCTTTTTTAAATTTAAAAAAAACAATTTGGAATTTTAAATAAACTTTTTGTAATTTTAAATATAAGTATCTAAGTATTTTTAGTTTCGAATTTTATTTATTTCATCAAGAATATAATTATGTTATAATAACAATTAACTTAAAATTTAAAAAAAAATGTCATTTTATCAATAACTATTTTAAACCTAATAAAAAAACTTCAAAATTATATTAATTTGTTCATTAATTATTTAATATTTTTACCTTTTTTTCTTGAAATTTTTATTTGTAATAATTCCTTTTTTGATCTTGAGCTGAAATAAAAATAAAACATAATTGAATAAAAAAAATTAATTAAAGAATTTAACAACTTTAAATTATTATATTTAAGTTAATAAATAAAATATAGGATAAATTTGTGTAATTAATTTTTATTTCTAATTCATCGTTCAAAATTTCAATAATCTTAAAAAATATTAATGATAATTAAAAAATCAATTCTAATTTTATTAAATTGATTTAAATTCATATTAAAAATGCGTTAAATAAATTTAAAGTAACAACTTAGACACATATCTGACTATTTATATGTTCAATTAATACAAATAAGACAAATGATATAGATATTAGAATTTTCCAGTTTCCTTTTATTATTTTTGTAATCAATCTTAAATATTCTCCTATTTTTGTTATAGTATACTTTGCCGAGAATTTAATTTATTTTTAATTTTGTTTATTAGGTACCATTTCTTTTGTTTTCAAAAATAAATCAAAAGTAAAAATTTTACATGCAACAAAACTTAAATCATATAACAAAAAAAAAAATATATATATATATATATATATATACATATTGTATATATATAATATTTTTTGGACATTTTTATATTTTTGATAAGATCCGAAAATTTTACCTGCGTTTTAACATTATCTTACTTATTATTGAACTTGTATGTCCATAAGTGTGACTTTATTGTATTATGTTTTTATTATATGTATGTTCTTTTGTTTCCAACATATATTTTTTTAATGGGATTTCAATAATTTTTCTTAAAAATACTTGCAGTCCTAAAGGTATTTTAATTTTCTTTTTATATTTTATTATTGGTACAACCTACCGCAATCCAGTTACTTTTAACAAATTAAAAGCCGTTACCTTAAATAAGGGATTAGAATAGTGGTGGGTGTAACTGTTCGAAAATAAAATAAAATCTTTTTCTTTTTCATTATTTTAAGAGATAGTCAAAAGGATGCATATGCATCGTAAATCATTTCAAGTTTTAAAAAAAAATTTTTTTTTTTATATTTTCGATATAGGTT
The DNA here is from genome assembly GCA_947095535.1 of Poecilobothrus nobilitatus. Lineage (NCBI taxonomy): Eukaryota > Metazoa > Arthropoda > Insecta > Diptera > Dolichopodidae > Poecilobothrus > Poecilobothrus nobilitatus. Next base: position 12,106,507 of record OX352773.1, on the reverse strand, counting down.
GCCCAAGGTATAAACGTCACGAACGCCACCCCTTCGAAAAAGAAAACAATTTTTTTTTTTAAATATATAAAAGAAAAAAAATATTTAAGGGTTTCTTAGTTTTCAGATTTTTAGATTTTAAGTTTTTTTTAAGGTTATATTTGACTTTCATTTTTTAAAATTCATAATATTTTTTTTCTTTATCTTAATTTGTTATCTCTGTGTGTGTGTTAATACATTCTTTAATCTTTATGAAGGATATACGAATAGGGAACAAATAATATAAAGAAAAGACGAGAAAAAAAATAATAAAAAAAAACATAATATAGATTTTGAAATAAGGATAAGTTGAGTTGAAAACCAAAACAACTAAAACACCAACTTATACATTTGCGAAATTTTTTGTAAATCTTTAAGATTACTTATGTATGTCGAAAATAAAAATAAAAAAAAGAAGGTGTAAAATAAAGTAGGAAAACAAAAGATGAAATTCTAAATCGAGATTTGAAAAAGAAACAAGAAATAAAAAAGAAAAACGATATAAAATAAACAACGATATCAACAGAAAACGAAAAATACAAAACAAAAAGAATATAGAATCAACAGGTTTTTTTTATATTTAACCTCCTTTTTCTCTTTAGGGTAAAAATGTGCTGCTTGCTTCTTTTATGATTATTTTATTATTGAAAAATATAAAAATAGATACAATAAAAAGATACAACCCAAATGTATATACTACTTACATAAATAATATATTATATATTATATACAATGCCATATAATATATACTAAATAAAATATTTACTTTTGTTAATTTTTTCTGTTTTAATTTTTTTTTTAAGTATTCCATCATATGATCTTTAGATATTAATGATAATTTTTATGATAAAATTTATTATGCAGTCAAATGGAAAATGACATCATTCTCAATAGTTTTTATGTAAAATTTTATAGAATAAATTTTTGATAAACTTTATATTTAATAAAGCTTTTTTCGTCCTAACTTCTAACCCTCCTCTTTCCCAATACATATAAATATTAAAATAAGAAATTACACAACCTTTCCTGTTCAGGCGTGGCTGTAAATGTCATAAGGGGGAATAACTCTTACGACGAGTGTGGGGTTCGAACCCGCACTCCCTCTGTGTGTTTACAGCGTATTGTATAAGTTCTTATCCACTAGACCACCGAGGCCCCTCCCAATACATATATGTTTTTTATTTTATTTTAAATTTAAAAGTTATCACTAAAAAAAAGTTTTCCTATATTAAATTCTTTTTTAGAAACTAGATTGTAAAAATGTAAAAAATGGGTTTGTGATGTAATCCACAAACCACAAAAAAATCCATAAATAAAATCCGAAAGACGAAATCCATAAATTCAAAAATGTGTAAAGAGAATATTATGGAAAAACTCGGATTTTGTAACAAACTTTAAAGTTCTTTCTAATTATTTTTATTTCATACATATTTCAACATCAAAGAATATAAAACTTTTGCAAGCCTCCGCTTAACAAATTATTGAAATCTGATTTTGTAACTAAGTTTAAAGCTCTTTCTTATTATTTTTGCATACATATTTCAACAACTTAATAAAAATAATTGTGGATATTTTTTTGTGGCAAATTTTGTTATGGGTTTTTGCCCCAATTCGTAAAAAATTTGTTTAGTTTTTTATTTTTTTTTTAAATAGACATTTTTGCAACAATTTTAGAATATTTTTTAAAGAAATTAATTAAATATTTTTAACAGGTCAATTGGAATTTATGAAATACCATTACAAAGAAGTTTTAATTGTAATTTAAATAATATTTCTATAAAAGCAATCTATACCATATTAGGGAGTCGTATTTTATAGAATTTTTTAATGAAATAAAATCTTAGTAAAAATTAAAAAAAAAATTTTTATATTTTAAATGTTTTGAAAATCTAAGTACGTACACAATTTTACTAATTAAAAAAGATGATTTATCGATAAAAAAAACATCTTTTTTTAAACTTAAAATAAAATAATAAATATTAAGGTCTTTATTATATACATACATATGTTATATTAAAAATTTAAAAAGTTAAAAAAAAAAAAAACAATGTATCGTTAAATTCCTTGAGGGTAAATTTTTTAAAATAAAGTTTAGGTGCGCCCACTGTAAAAATAACTATATAATATATATATGTATAACGCAATGAACAATGGGAAAACCATAAATTATTTATCGTATAGTATTAGCTACTGCAAGTAACAACTGTCCTTGAGCTTTATAAGTCATTGAAATCTTTCGTTTTTAAATTACTAATTCATAAAAAAAAAAAATTTGCATTACCCCGTATTGTTTTTTATTTAATTTAATTCTAAAATTTAAAATCAGAAGTATCAGTATTTATTAAAATTTGTTTATTTTATTTACAGAATGTCTTTTAGAAAGTACCAGCATTACAGTCACGGCTAACAGTAATACACAAGAACTGAAAATTTAACATAATGGTATAACTATAATATACAACACATACTTGAATCCGTGTGTTTTTATTTTATAAATATGCAGGTAATTTTGTTATGACTATTTCTACATTTCCATTTAGGATTTTTACGTAATAAAAACTCTTAATTATCAGAATCATGATACAGATTTACTTGGTCTATAACAATTATAAGGTTTCAATTACATAAAAAGAAATAATTTAATACTTCTTTTGAAGAATTTTCGTCGTTTAAAAAAAAATATTTACTACAAATCAAAATTTTAACTGGTAATTGGTTATTTTACGATTGTTCAAATATTTAATTCGGATTTCTTTTTTCAAATCTTTTTTTTTCATTTAAAATTAAATTGAATTAATCCTAACAACGAAAGGCGATCATATAATAGCCAAAATTTAAATCTAATAACAGAATAATACCAATATAATCGTTCATCAATTAGAGAGTCACAATAAATAAAAATATTTTGGTAACATATACATACATATATTCGTATTATGTATTTTTTTTTTATCTTTTCAATATAAAAATAAGTAAAATATATCTAATAAATGAACAATTCATATAATTTGACATCCTCAAATCGAAATATTTTAATTCAAAATGAAAAATTTATACGATATTAATTTTAAGGTAATAATAAGAGGATTTCATTCTACTTTTTTTTTTTTCCTTTAAAAACATCAACTGATTTGTCGAAAAATAATTGAGAGGGCTCAAAGGAATATAAAATGTATTTAATATAGAATTGTAAAATTGCGACATAATATAATAAAATCCATATAGAAATCTAAAAGTAAATGCACACAATATTTATATATATATATGAAATGTGTAATTTTGAATGATTTTTGTTACATTACATTACGGATCAAAATCTCATTTCACAAACAATATAATAGCAATCTCTCACTTGAGATAATTCGCATCTATTATACTCTAATATACTTTATATTTGGTATTTTCCTTGCTTAGGATTTATTTTTATTTACTTATTTTTTTTTTTTATTCAAATTGAAGTACCACTACAAGAACAGTAAAAAGAATTGAATTGGTGCACATGATGGGAAAAGAATAATGAATTTAACGACCATTGTAAAAAAAAAAAAAAGTATTTAAAATAATAAAAAAAAACAAAAAAAAAAAAATAACAATAGAATAAAAAGAGGAAAGAAACTCCTTTTTTCCTCCAACTCAATGAGGAAAAATCACTCAAAAGCAGCGGCAGTAATATTCGAGACTGCTTTAATATGCGACTTAAAACATTGTTCAAAACTGAAAGGAAATACATTTTATTACTTATATATGTATATACATACATATATTCAAATCTAAGTCTGAAGCAATATTATCCTTGATTTAAAAAAAAGGACCAAATAAAAGGGAATATATGGTTATTTTTTTATATCCTTGTGCTATTCAAACGCAAAAAAAAGAAAAATAATATAAAAAATACTCCAAATGTAGAAAAAATCACAAACAAAAAAAATTCGCTTAAAAAAATTGAATCGAACGTCTTTTGATACAAATGTCTGTTAACGCTCATATTTTATAACATCCTTGATTCCTGCCTACAAATACATTTATCACATTTTTATATATGTGTACATTTCCAATTTGTTTTTGATTTTTTTTTTTTTTTTAAATCAGCACCCTAAAAATTTGTACAAATATTTTTATTTAGTTTATTAAAATTTTTAATAAGATTAAAGGAAACAGTTTTAAGACTAAATCTTTTTATCATTTTCCAGACCCAAATAATTAATTATATTTAATAAAGTGTCCTTAAAAAAAGAAGAAAGTATTAAGACACAAAAAAAAAATGCCACTCAAGAATTAAAGTAAATTAAAATTATATTAAAAGCAGCTTATTATATACATTTATTACCTAAATCTAAAAAGTATATATTACAAGAATATAATAATTAAAATTGTTTAAAATAAACTTAAACAAGATTAAATGCACTTGTAATTGATTAATTCCCCAAGTAAACATTATGGTTTTTGTAAAGTATAAAAATTCTAATTTTTTAGAAGTCATTTAATCATTTCTGATACTATAACACTTGTAGCACTATTAGTTAAGTTCGATTTCGTTAATAATTACATTTTTTTTTTTTTAAATCTATATAATATAAAATTTTTTTTTTTTAATCTAATCCTGTTTTTTTTCTTATATAGTAGTTGTCTTAAATAAATTGAAAAATCCTTTTTGAAGTATAAGACGATAAAAATGAATTTATGTATATACATTCTGAGACATTCTGGATAAATTAATAAAAAAAAATAATAACCGACGGCTTTTAATGTTTCTTTAAAATAAATCTGGATCGTTAATAATCTAGCTTTGAGTTTAAAAGAGGCACAAAAACACTTAATTATTTATGTATTTCGAATGCTTTTTGGATCCTTCTGATCTATGAAACTTTTTACTACTTTGCAATTATTTTTAGATATTACATATGAGAAGAAAACTTTGTATTTTTTATGTTGTATATGTAAACCAAGTATTTTTATTGTAACTTGCTATAGATTTAAGCTCGTATTAATAAATAAATAAATAAACGTATACAAAGTTATGACGATATTAAGACATTTTTCTTAAAGAAAATAATTAAATACTTTATAATGTATATGTAAACAAAAATGTTTACAAACCTATATATTAATCACTTAAAAATTCTTTTAAATTTCAATAAACATACATATACAATTGTTCAAATAATTTGTCATTTTTTAGAACATTTTAAATTAATTAAAACTCAAAATTCAGGGTCAGAATTTCAATCAGAGTAAAATCGAAATTTCGAAAATAAAGAAGTCAAATTGAAACTGACAAAGTTGGCTTTTAAAGTGAATAAAGACTATTAATATCTAATATTAAAAGTAAATAAATAGATTAAAGCGTAAAGGTTTTTTCAACTTAAATAAGTTTTTTTAGGTATTTTAAGGCAGCATAACATTACTATGTAAAATTTCCGCACAAATAAATTTTTGATACTAATTTTCTTTTTTTTTTATATTAAGTAAGGGTTAAATTTTCTCACATATTCTGTATTTTTGTCAAAATATTTATTTTTAAAACAAGTTCTTTTATAGATATATATATTTTTTTTTTTTTTATAAAGAAGAGAATATGAACATGTCTATTTTAAATATATATAATAAAATATACTTATATTGTGTGAATTTTTATTATTATAATTCTTTTGTACCATTAATTAAGAAACCTTTTAACAAATCTCGTTTCCTAGTACTAGGATTTTATCCATTTTGCGTTTTTATTTACTTTTTTTTTTGTTTGTTTAAAACGACACGTATCTGTACGTACCGTCAAGGGTGGTAATTTATTGGACAATTGATATATTCCCTTTTAAATTTTTTGTTTTTTTTTTTTTATTTTAATGTTCAATAGAAAATAATTGTGTTAATATAAATGTTTTTCCTTTTTTAATATTATTAGTAATAGAAATATCCTAAAAAGATTATTATTTTATCGAAAATCTTTCAAATGAATTACTTGCACCGGAATGATTTAACACAATTGAACTTTTAATTGAAACTTTGATGATTTTAGTCAATTGATGTTCATATGACTGGAAAAAATATATAAAAAAAAAAAAGAGGGTTTTAATTTAATTCTACTGTGTTTCTTTTATATTTCATTTTTATTTTAATATTGTGATGAGAAATATGATTTGTTACATTTTCTAAAACACTAAAAACAAAAATTGAATTCAGACTACATACAAAAAAAAAAAAAAAAAATTAAAAAATAATATTTTCGCTCGATTTACTAAAAAGAATTAAAAAATTATAAAATGATTGAATAGAATTAAAATGTAAAATTGTTAATTTTTAACATTAATAATATGAGAAAACAATTATTATTCTTTTGTGTGATTTTTTTTTTTTTAAATTATTTCTGAATAAGATACTTTTTAACAAAAATTTATTGGTTCTAATTCTGTATAGATATTTAAAGATTGTACCAGATTGTACTTTTTAATTTTCCGATTTATTAAATTTTTTTTCTTTTTTTTTTTTGTGTCATTTTTTTTTTATCAAATTATCGCAATATAAAATAATTTTTTAAATATTCGTTATATTTTGTATAATTTCCTATTAACAAAAAGAAAAATTTTTTTTTTGAGTACCAATTACTTATCTAAACCATTAATGAGAACTAACTCGTACTTTAAAATAGCGAAATATGAAAATAAAATAACGAAATTTATTGAATACTAAGGATCTTCACGTAAAAGTGTAAATTGGTTTTTTATTGTAGGATCAAAGGATCAGGGAACATTTTTCCGACAGAAATTGTTGTGTTGTTTCACGTTTGTTTGGTGTTGTTTCATGTATGCGACGATATATTTTATCCTAGACTAACATATTCTAGACATCAACCATATTGCATATTATAAATATATGAACTCTATATAAACTATATGATCTCTTGTATATTGTTGAAATTAGTTTTTATTTAAGTTAACATTTTTAAAAGATATGAATTCACCATATTTTCTAAAGTTTCTCGAAAAAAAAAAAATACTGAATCTAAAATGAAACATTTTCACAGTTTTATCTTCAAATCGTAAAGCATCGATTTCTGCTTGCTCGTGTTTTCAAAACGAACAGAAAAAATTTTATTTTGAATTTTTAAAAAGAATTTTATTTTATTTTACATTGAAAACCTGTGATTCATATAGTTATAAAATATATAACATTTAATTGCATACTTATTTTTCGAAACGTCTTTTTTAGTTATGCTCCTATATTATAGAAAAAAAAAATAGAAAAGATCTTTAAGATCCTAACTCTATTCAAATGGTTTTATCAAGCCCAAGGTTATATCAAGCCCTTACATCCCTATATATTTTAAAATATAATCTTATAACAATTTCATACTATTTTTTATTTTGTTAAGTTATTAGAAACATAAATTTAAAATAATAAAATATATTTCTTATAATAAACAATATAAAACCCCAAAACAATAGCATGAGATTATTTTATTTTTATCTATATGTATAATTTACCTTTGAAATCTTAAGAAAAATAAAATCAAGGGCAAATTCATTATTAAATTGGAAACACTAAATAAATATTTATAATAAAGAGAAAACATTCTTCTTCAGAATTTACAATTTAATATCGAGTGACAACTCTAACATATAATTAATATTAATTGAGCTAATTGAATTCATGGGTACAAAAATTCTAAAATACATAAAAATGTCAACAAATAATTAACAATAATGGATATTTTATAAAACGTTAATTAATGTTTTATTATCTAGTTAGTTTTCTTTAATAAACAAACAAACAAATATTTTATAAATAAGTTAAACTATCAAAGGCTAATGTTAATACAATTAAATTTTCTTGTAATAATTATAATAAAATATTATAAAAATATATATATATATTTTTTTTTTCACATTAGTTCATTGACTTTTATTTTATTATATAATTTAATTAATTATTTTTAAGGAAATAAAATTAAATAAAAGTCTACAACAAGTTTTAAACTGTTGCAAAGCAAATATTTTCGGAAAAAAAATTTAAGGGTTTTTTTTTCCTTTAAATATAAAATGTAATGTAATGATTTTGAACAGTATTCGGGTGTTAATTTTCATCATTATATTATTTTTGTTAAAAATTACTAAAAACTTTCAATTGAAATTTTATCAAAAGTTTACACCCTAAAAAATTTTACTTTTACTTATACGAGTATAAAAATATCTTCTTAATTAAAATGAATAGAAATACACATATTTGTTATAAATTAACCCTTTGAACTTTCAATGGAACTCATATATTATGTAATAATATTTCAAGATTTCATTGACGCATTCAAAATATATTTTGAAAATTTAGTGGTTATTTATTGGGTTAAGGATTTTAAAAACTTTTTTTTTTTTTTTTTTTTTGAAATTAAAACATTGCGTAATAATAAACATCAGTGACATTATAGTAAGAAATATTGGTTCGTATTTTTGAAAACTCACGGAAAACGCAATTTTCGAAGAAGATCAATTGCATGAAGGTGAATAAGAAGATTGTTCACCTTCATTTTATGTTGATATATGATTAAAAACGCGTGATTAAATTTTAATTCGAAATTTTTCACAATTAAATGACAGTTGTCAAAAACAATTTTTAGTATAATATAAAAACGTCAAGTTATAAACTAGGTAAACAAAAATAATTTTTTTTTTAAATTCTAGAACTGGCTTTTAGAATTAAAAATGAAAATAAAGTTTTTTTTTTTGATAAAAAATCTTAATAAGAAATTTGTATTTTGTTAATTTTAAGCTAAAAAATTTATAATAAACAAATTTTTTCAATTCTAATAGATTTTAAAACGTGAGTAGTTTCTTCCCAAAACGAAGTTTCACTTGAAGGGTTAGAACTAAAATTTCCTACCAAATTATTTTCTTTTACTCTTCGTACCAAATACAGCGTATTTCTCCTATTTTGTTATTTTTAGGAAATCACAAAAGGTAATATTAGAAAAGTTAAATTAAAAAACTTAAATTTTTCATTTTGTTTACTTAAAAGATTTAAAATAAATGAAAAACTTACAAACGCCGTACGTTTTCAATCATACGATTATAGTTAATTTGACATTTCGGTAGTATTTACGTTTTCCGGACGTTTTCAATCATAAGACCCATTATTAAAAGAGTCGATTTTACTATCTAAATATTTTTAATTGAAGTTTTTATGACATTCTATTTATACATATATAATTTTTATTAGTGTTAAAGGGTTAACGATAAATCAATTGAATTAGAAAATTACATTAAGTTAACTTTGTTTTTAACTATTAACTTGAATTTTTCTTATAATTCCCCACATTTACCATCATTATAAAATTATATCATATTACTATACAAAATATACATACTGAAATTTTTATTTATATTCTTTTTTGCATCTTTTTAAATCTAAAATTTTACATGGATTTTTTGATACATTTTATATTCTTTGTAAATTGATACATTATATATTCTTTGAATATATATATATATATACATACATAATATGTATATTATTTTCACTTATGAAATTACACTTTCTATATTATCATATATATATATATATATATATACGTTGATTGCTATGTATACGACAATTTATTTGATAATTGTAATTAGTTATATATTAGGAAGTATTCCATCTAATATATATTTATAGATTAGATTTAAAACTGCAAGAATATAATATAAGAAACATTTCAAATATTATACATATAAAGTTCAAGGTTATGATGCGGTTCTTGTAATTAATCAGATTAATGAATTTTTTTTTTGGGTATATTTTTTCTATCCATATAATTCAAATTTCAAAAAAAAAAAAAAAAATTAAATAAAAATGAGGGAGAAAAATTGTGCTAATTGAAATTTAAGTTCTTTAGTAGTACTGCCGAGTTCTGAAATTTCAATTTTATTTATTTTTTTTTTTAAATAAATGTTCTTTGTTTATTCTCCAAGAGATCATAAAATTTGCAATAGAATATTCTTTGAAATACATATATTTAAAATATTCTTATTAGAAGGGATTGGTAGTCATAACTACATAATAATAATGTATGTACATAATTTTCAGAATAGATAAACAAACAAAAACAAAACACAAAAAAGTATAAAAAAAGAGGTTGGTTAGAAAAAAAAATAAAATTTTATATACTATTATTTTAAGTACAATATTAATATGATCACAGCTAATTGATAAAAATCTTTTGAATTGAAAACTCAATTAAAATAAAAGCAAACCAAAGTCAGAATCATTAAATTGAAGCATCCAATAACTAACTTAAATAAAATATGTATATACATATATATATATATATACTGCTCCAGATAATAAACAATGTAACGCATACTAGAAGAACTTAACACTTATTAAATATAATTTAATAAAAAAAAAAAAATAAAAATATAAAATAAAATAAAAATTAAAGTTTCCTTATTTGGTTGATTTTTCTTTATACATACATATATATAATATATATATACTTTTTTAAACTAAACTGAACTAAATTCTTTAAATAAAATAAATTTGTCTCATAAATTAAATTGAAAGCAATTTAAATTTTTTTTTTTTTTTTTATATTTTATATATATGTATATTTTTTTTTTTTTTTGGATTTACCATCTAAATGTTTTTTTTTTATACAGAATATATCAGACAAGACAGGATATCATGTCTTACAAAAAGAAATTTATTTTTTTTAACATAAATTTCAGTTTATTTAACTTATAATTTTCGAAAAATTTAATATTATAAAAAAAAAAAAAAACGTGTAGAACTAAAATTTTAAAAACAAAAGAGTATAAAGAAATTTTATTTTAATTATTAATATTCAACTATAGGATATAATTTTTTTTTTTTTTTTGATTTTTTTGAATGTAAAACATATAAAAAGTGGGATCGATCGAATAATATTATAAGTAATAAACCTCTACAGTTTAATAACATTAATCAATCATCATAAGATTAAATATGTTGAAAAAATATGTGTTTTACCCACCCATTGTCAAAAAAATTTCTTTGTTCTTCAAAGGATCAAACATTTTACTATGAATTTGCACAAATTGGATATGTATAAACATAATATTAAGAATAAATAGTTATACATAAACTATAGTTTGACATAACTTTGTACCCATATTTTTTTGATACGGCAGCATGTACCTCTGTTTTCTTTGTTAATATATATTCATACTTAAAATTACAATATTGATTTATTCAAATACTTAATTATTTTATTTAAAATAGTTCTTTACAATATAGCTGAGTTTTTTTTTAATGTGTATTTAAGAAGCAATAGGTGATGGTCGGCAGAATCAACTGAACTTGGTTGATTTTGACATTTTTCAATTCAACTCAAAAACTTCCCGGTGTCGGCTAAGTCACTTGAATTAGTTTCAATTGATTGATGCAAGTTATTTCAGTTTTGATTTTTTGCAAATGGAATGCCGATATTTAAAAAAAATAATTTAAACGGAAAATTTTGTTTAGTGTTCAGACGGTTTACTTTGTGCTCTATTTTATTTAATTTGGATACACAAATAAAAATAAATTGGATTTACAGAAAAAAAAATAAATATAAATAAAATATGGGCACTTTCATAAACAACATATGACTGTAATAGCGTAGGTTGCAAGAAGCCCCCTTTATTTTGGGAGGATCGTCATGATTTAAAAAACGTACTCACCGATTTTTTAGTAGAATTTAAGTATAGTAAAAAAAAATATAAAAGTTCGACTTTTAGCCCGCCCCAAAAAACGAACCACAAAAACTAAGGTACCACTGAACCGGAACACTATTTGTTTTTGTTTTCTTTTTTAGTTTCTATCAACATCGGGAAATAGGTTTTTTAAAATGCATCGGTCCGACTTCTGGTCCCTAAGATAAGGGGGCTTCTTCAAAATAACAGCCAGTATTTATAAAAGTTGGGATTTCATTTTCGACACAATGTGTTTCAACAAATGTACATTGTATCAGGTTACAGTTTTTTTACGACATTTCCGATGTTATCCGAAAAAATGTTGTTAAAATATTTTTTCCTGAAAATAATATTTGATAAGAATTTTCATATTTATATAAATTATTTAAATCTTTATTTACCTTTTTAAATTATTACTCATTATTATTTATATTTTTTTAACTTTTAAAACACTACTAGCAACAAACGAACACAATAACAAAATAATGCACTAATAAATGATGCAATAATGTAAAGTCAAACACAAAAATTTAATTGTTTTTTAAAGTCAACTTAGTTGACTTAAACCAATACAAATTGTTTTTCCCGACACCGATAGTTGATTCAAATCGACCAAAGTTGAAAGACAAAAAATATTGATTCTCCCCGACAGCACCTAATATAATTTTAAAATGTTAAATAAATTTTAAATGTGTGTAAAAAAAAAAACGATATACATTATATACATAATATGTAAACAAATTTATTATAGTATTGATTAGTTATTCTATTGTTAATATAATGGTCAATCAGTCGGTCAATCATCCTATTACTATTATTTGTCATATTCTATATATAAAACTAAAATTGTTAATTTAAAATCGTATAACTTGTGTGATCTCTACAAAATTATCGAAAATTGCACTCTCAATCAAAATAGTAAATGTTTTAATTTGTTAAACAGAATATTAACTTAACCTTTGAAATTTAAATTTTTTTAATTCTTTTTTAATTTTTAAAAATTTATTAAATTATTTTAATCAAAATTTCAATATAATGTCAAAATTAGAATCATTTTTCAATTAGATAATAAATATGAAAATTTTAAGAACATTATAAGCGAAAAAATTATTCAATATTGTAAAAAATTTTTTGACTCAATGAAAAATAGGCATTTAATCATATATTTTAAATATATGATATAACATAATGCAATTTTATTCAAAAGTTTCTAAATATTTTTTTGATTTATTCTGTTAATTTTTTTTTTTTTTGTTTTTTTTTGCTTTTCTTCTTATTTTTTCTTGATTTCTTAAATATATGTTCAATTTCCTTTTTCTTGAAACCAAAAAGAATTAAACATATTCTTTTTGTTATATTTTAGTTAAATTATTGAGAAAAAAAGAAAAAAAAAATATAAATGAACACGAATGATGATACATGGATCAATTCGTCTAAATAGCTCAACAAAAATTAATTCTATACACCTAATATACCATTATAGAAATCCAAAAAAAAAAAAATATATGCCAAAGCAAATCCATAATAAAAAAAAAAGAAAAAAAAAAGTGAATTTACAAAATTATAACCTACAACCAAACTAACCAAAAAATGATGGTTACAAAATGCAAAATTCAAAATAAAAACGCATGTTTCAAAAAAAAAAAAAAATAAATAAAAAAATTCAACAGGAATCAAACAAATTTTTTTTTTTTTCTTTTATTCGCTTTGCAAATTTATAAGTGTCTTTTTGTTCTTTTTTTTTTTAATTTTTTTTTTCTTGTTTTACCCTTCAAAGACTTTCTTCTTTTGTTTCGTTCATTCTTAGAACACACAAAGTTGAAATGGATCTGGGCATTAATAATACACTACTAAATCATTGAATACTATAGTAGAAGAGAATAAAAAAGTAGAAGAAAGCGGGCCTGAAACGTACCCAAAAACCAAAAAAAAAAAAAAAACAACAACAATTTAAAAAAGAAGGAAAAATTGTTGTATTTTTTCCCTCGTTTTCAGTATATTTTGAAAAGTGCCTCAGGATATTTTCTTGTACAGAAATTCTGAAGAATTGTGTGTCGTTAAAATGTGTTTTTATTTTTATTTTTGTTATTTTTCTTCTTTTTATTTTTTTTAAAGTTAGTTTTTTCAAGACTACTAAAATAACTATAATATATAAAATAAAAAAAAAAACAAAAAGTTAGGATTAAAACAAAAAAAAAAAAAAAAAAACATTGTTTTAATGAGAAGAGAATAGAGTAAAAGAAATATCAGTTGTTATACCACAATAAACACAACCAACAACAAACAACAGATTGCGGAGCATCACGCAACATTTTGTCGGCAACATGTTTCAAAAAAAAAAAAACAAAACGACTTTCAATAAAAAAGATATAAAATATACATATTTGTACATACATAAATATAATATATATATGTACATACATTCGAATAAATCGTTTCTAAAGAATCTTTGGAATTTTTTTTTTTTTTTTTTTTAAATTTTCATTTTCATTTTAATATTTTTTTTTTTTTATTTTTTTTATTATTATATTTTTTAAAGTGTAAAAGTTATGACAACCAATCAAAAATATTAAAATCTGACAAGTTGAGGTATCTATACACACCACCTCTGCGTTCTTTATTGTACATAAAAAAAAAATACAATGTACATATATATTACCAAATAGTGTACCTATAGTGTAATTTTTATCAAAAAAAAAAAAACAAATAAATGAAAAAAAAAATGCATCAAATTAAACAAAGAACACATGATATATATAAAATATTTACTAGAATCAATAAGCTCCAAAAAAAACTATAAGGAAAGAAAAATAAAAGTAAAATCTAAATAAACGTATTCCCCCAAAACCTTTAATTTTGGATCACATACATGACATTCTTTTTTGTTCCTTTTTATAAAATATTTAATGCTTTTTTTTGTAGTTAAATTGCATTTTATTTTTTACACATTATTAGCGACTATAACGCAATATAATTTGTTAAAATTAATAGTTTTATTAAAATAATGAATAAATTATTAGATATATTAAAAGGAAAAAATAAAACACATATACACACACAATTTTGATAGGGAAATTTCAGAAGAATTTTTTTAAGTATTACCTTCGATTGTATATTGTACTATATGAAATCTAAAGAAAATGAATATTTTCTATATGAATAATTTTTTAATTACTTGCAGAAAATACATAACCTATACTACAAATCAAACTTTTCTTTTTTATTACCATTATTACCATTAGTAGTAAATTTAATTTCAAAGAATACTCGGTATGTTCAAAGAACGTAACAGCAATTTTTAATCTGACCAATGGTGCAGTGCGTAAGTCACCGGTCGGTCGTTCAGGCGAAAAGTTTCGGATTGCAACTCCGGTCAGGTCAAAAATAATATATAAAATATAATAAAATAATGTAAACACCGAGGTAAATAATGTACCGAGGATGGACCACATGCTAAAGGAAAAAAGGGTCCTAAAAATATCGGCAGATATTTATATCTGCAAGATATAATATAAAAAAAAAAACAATTTCTACTTAAGTAATCGGTTATTCTTTAATATTTATCAAATTCTATTTAATTGCTACATTTTAAATACTTTGGAAGATTAAACAATTGTAATAATTGAATTTGAATTAATTTGAAACAATTTTAATATAAATATATACTAAATTCTCACGTCTCTATATTATATAATATTTCAATTTTTTTCTATTATACCGTCCATTTTGATCCATCATGTACCTATGATGCAAAGACATTTTGCAACCTAAACGTTTAGGAATTAAATTCAAGAAAAAAAAAATTAAATTCAACAATAAAATAAAAGCGATTTTTTTAAGAAAGGGGAAAAAATGAACTATATTTTCAAAATTTCGATGCAAGTTTTCATAAAATACATTCTTTAGATAAACTAACATAATTTTAATATTATTTTTTAATTTAACTTTTTTTTTTATAGTTTGGTTTGACTTTTACTTAATACACGTTAAAGTCATCAGAACCAGGTTAACAAATCATCAGTAGGTAATTTAAAATTCATATTTCATTGAGCGAAAATGATCTCATTTTAAGGAAACATTAATTATGTACATATGTATTTGGAGAACGAAAACAGTATCTTTCTCAATTGTAATTCAGAAAGTATCAATTATATTTCAGAAAGAATCAATTCGAATTCAATCGGAGAGTCTTGGATTTAAATCCCGATCAGATCACATAAAAAATATTTAGTAATTTTATATCGTAATAATGTATATCGTATAATTAATAATGATAATAATAACAATAATAGTTGTTACAATGGATGGCCCTGACTCTGTAGTAGATAATAATACTATTAAGAATTAATACTAATACCAATAATAATAGCTGCTATAGTGACAATGGGGTTGCCTTGAAGCATTACTTCATGCAGGAAGGTATTATATACTACTGTATGTTGACCCCTATAGTCACCCTGTTAATGTTAGTAAAATAGTAATAATAATATAGGTGGATTCATTGTTCCCTTACACTTTACAGTCCCATTTCAATTCAATGTTTTCGCATCCTTCTCCTATCCCTACTTCCAAGCCTATATATTAGCTAAAGGGAGAGGTAGGTTAAGTTAGTAGAATTTAACACTACCAAAGGGGAAATTCTTGGTGTCTTTCGAAGATTCTAAACTCCCTTAGAAAAAAAAAAGTTAAGTGTAATTAATAAAAAACTTCAATAGTAAATCAGAAAACAACACTTGCAATTTACACTTTCTAAATTACAATGACACTAATCAGAATTACAATTTATATGCTCGGTGACCTTCAATTAGCAAATAAAAATTCAGATTGAACTAAAAAAAAGTATAGTATATAGTATAATATTAGTATATAGTATAATACTTATTAAAAAATGAATTAAATCAAAAATAGAAGGATATAAGGAAGGATTTATTCAATCAAAAATATAATTTGAAAATATTTCGATAAATTTTAATTTGTAAATTCAAAAATTTTTGCTCAAGCTTAAAATGATTAACAGCTAAAACCTTAAAATGATTTACGCAGTATTTTTTAAAATAAAATAATTCTAATTAAATCAAATCTAATGTTATTAACAAAAAAAAAAAAATATTAAGGAGTTTCCCAAATTTTTTCATCCTTAATGTTATCCAAAATTTTTATAATAGTTTAGATTTTAGTCAAAAATACTTTAGATACTATTCTCATTCCAAAATTTTCCAGCCCCCTTTTTTTTATATATTTATATGATAAAAAACACATAATAAAAATTTTAAAATTACTTTAATGATTAAAATTAATAAAGAAATTAATCCTTTGTTTTCAAATTAGTTTTTTAAAATATAAATATTGAACCGGAAATAGTAAAACAAAAAAAAAAAAAAGAAACATTTGAAAAGATAAAAAAAAAAATTAAAACTAAAAAGAAACACGCAAACTTGTTGAAATTTTTTTAAAAACGAAAAAAAAAAAATTTATATTATTGTTGTATTTCATTTTTTTACATCAAGAAAATAACAATTAAAATAAAATTAAAACAAAACGAATTTACAGGCACTATAACCAAGTAGATGATTATTAATGATGAGATTTTTATAAAGTGCTTACAGGTATTTCAAGTTTTTTTTTGTTTTTTATATAAGTTTTTTTACTAAAATAATATTAAAAAAAAAAACAAACAAACAAACAAACAGGAATAAATAGTAAGTTTGATCTCGTCAACTTTTGGATATTAAAATAATTTTTAATTGAATATTATTTTATAAATTGTAAATCAAGATAAATTAATTATGTAAATGCAATTAAATAACTGTTATTGAAGCTTAACATCTGATTAAAGAACGAAGTCTCTTAGTTACAAAGTTTCGAAATATGTTAGAAACATTTAATCATAAAAACTATCATACATAGTTTTAATAATTTACATATCATAATATAGCAATTTTTGTTTTGGGTTGTTACCAATTCAGACTATTCCAAAGTTTAGAAATTCGAGCTATACAAAAATAATTAAAAATTTACTATTGAAATTTTGGAATGTGAAAAGAAAATGAAATTAAATAGAATATGTATGAAATTTTAATAAAAAATAAAAATTTTAATTTTAGGACTCGATCTAATTAAAGCGTACGGCGTATACTTTATGTCAAAATATTTTACATTTAAATTACATGCATTTAAATTAGAGCACCCCGCAGTACCGTCTAGTTTTTAAAATTTTAAAATTAACATGATGTATAAAAATATTTTTGTTGTTTTTTGTTATATTGTCAAGGCATGTTTTTAAAAATGAAAGTGCAAAAAAAAAAATTGTATGCGCGTATCAATTTCGGAATACATCGATGTATCAGCATACTGGCGGATAAAAATTATACGTCGTACGCTTTTATTTACGTCGAGCCCTTAACAAAATTAAAAATGCCCAAAAAAAAGAGATATTACTCAAAATATCACTCAATCACTAATTTAAAATTTTGTATAAGTAAATTATTAAGAAAAACTGTTCCTGTTCAGGAAACAAATGTTTGTAAAAGAAAAAATGTTTGCAAAAAACAAAAAAATAAATTGTTTACAAATTTTTTAAATAAATCGAACTTAAGTAATTGTGTTTGGGATTGAACACAAATTTGATAAGACACGTAACTAAAATCATAAAAATATGGTTTGAAATCGAAAATAAAAATAATTGACAAAATTATTGGATTTAATATAAACCACTCATTAAAATATTTAAAGATTGAACTATGCTTACAAATTATTTTAAAAATACATTGTAAATGGAAAATCATTTTTAGATAAATTATATTTTCAAAAGTTATATCGTGCAAGTCAAAGACAAAACAAAAATAAACAAAAAAAAAAAAAAAAAAAGAAATACTTAAGAAGATGTTTGATTGAAAAGGAAATAAATTCTTATAATTTTATCAGATTTTAAGAGTTATTTCTATCTTAAATTGTTGAATGTCTATAAGGAAAAAAAAAAAAACGTTTTTTTTTTTTTTATTCTTTTATTATTTACCTTCAACCGTTTCACTTGTACATTTAATATAAAACCTGAGCTTTACAAATATAATATTGTGTTTTAAACGAAATGTGGATTTTTTTTTTTATTTTTTTTTTCTTCTCATTTTTGTGTTAAATAAGCAACATACCAACATAGATATATAGGTGGATAAAAGCACCTGAAAACATTTTAAGATTGATGAGAAAATTCTGACATACATGAATCACATACATATCAAAAGTATATAAAAAAGTAATATATATATATATACTTATATATAAAATACAAAGCTTAACTGCAATAATGTTACTTTAAAAAGACATTAAAAAAAAAAAAAATAGTAATTGTTTTTTGTTTTTCTAATATATTAATTGTATTAAATATATATAAAAAACTGCTTGTTTCATAATTTAAGGTCTATATCCAAAACTTAGAGAGAAGAGTAAATCAAGGTCAATAATGATAGTGTGAATTAGTTGGAATAATAGTACACAAGAGTTCATTATTTGATACTAAGTAAGTACAGTTTTTATTTTTTATAAATAAAAAAAAATGCTCATACTCTAAGCTTTTCTTGAATCCTTAAAAAAAAACTTTAAAAAATTCGTATTAAAAATAAAACCATTTAATAATAATGGAATGTTTATTTATTTACTTATTGTGTACATATATGCAATATATGCACACAATTTATGGCTCTTTGTCAGTAAGGCATGTGGGCCAGTATAAAATTTAATGAAAATTTAAAACTTTTGATTGAATATATTTTATCCAAAGAAAATTATTTTTAAACAGAATATATATGTTTTTATATAAAATGAAAATTATTAAGGAAAAATGAAAATTTAATAAACTTATTTCTTTTGTTAAGAAATAAAATTTTTATAATTTTAATATTTATTAGATACTTAAAACAATATTCAATAAAATGTATTAATGAAATTGTAAGTAATATATACATATGTATGTATAAAAACTTAAGTTCTGTAATGTTTCAACTTATATAAAAAACAAAATAAAAAGTTAATTGTTTTTATTTTAAATAAATATCAACTAACTTGTATTTTAATTAAAATTAAAAAAAACAAATTTAATATCAATATATTTTAAAATAAATTAATTTTTTTTATATTCAAATAAAATACAAATTAATTAACGTGATCTTAAGAATATTAACAATATTATGACATTAATATAGACTTTTTAATATACTTGATCAGTTTCCGGTGCAAAATTCAATTTGATTTTTTTTTTTTTTTTTAATTTGTACTTTCATTTAAAAAAAAAAAAAAAAACTTACATAAAATTTTTATCTAATGTTCCATTGAAGGTTCTCATTTGAAATAAAAAAAATTTACATTAAAATTTAAAACAACAAATAAATACATGGGGGTATTCACGAGTTGTCATATTTCAAAGTTATGTGGTTGTAAAAGCGTTGTATTGTCGTAAAATTTTAAAACTTCGGTAAAAATTTTCTATGAAAAATTTAAAATACTTTAATCTATTGTATACTGGCTACATTATCTTCATATAATCATATATCTGTCATATAACGTATTGCTGTATCCTATTTAATTTTGAAATTTGTCAGTTTTGACATTTATGAAAATGATTACAAAATAAAGAAAAAGTAAGTATGAGTGTGGGTCGATTTGTTGAAAAACAAAATGTTGGAAACAAAAATGTCGAATGCAAAATATATTGAAAAAAAAATGTTGAAATAAAAATATAATACTCGTATATAGATTTAAAAAAATTGTTTTTTGTATTATATTATATTGTCCAGATATAAATATCTGCCGATATTTTTAGAACCCTTTTGCCTTTAGCATGTGGGCCATCTCGGTACAAGTATTCAATTATAATTATATTTAATATTTTGTTTACATTATTTTATTATATTTTATATATATATTTTTTTTTTGACCTGACCGGTGTTTGAACCCAAGATCTTTCGCCTGAAAGACCGGTCACTTACGCACTGCACCATTGGTCAGATAGATTTAAAATAATTTTTTTTTTTTAATTTTATTTATCCCTTCTAATGCACAATGTCACATATACACCCATATAAATATTTTGGAA
Organism: Poecilobothrus nobilitatus; assembly: GCA_947095535.1. NCBI lineage: Eukaryota > Metazoa > Arthropoda > Insecta > Diptera > Dolichopodidae > Poecilobothrus > Poecilobothrus nobilitatus. Next base: position 12,085,720 of record OX352773.1, on the reverse strand, counting down.
AAAGTATACAATGTATTTTTCTGATTTTTAATTTAACTCTAAAATCCCTCCTAATTCAGAATCTCACATACAAATACACATATATAAATATTTTGTAAAAGGCGAATAAAGCTGATTTTGTAACCAACTATAAAATTCCTCCCAATTGAGGATATTGAATATGTATAGTATATTATACATTTTCTTGAAAAAGGGAATACCATTATTTTGAAACCAACTCTAAAGTCTCTCATAATTCAGAACCTCGCATATACATTTGTATAAATATTCTAGAAAAAGGCAATACCCTGTAATATTTTGAATCCAACTCTTAAACTCCTTCTAATTATTTTTATTAAATATAAATTTCAACAACAAAGCACTTATAACATTTGGGCTTATCGCCCAAACTCCCGCTAAACATATTATTGAAACTCTTATATTTTACAGGTACATATTTCGGGATTGATAAAAGCTGATTTGTGTAACTATTTCTAAAATACATATATGTACTATAAAAAAAAAATTTTTCGACTTTGTTTTTTCAACAACCGTCTGTCTGTCTGTCTGTCTGTCTTTCAACATTTTACATTTCAACATTTTTCGCTATTCGACATTTTTTTTTTTTTGACAAAGGGACCGGTTCCCAGTAAGTATTTTTATTAATTTTAAATATTAGTTTAAAAATATGTATTAAAATTTTTCTGGAATGATTTTTTTTATTTTGCATAAAAAAAAATCTGTTGTCATTTGATATTTAAAATACATAGATACTTACAAGAATACAACAACTGAAATACAATTAAGGGTTCGTTCACTTTATTAGTTGTAAAATGGTTTGTAAATTCGCAATTTTTACAATTATATGATACCTCGCGAATACCCCATAATATTATGTATCTATATGTATTATCATCTCTTTTCTTAAACTTTTAATAGTATTAAAATATAAGTAATAAATTTATTTTAAATCACTTAAAATTCATTAAATTTTAAAAATCAGCACCATTTTTTAAAATTTTTTTTTGGTAATTATTTAATGTGCTGTCTTTGAAATTTATTTGCCATTAAAATAACTATTTATCATTTAAATTTTTACATTGTAATTTCTTCAAAAAACAATTAATTTAAAAAGTTTTCAAATACAAAGTAATTTTAAATTAAAGTATCAGCTGTTAGTTTATTAATATAAAAATTTCTTCTAACTGAAATATTGTCTATGTTAAGCCTATATATAGATATGGAAAAAAAATGATGACCAAAAACTTTTAAAAGTCATCGCATTTTGCTCATCTTTGTTTTTAAATCTATACATATATACAATATCCGCGTTTTACTGAATTTTGTTATTTATTTATTTTAATATACTTCAATTATTAAAATAATTTAAAAAAAATTCAAAACTAATTACGATAGAGTCAATATAAGAAAAATAATTTAAAATTCAATGAAAAATATATAATATTGAAAAAAAATCGTTTTATGAAATGATCGAAAATTTCACTGGTCTTTTTCAAAAAATTATTTTTTTCCCAATTTATATTCAATTCAACTAAGATTATATGATTTAAACCCATAGAAATCTAAGTTTTCATATCTAAAATTAAAGTTCTAAAAATTAAATTTTTCGAAAATTAAAGCAATACAGTTCATAAATATTTTTTGATGTAATCTTTAATTTTACTCTTTTAAAAATATTTCAAAATTTTCACAATTTGAAATGCTGGTTTAATATACATACATACATATGCAATTTGTTATCTGAAAATTTTTAAAATAATATAAGTTTTCAAAATATGCCAATTTCTGTATATTACAAACTTAAATATTATTTTTAAAAATATCCTCTTATTATCCCCAAAATTATTTTACTATAACCTTCTCATAAAAAAAAAAAAAAAAGATTAAATATCTTTTCAAATCATTAATCAAATCTTCAACAAATCTACTATTATATTAAAAGACATACATATTATTATATAATACAAGATATTATATTATGTACATATCTATTTAAAATAAGTTAATTCTCTATAACAAAATTATAACCAAAAAATAAATAAAATTTATGCCCTTCGTTTACAATATAGATATAAAAAAAAAAAAAAAAAAAGGGTTTTTCGACAATTTTAAGATAATTGTTTTCCTTTTTTATTATATGTATGTTTTTCACAATTTAAATTGAATTTTCATTTAATTTACTTGATTATCCGTATAACTATTATATTGGATAAAATTGATCTTTATATTATATTCAAAGGAAATAACAATCAAACAAAAAAAAAATAATAGAAAAAAAAAGTGTCAACAACAGTAAAAGTCAGTCTGAAAAGTATTAATGGTAGTGGTAATAGTATATAGTAGTTATATATACTTGTAGTCTAACATGCTTTATATTGTTTTTTCAACATCTATATTTCAAAAGAATTTTTTTTTTTATCCGTATATAAACAAACAATTTTTTTTTTTTTTTTTGATAAAATTTACCACTCTTTATTTCTAAGATTGTTAAAAATTTCCTTTTCAATGTTTACTCAAATCAAATAAAGTGTAACAATAACTTTATGATCCGTTTAGGATATAATTTCTATTTATGGTACTATATAACAATTATAATATTAAATTTAGTAGTAGAAACTACTAAACTAAGATTGCAATGATTACTGATTTTAATAGAAATGATTCAAAGGATGACAACTGACTATAAAAATGAATAAGTGTTGTAATAGTCAAATTTCAGATATATATGAGAATATTAACTATACAAAATGAGTCAACTGTGAAACAGACAAAGTTATTAATGTCATTTAAAAATCGTAGGATATAATTATAAATATTTTCTGTTTTTAAACAAAGCCACAAAGCCACAAAGATAATATTAATAATGGCCTAGTTATAATAACGTTATCACCGTAACAATAGTTACGGCTACCAACTATACCTTGTAGCGCTACTAGTTATACTTATAATAACGCGATTTCTGTACGTATAGTTGTTAAACTAATTATATATACATACTTTGTTTACACCGGCTGACAGATTAAAAGTGTATACATTTTGACAATTCTGTGTCACCAATTCAAAATTTTTAGAAATTCAACTATATTCGCGTCGGCCGTCACGTCATTATAACTCAAAACAATTTACAAAGGTTTGAAGTTGATAGCCGTAGTCGTAGTTGTGATATTGTAACTAGCGCATAAATCATATTTTTTTATTTTAAATTTCTTTTAAAAAAATAACAGAGAATGACATCGGAGAAGAAAATGTTTTCCCTAGATACTATATAAAAATTTAAATTATGCAGAATTTCTGTACAAATGATTCATAATCTATCTATAGACTTAATTAAAATTAGAATCTACATTCAACCACATTGAAAAAAAAAAAAATTTTAAAATATACCAAAAAACTAAGATTGTGATTTTGAAATTTAACACCTCTTTTATTTTTTTTTGGATTAAAACAAGTTAAGTTTTATTTTATCCTACAACTTGGACTTGACTCATTTTGATACAAAATCATATTAAATAAAAACATAATAAAAACGATAAAATATATATTATGAACAAAAACACAAACAAAAAAAACTTTCAAAAAATCGTTAAACTTTTTATAGTCCAAAAATTATATATGTAGTTAATATATTATATATACGGGAAACATATTCGACTAGATAAAAGAATGAGCTGCGAATAATATATATATAGAATTTAATAGCAATAGAAATACACAAAAAGAAAAGAAAAAAACGATATAAGAAATAACAACCCTCTAATTTTATTATGAATAAATTGCGATTAAAACACCCTAGAGGCAAATACCCAAAATATTTTATTGGGTATATTATATAAAATTAATAAAATTTTTTTTTTTTTTTGTGATTGTCTTCTTTATTTTTTCTTTATAAATTTATTTTGTCTGTTTAGATTTTATAATAGAATCAAAAAAAAATAATAAAATAAAGAAAAGTTAATCATTTTTGGATTCCCTTAAATATTGTGGTTGATTTTGTGGCATATTAAAAATTTATTTTTCTTTTGTTTTAATTTTTTATTTTTAAAATGACGAACTTCAAATACAAAATATCCCCCCACCATATAATATATTTTTAGAAGTAATATATATCTTATTTTATAAAATTATTTATTACTTTGAAAACTTTCTTTGAAGTTTTACCGTTTTTTTTTTTTTATAACTATATTATACTTTTAATGTAAATTTATTATTTAAATGAAGGTTAATTTAAAAACAATTATGAGACAAGTAAAAAAAAAAAGTTAATTAAATAAAATTTTTGATTATAATGTTTAACCAGAGACTACATAGAGATGTACAAATTCATACAAAAATTTGTACTAATTTTTTTTCAAACGGGCCAGCTAAAACTGGCTAGTTTTAAAAATCTTAAAGCACAGAAATATTTAGTTTGTGTCATAGCTAAAAGAATTTAGCGAAAACTAGAATCTTCTGTAAAATCTGGTGTAAAATGATCATTCATATATTTTATGCATTTACAAAATTTTTTTATCCTTGTGATTATTAAACTTTTTAAAGCAAAGCGATGACAAAATAACTTTTAAAATAGAAAAATAAGGCAAAAATGGGAAAATATATTTGAGAAAATATATATTTAATATGTCGAGTAGAAACGTAAATTTTCAATATGATAAAGAAGACATTCTAAATATCACTTTACAAAAAATATGGAACATTTAGCTAAATATTTTATATAGAAAAAAATTAAATAAAAATAGATTATTTTATAATGTTGACTTTTCTAAAAACAACAAGAAAAAACATTTCAAGGTTATCATTCATATGCATTCAGTATTTCACTACTACAAGCAGAATTTTTTGAATGTATGAAATGGTATATCGTATATTATATGGTATCAGATGGTATGAATGTTATCTATTTTATGAAAATCATCTGATTTAACTGCATTATTTATTTAACTAAATTTAACTGATTTAATATACAGTATCCAGCAAAAGTAATGGTAATTTAAAAAATATATATATAGAAAAGCAATAAAATAATATAGGCGTTCGAATTTTTTGTAATAATATTTTTAACTTTATAACTTCAGGGAAAAACAAACAAACAAAGTAACAAAATTTTTTGTATTATGATTTTATTTTATTTTTTGATCTCATGACTCATATTGTTATATTGGTAACAGTATACCTACATATATATGTGGGTATTTTTTGAAGATAATATAATATACCTATCAAATAAAAATAACTGAAATAAAAAATATTGCTTTAAAATTCTTCTAAACATTTTTTTAATTAAAAATTATTCCAATTAGAAAAGTGGCATGACATTTGCTGGATACTGTACATATTCATAAAAATTATCAAATCATATCAAATTGGAACATAATTACATTTACACAAAACAAATTATAAATATAAATATGTATTGATTTTTGAATCATATTGAAATACATATATAAAAAGTGCCGATAGTATTTATGTGTATTTCTATTTATATTTAAATTTGATTCACACACACTTTCACAATTTAATAAGCATGTAGGCAAGCTGGTTCAAGTATTATAAATGCATAATATAGCATAATGCATATATAATATAAAAATTATATTAGATACTGATCAGATCATGTATATCATAATATGTCATCTGATATCATATGATCATATTCATATATGTATGTTACTTGTTATTTCTATCATCCATACCAATCATACGAAAGTTCATTTATGTACATATATGAAAAAAAAAAAATATCCGAGACCAAAACTTGCTTTAAGAAACTTTAAAATAAAAAATTGAAAAATGAGACTAAATTTCAAAATCGATATTGTAGCGACATCTAAACTTTTTTGTTGCCATTTGGACATCTCTATGTAGTCTCTGGTTTAACTTTGATTTTTGACAACAAATAATTAATTTAAGTATAAATATCATCAGGTAAATAGTAAGTAGGTAGTAGATATATAAAAAAAATGTATATATATTATATATATTTGTTCAAAAAATTATAAACAACAATATTCAACTTAAAAGAAATTTTTAACGTTAGACAAATAATTTATTATATTTTGTAAAAGCGAAGTTTCAAATATTTATTAATTAAAAAATTATATAATTTTAACGCTCTCTAGACTCTAGTTTGTTGTAACTTTTTTCAAAGTTTGGTATGGTTTCTTTTTTAAAGAGACTGAAAATCCCTGACCATCGTAAATGTGTTTGCGACATCGTGCACATAATGTCGCATGATCTTAAATGTAAACTTAAAAAATACATTGTCCCATGATCGGAAATTAATTTTACATTGTAATCGCAGCGCAACCTTTTCGTGACGCATGTGGTTAAATTGTGTATCGATAAATTTTTGGATACAGAAATAATAAAATTAAAAGTTATTTGAATTTTGAAGTTTTTTAATTTGATTTTTGGTCAGTTGAATTTTGTTTTATTGGTAAAGTCAAGGGTGAAGTCTCTAACTAAAAAAAATATATATATATATATATATATATATTTTATAGTTTTGACAAAAATATAATATGTTGAACCATATCCTATATTGAACCTATCATTGACTTCCTGAAAACAATTATTGTAACGATATTGTTAAATGTAAAGATGATTTTTTAAAGTATAAGTCCGCCTAGTCCGCCCACTTTTTTTTGCCAAAATGGAGTTAACATCTCTTTTAGTTTCTAAATTGTTGAATAAAATATAAATAGGTATTAAAATGAAATATTAATTTTTTAAAACTTTTAAATCAAATATGATATGTACCAACTTTAAATGTATTTCTAGTCATTCGAAAATGACTGAAGAAAACGTAGTCAGGATAACTTCGGACTGTTTTTAAAAATGCTTATACTTGGTATTTTTCATTGCCGATTTTTAACATTTTGTAAAAGCAAAACACGTCGTCCTTTTCTGTTTTGCCATATTTTTTTTAAATTTAAATGTATTTGAAACTTTTATTTTTTCGCCACAGTTCAATAAGTAATCGAAGAAAAATTTTTTTAAAAAAATTTATCCATTTTTCTAAATAATAATATAATAAACTTTTCAAAGATATGTACCTCATTACTGTAGAAAAAAGTTCAATTTTTGACATTTCATTGTGACGCGATCGGAATTGAATGTAAACAAAATACATTGTATTTTCAACACAATGTATGGGTTCATAAATTTTACATTGTATCAGGTTGAAGTTTTTATTATAACATTTACAATGTCACCCAATTGATATGCAATTAATAAAAACTTTTAAGGAAACGAAATACTGAACATAAAATACGTCTCTAAAATTGCGCGCATCATGCTTTATATTTCATAAATTTGAATTTTTTTTTTTTTACTGCAGTATTAAGTATGATGATTTTCGAATAATTTCATTCCGTTTGTGCGTTATATTTTTTTTTACAATTTTTGGAAATTATCGGACATTGGAAATTATCGGCATATTATTACTGGTAATTGGCGATAAACAAACATAAATTTAAACTAAAACAAGAAGTTTATATTTTTTTTTTAGTTATTACCGGTGTAACCAACGCAACTTTTTCATAATATAAGATAACGTGCTTTTGAAAAATTCTTTTCAGGACACAATAATTACAAAATAACTAGATACATAATTATGTATCGCAGCTATTATATATTTTGTGTTAAAATATAATTAATTAAAATAATTATTAATTACAGATCTTAAGTGGGATACAGACTGCTATTATAAAATAAGTAGTTATTTTTTCCGTAATGTCATTTTAAATGAGAGAATAGACTTACAACTGATAAAATTAAACTAAAATGTTGAAAATAATAATGATAACAAATTCAATATGTGGTAATAGGTTAATTTTTCTTTTTGTTTTTCTTCAAAATCTCATTTAACACAACGGCGATACAGTAAAAAAAAAAAAAAAAAATTCAAATTTATGAAATATAAAAGCATTATGCGCGCAATTTTAGAGACGTATTTTATGTTCAGTTCCTTATAAATAATATATTGACAATGACATATTGGCATGCGATGTAATTAAAAAGGCATATTCAAATCATTTCAGATAATGCATTAGTTTTTAAACATTTTTAATTTCATTTTTATTTTATTCTTTTTAGTAATAATTTAAAATAAATTATATTATGATGAATAAAAAAGCCTTTTCCTAATTTATTTTTATATTAAAATTGATTATTATTATATTATTTATTTCTATAAATAATAATAAAAAAAAAAAAAATTATAACAGCATCATCTGATCACCTTACAACTCTGGGTGAGCTTGAGGTTGTTTAACAATTCGTCTCCAAATATGATCTGATGCCACTGTTTTCCAGCTTGTAATGTTTAGTGATTATAGTATATTTTTCCAAACTCTTAAATGTAGTCTGTCTTGATGTTGGTTGACAAATGGTCGGTATTGTAGAATTTGCTTTTGTGGGCGGTTATGTTCCATTCTTACTGCATGTCCAGCCCATTTAATGGGCTGTGATTTGGCGAATCTTATAATGTCTTGACCACTGATCAATTGCAAGAGTTGTTCATTCGATCGTTGTATATATACGCCGGCTTCTGTTCTTTTGATTAAAAATTGATAATCGTTTTATCAAAATATAATTAATCAAAATGATTTTTTTCTTTTCATTTTTCAAACTTTTATATATATTAAAAAGAATACATAATTAATTTAGTTTATTTTATTAACTTCTATTGTGTTTATGGTATAATTAAATTTAAATCATGTACATATTTTCATTGGACTTAACACTAAATTAAAAATTCCAACCAGTCCAAGAACAAAGTATCCCATAAGACTTTGAACAATTTAAATTGTCACTTAATAAATCAAATAATTTCACTTGCACATCCTAAAAAAAAATCATTATTGGATTCAAACAGTTTTTATTTTAATCTTGATTGTTTAATTTATCAAAATGCTTTTTTGCTTTGCTTATTTTTTTTTCTGATAAAACCATTTTCAAAATTGAAAAATCATTATTCTATTTTACCTCATTTATGATTTTGACAATATATGTGGAAAAATAAGGTTTAAATGTTGTGTGAAGGCAGGGAAAAGCATTAAAATAAAGAAATTATTAGAAAAAAGTTTTCCTTTAAAAGAAATTGAACTGAAAATATTAAATACTTTGTTACCATACTTCTTTTCAAGCTTTAGTTTGAATACTCTTAATACCTAAATATTTAAATAAAATACTTTGTTTTAACAAAATATACTATTTTTTTAAGTATTATGAATTAATTTTTAAGATTAGCAAATTGAAAAACAAAAAAATCTTGAATCACTCATGAAAGGCTGTTGATGTACTTTTTTATACTAGATAAAAGTCTATTTTTACTATTATGAATGTTTACTTATATTGGTTTATCAAATTTAGATTCACATTACTATTGACTTAATTGAATGCAGTGCGTACCGTTTCTCATTCTATTAGAGTTAAAGTTAGTTTATGTTAGATAAAGTGGTTTCGAAATGGCAGAGTACAGTTTAATAAACTCTACTGATGTCACAAATAGCATTTAAAAATGCTGAATTGAGTTAACTTTTTTGGCGACCATAGTAGTTAACGAATGCTACAAATATCAAAGTCTAATGAAGTGTAAAAATTTGTTTTTTTATTTCAAATTTTAATTTTATAAACTTACATATTTAAATATTTGAAACGAATATCAAACGAAATCGTTCAATTAAACTTATAACACTGTTATAATTCTTCTTCTTTCTTGAAATAAATTTCAAAATTCTTCCATCCGATTTTTAAAGTTTAAATTCATGTTTTACTCTATTCTCATTGTTTCGAAATGGCTGAGAAGAATTAACTCTTACATTTGAGTGCAATAATTAATATTATAAACTGTTAAACTCTGTTAAAAGAGTAAGAAACGAAACACTTTGTAAACTTCGAATAATAAACATTGAAACTGGATAGTAATCCAATCTAATCTTCTGCTTTTAACACTAAATACCTATTATTCGTACAATGGCAATATTTGTAAATTTAATTTGTATTAGATTCATCAGATCATGTGATTTTTTATACCCGTATGAACGTATGTTCAATGGTATAATAAATTTATCTTTACCTTTGTGACACTTTAATGGAGCCGAGCTAGTTATAAACTCAAATGTATGGATCGGATCAGAATCGAATTCTGAGTTGATTAATCTATTTAGTTTTAGATTTATTATCTAGGTATCAGAAATTTTATAAAAAAATGTCAAGTTCCATGGCAATACCTTCTGTAAAATTTAGTTGTGCTGATGCGAAAGGTTCGGGTAGCTGCCATACAACTCTTATTTTTACACCAAAATAACTCAGTGTCTATTAGAGCTATGTATCTGAAATTTTCTGAAATGATCAAGATCAAACGTTAAGTTTTATTGAAACAGTATATATTATTTCATACGGGTATCCCAGAATTAACATAGTTTACTCTACAGCACTCTTCCTCTTTCCTTCCTTATTATAGCTTTTGAAAGTCAATTCTTTTTAATTTTTATTATATTGGTCAAGGAGACTTTCATGATATTGGTTAATCTATTATTAAAGAAGAAAATATACGAAATAATCTAGTTTTATTCTACAATTTTAAATATTATCAACTTTACACCAGTTTACAAAAACAAATATTCAATAAATTATTGGTATAAAATTATTAATAAATTTATTGGTGAAATTATTATGTAGTTAACAATTCAAAATTTTTCTATTTTTAAACTTCTTGTACACCACAGACAAATTGCAATTCATTGATAATATCTTAAGTTTGTAAACAAAACTAAAGTTAGTTAAAAATTATTAACCCTTTTTTCATTAAATTCAGAAAAAATTGATTGCGGAATATTGTGAATAATGAAGTCCAGAATATTTTTTTTTAAATTTTTAAAAATTAAAACACAAAAAAAAAAAAAACTATAAGGTACATATTAAATACTCCCTAACTATTTACTAAAGAGAGTACCGAATACTTGAATTAGTATTAAAAAAGTTAACAAAAAAGTAAAAAAAAAAAAAAAAAATGAAATCGACACATGTCATTGTAAAAATTTTTTTTTTTTTTGTTGGTAAACTCTACATTTATTTTAATGTTATTTTAATTTTTTTGTTTTGTGTACAAAATATCACATTAAGTGCCAGTGGTTACAATTTAATTTTATTAGGGAACCCTCTTTTATTGAGGGTTATAATATAAAAATGAAAGAAATATAAAAAAAAAAAAAAAAAATTGCGATACCCTTAAAATAAATGTTTTTATAATTATAGGTTTCAATTTAATTTCCATTCTATCAATTGTTAAATATCCCTAAAGGAATTGATATAATACTATGATAACATGAGGTATCGGTATCAAAATAATGCTAACAAATGATAATCAATCTTGCTTAAAATACTTATGTTTATAAAGAATTATGTGGTGACTAACTAAGTAAGTAGATCTTGCATAAAAAGTTACAATAAATTGAATTTTTTGTTTTTTTTGTTTTTCTACAGGCCTTATATATATCTTTAAAAGAATCTTTTGTTATTGAATTTTTGGGAAAAAAAAAATAAGTAAACGGAAATTCAAAAAGAATTGTGCTGGTATTCTTGAATTTTTATTCATATATTCAATTAAAAAATACATAAATTCTATTTTTTTTTTTTTTTTCAATTGTGGGAGTACTATATATATATACTATAAATATACATATGTATATTATGCAAGTATTTTCACTTTATATTATTATATTTTATATTATATATATAATTTTTTTTTTATTATGTAAAAAGTTGGCCCGTTTAATTCAATATGCTTGAATAAATAGTATTAATAAATAGACTGATTGCAATTTAAAACAATTATTTGGTTTATAAGATAAATTAAAATACGCTAAACATTCATTGAATTGGACGTATGTAATTGTACTGATTTGCTTTAACAATCACTCCAATAAACAGAAAATTAAAACCTGTCGGTGTTGACGTTATTTGTATATGATATATGTGGAATGAATGTATTTATTATTATGTTACTTGTTTTTTTTTTTTTTTTTTTTTTTAAATAGATTTGATTAAACGATTTCTCTAATACTAAAAACGGAAACTGTTAAATACAAAGTTATTAAAATTTTGTGTTGAAATTTCTATTTTGTATATAAGTAATAATATAACATAAAAATAAATATGAATATAAATATTATTTTATAAGTAAAATAAACTTTATTTTAGCTTATTTTTTAGTTTAACAATCTATGAATATTCAAAATTTTTTTCAAAAACTATATTTTTTTTTTTGAGTCAAATAAATAACTTTTTATAGACTATTTTAAGAACTTACAATTTTTTAATTAGAAAAATTTTGCACAATATGGTTTAAATGCACAATATATTTTAAATCATAAAGTTTTTACTCAGAAATCTTGAGAAATTAATGAAATATCTGATAAAAATGATATGAAAAAGAATATAATAATATTTGTAATATTATAATATTTATGAAATCTAAAGTGAAATCATTTCAAGGTACAAACGATTGTTCAACGGTTGAATCAACTTGCATTGCATTGATACAATGTTGTGTTAATGTGACTTTGTTAAAATATACAATATAATCTGATGACAATTTTAGTTGAACAAAGGTATTTATGCATTAATTTCTTAACTTATCAATGAAAAGGTTCTAGAAATGTCTAATTTACTATAAGCATTATATAGAACATGAAGTTATGGTTGGAAAAAATATTTTCATCAAAAACGCCTATATCATAACATGGGCTTTTAATTTTATATTTATAAATGCTATTTTTTTATTTACTGATTATATTATTTTACAATTTATATAATCGATTCAATGTTTGAACAATTCAAAATGTACAATACGATATCTATTCGTCGGTTTTATAAAACAAGCCTTTGCACATTCACATCATTCAACAGCTCAATATTGTTTCAAATGTTGACAATAGCAAATGTACATTACATCGACTGTTGGCTTGAATTTTACAAATTGATTCAACCGTTGTATCGTGTAATAAGCGGTTAAAGGTTCACGAATTTTCAAATGATACAAACATTTACAAATTATTACGTAAAGAACTTCCCGGCGAGTCGATATATAAGCAAGATGGTTAAGAGTTTATTAAAAGACCCAGTTTAGTAAGCAAAATTAAGTATTGTTGCTAAAAAAAAAAACTGATGCAAAAATAGGGTTCAGACATCTATAATTATAATTTTGTTATTTATTTATTATTACTAACAAAAATTATAAGAAAAAATAATCAAAGTTTTTTTCAAAATTTATATAATATGTACATATATACAATAAACTTTGCAGTATTCCTATAGAATGCTTTATAAATTACAAACTTATTGTATTTTTATGGAAGAAAATTAAAACGTATATCTTTCCCCCAGAAAAAAACTTAAAGCAGTTCAAACAAATAAATTATAAATACCACTACATTTAAATAAGGGTGAAAATTCTCAGTATGTATTTATCAAATAAATACGTGTAAAAACTTAGTGCATTTAAAAAAGACATGCGGTCTAGAAGCAATTATTGACTTCCGTATAGTTCCTTAAAAATAACATTAGAGTAATAAAATGTATTGATTAAAATGAATTGAGTTGTTACATTGATTCTTAACATATTTACACAAATATATATATATATATATATATAGTACATTATTTGTTTTTTATTATCTGATCTAATATTCGTATATAATATGTATCTTGTAACTTTTTTTCTTTATTCACGACATTATAGAATTAAAATCTAATTGACACCCTTTTTATTTTAGATTTAATGTTATCGCTTATATAATATAATATAAAAATAAAATATAGCTTAAAATTAGAAATATTTTACATATTAAGTACATAAAATATTTTTAAAAAAATATATTTTAACCTTTAATAAATATAAGATGTGATATACTTATATATAATATGTACGTCATACATTTTTACATCAATATTTATTGAATCTAAGATACTTATCTATTTATTTCTATTCTTTTAATTTAAATATTATACATAGGTTGGGTAAATTGATTGCATTTATAAAAGAAAAAACAAGTGATGGGAAAAACTAAGGATTTTCAAAAAAGCACATTTCCATAATTAAAAAATATTCCATAATAAATCTAGAGTAAAGAGTAGATGGGTATTTATATTGAAAAATGAATTTTTTTGATTTTTGGTAAGAAAAAATTGAGAAAAAATAAATCACACTTTCATCAATTATAAAGTAACCCTATTATTAAGAAAAATTATTAGCACAAACACAAATTTGGACAAGTGCCCAAGTTACAGGTGTTTAAAAATAGAAAATTTTCAGTTGTTGACCCCTTACAGCTCCTAAACGGGGGGCGGCACAAAAATATTTCAGTAAATGACTCATACTTATTTCTAAAGATCTAACTCTTCTCAACAAGCTTCTAAGTTAAACCGTTTGAAAGATAGAAGTGATCTAAATGTTTGTAAAAATTGAGTTTCACATAACGGTATATTAAAATACCGCATGGGAAAGCCACATATTTATTTTAGAACATCTATAAGGCATATTTTCAATTTGGAAACGCCAAATGATAGCTGGTTTTATAAACTTTATAAATATACATAAATAAAATAAATATGTGGCTTTTTCGAGCATTTTCAAACTTTGTAGGGTTGTAGCTTCTTAAAGGCTGGGACTAGAGAAAAAAGTTGTTCCATAGAATTAGTTTTTTGGCGATGTCCATCCGTAGTTAAAATTTTATTGCTTTATTTCAAACGGTGTAGAAGTTTTGTAAACTACCAGACAAAAGCGACGCACAAACAGATAGAGTGAAACTAATAAGCACATTTTTTCAAATTTTTTTGAAATTGTGCTAAAAAACAATGGTTTAAAAGAAAAAAATAACATACATACTTATTTTAATTTCAGATATACCTAATATAATTTGAAACTTTATTAAAATTAGTTTCAGTAACCATTACAAACTATACAAGTAATTATTTTAAGAATAAAATTACTAGTCTTACAGAGAATACTGAACTTCAAATCACATTAAGTCTTAATTTTTTCCTTTTACAATTTGTTAAAGTAGATATAAGTACCACATAAAGTTTCGGAATCTAATCCAAAAAAAATATTGCATCAAAAAGTGTATAGAATCAAAATAAAAAAAAAAAAAAACTGAATCCAAAATTAAAAGTTTATTGAATCTTAAAAATTTAGTTCAAATAGAGGGAAAAAATACAGTATAGTTATAAATAGAGGGAATAGTTTTAATCGATTCAATAATCTTTTTATATTTTAAAAATTATTAAATTTGTATGCAAAAATAAAATTTATTTTTTTAAATCATTGGTGTTTTTTTTTAATACTAAATTTATAACAAAACTAAAGGTCTTTTCGAAAACTGATTTTTAAAATAAAATCATTTTACAGATGCCTTATGTAATTATTTATTAATTTATATTTTGAAAGTAGTGAATTTCTTTCGCATACATATACACAATTTACATATTCAAATATATTTGTAAACATATGCATATATATACATAATAATTATATCAGCTGATAAACTGTACTACATTTTACAATTTCTAATCAAGAAAAAATTTCCAAGGGATGTCGTCAAAAAGAAAAGATTTTTGTTTTCAAATATATTCTTTGATATTCAAATGAATAAAGGATAACATTTTTATGATCGTTTTTACACAAGTTTGAATTAAAATCAAAAAATATTATAGGTATATATACTAATATTACATAAAATTATTTTTTCTTCTAAACTGCTGTTAAATCTAAAATTAAACTCTTATTTTTTTTATTTGCTTTTTAATTTTACAAATTTTTGAATTGAAAATTATCTAACATTCCCCTTGTTTTGGTTCTCTTAAAACTTAAAACTCATAAATGAGTTAAAAATTTTGGATTCTGCGTAGAACTGAACTGAAAAAATATTTAAAATATTGCTACATTTTTCTACATTACAAAAAAAAAAAATATATTTATATAAAAATATATACTTATATAAATATATATAAATATATATATATATATATTATGAAATAGATAAAAAGATATTGATTTAAAAAATTGAGTGAATTTTACGTATATGAATATACTTATATTATATATTATACAAAAGGTAGAGACATATATATGGTCTAAAAAAATACAACATTTTAATCTAAGGAAAGACTATAAAAAGTCAACGTTACAACAAACAATCAACACTCAACAGTTATGGTAATGATTTATGATAAGTAACAAAAAAAAAAAAAAATATATACTTTAAGATAATAACCATGATTGAATAATTTTATTGCATATAGAAAATTAAAAAAAAAAAAAAAAAAAAAAAAGTAGATATATTGAGATTTCCTTTCAATTTTTTTTTTTTTTATTTATATTGCAATTTTTAATTAGATAACTAAAAAAATAGGCGTTCAAAAATTAACAAAATACATAAAATGTAAACGTAAATATACAATCGTCTGTTTGAATATTGTAGTTATTTAAAAAAAAAAAAAAATTGAACCTACTAAAAAAAAAAAAATTATTAAAAATAAAAATTTCTTAGAATTTTGAAATATTTAAGACGGATACATAAATTTAACATTGTTTTCACTATACATATATTTCAAATATTTTAAATTTTAAATGAAAAATTTCGGAATTAATCCTAGTTAATTAAATTAATTCTAACTTCCTAAGCATTCTTAGAGAAATACTCAAAAGAAGAAAAAAACTGTTCTAGATTTCAATAAAAGAAAAATTTATATAAAATAATCTTAAATCTAATAAAAAAAAACAACCGATGATTTTAGTTTAAATACTTTGAGTTAAGTACAAAGTTACATTAAAATTAAAAAAAAAAATTCAACAAACTAACAACCACTAATCATTTTAAATTCATTATGATTTTTCTACTACTTGACGGTAATCAAGTTACAAATACGTTGTTCAACATGTAAGTATCTGCAGGCTAAATTAAACAAAAGCAAATATTTAATGAATAAATTAAAAACTCCCAAGAGATCTATACAAAAAAAAAAAGACTAGAGTTCAATAGTATTTATTACATTTTAATGATACAATTAAGAAACAGCAACATTAAAAAAAGAAAATATGTAACTTGTTTGATTTTCTTTATTAAAATTTAAAAAATAAAAACTTAAACTTAACTTTAATATTGGAATACACGTTCGATATAAAAAATTATTGAAAATTATTTTAAAAAATATTAAAGTTAATTGTAAAAAGTAAAAATCTATATTGAATAAAAACAGTCCTTTAAATTACCAAACAAAAATAAAAAGGAAAATAAATTAATGGTTAGATAAATGGAAAAAGCAAAGAGAACTTTTCTTATATTTAAAAGTTTACATTTATTTGATTTTTTAAGGAAATAGATATTTTATTTTTTATTTTATGTTGTTTTTTACCAAAATCTCTTAAATTCACATTCAATTACTAACTAATAAGTAAGTGGAAATCCAAAGAAAATCTTTTATCTTATCTTCTAAATCTATCGCTTCTTTTTTTTTTTCTTGTAGGTACCATTCTTCTTTTATAGTATATAATTATGCTTCCTTAGTCTTAAGCTACTGTTAAATATTAAAAACAATATTTTTGTAAGAATGAATTCATTCCTCCGGCAAGTTTAACCAAAAAAAAAAAAAAAAAAAAACTAAAATAATATAAAAGTAATAAAATAAAAAATAATAATTTTAATGTTTAATGTTCACTTAATATGAAGACTCATTCAAAACTTTTATATAAGACAGAGAAAAATTGTAAGAGTAGAACTTACAGGAAACCATTAATTGCAATATTTTATTGAATATAAAATCCTAAAATTTTTAAAAATAAAAGTATAAAGACATTTAAAAAAGAAATATGATTTTTTTTTTACATTATTTTTGAATATATAATAGGTATGTTGTTGTGTTACTCTACCTTTATGGTCAAAATATGTTATTCAAGTACAATATTATCTTTTAAATTTTTCATTAATAAGTAAAAAAAAATAAAATAAAATAGAAATAAAAAAAAAAAATATGTAATAAAAATTTGTTCTTGCTTCTTGGACAAATTCTGTATTTCTTTTTTTTTTTTATCTGGTAAGGAAAATAAAAAAAGACATGACAGTTAAAGAAAAGAAATGAATACAACAAAACATGTGAACACACCTCTTGGCGCTGCTTTAATGTAGTTTTGATACCAGGTGCTATAAAAAGTAAGTGAAGCGCTTAATATTATTTTAAAAGGTAAAAATAAAGAAAAAAAATATAGTTATTTCTATTTAAACATGATAAAAAATTATTTTTTTTTTTTTGATTCAAATTATAGCGGCTCAATTTTCATATTTTTTTTTTTTAAATATTCCCCGACCAAATTTCACTTTTTTTGTTTTTTAATCAAGAACTTTAAATCACTCATTTACTCTCCATCTTAATCTTTAAGAAAATCAACTTTGTATCTTAAGTTTGCATAATGAATGACATTAAGGTAAGAATACGCTGCATATATTTTTATATATATTTATGTACATTATATATAGACAATATTAAATCAATAATTTGTTCAATATCACAGGACATCCTTTTGGTTTTAAAAAAAATTTATTACCAGTCATCAGTACTCAGCAATTTTCTCTTTTTCTCAAAAAATAAAATAAAAACAAAATGAAGTGTGTTTTAAACTAAAATTGAAAGAAAATAACAAGTTAATATTTTTTAAAGAATGAAAATATTGCTCAGCACTTTTTTTTTAATAATAATTTTATCCCCTTTTAATGTTTTTTTTTTTTTTTTTTTTTTTACTGGACCGAACTATCAGAAATCATGTATTTGATGACAGATAATCTTTAATAAGATGTACAAAAAAAAAAAAAAAATAAATCAAAAGTACAAATTTTGTTCATCATTCTAAATAAGAATTGAAATAAAAATATAAAAAAACAAATCGATACCAGTTTAAATTCAAAAAGTATAGAAAATAGTAGGAACCTGAAGAAAAAAAAAAAAAAAGAACAAAACATGAAAGAAAAATAATAAAAACGAAAAGTTAAATTTAAGTGGTAGCCGTTGTTACACTGTGTTAATAAAATTGTTAACCTATAAAATATATTCATTCATGAATGATGATAATATTTAAAAATACAAAAAAAAAAAAGAAAAAGATGATTTTAATTGATTTGAACTTCGGTTATGTTGATTGAACTTCAACAATAACATTATGCTTATGATTTTAATTATAAAATTGAATATGTATGAATTAGAGTTAACAAAAAAAAAGAAAGAAATTGTTGAATAAGATCATCTAATTTAAATTGTTGGAATACAAAATTTCAATTTACCAAATTCAAAAGATTTTTAACACTTTAAAATTAATGAATTAATATTCACTTTAATCTAAACATAAGAAGTAAAGTCTAAATAAATTTCGTTTTTTAATTACAAACATATAAACAAAAATTACATACATATATACATATGCATTTTCTTTTGCATAAAATTGTCTTCTAATTTTACGTTTTTAATCTTTAAAAAGTTTTTGTTTTTTAGATGTGCATATTATAACATAGCGTTAAAAAATTTATATATAAAATCTAATAAAATTATTAAAATAATAATTATGTACCTACTTTAAAAATATTCAAATATGTATTGTATAAATTTGTTTCTTTAAAATATTTTTTCATAAGATTAATTTAATAATTACATTACAAAGAGTACTACGACTGGGACTATTTTATTTTAACTCAACTGTACATACATACACTTATGTATATAAAATATAGGTAGATTTATAGGTGTATAAATAAACTGAATTAGAAAAGTGTCCTTCTGGCATAATATTTTTTATTTAGTTTTATAAATTTCCTAATTTACCTTTTTAATAAGAAAAAACAAAAACATCGCTAAGTTATAGTAAATAATAAATATGTAGGTACATATTTATGTAGATGCCAAATAAGGTTGGTAGGTGTTACTGAATTAAAAACATAAAGAAAAAAAAAAGAATAAAAATCACCTCCCTTGGCAGATGCAATATCAAAAATTTGGTTTTTTTTTTTTATTAAAAAGATAGGAACCTAAATTTAAAAATTCATATTTTTTTTTTAAATGAAATGATATTTTTTATATTCTTATTTAAACTTAGTGAAAGAACAATAAATAGATTATATAATTAATAAATACTGGACATTACGATATAATAAAGTTTACACGATATACTTAATTATAAATAGAAAAATAATTTTTTCTCTTATAATGATAAAAGATTGTGTATTATATTAGTTTTTATAAATACAAATTTTAAATTCGATTTTATTTGCAGAGTTTGATTGTTTTTATTTTATTTTGATTAATAAGTAACAAACATCAAATTTGAGTTTCGTTTTTTCTTCTTATAATCTTATCATATACCTACATATGTAGGCAGTATATTTTAATATTTAGAAATTTTTTAATTTTTCCTTTTTTATAGGTAAGTACCTTATATAATATAAATAGTAAATGGGTATTATTTGAATATCCAAAACAAAAAAAAATGGAAAATTTAGGTATTTGATAATCTTATTATATGTATCCTAATTCACATTTCAAATTTCATACTTTCTTAAATGAATTAAATTACAAATACATACATGCACGTTTAAATTTAATTTAAAAAGATCTTATTATATATGTACATATTATAACAGAAATCATAATACTAACAATACATATATTTTATTAAAAATAAATTTAATCTTTTAAATTTATGTCTTTTCACATTTATGTCTATTATTATGACTAGCAAATTATGTTATAATTTTTATTTTTATACAATTACAACTAAAGAATCATCACCTCCATATTTTAGAAAATTTATTTATAATCTATCTACATATGTATATATTGTACAATATACATTATACATAATATAATATATGCAACTCCGTTTTGTAAATGCGACGGTATGTCCTTTTCATAATTTGTCTTTATTTTTTTTTAAGTAAATATGTTAGTATTTACCATGCCAAAACAATATAAAATCATGGAAATTCTTATTAAGATAATAAACAATGATTAACTTTGTATTTAGCCGTTAGCGAATTATTTGACGCAATATTAAACAATCGTACCTGTCTATTAAACGATTCAAAAGTCAAACTTTCGAGTATATTTTTTTTTATGAATAATTTATCAGCTAAAAGAATTTTAAAGTAAAATACTAAATACTAATACAAATAATCAACCAACCAACATACAACCTACCTTTCATTTTTTTTTTTATTATTGTATTATATAAATTTTTTATTAAAATATTAATTTAAGTAAAAGCATTATTTTCTAAATATTTACTAATTTAATTTAGTTAAAATTAATTATGACATAAAAATCAATAGTAGAAAAATTATTTAAATTTACATATAAAAATGAATAAAAATTTTTCGTCGTTCTTTTTTCATCAATCAAATTGCTGTTCTGCCTTTTGGCATAAGGGAGTAGAAAAAAAAATTTTTTCTTAATAAGTATTGATTTTTTATTACCTTTAAATTGATCCAAAAAAATGTACAAATAGTTCACAATTAAAATACTTTATTTTACAACTATTTCCTTTAGTTAGAAGTTTAAATAATTTATAACACAAAATAATCACTAAATTACGCAAAAATTTCTTGTATGTCGTAAAATTCCAAAAAAAAAAAAAATTTAAACAAGTATGGCGAACTAAAGAAAAAATTAAAATGAAAGATGTGAAAAAAAAAGTTCTCAATTTTTTTCTTTGCTCTTTTCAAATTTCACATTTGATTTTTCAATTCAATATTTGTCGTATTTTAAATTAATTAACTTAATTATTTAGTTTTTTTTATATATTTTATTAATTTTTTTTCTTTTTTAAATAAATTTTAAGTATTTAAGTTTGTCAATTCGTATTGATATATTTTAAAGTCAAAAATTTTATTAACACGACTATAAGCCGACGGCAAAGAATTTTCTTCGGCCATCTTAAACAACGAATATTAAACGAAATCAAAAAACGAACTAAAAAATAACAATAAAAACAGAAAACAAAAACAAAATTTTGATAGAAATATGATTTTCTTATCTTTTCTAGCATATTAAAAAACAAGAGTGTAAAATAAACTTTTTCATTTACACCAATTACATTTTAAAACAAATGTCAAATATAATTTAGTAGCCGCCAATTTTCATAATAGTTTGTTTTTTAATTGTAGGTGTCGCAAGTTTTCATTTTACGTATAATATTTTTCATACACTGCCATCTATGTGAAGATATTCTTTTTTTATAAGAAAAGTTACTTAAATTTTAATACCTAATTTGTATGAATTAAAAATATATTTTTATAAATTATGTTCTTTATGTTTAAAAAAAATTATATTTAGATCTAGAAAAAGAACAGATGACCATTCCTTAAAAGCTGATTAAATTTAATGGAATGGAATTTGAAAGTTCTTATAAATATTGTTTCAAATAAATTAATTTTATAATATTATTTAACAAAAAAACTATAAATTGAACGCTTAACTCTATTCATATATATGTATTTAATAAATTGTAATTTTACCTTCTTAAAAGGACAATTCTTATCCTTATTTAAAAAAAAAACTCCTTTGACATCTTTTTTAAGTTTTTAAAAATTGATGCTAAATACGCATCCCTAAATTTGAATTGTCAAAAAAAGTCAACAAAAGTGTTCATAATCAAGCTTCAAAATATAAAAATAAATATGAAAAGGTAAGCAAATTAAAAAAATATATATATTATATATCGATATGTTTCTATATTCAATATTTAATCAAAATTGTAGGAGTAAAATTGATTCAGATGATGAAATTACATTTAGTGATGAAAACAGTTCGGATTCAGAAGGATCTAATGCTGATGGAGAAGAAACGTTAGCAACAAAAAAAAAGAAATATATTCAAAAACCAAGAGAAGCTTGGTGTCATGATCCACATTTAAAAGAATGGATTGTAGTTGACAAGAATGAAGTTCAATGTCGATATTGCGATAGATATTTAAATGTCAAATTTTCTAGTTTAAAAGCTCATGGATATTCCCAAAAACATCTTAGAGCTGAAAGAAGGTATAAAGAAAGGGCTAAAATTCTTGAAAATGAAAAAGGTATATTATCTAAACATTTAATACCAGATTTGGATTATGATGAAACTGGGGATGGCACTGTTATATCAGAATTTGACAAAACAGATCCAAAAGGTAAATTATTTAACCGTAATATTTTGGTAGTAATTTTCTTTCTCTTTTAGTTTTGTCAAATGACCAAGATGATATTCAAACAATTAATACAAATAATGATAGTTCGAAGAAAAAGAGACCAAAAAGAAGATGTACAGATGCAAGTTCTGAAAAAACCTATGACAAAGATGATCTTATGGCGATGAGAATAGCTATAGAAAAAGATAAAGTTAAAGCAATTGGTGATATGTCCAAGCAAATTTCTTCTGCTATTCGATATCTTGCTGATTCAATTAGATTAACTATTCAAAATAATAATTTTTCAAAAAATGATAAGACATAACTGTTTAAAATAATAAATACAATATAAGTAACGAATATAAGACATGTTTCAATATTTTCAGATTCTGAATCTTACTTGCCTAACAAAATACAAATATTAAACACCGATTTTGATAATTTTAATAGAAAAATATTATTTTCATTACAAAAACAAAAAATATATAACGAACATCACACTTGGATTTTACAATATTTTACACTTAGAATCTAATATAATATAAAAAATATTAAAATTATTTTTTTTGACTTGCACTGTTTTGTTTTGCTCTTAGTTTCATAGTTATATTATCTAAAATTGAAATTATACTAGGATCTTTCATAATAGCTAATTTTTTTTCATTTAAAATTTTTACAAGCTGATCCATTTCATGATTTTTATCTTTCTCTTTAATTTTATTATTTTTCACATGTTGACTGTTATTATTTGTTCCAAGTACTGGAGGATTAAATAGATTGTTCCCAAAACTTGTAAATGTTGTTTTACAGTCGTTATTTTGACTTGTATATGTAGGTTCACTATCTAAAGAACCACTGGTTACAGTACTTGTTTTTTTTGATCTTCTTCCTCTTTTAGTTTTTGGTTTAGATGGACCACAGGAGGAATCATCGTAAGAAATATATGACGGAGTGTTTGTATTGTTAATTGAACTTGATGAATATGAGGCAGCAAATGGGGTTGTTTCTAATAAACGTCGTTTAACATGTAAATTTAATTTTTCTTTAATTGCAGCGTTATTTAAAGCATATTGTTCTTGAAAGTTCATATGTGAATACGAATCTTGGGAATAACAATCTGGATTGAAAAAGTTTTGTTCATTATTCATAACGTTTTGCAAAAGTTAAAAAAAAATTTAAACCAAAATTAATATAAAATTAGAAAACAAAAACTAAATTGTATGTATTTAAAATATCAGCTGGATTATTTATATACAATTATATATATACATTGTTGTTTTTTTTATCTAATGTCATTTTATGACAAAACCAAATATAATTTGTCAAATTTTATATCACGGTTCAGTTAATTAAATATTTATAAACACGTTCTAAAAGAACTAATACTAATGGTGAATTATTCACTTCACAAAAAATACACTCATTTCGCACTTTTTTGATAAGGTAGCGTTTCTAAAAATAAAAATATAGTTAATATAGCTTGGCAATCCAGTAGTTATTGCAATGGTATAGTTGTTAAGAGACCGGCCGGCCTCTCATTAATCACTCGTATTTCAAACCTCGTCTGAATCATATAGATTATTATAATTAATATCATAGCACAAACAGAAGATCATTTGTAATATATATAATAAAATAATAGAAAAATAATTCTTCTATTGGATAATAGATGGCGCATGAATAAAAGAAATACTTATGTCTCTCATATACAAAATTATAGCCGAGTATCAACTCCTTACTTAAATTAAAGATTCGAGAAACTGAAGCTTCTTCATCAAATATATGAATAATAAATGACTTAGTAGATGCGTAATCCTATGCTCTTTACAGAAGTGGCAAGTAGAAAAAGAAATAGCTTGGCAATCGACATTTTATTTATTGTAAAATATTTATCAACAGAATTAATTTACAACGCAGTGTAGGAAACATTAAAAAAATCATTTTGTTTCGTTTGCAAAATAAAAAGACTGCACAACTCAACGATTTGAAGGCAAAACAAAGAAATAAATAAAAAAATCTCAAAAGGCAAAACAAAGTTTACTGCGGAGTGTTGATACTCATAACTCACTAAGTCACTACTCACTTAGACCCTTACTCAGTTGTTAAGACATTTGACTAAATCAGTTATCAAAGTTTCATTCAATAATTTGTTTAACAAGGGATTGGAAGGAATTATGAATTAACCCCTACTACTTCAAATGCTTTAAATATGTAACCGAGTTAATTTGACGTAATTTATAAGACAAACAGCCAAATACAAACAATTTTAATTAAAATTAAAAATCTGGTTTTTCTAAATTATTGGAAAATGGGATAAATTTTATTTATAATACCCAAATAAAATAATAGCAAACATTGTTTTTCATAATTTTTATATGAATAATAAAAAAAAAAAAAAATTCTTAGAACCTAAACCGTTGATTATACTTCAAAAAGAAATTTGATCACCTTGTCAACACAATTAGTAAATCATTTCAAACAATTTGGAAAACATTGAATTAAGTGAATCTACCTCCCATATTTTAAAAATGATAAAATAAACCTTTAATGATGTTATTGCAAATTCAAATTGTGCAAAGTTTGAAAAAAAATCCTACACAACTACATATATCTTATATTTCTACTGCAATAATCAAAAACGTCCTCTTGAAAACACACACAGCCCTCTTCAATACCACATCAGTTTTGTTAGTACATAGGATTAATTTTTTATCTTTGTGTATCTTATGGCCAACTAAACCACATTTGTTTTCATACATATTATGTAGACCATAGACAGTATAGACCTTGAATTTTGTAATTATAATAATTTTTTTTTTTTTTTTTTATTATTTAAAAAAGTCAAAATAACTAATTTTAATTTTCATATTATCATCTACTTATCCTTTTTCTTGTGTTTTTTTTTTTTTTTGTGTAAAAACAGGTATTTAAAAAAAAAAGAAAATTATGTTATTGAATTTGGATCAAGTGTAATAATAGTATTTAAGTAAGTTATATTGTAAATATAAAATTCTCCACTTTGCACTTTTTAGAAAATATTTTAAATTCTTAGCGGACACACTTGAATATATGATGACGTCATTAAATTTGAAGTATATTCCATACATATCCACATAACATATAACAATCAACATACATACATCATACATATTATTTTATTATCCATATGTTTTAAAATCATTCGATTTGAATTTTGAATTAAAAATTTTATAAAACTAGACTCTGCAGTCTGCAGCTCAAAAGGTTAGTTTAGTTTTCAGTTTTTCTTTCTCACTTAAACTTATTGAGTGTTTGGTGTATATTCATATTTTTTTTTTGCGGTGCATTTACATAAATTTGGAGAAAACTCGGTGTTTAGTCGTCTCTCTTTAGAAAAAATTTACAATTTAGAAAGCTAAAAATTTGGATATATGTAGTTTTCCTCACAGATGAGTTCTGAACATCAATCAAAGAAGACCAAAATGACTACTAGTTTGGATCAATTAAAAAATTTAACAACAATTGTTGCCGATACTGGAGATTTTGAGGGTAAATATTCAAATTATAAGAATTATTAAATATATTTAAGAAACTTTAAAATGCAGAAAATAGATAAGAAATGTTTATTTAATATCAATTTATATTAAATTTAATTTAAATTTTGGGTAGAGTCGCTTTTAAGTGGGTAA
The DNA here is from genome assembly GCA_947095535.1 of Poecilobothrus nobilitatus. Classification (NCBI taxonomy): domain Eukaryota; kingdom Metazoa; phylum Arthropoda; class Insecta; order Diptera; family Dolichopodidae; genus Poecilobothrus; species Poecilobothrus nobilitatus. The sequence goes on along the minus strand of OX352773.1, from coordinate 12,058,846 downwards.
AAGCGACTCTACCCTAAATTTTTCATAATTGTTGCTAAGCTATGAAAAAAAAAAAAAAAGAAATTCGAGTTTCACATGATTTTAAGATAATACCCTATAATTTCTATGTGTATATAATATGTATATTGATGCAGCGACGTAAGGTCAAAATAACAAATTCAATAAAAAAAAAATTATATTTGTGAAATGGAGTATCATTAAAATAATAAAATCGGTGAAATATGTATGTTAGCACATATTCATCATATATTTATAATTTGAAATGCATTATGAATTAGAGTTTATTTTTATATAGTTTAAGGTTTTTGAAATATTTTGTCTCCTTGAACATTTGTATACTAATGCATATATCTAGTTGACTTTCTATTGCCAAGGTTATTATAAGGTTGTTAGCCTTAATTTTTATTATCTTAAAATTAATAATATGCATTTTAATAAGCTTTACTTGAAACATAAATTATGATTAGCTTTAGGCTTATTTTTTGTTTTCTTAGAATTAAAGAACATGAATTTTTATTAGAGAATTTTATATAAAATACATACGTATTGTTTTATTTTCTGAAAATCATAATCTCAAACCACTGAAACTGAATTTTAAAAACGAAACTGCATTTTAAACATTAACATATTAAAAAAAAATTTACTTATAATATGTAGCAATAAAAATATTATTTTTTAAGCTATGAAAATTTATAAGCCAACGGATGCTACTACAAATCCGTCTTTAATTTTGTCCGCTGCTAAAATGGAACAGTACAAACACCTAATTGAACAAGCAGTGAAATATGGCAAGAAATCTGGAGAGTAAGTACACTTTAATTTTTTTTTATTAGTAAATATTTGCTTACATTTTAATTTTATGTTTTAGAACTGAAGAGGAAAAATTATCTGAAGCAATGGATATATTATGTGTTTTATTTGGTTGCGAAATTTTGAAAATCATACCAGGACGAGTTTCGACTGAAGTAGACGCACGTTTATCATTTGATAAAGATGCGAGTGTGGCAAAAGCATTAAAATTAATCTCTTTATATGAGGATATGGGAATTAAAAAAGATCGTATTTTAATTAAATTAGCTTCTACTTGGGAAGGAATTCAGGCTGCCCGAATTTTAGAAAAAGAACATAATGTTCATTGTAATTTAACTTTATTATTTTCATTTTGTCAAGCTGTAGCTTGTGCCGAAGCTGAAGTTACATTAATTTCACCTTTTGTTGGACGTATTCTTGATTGGTACGTTGCAAATACAGAAAATAAAAGCTATGAACCGAATCAAGATCCTGGTGTTGTATCAGTTACAAAAATTTATAATTATTATAAAAAATATGGTTATAAAACAGTTGTAATGGGTGCTTCATTTCGAAATGTTGGGGAAGTTAAGGCTTTAGCCGGTTGTGATTTATTAACAATCAGTCCTAAATTGTTGGAGGAATTGGGCAAAAGTCAAGATCAGATACAACAAGTTTTAGATCCAGTAAAAGCCAAAAAACAGAACTTGGAAAAAATTACTTTAGATGAATCATCATTCCGTTGGATGTTAAATGAAGATCAAATGGCTACTGATAAATTATCAGACGGTATTAGAAAATTCGCCGCCGATGCTAGAAAACTGGAAAGTATGTTAAGGGAAATGTTTAAAGCATAAATTTCGAATCATAAGGACTTTTACTAAATAAATGATAAGAAAAAAGCTGAATTACGCAAACAAAAAGACGTTTATATTATAAATTCCATTTTTTATATTTATATACCTATGTAGTGGTTGTTGTGTTTTTACAAAACAAAAAATTGTTTTTTTTTATATGGTGAAATAAAAGGCATTTGAAATGTTTTCTTAAATATTATTTTTTTTCTTAAAAAAGTAAACTAAATGGAAAAAACTACATTATTTATTAAACAACTATTGAAATATTATATTATTTTATTTTTTCAAATATTACACACCAATTTCCTTGATCATAGTAACTTTTCAGTATATTAATAGTATTAATTTGCTTACATAAATTTTCTAGTTCATTTTCTTCAAAAACATGGTAATATCTTAAATATATTTGATTTTTGTCTTCTAATATTTTATCCTCCACATTTTTCAGTTTCCAAGGTACAAGTACATCCTGTTGTTTGAATTCAGTTCTATTTTTGTGAATAGGTAAATCAATTTGAGCCAAGTTGTCTGAGCTTATGTTTTTTATTGATATTTCTTGTCCTTCTATTCTCTTATTAGTTTTATTTTGCAACAAGTAGCTAGATTTTTTAGAATTAACTGATTGGTTTTTGGCCCAAACATAAATTAAAGCTTTACCCTTAGGAATCAACACTCTGGCCATTTCTTTAATAGCTTGTAAACGTCTTGCCTAAAGAAACAATATTTATTAATATAATAATATTAAATACTTATTACAGTTTACCTCTGTTGCTAAATGATGGATTACTGCAATACTTATACAACCGTTTAAAGATTTGTCACGAAATGGAATTGATAAGCAATCACATTTAAAAACATTAAATTTCTTTTTAACACACAGCTTTAATAAGCCATCAGATCTATCGCATCCAATATTCATAATATCAGATGATACATTTAAATATTTACCATTTCCACATCCAACATCTAACAAAATATCTCCAAAATCAAATTTTTGTATAAATTCAGCTACCTTTGGCCATGGCGAATGACGAGTATCACTGAAATGTTTAGCTATTTTATCATATACGTTATGAACATTTTCCATTTCTACTTTTGAGGCAGCAGACGTCAGTAAATTGTTTTTTTGAATAGCATCTATCTTAGTATCGCAATATGTTTCGTAAGTACAATCGCAAGGAGCACGACGTAATTTCCTGAAAGTTAAAGATGTCCGTTGATTTCTTTTTCGAACTGTTAAATTTCCATTGGCCGACGGAAGAATATCCATTACTCTAGGCCTTATTCCATGGCTCCTATAACATAGTTTACGTGCTTTAAAATTATGATTATTTAAATTAATTAATTACCATTCATATCTGCATTCTCCAGACATTATCAATAATGATCTTCTTGGCAGAAAAACAGGGCAATGATCATTATTTTTTCTAAAATCCATTACAACACCATCTTCTAACGATAAAGAAATAATAGGGTCTAAAAATGCGCTGTGTGTGTCGACATGGGGAGGAATTCCTTGCCCAATTTTATAAACATTTATTGTCAGTTGCTCAGGTTTGTGAAAATTTAAATTAGGATTTTTTGTTTCTAATCTGTCCCACAATATGTCTAATTCATTAGGTATATTTCTTTCCAACGGTTTATTAGAATCTACTTTGTTTGATCCATACAAAAATTCATATCCATAGTGCTTAACAAAACGGTGTTTTAGCAAACTTTCCTTCAAATTTTCTTTTGATTCTTTTAAAAGAGAAAGAATATTTATTTCTTCTTCTTCACTTACAAAATCTTCAATAATTATTAATCCATCAGGAAGATTATTTTTCCAATTAAAATTTTGCACTGGCATACTTTCAAAATATGACAAATATAAAATAGCTCCCGATTGTCCTAATTTAGAACTACCGTGTATTCCATTAAAAATTCTTTGGGAATTATCAATATCTGGACATTCAAAGAAACAATACGATTTATTAGGTAACATTATAAGATTTACAATATTTCCATAAATAATTAATTCTTTCAGCAATGTTTCATCATCTAGACCAGTAGAAAGACCAGCATTGCATACAGCAATTACCTAGAGTTTGAAAAATTAAGTTTGCAAATTTAAAAATTGTAAGTTATTTTTACCCGTGTAGGTATATCACAACTTTTTAAGCCTGTTTCCTTTGAAACTATTCCTTGACATCTTTTTTGTTTTCTAGCTACTTTTGCAGCTTGTGCTTTAGACTGTGCCATATCGATATAAAATTTTCCGAAATATTATCGAATATCTTTTCTAAATATTTAAATAAATGATTTGGAATATTTAAAAGCCTTGAAAAAATGAAAACAAAATGACTTTAATTTCATAGACAAATCAAGTATTATAACCATTTAGTATATTTTCTATGATTACAACCAATTATAACAACTGCATAATTTGAATCATTGAAAATCGCATATTCGCATTTCGCATATTTTTTTCAATTTTTTTAATACACGATGAATACACGGATAAAAAGTCAACTGTCAAGTCAAGTGTTTATTTAACCCTGGTAGTAAATTTCAGTATCGTAGGCATGCTCAAATTTGTCAATATTCAAAAAAGTAAAAAGTTTAGCAAAAAGTTTTAATAATTAGGATTATCTGAAATTTTATTTCTATTTCATATAAAATTACTTTCTCTTATATAAAAACAGTTTTATGGTATTTTTCATTGTAATCTAATATATAAAGCAGAAATTCTGTTTGTTTGTTTGTTTGTGTAACACGTAAAAACCACCAGTCACGTAAAAACCACCAGTCCGATTGCAACCAAATTTTGCAGGAACATTTCTACGACCCCGGAAAGTGTTATAGGCTATATGGTGTTTTGGTTCATTAACCCATTTCGGCCCGAGAGCCATTTAAAGCTTTTTCGTTTTTTCGTTGTCCTGCCTAAACGGTTCGATCGATTGAGTTGAAAATTTGTACAAATGTTCTTCTTAGCTTTGGACGGGTGCCGATTTGGATACAATATGTTACCCGGATTCGGCCCGGCGGGCTTTCAAAAAAATTTTTGTTTCCGATTTATGTCCAATTTTGTATGGTGGTTTTATGGTTCGAAAAAAAGCCTGTGACAAATTTTTATGAAGTTCCGTTAACCCGTTTGGGCAGGAGAGCCGAACGAAGTTCATTAAATTTTTCTGTTGTCCTGCTTAAACGGTTTGACCAATTGAGTTGAAAATTTACAATAGTGCAGCTCTTTACCACAGGAGCTCACTGAGTTAATTGGTTACGATCCATTAATCCGTTTCGGCACCAGGGGTCAGTGAAGTTTTGTAATTTACTTAGTTGTCGCTCTTAAACTGTTTGACCAATTGAGTTAAAAATTTATCAAAGTGTACCTCTTTACAACAGGAGCTTACTGAGTTGATTTGGATCCATTAACCCGTTTCGGAACCTTGACTCAATGAAATTTTTCAATTTCTTTGTTGTCGCGCTTAAACGGTTTTGCCAATTGAATTGAGAATTTACAAAAGTGTAGCTCTTTACCACAGGAGCTCACTGAGGTGATTTGGTTACGATCCATTAACCCGTTTCGGCACCAGGGCTCAATAAAATTTTTTAATTTCTTTGTTGTCGCACTTAAACGGTTTTACCAATTGAGTTGAAAATTTACAAAAGTGTAGGTCTTTATAACAAAAGCTTTCTGAGTTGATTTGGTTACGATACATTAACCCATCAGGCCATGAAATTCTCATTTTTTGTTGTTGTGCTTAAACTATTTGACCAATTGAAAATTTGCACAAGTATTGCACTTTGGCAGACAAACTCATTCAATAAATTTTGTTGTGATACATTAACACATTTCGACACGATAGACTGTCAAAAAAAAATTTTGTTTCTAATTTCTGTCTAATTTGGCAGGATGAATTTATGGTTCTAAATTAAGCCTGTGACAAAATGTTTGTTAACGTTTGTTAACCCATTTTTCCACGAGCACTTATTAATAATATTTTGCCTAATTTTGTGTATTGTTATTATTATTAAAAAGATATTTCCAACACTCTTTACTTTTATCTATATGTTTCTAATATTCCATAAAAACCTTTCAATGCAAATTTCTAATATAGAACAGTAATTAAAGTAACCTTATTAAGTATCTTAAGAATACTGCGTTTAAGTCTTAACAACATAACATTTTCGGCCGTTGTTAAAAAACAGAAATAATCTCCTACATTAGACAATCATCATGTCATCATCCAGAAATGCATTACTTACATCATACTTACATGTGGTTTTCACATGTGGTCTACCTATATAAGATGCATGTGTATAACATGTTTCCCATAAAATATCATTGAAATATGTACATATAGTATGTATGTATAATATCCGTATATTTAAAAATACTGTAAACTTAATCAATTAAATTAGAAAACATATTCACATTTCTGTACATCATTTAATCAAAAATGAGTACATACATATTTAAAGAACAGAAAACCTTACATTCTTATCCATATACAATTTTTACACATATTTTTAGCCAATCAATTTGTATGTATAGCCAAACAATCATGTATTTTTTATATTGAAAATATGTTAAACAGAACCTGAAATATACGCATTTAAAAAGAAGTTTTTTCAAAATTTGAAGAGCTGTCGGTGCTGTAGGATCTCCAACGGTGAGGGTACATAAAAAAGTTGTTCTACAACATTACTCTTTTAAGAGACCTATACATAGTTAATATTTCATTGCTCTTTATTAAACAGTATATAAGTTTTAACAGACGGAGGGACAGAGCGAACTTAATAACAATTTTTTCAAAATGTGCTTAAAAGGATAATTCACAAAAACATGAAGTGACATTACTTACGAAAAAAAATGTACTACATTATGGTCATAATTGAAATGCGATTTTATGTCTCGGTATTAAAGAATATATTGTGGAAATTCACTTCGCCGTAATTGTGTATTTAATAGGTTATTTATTCCTTTAAAAAATTTTTGTAGAAGAATTGTCTCTAATTCTTGGCTCTGTTTATTCAATTTAACTAAATCTAATAAAAAATAGAATATAAACTACCACCATCTGTAAATGCATAGTAATAAGTTAACTATATTAATTAAATTATATTAACGCAGAAACAAAAGTTAATAATTTTTATTTCATAAAGCCAATAAAATACTCCGGGCAACGCCGGGCACTCTGCTAGTATTATTTATAAACTAAATAAAAGGCATGGCCATAAACTCGCTTATTATTCAATATAGTAGAAGGTTCAATTCTTGAATCATTATTCTAAGAGTAGCTGATCGGGTGTTATTACTTGGTTGAAGAAACTCTTGCAAAATAATTAACTTTTAAGACCAAGTTTAGTTTTTTATACTGTGCTTTTGTAGAAGCTAATGAATTTAAATTATGAATTATGATACCATTAATATATTATACAAGATTATTTATCTTTATTATTATATTATACAATAATTATTTATTTATGTTTATAGTTTGTACATTACATACACTACGATATTAGTAAAACTCTAATATGTAAAACAAAGTATATTATTGTAATGTCTTAAGTAGTTTTCTTTTAAGGCGGCGTATAGCTTTCATTAATAAAATGCATACGGAAAAAACAGTGAAAACTTACATTTTTTTTTCCGTATAGGCGATTATAGCATTCAGAGAAAACTGTCAGTAAAATTATCTGTCAAATAGCAAATGACAATACTGAAGCCAAAATATTAAAATAAAAATAAAAATAATTTAAATTGTTGTGAACGTTATTTCGATGTTTGCAAAATAAAGTTTGCTTATTTTAATTTATTTATTCATTATTGATAGAAAACGGTAGTAATAAAGAATAAAAAGATTATTTTATTTAATAAACAAAATAATAAAAAAATAAAATTTAAATGTAAACTGATTGAAATCAAATACAAAATCATGAAATATGTCAACAATTGCATCTGATTTTTTTCAATGATAATCTGAAATGGAAAGAAATGAAACATATGCATATCATTGAAACAATTTTGTTGTAAAATTACTGATCAGTGTTCCAAAAAATAATTACCAACCGGGAAAAATCATAATTGATTTTTTTTTAAATAACTTAAAATTTCGTAGCTGAATTTATTCTTTGAAAATTATTTAATCATTAAATCAACACTTTTGTTATATTTTATATGTCTTTGCTGCAAAAAAAAATTGAAATAAACCTTTTCCGGAAGCATTTCAATGAAAGCTATAACTGGCGCCTTTTTTTTAACTTTAGAAAAATTCAATCAATGATCAATTTTTCCTCGAAATTTAAAGTAAACACCAGAATTGAGTAAATTTTTTTAATCCGACTTGCGAGGAGAATTAAGGAGTGCTACAAATGTCAAAGTCTTATGAAATATGAAGTGACATTATTGATTTAAAATTTTAACATTATAAACTTACATACTCAAGTAAGCGAAATCGTTCAATTGAACTTATAATACTTCTTAAAATTAATTTTTATTTTGGAAAACTTCATTATTTATTTGAAATAAATAAAAGTTCCAATCTAATTATGCAGAGTAAAGTTAACTCTGGATTTGAATGTGGTAGTTAATCGTATAAAAGTATAAACTCAACTCCGAGTCAGAAACGAAACGCACTTCCGTAGCAGCTATTATTATTATTACACATTATTATTACTTTATTATTGTTGTAGTCCAGCCATTGGTGCAGTGGTTGACGCACCGCTTCTCATTCGATTCCCTGCTGGGTACAATAATTATAATTTAAAAAAAAAAATATTTATATATCGCAATATATAAATACTTTATATATCATAATATTTCGTACACCCCACATTCCTACCAGGATGTGCCACGGGACCTGGATATAAATAAATAAATTATTGTTGTGGTTATTATTAATTATTATGAAATTACTCTATATTTTTTAACTATATGACCTGACCGGGGTGTGAATCCAAGATCCTCCGATTGAAAGGCTGACGACTTAACCAAACCACTACGCCATGAGTCAGATAAACGTGATCATAATTCATAAAATGTTCTTGCTACATAGTACATAGCCCACATATCCATATTCCATATGCAAAAATGTATATGCAGGAAAGACAGAAAATAAAATAAAAACGATTTGAAATTGAAACAGACTAAAATTTTAGAGTCATAGTGTGTCAGAAGCGTCAGAACTAAGAAACTTCAAAAAATAATTGCAAGTTTTTAGATTTTAAAAATATTTAAGTTTAGTTACTGTTTATTTTTTTTTATATTTCTACTATATACAGATAGAATAAAATTGGTGTAAATTATAAATTGGTATGTTCTCTGATTGGTTGTCGGTACTAACTACTGGACTAAGAATATCAATAATCAGGTACATATTCTTCTCGTATAAACCCGTATTTAGTAAAGTGTTAGCATCGTTTTTGACTTTTGAAATTTTGGCAGTAATGTATATTTCTGACTGCAATCCTTCCTATATTTATAAACAAACTAACAAAGTGTTCAAGTAGGATTTAAAAAATGGAAATTGTAAATATAAAATGTGGAGAAATATATTTAACTAAAAATTCTTCTTATTATTTCCATTGTATACATTGTGACGAAAATTTTTTTTGTCTCGATTATTTTAAAAAACATAACTTCAACCATTTTTTAATTGATATAAATAATGTGCCTAGTTCTACTTCTAGTACAATAGTAAATGGAGGTGATAGTAATTGCGAAACAAAATTAGAGAATTTAAATATTGAAATGCTTGATTCTTTAAATGAACAAAATTATACAAAGGAAATTCAAAACAACGAAATAAAAACTGTAACTGAAAATATTAAAAAAGAATATTTCTGTGGTTCCGAATCTGAAGTAGATGATAATTTAATAGAATTTGTCGAGAAAAACGTAAGCTGGCCCCAAAATTTAAAGATCGAATTTAATGAATTTGATTTTAATGATGAAAGCAATGATGATGCTGATGAAATTAATTCATTTTCTTATGATGGAAAACTTATTAAAATTGAAGTGGAAAATAGCAATGAAATCTTTAGTATTTTCAGTAGGGAAGAAGATCTTGACTCAAACATAACTTATTGTCCACATTGTGAACTCAATTTCGAGAATGGTCAAAAACATAATTTGGAAAAATGCGAAGAGATACAAAAAAAAATTGCACAATTTGGCAGAAATTTTAAAATTTTAAAAAGCGAAGGAATACATTTATGTAAATATTGTCCAATGTATTTTAATAACTCTGAAGAGTTACATTATCATCAAAATATACATTTTGACAACATTACCGTTACTACATCCAATAAAAATGACGTAACTATAAATGAAAAGAGTAAAAATTCAGTAAATAGATTAAATAAAACAAGTGAATCAAACAATTATGATTTGATTGAACATCAATTAAAAAATAATGAAATTGTTAATAGTAGTGATGAAATATATTTTAGCGAAGAAATAACGTCCGATTCTGAACAAAATAAACGAAAAGAAAATTTTACAAAATGTCATCATTGTAATATCGCATTTAAAAATTTTCATAATCATAATCAAGATAAATGCCGGGAAATACAACATATTATTGAATCAAAACCAAAAACTTATATGGAAATTCTTCGTAAAAAGCAGATATATTTATGTGAAGAATGTCCAAGATATTTTGATAAAGAAAGAAAATTAATTTTTCATCGAAGAAAACATTATAACAATGGAAGATGTCCAGTTTGTTTAAAATCTTTTGAAAAATTAGAAATAATTGATCATATCTTGAATGCGCATCCACAAACTTTAAAAGAAGATTTACAAAAAAAAGATAAATTAGATGAGATAAAAAAAATATATAACTGCACACATTGTAATAGGAAATTCGTTTCAGAAACATATTGGAAACGACATGTTTTTATTCATGAAAATAATGAGTTGCAATGTTCATTTTGTAATAAAATGTGTCAGAGTGCAATTATATTGAAAAACCATTTGCGAACACATACTGGTGAAAGGCCATTCATTTGTCAACTATGTCCTGCAGCATTTTCGCTTAAACATAATTTAGATTTGCATTTTATATATAAGCACACAGACGAAAGACCATTCGAATGTCGATATGATGGAGGTTGTGGAAAAAACTTCAAAACTGACCAATTAAGAAATTACCACGAAAGGCGTCATACTGGAGGTAAGTAATAATTTAAAAATTATGTTTTAAAAAGTGGATGCCAGAATGTAGTTTCAAGTTTGTAGTATACATATGTATGTACTTTTGTTCTATTCAAATGATTTTAACCAAAAACTATATAGAAATGTTCAAATGGAAAGTTTTGTAAATTCTAAAAGTTAAATTTTAATTTTTTGTTAATTTCGATTGAATTTAGACTGATTTTTTTTTCTATTTGAAACGAACATGAAATGAAAAAAAGATTAACTTAGTTTGACATCGTTTAGAAAAACTAAAATATAATTTTTGAGTTTTGATTTTGGAAAATAAATAAATTTTAAAAAAAATGCCAAAAATAATTTTTAAAGCATTTTTAGAAAATATTTAAACGAATGTGCTATTTTTATTTGATGCACTCCGAATAAATTGCAAAACCAAAACCAAATAAATTCTAAACTCCAAATAAATTCTAAAAACAAAATGTCAAATTAACTTTAAAAAAATACCATCGATTAACGTCAAAAAAATTTCCTTAAGCAAATAAAATATGCAATAGCCAATAGGGTTAAGGTAGAGGATATTTTAGTCGTGGATCGGAGGATCGGTACAAATTTTTTATACATGAAACAACAGCAATTTCTGTCAAAAATTTCCTCAAATCCTCCGATCCTCCGATGCAACACTAGTTTGCACTTTTACGTGAAGACCCCTATTTATTTTTATCTAAATTCCACAGCTACATACATATGTAATGTATGAAATGAAATGATAAAATGAAATATATTTAAAATTTCGAGTTAATTGTTATAGAAAAAATTTAAAATTTTATTTTAATTTAATTTCGATTATGTATCTAAGAATTGCTCCAGTCACTTTCTTCTTTTGATAGAAATCATATTTGCAGCTTGTTCCTCCAGACACTTTCTTCTTCATATTTGCAGCTTGTGCAAAACTAATTTGGGGAAAATCTTTAACTTTCTAGCATGTCTGCCGATATGACAATACCGAACCGAATTTAGAATCATACCGGAGAATTTAGAGGTTGTCTTGAGGTGTCTTGAAACTGTTATTACAAGACCTCAATAATTTTTGAGGGAGACAGATGTTCTTTTATAAGTAAATTTTGGCAAATACGCAATTATCCACTTCAAAAATTACATACAAATAAAATACAATTTTTTATTTTCTTTTAGAAATTCTTGGAAAATGTGAAATATGCGATATTGAATATAGAAATAAGGTAAAAATAAATGATTTGATTTAATTTAGTTTACTTTAATTTTATTTTAGTCTGCATTTAGAAAACATATGAAACTAAGGCATATGAATTATAATGAAAGACCTCATCAATGTGAATATTGCGATAAAAAATTTGTAGAACATGGACGACTTCGAGAACATATTAGGACTCATACAGGTGAAAAACCATTACAATGTGATATATGTTTCAAAAGTTTTGCTAGATACAGTGTATTAAGAGAGCATAAAAAATTACATACTGGTACTAAAAATCATGTTTGTAGTATATGTGGAAAAGCCTTTGCCCAAACTGCTGGCTATTTTAATCATTTAAAATATCATTCTTAAATTAAAAAGATAATTGAAAATATAAAAAATATTTTTAATTTAAAATCAAATAAAAAATTTTGCTTTAATTATTAGAAATAATTACATATGTATATATATCTATAAGTAATAAAAATAGGTAATATTTTCTTATAATTTATTTATTTATTTTAGTAGAGTGTAGAGTACTTACATAATATGTTACAAAAAATTGATTTATATTAAACTGACAATTTTTTATTAAAATAATTCAATAATGTTTAACCAGTTAAACTTTCTCTTATTAAAATTTTTTATAAATATTTTCTTTAAAATGAATTTGAGAATAATTTGTTTGTATTTATATTTCCTAATTTGAAGCAAAAGTTCGTTCTTTATACATACTTAAGCTCTTTTCTTCTTTGCACCTTAATTTTTTTAAATTTTTATTTCATTGCACACTCTATGTGTGCCTTTAAAAACGTGGAAATGGGAAAGGCACTGGAAAGTATTTACCATAGAAATATTGAGCGTATATTGCTCATGTGCTGAGAAATAGAACAGTAACGTCTAACTTCGCAACCACAGTAAAGCGATCATATCACCGCTTTTTATGTAAGTAAAAATAAATGGAGTGAAGTTCTTGGTGGTTGACGATCTCATAGTAAAGTTATCGTTCAACAACAAAAGAGTGATATGTTATGCTGACGACGTTATGTTATTGGTTATGAAAAAAGACCCGGCCAATACAACAAGTATAATTCTATGAAGTGAACTGAAACGACCGCCATAAAAGTTAACCCAAACAAACATAAGTCTCATCAGTAGAAAAAGAGACAGAAAGCACCCCCGACCACCTTTGATAGACAATACACAATTAGAATTTACCAACTTGGACGAAAACTGAGTTGGAACAAATACTTAAATGAGAAAAAAGAAAAGCGATAAGATGCCAAAAAAGGCGGCAGATGTGGCATAGGAATAATATATAATCTAATGGACTGAATATATAATTGCGAAACACAGGCAAAGAAAGCGCTAAATCTTAACAAAATGGATCTGAGATTTTTTAGGAGAAATAAGTATTTGTTTTTTTCACGGCGAGAAAATAGGTGTAGCAGAAACAAACCTATTTTGGGGATGCGGGCATGAGACAGTATAACATATTCTGGAGCAATGGCCGGGATTATCTCAATGGGGAGCAATACAGAACACTCGGAGAGCTCCTTTGATGTGAGAATGCTCAACTAGGGAGACATGTTACGACTCATGAAGAGTGCAGATTGGCTTCATGAGACGCTGTAAGAGATGAGTGGATTATTGAGCAGTAGAGTACAACGGGTCATAGGGCCTGGATGTAAGGTATATATGTATGTGTATATTTAAATATTTATTATTTCGCTTCTCAAATGTACATAGATATAAAACTACATTTCTATTTTTCATATAACGAAATTCTATTTGAGATTTTTCATCTTTGTTTTGTTATAGAAAATTTTAATACCGCAGTGACTATCCATCGACAAAAACTAATGCATTTTAATATAAATCAAAAAAAAAACGAGAAAAAGAAACATTTTATTTAATACTTGTTTATTTATTTAAGTAGCTAAAATTTAACAATCCTACAAATTTATTGTTTTAAAATTTATTTTTTTGTACATGCATAATCATAAGTTTCTTTATTGTCTTTTATAGTGAATTTTTTCAAGTGCCCTAAATCTGGTTTTGGAATAATATTAGATAAAATTAAATCCATATGATCTCCATCATTTTTTGTTTCTATTGTTATACGAAAATCCCCTTTGGATCTTTTAGCTTCCAATTCCTTCTTAGGAGGTTCTACGTCAGTTGGTTTTTCAGTACCATCCTTAATTTGTTCTAAAATTTTTAACTGTGATACAGTTAATTGTTCTTTGACAAATTCTAATTGTTTATCTTTATTATCAATTTCATTAAGCAATTCTTTATTTAGTTCTTCCAATTCCCGCAATTTTTCTAAACAGTCATCAACATCTGTTGGACCTTCTGGTTCATCCTGATCATCTTTATCACCATCTGGATTTTGTGTAGTCTTATCTTCTTTATCTTCGTCATTAGGTTGATTTTCTATTTCTTTTTCTCCTTCTCTATCCAATTCCTCTTGTAATTTTAAAATATCTTCGGGAATATTTGGAGGACCGTCGGTACGACATTTTTCATTAAAAGGAATAGATACATGTTCTTCTGTTGCCTGAGGATCGCATGGTGCTAAACAAGCTATTGTAAAATCCGGTGGAAAACATTTATTTTTTTTATTATCAACATACCATTGAATTATATTGTTAATTTTCCAAGCAATACAACGAATATTATATTTTGAACTAACTCGATATTTTGAATAAGCTTTAATAGTATCACAAGCAACTTCACGCCATTTATTTTTACTTACATAATCTTCATCGTAAAAATCAATACTTTGCTTATAATAAAATGCTTTAAAACTGCTACTTACAATTGCACATGTTAAACGAGCTTCACATTTTGTCATATCAGCTATTTTGCGAAGATCACAGTATAATTGATCTTTATTTATAAATCGTCGAATTTTTGCACTACAAGTTGATGATTGGCATTTAAAATGAATAAATGCATAAATTATTGAATCTATAGCTTTTTTTGCTTTACATTCTTGAATTGAAAGGGTCATCATTATTTTAACTAGAGTGCATGCAACATCCAATGCATTATTAAAAACTTTTGATTTTTCATCGATTTTATTTAAACATCTTTCTAAATATTTTGGTTCGGGTTTATCTTTATTTGCCCAAATATCTGGATCACGATTTGTTTCTATGTACGGGCACTTAGGTCTCTTACTACCACATTTACAAAATTTTGAATCAATTGATGTATGATCAGACATAATTAAATTTAATAATGTATATTTATAATACTTTTTTAAACCGAAAAAAAAAAAAATTGAAAATTTAAAAACTTTAATTTAATTTAATTTAATTTTTTTATTTTATTTTATTTGATTTAAAAAACGTTGTTTGATTTTATTTTGCAAATAAATATTTAATATAAAATATTTAAAATAAAAATATGATCCCGGCATATTAATGAAACGTTATAGACAGTTGTAAATATGAAATTTATTTCATTATTACAGTAAATTTTAATTTAAAAGAGGCATATATATACTTATATTATGACACAAAACCTAAATTATATATATTAAAATCTTTTGTTTATATATACAATACAATATGCATACAATATAGATACAGTATACAATATTATAATTTAATTTGATCACCCTTTTCTTCTCGAGTTTTGTTTATTAGTTATTTAGAATTTGGTTGTTGGTTTTTTTATACAAGTTAATGTAATCGGATAAAGAAGACATATAATTAATAAACAATAATAGTTGAAAGAGGACAAGGTTATTTATGGAGAACTCTCAAAGAAATTTTTTTTTCTTTTTTTCTTAACCTTAAGATTTTAAAGTTAGCTTAAAATTTATAAATAACATTTTGTAATATCTTCTATTTTAAATTCCTTTATCAAAAACATTTAAAGTACTTCTAATTATATTTTCATATTTTAATTTAATTTTAATTTTGTATTATTTTTATTTATTTTTGTTTTTTAATTTAAACCCCACAATACACCCCACTTTATAAGGAAACTGTTTTGTAAGTATAGATACATTTTTTATATTGTTTTTTCCTAAGGGAGGTGAAAATCTTCCAAAAAATACAAAAAATATTTTCTTGATAGTGCCAGATTTCTTATGGTCTAAGCCCTATTTAATCTTTAATATAGTGCGATAAAGCCCATAATTGCAAACGAAGAATATTATTTAACAAGTAGGGATAGGAAAGGATAGGGAAAGAATGCGGAAACTTTGAATTGCAGAATAGAATTGCAAAAGAATCAATGAATTTGCCTATTATTATTAATATTTTGCTATTAGTGACGAAGTCTTCAACAGTTACAACATACAGTAGTATATAGCACCTTCTTGCATAAAACATAATAATTATAGCTTCACTCAATCAGATATTATTATATATTAGTATTTTATTATTATTATAACGACTATTTACTACAGAGTCAAGGCCGTCAGTTATTTGATGATTTTCCATTTGCCATTTGATCAAAAGAATTTCCTTTTATTATTTTCTATTAAAAAAATTTATCTTACTAAAAATAAAAAAGGAAAATAAAGAATAACAGTCATTAATAATAATTTAGTAAAAATTGAAACAATAAATAACAGTATCTGCCAAGAAAATTTTTGCATTTGTGCTAATCCAATTCCAATATTATTTTACTTGGTAAAAATACAAATAGTACATAGTAGTTAAAAAAAAAAACAGGATCTTTCGGTTACATTTTAATGCATGCTCGTTCAAAATTAGAGCTAAAAATCTTTTTTAAAAATACCAAAATAGAAAAACGTTTTGTCAAAGGAATATTTGTTGTAGAAAATTGTAATTAATGTTATTTTAAACGGTATAATGGGGTATAATTAACAAAAAATTTATTTCAAATCTCAGATTTCACCTAAACAGTAAAATTAAATTTTAAAAAATAAAAAAACGAGATTTAAATAAAAGTAGAAAAGAGAAAAGATTAAAAAAAAAATAATTTCTGAAAAAATAATTAGCAATATATATTATTATAGTATTAAGTATAAATATATATTGTATACATTGCATATAAATGCATAAGTTTTTAAAACTCATATTAAAATGTAACATGAAACAAAATTTTTGTGATTTTTGGTTTTTTCTAAGAAATACTGAATTAAAAAATAAATTAATTGAAAAAATTAATTAACAATTATTTATTCTATTTGCAAAACTCCTTGCTCAAAAGTAACTTAACTTAAGTAATCAAAAGGCTCTATTGCTGTAATACCATAATCGCGTATACAATAATAATTACATATAATGTAATTGTACAAAATATTATGAAATATTTTGTACAAATTTAACAGAAAGTTACATACATATAAAGGTGGAATAAGAATTTAAGATCGGTGGGAAGTATACCCACAATTAAAAAAAAAAAATTTTAAATTAATTTACATAAAATAAAACAACAAATCTATGAGAGAGCAGAGAGCAGCGCAATCAAAATTCTTTAAAAATAGCAGGCAGCGAAGGCCAAGGCGCGCTACATTGGCTATTATTTTTTCTTTAAAAAATTGGTTTTTTAATTCTCTCCATCTTCCTCAGTATTCAAAGAAATAGAAAGAATAACTCTCCATATTTTTGTACTGATGAGTATTAGTAATATACACCATATAATGAGGGTATATTAAAACAAGTTATAATGTACATAACGATTAAAAAAATAATTCATTAATAATTTAACAAATCAAATAAATTTCGAATTAGCAAATCTCTTAAAAATATAAGCATAATAAAAAAGTTTTAAATAGTATAATTATTTGATCTAATACATACATATATATGTAATACAAAAAGTCTAAAAGATCAAAGAGGAAACGTTGAAAAAACTAAAACTAAAATAATATATTAAAATCAAATTGGTTATTAGTTTTTTTTTTTTTTTTAATGCATTTCTCTGCCACATAAATGTGGACGGGAAATTAATTACACAGCCTTTCCTGTTCAGACGTGGCTGTAAATGTCGTAAGCGGGAATAAATCTTACGATGTATGTGTGATTCAAACCCATTCCCTTGGTGTTTACAGCGTATTTTATTCGCTCTTACCCACTAGGCCATCGAGGCCCCTTGGTTTGCACAAAACACCAAATTATAAAATAATAAATAAAAATAAAAAAAATAAACATTTAATTAATTAAAATGTGAAATATGGTTAAATGTTTTAGATTTACTTATTTATTTAATTTGTTATATAAATTAACTGTTGAAGTCAAGAAGTATTTCCATTATAATCAATGTTTATATTTTTCATCATTTTTTTAAAAGCAGCATGCTTGTATTAATTTATCTATACATTGTTGTTTATTTTTTTTTTTTTTGTTAAATAATAAAAATATAAAATTAAAAGTATTCCTAAAGATAATAAAATTGGTTTGCAAATTTTAAGAATTGAATAAAATTTTAGTTCCTTTTTTTTTTCAAATTGGATAATAAACTCAAAATTAAAACAAAAAAATAATTATACAAAATTTGGACATACATACATATAATTTAAACAAAAAAAAAAAAAAAAAAATTAGACAAATTATGGCTGGAAAAAGTATTTCTAATTCAAATTCAAGACATTTTAATATGGAATGTTTATATTCAGCTGATCAGTATGAAGAACTTTTAAAAAATTGTCCTAAAATAAGTAAATGCTTAGCCAGTTCAAATGGAAAACCAAAACTTTTTGAAAATATTCTTCGTATAACAGCTATTATTATTGAAATTATGATTATCTGTAGTATACCAGAATTTAAAGCTAATAAAGCAATAAGAATAATTATAAAAATATTTTTACATTATGATGTTAAAGAAGATGAAAATGATTGTAAAAATCCAAAACGTCATATACGAAAATTAGAAATAATTTCATCACTTGATAATGAATGTCATATGAATAAAATTGAATGTACTTTAGCATATTGTATTATTAAATTTGCATTTTATGCTTTTTATTATCGTCAGCCATTAACACATTATGATGAGCATTCGTTTAGTGAAATACATTGGCGCGAAGCATCTCGTAGAACTGTTGAAGCATTTGCTAAATATAAAAATTTAAGTTTAACAGAAATTTCAAATGTTAGTCAAGAAGTAAATTGGATTTATGCAAAATATATTGAAAGAAAGAAGAACGAATGCAAAGATTATGAATTAAGAAAAGAAAAAAATTCAAAATCTGCTGAAATAAAACATAATAAAAAAATAAAATTAAAAATGGATTCAAAATCTGGTAAAAATTTATTACAAGAATTAAGAAAATGTCAAGAGAAAATTAAATTATTAACTAGAGAAAAATTAAATTGGGAAAAAGAAATGGAAGAAAGTCGAAAAAGATTAACAGAAATGGAAACAGAGGCTGAAAATTGGTTATTATCTATTGCAACTGAAAAAATGCAACAAGGTAAATTTAATTTATTTGATGCATTTATTTAAATTTAATTTTAAATTGAATTGGGATAGTTTGCAAAAACAGAAAAGTTAATTTATAGAACTTAACGTTCACAAATCATAGCATGGGAACTATTTCTAAATAAAAATTTTCAAGTTAATTCATTCTAAAACTAACTTTAATCGAAATATAACTTTTATAATATAAGCCTTAAATTTATCTTTTATATAGTTCTTATAGTTTCAGTTTGAACATTTCATTCCCAATTTTAAAAATGATAATATACTTAAATTTTTATATTTCAATGAAATTTTTCACTTTATTGTACGTAATCAGTTAAAATAAAATAATTTAAGTCTAATTTTGGAGAGAGCATTCGTTATTTTCGTTAGTGCTACATTTAGCTGAACGTGCGCGCATGCATTGTTATTATAATATACTATATTTAATGTTTACTATAAAATATACTATGTATATATACAAAAGTTTTATATAATAATTTATTTATAATGTAGAAAATTTCGATCCACAAGAAGAATTAAGTGAATTACTTATTGATCACACAGCTGGTTTTGATAGTTGGACAGATATTCGTACAAAGCGTGTGGAATCTAGTGATGTTTCTATGTATAAAAAAAATAACCAAAAAGAATTTTCTATAAATTTCAATGTTACAGAATCTGGAAGAAGATTGGAATTAGAAGTAAATGGTTTAGATTTAAAAAATAAATTGTCAGCTGTTAATAAATTGAATATTAAGAACAATGAAGATGTTTTAATGGAATTTAATTGTAATTCTTCAAAAGACTTGCATTCTATGTAAATTAAGAAAATTTATTAGAAAAGAAGTACCTATATTATTAATGATTTTTCTTAATACTCGTAGAATACCTTAATATCAATATGCATGTTGTACAGTTATAAAATATGTATATTTAATGTGATTTAATAACATACATTAATAATAAAGTTGATTATTATCATTTGAAATTGCTTATACATAATATATTTACTTTGTGATTTACTATTTGTATACCAAATTTGTATTCGAAAAAGTAGGACAAATTTTTAATTTAAACGTAGTAGAACAATGAAGGTCTGCATACATTTGCAATCGAAAAAGTCTTTTAAGATATCTTCTCGCATAGTGGATTCGTTTTTACATGCAATATGGTTCAAAGTAGATAAAATTGTTTAGCGTAGAAAATAAAATATGTGATAAATTTTATCCATACGTTTGTTAGACAAGGTAAGGTTAAGTCTTCATATTGCTTAATATGAGGCGATACTTCTTATATTACTTATTTTTTTTTAAATGGGTGCTATTTTTAAAGATTCTGATAAAAGATAACTATAAAATATTTTTAAAGAATTGTAAAGTAATAAAAATCTATCAACATCATATCTATCTACATATTATATATATATTTCTTTCTAAGTTTTATTTCATTCTTACCAATTTTTGTTTTACAAATTAATTCAAAAATGATATAATTTTTAAATATAAAAAAAAGAATTAGGTGAGTTATTTTAGGTGATTTAATAAACGTTGGTGTTACATGTACATATTTTGTGGCACAACTTTTTGGGTTAAATTAAGACTACCGTATGACCATTATATTACATTTTCTATGATATACATACACTATAGACATCAGATTTTGATATTCATCCTAAACTATTTGTGTTTGATACTTGTGTAGTTAACGTATTTTTGATCTTTTTTTCATAGCAGTTGGAATTTCCGAATTTTCTCCAAAATTAAGATCCAAGATGATATATATAATACTAAATTTTTCCTAAATTTTAATTTCAATTTATTTTTTTTTAAATTTATTTTAAATTTAAATATTTTTTTATTTATTTTTTTTATTTTACTAATTCGGTTCCAATTATTCAAACAACGTTCAAGTAACGTAATAAAAAGAAATCTATATAGTCAGTACTACCACTATACACAATAAAATATATTTCTCGAGGATCGAAATGGCTTCGAGAATTGATTGTAGTAAATGTCATAAAATTTGTAAGTTGATAAAAACAAAAAATAAATTGAAAGATGTAAATAATAAAGTTAAAAATTAAAATATAATAAATACCGAAAAATCATTAAAATATGAAGCAATGTGGTCAAGTTTTTTTGCTTTCAAATAAAGATTTTATTATTAATTGTACACATTGTAAAGTCATATTATCAGATTTTGATAATTTTCAAATTCATGTTTTGGAAACTCATTTTAATTCATTGCCGATTGATAATATTGAAGGCACAGATGTAAAACATATAGCAAAAAATTTTATTAAAAACATAGCAAATACAGATTTTACTCAAAATGAAATTAAAATTGAGGAAGAAGCAATAAGTGGCAATCTTGAATTAACCGAAGCGTTCCCAAATTCACATGATAATAAAACAATTAAGGAAACAAAAATAAAAAACGAAGATAGTATTAATGAATTTGAATATTTAGAAGATGAAAATGTTAGTGAATCCGAAAAGGAGATAAATAAAACAATATTAAATAATTATAACCAACAAACAAACATTGAAACTGAATTAAACCTAAATAATAAAAGCTTTTCCTGTTGGGTTTGTGAAAAAAAATTTAGTCATGAAAATTTAAAAAAGCATGAAACACGTAAAAAATGTGGAGCTTGTCCAGTATGTTCTTTAAAATTTTCGCATTTATATGATCATATACGTAATCAACACAAGGAGTATTACAAAGATAATTTAATGGTTCATGAACCTATAGTAGTTATAAATCATACAATTTCAGAAATAAATTGTGAAGAAGTGACAAAGATTGATAAAAACGAGACTGAAAACAAAGTGGTTAGTAGTAACCTTTTAGAAATTCAAAATAATTGTAGAGAAAAAGTATTTAAGATTTATGAAAATGAAAAAGTAAGGTGTGAATATTGTGGTGAATTATTTTATAGCGAATATTTTCCAACACATCAATCCCAAAGAAGATGTGGTAAATGTCCTGTTTGTTTAACAATTGTTTCAGATTTATTTCGGCATGTTCCAAAATTTCACAAAGAATATGTAGAAGAAAAGAGACTATTAAAAGAAAAAGCTGTAAAAAGAGTTCCGCTTAATGAACAAGAATTGTTTTCATTAAAATCAAAAGAAGAAAATCAAAATTTAGATTTAGGATGTGATGTAAATATAAAAAAATTAAACCAAAACGGAACACAAACTGCTAATATTTTACAAAAGGGAACAAATGAAGTAAAAAAAATACTCTTTTGTATGTACTGTGAAAAAACTTTTAAATCTAAAGGTTTTTACAACAACCATATTAAACAACATGAAACAAAATCGGATACTTGTAAATTTTGCGGAAAACGTTTTAAATATTCGTCTCGTTTAAAAAAACACTTACGGTTACACACAGGTGAAAGACCTTATCAATGTGAAATTTGTTCAGTATCATTTAATGAAAGCACTAACTTGAAGGCACATTTTATTAATAGGCATACTGAAGGATTACATCTCAAATGTACCCATGAAAATTGTGAAAAAGTTTTTAAAACTAACGCCAGACGGAGATATCACGAATTTTACGCTCACAGTAATAAATATAAGAATTTATGTAAAGAATGTGGACTGATTTTTAGAACGTCTGGTTCATTAAATGAACATTACAAAAGAAAACATATTAAGTATGAAGATAGAGAGTTTTCTTGTAGTTATTGCGATAAAAAATTTGCTTTTAAATTTGAATTGGTTCCACACGAAATGTTACATTTAGGGCAAAAAAGATATCAATGCGAATTATGTTTAAAAGGATTCATAGCAAGAAAATCTTTCAAAAGACATTGTAGAGAAGTTCATGGTAAAGAAATTGAAGAAATGTCCAAGAATGAATAAATTGTAGAGAAATCATGTGTCAAGTAAAAGTTTCAAATATATATCTTTTTCAATATATTCATTCTGAACTGAAGTTTAATTTAATTTTCAAATTAAATTTTAAAATTATTTTTAATTTTCTATTTAAGGATGTTAATTAAGTAAGGATAGTATTTTTTTAAAGGTTAAAACCGTTCTGCAGTTTTGATAACAGTATTTGGATTTGTACTTGTAACTTTCCGTAATTATTATTATTGGAACATTCACAAAACATTATACATACTTAAATTTACTTGTTATCCTTTGTTGCTCTTTAAAATTTGTTTTGTTTCCTTATATAAGTATTTTCTAGCTTTTTTATTAATACATTTATTATTTTAATTTATATTAAAAAAAATCAAATCCTAAAAAGTTACCAGTCGGTAACTCTGTATTGTAAAAAATCTGACTACTTAGCGTCAACAACGAGAATCGAACTTTTTCAGTGTCAAAAAAGAAAATATGTATCAAGACAAAAACATTAGAAATAACAAAAAATTTGTTTAAAATAATAATTTGAAACAAATAAATAAAATTAAAAATGAAACCTTATGGTCAAGTTTTCCTAAGCGCTAACAAAAAGTTCTACATTACCTGTACTCGTTGTGATCGTGAAATAATTGATTATAATGAATTTCAAAATCATGTCTTGGTTGTGCATTTGGATCCATTGTGTACGGAAAAGAACGAAAATTCCAGTACCAGTAATTTTAAAGAAAAGTTAAAACAAGGTAAAATTACAGAAAAGTCTAATGAAGAAGAATTACTTATAGATACAGAAAAATATTTAAAAAAAGAAAATGTAGAAAATGATGAGCAAATTCTATCCAGTAGTTGGGTAGCTTCAAATTTATGCGATGTTGAAAAATCTTTGAAGAAGGAAGAGCAGAGTGATGAGGATGATCAGTCTATGGGTGATGATAATGTAAGTCGTTTTGATTTTGAAGGAATAAACTATGAACTTCCAGAACCTCTTATTGAAATGAACAATGAATTGAAAGAAGATCAAGATGACGTTTCCTTTAGTGATAATGCGGAAAATAGTATTTGTGAGCATTGTGACAAGGCTTTCCCAGCTGATATATTGGAAAAACATAAAGCTCGCAAGAAATGTGGGCCCTGTCCAGTTTGTTCTTATAAATATACCGATTTATACAAGCATTTAAAAACAAATCACATAGAATATTGCGAGGAAAAAAGACGACAAAGAAAAGCTATAATTCCTGGTAAGGGTAGCTCAGGTGTTAAAAGTGGTCAAAAAAAACAATTGACAAAAAAAATTCAATCAGAAAAACCAGTCTCAATAGTTTCCGAAGAAATTCCAGAAAGTATTGAAGATGACTTCGAAGAAAAGAAAGAATTAGAAGAAAGTAAAGATGATGAAAATTCTGATACAGAAAAAGTAATGTGTAATTATTGTGGTCGATCTTTTTCTCAAAAAAATTTTGAATCGCATAAAGCCCGAAGAAAATGCGGTAAATGTCCAGTTTGTTTTGAGGTAGTTCCAGATGTTTACGCCCATGTCCCGAATTTTCATAAAGAATATAGCGAAGAAAAACGTCGTTTAGGAGAATATGTGGTTAAAAGACTGCCAATTATTGGTGAAAAAACATTTGATAAGCCAGATAAAATATTAACTTGCACATATTGTGAAAAAGTTTTTAAAACAGAATTATTTTACAAGCAACATGTTATTAAACACGAACAATTTTTAAATACTTGTAAGGAATGTGGTATGAGTTTTCAGTATTCGTCAGGATTAAAAAAACATTTAAGAAAGCATACAGCTGAAAGACCTTTTAAATGCAAAATTTGTCCAGCCTCGTTTAACAACGATGGTAGTTTGAAAGCACATATATCTAATAAACATACAATTGGTCAAAAAGTTAAATGTACATTTGAAAATTGTGGCAAAATATTTAAAAATAAAGAGCGAAAAAGGTATCACGAACTTTACGCTCACTACAATGAATGTAAACATTTATGTGGAGATTGTGGTCTTAGATTTAAAACTTCTGGTGCATTAAATAAACACGCAAAAACAGTTCATCTTAGTTATGAGGATAGAGAATTTACATGTAAGTTTTGCAATTTAAAATTTGCCTTTAAATATGAACTTGATCCACACGAAATGATGCATTTGGGACAAAAAAGATATCTTTGTGAATTTTGTACTAAAGGCTATGGAAAAAAATCTCATTTGCGAAGGCATTGTCAATCGATTCATGGTAGAGATATTGATTAAATTAATATAGTATAGTATAGTTATTTTAAGCAAATTTAGTGTAAAAGCGTACTTGATTATGTATTATTATTAATTATTACTTAAGAAAAAAAAAAAACTTTGTTTAATATTTAATTTCGGTAAAGGTATAATTTTTATCGTATTTTAAATAAAAAAAATTGCAAAATTTTGTTTGTTTATAAAAAAGTTTTTAATATTTACTAAATTTTTACAATTCTTATTCTTTTAAAACTGGGACATTACGATCTTGTATTGCTTTTAACATACAATTTAGGAAATGCTCTAAATTCATTCCAGTTATCTGATCTAGCGAACAGTCAATATACGTATGAGCTAAAAATGGTATTTTTCTAAGAATTCTACCACTGAGACCTAAACTAGCTTTAACTGCTTCCTTTAATAAACAGATACTATTATCATCGAAAATTTTGCTGTTGATTTGAATTTCGGTGTTTTTCTTCTTATCATCATTATTTTCTTTATGTTTAATTAAACCAACTCTAACTAAATCATTTATTGCCGATAAATATATATTATGAATTGCTTTTTCCGTTGGAAACCCAATAAGTTTTTTTAAATCCACCCGGTCAATAAATGCTAAATCTATGGTGCTCATTAAATTTGAAGTTGCAAATACCATTACATTTGAATAATGTTTAAGCTGATCTAATTGTGTTAAAACAGCGTTTACAACTCGTAAAGCATCTTTTGGTTCTCCTGATATATTACACCTATCGTATGCTATAGATTCTACTTCGTCAATTAAAATACATACCAAACAATTTGGTTGTAAAATCATTTCGCGAATTTTAGCAAATAACTTAGCGACAAGCTTTCCGCTTTCAGAAAACCATTTTGAAAATAGACTATGACTATTAATTTCAACAAAATGTGTAAATTTGTAAATTGAATTTAATCGTATAGAAAGTTTTTGAACAATTGCTTTACATAAACTTGTTTTTCCTGTACCAGGTGGACCATGCAATAATATTAATCGGTTACAAGATACTAAATTTTTATCAACATTATAATTTCCAAAAATAATAGCACTTTCAGCAAATTTTAGAATTTGCTTTTTAACTTCGTCATCATAAATTAAACTTTCATATAGTCCATTAAATTCTCTAAAAGATCATAGCAATTAAAACAATATTTTAAATTTATTAAAACTTACTTATTTGGTAAAATCCAATGGCTTGATGCACATGTTTCATCTTCATCGTCTGCGCCGTCGATCATTTCATCTTCAAAAGATCTTTGATAAGAATAATAAAAGTAGAAATTGAAATTTTCAAAGTTTTTCGGTAAATCTTGTAAATCCTCATCAAAAATAATTGTTTCTACTGATTTTGATAGATCTAGATCAATTTCAGAATTGATTTGCAAAATTGTTTGAAATTCCGACAAATTTTTCATAAAACGTATTACTTTTTCTTTTAAATCATCTAAATTGTATGCTGATTTTGGTTGTTTTAACGAAATCTCAATATTTTGTGTTTTACGCATATTAATAATTTAAATGTTATTTATTAAATTAAAAACAATATTAATAAAACAATAGGATTTTTTTTTTAATACAAAATTAACTTTTATTTTTTAATAAAATGAGACTCAGAGAACTAAGCGGTATTAAATTAAATAGAAAATCTGTTGAATTTTAAATTTGAATGACAAGACAATTGACAAATAATAATTGAAAAAGAATTGAAGAAAAAGTTGAAATTGAAACTGCATAACAATCAAACTAAAAAAAGTTCTGTGGGTCTATTCGGTTTAATATAAAGAAAATTTTGTAGATTTGTTTATATATTCATATATATATATGTATTTAAATTTATGGAATATATATTTAAATAATTATTTTAGTTTAATTTAAAATTTTATTTATTTTAATTTATTTCAGTTTTAATTTCATAATTTATTACAATAATATGAAAATGAGTTGAGAGCTTATACAAAATTTTTAGTAAAGATTTAAAAGAAACGAATGTATCAAATTCCAGATGTGCCAAGAAAAATTAGAATGTAGCTGGTGTTTCTCATCCCGAAACTAAAACTAGAATTTAAACAAAAAGATAAAACAAAAAACAAAACTTTAAAAAGTAATCGAAGGAAAAGAGTTTCATTTCAATCCAAATTTAAAAATTCTTTTAAAATAAAAAAGGAGAATTGTCTTGTCAATTAAATATTGGAGAATTGAGTTGAGATTTGAGAATAGAGAATGGAGATTTGAGAACGGCAGTCGGCAACGTAGAATGGAGAAGATATTTAGATTCAGAGAGAAAATGTAGAAAAATTTGAGTTTAGGAAAATTTAAAAGTCAAAACAACAAAAAAAAAATAAGAAAAAAAAATTTTATTTGATTTGTGTTCAGAATTTTTGTGACGAAAATGAATTAAAAAAAAGGTTTTATTTTATTAAAAAAAGGATTAATTACAAACATTTTCTTTGTAATGCAAAATATTTATTTAATCATAAATTTTTTAAATTTATAACCTAAATTTGTGCTAAAAAAAAAAAAAATTACAAAAACCAATTCCCAATTTCCTAACCCGGCAGTCTAATTGTTTTATTTAGAATTAAAAAAAAAAAAGAACAACATTTATATTGATTTCTATTCAACATAAAACAAAAAAAGGAAACATTTATTTAATATTTCTATTAATGAATGTATTTGAGGAACCATATAAAATTAAAGCGAAATAAATCGAATTGGTAAGTGAAATCTAATTATAAATACAGTATGCATATATGTACTTACATGCTTACATATGTACGTACATATGTCCATATCTATTTTTGCATAATTTTTCAAACTGCAAAAGTATAATATTTTTGAAATTATAATTATGTACATATCTATATATGTACAATAAATGTATGTATGTATGTAGTAGGTATGTTTGTAATTTACTTATGAAGTATGAACTGAACATGGAGGATGATAAGGTTTAAGGAGGTTAATGCCCACGTACCTGTTCTGTTATTTTCGGTATATATAGCCTAAATTAGTACATATAAGTAATATACACATAATTATAATGTATGATTTGATTGATGAATATAATATTTCATAATTTATAGCACCTACCGGGTAAATACATACAAAAAAGCATTTATTCTATGTATGTACATAAATTATAATCATAGCTATTTAATTTAAATTTTAGTCTTTTAATCTTAACATAGATAAATTTTTTAACTACATACCTATTACTAAAAAAAACCAAAACTCTTAAAAAGTAAATAATGAAAATAGTAAAATTAAATAAAACCTTAGGTTGGAGTCGAAATACCGGAATTCGTAATTCCAGAAACTCGAAATCTCGGACATCTAAAAATTCAGGAATTGAAATCTCGGAATAGTAAGTAAAAGTGAAATTTAAACCTCTAACCATCTCCTACATAAATTTCTATTTTTCTAACATTTACAAATATACATATATTATATGTAATATGTTATTTCTTTTTTTTTGTGAGCTTATACATACATACATATTTTCAATTACCTATATATAAAGTTATAAAATTATAACGGAATTACAGGGTTATCAGTTATCATATTATGTATTAAAGAAATGAATCTAAATCAATAATTTGGTACATATAATTAAAATATCATCAGTAATACAATATATATGTACATATTAATAAAAATTCACATCTAAATTTAACATTGATAAGCGTTAATGAATCCTAGCTTTTTGCAGAGTAAATAGAAATTGGTGATTTTTTCCAAACACAAGAAAGAACGTTACTTAATTCTCCCTTATCTGATATGCACACTCTATAGAGTTATACAATCTTTTCAAAAATTTCGTAAGATGTGCTCTAAGTTCATTAACTAATTGTTGCTTTAGCTGTATTTTCTAAATTTTACACTGTATTTAGTAGTATGTTATAACTTATAAGTTTATTTTTTTTTAAAGAATTTTTAAAAATGTAAAAAAAAATTTTTTTTGGAACAAAATTAAAATTTTAAAAATTTTTATTAGACTGTCTAGTACTTTTTTAAAATTATGAAGATATTTGATTCAGAAACCTCAACAATCAAAAATCATCTGATGCTAAAGACATTGGGCCTTTCCACACCTTTGTTTCATTCCCTCTTGCCTATAAACTAAATTCGTGGTGGGGATTTTTAGGAGTATTTTTTTAAACCAAAATTTTAGAGTTTAAAAATTTAGTCCACTAACACAAACAAAAACTCAAATAAAAATTTTTATGAGGGTCAAAAAAATTTTATGTGTACATACGTTTCATTCTCGTTTGGAAAATTAAAGAAAAAAGTTTTTGAAACGGTCGTCGCAGTTTTAAATTTAACAACAAACTTACCTTTCAATATATATATATATATATTTAACAAATTGCTATATGTATTATAGATTTAAAATAAAAATATTATTTTATAAAAAATATCCAATCTCCACTAATAAAATCCAAAAAAAAATAGTCCGTTAATTCGAAAATTTATTAAAATATATTCTATTGACAAAAAGAAATTATGTTCACAGTACAGATTATTCTGTTTTTAGGTATATAATAAATATTATTTAAAAATTTCAGGCAAAAAAATCGTATGTTACTTAAATACAAAAAAAAAATTTTTATTTGTTTTATGCGTGTTTTTTTTAATATTTATTATCTACCTCTCGCAACAAATTTTGTTTTAAAATGAAATATTTACACACACATATAAAAGTAACGACTATCGAGAGGAACAGTGTGGAAATAAAAAAAAGAGGAAAGTAGTCACGAAACGAAAGAGGACACTACTCGTGTGGAAAGGCCCATTAAGTTATAACCTTATAAGAAAAAACTGATATAGGAATTGTCGAGTTGTTTCGCCCGACGTTTTGCAAATGAGTTTATTATTGACAAGTTATACTCGATTACATTAGTGATTATTAGTGATTTTTTTTTAAATGAGTGGATAAATTCAAGTACATGAAAAGAGGAAAAATATATAAATTCAAAAAAATATCAAAGAGGTAAATAAAGTTTTAGCACTACTATTATTTTTGCTATAATAAAAAATTAAATTTATATATTCAATTTATTATCGTTTTTTTCATACATTTTCTAATAATATAAAACAGATTTTAATCCTTCCTATACCGATATGCTTAATCGATCGGATGTTTGCATTCATATGATTCTGATATGATTATCTTTTGAAATTCACGCCTTTCTGTTGCTGAACTTATTAAATATTCAATATTAGTAATACTTGTTCAAAATCTAATTTTATGTCGCCATGATATTGTTTCCTTTTGGCTTCTATTTTGTCTTGCATTATTAATCGAAGGCGCTCTTATTTGTCTACTTGCATTATATGGCCAAAATAAATTTTCCAATCTTTGAGGATTTTTAGTAGTTTTCTATTTGTATTTATTCTGTTAAAACTCCTTTGTTTGTAACGTTCCGAATTTTTAATTAACTTTCCGTTTATTTCCGAAAATTGTATGTACCTATGTATGTATATTCTTTTGATATCATTTCATTAAAATTTGAATTTTTCATTAAATACATTAAAACTTAAAAGAGAAAAAAATGTAACCAAAAAAGCGATCAATATGTTTTTACTCATTTATACATTTTATTTTAGTTCAATTCTAGTTTATGAATGACTAATGAGTAATAACTAATAGTTAAAAAGGTACTCGCAGTTTACTAGTTGTATAATATTGAGTTTCTTTATTTTCTTCTAAAATATACATAAGTATGTATGCATATAATATACATATGTATTTTTATATAACTTTTCAATGAAATGTTTTTATTTTTATTAAGTTTATTCTTATTTTATAAATTATGCACATTATTTGACCATGACCTAAATTTAAATTTTGCATAACTGCATTGTAAATGTACAGTCTTTGACTGTATGATATAATTTAATTATTCATTCTTAGTATTATTAATTTTCTCTGTGTATTAAAGAGGATGTTTATTATAAACATTTCTTTAATTTTTCTTTAAATTCAATAAAAAGCAAGGATACACTTAAATAATGCAATTAGAAAAATATAAAGCATTAATAATAAATTTCTTCTAGATTTATTTTCAAAAATTTTGTTAAATAAAAAATGTACATACATATGTATATATTATAGTTATTCATCATGAATTAGGTATAAATGACATTTAGCCTAAAACTGTTTTGAAAAGAGAAATTTAATGGCTAAAACCATTCGAGAAAAAAATTTATAATACTATTTTATTAAAATGATATATGATATTTTCAAAAGATTTTTGTTTCTATCGAAAAAATATTTTTAATAAAATATTTATGATATTTAATAAAACAATATGTATAAACAATTTTTGGATAAAATTTTAAAAATTTTGTTTTTAAACATTTCTGGAACAACCAGATACCAACATTATATTGTACAACTGGGAACTTTTATGAAGAAGGAATATTTGTCTCTTTTTTCTTCGCGAAAGTTGACAATCTTCAAAAGACACCGAAAAAATTTAAGGCACCTTGATAATATGGAATTTTTACTTATGTTTTACGTCTTCTGAAAATTTTTGAGGAAAACTAGAGCTGAAAAACTTTTTTAAAATTTTTTTTTCTAAAATAATGAGATACTTACATAATTCGAATTGGAAAATCCAAAGTTATGAAAAATATTGGTTGCAATTGCAATGTGTCTTCTTTCACAATCAATAAACTATTTTTTGTGGTATAATTATTTTACTAAAATTCAATTTGTGAAATAAGAAATTATGTTAATATACAGTAACATTAGACGAAATGAGAGTTTGATATATTAGAATTTACTAACTGGATTGCTCACAAATGAATTAAGTTATTGTTAAGCATATTTAATTTGTTGTGAAATAAATTGTTTGTCAGTGTTCATTTTTCTTATATCATTTTCTTGCCTATATAAACTTAAACTTATTCTCTGATCTATGTCTCTCTTTTATGTCTCAACTTTATAACCGGTAGTATTATGATAATTTATCAGTAATTTGTTCATGATGTCTATATATTTACATGAACTTATCATAAGTTTAATATTAATATAATCTGAACAATGATGCAGTTAAGTTAAGTGACCGAAATTTCGTTACAAAAATTTGAAGTACATAATTCAAGTTAGCTCATATTCAAATAAATAATACAATTACTATATAAAGTTAATGTAGTATAATTATACGATTATATAAACAACAGGTCTTAAACTTGAACTTATAATAATAATAAAAGTTGTTTTGTTATTAGGAACTATTTGAATTTTATTTTGTGTCTTTCAGTCATTATTCAATTTAATGTAACAATTTAATCCATTTCTCTTTAGGCATTTATTTATGTAATGTAAATTAACTACAATTTTTTTAAAATATACAATACAAATCTTTTCTATTGAAAGAAAATTTATTCTAAAATTGATTTAATTATTAGAAAAAATAAATCGAATATCTGTATTCTGTTTGTATTCAATTAGCAACAAACTATGAAACGTTTAAAGAAGCAAGTATCTAATCAATTCTTTTTTTTTTAATTTGTTTTTACTCACGTTTCTATGGAATAAATATTGTAGGTAGACTTTTCCGCGCCTTTATATACATATATTAAATTGTGAAAAGCAGATATGTATAATATGTTAATCTGGTTTTTTTTTTTATAAAAAAAAAAAAGAAACAGATAAAATATAATTTTATCATATATTCACGCGAGTTTGAACACAAATATTTTTTATTTTTATAATGTTGTTCACGTTTTCAACTTTTTGTTTGCGTTTATTATACATTAAGAGCCAATAAACTTTTATTTTTATATATTTTTTTTTAAAGTATTTGGGTGAGAAAACGAATAAGTATAGGATTAAATTTCAAATAAAAAGATATATAAAATAATTTTATTATATTTTGTTTTAATTTTTGTTTTATTTAATTGTTTATAAAATCATTTTTGTAATATTTATATAATTATATGTATGTATATAAACATGCATAAAATTAAATATCCGAAATTATAACTTTCTTCTGTTCTGGCGTTTCCAAAAAAAAAAAAAACAATGTGCATACATATTAGATTACTAATTAAAAATACGATTTAATTGCTGAAACTAATGATATAAGACTTCTTTTATTTATAACAGAAGCAAGTAGATCATTAAAAAAACGTATATACTGGAACTTACTTTTTTTTTTGCAATTCTCCAAATATACAAGTAGTCTTTGACGGAGTTTTGTTCAAATCGAAAATTTTAACAACAACTGAAAGGTAGAGTGTCAACCTAGAGTCTGGCTTTCAGTAAAAGTGAAACCTTTTTTTTTTAACTAGTTTTCGCCCTTATTCAGTTACCTTTCGTCCATTTGGTTCAAATTTATTGCAAACAAGAATTTCTATATCAATAATGGAAAAATATAAACATATAAATAAATTAAATATCAAATGTAAACAAAAAATTTTAACTTATACCTTATAACTCACAGATATCTAAATATTTTAATATAAGAGAAATAAACAAATATCTAAATATAAAAAAAAAATACAAACAATTTTCATTTTTCCTTATAACTTCAATAATCAATTATAACA
Source organism: Poecilobothrus nobilitatus (assembly GCA_947095535.1). Classification (NCBI taxonomy): domain Eukaryota; kingdom Metazoa; phylum Arthropoda; class Insecta; order Diptera; family Dolichopodidae; genus Poecilobothrus; species Poecilobothrus nobilitatus. The sequence continues at coordinate 12,024,749 of OX352773.1, read as the reverse complement.
AATATAACTTTAAGGTATTCAACAATATATTAAATAAAGTTTTAAGTTAGTTATATATATTTACAGATAAAATACTTAAGTATAAATTATTTTTAATGAATTTCATTAGAAATTATCTTAAGAATTATTTAGATACTTAATTCGTTTACAAAGAATATTTTACTTGTTTTAACTTTTATTATTACCTTGACTTAATTACCCATACCTATATTATGGGACACTCTACCTATATATATTATCTATTAATATATAGAAAGCTTTAATTATATTTTTATTTATTTCTATAAGTTGCTTGTATAGTTAACATTTTTCATCTACATACATATTATGAGTACATATTATGTATATGCAAAATTAACCACTGAAATTGCCCATATTATCTTCGTCAATACATTTTTAAAAATTTTCTAAAATTTATACGAATATTTTTAATTGATTAGTCATAATACTGTATTCGAGCCAAGTCAATATTATCTTAAAAATTTTTTTTTTTTTCAGACAACAGACGTATTCCAGACTGTTTGTTGCCAAAATTATTACATTAAAATATTAAATTATAACTATATGGTATATTCGTAAATTTATTAAGTAATAAAAAGAAAAAAAACAAAAAAAGAAAAATGAATAAATTTATTTCAAAAATTAATACATATAATCACATTCACAGGCTATTATAGTTAAAAATAATACCATCAAATTATAAAATTTTAATTTTCGCATATAAGATGAAAAAATGAAACCTTTAAATACAAAAGTAAAATATAATTTGTTGCGCGATGCGATATCTATTAAAAAGTTAACAAGTCTAACTTCGTAAAATGTAAACGTAAATAACTAAAACGTTTTTTTAATTCTTGTCTATATAACAAATTTTCTTTTTTAATTTGTCATTTGTGGTATCCTTTTCAATTATCTGATACCACAAATGATTAGCGTTCCATTTATCAACTATTCCCAACTACTCTTAACCACACTAAACCATGTAAAAAGAACACAAACTTTTCCACGCTCATCTCCCATTTGTTTATTTGTGTATAAATTTAGAGAAGTTTATCATGAGTATGGTATTTTACGAAATTTCTCAAAAAAAATTAAACCAATCTTTATTATTTTTTAAGGACATTGTTCTTAAATAAAAATTGTTTCAAAAAAAAAATTTAAATGTAAACAACACAAGAATATACTGCCAAATGATTTTTTTTATAATTTGGCTTATAAATTTCACCATACACATTTAAACATACTCGCAGAAACTTATGAACCCGTCAAAAACTTTAAGGTGAAATCATAACTATCTATCTATAGATTAATTTTTATTTTTTATAGCTAAATAAGATGTTAAGTTATAAGTAAAAAATAAAAAAATCTGTCTGTTAAATTATTTATAAAAAAAATAAACCTAAATTATAATTTAAGAAAGTCTTTTATAAGGAAGGATCCTATATTGATTTCGTAGAATTTTTTTATGTACATATATATGTATATACTATATAGTATATATAAGTAATGCACATGTATAATATGATATATATATAACCGAAATTCGTACAACTTATTTTTTTTTTATTTACTTACCTATTTATTAAAATAAATTAGAATAAGACTTTTAATGCATAATAATATTGTCTTTGCTATAGTATATTATATCTTATCGTTTTTGATAATCATTTTCCCTATAAAAAAATTGATATTTATAGCGATGAAAGATATTTTAGCGACTTTTCAAGATATTTTAGCGAAAAAAATGTATAACTTTTGAACGGCTTGCTATAGAGAGATAAAAAAATGCATTTTGTAGAGTAAGTTGCCAGCTTTAATTTTTGTGTAGTAATGATCCCCATGAAAAATTTAAAATGAAAAAATTATGTTTCAAATTCAATTTTCTTTTGAAACTGCCTGTATTTGGGGCACATTTTATAGCATATTTTAAAACAATTTTTCAAGCCCTATAATTAGTACCTAATAAGTTTTTCTCTATCTCTCACCATTTTTGAGATATAAAGAATAAAAAAGTGTGTTATTTTCAATCGGAATATAAAAGTGTTTTATTTTTAAAAGTGTATTAATTAAAGCTGACAACTTACTCTACAAAATGCATTTTTTTTATCTTTCTATAGCAAGCCGTTCAAAAGTTACACATTTTTTTTTAAGTCGCTAAAACATCTTTAACCCCTCATATCTCGAAAAGGGTCCGGAATAGACCGGCCCCCTCCCATCGAATTTTTTGTTCGTTGTGGTGCTCTCCATCACCTTCTGCTCTATGTAAAAGTTAACACGGGCACCCTGTATATTATATTAAGTATGGTTATTCTTAAGCTAAATTAATATTTTATTGTTACGTCTGTCGGTATTGTCGATTTAGCTTAAATGTTTTAATTAAATTGAAGTAGAATTTAGAACCTAATTTATATATATAAGTAGTACCTATAGCTTTTTCAAATCAATAATATCTTTTTAAGATATTTTTTGTTGTGTTTGATATAAGTGAAATTTAAAATCTTATAATATACATTATTATAAAACTAAGATAAAAAGACAACTCCTTTTTATTTTCATTTTTATTCATTAGAATTTAAAAAAAAAACATAAATGAGCTGTTCATTTCATATTTTAATATTTTTTAACATTTTATTTCATTTTAATTAAAAAAAAAAACAAGGTAGTATGTAAAACCAAAGGTTTTTAAAGGTGCACATTAAAAAAAAAACATTAAAGGAGATTAAAGGAGATACTTTTAAAGAAACCCTATATAATTAAGAAACTCTGTTAACACAATATTTAAAAATATATAATATTAGAGCTATAAGTATTGCCACTTTTATTTTATTTTTCAATTTTTCAGCTCTAATAGTTAGCTCTTAAACAAGGACATGTACAAAAATTTTTTGTTTGTGGCAACTTATATAATAATTCTTAAACAAATTTCTCTTCTCGAAGTATTTTAAGGTTCTGACTAAAACCTATATTTTAAACCGGATTATATAAAAAATTGTCCCACAACATAATATTTTAATGAGATACATATATTTATTGTTAAAATTTCATTATTCGATTTCATAAATAGACAAACACGGTCGGACTAATAGAAAAAAGAAAAACTAATAATCAAATTTAAAAAATTTTTTTTGGAATATGTGCTAAAAATATTTTAAAATTCATTTTAGGTATATAAGTAATATGAATATTATATATTAATATTGTATAATCTCTTAATAACTATACTTATTTAATAAAATTTATAATAAATTACTTTGTCTGTTAGTTACAGAGGGAGTATTGACAGTGGGAACATTTCACTAGGTCTAAAGTAAAACTATAATATATATTTTTTGAGATTTTATGATTTTAATACAGGAACGTTTTAGATGTGTCTGTTATGTTCTGTTGTGAATTTGCACAGCTTCTAAAACGTTGATGACAAATTGTTAAAATCAATAATGCTAAATCAAATGGCAAAAGTTATTATAAATTAAAGTTAACATTGTATTTATATCGTACCATCTTGTATAAATCATCATAATTTCTTCTTGAACTATAGTTCAATTATTCTGTGCTTGTAACACTCTAAATATTAATTTTAAAAATAAAAAGTTTATAAATCATAACCATTGCATTGAGAATTCAAGTATATATGTTGTTTTTATTTTAAAGTTGTTAAATTATTTTAAAAAAGTTATAGTAATTCACTGTTAATTTATATGATAATTATATATAAGATTCGTTTATTTAATCCTACTAGGGTAATTAATTTTAAATTTCAAAAATTTTCTTTTTTTTTTTTTTTATTATATCGTCCAGATATAAATATCTGTCGATATTTTTAGGACCCTTTTGCCTTTAGCATGTGAGCCATCTCGATACAAGTATTCAATTGTAATTATATTTAATATTTTGTTTACATTATTTTATATTTTATTTTTGACTTGACCGGGTTTTGAACCCGAGATTTTTCGTCAGAAAGACTGGTGACTTATGCACTGCACCAATGGTCAGATAAATATAAAAACTATAAATAAAAAAATTATACTGAATTGTTTTGGGATAAAATTTAAGTAATAATTTCCTATTTTATTTTTTTTAAATTAATATGTATTAAATTTACGTCAGAAAAAATATTTTCTAAAGTAAAAAAAAAGGAATATATATTATACCTATTAATGTATTAAATAAATCAGAAGAATTCTATTATCGATTTTTATATTTATTTATGTAAAGATGACTCATATTGTGACACAAGTTATAATGCTGGAACATACCAAGAATTAATATTTTTAATATCAATATTCATTAAAACATGAAATTTTACATTACAATTTACTGAAATTAAAAAAACCAATAAAGTTTTAAAAATAATGTTTGTTTAAATTTGGTTTCTTTAGCACATTTTAAAAATAAAGTTGGAAAAATTGTGCTTAATAGGTTTTTTACTACTGTTTGTTTATTTACAAAAAGTAAAGAGTGAAGTTTTAAATCACTTAATCATACAATAAAATCTTAACGATGTTATTTTGTAGAACAACGTTTTATTGAGTTTAATCCTTTGACGCCCTACAAAATTTTAAAAAGCGCTATACATATTTAAATCGAGTTGTACTGCTATGTTTTTAAAATCTAAAAATATCAAACGCCTGGAAATTCTTTAAGCTCCAAATATTCATTCCATAAGTTAAACCCAAATTAAAAACTTAAAATTTTTCGGATCTAGGATCTGAATGATCATTTAAGTTTAAACTCAGGAAAAATTCTTATAAAGACAAATTAAATGATACTATATCTAAAAAAAATTCTTTTTGCATTAAGAAATACTTATTGTGACATTTAGTTTCTATTAATTTCTTTTTTTTTTTTTAAATTTATCATAATTTATTATAAAAACTGGTTACCGAGTTAAGCATTATCGATAAATTAAAGCAAGCAAAAAAAAAAAAAACCAAGTTTCAATTTTAAGATCTCTATAATTTTAAGAGTTTTAACTAATTAGCTGAATTAGAATCGGCGTTGTACGGATTTCTTTCAAATATTTGTTTTTCTTTATCTTAAATTTGTTGAGATATGAGTGATTGCAAGAATATATTTAGTTTAAAAAAAGAATATATTGTTTAATAAACCAAATTTAACAGTCCATGTACATCCAATTTTAACATAACATGTGTACAAAGTTTAAAGGCAATCGATCAAATCATTTTTAATTGAGAGTGAACGAATTTTTGAAAATCTTTTGTGTACCGCAACCATTTTAATGAATGCAACAACTTTCTTCCCATGCCCAATTTTTTTTGCATAGAGTGACAGATTAACAAAGTTTGAGGTCAATCGGCCAAACTATTTTAGAAGAAATGAACTGTTTTATCCAAAAAGGTTAATGAACCGAAAAAAAAACCAACATGATCTTCAAAAAGTTATATATTTTGAGTTTTAACAAAATTTTTTATTTTAATTTATAACTAGTTTTTTATCCTAAATATATATGTATAGATTTTAGGGATTAATATCATTTATTAATTTCATAAATTAAATCTTAATATACATATTTTTGTTTTATTAAATTTCATAAAAGTTTTCTAATTTCAATAAATTTTGTTTTATCTACAAGAATAAACTGAAATTAATTAAAAACAAAATATTTATTATAAAATAAAAGTATAGTGCCTAGCATCATTGTTTTGGTTGGTACATATTAGAAATTTATAAGAAATTTTTTTTTTTTTTTTGTTTAAAGAATTCTTATTTTAAAGAATATTTTGGCGCACCCCACAATTTATTGCTCGACTTGGTAATATGCCAATTTTTTTTTATAAATTAAAAATATTTTAGAAAAAAATTGCACAATTTTAATTTTCAATAATATTTGGGCGCGACAAATAAAATATCTTAGAATTTTTTTTTTTTTTTTTTTGATTAAAAAATTTTAAATTAAGTTAAAATAAAATTTATTTATTTTAGTTAATTTGAATGTAGAAAAAGAAAAGAACTGAAATCTATTTATACATATGTACATAATATGTATTATAAAAAAAAAAAAAAATAAATATTGAAAAACATTTATTAATATCGAGGTCAATTATAAATAAAATGAACAACTTGTTTAAGATATTTTATCTTATTCTATGTTCTTAACGTTGATTTAACAATAAAGAAAAAGCAAATATATAGATGTTTAAAGCCTTTTATTTCATTAATAACATCTTTTTGCAATTTTCCTCTGATTTATTATTATAATTTCCAATAATCAGTCAAAAAATAACGTATTTAGAATTAATACTAAAATATATATACTAAAATGTGTTTTTTCAATTTTTTTTATCTTTAAATAGGTGGCATGATTTTCGGTTTATATTACATTTTATGTTTCAATTATAGGACGTCAAACAATCATATTACTTAGTGTTTGATGATCCATTTAAAAATATTTTGTCATCAAATTTCTTCAGAAGATTTTATTAATTTAGTTAAATTATTCGCTTGTTTTCTTTTTTTCTAACATAGTTTCTTTCCCTACATTTTGAAATATCTAAAATTTGAGTAAAAGTTGATAATTTTTTTTAGTTGGTCAAAAAACACAAGATATCTTAAATATTAGACCTAGTTAATTATCTAACATATTTTTGGAAATTAAAATTAATTAAAAATAATTTTAATTTTAAATACCCAAGTATTTATTTATTTATTTTTTTTCTGTATAACTTATAATAAGAATTAAAACATATTTACATACTTTAGTAAAAATGTCAAAATATTTGAATAATGAAAATTGGATTCAGCCTGTATGCTAAAAGAAATATTTCTCATCTGTCATAATAATTAAGTTAATATTATTGATGCTCAAGTTTATCAATGAATGAAAAATAATATTGGAAGCATTTGTGAAAATCGTTGATATCAATATACATACACTTTCTAAACTTTCTGTCACTGTGTATCGGAATTTTTTCACACAGAATTTAGAAAATTAAACTGTAGTACCAATGCCAGCCAAGGGATTATTTTTTCTCCATTAAATCACTCTAAACTATATTGTGTATTGATTTATTTTTAAAATTTATTAAATTAAAATATTTGTGTCAAGAAAACTTACTTTTGTTATGTTTAATATTAATTATAGCGATGTCACGTAAAATATTATCAAATAAAAACAATTTTAAATTGAAGAAAATAATTATAAGTCTCAAGATATAACGATACTTTAATTTATTGTTTTCAATTTTCTTTAGCATAAAACGAGGAAAAGTGCATGTAGTAGAGTAGACTTTGTCAAGTCTGGGATACCCGTATGAATATAAATATGCTGTTTCTATAAAACTTGATCATCTTTTATAAAATTTCAGATGTCTCGCTGAATTATATTCCAATATAAGCAAGCTACCTGAATCTGCTACTCTAGTTCAACTAAATTGTACAGAAGTTATTGGCATGCAAGTTATTGATATCTCAGATACCTATAACTTCAATAGACATTGAGTTATTTCCATATAAAGAAAAAAGTTGTATGGCAGCTACTTGAATCCGCCGGCCAAACTTACTGGATTTAAATAGCGAAATTAGCAATTTTGTAAAAGTGGCGTAGTAAAAATTTTAGAAATCTATAGCTGCTTTATTTTTTGAATTATCGTGCGGATGAACGGACGGACGGTCGGACGTACATGGTTTAATCAACTCAGAATTCGATTCCGATGCGATCAATGCACTTGAGTCTATATTCAGTTCGGTTCCTTTGAGGTGTCACAAACATAATGGCAAATTTATTATACTGAACATACGTCCGTACGCATATAAAAATTAGTATAAAGTAATATTGGTTGCTTTTTATTTTTTTTAAATAGATTAAATTTTTAAAAAATTAGCGCAGTTTTATGAATTAGGGTCGAATTCATAAAACTGAGCTTGAGGTTAAATCTCACTTTTTCAAAAATCTTACTTTGAAAAAGTAAAATCTCACACTTTCAAAATTTCATTCGAACTCAGTTTTATTCATTCGAACACAAATATTTAATAGCAAAGTTTTGTAATTTTACGAATTGGTATTTATTTTTCTAAAGAGTTGAGTGATAGTTCTTCAAAATATAAAATAGAATTACATATTTCATTGATATCCTTTCTGTTTGATTTGTTAACATAATTTCGCTTATATGTATATCTACATATTAAAAATTTTTTACTTACTGGTATTTGATTTATATATCTCTATAAATTAATCTTTCGAATCCTATATGCTGAAATTTTTTTTTCGAGGATAGTTGAAGATTATCCAAAAATAAACAAAAGAAAGCATATAGGTAGAATTAAACCACATTTTTTTTTAAACTATAAAACTAATGTACTGTTTAGTTTGAGTTTAATTTGGTAAAAAAGTAATACACCTATTATGTCGAACTAGATTTAATATAACCCAGATACTATAACTATTTTATATGTAATTAATAATTATATTCATTAGATCCTCTTTTCTACAATTACAAATTGACATTTTGTTATTCTTGTTGACAGAAATATAACTTTCAAACAACTGATGTTATGTTAGTATTATTTTTTCTTAAAATAAAATTTTTTTTTTAAAAAATAAAAAACCTATTATTATTTATTATATTAGAAATTTTACAAAATTTATTAAATTTTATTTTTTTTTTCAATTTATTTATGATAGATACAACATGAATTTTTTGAAGGTTATTTAATTATTTATTATTTTGAAATTTTATATTTAAATTTATGAAAAATCGAAATAAAAAAAAAAAAAAAGAAATAAAAATGATATTAACTAAAATTATAGATATATAAAATATGTAGTATCTTTTTTAATATATATAAATGATTTATAACACTCATAAATATTAAAAACGTTTTAAAGGTACCTACTTGATAATAATACTTTTACTTTCAATGCCAATAACTATATATTATATACTGTACTACAGTGTAGAGTGCAGATTAATACATAATTGGAATCCTGACAAAATACTAATAAAATAAAAAACAAACTGAAAATTAATATTATTGTATAAATGATTGGTTACATTAACAGCTGTTTTTAGTCTCACAAGTTACAAGATATTTAACACTTTGAGTTTTAGATTTTTGTCCTTGATTTTGTTTGTTGAACTAGTTAAAATTTGTTTTTTTGAATTTTATAATAATAAATAATATAATATGTATATGTACATATTTTGATAGTTATATGAAAATAAATTTATTGAATATATTTATTAATTATATTTATTCAAAAATGAACAACTATGTATATTTGTCTCATTATCTAACAATTATTGCGTAATAAACTTGTTATTGTGACGAAAATGAAAATCTTATAAGTATACTATATGATATATTATAATATTTAATTTTTGCACAGATTATCAGCGATCCGCTTAGAGCACGGTCTGCTTAAAGCGCGATTGTTTTGATGAGAACGTGCTCAGGAACTATAATCTGCTTGAAACAAATAAAGAACGCTTTTTGTTTGAAATTTTGGATATACATATATGTTATATTGTATTAATGAACATCTTATAATTTATAACTAATTAACATTTGTTTTGTTTTGTCTTATACTTATACATATATAAAAAATGTTATGTACTGTAAAAAAAAAACCGATTAAAATACAAGATTATAAAAAAAATTGATGTTTTTAGAGTTTACTTTAAAAAGAAATCGAAAATTATAAATTAATAATGTTTTTATATAATACAAAATTAATCTCAAAACTGATTTTATTTTTTTAAATAAAATAATAAAGATTTAGCGCCTTTTCGAACCTAACACATTTCGCAATTTCATTCCTATATATTATGATATTCCTATATATAGTATTAAATTGTGAAATAGCGTTAGGTTCAAAATGGCGCTAAATCACGAATGATTTATTTTCAATTTTATTTATTGTATCTGTTACACAACATCATACTTGATTAGCTAAAAAAATAGTGAATTAAGTATACTGTTATTTAATTATTGGTACTAAAAAAAATATACTACTTTAAAAATTGAAAGTAGATATACATATTTTCAAGTTTTAAAATTAAGTAACAAGTATTATTGCGATAACTTGCAAAAAGGCTTAGAACATTAGAATCCTTTAATTTTTTGAAAACATAATTTAAGTACATTACATACTTTACATCTTTACAACATTCAAAAAATCGAGAAATGATAAAAAAGGAAATCGGAATTCCACCAGATAATATTTATATATTAAAAAAAAAAAAACAATATTACCAAATTTTTATTTACGGCTAAAAACGTTTACAATTTTATATGAATGGGTTAAAAATAAAATAACTTAAATGATTGTCATTTTCTCTCACATGTTTTTAGTTTTATGTTTTTATTTTTCTCACCTTATATTTTCCTTCCTACTTAAATAAAAATTCGAATGACTTGCGAAAATAAAATTAAAAGCAGAAAATATAAAATTAGCATATTCGAAATTTAAAAATTAATAAATCAAGTTACTTGTTGCTGTTTTTATTTTATTTTTTTTTGTTTTTCGAATAAAATATCATAAAATATTATTTTGTCCATTACCATGAAATTTGGCTATTTACTTTTATTTGTTATTTTTTTTTTTTTATAGAGTTTTTTAATTTTTGTCATGAGTCAGCGACCTTATGACGTGGAAGAAATGTTTATCAAAACGCGAGATTTTAAGAGAAAAACTAGATATGTTATTTGGTTAAAAATATAAAAATTATTAACCGGTTTTATTTTTTTAGGCTTTCCAAAAAAAAAAAAGGCATCGTCATCAAAATTGTGTAATATGTGTTTTTTTTTAGTATATAGCAAATATAAGAATAGAATTTTACTGCAAATGAGAATGATCGAAAATTATCTAATTCGAATTAAATAATATCAAAGTTGTGCAATATTATAAACAAATTTTTGAAATATATTCTACATATATGTATAAAAGATAATAAATTAAAGAGGTTAAAATGAAAAAGAATTTCCCAGTTTTGTATGTACATATTATGTATGTATATAACTACAATGACCCTATTTACACTTGTTAACATTTCTGTATGCAGCAATAATGTATTCATTCTTGTATTTAAAATGTGCTGCAAAACTCTAGCGTTTACATTAAGTTGTTGTCGCGTTTACATTTTGTAGTTGCAACTTTATATGTGTGCGTTAATATTATAACTTATTATTTCTTTGACCTGATAAAATTTTTTATTATTGCTTTACATATATTGGTGACTTGCAACAGCTAAATTTTGGTAAAAATGAATAAAGGTTTTCGGAATATTACGCATTTTCGTCGTTTTTTTTCGTTTTTAAATTTTTTTGTTTTAGGTGAAGGGAGGAAGTGGGAAAGAAAAAGTTGCAATTGTATTAATGCAACCAGTGTAAACAGACGGAATTTTTGTAAAAAAAAGTATATGGCAAATGGAAATCAATAACTTTAATATTTATTTATTTATTTATTTATTTATTTAGAACCAAAGCAAGGTCGTTACAAAAATTCTTAAAGTTAAACTTAAAATTAATATTACACAATATAATGCAAAAAAAAAAGAAAAAAAAAGTACATTATTTTCCTGACTTAAGACTACAAAAAAAAATTACAATTTATTTTTAGTTTTTTCTTTTGTTTTCTCTCTTTTCTTTCTTCTTTTACATTTTTTTTTTTTAAATACATTTAAAAAGTATAATGTATGAAATGTATGTATACAATGGTAAAAATATCTTTAAAGTACCTAGGTATAATAAGAAATTTAATAGATCTAAGATTTAAGTTATTTCTAAAATCAAAATATTATTATTTTTTTTTTTTAGTATTTTCTTAGAAAAAAAGATTCATTAGTAAAAAAAATATTTTTTTTTATAAAATTGGATATATGTATGTATGTACATACCTATGTACTTATATATTTTTAATATGATATTATGTATTCATTATCAAATGCGAAATTTTCGGTTTTTTTTTTTCTTTTTTGAATTTTGTTCAGGAAATTTAAATTTTTTTTTTTTTTTTTGTTGATTAGCCTTGTTTTTGATTTTTAAAAATTTATTCATCACAAAATTACTATATACCAATTGTATTACTATTGGTATATTACAAATACCAATATACTATATACCAATATATTTGATTATATACAATATTATATATTTGTATATAATCAAATAACATATAACATACATAATAATATGTTGTTAATATGTTCTTTGCTATGGTTGGTATAAGCCATAAGGTACTTGTGTGAATATATTTTATTCGGTTTTCTAAGAATTGTATCAGACAACATTTTAGTTTTGGGCTTTTTTTTTTTTTTTTGACTTTAATTAGTCATTAACTAATTCAAAAGAAAAAACTAAAAATGAATGGTTTCTACTGGTATCAGCAGCTGTGTATATATTAATTACTACTGCATTATAAAATTGTGGTTGGTTTTAACTATAAAAAAAACAACGTCATAGGGAATTTCCGTTTTATTTTTAATTAATTTATTTAAAAGTTTTCTTTTTGTTTTCTTATTTTTTTAATAATGAATAAATAAATTTTGTGAAAATTTAACATATGTATGTATGTATATATTGAGAGAATATCTTTTTGTAAAAATAAAACAAGTTAATTAAAATTGTGTTTTAATAAATGAAATTAATATGTAGGTAATCGGTTTTATATATTTAAGAGGTGTTTTTTTTTTTTTTTTGTTGTGTTTTTTTTTATAGAAAAATATTAAAGTTAAATTTCCATATTGTGTAAATTATAATTATTAAATTAGATAATCTCCATTAGAAAGTAACTAAATATATATGTTATTAAGTACTTCATACTATAAGTATGTATTAATACTTAAATGTAATTAAATAAATACTTAGTATTAATTACTGAAAACAAATAAACTTGTAATTAATAACTTGTATTAATAAACATTTCGCAAATATAATTTTTAGTAAGCCTCGAAAAAATTACCTACATAACTTTATTTTGCATTTTCATATACAAGTTATACATAATAAAACAATATATGTATATGTAGATACGTATAAATACTATATAACAAACGATTATTAATTAATGTTTAAATAAAATTTTTAATCTCAAAAATTTGTTATTTTAAAAATACATTTTTGAACGTATATGAACGTTTGTTCAAGAGTATAATAAATTTTCCATTACGTTTGTGACAACTAAAAAAAGCCAAGCCGAGAGAATCGAATTCTGATTCAATTAAGCAATGTACATCCGTCCGCCGCCTGACGTCCCTTTTATGGCAATCACTTTAATAAAATATTGTTGCTTCGGAGAAACAGGCTCGAGTATAGCTGTCATACAAGTTCAAAATATACTGAAATATATTTTGGTAAAACATCTAACATTTAGTAAATAGATTATGTTCATACGTGTATCCCAGAGTTAACACAGAGTCATTGCACTGCTCTTCGTTTGAATTGAACATAATATTAAATGGCAAATATTTGTTTCTAGTTTTTTGTTACCTAAGGCTTTTCTTTAATATTTTATTTAAAACATAATATTCATTTAAAATTTCTATTGTTTTATTTATTGGAATACATAATATTTGATTCTATCAAAATAAAAATTTGCAATATTTTTCTAAACTTCAGAAACTGTTTTAAATATAAATATTTATTTTTGACAATTTTTTTTTTATTTAAAAATATGTTAATGGATTTTATATTTTGTTTATTTTATAGCTAACATTTTATTTTGTAATTGAAGATCTTATATAAATATACCTATTTTCTTTTAGTGAATTTGCGAAACGTATTATATTTCGTTTTTTTTCTAAACTATTGCTTGTACTCTTCATAATAATTATACATATTCTATAATATCTATTATATCTACAGATAAAAATTGAAAATTAATAAGAGAAAAGTACAAAGTCTATAATAGAATTAAATTTTTATATTTGTCATTAATTTTAGTGTAAACTGAATCAAAATAATATAAAACGCAAACAATTTGATCTACACAATGTCCCAATATGAATTATTGTCCTCTTAAATGGACTTAAGTTCTGTGAAAGTTCTGACCACTTTGTATTAGAAGCTCAAATAAAATGGCCATGCCATATGTTTCGCACTTTCTTATTGAAAGTTATCTCTCAAATAAAATGGTCATAGTTCCACTTTTCTAATATGTATATAAAAAAAAAATTAGGGAGAATAATAGAGTTGGGTAGAGTATCCGTTTTCAAAAATAAATTCTAAAATCGCTGCTAATTTAGAATTTCGCAAATACGGATATACCTACATATAAATGAATTCTGAAAAAAAGCAATTTCCTTATTTTTAATCTGATTCAAAAATCTCTCCTAATTTAGAATTTTGCGAATGGATATCTATGTATATATGTATTTATATTTTGGAAAAATGAGCTATTCTTATTTTGTAGCATTCGGGATATTTTTCAGCAAAATTTAAATTCGGGATATTTTTTCGGTAAAGTTGCATACACCCGGAGCCACATACATATGTATCCAGTTTTTCCAGAAATTTAAAAAAAAGTAAATTTGTCTTTATTTCGTTCGATGAAACTTAATTCCATTTAAAAACGGACTTTACTTCCATGAAGCTTAAGTCCATTTAAAAGGAGACAAGGTCCATGGAATTTATGTTCGTGAAAGTTAAATCATCCCCCCGTAATAGATATGGATCTTCTCAAGCACAATACATATTGATTTTCACTTTTGTTATTGTAATTTTGTTAATCGTTTATTTTTCGTCCTATGATTTTAATTTTAAACACATATGTATTTTAGAGTTCATCAAAAATTAAATATGTATGTACATAGAAATTTTTATTTACAAATCATTATAAATTGTTTTATAACGAATTTGGTGAAATTATGATGTAATTATTTAATTTTTTTAAATTTTTGAAAATACTTTTTAATAATAAATAATATGGGTTGAGTACTAATTATCTCGTTTCTCAAAATCTTAGTTTTTAAATTCTTGCTTAAAATCTTGCTTTATCGAAATATCGTTTTATCAAAATCTCGTTTCTTAAAATCTCCTTCTTTTTTTTTGCTTTTGTTTTATTTTTAGCACATTTAAAAAAAAAAGATTTGGATATCAGAGGTCAGATATTTAAACTCTAAAATATCTCCTAATTTTTTTTTATACATATTACAAGATGGAACCATTTGAAGTAGTGGTATATACTAGTGAGGGTTGCCGCCCCAAACCTCCGGTAAACAAAAAATATTGAAATCCTGATTTTGTAACCAACTCTAAACTCTCTTGTAATTATGTTTTTTTCATAGATATTTCAACATCAAAATCTTTCAAAAGGTGGAGGCAGCCGCCGCCAAATCTTCTCTTCGCTAGACAAATTATTCAAATCCTGATTTTAAATCCAACTCTAAAATTCCCTTCTATTATATTATTTGATAAAAATGAAAAATTACAATTTCTTATTTAAAAAAAAAAAAAAAAAGATTAAACTTAAATCACCAAGATTTAAAAAAACGAGATTTTGAAAAACAAGATTTTGATAAAATGACTTGTTGAGATACGATACGAGAATTCGTAGCGCTCCCAAATAATATTATTTCAATATTTTTGAATATACATAAGTAAGTATATATGTATTTATATATTTAGTATGTAGTATATATATATTTTCTACCAATCACGATGACATGCGAAATTTCTTTAACTAAAAAAAAATGATTCGTTTCAAAGAATTAAATAATGGATAAATTTTTTTTTACTACACTTTTTATTTATTAAATGCTTAAAAAAAATTTTTTTTTTTGTTTCTATTTTGTATGCCATTTGATTAAGTTTAAGCTTTGGTTTAAGTTAATGAATGATACAGTAGATATTTAGAGGTTATTATTTTTTTTTATTTTTGTCTTAAACCAATTTTAAATAAACCTAAAAGAATTCTCAGAATTTTATTTTAAAATTCAAATTGTCGTAAATTTCTATTAATTTTTTCGTAAGAATATATTTTTTTTTTTTTGTTTTTAGAACAAACTTGGGATAAGTTTGCGATTAATATCAAAGAAATATAGAATAAGAATAAAAAATTGAATTTATATTTTTTAAGATTATAACTTAATAGATAAAAATCATAAGCATAGAACTGACGGAGTTTAATAATATGTAATATATGTATAATATACATGTATGTAGTTCTGAACAATTTTGAGATGTGTAAAAGGGAATTAAAAATTCAATGAAAGAATAAACAAAAATGTTTATACATTACATTTGCGTGTTCTTAAAGGTTTCTTCATATTTTAAGTATATAGTAATTATTTGAAACAATATTTCTTTTCAAATTTGATTGTTTTTAAAGGTGTGGTAAGGTAGTTTATTTAAAAAAAAAAAAATCTATTAAACTAAACTAACTAAAATTAAAATAATATAACTCAAATAGGAAAATATTTTAAATAATTAAACGGTATCAATTTTATTCTTTAATTTATATAATTTATATAAAATTGAGTAAACCATAACCGCATCTGAATAATATTTATATATACATACAATTATATTATAAAGTAATTTTATATTGTGTGTTATAAGATGTAAATTAAAATTGGTATGTGCGTACGCAACGCAGTGCATCTAAAGGTCAAATATTAGTGTATCATTCCATTCAGTACTCTTTAATTTTTGATTTCATTTAATATTTTTGTTAAGAAAATACATTATGTAGATAGGTACTATATATATATATATTTTCTGCTATAATAGTATGTATATAGTATCTTTTATTTTTTCTATTTATGTACTTTATAAGTTATACATATTTGCTTGTTAATTTGATTTCTAATTACGAATAATTTTTACAAGTAAATAATAATATGTAAATAATTTACACAATTTATTTATAGGCATATAATTGGGAATTTATTTTTGTATTTTTATTATATACCTACATATATATTTATTTGAATACAAGTAACGGCTTGAAATAGATCTATAAAGTT
Source organism: Poecilobothrus nobilitatus (assembly GCA_947095535.1). Taxonomy (NCBI): domain Eukaryota; kingdom Metazoa; phylum Arthropoda; class Insecta; order Diptera; family Dolichopodidae; genus Poecilobothrus; species Poecilobothrus nobilitatus. The sequence goes on along the minus strand of OX352773.1, from coordinate 12,007,827 downwards.
AAGGTTCGGTTTTTTCAGTTTTTATTAAACGTTCGATCAAATAGCTAAACTGTTTGTTTTTTTAAAAGAAAATTACTATTATTCATATATTTCATTTAATTTATTTTACTATTTTATTGAATATTATTTAATTCTTTAAAATTATTGAATAACAATGTCTAATATTAACATCGCAATATATAAAAGTTGTTTTACAATTTTGTTTTTTTAACAGTTTAAAACTATGAAGTGAATTTTGTATAAAATATTAATATTATATGCATGTTTTTTACATTATAATAAATTGTAAAAAATGTTTTTATTTCACAATATTTTAAAATATGCCATTTTCTTTGATAAGAAATGACATCAAATTTAAAAATTAAACATTTTTTATTACATTAATTTAAATAAGCTTCCTTATCTTTATTTAATTGCATATAGTTGGGTATATAAAGAAAGTATAATAATAAAAAATTATATGTAATTAATATAAGATTAAATAAACAAAAGTTTATTGTTATATAAATTTATTTAAAATTATACTTATGAATTTTGAGTGGTATACTCTTATATGAAGTAAAAAAAAAAAACAAATTATTTTCATATTATTATTTTATTTTTATTTTTAATTAAATATTTACTTTATAAGAGTAATTTATTTATAAAATTTATCATTTCATTCAAATACATTTCATAACACATTTCAAATTAAACAATGAACTTATACTCGTGATTTCATCAAGTCATTTATAATAAATAAGTAATTAAACAATAAAACAACAAGTCATTTATGAAACTGTAATTAAAAAATCAAAGTTCTAACTTTAACTAGAAAAAACTAAACTGTATAAAAAATTAAAATATATAGGTACTAAGGTGAATTCTTATAATATAATATAAAAATGAAATATGATAATAAAGTGCAAATTCTATGCATATATATATATATATATATATATATATATATATATGTATCCTAAATTATTATGTATAATATTTTATAAAAGGTTTTAATACTCTAACAGTCAAAAAAGAATGCCAAATATTACTGTAAAATTTCTTTTAATGACTTAAATTGAGGCAATTATTTAAAAAAAAAATTTTGAATTCTTAATCTTAAGACACAAATTCTAAAAAAAAAAATTATAAACATAACTTGTTTGTCTAATATCCACGAATGGAATTCTAAACAATCAAAATCAAAATTGTTAAACACCTAAAGATTTTCCAACTATGAAAGTTATTGTTTTAGATAGGGGATTTCACTTGACGTGATTTAAAAATACGATATTCAAGGTTAAAACAGTGAATAAAATACAACAGATATTATAATAATATGTACATTCAAAAATCAGCTTGTCTTTCATAAATATGGAAATTATTTTATCATTTTTATTATCACAATCTTACTAGAATTACGAATAATATACATGGCAATAAATCAAATTCCAAATACGTCATAGATGTCATTAATGTACATAACATTTATTAATTATATTCTCGTTATACTAATTTGCTTACTATTGCAATTAGTTATTATTGCCTTTTACATTATATAAAAAATTACAGCTTATGAATGTATGCTTTTTTTTTATGTACAGTAACCAAAATAGTTATTTGTTTTACTTATATAAACTTTTCTTTCACATTCAATACATTTTCGTTAAATCAATATTATTTGATCCAAAAATATATAGTCAATCTAGTTATCTAATCCATAATTAAAATAATTTAGAATAATGAGAATCCGAAAATAATGAAACAATAATCAGAAATTATAATATTAAAATACTAAAATATAATGGGGCCAATACAGTTAAAATCAACAATAGAATAATGCAAAGTTAAGACACAGCATATAAATTAAAGTAAAATCAAAATTGTATAATAAAAATATACATAAAATGTAGTATTATTAATTATCTTTCAAATTTATAATATACGCAGCTTTCACCATACAAAATGTATGATTATGCACTTTAACTATACAACGGGTGGGTCAGAAGTTTTTTTCTATCTAAGCCTTTTTCATTAAAAAAACACGCCAAACAAAATTTTTTTTTTAAAAGTTTTAAAATTATGCCATTTTAACATATTTTCCGTTAATGACACTGACCATGAAAAAAGTCAAGAAAATAAATATTTTGATTTGTCTGGGAACGTATCGAATTGTCGCGAATTAAAACTTGCCTCTCAAAATTCATGCTTTTATAAATCTCATTTTTTAAAATATTGCGTTTTTAAATCTTACTTGTCGAAACCTCGTGTCTCAAAACCCCGCAATTTAGAAATGGATAAAATATAAGAATTATTGATAGCCAGTTTTTTATTTGAAAAAAAAAATGTCGAATAGCCAAAAAAGTTTAAAAATAAAATGTCGAAAAAAAGTCGTATTTCTATGTTAAAACTAAAAAACAAATTCGGTTTTTTTAAAGTATATTTTAGAGCTGGTTACAAAATCAGCTTTTTATCAATCACGAAATATATGTATGTAAAAAATAGAATTACGAAGGATTTTAGAATTGTATGTAAAATCGGGGTTCCAATAATTTGTTTAGCGGGCATTTGCGGGCGGCAGCTATATTTGCCTTGTTGTTGAAATATGTATGTAATACATATATTAAATACCTTGCTGTTAAAATATGTATGTAGAAAAAATAATTAGGAGAAATTTTAGAATTGGATACAAAAAATTAGGGTTCCAATCATTCGTTTAGCGGGGGTTTGGGGATGCCAGCCAATCCGAATTTTATTTGTGTTTCAGAAAGTGATATTTCAAGAATTTTGAATTTTTCGGATAGCATCAATTTATTCATATTTAGTATTGTTTTTGCTTAACTTTAATCTGAAAAAAAAAAATTAAAACATTGAGTATAGTATTAAAAAAAAAGAACATTAGTTAATTTTAGTATAATGTGACTTTTAGCCCACCTTGTAGAATATCAAATATACGTTTATAAAAACATGCTAATAACGATATTAAATAGTAGTTATAAAGTTAATGTAATGTTTGAAGATAAAAAAGAAAAATTTAACCTAAAAGAAAATATGATAACCCGAACAAAAATTATTTTATTAAAATATTTAATTTTAATCTAATATATATGATTCAAAGTTGATAAACATTTTTGAAATGTTGATTAAACATTTTACAAAAGAAAGATAACAATTTGAAGTTTGTTTAACGTTTAGGAATTTTTTTTTTTTTATAAAAGTGTTTTAAAAACTCGACATAACAACTTAAGCAAATAGTTGAACTTAATATTATATTATGATATTGTTATATTAACAATTATTGTTTTTTATTTTAATTTTTTTTTTTTTTAAATAACCGATAACGACTTCAAATATTTTTTTTTTTTATCTAATTCAGTTGATGTAGGGTGTCAGTTCAAAATTTTAGACATAAAAGAATTTTCTAGGTCAATTTGCTCTATTATATTTTTAGGTATATGTAAATAGAAAACGTTTTTTTTTTTTTGTTTTGTTTTGGAAAATTTCCAAATGGAACAAAAGAATATAAAAATTTTACTTAACATTTAAAATCAACTCTCAAATTATATTTGTTTCTGGAACGTGAAAAATGTACCTATCATTTATAATTTAAAAAAAATATATAATAATTCCGCAATAGATGGAATACATATTTGGAAAGGAATAAATTATTACAGATGAAAACAATTAAAATTTCTAAACTAGGACCTAAACATTTTAAGGTAAACAGTTACAGGTAATTTTATGGAATTTATATTTAGTTTTTAACACTTAATTATTTCTAAAATCGTCAGAAACATCTTGCGATGAAATTTTTATTTTTACCATTTCTGCTACCTTATGCTGGAATAAGAAACATATTTTTTATAATTTTTCTGAAAAGCCCAAAACAACGGTAGAGGTGATATATTTTCTACTTTCGCTCCCGTTGACAGTACTTTGACATATTAGATATTAAATATGAAAAAAAGTCAAAAAAATATTAAGTAAAATTATAAAATCTGTAGGCCCACATTTGAAAGGAAATAGGCTTGCCACTTGGCTGCATCTTTATGAGTTGCAAACAAAAAATATATATATAAACAAACAAACATTATAAAATCTATATTTTTTTCTGTATCCTTTTTTTTTTAAATTTGAAATACAAGATTATTATAATTTTAAAGTAAAATTTGTAAGACGTAAAACGTTTCCATAAAACGAAATATCTTTTTTTAAATCACAACAAAGCGACACTATTATTGTGTGATTAAAAAAATTTGAACGCGGAACTCGAAAAAAGAGGGGAACCTTGGATCACCAACTTTAACCGTTTCATTTCTAATTTTTTTTTTTCACAACAATCAAAACTAAAAGCACTAAAAAAATCAAAAATCTGATTTTATTTGAAAAAATCTGAATAACAGTTAACAAAAAAATTTCAATTTTTGTTTTGAATGAATCTTTTGATAACTCTCCTTTTTTTGATAAAATTTAATATGTAATTTTAATTTTTCAATGTTAATATTGTATATACATATTAATGTACCTGTTGTCAGTTCCTTAATGAACTGAAACGGGATCGACAGTTTTTCATAAGTCATTAATATATTGTTAAAAGATTTATGTGTGTTTCATTCAAAATAAATAATATTAATAAATAAATATTGAAATTAATTAACTTTTATAAAAATTACATTATAAACGAATTTTTAAAAACTAATACGTATTATATTATATTAATATTTAAATATAACCTTGTTGAATGTTTAGAAGGTCTCGTTAATTTATTATTATAAAGAAATTTTAAAAATGTATATAGAAGTTATAGAAGGGTCAAAGGCATATTATTTTTACGTAAATAAAATTTCTATTATTTTTCTATTTATTTTTTTTTTTTTTTTAGATTTTTAAACTATAATTAGTTTAAATTCATTACGTTTTAATTAAAATCTATAGTTGTTAAAATTTATCGCAAGTTATTAAAAATAAAAATTAAATTTTATTTATTATAATTACATAATTTGCTATACTAATTTTTATTTCAAGTTTTTTCTTTTTTCTAATCAGTTATTTGTTTTGGTGGGACAAAAACTGGAAGTGTACAGACAGGGTGATACGTTAAATTGTTAAACAAATAATATGTAGTAAAATTAACTAAAAAAAAAACCTAATAATTTGTATCCAAAATTAAATACATACTTATAACTTAGTTTTATTATATACGATTTTAAGATATTATGTGTACAAACTGTAGGAACACGTGTTGAACCAATAATTTGTACACTTAATTCATTAAGTTTACAAATTGTTGGAATCTGATGTTAGATTAAAATTTAACTTAAACTTAGAAGTATTTCCTTACAAAGTGCAATTAAGTACAACATAGCCTCATAGGAAGAGCCACTTTTCAAGTACATTTTTTTTTACCGACATCATACATGAATGTATAAGGTTGATATTGTTTTCATACCAACAATTTGTATCCGAGATTTTTTTGCAAATACATATATATGTATTATTCCAGTACGTAGAAACCTTAAAACAGCATTTTTAGCGTGATGTCGCCCTGGGTGTGAGTGTGGGTAGGTCTGTGGGCACGTGTACAACCTAAACGACAAAATTTTATATATACATATAAGGTTTTGACGTAAATATCTCGGATTGATTAGCTTTTAGAGCAAATCGGACAACCGCAAGTAGTAGTTTACTAGTGTAATTTTTAAATTTTTTACGAATATCTATTTCATAACACGAAAATATTATGAAAAAAATTATTAAGAAAAAATTGTTACACGAGTAAAAAGCAACAACTTTACCGAACAACATGTTTTTATTCTACTAACTTTAAGTTTTATTTAAGTTTTATTAATCATTTTTTTTTTGTTTTTTATCTTTTTTATGTCTCTAAAAATTGATATATGTACATCCTACATACATATCTACCTATATGCATATATTATTCTCTTGTTAATGACGCAAAATTCAATTTTTGTCTATATGGTTAAAAAAAAATCATGTACATAAGTATGGCTGCATGAAAAAAGTCTCCAGGAAAAAAGTTCCCAAAACCAAAAATGAAAAAAAGCCACAAAATTTGTATGAAACTTTGGGGACTTTTTGCATATGTTAAAAGTCTCCAAATTGGAAAAAATTGGGGATTTTTTTCCTTTATTTTGGGGACTTCTTGCATATGAAAGAGAATACCTAGATTTTCTAAAAAACGAGAGACTTCGATACGCTCCTATTTAAATTTATATAAAATTTTGGTAAAAACCAAAAATGGAAAAAGTCCGTAAAATTTGTTTGAAATTTTGAAGACTTTTTACATATGCAAGTTTAGGGACTTTTTGCATATGTAAAAAGTCGTCAAAATTGGGATTATTATTGTTATTGAATGAAAAAATTTAAATTATTATAAGTTATTTTGCTTTGATATAAATTATTACACACATATATATATAAAATATCTTAAAATGACATTTCGCTATATACTTTTCGTGTAATATCAATCGGTTCTATGGTTGACACAGCTGATTTTTCCATATTAATTTTATTCCAGGTTCTAGTGAAATACTGCATACATTACTTTATTTTCTTAATTGAATTTCCTTCATAAGACACCTTGTATTGTTGCAAAAAAAAAAACAAAACAAATTAGAGGAAATAAAAATAAACTAAAATTGATAATTTTAATTTTATTTGTATATTGTTTTATTTTTTTAATATATAATTTTATTTATTTTTTTATTAATTGCTAGTGAAATGCTTCGGCAATAACTTAAATTATATGCATATGTACATAAGTGTTATTGATAATAAAAAGGAATTATAAGGTTGTTACTACCTAAACTAAACATTATTATAAATATATGTATTATACATAATAATATTGCCAGATATTAATATAAAATGATGCATTATTGTTTTATTGTAATTGCAAACAGAACAAACTTAAGAAAAATTGAATTTTTAAAATATAGAGCCGATTTTATTTTTAAACCGTATTAAATTTATTAATAAAGCAGAAAATAGTAAAAATATAGCATTAAAAATAATTTCGTATTTTTTTTTTTGGAACTATAATATAATATTTATTATATTATAATAACAAATAAGAAATATTTCCTTTAATTTATTAATTTAATTTAGTCTGTTTGTTTATTTGTTTGTTCACAAATGTTTTCCTGAAAGGGGGAAATTTAATTGTAACCATATTTTTTTAAGAATGTTATTTTCAACTCAAAAGATACGAACTTTAATTTTTGTTTAGTTTTGTTAATCGGTTTTGGCAAAAGCGCCTCTTATATGTTTTTGGTTGTCTTCAAAAAATGGTTAGACGGATTTTATTTAGAATTTCATTGCAAGGACTTCTATTCTTCTTTGTTAGCTTTTTGTAAATTTGATTTATTTAAAATATAAAATCAAGTAAAATGCAAATATATATTCGATTTGAAAAATTATATTCTGCGAATATATTTTACAATATTATTTATGTAATTATTTGTAATATTTTTGTTAGTTAAATCAGAAGTTTTTGATTGTAATTATGTTATTTGTATTGTGTTATATTTTTTAATGTTGAAACCAGGATCTAAAAATAACTCTTTTGCTTATTTTAAATCTTTTTATAGTTATTTTATGTTCTTTTTAATTACGAGTAAAAATGCAGAAAATTTTTTCCCTTTTTAGCCACCTACCTACATATTTATAAATAGCATAAATTTTTAATATTGTTTGTTTTTGTTTTTAATTTAAGTTTAAAAAACTCACAATATAAACAGAAATAAATTATGTAAGTACTACATATGTTCCTTTTTTTGTTTGTTAATTTAAAATCTACTAATTTATATTAAATATTTACAAACATTATTTTGATTATTATTTAATGAAGCTTTCACAATAAAGGTGAAAAGATTTTTACAGTGGTGGACGAATTTTCATGAATTCAAAAAAATCATGTCGAAACGACTTCTAATTCACAAAATAATGGGCTGTTTTTTGCAACCTATGCTATCGTATAGTCATAGCTTGCTTATAAAAATGTCTATATTCACATAAATATAAATAAAATACTTCATAATTTTTTCCTAAATCTATTTTTACAAGCACTTGTTTAACAATTTCAAAATGAGAAAATTTGACATTTTAAATGTGTATATTCATAAAAAATGACTATCAAAATCAGCTTCTTTTCATTTTTTATGACTATTGAAATCAAAAATGTTGTCTTTCATAAAAAATTAAAGTGATATGTCTATTGAAATCACGGCCGTTTTAAACGGTTTTTGACATATCGCCGCGAGATTTCGCCAGCATGAATATGTTTTCATTTTAAAATGTCTAAAAATTATACAAATGTAAATGAGTAAAAAAAAAGCAATATATACATGTATGTATATACATATATGTACCTAGTTTTTAATAAATTGTGACAATTATCTTATAATTTATTTATTCATAATATTAGGTAAGATTGATCAAATTTCAATTAGTTTTAAAATTTTAAATATTAAGATTTTTTATTTAAAAAAAATGAAGAAATCTTATGTATGTATATTACGTTTTATTTTTTATAAAATAATTCTTTGATAAATCTGGTTATTTGAAATAATAAGGAAACGTAACATCGTAAAAGGAATATTTTTGTAATCGAAAATATTATGACGAAATATTTTAATATGTTTCGTTTTTATGTTTAAAATTTATTTTATATATAAATTAAAATGATAATATACATATATATATGTATATACATATATATATTATGAATTATTATATATTATATACCATATATATACATATATATATATGTATATACATATATAGAATGAGATCAATTGATTAAAATTTATTTTAAGGGTCCTTAACAAATTTTTAAGCGTTTGATATTTAGTTAAATAATAAAAAATAAATAAACCGACAGCGACGAGTTAATATAAAAGCATATAATAAATAATAATAAGACGTAAAAAACAATTTTACATAAAAAACCGTTTATGTAGTAATAAACTAAATGTAATAATAAACTAAAAAGTATAAAATAAATTTTGTAATATTTTGATGATGGAAATATTTAATATTCTCTAATATGAAGATAATTAGTTGTTTTTTTAATAACTAATTATCCTTTTAGATCGTTTTTAACTAGTGTTAATTTTTTTGAACTCACGATTTTATTTTTATAAAAATGTTCAAATATAGCGAAAGATAAGTCTGACACTTTTCTCAATATAACTTTTGCTTTGACATTAACTCTATGTGTTATGTACCCATCATATATTCAAAACGTACCAAAAATATAAAATTTCTTAATAATTTCCATCAAAAATAATTATTGTTTTGTTTGAAATTGTGCAAAACTAAATAAAACGTTTTTAAAGTAGCAATTGAATAAAAATTTTTATTATATTTCCTTATAAATTAAAAAGTATAATAATAAGGTTTGGATAACAAGAAAAATTCGAAAACTCTTCATAATTTACCAATCAATATAAACCACTTCATATACATATTATAAATACATACATATAAATTGTACAAAATGTGACAAATATTGATTTTTACACTTTGTCTTAATTTTATAGTAAATATTATATAACACTTATGTATGTTAACCCATCACTTATGTATGTAAACATATCACTTACGAGTATATACTTAGTTGTTGTTAATTTATCAAATGAAAAATAACTATTTATTATATAATTGTTAGAATCTTTGTATAACCAATTTTTTTGAATAATGCATACTTATAGGATACACTTGCAAATTTATAAGTGAAATAATTTAATTATTTGCACAATTCACAAGTATACTGATGGACACAGATGTTTGTATTATTTTTTCTTGTTTTGTATACATAAAGTTGGTAAAGTAAACTGTTTATTTTATATAATATAATTTTTTACATGCAATAAGTTTTAGTATTATAAAGGAAAGTTTTTATCTTTAATCAAACACTTTAAAAAAAAAAGAAAAAAATTTGCTTAAATATGAATAAAAATCAAATTATATTTGAATTTGATCACCTCGAAAATAAAAAAATAAAAACATAACGTAAACGCATTGAAAACGTTATTTGAGAAACTCAGCTGCTAATTTTAGTTCTTTGGAAATATTTGTGAAGTTAGTTCTATGGTAATAACTTTGGTATTTACCTTAGAATAAAGTTGTGTCTATTAGAATTTCATTCTAAAATCTATTGAGTGAAAAACTTGTATTGTAAAAGTAAAAGTATTGTTTTTAATAAATTCTTTTTTTATTGTATTTGATAAATTTATTTACTTTTTCTTAAATAAATCATTTATAAATTTTCGAATTTTGTTACTAAACTGTGTAGATTAATTAAAAACAATATTTTTGTTTGGGGGCTTCGTTAGCTTAATGGGTAGGCGTTGGCGTATTAACCGAAGGAGTGTGGGTTCGATCCATGCACAGGTCGTAAGTGTTTTTTCTTTACATACCCTCCTTACGACCAAATATAATGTAAATATATAGTATATAATATAAACAAAATAAATAATATTAGTATATAATTTAATAATAGTATAAAAACCTATAATGATCTTAGTAGCCGATGGTTCAATAATATTGCATTACATTTATGTATGTAATATTAATATAAATAAATAAATAAATAATATTTCTTTTTATTTGCAGCGATTTTTAAAGGATGAGTTCAAACTGGACAAAATCCAAACATAAAAAAAATTTTAAGCGCGCCGTTAATAGTACAATTTTTTTTATTATTTTTATTGATTTTGTCCAGTTTGGATTTCGGGAATTTGGCTTTTGGGAATTTGGTTTTTGGAAATTTGGATCTTGGGAATTTGGATTTTGGAATTAGGGATTTTGGGATTATGGATTCCATCATAGATCCATGAAGATCATTATTTTATATAAATCTTTCGTATTTATTTAATCATTATAAGATAGTTTGTTATAAGTTGTACTTTTTAATTTTTAAAATCTTATTGATAATTTAAATATTTACTATTAATAATGTTAATTCTTAATTGCCAGGAGAGAACGATCGATTCTATATTCGTCATTTAAAAGAGTGAAAATTTATTTCAGAAAAGCTTTGGTTCATTGCAAATGCTCATATATCTCGATTTATAAATAAACTAAAAAGTCAAAGATATCATTTAAAAATAAAAAACATTTGTTGCAATTTTAATAAAATAAAATGCAATTTTAATAAAATAAACCAATTTAAATTAAAACGTTATAAATTTAATAAATTCTTTTTAAATTGTTTCTTATTTGTACATACTGCTGCAAGTGTATTGTGTTTGTATATAAAAGTATAAAACGTAAATATGTTTTTTTTTTTTTATTAACAATCTTATTTATTTTACAAATAACTGTACATAAATATATTAAAGTAAATATATATATAATTTACTAAAAATATGTTTTAAATATATACCTCTTGTAGATAGCGAGCGAGTGATTTTTTCTGTGACTTTTTAGACATCAATTTTTTGCTATTTTTAACTGCCAAAAAATTATTTTAGAGTATTTTTCGTTCAGTTTTAGCTGTTAATAAAAGTATTAGTAAGTGTATCACCATATGCGAGAGCGAGCGAGAGATCTCGTTTTTAAAAATTTTATCACTATACACATAGAAGTTATAGAGGATGACCCTATAGAAGATTTTTTAAATATTTTAGGATATCCATTAATACTTTTATTAATAGCTATCCTTTCTTCTTAAAAAGAAAGTCAAAAATAATATTATATATTATATATAAATACATATGTATATACAAAATTTTTATAAATCATTTTTCGTTTTCGATTTGTTTACATTTTCTTATTTACTCTCTAGCCAATATTGTAGTGATTAAGACACCGGCCCTTCATTCGAAAGGTCTCAGGTTCAAAGCTCTGCTAGGTTTATAGATTAATAAAAAATAATAAAGATTTTGCTTATAATATATAATTAGTATATAATATAATTAAATAAAAAATAAGTATATACATATTTCTTATAAATTATAATTAATATCACATTGTAATATATAACAAAATAATAAAATATAATTTTTGTATAAGATAATAAATAGCGTAGAAATAAAAAAACGTCCCATAAAGTGAAATTAATGATTCCCGAAACTAAAGTTTAGTCAAATATGAATAATAAATTAATTACTGGATGCCCTATTCTGCTTATAGGAATGGGAAGGAAAATTTTTACATTTTTATAATTCGAAATTATAACTTATTTTCAAAAAGAAAATTTTTGACCACTTTGAATTTAAATGAAAGTAAAAATTACAACAGTTGTAAAGTGTAAAGAGCAGAATTCTAAAATTCAAATTACCTATAGTTAAAAGTCAAGGTAAAAATGTTCGTTTAATAAATAATCAATATTAATTTTTTTTGTATTTATAAATATCATTAAAGTAATTAATAATTACAGTTATACGTGTTGAGAGGTTTTTTTTTTAAATTATCAATTGGATTTTCATTTAAATGTAATTCAAAACCATTATTCTTTGGTTGATTAAATTTTATGCTGATTGATCAACAACAAATAAAAAACTAGTTAAAAAAAATTAATAATTTATAATGTATGTACATAATTGTTTTAACAAATTAATATGGTTTTTTTTTTCTGATTAATTATTTAATGTGTTAAAATTACTTAAATTGATGATCCATAACTTAAAATTAATTAAAATTATATTAAAAAATTTTTAATTAATAATCAATTTGAAAATTATACAATATTTAATTAATATAATATATGTATATACAATATACATACATTGTATATGTATATAAGGTAAGGTAAATGATCCAAAAAAGGTTTTATTATGCATTTTTTTTTTTCAATTACATTACAAAATGTTATTTGATAACCGATCATTTAAATGAAATTTCAAAATACTTCGTAATCTAATAAATTTGAATATTTTTGTTTAGTTACTTTTTGTTCTTTGTTTTGTTACTTTTCATCTTTATATTAACACTAAAACTACCGAAAAAATAATTTTGATTTTGATTTTATTATTATTTTTATTTTATTTATTTTGGCTTTGGTTCGCTTGCAAAATAGGAATTAAAAAAAAATTATTAATAAATTTATTATTGTTAAAAAGTTATTAACTAATAACAGGCATGATGCATGATGAAGTTGTAAGTAAGACTTAGCAGTTGCGTGCAATGTAAATTTAAATACAGGTGTTCGTTGTGTAAAGTAAAGTTGTAGATGACCCGTATAAAATAATTTCAGTATATTAAAAACAAGGTTATTTCATTATTTTTCATGTTAATTTTGTTATAAAAGTTTTTGTAACTTAACGTGTATCAAAATTTTGAACAATTATAAAATATATTTAAATTAAAATTAGATTAAATAAAAATACAATAGGTATAATGTTTAAATTTTTACTTAAGCATCTCGTCTTGTGCACAAATAAAATAACTGTAAATTCTAAATTTACAGGATTTTCAATTCAAAGGTTAACAACAAGAAGAATACAAAAGAGATTTTAAATTTTTATAACACTACATATTATATTATATTGTTTTCAAAGGTTTCATTTAAATTTACCGTTATATAAAACTAAAATTTTATAAAATTTTAAATATCCTATATACCTATTTTTAGAGATTTTTAAGTTTTTAAAATAGGTATATAGGATATTTAAAATTTTATAAAATTTTAGTTTTATATAACGGTAAATTTAAATGAAACCTTTGAAAACAGTATAATATAATATGTAGTGTTATGATTTATAAAGCCTAACAACTTTTATGCTGTCTAAGGTTTTTATATTGAAAAAAATAATATTTAGTAGGTATAAAAGTTGAGTTGAATACAGGTATGATTTTTTTGAATATTGTATGGAATATTTAATATATGTTTGTAACAGAGTTTTATGTATGTATAGGTGAAGGCTTCATAAAAATATTTTCTATAAAATTCATTTTTTTAATGAGACCTACATTTAGTATGGTAAAAGTTTCATTGCATTATTTCTAACCGTATAAAAGAAAGGAAAAGTGAAATTTAAATGTAAAGTTTTGATTTTTTTTCTGTTCTAACTAAATATTTTTGGCGTAGGTTCTAGTGTTAATATTCTTGATAAAATTGAAATTTCATTTTATTTTTTTATAAGTAAGTATTATAAATCGATTTTTTGCAATACAAAGTTCACGTGAACTATTATAAAAAACAAAAAAAAATCATTCTATAGAAATTTATTATTAAAGTCATATTTATCATATTGTACTTAAATAAGTTTATTATTGTGGTATATATAAATATTTTATAACTTTAAGATTTTTTGTAAATAAAAAACTAATATATTTATTTGTAAACAATTTTATTTTCCATGGTATTTAAAGATTATTTGATATTTACCTAAATAAACACTATATTACATATTACAAATAGAATTTAATATTTTGTTATAAATATATATAGTGAATTTTACTGATAAGCTACTTTCAATTGTAATAGAATATAAAAAATAAATTCGTATGTAAATAAATAGTAAAAATTATTGACAAGGTCATATTTTTTGCTTTTGGTTTTTAATATAACAAGAATATACAAGAAATCTTATATTTTGTAGGTACTTTTTAAGTTTAGAAAATGGTATTTATAAAGAAAACAGGAATAGTGTAAAGAAGACTGTGTCAACTAATAGGATACCCGCACGAATTTAGTATAGGTATGTCATAAAATTTAATCATTTTATTTCTAACTTAATTAAGAACTGAGATTTATTTGAAAAACAGGTACTCGAGCCTGTTGTGCAAATCAAACAAATTTCTAAGAAATTCTTACATAAAGCTTGATAATTTTTTACAAAATTTCAGATGTCGAACTTTAGTACTAAGATAAGAGTCTTAGAGCTAAAATAAATTTGAAATTTACCCGGACCTGGTGCGTTAGACTGATTAATTTTTGTAAAAACAAAATCGACTCAAAATCAATCTTGAGCAAGAATATTTTATACCATTCCATATCTATTTCGACCCTTTTAAGATATCACAAACTTAATGGTAAAATTTATTATACTTTTGAACTAGGTTTATCTATGGGTATAATAATTATCAGGTTCGCGACGCTTTTCTTTTGACATTTGAATTGATTCAACATTTTATTTTTTACACTATAGAAACAATAAAATACATAACAATAATGTATTAATGTAAATAAAATAACAATGCGTCTTTTATGTGTATATGTATTTGTTAAATTAATAAAATTTAAATTTATGATTGATTATAAAAAATTGTACGAACTGGATAAGAACACGAAAGGGAAAGCGTCTCTAGTAAATATTTAAACGGTATGTTTTACGGTTGTAAAATTACATATGTATATTATATACTATATAAATTACTTTTTCAACTTTTTATTATGCATCATATTATGATGTTACTCGCGACAAAAACTTTTTACTCCATTCTTAATTTTTCCGAGTTATATTGCACATTTTTTTTTTAAATTATTTAAATATAATTCAGTTATTTTCCGATTCTTTTTGAAGTTTTTGTTCAACATTTATTTTAAATGTAATAAACATAATAAACTTGACATAATACGTTTGTAAGACTACTAATAGAGGAGAAGAAATGGTTTTGAAAAAGTGTATACATCTTCTAATATATAAGGAAGAAATTCTGTTTGTTTGTTTGTTTGGCACGGATTCACGTAAAAACCACCAGTCCGATTGCAACCAAATTTTGCAGAAACATTTCTACGACCTCGGAAGGAGTTATAGGCTATATCGTGTTTCGGTTCAATAACCCATTGCGGCCCGAGAGCGTTTTAAAGCGTTTTGGTTTTTTCGTTGTTCTGCCTAAACGGTTTGACCGATTGAGTTGAAAATTTGCACAAATGTTCTTCTCACCTTTAGGGGTGTACTCAATAAATTGGGTTGCCATATGTCACCTCGGGCTCGGGCTTCCAAAAAAATTTTTGTTTCCGATTTATGTCCAATTTTGTATGGCGGTTTTATGGTCTGAAAAAACCCCTGAGACGAATTTTTATAAAGTTCTGGTAACCCGTTTGGACACGAGAGCCGAACGAAGTTCATTAAATTTTTTTGATGTCCTGCTTAAACGGTTTCACCAATTGATTTGAAAATTTGCAAAACTGTTGTTCTTTAGCAGAAAAGCTTATTAGATTAATTTGGTTAGGATCCATTAACCCGTTTCGGCACCAGGGTTTAGTGAAATTTTTTAATTTACCTTAATGTCGCGCTTAAACGGTTCGATTAATTGAGTTGAAAATTTACAAAAGTGTAGTTCTTCACTCCAGAAGCTCAATCAGTTGACTTGATTACGATCCATTAACCCGTTTCGGCGCGAGGGCCCAATGAAGTATTTTAATTTCTTTGTTGTCGAGCTTAAAAGGTTTGATCAATTGAGTTGCAAAATTACAAAAGTGTAGCTCTTCACCGCAGAAGCCCACTCAGTTGATTTGGTTACGATCCACTAACCTGTTTCGGCACCACGGCCCAATGAAGTTTCTTAATGTTTTTGTTGTCGCGCTTAAACGGTTTGACCAACTGAGTTGAAAATTCACAAAAGCTCCAGCTCTTTACCACAGATGCTTACTGAGTTGCATTAACTCATTTCAGCATCAAGCCTCAATGAAGTTTTTCATTTTTTTGTTGTCGTGCTTAAACGGTTTGACCAATTGAACATTGGCACAAGTACAGCACTTTAAGGCAGAAGCTCATTTAAGTAATTCTGCGGTGATACATTAACCCATTTGTATGATAGACTTTCAAAAGAAAATTTTGTTTCTAATTTTTGTCTAATTTGGCAGGATGAATTTACGATTCTAAATAAAGCCTGTGACAAATTTTTGTTAACGTTCGTTAACCCATTGCCGCACGAATACCTTTTAAAAATATTCTGCCCAATTTTTCGTATTGTTATTATTATTAAAAAGATATTTACAACACTCTTTACTTTTATCTACACTGTTTTTAATATTCCATAAAAACCTTTCAATGCAAATTTCTATAATATAAAAGTAATTAAAATAACCTTATTAAGTATCTTAAGATTACTGTGTTTAAGTCTTAACAACATAACATTTTCGGCCGTTAAAAAACAGAAAAAATCTCCTACATACGACAGTCATCATGTCATCATTCAGAAATGCATGTGGTCTAGCTTTATAAGATGCATGCGTATAACATATTTCCCATAAAATATCATTGAAATATGTACATGTAGTATGTATAACGTGCGAATATTTAGAAATACTATATATCACATTTCTGTACAGTATTTAATAAAAAATTAGTACATACATATTTAAAGAACAGAAAACTTTACATTCTAATTCATATACAATTTTTACACATATTTTTAGCCAATTAATTTGAAAACATAATTAGAAAAACTAAAGGTAAAAAAATTCTGGTTGATTTATAAAGGTAAAAAACAATCATGTATTTTTTATATTGAAAATATGTTAAACAGAACCTGAAATGTACGCATTTAAAAAGAAGTTTTTTCAAAATTTGAAGAGCTGTCGGTGCTGTAGGATCTGCAACGGTGAGGGTACATAAAAAAGTTGTTCTACAACATTACTCTTTTAAGAAACCTATGCATAGTTATTATTTCATTGCTCTTTATTAAACAGTATATAAGCTTTAACAGACGGAGGGACAAAGCGAACTTAATAACAAATTTTTCAAAATGTGCTTCAAAGGATAATTCACCAAAACATGAAGTGACATTACTTACAAAAAAAAAATTGATTACATTATGGTCTTTTATAATTTAAATACGATTTTATGTTTCGGTATTAACGAATATTAACAAATATATAAGTTTTGTAAACAGACGGAGGGACAGAGCGAACCTAATAGCAAATTTTTCAAAATGTGCTTAAAAGGATAATTCACAAAAACATGCAGTGACATTACTTACGAAAAACAATGTATTACATTATGGTCTTTTATAATTGAAATGCGATTTTATGTTTAGGTATTAACGTATATATTGTGAAAACTCATTTCGCCGTAATTGCGTACTCAATAGATTATTGATTCCTTTAAAGATATTACAGAAAATAGAATATTAACTACCAGCATCTGTAAATGCATAGTAATAAGTTAACTATAAATTAAATTAACGCAGAAACAAAAGTTAATAATTTTAATTTCATAAAACCAATAAAATACTCCGGGCAACGCCGGGTACTCTGCTAGTATATGTATATTATAGATTGCGATCGAATTCTGAGTCAATTTGGCTATGGTATATAATAACTCTAAATTGATTAAATTTTATGGAAACACCATATATTTTTTCATGACGGTATCTGTTTATATAATTAACTTTTTCTTTTTTTGTTAAAGAAAAATATAGATATTGTAGTATTTCTGTATAATACATATATACTATTTAATCCATTCTTCATTTTTCTGAGTGCACTGTACCTTTTAGCACGAAATTCCTGTTCGTATGAACATTTAATAAATAAAACTATGTATTCTATATTGTTTTATCACCATAATATATTAATAATGTAAGTACCTATATATTGATTTATAATAACTTAACAAGTAATGAAATTAAATTGTAATTTATACAGTCATAAATATTTTTAATAATAAATAAAGTCTTTTTTTCTTAGATTTCCCCAAATCAATGAGAATTTGATTAATAAATAAAACAAATTTCAATCGGTATGAAAGAATTAATTGAAAATTGTACAATAAATCTTAATCTATTAGTTTAAATAGAAAAAAATATATCGCATTTTATTATAATAGCACGTTATTAAAAAATTATTATAATAATACAAAAATTTTTGCCATTTTTTAGGTATTAATAAAAAAAAAAAATATTTTTAAATAAATAAATTATGTTTTAGATATAGAATTTAAATGCCTAAAAACTTGATCTAAGCTGAGAACTTATAGTCAGAATAAACTATAATTATAAAATTTTCGCTTGGTGATATAAGTATAAGACTAATCGTAAATTTTAAACAAGGAGTTATCTAGGCTGTACAATATTACAAAGCCTACTAAATAGTGGAAGTAATTTTGTAGAAAACACTCCTAAAATTTGATATAATTTTGTAATTAAAATTTGATATCTATTATTGAAGTTTTTTTTTTTTTATTTATAATTAAGTTTAAAAATGAAAAACCAAAAACTGTAGGAAGTCAAAATAATTTTTTTTTTATACAGGATGATTCGTTATGAGTGCGCCTTCACATATATCACTCTGTATAGAATAATGTGGTGCTTTTTCGATAATGTCTTTTGCGCTGCAGCCATCAAAAAATCAACTGTCATCGAACTTTCGGTTATGCAGTTGACAAGCGTTATGCTTTCGGTTAAGTAAAAACAGTCGATATGTCAGTCAAATTTATGCATAAATTGCGTCAAAAATTTGCAAAAGTCTATTTGGCAGTTGCTTAGTTGAATCAAAATCGAATCAAAAATCATTTGACTGATCATCATTTTACATTACCGAAAGCAGGGATATTCTTAAAAAAGATATACGATATACGAATTTAATAGTTGTTGAGTATCGGAAACGTATTGGAAAGATTAGAGTTATTTTCGAACAGAAGACTATGAAGTTTATTTTTCGGCTGCCGACGAATAAGGAAGAAACTGTGTAGCTTTTATAGTAAATAATCGATCAATTTGTAGTGTAAAGTTATATGAAGCTATTAACGATAGAATAATTAAAATATTTTTTTTTGCCAAGCGTCACTACTCCCTGAATATAGAGTATATTAGAATTAGGAAAAGACATATTCACCAAAATGTTGATGTTTATTTATTGTTTGTGATTTTTTTCTAAAATCGTCACTGTTATGCTTCATACAATATTCCACTTTACACTTTGGTTTTTTTTTAATATTAAATTTTTTAATTGATTTATAAATGTTAATTAAATTAAAAAGTATAATAAAAATTATTGATAAACAGATAAATTATTTGAATGTTATCTTTTCTTAATTTAACAAAAAATAAAAGAAATATTTTAAATAATCTTATCTAATAGAATATTATTTATTCTTTTAACTTAATTGGAAAAATGATTAAATTATTTTATATAAATTAAAAAAATTACGACATGACAATAAACAAATTAAAATTTTTTTTTTAATATATAATTTTTTTTTTTTTTTTAATTCTCTATTTCCTTTTCCTATCTGGCGATGATTAAACACTTACAAATTAAAAGAAAAAAAATTTTTGATTGATTCGTTCAAGATGGGGAAATTTGAAGTTTTTTTAAAAATCGCTTGTATACACAGGTCATTTTATAAAAGTGTTAAAGTACTTAAAATATTAATCTTATCCATTATTTGTCGTACGTTAAGACCATGTTTATACTTTTATAGTCCATTTATTGTAAATATAACCTAAAAAGATAAAATAAAGAATTATAATTAAATAAAAGAAAGGTCATGGCAAAGTAATCATAAAAAATAGTTCAAAGAATGTTTATTTAAAATATGATTATGCACGCAGCTATTTACATTTCCCTCCATTTATAATAATAAAAATTATTAAATTATTTAATGAAAGTAATATCTATATTTATATAGATTAAAATACATAAATGGTAGAATATAAAAATGGATATATTTATTTCCTTTCTTAGTTATTTGTTATTAAAAATAAATTTATTTAACAATTTATTTTGTTAAATGCTAAAAAAAAGTTCTATAAAAAACAAAATAATAATAATAGTAAGAAAAACCTAATTAATAATGCCGAATATTTTTGCTTTAGTAATCTGATCTAGCAAAGTACTACTTAAATCGTTGGCGTTTCAGTTAAAAAATGTAGGCTTCAAATTTCCGTCATATAATGCACATAAATAATATAATTATAAATTAATTAATAATATAGTAGCTGGCCAATATGTTTCACAGACAAAGGGTTTATAATGCATTGGAACTTTAATTTTTATCTTTTCCTTATGACAAATTTACACAGGAACCCATCGAGATTTCTAATAGCGAACTTTTATGACCCTAGGTACCCATCCAGATATCTAATAGGGAATTTTCAATTTTTGACCCTCTAAAAGCTTTTAAAACGGAGGAAGCCCCAACAAATTGTCTCAGTTAATTTACGAAAATCTTGAAAAATTTGTGAAAAAGCAAAGAATTAAACACTAATACAAATCATATGTGCTTATAAAATTTGAAGGTATCAAACACTATAAGTACGGTTGTATTCACGTTTCTTCAGTTAAATGTTATCAAAAATTATACTTTCAATTTTAATAATATTTGATATTACATTTATAAAGAAAAGATTTTGTTACAGTTTTTAAAATTGTATTTTATTCATATAGGGCGTTTTTCTTTTTCTCATCAGATCAATGCTCAGAGCAGATGTCGAACGCTCAGATCCAATAATGCTCAGAGCAAACTTTTATCTGAACTCTGACCGCTCTGTGTTAAAAAAGAAACGCTTAGAGTACAAATTATCAATTTTTATCCAAATATTAAATGTAATAATATACCTAGATATAAAAGGAATTTATTTTTTATAAGAAATAAAATAAAACAAAGTTAATTTATAAAAAATTTCATTTAATTAAATTTAAAAAAATAACTTAAAAAGAAATGTTTATCTATGCACGAGATTTTTTTTTAATGTCATTATTGTTATTTTATTCTTAATTTGACATTTTATTTTTTGACAACTCTATAAAATCTGAGAATTTTTTAAAAGCAATCCGTGTTAAAAAAGAAAGACCAAATGGATAATCTGATCATAAAAAGAAACCAAATTTTTTTGCTTGACAGCTCTGACTCTGCTCTGATGAGAAAAAGAAAAACACCCTTAAATTTCAAAAAAAATTTCGACTCATTTTCGGCCACCATTACTGTATAATGTACCTAACATACTGTATTTTCTTACTTATACAAAAATTAAATACTAATAAAAGCATACATATCATAATATATGTATTTGATTTTGATTGGATGTATGTATATTTCATTAAAATTTTATTTTAATTACTTACTCTAGAATTTTGAATTGTTAATTTTTGTTAGTTTTACTAATAAATAAATTATAAATTATTTTTAATAGAAATAAATTGTTACTTTCATAATTATTAATACCCAGTCAATTTAATTTTCCTTTATTTATATAACAACAATTTGGTATTTTTAAAGTAAAATTATATTTTTACTTTTAAACATTCATTATGTTAATTGAAATAAATAATTTTAAAGCAGTAAATTATTAAATATTTTTCAAATCTCTGTGGGAAAATAAATTATAAACAAAACAAATGTTCTATTTTTAGAAATTTAATAATTAATTTTAATTTTTTTCAATGTTGGTAAAATTTCAGTAAAATCTATAAAAAAAAAATTATATATAAATTTCTAAAAATTCCATATCAGTTAAGAGGGGTCAACAAAAAAAAAAAATAATAATTTAAAACTATTTAATTTTTCATCAATTGGCTAACCGATTCAAATAATTTTGATATTAAATTGATAAAATCATATGAAGATTTGTTTAATTAAAAAAAAAAAACTCTATTAGTTGTTCAATTTCTAATATGATAATCTTTTCGTATTGTACATTTTTGCCAAAAAGGAAAAAAATAATTAATTTTAATTCTAACGATATTCAAATGTATATAGGGTTCGATTTTTATCAAAAGAGTATTCAATTTATTGTGAATGTGATCTTATTTTCATCATAGAAATTTCTTCTCAATGAAATTCAAATATAATGTAATTAAAATTTAACTTGACAAAAAATTATATATCCAGATAAGAGAAAATCATATAACTACTTTACGCTGGAGCATGATTTAAACTAGTATAAGATACTATAAATACTTATTCTTTTGCTATACATATACAAATAAAAACTTTACTGTGATTGAATTTCTGAGAGTATATCGTTTGCTTTCTGAAGTTTACCAATTTATTTGCTGGCCTTTAATGTTATGTCGTCATTGCTGTTGTTAGATCTTTTATTTGTGTTATATCGTATATAAATAAATAAGAAAAAATTTTCCAAAATGTTTCACTGTGAAACTTCTGCCGTAATATTTCTTAATATGCTATACCTGTTAGATATTATGATGTCAATGTAATTAATATGATTGATTACAATAATAAATTGTTTATTCATAATTTGAAAAATTTAGGTTAGGTTAGTAGTTTTTATTTGGAAACCAAATATTAGGTTTCTATCTACAGTTAAAGGTTAGCTTTATCAGTGGATTAAACATGCAGCAGTATATAACACCTTACTTGCAGGATATAACCAAAGATAGCTCCACTGTAGCAGCTATTATTGTTATTATTATTATTATTATTATTAATATTGTATTGCGATATAAAATTATTACGATATAAAAGTACTACATATTTTTTTATTTATGACCTGACCCGGGTTTGAACCCAAGACCCTTCGATTGAAAGGTTGGCGACTTAACCACTGCACCATGAGTGAGATAACATGACTCTTAGATCAAAAATTGTTTACTTCTTGGTTTTATTTTTGATACTATTGTGTAACTTATCTGCTCTTATTTTATTGACAATAAACATTTCTCTAACGTCACCAAAAAATAATTAATTTCAAATTTTTCATTAATTAAATTCAAATCAATTTAAAAAACAAAAAATTGAAGGTCAATATTATTGTAATTAATAATATAAAAGTCAAAAATCAATTCTTTTAATTTTTTCAATTATAAAAATCTTTTTTTGATATGTTTTTTGTATTCATGAATTTATAATAAGTGAAAAAATTACCAAAATAATTATTATAACATTTGGAATCGTTTATCAATATTTCAAAAATCTAAATTACAATTATAATTCTCATTCTATAAACATTATTAATAAAATTACGCGGACATTTACCTCACAAAAGTATTACGAAATAAAAAGTTAAAAAAAAAAAATTGTACACCTACACGCACACTATAATGATTGGTTAAAATGGTTTTACATATTTTATATATTAATCTATATAATGACTTTTATGTAATATTACAATAAATAATATGGTTAAACTATTATTTTGCTTATAGAATTTGCTATTTGGTATAAGAATCTAGATAGTAAAGTAATTTTTGTTAAAAAGATTAACGATAAAAGTTTTTTTTTTAATCCATTAACATTCTAAGTACATTTTCGACTTAAACTTCGAAAAAAATAAAACATTTAAGGAAATAAATGTTTAAGTGGAAATTTGGGGCACTAAATATAAATCTTTAGCTTTTATCATATTAGTTGTATGTTAAAACAGAGATTTAACTTCGACATTGCATTGAGGTAACTTCTACAAAAATTTCTAATAAATTGTAATGCTGTCCATACACGGCGGACTAGGTTGTAAACTTGGTACGCGGACAAGTTTTAGAACCATACCACATATTTATCCAACCATTGTTTTCTCAAATCAAAAAATCTCAATGCTAAAATGACATTTATGTTGTACAACTTGCCCATACACGATACTCAACTACAAACCACAAAACTCCGCCCACAAGACTCAAAATTTTTTGATATTTATCCAACCAACTTTTCAACCATCAAAATGGTTTATAACTTGCCCATACACGATACAACTTATCAACTCCGCGTACCAAGTTTACAACCTAGTCCGCCGTGTATGGGCAGCATAATGAAAGTCAATGTCAAGTCTAAAATTGAAAAATTTGTATTTAGAGTTTCTAAAATTAATAGAATTAAAGAACAAATTAATAAAAATTAATTAAAACATTTTTTTTTTTCTGTAGAATATTCTAAAATCGTTTTGGAAAGTTATTTTGTTTTGAAATTTGATATTCGCTTTTTATTTTGAAAATATCTTAATTTATTTTGTGAAATTTTTAATTGAATTTTGAAATGCTATATATCTATGTGTGTATGGTCAAATTCCAACAATAAGTTAGTAGGTATTAAAAAAATTTAAGATTGCAAGAAATTTCCTTAACATAATATTTTCTTAATAAATGAATTGATTCTTTGGCAACCCTTTAAATGACAATCAAAAAATAATTAATAAAATTTTATTTTCCCATAAATATATAAATTAAAAAAGTAAAAAAAAGGCTTTATTGTAATAAAATAACTAATATATTATTAAAAACTTTACCAGAAAATTAAAAAAAAAAAACCTAATATTCATATTTATATATAAATATAATTATATATATACATATATGTATATGTATATATGTAAATATATGTAATTATTTTTATGGAAAAGAAAATACTTGTACCTATACATATGCGTATGCGTATATATAGGTATTTAAATAATGTATAATTATTAAATATGTATGTACATATATGTATCTATAATATTTATCTAGTATATCAAATAATCAATCAAACTATAATCAATAAAAAACATGTAATATAATACTTAACACATGACACAACATTCGATCAAAATAAAATATAAGTATGTATATATAATATATTTATTTATTATATTGTACATATATGAGTTTATAAAGGATATATTTTGTAGAAAGGATTTTCTTTTTTTTGTATAACCTTTATTTAAAAAAAAAAATTCTTTGTAATGTATACAAATTATAAAATACTGAAAAATTAATAAGGTTAAATAGAATTTTTACCGTAAATTTTAAGATACTTTTTTGATCTTATCAACTTTTAATTAAGTTAATTTTCTTTTATTGAATATCAATGTAGATACATATGACAAACTCCTAAAGTAGAATCCTTACGTCTCCTTACGTCGAATAATCTTGAAAGATTATACCTAGTTCTTTCGATTTATATTGTGCAATTTTAAAGAATTATTTGTTAAGTACATATCACATATAATTTTAAAAATCCAAAATTAAAAGTATTATACAATGAAAGTTGAATTTCTAGAATGTCATAGCATTTCAAATCTATTTATTAAAAATAATTTAAATTAATGTAAATACCTATTACTTATCAATGTGTATTGAAATTAATTCAACAGATGGGTATAAATGATAGTTGTTTAACTAAAAGCGTCAACTTTTCTCGTAGAGGAGCTAACCTTTTATCAGCTTTTATCAGCTTTTATTTATGTTATTATTTTATAGTTTTTAATTATGTTTTAAATTTTAAAAACCTTGAAGTACCACAAAACTATCTAATTATTATTAAATTTTTATATATGTACGTGTATAGTTGCAAACATATGGTCTGTATGTACATATGCACATATACATATGTATGAAAATTTTTTAAATTTTTTCTATACATTTTTCTAATTATGTAAATCTAAACGTTTAATTAAATTTATAATACATATACATAATATGTATATTAAAAAAAAAAATATAATTTGGTTAAAAAAAGTAATTCATATGAACTCTAACCTATAACAAAAAAAAATAACCATCCTTTCTTTTGTAATCTCCATCAGGATTCAATTGAATTGAGGTATAACAAAAATATGGCGCAATATCCAAAATAACTATAGTTTCTTATCTTTTATCTTTTTTTTTTCGTTTTATTTTTATTATTATTTTATTATAATATATAATATCTATGTACATATAGGTATATGTATACATATTTTTTATTATTTAAATAATGAATAACTTAAAAAAAAATATGCTAAGTCATTTAATGACCTTGAGTAATTTTCTTTTCAGTGTGACATGTTTCATTGTGAAAAAAAAAAAAAAATTGATAAGTTTTTATTATTCTTTTTTTTTTTTGTTTTTGCTTATTTGATTTGTTTTTAATTCAATTTTATAATTTTTTTAATTTGACAAAAAAAAAAATCAACATTAAAAATAATATTGTGAAATAGAAAAAAATAGACAATTTTAATTCTGTCGTATTCCTATCGTATTGCTATATACAGGAAGAGAAAAAATTGTGACAATTTAGCATGATTTGACATGATTCATTCAGTAGTGTCGTAAATTACGTTATAATTTTTTTTTTGCAGTTGCTTTCGTTATACATATTATAAATATAATATCCATACATATGTATATTGTATGTAATACTATGTACTATATAGATATGCATATGTATGTATGTATATATGTACTTATGTCTAAATGCATAAAAAATGTAAATAATAATTTGTGTTAAAAATTTTCCGGGTTAAAAGCCTAGGAAAATATGTTCAATATGTTCATAGTTCATAATCTATGTATATACATATGTATGTATGTATGAATACAAAAATGTTAAATATATTATTTATGGGCAAAGAAATGGCGCATTACAATTTTGTAATATGTTCATACATATATATATATGTATGTATGTATGTAGGTACATCATATATTTTATTGTTCTTAATGTGAAAGAAAGGATATAAAGTGTATATAAACATCTTATTACTTGACGGTCAATTTGTAATGTATTTTTTTTTTACAGATAATTTTCCATTGTATACAATACAAAGTATCATTACATTGTACACAATATCAAATACGTTTGAATATATGCGTTCTTATAGTTGTAATAATTGAATTTTGTTTTTTAATTTTTTACGCTACATAGTATATTGTCAAAATAAATCGTTTATTATCAATTATACTCTTTAAAAATACTTCGTTGTTTCAAAAAATAATTTTTTAATAAAAAATATAACATAAAGTAATTTACAAATTATATTTTATAAATTAGTACTTTTATAAAATAATGATTCTACACCACTCAATAAAATAAAGGAAATAATAGGTCTGTCTGCGTACTCAAAAACTTTACAAAAAATGTAAAACTTTATAATTTTTTAGCCCGAAAACTGTCTGTGTACTGAGAGTGACTATTTCTCTGACTAAATTTTTGATCACGTGACACACTTCCCCTATAAAGTTTTTATAAAGTTTTAGCCTGCAAAATTATATCGGGCAAAAACTTTATAAATTTATAAAGTTTTTAAATGTCAAAAAAATATATTTTAACAGAGTAAGTTTCATTCTTACACTGAGTGCAGTTTATGCGTTTTCGTTTATAACATATATTTATTACAAACAAATAATGGAGTCTTAAAAAAAATTTTGTTTTAAGTATAGTTCAATTGAACGATTTCGTTTCCATTTTTAATAATAAATAATTTATTTAAAACAATTGAATTTAAAAAAAATCTGAAAAAAAAACTAGTAGTATAGCTATGGCGGTTCTAAACCAAAAATGAGTCATCATTTTATTCCCGTGACATCACGGGAATTGAAAAAAAAACATTACGGAGTATTATGGAATTGAATTTTGGTTTGTAAGGATGTTATAACATAGAATTTAAGAAGCAAAAATTTAAGAAACAGAACATATGGCATGTATCCGTCGAAGTTGTTGATAAGTGAACCCGTCGAAGTTGTTGAAAGCATGTATTTGGGTTTTGAATAGATTATATTCTAAATTTAAATTTTAAACTCTTATCGCAAAACCAAAACATTCACTACATACTATAGGGTATTTTTATAATTTCACTACATCTTTACATTTATAATATAATCTATTCAAAACCCAAATACATGCTTCCAACAACTTCGACGGATTCACTTATCAACAACTTCGACGGATACAAGCCATATGTTCTGTTTCTTAAATTTTTTTAATAATTAATTTCTTTAATTAATAAAATAAATAAAGAACAAGATTACATTAAATATAAAATTGTATAATCACTTTATTTACATTTTATTTGAAACTATCATTTAATAACTTATCATGTTTTTGTTTTCTATTAGTTTTTTATTAATTTTTACAATATTGTGTGATATTTTTAATGACGTTTTAAATTAGTTTCAGTTCATTTGTTTGCCATATTAGAATATAGAAATAATAGTTGCCATAATATTTGAAAAGGTATTACATATTATATAATATTACAAAATCAATCAAAAACAAAAGGTGATAAAAACAATAAAAAATGAATAAAAATAAAATATTGTTTAAATAAGACGCTTTTAAGTTTAAAGTAAATATTTTTTTATAAAATTTTTCTTATAAATTACTTTTAAAAAAAATTTAATTTATCCTGTATTGATACATGTATATGTATGTATGTACGCAAGTATAGTATATTATAGAAATAATATAATTAATATATAACAGATAGTTTTTGGTATACAAATACTGAATGCATTTATAAGATAAGATTGTATGAAATGGGTAATTACTTTTATTCTAATCTTAATAAAAAGTGTAACCTAGATTCTAAAATTGTACTTTCTTCCAATATTTTTTTTTTGTTTTATTGTACCTATTTTAAAAAGAACACGAGGCAAATATCGAAAGGTACTAAAATTCGGCAGGTAGGTTTGATCTGGAATCACATTTACTTTATTCAACATTGTTTACTTTTCTAATTTGATGAATCTTATTTGGTTGATCAATTTCATACCACAAGCATATGTACTTCCACACATAATATATTTTATTTAACACTTTTGGTTTTGAAGTTTTATTTTATACGTAAATACATATATTTGTACATATATGTATGTAAGTACATATGTAAATGTAATCATATAATTAATTTTTTTACAAGTGATTTTGATTAGTCACTATTATTTATTTTAGATGTACCTATATATAATATATATGTATATTGTATATATACCTATAATATAACTTTTAGGCTATAAAAATTTACAATTACAACGTCAATGTAAAAACAAGAAAAAAAAAATGGAATGGAATTTTTTTAAAGGTCATCTATTATTTTTTTTTTGTTTTTCCTAAAAATATGTGAACTATATATTATTTTTCTAATTTTAGCGGTTTTTTATATTCTGCTTTGTTTTTTTATATTTTAATTATTCTTAGAATTTTACGGTAGTAAGAAAAATAAATTTGAATAAATTTTTAGTTTACCATGTTTTTAGTTTACTACACTTTTTTAGTTTATACATTACTTTTATTATTTTAGTTTAATTAACAAATTAACTAACAAATAGGTATTAGGATTAAAAAGCAAACAAAAAAGAAAATTTTTTTTTAAATTAAATCTATTAATTAAAATTATTTGTAATAGATAATAAATAATAAACTAGAATTCTTAATCTGGATTGTAATAAAATATATAATTTACATACCTACATATATAGGGTGTGCAAAATTGAGGTATCATTTAATTTTAATAAAAAAAGACTTTTTTTTTTGAAATATTAAATATATTTTTATTTTAATTTATTACAAATAGGTTCTGGTTAATAATGAGTTTCTAGAGTCGAACCAATTCTGCAGTAATTTTAAGTTTAAAAATTGTATTATCACCAAAAAAAGACATAAAAAAAAAATATATATATATAGCCTTTAATGAACACTATTTTTGTAAATGTTCCTTACAATGTAATATAAAAGTTTTTTAATTAATCTTTAAATTAATCTTTTAATTTTTTTTAAAATCAAACTACAAACTATATTTTATAAGTGATTTGACATTGAAAAAAAATACTAAGAACAATAATTTACGTTAATTTTAAATGTTTTTTTTACATTAATTTTAAATTTAAGTACCTTACCTATTTTGTATACTTTTGTTGGTAGGCACATATAAATGTAATTGAATAATGAAATAATTAATTAAATTAATTACACAATAAATACTTATTTATGCATTCAAATTGTTTTCTCTCGTAATATTGTTTAAATTTAAACAGCTGCTGCGCCAGTTTGTGCTTATCAGAAAACAGCAGTTTATCGTTGTTAAATTTTATAATAAATTGCTAAAAAAAAGTACTAAAACAATGTACCTATTTGGTATATTATATTGTATTAAAAATGTTACTTTTTATTCTTTGCAAAGAATAATTTAGATTGTATAGTATAATCAATATTAGCTGTTGTTAAAACAGTCAAAAACTATTCTAAAAACAAAATTTCAAATTAAATGGATGTGCACACAATGACAACGTGTAAGTAAGTTCTAAAAACAAAATTTCAAATTAAATGGATGTGCACACAATGACAACGTGTAAGTAAATAATTTTTTTAAGTAATATGTAAAGCTTTCTGACGTATTATATTATACCTACCTACACGATTGACGATATATTTATTAATTAGCTACATAGTTTTTGAGATACAAGCAAGTTTTTGTTCGCTTTGATCTCCCAAAAATACCCTATAAATATTCAAGATCGAAAAAGAATCACCCTGTATGTAAAAAATAAAAACAAAAACGTTCCAAAAATGTATTAAAATTTTATGTTCTGAATCTTATTGTGGGTTTTTTTTCTTTTTAAACTAATATTTATATGTACATACATATATATGTGTATATACATTTTATTTATACTGATTGATGCGTTAAAATTCATTTGCGTAATCAAACTATGACATATGATATATTTTTATTTATATTTTATATAAATATATCTTTGTTTACTTTTATCGATAAGTTTTCCATAATCAAATATCGATGAATTAAATTTATTAAAGTATGTAAGTATGTAGTAAAATTTTATTGAATGGAATATTGTTTTGTTAACAATTTAGTTTATGAACATAGATCTTTTTTTATAATTTATATCAAAAAAAAAATGAAACATTTAAAATGTATATTTTAGAATCGATTAATAAATCTTTTATGATTGTGTCTCACTAATTTTTATATTTGTAAGGAAGTAAATTTTACAATATTAATAATTTTTTTTCTTAACTATATTTTTATAGTTCGTTTTTATTTGCCAACTTTTATTATTTTTTAATTAAAAATTAAATTATTTTTTCATTATTATATTTTTGACATATTTTTTTTTCGTCTTAACAAAGAAAAATAAAATATAATTGGCGCCAAATTTTTCCCTTTTTAAATTTTTTTAATTTAAATTATCTAAATTAAAATTTCACCTTATTTTTATAAGAAAAAAGAAAAATTTTTATAGAATATATTATTATAAAGTTATTCAATTATAAGCATTTACTATTTATGTATACTAATATCTGCTAAATACATTATTATAAGAAAATATTTAAAAATACTTAGCGAGAAATATAAAGAGATGAGTAATTTTTTGTTTTATTCTTAGATTTAGTGGACAAATATACACGACACACGTGTACATTTAGGCATAATTGAAGAGATATGCACGTATACTGCATATTATGAAAAAAGAAATACTTTAATTTTCTAAAAAGTATTAATATAATACATAAATATTTCTAGCTTTTAAAATGTTTTTTAAGTAATCAAGAATATTACCATATACATAGTATATAAGATATTATTTTTTCTCCCAATAAGCATAACGCACGGGAAACATGTACCTTTCCAGCTCGAAAATCAATCGATCCACACGAAATTTATAATTATATTATAGTACACGGAAATTTAACACTTTTGTTGAAGAGAATGGGCCCGAAATGTCGCACATCACATATTTTTTATATTTCATCTATATATGTGTGCGTGTGAGAATTAACACATAAAACAACAGGAATTCCGTTCACCAATCTATAAAAAGTCATACACATTTCTGTGCGAATTAACATGGAAAAGAGTATGTTTTTAAATCTTCTAAATCCTTTAAAATTTTACATCAAACATATTATATAAAGCAATTCTATTATTAGGTAAATCATTAAATAGCTTTAATCCGTGCTACATAAGTTCTTTTTTTTTTTTTTTTACATATGTATTAATCTGAAATAATTTGTATTTCTTAAAGTATAATGTATATCACTTACGTATGCAGATACAGTCACGTAGACACACTACGTATAATTACGTACTTTTCTGCTTTCTATATAAATATTTTTTTAGTAGTTTTGTCGTTCCCTTTTGGTGAACGGAATTTCGTTCTAGAATATAACTCTTTTGGTCAACGCTCTACAATTGGCATATTGAATCGTTTCTTTTTATCTTTGAATTAAATTCGTACACAAATATATTACATAATTCAAGGTTTTATTATTTTTCCTTTATAATTTAGTTCATCATATTTATTTAGTTTCTTCTTTTTCTTTTAAGCTAAGTTTTTTGAAAAGAGTGTCTTCTATGGTCACAAAACAATATTGTTACTTTAGTTAAAATTATTGAGGATTGATTCGAAAAAAAATCACGTATTTAAATTTTATTATATATGTACATATATATGTACATGTAAAAATAGTTAAACATTTACATCTGTTCCTTAAGACTGACCAAAATCTAGTAAAAACCACATTTTGATATTAATCTTTTGAATTTCTAATACTTATCGTCAATCTTGTTTTGCTCAGTTTCTCAAATTTGATTTTTGAACGTGACCAGACAATCTAATAAAAAAATGAAAACAATATACATAACAAAAAAATAATAATATGTACCTATATACATATGTATGTAGTTAAGTTATTTAATGTTAAAAATAAAAAGATCTTTAATTTTTGTAAACAGATTTTTGTTTACTTAAATTTTTAATACATATTACATCAAAACAATTTTTACAAAATATTTGCCACTGATACATTTTCATGGTCTACCCTCTACTATTTCTTTTAAATTGAATTGTATTATTTTTTGTTTATTTATTCTTTTAAATTTAGAAATAAATTTCATTAACACAATAAATTATAAAATTAAAATAAAAAAAAAACCCTGAGCCCCACAAAAATATTTAGGACAAAGAAAATAAAATTAATAATAATATTAACAAAAATAAAAGAAAAATATTAAAAATTTATAAAATAGACCCTTTGATTTCAAAAAAATTAAATACAATTTTTTTTTTTTCATTTCATAATAATTATTAATGAATAAAATTTCAAACTTATTTTGCATATTCTTTTTTTTTTATACATATTATATCCATTTTAGTGATTTTAGAATACGTATTTAGAAGGTTAAGGTTAAGGTTATACGTATAAGAAGAAGAACTGTTTTAATTTTAAAAAGGATGCGAAACTTCTTCTCCGATAGCGCCTTGTACAGCATCTATTCATCGTATATCCTTTCTCACTTAATTTATTTGAACCCTCTGTGGCGTAGTGGATCAATTTTCATGATAAATAAATTAAATATTTTAAATAAAAAGGCAATCAAAACAATAAAGAGATAGATACCCTACGTTTCATCCAACAAATTAGCTATATTCCGAAAAATTAGTAAGTTTTAATCATATATGTAATCGGGAAACCCTTTTATTAAGTTTCAAAATTATCAATAAAACATTAAAACACAATTTCAACTTATATTGGATTGGATGGTCAATATACACAATCACAATACTAGAAACAAATCAAATTACTATTTAAAATTGTTTAAAACGGGTAAACAGAAGAACAATTATCTGTACAACTGTTTAAAGGCGTACAATAATCTTCCAAACGAAATGAAAGCCATAACCAATCTTCTTATTTTCAAAAAAGAAGTAAACATTTTTTTTGGTAATTCGCATAATTTAAACTAATTAAATTAAATATAAAATAAATTAAAACTTAACTATGCCATTGGAATTTATCTTTGTAGTTAAATACACTTTGTGTAGTATAAGATTGTATTATAGTACAACTTAAAATTTAAGATTTGTAGTCTAAATTAGTATCTTAATCTTTAATGTTACTTAGTTATAATTAGTTCTAATCCTGAATGTTAATTAGTTTTAATAATTTAAAAATTATAATGTAGTCAATATCGCAATTAAAAAATAAATTTAATGTCAAATAAAAATATATTTCAAGCTTTAAATAAAATTAATTTTAAATAAGAATCAATAAGAATATAATAATAATAAATTCATATATTGTTTAATCTATATGACCACACAGCTCATGCTAAGGTCTTTAAAATTTTATTATAATCATTATATACTTAATTAATTCATTATAAATTTCATATTGCTAATAAAGAAAACAAAAACAAAAAAAAAAAGGTTAAATAACGAATATACGAATGCATAATATGCATATGTATAAATAAATTTGACTAGAAAAAGTAGCGTTTTAGATAATTTAGGAGTTTAAAATAAATCTTAACTATATTATGAAGATATATTAAAAATATATACATATATATATATATATATATATATATATATATATATATATATATATATATATACTAGTATTATTGTATTAGTGTATTGTATTTACTAACATTGTGACTAATTTTTATAAGGCCCAGTTAGGGGGACAGTATTTCATACTTTTGAAAAAACGGTTTATCTCATTTTTATAAATAATTTCATTAAGATATGAAAAAAATAAAAAAGGCTTAAAAGATCTTCATTAAGATATAAAAAAAAAACTATAAAAACCTTAAAAGAAATAGTGATATAGTTAAAATGTAATCTATAAACTTATATTTTAAATAGGTGAAATAGGGCCTACAATAACTATGACACTCATAATTATATTTATTAGTATTTTAATATATTGTAGGCATTTATTAATTTTTTATGTATGTAGGTACTTTTTGTTTTTAGTTAACATTAAAAAATATAATATGTAATGCAAAACTGTATTAGCTATACATTACTAATGAAATATATTGTTCGCTAATAAATATACGAAAAACTAAACAAAGAAAACTTCAAAATTTCTAAAGTCATATAATATGGTATGTAAATGGTATAATAATGTATATTTAAAAATTTTAATTCAAAAATTAAATAAGTCACCTTTTTAAATCTTCAACTATTAACTAACAAGTAAAATACAAAAACATATTTATTTTCATTTTAGATGAAAAACAAAAAATTCGGAGCAAACAAAAAATTAGCGTTCGATTTATCAATTACTTCCAACTATTACTCTCAACTATTCTTTTTGTCTAAAAGGAATACAAACATTATATTTAATAATTAAATAGGTAATTAAATAATAATAAAATTAAATTTAGTTAGTATCAATATCATTACGAGTTCTTATACATATGAATATATATATGTCTATATAAATTCCAATTACGCAAAATTAATTATAATTTATTAAAAAAAATTTATCAAATTTTTCAAAAACGACAATAAAAAAAAGTTAAATGCAATTGTCACCTTTCATTTGAAGCCTTTTAAAATTTATAAAAGTTCAAAATGTATTATTATTTTTTATTATCAAAAATACATAAAAATTGTTTTTATCAATAATTTAATAATTTGTTTTTTTTACGCGTGGCATTATAGAAATACGAAAGTCATACAATTCTTCGCACGTTACAAAAAGTTTAAAATAACTCACTCAAAACTCTCTGATCGCGTTAAAAATTTTATTGTTTATTTTGAATTAATTCTTTTTTTTTTTTCTAGTTTTCTTTTAAATTTATAATATATAAACATAATAATTCCATTAAAAAAAAAATCGCAAAATTAATAATTAATCCAAAAAAAAAAAAAAAAAAACAATCATCTTCATATGTATATTTTTATTATATTTAAATTTGTTTTAATATCACCATTCACCAAGACACTTTATAATCAGACATTAAAAAGACAATTGAACAAACAAAACAAATTTTTCATATAAAAAATTGTTCAATAGTTACAAGTTACAACCCGTAGGCAACAACAGTTAAGCTTTAAAAAAAAAAAAATAAATAAATAGAGTTTTAACGGGAAAAAGAATTCCCTCTGACTCCCTTTGAAACAATATTTCAAAATAGTTGACGAGTTTCACCACTTGTATTCTTTAATGATGTGATGATCAAATCATCACATATTCTCTTACCAACAAACTATAATTTAGTTACTCTATAGGTGAGAGGATGTAAGACGTTTTCTAACCAAAAAGAGGGCAAACGCGTACAAGAATTAAAAACTATTTTTGTAAATAGAATTTTTTAACTTTTGAAACTTAAGAAACTTAAATATATTAGATATCAGTGCTAATAAATTATAATATAAGTATTAGATACTATGATTACTATGATCTACACTAGAACCATTCTACGAGTATTAAATTTTAAACATCCTGTATCAATAAAATTAAATTTTGGTAGCAGATCCAATTATAAAAACCATAATTAATCGATGTTCATAAATGAGGTCTAGAAATTTTTTTTTATTGTTTTTGTTCTTTTTATAAAATAAAAGTATTTATTTTTTTAATCTCAAGTTGTTACTTAAGATTTTAATTTAATTTCAAACGAATTTAACAAAGCTTAATTATTATTTTTTTTAGAGGGTTTAATCAATTAGGAATTTATTAAAATTCTTAATCCATTCATTTCAAAAGTAATTTGTGACGTTTCTTATCATATCGTAATAAATGAAAAGTGTTTGAACTAAAAATAAATTATGAACTATTTTTAGCCAATGTTTTATATACCTAACTTTTGTCAGCCTAATCATAAATTATAGTTAAGTACATATGTACATAATATTCTATTTTTGTAACAATAAATAATTTGAATTCATATGAAATACATTATTGTTTTTCATAATATTGTGCTTATAATCAATAAAATTAAAGTCTAAAGAGTTGTTTCGATTTCAATTTAAATTTTAAGTTTTAAATAAATAGGATTATTTTTAAATATTTTTTTGACAGGACAATTATTCAAAAAAATTTCTATATAATATATACTTATATAGATAAAGGTTTATAAAAAATAAAAATTAAACTTAATTTTAAAAGTGTACATAAATCTTAATTTACAAAAAAATAACAGCACTTGACTAAAATTTTAACTTGTATATAGACAAAATAAAACCTTGTGTTTTAAACATTAATATACCGAGAAATTAAAATTTTTTTGTTGTTAACCACCTTCTAAATTTTATGTTTAATATAAGACATTTAAGTAGCTACATTTTATTTTATTTTTTTGCTAAATAATCAACGGTTAACTTATAATAAGCATGTTAGTATTAATGGTTCGTATTAAATTAAAAGGGTAGATTACTAAGGATAACGAATCTCTGAATGATAACGTTGAAACAAAAAGACATATTGGGTTGGAATAGTTGGAAATATGTTGTATATATATAGACATATATATACATACATCTATATAATATATGTATATATATATTTATATATATTATATGAATTATAAGTTATTAAATAACTATGCTTGTTTATATTTTATAGAATGTTACTTTGTTGCATATTTATATTGTTCTATTATTATATGTATTATGTAAGTATTTATTGATATATTTGTTACTATATTAAGGCTTTAGAACCCAAATTAATAATCACATAATTCGGCAATTTAAAATTGTATTGTTCACGTGATCCGACTTTCATACAATATAATGTTAGTTTGGCCTGAAAGGTTTAATTTGAATCTAATAAAGAACGGTAACTGAATCATGTTGAAAACCTGATAAATAAATTCACTTTTATTGAAATGCAATCATGAATTCCGGAACGAAAGATCCAGAAAATTTAAACCACTATGCCATCAAGGTACAAAGTATATCTACTACAAGAAGTATTTCCACTTATCACATAACCCAAATATTTTCTTGCAGCGCACATGTATATAGATATACAAAAATTTATTGAAATTGTAAAAAGTGGACAGCAAAGTAATAAAAGTTTTGCATGCTGTAAAAAGACTAAACACTAAAAAAAACGATATGAAATTGAAGCATACTAAAATTTTCAATTTTCAAAAAACAAACATTTCAATTTCAGTTATCCCTATACACATATGGCATACCTAATGCATTATACTCAATCATAAACAAATTAATTTGGGTGGCATTTAAAATTACATTATAAAAATGTATATAGTGCTACTTTTTTTTTATACCTATTCGCTAATACATAGTGGATCTGTACTTTTGCAAGTAGAACTTTTTGTTGTAAAAAAATGTATTAGTATTAGTAAAAAAGAGTGGAAATACTTCTTGTTTGTAACTTGTAGTTATAATAGATAATAGATATACTTTCGTTAATTATTTAACTCTTTTTTTTTTCTTTCCTTTTTTTTTTTTTTTTTTTTTATTAAAGGATAAACAGTAAACAGATTAAAAAATTAATATTCACCTTTTGGTGTCTTAAGTTTTTCTTATACATATTTCCATTATATTAACACGTCCATGTCTAATACTTTAAATTAATAACATATCCCATTATTCATTTCCTCTGTGATTCAATATGAATCTGTAATATAACAATTAAACAAAAACAAATAAAATTTTTATTATTTAATTCTGGAAGTAAATTAACAAAAAAACAAAAATGGTATTATGGAATGTCAAGGTTTATAATTTTTAAACAAAATCAATACATAGTAATAATATGTTAGAACTTTATTTCCGCCAACAGAAATCAATTTCTATATTATTGTAAAACAGTTTTTTATTTATTTTATTTTAAGTGATTAATGATTATATAGTAAATATGATACACATAAATAGTGTAGATATATATTCAATATTGTATTATATATGTAAAATAAAAAAAAAAGATAGTATTGCTAAAAAAAAAAAAAATTATTCAATATTGAAAATAAAATTTTATATTGAATTAAAAATAAAACATTTGTTTAATTTTAACTTTAATTTAACTTTAATTTTATACGTTTTAAAGTAATTTTCCTCTTTTTTTTTTTAATCTGAAATTTAGTCATAGGTTAAAATTTCACTGATTTAACAAAAAAAAAAAAAAAAAAAAACGGACCTTTCAATTTTTAAAATAATTTAAAATTTATTATAATAACAACTCATTTTTTCTATTTAATTTTTTTTTTTATTGTAATTTATATTTTGCCCTTGAATTAAATGTACTTGATAAATTTATTTATTTATTTATTTTTTTGAATCCCTGATGTCTAGAAATAATTTAAAATTTGTTTTTTTTTTTTTAATTTTCCGAACTTTGCACTAAATAATATCAAATATTATCTTAAATAATAGGTTAATATACTCATATTGTATTATAATGTAATTGTGTAATTTTGAAGCTTACTTTAAAAAAAAAAAGTTTTACTGATAAAGTTAATAATTAAAATGAAAGTAAAGATTAAATAATCATTTAACATTCAACCTGATACAATTTTTATTTCTTTTAATTTTTAATTCTTATTGAATAAAATCTTAAAATATTGAATATAAATCACGTTTTCGCTTTTAATCCTAATTTTTTATTTTTTATTAAAGATCCGGGAATTATATTATATGATTTTTAAGCATAGGTTAATCTAATTCGAAAAAAAAATAAAAAACCGAAGTAACCCCAACAATTTTATTTGATAATATTATAATAGATTATATTTCCATTATATTAGATTAAGATAAGATTAAATTCAAATTGTTTTTTGGAATTTAAAATCTTAAAAGATTGTTATTCTTATGACACGTGTTAAATTAAAATTATATTTTTATAAAAAAATAATACGTCCCAGAAAAATCTTGGTGGCTGTAATATAAATAATTTATTAATACATATTTTTTTAAAGTGTTATGTTATGCATATAC
This sequence comes from Poecilobothrus nobilitatus, assembly GCA_947095535.1. Lineage (NCBI taxonomy): Eukaryota > Metazoa > Arthropoda > Insecta > Diptera > Dolichopodidae > Poecilobothrus > Poecilobothrus nobilitatus. The sequence goes on along the minus strand of OX352773.1, from coordinate 11,967,578 downwards.
ATATTACATATTATATAAATAAAAAATTAAAAAGTTTATGTTTCCTTATCAGGTATTAATATTTTTATTTATTGCATTTCTCTGCCACATAAATGTGAACAGGAAATTACACAACTTTTCCTGTTCAGGCGTGGCTGTAAATGTGGTAAGGGGGAATAACTCTTACGACGTGTGTGGGATTGAGCACACACTCCCTCGGTTCATACGCTCTTACCTACTACGCCACAGAGGCCCTTTTTTTTATTTGATGTTTTATAGTTTCTATTACTGCATTATTATCAAGATTTTATAAATAAATTTTCATAATCATTTGTGCCCAAAAGTCTGTTGCTTTATAGTTGTGATGAAGGTTTAGATAACGTGTTAGACCACTAGACCCTTAGAGTCTATAGGTCTACATCTTCAAAACATTTTTTTTCCTTGTCACTCAAATATAAGGTGCATAAGATATCCACTAAGTCATTTACTATTCATATTTGACTAAGCTTAAGTTTTGAGAATCATTAATTTCACTAAGCCGTTGATTATACGACTGTAGCTATTGCATATGACTATGAGACGTTTCTTTTATTCCACACTATCTGTTATCTAATACAACAATTATATTTTATTATGTTAATATATATTACAATATTATACTAATTATAATTCATAAGACATACATATATGTATACTTATTTTTAATTTAATTATATTATATTAATTATATATTATAAGAGAAATCTATATTATTATTTTTTTTTTATTAATTCATATGACCCAGTTGTAGTATGAACACAAGACCTTTCGTATTAAAGGCCGGTGTCTTAACCGCTACATCATTGGCTGGATATCTTCAAACCATATAGGTGCAACTATATTTAAATAGTCATTATTAAGTTTCAAATTTAAAAATTATTTTTACTAATTTTGAGAAAATATTCCAAAAAAAAAGTGATTTCATGTGTTTTTAAATTTTTCATTTCTCATGAAAATTATAACGTTAAATATTAATTTTGGTGGAATCATAAAAAGTAAAAGTATTCAACTGCAGAAATCCAAAATTATAATTTTCTTTAAAAAGATACAATTTTAATTTAAATTTGTATCACCATTTTTTTTTTGTAAATGTTAATTTCATTGCATCTAGTAAAAATATCAGCCATCAGACATGAAAAATCAACTATGATGAATTTTGTTAAAAATTTAATAAAATTTCTGAATTATTGTGCTTCTTATAGAACATCAATAATTGACTATCCAATTCATAAATTCTCAATAATTCTTTTTTTCTGGATAGCAAATTTTTTTTCTTTATGTCTAAACAGTCCATAATGTTCAATATCTATTTAATTGCATAAGTAATATTATCAAGCGTTATTTATACATTATGTACATATATAAAAAATATCCCGTGTCATTTTTGTATTACATTTTTATATATTTTTTTTTTTTCTGCGGAACATCTAATATCATTTAACAGAACGCCATATCGTTGGATCGATTAGTTCAAGAATTTTTATTACTTTTATATTTTTGGCACACTTTTATCAATAATAAACAACTTTCTATTTTCAACAAAATTTTAATATAACTACAGTATAAAGCTTAGTTTTAATATAACCATAGTCTAAAGTCTAGTAAAAATCCAAACTATGGTCACTATAATAATCCACTAGTTTAAATTATTAAATCACAATACAATACAATAAAATTAAATTTAAAAAAAAAAATAATTACATACTTTTTATAAAACAAATTGTTTTAATAATAAATTTTTTTTTTTTTTTTTTTGTTTTTGCAGGTTATTGTGTACAGACCGCCTTTAAGTACAGATCTATAAAACAAAAAGAAGAAAAAAATCCAAATTATTAAATTACAAATTAAAATAAAAATGTTTTATAGAAGGAAATAAATTTCATGTTAATCAATTTTTTGGTTTAAAGAAAATTACAAAAATAAATTATTAATATGCAAATATTATTAGATTATAAAAAAAGAGAAGACGGAAATTATTATATAAATTATACTATAAGTAATTGACATTTCAATATGGTAGGTATATATATATATATATATTATATGTAATTTAAAATTTATAATGAAAAAATTAATTTATCAATTATGTATGTATTTAGTAAAACAAGAAAAAAAAAATTATATACCTATGATGTAACTGTGAAATAAATAACATAATTATTAAGTAAAAAATTAATTGAAAAAAATTACATAAATATCAATCTAAAAAGAAATTTAAAACAACAACGTAATAAAAATTTTTATTATTGCTTTTCATTCATTTTTAAAATAAATTATTTAATTATTTTACTATTATTATTCATATACTTATATATTTATTAAATACATACATATGTATGTTTTTTTTGTATTTTGATTCAGTTGTGGTGCGTTTAGGTGGTTCCACGCAGTTAAATTTTATAAAAACTCCAAAATTTACTAGCATTTTTAACTAAAATAAAACTTATTTTTTTAATAGGTACATCACAATTAAATTTATGATATACATATGTATGTATGTACTTATGTCATAATTTGTGTGTATTCTTTCTTTGAATATTTTTTAATATTAGTTTACAAAATTATTAGGCTTTCTTTTCTAGTTTTTAATCAATTAAGTAAAAAAAAAAACTAATATCTTTCTTTTTTTTTTTTTTTTTACTATACAGAGTGTGTACCAACTAAATGCACTGTGTACGACTGGTAGTAACTTTATTAAAAAATGACATTTTTGTATTCGATCAAACTTCAATTTCCAATAGTGTTCAAAATATTGGAGGTTAAATGAAAACTGTATAGGTTTCGATTTAATTTTTAGAAAGAAATCGGTCTTTAATATCTAAATTTTTAATATTATCGGTCTTTAATATCTTTAATATTAATTAAATTTAATTTTTGAAGCTTAATAGATGACGGATTAAATTGTTATTATTTAATTTTTTTTTTTGAATTTAACTAGTTTTAACGACTTTCCAACCTATACTTAGTAACATTTCAACTTTTACTCATATATATATATATATGTATCATAATATAGTAACTTATTTATTAGTTGAAATCTAATTAATAATAATGACGATGCATGTAGAGAACTCACATGTTTTATACAACAGCTTTAATTAATATTAAAAAAATGTTAATTAATGTTAAAAATTAAAATAAAATAAAAACAAACAATGATAAATAATGATAACCTTAAATATGTTTTTACTAATCAATTTAAAATAAAATTTTTAATTAATTTAGGCTTTCCCTTAAAATATTTGTTGTTTAATAAAACCAGTTACAGTTTTCGTTTTATAATTATTATACACAATGTAAAAAAAAAAAAAAAAAAAGTTTTCCATAGCATTATAATTTTGAAAAAAATCTACATTTTTTAATAAATATAAAAATATAGGCTATCTACATATACATATATAGGCTATCTAAATATATTTTCTTATAATTTTTTTTATTATTTAAATTTTCTTATTCGGAAAAATAAGATCATCGAACTATTTTGAACTTAAACTTATGCAATTTTATACGTAAATATCATGTATACATACATATGTATATATCACGTGAGTTAAATTTTTGTTTACCTTGTATAAAATTCTATATACTAAAAAAGTAAACAATAAATAAAAAATAAATACAAAAAAAAAAAACAATTGATACAAATTTATTTAACAAAATTTGATTCATAAAATTCTTTTCAAATTTTTTTTTTATTTGCTACAAAAAAAAAACCTTAAGAATTATAAAAAGAAACGTATAAAACTGTCTTTACATGTATTTATAAAACAAAAAATTCTTAAATAAGTATTTTGATTCGTTTGACAAATTTATAATAGATAGGTACCTACATATATAAAAATATGTTAATTGCAGTCCCTAATAAGATAGGAAATTTATTATTTACATTCCCACGTAAAGGTTTATTTACTCTTCTGGGTTTTATATGTTTTTTTTCATGACTCATGAGGATGAGTATCACATCGACTCTATAAACTCGCTTACAGTTTACTATGTAAATATTTCTATCTCTTCTATCAGTTTATTTTGTTAATTTTTTTAAAACAGTCGTTAAACGACGGTCAGCCGAATTTATATTTCACACTAATTTTTTTTTACAGCTACGTTCACTTCTTTTTCATTAGTGTTATCCCTCCTTGTCTCAAAAAAGGTGAAAATTTACGAATTTAGAGCTATAAAAAATAAATGGTTCAAATACCGTCAAATACCGTTCAAATAAAATGGTTCAAATACCGCTTAAAGTTGTTATTTTATTTGAAGAGACACTACAATAAACCCGAAATGAGACTACAAGTTTTGTATAAGATTTTAAATTTAAAGTATGTTGAAATAGATTTAATTAAAATTATATATAATATGTACTTAGTAGAAATAAAATAATGTATTGATTGTTTTTTATTTTACGCTTCCACTTTAATATTTTCAATGTAATAAGTTTCAAAAACGTATTTAGATTAAAGTATCTTTGTATTTTTTTTTTTTTAATGTTAGTATTTATTTTTTATTAATTAATAAATAGTACATATTAAGTAATAAACAAAAATTAACTAAATGAAAATGATCTCGTATATGTATATGGTAAAGTTTTGTTTACTTTTTTGGCTTTAGATTTTTTTTTTAAATAATTTTGATAAATACATAGTTGGTATGTTTCCATAAGTTGCGTATTAAATCTGCTTAATGATTTATTTTATTTATTTTTTTTTTTTAATTGAACACTTTAAAACCATAATTATCAGTAAGTTATTTAGAAATATCACATAAAAATAAAAACTTAATAATCGGTCAAAAACAAAACGAAACGAAGTTGCTAAGCGATTAATGAAAATTCCATTTAATATTCCATAATATATCATTTTAGAAACAAAAAAAAAAAAGAAGCAAAAAATAAAAAAATTATACTAATCAATTTGTAGTTCAGAAGACTAATGCTTAATATTTCCATAAAAAAAAATTAGTTGTTATTTATAGTTAATAATTGCATTAAATTAAAATTACTACACAAGTTAAATTTCCTTTATAAGGTAAATTTTCAAAATACCCACATTGGTTTTAAACAAATTTGTTTAATCGCTTCCCTAATTAAACAGGAATAAAATAGTATGATATATTATATTTTTAAATATAAACTAATTTAAGATTTTTAAGTTTTAATTTTAAACTGTTATTTATTAATTTTTATTATTATTTCTTTATTCCCCAACTGTATCTCTAACATAATTCAAATTCATAAAATAATATAAGTTTACAGCCTTTTCAAATTTCAAATAAAAATAATTTTCGTACTAGCTTAATTTTAAAAATATTTTTCAAATAAATACGCAAAAAACTACTGAACCTTAACTAGTAAACCTTAACTAAAACTACTGAATATTATAGGTATATTAATACCTAATTGTTTGTTTTATATTTTTTATTTATTTACTATTTCCTTTTAAATTGTGTTATTATATTAACATTTTTATTAAACCTTAAAATCAATTTTTTATTACAACTCTCACACTACTTACGTCCAATTTTTAACCTTTAGTTCTTCTGAGGTGGTTTTATGTCGTCACATTAGTATTTCAAGAAATAAAATTTATTATTTTTTATTTTCTAAATCTTGAATTGCATATTTTGTTTTATTTGTGTATAGGGTGCTACAAGTAAGTGTATTTAATAATAAAAAACAACGCTAAAACTAAATAAGAATATTAATTGCAATCATTGAATTACAAATTCTAATATAAAAATAATTAATGTATACCCCTGAATTATTTATCCTTCACATGACTTAATTGAGTACATACATAAAATTCTCCTTAAGAAAGTAGGGTTGCTATGTGGTGTCATCTCTGTTATAAGTTTCTCTAGTATCCCTTTTCGAAGATTTTTATCCTTTGGGATTCCGAAACCGAGTATTGGCATATGAGATAAGTGTATGTACGGTTTCCGTCTCTCGTCTGCAAATAAATATAACGTAATACAAAAACTTCTTTTTTTGTATAAAATAGATACTTTATACTTAAATGTAGTAGAATAACTGTTAGATAATAAACCAGTTATTTACCTTAAAACTGAATTTTTATATTTTTTTTAGACAAACTTCGATTTAATGAAACATTTTTTTCATTTTTATTTAATTAAACCCTGTACATACATATTTTTATTGTTCATTTTTTTTCTTTTTTTTTTTTTGTTTACTGAATTCGTAATTCTATCGAATTTAATGTATTTGTAAATTTTCATTCTGATATAGAAATATTATATATGTAAAACTAGTAGAACTATTTCTAAAAATAAATAAAAAAAAAATACTGCGAGGAAAAAGAAAATTTCTCTCTACCACATAATAAAATTTACAATTAAACAAATAAAAAAAGAGAAAAAATTATATGTATAGTAAATAAAGTTCTCATAATTTTTTTTTTAAAGTCCACATTTTCACCGCAATTTGATTCTTTATTTACTACACTTTCGATATTCTATAGAAGATTATATACCCCTATGCGAGATTATTAATACCATCCAAACCAAACCAAATACCATACCAATTACCAATCAATAATCATTGTATGGTTCGTGCATCGTGTCATGACTCGTGAATTTGTATAATTAAAAATATTAAAAAAAAAAAAAAAAAAATTACCATAACATAACATAACCTAACCTAATACACTAACTAAATTCTTAAGTACAAAGAGAATGAGAGAGGCACTCACTATTCAGTATATATAAAAAAAAAAAATAATATAAATAAAGGTAAGGTTTATAAATTATAGTATAGCCATAATCGTATCGTATAGTATATACTATATAATATATTTTATAGCCTAGGTATTATGAATGATAAAGAGTAAATTGAATAGAAAAAAAAATGAGCACATAATAAAAATGAGAATTTAATTTTTCATATAAAAGCCGGCTGCTATTCAAGGTTGTAGTTCATTCCATATAGAAATTTATTGTATTAAAGATATAACGGGAATTTGTTTTGCAATTGCTTTTATTTTTTTTTTTATTTTTTTTTTTCGAAAAAAGCAAAAAATTTGTAAAAACTTTTATTATTAATATTATAATAAAAATTAATATTTTAAAATTATTAAAAAACTAAAAAAAAAAATTCAATTCTTTGAATAAATTATGAATCGGTATTTTAAAAATAGGGTAAATTGGATAAATATAAATTTAAAAACATAAACTTATACAAAAAAGAAAATAAAACTAATTTAAGAAAAGTGTACATTTAATCTTAATAGTTAATTTTTTTTTTTTTTTAATTAAATATTGTGAATATTATAAATTTACAAATAAAAAAAAAACCCAAATTATAATTAAAATAGAGAATTTAATAGAAAAAAAAATTTTTTTTTTTCTTTCAGTGAAAAAAAAAAATATACAAAATTATACATAAAATTCTCAAATAGTAAACAAAATTCAAAATAAATTAGTTAATAATAAAGAAAAATCAATAATAAATAAATATATTAATTTAAAAAAAAAAAAGAAGTTAAAAGAAAAATCTACTTATTTCACAAAAAAAAAAAAAAAATTTTTCACAATGAAAGACATAATAATAAGGAGCATACCAAAAGGAACTGAATACAAAGAAGTTGTTATAATCGGTAAGTTATGATCATATTTTACATAATCTTATTTATATATCCTTAATTTTATACCTTAAATCTTCTTAATTTTTATTATTATTAAATTTATTTTAAAAAATTTTTAAATCAGTTAATGTTGTCAAATGAAAATTATTAAATTTTATTAATTATTATGATCATTTTTATTAGTTAGGAATCATAACACCATAAGTTTTACTTTAAATTATTTATTTAACATATAAAAAATAAAACGAAAAGTTGAAAACCGATTAATTATTATGGAATTGAATATTCTTTTGATCACTTCGGCATTAAGAAAAAAATTATAAAGTTTTTGAGAAATCGTAACTTGATGAATAAAATAACTATACTTAGAATGCATTTACTATAAATTATAATACTAAAATAATAGATATTAGTGATATTTATATAATAGATAATAGATAGAAAATAAAATAAAGAAATATACATATTAAAATTATTTAAGGTGATTACATATTTTCAAACATTACAGTATATTAAGAGTTAAGGCTCACCCTTTAATTATGATTGAAATACCTTTGGAAACGTTTAATAAAGCGTTTCTTTACACAACAATTTACAAGTATATATATATATATATATATTGTATTTTATGAGATTAATTTAAAAATATAGCAATTAAATTAAAAAAAAAAAAAACAAACAATAAATTAATTTGTTGATAAACAATTAATAAAATATTTTTAAAAATACTTTTTATTCTTAACTATTCATTTATTTCTATAAGTATACTTTTTTACTCATATACTTTTTTAGTAATTTTCTTTTTGTAAACTCCAAAGGTTAAATTATTTTATAAAATACGTATATATATGTATATAAAAATTATTTTTATTTTTAAACAGAAAAATTAATATTAATTAATTTATTATCAATAAATTAATTTAAAATTATTAAAAGTACATATAACTTTTTTAATAGAATATAAATAGCTTAGAATAATTTAAATATTCTTGATACTTTTACTACAGTTTATTTAAATTTCCACTAGAAATTTCTAATACAGAATATATCAAAAAAAAAAAAAAAAAAAAATTGAAACTTATTAGAATTTCTACAAAAATTTAGAAGTAAGTATATATTGGTTAGCATTCAATCAATTTAGAATTGAAATTATATGTACATATATTATGTATTAGAATTTAAAATATTGAGCATATTTTACATTTTAATATTGCATTCGGATCAATTTCTTATCGTTATCAAATGACGATCAGTTTGTAAAAATTTCGAAAAGTATAGCAATAATATTTAAAATGCTTTGTTAGAATTTGAAACTTTTGCAATTGATCGTCATTTGACTATCAAACATTTCTTTTTTACTCGTAAATACAATGAATTTCAAAAAAATCAATAATTATTTATATTAATTATGTTCATATTGCTAAGTAAATTATTTTTCAAATTTTAATGTAATTAATTAATGTAATAAAAAAAAAATAGATTTGATTTAATTTTAATGAAACCATATTATAATCATATCTTTTTTTTTATACTTATTAAAAATTTGATCTCTAGAATATTTATATGTTGAAATGTTTAATATAAATAGTTAAAACTTTTTCTGATCAAACTATCAAAGTTTTTAATATTTGTACTAAAAAGTTTTAACTACTTATTGTAATAAAATATGTAAATAATAAGGATTTTTTTTTTTAATTTTTTGTATTTCTTAAAAGCCTAACAATTTTTTAAATCAAATTAAAATTATGTATAATTATTACAATTAATTAAATCCGATAATATTATTACTTATACTTATGTACATGTTTATATTTAAAATTATTTTTAAAAGATTAAAATGAATTTGTAAAAGAGTAAAATATTAATATCAATATTAATTTATTTCAAATATACATACAATATAAAAGAATTAAATAAAAAATAAATAAAAAAAATAATTAAAAAAAAAATTTTTTAAGAAATCGTTAAGCATATTAAGAGCCTATGCATGACAAGCATGACATTGCAATAAAAATGCAATTACAAATACTGAATAAATAAATCACTGTCACAAGTTTTTATAATAAAATTTATTATTGTTTTTAAATTAAATAATTTTTGCCTGAATTTTAAAAATCTTTTTGTTATTATCGTTTTTTTTATGTAAAATATGATTTTAATGATTTAATTTTAATTATTAATATTAATAAGTAGTATAAAAGTGTTTAAAAATTATTAGTTACATATTAATCAAGTAATACGTATTCTATAACTGATTACTTTTTGAATAATTATTTTTTAATACAATTAAGATTATATTTTAATTAATTTAACTGATTTAATTAACTATATTGTTTGTATATGTATATGTATCTGTAATTTTTTTTTGTCATCTGTTGCAATTGAAATTATAGGGACAAATTAAACAAAAATTAAATTAAAAAAAAAAAATTTATGTCGATTCTCATTAAAAAAAAACAAGTGTAGGAATTGTTTTATTATCGTTATTAAGTAATTTTAATGTTATTTTTTAATTCAGATAATAATATGTGTCTTTTTAATATTATGATAAATCTTTTTGTTATACCAGACTTACATAGATATACCATATGTTCGCACTTATTGAAAAGGTGGTTTAAAATAATTTAAAACATACCAGTATATAAATAATTGACAAGTGTTTTAAGTATTACTGTTTTTTTTTTAATAAAATATCTTAAATTATTAAATATTTAATATGAATTTATAATATAAACAATAAATAAATATTTCTGAAAAATTTGTGATTCATATTTGTAGATTTAGTTATTTTAACAAAATTAATTCAAACTGTACTTACACCTATTTAAAGAATTTTTTTGTTTAAATCTATAAAATATATATAATACATATAATAATTGTTTAATAATGTTTTAATTATATTTTTATTATTTATAATTTATAGGTAACGGCCCTAGTGGTATTACTTTATCATATTTGTTAGCTGGAAATTGGCCCTATTGGGATACAAATAAAATAAAAAAACATCCAGATGAATTACTTCAAGCTAGATTAAATTATGCCGATAGTAGTAAAAGTTTAGTTGAACAAGATTTAGTAACATTATCACAAGGTTTAGAAGGTCGAAGTACAAATCCTGTATCATTATTATTAGATAGTTTAGATCATCCATGTGCTGATTTTGGATTAGAATTACCATCAATGTTAGAATATAAAATGAATTCTGATAAAACGGTATAATAATTTTATATATATAATATATATGTATTTATATATTTTATAACTTTTTATTTTCTATTAATTGTTAGATTGATCATGTTGTTCTTGGTAAAGGTTTACCGGGTGGTACATGGCATCGTATGGATCCAAATTTACGTACATTATCATTAGCTGCATGGATGTCTTTACCTGGTTTAAATTATAATGATTGGGAGCAAGAAAAAAGACAAACTGAACAACAACAACATTTAGATAATATACAAAATTCAGATGATTTATTTTTATCGATTAAAAACTCTAAGAAACAACAAGAGGAATTAGAATTAATTAATTCAGAATGCTTAAAATGTCTTGAATTAAGAACAAAACCAAATTCAAAATATATTATTAAAACAAATATTGTAAAAAAAAGTGACAATGACGAAAGAAATTTCAGTTTAGGGAATAATAATGAATCAGAAGTAGGTGCCTTGTGCTGCAAATGTACTAAAGCTTATACAAATAATACAGACACTAGTAATAATTTAAATGTTATTTCTAAAAATAATATAAATAACAACAATAATGTACAAATGCCACCAAGACGAAATTTATCATTAAAACGGTTAATTTCTAAAGAAGTACAGACTAGAGCTCTTGTATCAAGAGTTGCACAATATTATGAAGAATATGTTAATATAATGAATTTAAATAATTATTTTGTAAATGATACTATTGTTACATTGATTGCCCCACTGTCAACATCTATTATTCAACAGCAACAAGCAGAACGGTATTCACAATGTCAGTTGTTAACAAATCAACAAAAAGAAAGTTGTCATTATTTAAATAATGAAACATTTGCTGAAAATGAAAAATTTAATAGAGCTAGATGGATTGTGGCCGGAATTAATAAATCCACTGGCAGATCATTTTATTATGCTTGTCGAAATGTTGTATTAGCGAATGGAGTTTCAGATTTACCAAATAGATTAGGATTAAGGGGTGAAAGTCTCAAGACTTCATGGGTTAAACATGAACTACCAGATTTAGAGGCACATTTAGAAAATTTAAGTGAAAAAGAAAGAAGAGGTAAGATATTATATTTTAAAATAAATAAATTTATGATTTACATACGTAACAAATTAGCTTTTATGAAATTAATTTTTTAAGTAATCAATTCCATCTCTTTTTTTTTAGGTTTAAAACCAGTGGTTGTTGTTGGTGCTGGTTTAAGTGCTGCAGATGCCGTAACAATATGTCGATTATCAGACATTCCTGTGATTCATGTATTTAGAAGTCGTACAGCTGGATTAGATAAATCGTTACCTGAAAATGTATATCCAGAATATCATGAAGTTCAAAGAATGATGAAAGATACTCATACTCAATATGATTACTATACTCCATTGCCGGAACATACTATATGTGATATATTTACATCATCACCAAATAATGATCAACATAATGTAACCGTACGTCATTTAATAACTGGTGAAACAAAAACTTTTGAAGTATCATTTTGTGCAATTTTAATTGGTTCAAGGCCTGATTTACGCTTTGTATCAAATATTACAAAAGCCTTACCATCACATCCATCTAAAATAGATATTTCAACATTAGCAACAAATTTTGTTAATCATACAGAACATGTTGTATTTTCACCAATGAGCAGAAAAATATCATGGCTAAAAAATTTCTGTACGAAATGCAAACATTTTAATATATGCGAATGGAGTCGTCGTTCAAATGAAAATCGTACTAAAATATGTGGTCATCAATTTAATAGGACATGCGATTGTTTAGATCGATTAGGTAGCCCAGTTTTAAAAAATATGTTATTTAATACTGAAGATACGGGACTTGGTCTTGGAATTGATCCAAATAAACCAATTGATTCTAAAAATAATCAAATAGCTGTAGATAAATTTACAAATGAAATTGAACGTGTCCCAAAGGGTTTATTTGCATTAGGTCCATTAGTTGGTGATAATTTTGTTAGGTTTATACCTGGTGGTGCCTTAGCAATTACAGCTGCTCTTAATAAAGAAAATGATTGAAGTAAAATTAAAATAAATATTAGTTGAAATTTTAAATGAATGTTAAATGTCTACATATTTTTAGTTTTATTGGTGAAAATTCAAAATTAAGAAAATGTAATAGGGAATTTTTAAGAAAGGACTGAAATATACAAAAGATATTGAAGTAAAATAATAAATTATGTTTTAGTTATTAAAATTTTCGTTTAATTATTATTTTTTATTGAATTGTATAAATTTAAATGAATTGAATGAATTGTATCAAATATTTTAGAATAATTTATAAAATTTGAAAAGTAAGCAAATGAATTACAATATTTAATAATTAATGGTATTAAAATATACATGTTTAATAAATTAATTAAAGTGGATAAAGTTAATGTTATAAAAATTGTATTTAATACTTTTATTATATAATTGTTTTTAATTTTAAAGAATAAATACTTTAATAATAACAATCTTTTATAAAAAAAAAAACAATATTTTTCTTTATTTTGTACAATTGTATTTTAGATGAAACAAAAAAATATCAGTATTATACATCAGAAACGTAATTTTATTGTTATAAATTTTCAAATATTTATTATTTAAAAAAAAAATACTTTTTTTTTTTAATATGTATTTATATATAATTAAAGAAAAGACTTTAGTAATAAAAACTAATGTATTTTGTGGATCTAAAGAAGGACATATTGAAAGTATATTATTTTCTCAAATTATGTCAAAAGAACAAATTATGAAATTATTCATAATTTCAAATATTAATTTAATTATTTTACAAAAACAGAATAAAATTTTTGAAATGTTCGTGCTTAAAATGTTCAATAACATTTCTACAAACACACTTATATTTTTGTCAAAACAATTTTTAATTTATAATATTAACATCGATTGTTATTATAATAATAATGTAAATATTTAAATGTTGTATCACGAATTAAAAAAAAAAAATCAAACATTTGTTTGAAAATATAAAAATAAAAAACTCGTTTTTTCATGTGATGTTAATGAATTGTATTGATGCATTTCTATACTCCAAAACACTATAAACTGTAAAACTCTATATTCTAAAAATTTAATATTTTTTATTTTACACAAATAATATTAAAAAACAACACATTATCATACAAAAAAATTTTATTTTATAACTGCTTACATGGTCAACAATATTAAATTTAATATTGTGGGCCATGTCTTTGTTTTTATAATTTTTAGTGATTTCCTTTAATTCATCCAATTGGAAAGGCTACTAAGCAATAAAAAAAAAATAAAGTTAATTTACTTTTTTTCAATTTTAAACATCTTATTTTGTTTTTTTATTTAGGGGGTTATTTTTATTTAATTAATTTTCATCAAAAAGTAATCATTTCATAACTAACACTTAAAAAAAATTAAATTTTAAAAAGAAAAAAGTTTTGAAGTATATTTTAACATCGACATTAAAATATACGAATTATATATGTATAGATTTTGGTATAAATGGATATGCACATTATTTTTAAATATTTTATGATACAAAATCACTTAAAATCTTTTTTTTATCATATGTAAAGTGATAGGACTAGATACATAATTTTATTTAGCACTTTAAAATTATTGAAAAAGTAAGAATTGTTTAATAGTTATTTCAAAAAGATTTAAATGATTTGCATTGTAATACATACTACACAAATAAGAACAAAATTTTATATTTTTGTTTAAAAAGTTATACTTTCAAGAATTCGCATATTATCTTAGATTTAAAACTATTTGTACGTAATATAAATTTTTGTTGTTGATTTTTAAAAAAGACAAATAAAACAATTGTATTTTATTAAATATACTTTTTTTAATTATCTCACGGTTAGAAAGAAATTTTTCTAAAATCCACTAATTTAAAAAGAATTTTATTTTTTAAATACTTTGACAATAATTGGAATTACATAGTACGTCGTTGTGCTTTTTAATTTAGTTTCTACAAAGTGTTGTAAAATCAATTTTTTAGTTCCTTCGGTTCGGTTTAAAAAGTATTTTGAGACATTATTTCTGGTACAGATTAAAAATAAATAAATTTATTATTTTTTAATCAATTGATTTTAGTGAAAAAATGACTTTATAAGTTTTATTTTTATATTTTTATTCTAAGTAAGATATATAATGTACATATTAATTTTTTCGCTTCAAAATTTATTCCAAAAATTTTTCCAAAATTTTAATTTACGTTTAGTGTGTAGTAACTATGTCGCGCTTAACAGACGTCAGATTAATAACAACAGGTAGACAATATTGAAATGCCTGGTGTTGGGGGCTGGTTGTTAATTATTTGAAGATTCCAAGTAGATTGTAATTCCTGCTTCTTATACTACCAAACATTAATCCGAGCCAGTGGTGTAGTTGTTAAGACACCTACCTTTCATAAGAAAAGTTTCGGGTTGGAACCTCGGCTGGATCATATGGATTAATAAAAAAAATATAGATTTTTCTTATAATGCATAATTAATAGAATATAATTAAATTAAAAATAAGTATATATGTCTTATAAATTATAATTAATATCATATTGTAATAGCTATATAATAAAATAATAACCGTAATTCTTGTATAAGATAATAGATGGCGCAGAAATAATAGAAACGTCTTAACAATGCTTAGTCTTGTACAATAGCTACAGCAGAGTAATCAACGGCTTAGTTAAATTAATGATTCTCGAAACTGAAGCCTAGTCAAATATGAATAATAAATGGCTTAGTGGATGCCCATACTCCTCTTTGGAGTGGCAAGGTTATACAAAAAAATATATATTTAAAGAAAGTTATACATATTTAAAAAATAATAGCTAATTTAAATTAAAGAACATTTTTTTTTGTTTTTCTAAACAAAGAAATAGATTGAATGCAATACAAGTTTCAACAATTTTAAAATAGTTTAATTTTTAAACTTTTAATTCATCTCCAACGGTAGTCTTTTGTATTACAACTTATAAATTTTAATTAACAGTTCTACCAACTTTTCGCAACCAATAAAAAATGTCTAATGTCAACTACTTGAAAGTTAAAACAAATTAGACATTAAAATTTAAAACCGCCGGTTGAGGTTGAATTGAAACAGTCGTTGTATTTATATTTATTTAAAAATAAAGAAATCCATTATTATATTAATTTAAAGCTTAAAATTAAAGCATGTCTTATATGATATCAGCTTCAGCAATTGATAATTTAGGTTTGTATTATAAAACAGAAAAATTTTTGCTACCATTATTAATCCCTTTGTAATTTAGCCCATGAACTAGATGAAATCAGAATTAGATCACTGAAGCATATAGAAGGTAAAATATTTCGAGCATTTCAACAAAATGAATCTATTGATTTTAATTCTGGAAAACTTATTAGTAAATTAATATTTTGGTTTAATAAAAAACCTTTAATAGAAATTGAAACAGTGCTTACTTTAATTTTAACCATTTTAAAAAGCGATCATGTACATGATACAATAAAATTTTTAAAAAAAGCTCGATTAGAAAAAGAAATAAATAAAATCTATGAATTGGTTAAATCTTCATCTGTTTACAAGGAAATTGTGATACAAATAAAGAAAATTTTAGAAAATTATGAAGAACCTACAAAATATGATGATGAAAGTATTTCAAGTCAATCACACTGTTGCTCAGAAAGTGTTTCAATACAAAACTTAATTTCAGACGATGATGAGTGAGTTTATTTAGTTTTTATTTTTACAATTAATGTTTTTAAAAAATGCCATATTTAGTTTTTTAGCTGAATATGAAGAGCCATGGTCAACCCCTTGTACATCAGATGTAACTTACCTAAATATGTTATTTAATTCCACATCAACTACAAGTACTTTTGAAGAAATACAAAATGGTTTAGTATTTTTCAAAACAGCTATAAATGATTATCCGCCGGAGTATTTTTTACAACCTCCATATATTTTTAAAAATATGATTAAATTGTATTTCAAGGAAAAAAGTTTTACAAAATTGCTGATATCTAATTTTACATTTTTATGTAAAGCAATCCTTTGTAGAACTCAGAAACGTATTACATCCGAATGTTATGATCCTTCTTGGAAGGATGTAAGTATTTTAAGCAAGTTTTCACATCTCAGCTTAATTGAATTTATATTATTGTTTAGAATATAGGTAATAAGCCGAAGATACAAATTACAATATCAAGATTTTGTATTGAAATATTTAAAATATGTGTTGAACATTTGAAGCAGTTTAGCGAAACTATAGATCAGGTATATTATAATTTTAATAAAATGTACAAACTTTAAATTTTTATATAAATGTTTATTTCTAGAATGAGGTATTTTATGCGTACCAATTAATAATGGTAATATTTGATATTATGAATCTAAACGAATATAAAAAGGGTGCAACCTTGGTTCCTTTAAAATCAATTTTAATTGATTTGGGTATATTAGCAAGATTTTATAGAATGGAAAAAACATATAGAGCATATCGGATTCAATATATTTTAATTATTTCTATTATTGCTAAATTAGTAAAAGAACATAATTTATATCTCAGAGATAATGATATTTACACTTCATTTTGTCAAAATATAAGTTCTCGTACTGCTAAAACAGCAGATATTTGGTCTTTAGAATTACAATATGCAATTTTAGATTTTCCGTTACGAAATTTGTATCCAGATATATACCATGAAATAGAAAAGGCTATAGAAATCGATAATGGAGAAAATTCTCAAATAAAAACCATATTAAATTGCCAGGATTTATTTAAACCAGCTATTGAAATTTTAAAACAATGTGAACTAAAAATCGACAATCAATTTATATTTTTGGCTTCTCAGGCTATAGAAACTTTATCAATTCATAAAAGTTTAACCTTTGTTCAGAAAATGATAGAAGTTATTTCTAATTCAATGTATTTGTTTGATGGAAATATAAAATTAAAATGTACTTCAGAAGATATTGTATTAAGATTGTTAGCGCATGAAAATAGCAGTGTTAAAAGGTAATTAAAGAATACAAATTAAACTGAATACAATAGTAATTTAAAACGTTATATTGTAGAACTACGTATAAAGAAATTTCTAATCACATGAAACGAACTTTTGGAGCATTAATGAATGGTAACAACAATGTTAAAAATAACAATTCACAATTTGAACGACCAAAGTCGCTAGGATTTCCTCTAACATCAGAAATTATTACAGAAATTATTTGTTTTGGAATGGCGGATGACGATATTGTTATCAAGAAAAATTCTGAAATTATATTATCTTTAATATTAAAAGGAAAAAATGTTTTAGGAATTGGGTGGAAAAATATTTTACATGTTTTAATTCCAAATTTTCCATTGCTTCAGTGCATAGCAACTTTTGAAAACAATTTAGGTAATTTGTATCTATATAAGCTAAAAAAATTGATTAATAAATATATGCATTATTGTAATTTTTAGGTAAGCTAATTTTAGATCTGTTTGATCCTGAAAGTGGACTTGAAGCTCATGAACTTATTAAGGGAAATTTACGATTTTTGTTTTCGTGTGATGAACAAATTCGTTCCGAAGCGATTTTACGTTTATCATATATTTTATCAAATGATAAATCTAATGAAGAATATTTACCAAATGTTCATGAAATTTTTGATATTATACCAAACAATTTGTGTTATTTACAAGTACCAAGGGATCCTGAAAAAATTTTTTATGGTGGTCTTTATGATTGTACAACTATTCCAGCTTTATTAGAATTACTTAAAAGTAGTGACGTTGAACCAAGTATCCGCAAAACTTGTTTAATGCAATTAAATGTTTTATGTCAGGATATAGATTTAAATAAGATGATTTTCAACGAAAATGGATGGTTTCTTACTATGCAAGCTTTAGAAAATTCATTGAAAAAAAATCCAACAGCTGATTATCCAGATTCAGTTGTTCCAGCAGTTAGTATATTATCTAAAATGGTTTTGTGTAATTCATTTTTCCGCAATGAAATTTCATGTGAAACTAGTATTTACATATTGTTATTAAGAGCTTTGATATTATTTCATAGCGATATTGCTTTGCAACAAGATGCTGTTATTACATTATTTCTATTATTATATAATTATTACATTGTTGGTGCAGAAAAACATATATCAATACCAAAAGTTTTGGAAAAAATATATTTACCTTTAAAATGTGATTTTCATTGGTTGGATAGTAGTTTTAAAAAGAATACGATTTTTGAAGAAATATTTTTGGATTTATCTCAAGAAAACACAAATTTTACAAATAACAGATCTAATGTAACAACTTTACATAATTTAACTTCCCTACAAAAAGATCAATTTACAAGTATTCCTTTAACTCGTAGATCTGAACCTTTATATAGCATTGCTGCAGAAAAACAATCAAATGAAAATAATATATTTTTACAATATATTAGATTTAGTTTTGCGACAATTTGGTTTTTAAATTTTGATACAATTTATAAAAATGTTAAATCAAAAAGTTTAAATGCAGATAATACGTCTATTGATTATTCATTATTTCCTGGTCATTTTAATGAAACTGCTGAAGGTATTATTGATATATCAGATGCATTCGATTTTAATCAGGATCTTAAAATAAACGCTGAAGATATTCGGTTAATTAAAATAACAGTTCCTGCTGAAAATTTAAATAAATTTTTAAAAAAAATTGCAAGTGCAACAACTGAAAAGGATTTTTTAAAAAATGTAGCTGGATTACGATTTTGTTTATTCTTAGGTTCACATAAGTTTTTGGATGGAAATGAAACTTTAAAAATTTTTCACAGATTTTTAACAATTAAGCCAAGAAGTTTGGGAGACTATACAATTTTTGAAAATACAGTAGAATTATTTGATTATTTTGTTAAAGCTGAAATCGAAACAATAATTAAATGGTTATTACAAGAAATGTCCGAAAAAAATTGTTTAATATTAGATATTTTAAAAGATTATAATATACCAAAAAGAATATACGATATAGTTTGTCAACTAATAGAAACTTTGATTAAGTATTGCGCTACAAAATATCAGAACAATAAAATAGAAGAATTTATTTTATTTGAAAATGAGAAAGGTTTAGAAAAAACTCATTACAATTTTTATAATTATCTTTTTGAATATTTAATTCCAATAACTGAAGAATGTTTTCATAAACGATATTTAGATCAAGTAAGAAGCTTATTGAATATAATTCAAATAGTTACAAAAACAAAAAATATTGAAATAGATTTAGAATTTGCTCACATGGTTATAAAAAAACTAATGTATTTTGTTATGGCTTTAAAATTATTTAATCAAACTGGTTCCAATATAAATAAAAATTGTTTATTGATTATTGGAAATTTAATGCATTTCATAGATGAGGTATTTTTCTATTAAGATATTAATAAAAATATTACATAAATTATTTTTTTTTTCATTAGTTGGATTTTGATGAACAACACGTAAAACTGTTATCGGGGCTTTGTAGCCATGATGATTTCGACGTTAGAGCCCTATCTTGGTGTATTTTAACAAAAGTTGCAGCTCATTTAAAAGGTGCTCATTTAATTGTGAAAGGTATAAACGTTTGTTTTATGAATTTGTAAAGAATAAATAGCAATTTTACTTTTTAGAACTATCATATTTACCTGGAGGTTTTCATGCTTGTTGTATAAGCACTCTTCTCGATGTTAATGAAGTTCCTATTGTAAGATCTGTAGCCGGAATGTTATTTGCTAATCTATTGAGTCATAGAATTAATGATACGAATGGAGTATCACTGCATTTATCTGTGGCACCTCTTTGTATAGAAATTGAACCTTCTCAACAAAATAATGGTTTACATCTAATCAAACAAATTTTTAACAAACATCATTTTTATTCAGCTATTCTCAATTCTATTGATTATTTTCATGTTGGCAGATCGGTTGATTACTTAAAAGTACTTTTTGATTTTTTTATTTGTTTAAATTATAAAATTTTATATACATATATATATATATATATATATATACATATATGATTTTAGATTGAAAACATAACTACTCCAAATATAGTGAGCGCATATTGCAGAATTTTAAGCAATTTTATAAGTTTTTATTCTGATTCTAGTATTGAAGAATTTGATAATGAACCGTTTTTATTTAGAATGATTGGGTAAATCGAAAAAACTTTAATTTTTTAAATTTTATAGATTTTTTGTTTATATTTTTTAGTTTAATAAAAATTATTCCATGCTGTATTACAAACGAGTCGTTATCCATGATGAGTGAAATTTGCTTTTTAATTAATAAATTACACTCTTTCGATAACGTTATATCTATTAAAAAAACTCTATGTAGCGATTATGGATTTTTAGTTGCTTTTATTCAATTAATAAATTTAAAAAATTTTGGTAGGAAATTTAAAAATAATATTTTCAATATTTATTAAAACACATTTAATTTTAAGGAAATGAAAATATTGATTTACTAGGAAATATATTACAAACGCTAAAGCTTTTGATTAATGAGACTCTATCTTTTCAAATAATTTGTGAAATACTCTCAAACAATGGAGCTTTTAACCTTATAGAAGTTATTAACTTTTGTTTAAACATAAAAAAAAATTCAGGTTAGGATCAAAAAGCATAATAAAATATGTAATTTAAATATAATTTAATTCAATTTCAGATTTACAAAATATTAGTTTAACTCTGTTAATAGCATTATTAGTAAAAAGTGATAATGTTTATACCGATAAATACAAGACTATTCCAATTATTTTTGATTCAACAAATTTATCAAATAAAAATGAAATTTTAAATGGCAGTGAAGAAATTTTTAACAGTGTTAAGTTAATTTTCAATCTTATATTTCAAAAGAGAAAAGCTGGAATTTTGCTTAAAAAGACACTAATATGTGAAGCATTAGCAATGTTATTAAAAACTTCTCAAAGAATTAGAAAAATTGCCGAAAAGGAACAATTTTTGTCGACAGTGTTTGAATCAATTAGTTTAATTTTTGAAAATATAACAGTTACATGCACTGAATACATTAGAAAATATGGAGATTCAAAAGTTAAATTTTTTTATAAATCAAATAAATTAATTAAAACATTTAATATTTTCATTTTAGAAAGACACCATAATTCAAGAATTAACTATTTTGTATAGTATTATTTTACACTGGTTCTGTTCAGATTGCTTAACAAATGATTCTGAAATAGAGAAATTATCAAAAGTAGCATTGCAAACATGGCAATGGATAAATCATTCTGAATCATTACGTGATATTTTTCTAAAAACTTTGGCAGTTGTTAGCGAAAATTCATTTCAAGGTAAAAATATCTTTCATATAAATAAAATAAACATCTAAAAAATAAATATTACTATATTTTAGTTTGTAAACAATTTGCTACACCAATTACAAGTTTTTCAAACTCAATAATGCAGCTTACATCAAAAATGGTTATTGCTGAAACGAATAAAATTAAACACCCTAATATAGATTTCGGTATCTTAGAATTAGGTTTAGGAATTTTAACAAACTGTTGCTGTTGTATTGAAGGACGTTTACTTTTAGTTAAGGTTAATTAACAATTGTTTAATTAAAAAAAAAAATTCATTTTTTTTAAATTGATCTTTAGATGAATTTATTAGATATTATAGGGAATCTTCATCCTATTGATAAGAAAGTACAAAAATCATGGAATGTTGTAACTATATATTGGTTAGAATTTTGGAATATATTTTCAAGATATGAACAAGGAGCTGCCTTAAAACATTTATACATTTTATGTTCATTAATTGCTAAAAGTAAAAATAAAATTAGAATTCTCTGTCTAAAAATTTTACGAAATATGGCATATATTCAGTTGAACAGACCTGGTCTCTTATCATCGCGTATGATTTTTACTTAATTTATTTTAAGCATAATTTAAAAAAAAAAAAATTTTAATTTTAGAAGATTTTCAATATACAGTAAAAGAAGTTTTAGAAAATGGAAATGAACAAGAGAAGTTTATAATTATTATTACATTATGGAAATTAGGTGCTGAAAATTTTAAAGCAAAGCATATTATTAAGAACTGGGGAGTTTTAAACAAATTAAAAAATATTCAACATGAAATTGATCAAGATGATAAAGAAAATAATTTAAATTGCGCTATTGAAATAATACTAAATATTTTAAAATAATTTATATAATTTTATATTTACCAAATATTTATTTTAGATATAAAATTGTTATTTTTTCAATATATTTGATTAACTATTAACTAACATAAATTCTTTATTATTTTTTATGAATATATTTAAATATGTAGCAAACTATTTATATTAGATATTGAATTAAAAAAAAAAAATTTCTATTTTCATAAATGACAAGAATCAATTCTGCTAAAACCTGTGTAATAACATGCGATAATTAAAAATTTGGAAAGAAAATTGACATGTTTTAAATTGAAATGTTTGGAAATTTATTTAAGAATTTGTGTCAATAGGAAAATGAAAGAAAAACAGAAAATTAGCTGCATTAATTTTTTTTTTTAAAATCGATAAATCATCAAAATAAAATAAATTATTATATATAACCTTCAAAATTATACAACTAATGTTGATTTCTTACAAACTTAGGCATATATTTAATTTTAACGAATTTAAAACCTACATACACATTCTAAATATTTATTCAATTTCAACTGTTGCTCCAACTTTCGTTAATGCTTCTTTCAGTTTTTCAGCTTCATCTTTTGGAATATCTTCTTTAACCATTGTTGGTGCACTTTCCACAAATTTTTTTGCTTGCACCAAATTCATTCCTTCTAGTAAGTTTTTAATTTCTTTTATTAAAGCTACCTTTTGTTTATCATCGAATTTCATTAATTTTACTTTAAAAGATGTTTGAACTTTTTTTGGGGCGACTTCTTCTTCATCATCTCTCGGAGCAGAAAATGCTTGAGGTGCACCAAATGATGGCATGAAAGAAGTTTCGGGTAGGTTTAGTTTTTTCTTTAAAATGGTACTTAATTCAGCAACTTCTAATAAATTTAATGTTGCAATGTTATCTGCAATGCCAACTAATTTCGGATTCATTGGCTTTTCAATGCCTTCGGGAACTGGGGTTGTCAATTTAGCTTCAACATTAGCTGCAGCCGGAGCTGTTTCTCTTAGCATTTTTGAAATAGAAAAACATCTTATATTTTTCGACGAAAAATTTAAAAGATATTTTAAGCTATGCATTTTTTTTTCTTCTAAGCAATTAGCAAAAGAAAAAATAAAGTTTTATTTGAAATGCAAAAACGTTTTTAAATATTGTATTTTTTAAAACTTCTATTATTTTTTATAGGTTATCGTTTATCGTATATATGTAAATAAATTATGGTTTTATTTGACATTTTATCAGGTGAGCTAGTACAGAGGTGGAAATTTTTTTTTTTATGTATAGTCAAGACCTCGATATAGTACAACTATTATTTCATATAAGTCATCTTTCTATTCATTCTGTGACTCTCACTCCTGTCATTATTTTAAACTGATAAGGAACGCACACACTATAAAAAAAACTGTCATTCTTCAAATTTATTTTTTATTTTTCTGTCTAATATCTAATTATTTACTATTAAAAATTAAGCACTAAATATAGTAGCTGAAGAAAAATAAAAAAAAATGTTTGTTAAATTTATATGGAATAGTCATTTGGTGAAAATTTAAAAACAAATTATTAAAATTCTAAAACTACCCAGTAGGACGTATAGAAGTCATTATCAATAAATAAAACCTATTAAATTAATTTTTGACATAAAATTATTATTTTTTACATTTTATTTTGTGTACATAAGTGTTTTTAATACACATAATTTAATTATCCAAACAAATACAAATTTCCTAGTATTTCGTATTCAATTTTCATAATTTTGTCGTATAAAGTTATTTTTCTTTTTTTTTAGTTTAGAGTAGAGTCAGAACTGTAAAAAAAAAATTTTGTATTTTGTTTTGCACTCTGAATGATCAGAGTTTATCTTTTGTGTTTCTTTTTTCATTCAGCGCTCAGTCAGAGTATGTTCAATTTTGATTTCCAGATATCGTGGAGCATTTGAATTTAAATGTCAAAAATTTTATTTTTTTATATGATTTGACATTTTTAACAGCTTAAAGCTCTATTGTGTTTCAAAATTATTTCGGAGCGTTTAGAGATAAAATTTTTCTAATCTGTTCAGAACAGAACTCTATGTGCCCGATATCTGTTCAAGGGCCGGATTCTGCAACGGTGCAAATGAGAAAATTTGACAGTTCTCGTGCAAACTTTTAGTTTAGTTGGACTGATTTTCAATTCCGCAAGAATGCGAATGAAAAAACTTGACATTTAGTTTGCATGATACAAAGTTTTTTCACCAAGAATTAATCGGTGCAAATGCAAATGAGAATGTAAACTAGAAAGACAGTATTTGTATTATTTATAAAAAAAATGGAAAATTATATATGTAGTTATATAGTTTATATTATAACATTAAATTGTTTTGTGCACATTTTATGTATTTTTTCATTTCATATTTTGTATTGAAAACGTAAGTCAGCGCTGTTTATAATTCATTCAGCATTTTAGTTTTCATTCACGCTTTCGAAATTGAAATAATGGTGCAAATGCAAACTGTTGGTTAGAATGAAAAAAGTTTGCATTTGCACCAAAAAAGTTTGCACCGTTGCGGAATCCGACCCAGAGTACAAATCTGAATTAAATAAGAAAAACACTATATTTTCTATTACTTCCTCACTTTGCTGGAAAAACACCTCTACATTTAAACACAATTTTTTTAATTTCCTCTTCTGGTTTATAATTTTAGTTAGTTAAAGCTCTTTTAACATTTATATCTCTCTTCAAGTAATGTTGTTTATGCATTTCTGTATAGGGTTTGTTAAATATTGTCGTTTCAAGTTTATTGCGAATATCTACCTGTAGCTTTTGTCTTTCCGATATTTTCATTATCATATCCGAATTAAACAAATTAAATTTACCTAAATTATTTAAAAAAAAATCTATTTTCGTTGCTAGATATAACCAACATATTATATGCTTCTTACTATCTACCTAAACGTACTTAGCCAGCCAGCCTATATCAGCCAGAAATAAAATTGACCTTAAAAATAAAAAAAACAAATTGTTTTCTATTTTCATTCCAACATACATAAACATAACCAACATATGCCGCGTTATACCGTAGCTATAAGCTAATTTAACTAGAGCCATTAACGTCAAAACGAGTTTGACAATTGTATTAGGTGTTTACACTATACTTAGCCACAAATCTCAAAATAATAATTTGATAAAATAATAAATTTTTTGATTTTGAATTATCTACATGTATATTTTTTTAAATGGAAGTTTATTTAAAAATGTTGTTAAGTTAATAGAAGATTTTAATTCATAAAATTTACTTTAACTTTTGCTTTCAAATTTTAATTCGAACAAATTCCAAATGGAAGCAAATTTAGAAAATCACATCTGTAGCAACAATTATAACATTTGTAGTAATAATGTGGTGTTTATACCGTTACTACGTAACTCTATCTATGTTCAGCTTAAGCTAAAATCCTTCAGCTAATTTAGCTAGCTAAAGCTAAAAAAAAAAATGTGGCGCTTATACCGTTGGTACAAACGTCAAACCATTTAGCTCTAGTTAAATTAACTGCGGTATACACGGCAATATTGTTCTTTTTCTTTCTTAATTCTTACTACCTCTACGGAGTACGTACTATAACTACGAACGGCGTAGAGGTAGAAGAAAAATGATAAATGGTGAAATTTTACATATACACAAAAAATTTTGATATTCCATTATTTAAAAATTTAAAATGTCCTTCCACCGCCCAATACATTTTTTTTTAAATTTTATTTGTTCTGTTTTATTATTATATACATTTGGAGAATCTAAATAACACCAAATTACTTAAGATTTTAATTTAATATTATATAATGAACTCTCTAATTACGAGTGCTCTATATTATAATAACTATGTATTTATGAATTTTAGTTTTTCACAAAATACATCATGTTTTTTTTATGTTCCCTATTTTACAGCTTTAATTTATAAATACATAATTCATTTTATAAAAAATTAAGAAAAAATCAATTTGAATTTTATGTATTATAAAACTTATATCCAATACACTATCAGTTTAAATAACAGTTTTGGACTGCTGAAATTAAGAATAAAATGATAGTGTACATATTACTTTAAGTAGGATAGCGTATATATTATATAAGTTCAGTTGTCATTTTGATAATGCAGTGCAATTGATAAAATGAACAATTTTTGCTATTTTAATGAAAACTGACAGTTTTATAAGTATACATTATCAGTTTAATCATAAAACTGTTGGCTGAACTGTCGGCTGAACTGACAACTGAACTGTTAATGTAAATTAGGTAAGGATATAAAGCTTATCACGGAATATTATACGGAACGGTTCCATTAATTTTTTTATTAAAAAAATCAGCTCTCTCCACCACAGGACCGACCGCTATTATACGAAAAGTATAAAGCCAAAATTAATAGATTTTTTTTTTACATAATAATAATTAATATCAAAGCAAAATAACCTCTAATAATTTAACATCATTTTTTTTTATTCAATAACAATAATAAGCAATGAAATCGTAAAGTACATTAATTCATACATCCATTTACATGTGTATGTACATGATTTTTTTTCATTCAAAAATATTAGAAGTAAAAAATAATAAAAATTGTAAATAAATACAAAACAAACATTATTTTATATTACAGCAGTCTCTGTTATAACCTTATTGTAACAACTTTCATATCTTAATTGACAATAAAGAAATTATTAACAACATAGGCTTTACAAAAATTTTTTATATTTATGAATCAAACGTCACAACTAGCAAGTAAAATCTCTAATGTTGTTAAAGTTACATATCACTTAGCAACAAATGAATCAAATAAATACTGTTTTCTTGATGCAGACGGAATTACTATTCTAAATCGACTACATAATGTCGTTTGATTTATTGACCTGAGCTACCTAATTTTTTTTTTGTTATTAATAATGGTGAATTTGATTGAAAATTGCCAAAATTTATGGAAATTAACAAAAGAATTGTGAACTTCATAAAAATAAAATTAAATTCGACAAAAACCAGAAAAATTGAAGAATATATGTCAATTCTCACTCGTCTATTTCATCAACTCACAGTTTATTTCTAATGCACTATACAAAGGTTGTTATTGATAGGCTTGTTGTATTTTCGTTAATGTTAGAAAAATATATACTTTACTTGACCTGTAGATATTTAACCTAATGTTGACGAAAACTACAGTTTAAAAAAATTTTTGAACTGCAGGTTACCACAAGGTTTCATATTTGATGTCTTGATGATATTACTAGACTAAACTGTGCTAAACATTAAACAAAACATATTGTGCTAAACATCTGACTGCTTTTAAATCTAATATTCAATACTAATGCAATGCTAATTAAAATATATTGCATTCAATTTGAAAATTTTCCTCATAGAACTATTCTACGAAAGCATTTTCGCTGTGTAAGTCACACATTAAGTTTAATAACAACAAACGATTTTCCTTTAAAACAAATCCACAACCAGGTTAAATTTTTATGTAATTCTTTTAAAAATTCAAATATGTATACATATAATGTATGTACTTTAACTTTTTTTAATTTAGACGTTTATAAAATGTAATGAGGAGCCTCGGTGGCCTAGTGGGTAATAGCGCAAAAAATACCCTGTAAATACCGAGGGAGTGTGGGTTCGAATCCCACACACATCGTAAGAGTTATTCCTCCTTGAGACATTTACAGTCGCACCTGAAACGGAAAGGCGTAATTTCCTGATCATATTTGTGGCAGAGAAATGCACTAAAAAAAAAAAAGAAAATGTATGAACCATAAACTACATAAATATCAAGACCGGAAGGAACAAGACCCCTAAGAATGATTAGTGCAAAATTTAAACATGTATTATGAAAATTGAGAGAGTTTTGACAGTTTCTTTTTTTCATTTTTTTATGTAGTTTATGTAGTTTATGGTATGAACTATGGAAAAAGTCTAATAGGCTTAAATCGTCTGAAATTATAAAAAGCTTAGCATTTTCATTAAAAAGTTCTGTTGTGACTCGATGGAATTCACTGTACGATTGTGTTCAACAAATTTTAAAAAAAGAAAATTTTTTAAATGATCTTTGTACAGAATTGAAATCCCCAAAATTTACTGGAACACATCTTGCAAATTTAAAAGAATGAAAAAATATCTAAAAATTATGAATCCATTTGCAGAAGTCCTAAATTTTTGGCAAGGTGAAAAGGCTATTATTAAATGTTAATACCCTCATTAGCAACATTGAACAAACTGATAAAATTGCCAACAACGATCAACTTAGATATTTAGGCAATGTTTTGGCTAACATGCAGCAAAGTTTGGTAGAGAGATTTAATGCTTTTTTTAATCTATCAGAAGAAGCTCATGCTACTATTATTGCAATGTCGCATCCCAATATAAAATTAAATTGGTTTAAGGTTATGGCTCATACTTTTCTGCTACTAGAAAAGATACGGAAGACATATTTGCTGAATATTGTACCAAATACAAATTGAATTCAATTGATAACAATAATGCCAGTGCTTTAAATAAAAATATAATTGATGTATTTGGTTTGGCAAGATAGTGCATATTTGAAAAATAAATTTTTGTAGATTTAAAATCTCTAAATTTTTAAAGTACCAATTTATGACCAATTCCTTCGAATTTAAATTGGAATAGTAATTGAAACATTAATGAATAAATTAATAGGAATTGAAAAAGTAATGGAGGAATTAATAACATGGAATTTAATTCTATATTACAAACTTAATACCTCGTAATGAATCAATCGTTAATTGAATTTCTTCCACTACAAATTACATTTAATTGTAATTGGACAATTGCAATTACATATTACATGTAATTATAATTAAAAAACTACAATTACAAATTATATTTGATTGTAATTGAAAATGACAATTACTTTTAAATGTAATTAATAAGTTCTAAGACTCCTATTTATATAGAGCATGTTATTTTCCGATTAATAATTTAAAACAAAAACATAAAAGTCCCAATATCTCGAAAAAGACAAATAATAGACACCCGTCTTCTTATATATTTATCTAATTTAGTCTCAGAAATCACTTCCTGAAATATTTGCACTGAAATCTTATGCGGTTCGCAACACCGAACATATAGAATAGCTACAAATGTAATAAAAACCTTATGACAATAAATTAAATGCACAATTACTCCTTTCAACTAATGCCCAACTTTTAGAACGATACTACTACATTACCTTCATCCATTACACTTTCTAATAATACCCAAGACGATAGAAAAATTCAAATAACTTATCAACGTTAAATAAAAAGATAAAGTATAGAATTAAAAATGATTAAAACTTTTGTATTTAATACTCTAATTAAATTTTTAAATTACGTCAGCTAAAATATTTCTATGCTCAAAATTTTTACTTTTTTATAATTTTTCTTAAACTAAATTTTTTTTTAATACTTCAAAATAAAATTAGAATTTTCTTGCTGTTGCAAGTAGAATTGTATGCTGTTTAGGAATCTATTTAAAAACGATAAATTGAATTAAAAAAGCATAAAATTAACTAAATGAAATTGTAAATACATTATAAAACAAAAAATTGCTGTAATAAAATTAAGAACTAATTTTAAATAAAAGAAGTTTATGTATTAATATTTTATTACTTAATTTTTGAATGATTTTTAAAATTTATAAAAAAAAATTTGTTTATAATTTTTTTAGCTCCTATACATATTTCGTGTACGACATGGATATCAAACTATTCTTATTTACCAAAACGAATTTTTTAATATTTTTTTTATATTTATCATTTTTAATTTAAAAAGATGTCTTTTGAGTAAATCAAAATTCCCTTTGAGAATGGAGAACGTTTTTTTTTTTATTTTTAAAAACTCTTACTTGAAGCTTAATAAATAAAAAGTTCTCTTTTGAAAAAAAAAAAAAAAACTAATAATATTGAACAAAATAAATTTTAGAATTATTTAACAATTTAATCCCATCGGCTTCTCTTTGCTCTGTTCTTTTTTGGTTGTTCATCTTCAGTCTGATTATTATTATTGCTGTTTGAAGTTAATGCGGCTGGAGGTTTCATTGTTGAAGGAGGTGGAGGAGGAGGTGGAGCGGCAAATACTCCACTTTCTGGCACAGTTTTTTCCCATGTCCTGTCTGTAGATGCTCTAAACTGTAAAGGTAATTCAAATTTTTAATATTATTTTGATTATTTATTTATTTCAAATAACCTGTGACGTATACTGGCTTTTGAAAGCTTCTTTCATTGCCGCATATCTGTTGGAAGCTGGCCCCACAGAAGAACTTATTATTGGGGAATTCGAACTGCTACTTGATACACTAGAATTCATATTTGCGCTTTTCGTATTAGAATTTGTTTTACTTCCAAAACCTGGCCTTTCTCTGTATCCCAATCCTGCTCCTCCAATATTAATATTCTTTCCTTTTCCACTTTTAAATCTAGAACTTCGAAACCAAGCACTTTTCATTGCTAATTCCATTAACTCTGAGGGTACTTCCTGATTAGCTCCCTCTAAATTTCTAACTAAATGACCAGCAAACTCTTTGTCTTTTTCTATTACTAAAGTATATGCTGTTCCTTTTTCTCCAGCACGTCCAGTTCTACCAATTCGATGTGTATGTGTATCTATATCTCGTGCAATATCATAATTGACAACTGTTCTTATATGAGGAATATCTAAACCACGTGCAGCAACATCGGTTGCTACCATTATATCACATTCTTTTCTTTTAAACTTCATTATAACTTTATTACGATCAGCTTGATCCATGTCGCCGTGCAAGAGAACACATTCAACCTCTTTTAAAAGTAAGCTATTTGAGAGTTGTTCAGCGTCTAATTTTTTAGTTACAAAAATTAAAATACTTCCTTGTGATAAGAATTCTACCAATTTCAAAAGCAACCAATTCCATTTATGTTCTGGTTTATTTAATACAATAACATGTTGTGTAATATCTTCATTTGCTTCGCCAATATCACCTTGTATAATTCTAACCGGATCAGTTAAAACATCTCTTGCTAGTTTTTCTATTCTTTTCTTAAATGTAGCAGAGAAAAGTAATGTTTGGCGATCTGGGCGAACATGGTCACAAATTGATCTTACTTGAGGTTCTACAAAATTTTATATAACTTAATACCTCTTTGTTTAATAATTACAAAATCAATTCTTTTAACTTACCAAAACCCATGTTAAACATACGATCTGCTTCATCTAATACCAAATATGTTACGCGCCTTAAATTTGTGGCTTTTATTTTAACCATATCTATCATTCGACCTGGTGTTGCTACAACCACTTCAGCCCCTTCTTCTAAAGCTTTACTTTGTTCCCATTTAGATCCACCACCATAACAACATACAACATTTATATTGTAAGCTTTACCAAATTTTTTTGCTTCATTATAAATTTGTAGTGATAATTCTCTTGTAGGAGCTAATATCAAAGCGATAGGTCCGTCACCCTCTTGCAGGTCCTTTTGATCCATAATATGTATTAACATTGGCCAAATAAATGCAGCTGTTTTACCACTACCAGTTTTTGCAATACCAATTAAATCTCTTCCACTTAATGCGCCCGGTATAGCTTGTGCTTGAATTGGCGTTGGTTGAGTATATTCAGATTTACGAATTTGTTTCATTAGATTTTCGTCAAAACCAAAGTGACCAAAACTACAAACAGGAAGGGGTGGCACTGGCCCTGTTACACGAATCCCTAAAGTTTTTCTTAATTCTTCAGCTTTGTTTCTTGAAAGTGATTTTATATCTTCATGTGGTTCGTAAAAGTTTTTTTCAAAGGGCTCGTATACAATTTCTGAATGATCAATAGGTGGCAAAGGATCTATGTCTCTTTTACGGGGTGGAGCGATAGGATTACCATCTTCATCATAATCAATTTCTGGTTCGGAACCTTCATCTTGCACACCAGCGTTAGGATTTTCTTCCATATACCTAAAAATTTTTTTTATATTTCCAATAAAATTTATTTCATAATATGTATGTATTGTTTTATAAATTTATATACAAACCTATAGTAACTTTCTTCATCGTCTTCATCATCAATATCTGCTCTGATCCCTTTTTTGTTATTTTTAGTTTTGCTTGAATCACTATTTACACCTTTTGTTTCTTTTTCAACTTCCTTTTCAATATTAGCCATGAAAGCATCCAAAGGATCATCTTCATCATCAGACTCGTCAATATTTTTTTTCTGGTTAGCGGTTAATCGAAAAAAATTAAACATTTCTTCCCAGGCTAGTACTATCACTATAAAATTATGTAAAATTAAAAATAATTACTTTTTCATTAGCCGCTGGACTCCCTGGAGCTGGTATATATGCTAATTCTGATGGTTGTGGAGCTTCATCGTCATCATCAAAATAATCATCTTCAGTATTTGTTTTTCGTTTGCTTCCAACTGCATAAGACGAAGAACTTGCAAATTGGTAAATAGCATCCATAGTGGAATAACCATGTTTCGATAGACCACTATTATTATTAGAATTGGAACTTTGATTTTGGCCAGCGCTTGTTTGTGAAAAATTTTTGGAAGATGTTTTACGAGTTTGTGCTAAGCTACTTGGTGGTGGAACTGCTGAATACCCTTTTCCAGCGGAAGTATCTGCTTTTTTATAAGGATACCCACCTCCACCAATACCTTTATAACTCATTTTTATATTAAAACCTTTATAGATTTTTTTAATAAGACAATCCCTATTCCTTTATATTTATACAAGCTTAATAATATATCTGAAAATAAACGTCAAATCACAAATGAAGTAGTCGAGTTAACTTGTTCGAAAATTGAAGTAAACTTTAGTGTTGCCATCTAGAAAGTTTATTTAAAAATTTGTAGATTGTAGATATTTATCTTTAATTATAACTTTTTCAATAATTCTTAAAACATAAATTTTTTTTAAACAATTTTTTTTTAATTATTTTTGACTCTTCTTTTATGCTTTTACATAAAATTAAAACCATAGTGAATAGTGATAAACAGAAATTATACGAGTAGAGTGCAGTGGAGTAGATTAAATTCAAAATATAAACGAGTGTCGAATTATACTATTCGTGTTGTTCATCTTCAAAAAACGATTCAAAACGTCAAGAATTACAATTCATTCCAATTATCTTTCAAAATACCGGTGTTCTAATACGTTTATAGCCGAAAAACAAATAAAAATTAAGAAATTATAGTAATTAAATTGTTTTTACTTAATTGGTATTTATTTTGTAGAAAATGAGTGACAAAAAGGATGATTGTAAATATTGGGATAAATGTTATCAAAAAAATGAAAACCATATTAACAAATACAATCATCCACCGAAAACAGAAATTGCAGGGCATAGTAAAACTAAAAACCTAAAAGTTCCAGATGATGGTGGTAAAACAAATACTTCTCCTAAGAATAAAAAATCACCTCGGAAAAAAAGTAGATCGGAATCTCCAGGTTACGATAATGAAGAGCAAAGAAGTGTTTGCCCTGAAAGAGAATTGCATTCAAAAAGAAGTAGATCAAAATCTCCACCAAAGACAGTATCTCGCGTGAGAAGTCGATCTCCACTATCGCCAAAGAAAAATAATGACGCAAATACATCAGGTGAAAGCATGGTAGTACATAATGCAGATAGTGCAGTTGATAAAAAAGATGACAAAGTAAAAATTCAACAAAATATTGAAATTTCAATTACCAATATTGAAGAAAAAAATTATTTTAAAATATATTACAACTCTGTTCACAATTCAAAAAAAGATGAGTATCTTGAATTGCTAAAAACAACTGATTTTATTCGTCATAAATTCCTTGTAGAGATGCCTGACGAATTTTATACATTTTGGGCATTTTGTTCTTCCCTAGCAAAAGCTGATAAAAAACCGGAGGAAGTTTTCAAAAATTTAGGTCTCCAATTAGTTGGTCCATTTGAGTATTTATCAGGTATTTTTAATAGTGCTGACATAAAATCACCAGGAGATTATCTACGACATTGGAGATTTTATTATGATCCTCCGGAATTCCAAACAATTTTTATCAAAAAAAGAAGTGGAGTTCATTACGGTTATTGGCGTGATGATCCTTCAGATAAAGTAAATTTATTAATAGCTAAAAATGATGCGAACAAAGGTTGTGTTTTCGACTTTGTGGCTACTAATTGTTTTCAAGCATTAATGTAAAGTATTTCACAACAATTATTTCAATTAGATTTACATAACTATGTGCATATATTTTAGGTATTTCATCAAAAATGATTTCACATCTACTCCTTTTAATATGGCAGAAGTGAAAAAAGTTAAGGAATCGATTCAAAATTTTTCGAATGAACATGATGTAAATCTGGAAAACTTTGAAGAAATAAAACGTGGACGTGATAAAAAAGTTGTGACAAAAACTTTTCATAGAGCTGGTTTAGTAGTTCCATTAGAACGTAAAACACAATTGGGATACAGACCTTTAATTGAAACAGATAGTAATTTAAAAAAAATATTAAACACAATCGCAGATGCTCAGGGAAATAAAGAAATAATTGCATCTGCAATGGAATCGTTACAACCAATTATAACGGTATTTGAATTTATTATTAAAAATTATATTAAATAATGTTATGTTTTTTAATTGTAGGCTGCTAATATCGGTAAATTTTATGGATTTATTTAAAAATATGTATATTATTTCGTCTTCCGAAACGAATTTTCAAGATTTAATCCCTGCTTTTTATTGCTACTTTTTCTTTTTAGCTGTCGATGAATGTGATTTTGGAACAACCGTAGAACTTGGTATTGATTTATTTTGTAGTGGTCACAAAGAGTTACATGAATTAATTGTGTCTTTGCTGGTTCCTGGGTATTCAATGCTTAAGAGGCCTCAGTTTATAGCTATTATCAAAGCTCATTTAGAGTTTAGGCGAAAAGGAAATTGTTTGAGTATTTTTGATACAGATTCAATTTGAAATTATTTTAAACTGTTTTATTTATTTTTTTTATTTCCAATAAAGATGAATTTATAAATTAACTTATTATTTGAATCTTAAATTATAATACCATATAAACATAAATTACAATACATAATCATTAAATCGAGAAAAAGTTGTACTAAATTTTAGTGCCTGCAATTGTTCTTACATCTTTTCGAATGTTTCAACATATTCACAAGATAAACAAGCATGGGTATAATTATCATCTTCCTCATTATAAGTGTCTGGTCCAAATTCGTGGGTATGACTTGCAGATTTTGTTTTATCATATAGACTACTACGAACATCCATTCGAAGTTGTTTCATTTTCTTGTTAAATCTTTTTATTTTTCCTACTTCACGTTTTTCAACTCTTTCTTCACGTTGTTTTAATAGTTCTTCTTCGCTTCCCCACACTTCTAAAGCTCTTTCTTCAATCTATAACAAAAATAAGTTAATTTAATAGTATAATTTTTATAAAGCGATAAAAAAAAATATTACTTGAAAATGCAAATATAATTTCATTTCGCCCCATCGAATATTGTGTGGATTTTTTCTTTTTATAAATTTCAAAATTGGTTCTCTTTTATCTATATCGCAATCTTTCAATAAATATTCTGCTTTTGCTTCAGTTCTTGTGATAAGAGAATGTTTTTCATCGGAATCACGACAGTTGTCACAGACAAGATAATCGAAATTTTTTTGCAAATATGATTCAAAAAATTTTTCTTCACATTCTAAGCAATCATAATAAGTAACAGGTAATTTAATTACATCATCTTCATGATTAATATTTAGTAGTTTTTGTTTTGACGTATCATCATTACTTATTAGCGATTGTTCTACAAGAAAACCTCCACCGCTATCAACAAATCTGGTACCAGAAATCTTGACCACATTGTCTTCTCTAAAAAGTTGAAATATTTTAATTTAATTTTAAACAATAAATTTAATAATTTTTAAAAACCGTTTCACATACTGTTTACAAGCTAATTTAGCCCTCCTGATTTGTAGCGCTTTTAGACGATTTTGTTCAATTTGAATTTTTTGAACATCGGATAATTTAACTTTTTTTGTACAGCTTGGTTCATCATCTACATCAGACATTTTTATATTCTCTTTGATTATAATTTAAGAAATTCTAATAATGTTAATTTTTCTATTAAAAAATATAAAAGAACATTTCACAACTTCTTTTTCAAATTATTTATATGTATTTGATACTGAACTGAATTGATGAATTTATGTAAATATTTAATATGTATTGAATTGGCCAATTGCCTTGCCCGCACCGCAACCAACCAAACGAGCTTCAGTAGTTCAGTCAGCTTCAGCAAAATTGAAAACATGAAAATAGTTATGTTGACAGATCTTTGACACTTGACAGTAGTTGGTCAAAATCTGAAGAGAAAATGTACCAGCAATTGTGCTAACAAAACAAAGTACAGTTTTTTAATTAATTTTGTTATATGTATTTATATTTATTGGCAATAGATGTCTCTTAAAATTTGTGTTTTGAATCTTACTAACGAATAACGATTTTATATTTTTTGTATTGTATTTTGTATTTGGATACAGCAGAAACAAAAGTCACGTTTGTATGCATATGTATGTACATACAATGTATATACAAATTACAAACATACAAATGAATTTAATTAATAATTTCAGTGTCATGCCGTCATATTTTATCAAAAGTTTTTTTTTTTGTTTTATCCTGTTTTACCCCCTGGGGGAGCATTGGGTTTCCACAAAGCTTCTATATCGCACTCGATTGTGGGCCAAATGTTTGATTTCTGCCCATGTTTTACCGCTATTTTATCAAAGGTACTTTCTACTTAATTTGTTTCAACTTTTGATTTTTTGCTGATTAACTTGAACTTGATCTTTATTTACTGAAATCCTTGGTAAAAATTATATTTTTAGTTAAGAATTTACAATTTTTCTGAATGTAGGGTAGAGTCATTAGTATTCCGCCATTTAAGAATTTATTCCGATTTACTAACATACATATGTATGTAGCTGTGTTAATTACAGACATATTTATGTATACATATATAATGAAAGATGAAAATGTTCTAAAAAATATTTTCTAATAATAAGTACATACATACATACATATTTTTCTAAAATTACTTTTTTTTTTAAATGCGTCAGATTTTTTAATTAACTGTAAACGGCCAGTAAAATTTAGTACCCGTCCAAGTAAAACCGTAAGGAAATATCTGTGTAATAATATCCAATTTAAATTATTATCAAAACAAATACATACATGCATACATATGTATATAATTTTATATTTTAAAATCAAAATTTAATATTTTTGCAAGTTCTGAAATAGCAGTTCAAAACAATAAACTTACATTCATACATACGAGTACATGCATACATACATACGAGTACATACATACATACATAAAAATTCTATGTGTGTATACATCTATTAAAAATTATAAAAATAATAAAAAAATTTTAAAATATTTACTTATCATATTTCAGTTTAAATAGTAATTAAATCACAAATTATTTTTGAAATCACAATAAATGCAAATAAAATTTTGTTTTTGCTTTTTTGTGTTTTACCGTATACTTATGTACATATACATATAAACTGTAAATTTGTGCATTTTTTATGAAACCAATTGGGACATTGGTCGCAACCAATGATTCTTCAAATCTTCTTCTTATAAGTATATCGGTATCCAAATTTTCAAAACAACTTTGACATTTTTGTTTTGATGATTTTGACATTTTTGTTTTGATTTGAGCTGTTCTTCTATTTTCTTAGACCTTCTTTCTTTTCTTTTTTGAATTTTTTCTTTTTCTCTAGTGAAATGATGAAATTGACATAATGGTTCTATCAATTTGAATTGAATAAACATTTTTCTAACCTTAAGATGTTATTACTTTTACTGTAATGGGACACATTTAAAAACTAGTCTCGCCTCTATTGAAAATGCGACTTGGGTCATCGAAAATATTTTGTTTTCCTTTATCTAGAAAATATTTATCGAATTTTTTAAACCATAATCCTAATATCCTATTCTATTACCACCATATGACCAAAAACTAAAGTTAATTGATCTGCACACATTAAATTTAAGGCGTGAGGTTTATGACGTTTTCTTAATTACAGATATTGTAAAGGGCAATGTAAAATTTACTACTGTTACTAGTAATATTATTATTATAAATCTTCAACGTTTTCGCACTTTTAATTTTTTATTAAATCAGTAATCATAGAACTAATTATGTCAAACTCGAACCTGTTAATAGCTTATTATAGGTAACGAACATAAATTCAATATTGACTTTACATTATCAAAACATTCTCAAAAATTTACTCAATCACTATTATTTTGGTTTTTTCGTTTTTTTCTATTGTTTTGTATTTAAATTATAAGTGTATGCAAATGATTGTCAATTTTAAATTTTAGTTTTGAATTTATTTATAATAATTTATGTAATAATAATGTTTGTAAACTATTTGTGCATTATGTATAAATAAAATAAATCAATAAAAATAAATAAATAATTGATTTTTCTTTTACCACAGTCCAATCTTTACTAATGCTCTCAGCTTCGCTATAATGGTAAGCGATTTATTTCTTTGAAAAAATGCTTTTAGCAGCTTTTATTTTTTCCAAATGTAGCGGATGTCTTACTCCTTTTTGTTTTTGAAACTTTACGATTTTTATCAGATATTTTGCCAATTGATTAATAAAAGCATATAAAAGTTATAAGGCTTAGGTACTAAAACAAAATGTTTAAATTACCAAACACATATATTTTCATGTATGTATATGCGGCCGGATTCAAGATAATTTTACTATAAATGAATTTAACTTGTTTAAAATGAAAAAAAGACACATGTAGCTATTCTTTTACATCCAAAATTAAAACTAAACAATTTTTTTCATATTTTTGGTAACCGGTCGCTGGTGATCGTAAACTAAAATTTTCGAAAAAAAAATTTCCTACCACACGCCCACATATAGTTTTAACATTTATGTATATATTATAAAAATATTTTTTCACAATTTTTTTCTTTAATTAGATACTTTATTTTTATATTTACAATTAATGAAATTATTTAAAAATACCCCATAAATAAAAATAATAATAATAACACTTCTACTCTAATTTCAAAAATTCAAAAAAATAAAAATTAATATAGGTATTTAATTTACTTTTAAATTTTGTATTTTCAATGAATCTAATCAATTGTAGATAAGTTTGACTTCCAGATGAACGAAACAAAAACTTGGTCTTTTATCTTTATTTAAATCTACCTTGCTATTAATGTTTTGTTCAAAATTGTGTACGTAACCCAAAAAAAAAATTTATTTGAGGCTTAAACATGGCATGAGTATGTACTATGTATAGTCAAAGATAAACTATTTTTTCCATAATTTTTTTTTTTTTATTAATAAATTTATTTTAAATGTAAAATAAAAGTTGACCTATCTTAGCATTCATAATAAATATAAAATATTAATATATACGTATGTGTTTATATAAATAATTATAAATAACACTTTTTTCACTTTATGTATGTGGTGACTATTTACATTTTATATAATGCCATCTATAATAAACATAATATACATAGTTTTAAAATATTAAAAAGAATGGTTAGAAATTTTATCGTTAATATAATGATGGTATCATCTAACACCACTAATTAAAGGGGAACACATGAGAGCACTGCGACCTAAAGATCTATAATTGTGCTTCACAATATTAGCACCTTAGCACTAATTAAGTTTTGATCCTAAAAATATGCAATATTTGATAATAATTTAAATCAATGTTTTTTTTTTTTTTGGATAGATTTACTAAAACGATTTAAGTAATGATTTAATAATGAATAAACAAACACTATTGTTAAAACAAAAGTTAAAAATCATGGTGTTTTCTTAAATTGATCGGTACTACACTTAAAGATAATATATGTATTATATAGCTAAAAACCTTTGTTTATCTCAATATAGAATCAAAACTCTGTATTTAATTTTTTTTATAAAAGATGGAATAAATGAAAAAATTAAAAATTGACTTGACTCTAAATAAAAATTTTAAATTTATTTTTTTTTATTAGAATAACTACTATACAATATGTACTTATTACATACATATACTTTACGTATGAAAAAATACAATATTTTGTGCTTAAGTTATGAATATTCAATGGGGAATTGGGGGAAAAAATGGGGAATAAAAAATGTATGAAACCGCAGTTACTATAAAACATAAACGGTAGTTATTATGTAAATTAATTTTAAACATGCAAACTACTGCGTACCTCATCATAAAGGAAATACATGTTAAACTTTAAGTGTACTTACAACCTTTTTTTGTTGGTTTTTCTTTTTATAATATGATTGTTTTTTTTTTTTCTTTTTATTTTACTGCAGGAAAATTTTATATATGAATTTTTTTGAAAAAGTATATTAGTTAAAGTTGTTATA
Organism: Poecilobothrus nobilitatus; assembly: GCA_947095535.1. NCBI lineage: Eukaryota > Metazoa > Arthropoda > Insecta > Diptera > Dolichopodidae > Poecilobothrus > Poecilobothrus nobilitatus. The sequence continues at coordinate 11,926,237 of OX352773.1, read as the reverse complement.
TTTTTTCAAGAAAATATAGGATAAAATTTAAAATAAAAATTATATTAAATCATAGTTTTATATTAATTACTATATCATTTATATACACCTATCATACTAATATGTATTTTAGCTGAATAGCTATTAAAAAATTAGAAATTCTCGAAGTTTTATCATTTTTAATTAAAAAAAATTGTTTAACTTTTAAAACAGGTCTTTTATATTTTGTATTTTAAGAATTGGTTTTGATTTAATCTATGTATTTCTAATTTCTATTAACTATGTATATCTTTTTTTTTTGTATTAATTTAATTCGTTCTTCTTTGGAGGAAAAATTATACGAAAGATCAGTTAATTTTTGTTTTTTAGGTTTCCTTTATATTTGTATGTGTATATATAGTTAAAGAACATTGCTAATAACTGCTAATAATATATCTAAGTTAATCTCTTGATTTATTAAAACTAATATAGAATAGATACTAACAGCTTCTAACTATATTTTTTTTAGTGTATTCCCCTGCCACATAAATGTGATAAGGAAATTACACAGTCTTTCCCTTTCAGACGTGGCGGTAAATGCCGCAAGGGGGAATTATTCTTACGACATGTGTTACGACGTGAAAGTTGAACTTTAAATGGTAAATGGTAACTGTTAATACTTAAAAAAAAACAAAATACTAAGTTTAGAGGTCATGGTATAGAAATATTATCTTAGTTTTAATCTTTTCTTGGTTTTTAACTGCCTGTAAAATGTTTAAATTTATTTTAAAAAATTTTTTTTTAATTTTTTTTTATAATTTTTATTTAAAACTCCAAATAATAATGAAAATTCTAAATAATATATGTGTATTAAATTGTTAATATTAATTAAAATTTAAAATAAATTTATTATATATATAGCTATAATGTATCTATTATATATATATATATATATATATATATATATATTCTAATTTTTAAAGGACTCTTTATCTTCCTGATTTATTTTCTTCTATAAATAATTTAAAATAATTTATACATCCAGTTATACAAACATCAACTTAGATATATATAATGTGTTAGTAGCCTTTTTCTTGGTTATGTTCTACATGATTATGATACAAACATTAAATTAGACATATTTATGGTTAGTCATTTATTTGTTCTAAAACAAAAAGTAAAAAAAAAAAAAAGCATTTTCCTGCGCAAACAGGAAAACTTCTTTTATTGTTTTTTCTATATGAAAAGGAACATTTTTTTTTTTCTATATAGATTTTTATTATGATTTAATATTCACCACACATTACGTTTTATTATTGTGGTGGATAATATTAAAAATTTTGTAATATTGTGAACTTTTTTTTACAAAATATTTTCCCCAATAATAAAAAAACAAAAAGACAATCATACAAACAGTCATAAAGTAATAAAAAAAAAAAGATGAAAAATTACATTATATTTGTATGTATGTATGTGTTTCTTATATAGAAAATAGTTAATAAAATGATTAAAGAAAGAAAATTATAAGTTTTTCATTTTTATTTTTTCTATACTATTTTATTTTCTTTTTTTTCTGTTATTTTATTTCAAAAAAGTCATTAGTTACGTACCGGTTTTAGGAAAGTTAAGACAACTTTTCAATAACTATTAACAAAAAAAAAAAAAAAACTGCGGATTTTATATTGAAATAAATTCAAAATTATTAAAAATTTATTAAACCCATTTTATTTTTCAAAATATAATGAATAAATTTTTTATGTGAATCTAACAAGGATAATTAAGTGATAATTAAAGATTTTTTTTTTTTTTTTAGTATTATGTATAGTAAATCAATGAATATGATTTTTATTTGCGGGCTTTAAAATTTAATGTTAATATATAATATTATCTATCTGTAGATTTAATAACGTAAATACATTTATTCAACTTATATATCCGTATATAACAATTCAATATTTTAAAATGTGTAATATTAAGCTTAAAATAGTAAAAATCATGTTAATTATAATTAATTGTTTTTTATTTTTTCCTAGGTTAAAAGCGTAAAAGAACTTAATTAAATTATGGTTAAAAACTGCATTAAATAAATTGTTAAATTATATCGTTTTTCTAATTACTTTTACCTATGTATATTAATATGTATATGTATGTATTTTAACAGTGAAAATTCAAAAAATATGTATTAAAATGACGAATTGAAATTTTGTTTGTTCTTTATGAAGTCTATAATGATATAATAATGATGAACTTATTTACAAAATATTCTAGTACATATAGGTTCTAAATTGATTTCATATTATATTACATTTTTTATTATTCATTTTTTTGTAGATTTTAAAGTATATTATATTTTTTTTTTTTGATGAAATAAAAATTAATGCATAATATATATTTTTTAAAAAATTTTCTCAATCCTATAAGTCATGAATTCTGCACCTCCAATGTGACTTTGTTCACTTTGTTCACAAACACTGTATAGATGTCAGTACTTACATCAGTATTTATTTTCTATATATCAGTTATTTTAATTGGTTTATAAAATTGAAAAGAGATTGGTCCAAACTCATGAATATTTAAACAAAAATGGTAGCATCAAAATTTAAATGGAATATATCTATACATATTTATGTTAAAATGTAATGGTTGAAATTTGAAGCATCGATAATCGGCGTATAAATACTTGAAATTTATTATTTCGAAAAATATACAAGAAAGAATAAATTGATGAAGATTTAAAAGTAAAAATTTTTAATACATATGTATGTATACAATTACAATATGGCATAATATAATTTGAATTATTATTGATAATATCAAGGAAATAAACAAAATAAAAATCGTATCGGAAATAACATATATACGAATTAAAAATTATAAAATATCGAAATTTAAAAATGTAAAAAAAGAACAAAACAATATTTTATTTTGTTTTTTATTTATACTGAATTACCATTTTAAATAAACCGACTTTATATGGTTAATTATATTTATATATTTATATTGTATGAAATATATTTATTTTTTTTTTTGACAAATAATGAAGCCAATCAAATTACAATAAAATAGTGACTAAAAAAAAAGTATAATTTATTGGAAATTTTTATATATAATTATGAGCCGCTAATCGGCATCTTCTGTTGTATATGCATTAATGAACAAAATAAAAATGATTAATATATGCTTATATATATTTAAAAAAAAAAAAAAAAAAGATTTCAATAAAATGCAAACTAACATTAATTTTATTAACGCATATTATGAATATTTAATTAATAAAACGGTAAGTTTAGTATTAAAAAAAAAAAACAAAACAAAAAACAAATTTTAAATAAATAAATAAATAATTTTTTTATAATAATTATAAATTTATATTTAAAAAATTAATAATATGCAAATATCGTTTCAACAACTATTAATAATGTACGTATTGTTTTCAATTTCATATAATATTCAAGGATCCCATTCAAAAATTAAAATTAAAACTAAAATTGAAAATTGTTAATTATATTATTATTTATAGTAAAAGCAGAAGATCAATTTTAACATCCTTTGACTATATATTTACCTTATATAATTATAATACGTGCTCAGATTTGTTTTTTGCTTTTCATTCCTATAAGAAGCATAGGACATCTACTAAGTCATTTATTATTCATATTTGATTATAAGGTTTAGTTTCTGGAGTCATTAATTTCACTAAACCTTTGATTACTCGACTGTAACTATGGTACAAGACTGTGAAATATAAATGTTTTAAATTGTGCGCTAAATTCTATACAAGGAAATCAACTTTTTGCATCTTTATTCACCATCCTACTCTCCTACTCTTAATCCTACTGTCTTTAATCAATTAAATTTGCCCCTATCTATTTCTTTCTCTTTCTTATTCGCCAGTAATTTTCTTACGTAAGTATTTATATAGCATGTTTATTTTACTATTGTGGCTATATGGAGAATGGTGGATTGATTTAGTAAAAACCACCACATTACCTAGAGAAGTTAGGATTTATTAATGTGTAGTTTTCCACCTGCACAAGATGAAAAAGAAACAGAAACAGAAATAAAATATATTGAATATAATAATAAAAGAATATTATATTGACATTATCGTTTTTTGATGTCTTTTAAAAATTCTCGCTTAGGACAGAAAAGTATATTATATTGAATTTACCGTTCATTTTTATCGAATATATTTAAAAGGACTTCGAATATAGTTAAAATTTGAAATTCTTACGTACAGTATATTAAATCTAGATAAAAAAATTTTAAGAATTAAAAAACAACTATTTTAATTTTTTCTTTAGGCTAAATTGACATTTCAATCCTTGACATTTTTTGTTTTTAAAGTATACGATTCTTTGTCATCGTATTATTAAAAATCTGGATGTTTTAGATTAAAATTTTGAATGTATTATTATAATTATAATATCTACATATAGATAGAATACATATATCTATATATTATATAATTTTATCTATATATTATATTTATATACATAAATTTTAATGTAATTACTATAAAATTGATATAAGTTATAAAAAGTTTTATACATATACATATATACTCAGAAAATTTTTTTCAATTAAAAAAATATTAATAAAATTGAATAAAAGATCATTGTAATAAAGTTAAATAAATAAATAGATAAATAAATAAAATATAATGTTATATTATTAAAAAAAAAAAAAAAAAAATTGATACTTTAATAACATTATAACAAAAACACTTTTCATCTATTAATAATTCATAAAACCTATATAAAAAAAATTTCTATAATTGAACTTTGTATGTGGTAAATTGACTAAAATCACTTATTAATGAATATTAATTTATATGGAATATATATATATATATATATATATAGTATATAATATTTTCATCCTTATTTATAACTAACTATACTATTATTATATAATTTCAATCTAAAGTAGTTATACGTTTATTTTTAGTTATAATATGAAAAACAAATGTAAATTGAACCCCACTTCGTTTGTTTTTTATTAAAAAAATTTTTTTTTTGTATTCTTTTTAAATAATTATTAATTTTCCATAATTTGACAAATGATTTTCAATATACATACAATATACAAATATATATTTACTATACATATATTCAATGTCATCGAAATCCTATCCTATCCACCATTTAATTTATTTTTTATTAATTCTCAAAAACAAAAAAAAAAAAATACATTTGTATTTATAATAAATTACATATAGTCGACAATAATAACCAAAAAAAGATAAAAATTACAAAATGACACCTTTCCCAATGATATCTGGGAAAGGTGTTCATGTATTCAATTGCAAAACAATAATAACAATAACTAATAATATTAAAACAAATAGTATAGATAAAAAAAAAAAAAAAAAAACTTACGGAACTAAAAAACAAGAAACAAAACAAACAAAAAAAGAAACAACCAAGTCATTTCCGTTAGAAAGGATTTTGCCCCGACGGTTTGATTTATATTTGAACTGATTTAAAAATAAAAAAAAAAAAAAAAACAAAAGTTGAAACTGTTTACATATTTTATGACCGTGAGAATGACTAAGTTCCTTCTTTACGAAATTCCATTTGTTTCTATAATTTTAATCGGATGATAAAAAAAATAAAAATTATAGTATAAAGTTTAGCATTACAAATAAAAAATATGTAAGTATGTATGGTATGTATTGTGTATAGGTATTTGGAATAAAAATAGAAAAATATTTTTATTTCAAATATTTATAGGTGAAATTTTTGCATTGTAAGCAGCTAATAATGAGAAAAGAAAATTTTGATTTGAAGACAACTTTAGGATATATTGTAATTGGTATAGGGGGCTGTACAATTTTTTAATTTTAGTAAATAAAAATAAAAAAAAAATTTACTTACTTTATGTTATTATGTTTTACTATTGTAATTTTTTGATTATAATGGCTGTTATAAATATGAAAATTAACAATCAAAATTTTCGAAAATTACTTGTATACAAAATACATACATAATATATATACAAAATACATACATAATATACTTCTAATATTATATTTATATATAATTAAATTGAATTATTTTAATATTAAGGTTGAAAAGATGAAAGCATTTAATATATAATTTATTTTTAAATTATATATATATGCATATATATATATATATATCTATATAATTATTATATGTAAAATTATATTAGAATCTGTTACAATTAAAATTCGAAAATCTATTAATTTAGTTCTGTTTTGTAGAACTTGTTTTCAATATTTAACTGTTTTTATCTGTTGTAAATGGTTTTTATTTTGTTAAAGATGCCATCTTTTTATACATCTTTGAATTTTTATTTTACTATAGTTCTTGGCAAATGCTTTATCCTGATATTAGTATTTAATAAAAATAGTTGAAAACCTTTGAAATTCTTATAATTGTAAATTTTTAAATTGACACGCTTGCGCTCCATCAAATTAGAAAATATGGCTTAAAAAAACAGAACTGAGAACTAATAGGTATATAGGGGTTGCAGATGCATACTTAGTTATACCTCTTGTGTTATCCTGGAACAATGTTTCTCCTAATTAAAACATTGAGAGCTTCTTGAAAAGTGCTGTATTTTTTAAGTCCATCTCAGATCGAAAATCATTCTTGAATCGATTTATCGATTCACACAGCAGGTGAAACATAAATTTCTATTATGTATATAGGATGTACCTTATTAAGTAATTTTATTTAGTCTGATTTTATGATATTTAGAAAAAAACCTAAAATCACCTTTAAAATACCTTTTAAAAATTATAAAAAAAAAAAAAAATTAATATGTAATAGAAAATGTATATAAGAAAAATATTTTAAGTTGTTTAATGAAATGTATGTATATTATGTACTTTGCTTTTTTATGGTTAAATTAATAAATTTGTTTGGATTTTCATTTTGACATTTGAGATGGGTATATTGAATTATTTAAGTGATTTATTATACGGATATATATAAAATAGGATATAATTTAATTTAAATAAATTGAATTATTGTAGAAAACATATATAGGAAGTTCTTTGTATATTAAAAAAAAAATAAATTAAAGAAAAGTTATTATAAAAAAAATAAAATAAAAAAAAAATGTTATAGGTATATAATAATAGAATTTTACTTTTAAAAAATATTTGTTTTATACATTAAATTTTTTAAAAATCTGAATATAATTACAAAGGTTTTAAATTTTATTTTTTAAATTTATTATGATATTAATGTATAGAAGTGTATTTTAAATTATGACATAGGTAACTAAGAGAATTTTTTTCCCCTAAGGGGGATGAGAATTTTCCAAAGATATCAAAAATTCCTCCTTGATAGTGTCAGATAGATTCTTAGTAACTAAATCCACCTCCCTCTTTAGCCAATATAATAGGGTATAACCCCTACCTTCTAACGCAATATATTGACTATAGAGGGTAAAATGAGTTTATTATATTGATATTAAAATTATCATTAATTACTTATAATAAACGACAATTTATTTTAATAATTGCTGTAATAAAAAACTAATAATAAAAAAAAAATAACCCTAAATAATAACATAAAAATTTGATCAATCAATAAGAATTCATCATTTTTTTTTTTTTTGATTTATGCTTAAATTGTTAACCTCTTTTATATTATACCTATGTAAAATGAAATTATCAACCCTTTGATTAAATCTTTATAAATTATATGATTAATAGAAAAGTTTTTTGATATGGTAATAAAAAAAAAATTAAAAACATGAAACTGGTATAGATAGTTAATAAAGTAAATAATATTATACTATGTATATACAATTTAAATAATATTATATATAAAAAAAACCCTTATAAAACATTTTGAAGTCGATTGTATATACTTTCAAATTAGAAAGTCAATACATTTTTAAGTTAAATTTATGCTTTATTTAAGGTCTCCTAAAAAAAGTGAAGTAGATTTTATAACAGTTAAGTTTTTATAAGTATAATAAAAGTGACAATAAAGAGTCATTTACAAGTTAGGTATTATTAAAATCAAAATCAAATACATTATTTTTTATTTTATTGATGAAGGCTGAGCTAACGCGTCAACAAATATATATATAATTTTTTCTATATTTTCTTTAAAATAAAAGTTGATAGTTTTTCGTATACGTATATATTTTATTGTTTATGAGATTTTAAAACAAAGATGTTTTAAAAGATTAAAACAAACTTAAGTAAAACTAAACATCAAAGAGTGCAACAAGATCAAAATGTAAAAGATAAAAAAAAATGCGAAACTTCGAATGTGTAAAATCAATACATTATAACCTATATATTAAAAAACTTTAGGTTAAAAATCTACAAAACAATGCCACAACTATAACTAAAAAGAAAAAATAAATTTTGGCTATAAAATAACGATAATTATAATAATCTCTTACTATATTAAAGATTTTTAAAACAGACATTCGAACCGATTTTGATTTTTGGCCTTTTAATAACAGCAAAAACGAATAAAACGGGTCAAATGATTTTACTTCGAAAGTTTTTAGAATATCTACTTTCTAAATTAACTAATTCAACAATAATTAATTTTATAATATTATTATAATTGAAATAACTTACGGTTGACTAGAATAAATAGAAATTTATATTTGTATATATATTTTTTAATTTTAAAAGTTTGTTTTTTTTTTTTCCGGATATTTTTATCGTGACTAGTTTGAAACTATTTTTATTTATAATTGTATAAAATATTTGAATTTTCATTTTGTTTCACAACTTGTAATAATCACGGAAAAATGTACTTTATTTATTCTTATAATATAATTTTTTTTTTTTTTTTTTAAAAAACAATTTATTAAGTAAAACAAAAAAAAAAGAAAAACGTAAAATTATCGTTTGTCCTTGCTAAATACTTTTCATTTTAATTTATTTATTTGAAAAACAGCATAAAAAAAACCTTTTGGAAAGAAATGAAAATCATGCATACATACAAAACAAAATTGAATGGAAAAGAAAATAAAATATTGAAAAGTTTGTTATAAAAACTTTTCCATTTCGTATAATATATTGAATGTCCTTTACCCTATTTTATTGTCTTCAATTGAGTGGTTTTACATAAATATGTAGAGTTGTAGTTTTTGTTTTAATTTTTTTTTTCATGATATTTTTCATTAATTCAATGCAGTGGATTTCAACCTTTATGATTTTTATTTAATAAAGTTTTAGTTGAATCAAAACACCAACACTTACAATAATTTAATAACGTTATCAGATTTCTAGGGGATCATTCAATTTAAGTATATTTATTTGTGATACGAATATTGTGATTATAGAATGGTCAAAGTAAAGTGTTGTTACATTCTTTACATTGATAGTAATTGTTTGATTACAATATCGGAAGATTTTCGATAAAGATTAAAAACTTTTTAACAATCTAAAATTGTTGTTCTAATTCCTAACAATCTAAAATCAATTTTCATTCCTCAACTTCAATAGTATTAAATGAACTTATTTCTTTGGTTCAAAAATGTGGTGGTGTTTAGTGGTTCATTTTAAATGTAAAAATTACATTCATTGATTGAGGCATTGTGCTCCTTTTAATGCTTTCTCTATAATGCAATACTTCTCTATAGTGCATTTTTCGATGGTGCACATCTACTCTTGAAGAAAATGTATTTTCACTTTTTAGTATTCCAAAAAAAAAAAAAAACATCCTTTAAATGCTATGTATGTATGTATATTTCTGAAAAATACTCCTGTCCTAAAAAGTCACCCAGAAAAAACTATTATTGAAGATAATTCCATAACAATATATAAACAATGGTATATAGGGCCAATTTGTTTATTTTTATCATCATATTTGTTTTTTTTTTTGTTTGTTTATACTTAATTTTTAAAGTTGGCCAAAGTAATACTCTCTCAACACCTTAAAACAAATTAGAATTACTTATTCCGATAGTCGAATAGTGTTAACTATCTTGGACAATCATAGATTAGTTTGAAAACAAAAATGGGTGTGTTAAAAGATTATCTATTACAATAAGATGAGCCACACTTTTCTTTACACATATTAATGCATTTTTTACAACTACCAGTAAAAGTAGGTAAAATATATGTTACTTCATTTTAAAACCATTCTGTTAAGGAAATTACTGTAAGACAAAAAAATAAACAAAATATTGTTTAAGTATAGTATTCTTACAATGCTTTTTTAAAGGCGCAACTTTGTTACTGTGTCTATGTATTGTGATAATACAAAGTATAGTAATATTTGAAATTGAATTATTTAAGTACATAGTGGCGAAAAGTAATAATCGAAAGTGTTTTCAATTGTTTATTGAAATTTGAGTATGAAAAATATATTTTAATCAGGCCTCCTGAAAATTTTTGTTTCAAATTTTAAAACTAAAATTTATTTAAATTTATTTTGCGTTTTACATTTTCGATACACTTTGCTGTATAGTGAAATTTCATATACCAAATCGTTTCATATCATTTTTTTGTCTTCTTTTCACATGATAAAATCTTATTACTATCTTTTGTTGTTTTTTCGAGTAGCATAGAAAAATTTGGTCACGTGGTGATAGTGGCTCATCTTATTATTATAGATAATCTTTGGTTAAACGCAGTATTAATGTGACAAAAGTCAATTAAAGCTCAATAGCAGCCGATTTATATGATAAAATGTTAAATTGAAAGTAATTAAAAAGTTCAACAATGTTTTGTTACTTGGTGTTGAATGAATGAACGTCAACAAAAATCACACACTAACAAAATTTACATATATTAACGCAATAAGAATGGTGATGTGTCATATGAGTATAAAACGAAAACAGAAAAGTAATAAAAATTTCAATTCTTTAAAAGTTCACATGATTCTATATGTATTTTCATAGCATCTAAATAATCGTACCATTCAAATGAGATGAAATGAATAAATAGAGGTTTATTTTCCTCGAAACAAAATCAATTCTTTGAAATTTAAGTTTAGAAAAATCTATAACCTTGTCAAATTGTTCATATGCAATCTCTTTTAGAATAAAATAGAAACTTAGTATTTTTTAATATAAAGTATAGGAAAAACAGTATCAAAGTCTCGATTTGCTTTGAAAAAATGATATGGAACAACAAGACAAACTTATTTTATTATTTACATAATTACATTTAAATATATGTATTAAAAATTCAAGACTTAATGGTAACGCGTTATACGAAATAGCGAATTGTACATATTGCTTTAAAATTTATTTTTAAAATTCATTGTAACAGAAAAAAATAAAATCATTAAAAAGTCAATAATGAAACAAAGATTTTTAATGTGGATTAAAATGATTTTATGAACATTATATTGTTCGGCAACATAATATTAAATATAACTGATTTATTAGGTAAAATATTTAAATCTTTAATACAATTTTTTTTTTTTTTTAAATAATATTGCATGGTGAATAAACGTAGGTACTGCAGAAAACAATAAATGTCCTGAAAACCGAAAAAAAAAAAACAAACCAAAACAAAAACATAAAATCATCAAAGTTGGGAAAAGAAAATGCTATTATCGATTTCAGTATACAACCTTTAAGACGTTGTATCGTATTATTATAAATTTTTATTACAGGGTACCAGAAAATGAAAACAAAAAAAAAAAAAAATAAAATGGAAAATTCAAACAAAGGATCGTTTGTTTAAAAAGTAAGTTTGTATATATATAAATTGAATGAATAAATTTATTCCAGTTTTTAGTATTTAATTTTATGAAAATCTTTGCAGTATTAAAAATGTTGTGTTTCTTGAAACAATTTGATTTTATTTTTCTTTTCCTTTTTTTTTTTTTTATGTTTACTCCATATTATTTTGAATTCTGAATTATTATAATTAGATCAATTCATGAAATGAAGATTTTACTTTCATACAAACTTTAATTAAATATATTATGAAAGTTTTTAATGTTTTTCTTTTTGTTTTATTTTAGATTTATTATTATTACTGCATAAAAATTTTTTCACTCATTTAAAATATTTTTTTTTTTGTTTGTAATTGGAATTTCCCATAACTTTTCCAGAAAACAATTCTTTGTTTTTTATATTTTTTTTTAATTACATAAATGGTCAACTAAACTTTTCATTGTAATTATTTCATTAAAATATAGTAGGTAATATATATATATATATAATATATAATATAATTAGTAATATAAATTATAAATAAACACGTTTTAGTAAATAATTGTATCAATTGTAAATCTAATAGTAAACAGGTATAAGACAAGTAATAAGAAGTAAAGCAAAAATAGTTAAATTTCTTTTAAAAAGATTTAAAAAACAAAAGTGTATTCAGCAAAAAAAAAAAAAAACTTTCAAATAGTTAAACCACCTTTTTTAAACTTAACAATTTTTCAAATTTAATATTTTAGCTTATGAAGGGCACAATTTTTACAGACATTTTAAAAGTTTGAAATACTTTATTTCATAATGTCTATCAGAATAGTTATTTTTTGTTTCTTTTCTTTTTCTTTCTTTTAAAAATAAGGACTTTAACCAAAACATGGCAGAATGCAAACCAACGGCTTTTAAAGACGCACATTTTTCAAAAGAAAATACTAACTGTTTAGAATAGTGTGACTAGCACACCAAAATTTGAATCTCATATATAAGAAAAAATGTTATGACACTTTCTTCAATTTTAAAGGAACTCTACATAATTAAGAAAAACTATTAACTAAAATTATAGTATTGAAGCTTTAATTTTTGCGTTTTATTTTGAAAAAAAAATTGTAAAGGTGTTTCAAAAAAGCAAAAATTTGGATTTTAGAGCCATAAAAGCACTAAAACAGGGGATGGGTACAAAAAAAATTTCTGAAATTTGCACTAATTTTAAAAGATTTTTCTTCTTTCAAAAATTTTAAAGTTCTATCTAAAAGTTTGCTGGATTATGAAGGAAGAAAAATTTTACAAAATTTTGTTTTCCCATTACGGTAAATTTAAATACTGAAAAAAAAAATATAATTTTGATATTGATTTATAAAGATAAAGACAACTCCTGTCGTATGATCGTATTTTAGATTAAAAAAAATTTAAGCAGAACTTGAGATACACCTACTTAAAAATAGAACTTTTTTACAGTTTGAGAGGCTGTAACTCCGTAATGGGTGGGGTGGGGCTACAGAAGAAAGTTATCCTACAACATTAATTTTTTTGTAGAGCCTACCCATTTTATAGCTCTAACATTAACGGTGTAGAAGTTTTGTAAACAATCGGATGGATGGACGGACGGACACAATGAAACTAATAGGCAAATGATTTTTAAATTTTTCAAGGCAAACGATTGCTAAAAATGATTTTATCATTATAAATATAGAAACGAAGTTTAGAAAATGCAAACTACACTATTTTAGTGGAAAACAGATTTTGTAAATGCTAAAACCCTAAATTGAGGTTTCAAGGCTTTCCAGTTGCTTTTCAACGATTTTAACAATATTTTGGAGTAATTTTTTTATTTTATAAAAAATTAAATATTTTTCTTAAAAATATAAATTTCAACTAGAAAAATGGTTTTCATGTTTGTTGAAAACCGTCATTACAAATATAATAACGAAGTTTTGAAACTTCCAACTACAGTATTTTAGGTGAAAACTGATTTTGATGTTGCCAAAACTTTAAATCGCGTTTTCAAGCCTTTCTAGTCTTTTTTCAACATTTAAATTTTATTGTGAGTTAAACCTTTGTTTAATTCGTCTTTTAAAATATTTTATGTGCTTTTGAAGAAGTTCTTTTTGTATACTATGTATCTGATCTGAAACATTCGATGTAAATTGCAAACAACTTGGTTAATTTTATATGTAGTTTAGTTTTGTATTAGTGAACTTTTTCATTAAATCAACCAAAATTTATTTTACATATAATTTTGAGTTTTTTTTCTTTTTTCAGAAATGATAAAATATTTCTTAAATGAAATCAAAATAGTTTCGGAGCCCTCGAATAAAATGTAAATAATCTTCAATGATTTCTATTTTTTATATATGTATTCTTACATGGATTAATAATCACTATTAATTTTTTATAAAAAATTTTTGATTTATTTGAATTTAATTATTTTTCTTAGAAAGGAGGAAATCTTCAAAGATCTCTAATATTTTTGCTCACTAAATCTACCGTCTTCCTTAGTCAGAATAGAATAAACATCCTAATTGCTTCCGCATACAATTACTGGTAAGTAAGGAAAGGAAGTGAAATTATATCAGATCTTTAATAACGTCCTTCTAACCGTTGTTATTTCGTTTTTATTATTTTACAATTATAAACATTTTTTTTCACCCTTATATTTTTTTCTTTTTCTTTTAAATTTAAATTTTATTTTCATTTAATGCACAATTATTTCAATCTAAATATTATACAAATTTAATCGTTATCGATCTATGTATAATCTTGCGTGATTTATAATGAAATAAAAATGTTGATTTGGTTTTTTCACTTATAACTTAAAATATATAAAAAAAAAAAAAACAAAAACAATAAAATAAAAGAGAAATAATTTGTGTTATTATAAAAAAAATAAGGTAATATATAAAACTAAAGATTTTTAAAGGCGTACATTTTCAATAAGATCGTAAAAAACATTATAGAATTCTATGAATTCTATTTTTACATAAAAGACAAAATGGTGAAAAGTCAAGAGGCATTTTCTTCAATTCTTTAAGAAAATCTTATATAACAAAGAAAGCCGTTAACACGTCACCTAATATCATATTGGATTTGGAGACTATCATTTTTATGTCTTATTTAAAATAAATTCGCATAGTTATCAAATTATAAATTGTCAATTTTTGACTCTTAATAGCTTTTAAACCGCGGTAAGTACACAAAAATATTCTTAGTTAACTTATGCAAATTCGCGATGATTTTAACCTCTTAAGGTTGTCAGTAAAAGCATTCCGAAGAGACGAAAGAAAAAAATATTTCAAAATATTATTTTCCTATAACGGTAAATTTAAATACTAAAATAATTACAAAACTTTTATAAGCATAAAATATTTCGTTTGATATTTTTATATTGAAAACATAATTTAAAATTTAAATATTGTCCGCGCATATGAAAAGAGTGAAAATGTTACCATATATTAAGAAAGAAAAATCGTTTACACAGATAAAAATAATACAATATCGTTTTAAACTTTAATTTTTATATTTCATCTTCAAATATAATATTGACAGTTGATCCAAGCTCCAAATACCAATTTCCTATAAGAATAAAACAAATTTTTAAATACTTATTGTTAAAGATAATAATTATACGGAAGAGTTCAATACTTTGCAATTATTTTTCTTTCATATAAATGAAAATTTAAATGTTGAATTGTAAACAATTTTAACACTTTTATCTTAATTATAAAGCTTAAAAAATCTCTTAAAAATATTTGTCATATTCAGATTGACAAAATATTCACTATAGAGAGACACAACTTAAAAATTTTGGAGAATGTAGCTCTGTAACGAAGCTCTGAGAATGTAGCTCTGAAAAGAAGCTTGCTTTTAATACGATCAATTTCCATAATCGTTAAAATTTTATTGTTTTATCTTAACGGATGTAGAAGTTTTGTAAACAGATTGTCATAAGAAAAAGCAAAATTATTTTTTAAGTATACATTTTTTAAATATTTTTTGATAATATGCCAAAAATGCAGGAGAAATAAATTCGTGTTATTTAAAAAAAAAAAAAATTAAGTTTTATAAGTTTATTGGTTCAATTAAATTTATTATAATTGAAGACCTCCATTTCAAAAAGTTGATACAAATAAAATAATAAAATAAACAAAATTTTTTTTTTATTTTTCAATGCAAACTTTTATATTAAAACATTTCCTTTTTTCTTTTTAATTAACTGTACAATAAATAAATTAAAGAAAAGTTCAAGTTTAATTCATATTTAATATTTATTATCCCTCTTGCGATTTTCAGTTTTTTTTTTTGATATCTTTTATATGTCCAACGAGGAAGAATACAGTTGCCTTTGTCAACTCTTAGATACCCGTACGAACCGTTAGTATGTTCACAGCCTGTCACTCTGCTTACAATATTATTTTTTTAATATTTTAGTATTTTAAAATAATTTGGGTGAATTTTATAATTTCTAAAACTATGGGTTGTACATATATTCAAACTATATGTTTATATGTACATTCTTCAAAAGCAGATTCTAACCGATTATCAACGATTATCAACCCAAAACTTTTTCAATTTACTTTGTACAAAATAATAAATATAATTTTAAATAGTATATTATATTATATTTAAATATTCCATTGACAGAATAATTTCTTATAAGTACAATAAAATACATATATGTATGTAAATACGGCGCTATATAATATACTTATATAAATAAACATTATGTATGTATAACAATAACAATGTCATATAAATAAAAATTCTTCAAGCAACCGTTATGTTGTTTATTTCTTTACATTTTTTTGTACTACGCATTACATCCTCAACAATTTCAAATTATCCAGTAAAACAAAATGCAAAAAATTCGTTAAAGAAATTTGTTAGAAAATTTGAAAAAACCAAGTAACACTTTCGTCAATTATAAAGTAACCCTATATTCTTAAAAAAGTTGTTAACAGAAATAAGAGTATAATGTTGAAGCTTTAATTTTTGTGTATTACTTCAAAAAAATTTTAACAGGTGTTTAAAAATAGGAAATTTTCAGTTTTTGACCCCTTACAGCTCCTAAACGGGCGGTGATACAAAAAAAATTTCTGAAATGACTCATACTTATTTTTAAAGATCTAACTTCTGTAAAAATTTCAAATTTCTAACTTAAACCGTTTAGAAGATAGAAGAGTTAAAGGATTTTGCAAAATTTGAGTTTCGCATAACGGTAAATTAAGACACCGTATGTCACAAATACATATTTATTGTATATATACTTTTAAAGCTAATAAAAGTAGTAATCGTTTGGCGTTTTCAAAATGAAGATATACTTTATACAACTTGTGCTATAACAATTTAAATATAGAGCTTTTTTGAATCTTTGGGGAGCTGTAGCTCCGTAACGGGTGGGGCTACAAAAAAAAGTTATTAAAAATAAAATTAATATTTTTGTGAGATCTATCAGCATTTAAAATTTCATAGCTCTATTTCAAAAAAAATGTAGGGATCTAAAAGTTAGGTGTTCGAGAGCTACCCTAAGGCTTGGTCCAAACTCAATCAAAAAAAATAGGGAACCTACAAATTACTCCCAGAATATTTTGTGTAAATTTCAAGATTCTAGCTTTCTTAGTTTTTGAGTTAGCGTGCTGACGGACGGACGGACGTACGGACATGGCTCAAAAGTCTTAGAATTTTTTTCTGATCCGATCCATACCTTTGAAGGTATATCTAGCTCGCTTATTTCGAGGTGTTACAAACGGAGGAGTAATTTTATTATACCCGATCCTATCGTACGGGTATAAAAATCTTATAGATATTTATTATATCTGGTTATACTTTACATTAAAATATTTAACTTGCAGCAATGGTATAGTGGTTAACACACCGGCTGTTATATTATACGGAAGGGCTCAGGCGCAAACCCTGGCTGTATAATTCGCTAATATATAATAAAATAAATCTGACATAAGATAATAGATGGAGCACAAATAAAAATATTTGTATTTATAGTCTTCTACAGCAGCTATACAATCAAGTAATCGGCTTATTGAAACTAATGACCCCAGAAACTGAAGCTTAGTTCAATATGAATGATAAAAAATGACTTAGTGGATGGTATATGTTCCTAATTCTCTCAACTGATTCATATTTATACCATGAACTAGAATTACCACTTTTGATTGGGACCGAAAAAAAAACGCGCTAAATCGAATTAAATTCATAATAGAGTTGAAAAAAAAATTTTATATTAAGTTTTAAATGATAATGTCAACTTCAAATATGAAATTTAAAAAATGATTAAAACTATCGGAATAATACATAATACATAGGAATATATTATAAAATTAATCAAATACAGGGTTCATCTGTCTTTTGTAATTGCGTGACTTTCGTAAAATGTTTAGTATTCTGGAATAATGAAAAAGGTGCTTCAGTAAATAAATATAGAGGGTGCTTCTTATACAGGTTTAATTTTTATGAAAATACAGTTTTCGTAATTATTTTGTTTAATAATGGATCACTTAAACCATTCTCATTCATCAATTTAGTTCTCTGAAATTATTAGAGATAAAAAACTTACTTTTCTTAGTTAATTCATTAGCTTGTATTAATTTAATTTATAATATAGTATTTCTAAATAACTTTTATAACTTTTAATTCATACTCCTGCATTATGTACTGTCCCTAAATAAAAAATTTTAACAGTAAATATTTGTGAGATAATTTTATGTATATTCAACTATTCCCGTCCGCCACGAAGTTCAAGAAAAATATTTATATTCACCTCTATGTGAAATTTTTCGCTCCGCACTAAACTGACTGAATTAACCATCTGATTCATTGGCAATTTTGACAGTTGCCACACAATTTTGCATACACAAGTATTAAACAATAAATTAAGTAAAAATAAATAAATTATTTAACAAAAATTATAAAAATAAAAATGATAAAATTTTATATTTAACTTACATTGTATTTGTACCGCGACGCAAATGTTGTGGAGTAATATTTATATGAAGAGTAAGAAAAACTTGTCGAATGACATGGCGTTTACTAGAATACCAACAAAAAAAAAGTATTCTTTTAATTAATGTATTTTTTTAAATGAAAAATATTCATGAGAACTTTCCCGTATTGAGGAGAGTCGTTAACGGTACTATAGATAAGATAAAATTATATTTCTTATTTTTAAATTTTTCTGTTATTTTGCTGTTTTATTTTATCTAAACTAAACGGCTTAATTTTACTATAATAATAATTTTCGATTTATTTATAAGTGAGTATAAATTTATTTTTATTCTCTTTTTTTTTTTTTTTAAACTACACCTACTAATAAAGATTAACAATAAGGGTTGCCATTGCATTTAATTTATAAATTTTTTTTTTGGGTTAAATTGCGCAAAAATAAAATCTGTTAAAAAGTCAATAATTAAGTTGCGTAAAAATGCGTTTGCTTTTAAGTAAAACTAAGAACTTATATTGTTGCATACAGTATGCTATTTTATTATACAGCGTACAGTATGCCATTTAAAATGAATAAAAACAGACAAAGTTTAAAATGCATAATAGAATTAAATTTTATAATATTGTAAATACTTACAATTGTTTTTTGTTATTTTTATGTTGTACCTCAGACCTGAGGTCTAGTTAGTTATGACTGAGTGGGATTTCTGTATATATCACGCACATTAATATATTGAAATTTTTTTTTTTGTTCTTTCAATTCTCATATTACCAACACAGTATTGGTATTGTTTTTTTTTTTTTACTTATTAATACTTAAGTGAACAAATCCAATTTAATTTTACATTGGTTTTTCTGAATATTTATGTATATATATAATATATATATATAAATATAATGTAATTACTAATTCTTAACAATATAATACAAATATACAATTTATACGTATATTAAATTGTTATAACAATAAGTATCATTTTATGGGGTGTAAATTTTTATGTTACAAAAATATGTATTCAAAATTAAATTAAAAAATGTTATATTTATAAGTATTTAAGTATAAATATTTAATATTTTGGTTTATTAAAATAAAGAAAAATTTTAAATAAAGAAAAATTCATTTAAAATGGCTTCAGGTGAAAATGTTTGAATCAATATTTATTAAGAATTATAAGTAAATGTAATGTTACTTTATTTATCGATTGGATTTCATTTGGTATTTCATGCTTTTACCTAAACTTTTTATGTACAAAATGAGAAAAATATTTTGGTATTTATCATAATAATTTTCTGTCAAATTTCTACACAATATCTACCAGAATTACAGAAATTTTTTGCTTTTAAGATATAATCTGAAATAAAAAAATTACTTGTGCCTATTATTAAAAACGTAACTATGCATATTTGGATTGAAATACATACCATTCTTATTTCTGACATTGACTTTTACTTTAAAATTTGATTTTTCTATATAAAAAGAAAAAAACATTTAGGTTTAAAAAGTGGAGTGCATCATCCATATATAGTATTTTTTATTCTTAAAAATCTGTTAATTATAATATTTTGAAAATTTTTTTTTTTAAAATCTATAAAAAGACTCAATCATTACTATAATTCAGATTTTAGATTTAAAACTGATTTTGAATCTGGATTTGAAACAACACATAATTCACTTTTTGTTTTTGGTTATACGAGCGTGAAAAAACTAAAATATGGGTTTCATTCGCATCTTAAATCATATCATTGGGACATTATAGACATTCAATTACTAGTATATAGTAATAAAAAGCTCAAACATTAAAGATTAGGGGTTTACAAGCTCTAACAAAAGAATACATACATTGAATTTAAAGATATAAAGACATAAGTACATTAAATTTTTTTTTTTTTTAATGTATTCCACTGCCACATAAATGGACAAGGAAATTACACAGCCTTTTCTTTTCAGGCGTGGCTGTAAATGTCATAAGGGGGAATTATTCTTACGACGTGTGTGGGATTGGATACCACACTCCCTCGGTGTTTACAGGGAATTTTATATGCTCTTATACCCACTAGGCCACTCATATTAAATTTTAATTTAAAAAACAAATCAAATAACTTTCAATTTTTAATAATAGATTCGGTTATGTTTTTATATATAATTTATATTGTGTGTTATAATGCACTATTTAGTGATTTTTAACTTTTAAATTTATTAAGGAAATTTTTCATCAATTCCATTTTACTTATATACAGTAAATGTTAATAAAATAAAAAAACAATATTGATTTGAAAAACTCATTAATTACAATAATTTTATTTAATATTTAATTATCCATATATGAATTAATCCAATTTAAAAAATATGAAACTTTCATATAAAAATTTGTATTTGAAGCATAAAGTCCTTTAGAAAAACTGGCAATACCAATTAATTTTCCATTATAAATAGCTGGACCACCAGAAAAACCTTCACTTGCACCATTATTTTCAATAAAACGTAAACAAATAACTTCAGTATGAAATGGTCCAATCATACCTTTACATTCTGAATCATTTAATGCTATTGTCCAACTATATTTTAATATTGGAAAAATTTTATTTTCTGTTAATTGTTTTCCCCAACCAGCAATCAATACATCAACATATGGTGTTATTTCAATTTCCATTAATGCAATCGGTTTAATTTTATCCGAAAAAACTAATGGTTCAATTAATTTTAATAAGGCAATATCATTGATTGTAATACTAGAAATAATATGTGTAAGATAATATTCTATTTTATGATAAACACCACCATAACCAATTGTATTACTGCCAACTTGAACATTTAATTCATTAGCAGGAATTCTAAGTATATACATAATGTACATATATAATATAGAAAAGAAAAAACAATGGACGAACATAGAAATAATTTCAAAAAAAAATAAAAAATTTTATTAAAATTATATTTAAGAACTTACTTTCTAATATCATCTTGAATGCAATGAGCAGCAGTCAAAATCCATTTTGAATTTAATATTGATCCACCACAAATATGATATCCACGTGTTTGTAATGAAATTATATATGGAAATGTTAAATCATCATCTAAAAAAGAATTGCTATCTGCTGTTTCTGTGCTGTTATAATTATTAGCAAATATTATACTAATAATATTAAATAATAATAAAATAAAAATTAATTTTATCATTTTAAATAACTTTTAGTTATTCAACTTTTGATTTCAATCGTTAACAAAAAATTTAATTGCTTGAATTATTTTAAAATTTAACTTAGGTTTTATTAAAATTTTAATAAAAATAAAATGTAAATAAAATGGAGTTTTGTTTTTTTTTTGTTTTTGAAAATATTTTTTATTTAAACATCTGTTTTAAAATTTCTGAAAAAAAACATGTAAATAACATTATAAGTTTAAAATAAATATTTAATATTTTGATTTTGTTAAAAATAATTTTTATCACAATATTTCAAAAGTTTTATTAGTTTCAAATGATGGATTTAATGATAGTAGTATTCGTGTACTAATACACTTTTAGTACTAAAAGGTGTCTAATTTGATAAATATTATAGATAAAAAATTTTTAATCAAAAATTAACTGAGAAGTAATTTAAATATGGACAGAAATAAATCAGTTTTCCTTAATAATTTTTATTCACCATAGTTTGGTGAGATTGTTTCTCCTGACCCTTCTTTCTTGTTCGATCTTGCGTTGTTTTACTTTGCTTAAGTCATTACTAAGATTTTAGATTGAGTATCTTAAGAAATCGATATTTTACAAACTTTGCTCTCCAATCATCCTTAATATTATTAAGGAAGCTGTAAATAAATTCATTCGAAAATTTCTGAGTAATAAATTGAATAATTTTCTTTGTAAGCTAATAAAGATTATTTTTGTATAGAATTAAGAATTTTATTCAAGAAGAAAAATTAATCAGCTATTATAGGTTACAAATTTAGTAAACTGTAAAATATAAAAGGATGTTAATAATATAAAATTTGTTTGTGTGTTTTTTTTTTTTGGATTCGTTTATTTAAAACCTTTTTTATTTCAAATATTAAACTGATTTAAAAATTTAACATGCTCACACTAAATGAAAATGAAAAAAAATAAAAAGTTTTTTTTTTTTTTTGATAAAATATTTCAAGTATAAAAAAGATCAAAATATTTCAAATTCCTATTGAAGAGATTGTTTTCAAAATTATGACATGTTGCTTCTAATCCAATCAAGGAAATGAGAAACTTTAACGTAAGCATCTGGATTGTTTGAACCACATCCACCCATAACAAAGCTAGCAACACCAACTAATTTTCCATTTAAAACAGCTGGACCACCAGAATCTCCCATGCATGCACCATTATCAACATCATGATCTAAGCAAATGATTTCTGGATGATTCAATCCAACTAAACGTCTGCATTCAGTTTGACTGATAGCTGTCAACCAATTGTATTTCAAAATTTGTGAAATATCTTTTCTTGTACCTTCTCTACCCCATCCTGAAATCAATACATGAGAATTTGTTGGTACAGCTTGTGTTTCCAATGGAATTGATTGAATTGAACCAGATAATGGTAAAGGATTTGCTAATTCAATTAAAGCCAAATCATTAATGAAGTTTCCGTATTGTTGATGAACAATAATTCTTTTTACTGCACGGTTAACTCCACCACGTCTTAAAGTAGAACTACCAGCTTGAACATTGAATTCATGAGCAGGTTCACTAAATTAAATATTTAAATTTAAAAAAAAAATTTATTAGACGTTTATAAAATTTAACTTACGGAATAACACTTTCACCTTCAACAACACAATGAGCAGCAGTAAGAATCCATTTTGAATTTAAAATTGATCCACCGCAAGTATGATGTCCATTTCTTTGTAAAGAAATTTGATATGGGAAAGCTCCTTCTGGTGCAAAGCTACCACCAACAATTCTTGCTTTACCAGAATTTGCATATGCAATGCTTGCAAGGACGATTGCTAGAGTACAGATTAGTTTCATCATTTTTGAAATATTGAGTTTTAAATTCCTGAAACGAATTATGCTTTTCGATTGAATTGCATTGCCTTTTATACTGCAATTTTTGCTAATTAACTTCTAAAAAACGTCAGTTATTTGCAAAACTTTGTTTATTTAAGTCATATATTTTTCTAATTTTGAAGTTATTGACGTGCCAGACTTTTATAGATAGTTTCATGTATTTCATTATTATAATGTAGAATATAAAAATGTTAAAATATATTTACATTTGGGACATATGTTTTAAAAAATCTAGACAAATCATGTAATGAGCACACGTGTTAATATAATACTTGTTTAGTTGCATTCCGCGTAATATTAATTCAAATTACATAATTTGTTTCAAATACATTTTATTAATATTTGGTACGAATAATTTGTAACAAACACTTGTCCAGCACACAACACTTTTAACTTTGAATTATCAATTTACTTGTATAGATATTTTACGAAAAATATAAGTAAAATAGGCAACACATTTTTATGAAGCACAAAATTTTTGATTTTGGACTCTTTTAAACAATTTTTTCAAAGAAGGGAATATGTTTTTAGGGATTTTTAATTAATAAGTTTAAGCTTTATTAATAACTTAAATCTGTGCAAGTAAATTTTACAATAATAAATTCATACAAAAACGTCCAAGTGTAAAATTAGATAAGGGATAAATATACAACAAGAACACAAGGAAAAATACTTAGCAATAACATTAGATGTGAATCACTAAAGAAAAAAGTCGGCCTATAATCTAAAGATGTATATCTGAGACCTATAATCTATAGCCTACCTGTAATCTGTCAAATGGCTCTATGGATCTAAACTCTAAACTCTTATATATAGTTTATGTTCTGTTTAAATATTTGTTATAAAACCATAATAATTAAGCTTTTTTATTTGTACGGGAAACAGGTATTATATTGTACCAAACGAGCATTTATTCAGACAAATTAAATTTTTCTAAATATTATGTTCTTTTATGTTTCTCTGTTACGTATTAAATTTTAATTTAAAATTGATCTTAAGTTTCCTGTAGGCGAAGAATAAAAAAATATATAAGTTTGTTTATCTAAAACTTAAGAAACATATAAATGTCGAATCATCAAACTCCAACATTTAAAAAATGGCAATAGAAGACTAAACAAAAACTATTCCTTTAGAATTACCGATATATAGTAAAGGTAGATCACCTTCACTGAGATGCGGTATTCTAGTAGATAATGGTTGGTCATCTTCTAAGATGTGGCTGATGTTTTTACTCAATTAAGATGTTCCATAACTCTGCTGTACATATTATCTTTTAATGATTTTCACCATTCTTTCCCAAAGGAGTCATATATGCTGCATCATATCAAAATTTAGAAACGCATATACGCTTTCTCTTGGGATACGTACAAAATCCTCAAAAAAAAAATCGGCGGGGAATAAATCCCACTAAGACAAAATCTTCAAAAAAAATAAATCCCCAAAGCCAAAATCCTCAAAAACAAATTCTATCAAATAAATAATGTTTTTTTATGCATTTAAAAATTGTTTGTTTGCTTTAAATTGTATTTGTATATGTATATCTATATACGAGATCCTGAATTAGGAGGAATTTTAGAGTTGGACACAAAATCAGGGTATGTATTTCCTTTTTCCAGAATATTTATTAGGGACTATTCCAGAATATTTATTCCGGATTAAATCTTCAAAAGTCAAAATATCTCTCATACATACATAAAATCTCCAGGTAACATAATCTCCAACAACAGAATTGTTAAAGTTAAAATCTCAAGAGACAAAATCTCCAAATCTGAAATGTCATTTCCAAAAACTCTAAATACAAACATATTATTTTTCATTGTTTTGATTAATTAGTGATAATTCACTAATACGTCAAATTATTGGTAGTGAAATTTTATTATTTAGGAAATTCCCCAAATTTTGATATTGACTGAAAAAATAAACGACCAAATTACTCTTAGGAGTTTTGGTCTGTTGGTCTGTTGCTGGCAAGAAAAATCTTGACCTGTACGATATAATTCGACAACTTCGAAAAGAAATTATTCTAATTGCAACCAATTTGGGAAAAATTAAAAGTGGCGAAATTGCAACTGTAAGAAAAAAGAAGGAAAAAAACGAAAGAATAAAAATATCTTGGAAAGAAGACAACATATGAGACAAATTGACTTTTTGAAAAATATTGCCTATAATATGGATTTATATTGAAAGAAGTAAAAATTGAAGTAAACGTAGGGAAAAACATTAATTTGCATTTTGTTTTCTTTATTTTTGGATGAAGTTTCTATTTTTTGATCTCATTTTGTATTTATTTAAATCACCAAACATTGAACTAACTATAATATATTTTCGTTTCTATGTGTTGGTGGTTGAATAGGTACTTGAATTTTTTTTTATTTAATCATATTTTTATTTATTTATGAAAAATCAGTGAATAAAAAATTTATATTATTTCTTAAAAATCTCAAACTGTTTCATTTTTAGCACATTTCCAAAAAAATTTTGAAAAAATGTGCTTATTAGTTTCACTCTGTCCGTCCGTCCGTCCGTCTGTTTACAAAACTTCTACACCGTTAAAGATAGAGAAAAAAAATTTTAACCATAGGTAGGTCTCATAAAAAAAATAATTTTGTGGAACAACTTTTTCATGTAGCCCCCCCCATTACGGAGCTACAGCCCCTCAAACTTTGAAAAAGCCCTATTTTTAAATGCATATATCTTATGTTCTGCTTAAGATTTTTTCAATCTGAAAACGTCATTCGACAGGTATTTCTTTTATCTTTGTAAATTAATATCAAAATTATACAATTTTTTTAAATTTAGTATTTAAATTTACCGTTATGTGAAAACCAAATTTTGCATGATTTTTCTACTTTCATAACTCCAGCACGCTTCTAGATAGAAGCTTGAAATTTTGAGGCAAGAAAGAACTTTTAGAATTAGTATAAGTTTGCTCAGAAAATTTTTTCGGACCACCCCCTGTTTATGAGCTATTAGGGCTTAAAAATTGAAAATTTGCTATTTTTAAACACCTGTAACTTAGGAACCTGTACACATTTTACTTCTGCAAGATATAAAAATTAAAGCTACAATAATATATTTTTACGTGTGTTAAAGGTTTATTTTAATTGTAAAGGGTTCCAAAGTTGCCGCTCTTCAAAATTGCGAAAAAGCCCCATTTTCAGATGTATATATCTCGGGCTCTGCGTAATAATTTTGCAATCTAAAACCGCCAGAAGATCGAAAATTTTATTATCTATATCAAACAATATCAAAATTATGTGATATTTTGTAATTTACTATTTAAATTTACCGTTATGTGAAAACCACATTTTGCATGAAATTTCTTTTTTCATAACTCCGGCACCCCTTTAGATAGGAACCTGAAATTTTGAGACAAGAAAGAACTTTTAGAATTAGTATAAGTTTCCTCAGAAAATTTTTTGGTAACACCCCCTCTTTAAGAGTTATTACGCCTCAAAAATTGAAAATTTGCTATTTTTAGACACCTGTAACTTAGGCACCTGTACAAATTTTTCTTCGGCGAGACATAAAAATTAAAGCTTCAATAATATATTTTTACGTGTGTTAACGGCTTTTCTTAGTTATATAGGATTCCGGACTTATAGCCCCTCAAAATTTCAAAAATGTCCTATTTTCACATTTTTTCTTATTACATGAAATTTTCAAATTTTTGTGTAAGCCACACTTCTAAACAGTTTGTATTGAGTTTTGGAAATGTGCGCTTTTAAAAACCGTTGGTTTACATTCTACCTTGTTTTTATTTTTTTTATCTTAACTTTACATTTTTTTTATCTTAAATCTAAATATCTCCAAATCTCCAAACAATCATAAAAACGGCGGCCGTTTGGAGATTTTGTTCTTTTGAGATTTTGGAGATTTTGTATTGGATATTTTTTATTGGATATTTTGATTTGGAGATAACGTAGCCAACCCTATTTATTATATAGTCAGTGATTTTTCTCTTTGTTGGAGATTTTGTTTTTGGGGATTTTGCCTTTGGGGATTGTTTTTTTGAGGATTTTGTTTTTGGGAGTTTTGTCATGGGTATTTCATGACCAACCCTTTTTTCACTGTATACACACTTTCCAAAATTTTCTTACTTTTAATTTTTAAACTTTTTTGTAGTTCAGTTTTCTAACACTTAAAATACTATTTTTTAAACTATACTCATATTTTCTGTTAAGTTAACAAGTTCAAAATAAAAATGATGGTTTAATTTTATTAATTCTCTACTATTCTCTACTATACTAATTTCACAGTTGAGTGTCTTAAATATTTTTCAAAAAATTCATAGTATTTCACAGAATTTTATGTATTTTTTTTTATTCTTTGGAATAGGATAATACAATATTTCCCAAGAAATTATTTTGAAAAAAAAAACGTTTAATTCAGCATCGATAATAGTTAATCTGATCCTTATTTAAACTGTTAATAAATTAAACGAAAGTTCTAAAAATTTGAAAATTAAAACTGTGAACCATATAAAAAATAAATAGACAAAAGTGAAGATAAAAAGAAATTGTAGCTATAAATGTTGTACAATAACAATGTAATATTAGACAAAAGATATGTATGAAATAGCAAAAGGTTCTTTGTAATTAATTTTTAATTTTTTAATTCTATTAATAGAAATATATTTTTTACATGTAACCTTACAGTGCACAACATTTTATTTCATATCCTTTATTGAAAAAAACAATTAAACTAACATTATTCAGTAATTTTCTTTAACAAATAAAAAATAAATCTGTGAATCAGTTGCGTTAAATTTCAAAATGCTTTAAATTTAAAAACAAAATAATCAAAATAAAATTTTGAGCTCGACTTCTTAAAAAATCCCACACCATTTGACATAAAGTAATAAAATTAAAATTATAGATACATCTCGTTTAAAAATTAATTTCGTAGGATTACTTTTTTAGGCAGCCTAACCCTTTATAGGGTGATAGAGATCACGGTTGGTTAATTTAATTTTCCAAGTTCAACTAATTTTTAGTTTGAGATCATCAAACGCAACAGGATATTTTCTAAAACTGGAGAAATCAAAAATTTGAAATTTTAATTTATTGATTATATTAATTTAATTAATAATTTATTTATTGAATATATTAATATAATTTATATATTCTCTCTAGTAATGGTAATTTTGGTAAGCCTAATTTTGGTACCCTTAGAAAATTGTAATTTTATTATCGTCAAAATATTGTTAATTAGTATAAATTGCCTTAAAAAATTTTAAGACATATGCGTAGTCAGAACTCGAAAAATGTATTTCAAAATTTTTCATCTGGTTTAAAATCCTTTTAAGGTGAGAGATTAGAATTATAGTTCAATAGTTTAAAGTAAATAAAAAATATAGAATTCCTATATGATAATTGATAACCCATAAATATAATATTTCTGTTTCATAACCTCGAACAATATAATACAGCCCATTCCATTAATCCACGGTTAAGTGAAAATAATGATTAGAATTAAAATGAAGCTTAGAGAAACATGAAGAACAAGTGACCTAGTGGATACCGTATTCTCCTCATAGTGGAAACAAAAACAAATATTAATATAGATGTCTTGTTTCCTGCACCCTCCTAATTTCCTGTTCAAAGGTTTTCTTTCACAAGTAAATTTAATTTTTCTTTTAAAAATTTAAAGTCCTGATTTTTTCTTTCGAGGATAGGTGGAAGCCTCAAAGATATAAGTGTTCGTAGAGTCTCACAGAAATAATTTATATAATAGTATAAAACCGCTTTTAGAATTCAATTTAAAAATAAAATATTTGGTTTTTTTTCTTGATTTATTTATTTAAATAATATGTATTTTGAATAATTAAAACTGATTTAAAAATTTTATGCACTCACACAAAAGAAAGATAATAATATATAAGAAAAAATATTTTGCAATAATTATTTCAGGAATAAAATAAATCAGAATTTTTCAAATTTCTGTTGAAGAGATTATTTTCGAAATTATGACATGTTGTTTCTAATCCAATCAAGGAAATGAGAAACTTTAACGTAAGCATCTGGATTGTTTGAACCACATCCACCCATAACAAAGCTAGCAACACCAACTAATTTGCCATTTAAAACAGCTGGACCACCAGAATCTCCCATGCATGCACCATTATCAACATCATGATCTAAGCAAATAATTTCTGGATTATTCAATCCAACTAAACGTCTGCATTCAGTTTGACTGATAGCTGTCAACCAATTGTATTTCAAAATTTGTGAAATATCTTTTCTTGTACCTTCTCTACCCCATCCTGAAATCAATACATGAGAATTTGTTGGTACAGCTTGTGTTTCCAATGGAATTGATTGAATTGAACCAGATAATGGTAAAGGATTTGCTAATTCAATTAAAGCCAAATCATTAATGAAGTTTCCGTATTGTTGATGAACAATAATTCTTTTTACTGCACGGTTAACTCCACCACGTCTTAAAGTAGAACTACCAGCTTGAACATTGAATTCATGAGCAGGTTCACTAAATTAAATATTTAAATTTAAAAAAAAAATTTATTAGACGTTTATAAAATTTAACTTACGGAATAACACTTTCACCTTCAACAACACAATGAGCAGCAGTAAGAATCCATTTTGAATTTAAAATTGATCCACCGCAAGTATGATGTCCGTTTCTTTGTAAAGAAATTTGATATGGGAAAGCTCCTTCTGGTGCAAAGCTACCACCAACAATTCTTGCTTTACCAGAATTTGCATATGCAATGCTTGCAAGGACGATTGCTAGAGTACAGATAAGTTTCATCATTTTTGAAATATTGAGTTTTAAATTCCTGAAACGAATTATGCTTTTCGATTGAATTACATTGCCTTTTATACTGTAGCTTATGCCATATCAAGTCTAGAAGACGTCATTTTATTTGCAAAAGCTTACATTTGTCAACTTTTCTTTTTGAAATTATTGACATGCCAGATTTTGTATAAATATAGTTGCATTTTAATATAAGAATGTAGTCTAAATATGTTAATATTTACATTTTGGACATATGTTTTAAAAAAAAAAAATACAAACGAATCATAATATGTAATAATTGCGTAATAGTATTTGAATACATTTTAAATTTTTGTAACAATGAAAGCCTTTGGTTTTAGGTAAAATTTTGAATCATCAATTTACTAATTTAAATTTTTTTGTTTTTTTTTTTTGAAAAATTTATAAGGAAAGACAAATAATTGCTAATTTCGAGAATCAGCTAAAATCTTATAATGGTTAATTTTTCATTAAAATCTTTTATGTTATTTTAAAATAGTTAGTTTTTGTATTAGACATTGTTCATGATTTAATTATATTTCATCCGTTATCAAAGACGAGAAAAAATGCATGTATCTCAAACATATTGGAAATCTTGATTTTTCTCCTAGTCTCTAAGAAAAATTTATACCAATGTTTCAGCTATATGAAAATTTTAAATATTTAATTTTTATATCTCTCAAACGTAGAAGTTTCAACAATTTATTTCAAAATAAAAAGAGGCGTTTTTGAGCGACTCGCTTTTCAAAAATATTTGATTTCATTACTAAAAAATTTTAAGAAACAAATCCAAAAACGTTCTGATTTATAAAAAAAATTCCTTCAATTTCTTCAGTTAAAGTTTTTAGTTCAAAGACATATTTATAGAAACATAATCAAAATTTGGCGAGCTGTAGTTCAATAACGTAGTTGAATAGCAAACAATTTGACATAAATTATTTCAATAACATTTTATTAGAGTTTTTTGGGGAAATTTGGGGAAATTTTAAAAAATTAAAAAGAAATTTCGAAAGTGAAAAGAATTCGGATACGCGGATGTTTAATTATAAAATAACTAATCTTGGTAGAAGTTAAAATTCGAATTGTTATTTCAATAATATCTGGATACTATATTTTAAACAGAGCTCTGAATAGCAAAAAAAGAAAGAAATTCTATATTAACATTTAACACAATATTAACAAAATTCTGTATGTATATTTCGAAAAAAAAATTAACACAATCAATAGATGGAGTTTTATTTAAAAACCCATTGTATTATAACCCATGGTATTGTTGAGACATATATATAAGCAATATTTAAATAAAACAACAACATATTTTTAACAGTATAGGTTACCATTCATTATATACGAATGTTTAGTTTTGTATAAAAGTTACAGTTGGAAGGAAGAAAAGGGGAAGCAAACATGTTATGTTGAGTTGATGTTACGATTTTCAAAACGGAATGAATCAAAAATATTTTCTAAAATTGTAATATTTAATATTAATTATGTTTAATAAAATAAAAAAAATATTGAAATGTATGTATTAGAATATTTTGGAAACATGCTAATAGTTCTATTTAAAACCTCAACACGCTCAAAAATAAATAAAAGGAATATTTTTATAGCAAATAATATAATTTATATGGGGCCTCGGTGACCTAATGGTAAGAGCGTATAAAATACACTGTAAACATCGAGGGAGTGTGGGTTCGAATCTTACACACGTCGTAAGAGTTATTCCCCCTTATGATATGTATATGATATATATGATAAGACACAGTCAACCCTAGAAAAGAAATGCTGTGTAATTTCCTGTTCAGAAAAATGGCAGAAAAATGCACTAAAAAAAAAAATTATTTATAAATTTTATCATAAGAAGAATAATTGAAATATTTTTGGTACTAAGAAAATATTTTTTTCGATAACAAAATTAAAACAAAATGTATTAAATTATTTTTTCGTTTATTCAGATTTACACTTTTTTTTTCAATTATTATTTTGTTAAATAAATATAAATCAGTAGTTACTTTTTTTTTTAACATTTTTTATTCTATAAATTAACTATACTGTTTTAATAAAAAAAAAAAAAACCCTTTTTTCTTATTTTCTTAAATGAACACTTGTGTCAATAATTAAAAAAAAAAATTCACATCGATTTGAAAAATAATCTTATAAAAGAACTATTTTATTTTTAAATAAAATCAGTATTTGATTTGTATTAATTTTGTTAATTTATTAATAATAAATTAAATATTCCGGAACAATATAAAAATGTTTGCACCAGTATTAATACTTTCGATTACATTATTTGCAACAGTAAATAGTGCAGGACCTTCGGCTAGAATTGTTAACGGAGATTTTGCTAGTGATGGACAATTTCCATTTCAAATATCGTTGCAATTAAATAAAAATCATATTTGTGGTGGTTCAATTCTTGATTCAAGACGTATTTTAACTGCAGCACATTGCATCGTTTGGTCAGATAATAGACTGTAAGTAAAAATTTTGTTAAATATTTTATTTTTGTTTATTTAAAAAAAAATTTTATAATAATTTTTTTTTAGAATTGATGCTGCTATGATTTCAATTCGTGCTGGTTCTAACATTATTGGAGTTGATGGTCAAGTACGTCAAGCTTTAAAAATTTATAAACATGAAAAGTATATGTTAAATTTAAATGATGTGGCTATTGTTGTATTAACTGAACCATTAGAATTTAATGATAAAGTTCAACCAATTGAATTAGATTGTAATGAAGTAACATCAGGTGAAAATGTTTCAATCTCTGGTTGGGGTAAAACATCTAATGATGGTAAACGATCTGAAGTATTGCAATGGACAACTTTAACTGCTATATCAATGGAAGAATGTGATAAAATAAGTGGTTTAGGTTTTAAACAAATTATTTGTTTAAGTCATCCAGCTGGTATTGGTGCTTGTCAAGGTGATTCTGGTGGTCCAGCTGTTGCTAATGGAAAATTAGTTGGTGTTGCAAGTCTTGTTGCAAAAAAATGTGGTTCCAATAAACCAGATAGTTATGCTAGAGTTTCATTATATTGTGATTGGATTAATGAAATAATGTTATTAGATTAAAAAAAAAAATTTATGAAAAAACGAAAAAAATAAGCAATTCAATAATTTGGTGGTTTTATAAAGATGTATACCTACGTATTGTAAAACTTCAATCATTTTATTTAAACTGAAGTACAAATAAAAGGATTATTTTTTAAAATTACCAAAAAATATGCAATTATTTAATGATAAATTAAAAGTTTTTATTTTTAATTTTCTTTTTCTCTAGCCCCGAAAAGTATGCAATCTAAAACTGATTTTTTAGAATTACCCTATATAAATATTCTAAATTCTTCTATCCAATAGAATTTTATACAAGTGTAAACTACACATTCCAGATTCTCCAACATTTCCAAGATCAAATGCATATTTAGACTTATTTTTTACAGACATAAGGATAAACACTATTAATAATGTAGATTATAATAAAAACTAATTATAATAAACTAAACTAGATTATAATAAACTAAAAACTTTACCATATGACAGTGATCATAAAGCCGTTTGCCTTTATGGTGAAATTGACAACTTAAGAATACCATTCAGCGAAATAGCTCAAGTAAATCAATTTTTATACAATAAAGCTAATTGGACTTTATTTCGCCAAAGGCTTGACTCCAATTTTTCAACCGAATACCCAGATCGTAATGACCAGATTAAAGATAATTCTAACCTAACAATCCCTGAAATAAATTTTCATTTAATGAAAATTCAAAAAATAATCAAAAACACGGTATTTGACACTATACCAATTAAAAAAAATTTAGATTTATACCACAAATTCATATCACCTAAACTAAAGAAACTTCAAAACATCAAAAGTAAATTATTAAAAGACATTCATAGAATATACAAGCAAAACCTAAATTTCACTTCACAAGAAATAATTAGACTTAAAAGTTTATTAAACAATATAAAATCGTTAATTACTCAACCGATTAATTGAGAGATTAATAAGTACTGGGAAAACCGAATAAAAAAAGTAAACCCAGCAAATAACGGAGATATGTTCCCCGAAATAAATAAAATTTTTAGGCGTAAAGCTAAATTATCTATAAATAAGTTGCTTATAGAATCTTCTGATCAGAACCTACTCCTAGAAAATACAATAGATATAAATACTCTAGAAGTTTTAAATACAAAATTAATACATATTAAATAACCCAAAAGATATATACAATAGCCTTGGTTCATATTTAGAAAGAATGCATTTACCTAATAATATACCAAACAATATATAGATTTCATTTTAGCATAAATAACGAAATGAACATATTTAAAAACGAAATAAATGAAAAACAAGATGCAAATATTCCATATAATGAATTTAATGATAACAATAAGTCTTCAAACCCTTTGATTGAAATAGATTATTTCACAAACTTTGAACAAGTATTATTAAAATTCAGAAGTTGCAAAACAAAAACTTCATCTGGCGTAGATGGTATACCGAGTATTGTCTTGAAAAGCTTGTCTCCAAAGCTCATATTGCAGTACACAATACTTTTTAATAATTGCCTTAAAATTGCCTCCAAAAAACTGGAAAAAAGCTAAAATTGTAATGATGAAAAAACCTGGAAAAGATCCAAATAATCCCAACAGCTATCGACTGATAAGCCTCATCCCAAATATTAGTAAAGTGTACGAAGCAATTATAAATGATAAAATTATTCGCGAGGTGAAAAATAAAAATATAATTACAGACAACCAATTCGGTTTTAGGCATAAACATTGCGCAACCCACGCAATAACTAAACTGTCTGATTTAACGTGGCTTGGAAAAGGTTTCAACTCAGTCTGGGTAAATGGACTTATTTATAAGCTAAAGAATTATAGCTTTCCTAGTAAATTAGTGGCTTTAATATTTGATATGATATCGGGTAATAGGTTTGTTATTTCTAACGATTCAAACATTATAAGTAGAACATTTGCTATTAAAAATGGTTTTCTGCAGGGAACAATTAATTCCCAGATATTATTTTGTATCTACATCACAGAACTTCTCGAGCTATTTCAATCTATTAAAGGCAGTAACTATGCATTAGCATTTGCTGATGATATAGTTTTTTACTCGGCAGGTGACACAATAGAACATATACAGTTCTACTTGCAAAAAATGTTCAATTTGTCATTAGATTACTGTAAAATTTGGCAACTTAAAACCAATACTGATAAATGTGAAACAATACTTTTTCGAAACACTGTTGATAAAGTTAATCACAATATCAGAAAAAATTGGAGGAACCTAAATATTAAAAGTAATGATAGAACTTTATTAAAACAAACCAAAATAATCAAATATTTAGGAGTGTAAGTTCACCATCATTTAAAATTTAAAGACCATGTAAAGCACATATTAAGTAAAAGTAACAAAGCCCTTATGGCCGCCAGAAATTTGTTTTACGACAAACGGATAAGTCCCAGAGTTAAAATTATTTCATATCAAGCTCTTATAAGACCAATAATGGCATATGCCATCCCTATTTGGTTTAACATAAGTGCTAGCACAATGGAACTTATTAGAAAATTTGAGAGAAAATGCATTAGGGTCTGCATAAGTAAAACAAGAAAACCAAAAATTAATACGTAACCATTTTAATAGAACTCTACAAGTAACGGAAAATAATCTAGTGTCAAATATTTATTACCACAATTATGTGTATATAAGATTCAGCATGAATACAGGATTCATTGCACCGGAATTTTTTATATACCTAGATTCAAATGGTTATATTCAAGATCAAAACCATGTCCCCTTATTATTTCATTATAATAGGCGGGCCACGTGCAAGATCATTGACTATATTCCGCGAAACGTAGATTATTCGATGTTGAAATTTGATAGACATATACCAGAAAGGGACAAAAACATTAGTAGAAATTATTGGTGGATAGAAAACACCTACATAGAAGATTAAAATTATTTTTAATTATTTAGGATAAGTAGGATAACATAGGGTAAATTAGATTAGATATATAGGATAAGATAGGTTAAGATATGTTAAGATAGGTTAAGATAAGTTAAGTTTTTATTTTAAAACTCAATAGAAATAAATTTGGATTTTTTTAACCAAATAAAATTTGGATAAATTTTAACCAAAAAATAATAAATATAAGGTTGTAAAATTCCATGGAACATTCAAAGATTTGATGTATTACTGAAATATAAAACCTAAAATTAATAAAATAAGAAATCATGCCATATTAAAATTAATTATAAAACAAAGAAGTAAACTGATATTTTTAAATTTTTTTTGTAAGTTATATTTATAAGATCTAAATAAAGAATAAAAAAAAAAAAAAAAATATTCTAAATAATATTAGTATATAATTTAATAATCGTATAAAAAACCTATAATGGCCTTAGTAGCCGATGGATCAATAATATTGCATTACATTTATGTATGTAATATTAATATAAATAAATAAATAAATAAATAAATATTCTAGGGGCCTCAAAGACCTAGTTGTTAAGTACGTGGTTTATTAACCGAGAGGAAGTGCAGGTTTAAAACTCTCACAGGTAGTAAGTGTTTTTAATTGTAAGGAAAATAACTGAAAAGTAGTTTTTTAAACAAAATGCTCTTGTTACCAAATATGATGTAAACAAAATAAATAAATAATATTAATATGTAAGTTAATAAGAGTATTCAACCTATAACGGTCTTAGTAACCGATGATTTAGAAATATCGTATTATCCTATGTGATATAAATATATTGAATTATTAATGTAAATAAATAATATTCTTCTTATTCTTACCAAAAGTTTTTACACATCTTAATAAATAAAAACTTCAATTAATAATTAAAATCTTATGATTGTAAAAAAATAATAGTTCTTTAGTTGAATGTGTAAATATGTATACATAACAAATTTAAATAATAAAAATTAGTCATGGTAATGAAAATAAATTCTAAAGGCATTTATTCAAAACAAATATTTATTTTTTTATTTGAATACAATCAATGTTACTAAATTATATGTTAATTAAGATGATTGTTGCATTAAAATATGACACAATGTTAATAAATTGTATTATAAATAATGTATTTGATTTGTCATTAATTTTACTTTAAAAGTGAAATATAAAACTCTTAATTATTAGTGATTTTGTATGTTTTTATTATCTTTTAAAAAATTTCTCTTAAATATGTTTAACCTTGTCTTATAAACATATCAGTTTAAAATAAAGGACATAACAAAATATGGACAGAACAGAGTAAGTAATCATATAGGTTTTTTCTAGGTTAATCTTTCATTAAAGAAATTATTTTAGAGTTTACTTGTGCCGTAAATTGAAGCTTAGAGTTGTTTGGCGAAACAGGTCGGTTTTTTCTAATAAATATTAAGTTTTATACGTTTACTTTTAAACTTTGTCACAAATATTTACAATTAGTGTCGAATTTCAAGGAAACGTTATATATATATTTATTACCTTAAAAAGTTGTATCCACTCATTTCACTGAAAATTCCTTGCGGTCATTTTATAAACCATGTATAATAGAAATATATATCTTTATAAATAAATTTTTAATTTTTAGAAGAAACTGTAGCTTTCAGACATAAGCTTTTAAAGTTAGCGTTTTGAATATTGAAATAGTTTTGTAGTTTATTTTTTTCTCATTTTTTATTATTTTTAGTCATTGCATTTTTCCGCTTATTTACATAAATCTTAAATATTTAAATTGAATTTTTTCAAATAGAATTAACCTTTTCGAAACAAGTGGTACATATATATACCATAAAAAGTTTAAACATATCTAAAAACTACAAAATTTATGTGAACAGGTTGAAATTTATACCAACACGTTGGTTAAAAGCATTATGGTAATCCACCTGATATAAATCGGCAAACAATGCCGATACACAAATATATAAACCTTGACAAGTGCTTAGTAACTTATCGAAGTCTTTGATCGAGGAAGGTATGAAAATAACAGATGTGCATAGATCTTCGAAATCAAGTTACCGGTCCAAAGTCAATTATAGAAGATACTACGAGACAACGTTGTGTTAATTACAGTGCACAAAGAGTACAATCGCGAACCATAATAATATACATAAGGATTACCAAATACCATTGTGCCAAAAAT
The DNA here is from genome assembly GCA_947095535.1 of Poecilobothrus nobilitatus. Taxonomy (NCBI): domain Eukaryota; kingdom Metazoa; phylum Arthropoda; class Insecta; order Diptera; family Dolichopodidae; genus Poecilobothrus; species Poecilobothrus nobilitatus. Next base: position 11,887,742 of record OX352773.1, on the reverse strand, counting down.
ATTTTACAGCTTGCCATTACTGAAAATATATACCTAACTATTTATAGAATATTTTTTATTTTAGTAAACTAAAAGAGTTTTTTATTTGGTTGTATTTTAAGTTTATCTTATTTTACTAAATGTATTTATATTTTTTATTACCTAAAACAAATGAATTGTTTGTGTTACCTAGAAAAGTTGTTGTTCATATAAGTATGTTAGATCGACGAATGGTACAATATTGGTACCAACCCTCTTAGCGTATCTTTCTCTTCGAAGGATTACATTGTTGGCATGGATAATCAATCTATCTATCTAGATTTTTTATGACTAAAACCTTGTTTAAAATAAAAAATTGATCCCTATCTCACCTATATAAATTGCTCGTCGAAAGGGTTAAATCTATTTTATAAAATATTCATATTATAATTTATAATTGATTTTAAAATTTATTTTAAAATATTATTTTAATTAATTATTTATAAGCAGTAGATTTCAAAATGACTTAACTTTATTGTTTGAAAAACACACCTGTTGCTCGCCTACATAAACTAAAATCATTAATAACCCTGTTTAACTATTTTCTATATTTAAAATACATTTTATATATAGGTATTATAGTATTGTATTATTGATTTTTCGTTTCTAATTTTTTTCGTCTATAGTTTTTATGACTTTTCATTAATTCCGATTTGGTAAAGTAATGGCCAGAAGATAGGAAATATTAACAGTTTTTGATTGGCTCTCACAAGACTTCATTGACATTAATTTATAAAGAAAGAAAGAAAGAAATTGGTGAATCTGAAAAAAATGATCTGGTTAAGCGGAAAAAGTTTAGTAAAACATACCAATTACATCACAGACCCAAATACAAAAGATTAAGACCTTCTTATGTTGCATGTCATTCTTATATAATATTGAATTATACACAAAATTAATATTGAACTATTAAATATATAATATTACAACTTTTTGTAAATTTTGTACAAAATTGTGAATTATTGTAAAATTTAAAAAAGTCGAGGATCCACCTTCCCACAACTTATTTTAAAAATGTATATATGTATATATATTTATGGTTGTTCTATCAGATATTTTACAAAAACTCGAAAAAATTTTTTAACTCAGAATTTTCTTATACAAAATTAATTTAACTCGTTTATATTTATTTTTCCTTATTTTTATTTTCTTGATTAATCTTTTATAGATATAGCCACCATATAGTATTTATGTTGTAAATATCCTTTTAAACTTAACCGTTTATAAATATAGTATAAAAAAATACTTGATTACAATTCCAACAATCTTACTCTAATTTATTTTAACAATCACTAACCATTTACTTATTAAGTATTTATATGTATAATAAGATTAAATTAAATAATTTTAAAATGTAAAAGATTCTAACTAAGTATACTAATTTACTTATTTTCTTTTAGTTATTTTCCATACTTAAGTATGTTTTATACTTAAATTAAAAAAAAAAACTCAAAGAAACTTGTTATACAACTACATATATAAACCTTTACAAATATTCTTAACTTAACACTTCTTTAAATCATTTTATATAGTAAAATGTTATTTTATTACCAAGTATAAAACTTCTTGTTTCTATATAGTATTACTTTTAATGTTATAATAATAATATAAAATTAGCATATTAGCGAATTCATTCTTATTTTAAATCCATCTTTTCACACAGAATTATTATGAATTTAATTTCGATTTAGAAATACATATCGTTCAAAACCAAAACGCCTAAAAATTAAAAATGAATAATCGCCCAAATATTTTTGACGATTTTTTCATTTTATTTTGTACGTTGAACGATTTTTTCTTCGCTTGAGACGGTTTTTTAAATAACAAATATTAAGTTGACACATATCCGCTCTCTCTGTTTGACAATAAAGATCGTGTAAATGTAAATGTATAACTTTTTTGACAGAACAAAAGTGTGAGTATATACACTTTTGGATCGAATGCATAAAATTGAGCTTAAAATCAAATTCCACTCGTACACTTGAACTCTTATTTTTGCTTGAAAAAGTAAGATTTGAGTTTCAACTCAATTTTATGCATTTGATCAACTATACTTGTCAGAGTTTAACCAGAAAATTATGATTTGAATAAATTAATTAGTTGGGTTGTGTGCGGGGTATATTCCCTATATAAATCATAATGCTGGAGAAATATTGTTTAATATTTCAAACAAATAATTTTTATATAATTTGGAGGAGTCAATATATATTATTTTAATTAACGTTCTTGACAAAATTAACATTTCGCAACTCCATTTAGTATAATTTGTTATTTTGTAAACAGCTGTTTGACATAATGTGTCATTCCCAGTGATTTATCAAACAAACATTTTGTAAATCATCATGAAAAATAAAATGTATCCTATTTGGTTCATTATCCTTTTTTTGTAAATTGAAAATTATTTATTTATAATTTTTTGGCCATTTTTCAATTTGAGCAATTATCCATGTAGCCTTTAGAAATGATGATATTCAGGTACTTTATATCTTCTTGAACTTTATATGCGTATTTCTGATAATTATAACGATGAAATTAAATAATATCTAGTTCATAATATATATTCTTATCTTTATGTAATAGGAAATAAAATGGTATAGGAGTCGTATGTTTAGGAAGTAAGAAATAATCAAGTTTTGAAGTGTTAGAGAAATATGAAAACAGAAAAAAGAAATTAAAACAAGTTTAATGTCATGTAACTATAAATATTAAGATATTCCTTCTTAATAATTCTTATATATATGTATATTATAAATTAAAAATTTTAATTAAAATTTAGAATAGAGAAAATGATTTATAAAAATATTTATTAGTAAGTATTTATTAAGTAATTTGATAATGTAATGATTTAATTTATAATTGAAATTTATTATTGGAAATTTAAAATGAAAATTATTATTGCCTCATGAAAAATCATTTTATATATATATTAATAAATATTTATTTTTGTTATCTTTTTGTATTAGAATAAAATATTAGAAAAAAAAGATAATTAATTTAATTTAAGTTTCAATTTAATTCTTGAATTTTTTCATTTATTTTAATATCTGATCTGTTATATTTTTTTTTTAGATATAAATCAGCAAAAAGAATCTTATCTATACATTCATATTTATTGAACATGATTTTTAGTTTAAAATTCAGACAAGTTTTCAATTAAATTTAACTCAAAAGGAATATACAACTTTATTCAATTCCTGCAATAATTTGTTAATTCTGTTTAAAAGCATTGGAGTATTTACATCTAATATATATAAGGAAGAAATTGTGTTTGTTTGTTTGTGCCGGATTCACGTGAAAACGACCAGTCCGATTGCCACTAAATTTTTCAGGAACACTTCTACGAGCCTAGAAGAAGTTGTAGGCTATATCGCGTTTCGCTTCATTAACCCTTTGCGGTACGAGAGCCTTTTAAAGTTTATTGGTTTTTTCGTTGTCCTGCCTAAACGGTTTGACGGGTTGAGTTGAAAATTTGCACACATGTTCTTCGTAGCTTTGGAGGTGTACCGAAGAAGTTTGGTAACAATATATTAACCAGATTCGGTCCGGTTGGCTTACAATTTAATATATAAAGCAGAAATTCTGTTTGTTTGTTTGTTTGGGCTAGATTCACGTAAAAACCACCAGTCCGGTTGCAACTAACTTTGGCAGGAACATTTCTACAAGCGTCCTGCCTAAACGGTTTAACCAATTTAGTTTAAAATTTGCACAAATTTTCTTCTTAGCTTTAGGAGTGTACCGAAGAAATTTGGTTGCAATATATTAACCGGATTCGGCCCGGCCAGCTTCCAAAAAATTTTTGTTTCAGATTTGTGTCCAATTTTGTATGGTGGTTTTATGGTTTGGGTGGTTTTATTTTTATTAAGTTCTGATAGCCTGTTTAGGCACGAGGACCAAACAAAGTTTTCTTGCGTGAACCAAACGAAAAATTTTTTTGTTGCCCTACTTAAAAGGTTTGACCTTTGGAATTGAGTTAAAAATGTACTAGAATATTGCATTTTAGCAGAAAAGCTCACTAAGTTAATTTCGTTACGTTTCATTGTTCTGCTTAAACGGTTTAAGTAATTGACTTAAAAATTTGCAAAATCGTTGAACTTTAGTAGAAAAGTTATGATTCATTAACCTATTTTGGCACCAGGATTCAATGAAGTCTTTTAATTTTTTTTTGTCGTGCTTAAACGGTTTGACCAGTTGAGTTGAATATTTACAAAAGTGTTGCTCTTTAGCACAGAAGCTTGCTAAGTTCATTTTGTTACGGTCCATTAATCTGTTTCGGCACCAGGTCTCAATGAAATTTTTTAATGTTTTTGTTATCGTGCTTAAACGGTTTGACCAATTGAAAATTGGCACAAATATTTCACTTTACCACAGAAGTTCATTCAATTAGTTCATTAACCCGTGGTGTATTAACCCATTTCGGCACGATAGACTGCTAAAAAAACTTTTTCTTTCTAATTTCTGTCTAATTTGGCAGGATGAATTTACGGCAAATTTTTGTTAACGTTCGTTAATCCATTTCCGCACGAGTACCAATTAAAAATATTCTGCCCAATTTTTTGTATTGTTATTATTATTAAAATGATATTTCCAACACTCTTTAATTTTATCTATATTGTTTTTGATATTCTATAAAAATCTTTAAATGCAAATTTCTAATATATAGTAGTAATTAAAATAACCTAATTAAGTATCTTAAGAATACTGTGCTTAAGTTTTAACAGCATAATATTTTCGGCCGTTATTAAAAAGCAATCATCATGTCATCATTCAGGTGTACCTATAAAGGAACTGTAAACACTGCTTTTTTAAGAGATCTATGCATGGTTTGTATTTCATTGCTCTTTATTAAACAGTGTATAAGTTTTGCAAAAAGACGGACAGAGTGAAACTAATAGCAAAAGTGCTTCAAAGGGTAATTCATAAAAACATGACGTGACATTACTTACAAAACAAATGTATTACATTATGGTCTTTTATAATTGAAATGCGATTTTATGTTTCGGTATTAGCGAATAATATATCGTGAAAACAAACTTCGCCTTAATAGTATACTTAATAGATTACTGATTATTTTAAAGATTTTTTGTAAACGAATTGTTTCTAATTCTTCGCTCTGTTTATTCAATTTGCTAAAAAAAATTGGAGCTGTAATTAAATGATATTAATTAAATGCAATAAAAATTAAAATATTAACTACCAGCATCTGCAAATTTATAGTAATAAGTTAAGTTTATTAATTAAATTATATTATTACGCATAAACAAAAGTTAATCATTTGTATTTCATAAAAGCAACAAAATACTCCGGACAACGCCGGGTATTCCTGCTAGTAGTATATAAGTTCATTACTATAATATATACAAAGTAAAATTATAGATTTTTCAAAATGACATTGTAATCTCAAAGAAAATTAGAACTATTTACTGCTGGATAAATTATATTCTAATTTAAGAAAAATATTTTAAGCTTTTATTTAGGATCGAGTATTTTCATTATATGTATAGGAAAAACGAAGGTTTCGAAACACATATTATAAAAGAACTCCGAGAAAAAAACCAAATAATATGGTAAAATCTAATCTGAAATTTAGAAACTAGTTGAAAGGTTATAGGTATTGGTTTAGAGTATTTGTGAAAGCCATAATATGTTTCCAAAGGAAAATACATATAGGAAAAAATAATGGCCATTGTTTTCAAATTGCTATTAAAATTAACAAGTTTAAGAAATACCAAATAACTATAACTAAATAATAATTTGAAATGCTGTAAGGAATCTAATATGAATTTTTTTCTTAAGCTTGTTATGTCCTAAATCTAATTACACATTTTTATATATAAGTATATAATATACCTTATCTGTAAAACTATTTAAAAAATGTGTAAAATTAAAATTAAATAAGAAGAAGGAAGTAAGTAAAACAGAAGGTTTTTAAAGGTGCAAATTTTTATAAAAACAATAAAAAACATTTAATTTTAAAATTTATTGGAACAAAAAATTGTGCAAAATTAAGATACACCATTTTTAGTTTTATGGAAATCCTATATGATTAAGAAAAGCCGTTAACACGTGTATTTGGAGATTTTTATGTCCTACTACTAGCACAGGTATTCAAGTAACATGTGTCTAAAAATAACGAATTTTCAATTTTTAATCCTTAATAGCTCTTATAGGGAACTCTTTTTGTACTAACTGTCGACAGTATAAAACGTTTTTTTTTTTCAAAGGCTCTATAACTAAAAGTATTTCGCGGATACAAAGGAATCAAATTGAAAAATTATGATTTTACATAACGGTAAAATCATAATTTAAATACCAAATACGAAACTTTATATAATTTTTATATTGTTTTATAATTAGCTTAATAAAATTGCTATCGTCTGAGGGGCTATTTCATTTTAGAAATTTTATAAATAAACAAATCGACAAACGGAACTGCAGACAGCGAAATCTAATGAGCCAATTTTCTTTTTTTAAATTGTTAGGAAAATATTATGAAAAACATCAGGCAAAAATAGCATAAGATCGAACTTGAATAAAAAACGTAAAGAAAATAAAGTTTTGTTCGTTTTTTTTTTTTTTTTGTGTTTTTTCCCAAGATGTAAAGATGGTAAGAACAAGAATTTTAAATTCGTCATTTTTACATTCTTTAAACACATATTTTTTTTTTACCTTTTTTTTTATTTTTTAATTTCAACTTTTCTAAAAAAAGTAAATTAATATGACAAGTTAATTCAAAACTAAACCAATAAATAATTTACACAATCGCGTATATAAGCAACGTAACGCATTTTAACTGGGTTTTATATAATATAATATAATATAATATATATATGTGTAAAAAATAGGAAAATTGGTTCAAAAGAATATTCAAGAATAAGTAAATTGGTTCAAAAAATAAGAAAAAAAAAAATAACTGCCTACTTTGAATCATCTTCTCAATTTTTTTTTTTGTTGTATTTTGAAAAAAGTATAGATACAATTTAGGTACAAACAGGTCATTGATTTTTTAACTTATGCATAGAACATTAAAAAAAAAACAAGAATAGACAAGATAAGTATATATATAAGTAGGTATATAGAATTGAGATTCAGTTATATTTTTGATGACAACAAGTGTACATATTATATGAAATTGGATGTTTCAGCAACATCATGATTAAAATGACTTCTGCTGGACCAGTTTTAAATATTCATTTATATGTACTTACATTTATTCTTAAATATCTTGTCTTGACATATTATAATCTATATATATGTATGTATATATTATACAATATGTATATTCATTTTAAATTTATTTTTATTTTTAAATCCTGTTTTAAATTATTGTAAAATTTAATAAATGGGAATTTACTTCATATTTATATTATATTTATATAGCAAAATATTAATATACATATATAAGGTTTAAAATTTATATATACAATGTTTTACCTAAAATAGAAATTCCAATGTTTGTTAGATATAATGTTGTCTAAAAAAAAAAAAAAAGAGTAAATTATTGCTATATATTAAACATTCCTTAAAATTATTGTGAAAATTTCTTAAACTATTTTATCTTTTGTTAAGGTTGTTTTTTTGTTTTAGATTTCTCTTAGGAATGAAAATGTATTCAGGAAGGAAAATATTAATTTAATACTTTTTTTTTTTTTATTTTATATTAAATAAAAAATATTTTATTTTATACGAAGGAAATTCAATTATTCTATTGAACATACAATCTTAAAATAATTATAGTATATATCTATAGTTTTTTTTTCAAAAAAATAATTAATTTGATTAAGAGTTAGTCTGATAGAAAAATAAATAAAAACCACTATGCAATTCATGATAATGTTGAGAATATTAAAATTTGTAAGAATTTAATTGAAGAATAATACCGCGGTGTTACTTTTCCAATACTTTTGTAAGTAGTTATATAGTTTCAATTATTTGTTGATGAAACTAATGACTACTTGTTGCTATTATCTATAGAATATTTTGCATATTAATTTAGATGATAGTCCGTATTATTGATTTTGTCCATAATAGTTTCATTTCCGCATATACACTATGAGTATACATTTGATATTTTCAACTGACGGAATGACTTTTATTAGTAGTAGAAATTATATATAATATGAATAGTTATAGTTTTCTTATGCTTTAGCAATCCTTTTTTTTTTTCTTTATTATGTTAAAAAATAATGAATTCAGGATGATATCACATTAACTTAAAAATAGATATACATAGATCATAGCCTAAGCTGTCTGATCTTATATTTATGAAAGTTTAAGTTTGAAAATATAAGTTCATTTTTAAAAAAGTTTAAACTATATTATTTTAATAAATTAAATTAATTTAATACTAGTAAATTTAATATGTAAGTGACAAATATAAAGGTATATAAAAAAATTAATTAAAATTAAATCTCTTTAGCAAACAAAATTTATCTTTATGGTTATTTGTAGTTCGAATAACCATTTTAAATAATTACACTCATTAGTTATATTTGTTACATTTATTTTTACTCTGTTTCAATTTCCTTTATTTCTTTCCTTTTTTTTTAATGCATTTCTCTGCCATATAAATGTGGCCCACACTCCCTCGGTATTTAAAGCGTATTTCATACGCTCTTACCCACTAGGCCACCGAGGCCCCTAGTGTTGGAGAAAGAGGATTTAGGAAAAATTTAGGATTATGAAGGATGGGTAAGAAAAGAGAGAGGTTTGGAGAGAGGTTTTGAAGAAAGATGTTAATGTTCTTTTTAAAATTTACTAAATCGTACACATATAGGTTATCAACTTTGTTGAACTCCATGTGATAGCTAATTGTGATTCCATACATTTAATTTCTATCATTCCAGTTTTTTCTCTTTAATTAAACTTTAAAATTTTAAATACATTTTTAAGACTTCAAAACGTTATTTGTATTTGAAAAAGTTTTAGTTGAAATTATTTTATAATTATTTTAATTAATTTACATTCTTTGTTGTTTGTTTTTCAGAATGAGGAAAAGTTCAAAACAACTGAAAGGTAAGTGAAAAATAGGAAACAATTATATCATATACATATACATTATATTTTTCTTAAAATTTAAGTTAAGTTATATGGTAAATATATATGTATATATGGGTATTTTTAACAATATATATTTTAATGTTTTTACTGTCATAATATTTTATATAAAATGAAAAATTGTGAACAAAATTAACTAAAAAGAAGTTTTAATAATAACTTATTTCGTATATCAAATGTCGAAAATGTCAGAATGTTTGATTTATTTAAATAAATTATTTCTATGATTCTGTTATTATTTTGTTTTTAAAGAAATTTTTTTTTTTTTAAATAATGACTCGTCTTGAACTTTAAAGTTAATTTGATGGATGAATAGATGGGTCATTCAAAAACAAATGAAAACTCTGTGTTCTTTTTTTTTTGTTTTATTTTAAACAAGAAAATTACGCTTCTTTTTCTTTTTCGATTTCCTTTTTGTTTTTTTTTTTTGTTTAATTTCTATGAATGCCAAAAATTAAATTTTTTAAAAGTCTTTTTTAAATATACCTATTTTTCGGATTTATTTTTTATATTTAAAAAAAAAAACGTTTTTTAAAATGCTTTATTTTTTTTCTTCAATTTTAATTTTATTTTTCCATTCTTATTTTTTATATTTTTCTGAGTCACCGACGTTTTGTACTTTTTTTTTTCATTTTTGTATTTTAATTAAATTGCAAGAAACTTAGAAATAAACATTTTATTTTATTTTGAAATCGATCTTCGAATGGTTTATTTCTAAAAAAAAAAAATTTTAAGTGATAAATTTTACTTTGAAAGTGTAAAAAATGTCATTAACACTTAATAGAATGAAAAAGAATTGAAAGAAGAAAAAAAATTCTTGAGGGGTATCTTAAATTCATTTTTAAATTGATTTTTAAATTTTAAATTTTAGTATTTTCCCTCAGATTATTTTTTATTTTTTTATTTTATATTGTGATTTACTAAATTCATTAATAGAATTTCACTATATTTTGTTAATGTTTTATTTATCAGCAGAAAAGATTTTAATTTTAAATGGGATTTAAAAAAAAAAGGTATAAAGAAAATAAAATTATATTTAAAATTTTAATTATGTTTCTTTTATTACCTTTACGTGTAAAAAAATGATAAAATAAAAAATATATTAAGAGTTTTTGATACAACAATGAAATCCATTTTAACATTTGACCTTTTGTATATAGAGTTTAAAAAAAATATTTTTACGTGCATTGTTGCTGTATTTTTTAATTTTCCTTGACATTTATTGATAAATACTTTTTTTTTTTGTAATAATTATGGTTAAAATTACAAATTTAATGTAATCATAGTTACAAGTACAGTTACAATTATAAATTTTGATTCAGAAGAGTCCGCGATTGTACTGGTGTTTAAGCCTGAAACAAACTTCTTTTATCTTGTTCGAATTTACCCTATTCCTCTTCAATTACTTTTCATCTGCTTAACTTAATTTGACATAAACTAAAAGTAGACTAGAATGAAAAAAGTTGAAAATTAATTTACTTTCAAATGAAGTAAAACATTTCCGATTTCATAAACTTTTAAACAGTTTTATTAGGTGAAGTTGTTCTTTTTTAATAAAAAGAAGCCGAAAGGAAAATATTTAAATAAATTAGTTTTTTAAAATGTTTAAAATGTTTTTACAATACACATACATTGTAATTTTATGTATGTACGAAAAAGTTCTTTTATATTGTTGAAAAACAATATTATTACATAATAATATAAATTTAATTTCAACAACAAAAGTTTTATTTTCTAACAGTAAAATTGAAAATAAAATCAATATTTTACAAGTATCCTTTATTTAAAAAATTTCCATATTACCAAAACCGGAAATATTACGTTTACATTTACAATTGCATTATATCCGATTCATCAATTCTATTAAAAATTAACAAAATAATGCATAATGTACAGGGTGTATAAAAAAAAAAAATATATGAATACATTTTAAAAAATCACTCATTATTAATTTACTTAACTTTAGAGATTTTATTTGATTATAATTATAAATTATTTGATTTATAATTAATTTTTATTCTGGTTAAGATACTAAGTGTAATTAGAAACGGTAATACGTGATATTTAAAAATAATTTATTAACCAGAAAATTTTGAACTAAGCTCAAATTTCTGAATTTAAAAATAAAAAACACCGTTTTCATTTTGGGTCTCGCCTTAATCTATATTTATTTTTGTTTTTATATGACCTGCTTTAAACAAAAAATTTGCTTGATCCTTTACTATATCATCATTGCAGTTTATACATAGGTATCTAGTGTATCATTTCTAATTCTGCAGCTTTATGTTGGGTAAATTTCTAACAAGATCAAACAACATGTAATAACCTGTGTCCTTATTAGAGACTTCACTTTATCAAGTATAATTATATACATAAAGCTGTTTCTAGATTTGCTAGAGATTTGCGGTAAAAAGCATTTGATAGAGTTTAGTATAGAACCATCCAGAACTTTGCGGTTCCAAAGTAAGTTGTATAGGACTTCCAATATTTACACCCGAATATCTTAATGTTGGTTATAATTGAAAATATATTGATGAATTGTAAACTTTTGTTTGGGGATCATGATTCTAGGTTGCTCTGCTAGGGCACTGAGAGCGTTTATAAGTCCTTACTATAGTCAGCGATATAGCATTATGTGGAGTATCATTAAAAAGATCTTCATGAGCTCTACAACTTTTGTTTGAGGACCATGGCTCTAGATCACCCTGCTTGGGTTCTGAGGGAGTTCTTAAATAAGCGATTCAATGTTTTTTTAAAATGTCATGCGACTTCAGCATTTGGAACGCTTGCCGTGCATCAACAGTTTGATATAAAATTGTCTATGTATGTCCTGAGGTATTTTAATTTTTGATATATTGAAAATCCCTCGGCTTCCCTATATTTAAATACAAATATTTCGTGTAAAATCACGTTTTTAAAAAAACAAATAAGAGAATTTGTTTAAAAAATGATTGGATTGTGTTTAAAGTCGATAATAAGTAAAACTTTATTGACACTCTGTCTTATAAATTATAAATAGTAATATTTAAATGTATAGTTTTAATTTAATTCAGCTACATTGTTTTTTGTACATAAGTTTATTTTTTTTATTTAAATATTTATGTATGTATTAATGTAATATAGTATACATATATGTATATATGTATGTTTACAATTTATTTATTTTATATTTTTTAGATATTATTTCGACCGATCAATAACCTCGTTTGCCATCAGTCAGTTTTTTTAAGAATTTCTGTTTTTATTATTTTTGATTATTTAGATACGTATACATACACATACATATTACATTATACTTATTTTAAAATAAGATTTAGTTTTGCATGTTTTTCATTAATTTGCCAAAATGCAGTGAAGAAAATAGCTATCAAATTTTCCCACTTTTGACTATCATATTTTTTTTTTTAATTTTTGTTTTTCCTGTCCAAATGTAATTTGATTGTTTGAGAAAATTGAATAAAAGAATAAAAAACAACAAATTTGTCATTTTTTTAATTTTTTTTCATTTAATAAACTATTTAATTTATTCCTTTGTCGTGTTTAAAAGAATGACAAAAAAAAATGTATGTTATAAGATAAAGGATTTATAAACTTCCATTATTATGTTATAAATTTGCTGCAATAAACACTGTTTTAAGCTTCTATTTGAAAAGGGAAATTGTTAAAAAATAATTGAAAGGTCAGTAATGATATAGATAAATTTAAATGCTGGTCACTGCATTTAAAATATACACAAAGATTAATTGAATAGCTAAAAATAAAACGAGCCGAGATCAGGATATAATACGTAAAAATAATACTCATTTAAATAAGGAGCTTTCAAAGTAAAGGGTTCAAAAAATCTAAAAGATCATATTAATATGCTATAAACGGCGAAGATAAGAAACATACATGATACAAAAGTGTAAACGACAATTCAGGAGAGAATATTTTAGTGCTTCAAAACAGAGAGAACAAAATTAGATTTAATTAAAAAAAAAAACTAGTGGATGAGATAGGGAAAACAGAGAGATAGAGAGAGTCTAGTGTTTCATTTTCTTAGATATTTAATTTTTATTCAAAAACTTTCAAAAATTTATATAAGTTAACCAATAATATCCTCATGTAACACACCAATTTTAAAAGTTAAAGAAAGTTGTATGACACTATGAACCATAACCTATAAACCTTTTTAAAACATATAAGATATACGTCTTATAATGTGCTTTCCAATTTTTTAAAATACTTTATTGATTCCAATTTTTATTTTGATTTAAAAAAAAAAAAAAATAGTTTTGTGTTTGGCAGTTTTAGTTTCAACTATATATAAAATTCCTTTCTAAGGAATTGTTTTATTTTTTATTTTTTATTTTATTTTATGTCTGTCTCATTTAAAATACTTTTGTGGAATCTATGACGCATGTTCAAAAAGTAAATTCGCAATATTTTTTATTTAAGAATTGTAATTGAAAAAAAAAAAAAATATAATAAAAATGTATGTATATATATAGTTTTGTTTTGCTACAATTGAATTACAACATTGTTGCCTGTAATGGTTCCGAAATAAATAAAAGAAAAAAAAAAAAAAAATCAAAATGGAAAAGAAAGGAGGACATTGACTTTGTTGTTATTTTTTCCATTGCAATGAAATTTTGATTATTTGGTTTTTTAAAATGAGAAAGTTTTGGTAGGGATATAAAATTGACATGAATTTTTTTTTAAAAAAAAAATATTTAATGAAAAATATTTGAATAATTTGATTTTAAGAAAGTTCTTAAAGACTATACTGTAATTTGGGCTATATGTTCTAACTAAAGCCCCATATACAATAATATTGATATTTTAATTCTTGTAAAGCATTGTAAAATGTAATTTGAATATTTTATTTCAGAAATTAACTCTGAAGGCTGATATCGAATCTACACTTTATAGGTACTTTCTATTATCATTTTTACAATTATTGTATTATTGAGAAGATCTCTATGATATTAAGGATATGTGTATTTTTTTTTATGTTTCTGACACATAGAGTTTACTTCAAAATATGTAATTTAATCTAGTTTTTAACAGTATAGCGGGAAATACTATAGATTAGAGTTTTCTGATCTCCTCATTTTTTTTTTTTTTAATATTTCATTGTCTTCATAGATTTTAACTAAGTTATAAAAGAAATAAAATTTTAATTTCTAAACATTGATATCCTATAGTGTCTATGTATATACAAATATGCAATTTCAGATATTTTTTAAAATTTTCTTAATTTATATGTTAAGCTGTAAATACAGAAATTCAGAGAAAAATAGTTTCAATTCAGTCTGGTAAAAAATTATTACATAACTCAAAATTCCTTTTTTTTTTTAAATTTGCAAAATAATTAAAAAAAAAAAACATCAAGGACATTGCATTATATGTATATTTTTTTTTTTGTTTTATTTTATGAAAATTTTTAAGTTATTATTAAAAAAATTTTCTCACACTTTTTTTGTTTTTATAGTTGAATTTTGAGATTTGTTTTTTATGTGCACTTTTTATTAAATTTTTCAACTCATTTTCATTTTTGTAATATCTAATGACAAGCGAGCGAGATCGCACAAAAAAAAAAAAAAAACAAAGCCAAAAAATGCTGATAATGAATTTGGTTTTTTTTTAATGAGGTTTTTTTATTTCATAAGTTAAGTAAATCGCGTTCAGATGTTGTTTATAGAAATTATATGTATCTATGGTATAAAAATATAAATACATACATATATAGTATGTAATAATATGTATATTAATTTTATATGGTGGAGTTTATTTATTTGATTTTTAGTAAATGAGAATTTAAATGATTGCATTTTAAAATTTTATGCTGTCAGAAAAAACCACAAACCAAAAAAAATATAATAATAGGAAAAACAAAAAAAAAAAAAAATCGTCTCTTATGGAAGATATTCTCTTCCTGTTGTTTGTTCTGTTTTGTTGTTTTTTTTTTTTTTTCTATACTTATCAAACGTAAATTGACTTAAATCGCTGCCGCGCAAAATATATATTTATATATAAATTATAATATATAGTAAGTGACAAAGTCTCAAATTTATTTTAATAAAATAATGCAAAAAAAAAGAAAACATTTACTTTTTGTATATGTAAATAAATAAGAATTAAATTTTGCGCGACAAAATTATTTAACCGCATCATAAATTTTACCATCCAGTTGTGTTTATTATCAAGATTTTGGTTTTTTTTTTTTTTTCTGTTTTAGACCAAATATTTTCATACAATTTATTCTGAAATACAAGAAAATTTAGATGACGAATGACGATAATGATGAACTTAAATTTATAGTTGACTTTAAACTGAGCCTTTGCCGTTTAAATTTATTGTACTATTATATATATTATAATTTAAATACATTGTGCATTGTTTAGGTTTTGTAATATTAAAGTAATAATATGGATTCTACTACTTTTTATAAACTCCTCTGTTAAACTATTAACTCTAATTCCTTCTAATATTCGAAGAAATATTTGAACGATTTCCTTCTATTTTATTTTATTATATATTTCGACATATTTCGTATAATGACATTTTCTTAATTGCAGTAAAATTTGCGATTCATAGATTTTAAAATAAATTTATATATTTCTGGATAGTGTAAACTGTATAATTATGTAAATTTATTAAATAAAAGATTTGAAGCTTAATGTTATTAAAGGTATTTTTTTCCGTTGGTATTCTATTTTGTTACATTAAAAACTTTTAAAAAAACTAAATTAATTAACATGTAATTTAAAAAACTCTTACAAATAAAACATATCCTAATTAAAAAAAAAAGCAAAACTTCTCAAGTTGATTATACAGTCATCTGTGACATTGTTTTTAAACTTTGGTTGAGTCAATATCTATAGTGCTTGAGATCTGAAGAAAAATAAAATTTTACTAAAGTATTTTATTAATTTGAATCAATAAACCTTATGTTGTGTTCAATTTTTTTAGTGACTTATAGTTATTAGAGACATTACGAAAAAAAAAAATTAAATAAAAAAGGGAAAACTTATATTATGTCTAAAGAGTATTAAAATATATTATATAACATTTGTTTACGGAATTTTTTTGTTTTATAAGAACTTCAAGTATCATTTAGAAACAGCACAGTAGTCACACATTGAAGTAATTTTTAATTTGTTTTTTTTTATTTTTATTTTTTGGTTTTGTTAATTTAAAAAGAAAGAAAGAAAATTATTTAAAGAATTTTTCTTTGAAATTATAGATAGACAGTTTTTCTTCCGTTTATTTTCCCCTTTTTTTTTTTTTGTTCTTCTTCTTTATTTTGAAATTATATATTCGAAATGGATCTTCATATGATATCATATAATGTAATTCTCATGTTTTTGTAATTTGTTTTGTAATACATAAATACTGTTTTGAATTAATTTAAAATTAATCAGTCTATCTCTCATATCAATGTGAAGATTACAATGAGGCATGCGCTATCTTTAAAAAAAACTATATTTTACAAATAACCCTGGTCATTTTATTTAAATATCAAAAGTAATTATTGAAATACGAACCAACAGTTATTATTCAAATTATTCCTTTTCTGAATGAGCTATGAATTTTATGATTTTTTCGATTATATAAACTAAAATCTATTAAAAAAAGCATTAAATATTGAAACTAGAACATATAAAAAAAGCATGGACATTTCTACTGTCACGTTTTTTTAGGTTTAAATTATACATATACATATATATATAAAATTCGTTGGATATATCTATAACATTTTCTTTTTAAAAGAATTTCAAAACTTTTTTCTGTATATATGATGTACTTATTTGATAAAATGTTATAAATGATGTATTTATTAAAATCTTCATAAAATTATAAATGTATACCTAAGTCATATAAATTTGCTTACATAAAATTTTCTATGCTTGCAATGAGAAAAGTTGTAAAAATACAAATACTAAAAAAAAAAAACAAGAACTTCATAAAAAGAATATCGAAATAACTTTTGTAACGCTAAAATTACAAAGGAGGAGGAAAGATAGGAAGTGTCAATGATTACAATGACAAGCTCATATGATCACATACAATTAATAGAATGTTAAAAAAAATGAAACAAAAAAAAAGAAAAAATTGTAAAGTATTGTGGAATTTACGAATCAACGCTATCATTAAGATATGTATAAGTATATGTATATACAAATTTAGAATAACAAAAAAAAAAAAAAAACCAAAGAAAAAAAACAAAAAAAGAAAATTTAAAATAAAGGGAAATATAAACAGAAGTTGAAGTAAAAAATAAATATTTTGACATTTTTGTAAAGGTTCTCAAATGCATCATCAGAAATAATTTAAGAATCATTTTTTTTTTTTTTTTGTTTTAAATTTTCTTTTTGAAACGGATGTGTAGTATTCAAGTATCGAGAGATTGATGGATTATATTTTTCTTTTATTCTATATAGATATATGATTTATTGTCAATTTAATCAATTGATTTCATTTTGAAAAAAAAAAAAACAAATAACAATTAGCTTTAAAATAATTTTAAGTATATTATATAGAAGAATAACAATATACTGAAAATCGGGATTCTTATATAATTTTAAGAATTGCGAAACAACCTTATCTTACTAAATATAGCAATAATGTATTTATGAATTCCAATTACTTTCCAGTGCACTATTCATATACCACGATGCAAAAAAAAAACAAAAATTAATAATTGGGAACGTTTTGTCCGATGGTTTATTTTGTACGATGATAATGAATGCTAAGAACCTTCACAAAATTTCTATTTCGGTGAATTAGATTTTTACTTATATGTATGTTTTTTTCTAATTCAGCCTAATTATATTCCCATATATTCCATCTTTGTGGAGTACAATTTGAGATTATGTACTTCTTGTATTTATGTTTTAATTTCTCTTTACGTCAGAATATAATTTTGAAGGAACTGTTAAAGCGTACAAAGCATTTTTATTCTTCTTTAGAGAAAAAAACACTAATTGGTTTGTCTAGCATCAGCGATATTAACCTATAACAAGATATTGTCCTTTACTTTTCACATGTATATTGAAGGCACCATTTCTCAGAAGAAAACTTGATGTATAGGAGTGGCTCTCACTTATTCTCATTTTTAATTTGTTTCTAATTTATATACATTTTTATTGAAGAACCTAAAATAAGACAATACTTGGAAACTTCAAGTAAAGGGAATTGAAACCATGAAAATCAAATTTTGAAATTTAGAATTTTTGGAAATCCTTTAATTGAATATAGAATTAATGAAAATATAATTTAGGTTGTTTCTCATACCTTTGCTTTCATTCATTCGCTCAGCTATTATACTGCGCAAGTAAGATAAACTCCGTTAGAATGCTTATTTTACTAGTTTGGGTTACGGGACGGGCTGAATTTGGCGAGTTAAATTTTCATACTTCCAAGACGGCTTCAAAGTTCTTGGTTTAGATCTTCTACACCTGTCTTAAGAAGAAAGAAAAAGCGAAATTAAAAGAAGCTAAAAAATTAACTAAGAAGATTCGTCAACTATATACAGCAATTTTTTTTTTAAAAAAGTTACACTAAACTATTTACTACGTGAATAACAAAAATAGAGAAAATTTCTGCAAAAGCATTTAATAACTATATACATATATATATATATACTCGAAGTGATAATGGACGTTTGTTATTTATTAGTCTCTTGTCATATGAGTAAGCCCTTAAATTTAGATAAAACATAAATAAGTGTAAATAGTTTTTATTTTCTAATTTAAAAATTTTTGTAACATATTAAAAGCACTAAGTAGATTTTATGCGATATTGATTTCACATAAGAACAAAATAAAAATTTAAAAATCAAAACATTTTTTTTTTAATATTTTCTTATGTGTTTTTATTTTAAGTTTTAAAAAATATAATATAACAGCAATACTTATGCAATAATTTATAGTACCTATAGTTATACTACAAACATAAATACTTTATAACTTTTTATTAGTAAACATAATACAAACATTTGTATGAATGGTACTAGTTCTATTTATAAACGAGGCCTGTCATAGTCACACCCTGTAAATTAATGACGAAATTTAATATCATTATATACCAGTGGTAAAGTACTTAAGTATCTATTTGATTTAATATTTTTTTTTTAAGTTGTAAGCTATTTTATTTTAATTTTTCATGTTGTTTAAACTATTTGAATTCCTCTCACGTTTTTATATATGCATATCTGTATTCGGATGAAATGAAATTTGTTGATCCATTAAAGGTAAAAAGAAAAAGATTAAGTATGTATGTTCTCAAATGTTCGTATTTTTATGTAAAAACTTAAAAAAAATTATGTTAATGGATTTTATTGAATAGTCATGACAGAAATAATTTTAATTTCTGTCAAATTTTATTAATCTACTCTGACAAACTTAGAAGTATATAAGAAATCCTTTAAAAATTTTGATTTCAAATAGAATAGATTTTATCATAATCACATAATCTAGTAAGTGGTTCTAAAAATACGAGTTAAATCTTAACATTCGTTTTTACAACTTATCTTTATTGTTTAGGAAAAATGCCACATTTAAATCGAATGGGAAAAACAAGTACAATGGCGTACATGGTAACAGATCGGGAGGTTCGATTCCAAATTTTTTTATTTGGTTTGTGACATTATATACAGGAATTTTATATATGTACATATATTTATTTGGTGCTGCTCTCACTATTTTCTCTCTCTTGGCTCTGGCTGCTCTCAATTGTCTTGTGATTTAAAATTTTAAAATGTAGTGCTTTTGGATATATAATAATAATATCATCTTCATTTTTAATTAATTTTAATTTCAATATTAATTCTCTCAATATTAATTAATAGCCATGATATTTATTAAATATATAAATATATCTAAATATACTTATATGTATGTATATACATATATTCAAAACTTTAGAGAAATAACTGATTTTATATGTATATATATATATATATATGTATAGTCCAGTGTTACGCCTACATCTACGTCTCTAAAATATTTTAATTTTCGTCAACATTTTCAAATTGATTTCATTAAGTATTCTAAAATCCATTTCTCGTTCTATTATACAATATTTTTAAGGATTAGCGTCTGCATCTCTATTCCTCTGAATATTTTTGCCTCCGTAATATTTTCGACATTCCATTATTATATTAATTACATTTTAATGGTAAATTTTCTCTATTTTCCATTTTCTTGTACCTATGTATCTATAATTCTATACCTACTAATGTCTAAAAGTTTCCGGATAGGTCCATATTTCTGTGAATTAACCAACTTAAAAAATAAACTCAAAACTCCACGATTGTTCTGTTTCCTAAGTTATTAAAAGGAAAAAAATTTTGGAGATTTGAAGACTAATTGTTTTCTTTTTTACACATAATGTATATACATACTGTCATACAATATTGGAAGTATTTAATAAGTTTCATTGAAAAAAAAAAGCATTATATTTCGAAAACTGTTAAACATACCGATAAAAATTTTATAAAATCGGTTAAAATTTTACCGTTAAAATGTAAATCATTCTATTAAAATCTTTTATTATTTATATCAATTAATAATATGTATGTATGTACATATATAATAAAATTCCTAATCAAATAAATTCCTCAATTTTGAATAAGTAACACAAAATCCAAATAAAAAAAAAAACTTAAAAAAAAAAAATACTTGACATTAGTGACAACCTTTAGGCCTCTACTCGCCTTGATTTGCGTCATTTTTTTTTTTTTTATAACAGAACTTTAGTAATAAAAAAAAATAAAATAAAATGGCTGAAAAGTCTATCATCTAATTTAAAAAGCAAAAACAAAAAAGTTTATCGCTATTTTAAAAAGTTGAATAGTTTTTATATTTTTAATCAAATGAAAAAAAAGAAATAAAAAACAAAAAAAAATCATTTTTATTTTATTGTAGAAATTAAAAAAACAAAAAAAATAAAATAAAGAAACAATACAATATAAGTTATAACGGCCAACAAAAAAAGCTTTGACAATTCGATTATATTTAGAGAATTATAATATATTTATAGGTGGTATATACTCGTAAACATATACATATATTCGCACACATTCATATATCAATTCAATATAAATACTACCTACCTATGTAGGTTTAAAGAATATTATTTAATATTACAGCATATACAATAATTGATAAACGTATGTAATATGTACTTCTAAATATTTTTATATGTACATATTTGTATGCAAAGTATATGTGTTTATTTTTATATAACAAATAAATATATAACAGTAAGTTTAAGAAAAAATATAAACAAAAAACAAAATAAAAAAAACAAAAAAGTATAATTTGTATTTGAGAAGATGTTATAAAGACTATAGAGACAGCACAAGGTACAATTCAAAATTCAATACAACTAATAATGCTTAAATAATAAAGTTTTTATTTTTTTTTTCTACATTATCTTTCCTTGTCTTGCAAATATCAAAGAAAATAACAAGAAAATAAAAAACAAAAAACAATTCAACGTACCTAACATCGACAAAATGCGATTGGCTGTCAGTCGATTTCCTATTTAATACATTAATAGGATATAAATATATAAAAAATATAAACTTATTTTTATATTATGTATTAGATAATATGTACATGTATATAAACATCTTCATAAAAATATATGTATAAATTTGCACATACGTAAGTACTACATTATAGTGATGGACAATAGAAATACATATGTATGTATGTACATATATGTATGCATAATTTATTTTTTTTAAATACCCTATATTAAAATATTTGTACATTTTATAATATTATAGATAGTACATACAAGTGGGTACAAATACCTTAATAATGTACAATAAGAAGAAAACAATAATAATTTTTAAGTAATATTTTATTCTTCAAATTTTTTAACTTCCTCATTTTTATTTTATTTCTTCCTTTTTGGAACATCTGTGTGAGCTTTAAGTGAATATAAAATTAAGATTAAAAAATTTGATATACCCGAAGTCGTGCTTGTGTACAATACATACATACATATGTATGTATATGTATATGTATATGTATTAAGTAGTCTTATTTGTACATTTTAATATTTCATAAAAGTGTGATTTAAAAAAATAGAAAAGAATTTATTAAATACTATTTTCAATATCTTGTAGATTGTCTTAGCTTTTAATGTTATTTTAACTTTTGTATTAAACAATTATTACTGAAATATTTTTTAAATAAAAAAAATTAAAACCCGATGTGCGTCCAAAATCCTTAAAGAAGAATATTGCTTTCTTCGAGGTGAAACTTAAACCCTAAACTAGGTGAAATGCTAAAAACACTATATACTTACTTGTAAAATTTAAAATAATTTTATTTATTATATGACATATGTACATCATATACATATAATATATTTGTTTTTTGATAATTAAATTAAGTCCTATAAGGATTTACTGTAAAGAACGGTTTTGGCTCGTTAATTTAAAATTTCTTTAATCAGACAAACACAAACAATAGGGTGATTAATAGATAAAAAATTTTTAGTTTGCTCAAACGGATTTTATATCATTTTATTCTTTTAAGAAATTATTGAATGTCATTTAAGCCAGGATTAATGGATCTTTTTTTTATTTTTCTAATAAATAGGGTATATTTATTTTCTAAATATATACTTATACAAGTACATATATAATAAAGCTATAACTAATAAAGTGCATTAATGATTGAACCTTAGTTATTATATACCTATATTGATTTATACAAAATAGTTTTGAAACTTCATTTAAAGACTCAGATATCGATAATTTCGAAACATTTTTTTGTTTACTTTAAACTTCGCTATCAAGTACCTTCTTTATGACCTTTGATCAATGTTTAGGCAGATAAGCATTTCTGCACTACAGATAATTTTGGAACAATGAAGGTATCTCAGGAAAATTAAAATATGATTGATAATGTATAGGGAACTGATATGTATAGGGATTGATAATGTATATGGAAATAGGGAACATTATTCTTTTTATTAGAATTGATCTCAATTAATTCGCTCATTGCTATGCGAGACACGGTCAATGATCTCATTAAAATGCGTCAGATATCAGTACTGGAGTTTTATCACTATTTGTTAACATTAGTTTTCTTTCAATTTTATATTACAGTTATAAGTTATAATGTATACATTTGATTATTGTTTCCTTATACATATATTTATGTATTATTGATTTATAAATTATAAAGTATTAATTATTTGTTTATTTTGCAATTAATTTAGAACCCAATGACGAAAACCAATTAAAAAAAATTTTCATCTTTTCTGCGATTCCAAAACGGGCTCCCATCAAAAAGGGAGGTGGCATTTAAACTATTGTGTCATCCAGTCGTTTGTGTGAAAAAATTAATGTAATAAAAAATAATAATGTCAAAATTTGCGTTATATTCAAGGATGATTAGTGATTATAATTGTTATGACATTTAAAAGAAAAAAATGAGTTAAAATAAAAGAGTTTTTGCGTTTTTACTTAATACATAATTTTAATCTTTGCTCCAATTTCATAATTTATTTCAGAATAGCAATATGTTTTATTTTTTATATTATCGAACATAATTTTTAGTGATTTACATACAATTTAGTTTTGAGATGCAATACATCATAAATTATATATTAATTCGCATATTTTAAATATTTATAATAATTTATTTATTATTTATGACCTAGAAATAAAATTATTCAGAATTCTTTATAAAAAGAAAAACACAAACATATTTGAATTAGACAGATTAATACAGTTTACAAAAAAGTATAGATGGTAAAAAAATATTTCAAACCTTTTTAAAAGGTGGTATTGAAATTTTTATTTAATTATCGGAATTAAAAATTTTACAGATTCTATACATAAATTTTAAAGTATTTTTTTAGAAATATAAACTGAAGTGTTACTATATACTATATATAAGCTAATTAAATACTGTAGTAAAAGCTTATGCATATATATGATTATAATGTTATGTACAATTGTAATGCGATTAAAATATGCCCTAATATTTAACTTTTTGTTAAAATAACTCAAAATAATGACATTGAATTTCAGATTCTGAAGATATTTAAAGTCGGAATTTATACCTTTAAGAGCAAAATTAAAAAAAAAATTACTTAAGAGTTATTTTAAATACCACGCCTTATTTTAAATATCAAAAATCGTCTGCAAAAGTAGTAATTTAGATATTTTTTTTAAGACTTTTTTATTTCCTTCTTATAATTGCAAACAACTTCTTGAATGAAACACTATTGATATAGATAGAACAATATCCAATTCTTGCGTATATTCTGAAGTTTATTTCCAATATAGTTTATTTTATACTCTCTTATTGACTAAGCCATCGGAGATCCCTAGGTAGAATATTGTAAAAATAAAAATTTTATTTTTAATGTTGCAAGAATACAAAATAAAAAAGTTAAAATAGTACAACAACTTGGTATAAAACGTCAAAACTGCAACAAAATTTGTCGAAGAATCGCCAAAATAAAAAATCAAATTTGATTTATAAGGATTCCAAACTTAAAATGATTTAATTTCTAATGCATATTAAATGGCAAAAAAATGTCTTTTAATTGGCTTTTGAAATTTTCTCTAACAAAAAATTATATTAAATCAAATCAATTTAATGCATATATTTTACCGATCATGCACGTTCGTATATATTTAAATTTATTTTATTTCTATGCACAATGCAATTTATGTATTAAATTATTATCTATTTATATACATTAATAATTGAATTAAACTGTCAATAATGATCATTTTTTAAAAGTAAAATATACTTCCATTAAACCAGATATATAGGCACACCTTAATTAATTGTATTGCATTGTCATTATAACTGAGAAAACTTGGATAAAATATTAGATAATATGCGTTACGTGCGATTTATAAATTTTATTTAAATCAAATTCAAGGAACACGAATTTTTTTTTTTTTTAGTTCATTTTGCTGCCACATAAATGTAAATTGGAAATTACACAGTCTTTCGTTTTCAGGCGTCACTGTAAATGTCGTAAGGGGGGAAAATCTTACGACGTCTGTGGGATTCGAACCCACACTCCCTCGATGTTTACTGCAGCGTATTTTATACGTTCTTACCAATTAGGCCACCGAGGTGCCCGGAACACGAAATTAATTTTGATTCCAGATTAAAAATATTGTTGACTAAATTTATTTTTAAAGTATTTAAGTTCGTGTTATATTTCAATATAATTTATTAGCTTAAGGTTATTTTGATTTTTTTATAAAGTTTTATAGATTTCTAATTTCAATATTTTGTTTTTATTTTTGCTCATTTCTACAGGCAACTGAAGCATAAAGATTTTTCTATATGAAATAAAAAGAGGACATTTCCTAATACTTAAATATCTTTGTATTGTATGACAATATTTTTAATGTATTGTTATTCCACACGGTTTAGATTGTCACAATTTTTTTATCAAACGAATCTACCCTATAAATCTAAGGGTTGAAAAGATCCTGTGTAAGAAATTAAGAATTGAATTAGGGTTTTTGAATAAAATCTAATAATAATTAAAATTGAATTGTTTTAGCTGAAATGGTGTAGAAATTTTCTAAACATACAAGCTAAACGAAATATGAAAATAATAAACACCAGAAAAACGAAATTATCTGTGCAACAAAATTGACGAGTTCTTCTGATATTACATATATCAAAATTAATAAACTAATTTATTTTAAATTTTCCAAATGTATGTGTGTTCGCATATTTAAGGAAATCATTTAGTAATGACAAGGAAAGAAAACCTTATGGTATTTTTATCTAATACTGTTTTTACTTAAGTTTAATCTTTCATTTGCGCATATTGTTCCAATATTGCATATTTTCGGGTTCTTCATATTAAATGCCAGGAACATTAGACGGAAATATTAAATCTAATAAATTTCACAATTTCATTAAAATTAGACAACTTTAAGTGTAAAATTAAATGTAGAAGCTGAACTTGGAAGTCATTAAAACACACTGTAGCTTACGCGAAATATTATATATTAATATTATAATAACAATTTTCTTTTTCATTAAATAAAAGTTTCTTTAATACGTCGATTAAATGATTTTTTTTTTTAGATAGAATTAACATTATTAAATGTCCTATTATGATCTCATTATTATAAAATAAAATAAATTTATTTCTTTTTCAAATTAAATATATGTATATTTGTATATTTTATCTTTAAGGATTGGTCAAAATATGACACAATTTTCCTAAAAACAAATTTTAGAATATGTAATTAGGATATATATTTTTAGTACTTGACATATGACATATTATTATTATTATTTCTTCTCAATTTTTCACAAAATTACTATTTGTATGTGAGGGTATGTAACTTAGTAATAAAAAAAATGGAAGAAAACCGTTCATATTTGGAAAAACAAATAATATCCTAACTTAAATTATAATATGTATAATGAATGATTTAATATATAACATGTGCTTTTTATTAGAGAAATATTTTTCAAATATTTACATGTGTATATATATTTTAGTTCTTGTTTTACTTTTATCTTGAGTATTAAGTGTTAGAATTATCACATTCACCGTTTCAATTATCATAAACTTAAGTTTTAACTGAAATAAAACTGTCCAAAATCATTACTAGATTACAAAATTAATACATATGACAAATTTTTTAATTTTGCCGTTTGTTATTGAACAAAACTTATAACAGTAATTTTTTAAATTATATTCTTTAAATGATTTGTGCAGATATGTTATATCAATAGTACCAATCAAATAAAAGTTTTTATAACGTTGAATATGTTGTAATGATCTTATTTAGTCAGTGTACTATATAAATGGGTAATTTTAACTCAAAAAACTTCTTTTAAAGTTGGCAACATCTTTTTCTTTTCTCATGACAACTCTTTAAATATACATTAACTCGAATATAAGTACAACATGTT
Organism: Poecilobothrus nobilitatus; assembly: GCA_947095535.1. Taxonomy (NCBI): domain Eukaryota; kingdom Metazoa; phylum Arthropoda; class Insecta; order Diptera; family Dolichopodidae; genus Poecilobothrus; species Poecilobothrus nobilitatus. Next base: position 11,860,743 of record OX352773.1, on the reverse strand, counting down.
TGTATATAGTGAGCTTAAATATAGGTTTGTGAAGAAATTTCATTTTTGTTGTTTTGGTTTTTGAAAATCAGACGGATATTTAATTTTATTTTTTAAATAATGAAATTTTATTATATTTATATTTATTTATGTATATTATAGCGACTGTATAAAGAAGTTATAAGTGGTGTATGGTGTTGACTAACAAAGAATTAAGGGTTAGGGTATAATGCATAATTGATCAAAACTTAGTTATATATATATGTCTAAATGATAAGTACAAACAATAAGTACATTTATTTATTACAAAAAATAAAAGAAATTAAATAAAACATCGGTTGACACTTTTATCCACGTGTCTTCAATTATGTCACAATGTATACATATTTCCTATAACATTAATTCATAAAAACTTAAACAATTTTACGAACGATCATTATTAATTTATACAAACACACAACTTTATTTAATTTTGTTTTTTCATTTTAATATAATTATTTTTATATTTTTATAATTCCTTTTTAATTTAATTTCAAGAAGCATACATATACATAGTTTTATAAATATAAAGACAAATAATATCAAAATATTTTTTGAAAACTAATCAAATAGTATTAAAATGAAGATGATATTATGACATCTACTTAATATTAATAGTTAAAATTCCAACTATAAGAACTTTAAAATATATAAATATTTTTTTAAATTATCATGTTTAACTTTTTCAAAATATTTTTGTTTTTCTTGAATAATAAAAGTACTTACTTAACTTTTTGTAATTATCAATTTATGGTAAAGTGATCAGTAAGATATATATATGTAACTATAAAAAATTAAATATATTTTAAGTAAATCTAATATCCTTATTATTATTATAATAATTTTTTTTTATCTTATATGGGACAGGGAAAGGTCTTATAGATTTTGCATTACAGTTTTAAAACTTAATTTTCCGTCTTTGGTATATAATTCAATCTTAAATATTGTATCAATAGGCTTTTAAGGTGAATACTCTTCCTAACTATAACAATTATTACTTATTAGTTATGATATTATTTTGTACGTTTTTGTATAACTAAAATGATATTTAATATAACTAACTATATAATAGTCAGAACAACCATTCGGTGTCATTTAAAAAATATTTGTTAAGTTATTAGTATAGGAGAGAGAGTATACAAAACATATGCATATGTATACATAAGTATATCGGGACGGTGATTTAATGACAAGTACCATAATGTCAATTACCATTATGTCACTTTCAAAAAGACATTATGTCTACCTTATGACACTTTTGAATTTGACATTATGTCTACTAAATTAAAAACGGAAAATGATTGAACAACAATATATTTATTTCAAAACAAAAAAAGTCAATCCTTGGATCCTTAGTTTTCAATTTATTTTATTATATTAAAATATTTCGTATTTCATATCTTATTTTTCCTATTTTTTGTCAAATATTTAAAGAATTAATTCTGAAAGGTATAAAAAACTGTAAATAAAAATCATTACAAAGTTAAAATATAAAAGATTAAAAAAAAAAAAAAAAAATTCACAATTTATTTCAATATAAATAGTATGTACGTACATATATATTATAGATACCAATGTGTATATAGTGTATTAAGAAAAAAAAAAATGAAAATAAAAACACTTTAATAAATAAATTAACACGTTGATCGTTAAAAACAGTTTTTATAAAAATATGCAAAAAGAAAAAAAGAAACAAAAACAAACAGAATAGAAAAGTAACAATAAAGTTAAAAAAAAAAGACAAAACAAATACTACTTCATGACTACTCAACAGGCAAATATAAGTAGTATTCAGTAATATAATAATAAAATAATAAAAAAAAAATTATGATAATAGGAACAACAAAATTGTAGCAGTAGTAACAGTACACACAAAAACAACAATGACAACAACAAAAATTAAAATGCGTGGCCCACTATATATTCCTTTTATTTTTCTGTTTTCTTATTATTATTTTCGTGTAGACTTTGTTGTTATGTTGTTTTTTTTTTATTACTTCTTTTCTTTTTACATTATATGAGTGTGTACACTAAAAAACATTTTCTTCTCTACACCTCACATATGAAAATATTGTATCATGTATGTTATTTATATGAATATATTTAAGGAAAATTATATATTTGTATGATTATATGTATTTTGTTTAATTTATACTTATATTTGTACATATGTGTATTATTTAAGTATTTATCACATTTTTTTAAATACAATGTTGTTATTTTATTTATGGTTTATATTGTTGTGTTGTAAAGTGGGTATATTTAGGGAAAAATATATGTTAGATAGATATTTATATATTATGTATTATCATTATACTTAAAGGAAAGTAAATATACATATAAACAAATTTATAACAAATTTTTATATATTTTAAATATGTGAATATGTGATACAACAATATTATAATATTATTATAATAATATGTGATGGCGATTTTATGGATATTATAGGTTGGTTGGTGGTGACGACAGAAGACTAAAAGGCGCAGCGTGGTTTTTCTCAATTTTCTTTTCAATATATGTATGCATATGCATATTATTATTATGTACATATAGTTATAATTTGGTTTATAATATATTGTTTGTAAGTACGTGTATATCTTCTTTAAGTTTTATCTTTTATTTTATTTTATTTTTTTTTAATTTTTCTTTCTATTTTATTTCTACAGTCTACACTCTGTCAGTTTTAATTCAATAAATTTTTTTCAGTTTAATTCTAGTAACCGATCGTGTAACATGCTCTTTTAATTTTTTTTTTTTATTTGTAAATGTTGTGATTGTATTTATGAACTGCAAACAATATGTATCGCGGGGGCTAAAGAAAAATGGTTATTATTAATCCCTTAATAATTTTCAAATATAAAAAAAAAAAACAAAAACAAAATTTGAAAGAAATATGATATAAAAATATAAAAAACGTAAACATAAAATTAATAAAAATATTGTTTAAAAAAAAAAAAAATTCTAATTTGTAAAAATTTATTAATTTTACACATTTTTTGTACCTACACAACAAAAATTTAACAAATTTCTAATATGAATAATTTTATTATTATTTTTATTTAATTATAGACATGTGCATACATACGTTTAAAATGGAATTTGTAATAAAAAGATAATAAATAAAATACATTCAATTAAGTAATAAAAATAAATAATAAAAATAATTTAAATTTAATTACGATTATTTTTAATTGAATTAATGAAAAGTCAAAACAAATACATAAATAAATAAATTATAAATAAATATAAAAATAAATAATCAATATATTATATATTTAAAATATATACATTTAATAAACTAAAAGCAACGGTTGTTGTATTTTTCAAATGGCTGTTCTCTATTTTACCTAGGTACATTATATTCGAAAATAGATACCTACATAAAATATTATAAAATATAACAATAACTTTAACTTAATTATTTAGAATCAATCACCAACTATTAAATGATGTTATTATAATGTTAAAAAATAAAAGAAATTAAAAATAAACATAAGAATACAAAAATAAAAAATAAAAAAACGTTTTTTTACACACTTCATTGATAATTTTCACAATTATTTGTTAAATATAGAAATGAACTCAAATTGAATTATATTTCATACAAATTAAAAATTACAATAAAACAAGAATGAAAAAATAAAATTATAATTAATTATATTAATTAATTTTTAATTTTTAAAAATATATAATAATGAAAATATAAAAAAATAAAAAAAAACAAAAAAGAGAAACATTCAAAAGAAAACAAATTAAGAAATGAATAAAAAAAAATTGAAAACAATTCAAAATGCAATAGCAAAAAATATAAAGAATTTTAACAAAATAAATACATACATATACAGAAAAAAAGCTGTTAAAAATATATAATAAATAAAATATACATATAAAAAAAAAAATAATAGAAAAAATAAACAGTTTAAAGCATAGTAAATTGTATATAGCATACGTGTATGAAATGGAAATACTAATGAAATAAGAATTTGACTTTAAAATTTGGTAAATTTAAAATATTCATAAAATTATTATAATTATTATTTTTTAAAAATATTATTTTATTTGTTTTATATTTATAGTAAAAAAAAATATCAACTATATTATATATAAATACCTCTACCTATCTAAGTACATACTGAAGTTAATTTTGTTAATATATAATAATAATATTTCTTTACTATTAAAAGACTATATGGCACAGATTACAGGCTAACGGTAAAATGATCATAAATGTTTAGAGGATAAAAAGGATAAAAATCGTTGAATTCACATTTTAATACATATGCATGCATCTATATATAACATGTTTTATATGTTAAAGACTGCAAGTAATCTTTGTTTTCCGTTCGTATTAGGTTTAATAGACTCATCCCAAAAAATAAAAATCATTAAAGATACGAGAATTCGTTTCTATTACACTACATAGTTGTCAGTGGATCGAATGCATAAAATTGAGCTTGAACTCAAATTTTACTTTTTCAAACAAATACTACTTTTAAATTCGGAATTTTTGTATGAAAAGTGAGATTTAAGTTCAAGCTGCGTTTTATACATTCGATCCAGTATATCTATATAAGAATTTGAAAAGAGTTCGAAGATTAAGATTTGAATTACAAAATTAATTTTTCCTATGTACCTATAAAGGTTTCAACAAATAATTCTGTTTTAATTTTGTTATACATATGTGTATTTCCTTCTTTTAATTAAAAGTTATTAAAAAACGTGTCTTCATATTACACGATTTTTAATAAACAGGTAATACAGCTTGTCATTTTTTCTCTGGTTAATTTAAAAATCGTATATAGTTAATTTAAATCGGGCTAACTGTATTTATTGAGAATATTTCCAAATATGTAATAGAATTTAATTTTTTGCATAGTTTTGTTTAAGAAAACGTTCAAACGAATTGAAAATATTCAATCAATATTTTTTAACTGATCATTCTATAAAACAATTAAATTAGCATAAAAATTTGATTTATTCTTTATTTTATTTTTAAAATTAATATGAAATATAAACTATGCTAAAAAGATTGAATACAAACTATATACATACATACTTATGTATGTACATTACTTGCACTTACAAAAAATAAATCAAAAAAAAAAAAATTTGAATGAATGAACAAATTAAAATTTACACAATTAATAAAGAAATTGAAAAAAAAAAAAAAACAAAAACATTTTAAAAACCGCACCTGGAATTTTCATACATTGCCTGAAAACGATTTTCTTTTTGAATCTTTTATAATACATATTTATTTATTGAATATCGTTTATTTCAACATTGTACTTATGTAGGTACATATGATATAATTAACACCTTTTTTTTTTTTAATTTGATTTGTATTCATCAATTTAAGTTTTCTATGTTTTTTTTTCCTTTTAAATACAAGTTGTATTTTGTTTTGTTTTATTTTTTTTTTCAATTTATAAGAATTGAGGTTATGGTAAGTTAATTTTTTTATTTTAAAAATATTTATAAATTATACACATATATAATTTTTTTTTCATGTGGTATATAATAGTATAATGTGAATGATTGACTGTTTGATTTCATTGTCATTAGCACTATTGCATTATGTTATGTATATAATATTGTATATGCAAACATATGGTTATCATATTTTCATATTTATATTTTTCTTTTTTGTTTTATACCCATATTACTTTTTTATAGTTTTTTTTTTTTTTTTTTATAAATTTTTACTAATGTGGTTATCTAGACACTGTGATTCATTTTGAATTTAATAGTTTTTGTTGTTATTCGTGTTCTTTTTTTTTTTTTTTAGATATAATTTATTTGTGGCGATTCTGTAATATATGTGCGATATTTTTGGCTACATACACAGGATGTCCCAATACAAATTTTTAAGAAAAATAAAAGTCATATTTTCATTATTTATTTTTGGTAGATCTTTAGAGTGCAAATACTTTTAATTTTTTGGAAACTTTATACTTCTTTTGGAAAGATTTTTAAAGATGTCATATTGATACATATACTTACGTTCGTACACTGTGACCTTTTGATGTAGATATATTTTGCACCTCTTATTACTACTATTGTTGTGGATTTTGCCTCCACTTATAATAATTCAGTCAGCCATACTGTCTCAAAGAAACTAAAGATCTGTGGAGTGTGGAGTGTTTATTGATGGCTGGTATTTACAGTTCATTTTCTGTAAATGCTTCTACTTATCTTATAATTTTGCAAGGTAGAAATTCCAATAAATTTCCAAGTTTAAATTAAATTTAATAGAAAAAATTATATTTAATACTTCTTCAGTTTTTAATATATGACAGCTTTTAGCATTTGCATACAATTTTGTTTGCAACACCCTATCAATTTGTGTACAAATTACACAATATTTACAAATTGTATATAAACATACATATATTTGTATTGACAAATAGACAGATATTTTTTTTTTTTGATTTTTGAAGCGTTACACTACAATATGAAATTATGATTTTTTTGTTTTGTAAATATGGTAATGGTAACCATTTAAGGAAATAGAAGAAACATATTTTTAACATTAGTGTACATACGTAATTCCATAATTGAAAAAAAAATTCCGGAAATTAATGTTCTTTTTCTTGTTTTTGATTTCAGATATAGGAAGTAAGGAGGCGTTAAAGTTTTAGGTTTCTTATTACATATACAATGATGCTAAATTTATTTATAAATTAATGTAATAGTAAAATTAATTGGAATAATATTCTGTTTATATACATATATATGTACGTACATATATGTTTTGCATATAAAAACATATTTTAATTACATATTTGAATTATGTATTAACAAAACTGTTCTTATGTATTCTTTGCTATTATTATTTATTTAATTTTAAATTAAGTGCATTTTTCAATCATTATTGTAAACATGGTTGAACGAAATTATTGTTTAAACATAAAAAAAAAAATACAAATGATAATGAACTATAAAATAAAATTGAAGACAACAATTAAATACTTAACAATAAATATTTATTTTATATTAGACCAGAAGAAAATTAACAACAAAATGAGGTCTTTCATCTTGTTTTTTTAAAAGTTCAGAGGTGTGTTAAATATTTAAAAATATTAAAAGTATTCTCGTAATATATAATATGTAGAATCATTTTGAAAAATAACGAAACAGTATTTATTAATTTAATTTAAAGTATTTCGATAAACATAACCTATTAAATTTTAATGCTCATATATGAAAATTTTCATTCCCCACTATGTAGATTTTGTGCCTATTAAGTATAGTTAGTGTATTGATTTGAAGGACTTTGATCTCATATGCGAAGTTAAGAAAAGTTTTATGACAACTATTAATCCAAGAGTTCATTTTAATAGAGATCCTTTTAATTATACCCAATCTTTTCAAAATTAAATATATAAAGATCATTTACGGAAAATTTTCTTATAGTTGTATAACATATAGGTAATATAAAATAATATAAAACTTCAGGGTCGGATTAAGAAATAAATGTGACTCATTTCGAAATAACTTTAAAGAATTTTTTTAAAACACAACAAAGTAAAAAAAAAAATTAAAATTTATTTTTTTGCGTAGGTTTTTACTTTTTTTTTTTTTTTTTCTAAAAAATAAAATAAAACTTATATATTTTTTATTTGATACATAGACATGTTTAAATGTATATAATAAACGTTATTATATTATATGATTTTTTATTAGAAAAAATAAATATATGGCTAAATCATAAATGCTTTAAATGTATCGTGTTACAATATGTACATATACTTATGTACTTATATATATTTTAAATGACAATATAACAAACAATATAAGTGTTTTATTGACAACGATATATTTGGATTTAATTCAAATTTGGTAAAAACATCTTAAAACTTGCTTCATTCATTCATAAAATAATGATTTCAATCAATAAAATATGTATAAAAGCGGATTTTAAAGTTGAAAAAAAAAAAAAAACAAATTTCTCTTATCTTTTATAGTAAAAACAAACAATTTTTCTTCAAAAATAAATCTTTTAAACTTGATTTTTTTTTAAACCTTCGTCTCACATAGGTACGTAGTAAGAAAAATAAAATGTTTGTCCGTTTGACAGTTTGCTTGTTATCTATTTGCATTTCTAAAATTTTTAAAACTGATGTGCATATGATGATGTGACATTGTGTTGTGTTAAGCGGTGCTATGATTTGCCGATTTTTTTTTTTCGTTCAAACCGCCAAGCGTTCGACTTACTAATTAATTATAAAAATAAATTAAATTTTAAAAAATATATCTATAGTTTTGAAAAAAATTGTGCTTTTTTCTAACGTTAACCTGTACAGCTCTTACTAATAGATATAGTTTAATATAAAAATGTTTGTAATTATTATATAAAAAGCACATTGTATTATATTATGAAAATTATAAATTGAGAGCAAAAATGTCCTAACTGTAATAATATAATTTTGAAAAAATAAATTTTAAACCATAATTTAATATAAATTTTTATACCTATATCTAATATATTTTGTTTATTTTAATAATATTTTCAAAATAGTATTTTTGAAATAAATAGGTATGACAGTTATCTTATTTCAGATATCGATATATTAGAACTTAAGTTTAACACATAAGGGGCTTTATGAAGAGGTTTGGCCTCTCAAGGTAAATGAGAATGTGTGGTTTTATGATAGTACCTTACCTTATTACCTTAAAAATTTTTAAAAATAAAATTAGTTATATATGTTTAATATATATGTATATGACATACATATATGTATATTTAAATTAATTCCCACTTTTATTTATATATAAAATTATATAGTTTCTATATTTTCCTTTTATTTAAAACAATTCTTTTAAGTATTGTTTTTTTTTTTTTTTAGTTATAAATATTATTTTAAATAAAATTAATTATAAAATTGTTTGGCATCATTAATATTATAAATATAATATTAAAAGAAAATAATATTATAGACTTTTCTTTTGCTTTAAGTTATACATATTATATTCCTTTTTTTATTCTATAATATATAATTAAATTTTTTAAAATTACATTAAAGTAATGTAATAAATCTTAGATTCAAGATTTTTTTTTTTTTGTTTTAATTTTTCAAATATGTATAAATGAACATGTTAATAAAACATAATGTTTAACATAATTATTTTTTAATGCAGTTCCGTCTACAAAAATAAGACATTGCCACGAAATCAATCACATTAAAAAGAAAAATAAAAAATTTTAAAGTTTTAAAAATGAAACAGACAGGCAATAATATGAATGTCATAAAAAAAATTATAATATAATCGTTACATATGATTAAGTATATATATATACATATATACCTAAATAAATATGAGTAAGTGATAGATATATATTAGATAGACAGATATAAATAAATATGCGTCGGTAGCCGTTGCGATATTTTAGCATAGGTACATTTTATAACTAAAAGAATTTATATTTCAATTTTAAATAAAAACAATTTTTTTTTTTTCTATTTTTGGCAAATATCCAATTTTTTTTTTTTTTTTTAAATATATTTTTAAAATAATTTTTTGTTTTTTAATTTATTTTTTGTCTACAATTAAATTTATATAGTGCAGATTTTTGTAATTTTTTTTTTTTGATCTGTTTGAATGTACACCTAAATTTTATAAGAATAAATTGAAAAGTTATATTTTACAGACGGAATTAAATGTCACATTTTCTAAATATTTTTTGTTTACATACATTAAAATTTATTATTTTGTTTTATGTAGTTATGTATAACATATTATGTATTGTAAAGTTAATATTAAATGTGTGTACTTACACTGTATTATTTTTTGAAAATAATTTGTGTTGAGATTATCTGCAAGATATACAGATTTTATTAGTGGGAAAAATAAAAAATGATATTTATATGATTTTCTGGGTTATTATTTTTATTTTTGTAGTTCGATGTAACTCTTGACCTTGTTAATATACTTTGGTCGATGATGTTTTTCTTATTTGACTTCATTCCTCTATAAGAAATATAAATTTTATGACATTTATCTATAAGCATTAAATATCTTTTTCTAAGCATTAAATATCTGTTCTATATATATCTTAACAATTTATAGCAATTTTATTTAATTGCTGCTACAATTATGAAAATTCTTAATATGAAAAACAGCTGCTATCAATACAATTTTCTCAATTAATATTATGTAGTATCGATTGGACTATTCGATGGAAACAAACTTTTTTCATTTTCAATATTTTTTATTTTTATTTTATTTTTTTTTTACTCTTTGATCCAATTAATAATCAATTTAAACAGCAATTTAATAAAACTTAAAGCAAAGTAAATGAAAAACAAATTTAAATTATTAATTCGAATTTTTTTTTAATCTTACGCTACATTCTTCTTTTAATTTTTCCGTTTTTACGTGTGGTCTGTATTGTTATAAGGACATTATATTATATAAATATATATAGGTAGTCTGTCTTGCATTTAAATTCAAAAATTCTTTCAAACGCCATTCTATCGAGGTTATAATAGCATAATTTATGAACAGTATTAAAGCTATTAACCGAAACTTCCTATATATACAAGCAGGCTTTTTTGTTGTCAATGGTATCAAAGTAATTAAGTAATTCCTATATTAAATAATTTTAAACTAAAGTTTTAAAAGAATTTTTTTTTTTTTATTTGATTAAGTAACGTTCTATTTAATATTTAAAATTGAATTTTTTTTTTTTTTTCTTTTAAAAATTTGGTAAAATTTTAGAATTAAATTATTGAGTTTGTCCTAAAAACTGAAAAGATTTTTCAAAATATGATTACGATTGTTATATTTTATCTAAAATTAAAGTTACTTAAGCTATAGTTACATAATTATTTTTTTTTTTTTTTTGATAACAAACCAACTGATCAAAAAAACTGATATAATTTAAGAACTTTAAAAAGTGATATAAAGTTTTTTTTTTATACCATATTAATTCTTCACTTAACACTTCTAATTTTTATTTTTAAAGTGTTAAAATATTATTTTATGCTACTTTATGAAGTTTATCATGTTTATCAAAATAAAAAAAAAAAAAAATACCTTCTATTGAATATTTTTAAACAAAAAAAAACAAAAATAAAGTACACATTTTGCTATCAAAAAGATAATATAATATAAGAAAATCCATAAATAAATATGAACTTATCACTAAAGAAAAAAAAAAAAAAAAAATTGATAGTTTATAAGATTTCTATTTTTATATTTCAAGTGTTACAAAATTTAACAATTTGTATTTTCTATATACGTTTATGAAAAAATTTAAAAAAAAATTTTATTAAATTTTTTAAATCTTTTTATTAAACAAAAAAACTCAAGAAAATCAAAATTTTAAGTATACATATACGTATATCTTTATCACTTTTAAAGAAAAAAAACTCTCACATTGTATATCCAATCGATATAGATTGAATTGAAATCTATAGGTTGAATTGATAACGTTATCAATACTTATGTCAAAAAAAAAAAAAAACAGGGAACAGTCATTCATTGTCAAAACTTTTGAATTAAATATGTACATATATTATGTTTATAATATGTAAGTATTTAAAAATTGATTTATATTTATATTTATACTCTTGTATAAAAAAAAAGGATTACTTTTAAAGTGTTTAATATTCTTATCGTTAAATTTAATGTGGTAACAGAAAGATTATAATATGTCTGTTAAACTTATAAGTAATTAATAATTATATTTATTGTTTCTAAACGTTAAATGTAAATTAGTATTAAATTTTAAGAGAAACTTGAACTATACTGGTTTCAATTACATATAATTTGTTGTAGACATAAAAAAATGAAGGGGTTTCTGTAATAACAAGATGTTAGTTAATTAATACGAAAACTATACTGATGTACGTGATGAAACTTCATCAATAATTGTACTTTTGAACTTTGACTCATGTGGATACTTCCATATATTATTGTGTATATACTTATAATAATAGAAAATTTCCGTATAATTTTATAAAAATTGTACAAATGTATAAACAAAATGTTAATTTTTTTGCCATTTATTCAAAAAGATTTTAACTATCTAGTCGAGTTATCAGGTTTGACAAATTTAAATGCTCGTCAATTTATCTTTTTTTATTAATTTTTAAAGATTTTTATTAAAACTGAAACTATTTATCCTTTATTGCTTTATAGTTCATAATTTTATATTAATTGATTCGTGAAACGTGAAAAATAATGAATTTTCACGTTATTTCCGTTATTACCAAAACTTATACTTATATTTAAAAAAAAAAAAAAATTAAAAAAAAAAAAAAATCAATGTGTTACTATATACATAGAAATAAAAAAAAGGTTTTACTTAATTTTGGCGCCACAAACAATAAGAATATTTTGGCGGTATAAAAATTTGTTTTATTTTTTTTTTTTTTTTTTTTTTTTTTTTAAATAACTTGAGTGGGACTTCCCTTTTTAAACATTTTAAAAATTTGCAAAGATTAATTTTAGGTTTTTATTTTTTATTTTTAAAGTAACGAAAATATAATTTGGTGGCTTTTATTAATTATCTGAATTTTTTTTTTTTTTTTTGTGGAATGGAAAAAGTTAAAAATGTAATAATTTTTACTTTAACCCAATAAATGTATTTATTAATAAAATATATTAAAAATTCAAACAAAAATAAAAATGATTTAATTTAAATAGCAAAAAAAAAAAAAGTTTTTTTAAATATTTTTCTATTTGCTTGAAATTAGCATAAATCATTAGGTCAGCTTTCTGAATTAATTTCTTTAATAACTTACAATTTAAATATTTTTTTTTTTTGGAATTTAAATAAGTATTATTAAATTAATTTATTCAGTTTTAAGTCAATTTTAAATCAAGAATAATATGATATATTAAGTTCATAGGAACACAATAACCTCGTTACACAAAATTGAAATTATTTATTTTATTATTTTTTATATGAAAATAATATTTACAAATAAAATATATATTTAAGTTATATTACATTATATTTAATTTTTTTTTTTTAAATTAAAACTATTAATTAAATTTATAAAACAAATTAATTATTAATTTATTCGAAAGTTGTGTTTCATAATAAAAAATGGATTCCTCAATAAATTAAAATTTTTTTTTTTTATACATACATAGGTATATAATTTAAATTTAACTATGTCAGTTTTTTAAAAAATATAAAAAAAAATAAATAAAATAAAGTTTTTAAAAAGATTTTTAAAGATTTCATTAATTTATAATTTAAAAAAAGTTAAAAAACCATTAAATCAAATTAAAGAAATGGATAGGTGTTATGTTTTTTTCATTTTTTTGATTATTTTATTCTCAATTAAAATGACTGTAACGCATTCATTTTTAAATTAAATTAATCATGTTTTTCTTTTCTTGGTTATTTTATTAAAGTAATTTCCAAAAATATATCGTACAATCATTGGATATAAAAAAAAAACAAAAACAGCAAAAAAACAAATCTAAATTCCAAAATAACCAAAAATAAATTTTTTTTTTTTTAAAAATAGTAACAACGCTACCCACCTACACGTTGTCTAAGTTTAGTTTAGAAAAAAAAAAAAAAAAATTAAAAATAATAAGAAAATATGTGCTAAAGGTATGCAAATTTAAAAAAAAAAAAAACAAAACAAAAATTTTAATGAAAGAAAAAACTTTACCAGGTAATAATCATAAAAAAAAAAAAATTACTATTACTTGATTTGGTTGGTGTCATTGAAAAATTATCAACAACAACCGCAACAAACAACACATATGTATGAATGTATATATACTAATAAAAATATGACAGTAATACTAAATGGTATTAAACCAAACTAGTTTTTGTTTTTCTATTTCATAATTTTTAAAAAATTTTATCTACAACATATGTAACATTAATTGGGTAACTGAACTTTATATTAATTTTGAATAAAAATATTTGTTTTTTTAAATTGAATTTTTTGTTTTTCATATAAATAATAGTGAAAAAATTAAATTATTTATTGTGTCTTAAATTCTTATGTCAAAAATATTATATTTGGGTTAAAATATTTTAAAATTATTAAATTATAGCTATTATAACATTATAAATATTATTTAAAAATTAAAAGGTATCTATTATACAAGAAAACTAAACATTATTTTTAAAAAATACCTCATGAATAATTTAAATTTTAATAAGCGAAAAAATTTTAAATTAAATAACTAAAGTCTTCTGCAAATATCACAATTAATTATATATATGTACGTAACTATTTTTTATTTTTTTATCGAAGAAATATTTTCCACGAAAAATCTATATAGCGTAAACTGAATTACTTAATACATATTATATATATTATGTATAAAAATAATTAATTTATTAATTTTTTTAAGACTATTGTGTATGTGAACAGTTCAAATCAAGTATTATAAACATTGGGACATTACTATAACATTAAAAAGTTTTATTGATTTGGACTTTAACATTTTCAAAATTAAACTAATTAGAATAACAAACATCAGAAGAAGATTAGAAAAAATAAATGAAGTACGGCAGACCATTTTCTTATACAATAATTATATGATGCATCAAAATTTATAAAAGTCGAATTATAGTACCGTATTGTAGTACCAATTCATAACCAAAAAAAAAAAAACAATTTGATTATCGGAACAATTTATTTTTTCCTAAGAATTAAGAAAATATAATGTTTTGAGTGACACCTTTTCTCTATTCCTCATAAAGAAAACAGTTTTCCTAAAACTGTTTCTGTCTTTTTTTTTGTCAGGACGAAATTAATAATATATAGGTATGTATGTATTTAATAGTGTTCATTTTTATTGACACATTTGTATCACATATCACCTATTAAATGTTTTTAACTTCTTTTGTTTTTTAACAACACTGAATATAAACAACATTAAAAACCTTTAAATAAACACATATTTACACTCTTCGTAATAGGTACTTTTTTTTTTTGTTTCTTGAAATTGTAATAAAATTTAATTAAAAATTTACTTTAAAGAATTAGTGAGTTTTTGTTTTTTGAATAGGTACTTTAAATATTTGCTAATAACTTTTAATTATTTTTAAACTTGAATTTTTAATTATTATGTACAAGAATATGTATATGTATGTATGAATGTATTTCTTTTATTTTTAAAGTATGTACTTAAAAATGACTTAATTATCTCCTTAAAATAAAAATAATAAAAAATAAATAAACGCAAAAAACTGAAAAATCAAAATATACAAAAAAAAAAGAAAAAAAATAAAAGAACACAAATAAAGTTCAATTTTATATTAACGGTAAATATACAATATTTTGATCCTAAAATATAATATGTATTCAGAAATGTATAGAATGTTGATAGATGATTTTCTACAAATACAATATTATAAAATTAAAAATATAATAAATGCATATACATATACATAAACACATGGAATATGTATATACATATATTATATGTATTTAAATTTTCCAACTACACAAAAATATATGCACATAAACATGAAAGACGTGTGCTTTTGGATATAGAAAAATAAATTTATTAGCGCCAGTGTGGCAATAATATTAAAAAAATAAATAGAATTCAATATATGTGTGCCTATGTGTTTATTATAAGTTTAAAATGTATTAAATGAAGAGAAAAATTTAGATAAGAGAAAAATAATAAAATGGTATACACAAGGAGATCTTCTGTTATTTCCGATTTAAAGTGGATATCACATTAAAAAAAAAAAAAAAGAAAAAAACAAAAATTTTAAAAATTAGATCGTGTTGTGATTATCAAAAATTCTTTTTTTTTTTGTTTTAATTAAAAATCATTGACAAAAATCATAAACTAATACATACATCAAAATATTTTATTAATCAAAAATGATAAATTTATTAAATTTTGGAAAAATTGCAATTAACAAATATATTTATTTTATAACCACACATACATATTATAAATATGGTTTTACATTATGAAGTTCGGAACAAAGTAGGAACAAAAAATATGTATGTACAATGTACATACTTTAGTTTAAATGCTAAGAAAATAATAAAATAGAAAAATTGAAATTAATAACACATGACATATTAACCCATACATACATTTTGTACATACATACATATATTATTCATATGCAATACAATACTTCGGTTAAAGTTTTGAATAATAAAAAAAAAAATTGTAATCGTGAAAAATAGAAAATAACAACTCTGTATATTATATTCATACACCATTCATACAAATAAAATATCAGCTAACACAAATACATATGGAATAACATATGACATTAATTTTTTCCATTTTTCTTTTATTTTTTCTTTTCTTTTATTTTCTTTTTTTTTTTAATTTGAATCAAGTTATGTGAATTGAGAATATATTTTCCGTTTCATTTGTCCTGATACGATCGATCGAGTCGGTGGCTCTCTCTAGTTTCTTTCATTCTGGTCTGGTTTTTATTGCTGCTTGTTAACTAGAATATTTTTTTTTTTATTAATTTTTATATATATATATTTTTTTTTGGTTCCGCGACGGTAGTTTTAATTGTAACGGTTGATTGATTTTTTTTTTTCTTAAAATAGTTTATTATTATAATTAAAGTGGGTGTACATTTCCTAATGCCTTATAAAAAAAATTAAATGTTATTGTAAAAAACCAAAAATATAAAAAATTACCAAAGTGAAGTGAAAAGCACGTTATACAAAAAAAAAAAAATAAAAAAAAATAAAAAAAAAAACAGAACAAAAATTGGAAAATAAAATTGTAAGAAAGGATAAGGCAACCCTATGACAATAATTATATCAAAATTAAATAAAAAAAGAAAACTAAGAAATAACGGTTCATATTTATCTTGTTACTACGTCAAAAAAAAAAAAAAAAAATTTAAATAAATTCATAAGAAATAAATAAAAAAAATTGAAAAAATAAAAAGAAAAATTAATAATAAAAAAAAAAATTAATGGTAAAGAAAAGAGTACATAATATGACATAACCGTAATTGGTGGATAATTTATTGAATGTAATTTGGATGTTAATTTTTTTTTATCACAAAATTCATTGAGCATGAAATTCATCAATTTTTTTTTTTTTGTTAAACAGAAGAAAATTAAAAAAAAACTAACAAAAATTTTCTGGAAAAAAATTAGATCAATACGGCGGATACGCACATTCTCATTATAAAAGAACGCATTAAACTACAAAAACATGTGCATTGGAGAAAAAGAAAAAACAAAGTTATCAATTTCATTCAGTGATCTCTTTACGATATTTACAGTTATAATTAAATTAAATTATAAGGGCGTCTGTTCACATCTTACCGGGCAGCATTAGATTAATTAATATTGAAAATTTCTAATACTGTCAGGTAAAGATGTCGTCCGAGTCCTTTTTCAACATTTTATAAAAAAAAAAAAAAAATTACAGTAAAATAAAAATAAATAATTTAAAATAAAATATTTAAAGAATATTATATAAAAAAAAAAAAAATAAAAGTATATATTACATAATATATATTACATATATTAATAATTTATTCATATAAATAAACATATATACCTACAATTCACTAAAAATTAAAAGTAATTTGATTTTAGCCAATATTGTAAAAGAAATTTCGTAATTTCACAGAATAGTGTTAATTTTTTATACATCATGGTATGTTAAATATATAAAATTTTTTTTGGAAAATTTTGTATATTTTTGTATAAAATTCCTTAATTTTTAGGATATAAGTAAAATAAAAAAATTTTTTTTTTTTTTAAATTTGGTTATTTAAATAAATTTAATAAATTATTAAAAAATTTTTAAACTAAAAATCATTTTAGATATTTTGGTAAGGATAACTTGGTAAGGTTTAACATTATTAATTTAAAAAAAAACCAAAGTTTAAATGTTATGATCTTTGTTTTAAACTTATTATTAACTAACTGTAATTTAATATTAATTTTTAAGAATTCTGTATTTATATCACAACTAAAAACTGAAAATTTTATGTTAAAAAAGTATATAGTAATTTAAGATAATTTGATTTTTACACTTTAATTAAAAAAATATATTTCTTAATTTAAGAGTTTTACAATATATCAGGTTAAAATATTTATCATAATTTTTGAATTTTACTTTTTTGGATAAAATTACCAGAAAATTTTTTAATTATATATTTAATGAAATTTACATTAAAATATTTAATTTCTTATGTCTTATAAAATTTTATAATTTTTAGATGTAAGTATGCAAAAATAATTATTAATTTTTTTTTTATAATTTAATAAATTTTGTATATATCTTCCTTAATTTTCTCAAGATTTAAAATTAAGAATTTAAATGTTAACTTTTAGTTGTAGTTTTGTCATAATTAAATTCTTTAAATTAAAATAATATTATCCTTTATATGGTGTCCTTGAATTTTTTTCAACCGTAAGTTTTGTGGAACATCTTTATTAGATTTATTGAGTAAAAAATTGTTTTTTATTTAAATACTTTTTGTTCACAAAATAATTTTATTAATATTTTATTTTTATAATTCTTAAAATATTATATTTATTTATTATAAAGCTTATATATATTTCGGCATCACTGCCATCATCATGGCGAATACAATTTAATACTGTATTGCATTATATGTGTATTTAAACTGGATTTGAAATCTTTTTGGTAAAATTGAACTTTTAATCATTTTAAAAGGTTAGGTGGAATATTTTTTTTTTCCAAAAATCTTTGTTTGCTGACACATTATATTTTTTGGCTTGCTTTAAAATTAACAGTCTTTATTTTAGTTGTCTTTTTTTTTATTGTTAGTTAGTTATTAGTCTTCTTAATTTATTTTTAATTTTTAAAACTTAGTACTTAAAACTTTGTCGTTGTAACGTATAAGTAAAAATTTACAATTTGATAAAAACTAAAACTGTAAATTTTTTTTGTGTTACGATAAATTGTCAGAAATATGTTCTACAACATGTGCGCATGTGATGATATATGCTTACTCATATTATTCACAAATCACAAACTTTATTTTAAACATTTTCTATATCTTAATCAAGTGTGGAAGTTCTGAAATTTCTATTAGTGTATAACCTTATTTTTGTAACAACATTTTTATTTAGGTTACTGTTAGGTTAGGTTTACTATTATAGTTACTGTGAATTATAAGGTATCAAATAAAATTAATTTTTTTTCATATTTTTTAAGTATAAATCCATTAATTAATTTAGTAACCATTAATTTGAAGTCAATGACAAAGTAGTATTTATATTTGATTTAAAACCAATCAAAATTATTAACTTTTATTGAAAATTAATAAAAAATGATAGTAGAAAATCGTAAAAACAAAAATAATTTTTCAAAGCTTAGATAAAAAATTAAAATGTATAAAGTATATACTTATATTTAATTAATATGGGATGAAATTATATATAATTAATAATATTAAATGGACTAAAACTGATTTTCAAAATAATTTTCAAATTTAATAATTATATTGAATATTATTTAATTTAATTTACTTTCTGTCTTTAATTGAATTGTTTATCTTTATGGACCAGTTTCATTTTTTTTAACAAAATGGATTCCAAGAAGAAAGTTGATGTTATAATTATTTAAAAATGATGTATGTAGTAACTATTCCAATTTTTTATGAGTGGTATGATTAAAACTATTTGGCAACACAAAATAATTGAAATGCATAATGAAATTTTTAAAACAAAACAAAAAAAAATGTTATAAAAATAATTTTTTTAATACTTAAGGGTACATATAAAATATATTTTTTTTTTTTTTGATAAATTAAACTAGAAATTTTACTGCTATTAATTAATAATCTTACCTCAATTCTAGACAGGTATCAAAGAAAATATCCTGTTTCTTTAATTTTTTTTTTCTTTTTACTCTTTATTGAAAAAAAAAAAAAATTAATTTATTAAATTTGCATATTACTGCAATTATACACACATTTTTGTAATATTTTATAATAATTATATCTGTAAATTTTTTTTCTTTTTTTAATTACAAAAGGTTTTAAAATATTTATATTAAAAAGAAAAACACGTTAGTTAATAGTTGGAAGTTCAATGAGTTTTACAAAAAAAAAACAAACATTCCTTAAGGCTATAGATATTACCTCAAGTATATAGATAATAAAGTAGAATAGGCATGTCTACTAAAATATACTACTGACTGCTGCTAGATTTGTTATTAATTGTTTTGAGGAGTAGTTAATTGTTTATAAAATTTATTTATTTATAAGAAGAAAAATTTGTTAAATTTTTTCAGGTAATCTTGTTATATTTAGAGTATTTTCTTTTTTGTTTTTTACAAAAGAAGTTTTTCTTGTTTCGAATTTATTTTGAAAATAATTTTAACATCCCAAACACAAAAAAAAATTTGTTTTAGAATATTTTTCATATCCCATAAAATATGAACAAAAATGCATTGTACATATTTATAGGTATACGATTATTATGAATCATTTAATGTTATTTTTTAATAATTTAAATGTGGATAACCAAAAGTATAGAACGTATTCTTCAAAATTAGTTATTTTTTTGTTCAAAATTTTAGAATGTTATTCATATGAAGATTAAGGATTATTTCAGTGTTGTGAGTGGGTGTTTTTTATATGAGGACTGAGAATTATTTATATGAGCAATGAGGATTCTGTTGGAATTTTCAAACCTCTAAAATTAATTTTGTTTCTTTCATTATTGTATTAGAAACAATTTTCAAATATATTAATAACGTTGGGTATTAAGTATTACTATTTTTGAATATTAGTTCTTAAATAAGTCCTATAAGGCTTAACTTCAAAATTTACAATTCAGTTTTGTTAAATAAAAACGTTAGGAAATTAATATTGATATACTGTTTATAGAAGATTTAATAATGTAATTACATTTTTGAGAAAAAATTTTAAGAAAAACTATAGGATAATTAAATCTTTTCAGCTTTATTATCATTAACAAAAAAAAAAAAAAAATTTATCGTACAGTAATTTGTTCTTAATTTGTTATAATTATGGTTATTTGTTTAGCAAATAACTTTTATTTAACGTTTTGGTGAAAAATTAAATTGAAAAATGTAGAAAAATATTATTCTACTATAATATTTAATAATCACATTTTATCCCTTATATAATATATATTATACATTTTTAGACTATAGTGAATTGTATTATACTTTTTTTTAATATCTTTTTAATAAATAATAAAATTGTTGATTTTAGTATGCTTCTCTTGTTTCTGGTAAAACGTTGTTCTTACTATGTCTATAATCCAACAAAAAAAAAAAAAAATACCAAAGGTACACTGGTAACAGTAAAGCGATTTTAGAAAACTTAAAAAAAAAAGGCTCTGTAACTGAGAAAAATTTCGTGTGCTTACACGTCACAGAAAATTGATAATTGGATTGGGATGAACAGAATACACTCAATATCGTATATACCACTTATATCTTCTTAAAACAATTTTAAAAAACTGACACATCTGAATGGAATTCAATAACAATTCAACATTTATGTACATTTTTTGTTTTCTTTTTTAATTTTATTCAATCCAATTTAAATTCTATATCCTAAATTAAATTAAAAAATTAATTTTGGGGGACGTATTTTCAGATAGAGTTAGATTTAATTTTTTGTTTTTGTAAGATTTGTATTTTTGTGAATTTTTGGCAATAAAAGACAATTTAATGACTTTAAAATTTTCAACTAACTCCAAAAGAATTTCAATAAAATTAAGAAGCCCATTTAATAAGCATTTTTTTTTTTTATTTTTTATTGAAGACTATAAAAAATTAAAAATTTGATGTTTTTTTAATTAAATTTTAAATTCTATTCGTGTTCTTAAAAAATTTCTGGCACCTTAAAATTGTTAATTTGTTCATCAAAAATTAAAAGTTAAATTTTTGTTGTTTTTTTTTTTTTTTTGTTAGGTATATATTTATTTGTATGATACAGAATGCTAAGTATTTGCTTTTAGTGTTTAAAAATTTTTAACTGACAGTTTAAAACATTAAAAAATAATATACTTTACATATACATTTATATAAAACATATGTACAAATTTATTTAAGAACAAATAAAAGTATAGAAAATAATCGAAAAATCGAATGATACATAAATCGATTTCAACTTTTAAATATAAACCTATTCCTGTGTTTTTTTTTTTTTTTAATTTCTAGATTACATATTTGTTTAAGAATTTTAAAAAATATGTCACGTATAACAACATACATATTTATGTATGTATGTATATTTGTTTGAATTTAATAATATCTTTTTTGAAAAGTGGCGTAAAAGTCTGAATTTAATGTAAACCTCTTGGTAAATTTATTTGGACATTGTTACCAAATTAAATTGAACAAATATACATATGTATAGTTTGAGATATTAAAATTTATTTTAATTATTAAATTTTGATTACAGAAAATAAAGCGTGTAATAGCAGGTTGGTCGCTACCGTTTTTTTTTTAGGAGCCTAATAGAAAAAAAAACACTTCTTTTGTTCTTCTTGTGTCAGCACTGGAATCACGCCTTAGGCAATCACTGGAATCTTTAGACAGCTTTAACATTAAAACATTGTTTAACGATAACATTTCTAAATTCTGTTTTTGTAGGTAACTCAAGTTTATTAACAATTACCAATAGTTTGGTCAAGAATTTAGTTAATTAAATTTTATTAATTCAGCAGGGAACCATTCCATGGAATATGTTCTAATTTTTAAGTGTTAATTGATGTTAAATAAATTTTTTTAACTGTAAACTTTTCGATAGATTTTTAAATACCTTTGGTATTTTATTTTGATTTTATAATCAAAAATTATCTATTAATGATTCTTTTTTGTACTCGTGTAATCAATTTGATACCTTTTTTGTTTTATATCAATGAATTTTCATTGTATTGTTGTTTTACAACTGTTAATTTACATTTATTAATTTATTTTATTTACATTTTTTTAATTCATTTCTTTAACCCAGAAATCAAGAATTCTTAGATTGTGTTAATATTTTATATTTTAATTTATAAGATAGGTATTACGGTTTATTGAGTAAAATGGGATATAAACACTGTAACTGCTTTTGCTTATGTACTATGGTAGGAAGGTATAGTAAATAGCGGTATGGTGATTGTTATTTATTATTGTATGACCGTCAACGCCAGATTGTTGTAATCTGGTCATGTATATAACCCAGATGTTAAAGGTTTGCTCAGTGAAAAAAATCATAGCTCTTGGGTACATGAGTTTCTGCTGACTCGTAACCTATAATCATCATCGAAAACCTAACGATGTTATTATACATACATGTTTTAAATATCAATTCATTTGATCTTCTTTTTTTGCAGGTGGGCATCGTTGATCACATGCTATTATAATAGATTAGGAATTTGAAGGAGAAGAATTTTAAAATACCAAACACATATATACTAAAAGGAAAGAATATTCCACAATTTCACCATTCCATTATCACAACACAATATGAAAATAAAACGTAAATGAAAATTCACGATACAGAATAGAAAGGCTGTATAAATTGCTTGCATATCTGCATAATTAAGAATTTTTTAGGTGTTAAAAAATATTTTGTTCAGTTTTCTTTTTTTAAACAGTTTAGGTTACGTGTATTTGATCTATCTACCGCACCTCACTACTATTAATACATAAAAAAATAAGTAAGAAAACAAGTGAAACTCTTTTTAATATCGTTTTAATATCAAAAGTTGACACAATAGAGTAAATATTTTATGAAATAAGTGAAGTTATTAAACTATAACTAGATACAAGTGTTAAATTTTTATGGATAAAAAACGTGTAGATGTTTCGAGGACATAAATACGCATACAAATTGAATAAACAAAAAAGTATTTTCTTTAATAACTTTTGTTTTTAAAATTTTATTGATTCAGTTGAGTATCAATTTCAATTCAGACAAATTATTTAATTGGAGAAAATTTAAAACTTATAATATAATATAATAGATTTAGAGTATACTTTTATTTATAGATAAAAAAAAAAAATGTAAAATGTTTTAAGATAGTTTTTAAATTTTTATTTGACTTTTGTATTTTGAATAATTGTTTATTCACCTTTTATAGGTACAAATTTTATTTTAGATTTAAAAACAGCCACCAAAAACATAACATAATAAAAAATTAAATTTTATTTTAAATTTGCTTCTTTAAAATTGAGGTGAATTGTGAAACTTTTTATTTTAATAGATCCTTAGACTTTTCCAATTCCTATCCTTATATAATCGTTTATCAATATTTGCCTAACAAAAGGCATAAGTCATATACTAAAAAATTTAGATTGCTTTTAAAAATATTCTCATGTCAAACATATGGTAATTTTTTGATCTTTCTGTTCAATATTTTCTGTACTAGAATACGTTGAAATTGATTGAAAGGAGGCATAATTTATTTATTTTTTTTTAAATGCATTTCACTGCCACATAAATGTGGACAGGAAATTACACAGCCTTTCCTGTTGAGGCGTGGCTGTAAGTGTCGTAAGGGGGAATAACAATTACGACGTGTGTGGGATTTGAACCCACACTCCCTCGGTGTTTACAGCGTATTTTATACGTTCTTACCCACTAGGCAACCGGTAACCCACTAGATTTTTAACAGATCTCTTGGAGAAGAGTATATATTACACCGCGAAAGAAAATCCAACCATTTGGCAGTATTCTTCTCATTTCATAAAATGTCTAGACTATCGGACTGCTATATTCAATTGTACATTAAACATATTATTACCACATTAATTATAAGAAAATATAGTTTTATTAATTATTTATAGTTATTAAACAAATACACATCTTACAAATTTAAAATAATTTTGAGTGGTTTCTTAAAACGAATTTATTGAACGTATTTATCGTATGTATCGAAATACATTTAAATTTAAATTCCTGCACTAAACACAACTTCTAAGTAAAAAAATACCAGAATTTATACATTTAACATATTGATTTAGAAAAAAAAAAATTGATATAAATTAAAAATTTTTTTAGCATATAATTATTTATAAAGTCAATATATTAAATTTAACTCATAAGTCATAACATAACGAACCAAAATTATAACAAATAGATTCAAGAAAAAAAAATAGAAAACGGTTATAAAATGCCAATCATAATCAAATATGAGCAAAAATGTGTTAATTTTAAAAATAGTTAAAATTTAAATAAAAAAAATAAATATTGAATTAACAAAATAAAAAAGCAAAAAAAAAAAGAGTCAATAATTTTAAAATACTTAGCATAATTTGCCAAAAAGGGGCTAAATAATCGGTTGACCCCAATTTTTTTTTTCATTTTATAAATTAAATCAATATTGCCACCATCAGTAAAAAATAAATTTGAAAAAAATAATTTAAGAATATCAATGTTTATTTTTAAGTTCGACAAAATAGAAAAAAAAAAATTTTTTTTTTTTTGGCACTAATTTTCATTTGAAACTTCATAATTGAAAAATGAAAAGTTTTGTCACTTCGGACATGCATAAGAATTTAGTTTTAAATATTGAGTTTAATTTTTTTTTTTAGTTAATGTTGTGATATTCAATAAATTTAGGTTATATTTAATAGATTTTTCTTTGAAACAAATAGGAAATAATAAAAAATATAATAAAAAGATAATTTATACATATATATATTATGTAAAATGTTACGGTCATGGTTCGAAATTATTCACAAATAAGTTTTAATATACATTTATAAAAAAATCGTTGTATTTATATTTTGTTTTAATTTTAGGTATATATATTTTAATAATTAGAGTTAGATAGTCTTCTGTATCGAAGTACATTTTCTTCTTAAATCTAGTTTTTCACATAGTGTTTTCTTTTAGTTTTATTATCACTTATAAATTGTCTCTTATATCTTAATTTGTTTGTTTTACCTAAAACCTCTGTTATCTTAAACCAATTTCTCCCGTTATTTTTATTTAATTATCAGATAATTTTTAACATTCATGTATAAAAGTTCATCCTAGCTGTTATATAATAAGAGATAATTCGGAAAAAAAAATTGTTATTTATTTTTTTTTTTTTATAAAAGGTTATTTCAAAAATATTGAGTTTTATCAAAACCATAGGATTAATTTATTTATATTACTCTTCACTTTCCAACTTTCTGTATCCTGTATTTCATCATGTATTATAATTCTTCAAATTGACGTCAAAAACACCTGAAAACCTCAAAAATACCTTTAATCGTATATTAAAATTTTTTTCAAACGACACCTCAAAATTTCTTCCCGTTCTCTCTTCCATAAGTCTTCCTCCCATCGACTCCTCCTCTTCTAGTTCAAACTGTGTTATTTCACCAAGGGTTCTTGGCTATTATTTGGATTATCCTTATAACAAATATATATTTTCTATAATATTTTAGACAAACTCAATTTATACATTAATTATTAATAATTTTTTCAAGTACATATATGTATACGAAAAATTAGTCAAAACTAAAAATTTTTACCGATTAAATAAAATTTTATATTCGCTTTCATGATTGTCATGATTCTTAAATTAATCGAAGCAATTATATTTTTAAGAATCTTAAAAATTTTAAACCTTTGCTTAAAAAATAATTTGTTAACTTCTCTAATTTTAAAAAGCTACATACAAAAGTATATAGTTAAGAGCTTTTTCCAAGAATTATAGAATTAAATTATGCAATTTAAAAAAAAGTGTTAAGATCAGCTGAAATATTTAATAAAAGTAGTCAAAATTAAAAAAGTCAATATGAAAACAAAAAAAGGTAAAAGAAATAAATAACAAATAAAAAATGTTTATTTTAACTTTCTATTAACATTTCAAATAAAAAAAAAAATTTAAAGAAGCGCTATCTATATATGGTGGTATACTGAAATGCTTATATACTTAGATATGGTATCATCACCATATAAATGTGAATAAATTCAATTATTAGAATTTTCAACAATATTTTTGAATTATGGTAAATATGTATACATATAGTTAAAGTGTAAATTACAATAAAGTTTGTAAACATTATTTTATTATCGCAAGAGTGTTGTAATTAGCGAAAAAATTTGCTTATGTTTTATGTATTTTTGCGTTTTGTCAGTCAATATCAAATTAAATCTTTTAATTGTTTTTTTTTTTGAATGTATAAATCTAATTTATTGAGATTGAACTTATATTTAATTTGGAATATTAATTTTAAAAGTAGAATACTACAATTTTGGCTTAATTAAAATGTCACTTAATGTCACTTACAGATAATGACACTGACAGTCACAACTTAATAAAAATTATATTCATAAAGCTGTCTTATATTGGAATGCAAGTGCAATACAAAAGAAGTACATATATTTATCTTCAGTTCTGTGTGTAACACTATAATAGTATTACCATTATTCTATAAATTATACTTATTTGTAAAATTTTTTTGAAATTGATTGGAGATACAAACCATATCGATTCTAACTTTTATAGATTATACTTTTGATTTTACTACTGCGACTTGAAAATTTATTTTATTTGTGCCATTTATAAGAGGCTACGTACGTCGTACATATTTTTACAAAAATGTTCTAAAAAAGGATCCTCAAATTACCGGTTACTTTCATATTATTCATCTTCATAATTGTCTTTGTATAATAACTAAAGTCACTCAAAAGTACTAAAGAAATTGATGCATAAGTTTTGAAAATAATAAATAAAAACCAAGTAAAGTTGGAAATAAATAAAGACACACTAAGAGTGTAAGAGTGTAATATTAGATTTATGCATAACAGTGGTCTAATACTTTAAAAATTTTTTATTTTGTTCGATCTCTGAAGTATTAATAAAAGTTGTAACTTAATAAAATATCACTTGAAGTTTCGCATTATTAGATCTTGTCATAGCACTTATAGATGAGATTTCCACACGATTATTCATAATGTGAATAACTCGTGAGTATAATTTTTGGTAGTTGGATTTGAATTTTTGATAATGCACAGACATTTGTCTGGATCTCAGCAATACTTGTAAGTTCTGGATCATTTTTTCTGTAGTTGGCTACATATAGCCATATTTCGATTTCATACAGCAAGAGTGTTTTTACACATATTTCAAAAATCCTTAATTTAGTTGCTCTATTAATTTTGGACCTTCCACAGTCTTGTAAATGACTTTTTGGCTTCCTTGATTTTGTCATCAGCATCTTCTAAAAGCTCCGCCTACGGTTATATCTATGCATCCCAAATAATTGTATTTTGGTACATCTTCTAGCGGTGTATCATTTACTTTTATAGGTGTGGTGTTAGTGGTATTTAATTTCATAATCTTATAGTTTTCCCCACGTTCATCTTAAGCCCGACTTCTACTGCATACTCGCAAGTTTATCGATTTTAGTTTGCATATTTGTCTCTCTGCATATATGTCTCTTATATATATCTTTGTATAATTTTAATTTTTTGTGATTGTTTTGAAGCGCTCTATCTTCCTTTATGACGTATTTGTGAATCTACATTTTTGTAGACATGTATATATATATCTGTTATACTAAAAATTTTTTAGAATAACGACCGTTTAAATGCAAAATTTTATAAAAAATCTATGTATGGATATTAAGATAAGGGTTCATCGAAATCTTACACAAAAAATTTAAATGTATTGTGAACATAATTTATGCATGTTATATCTATAAATATTTATACATAGAACATAAGAATTTAGAAAATAACATCAAAATCACTG
The DNA here is from genome assembly GCA_947095535.1 of Poecilobothrus nobilitatus. Lineage (NCBI taxonomy): Eukaryota > Metazoa > Arthropoda > Insecta > Diptera > Dolichopodidae > Poecilobothrus > Poecilobothrus nobilitatus. The sequence continues at coordinate 11,832,079 of OX352773.1, read as the reverse complement.
AAATTAAAAGAAGACCTGGTAAAGTGCTAACAATTTCAGGATTACTAAGAAAAACATGAACTTAAATTAAACGAACTAATAGTAATCGTGAAAGATGAAAAAATTGGTATCTTATAATACCTTTTGGTCCAAATGGTCTAAAACAATAATTTTAAATTATACTAGGCATTTTTAATACAAAACTGTTATACAAATTATTAAAAAATTTTGATTTAGTGATAGGTTTTCTTTTGAAGCATCTTGTAGATCATTAATTCTTTATAGACCTAAAGATTAAATATTTAGAAAATTGTTTTAATTATATCTTGAAAAAAAAAAAACGGTAGCTAGAAAATTCTTTTAGATTTCAATGACCTTTTTCTTAAAGATAATTTTTAAAAAAGAAATTCAATAAAATTTAAATATGTATGTATATTAATACTTTTCGCCCATTTAACTATGCTTTTTTTTTGGTTTAAATTTATTTCGGACATCATAGTGACACGTGAAATATAGAAAAAAATCTTTTCCACGTTTAAAATATAAGAATTAATAAAAAAAAGAATGTATATTTTTAAAAAAATTGTTCATTTAAATTTTTTATTTTTAAAGTATAGATTTTTTTTAATTTTTTTTTTATGTTATACATATATTAAAAATATATAACATAAATTTAAAATATATTATATTTAAAAAAATTTTTTTTAAGAATATCCTATTAAAAAAATAATATAATATATATAATATATATATAAATACATAAAAAAAAAACAATATATAAAAATTTATTAAATACACTTTTGTTATTTATGTTAATTTCGTGCACCATCCGTTCCTTTTCACAAATAAAAACTTTAAGAAAATTCGAACAGGACAGAAATTTACCATGAAATAAAAAAAAAATATAAAATATAAAAGGGGCATAAACATGTATATACCTCACCATCTTCAATTGTTGTTTGTTATTGTTTCAGATATATTTTACATTTTATTATAATTATAATATATATTATTGAAATAAGTAGGTGGAAGAGCGAAATAAAGAAAGAGGACATAATCATTAAAATTATTTTAAAAATGAACGAAAAAAAAGCAGAACGTGGAGAAATAATTTTACTAATTTGTCATTATAAGCACCTTGAAATAGATTTATTTACTCTTAAATCCATGTGCATACATAAAGATTACATATATTATATACAAATACTGTATATACCTATATGTTTACATTCTATATAATATAATATATAATTCATTAATTGTAGCTCCGTATACAGAAGGTGATGTGAAACAAAAAGTTCTATCAAAGTTTTAAATGAAACAATAATTTGATTATAAACTTATCGTTTGACGTATAAGTCGATACCGAAGTTCTATACAGTTGATACCTACCTGTATTTACAATTTTTTATCTGGTTTTCAGTTTGATTCAGTTACCATTGATTAATACAAATCATCGTAGAATATTCTAAAATCAATAGCAAATATTCAAAAGTTATTCAACGATCTATAGTCTTAATGTTGGTTACATAATGTAAGTCGACCTGTTCAGTTTTATCTTAAGGGTATTTTCTATACTTCTTTTAAATTGAAATTATTGAAAATCATAAAATTCCGCGAATCCGTTATATAACCTTTTTTTTTTAGTTTATTCCCCTGTCACATAAATGTGCCAAAGAGATTACACAGGCCTTCTTTTTCAGACGTGCCTGCAAATGTGGTAAGGGGAAATTATTCTTAGGCCGTGTGTGGGATTTGAACCTCGGTTGATTCCTCGGTGTTTGAAACGTATTTCATACGCTCTAACCCACTTGGCCACCGAGGCCCCTTATATAACTTATATACTTTGTATTTTTGAAATACAATAAAATAGACCATAGTCATACTTTATTATTGAGGTTTATATTCGCTTATATAAAGAGCTTACAGCATCCATTAAGTCCTTTTTATTATTCATATATTTGATTAAGCTTCAGTTTTTGGAATCATTAGTTTTACTAAGCAATTGATTACTTGTCTGTATCTATTGTACAAGACTATAAGACGTATGTAAATATTTTTTTTATTTTTACGCCATCTATTATCTTATACAAGAATTATATTTTTTTTTATTATTATTATTTTATTACCTATATATATTGATATATGATCTGATCCAATATGATCTGATATGATATTAATTATAACATATACCTATATACTTATTTTTTATTTAATTATATTTTACTAATTATACATTATAAGAAAAATCTATATTATGTTTTATTAATCTATACGATAACAGCCAGGTTTTGAACCTGAAACCCTTCGGATGAAAGGCCGGTGTCTTAACAACTACACCATTAGCTGGATAATGGCTGGATTGTTCCAACTACTATAGTTAAAATGAATACCAAATTATTGATATTGGTTCTTCATCAAAAAAGAAAAACTATTTGTGATTGTTGTTTCGCAAAAGTTTAATTCCAAAAATTCTATTCAATTTTTTTTTTAATATCGACTATTCAAATATGATGGTTTTTAATCTTTCAAAGGCAATTTTCAAGTTTTTCGTGTTATTTTCGATTTAACTGCTCTGTTACAGTTTTTCTTTAAAAAAAAAATTGGAAATTAGATTTCTAATAGTTGTTTAATATATTTTTGTCATTAAAAAAATATCAAATCAATTAACGAGTTCTGTAAAGAAAATAGTCAATTTGTTATAATTTCCATAATCGAAAAATTTATTCACTAATAATCAATCTTTTATACATTTCAATAAAAAAAAAAATTATAATCCATAATCATAAGTTATAATGATCCCTTTTACATTCATTATCCACTTGATACCCTTCATATTTTTTTCCAGTTTTGTGTAAAATAATAAATTTGGCTTTACACAGAAAATGGATTAAATTGTATGAGCAAATAGATTCTAAATCGGATTTACTACATTTTATTTTTTTAAATTTTTCTGTTCGTTATTTGTTTCCAAAATAAATTTTCTTCCTTATCTGTTATTATTCCGTCAAAATATCATACGTACGTACATATTAAAATTTAGTTAAAAAACCTTATTTTATAGCTTATTTAATTTACCGTCAGACCGTCAGATTTGTCAGTTTGAACTTTAATATATAGCATTTTAAGTACACTTTCGGTTGATGATAATGTAAATGTACAAAATGTCTGTAAAAGAAAAAAAAAAATTAATTTTTTTACAGCTTTTTTTTGTATTAATTTTTCAACTCACAAAATATTTTTTTTTAATTTTTATACATAGCTAAGTATTTAAAATAGTGGTATGAAAATTCGAAATTACTTGTATTGTATCAGGATGATTACTGTATTCTAATAAGTTTTCACTACTTTTAGTGAAATCTGAAATAATACAGAAATATGATGATGAGAAGTGAGAAATATTTCCCCTTCTGTTAATTTTAGGTTTACTAAATTTTGAAAAGAAAATAAAAAATATTTCAGAAATATAACAATACTATTGGTTCAAAATTTAATTTTTTCTTTTTATTTTTTATGTAATTCAAGAGACACTCTCTTGTGTTTTAAGGAAAATCTCATTAAGAAAACCCGTTACACATTTAAATATATAATATTGATGCTTTAATTTTTATGTCATATACTTATGATAAATTTGCAGAGGTGTCCAGTTCAGTGTCCAATTTTTTTAGGTAAATGCTAATTCTCAAATATCTCTCTCCTCTCAAAATTTCAAGAATCTGGCTGAAAATGTTTCGAAGATACGGAATTACAAAAATTTTGCAAAATATAACAATAAATTTACATATTAAATTTTGAAAAAAAATATATCATTTTTATATTGCCTTATAAATGTTAGAAAAGTATCCTGTCATTTGATGTTTTTAGATTTAAAAAATATCTAGTAGAACTTGAAATATTTACATATGAAAATAAGATTTTTCTTGAGAGGCTGTAACAAAGGTACGGAGGAACAGAGTGAAACTAATAAGCAAATTTTTCAAAAATTTTTGAAAATGTGCTAAAAACTGTTAGCATTTTAAATAGTCTTTTTTTTTCTGTTTCTTATTTTTTTCAATTTAAAAATTATACCTATATGTATTTTGTTTTTGCCGGTTAAAAATATTTATTTTTGTTTATAAATTTTAAAACAACAAAACAAAAACATTGTTTTTTTTTTTCAAATTTTAAGAAAATAACAATTTAGTTAATAAAAATTTTAAAAAAATTTGTACCTTAAAATAAAAAAAATTTGTACCTTATTTAGTACCTTGAATAGCAAATTGCTATATAAGAAAACATCACATTTACTCGAAAGAAATAGCACATACGTTTACTAATTATATAAATACTAATTATATAAATACACTAATAAATATAATATTACGTTTACTAATTATATAAATACATAAATTTGATTATAGATATAGAAATAAATTTATATAACATAAATGAAACAACATTTTATATATTTTTCCTATTTGCCATTATTTCAAAAAAGGATCAAAAAGCACTAGTGAATCCCATTAGAGGTTAAATTTTTTTTTTTTGTTAAAAACTATTATTTTAATCAAAAGTCAAAACTTATATATGTCATATATCAATAAATTGTCGAGTCATTATATTTTAGATCAGAATCTTTGCATAAACAACTAAGAAAATAAAATTTTATATAATTATCAGTACATCTAGGTACTTATAGATATAATATGTATGTATCACGCGTTTTTTTTTATCAAGGGATTATCTTAAAAACCTTAAAAATAATCTTTAGATATGTTTTGAAAAATAGAAAAAGACAAATACATACAAAAACAAAAACGAAATATAAACCAACAAATTAAAAAAAAAAATATATCAAAATTAAATAAGTACATACATAATTGATTTTTATTTAGCAGATTATATTACATAATATATAAGTAAGCTAGTCTGTAAGCTACTATTCTACTACCACTACTACTAGTTATTAGTATAATTACAACTAGTACCTAATTCGTTTTATCTATTGTAGATTGATTACAAATTAAGTACTAACTTTTGACTTCCTTTCTTCCAAACATACACACAGTACATACATACATACATATTTTGTAGTTTATAATGTTTTTTTTTTGTATCTTAAAAATTATCGTAATAGTATTTAGGGTGACAAAAAAGAATTATTTTTAATTTTTTTTTAAAAACAGTAAAATTTTAGTGATTTAAAGTTTAAGTGAAAGCAAAAAAAAAAATGTTTTGAAATCAAAAAATGTGATTTTGTAATTTTCTATTTTCTATCAGTTTTATGATGATAAAAATCGTGGCGGTCTTCAACAAGGTTTAGTATTTTATTTTTAACTATTATTTTCAAGTTTCATTTTTTTTTTTGTTGTTGATATGTACTCTCATATAAGCATGACATTCAATCTATTCCAATAATAGGTTGTTGATAAGGTAGACATACATAATTTTACCGGTATTACCTGTAAAACGTGAAGTTTAAGCATTGAATTTTTTTTTTTTTTTTTTTCAAAGATAAAACAAAATAACGAATAAAGCTAAAAAAAAAAAAAAAAAATTTGTTATACAATGTAATTACATGTGTCTTGAGGCATTAGAAGAGCGATATAGTTTTAGGGTAACAAAAATCTAGTTTATAAAAAACAACATTAAAATAAGTTAAAAGTCATATTTGAAAAATATGATACATAGTTTTATTTTTATACAGAGTCGTATTTTTTTTATCTTATGTGAGTATAGGTAGGGTGGAATCATCAAAAGTTACCAAAAAAACCAACGCATGAGATAATAAGTTAATACAACATAGGGTGGGAATGTGGAATTTCCAGTATAAGAGTATTAAGTACTCATAAAGAATATTATTTGGAATTTAAGACTATTCTATTAAGAAGGAGTTGTAGGAAGAAATTACATGCAAGTAATTAGCGGGAATATTACTAATCCTAAAGATTTGAATATTCACTTTAAGTTTCTAAATATCATTTACAAAAGGAAGTTTAGGATTTCAAAAGACATATAAAGTTTGAGTTTTCTTCTTTCGCTTGATAGTATAAAAAAAACTGTTCTATACAACTGTTCACCTGTTGTATAAAAGTAATTATAATATTAATGTATTAAATTAATTTCAGGTAAAAATATTCTTTACTACCTAAGTCATAAATGCGTGAATTATTATTTTTATTTTTCTATACTACAAAGTATTTTCACACAATATAATATATTTATAGCACGTTAACTGCAAAACAGTATAATAGTTGATGAATCGGAATTATGCGATCTAAAACTTTCTATTATATCAAATTACGTATCTATTTATTTGTTTCTTTTAAGAATAATAAAAGTATAAGTAGTTGTTTCTTTATTCTTTAAATAAGGTCTGAAGAAATGTGGGCAATGGCTAAGTGAAGGCATCAATTAAATGAAGCTGGGGATGACTAATAATACATAAAGTTCTATTTTTGACGTTATCGAGAAATTACAATATATTTTTGCTAAAATAATTATATGCTATATACCTATGTGCATTTTATAGATGAAGAAAAACTTAAGAGACAAAAATATAACAATTTAATTTATTTGTTCGAAATGTATCTTAAAAATTTTTTGTAAATTATTCTCTGCAATCAGATTAAAAATCTGTTTAAGGATTATTCATTTACTTAAAATGCACTACATATAAAAATAAATCACACTCTGTTCTACCTATTTCTCTACATCAAAATAAAAAAAAATTAAATTAAAGAATATTTATGAAACAATTATGAAAACTTTATATTAAATAATCAAAGTTTCAAGAAATTTGAATTCGAATTTATTTTATGAAAAATTATAGAACATAAGTAATAAAAACAAAAATTATTAACAAACTATTCTAATCATGTAAAAGTAACTAAGTCCACTAATGCTAGATTTACTCCTTCAGTACATTTGTTCCAAAATCATGCCCCGCGCATGTTTTTTATATGGAAATTTGAATTCTCCTAATTTTTAAAAACGTTCAGAACTTTTTTTTCCTCTCTAAAACAAAAGTTGATTTAACTTTAACTTTTTAGTTCAGAACAATTTTTTTTTTGCTGTTATTTTTAATTTTTTTGAGCTTTCTCACATAAAAAAAAATTTTTAGACGACAGAAAGAGCGGAGTAATATTTTTTCCTGTTTAAATTATTTTCTGTTCGGAACAGAGTGTTCTGAAGCAAGGAATCGTTAGTGTTAGAATTCTTTTTTAAAAATATAGTTTGGAACAAATGTACTGAAGCAGTGAATCCAGCATAAGAAAGCAAGTGAAAAGAAAACAAATCAACATTACTAATTTGAAAACTTGAATTTAACAGCCTTTGTCCAATAAAACTGTCTAGTGGTGCTAGGGTCATATGAAATCAAATAATGTAACTGCTTATACATTATTTGTCCGACTGTCAATAATCTGTTCTCTATCATATCGATCATATGTTTTAGTTGACAATTTCAACATTTTTAAAAGCCCTACTGAACAAACAAAGAGTAGATATAAAAAAAAAAATTACTTAAATATAAAACATTTCAATTTTTCTATTCATTTTAATCCAAATTTCAAAAGAAAAATTAGAAAAAGGAAATTAAATGAAAAAAAAACAGTATAGGCAATATTATTATATTCTATTATCATACATTATCATAAGATAAGGTAAAGAAACTGGCAATTATTAAAAAAGAAAAAAAAAAAATAAAAACATATAAAGTTATACAATGAAGAGGAACGAAATACACATAGCACAGGTGAAATGAAGACTATTAACTGCCTAAAAACTATTACTGGAAAAATTATTGTTGTTACAGTTTTAAAAATATTATATTATAGCATTATTACATATTATATTATTGGAAGTACTTAAAAAACGTGTTGACTTCTTTAATATTCAGTTAGTTGGTATATAATATATATGTATATAAATAAATATAAGTGCATCAGAGAATAGTCATCAATCGTTTATAAGTAGATAAAGTATATAAGTATAGTGTATAAATTAAAAGTGGTTTCAAGTTCTTTAAAACAAAACGAAAAAAAAAAACAAATAAAAAAGAAAACATTTTATGTTTTAATCCATGAGGGGATATTTTTTTTTTTTTTGTTCACTTGTTTTAAACAATTTTATGGAATTTATTATAACAGATAATATAGAAAATCAATTTCTGGTATTGGTTGGTTTTCTAACTTTCTAACTTACATAAAAGTAAAAAATAATAATAAAAAAAAATAACAAATAATTAATCAGAATTAAAAAAGACACAAATGTATTAGAAAAAAAAATAGGAAATATGAAGAACTATTGATTTTATTATGAATTCTTAGAATTTTTTCTTAATATAGGATTTTTTTTTTCATAATATGGAATCAATAAAAATAATGATCTAGTTTTTTTTTTTTTTTAATTTTTCCTGTATTTTAATGCTCATAATTATTATCAATAAATTCCTGAGGTTGTAGCTTAAGAGTTAGATTTTATAAATAATAACAGAATTTCCTATGTACATATACATATATTTATATAAAATTTTAATTACCCATATAAGTTGTTGCATAGACAATCAGAATTGAACCTTATCTTACACAATCCCTTGATTAACTTGGTTTCAGAGTCAAAGAACTATTAATATGTTAATTTTCTTACAACTATGAAATATAAAGAACCTCAATATTGTCAATGAAAAATATCGTGGTTTATTTATATAATAAAAATTTTTTTATTCTTAATCAAAGATGTTTTTTTAACCAAATTACCTCAACATAATATTAATTTTATATCATTTACAAGAATTATTAGCACCTTTTCATTTTGTGTTTGAGGCTTTTGTCTAACAATGTTGTGAGCTGTTAATCTATAGGTAAGTAAAGATGTTATATTGTAAGTAAGTAAAGTAAGTGTAAGTAAAGATGTTTCCACTATTATACCAACTGAGTTTATGCCAAATGCAATAGTGAAATCACCTGTGAAATAGGTTTAACTCACTATAGGGTGCCGTTATATACCCTGTTTAACTATATAACTTCGTTCTTCGTTCGTTTGTCATCTTTTACTCATTTTAATTTTTAATTTTAAATGGTAAGGTGCCTTGTCTTATCAAAGTTAGTTAGTTAGTTATAACTTCTTTCATTTTGCAAACAACAGCTGCTTTAGGATTTATTCTGAGAAAGACGATATCGGTGAATAGGTGAATACATTTTCTGTTTTAGTTCATCTGATCAAAATATTGTACCAAAAAATTCGGTTGTTAGAATTGACGAATGCAAGTTATTCAAAGGGTTGTTAATAAGTAAGTAAATATAAGTAAACAACATTACTATCTTTTGGTCATATCTAATAATTTTAAACTTGGACCATGTAATTGACCTTACCTTACATAAGATTAACATTGCAGTTTCTAAAAAAGAAAACAGAAATTTTTATGAAGACTGAAGACTTTTTATGAAGACTGAAGCAATTTGTTATAATAAATGAAATAAAAATTCGCAATCAAATATTAAATTGTGTAAACTTTGAATAATTAATAATTAATTACATATAAGTAAAATTTTAATCTCTATTCTCTACTCTATTTCGTATAATAATTATAATATGATTACCAAATAATGTCAAATGGTATCTAAAGAATAGGAATTAAAACATTATTTTTTTTTTTTTATTGCCTAAGCGTTTAATTTTATTTGTACACAAAATGCATACTAATTCGTGAAAGAATTTTGTATCACTCACTTCAACATAAATTAATCAATCAAGTATTGTCAACAATATTTCTGAATTGGAAGATATACGCCTGTTCTAATTTGAAAAATGTCTTAATATTTTTATTGTAAGATTAAGCTAAGGTTAAAGTAAAAAAAAAATGGGTAAGTGCATACAGATGTAGTTGGAAAGTATTATGTACATAATATATAAGTTTATATTTGTTTGTATTGTGCAATTAAAGTATAGAAGACCATATGGATGAGTATGAAAAGAAAAAATAAATTTAAATCAGGTAAATCTATTTTTTGTGAAGAGTCAAAAAAATATTTTGTTTTTCTTATAGTTTGTTAAATTTTCAGTTGCTTCTATTCATTACGTGATAGGAATATTTAATTTGTCCAAAAAAAAAAAAAATAAATAACCAAAGTGAACATATTTTAATTAAAACTATAACTCCTCATAATAGTATTTTATTTATTTTAAAGGTTTTTAATATAAAATGAAGAAGAATATAGTTACCGTTGTCAACTTTTAAATACATATTATCATATTATACATACTATCATTTAGGCTTACAATATTCAAAAGATTTCTACATTATCATCACTTTTTAATAGTGTTAAAGATATTTAAACTGGATCCAAAGATTTTTATGGCAGCTAACCTAAGTCTTGGTCCGAATAATTTCAATTTTTAACCTTTGCATGTTTACATGGCCTATTGTCTATTTCCTTTAAATTAAATAGCTGAAAAATTTCGAAATGACTGTTAAAAAAAAAATGGCTTAAGGTCTTGTCATGCATTTTTCTTGAAGTTCTGAATATTTCTTGAAGTTTTCTCTAAAATCATTATAAAAATCGCTTTGAAAATCATTTTAAAAACGATCTTCAGCTCGGAATATATTTAGAATTCGGAGTTCAATTTAAATCTCGTATTCTTTATTTTGATCAAAAGAAAAAAAAATTTAGTATAACATACATAGAGTTTATAATTGTTGTTATAAATATATTAATACTTTACATCTATTAAAAAGCTTTTTATTAAGATAATCCTGTACTCCAAAACAAACTGGATGAGTTTAGCTTTACCATTACCAATAACCTGTTTGAAGATGTATTCAAAGTTTTTTTTAAATGTAAAACCTATATCCTTTATAACTTATACTTGTTTCTAAATGTTTCTAGACTTTTACAAATTGCATAAGCACTATTAATTAAAGTTCGTTTTTGCATTAAAAAAAACCTTGAGGAGGATTGTAAGTTAAGAACTTAACTCGTAATAGCCGTAATCAAATATAAAGTGATAATTTGTACCCATTAAATTTAAATTGATTGATAGTTTATAAAAGATTTAAAAAATTCAAATGACATTTAAAGGTTTTTTCTTAACTTCTTCTCATTTACATAAAATCTAAATTGTAATACTTTGCAAATTCTTCAACTTTAAAACCAGTCAAAAATTAATTTGAAAAAACACAAAAGAAATGAAAAAATACTCAAAACAAAAATTAAAAATTATTAAAATATTTACAACAATGTGATGAGCTCAATTTATAAAAAAAGAAAGAACAGTAAAAACAAGAAAATATAACAGGAACAACAAGTCTATAATTTATAAGCTAAACTTGCTTAAAAGCGACTTGTAATAAAATAATCACCACCACTGATGACTGACTTGGAAATGACTTTTTTTTCTTGTTGTTTTTTTTTGTTTTTTTATTAAATGAAGTGGACTGTGTGTTATTCTGAAACTTACTTATGTACATATTTCTGTTAATTTTATTTTCTTTCAGTCTTTTTGCTTTACTTTACTTCTTGTTTATTATGAAAATTTTCTTATTTTGTTTTTTTTTTTTCACTCAAAAGGTGGATGACGATTTTTGAATCGTGTATAATTACAATAAACGCAGAACGAAAAGCAGTGGCTCACCCATAATCAGCTTTAATTTAAAAGACTTAAAAGACATATGCTTTGGTTATTATTGACGATAGATAGTGTCATCATACTCAATATTTGAACGCTAAATATAATTTCATTAATAAAAATGAAAGAGAGAATTAAAAAGAAAGAGTAATAGAAAGAGAAAAAAAAACATTGAAAAGAAAATTTGATTATGACAAGTTAAAGCAATACACAAATAAGAATCATTACAAAATAAGAAAATATATTAATAGTATTGATGATGATTATGATGATTGATAATAATAATGATTTTTATGATAATAAAGGTGATGACGACTATGTTGACAATATATGGTCAACAAGAGCAACAAGAAAAAAAAGATGATTTCGAAAAAAAGAATTTGTACTGTACATGTAAATGAGAACTTTTTGGATTCCATTTCCAATTCTGTTCTGTTCTGCTCGATTTTGTTTTGTATATTTCGATTTCTAATTTGTCCATTTTTGGTGGGTATAACATTTTAATGTTCCCTGTTCTTCTAAAAAACTCTTTTCTTTTTTGTCCGCTTTTTTTTTTATTTATTGTTGTTTTAAATTTAATTTTAATTTTATTTCAATGGAATACGCATTTTAATTTTCATCATCGATGGGTTGGGGACAACAACGACAACAACGTATATTTTATTAAAATTTTGAAAACTTGAAAATTAAATGCGTTTTTTGACCCGCTGTTAAAAAATCATTGATAACATTTTAACTGAAATATAGACAATAAACTAAAATGGTTATTTTTTTCTTAAGAGTTTTTTATTTTTTGTTAGAATTTTGGATATTTTTTCAAACATTTAAATATATTTGATTGAAAAAGTGAATACTTTAACTGTTATTATAGTTCAAACTTTTAATTTTGTTATTGCTTTTAGAACAAAAAGTTATAAATTATTTTTTTTTTTGCTCATCTCAGACAAATATTGAGTCTTTAGTAATCAATTGGTTTTGCAAGATATAAATGATCATTTTCTCAAAAAACTCTTTTCATATAACTTTGACACTACAGTGAGAAAGTTCAGTATTCAAATTTCTAAATGTATACAAATCCTAGAAATTATTTTTAGATTTTGTAATTTTATACAGAGTAATGTAGTCATAAAATGACAGTAAACTTTTTGTCAGTAATTTAATAAAGTATAAATATTAAACATTGTTCTTAAAAGATTAGAAATTTAAAATATACAAGTTTGCCAATAATAAATGTTAATAAAGTATTGTATTCTGGTAATTGTATTCTAAATGTAAAAAAGAAATATTATAGGTTATGAAATATACTTGCAATAGACACATAAATAAAAAATAATATATATGTCATATATGGATAGATTAAGTAATCGCTACGATCCCTATATTAAGCAGGATAACTATAAACTTGAATGGAGTACTTAAAATAAAATTTTATAGTTGGTAGACTAAAAAAGAAATTTAGAAGAACATTAAAGGAAGGTCTCTATACTGATGTAGAAAACGGAGTAAAACTATGAGTCTGAGAAGCTTTGGAAAGGTCTTATCATATAAGTATGTACTGGAAATCGAATTACTTGTTTTGCTATCAGATCCATTACTCCTGTACTAAGAAAAGCACTAGCACTACCGAATGAAGAATTAATAATAGTTTTATAAAAATAGAAAGTAGTGATTAAAAAAATGGATGATAAATTGAGTTTTAAAATGCACTATAAATATATATGTATGTAAAAAGATAGCAAAGGTAAAAAATTTCCAAAAATTGTGCATTGAATATTATACAATACGCTTATATTGCCAGATTTAAATTATTGTTCTTCAATTTTGCTCTTATACGTAACGAGAACCAAATGATTAGATTTAAAGTCTTACAAAATCAAACTATGAGAATTTGGTATTATTCATTTTAAAATTTGGTATTAGAATGGGTATCAACGATATATTAAATATATATTGAAATGGATGGATGTTAAAAGTAAATTATTCTTATGTTTAAACTAAAACATAATTTGCTACCCAAAACCACAATAAATATATTGATGGTTATTATTATTTACAGAACAGAGGATATTTTAAACTACCGTTATATACAAAATTTTGCAGACAAAACTCACTTATGGACAAAGAAGTACTGCAACTTTTTAATAAACTACTCCATAATATAAAAAATTAAACTATAAAGAATTGGTACCTATACATATTTAAGAAAATAATAGTAGAACAAATTTGTATAGAATATAAATTGTAAAAATTGTAAAGTTTCTTACAGAGACTAATAAAATAAATCTAAAATCTAAATCTAAATAATATATCTATTTAAAAGCAAAATGTATTTAAATGTATAAAAACTGAATAAAATTTTTTATTAAAACTTATGGAAATTAATCGATGACGTTAACTATAGTCAATTTTAATTAGTTTTTTAAAAGTTTCAATAATTTAACAATAATTTTTTTAATAATTTCTAGAATGATTTTTTTTATTTTATTTTATATACGATCGTTTTACAACAGCAGATCAGTTTAGAACATCTGATACTTGCAAATTAATTATTTATTTATATGCAAATTCAATTAATGATTAATTCATGTTATTTAATAATAGAAATTAAAATAAATTTTTTTTTTTTCTGTTCAATTATAATTTTAAATAAAGATAATTTATTAAATAAAAAAATAAAATTTAGATTTCAATATTATCTCGCAGATTTTCTAACAGTCCTTCTTTTTAAAATAAAATTAATCTTTCATTTAGCATAATTTAGTTGAGTTTTTTTTTTGTTTTTTTGTTTTTGTTAAAAGCTAATTAACAAAACTATTTTAAATTTAAATATAAATATTTTAAATATTTCACACGTTTTTTTATTTACATAATAAAAAAAAAATAAAAATAAAATAAAATATAATTATATATTACATTTGGCTGCCATGTACAACAATTTATAGTACTTACAAATAGTACCTATGTATATATACAATAGAAGTAGGCATAGGTATATAGATATGCATAATATATCTGAATTTGTGTATTATCCATTTATTTATTTATTTGTTTTTGTTTTTTTTTTTTTTTTTGAACACTCAAAAGAAAATTTTTAAATAAGTTGGCAGCAAAATTGAAATCAATCATCCAGTATGAAAACGCTAGTCAAATGAATGCTAATTGCCCATTTATTACAACTTACTTCGGTTTATTAAACATTCATTATGAAAAATCTTTAAAGTATGACTGAATTGTTTTTTTGTTAATTTTTTATGGAATTTTTTTTTTTTTATTACAGTTTATCTTAAACTTTTCAAATGTAAATATTATGTAATTAATATATAAAAAAGATCTTCAAACTTATTTACATTAACTAAAAATATAACTTCGCCTTCTTTGCCTTCTTGCCATTGACAAGAACATGATCGTGTATCCATTATAATATCTCAGGAAAAGAAAGCTTTTAACTAAAGAAATCGAATTATGGAAGTTTTTTATTTTTTAATTATTTATTTTTTATTTAATTTTTCGAAACAGCTCATTATATTTTTTTTGAAATGTAAAAAAAATCAAATCCACAATCTCCTACTTTATAAATTTTATAAAACCGATTTTTTTTGAAAATTATATCTGTTAAATCTTTCAATTTTGATTATATAGATCTAATTTGATCACGCCGTATCTTTTGTTTCAAATATAGCAGATTCTTTTTCTTAATAGGGCTCACAATACTCGTATATCAATAAAAGTTTTGTACAATTTAATCTTTGAATTTTTTAGATTTAATATTTCAAAATTTTTATAAATACCTTCAGAGCCAACAAATAGTATAATAAAAAAAACAGTCTTATTTTAGATTTATTTTTCCTTTTGATTCCGTCACTGATCAGTGATAAATTCGCCTAGAATATAAAAATTTTGAATTGCTATAACTAATTAGTATAATCGGAATATCTTATGAATATTTTCAGTTCTAAATATTGAAAATTTATTAGAAATATTATACCAAATCCATAATATTGGTTCATATTTTAAAACGTATGAAGTTGGAGAATAGTTTATTTTTTTAAAACCAAATTGATAATAATTTCTCTTTATTTTTATTTAGTATTTATTTTAAAATTTTAACAAAGGACTTTATTAAAAATGCCGCACGTTTAAAAAATACTTTAAGTGTAAATATATTCTTAAGTTATTTATTGTATAATCTTACTGTAAATAGGAGTATCTTTTTAAAAGGAATTCAAAAAGTACTAAATTAAAATGAAAATAAGTAATAAAAAAAATCAAGGGTTTTCAAAAAACCACATTTATAAAATTAGTTTTTGAGAGTACGTAAATATTAAGTAGGTGTCTTGAATAAAATAAAATTATAATAACATAAAAATTGAAAAAAAAATCGTTAGAATAATTAGTTAGAGAAATTGGGGAACATCAAGTCACACTTTCATCAATTTTAAGGTAATCGTATATTATTAAGCAAATTAAAACAAACAAAAATATAATATTGGAGTTTTAAGTTTTGTATATTACTTCAAAAATATTTGGACAGGTGCCCAAGTTACAGGTGTTTAAATATAGAGAATTTTCAGTTTTTGACCCATTACAGCTCCTAAACGACTGGCAACACAAAAATATTTCCTGAAATTACTCGTACTTATTTTCAAAGATCTAACTGCTCTCAAAATTTCAATCTCATTTAACCAGTTTGAAAGATAGAAGGGGTCCAAATTTTTGCAAAAATTGAGTTTCACATAACGGTATATTAAAATACTGCATGGCAATGCCACATATCCACTTTATATAAATTTATAAAGTTTACAAAACCAGCTATCGTTTGGCATTTCAAGATTGAAAATATGCCTTATAAAACCTGTGTTATAACAATTTAAAGATAGGGCTTTTCCGAACTTTGTAGGGTTGTAGCTCCGTAACGGGTAGGGTTTTAGCTACAGGAAAAAGTTGTTCGATCAAATTAGTTGTTTGTCAATGCCTATCCGCACCCAGACGGACGGACGGACAGACGGGTAGAGTGAAACTAATAAGCAATTTTTTCAAAATTTTTTGAAAATGTGCTAAAAGAGAATAAAAGGAAGGAAAAAAATGTAATCTACCTTACATATTTTTATTTGTATGCAAATGTTTATAAAACGTCACTAAATCAAAATGAAAATAATAATAAGAATTTGTTAAAAAATATTTTTTTGTTTTATGAAAAAAGCAAATCGCGGTAATGCATACATACATACCATACATACAAAAATAATTTTTTTTGGTGACGTTTCTTTAATTCTTATGTACAAACATATTATTATATAATAAAAGTTCATTGCAAACATTAATGAAATCATTTAATAAAGAAATTGTAAAACATTTAATAAGAAATTGCTTATAAAAGTGGTCTTACACAAGTAAAATTATTACATTGAAAAAATGTTTATGTTATTTCTTTATTTTTAATATTTTAATTTAAAATGAACTTTAACTTTTCCGTCAGTTGACTTACAGCAGCGATAATTCTAATACAAATTAAATTCATTTCAGTTTTTTGAAAAATTTTTTAGCAGTTGTGCTTGTTAACACATTATTCAAAAATGTTCATGTTATTTTAATACTGGCCGGCCGTTATTAGTTCGTTCGTCCTTCTGTTTACAAAATTTTGTCACTGTTTAAGATGAAGCAAAGAAATTTTATGCATGGATAGTTTAAAATAATTTTAACTATAAAAAAATTAATGTTATGTACGGAGCTATAACCCTAAAAGTTGGGAAAATCCATATTTTCAAATGCCATATTTTAAGTTTTCATTAATATTTTTTCAATCAAATGTCAAATGGCAATGTTGTTCTTTAACCTTTATAAATCAATATAAAAATGTAAAATGAATAATATATTTTTTTTACAATTTATTAACGGTATATTTTTGCGAAAATAATGGGTCGAATGCATAAAACTAAGATTCAAACCAAATCTCACTTTTTCAAACAAAAATATCGCTTAAACTCGTATTTTTGTTTGAAAAAATTAAGTCTGAGTTCAAGCTCATGCATACAACTCAATATTTTGCAACATTTTCACGAGTTATATCTTTAAGAATAAAGAAACTTACCTCAGATTTTATTACTTTCGTTTGTTTAAGAGCTACGAGTATTAGAAATTAAAATTCACTTGTTTTTAGACATATGTAAATTGGAATACCTGTGCAAATTTGTAGTAAGTATAAGTCGAAAAATGTAAATTATATTTTTACATGTGTAATTATTAATTATTAAAAATTAAAGTTTATTACATATATTCTTAGGTGTGTTACTGACTTTTCTTAATTTTATAGCGTTATTTTGAAACAAAAGAAAGTATTTCTTATTTTTGACAATTTTTTTTTAAATTTTGATTCGAAAGTAGTTTGTAGAATTCTAAAATACTTTTTAGTCTCTTTTTGAAAATGTCTGGCTTTAAAAACCTTCGGTTTATGATATTGTCATATTTAAAATTAATTCTACATTTTCTTTTTAAATCTTCGTGTATTTTATTTCTGACTATATTATAATATAATTCTCATTGTTTTTTTTTGTTATATATGTTTGAATCCGAGCTGCACAGCTGATTTAGACCGCTATATTTATATCATATATTTTCATAGATAATGGGGTAGTAGGGTATGGTTGAATCTTTGTTAAATCACACACGATAGTGTAAAGTAAAGTTAAATAATGACTAAAAATCTTCTTAATTAAAATTTACTATATACCAACAGTGACAACTTTGGGAATATATCAGTATTAACGGTAGAAAAACAAGGCTTTGAACTATAATCAACGATATTTTATTTTGGTTATCGATTTTTAAAAAACTGTTTATACAAATTGAAAAAATTATTAAATATCAAAAAAGAATCATTAATATTGATTAATGTGTAACTTTTGTTTTAAAATTCTTTAGAAAGAAATAATTATAATATTTACTATTCGCTATAAAAAAATACAATTTAAATGATTTAATTAAAAACTAAAATTAATTTACAACTTTAAAAAGCTCCATTAGATTTTATGACAGTTCTTTACAATTTTTTGAAACTTGATTTTGAATGCAATTCTTCAATTTTTTAATTTTAAAATTTTCTCTTTCATATAATTAGGGAAGTGAACGTATCTACATTGAATTGAAAGAGTTATATATTCTTTATGACAAGATACCTGATTATTAATTTCAGATTAATAAAAAAATAGTTCTTTTCCTATAGTCACTTTGCATAATTCTATATAATTTTGCGAAATAACATACATGTGTTTAATTAAAAAAAAAACATTGAAAAAAAAAGTGTAAGAGATACGCATCATAAAAACCAGATGTAATAAAAATCGATAATAAATGAGGAATGGAATTATTAAGTGATTTTTATAAACAGCGCCATCATTCCAGAGTGCATACTAACATTTTTTTTTTTTTTTTACAAATGATATTAATTGTATGTACTTTGGCTTACATCAAAAATTCTACACGCTTATTTTTGTATATATAACTGCATATATACGTATATACATTGCATATATTAATGTAAATAAAAAAAAAAAGACCGGTATTATGTTCGAATTAAATGTATAATATTGTATATGCTCTGTAGTTAATAATATATGTATATACTAATTATAAATTACATGTAATAAATTTTTGTTTGGGTATACTTCCGAAATGAAATTTCAACTGATGAAAATTTGAAAATTATTAACAATATTAACTTATCGACAAACAGTACTTAGAGTTTTTCCAGTGTTTGCATCCATTGTTTGATTTAAAATTTAAGTGAACTATATATTACACGTATAGCATTTTTAGTTATATTTATTAAATTTGTTGAATTCGTTGTCAAACATGTTGTCAAATGTGTTAGGGATAGTGAATTTTCGATGTTACGTGGCCAAAACTTCTACTTGCAAATATCTTATCTAACATATTATTCTTTCTTATTCAATTAAAAGTCCATATTTATTTTTTTGTTTGTATGCTCTATAAGTTATATTTTTTTTATATCGGTTGCTAATTAGTATATAAACCTTACAGACGCTCTATTTATAGACACTTTTTTTTAATATTTTTTCATTTTAACTTAGATACTTATAATTTAATGCCAATTTAATGTCTTTCTTTCAATAGCATATTCTATACAGTAACATAAATCAAACTTGCAATATTAAATTGATAAAATGCTTCTTTTTTTCATTTAATTTATTTTATTGTTTGTAGTCACTAGTCACTATATACGGAAGAATGCCTTTTTGTTGTTTAATGAAAAAATCTATAAATTTATTTAGATTTAAAACTTTTTCTAGATAATAGATAAATAGATTTGAAACTTGAACTTTTAATTAGCGTAATAACTAAACTTAAATACTAACACCTGTTGTGCTATTTTTATTTAAAACAAAAAAAAATAAAAATAAAAAATTAAAAAAAAGTGGTTCTAGTTGAGTTTAACTTGATCCTGATGTTTCAAAACTATTTATATAGTATATTTAACTTGAAAAGAGAAAACTTTTAAATATAGGTATGTAAATATTTAAATTATTTTTATATATATATATATATATACATATATATTAATTAATAAAGAAATTTTTATTATGTATTTTATTACCATATGATAATATGTTCAATAATCCAATCTGATTAAATTTTGTTAATTAAAAAATAAAAATCTTATAATATTTGCAACTAAAACATTTAAATTATCTGGTTAATTTAATTACAATACAATTACTTTAAAAAAATTATTGTTATATAATTATGGTAAGAAAAAAAAAGTGAAAAAAAAAGAACAGTCATAATTTTTATGTTTTATTTGTAAAAAATAAGAAGGTCAAAAGGGAATTTAAACAGAATTTATTAACATAGGTACCTAAGGTAAGTTAAATACATAACACATTTTTAATGTGGTTATAAGATGTATAAAAATAAAAATAATCAAGGCATAATGTAAACCAAACGTTTTTAAAGGAGTACATTTTCCAAAAGACAATAAAAATCTTTTAGAATAACCTGACTTACACCAAAATTTGAAAATTTTTTCAGAATTTTAATATTGAAATTTTAATATTTACGTTTAACTTTGAAAAAATTTATACCTACTTAAATTACAGGTGTCTAAAAATAGTAAAAAATACATTTTTATTCCTAATATCTCTTAAACAGTACAAAAATGGTACAAAAAGCATTTTGGTACAAAAAGCATTTTCTTAAATGGTACAAAAAGCATTTTGTGAGGTATAATAATAACTTATAATAATTCTGAAAAATTTTTCTTCAGTCAAAATTTCAAGACTCGAACTGAACGCGTTGCAGAGACTTGAAGGGAGCGAAATCTTGCAAAATTTTGTTTTTAAATAACGAAATACTATGAATTTAAAAAAAAAAAATTATAATTTTGGTAGGACTACATACAAAATGTTATTCTACAACATAACAATATTAATTTTTTAAGATTCTATCGGTAAAAATTTCATTGTTCTATCTCAAACGGTGTTGAAGTTTTACGTATATTCCACTACTAACAAAAATTACTCTAAAATATAGTTCTAAAATTTTTCGATAATTTAAGAAATAAAAGAAAAATTGAGCTTTCTAGGATATGGAAGATACCAAATTTTTGGAATGGAATGAAAGTGCAAAATTTCTTTTGAATTACAATGCTTTAAAAAGAAGTAAGGTGTAAAAAATTTATCTTTTCTTTTCTTTAAAATTGCAATATATTGTAATGTTGTTAAATGTCCACAGTATTATGCATATAACTTTATTAAGATAGTTAGCAAAAATATTTTAACTTTTGATTGAAAAAAAGCCATACAGATTTTAGAAAGCCTTTACCAAATATTATAATATGTTTCAATATGCATAATACAGAAATTATTTTATGGCAAAAATTATCACTTTTTTTTTATTATTTTATTAGTAAATTTTTTGGTCATATAAAGTATATAAGAAAAATTAGTTCTAATTATATCTCTTGACTATACTACTATACTTTCTCTCCACTAAACTACAACTTTCTTAACAAATTCTTCATAATTAATACATAAAATACACCTTTATTTATATGTTTTTTATTTCATTTAAATTTGTTATTGTATATAAGAGTATTTTCAGTATTGTAGACCTCATTGTTTGAGCGATTGTATAAGATACCGCTCAAATCATTATTATTAAAGTATTAATATTATCTGACAAAATATTAACTTTAATTTTAGATTGTTTCTAATAATAAAATAATATATTGTATAACAGGTCCCACCAAAGTCCTCTATATGAAATAATCGGACAAAAATATGCTAAATTTAAGTTTATGTGTTTACAACTTAATTATATATTACGTTTGTGCACTTAGATTATGTATATAGAATCGACATTTATATATATATACTTTCTGCATTGTATTGTCAAAATCAAAAATAATGATTGATTAATTGTTGTTAAATTGCTAATAGTCATCATATTTATAATAAAATATATTTTTTTTTGCTGAATCATAATGGCATCATAACTTCATTCGAATTAATATTGCATGAGCTTTTGTAATTTTAATCATATACATAGAACAAAAAATTAACTTTTAAAATATTAAAAATTCTAAATTTTTAACTAAAAATACTTTTACACCTAATGAATGTAAAACGAAACGAAAATCAATTAAAGTACACACAATATCATTTCTTATTCCTTTTGCACTGTTGAATCGTATGAGCTAATACAAAATTTCTATATTATTTTAACTTATGTTAAACCGGTGTTTGTAAAAGAAGTTTTATTTTTTGCTTTATAAAATTTGTGGAATAACCCAAAAGTTGATCTTTGATTTTTGATTTTTTGAAATGATTTCAAAAATTTTAAAATCAGTCTTCTAAATATAGTAATGTTAGATTTACTAAGTATGCTTAAATATTAAATACTCATTAAAATTATTTGCAAATAATTTTAAAATTTCTTTAATATTTAGTCTTTCGTGTTCTTATAAGTGAGTTAATATTGTACGATATGGTATATAATTACTAGACTATAAACAAAATGTACACAAAGTCTACAATAGTGGGTAAAATGGTTTAGGATTAGTTTCTTATTGTTTTGTAATTTATTTTTAAAATGAAAAATCGTATAATGCTGGGACATTACAGCTCTTTCTATATTATATAATTCTCTGTTCATTCATGAAAGTTTTAAGATAGGCAGGTCATCTAGAAGTATGTATAGAGGTAAAAGTATGGTTTGTATGTAAAAAATGTATGGGATCTATTTGACAATTTTAAAATATCACAGAGCTATAAACAGCTGATCTTATGATAATGATAAAGGGATCAAAAAACCTATATATGGTGGCAAAATATAAGTGAGGTTTAAAAATGTAAATTCGTAACATATAAGATTAACAATTAATTAATTAATAATCTACTGAATTATTAAAACGAACTACAAAAAAAAAAAAAAAATTGAATTGAATTTTAATGATTGTTGATTTTAAAATAAATCCATATAATATGCATTGGTAGGTCAGCAAAAAAAAATATGTTCAAAAATCAATTGTCATAATTTTATTCTTAATGTACCATGAACATAAAACAGTACAATTGGGTTAATAAATATTTCTAATTTGTTTATATATAAATATAAATACATATACATATTATATGCAAAAAATCAAAATGTCAATCTGTTTAAAAATTTGTATAAAAATTAAACAAAAATATTTGCTTACTATTAAAGTAAACGCATATAATAATATTTTAAGTTAGGTAAGCTTCAAATAAAACTTATGTATATTTGATTTTAAAATTGAAAATATATATACATAATAAGTATGTATGTGTCTAGTTTTCAAAAGTTGAATTAAATTGTTATTCATTAACCTAACGAATTTTTTCAATTTACTTTTGTTACTTATAATAATGATAAGAACAACAATAAAAACTACACCAACAATATATTAAAATCTACTTGGCTTTTGCAGCCTTTTAAAGGTTTACATACTTGACTTTTCAAAATTGACCTCTTGGTTGGCATACATTTTATTTTTACACACACACATTTTTGTTTTAAAAGTATTTTTTATTTGTTTGTTTCTTTTTTTTTTATGTTTAAAAATAGTTTAAAGTTTTTTATTTTAAAATTTACTTTAAAAGTAATTGAAATAAATGTACACATATGTAGTCGGTCTATGACAGTTGGCCTAAAGTCATTTCGCAAAAAGATATTTAGCATAATAACATTTGACAAAAAAAAAAAATGTATGCCCAGTCTGTAAAATGCCCTTTCATATATTGACTTTTAACCAAAGGAACACTTCGCAAAAATACTTTTAACAAACTAATATTTAATAAATTTATAATTTATTGAAGAAAGTATAGTATTTATATGTATATGTATGAAAGTATAGTAAAATCAGTATATCTGATTTTATAATCAACTCTAAACTCGTTCCTAATTATATTTTCTACATATATAATTGAACTTACACAACTTTTAAAATAGATTAAATAGTTACCGCCCCCAAACTTCTACTAAACAATTTATTAAAACCCTGAAACCAACTAAAATCTCTCCTAATGTACATATATCTATGTATGTATATCTTTTTAATAAATACTTATTACAAAAAAATATTTGTTTTGTTAAATATTAGTTTGTTAAAAGTTTTTTGTGTCCCTTTTGTTAAAAGACTTTTTGTGAATTGTCTCTTTTGTTAAAAATCTTTTTGTAATAATGTCTTTTTGCCAACTGAATTTAGGCAAACTAGGATGCTCCCATATGTAGTATATGTTTAACAGTATATTAACTACAAATACTTAAGAAGCATTTAAGGTATTCTTAATATGTCAATGGAACTCAAAGTAAATAATGATGGAATTTTTGATGTTGATAAGTTATAATTTAATGCATGTTCAAATGTTGTATATGTTAAAAGCTTTAAAAATAGCAAAAAAACTTATAAGGAACTAAAAAAATAAATGAATAAATTTGTTATGTAAAATATTTGTGTAAAAATGAAATTTATTAAAAATTTAAGATATCAAAACAACAATTCACATTATAGAATAATAATTATAGAATTATAGATAAATAATTTGTTTAATAGGTATATATTATATATATAGTTTTGTAATATAATTGTTAAATAAGTTATATGTGTTAGGTAACCCTCGTTATAAAGCTTATTTTGAAGATACTAGTTTGCTATCAAAGGTGCCATATAGTAAACTTATTGTGTATTGAAGTGTTCAAATCCTATGTAATCATAATTTGAATAAGCAAATTTAATTCTAGTAATCTAAATAAGTAATTGATGGTCACATTTGAAAGGCATAGATATTATATAGTTCAACAAAAAAAAAAACAATTTAATAAATAAAACCAAGCTACTTTCTTAAAGCATATTTTAAAAATTTTACTACATTTTTTATACTAAAATTTTATCTAAAAAATCGGATAGTCCAGTTCCATCACTCGTACAAAATACAAAATACAACATATCCTCATTAGTTAGTATTGATATTTTTAAAAAGTATAGTGTAATTTAGGGTTAATCGTTTAAAAAATCGTTTCGTATTTATTTTAAACACACCAAAATAAGTGCCAATATTCAAGAGAATAAAAAATAGTATAACATTTTTGTTTTAACAAAATTCACCAAAATTTCTTTTGATTTTTGCTTAGATCCTTTAATTTAATAATGGATGAAAAAGACGCTCTCAATTCTAAAAGGGATAAGACATATCTGATAACGTTTTTAATGAACAGTGAAACAAAATTAAATTTTAATATTTAGGTAAATATTTACGAAAACTGTAATTAATGTACAAAATGATTTAAAAATTATAAAAATGTATGAATATGATACAAAGGTAAGTTTTCTTAAGGTACTATAAGGTTTTTGTTTTTTTTTAAATAAAAGTAAAAAACTAAATTTCCTGATTGTGTATGTTTATATATCTAAATACTTAAAAAATTATTAAATTAACACTATATTTAGCTTAAAATTAGAATTAATAAATAAAGTTAAAATGTTTGCCAATTTAAAATGTAAATAATTTTAAATTGTTTAATAATAAGTTCAATTTAAGAATTTTTTTAAACTATTACATTAAAATTTAGTTATCTGTATAGGGAAATAGTTATTTGCAGGCACTGAAATAGTTTGCAAGCTATATCTAAACTTATATACTATACTCTATATATTTTTATTTTCTATATTAGAAAATTTTGTTTTGTTTTTGCACTTTTTTGAATCACAACCCTAAACTTCATATCTTTTTATGGATCTTTATGGATCACGACTGAAATGTAATTAATAAGGTATTAATAAGGTATAAGGTATAAAGACCATGTGTTAAAAGAAATTCTTTTTTTGTAAAAGCGTTTTTATTCCGTTACGATTTAAATATTCTATATTTTAACAGGAAATACCTATTATACTTTCGAATATCTTAATCTTAATAATAGGTATTCTACATAAATACAGTTAAATTTAAATTGAAAATTAATAAAACACAAAATAATTTTCAAAAATGTATTAAACATAATAATATAATAAATGTATTAATTCTATATAATAAAGGTAATAGTCCACAATACTAATTGATATATGTATGTATACAAAAAAAGAAAATCAATTTTTAAAACTATAACATTATAATGTTGTTAATAATAAAAACAAAATTAAAATTTTCATAAAAATCTACCCAGGGTGCTCTGATTAATTTCTATAGAACATATTTACACTCTTTAATTAAATTTAATTAATTATTAAATAAAATCTTTAGATACTAATCTTTTATTTACACTAATCAGTATCCCTTTGATTTTATTTTATTTATTTATTTTTTTTTAATCTTATACATAGTATTAAAATATATTTTTATTTTTTTTTTTTCAAATTTTATTTCCCATGATAAAGCTAACTGTAATTCTATGTAGACATTTTGATTTTTATGGATTTTCTGATAGGCGTGTGTTTTTCATAATATATGACCAAATATATGATCAAACTATAACTATCTCTTTCTAATACTCTTGTATTTGGTTTATAAATATATAATATTAATATTATATGAATTTTAATCGAATGAGAAGCTTACATCTTGAATAATCAATTTTAATTATGATCACAAGCACCAACTTGTAAAAATAACAAAAAAAAAAAAAAATTTAATATTCAAAAATTATGGAAATTTTATTCATTAAAATTCGAGTTTAATAAGAGTATAAAAGTTAAAAGAAATACAAAAAAAAAAAAATTGACTTATAATCTAAATTCTAAAATATTAAATATTAACTAAAATAAAAAAAAAAAATCAATTTTCATAATAAATTTGAAATAAGAGATTTGGTTTTTAAAGAAAGAAAAGAAAAGTTTTAAGATGAATAGGAAATGGAGTTGGACTAGCTAACTAATAAAACTTATAATTACATACATATATGAAATATTTTAATATTTAATTAACATTTATGACTTTATTATAGCAGGTTGTTTCAAAATGAATAGATAATATAGAATAACTTATATGGAAGATCGAATAGTTTACAGTAATATTAAAGACGTGTCAAACGGATGTTGTATATCTGTAATCTTAGAAAATCCTAAATTCTAAGAGGCGTGTACAAAAAAATTAACTTTAATAAATTATGGTTTCCAAAAAATTAAATAATTAAATGCAATTTTTTTTTTAAAGGAGGTTAAATTTTTTTAACTCATTAAAAGATGACTCAAAAACTCGACTCTTTTTTAAAGTGAGATATTATAACTAGCAAAGTCCACCTGCTACTGTATAGTCCAGTATACTATGGTACAAATGGTTAAAAGAGAAAAAACGAAAACTGTGTAAAATTTTATTATAGTTAATGTAAATTTTTTGGTAGAGAATTATAGTTGCAGTTTTTATTCATATAACTTACAATAATAACAAGTTTAAAAATCATTTAATTTAAACAGAAATGAAACGAAGAAAATTCAAAATTCTAAAAATTTATTTAAAGCTAATTTTTAAGGTACCTAATGTTTCTAACATTGATGGTCTGTGATACGTTCAAATGAGTGTGATATTCTGATCGAATAATCAAATTGATAACATATAATTTAGATATCAATTTTTTAGTATTAATTTTTTAAAAAAATCGAACAATGACCTTTTTACATTATTTTATTCAAATTTAAAACTTTGATTTTACCTCCTTTTTAAACTTTGTCTTTTTATTCGAATTTTTAAATTAGATTTAATTTTAACAACACAACAGATTATCTATATAATAATAATACTTACTAGATGTTGTTGTCTTTAAGGAATTTTTTATTTTCTTTATTAATTTTATTGTCATAAATTTTATCTATAAAAAACAAAAAAAAAAAAAAAAAAACGCAGAGAAAAAAAAAATGAAAATTAATGATAGAAAAAATCAAAACGAAAGAAATATAAAATGATTTAAGAAAAATGTCCGAAGAGGAAAAAAAAATCATAAATTAGACTAAATATTTTTCTAAAAAAAAGGTCGCATATAGAATTATAAAATCTTAAGAAATAAAAAAGAACAAAAAAAAAAAAAAACAAAACAACAAAATGTTTAGATTTATCTGGACAGTTGTTTTATTGACCGCAATCTTTGAGTTATTTTAAATTAAAAAAAAAAAAACAAAAAAAAAGGAGTTATTTTCAGATTTGAATAGTTTTAATGAATTTTTATAAAATTCATATAGCACAAAAGATTATTCTGCATTTTTTTTTTTTTAATTTGGGAGTAATAAACTAATGAAATAATCTTTGAAATTTTAATATTTCTTTTAATCGAATAGTACTAAAACCGTTATAAATATCTAACAGGAATTTTTTTCATATTTATATTTTTATTTCTTCTTTGTAGTATGTATATCACATAGCTGTTCTAATTCTGTTCTAATTCTTCTAAATGACAAACAACAGTTTGTTATTTTTTTTATATTGATGAAGGATTTGTATAATGAATGCAGATGAAGATGTAGACAAATATAGGAACATATTATATGATTATAACAATCACTTTTATTTATATATGATATGAAAAATATAAAAAAATAATGAAAGTAAATTTTAATTATTTAAAAATATAAAAAAGATTGATTAAAAACTGTCGTTAAATACTCATTTCAACTGAAATAATAGAAATAAGAGTGAAAAAATTAATAAGAATTTCAATTGTGCTAAGCCTGTCAAAAGATGTACTATACTCTACATAGTACGTATACATAGATGCATAATATTCAGATCTGGTAAAATATACATTAATTTATTTTTTATACTTTTACCTTCATACCTGATTACAGATTACAGGAGATAAAAATAGCTTTACTTAAAGTTTTACAATAAAATTTAAGAGTGCCGACCACTAAATTTAATTACCAAATCTTAATTTAAATCCTATATAAATACAAATTATTTGAAAATTAATTTTTGATCGATTTATACACCATTTCAATATCAAGTTAAATTAAAAGAACTATATTACTTTAATAGAATGTTTCATAAATTTTTAGTATCTAAATGCACTTAGAATTTCGAAAAATAAAATAAAATCATATAGAATGTATTCATTATATACATATCAAAGATACCAACATCTTTAAATATAAAACTAGATTTTTAGTTCAATTTATAGGATTAAAATAAAATATTATCTAGTTTATGGTTAAGTTAATTCTATATAATATGTATTTATTTGAATATCTATAATATTTATATATGTCGAGGTGTACCATAATGTTAAAAGATTGTAAGGTGTTATTAGTAAAACAAAACTTAGTACACAACACAATAACACTTTTTTTTATTATTGTAGTTTTTATCTTTTAACCAATTCCTGAACGACATATTCAGAATGTAAACTTTATAATAAGAAAAAATTAAAAAAACAAAAAAAAAAAAAAACAGCTAAGCATATTATACTAATATTTTAGAAAAGTAAAAATTTAACATCAAATATTATAAGACTATCCAAAAAGATTGTTCAAACTTACAAAACAAGTAACAATGGCATGTGTATAAGTTGACATTATCATCAAATTCTGCACATTTTTTATAAACTTTAAGAAAATAAAAAAAATTAATTTAGAATTTCATATATACAGCGATGCTGTAATATAATGATCGATCAGTCGATCAGTGTGTCTTAATATGCTGGAAAGGCATTGCATTGTATAATCATTGTATTAATGTAAGAAAAACCTACTAAAAACAGAACAGTAAAATGTGACAGTATTCACTTCAAAAGTATAGGGAAGTTCTTTAAGATAATTCAAAAATTCTTATAATCATATTATTCATTATTACGGCTCTATAATACAGCTGTTTTTCTTTTTGTTTGAAAGTTTACATAACGTTCAGTCCACTGTCTTAAATATTGAGACATTTGATATTTTCCATTTTAATCAACTACAAAATATAGACGTAAGTTAATAAATTTAAATAATATTTTTAAAACTGTAAATTTTTTATGATAATTTATTAGATTACTTCACGAATTATCAGCGTTTGTTTTTTTAGTTTGTTTCATTTAAATTCATATGCGAATAAAAGTAAATTTAAATTATGTTGCTTCGTGTCTCGTATACATCACAGTTAAATATTTATAGTCCCATTATATTCAATAACAGTTCCGAAATTTTCATTAAAAATTCAGTAATAAGTCAACAAAATCAATTTATCAAAACCATGCTGGAATTTTTTATTTTGTATTTCCTTAAACCCACTCTTCAATTAAATATTTTCAGATCCTTGTCCTATCCTTTTCTATCTCTACTCCTTATAGCCAATATAGTATAGCAATTATAACACAGTTATAACTATTACGCATTTTCATCCCATTATATTCTCTTACCATTTAACTTAAATTTTGGCTTAAATTTTAATATTGGAAAGGTGGGTTTAGTCATTAAAAATTCGACAGTACCAATGGTGTATTTTTGGTGCTTTTAGAAAATTCTCATCTTCCTTAGAAAGAAAAAAATGCTTTAATCCGTATAGGTAAGGGGTTGCACGTTAAGAACCCAAATTTTCAACTATGGATTAATATTTCTAGTCATTTTATTTCTGTCTTAAATTTAAACATGCTTATATAAAAACCCAATCGATTTGTACATACAAAATATAATTTTTTTTTTAATTTTAAAATTCTATTCAAAAATTTAAAAAAAAAATGAACAGTGAAACGATTTCAAAATAATAAAAAAATTGAAATTAGATAAATTTATATGAACAGCTGTTAGTAACAAAATTTTTTATTATATTATTTTTTTTTTTGGTTTTTCTACTTTACTGTTTTCGTTCTAATTGGTGGAAGGTGGTGGTATAGTGCCACCACATGTGTTGTCACAATTGGATAAATTTTTCTATTTCCATTAAAACTAAAAGAAAAATAAAATTTATTTCCATGAAGAACAAAAATAAAATTAAAAAAAAAATTTTTATAAATTCACGTAATTTTATTCCCAATTTCCCGAAAGTAAAAATTTTCATCAAAAAGTCATTTCTTTACCTTTACTATGTAGAAAAAAAATATGTATAATAAATGAAATTTTATTGTAATATGTTTTTTTTTTGTTTTTTTTTTCGAAAAATTTATTCCCAAAAAATTTCGTAGTTCGTATATGTATTTCTCATTAAATGACAATTTTGTGACATACAAACATTGCGACATTTCAAATTTTTTTTCTATTTTTATTTTATTTTTTGTTAGCAGGGTGCGCTTATACTTTTGACTTATCTACATGCGCTTATAATACATTTTATATGTACATATTTACATATATACAAAGATATATAAAGAGGAAGTAATTAAGATTTAAAAAATTTATCATAAACACAGGGATGTATCGGAAAAAAAAAATATTTTTTTTTTATTTTTACGTAATTGACTGATTACCAAAAACCAATCATTTACCATTTTCCAAAATAGCTGTCTTTTATTTTAGTTAAAAAAAAATTTATAAATAATTAGTAAAATATTTTTTTAGTGGCTAAGTGCGAGCAAGGAAACATAATTTACAATTACATACATATATTTTCTTATGTCAAATAAAGTTATAGTTCCTCCGAAGAAATGAAAATATCAACACCAAATGCAAGATTATATTCAATAAAGTTGATAATAACCAAACAATTGAAATATAGTAAAAAGTCCAAAGGATATAATTGGTCAATAAGTATAATACATATATTATTTATATTAATAATTTCGTTACAGACGCGTGGAGGCCAAGTAAAATAATATAATTATCCGAGGAAGCAAAAGGAGCCGATCGCTAAATATATGGGTTCATCTATTGCAAGTTCCAAAATAACCAGAAAACCGTTACGTGCTACTATTTAGGATTAAACTCCTTAGGATTCCGCCTTTATACAACTAAATGGAAAATGGTTGTGGGAGATAAAGTTCGATTTTGAAGTTTGTCGAAGTAACCCAACAAAGTTTGTATATTTGGTTTGTGGTGTAAAACAACGTGTCCCTTACATGTATCAATGCTTGTGGTACAATCAGTTTAAGAATTCATTTCAATTGTTTCTCCTAAATGCAAAAAAAATTAATAATTTATCTACTTTTTGTATTTGTACTTGACAATAACTTTAATTTGTCAAGTACAGTATAAACTTATAAACTGAGCACAATTACCGAAAGAATATTAATCATCACAATCTTTTTCTAAAATCGTCTTTCAATGGAAAAAGAATTCACCTTTTGGATGCTGCATTCAAATTTATATTAATGGGAAGGAAAAATTAAGTTTACTAATCCTGTCATACTGTATACTGTTTCACACTCTCATTTTCTTTCTGATTCATATCGTGTTTAACATTTTTTTACGAATTCATATACTGACTTTAAAAAAAAACGCATAGGTATATGAAATCGGATTAAGGTTACTTTTTTAAATTTCTGAATTCATCTCTGCGTCCTAAATTACAAAAAAAATATATGTATATATTTTGATAAAATCGTAATCGTCTGCAATTTAAATTAAATGTAATAAAATAAAAGAAATATTTAAATTTTTATATAATTTTAATTAATCCAAAATACTTGTTAAATACCAAATTAAAAGTGGTTTCATTACAATTTTATCTACGTATCTACGAGTATAATTTTAACTTTAAATTTAACTGATAACCATTTTTTAACTTTAATTTTAATATTATGTATGTATCTTCCATTGAACAGTAAAATAAATGTTTAAATAATTCCAAGAACTGTATAAAAATACCATAATTACTTAAGTTAAATTTAAGAAATCATTTAAATAAATCTAGTCACATACAAAGACTGTTTTTAAGTCATTATTTTTTCGGACATAAATATTTTCAATTGAATTAAAATAAAAATGATTTTAAAAAAAAAAAATACGCACCCTGGTGATTGTCTAATTTTTGTAAATACATTTAGATACATACATACATATATATTAATATGAATGTGTGTTTAATAGTTTTTTTTCTAACAAATTTTTTTGTTGTTTTTTCTTTTTTTTTTTTTGGGAAGCATTAAAATTATTTAAAGTTTGAATGTTATGCTAATTTAATACATTAAGTCCATTAATATAACAGAAATCTAACGAAAATACAATATTAGAGAAAAGATTTCATTAATTAAAAATTAAAAAAAAAAAAAAATCAAGATAGAAAATAGGTTTACAAAACAAAAAAAAAAAAATAAATAAATTTTGGAGGTCTTCTTTTTCGGTAGTCGCGGTTTTCATCTCTTAGATCTTCTATCATTTCTTTTATTTTATTTTAATATATGTATATTTTTTATAAAATATTTATATACAGTTTCAGTTAAAATTATTTAAATGTTTATTAAAAAAATTTGTTATTTAAAAAGTTTTATTATTTTTGTGTAGGCTAAAAGTCTGCAACCTCTGAAGTTGAACAGAACAGACCATTAACATTTTAATATTTTTCTAAATATTGTTTTTTATATTCAAATGCGAATATTGTCTCAAATTTTCAATATTTACAACGAATATAAAAGTAAAAGAAGTACTGAAAGAATGGAACAAAGAAATATCAAGAGTTAAAAAAAATTAGTATATAAATTACCGTTAAATCATTCAATTTTCTTCAGTTTAAAATGAGGTTTATATATCTCGGTACGGTACTAATAATATAATGGATTTCAGCCTAAAAAAAAAAGCAATACCTACCTTATACATTCATGTATGCAGTCGGTAATAAGTAGTAATTTTATATCGTAATATAATAATAATATACATATATCATATATCGTATAATAATAATAATAATAATAGTAATTATAATAGTCCGACTTTCCAATTTAATGTTTTCGAACATTGTGCAGGAGTCCTATCCTTACTCGCTAGCCAATATACTACGTTAGCAGTTAGAGATGTCATTTTAGTTTATTGAAAAGCAAAATTCTGAGATATCAAAATCGACCGAGGAAAATTTTATAAAAATGATACCTTATATTTTTTATCTTATAAAAAAATTGCATCCGCGAGCATTATTCTCTCATAATGACAAAAGCTCAATAGTTAGAACTTAATGTAACAAATAAAAAAAATAAATTAAAAAATGTATTGGATAGCGAAAATGTGTGAGTACCTATATACACCATTTCTAAACTTTGGTATACTTAATTATTACATGGTTCCGTGGTATTAAATCAACTTAAATCGTTCTGAAGAAATAAAATGAAAATTCGTTTGTCATTATGAGCAGTTTATTTTGAAAAGAGAGTATATTAGAAATTCTTAATTTATATATTATCTTCCATTAAATACCTGCAAGTTGTGTCGTCCATCAAATAATTACTTCGCAAATACAAGATAATAAAATAAATGTTAAGGTAATTATTAATAAAATTAGAGATTAAAATTTATGACTGTGATTTGTTGAACTTTTGTAATAGACTTCTATAGTTCTTTTATAGTAAACTTCTATATATAAAAAATAAATTTACAATTATATTCAATACTTAAAAGTTAATTATCCAAATACAAAATAATTTGTGTCAGTACTGTATTTCTGTGGAAGTGTATCTAATATTCCTATCTTAAATTTTTTTTTTTTATATTTCAAAAATATCGAATTCAAATTCATTTTTATAATAAAAGACTTTTTATGTTTTTTTTTTCATGAAGATTTAATTAATAAAATACCGTTAATCGGAATATAGATAAAATAAAAAACTCAACTAATACAATACAGTTAAAATGACAAATTTAATGAGTATTGATTAAAAAAAAAAATATTTACATTCACATACTTGTAAATAAAAAAAAAAAACATATATTTATGATAATTAAAAATTCTTCCGATGTAATTCGCATATAATGCATATAAATATATATAAGTATATAATATACATTATTAATAAATACATATGTATATATTATGGGTTTGGATGAAGGTCATTAAGATTTCGTATAGGATTATAAAAAAAAATTCATTTGACATAATATTTCTATTAATTTACTTTTTCAGTCTCAGATATAAATAAAATTTATTAAAAATATTAATAATAAAAAGATATTTTTTTATACAATTATCATAATATACATACATACATATATGCATATCTTTTATTCTTTTAATTTTTATATAAATTCTTAAATTCAAATAAACATGTCTTCTTTAACTATTAAAAATGTTTACTACTGAGTCATAGAAATCTATTTTTTGTTATATGAATATTAAAAAAACTATTTATAAATTTTGTTAATATATAAAAAGAACAAAATTTAAGGATTATGTTATATTCCTTTGATTGATTATTATTTATTACGTTTTTTCTTCTGAAACTTGAGCTAACGTATCAGTAATCACTATAATTTAAGCCCGTAGATCACCTTCAGTCAATGAAAACGTATAAATAAAAGAACTTGTTGAGCTTCTGTATAGGATTTATGACATGATAAATTTGCTACATTCCAACATCCAAAGTTCATGTTGCACCGAGTTCACGTATAGCATCAATCACTCTACAATCCTCTGCAAAATTCTCTGTAAGACATAATTCAACACAAATAAACAATGTAATTATTAAAATATGCTATTATTAAATAAGCTAAAGATTTAAGTTACGATTAGCTTTAAAGCATTTGTCTGGGACATATTTAAAATAAACGTAATTCTTAAATAAACCTTAAATAATCGATATAAAATATTCAAATTAAAACTGGCGCGATATCACCGACCATAGATTTAACCCAAAAATGTTCAACCAACTGACTTTTCGCTATACATTTTTTCTTTCTCTTTTTCGATTTAATTGAGATTTCCTTCTTTAATTGAGATTCTCTTTGAACTTTATTTGTAAGGTTTTCTACTACCAATTTTTGAAAAGCTAATTTTAAATGATTTTGCTACTTATGTATGTAAATATATAAAGGGTTTAAAATATATGTTTCCAATTTATTGTAATTTGATCTTTATGACACGGCTGAGATTTTTGAGATTTTGAGATTTTTTTTCACGGCTTAATGTAGTAGTTAAAAATTGACTCTCATATAAATTTTAATATTAGATAATTAACATATAAAAAAATTGTCAAAACTTTAAAACACTTTTATATTTTTTTTTTTAGTTTATTCCCCTGCCATATAAATGTGACAAGGAAATTACGCAGTCTCTCCTTTACAGGCGTGGCTGTTCTAAGAGGCATTTATTCTTACGACGTGTGTGAGAATCGAACCGACATTCCCTCGGTATTTACAACATATTTCATACGCTCTTATCCACTAGGTTACCGAGGCCCTCTAAAACATTTTTAAAGCTAAGTTTTTTTTTTTTTTTAAATAAAATAAATAAATGCATCCTATATGCGTAAGTTGTTGCGTTGAAAATTTTTTTGTAAAATTTTAGGTTTAGCTTTTCAATAAATTTTAGGTTTACAAACTTTATAAACTTATTTATCCAGTAGATTGATGAATTTATAAAATGAAGAATATAGCTTATCTGCGCAGACAACACTTTTATGAACTGAATAAATGAAGAAAAAAATGTCGCAAAATATATTTAAGTTTAATTTTACATTTTTTCTCTATAGTTGTTATATTAAAAAGTTTAAATCCACTTTAAATTTGTTAAAAGAATTAAATTTTTTTTTTTAATTTCTTTTTGATTTATTACCAAGAGAAAAATACATAATACATTAATACATACATCAATTTTTTTATTAAAGACGTCATGTAATATAAAAAAAGAAAATTAAAAAATAAATAAATAAAAGAGTTATAAAATATCTAAAATTATGACTTATAAATCATTTGAAATTTTTTAAATATTATATTGTTAGTCAATTAAAATTATTTAGAAAGACGTAATGTCTTTTAAACACATAATTAAAAATGTCTTTTTTTATATAATGAAAATTGAAATAAAATTTAAAAATAATTCTTTAAGAAAATTATATCCCTTTTCTCATATAAAATTTGGTACTTTGAAAAATTGTACTAAAAACATTAAGAGATGGTTTAAAAATGTTCTTTTCTTTCATTAATTTTATAAAGATTTGCGTCTATATATAATGACGGAGTATTTTAACTATACTTTTCTAGTTTTTATAATAACTATTTTTGATGTGGATAAAAAAAACACAGGATTTTAATATATAATATGAAAATACATACTTTAGAATTAGATGGAATCTTTTTTAAAAAAATGCAGTTGCGAGCATTTTTTTTTTTCAGAACAAGAAATTTATATTGAAAACTTAAAGTTTTAAAATTAATAAATTACCTAATAAAAAAATAACACAGACTTTTCTCATAATATATATACAAAATATACAATTAAATAAAAAATAAGTATATTATCATATCATATTAATATCGTAATATACCCTAAAATAATAAAATAATTCTTCTATGAGATAATAGATAGCGCCGCAGATTGTACAATAGCAGTTACAGTCGAGTAATCAACGGCTTAGTGAAACTAATGATTTCGGAAACTGATATATAATATTCATTCAAAATAATTTTGTTAAATTAAAAATTTATGTACATCCATAGCAAAGCTTTAATTTTTCACTTTTTTTTTTTTTGTTTACTTACCTGCCATATAAATGTGACAAGGAAATTAAACAGCCTTTTCTTTTTAGACGTGGCTTTTGACGGGGAAATTATTCTTACGACGTGGATGGGAGTCGAACGCATACTTCATCGGTGTTTAGAGCATATTTTATACGCTAACCACTACACCACCGAGGCCTCTTTCACTTTTTGGATGTCGAAATATCTATATAGCATATCTTAATATTTTGCCAGAAGTTTGTTGCAATCAAGAAAATAAAACTACTATTATAACTGACTTGAGATATAATATTGAAAAATAAATTTTATGCTATTGAGCGTTGTATTAGATAAATTTTATAAAATTTGTGTTCGATTGTTCTATCATAGTACATGCAGCTGGAACCCATGTCAAAACTTTAAAAGTAAATGAATAGTTAGAACAAGATGAATGAAGGAATTATAAATGAATCACTCACAATGAACCACAAAGTTAAAAAATCAAATAAGAATTCTAACTTAGTTAGATAGTTTACAGGTCGCGAAGACATAGAATCAGAAAAAGATTATTATCGTCAAGTACGAAGCACCTGTCTAAATGAATATAAAATTTCGCATTAAAAAATATTTACTTATTGTTGTTATTTAAACTTTAGTATGAACTTTTGTTCCTAAATTGAAAAATTTAATAAAAAATAAAAAAAAACTTTATTTTTTATAATTTAAACATATAATACGTATATTAATTATGTATAAAAAGTTAAACTAATGCTATAAGCCAATTTAGATTTGCATTATAGGTTATTTTTAAAAATTTCCAAAAACTATAAAACTACTATTTTTTATTTTATTTTTAAATAATTTATTAAATTATTAAAATTAACATTAAAAATAGAAAAAAGAAAAAAGAAATTTTTTTAAAATTTTTCGGAACATGAAAAAGAAAAAAAAA
The DNA here is from genome assembly GCA_947095535.1 of Poecilobothrus nobilitatus. NCBI lineage: Eukaryota > Metazoa > Arthropoda > Insecta > Diptera > Dolichopodidae > Poecilobothrus > Poecilobothrus nobilitatus. The sequence goes on along the minus strand of OX352773.1, from coordinate 11,793,530 downwards.
AATATAAAAATTTATGTAAATGACGGAACAATATGTAAAAAAATATTTAATGTTTTAAAATAAAAATAGGAGACAATGAACTAAATAAAAAATTAGTTAAATTTTGCTTTTCTTTTTTAAATATTTTCTTATACATATCACGCGCTATTTATAAATATATATGTACAAGGATATTTAACGCTAACATTAGATAACATTTTTTAAAACATTAGAATAAATAAAAATAATAAAAAAATTAATAATTTAACGATTAAAATACTGCGTCCTTTGAAATTTTTTGTAAGAGCCACTTAATATTATGGTTAATTATTTGCGGTAATCATATCTCTTTTACCAAGAACTTCTATTTTTTATTCTATAATGCAAAATTCGCATAACTCGTGACGTTTACAACAAATTTCAATAGAAATTTTACCGCAGAACATTCAGTACTAAATAAATATTCTGCGTCAAGCTGTCAAAAATCAAAATAGAAATTTTCCACTAAAATTAAAGTTAAAACTAAAAGTAAAGCAAATTTTAGCTAGTTATTAATTACTTTCAATGTGGTTATATTTTGTGCTGATTCTTATATGTTTAACTTTTGAAGTAGGATTTCTGTGTAGTGGTTAATTTTATTCTGAAAGTGAAAGACAAAATGGAAATTGTTTTTTATACCGATTAATTATACATATTTTAAGAAACTTTAAGACTCTAAAACCTAGTTTAAGAAATAAATTACAAAGCATATATTTGAATATTATCAAATTTTAGTAATAAAATAATTAAAGGAAAATTGTCATTAATTTTATAAAAATAAAAACAAAAAAAAAAAAAAAAAAGTAGTAACAATTAAGAGGATTGAGGAGAAGAGATGTGTATAACCTCCCTAATAATTTTAAAATATGATGTTCTAATATAATTTATGTTTGCCTAATAAAAACATTAAAGATCATCAGAAATTTTTAAAAATACAAAAAATAAAGAAAACATGCTATTTAACATTATTATTTAAACTTCTTGTTTCTGTTTTTTTTTTTCTGTAATTTTTAAATTTTTTTTAAGTTCCATTTCATATTTCAGTTTATTTCCAAAAAAATTGTTTGTTCTATTAAAAGAATATTATATAGAATATGACATCAAGAAAAACCAGAAAGCGCAAATATAAAATATTTTCATTCTTATATTTGGGAGTTTGTGTCTGTTTTTTGTGTATTTATAGAGAAAAAATAATATAAAAAAAAAAAAATAAAACCCCAAAATGATGACGATGTTGACAAACTTTTGTGTAGGTGAAATCAACCATTTATATATTTTCCAAATGAACAGAAAAAATATATTTACAGAAAAACTTTGTAACTATGAGATACTTTAAAGGTTTAAAACATTTAAAATAAAAACATTGGTATTCCGCTTTAAAAGAATTTTTGTTTTTACTTATAAAGTACATATGTATATAGAAAACGTTCAATTCTAATTTTCAGACAAAGCTGTTGTGACAAGAGCTTGGAATATTAAAATTCTATAAAATTGCGAGTAAATGAGTTCGTATAAGCATAGCATGTAAGCATATGATACAAGATTATATTAATTCATTTAAAAATTTGAAGGCAGGACTTTAGTATTTTTTATAAATAATATCAAACAATATATTTATATATATATCACAAACATATTTTCTCATTTTAATTTTAATTTTAAATTTATTTGATTTTGATTATATTATAATTAATTCTCTGCAAAAACTGTAAAACAAACTTTTTTGGAAAGTAAATTTACCAAAATTATACTGGTTTTGTCACCTAATGCAAAAATGACGTTTATTTTTAAAAGAATATGAAAATTAATCCTGAGCTTACTAGGTGCAATCTTACAACATTTACTTACGACGATTATTCGATTCTGCATAAATGAATCAAATTTTAATTATCATTTGCCTAAAATTATTTGATTCTGAACATCGTCTCTTTGTTATTTGTTATAATATCAGTACTAGTTGATTTTCTAAAATATGTGAAAGTCAAGATTGTTGAACTATTAAACGTTAAGAAATATTAAACGTTATTATCCAAAATGTTTTCTCCATATAGTATTTGACGACTGATAAAAGAGAAGTATACATGTTATTAATAAACACCCTTTTTGTTATCATTTCTTTGTGCATGTTTAGACTTCTAATGTAGTCTGTATAGAGAAAATTTTTTTTTTTTTAACATTTTGCTTCTTAAATAGCTAAATAAATGGACCATCTACTTTATAATACTTTCTTAGAAATTATTTAAATACCTCCTTTAACAAAAAAAAACTAAGATATTGTGAAGAAATTTTGATTTCATAGACAAAATTTTGAGAATTCCAGAAAAACAAAAAACGGAAAAATTTTGAAAACAAAATTTTCTTCTAATTTATGACTTTTTACAATTTTTTGAGTACAAGATCACATACATAAGGAAAAACGAATTACGGCAGAGGGAGCGCCAATTTATGACTATTTTTTATATTATTTTTTTATTTTGAGTCCATGGAAAATAATTATTTTTCTTTAGATGCCCCGATGTCGCCTTCATTATTATTAATATTAAAAAGACAATTTTTTTTTATTTTTTATTTTAAATTAATAATTTCTATGTAGTTTAATATATGTATATGAAAAGTACAAATGTAAAAGAATAATATATTATATATTTTGTTTTATTTATATATATATATAATATATTGCTGCCGGAAATAAACCCACAAGAATAGTCACCAAAAAAAAAAAATTAAATAACACCCTAACAATTTGTTCGGGAAATAATCACCCATATCTGAAAAGTACAATGAAATAATCTCCTAAAACTTGTGGAATTATTTCATTATTTTGGAGTTTTATTTCATTTTATGAGCCTTATTTCATATGAAATAATCTTCTAAAATAAAATAAATTTCCAAATGAAATAACCTCTCAAAATGACTACCTACCTTTTATACATACTCCATACACAAAAAATTAAGTTTCAACATTTTGTTATTTTTTTTTACACATAGATATTTCAATATCAAAGGATTTGAAATTGTAGGGGCTACTGTGTCCAAGCTAAAAAAAATTATTGAAACCCTGATTTTGTAACAAACTGTAAAATCCTTCATAATTATTTTGTGTCCAACTCTAAAATGATACACACATTTTTTTGAAAACTTGTACCTACTTCATACAAAAAAAAAATTAATTTTAACATTTTCATGAAAGGGTTTGCAATAGTGGAGGCTGGCGCCCCCAAACCCTCGCTAAACAAATTCTTGTAACCCTGATTTTGTAATCAACTCTAAAATCCAATCTAATCCAGAATTTCATATATACTTTTTAATACATCATAATGAAATAACCCCCATTTTTTTGCGGTGTTATTACATTTTTTTGTTGGGGGATTATTTCTTGCGGGGCTATTTCCAATAGCCATATATGTATCTAGTATATAATAATATTATTATGGCCTAACTAAAGATTATGAAAGATTATGATTAGAATGATTCATGACATTTATATTAGGATATATATATATTGAGTATTTAAAGTTTTTATTTCGATTATAAAAAAACAAACAAAAAAAAACAACAAATAGAACTAATAAAATCTTATTTAAAAACTAGGTAATGACTCTATAACAAAATAATATAATAAATAAATTAAGTTTTTTTTAATAACATATTTTATATAATATAATTATAATAAAAATTTATAAATTATAAATTTAATAAAATCTAGAACACACGTTTGAATTATAATTTGGGTTAATTTGTAAATAACAAAAAAAAAAAAATATTTAATTAATTCTATTCAAATTGCAAAAATTTAACTAATCTTTTATTGAGAACAATATAGTGAAAGATCTATTTTTTAAGTATCCATTTTATCTTTCATATTGTGATAATATTTTTTCATTATAACAAAATTTATATATGTATTACAAATATAAATAAAATTCTTAAATAGACTGAAAGTAACAATCAATAAGATCGAGGGTTGTATAATGTCAATAACATATAGCTATATATGTATCAGTATATGTATTTATCAAATTTCTTTAAGCACTATGAAATTATTCCAAATATACAGTGACATTATTTTATTTAAATTCAAATGCAAAGGACTATGAAGGACTATTCAAATACAAAGGACTATTCATAATCCCTTGTAAATAACTAGGTATTTGAGTAAATACACCTGGTTTTGAAACGGTATTTTAAGGTAAAAGGAGTTCTTAATACGATATTTTAAGAAATTAGATTATGTAAGACGATTTTTGTACCTAATCGATGTAATATTTTGATATTTTTTTTTATTAAAAAATAAAGATGATATCAGAATTTTATGTTTTATAATATATATGTACATTGTATATATTAATTCTTATTTTTATACTAACCTCCTTTTTTAGATTTTCCTTACAACGGTTGTCAACAATTGTTAACAGTCCAAAGTTAAGATAATCAAAAAAAGAATTATTTGTTTAATTGCTTAAAAGTTTTTAACGACTTACCGAATGAATTGAAACTTAATCATAACCTATATTTTTTCAAAAAGAAAATCAAAGAATATATCATTTCAGGGTAATATTTGTAAGTAAAATAGTAAAAAAAATAAAAAATACAAAGAAAAAATATCTTGTTTTACCCCTATCGATTTAATGTTTTTAAATTGTAATTAATTTTTCATGAGTCTGTGTTGAGGGATGTGGAATGTGTGAAATTGAAATGAATTGTATACGAATATAATAATGTATTAATAATTTTAGAATATAATTGAATTATATAATTATGAATTAACATAAAATTTAAACAATTTCAAATCACTGTTCGGTGATACGGTTAATGTCAAGGCCTTATAATGAACAATCTTCTAATCTTCTAATATTTATTTTTTTTATAGATATACTCTTAAACTTAATTTTAGTTTTAATAGTAATTAGTTAACAATTTCATGAATTTTAGTAATAAGTCCGAATTAAATATAAGCTTAGATTTTGTTGTTTTTTTTTAGTATTAACTTTAAATTATTTTAAAATAAAACCAAAAAAAAGATTCAGCGTTAAAGTTAAAAGTCGACCAGTTTTTTTTTCACGATACCGCGACGATTACGTGATAAGATTAATATTTCTATTGTAATTAAATTTGTATTGATTTTCATAAATACATATGTATTTAACTATATGTATATAACATTTTTGCATCATAACTATACATCGTATCTGTTTAAGAGAAATGTTTACATACCTTTTATCTATACTCCATACACAAAAAATTAAGTTTCAACATTTTTTTATTTTTTTTTACATATAGAGATTTCATATGAGTATATATAGGATTTGAAATTGTAGGGGCTACTGTGTCCAAGCTAAAAAAAATTTATTGAAACCCTGATTTTGTAACAAACTGTAAAATCCTTCATAATTAATCCTTCATTAAATATCAACTCTAAAATGATACACACATTTTTTTGAAAACTTGTACCTACTTCATACAAAAAAAAATAAATTTTAACATTTTCATGAAAGGGTTTGCAATAGTGGAGGCTGGCGCCCCCAAACCCTCGCTAAACAAATTCTTGTAACCCTGATTTTGTAATCAACTCTTAAATCCAATCTAATCCAGAATTTCAAAAATTTCTTATGTTGTTCATATGATATCACGTAGTAAAATCATATTTTTAATGTTAGTGTAAAAATTAGTTACTTAAGCCTCATTTGTAACTCTCTTATTAGTAACTCAATATTCGATAGGTACTGTTTTGTTTAACTTTCTTTATTTTATTAAGATAAAATAAATTTCCTTATATTTCTTTTTCATTTTCATACTTATTTATTCAAAATGTTCGTCTACAAAACGGAAAATCCTTTTTCTTTCATAAACACTTAACTTAATGTCCTTTATTATTTTTAACAATATAATATGCATATATACCTATGTTACCAAAACGCCAATTAAAATGTATACTGTATGTTTTGTATAAATGTATGTTTTTCAATAAAGCAAAGTTCATTTTATTTATTTTTGTAAAAGATTCCAATTCCAAATTCTTTTGTATAAAGGAAATATCTTTAGTTAATAAAATATCACGTTGTGAAAATTTTCTTAGATATGACTCAGTTTGCGAACAGGTTGTTATTGTAATTCAAAGTTAATAACATAGTTTAAATTATTTTAAATTATTGTTGAAGTTTTTGTATTTGTTTAAAATTTATATTTTGTTAAATATTTTCACGAACACAAATTATAAAACAGAAAATATTTATAGATGTATATAGTTCACTTAACTATAACTCTTGTGACATTAAAAATGTTAGTTTTGTTTGAACATATTTAAATATTACTAAAAAGTTCAATTAATTTAAGTTAGTCAGTATATACAATTGATACAACAGATTGACCGTAAGCCATCCGTTCTGAATAAAAAGAATCAAACTATCAAAGAATATTTAAATAATTTGTAAAATTATTCATTCTACATATTTCTTTTTTATATAATTTTTGATTTAAAATAAACGTTTTGTGGCTATTTATAAATATATAAAATTAAAATGCTAACTGCTTTACCAACTTAATTTCATAGAGTATATGTATGTATCTATCTATAAAGGTATTATATATGTATACATGAATGTAGTAATTCAAAATAAAATAAAAAATAAAAAACAATTTAATCCATTATTCATTAATCCAAAAAGTTTACGTGCAAAAATTACTTTACAGAAAAGAATCATCAGTTAAAATAAAGTGGTAGCCATTTGCAATGGGATTTAAAATGTCAAAATTATTAGAAAAAAAGAAGTTAAACAAATGGACAGGCAGTAAATTGACTTGATTACCACGTTTTAATGATCACGTTTAAAAACAAAAAAAAAAATTATTTTTAAAGATTTTGCAATAAGCATGTTATAATATAATATTAAATGTTTGTTTAGTATGGATCTTAAAAGAGATCATATATAATTAATAATTGATGCATCTATAAGTCAGAACTGTGAGGAGTTCCCCTTTTAGTAGAGAACCTTGTAATTCCCCTTTTAGTAGAAAACTCGTCAAAGTTAACCAACCAATTAATTTTTGTTTTAAAAACTTAAATTGCACAATTTTCTTTAAATTTATCAAATTGTTTCTGCACTGACGTGATAGAACAAACGGATTTTACTGTTTTTATTTTCATCTAATATTCGCCTAATATATATTATTTATATCGCATTACGATACGAAGATACAGTCAGCAAGCATTCACTATGTTACACAATTTCTTTTTGAAACGACCATAAATAGCAATAGCTTTTAAGTATTTGTGATTCATAATCCTATATATGTATATAATACAATAGCTATACAACTTTGTTATCAACGACTTAATGTGAAAAAAATGGTAAGAAATTGAAACGTAGTCTAACATTAATTACAAATACGTTTGAGTGCCCTAATCTTCTTAAAAGAGTGATAAGGAGGAACATTTACCAGATATACAAAGGTAACAAACTGACATATTCTGAAAGAGACAAAAAAAATAGTACTAAAATAAAAAAATAGTACTAAAATAAAAAAATAGTACTAAAATAAATAAAGTTAAGGGTAGATAACTCATGCGATCAGCACCTGTAATAGTTTTCCAAAATAAAAAAAAATAATGTGACTAATTTTTTAGAATTAAGAAAATTAAAAATTAAATTAAAATTAAACATACCTAACTATAAATTGCAACTGTTTAAAAAAAACTTAAAGTATAATATTCTTATTGAAAAAAATCTTTTATACATTTCCCGTTTAATAATGATTAATTTTATGATTTTCATCTATACGCAATGCACATATTTATTAGAGATCTAAAAAATACATATAAATTTGAGAATAAAATAAAGAAAGAAATGGAATAAAAAAGTTATAAAAAGAAAAGCCAAAATTCACTTGTATGGAATTTTAATGCACCAATAATATCACTGTGGCATTGGAACAGTAGCAAATATTCATGCAGTCTGGTAGCATTGGCAATTGTCTGAGACACTTTCAAAATATATTTTATTTTTTATTAATTTTAATTTATTTTTTTTTTTTGTCTTTCCCTTTTCCTTAAAAAAAAAATAAAAAGCTTAATTACAGCTAACAATGTGCAAAATAAGTCACAAGATAATATCTAAAACAATTATATTATATACAAAAGATTTTTTTTTATTTTTTTATAATATAATATGCAATTAACCAACAAGAAGTTGGCATTTTAAAGTATATTTTAGACTGTATCATGATGTAAAGATTGACAATAATTTAGATCAGAATAAAACTATTTTTAAATAGAATAAAAGATAATAATTTACAATAAAAAACTAAGCAGTATATAAAACCAAGTGTTTTTAGTGGAGCATACATCAAAAATTGTAAATAAATTGTATAAAAATCAAGAGGCATTTTTCTTCAATGTTAAAAAGAAACCTCAATGATGTATAAGAAAAGTCGTTTACATCTGCATCTTTCATCTTACTTTTAAAAAATTTGTTCATATGTGTTCAGGTTTTAGGTGTTTAAAGATTTTACTTTCGTTAAAGCCTAAAATTTTTAATTTTAAGAATTTTGGAGACTAAACTTTTCAAAATTTTTTTTAACATTCCTAACAATAAATTTAAAGACCGAATTGCCAAAAATGGTATTAGTTGGCTTTTTTAATTCATAAATTTTAGGGCGATTTTAGATACGTAACAGATATAGTTACGTTCAAAATATCTTTCTATGGTTGAAATTTGATTGCTTTATTTTAAACGTTGTAGAAGTTTTGTAAACACAGACATGTAAAAACCAGAGGGAAACTAATAATCAAATTTTTTTTTATTTTTGGAATTATTTAAAAAAACAAATGTGCACCACATATATAAAATTCTTAAATATGTTTCATAAATTATAATAATTATATTAAATATTTGAAAAGAAGCATCCCCATAAAAAGAATAAAACTAAAATTATTTAATAATTTAGTAGTATATATCCATATATTATTTATAAATATATAAGTATATTTCAATTAAACGAAAAATTTTGTATAGTATTATGTGTGGCGCACTTAAATAATCCATTAAATCTTTTGGCTATACATTATTAAATAAATAATACATATTTTATTTTTTTTTTGTAACATAAAAAAAAGGATTGTTATCTGGAGCAAAATATAGAGTTCCATTTAATTTTGATTAATCTGTAATTTGTAACTAAAAAAAATTCTAATCCAATTAAATTCAATTCAAAACACTTGCATATTAATTGCATTAAATACCTCAACCAACCAAAAATCAAGCTATAAAATTGTATTATAAAAAAAATTCTAGAATCATCTAAAAATTTAAAAAAAAAGATTTTGTTTAAGTAAAATAGAAAAAATTATGGTCAATTATTGGCTACTTGACAACTTTATATAGCACATTTTCAAAAACCAAAAAACGTGTTGGTTGTCCTGAAGTTAATTCTTACTATCACCTATTTTATTTAACTGTATTATAAAATCTAGAGTTTTTAAAACAAAAAGATTTGAAAATTAATAAGTAAATTTTAAATTTAAAAATGTTATGACTTATGTGTCATAAGCGGTAAACATATCATTTACAGAATTCAATCCTTTCGCATATCAAAAAATGCAGTTTATTTAACTATATTTATTTGCATAACGTTTCAAAATATTTTCCGTTATGATTCTATTTCCGTTTATTTTAGTCTATTTATTTATATCCAGCCATTGGTGCAGTGGTTGACGCACCGCTTCTCATTCATAAGGGAATGAGAGGTCTCGGGTTTGATTCCCGACTGGGTACAATAATTATAATATAAAAAAAAAAATATTCATATATAGCAATATATAAATACTTAATATATCACATAATATCTCGTACACCCCACATTCCTACCAGGAAACAGGGGCTATAACTACCTGGCACATTTATGTACCACGGTGCCTGTATATAAATAAATAAATAAATATTTATTTATAATCTATTTTCTAAGTCACATAATTTACTCAAAATAAAATAACTCAAAAATTTTTACTCAAATATACGATAAAGTCAAAATGACAATATTTTTCACTAGTTTTTTTCTTTTCAATTTTTTTAATTAAAAAATATCTGACAAATTATTAGACTTGTGTCAAAATGTCTGTAACTTATGATATAATTTAGATTTTATATTTTTTCGTAAAGAATTAAATTTGAAAAATTTATAATCATTTATATAATTTTATGTTGTGTAGGTGAGATTAGCAAAATTTATGTTATTATATATTAGCATCCATATTTTTCTTTTTATTGTTATAGTATTTTTTTTTCTTTTGTTCCATTATATGTAATCTTAGAAATTAAGGGTCAAATATATTACTACAGTGAGTAGAAACTCTTATTCATAAAAAACTTATTCTTATTTAGTTTTTTATTACTACCATCGTGTGGTATTTATATATAGTAACTAAATTTTAATCAATTCAAAATGACCGACTCTTTCAATTTTTACAGTTGAAATATTTGAGATCCTTATATGAAATAGTAATTGAAAGGAATAGACGAAAAACTCTAAGAAACAAAATTTTGATTTTGACCATATAATGATGGATCTTTAAGAGAATTTTTTAATTACCTTCTCTATCGCTAAAAAATTGCGGGCGTTCATAAATAGAATAATAGCAATAAAATAATAAAACATGATAAAAAATGAAAGAGAAGATCGTGGCTGTTGAAGTTAGAGAAAGTAAATAAACACATATGCTAAAGAAATTGGACGATATAATATTAAAAAACTGTCCTTCAAATGGAATCCATAATGTACTAGAAGCGTAGAAAGACCGAGAAGAACATGAAGAACATCAATTAACACACGAAAAACAGAAAAGAAAAACAAAAATAATCCAAATAACCCATGACCCAAAATAAGAGAAAATTGATTACTAAGGGAATTTAAAATTCAAACAACTTATGAAAAAAACAAAAAAACATAATGTTTTAAATAATGTAATAAATATAATAAATTAATTAAAAAAAAAAATATCCAATTAGCCCAGAAATTTCGAACATATATTTCCAATTAAATATCAATTAAAAATTCAATAAAACTATAACAAAGTCGCAAAGCTGATAACACTATTAAATAAAATCTAAATTAATTTAATGATTTTAATATATAGGTAATAAAAAGAAATTATTAAAAAAAAAATAAAAAATTGTTATTGTGAATAATTTAATATCACATATTTAAATATCTGTATAGATATGAATATAATAAATAAATATATATAAAAATTTTAACAAAATATATATATGTATATGATATTTTAGCATAAAATCTATAAAAAAGCTAAAATGTTTAAATTTAAATTTTATGGTTAATTTAATTCTTTTCTCTATATACATATATATGCTGCGAAAAATTTCAGTGTTGTTTCATAAATGAAAAATTTTTATGAAAAAAACAAAAAAAAGTTTTTATTATATATTTAGGCCATTCTGTAACTCATTTAATCATTAAATATATCAATTGGGAGGTTAGTATCTTAAAAATTCTTAACTCATAAAAGAACTATTCAATTTTTTTGGAAATCATTAAGGAACTCACAGATATTCCGTCAAATAAAAAGAATTTTGATTATTTTTTATTAATTTTTTCAATAATAAAAACAACTCCTTAAACTCCTAATAAACTTCTTAGTTTATATAATTTTACAAAATCCATATATTCAGAATGGAATCTATTCAAAAAAAATTTCTTAGATATGCCCTACGTCATCTGCCTTGGGAATTGGGAAAATCCTTATAATCTACCTCCGTATGAACATATCTGTAAGCTTGAAAAACGTCGTAACGTCGCAGACATATTATTCTTGACAGAATTGGTAAAAGGAAATATTTTATTTACACAATTATTAGCCAACATTAGCTTTTTTACAAATACTAGGCTAAGATCGGTTAACCTCTTTAATTTGAAGTTTCACCGCACTAATTATGGTAAGTTTGAACCACTTAATAGAATGATGTCTCTATGCAACTTACACAAATCCCAAATTAACTTTCAACTAACCAAAGAATCTTTAAAAAAAGATTTATATTCATGTCATTGAAACTGCATTATCGTTTTTTTTTTTTTTATATCAATCGATGGTTAATTTTGATTTGTAATTTCATGCATTTTGTTAATAATAACTATGATTTTAATGTCATATGTATTATTTAATTAATAATTTTTGTTTTTTATAATAAATTTATATCTTTAATTTATTCTTTTTTTTTCCTTATAAAATTTTATTTTTAATTAAATTTATAATATAGTATATACGGGTATTAATTATTACATTAAATACATTAAATATTTTGTTATTTTTTATTTTATATAATTATTGTTTAAATTTAATAATTTTTTTTTAATTGAATTATAACTTGCTTGTGTTAAGCTTGAATTAAATAAATAAATAAATAAATATAAGATTATCCAAATATAAGAAGTCTATTTTAAAAGTATAATATATTACTATCTGTTAATGAAATCAAGTATGGTGCCATGACGTTCAACCTAGTTTCAATGAATTTGATCCTGAAGTTAATATATTGCGCACTTATATATATAATTTTCGCTATTGTGCTGCGATATTTGTACAATAAATTACTAATTTGTGGTTTAATTTTTTGGAGACACAAACGATTTCAATTTTGATGTTTACCACTTTACTATTGTGAATTTTTTTCAAATTAATAACTAAAATCTTGAAAAAACTACATATTATGTATTTAATGACAGTTCAAAAGACACTTTAATTGCAAATAAAGGAAACATAAAAAAAAAAATGAATGAGGCTGTGGTCTATCACTATCAGCGCGAATTACATGCGTCAATATTGGGTTGCGTGTCGAATATTGTCTTCTTTTACAAATCCATTATTTTGTATATCTTTTCTCTTTAGAGCATAATCGAAAACTAAAACTGGAACAAAGTTTTAACGGACACACGCGAATATTGTATTTAATATTTTTCATCGACCAAGAATTTTGAGCATGCTTACACGCTAAAAATATAACAACAGCCTTAGTATTTTTTATTTAAATTCAGAATAAAAAAAACTAGAATTTATTTTACATCCGTTATTTATGACACGGATTACGGTGCTAGTAAAGTATTAACATATTTTATATATTTTGTAGGTAAAACAAATACAAATTCGGAAATTAAACCCATTATTGTAAATTAGAATTTTAAGAACCTTATAGATTATAATAATTAAAAGTAAAATTGCTTGTTTTATGCCTTTTTTTAAACGTTTTCTATACTTAATTCCATTTTTAGTTAAGTATATGTGATATATAAAAACTGCTTTACATTTCGGAGATTTTTTTTTTGTTATTTAATTATTAAAATATATAATTTGAATAAATATTTATATATATACATATTTATATATAAATATCTAATCATCGCACTAATGAACTAAAACTATTGCCATCGATAAGTATTTCAAGATAGTGATAAAGAAAAAAAATTAATTATAAAAAACATATATGTATGTATATATACATAAATATTAGTAGAAAAGAAAAAAAAACCCTAATAAATAAGTTTAAAAAGTTATCTGATGAAAAAATATTTTTTGTTTTTAACAAAAAAAAATGTAATAAATAAGTTATGATTTAAAAATAAAAACTAGACTCTATGTTAAAGTCATGACATTAAAATTTCAATTTTTAATTCTTATCGTTTATATTTTGTTGGTTCTTTTTTTTTTTTTTGTTTTTTTTTTACACTAATATTTAATGAGACACTAAACAATTTAAATAGCTGGTCAAAAAATGTTCTTTGATAACAAAATATTTAATATAATATAATAAAAATCTGAAAGTACATTAACTTCTCCAACTATAAGATATTTTATTTGAGTAATATTATATACATATAGTTATATATAAGACTATATTAAAATAATCAAAATTTTAAGAAAATATTGTTAATTGAATAATTTATTAATTAATAAAGAAAATATATTAATTAATAATTAATTAATAAAAAAATTTATAAATTTACGAATTCTTTTGATTTAGTCTAGAAATCTTTAAAAAATACAATGTAATCCGTAGCACAATGTATACCGGATTTTTACCATCAAAACCTCACCCTTTCTCTTCCATTTGTGTATTTTATGTACTTCACGTATTTGTGTATCTTATCTACTTTCCCTAAAGAAAGCTGAACTTAGCGTTATATCTAAAGGTCTAATTTTTTTAAGTCATAATTTAGTAATCTGATTTTATATAAGTATAGGAGCTTCTACATTTACCTTTTATTTTCTATATGTCGTTCTACATTTACCTTTTATGGCATATCTTTTTACTTCATCTATATATAACTTTAAGAATTTCTAAAACTTTATGAATATATTACGCACATACAACCGAGGACTTACGATATTACGAAAGAGTTTTTTCCTGAAAAGTTTATATTTTTTTAATATGCGTTTACTTCACTAACCCCAAAGTTGAATAAATGAATACCATATAATCATATTAGGTTTAGTTATAGTTCCTTATAAATTAACACATTATTATATATCATTAATTTATACTTACGACAGAGGAGCCAATAATTCTCTCTGGATTATTATATACCTAATTATATTTTTTTTATTTTAACTTATTCTTTCCATTTTAGTTGGACATCTAGCGCTTTGTCTAGGGATTTCTCTGTATTTCTAATACATAGTTTATAATAATAAAATTTTTTAAGTCAGCTTTTATAGTATATAAAATCAATTTTATTTAAGAATTATTAAGAATTTAAATTGTTTTATAATGCATACGTATTTGAGATAGGTATAAAGAATAGAAAAGTGTGATATTTTCAATCGCTGCGTTCTTTTCAATAACAATAGAAAAGTGTGTTAACACATTTTGTGTGTTGTAACCCACTTTTATATTCTTAATATTTCAAAAACGGTTAGAGATAAAGAGAGAGTTATTAGGTACTAATTATAGGGTTTGAAAAGCTGTTTCGAAATATACTATAAAAAGTAGTCCAAATACAGAGTGTTTCAAAAGAAAATTGAGTTTGAAACATAATTTTTTCATTTTAAATCATTTTGAACCTTCATAACTTTGTAAATGTTATGATATGGGAATCATTTGTACACAAAAATTAAAGCTGACAACTTACTCTACAAAATGCATTTTTTTTATCTCTCTATCTATAGCAAGCCGTTCAAAAGTTAGAAATTTGTACATGAAAAATCATCTTTAACCCCTCATATTCCCAAAAGGTTCCAGAATAGACCACCCCCCTCACCACCCACCAATACAATTTTTTGTTCGTCTCGACATGTTGGATTACCCTTTTCAGGGAAGACCATTGAGTCGGAAACACCCTCTATATACATATAAAATAAATTCTATACAAATTATCATAATTAGATAAATGAAATCTCAGTTTTTTATATGTAATATAATTAAATATTATTATATTTATAAGGTACGGATTAAAATTATATATACAAGTTTATTTATAAATATATTAAAAATATTTTGGTTCGTTATTAATATTATATTTTTCTATTATAGTTATTTGATTGGAGCTGAATGAAACATATAGTAGCTGAATAAACTTGAACGTTTTCAACTTTTATCGAAAATTTAATCTTAAGTCCTAGAATCAAAGGTGATGGTAATCTAATGTAATCGTTTTTAAAATATCAATCATTCATAGATTTTTATGAATTGGATTACTATAGTGAAAACTTAAATTAAGATGTTGAAAAACGTATTTATAAGTTATAACTATATACTTTATATATATACAGTATAATCCAAAAAACAAATTTATAATATTATTTAATTAATAATATATATGTATAATATGTATGTATATTATTAAAATCAATCTAATACTAAAGTATTAAAATGTATTAACTTATATTTCTATTAATGCATTAATTTTTTTTTAATTTGACATAATTAAAAATATTAGAACAACGTTAGAATTGACCTTTGTATTTAATGTATTTACATAAGTGATAAGAGATAATGAAATTTTTTTTTTATTTGTTTAAAGAACACATTTTATAAAAATAAAATTTTCATTTTTATTTTAAGATTACCAAATTTGAAATTAATCAAATTAGAATGATTTTTTTTTCCTTTTTAAATAATAAAAAAAAATAACCAATGAATTATTTTAATTGTTTTATATTATAATTTAAAACTAAAATAAATATTTTTATTGAAATAATTAAATGTTATTTACTTTTATTCTGGTCAAGTTGTTAAAAGATACAATAAGTCACTTATAGCCTTTAGTAAAAACTTTGTTAACACATAAATGGGAGATATTTCGAAGTACAATAAAAATTTTAAAAAGAATATTTTTTAAGAAAATAATGGTTTTCGAAAAATAAATTTAAAAACGCTCTATAAGGGTTTAGAGCAACCAATCTATTAATCAATCATAGAAACAATTAACACTACAAAAGAATCTTAAATCGTTAATCAAAAGACACTAAAAAGGAATCTTAAATCAAAGTCGATAAACATATCAATTTTGAAAAAAAATTTGAAATCGAAAAGAGGTAAATAATTTCGTATATATACATATAGTAGTAAATGACATTAGATTTCTTAATCATTTTTATTTTTGAAATTAAATAGTTACTACTGGGGCCGTATATTGATCAAAACTAGGTACGTTCCAACTTTTAGTCTGCAATAAAAATGAACCGGAAAAAAATCCATTTGAATACTGATCATAGTTGACCTTTGGGTTGTTCATAATTTTTCATAACACAATAAAATAACTTTTTATAATCTTGACTACAGCCCAGTTAAGCAGGGCTAAAGCACTGACCTTTTCGGCGCCCAGTACCTTTATAAAAATTTCCACCTTAATAAATCCGTTTTCACATCCCTCATGTAAATAAGCTTTAGCATGATGAAAATAATGATTTAGGAAACTGTTTTGACTGATATGAATTTGAATATGCTGTATATAAAATATAAGAATCTATCGATAAATCTCCATATTTAAATCTCTTTTAATACTAAAATATTAATAAATATTATTAAGTATTTATTACAAATAAAGCATTTATTTTTACAAAAAAAAAAAAATTAGATAAGTAAACCATATATTTCTACTCCTATATTTTTTTAATTTTGAGTTCTTATTAATAATCTATCTTCATTCAAATCTTCTTTCAAACAACATACCTACATATGTAATCCGTTTTTTTCCAAAAATTTAAATTAATTTTCTTTATAACAATATCAATATAAAATATAAAAAAAGTTTAAAATGTCATATCAAAAAAGAAAAAGAAAAAATTGAATTTCTAATACAACAAATACTGTTATTTATCATATTATCAATCAACATGGAAGCATTAACAAGAGGTCAAAACTAAAATCAAATTAGCATAAAATCCTTAATTTTAAAAATTTATTTCTTATTATTAATATAAATTGAACGATCCAAAATTTTCTTATCTTGAATTAACAAAGGATCAAAAAGTATACATGTCATTATGTATACATACATATTATGTTAATGTATGTATAAAATTAAAATCTCTCCTCATTCTATAAATTTTTTTTTTTTTTTTGTTCTATACTTAGTTTGATTTGGTTGCATAATAAACAAAAAGGCAAAAGTAAAAACAAAAACAAAAAAATTAATTGAATTTAAAAAAAATATGCTGATTTTTGAATTATAATTAAAGTTCGACTTCCAACTTTTTTATATAAATAGTACATATCAGTTCAATATGTTACCAGTATGTATTTAGGTTTCATGTCTGCTAATCAAATCGTCGATTATTAATCGCAAATATATATATATGTATATGTATAAATATTTTTTTTTTTTAGGTGAAAGAGGCCAAAGGCCTAAATGTTAAATAAAAACAGAATGATTACCACTGAATATATGCACATTCCAAATATATTTTATAAGAATTAAAAAATAAAATAAAAACATAAATTGAAACAAACGTTTGTTTGGTTAATTTTTTTTTTGTTTCTTTTGAAAATTATAAATATATTATGTAGTTTATTTTTTCCTGATAAAATTTTTTTTAGTTAAGAACGTACAGTGAATGACATAAAAAAAAAGACACAATATTATTTTGTTTATTCTAAATGGTACGCATTTTGTGCTGACCATTTTCCAAAACAATAAGCACAAACAATAGATAAGCACAAATTTAAGAGCAGAGAACTCGCAGTACTAAGAGAAGCATTCGAACAAAAAAAATTAGTTTAGAAAAGAAATAAATCTCGATTCTTGATATATTTTATGGAACATTTGTCTGTCAGCTACTATTATTAATTTTATATATATATACATATGTCTACATATATTTTTATTTGGATGTGATCTAATCGGGGTTTGAACCCATAAATTTTCTGAAAAAGTACCTACCTAAAAAGTGGACGACTTTAGGAGGTACGACGCCATTAATATAGATACTTTAATGTTGTCAAATAATTAATTGGTCCTTATTTAATAAATAGTTTTAATAAAATTATTGTTAATACATATGCACATATATATATACATATAGGTATATATATATGTTATAGGATATATATAGCAAAAATTCAAACTCTTATTAAATCGCAAAAAAATTGTTGTTTTACTACTATACAAAATGTTATTTTACTTTTAGCATTTGACACATTGATTTTGACACAAAAATCACACTGCGAATGCTACTTTTTGAATTGTCAACTTTTAGCTTTAACGCAAGAATTTCTATTTCAACTATTTGATAGACTGTTATTTTTGTTGTTCTTTGTAGTGGAGTTGAATAAACATAAAAAATATAATGATATCACTATACTTTTTTTTTAAGATCCGAGCTGAGACACAATAAATCTATTTAATTTCATCAGTTCGCTCAGACCATATTATTCGTGCTCTTTATTAAAAATCATATATATAGTATGATCATATTATGCTCTATACGTGGGCAGAAAAAAGTCTCTGATCAGAACGTGGTCAATTTAATCGGAACTTGGCTCAAATCTCTTTTTGATCTAAAAAGAAAACACTAAACAAAAATAGCTACGTTATTGATGTTTGCTTCAAAGGTTAAGATGCATTGCATTATACTATTCTGAATCAAAGAAATATTTTAAGTTTGGGTATCATCAGTAAAAGCAATAAACACATGTACATAACAAATGCAATTTGAAGATTTTTTAATGATACCGGAAACAAAAAAAAGTTCATTAATAGGTATGATTCAATTGAATTGATTGTTTTAATTTTTTTGAGACTCGGTTAATTATCATATCATTTTAATGACTGTACTACTTTAGATTAATAAGTTTCATTTTTGTTTTTTTTTTTTTTTTGTATTTCTTATATAATAATTTTATTCGTAAAATATACATTTAAATTTTATTTACAATTTTAATAAGGTTTGACCTCATTTTTTATTATAGTTATGTATGTTATTGAAACAGAAAGAAATAAAAAAAAAAAATTTTTTTAAATATAATATATTAAAGCGTTAATTTTATTGAATTAAATTAACATAATTTTTTAAGATTAAAAAACAGCTGAGACTATAAAACTTATCAAATATAAAAAAAAAAAAAATGATAATTGAAAATTATACATTTTGTTTTTGTTTGTTGAAGGGAATTCATTATACATATATTTTGCTTATAAGTTTATAAAAAAAGGACTATAATATTTTTTAATTTTAACTTATTTTTTAATCTCTTTATAAATCATCCGGTTGAATCCAATCAATGCATTTCGTAAAAGGATAGTAACGTTATAAAATTATATTAAAGTTAAGGGACTACAAATTACGAAAAATTAAACAAAAATTGTACCAAGATATAAATAAATTTTTTAAATAAATAGTCAATCCTTCCCTGTCTGCAATATTTTTTCTTTTTATCTTATGTAGTCTTTAGGAATATAACAGATTTACGTTTCAGTGAGTATAGTATTTTAAATTTGGACACATCCAAAAACGACTCATTTAGAATCATCTGAAAATCTCAACTACATAATACCGATATAAGGGAAAATAACCAGATGATAGTAATATGATATAATGTAGAAAATATAGATATGGAACCTATAATATAGTTGATAATTAAGTATAAAAATAGCGTTTATTTCAAAGCATTACTAAAAAAAAAAATATAATTCCCTATACGATTAAAATACTGAAAAAAAAAACAAATTATCAAATAGCTTGTACTTTTGTCTTTGTATTTTTAGATAAATATTTGGTTTTCTGACCCCTTCAAAGATTTTATATTCATATTACATAACGTTAGACTAGACGTTATTTATATATATAAAGTAATAGAATATATTTAATAAAAACAATTAATCTTAAAAATTTTTTCATTGTTGTTATTTGGAGAATCGAGAAGAATAAAATAGTTTCCTCACAATCATAATATATTCTGTAGATTCTGACCTATTCTATCAAGTTTTGCGCATGTTCATACCTATATAGAACATTCGAATTTTAAAATTTATTTAAAGTATTTATTTAAATTTATATAAAAGTGCTCTTATATAAGGTACATAACGTCATATATAATAAATTTTATCAAATTTTTGTTTTTTAATTTTCTTACTTACCGTTAATTTGCGTAACGTTATTTTCAATAAAAAATGCATATAAGAATTTAAATATTAATTTTTTTATATGTAAAGAACAAAAAAAAAAAAACCAAAAATTAACAAATTTAATTAGAAGCATAATAAAAGAAAATAATTATTTTGAAATAACATTAAATTATAGTTTATAAAAAATTTATTTTATATTATCATAAAAACTATGTCACATTATGACCTATTAAAAAATTAACCATGATATAAAATATCATCTATACGTAATCGTTAAAAAAAAAAATTCTCAATTAACAGAGAATAAAAACAAAAGAACAAAAAAAAAAAAGGAATTTTGGGGACGATGATGTTAAATGACAATTTCTTAATATGTATGAGTATTTCTTTTTTTTTTTTTTTTACAGGGACTTTTATTTCACACCCTTTATCAACTAATTAAATGTTACCATTAAAATATGTAATTTAATTAAAATGGTATAAAAAAAAACAATTGAAACCACAAGAGTGCTTTAACAAGCTAGCTCGCACCCTTTTTTATTTTATTTTTTTTTTAATGTTATATTATTAATACAACATTTAATAGTAATTTCTGTTTAGGAAGCATTGAGAATTGAACAAACATTAACA
This sequence comes from Poecilobothrus nobilitatus, assembly GCA_947095535.1. Taxonomy (NCBI): domain Eukaryota; kingdom Metazoa; phylum Arthropoda; class Insecta; order Diptera; family Dolichopodidae; genus Poecilobothrus; species Poecilobothrus nobilitatus. The sequence continues at coordinate 11,772,314 of OX352773.1, read as the reverse complement.
GGATAAATTTTATGTTAGAAAAATTTCTATCTAAAAGGATATAATATGTACAAAAAAAAAAAAAAAAAAAAAAAAGGCATCATTCATTATTAACGCTATAGTTAAGAGACAATTTATTTACATCGATTAAACAATATGTGACAAATTAAATAAAATAAATTAATGTTATTACAGATAGATAAATATAATATGCATATATATACATATTTGTATATGGTGTAAATAAACATATGTAATTATGTCCTTAATGTAAGGTAATATACATTTCCTTAAAATTGTAATACCTAATATGTTTTGATAATTTATATATGTAAAAAATTTTAAAAGTGAACACCTTTTTTTATTTAATTTTTCTATAACTATATTTTAGATTGTTTCTTTTTTATAAATTACCTGAAATGACCAATAAATATCATTATATCCAATTTTAAACTATTTCTTCTCCTTAACGTTGACATAACATTGTAGTATTTTCAATAATGTTTTAAAGATAAATAATTTATAGGTAATAATGAATGACTCTAATATTACCAACTTTTAAATTATTTAATGTGATTAAATATATATTCTACATTTTATGTATACACTGATCGAAAATCTTAAGGATGTACTTATAGCCCCTAAAAGTAATACCAATCATTGTATATAATTTAATACGACTTTTTAACATTTGGATCGTGTAAAAAGTAAAATAATTCATTATCCATTTCCGATATTCATTAACAGTTAATATATCAAAAATTTGAAGCTCTTGTATATTAGTGTAGTAATAATTTAGCAACATTAATTTTAGATTAACAATAAAAAAACATTAACAAATTCATCATCATTATCAATGTAAGAATATGTCATTTAATATCTTATTTAATATAAATGACATTTATATTCTAACAACAATGAATTCAAAATCGTTGCATAAATCCTTGTCGTTTCAGGACTGAAAACTTCTTATTACATCTTTTTATAAGGCTTTTTCCAAAGCAATAATTTAGTATTAAATGTAAATGTGTATGTAACTAGCTCTAATAAATAAATAAGACAAAAATAAAACAACTTATAAAGTAAAATAATTCGAGAGCTGTCAAATTTATTTACCTATACATACATGGTTTAAAACTGTCAAAATCTGTAAAACTTTTTAATTTAGAATTTTTTTTTATCCTTTCTCTGATTGTAAGAAATACTTTAAAATTCATAGTAAAGCAAATCCCATGTTTTTGTTCTGTTCAGTCAAAATAAAAAAACAAATAATTTCTTATAATTATAATTATAAAGTGCTATATTTAGCTTCTATTTGATTTCTCTATAGGTACAAAATTTTTTAAAAAATTTTATAAAGAAAATTAATAATTTAAAAAAACAAAAAAAAAACTTGTTTAAGTCAATTAATATTTGATATTCATTCTGAATTCACTCTAACAATATTAAATTGCTTTTCGGCATGAGGTGCATGTAAAATTTTAATAAAATATAATTTTCATGCTTGTACTAAGTAACCTTTATATCCTATTCTATACCCTCTATATGCATGTAAAATTTTATTTTTATTATATATTAGTAGTTTGTACAAAACTTTTTTATCAGAATTTTTTAATCTTTTAGGAAAAAAAAAATTTCCTTTTTTTTTTTTTATTGTATATCCTGGAAAATATTTAGGTGAAAAGGAGATTATGATTCTTTTAATTATTATTTTGCATCAAGTAACATTAATACAAAATACAAAATAAATATATGCAAAGTATAAGTACATATACATTTTCATACATACATAGAAATTAAAAATGGAAATTAATTATGAAAACATGGAAACTTTGAATAACCTTATTGAAAATTTCTTAAGTTAGCAAATACAGTGTGCGTAAAAAAGGAAATGTTTTTACCGATCGGCATACATGTAAAGTATAAGGAAGGTATTGTGATGATACCAAAATTTCGAACAGAATTTTCAGATTTTTGCATACATACATTTCTCTGGTACGTAAAAACCTGAATAAAGTGTTTTTGGAGTGTTGTCTGTCTGTCTGTTTGTGGACACGTGTACAGCCCAAATAGCTGAACGAAATTTAATAAATTTTCATATTAAAGATTTTTACATGGATCTGTCCCAAGTGCCACTTTAAAGGTTATTTCTACATTTTTTCGAGTATTTTGAAACAGAAAAATATTATGGAAAAGCAATTAGGGGATAGTTGTTGCACAAGTATAGAGAACAAGAACTTTTTCATAGAACACTTTTTGATCCGACAAACTTTTAGGTTCGTCCTCATTTTTATACGATTTTTTTTAAAAATATTTTTACTAATACGAAATATATTTTATTTGATAACTTTTTTTTTCAATTTTATAATTTTGTGCGTCAAATGTACGTATTATAATATAGATAATATATAAAATGTAGAAATATACATAAATAGTATAGCTATATACATTTATAAATATATAAAAAATAAATATTAAGTTTTCCTGTTTTGACGATCGGTTCTGTGGTCAACAAAGCTGATTTTTTTGATTTTCTTTTTTAGCGTTACGGCTAAACCTTATTATATATTTATATATATCTCAAAAATTATTTCTATTTTGCCTCTATAATTGAACCTCTATTAATAGTTTATTGTTTTTGAATTTTTGATGCTATATAGTAGTAATTTTACGAAAATTATCTATGTACACTTAAATTTTGGTTTAACGTTTTTTTTTGGGTACACATCACAAAAGTTGTCAAAAAGTACATGTCTTCCTCATAAAAGCAAATTTTATACAAAAATATAAATTATAAATATATTCATTTTACAAAATCTGAAGGTTCTTAGGTTTAGTTTCAAAAATTTTCAATAAAAGATATATATGTATATATACAACTCATAAAAATATATACAAATCATAAAAATTTTATTTTACTAACCATCAGCACCTTCTGTTTTTAGCAAAGAACAATCTTTAGATAAGGATAAGGAGTTGGGCTAGAGAAAATAACAATAAGGCAAGAAGTAGTATTATAAGGTTTAAAAAATGTCTGAAGGTTATAAAATATTTATTTTCCCTAGAATAGTAAACCGAATGTAAGTAAGTTTAAAAAATTTTTTACAGTACGTTTTTGAAAGCGTATTTTAATTATAGTTTTTTTTTTTTAAAGAGTGCTATTAAAAATCCTTCGAATTCTAAATTTAATTTTTAACTTATATTTTTCTATTTTTTTTTTTACTTCCATTTTTAAACGTAGTTTATATTATAAGAAAATTTAAAAGAAAATTTGCGCAGACGCAAAGCATCAACAAATCTTTTTATACACATGTAAATAAATTTTTATTTTTTATATGTATTATCTATGTACACATATTTCATACAATTTAACTAGAAGGGGAATTGAATGTGTTGAAAAGCTTTTAAAATATTTTTAAAAAAACAAAGGAAATTTACTTGTTTAATATGACATTTAAGAATTCTTAACATTCATTGTTAGCATTTTGTAATTGTATATTTTTAAAAGAAAAAAAGAAAATAAAATAAAATGAGGGGAATATTCTTAATATTTTCTTTTAAAATATTTTTCTTTCATATTAAATCATCTTAAAATGATTATATAAGACACACCTTCTATAAATAAGTATTTTATTTACAGCTTCCAATTAAATTTTATATTTTATCCTTATCGATTTCTATTACATACCTTAAGGTAAATGATTTAAAAGTCTACCCATAAAGTTATAAAAACATTTAAATCAATAGTTTTTTTTTTGATTTTTTTTTTTTTACTATGTTACTTTTTTACAATTTTGTTTTGTTTAGACAGGAAAAATTCATTTCCTTTAAACGGAAACTGTTCGTTTCATTGTTTCAGCACCTTTGTAAATATAAACTCATGTAACATATATTTTATAATGTAAGTATATTATAGTAAAAAGATTTAAGGTGTTTCCTGCATTGTAACAATATATTTATTTAAAATTTAATTTATAAAGATTTTCATTTATTCTGAATAGTAAAACTTTTAGGTAATTTTTTCCCTCAATTAAAGTTTAAAATGGAACATAAAATTAAATAAAAAGTTATAAATTTATAATAAAAGTTCAGAAAAATTGTTTCTGACTTTTATTACAATACTTTGAATACTTTTAAAAGTTGAATATAACTGGTAAACTATATTATAAATTAACAATAAAAGCCAAACAATTTAAAAATATTTCCGTTTTTTAGGGTTTTATTATGAAAAATTCATTTACTTTTATATATTTATAATCTAATGTGTTATTTATCGGATTTTGTTTCTTTTTTAAAAGTTTTTGAATATATTTTTAAACACTTTTAATAAAAATTGAATATTTAATTCATAGTAAAAATCCGATATGACTTTCTTTTATTTAAAAGGTAAAGATTCTAACTGGAACTAGAGTATTTATAAAGAAAAAAAATTAAGCATAATGTAACCAAAAAAACTTTTTTTCAACTTTCTAAACATAATTTACACTATTAATATTTAAGGGCAATGTTTTGTATAACTGATAAATAAATTATACAAAATTAGATCAAAAATCAATGAAGGTTATGTGAGTCTGACATGAATGCTCGATATTTTTAAATATAGTTCACTAAAATGAAAATCTCGCTTTTCAAAATTCTCATTTACCAAAATCTCGCTTTTTAAAAATCTCGTTTATAGAAATCTTGCTTTTCAAAAATCTGGCTTACAAAAATCTCGCCCAGTTAAAATATAGCTCATTTGCTTTTAGTTTTTTAAATTTATTCGCGCGCCCAATATTTTTACTAGCACTACGAACGAAGTCCTAAATGAACAAACATTTTATCGTACTTATGAAAATATTCGTTTACTAAAATATATTGGCTTTACCACAATTTGTTTCACTTAACCCCTATATAATATGGGGATATAGGGGATTATATCCCCTTTTCCAAAAGGTTGCATTAAAATATTGTATTTTTAATCTGATTATTGCAATTGGATATTATATTGAATTATATACGCTTTGAGTTTGTGACCTAACATTTGTGTGTTAACATTTTTAAAAAGAATTGCTCAAAGTATAGTACTAACTTAAAATTTTTGCAAAAAAAGACTGTTGTTAAGATGTTTTTCTATTTTTATTTATAAAGTATTATTGTTTTCTTTTTTGTTAATTAAGAATTAAATTAAGTTATTGTTATACATATATATTTTTGTTTGTTTATACAAAATGTTTTTTTTGTTTGTTATATATATATATATATTACACGAATATACGAAAAACAAAATTAAAAAAATATAAATTACTTTCTTAAGTATTTTAACATTTTTCACTTTACAATAGCTAGATAATAGCGATATTTCTTTGAAAGCGAGAACTGTGAACTGTGTCAAAGCGAGTTTAAATAAAATGAACATTCGGGACGCACCGAGTTATGTATATAGTATTGTGAAATGCCTATATTAAAATAAACACAATCTATCAATATTCAGACATAAAATTTCATTGCATCGACTCCTGTTGACATCGATTTGGTCAAGTTTTTTTCACCATAATACAAAGTTTCTTCTTAGAATGCGTTGCTATATACTTAAACATTTGAGCAAAGATATATTAAATTTTATAAATAGATCCTTCACTAATGCCTATTACTCGTGTTATAATTTGTTTATTTTCATTTTGTTTTCTTAATTAATTAAAACAAATAAGATTAGACAACGATAATTCTCACAGCAACATGAGTTAATTCATTTTAAAACTTATTAACATAAAAATATGTCAAAATATTGCACTATTTTATTTTTCTTTTTTTTTTTTTACTATTCTTATCAAAATTCAAAATATTATTCAAAAAAAATACTAAACTTTTGCAAAAAAAAAAAAAAACTATAGAATAATTTTAAATTTAATTGATTTGAATTTAAATCATCCATGACATAAATTCCCGTATCTCATTTCCTCTTTTATTCTAAGTTTTTTTTTTTTTTTTTGTTTTCTAAGTAAAGTCATCAATTTTCAATATCTATGAAATAAAATCTCTATATGATGAAATATTAATGTATATTTTTGTTTTAGTTTTTAATGTTTTTTTCTTTATTTATTTTGCAAAATTAATTTTTTATTTTTCTTTTAATTCTAAAACAGACAATGAAAATTAGAACAGCAACAAAGTTAATGGAGAGAGGTCCTTTTAAGGTTATCAATGTTTCTATTTTATACCAAAGTCATACAATTATTAATTTATAAATAGATATTTAAAAAAAAAAAAAAATACATGTACATATGTATATTTAAATCAAAAATTTCAATTTATAAAAATTGCAAAGGCAAAAAAAAAAAAAATTAAACAAAAAATTGAAATAAAAAATTGTTACCAAGCGAAATTGTTCGAAAAAAAAAAATAATTATAAGAAATTTTAAATTTTAAAAGATTGGAATTTCAGTTATGATTACGTTTAAAATATTTTTTTTTAAGTTGTTATATCACTTACAAATTTTGTAAAAAAATAAAAAATCTTATCGAAAAAAGTTGTAAAAAATGTTGTAAGGATCAAAAATTTGCTAAATATTTCATTTGCCAACAAAAGGCCAACTGAAAAAAGACGTAAATTACAGAATAGGTACAGTATGGTGGCCAAGAATTGAAAACAATGACAGATAAATTATGTTACAAAAAGATTTTACCATATCAAAAAAATTGATGTTTAACCAACACTTTTTAGATGGATTAAAGTAAAGAGCAACATAAGCAAAGGATGCAAAAGATGTATGATAATATATTGTTACCATACTATATTAATAGTATGATAATAAAAAATAAGTTCAACTTTTTCTATACTGTACATTATGAAATAATCATAGATAAAATCGTTTAAAGAAACTAAATTAGAAAAACCTTTTATGACACCTTGTTCAATTTAATGGATTATTTGTTTATTTCTTTACTCCTCTTTCTTTCGTTACTCCTCTATTATCTCCTTTATATTCTTCTCCCTCTGTAAATAATTAAGTAGTTGTCAGACAGATTATTAAAGATCTTTCATAATTAATTTATTGCTAAACTGTCAATACAATAGAGATTGAAAAACAAAATAAAAATCCTTATACATATATAAAAATTATATTGAGCTGTATTATTTGTCATTTGGTAACTTTATGTGATATATTAACATTGACACAATTAGGTTTCATACTTATATAAATAATTTTATAATTTAATTACAATGCAATTATCTTATAATATACATAATTATTTTGTAATTACCGATAAATACCGCAAGATAACGTCATCAGTATTACTACCTAAATGTCAAAAATAACAAATAAAAAAAAAAAAAGAGTTCTATTTTAACCCAATTTTTTGTTTTTTGTTTCATCCTCATATAATAGTATATAAAAAAAACCCTAATTATAGTAATGAATTTAATAATATTATAATTGTATGTAATTTTTAAATGCAACTCATTTATAAATAAATATAAGGGCCGGCTTTAGGTTAATTTTAGAAATTTTATACCACGAATGAGAAAATAGGAATCTTATTCCCACAAAAAATAGATGATATAATATCTTTAATTGAGCGTCATTAAACATGTAGATGTACCCAATTTACAAGCAATCAATCTTTTCGAAAATTTAATTCTTTTATTTTTTTATTAGCGCTCTCTTATGAGCATAGTTTCTAATTTATATTTGACTAAGTTTCAGTTTCGTTTTAAGTTTCATTGTTTTCTCTAAGCTGTTGATTACTCGGCTGTAGCTATTACAAGATTTGAAACACAAATATTATATATTTTGTGCCCCATCTATTATCTTTATACAAAAATTATTTATTACGATATTAATTATTACAACATAAGTGAAAAATATGGGATTTGACCTGACTATAAGTTGAACGAAAGTCCTTTCAAGGTTGGTAACTTAACCACTACGACACGATATTGATCAGATTGAAAATATAATTGAAATACTTTAAAAAATTTTTTGAATACCCAACAAGTAACTAAAATAATAAAAACAAATTTGAAGCAAATGATAAAAAAATACTAATTTTAAATTTGTTCAATCATTGGCAATTTATATTGACATATTTAGAGTAATAATTATAGAGTTAGTTTGTTTCAAAGGATAAACAAATGTTAAATAACAGCCCATCAATAAAATTAATCTTCATGGAGAAATGAATCATTAAATCGAGGATATTTCAAAGATGAGTTACCTATGGTGATCGTAAATGGGCTCTTCAATTATATTTAAAACTGTAAAAAGTCAAAGTAAATAATTCTGATTACTGGATATAATTAAATATCCATCTATTTATTTAAAAAATTAAATTTAAAATATTACCAAACTCTGAACAGGCTATTAAAAACTGTAATTCAATACTTATATTTTCAAATCGGTATATTAAGGGACATTATATATCTATAGAATTCAGCACTGAAATTGTATATATATACATACATACGGATATACCTATATTTATGTATGTACATGATCTTTGCTATATAAAGTCTATACATATACTTTATTATATCGTGTTGTCTTTTTTTTATTATTAGCATAATTTTACTCTTCAATATATTTATCACAATTTTACATTTATATAATTTAAAAAATAAATGAAGAAAAATTGGGCTCATCATTAACAAGGTAAATAAGTTATTTTTATTATTTTAATAAGAATAATTACACATAAATAAAACTCCCGAACGTATACTTAGATAGATCCTAGTTTTTGTTTATACATATGTGTACATGTATGTACTAACATCGAATGCGTTTATTTATCAGATAATTTTAACTTAATTTTTTTTGTCTGTTGCTTTTTTATTCATTTCATACCTCTTTACAAAAAACACACCTTTTCTTTTAATATTTATAAACATTTATTAAATGCGTACATACATGTACATTTATATCCATATATGAGTACAAATATTTTTTTTATTGTATATGTATTCTTATTTAAACATATCTGTTTTAAGGACGAGCGTTTTGTTGGTCCCAATAGACTTTCGTGAAAATAATGAACAAATTAAGTGTACAAAAAATGAAACAAAAATAATTTTTTTTTGTTTTTTACGATTAAATGACGGACAAAAAAGGTTGATTTCCTTATATTGTTACATAATAGTAATTATAATTTTGTAACATTTTATATAAAATATCCTTTCTTTTTTATTCATTTCACATCCTTTTTTTTCTGTTTTAATAAAATCATAATTGCACATATACCTGTAAACATACAAAATTATACTTACCTATGAGAAAAAAATATATATATAGTAAAACCTGGTAAAACTAAATAAAATACAATTTTTATGTTGGATACTTGAAGTTTTGTTTTTTTTTTTTTGGAAAAATTATATAACATTTATTGTGTATATAGATTATGTGCACACCTAAGTTTTATTTGACAAAACTGTAAAAAAACAAAAAAAAACGAAAAATATTTGTTTAATAGCAGATATGAGACTTTATTACTAACCCATCACTACTTCAGTATCACTTGTTTGTGATTAAAAGAAAATATAAAGCAATTTTTTTTTTTTTTTTGATAAATAATTTTTTATTATTTAAATTTTTCAAAAAATAAAAAATTGTGTATATAGTATCGGTGCGGTGATGATATATTATAGGCAGGCAGAACAGTAAGTATCATAAAAAACAAATATTAATTCAGTTGGTTAATTGGTAGATAGGTTAATGTCTGGGGAAAATTAAAAAAAAAATTTTTTTTTTTTTTTAAATAAAATAAAAAATAAAAATTTGTTTATCATTTAAATTTTCAGGTTAGTCTAATTATCCTTTTGAGTAAAATTAAAAAAATTTTAAAACGATTAATTTCTAATTCAGCAAATTTCTTGTATTTAAGAATGTGTTGAGGCCTTGATGGTCTAGTAGTTAAGTACGTTGCTTATTAACTGATGTAGTGCGGATTCAAATTCTGCACAGGTAACAAGTGTTTTTAGTATAAATATATAATATATAATAAATAATACTATATAAATTAATAATAATATTTGACTTATAATAGCTTTTAGTATAGCTGATGGTTTAGTAATATTATATTAACCTATGTATTTTCTGAAAATAAATCCCTAATAATTGTCTACAAGTATATATTTAGTTTTTTGACTAAATACAAAATATAACCAATACAGTATATGAGAGTATAAAATAAATTTCAGATATATAATAAAAATGACTCTGATGATGTCTGAAATATAATTAACATTATTATTAATATTAAACGAATATATTATAACCTAATATATATATTTATAACCTAATATTATGCAATAAATTATGCTATAATAGTATGAGTAAGGCCCTCGGGCCTTTTTCATACCTAACTAAAGTTTTAATTTTAGTAAATTAGATTATTTGTATTATTTACATTATTTACATTTTTATATTTACAAATTTATTATTATTTCAATCTTAATTCAGTTTTAATTATTTATTTTAACTTATTTACATTTTTATATTCAACTAATCTTATATATATTTATAAACATTGTTTTGAATTTATTTTTTTATCTTCGTTACTTGGGAGATCTTGATCTTCTACAAATTAATCTATATAGGTTAAAGTCCCACACACGCATGTATATAAGACTCGTGTTCTTCATCATTCCACTCCTCTATAGTGTCTTTTGATTCTCACTATTCTCAACCAAAAAAAAAAAGCTGATTAATTAATTAGCAACATCAGAAAGATAATTTTTGAAGTTTTATTTTTTATTAATAGATAAAAAATTTTAATAAATACTTTTATTATAAAAAATACTTTTTTTTTACTAGTCAATAGGCAACTGAATAGTTTTCCTTTGCAAAGAAATTAATCATTTTTCCTTTTTTTTTTCAATAATTATAAAAGTATGTATTTTTGTCAGTAAAACAAATTCTTTATTCCATATTTTTCAAAAAAATTTCATCAATTTTTTAAAAAATTAATTAATTTTACTTTAACTAACAAAAAAAAAAATCTATAGACCATATAAAAGAATTTCACATCAAATTCCTAAAATAATTAACGAAATTTATATTTTTTTTTATAAAAGTATAATAAATGTCACCAAAAGAGTGCCACGTTATACTCTATTAACAATCAGATTGTTTCTTACTAATGTAATTTACTAAAAAAAATGCCTACAAATTGAATTTAAAAAAAACAGATTAATGTTTTTTAATTTGGTTTTTTTTTTAGAATCCACTTAAAACAAAATAGGTTATCTTTTTTTTTTCATTTAAATAAAAAAAAAATTATTTTTTTAATTTTTTTTTTTTTTGTTAAATTGTTTTACTTTTAATTTAGATACATTGAAAGATCTATATGCTAAATATCATACATAGAAAGCATATATAGAGGCATTCTTTTTGTTTTAAGTTATCTCTTATAGTAATAAAAATAAATAGTGTTAAAGTTAATAAAAAACAAAAACACTGTTGTAATCAACTTGAAATGTTTTAAAATGTTGTTTTACTTCCACAATATATTCATTCAGTATGTATTTATACTTAAATAAGAAATCTTATGTGGTACACGTGAACACATCAAATTTGATCATAAAGTATACCATGATGACATATTTCTCATATATCACAATTTACATACAATTTTATTAACAAAAATTTTTATGCATTTGCAATCATTTAAAATGACATTTTAAGCTTTATAATTTCTCAATATAATTTTATTTGATGAAAGGTGAGGCTTTTAATTTTTTTTTTTTTTTAAATACCAATGACAAAAATTCTTCTTTAAATTTGTTTTTTCTTTTTTTTTAAACTACATTATAATCAATGTATATTGGTACATAAAAGTTTTTATAAACTAATACGATTTTTTAAGATGGTATTATGAATTTGATATTTTGTTTATAGCATATTTTTATTTTATATTTTCTTTTATATGAAATTGACAATGACAAAAGTTCACTATATATTAGTTAGTCTTTTTTACTAATGCTTGTCCTATAAGCATTACCACTAACCAATAATCCTTTCCTATGGTAATCATTTAGTCTCGCCCTTGATTTTGTTGCTGTTCTTCGTTTAAAAATAGCATTTTTCATCATGATACTTGATTACCTTGCATATGACATCAGTCGGTTGTATGCAAAAATATAATAATAAGAGAATAGCAACTAATCGCGTGTGGTCTGGGAGGGCAATAAGTCTTGGGACTTATTATTATTATTAAAAAGTATTGATGAAATCAGAACCACGAGTGTAGACTTATCAACTTGTTATTAATTAGTTATGTTTGTTATTAATTAAATAAACCCCTGTCTGTATTCATCGCTATTATAAAAAAAACAGCACATATTACATAATATACTTTTTCTTTTTAAGAATGAGGGACATCTAAAATTGTAGAAATTTACAAAAATCAAAAACTGTTTTAGTATTTTGTATCAAACATTTTAATTTAAATTTAATCATCAAATTTTATTGAATATTTTTAAAAATTGGTTTTAAAAGTTGGCGAATTAGCAAAACAGCTTCCTAATAATTTTAGACGATGATCTCTGTTGTTATTTAAAAAAAAACTTGAGTGAACTTTTTGAAAAAAATACTTGAATGAAAATATAAATAAAGACAAAAAGTTTAGAGTTAAACGTTTCCGATAATCTTCATATTGTATACAGTTTGAGTAATAATTCAATATGAAACATTGTGAATCATAAAACATTAACTTTACATTTTGAATGTCAGGTTAATTTAAAAGCCGACAGCTATAAGTAAAATAATAAATATAAAAATAATATAGCGTTTAAAGGATGGAACATAAAGTCTTATTTAATAAAAACAAGTAATGAAAAAACCATAATTTTTCAAAAAACCATGTTCCCAAAATTAACATGTTGACAGACGCCTATCTTGTATATTAATTGACTTTCTTATAATCAAAGAATTACCTTTACAAGAATATATACCTAAAACTCTTTACCTTTTTCTGTTTATTTAGACAGAATGAGATATTTATTGTTAAGATAGGAACAACATAACGAAAAATAAAATTTCAAACACGCCTTTAAAAATATATTAGGTAGAAATATGTATTTTTCTTATTATTCCGGTTTTACATTACAATTTAAATATAGGCATTTTTCCAATTTTTGGCGGTCTTCAGCAAAAATTTAATTTTTTTTTGCTATATATCTATCCATAATTAAAACTTCATTGCTTTATTTCCATAACGGAAAAAGGATTTAATTTCTAAAAAAGAAGGGAAAGTTTTAAGTCCCAAAACTGGAAAGAACTATTTGATTGGTATAGGTTTACATGGTGCTTAGTTCTTACACAAGGCACAAATAAAATAAACTTTGTGCCGTTTTTTAACATTATTAAGTACTTTTTTAGTAATTTATATTGTAATATCATTTATTTTATTCATATTATATATTATATACAATATATTTAGGTACTTTATGTATTTCTCAAGAGATTTGTAATTGAAAATTTATTTTCCAGAAATTTGCTATAGAACAAACTCTTACGAGCTTTGCAAGATATGAACCCGCATTCCCTTGGTGCTTTGTGTGAGATAAGGCACTTGAGCAGTTGTCGAGCCCCAAAGAAGGAATTAATATCTTTAAAAAAAAATTTATCTCAATACCTTAGAATCGCTCATATTAACGGAATTTTCTATGAAATTTTTATATGTCACATAATTATACATTTTTCAGTTATTAAAGTTTTGCTTGTTTTTGATCTTTCAAAGTCAAATGCATAAATTTGAAATTTTTATGACTTTATGTGAAGAAGTAACATTATAAAAAAAAAAGCGTTTTTTAATGAAAAAATAAAAATAAAAATTTTTAAAAGAAGATGAAGGCAACAACAATAATTAAATGTGGTCCAAAATTATCATATATGTATATATATAATATTATAGTATTTAGAAATAAAAAAAAACATATATAGGTACATAAAGCTATTTGAAAAAACAAAAAAATAAAAAAATATTTCGGCTTTTTGAAATTTAAATTTCAGAAATAAAAAAAAAAATAATTTATATAAAACAATTTTTTGGGTATTAAAAATATAAAATTACTATACGAATTTGCTATTTAAATTGTAATGTAAATGACATGAGAATATTCAACTAAATATATGAGAACTTCCATAAATTAAGAAAAACTTATTTTATATTAATTTTAAATCAGTATTTTCTATTACCTTTCAAATTAAGGTACATATTTTATAGTTCAATTCATTCAGATCCATGTATATTGAAGAATTTCATTTTCAGGATTATCATCAAACATTTGCCACTCTAACCTAACAATAGATTATAGCTTATGGAGATAGATTGGAAGAATCTTGTTTGTAAAACTCTTAGCTAGAACTCCTCGGAAAAATCAAACAAAATTTTATCTTTTATTCGATACAAAAAAAAATTTTTAAATAAAAAGACTTTCCTCAAGTTAAAAATGCATTTTTAAAAAGTTAAATGGATATGTATTTCGAAAAAAAAAAATATTCTCAAGTTAGATTTAAGAATTTTTAATAAGCTTTTATTATTGTCTGTATATTTGGATTAAAACATTATATTTGAAAGTATACTAGTACATATTATATATATTTGAATTTAATTTCTCAGAAAGAATAAGTAACAGTTAACAAATGGCGCACATTTAAGTCAGTACATATTTGTGTGTTTCAGTTTCTTTTTAAAGTCATAAAAAATGATTACAAAAATACTCAAACTCAAAATTTACTCAAAAATTCCTTATAATAAAATCGAATGATTCAATATGAATTATGGATGCTATAATAAGAGTATGTCTTATGATTCGTTATGGAAAAAAAAAACCTAACATATACAACTTCTAGTTACAGTCAAGTAATCAACTTAGTAATCTGGTTAGTGAAACTAATGATTCCAGAAACTGAAGTTTATTAAAATATGAATAATAAATGACTTAATAGATGTCTTATGCTCCTTAAAAAATATATATCATCTAGTTATAGCACTAACAAGATTTTGTACTATATATATGACGAGATGCTAGTTCCGAGGTTATAGTTCCCCTAACTATTTAAGAGTAAGAATAAAACAAATATACAATATTTTATCTGTAATTGTTCTTATGTACCCTGCTTTTGCTCTTTAACCAGTCCTTTTTCCTAAACAATTATAGGTAATAGCAAAAGTTGATAATGATTTAATGGCTATAACAGTGATTTAGTCAATCTCGCATGTTTCTATGAAATCTGAAAATGTTTTCTATTAGTTGAAAAACTATCATATACATTATAACTTAATCTACTCTGTCTTGTGAAAAAAAATCATTTCAATCTAACCTATACAATATCATATTTTATATCTTTGTAAGTTTGAAAACGGTCCAATCTATAATAAAATAAAAGAAATGAATTTACGATGGGTATTTAAATAATTAAAAGAAAAAACTTTGCAACGTAACAAATTTAAAAAAATTTTGAAAAATTGAATAAATTTAAAAATTTGGAATAGATATTGTGTAGTTCCTTTATGATCATTTCTAATTTTCCAGATATCGCTGTTTTCTTCGTTTTTTGTTTTTTTTTAGTATATTACATACATATTTAACACTATTTTTAGTCGGTTAAGACGGTACATTATCATTAAAAATGTTATTTTATCTTTTCTATAATCTGATAGAAAAGTAAATTTCTTTTTTTTTTTTTTAAATTCTTTTAAATAAGATTTACAACAAAAATATTTTCCAATTTTTTTTTTATATAAAAATTAGGTCAAAATATAAATTTATTTCTTCTTTCTTTCGAAAATCAAAAATGTAAAAAAAAAAATTTTAATCATAAATTTCCTAATTCCAAATTTAAATGTCGCGGTATGTAGGTTTATTGTTTTTTTTTTTCTTTTTTCTTTTAATTTATGCTTAATTTTGTGACAAAATTTTAAAAAATCAAAAAAAAATAAAAAGTTAAAAAAATAGAAAGGTACTACGTATATCATTGTAAAAACGTGTTAATATAGAATAGACCATCATCATCAGTCAGTATATGTATCTATACGGAAATTTGTAATATAATCAATTTCCGGGATTTTGTAATTTTTGTTATATAAATTTATATAGTTATAGGTATTACCGTTTAAAATATTCGTTTATTCCGTATTTCAATAAAACCTATAATATTTTCCTAATTAAATTTTGGTTTTCATTATCTCGTATCAATTATACGTATACGCATCATATACGCATGCGCATCAATTAAACTGCAATTTATAAAAATTAATTTTAAAAGTTCAATTCTAGAATTGAGAGATTGTACATTTTGTTTAAAATGAAAATTATTTAAAAAAAAAAATGAAGTGTTAATTATTATATACGTATTTGGATACGATTAATATGAAAAGAGGTTAAAAAACTTAAATAAAATTCTTTAATTCGGTATCAGAAATAAAACAGGATCTTTACAGCTTCCGTATTTATATTTACAGGTGTAATTTTAAGCTTTGTTTTTCTCTCACCCAAAGATCTCCTGCAGAAATCATTTGAACCCTAACCTAAAAAGAACTGCTTTTTAATCATTTTTTATCAATAATTTACCGTATTAAAATATTAACTAAATATTAGATTGAGACATTTATAATGAAACCAGATGAAACATTAATTTTTCATCCTGGTGTAAGTTCTAAAAAACAAAAAAAAAAAATTGAAGATCTTACTACATAAATATTGGAGACCATTGAAACCATTGAAGATTATTGAAACTAGTAACATTATTTAAAATTGAACTAAAAAATGGTGATAATAATAAATATTATTTTAAAATTGTAATTTTCTTTTTATTTAAACTGCAATGAGGGAATATTTTTTCTATAGAAATATACATTTTCGACAATAGACACGTTTAACTAATATAATATTTTGAAGTCTCGCCATTTTAAAATTTTGCACATGTGTTTTATGATTAAATGTGTGTAAACATTCTAAATTTCGAAATTATTTATAGATATTAAAATAAATACAAAAATTTATTCTGACAAAACTTATGTTAAATTTTGAAAATTTCACTCCTTTCAAAATTACACATTTCTAGTTTTAGCTACTGGAAGGAAACGAAATAAGATTTCAAAATTTTACAAAATATTGGTATCACATAACAGCAAAATTTAAATATTAAAATGTAAATTTTTGATATCTTCCTCGTATGATGTAATAATAAAGACTTAAAAATTAATGATTACTTTAGTGATTACAAATTACACTTTTTTTCTTTACATGTCTATAATGGTTATTTTTTAAAAACATATTAAAATATTTCCATATATATATATATATAAATATGGTTAAAATGACATTTACTTATGTATTGATCATGTATCGATTATGTGTTTATTTAGTAATATAGTAAATCATATTCAAAATAAAAACAAATTTTTTTTTTAATTTAAAACTTTTATAGAGATTTTTTATTGTAAATAAGCGTAGGATGACATTCAAAAAAATCTATAATAATTATCTTAATCTTAAGACTTTTGTTAAACTACAAAAAGTTTTATTTTATAAGCATTAGATTACATTTAAAAATCTGTCAAATAAATATTAAGTTTAAAATTTATATGAAATTTTCTATACAAAATACTTATAATACATATAAATACATATAAATTATAATATATATAAATCAAAATATCTTCAAAATAATTTTTAAAGATATTTTAAATATCTTTCAAAAATTTTCTGGCTTTCAAAACTTCAAAGTGTAGGGTATATAATATATAAAATATATTTTGGTGATTTTAAAAAGACTAATCAAAATAAAATGAATCGATTTTTAATCTATCAAATTGATATTGATTTCAGTTTATTTTAAGAGAAAGTTTAAAGAAAAATTTAATTCAGTTACTTTTTTTAAATCAAAATTATTTTAATACCAAGTTAATATTAAATTTTTGACCCATAAAAAATTTTATTTAACCTTTTGACTTAATATACAAGTTTGTAGAGATGAATACAAACTTTAAAAATTTGTTGCAATTTTTTTTTTTATTTGATTTTGAAAGATTTACTTTTATTACCTATACATATATAATTTGTAAACAAACTTTATTTTATTTTATTTTAAATTATTAAATTTGTTACTTAATGCATGTTTAGAAATTTTTAATAGAAATATGTAATAGAAGAACTAATAATAAATAAATCAAATCCATATATATGACATTTGTTCTCAATTTTCTTCATATATGAATTAAATTAGGTTACTTACTAACTATAACAGTTATTAATTATCCACAATTACGTTACACTCTCTATATGGGTCGAAGTTTTCAAAGTAAAGTTAGATGTATTAAATTGTATAAAAATGTCCGCAATAAACACTACCATGAACGTAGATCATAAAAAAAATTGTTCAACTATTAACATTTTTCGCTATCTTTACGCATTGAAGTGTAATAATGGAATAATTAAATAGTATGAAAATAAAAAAATAAAGAGATACCATTTTTGTTAAGTAAGTATGTATGTAAATTTTACAAATTCCGATTTCATTGTAGACAGTCGACACTCGACGCTCTTTTGTAGACTATGTTAAAAGAGCGTAACGAGAGCGTTGGCTGTAAATACAGCATTACAGTTAAGATTGTGATTTTGTATATCATAAATTATAATCATGTCGAAAACTAATCAAATATTAATATCATAAATAATGTCAAATATATTATTAGCGGTATTCTATTAGCGAATAATATTATGCTAATTTCGTCAAAACATTTAAATTTTAATTAAATTGACAGTTTAATTGACACGGTCTCCGACCTTTTGGTTTTACCAAATCTCTTAATAAATACGTAATAAATATTCACTGCATATTTGCATTTAAAAGCACAAGTAATTTATTTTTATGAACAAAATTTTAATCAAATTATAAAATATGGATTGGGAAACTACATATTAATATTTAGCAATCTATAACCACTATATATGTATATATTAAAAGAGGCTTGTAATAAAATAACACTTTTTTTTTACATTACAATAAATTATTTTTAAGAAAAAAAAAAATTATATACCTACTTTTAATCTATTAAATTTAAAGTTTAAAGTATTAAAAATTTATTTATATATTATTATTTATTATTTATTTTATTATTTTATATATTATGAAAATTAAAATCTTTGTTTTAAAAAATTTTTTTTTTATATATTTATTTATTTATTTATATTAATATTACATACATAAATTTAATGCAATATTATTGAACCATCGGCTACTAAAGGCTAAATAGGTTTTTATACTATTGAACCATCTGCTAAAAATAGGTTTTTATACTATTATATACAGTATATATTTATACTAATATTATTTATTTTGTTTATATTATATACTATTATATTTACATTATATTTGGTCGCAAGGGGGGTATGTAAAGAAAAAAACGCTTACGATCTGTGCAGGGATCACTTCGGTTAATAATCACTAGGCTACCGAAGCCCCCTTTTTTTTTTTCTTTTTTTTTTGTAATTTTATATAAAAAAATTTTTAAATACATAATGAAAATCTAAAATTTTTTTAAAACTGTTAATTTCAACTTGTTATATATTTATACGAATTATTAAATAGTTTTCACCTTTGGATCTCTACCAAAAATAATAAATTTCGAAATTTTCCAAAAAAAAACAATTTTTTATTTTTATTTTTCAAAATAAAAAAGTTTTTTTTTTCTGGATTTACCACTCAAGCGAAAAAAATTTACATACATATATATATAAATTTAAATAACTTAAATTCCTTTTCAATAAGAATTTTTCTAAATAAAAAAAAAAATTATAATCGTTTATTTTTTTTTTTGTTTTGGTTTTTTATATTCTAGCCAATTTTTTTTTATTATTTTGGAAATCATGTCTTTTATGTTATAAAAAAACTAAAAAAAAAATAAACACAAAAATCAAATAAAAGTTTGCAGTAAAGCCAATAAAATTTAATAAATAAATAAAGGTATCATGCAATTGTAAAGAAAAAATAATTTTTCTAATTTTTCTTTTTTTTTTCCTTTATTATTTGTTTGATTTGTATGAAAGTTTAAAATTACCTATAAATTAATTCATAAAATCTAAATGTTTATTTTATTATAAACTAATAAAATATTTAAATAAAACCTTAAACAAAATTTTTATCCCTAAAAGACGATTTTATAACATGATTTATATTTTTATTTGATATAGTGATTAAAAAGAAGATTACCCTTGTACATTATATAGTATTTTTGTTACATATTTAAATGTTATATATATAAATGTATGTATATATATATATATATATATATAAATCTAAAAAATAAGATGGAAAAATATGAATTTTCAGTAATCTAGATAATATATGCAACTGTAATAAAACTATAAAAATCCTTGTGATAGATCTGTATAAGGCAATATACACATATATAACAGGCAATATAGATATGTAAATATATAGGTAAAGCGCCACAATTGTATTTTATTTCAAAATGTAATAAATTTATAAAAGTATTGATAAAAGTAATAATTATATATAAATGAATACTTCTACAATGAACATTAATTCCTATTAATTCCTATACTTATATATAATGTATAATGCCTGTATAATTGCCATTAACAAAATCTTAATAAAAATTATCTAGATTTTAAATATAAGTATATTGCCTAATAGATACGGGGACAACTTTCAATTTGATGTTAATCAAGTTTGTAGTTATTTCTTCTTGTTTTTTTTTTCTGTTATATTTTTCTAAATCCTCAACATCATCTAAGGACTCTAAAGTTCTTAGATAATATCGATTTTAAACTAACTAACATTTTTTGTTTTATAGATGAGGTTGTGGGAGGTAGAGACCCACTTAGCCAATGTTTGACGCTATAGAATCCCAAAGAAGAGAAACCTTGGAAGAACAGTACTGAGAAGACCTCTCCGAAGTGAGAGCGCTTTGTCAGGAAACTATTACCCGATTTTTTAGGGGTAATAACATGTTCGATAGGCCGCTGTAATAAACTAGCGTCTCTTTGTCAGGAGTTGGAGAGCACAATGAATCGTAGGGTCTAGGTGTAAGGATAGTTGTCTATCTCCCCTTCCAGACAACAATTACAACAACATGGTAAATATAGATCACCATAAAAAAAATATTTCATGAATAAATATATAGTATTTTTTTTTTTAAATTAAGGTGCCTAATCGGAAGAGAATTGACCAGCAAATAATGCGTTTAATCAGAGCAGAATTCATATTTATAACATTTTCTTCTTCGATGCAGTGACTTTCGTTTGGCTTTTTTCATTATTTTAATTGCAAAATTGTTCAAAAGTACTTGGTGTTTCTGACATGAGTGCACTTTAATATTCTTCAATTGTGAAAAGTGAACGTACTTTAAAAACTTTAAAATAAGAAAATTAACCCACATCACATGAATAGCGATATTTATTAGATATCACTGTATTTTGGTAAAACTTTCTTTTTTATATTCCCCCTCATTTGAGAGCTATTAAAATTGATTATAAAACTCATTTATTACTATCTGGATAAAAAGATGCGAAAATTGTGTTTTTATATGTGCAAGCAACTTTTCTTAATAAATATTTTATAAAAATTTTTTTTAAAAATCGTTTCGGAATTTTTAAAATTTTTCAAAATATAGAAAAAATTCAAAATCGATATGGTTTGTGTCTTCAATCGATTTCACCACAATTTCGCAAATAAATATATATATATATTATTATTAATTATTGTTAAAATATACAAAACAGAATACAATAAAATACAGTGAAAGCTCCAATAAACGGACACTCAATTCAAGGGACCTAAATTTTTGTCCGGTTGTAAGAATATTTTTCAAACATACTTTTTTAATTGCTTTTCTTTTTATTAAGCTTTAATTCAATTTGTTACATTTTTTATTTACTTCAATTTTTTTTATTTATATACAATTGTAGTATTGTAAATATAAATATACAATACTTCAACTTAAGAATTGTACATTCTAGTATATTGTAAGTCGACTTACAATATACTAGAACGGGAGGTGCGCAATATTTATAAAATTATTTGTGTAATTTTAATATGTATTTGTGTTTTGTAGGCTTAGTAAAATTTATGAGTAGTATTTAAAAAATGGAAAAAAAAGATTAATGAAGAAGCTATTTCAATTATTTATTGATAATTAATAAATTATAAAACTCTCTTATATGACAGTACGTTTATTAGAGTTACGTGTCCGCTTATTGGAGATTTTAAGCTTCTTAAAGCCAAATTTACTTGTCCGCGTCAACATATGGGAGAGTCCCCTTATTGGAGCGAAGTTTATATAAAAATGTTATAAAAAAAAGTTGGTTCCTCGGTTATGAGAGCTTTCACTATATACAATTGCATACAGAATTGATGAAAATTGATAAATTGAAATAAATTTAATTGGATGGCAAGCAATTGGTTTAAAATCATTAAATTTTTCATACCGATTTCTTATATTTTTATTTATATTGAACCGTAATTAATTTGTATCTGAACCGTAAAATAAAAAATAAAAAACAAAAAATTTTAATAAAATATTGATTTAAAAATAAAAATTTGCAGAATTAAAACGTTATTTTTACTTCTGATTATTTTTCCTTTAAAAAAATAAATATACATATTTTATTTACCATATATCTAAATATTTAACTTCATCATTTTTTTTTTTTTTTTCTAATAAATTAAATTGTTAGAAACCATTTTTTCCAATTTAATATTTAATGTATTTTTATTGTGGTGTTTTTATTGTTATTTTTATAAAAAAAAAAAAAAAAAAATTTTCACAATTATTTCGCCAATTAAACTCTTAATTCTCTAAAATAGAATGGCGACTTTGCGTTAAATTGTTTTCATTTGATTTTTTTCATTTTTAATTTATAAATTTTTATTCTCTCTATAAATTCTGTATAAAAAACAAAATGTATAGGGGTGATTTGGTTAAAAGTAAAGAAAGGGGAGAGGTCTCTTTTTACTTTATAATATTTGGCATGTAAAATTTGGTCCATTTGGTGTGTACAGAATTTATTTAAGTTATTTTTTTTTTTTTTTATTATTATAATTTTTAATTTGTATTGCGCTTGATCAAAAAATTCTGTGATGCTCTTATGGGAGATGAAACGCCATTTTATTTTCGAAATTATTACTTTTTTTATTGTTTTTTTTTTTTTTGTTTGAATAATATACGAATAAAAAAAATTTACAATTTTCACCTATATACTATGTGTATATTTCAAATTTAGAAGGTATATGCTACAGAAGAAAATTATTTTTAAAATTATTAAATTGATAAAAGTGATTAAAAAATAAAATGGTGAAAATGTACTCTATACAAATACAATAATACAAAAAAAAAAAAAAAAAATGAAATACTTCAATAATATATTTTTTATGCAGTGACTATTTATTATACATATGTCTATAAAAACTTAGGTATTAAAAAATATAAAAAAACGGTACATCGAAATACGTTCTTTTAAGTCTGATATTGAAATATAAAATTTTATTTAATAATTGCTTAAATCACTCGTATTTTCCTAAAATATAGAAAAGAGATAAAGTTTCTTTATTTAAGAAACTCAGAAAAGATCTCGGATAGTCCTAAATAGCTATAAAGCCTACATCCAAATGTAAGTAAATTTTTTTTTTTTTTTTAATGAACTTCTCTGCTACCTGAATGTGGACAGGAAATTACACAGCCTTTCCAAAAAACCTTTTCGACTTACGACATACAGACATGGTGCAATATACATGATGTCACAAAAATCACCACCTATATCTTTTGGTACCTATATAAATAAAAATTGCTAGTATACGTAATACAGTAAAAACTTGTCAGTGGATCTGGAAATCTGGTCTTCAACAGTGTCTGTGAAAACTTGTACTACAAATTTTCACCTATGCAAGGAAAAGTTACACAAATTCAAAATAAAGAGTATAAAAACAAATTTATAAATAAATATCGTAAAGCAGAGACTAATTATATAAAAGTCTTATTTTTACACATGTTAAAATGTTATAATAAATTCTAAAATAACTATTTCACAAAAGTTAAAAAAAAAATCGTATAAACCACCCTGCATTTTCTTTACTATATTATAATAGGAATGTACTTATAACTTTGTATTTGCTCCAAAATGTTTCTATACATCTCCTGTATAAAAAGGTCCATTTCATTCGATTTTAACTGAACGTTAATCAGCTTCGGAATATTAACTAATACTTTAATATAAAATTTGTGAGAAAATTTGTACATCATTATTCAAAAATAATTGATTATGATTCTAATAAAAAATAATTATTATAATCGCAACATATGCCTATCTAATATAGTACATTATTACATTTAATATAATACATATATATAATATTATGTAAAAATAAAATATGCTTATTTAAAAAAAAGTACCATAAACGTACTCGTATTTATAGTTTCATTATAATTAATAAACTTTTCCTACAGAATAAAGAGGAGTTGTAAATTCTGGAATAATTTTGTAGAAAGGCCAGGAATCAAAGCAAATAACATAACATTGGTGCTATAATGAAATTATATATATATATATATGTAGATAAAAACAGATATATAGAAGCAATACAAATGTAGTAGAAACAGATGTAGAAGCAATAGTGACTAAAATGACCTCTCTGCTTCTAATTTAAACCTATAAGGAAATAAAAAAATTAAAATAAATTTTATTATTATTAATTAATATTAGGATTTTTTTTTAACATTAAAATAAAATTTAATAATCAAAAAAGAAATAATTGAAAATTAAGGAACAAAACAAAAAAAAAAAACAAACAAACGTTTTCTTACAAAAATTCTTATACTTATTTTAACTTTTAGGTTTTATTTTAAAACAAAATGACCTAAAAATTCTTTAATGACGAAATAAAAATATGTATATATGTATACATATATGTATGTATATATTTTCATAAATTTATTATACATGTTATAACGAAAATAAAAACATAAATTTATAATATTGGATGTGATACCTTGCATAATGAAGCAATAAAATTTGAATTTATTAATGACAAATTTTTTTCTTTTTTCTTCTTTTAAATTGAAAAAATAAAAATAAAATTTTTGGGTAAAAAAATATTTTGAGATCAAGAAGAATTTTTTTTATTTTATTTGGAAATAAAATTAAAAAAATAAATAATTTTTTAGTTATTATTAATTTCATAAAAAAAAAAATAAATTATGTATGTACATTTAAAGTTAAAATTTTTTGCAATTCCAATGTATGTTATAACAATGTTAAACTTTAATTAAAACAAGGTTTAAAAAATAAGGAATAGAATTTAAAAAACAAAAAAAATTTTTTTTTTAATTTTTTAATAGGTTTAATAAAATTTTGTGAATATTTAATATGAAACTAAAAAGCTTCAGGGATGCCATTTATACTTATCTATACGTCTTTATCTTTCTGCCATTTATTAACGTCAATGACTTTTCCAATTTGACAATTCAGAAATTGAACAATTTATCTATATATGTATGTATATATAATAATTTAATTTAATATCTAAAGCACAGTATTCAGATTATATCTTAGCTCAAAGACAAAAACATGAAAAATATGAAAATTTTTCGGGTATATAAAATTTTGACAATTTGAAGAAAAATTTTACAGATAGAAATTTTTTTTTTGTTATCTAGGTAGAAAAATATCGGGAAAAAAACAAAATTTTTCTCGGTTTGTATCTTGGGCTATATATTTTCCTTGGCGTATTAAGCTGTGTACTACTTGAGAAAAAATTGAAAAAATTTATTAAAAAGTTTTTGCCGAGAAAAATTTTGACATAAAATCCTATGTAAAATTAAATTTTTTTTGAGCTGAGATATAATCTGAATACTATGCTTAAAGTAGTTACACATATTTATTAGTTTTTTAGTTACACATATTTATTTTTTCATAAAACCCTTATGCCCTAGTTATAACAACACTAACGCGGTTTCTGTAGGTACAATATTGTTAAATTAATTACTTTGTTAACACTGACAGGCAGATTAAAAATGTACACATTTTGACAATTCTCTGCTACAAAAACCAAAATTTTAAAAAATTTCACTACATAGTCGGCAATCATCGTGCCATTTATAACTCAAAACAATAATTTAAACTCAAAACAGTGAACAAAAGTTTGAATTTGGTAGCCGTAATCGTGGTTGTGGACTGTGGTTGTGGTGATAGAGTTATTATAACTAAGGCTGACATTTTGCATTAATTAAATGAAATTTTGTTAATTTTTTTTATTTTACTTATATTTGCATTTTATTTGTACAATCTATCTTTATTATGTATAATGTCACTCCACCGGACCGGAAATTTATATATTTTTAAATTTTAATTAATTACATTTTAATTTGAACAATTTTTTTCAAATCGGAGAGACATTACTTCCTTGTATTGTACAACTAAAATTATTATATTTAAATTTAGTTTAATAATTGCAATCATTTAATATCATTTTATCAATATTAAATTAAATAAATAATTTATAGAATAGAAATAAGAATTTAACCATTTAATTTTTTTTTTACGCATGTATACGTTTTACCAAAAGAAGTTTTTTATCTTTAAAATGCAATAACTGATTTACTAAAAAATTACTTTGATCTATTGTAATAATTCTGTGTGCAATTAAGCTTAAAGAGAAAAATTTTAATTTTTAGTAAAAGTACTTTACTTGATACTGAATTCATTGAACTTAAATTTATGTATTTATTTATTGGCATATATCTACATACGAGTATAGCACTATACAATAAATTATATAGGAACAGGAATTATATAGATAGGAACAGAAATTATACTTGACTAACCTTTTGGGCTTACATTAAATTACATTAACTTACAATATTTATTTATTACCTTATACATTTATAAGTTTTCAATTAAATTAAAAAACAGTATATTAATCCATTTATTTACACATTTTGTATTATAGTATCTAGCAAAAAAAAAAAAAAGAATATTACAAATAAAAACTAAATTTTAGTTCCATATTTTAAAAAATATTATAAATTTTGATTATTGTGGTTGCAATTTCGAGTGTAAGTACAAAAATATTCATAAAATATTGAATTTTTATCAGCAAATTTTTTGATCATATGTATTTTTTTTTTTATTTTGCAGAAACTATATTTTCGCAGTAAAGGCAAATTAATGGGTTAGATTTTTCAAATATTTAAGTTGCAGATCTCTAGGGGCATTTTTATTTTACAAAAGAAGAATAAATTTTATTATAAAAAAACAACAAATTTATATCTTTAAAATATATTTTTATATTAATTATTTAAAAAAATATTTTATTTTTTCATTTAATTATTTTAATATCAAAATTAATATCATATTGTAAAAGGGATAATTCATAATAATTCTATTAAAATTAATGATTTCTATATAATAATAAGTATTATTGTCATAATGATATACGCATTCTTGTGATAATGATATATCATTCTATCATTATTGTCATAATGATATACGCCTATATAGCCTACAAAAAACATGATTTTTAAAATAAAAATTATTGTTTTTATAAGAAAAATTTATTTATTAAATTTATTGAGGATATTGAGTAGATAGAAGTTTGAAATGATTATAGATATCCATACATATATGAATTAATATAATTTGGGGTTGATTTTTATTCATTTGATTTTTTTTGAAAAAAAAATTAACTTTTAGCCTTATGGATCTCAATTGATTATCAGTATAACGGTCAAAATGACAGTTAGATCAATAAATCTATCTAAAATTACTCTCTAAGATCAGAAAATTGGTAATAAAATTTGTATTTTATTATTATAAGGTTCTGTCCTTTGGACAGGAATAGGAAAACATACCTATATAATTTTCATACTTTATATACAAAAAAAAAAAAAATCTTTTTTTGAGAAAAAAGATAGGTGATAAATTTTTAAATTAAATTTTTTTTTTTTTTTTTTTTGAATTTCTGTATTAAATTTAAGAAAAATAAGAAAATTTTTATTTTAAAAAAAAAAAATTTTTTTAATGCAAAACAACTTTAATTTTTTTTTTATTATTTTTTTCTTAAATAAAAACAAAAAAAAAACTTTTGTTTTCTCACATTCTTAATGAATATTATTTGGTTCCAAAAATAAATAATATAAATTAGAAAAAAAAAAAAAATAAATAAAATAAAAGTTTAAACGATGTCATTTGACTGAAATATATTATTTTATATACCTATTATTATATATGTACATATGTATATTAAAACAAATATATATTTTTAAATGTATATATATTTATATACATAATATGTGTATAAAAATTCCTTTTCACTCGTTTCAGTCGTCATTGTATCTTTTCTATTATCAAAAATAAAAAAAAAATAAGATTCTAAAATTCTATTGTTGTTTAACTAAAAATATCCACAATTTAATTTCCATCAAACCAGAAAAGGTAGGCATATAAATGTATGTATTTATTTACATGTATGTATTTTATATATTTTTGTTATATATTACGTATGTATGTAATAAGAAAAACTAAATTAATGATTTTTCTTTTATAAATATATATGTAAATATATATGTAAGAACATATGTACCTATTCGTCATAGAATTATATAGACATCATTTTCTTTTTATACTCAGAAAACAATTCAATCAAAAAATTAAGACCATAAAATTTCCTGAAAAAAAATAATAATAAAAGAAAAAATTATAAAATATTTCAAAAAAAACAAAAAGGGACAAATAAACTTTAAGATATGCAGAAAAACAATAATAATAAAACAACATTTCAATTGCAATTGAATTTCATTAATTTTAGATATGGGAACGATATTAATGATGTTGAATTTTAGAAATTGTGGAAAATGTAAGAAAAAACAGTGTCCCTAACATAATTTTAAAATTTTTTATTTTTACGTTATATACTAATACATATTTATATACATATTTGTATAATTAACATACCTAATATATATTTATATATTGGAAAAAAATTCATTTCAAGCTAATTTAAAATTTTTTTTTAATTTACATGTTATTTTGTGTCCGCATCTCTAATATGGGATCTATTTCCTAAAACAATTACGACATCACATAAGATTATAGATAGGAAATTATATTATATATGTATATGTGTATGTATATATAAAATCGAAAAAAAAAAAATCATATTCTACTTATAGCTTTCTTATACATTTTAAAGTTTACTGTTAGATGAATTTGTAGTTTTGGCTAAATATGAATTAGATGCAGAAATTATTTAACAAAATAATTAATTGATATATTTGATTATGTATAAATCTTGAAACGTATTCAATAAGAACACTTTCAAATTGTACATACATATATAGCGAAAGAGGGTAATAAAGGAGTGGAATATATCAAGAGTACACCAAAAAATAAATAATTATCATGTGTCACAACAGTCACTTTCAATCAAATTGTCACTTCACTAACACTCATAATCACACAGAATTGAGAATTTATTTTTGTCAGAACTTATTTATGTACATGTCATCACTCATCGCATCACTCAACTGTTACATAAATAACAAACAATGTGGCCAATTTATTTCAATTTATATTGAATTTTTCTTTAAATCTAAGTAGTGCTTTTTTATTCCAAACGATTACGGTAACTTACGACATTATGAAAATAACCGTTTTTTTTTTGTTTATATTAATGATGTATAAGAAATAAAATTCGAAGTCTTTCATTGTTTTAAATAAATGTCAACAAACAATTAACATATAAAAGTTTAAAGTACACCTTGAAAAAAAGTAATTTTTTACGAATGTCCGCAAAACGAACATGAAACTGATCTAGAGTATGTCTAGATTCGCTCTTTTTAATCATGATTTGATTTTAGCCAACCGAAATCATCATTAATAAAATGTCATCTGTTTTGTGATATAGATATTCTGGAATTTTCTCAGATCAAAACTTAAAAAAAAGACCAAAACTGGAAAAAAATAATTTGACTTTTTTTAGTTTTTCTATTTTTCAGGTCAACATTTTGGATTCAGAAAAGAAAATTCTATTAATTTATTATTACAAGTCTAATACAAGTTCCAACAAAGAAAAAGTAACTCAGCAGAATTATGTCATTTAAAAGAAAAATTCGCTAATTTTCATATTTTTTTCAAAGTAACAATAAAAAATCATTTTATTTAAAAGGCAAATGCATTACAATGTAATGGTTAAGATACAGGGTCTTATAGATTAATAAAAAATAATATAAATTGTTCTTATAACATAAAATTAGTATAATAAATTAATATAATTAAATAATTCTTGTATAAGATAATAGATGTCGCAAAAAACAAACATATTTATTTACGTTCAATCATAAAGAAACTGTACTATAACTGTTTAGTAAAACCAGTAAAACTAATGCTCTAATTTCAGAATATTAGTAAAATATAAACAATTAATTGCTTAATGGCAGGAGTAAAAGAGCATTAGGAGCAGGAAAAAATCGGAAGCAGTATATAATTGAATACTTTAATATCATTAAAAAAATTTATATTGAGATACATATATGACTTCTACTGACATTTTTGCAAAATAGTTTGCTTTTCTATATCATTTCTTTCCAAACTTTTGAACTATATAATAGCTTTCTCCTTTAACTTTCATACTTCCACTACTAACTTAATAATTTTATTCTTTCATTCGATAATTATTCAAATAAAGTATCTTAAGTATACATAATTCCATTTGTGCGCATAAGAATCTATTATTTTCTAATTTATGTATGTATTTAATAACAAAATTTAAAGTTTTAGTTTTATTTTATACATATGTATGTGTGCCGTAGAAAAAAAAATTTTATCCAATTAATTAAATTAAAAAAATTTTAATAATTTTAGAGAGCTAACCGTATTTTTTTTTTTTTGCTTTTTTCTTTAAATAGTGAATTTTATCATTTTTAAAGTTTTCAAAATTAAAAATTAGATCAAAATAGATAATAGTTAAGTTAATAATTTGTAAAATGTTACAGCTTTCACCAAATTGAATGAGAAATTTGATTTTAAATAATACATTTTTTTTAAAAGATAACAATTATGATGTTTTTAAAAAAAAAACTATTTTTTATGCTTTTTTAATTTTTTCTTTCATAAAAAAAAAAAAAAGAAAAAATATCGATTAAAACGTGGACAAAAAGATGTCATCAAATTTGTTTTGTACAAAAGAGAACTAGTTTGTCCAGTTAATTTATTGTTATTATATGCAAAATGGACGGAAATTCTATAATATTCTTTTCATGTGGAATTTTTAAATAAATTTTTTTACATTTTTTTTTTTTATTTCTTTTTTTAATAATTCAAAATTACCGGCAACAATTTTTTTTTTTTAATTCATAAATAACAAAAAAATAATAATGAATCAAATATAGGCATATATTTTAAGTGTCAGGCAGTGTATTCCGTCCGTCATCGAAATACAATTTTTTGCATCTTCTAATAATTATTTAATTATATTAAGAAGAAAAAAAGATATCGCCCAGTGATCTAAAAGCATAGTACTTAAGGCTTTAAATAATTTAAAGCTTAGTAAGGAACTTCTGTAGTATTTACATACTACGGAATGAACTTTTTTCTCCTTAAAGAACTTAGTAATCTTCAGAATCCATATACAGATCTGTACCACTTACACCACTTTTATGTTGGAAATGTTTTTTTTTACTAAATAAATCCATCTTCTCAGCAGGTGTATGGTAGCCTACCAGTTAGGGTGTATTATTAGTTACTATGGTAAAATATTTAACTTGAATTCTTTTTTTCTTTGAAAAATTTAAAAACATTTATTTTGTTTCTTTTGATTTTGTTTAAACATTATTAAACACGACAATAAATAAAATAATAATATTAAAAAATTTAGAAAATATGAATGTATGTTAGTTTTTGTTATCAAAGACTATTAGAATGTAAAATATGCTAATTATAAATAAAAAAAATATATTTATTATAAAACATTAATATTTTTCTTTTATTCAATTTGGTAACAAAAAATTAAATTTTATTTTTAAATATCAATGATTTTTAAAAAGTAATTTGACAGTATAATTTTAATTCTTCTTCTTTTTGTGCTTCAACCATTATGAACATTAGTTATTATGTTCGCTATTTTTTTAATTTAGAGCTTATGTTGAATTATTAAGGAAAAGCTTTAGTCACAGTGTTTTTTTTCTTTATTTAAATTTTACCGTTTAAAAATATTTTAAAAATTCAATATTTTTTCGGACGTCAATATATTCTTAAATTACTATAAATAGCTTAAGGAAAAGCCATATTTTATTTTGGTCTTAAAATTTAATAGAAGAAAAATTATAATAATACACATTCTCCTCTTAGAACTTTGGAAGAAGCACAAGTGTAAATCAGTTATTAGCAAGTCTCTAATTAATATCCTTCATTATTTTAACGTAGAGCATATAATTTTCTTTAAATTAAGAAGTAGATTAGACAAAACCTAAATATAACTAACCTAAACATCGTAAAACGTCGAAATCAACTTTTTGTAAAAGCGACTGGTATAATAAAATATTTTTATAAAGCAAGATTACATTGAATTTTATTAGTTTTAATGCAAACAAATAAATAAGACAAAGCATTTTTTTAAATTTACAATATAAAGTTTTATTACATAGTTAATGTATTGAATTTTCTTTTTTAAATTTAATATTTGAGATTTATATTTGAAAATATAAGTAGAATTATCCAAATATAGACAACTGCCTCTAAATATTTTTGAAATTTCATTTGGAAACTAAAATTTTTGTGTGGTAATATTTTTTTTTTTCCTTTTCACTTCACTATGAGGGCATCCACTTAGTCGCTTATTATTCATATTAAACTAAGCTTCAGCTGGCTTCAGTTTCTTTTTAGTCATTATTCTCATTTTTCACTAAGCTATTTATTTCTCGGCTGTGACTAATATACGAGATTATGAAGCGCAAATATTATATATGTGAGATTATAAAAGATATATTTATTTTATGATTACGATATTTTATATTATGATATTAGCAGAAAACCACTAGTTCATGATTCTGGGGTATCATAGTAATTACTCGAAGTAGATTAATTTTAGGAAAGAATTAATTATGTATTTTTGAACGTCTATCATTTTTTTCTTCTTCAATTAAATTTTTTATTGGACTGATATTTAGATTATGATAAATTATGATTAGATAAATGTATCGTACCATCGTACTAAATTAATTTTTTTTTTATTTACTCGTTAATCCCATAAAAGCAAAAACGAAAATCATCGTTAACTAAAGCATTACTAGGTTAATGCAATTTTAATTTTGGAAGAATATTACTTTGATAGAAACTTAACTTAATTTTGTTTAAGTTTTTATAAGTATTCTAAGTTTTAAAACATAAACAATTAGACACATTGCCTTTCATACTGAAAATACTTCAATTTTATATATATATGTATTGTAATTGGTTTTAAATATTTACATAGGAATGTTTTGAAATTGTGTTAACAACATTTTTCTAAAATTTACAAATTTACTATTGTAAATTATTAGTACAAAGTTTTCCTATTAATAGGGACATCTATCGTTGAAAATTTAAAATAAAGAAGTTAAACAAATTTTATTTTTTCTATCATATGTTATCGATAATACAGTATTTAAAAAAATTGACATTTCACTTTTCTAATTCTAGCTTTTTAATTTGTAAACAAAGTACAAGAATTGTAAATTGTAATTATAAAATTTGTAAAGTTAAAAAAATATAAAAAATGAAATTACAACATAGATTAACAAATTTAATTCTACTGTAAATGGTGCAATGACTAAAAAGCCTTCGGAGTAAGTGATTAAATTACTTTTATGAAAAAAACATATCAGTTTCATTTTTGGAGTTTGTGAAAACGGTGTTTCAGTCAAATGAATTGTAAAACATAAATATTTTAATTCTGTACATTTAAAAAAATAAAAATGTTAGTAATAAGAATTTTAAAAATGATTGGGAAAAAATTTATATTAAAATCTAAGGAAACAGTGAAACATATTAGTTATTTAAGTATTCAATCTTTATTTTCTACGTTGTTGTTTTAGGAACCTGTGTTCATTAAAATTTGAAAATATTGGTTAGTTAAAGTGTTATTGCTTTAGAAATTTTTTATTTGTTAAAAAATATTCTTATAAAAAATAAAGTTATAATTAAATATTTAATAATTCTTTGGAGGGTAATAAATTATATTTTGTGATAATTGACATTTTATAAATTTTGACACTTTATTTGATATAAGTCGGAATTTAGAAGTTTTTGAAAAATGACAGTAACAATTCGAGCACAATATTTAATATACTATATTTTCAAAAGATTAAAAATTATTTTAAATTTTTTAAATGTTGTAAAATTGAAAAAAAAATATAAAAGTTTTTTTAATCACAATTTTTGTTGAAATTAATTTTTTAATTAGTTTTAACACAAATTGTTTAATTTTTATAATTTTCTTTTTTTTAATTCTACAAATTATTTTTAAAATAAAAGTGACATCTTTTCCAGACGCTCATTAACCAATAAGTAAACGCCTCCGTTTGACATACTCTGCAATCATTCAAATATAAAAAGTGACGTTTTAAAAAAAAATTTCGCTTTTCTTTCTGTATACAGACTTGATTTTTTAATCATTAAAAAAGTATTTTAAGGAAAAGCTGAAGAAACCTTGGCAAATTTTTCAAAGTAATATAAGGAACATATTATTTTAAGTAATATGTATGTGAAAATAGAAATATTACTAAATTAAGTTAATTATTGTAAGGCATAAAACCATATAACAAAAATTGATGAAGTCACAAAGTGTAAGCCTGAAAATATACATATGCATAAAATATATAGGATTATAAATTAGAAACAAAAAAGAAAAAAAAAACAAAAAAAAGTAAAATATACATATACATGTCAAAAGCCATAAAAATAAGTTAAATATACCTATGAATTGGAAAAAAACGACATCATGAATGATGCCAATGGTTGCAAAATTGGTCTTTCAGATGGTGTTGATTTAGAATTTGTGTATAGTGATACAGATGGAACACAAAATGAAATTGCAGAATTATACAGCTATACGGAATTCCCTGAATTCCAACTTAATGTTAAATCTTTTGAGGAGCAGATGGAAATATATAAATTACCACCAAGTTGGCAAAAATTAGAACAAGAACAACGTAAATCAATTGTTATGAAACTAATGGATCAACTTGATGTTTCAAAGAGACAATTTCGTATGCAAGCAGCACGATGTATTTTATATTTAGCACAAGGCTGTTGGGCGGAAGTGCAATCTGACGAAGAACAATTAAAATCAGCAAAAGATAACATTTTACTTTTATACGAGTATGGTGTATTTTCCGCTTTTGTCGAATTACTAAATTTAGAAATAGAAAATACAATATCTGACAATGGCATGTTAAAAGTAGCTGTATCATTAGCTGATTCAATGGATTTACGTGTAATTTTATCTGTTTTATATTTAATAACAGAGACAATGCGAGCTGAAAAAGAATCTGGTAATGAAGATTACATAGAAACGTACGATAATTTTGTTAATGAAATCAATAATCCATATGGTGATGAACTATTAGGTGTTAAGTTATTAGGAATGATAACAAGATTTTGTAGTGGAACAGCACCGCATTTTCCTATGAAAAAAGTTTTATTACTATTGTGGAAAGTTTCTTTGGTTAGTTTAGGTGGTATGGAAGTTTTAAAAAGATTGAAAAATGAACATCGTGTTCGATATAATTTACCAGAAACAAAAGAAGACACATTAGAAATAACAAAATGTATGAGAGCAAGCTCACCACCAACAACAGCCGCAGATATTCTAGATAATCAAAATCAAAAAAGAAATGCATTTAGAAGAATTCGTACAAATGAAGTGTTGCAAGAGAATTTAATGAAACAAAGTTCTTTTGATGACCAGGAGCAACTTTCGATGGAAATGGAATCTCAATCAAATGATGCGGAAGAAGATTTATCAGATTATTATAGACCTTTTGATGATCCAGCTTTGAATTCATCAGCTCCAGGTCCAGCAGGACAAAGATATGACCAGCAATCTTACAATGTTTATCCTATAAGAAATATTACGAGGCTACCATGGGCACCAAAGGTACGACAAAAAGACATAGATCAGTTTTTGGATATTTCTAGAAATAAATTTATTGGATACACATTAATTGATGACCACGAAAGTTTGGCAGGTTTACCACAACCTATACATGAAGGTATTAAAACTTTAAAACGCTACATGTATACAAGTTTAGCTGATGTTCAAATCAAAAAAGAGGAAGAAATAACAAGAAATCCAATATCAACCACAGAGGAAATCCAAATGACACCAGCTGAAATTCTTTATCAAGCAATATTACCTAATTTGCCTCAATATATGATTGCATTACTGAAAATTTTATTAGCAGCATCACCAACTTCTAAGTCAAAAGCTGAAAGTATAAATATAATGGCAGATGTTTTACCAAAAGAAATGCCAATGACTGTTACACAATCTACGAAACTTGGTATTGATGTTAATCGTCATAAAGAAATAATTGTTAAAGCAGTTTCGGCAATTTTACTACTATATTTAAAACATTTTAAAATAAATCATATTTATCAATTTGAATTCATGTCACAACATTTGGTATTTGCAAACTGTATACCTCTGGTTTTAAAATTTTTTAATCAAAATATAATGGAGTATATTGGATCAAAAAATGCAATACCGATTATGGATTTTCCATTTTGTGTAATCGGCGAACAACCTGAATTAACTTCAGATAGTTTAGTAATTGGAGATTCAGCTCCATATTCATGGCGAAATGTTTTCTCTTGTATAAATCTTTTAAGAATATTAAATAAACTAATAAAATGGAAGCATTCACGTGTTATGATGTTAGTTGTTTTTAAATCTGCACCAATATTAAAGAAAACATTAAAAGTTCGGCACGCAATGATGCAATTATATGTATTAAAATTACTTAAAATGCAGACAAAATATTTGGGACGTCAATGGCGTAAAGCAAATATGAAAACAATTAGTGCAATTTATGCTAAAGTAAGACATCGTTTAAATGATGATTGGGCATTCGGTAATGATTTAGAATCTAGACCATGGGATTTTCAAGCAGAAGAATGTACTTTAAGAACCTGTGTCGATCGTTTTAACAATCGAAGATATCCTGAAGCAATGCAAAAATGTCAAACATCAATAACGGGCACAAATAATGGTAGTGGAAATAATGCTCAAGGAAACAATGGTAGTTCTATTGGTAGACAAAATGGTGGAAATGGAGGTAATACAAATTGTAGCGGAAATAATGTTGGAAATATAAGTTCTGGTAATGGAGATACAAATGATGGTGATATTCATGATAACTATGACAATGATATATC
This sequence comes from Poecilobothrus nobilitatus, assembly GCA_947095535.1. NCBI lineage: Eukaryota > Metazoa > Arthropoda > Insecta > Diptera > Dolichopodidae > Poecilobothrus > Poecilobothrus nobilitatus. The sequence goes on along the minus strand of OX352773.1, from coordinate 11,734,921 downwards.
ATTGAACACAAATGGAAATGGAAATAATAATGGCAGTAGTGTAATTGGTAATACCACTTATGGTTACAATTATTATGGCGCAAATATTTCAAATAATGGATTTTGTAATGAATATTCTTTGGGATATGGCGAATGGGATAAAAAAATTGAATTAACTGAAGATTTTAAAGCTAATTATGAATTATGGTTACAAGATGTTTTTAGTCAACAGATAGATTGGGATGCATTACTAGATAATAATATTGATATTAGATATTGTGAAAAGTTAAATTAAAAAGTAAATTAAAAATATAATCGAATAAGATTCCATTTCTCTTTTTTTTTTATTTAAAATTTTCAAAACAAAAAATATTAATTTTATATTTTTAATTCTAATTTTCGATTAAACGTTGTTTTAAAAAAAAATGCACTATCATATTATTGTAATAATATGTTTACTACATAATTTTATTTCTGAAAAAAAAAGAAAAACAATTTTGTGACAATGAAATAACCATAATAATTATAAAAAAATAAGATAAAAGAAAAATAAAAAAGCTTTCACATAACAGATATTTATTTTTCAATTCATTTTACTTTAAAAAAAAAGCATTGTTTTGATATATTTATTATAGGTACTTTTATATTAAAAAATATTTTAGCAAAAATAAAACATGGGAAAAGGAACGACGTGATCGACTTAATAAATCATTTGACAATTTAGCAAAATTGTTACCAAACTATGATCCATCTGTTAGTTGGACAAAGGCTGAAATAATTCAAAAATCTATTGCTCATATTCAGCATTTACATCAGCGAACTGAAAAATACTTAACAACGAAAGATCCTGAAATTTTAAGTAAGTTTAGTTATTTTTTTTATATTAAAACTAATATAAAACTAAAACAAAATTAATTTTAGAAAATTACAAGGAATTTAAAGAAGCATTAAAATTTTATCAAATCAGGAATGGTCAATTATCAGATTTACTAAAAAAGGCAAAAATAACTCTGCCACCGTTGGATTTACCTAAATTTTTTACAAATAATCCAAGCTTATATGAAGAAAGTAAAAATTTTGAAAATGATATTAAAAAAGTTAATAACGAAATTTCAAAACCAAATGATCGAAGTTGTACAAAAACTAATATTGATAAAAAATGTAAAGCAAAAAAGGAAAATGTTAATTTAAATTTAGAAGCCTCAACTGAAAATGCGGAACCGGTAAAAGAAAAAACATTTCCCGTGATTCAAATCGACAAAAATAGTGATATCACCATTAACAAAGAAGAATCAAGTAAATATTTTTTATTTATTAGTTTTAGTTTTTAATAATTATATTAAATTTTATAATTATATTATATTAAAAATTTTAGATAAGGATGTTGAAAATTTAAGTGCTGAAACAATATCTGAAACAATTTTGAAGTCTAAATCGCTAAACGCTGATTCAAAAATTCCTACATCTTTGATATCATGTTCTAATGCAATAACAACACCTACGATTTCGTCATCAGCCAATGAAAGCAATATTTTAAAAACACTGTCTCCAACTGTTTCTTTAATTGAATCTGAATTTAATTCTATAATTACTACTGCCTCGACATCAAATTGTACCGTAACAAAAACGACTAACACTATGTTGTCAGCCAACGAAAATATTTTTTCTAAGGCACCGTCTCCAACATTTCAATCAAATGAAACCGAAATTAACAAAATTACAACAATTTCTACGACATCTACTGATCTTCAAAATTTGCCATTAATAATTAAAACTCCAGTAAATGTACTTCAACAATCAAATCCAATTGTTTTACCAGCAGCTTCTCTTTCAGTTCCTTTCATAACTCTTCCACCAGGAAGTGTACCAACCATAATTAAATTTGAAAATATTTTATCATCTTCAGCGAAAAAAATTAAATTAGAAGAAATGAAGACTGAAACTGAATCGCAAACTGGCATAAAAACTATTAAAATTTTACCACAACCAACTGTAAAATTGTATTATCCTAATTCTGATGGCAAAATTCCAATTCCAGCACTTAAGAAAAAAACCATAATTAAAAATAAAAAGGTGCGAAAGAAACGAAAAAACGAGGAAATTCAAAATACATTGCAAAATGATAAGAAATTTAAATTTGATAACAATGATGAAGATATGCATAATGACGTTTTACAAGAAAAAGATATAGAATCAAACGAGGTGAGAAATAAATCAATAGAGCCCGTTAGCCAATTATTTAATGGAGATGATAAAGAAAAATTTATATTATTAAATGAAAAAACGAATGGTTCTTCTGAAAACATTTGTAACAACGAGAGTATAAAAGCCATTGAAAATGTAAAAGAATTGGTTGAAAATAATTCTGAAAATGATAAAATAGATTCTTTACAAATGAAACTTCCAAACGTAAATAATCATATTCGTACTATTTCACCAACTGCAGCATTTTTAAAATCATTTCCAAAAGTTGCATCTACACCAAAAGTTAGTGAAGAAATAGTAAATAAACAAATTTTACCTGTTGAGACTACTTGTTCAGCATTTTTCAATAAAGAAAATGAAAAATCAAAATTAGAAGATGCTATTTCAGAAAATAATAATGTCACAGTAACATTTAACGAAAGTTATGAAAAGGCACAAAGTCAAAATGGATCAAAAGTTTCAAGTGAGCAAGTTACAAATATTAATCATAATAACAAAATCGTATTAGAAAATAATATAGAAAGTTCTGAAATAAGTAATAATATTACAAATATGTTTGTTACAAAAAATGTTATTGATAAGATAACACCAATTCAAAATGTTAAAAACGAAAAGTATTTAAAAGGAATTGAAAAACAAGACGTTAAATCGACAAAAGTATGTACTACTTATAATGAACCAAATCCTTATATAGTAACTACAAACTCTACAGAATCACTACAAAATTTTTCAGAAACTTCAAAAAATGTCACAACGTCAACAAATACAAAACTTTTATACAATGTAACTACAAAATCATCATCAATTTTTTCTCCGTATTTTGATAATCCAACCCAAAACGTGTCTAACAAAAACATTTCTGTTTCTTTATCTTCTTTGAATTTATCAACTCAAGTTCCGATTTGCACACCTTTACCTTTAGAATCATTACAATCAAAAGAAAAAAATGAATTAACATCATTAAAAACATCTTTCAATTTTTCAATTCCATCGATTACATCAAATTTGATATCCTCTTCTAAAATGTTAAATGAGCTTCCTATTGTTGATAAAAATAAAAATGAAAGCGTTTTAAGTAGCCCAAAAACTGAAAGTAATATAAATACTGCTAAAGAAAACCAAAATAAAAAATGTAATGAAGAATCCAAAATCAATCCAGATAAAAATATTATTTCTAAATCACAAAACATATCTGAATCTTCTGGTTCACAATTGTTTTCGTATCCACCTTTGCCAAACCTATGGAATACGGTTCCAAAATCAAATTCTCTCTCTGTTACAAAATCATCACATTCCAATTACACAGCACCATTTTATCTTAATTCTTTACCAATATTTAATTCAGATTTAACAAGAGTTTCATATTCTAGCAGTTCAGAATCAAATAAAGATACTATACCAAAATGTTCTAATGAAATTCTTAGTTCTCCTTCAATTACCACCTCTCCAATTTTATCAAAATCAAACTCTAAATGTTTTGTAAACAGTAATAATTTAATACCCATAAATAGTACTTCAACAAAAGACATTTTAAATACGAGTAATTCAAAAAATTCAAATAGCGATTTAAATTTAGATTTAAATTGTACTAATGAAAAACATTTTAAACCGGCCAGCATTGCAATTTCTGAAAATAATCAGTTCTCCCACTCAATCAATTCATATCCTGTTTTCACTTTCTCATTAACTTCAAATACTCAACAGCCTTCTATAGATATAACAAAATCTACCAAATCAACATCTACGTATGTAAATACTGTATCTTCTTGTACAACTGCATCAACTTGTACAAATTCCTTTAGATCAGATTATGATTATAACAACACATTAGTAGCAAATAGTAAAGCCAGTAATTTTAATTTAACTAGATTTCCAGAATTGTCAAACACAAAATTGCAAACGGAAAGTAGCGTGGTGTCAAATAAAGAAAATGAAAAAAATTCATCATCCGAATCAAAATCGAATTCAACATCAGTTTTAAATACTTTAACAGAACCTTTTTTCAATTGTTCTTCTACTTTACCTTACTCATCAAAAGATAATTTCGTTATTAATGTATCCAAAGATAATACAAATAAAATCAGTTCAGTCACTCCTTTAGACTCGTCAGTTTTAGTTAAAGAAACTTCAAAAGAAACTGTAAAACCGATTTCAACATTATCTTGTGATAAAAAAAATAGCTATATAGATGAAAATAAAAGCAAGTTGCCAATAAACTCTTGCACTTCATCTTACACTTATAATTCACATTGCGCTTCTCCTACAACAAGTTCTGCAAATTCAAATTTAAATATTTTGGAAAATCAAAAAATTAAATCAGTATTTACCCCTTCGTCAAATGCTTCTGCGGAAGTATCATTTAAAGTTTCACAAAATACGACAAATGTGGCAAAAATTAATTCAAGTTCGAATTTTAATTCTCTTAAAAATTCTAACTATACTTCAAATAATACTACCGCTAATTTAGCGTTAAACACATTTAATTCTTACAAAATTGGATATACAGGAGATTCAGTTGAAAATTCATCATTAATATCAAACAATTTTTCTCAATTGGCTTGTCCTAATGCACCACCTTGGAGTTCAAATCTTCTTCAAAATAATCCTTCAAATAATTATATAAATTATGATATGCCAGGTTCTTATTCCGGATTTAATTATAACTCTAACTATTTATCACAAAATACAGACTATCAATCGCAAATATTTTCGTCTGAATCTCCAATAAAACAAAATACATCAAATAATTATTTAAATTTTGAACCTAAAAATGAATTTAAAGAAAAGAATATTTTTTCGGCTTCAAATCTTTTTAAATCTAAAATTAAAGATTCAGCAAATGATTTTTTTGGTAAAAATATAGCACCTAAATTACAACAAAATCAATTGGACCTTCAAAAGGCTAATAAATTATCCACTACTGAAAGTATTAATATGAATCTAAATTATAATAATACTAACACGGGTATTTCCAGTTCTGGTAAAAATGAAAAAACGCAAGATCAAATGCATAAGAATAAGACAGTTTTGGTTAGCAGTTCTATTGCAGCAGAAAATAATTTTTCAAAATCCATATATAAGCAATCATCAAACAATTTAAATTTATCTGAAAATATGTATAAGCCTGTACAAAACACAGTTGCAACTGAAAATATTTTAAAACCTGTACAAAATACCCTCTCAAAAATATCGAATTCAAATGCAAACATTGGAAAATCTGTTAAAACTACAAAAGTAAATACCACAACTACCCAACAGATACCCATAACAAGTAATGATAATATTTGTACTGAGACTAAAAATATCATTTTATCATCAAAAACAAATATACCACTATTAAACCAAAATTCTTTACAAGAAAACGTAAACATTATAAAACCATTAAATAAATCCAATAATGTTGAAAATAGAAGTTCAGAATATTTATCAAAAGTGAATAATCAAACCACAACTTTAAATCAATTAACATTTAACAAAGATTGTTATGATTTACAAACAACAAATAAAAATGCTCAAAGTTTCAATACTAGTGTAAAAACAACTGAAGTAACAACAATTGTTGGGCAAATTAATAATATCAATTCACCTGCAATAAAAACCTTTGCACCTCAGGAATCTACTAATAACTACAAAATTTGTTCTACTCAAAAAATAAAATCCTCAGTATCTACAAATAATAATTCAGAGTATCATTCACGATTTTATGATATTAATTCAAATAATGTATTATCATCAACAATGGACAAAAATTTAATTACAAATTCAGCGCGATCTTCCTCGTGTAGTAATCAAAAACAACATGTAAATTCAATAATTTCAAATTCTAATAATTTGGATTCTAGTAATTATTCGTCTCCAAATTGTGTTTTTTATTCTAACGCAAAAAATTATTATTATCCACTTCAAGGTGAAAATTCAGTTCCTTATAATAGTTATTCCATGAGTACTGGAATTGGTCATTCTAATTCTTATAATTCAGATTCACGGAGTACTTCATTAATTTCTTATCCCAATATTAAATCAGATTTACCTTGGATTACTCCACCTATTCCACCAACTACTCTATCTACAACTGATTATAATACTTTTACTTTTAGTTTAACACCAACTACTAATTCTTATGTTACAACGGCCAGTCAATATTCTGCTACAAGTTTTTCATTTTCTCTTACAACACCCAAATCTTCAACTTCAACATCTTCTGCTGGTACAAGTGATAAATTAAAATGTTATTCTTCTAAAAATTCTTTTTCAAATCAAGATCCATCATCATATTCCCATGAATTTGATTCAAACTTTAATAGCACTAAATATCAAACTACTGAACCAACAAATTTTCAATTTTCTTTACAAAAACCATCAAATAATAAAATAATTGATAATAATTACTTAATAAATAATGTGGAAAAAACTAATTATAATTTTTCTATTGACTCTCAGTTAAATTCAAAAACTGATATTAATCAAATAAATATGACATCAGTTAATAATAATGAACAATTTAAAATTCCAAATTCTGTTACAAAATTAAAAAATAAAACTTCTTCAATTCCAAAATCTGATAAACGTCCAACAGATAATCAAAAAGATTATTATGATTGTGATCAAAATAAAAATAATATTCCAATAATTAAATCATCACAAAAAAATACTGTTAATTGGATGACATCAAGTTGTGATAACGTTGTATCATCATCAACCACATCACATTATAATTCTTCAATATTCGGTGATTGTACCACTAATCAACAAAACAATTTAAATAATAATGGTAATAATAATCAGGATACTGAAAAAAAATCAAATTATTATCCACCAATAGATGAAAATATTGTTACATGGTCACCAAATAAATTATTTGATCAATCTATTAATAATAATTATTCTCATCAACATTTTTATGGAAATACAAATGATTATCAAGTTATTAATAATAATTTTACTTCACAATCAAATTATCAATCCAATAATAATTCTTGTAAACAAATAAAGACTGAAAAAAATACTCCTAAAGAACAAAATAATTCTAATTTCTTTTCTATTAAACAATTTGTAGATCAAACATCTTCATCTATTACTACTACAGATCAAAATCAACAAAAATATTACGATAATAATTATCAAACACAAAATGAACAAAATCAAGAAATTAATCAACGTATTCCACAAAATCAAACAAATACCCAACAAAATCAACATAATAATATATCTAATAAAATTCAAGTGACAAACAATCAAAAAAAAATATCACCAATTAAATTAAAGGATCATCATAATAATAATAATAATAATAATAATAGAAAAGATATTAATAAAACAATTTCTCAAAATATTAATAATAATTTTATTGAGTCAACTACTACAAATCTAAATCAAAATCAACTTCAACAACAACAACAATCTCAATTACAATCACAACAACCATCACATTCAGTACAACAACAAGAAACATCTCAAAAATCAGGACAAACATTACTTTGTAATTATTCAGCTGAATCTCTTATATCAAAAAAAGATAAATTTTCAAAGAATTTATTATCAAATTATAATAATACTTTTGATCCAACAAATTTATATAATTCCAATTGTAATCCTATTGGTCAACAAACTGATTTAATTGAACAACAAAATTATTCTTCAAATTATTTTCCATCTTATTCTACAACAACCAATAATAATAATAATAATACAAATAATCATAATCATAATTTTATCACTGAAGTTGATTATTTAGGTGCAAATATTTTTAATTCAACTGAATCTAATACTGATACATTTAATAAATTAAATTCTACAACATTTCTAAAAGATTCAAAAAAATTAAATTCTATTACAAATTATTCATCAAATAGTATAACACATTTTCCATCTCATTCATCACATCATTCATCAACATATGAATCAAATTATTTACCAATACCATCTTTAGTTTCTTCTTCTGTAACTGGTAATGAAAATTGTGATTCAACATATTCTTTTACTAATAATAATAATTCATCATTAAATAATCATAATCATAATCATAATCAATCAAGTGTTACCAATAATAATTATTCCAATTATGGTAATTGGAATTCTACTACTTCTAAACAATATATGTTAGGTTCTCAAAATAATAATAATAATAATAATGGTAATAATGGTAATACAATTATTGGATCACAATATTCACAACAAATTTCATCTAATTCAATAATGAATCAATCAGAACAAGTTCAAATAAATTCACAAAGTTCATCAGTTGGTAACAATTTACCAAATTTTAATTTAAGTTCTATTTGTCCTGAAATTAATGATAAAGTTTGTCCTAATAATAATGTTTGGTAAAAATTTTATTAATCGTTTATAACAAAAATTGAATTGGGAGTTTTTCTAATTTTTTTTTTTTTTTTTTGTTAATTTTTAAGTAATTATATTTAATAAAAATGAATTTTGTAAATATTAAAAATTACTGTTCCGACTAATATTAAAAAAAAAATTATTATGTTTATATATAAGTACATATATATATACTATATATTTTTTTTAATTTGTTATTATATATTTAATTTAATTACTAATATTTAAACTGTAAACTTTGTAAATAAAAATAAAATAATTTAACATTTTTAATTAAAAAAAAAAAAAAAAAATAACGGGTTTTCCTTAACTTTATTATTATTTTTATTATTATTTTCCTTAACGGCTTTTTAAATTTGTTCATTCAGTTCGAACTTTTATAATGCGTACTTATCCTTGTTTTTAACTTATTCCTAATTTTACTATTTTTTGATTTTATATGTGTAATTATTGAAACCGTGCTGACCGAGCCTTCCAAGACATTTGTATGTATTATTCAGTTTAATTTTTTTTCAATGACCATGTATATACTGCCTATATACTACGCAAATATATTTTGATCACCAAATCTTTATTATATATAGGAATATGAAATCAAGTATTAAAAGAAGATTCAATTAGGATCTTTTTTGTCTGTGACCATATTTTGCACTCATAACGAAAAATTAATTTTACATTAGAATTAAATTCTTTTGGAGCGAATTGTGAATTCCAATCTTCCTATACCTGTGCAATAACCTTTGTTATCAATTTATCCTATTATTGATTTTTGTTTTTCGTTTACCAACCTAATAAAATAATATGTATTGTTAATTAAACTAAAGGGTTCATTAATGTGTCGGTAAGTGTTAATATTACAAAGTTTTAATTTAAAAAATTTCAAAATTACAGCCACACTGTTACAGTAACAGCTGATTTAAAATTAAAAACAAAAATTATTAAGAAATCATAGTCTATATATATAACCATTACATTTTCATTTTCCTTGATTTCGACTCATTTTCGAAAAGTTGGCTTTCCACTTTTGGAAATTTCGTATTTTTTGGTTCAATTTTTGTTTTTTTTGCTTTGATTATCATAGGAATGTAATAAATTGATTTTGAATGATGATAAATGATATAAAAATGGTGAGTGATATAATGGTAAATGGTAACAGTATAACGATAATGGTAGATGGAAAATGGTAAGTGATATAAAAATATGTAATACCGTAATACGATAATATTAAATGAAGATGAGATTTAGAAAATTTGACTATAAAATTGCAATTGTTATAAATAAAGGTATATATATGGGTAAAACATTATGTATTACTATGATTTTTATAGTTATATATTAATAATTTTCAATAGATCTTATCTTACTAAAAAGATATCTAAATTTTGTTCGGTAACTTGATCACCAATGAATATAAAATTTCAATCAAATCAATCCATAGGTTTTTCAAATTGTAAAAAAAAAATTATTGAAACATACATAGGTATATAATTAATTTTTTTTCTACTTTCAATAAAATATATGTATTTAAAATTTTGTATATGTGCTTTTACATAATTGTTTTAGGTTCAGAAATCAGAAGTTTACCTTCAACTTTTTATATTTTTAATGAAATCTTTTTAAAAAAAAACTAGTTTAATTTAAAATATGCTGTAAAACATAATAATTTTTAATTTTTAGAACATTTCTAAACAAAAATAAAAAAATATGCCAATTAATTTCACTTCTCAATCTGTTGGTTTATAAAATTTCTTTACTGTATCAATTCGTATACTGTAAATCAATAAATCGATTCGATTGATTATAACGTAACAATTTTTTTGTAGTTCTGCCCCAAAAGAAATTTAATTAAAGTTCTAATTGATATTTATCTGAAAAGATCAAATGCTAACAAATTCAATATATAGTAAGTAAAATTTGTAATTTTAAAAAATTCTAGAACAACCTTTTGTATTCCTTATATTTGTTAGCTAACTTTTATATGTGTATAATAATTATGCATCTATACTATAAGACTATATGGATTAAGATAGTTTTATTTCAATTGGTTGTAAATATTTACCGTTAAAAATCTTTGGTTTTATATACTGATTTTTTTAATTAACTTAAAGAATATTTAGTCCAGCTGGTAATTTGAAAATACTTGAATGATTATAAAACGTAAAATGTTTTTTTTTTTTTTAAATGATTCGCAATCTTATTGAGGCTGTCTTACCAAATTTCTTAATTTTATTAGAATAAGCTTGAATTTCATAATCTCAAATTTTACAAAATCAGTGATAAAACGACTGTATTAGTATTATACTATATTATGTATACATACATACATAGATAAAAACGTATTCTGCATTATGGATCAAGATCAGACGATGAAGACTAATAGAAGTAAGATATTAGATGGTGTATATTAGATATATATATACAGATATATGTACATAATATTTTTAGATGATTCTCTAAGGTCTATATGCATTTAGATGATTCTTTAAGATCTACAATTTTCATAACTAAAATATTTTACAAAATATATTCCCATTTTTACATTTTTAATTAAAACGACTAAAATTTCGATATAAATTATCTTGACACAAAAGAGATAATGAAATTATAGAGTTGAAAATTATATTCTTTATTGTTAAAAGCTGTGAAATGTTCACTTGTAAAAGTTGTTAAAAGTCGAAGTTGCCAAGTGTCCGATTGTTAAAGTTATTAATAAATGTCCTTTTACTAAGATTTTTCATTTTGCTAATAATATATTTTTGTTAAATATGTCCTTTTGTTAATCATCTTTTTGTTAAGTGTTTTTTTTTTTTAGCAAAATCTCCATTGATCAAGTGTAAGTTGCCAACTGACCGGTTCCAACTGACGTATTTTATTCTTAAATAGGCCGGTTTTCATAAAAAAAACTAGTAAAGAAAAATTAATATATGTATGTATTTTTTGTAAATAAACTTTTATTAACATAATGTTAATTGCCATAATTCCAAGTTATCATATATTTTTTTTGAATTTCGTTATAAAATTTACGATTTTAAAAACCGGTAACTGGAATTAATTATTTAACCTTTTTTAATTAGAATGAAAAATAAATTAAAATTTTTTTTTTTTGTTTCGGGTTACATTTCCTGAAATAATTACGATTAATATCATTATTTTGGTTTTGTTTTCGTTACGTTTTTAATCCCTGTATATGTAACTAATATTAAATATAAATGAAAAAGTCAGTTTTCGTTCAGTTATATACTGCAAAGGATTTCTCAGAAATATCGTACAATATGTAAAACTACCGCATTTTTAACAGGTGTATTAAGAAGATACATATACATATGCATATTTATTCGTAGATTAAAGTTTTAACGACTAAAAAGAAAATTTGTAATTTTTTTTTTCAAATGACCCAATGACTAAACATATCATTTCAGATTTATGTAAATACTTTATATTCTTCTATTGTTGTAATATAAGTTTTAACTTTATTTTTTTATCGTTAATTTGAATCTGAATGAAATGGTTTATGAATCAGTAAATGGTATTTCGTTTATAGCACAGTGAATTGATAATTTCATTCTTTCTAAAAATAAATCGTTTTAAAAATAAATTGTATAAAAGTAAATCGTTTTAAAAAAATTGAATTTTTGTTCGAAATATTACTTAAGTTATTCTTAAATATCGAGAATTAAATAGTATTTTTTTATTACACCTTATCTAAACACTATTATAGGGACGGATTCTTTTATAGTAATGTAAAATGTAGGTTTAACTAAATTGGAGAAGGAAAACTGTAGGGAAATAGGGTGTTAAGGCAAAATTGAAAGATAAAATCCTTAATTGAAGGGTATATGTACTTTAAAAGAATATTGAAAGGTTTAGATAAAATCCTTAAATTCTAGGAAGTGTTCATATCCTCCTTTTCGAAACTACGTAAAATTATTTTAAATAATTTAAAAAAATTAGAATTTAAATAAAGAAAAATAATGCAGTATAACAGTTATTAGAATTAATCAATTTAAAAACAAACAAAACGGATTTACAAAATGGATTATTTATCAAAATTTGATATTAATCATAATACTGATAGCAATTTAATGACCCCAAATGCCCAAACTACATAGCTAAGCTATATATAATGTTTTACTTTAATTACGTTCATATACATTATTTTTTTTTATTTATTACCCGAAGTTATCAATTTTTTATTTTGTTTATTTTAATTTTAATAAAAGTTCTATCTGGTTCTTTTTTAATCTTACAAAAAAAAAATTTTTTTTTTCAAATAAAAGCTTTAAATAAAACAAAAAAAAATGTTATGTCTTTTTTTTAATTATATGTTTTTATTACTTTTGTTATATATTATTTTATTTATTTTTTTTTTTTGTTTTTCGTTAATTCTTAATAAATAAATTATTTTGTAAATATATTAATATCAGTATATCAATATATTAATATCGATATCAGTTTTAAATTACAAGTATACATATTATATATTACATATATTAATTTAATACAAAGTTAACTAATATTATTACATTGACTATTACAATTCCATGAAATTGGATAAAAATAATCTGATAATTTATTACCAACTTGACAATTTTGTCTAGCATAATATTCCATAAAATAGAAAGCCATCATCACACCATTACCCATAGCACAACCAGCCAATATAATTGTATTACCAACAGTATGTGTTAATTGTTTTGTTATTAAAATTAATGCACCGCCAATTACTATAAAAAATATTATCATTACAGGATAAACAAATCTTAAACCAAATGATAAAATAATTTCATGCATTAAAGCTGATGTTATAAATACGGAAATGGTTGCAATTGTTTTTGAACCATTTGTTAAATAATAAACATCACGAAAAATATATTCATATAAATAATCATGTACAACAATATTCCAATGTCTATAATATGTTGTATAATTTCCAGATGTCCACCAATCTCTATAAAACATACGATCAGCAAAACATGTTAATTCAGCACCAAAATTCATCCATGCATGTAATATACAATAAAATCCAGTTAACATAACAACTAAACCAGGCATCATCATTCCAAAAATTGATGCAACAATATAACCAGATGTAACTGGCTTTTTACACCAATCAATAAATAATGGTCTCATATTTCTTTCATGAATTTGACTTAAAAGACATATAATTGCAAAAACTTCTAAAAGACGTATTACTGCAAAATTCCAACGAATTCTTTTATTTCGTGGATATGAATCACGATAAATAAGTGTTGGTGCAAATAAAAAATATATATATGTTTTAAATTTAGGTAATGTTGCTGCTATAAATTTAATTTCTTTATTTAATGATTTTTCATTTTCATTATCTTCAGATATTTTCTCTTTACCGGCCAATTGTTTTGATACATTTGTACGAACAAATGCATGCATTTTCATCATAAATCTTGTTGCTTCCATTAAAACACAACATGATGATATTAATGGTAAATTTAATTTTGGGCATAAAATACAAGATATATATAAAAATACAATTAAAAATAATATAAATGATATAATACAAAAATAATTCCATAAATTTTCTAAAGATTGATTAAATTTTAATAATATTATTCTTATTTTAGCCCATATTTGAAATAAATAAAACATTCCAATTGTTATTATTTGTAATCCAATCCATACTATAAATGCTAAATGTAAATTACCAAAACCAGTTAACATTGTATCTAAACCAAATTTTATTTTACCATCTAAAAAATAATCATGCATTCCATTATTTAAAAATACAAATATAAAAATTACAAAAAAAAAATTATAAATGCTACGCATATGTTTAACTTCTAATAAAGCTGTTAAATATGATTCTCTTGGCATAAAAATTTTTTCAGGAAATTGTAATTTTTTTTTTATTAATTTTTCATTAATTATCATTTTATTTTGTCCATTTGAATTTAATTGATTTAAATTATCATTATCATTCATTTTACGATTTGACCATATTTGATTATATTGTTCTGTTGCAAAATTTTTAAAATCATTTGTTTGAATTTCATGTCGTTGAATTTCTTTAATAAGTCCTTCAACCATATCATCCATTTTATTTTGTACATCTTTAATAACATTATTTTGAAATGATTTTAATTTTGTTTTAACTAAATGTAATGTGATATCATTATTAATTCTCATTTCTTTTTCTTTAATTTCATTAGGTTTTGAATAATTTCCTGATGCTGTTGGATTCATTTTTAATTTTTGTTTTTTTTTTTTTTTTGTTGTCCTTTTTGTTGTTGTTGTTGTTGTTGTTGTTTTAATTATTAAAATTTAATTTTAAATAAAATTATAAAAATAATTCATTTGAAGTTTTTTTTTGTTTTTAATAATGTTACGATAATTTTTATTTATTTTTTATATATATTAAATTATTATTATTAATTTTTTTTTTTTTTTTTTTAATACACGCTAATTTTTGTTTTTTTTTTTTTAATTAATTGAAAGCGTCAAGTTTAGAACCGAAATCAAGTAATATAATTTACTGAATGCTAAATTTTATTAAATTATTCACAATATATATTGTATAAGAAAAAAAAAAAAATTAGAAACGAATAAAGAACAAATGAAAAGAAATGAAAAACAGAAACTTATCGTTATCGATATAAATTGGTTTTAACATTATACTTTAAGTACGTAATATACAAAACAATTTCTGTTCTACATTACTGTCATGAAATTCATAAAAAACCAAAAAAAAAACAAGTACAAGTGTACTGTACTTATTGAAATTTGTACCTTATAATATTGATAAAATTAATAATAATTAATATAATAAAATATTATAGTTATACATATATATATAAAGGATTTATTAAAGTTATTATTGAGAATAGTAGAATAAAAAAACAAAAAAAAAAAAAATTGTTTATTTTTGGGTTCATTTGATAGAGGCTAAAAGATTACAAGTACAAAATATTGTGATAAAGTTAAAATATTTGTATTTTTACATGTCATTTTTTTTTTTTTTACTATTATTTGGACATTGGAAAAGAAGTTTTCCATATTATTTTAATCTTTGTTTACTGATCCCAACATAGAATTAAAATCACAAATAGAGGGCTATTAATTTTTATATTTATATAAATGAATTTTGTCCGTCTGCTTTTAAATTAATAATTTTTTTTTTCTATTTGTTTAAATAACTAAAAATTCAAAATTTTTTTAGGGAAAATCACATTACAATATAAGAATAAACGAAGAACAAAAAAAAAAAAAAAAAAACAAATGAACATTGAAAATTTTGTAATAAAAATATCGTAGTTTGGTTATATTTAAAGAAGGAATAATATAATATGCCAATATGAATTAAGGATCATGCTATGATCTAGAAAAAGAGAAATATAATATTGTAACCTTACATAATTAGAAAAACAAAGAAACAAAATTTTGAATCAAGATAGGTAATATTCGACGCAATGTTTCGAATGCATAAAATTGAGCTTTGCTCATTTGAAAATTTAGTTCAAGCTCATTTTTTTTACATTCAACCCATTATGTAAAGAAAATTTCTATTAAATAAGGTTAAATTCACACTCTCAAAAAATTTTTTGTGCTAAATAAAACAAGAAAATATTAAATTTGTTTTTTCCCCCTAAATAAGTATTTGTAAAAGTCTATGGTTAAGGATGCAAGTGCAGTATGGTTCAGTGCAATTTAAATTGGTTAAGTTAACTCTTAATGATATAAAGTTTCAGTATGATAATACGATGTGTTATAGAACACAGGGTTATAAAAACAAATGACTTAATTAATGCTTGTAATTCTTTTATAACTCATTTAATCAAAAAATGCAATATTATTAGCACAATTGTGTATGATGTTGTTTTTATTTTTATTTTTATAAATTGGTAAGTTGTTTTACGGCATTCTCTTTCTTTGATATATTTTTTTTAGTATTTACATTTCATTCACTTTTTTCATTTTACAGATAGAAACGATTATAAGAAGAGTTTCAGGGACTTGCAACATTTAAGATTTATTTGTTTTGTATATAAATATACAATTAATATTTAAATTTAATATATTATTTTCAAGGTTTAAAATATATCTATTATTTTTAGTTCAATTTATGCACCAAGATTGACATGGCGCACTATGGGAATATTTTAGTATGTTATTTCTGTAATAACATCTATGTTGCAAAACGTTTTTCAACATGTGATATATTACTATATTAATTTTCGCAACTCGATAAATTTAAATTTTAACTATCACATAATATGAATAAAATAAAACGCTCTTATAAAATAAATTGTTTATGTTCCAGTAAAATTCGACTGTCTTTTTTAATTGAAGAAATATTGAAGTAAATTTATAAATTCTTTAAAGAATACTTGAAGAAATATTTATTTATTTAGTGCAAATCTAGTTATCCATGCATTCTGTAGTATCCATATCTTAGGCGCCCTTTACATGACATGTTGGCCATCTACAATGATATGACTAGAGTTTTAAACCAAAAACATTTCAAAGGTTGGACACTTAAGCATTGCATTCCTGCGCATAGCCGAAAAATAACAAACAGACATTGATATATTCGAAGAAATAAAATTTATTATTAAGCATATAACAATTCTGATTTATAATATTTTTATTATATATCCAACGTTTCATCAATTTTATATACAGATTTTTCTAAAATTAAAAAGGTTTTAAAATACTGAATATATAATATTATATATACTTGATTATGAATTTTTTAGTTAAATTAATGTTGTTTTTGTTATTTTTTTTTTTTAAGTGCAAAAGCACTCGGCATATTTAAGAGTTCAATTTAAGTGCACAAAAACCATCTGATGACGTTATGGTGATTTTTTAAGAATTATTTATCGTTTTATTTATTTATATACATTTTAAACTAATATGAATCATATTTTTAGACATTTTATTGATATTTGTTTTATTTATTCCGGTTTAAATATATTTTTTTTACGAAAAATTTCCTCAGTTATAATATGATTGTCTAGCATTTAGTACGAATTTACTTCAATTTTGAAAGTATTACATATATACACTCGTTAAATAAATATTTTTAATTTAAGCAAAAAATGTTATAATTTAATGTTATTAATTATAAGTATAATTTAGTGCATTTTAGATAAATATTAAATAAAACTTTTTTTTATTTAAATAAAATTAAAAAAAAAAAAAAAAATTTGAAAATTATTATATTTTTAAAAAATTATTAAAATTATTTAAAAAAATTACAAGGGTTGGCAATAATTGAAAGGCTTAAAAAATTAATTAATAATTAATTAATAAAATATAGTATAAGAATTATTTTTCAAGAACTGCTTTACATTTTTCAAGAGCTGCTTTAAGTCATAGTTATATCATAGTATTGAATTTATTAATTTTAGACAGTATAGAAATAAATTTAAAAAAAATTTTTTATCTCAAAACTTAACTTTGCGCTTAAATTACATTTACCATAGCAGATATAATACATTTGTTTTTTTTTTTTTTTTTTGTTTTTGTTGAATTTCCCATTTGCATAATAAAGTAAAATTTATAAAATTTCTCTTTACTCATTTTGTTTATAATTAATTTTGGAAATTTGCTAAGTGGTTTTGGAAAAAATGAATTTAAATTAAATGAAGTAAATTTTTTAGGTATTTTGATATTATTTGTCACATTGTTTTAAAAAGAACAATTTAATGCGGTCATTATTCTTTTTATTTCTCCCAACTAATTATGATTATTTTTTTTGTTTTTTTCAAAATTATATATTGAAATCAAAAAATAATATCTACTTTAAACCAAAATAAAATCTATATCCTTTTTTTAATATAATTAAAATTTTTCTAGGTTTAGTTGCATTCGCATGCATATGCGTTTTTAATAAATGTCAGTTGTTTTTCAAATTTATACAAAATGATTATTAATATAGAGACCATCAGTTAGCTGATAATTAATCATTTAAAAAAAGTTTTCACTTAAATATTTTTCCTCGATAAATCATATGAAAACCATATGTTGATGCAATTTATTTATTTATCATTATAATACACACATTATAAATTGATATTGTGTGTAATTTATTGTAATAGTGATTAAAAAAATTACCAAATAAAAAAATCGCCCATATTCGGTTTATTCAATAAAATTTTAAAATGAATAAATAACAAATATTTTAAGAATTTTTTGTTTTTTTTATAAATTAATACCATTTTTTTTTTTTTTTAATTTTTAAATTTTATTTAAATACTTGCAATATTTTTGAGGTTAATCAATTTTTTACTTTTATTGCATACATATTAATTTATACATATATGTATATTCATACATACATATGCACCTATAATCTAAGAATAAATTTTTATTATCATACAGTATACGCCACCCAGTTACAGTATTAAAATTATTATTAATGTTATTAAAATTAAACTACGTTCCAAGTATATTATAAAATAACAGTATTTTGTTTCAGTAAGAAAAAAAAACACTGTTTGAAAAATATATTGTTTTTTTATTTTTTTTTTTTGATAAGAAAATTTTATTAAAAAATTTTGTATAACTGATTATCAAAAAATGTAACAGGATTTCAGAAATTCAAAAAATCTTTATATAAAAATTAAATTCAAAATAATTTAATATAATTTTTATTATCAGTAATTTTTTAATAAAAAAAAAAAAAAAAAAAAGAGAACCTTATGTAGCTCTGAGATTTCTTCATACAATTATTATATACGGACATACGTACATAATCAAATTATATATTAAAATAATTTATATTATGCATGTGTAAATAAATTTTATTAGCCATTGTTATCAATTTTAATTTTTTATAATTCTGTTTAAACCGCAGCAAAATAAAAAAAAAAAACCAGAGCACAATACTAAATAGAATAGGTATAAAAATTTTCTTGAGGGTGTTAAAATAATACATTTTTACATACAAATGTCTACATATTTTGTACGTTATTGTATGTACAAATCTGAATATAAATATGTATGTTCATACTTCATAAATACAATTTATTTCAATTTTTTATATAAGAACTGATTGTACGTATAAATTTTTTATTGTTAATATAAGAGTGTTTGAATAAAATAAATAAAAACCTATATAAAATTTATCTTATCACTGTCAAGGAATAATCAAATATACAGTTATTTATTCTAATATAAGTCAAAAATAAATAATGATGTATACAGTGGCTCTTTTTTTTTTAATCGTTATAAGAAACAGTCACATAAAAATATTTTTGATCTCTTTATTAAAAAATTTTTTCCTGTATATAAATGTAAAAATATTTTGTACAATAATTTAGCAAATGTCAGAATAAGGAACTTATATGATTACACTAATGATATACAAAATTTTATTTTAAAATTCTAATAAATGAGGCCAACTGTATAATAGAAGGTATTGATTGATTATGACTTTACTTTGTAATCGATTGGCAATTTGAAGGTTAAGATAGTCTCATTATTTTTTTTTTTCGTGAGGAAGGTGAGAATTATCGAAAGACTTTATATAAATAAGTGGAATAAGCAGGATTATATGCGGGAACCTACTAAACACCACCAAACAATATGAAATATGGTTATATAATATTTGGGTAATGTACTGTTAGGAAAAGTAAAGTTAAGGTTAGGGAATGAAAATTGTTTTAATTTGATAGAAATATTATGTACAAAGTTGTTAATGTTCACGTTTAATCTTTGTGCATTGTATACATAATCCTCGCCAATTTTATGAAATACGAAGGTTCCCATTTTTGGTTCTATATTACGAATGTTCGTATTACAAAGGCTTTTTTTTGGACTACATATAGAAATGGGTATTTCAAACACTCTTTGATTTTCTGTGGAAGGTTTTGAATGGAAATATCACACTTTAAATCTTGTCAAAACAAATACACACTTCTAAATAAGGTATTTATAAAACAGAGTATGTTTTCCTAATAATTGATCAAAAAATTTCAATGCCGTTTTGAGGGCTCATTAAAAAAAAAAAAAAGAATAATAATAATAAACCTATATATCCTTAAAAGAATTGATTAAAATATTTATTTATTTATTTGGTGATGTTCTATAGACTATAGTATCAATACTAATTAATATATTATGTTGAACCAGGAATCTTTGTCTAGTTAGTTGTATTATTTTTATTTGGCTATGATCTGATAGGAGTTTGAGCCCAAGATTTTTCAACTTATGCTACATTACGTTCTTATGTTACGAACTTTAATTATTTTGTATTAATTAGTACGTAATGTGACTACTTTAAAGTTAAGTTTACTTTTAATTAATCAAAAGGAGAACAAAACTATAAGTTTAATTTTCTAAATAGATTGAAAATTTTATTATACAGTGCAAAAGAATGCCTTCAATTTTTTTAATGATTAGGTTAGTTTAGGAAAATTATCTAATGATGCTATTTATTATATGTCAAAATAGAAACAATATTTTAAAGCGCCAGTATAAGAATTTATTTTATATACCATGACATATGTATATATATTTGTTCCTTTCTTATAAGTGATAACACATTATGCTCTTCTTTATTCGTTTAAAGTATTTAAATAGTATTGTAATTTTAATCGAAATGCTTCTTATTTAAAAATACTTTAATTTAATTAAAGTATTTATTTCAAATTTTAAACATAATATAAAATATTTTATATTCATAATATTTATATCAACAATAATAAATAAAATTTAAAGTTGTTTTTTTAAATTCCCTCCTTAAACCCACTCCTTTAGTGGGCATAACGATAGCTAATCGTATTATCATTGAAAGAACATTTCATTCATAAGTGAATGTATAAAAAAAAATTCATTTTAAAAAAAAATTATTGCTTTTTTCATTTTCTGATCGCCGGGTTATTTTAAGTACTTAACACTTAGGGGTGGTTTAACATTATGAACTTTACATATTCAAATAAATACTTTCTGTATATACATATGCATTTGTACATATCCGTATAAACACGAATATAGCTTCCATTTTAACGATGTGAATACTTACTTACTTAAATAAAGTTTGTCTAATTAAATGATTTTTTTTAAATATAAGTTTAAATATTTTTAATCTATTAATTCTATAATAAAATAAAAAAAGAATATTATAGTTTAATACATATGTATGTAAGACATAGGTATGTATATATAAATTGTTTTTCTATTGATATGGAAATGGTCGTTTTTTTGTTCACAAAGTCAATTATGGAGAAAAAGAATAATAAATAGTTGAATTAAAATGATCAAATGTCAAAATGTTGCATGAAATTAGAGAAAAAATATAAATGAAACTATAATTAGTTTGAAAATTATTAAGCAAAGTACTGTAATAATAACAACATCATGTTCTAACTAATATAGGTTTTTTGTAAAATTATCGAAAGTATGGTACTTTTCTAAAACGTCGACAATTTGGCGCTCTTGCGTTGATGATAATTGTATTTGATTTAGCGTCATTGATTTTAGCAAATTATTTGCATTGATTGATGTCATTGATGTTTTAGAAATTTGAAATGATTGACGCTTAATTAATAATTTCAACTGGGCATTACTTCATGCCTAATTCTCAGTACTAAAATTTAAAAAAAAATTACTTTTAAATGTTCACTAAATAATATAAAAACAATATTTTTACCTTAATTCTATTTCAGCCATTTCAACTAAGGACGCTAACAATTAACAAACCCGAATGGTCAAAATATTTGACATTTGCAGTAGCAGTAATTGCTTGATTGCGTTGATTTTTGCAAATATTGGCGATCAAAATAGTTTTAGATTTTTTGACGACGACGTCAAAAATGTTTATGAAAATTTTTTTATGTGACGTCGTGTTTTTGACGTTTTAGAAAAGTACATATTTATGCAAGAGATGCAGAAGAACCAAAGAATGCATATGCATGCATATTTGTTGTCTGTAATATTTTTTAAGGTAAATGCTTCTTAATAAAAAGAATAAACAGAAAATTAAATTATATTTAAGTACAACTACAAATACTGTAAAAGTATAATATGACTTCAATATAGCGGTTTCACAAAGTATAGTAATGATTGTTATAGTGGTTTTGTAATGATTACTAAATAATATTCTTTTTTTTTTTTTGTGATAACTTTGTTTGACAAAATCTACAATAAGGCCGTCACAATCATAGTACGTGTAAGACCATAATTGTTAATTAGAAATGATTCATAGTTGAATTAATATGAGTTTAAAATTGATGAATAACATGAATCAGATATAATACAAAATTGAAATGTTGTATCTTGTTTTGTACGCTCATTAGTCATATGTGATTCAGAAATGGTTGAAATTTTGCATTTAAATTTGAATACTTTTGTATGCGGACGTATCGGTAATGTTGTAAAGAACATAAAAAAAAACGATTGGCGATTAGGTTTTTTTTTTTTTTTTATATCAAAGAAGAAATGAAACAAAGATATTATGTCAATCATAGAATAAAAATTTATTAGATACCGCCAAAATTTTTATACATATATTATTAAAATTTTTTTTACAGTATCCCTCTTATGTTTCATACATACATTAATTATGATTTAAAATAATTATAAAACGAAAATTTTGGTAAAAAAAAAAAACATTGAGCATATTACACTAAAAATTTCCCATTTGTTATAACATGGAACCGATTATATTTTGTGAAATTTGTAAGTAATTCATCTTCATTTTGTGATTTGAATAAAACTGCTATAGATTGCTTATCTCTTTGTGCATTCAAGAAAAGAATAATATAGGGTTCTTTATATACGTATAGGGTCTACAAAAAAGGTTTAAGATGACTGTAATCTAAACATCTAATTTGTTTTTGCATTCTGGATAGAATACAATAAATAAAATTAAAACACAATATTTTTTTTTGTTTTTTTTGTTTTTTTTTTTTTTTTTTGTCAAACATATAATTTTTATTAATTTTGTATTTGACTTTTTATATATTTTTTTATAATAATTTTCGGTAATTAGTTAATTTTTAAAATATGCTTATATTTTTTTTCTTTAAATAATTAATTTTCATATTTTGTTTGTTTTTTGTTTTTTTTTTTTTTTTTTTTTTGTAGTTTCAACTATTCATAATATTATTTTTATTATTTAATGAATGATAATGATTTTCAATTAAATATTTTTAATTTATTTATTTCTCATTTTTTTTTTTTTTTTTTTTTGTATTAATTTTTGATGTTATTTTTTATTTTAGTGTAATTTTTTGTTCCTGATATATTGATTTTTAGTAATTTGTTTTTTTAATTTGAATTTTTCAATTTTGAATATGTATTTTATATTGAGATTTTTGATGAATGAATTCTCAAATGTGACTTTTTATGAAATAAATATGGATATAGGTATGTATGTTGTATATTAATGTGTTTATATTTTATGTTTTTATGTAATATAATATATTAGTTTAAATATTATGTGTTGTATATATATAGTATATTATATACTATATGTATGTATATATTTAGTATATAGGTAGTATTATGGCATTGAGAAAAATGTATATTATATAGATTTCGTTAAATTTTGTTTTCGTATTTTTAATTTTCGTTTAATTTTTTTTTTTTTTTCTGTTTTTTTTTTCTTGCATATATTTTGGTTTTTTTTTTTTTTTCTTTTTGATAATTTTTAGTCTATATAAAGTAATAAAAAAATGTTTTTATTTTATCTAAATATTTTTCAATATTAGTACATATATATATATATAATATTAGTACATATATTACATGAGATGTGCATATTAATTTATATTATATTATATTAATAATATTATATAAGTATATATATATTTAAAAAAAAAAAAAATTAAGTACAAAATTTTTTTATATTTATCTTTAAAAGATTATACATATACATATATATTTATATATATAATAATAATAATTTAACGGCTTGTTTTTATTATGATTATTTTAATTTACATGAGTTTTTTTTTTTTTTGTTTTTTTATTTTTCTGGCTATGGAGTGTATATTTCAATAAATGCAAACATTATTTTATATTTAAATTTTATTTTATTTTTTATTTTTTTTTTCTACTTTTTTACTTGTTTTCTTTTGTGCATGTTTTTATTTATATTTTTTTTTCATTTTTCTTTTATATTTTTTAATTGTACAATATTAATGATGTTTTACTACACTTGTTTGATTTATTTTTTCTATAGTTTGTTTTTTTCTGAATACACATTTTATATATTTTTTTTTTTATTTAAAGTTATGTTTTAAATGTATTTTAAAAAATTTTTATTTAATTAAATTCATTTTATTAAAACTAAAGTATATATTAAATATAAATTTATTTAACTAATTAAAAATCAAAAAAAAAAAAGAAAAAAAAAATAAAATAATAAGATAAGTTTCTGACAGCACGTCATGTATCGTGATTTATATTGAAAAAATTACTTTCCATTGTTTTGCATACTTATAGGAGATATTTTAAAAAGAGTATGTAATTTAAAATGATACATATTTTGTTTGTAAGTATCCACGTTTCATTCATTTTTAAAAGGATCTGTTTAATTTTACTAGTTTTTTTTTTTTTTTTTTTTTGATTTTATATTAGTTACTTAAAATATAAAAATAATAATAGTATAATAAATAGTAAAAATAATAAATAGTATAAGAAAAAAAAGAAAATAAAAAATGAATAAAACATTTTCCGAAAAAAATTTTATTTCATTTATACAAGTACATATATATATTTATTACTTTTTATGTTTTTTTTTTTTTGTTTTTTAAATTAATTTATTAAAAATTTATTATTTTAATTAGATATATTTTATTTTATTTTTTATTTTTAGTAAATCACAACACTACATTTATAAATATTAAATTTTTATTTTGTAAATTTTTTGATTTTGATTATGGTTGAGACGTAGTATTTAATTTTTTTTTTTTTTTTTTTACCTTTCTAAGCTCTACTTCATTTTTTATATTTTTCTTTATGTTTTGTTATTTTAAACTGCTTCTTACGTATTTTATAGAATCAGTTGCACTATTTTATAGCATATTTTTAGTAAGTGGATAGTATAAGAAAGGTTAATTTTAAAATAATACGATATATATGTATATAGAATAAAATATTAATAAAAATAATATACATACATATAAGATAAAATGTTAAAATTATTTTGTTGGTTAAATTAAATTAAAATGAAAAAAATGTTAAGGAACTTATTTATTTTTTTTTTTTTTGGTTTATATTTATTTTAATATTATTTTATTAAATGGAAAATTTTAAAATCAAAAACCTTTCTTAATTAAATCCATTTTTTTTTTTCTTTATTTATATAATTAAAAATTAAGATAATTTAAATAATTATTTTTTTGAGAATAATTTTTTTTTATATATATATTATATGTATAACTATATAATAATCTTTAATACACAATTGAAATTAATTTAATTTATTTATATAATGACTAAGTAAAAATATTCATAATGAAGCAATTCCTTGTAATTCTATATAGTTTTTAATATTTTCTAGTAAAATTATATTATAATATTAAAAAAATAATATAGATTTAATTAATTTATATAATTAATATAATAAATTAATAAAGTTATTTATTGTATTTTTTTTTTATATTATCTGATATTAATAAATTACAAAAAATTAAAAAAAATAAGTAGCAAAAATTATAAATGTTAAAATAAAAAATATATTAATACTAAAACTTATACACAAATGAGCTTAAAAGTTTTTGTTTCGATTTAAATAAAAAAAAAAATAAAAAATAAAACACAAGAATTATTTAATAAGAGATGGAAGAATTGATTATTTGGTTTCGGAAGAATTTAAGAGTAAAATTAAAATTGTATTACGATTGTCTCTCCATTAACTCATTAATATTGAAAAAATAAAATATTATTGTTTGTAATTAAATAGAACTGACTAAAAGTTCAAGTTCCGCTCAGAAGCTCAGTTCAATTCCATTAAAATTCGGTTTGCCTAAGTAGAATTGAACGTACGAACAAAAAAAAAAATGAATCGCTAATTTTTATAGTTCTGCTAGGCCCGACGTACAGTTTTTTTTTTAATATTTTTATAATATAAAGTTGGTTTTTTTTGCAGTTAATTAGAATGTATCAGACCAATTTATAATCTTAAAAAAATAAAATAAATTAAAAAAAAGAAATTTATAATCAAAAAATGGAATCCGAAAATTTTTACTGAAATTAATATAGTGATGATTTAAAATAAAAGATATGCAAATCAATTTTTAACAAAATGTGTTAAAATATGATAGGCAATCATGTTTATGAAAGGTTAAAAGTTGTTATATCATTAATATCGTGTTTTAATATATTAAATTATTTTAAGATAATGATGTTTCTAGATACAACAGAAAATTGAATAAATTTTTTGTTTTCCAAAAAAAACTTGTTTTTTTTTATCCAAAAAACTTAATAAAAATAAAATTGAGCATGTGAACGACTCTTAAAAATCTATTATTTAACTGCTTTGTATTTTTAACTATGCTAATGTATTTTATAAATAACCTTTAAATTAAAAATTTTAATTTCAAGATACATAATTTAATTTTAAATATGTATTCAAAAAAAAATACAAGAAATTAATAATTTATTTAACCAAAAAAAAAAAAAAAAAACCAAGCAGTTTTTAAGATTATTAAAACAAGGTAAAAAATTCATTTTTTTTTTTCAAAATGGAGTACTAACTGTAATACGTATAACTTTTAAATTAAAATATATTTTTTTTTTTTGTTATTATTATATAAATTAATAAAATGACACAAAAAAAAAAATTATAATTGTTATAAAAAAATAAAAATAAATATATATTTATATTATATATGCAACAAAATTCATCATTTCTTATCCTTACAATTTATCCTTAATTTTAAAAATTGATAGCCTACACATTTTTTTCTTAAATATTTAAATAAGCAATTTACGTTTTCGTTTAAAATTTCTAAGCATATTTTTCATTATATTTTATTTAATTTTTTTTTTTTTTTTATTTTTTTTTTTTCAAAAAAACTTACAAATACAATGAAATACAGATAATATGTATATAAATGTATATAATAGGATGATAATGAATGGCTAAATTTAATTTCTTTTAACTTTTTTTTTGTTTTATTTTTGTTTTTAATTTATATTTTAATTAAATATTTTTTAAATATTCAAAAGTTTTTAATTTATTTTTTATTTTTTATTTGAAGAAAAGCAACAACATACACAAATTTCAAATTGATTGAATTAATTTCGTAATTTGTTTTTTTTTTTTTTTTATATATTTTAATTAAAATAAAATTTTTAATGGGTTTTTAATTTTGTTTTGTTCCTAAATAGTATATAATATATATATATATATAGAAATATAAATATTATGAATATTTTTTGAAATTTTCTTTTCCAATAATTTAAAATTTTATTTTAAAGTCTTACGATTCATTTTTGCTTTTGCATGTTTTCATTTTTCTTTTTTTTAGAGTTTACTTTTAATTTTTTTTTTTTTTATTAATTAATAATTATATTTTGACATTTTTAAATATTATTTTAGAAAATTTTTGTTTGTGTGTACAGTGTATTATTTTGTGTCCTTAAAATCTAATTTTTGAAAAATTAAAAAATTTGGCAATTGTTATTTTTTGTTACTAAATTTCGTAATAATTTTGATTTTCAAATGTTTTTATAACTATAAATTTTTTTTTTTAAAGCTGAAAAAATTTAGAATAAAATAAAGAGGTAAAATAAAAATATGTAAGGATATTTTTAATTATTTTTT
This sequence comes from Poecilobothrus nobilitatus, assembly GCA_947095535.1. NCBI lineage: Eukaryota > Metazoa > Arthropoda > Insecta > Diptera > Dolichopodidae > Poecilobothrus > Poecilobothrus nobilitatus. Next base: position 11,706,642 of record OX352773.1, on the reverse strand, counting down.
TGTTACCACTCTGTTTTTAAATGAAATTAACATTTGTTTTCACAATTTTAATTACATAATAAAAAATTTAACATAATAAAAAATTTGCTTAAGGAAATTCTTAAATTTTTTTTTATAGTGACGAAACAATAGGAATTTGTACTTGAAACTTTTTATTTCCGCATAAAATTTCATACTCATCTTTCCTGAGACAAATTATTAGTTTTTTTTGGATCGATCTTTTATTTTATCGTATTATATTGCATTTGTTTTGTTTTTCTATATGATGTTAAATAAGTCGAGGCGAGGTTAAATAATACGTATGCATAAATGTTTGCCTGCAGTCCAAAAAAAAAAAAAAAAAAAAATAGAATTTTATAGACCTTTAGAAATTAAAAATTTCCTTTTAATTAATATTGGATATTCATAAGGTATGCCTCAATTTATCAATAAATAATTTTATAACATAATCGGCGTATAATAAATTTTTGCCTGTCATACGTATTTAAATATTTCTTTAATATATATGTACTATATCCATATCATGTTAGACTTGTGGATACATATCACCAAATTTTGTTACCAAATTAAAGTTAAAACTATGGAACTTTTAATTCTATTTTGATACAATAAACCATTTGGCATTGTTACTTATAGCTTCTTGTATCAAAATAAAATTAAAAACTTCACCGGTCCAGCTCCAATTGACAAATTTTGGTGATACGCATTACAAGTCTTACATGATATGAGTCATAGGATCTAATGCATAAAACTGAGCTTGAACTCAAGTTTTAATTTTTCAAACAAAACTACACTTGAACTCGTAGATTTTTTTAAAAAAATGAGAGATTTGAGTGTATATTCAATTTTATGCATTCGACCAAGATAATGAATCAATGTGAATAAGGGATAAGGATTTTCTTGTAAGAGCCGAAAACAAAAAAAAAAATATCTATATATATACATTAAATTAAAAATTTAAAATGTATAAAAATATATACATATATATATATATATTAGAATTAATTTTGAGCATTAAAACTATCATTTTTAATGATAGCTTTGTTTTCTTTTTCTCTTAAATTAAAAAAAAAAAAAGAAGCGATGTTTAAACTAAATAATCCTTACATTTTTTATAAATAACTAATAATATTTTAATTAATTTATGATTTATTAAATATAGTGATTATAAATCATTTGGTTAATAGCTTAAATTTATTCTATATAATATATTTTAATTTTTTTTTTTTTTTTACCTATTATAACTATATAAATATATATTGATATATATATATTTGTGTATATATTTTCTGTTTTTTTTTTTTTTTTGTTAAATTTTTATAATTTTAATTAATTTTGTTAGGTTTAGGGCGTAGATTTTTATTTAAATATAAATATAAGAATATTTTAGAACTGTATACAATTTTTATTATTTTTTGGTGGTTACAAGAATATTTTATTTAAATTTTAGTTTGTATTTTTTATTTTTAATTTTTTTTTTTTTTACAAAAAGAAAAAATTATTTTAAAGGATATTTTTTTTTTTTGTGTTTCGTTATTTAAATTTTTAATAATATTATATTTTGAAAATTTTTATGTAAATTGCTATAAAAAAGAAAAACAAAAAAATTTAGAATAATTTTAAATTTGCGCAGTGTTTGTTTTCCATTTTTTTTTTTTTATTTCTGATTTCATTTCGTTTTTGTTCAAAAGTTAACTTTTAAAAAGGTTTCATTTAAAATTTTTATAATTGGTTTTTTTTCTTTATATTTCGAATTAATAATTTTAATTAAATTGAAAGAAAATATTAAATTAAAATTAAAAATATATTAATCTTACCGTAAATGTGTGTTCATTTTAGATTTAATTTTAAATTAAGGACAAAAAATAAAATTTTTTTTTAAATTTTGATATTATAATATTTTGACTGTCAATTTGTATTTTGAAAGAAACGAATAACAAATATATAAAAATAAATATATAAAATATAATAAATAATCAATTATATACTTATAGAATTATAAAAAAGGATAATAAAATAATAACTATAAAATAAAAAAAATATATGTATACAAATAAAAGAGTTAAATAAAACAAAAAATAATTTTTTTTTTTTTAAATAAATGTAAATATATATTTCTAGTATTATGTTACTAACTTAAATAAAAAAAATTAAAAAATTACATTTTAAATGTATATATTTATTAAAACGGAAGTAATACAAAATGAAAATTTAAAAAAAAAAAGAAAAATTTTTTTAAATAATCAAGACACAAAATGATATAAATTTAATATGTAATGCATATGCATAATAACTAAAATTATTAAATTAAAGATAAAAAATATGACTTTGCAAATAATATAAAAAATAATTATCAAATTTTAAAATATAATTAATTAAAAATCGAAATCGTTTTGTATTGAAAAATTTATTTTATTTTTAAAGAAAAATTTTTTAATTTAATTATAAAAGGGTAATTTATTTGTAATTTAACCAGACTTTTAGAATCATAACATTTACATACATTTTTATATAGAAAATGAAAAATGAAAATTTGTTAACCATACATAAATGTTTGATTAATTTAACAGATAAAATAATGGAAACCTGCAATGAAAAGACTTGTATAACAATATTGAAACTTTAAGTATAGTGAGATTAAAGCAGACCTTTAAAAATATATCATCAAGAAGTAATCATAGTATTTCTCTATTAAAAATTAAAGAATAACTATTCTTTTGTGTAAAATTACGAATCAAAATATTATGCATACGCATATTTAAATTTTTTTTTTTTTTTTAATTATATTTGCAAAAATATTTAAAAAAATTATTTTTCTTTTGAATAGTTGTATGATTTTTTTAAAATCGATTTTTTTAATTAATAAAATGATGTTGAGCATTTATATAACTCAAAGCCAAGGTTATGATTCTATAGAGTATAATGAAAATTAAGTTTTTCTTAAAATCTCTATATCCAAATCGAAAAAATTAAGTAAAAAATATTTACCTAATAAAAAATAGTTACTTGGATATTTCAGGCAACTTAACATTTTTTTTTCTAACTTATTAAACTTGAATAAATTTAAAAGAAAAACAAAACTAGCTTTGAAAAACACAAAAAGAAAAGTAATTTAAAATATGTTTAGAACTAATAAATTTAACATATTAATGATTAATTTATTTTTTTAATTTTTCCATCAGTTCATATTTTTTTTTTTTTTTTTTTAATTAAAAAAGAAAAACATTTTTCTTTATTGATTTTGTTTAAAACTTATAATATTATACGTATATTAATTTATTAAATAATTTTTTATATATTTGACTCGATTGTAAATATAGTAAATTAAATATATAAGAAAAGAAATAAAATTAATAATGGTTACAAAATTATTTCAGATTATTAAAAAATAATTTCTAATTATAGAATTTTTCCAAACCAATTATCATTTAAATTTCTTTTTCTTTTTTATTTTTATAAAAATAATATCAATTAAATTAACTGTGACTTGAAAAATTTTATTTAATATATAGCTAAAAATAAAAAAATTTTTAATTAAATAATATTTCATCGTTATTTTCTCAATTTTTGTTTTTTTTTGTTTTTAATTTTTAAATACAAATCACGATTTTTTTTTTTTTTTTTACAATTAAAATAAAATACAACGCAAATGTATTGAATTTATAATTAAAATTCGTTATAAATACAAATATAAATTTTAAAATTTAACTTAAAATTATTATTTTTATTTTTTAAACCAAGCACAAAAAAAAAAAAAAATAAAAAAATTAATTAAAACTTTAGGATTTTGATAACTATATACATATTTTGCAATAACTAATTTTATGTTAACAGGAGTATCACATTTTTTGACTTTTTTTTTTTTAATTATTAAAATTAATTTTATTTTCTGAAGTGGTTTTTTTTTTTTGTAATTTTTTTTTTTTTAATAAATGCATTTTTGATGAAAACTTTTTTTTAAAAAAAAAAACAAAAATGTTGATTTTAATTTGCTTTACAATTTTTATACATTTCATCATTTATTTGATTACAATTTATTATAATTTTCGATGTACTTTAAAATTTGTTTTTTTTTTTTTTTTGTGAAATATTAAATAAATGTTGGAATTATTTTTATTATTCCTAAAGAGTTTTTTTTCTTGTGATTGTTTAAAAAAAACTCTTTAAATTATTTAGAATCAAATGAAACATTAATATTTTGATGATGAGAACAAAAAAAATGAAAAAAAAAAACCAATCTTACAGAAAGTCAATTATTAATTCCTTATAATATTATATAGTATTATTGTTAAACATAAAACTAGTTAATGCTATAATACCAATTTATTGTGTGTTTAAAAAATTGTGTGTTTTACATAATTACTAAAGCTTTTAAAATAAAAATTATTTTTATTAATAAAAAAAAAAACAAAAAAAAAACTATAAATATTTTGATATTAATAACTAAATTAATAGGATATGCAAAAATTTTTATGTTTTAAAATAATAATATTAATTACTTAAAAAATATAACGACAACACAATTTTATTTTTATTTTTAATTATTTTTTTTTTGTTTTGTTTTTTGTATTACGTAAAAAAAAATTAATCAAAATTTAATTAATAAAAAAAATAATATGGATATGATAATATTATTTAAAACATTTTTTTGTTTTTTTTTTTTTGTTTCTGATTTAAAATCAAATAATTATGGAAGCTTTTTAAAATTAAAATGGCAAAAAAATTAATTATTTTATTAGTATTTAAAAAAAACCAAAATGAGAAAAAAAAATTTAGTTTTCCTTTTTTTCTCTTTCAAAAAAAAAAACATTCCCATAAAAGAAACACACATTTTTTCAAAAAAAAAAAAAAAATACACAAACACAAAATTAATTTAAAAATTTAATTAAAAAAAAAAAAAATTTAAATTAATAAATTTTATAATTAAACTTAAATTATAATTTAATAAAAATTTTTAGAATATAATTTTTTTTAAGAAATTTTATGATTAAAATCGAAAATCAAATAGTCAAAATCTGTTTTAAAATTTTTAATTTCAAAAATTTTTAAAAAGAATTTTGTTTTTTTTTGTTTTGAAAAACGTTGAGTTCGACTTTGGTTCCTAAGGGGTATAAAAATGTATAAAAACTCCGATGGAGTGTGGTTTCAAATTCCAAACATGTCGTTAGAATAATTCTTCCTTAGGAGGCCACACCTGGCTTCTACAGCTACAACCGCAAAGGAAAGGCTGTATAATTACCTTGTCACATTTATGTGGTAGAAGAATTAACGAAAAAACAAAAAAAAAAAAAAAAAACCTGGATGAATTTGAAGTCATGTCAATTAATTGTGAAAAAAAAAATGTTATAACAATAATTAATAATAAATTATTGTTATAGCGAATTTAATGCTTTAATTTATCGTTTTATTACACTTTCATATTCTAAGCTTTTTATTTTCATTTTATACCAATCCGAATTGATTATAATAGAATATTTCTGTAGAATATTTCTATTTATTTTTTTTTATTTTTTTTTAATTTCTGATCTTATTTCATCCTGATTTTTATTCAAAAAAAAAGTTTAAACAGTTTGAAAAAATTTTGTTTTCAAATTTTCATTACAAATTTCTTAATTAATTACATCTAAAAATTTTTAATGTTTCTTAATTATCCTTTTTATAATTTTTTTTTTTTTTTTTGAAAATATCCTTCACGTTTTTTTCAAAATACTTTTTTTTTTTGCTTTTTGAAATTATTTAATAATTAAGTTTAATGTTTTAATATTAAATTAATATAAATAGTTCTAAATTTGAAAAAAAGAAAAAAAAAAAATCTTTTTATATATTACATAAGTATATAAAATGTATATATATATATAATATGTATGTATGTATTTTTATAATTATTTAAAATGACTTTGTGTGTATTTTTGTGTGTTGATTTATTTTAAAAATATATAAACATATATATATATATATAATAATAAGATTTTATATATATATATTATTTAATTTAATTGTAATTGGAGAATATTTTTTTTTTTTTGTTTCATTTTTATATAAAATTATTTTTTATTTTTATTTATTTATTCTTTTGTTTTTTTTTGTTTTTTTTTTTTTGCTGAATATTTTTCACTCTTAATTTTTAAATATTATAGTAATTTAATTTTAAATATAATGTTTAATTTATTAAATTATTTTCATTTTTTTTTTTTTTTTTTGTTTAGTTTTCTTTAAATATTTGGTTTAGTTTTTCAATTTTTTTTTTTTTTGTTTATTTTTATTTTTTCAAAAATGTGCATTCAGATATTTGTTTTTTTCTTGTTGCTGTTGCTGATGATGTTAAGATTTTTTAATGATTTTCCTCCTTTATTTTTGTTTATTTTTTAGTTTTTTTTTTTTTGTTTAGATTTTTACAAATTACACTGCCATAGTATCGTAGGCTGTGAGTCCTGCGTTACCTTGTTGTTGGAGTTGTTTTGTTGGGCCGGCTTCGTTTCTATATTATTGCATTTTTTTTTTTTTTTTGTTATTTGTAAAATTAGAAAAGAAAACAAAAAATTAATTTATTTTTTGTACAAAAAAAAAAAATATATATTAATATTAATATAAACATAAATTTTATAAACTATAATATTAAAAAAATTAAAGGAATTAAGCAAAAGCTTCAAATTTTTTTGTTTTTGTCTTTTAAATTTATATTTAATATTTTATAGATATATATATATATATATAGATAAAAAGAAAATCTTTGGGGATTTATTATTTAACAATTCCAAAGCTTTTAATTTCTCAAAACTATATTAATATTTAATAAATATATATATTTTTTTTAAAGTATATCTTAATTGATACCAATATCTTTTCAATTTAACATAAAATATAAAAAAAAAAAAAAAAAATTAAATTAAATAAAATTAAATAAAACAAAATAAAAATTTAAATCAAAAAGCAAATATTTTAAAATTACACAGTGCATGCATCTGTTCAGTTTCACAATAAAAATATTATAATTAAATTTTTCAATTATTATTTAAAAATTACTGTAAAATATTGAACTTTAAAAATATTTGAAAAGGATTTTCTAAAAATAATTCTAAAAAAAAAAAAAAAAAAAGAACAATAAATAAAATAATAATGGTTCAGTAAATATCCAATTTTAAAGAGAATTAAAATTAAAAATTGATTAAAACCATTGTTTGAATTTTAAAATTTCATTTTAACAGAAAATATTTATATAAGAAAAATTAAATTATAAAATAGCAGAGTTTTTATATCCAATTTTGATATCCTTTCACATTAAGGATATATAGTTATATTAATTATAATTTTTTTTTTTTTTTTTTTTTTTTTTAGAGTTAACACTTTCTTTTTTCTTTAATTTACCTTCAAAAAAAATTCCCTAATATTTTATCATTAATGCAAAATCATAAATTCAATTTTTTTCTTTAGCGAACATTTATTATACAGGGTGTCTCATAATAGATTTTGGAAGTGCGTAATAACAGTTAGAGAAGGTCGAAATGAGCAAAAGAAGAAAATTATGATAAGATCCACTTATGATTTTTAAAAGGTTACGAGAAAATTAACAAATTAAAAGTTCTATAATTTGTAATTTATACTATAAGCAAATTAAATTTTCTATGATTTAATAAAAAAAAAAATTACATTTTAAATTTGCAATTGATATTATTTATCTGGAAATTTGTGTGAATTATAATAAAAATCACTATAACGTTGGTGTTTATGAGCAAAAGTAACCAGTATAGTATTTAGCTCACCAGTTCTACTTGGCTATATTCTTTACACATAAAAATGCTCAAATACAAATCTTATGAAAAAAAGTTTTGTATTTGAGCATTTTGAGAGCTGATGAGCTTAAATATTATAAATTTGCATAAACGGCTTTTGATCACTTTTTCCCGAACACCGACTATAAAACAAATTTAACCAAAGATTTGGAAGATTTTATAAATTTATAATTAAAATGGTATTATAAATAAAAGAGAGTTTAAAAAAAAAAATACCGTTATTCAAAAAGATGATTAAGTTATTATTAACACTATAATATTATAACCTATATATATTAGTTATAAAAAATATTACATAACTGATAGTTATATTTGAAAATCGGTTAAGGTAAAACACCTCTTCCAAACAAATATTTAACTTTATTCGACCTCTCCTGCCTATACAATTATTAAAATTATTCCTTATTACAGGACACCCCTTTGGACTTAAACATTGAACATAGACATTATAAAAATAAAATAAAAAAAAATATGTTTAACATTTAAATTTAAACTATATATATTATATAATTACTACTATAATTAATGTTAAATATTTCCATTTAATTAAGTTATATTGTTATCATATTAGGATTCAGTAAAAAAAAAAACTATTTTGATTATGTAAATATTTATTACCTTTTTATTTGATTAATTATTGTCTTCCACAATTATACATTTCTTTGGTATAGTATTTATAGGTATATATATAAAAATTAAAATGAAAATCTATATTTAAATGCAATTTTTTTTTTTTTTTTTATTAACTATTTCATTTTCGCTAAATAATAGTCCTCTAAACTGTAAAAAAATATATAGGAACATATTTTTTTAAGAAAATTATTTTTTTTTTTTTTTTAATATAATAATCTTCATTTAATTAAATTAAAATTCATCAGTACATTCATTAGTATTTTTTTTTTAATTGTTTTACCACCAAAAAAACTATATGAATTTATTATTTGTATTAATGTTGAAATATTATTATTTTTGTTTTAATTACAGTAATCTCTCGATTTAAGCGATTTTTAAATTACAATATTCCGTTTTTAGTATAAATTTTCGCACTACTTAATATTATATAGATATTAAAAAGAGCATTTAAAGCTCAGTACTTTTCAATATTGAATTGTAATATTATTATGAAAATAATACGGGCTGTACAAAATACAGTTTGTTATAAATGCGATAGTGAAAAGAAAATTATTATGTTTGTGTTACTGTATAAATATTATTTTTCATTTAAAAAGTTGTATAAAACAAGAATTGTACAACATTTGAAAATATGTATATATTAAACAACACGAATCTTTTGATATGGAGATTATAATGTGAAGTACATCTTAGAATTCTAAAAATATTTAAGAGGTTATAGATATACATATGAAAAATTAGTAAATTTGGTTCTATTAATAAAAATCAGTGATAGCAAATCATAATGAGAACAATCGATTTTTTTATAAATTATAAATCACGGTGAGTGTTTTTTATTTCTATGCATTTTTTCTTCACATACTGAGGGATTACTGTAATTAAATTATAAATAAATGATGATGAAAAAAAAAAAAAATTCAAAATGCTTCTTACGTTGAATTATCAATTATCAATCATTTTATTTTTTTAATATATACGATATTACAAATCATAACCAATAAAAGTATTATATAGTTTCAAAATTAGATTTTATTTCTAAAAGTATGTAATAAACTTTTTTTTTTTAATTTTATCAAATAATCATTTAGGCAGTTTTTAAAAATAAACCCTTTAACTACCGAATTAATTGTTTGGCAATAAAATGGAAATTTTAATTATTTCTTGTTAAAAATATTCTGCAGAGAAATACAAAAAGTTTGCTAGAGTGTGTTTTTTTTAAATGGTTTTTACTGTATAGTTTTAATAGAATTACTATGCAAAATTGGGAAATCTACTACAAAATTATTTATTAATTTTGAGTTCACAGTACACAGTACAAAAATACATAAAGTTTCAATAAAAATTGGAATTTAAATTTTTAGTAAAAAAATTCAGTATTTTATAGAATTTCTAAGAAAATTTTCAAATATTCCTCTAAAGCTGTCACAACCAAAGAAAAGATGATGCAAAAAGATTTTAAAATTCCAAGTCAAATATTAAAGAAAACGAAACAAAATGTACAACAAAAAAAGAAAAAAAAATTCAAATTTTAAAAAACATTAAACGTTTTTTTAAAAAAATATGTTTGCTTTAATATTTTTAAAGTGGATTGAATAGTAATTAAATGGAACCATTATATAGAATATAGGACAAAATACATATGTTTTATGGTACCATAGGAGATAAGTGGAGAAAGTTAAAATAAAGAAAAAGTTTCATGGCAATAGGGGTCTTAAAAATCTAAATATTTTATTTATAAAACGTAAAAATCATAAATCCATTAAATAATTATGGAATTTTTCATTTGTTTTTAACTCCTACGATTCTTCTTATCTAATGCATTGCATATTTTTAGGATTACCGGAAACTTATCTTCCGTTAACTTTTAATTATTGTTTTTTTTTTAAGGACATAATGATTTTAAATTTAATCGTTGTTAATAAATTTTTTATGTAATAAAATTTTTTTTAAATACGAGCATGTATTTAAATAATTATAAAATTAAAAAAAAAAAAAATAGAAAAAATTTTACAATTTTAAGAATAATATTTCTTTTATTTTTTTTTTTTTTTTGATTTTTTAAGTTAAATTAAGGGATTTGGATTGAAGGATTATTCAAAATAAATCAATAAATAAAAAAATAAACAAACAAACAATATAATTAATTAACAAACTATGCATTATAAATCCATTAACAAACTATTACATGATAATTAATTAAAACTACAATTGAAAAGAAAAATAAAAGCTAATTTTATGCAAAAAAAAAAAATTCTATAATTAAAAAATTAATAACCATAATCCAAAATCAATACTAAAAAAATTTAAAATTATTTAATAATGCAAATAATTTGAAAAATTGTATTATAAAGTTCTACTAAAATATTATTATTTTTATATATTTGTTTAAAAAAAAAAAAAGCTTTGGTAAAAACAAAGTTTACAAAAAAGAAAAATAAAGAAAAGGAAAAAATTACAAAAATAAATAAATATGTATAAAAAAAAAAAAAAAATATACATAGATTATATTTTAGAAAAAAGTAATGTTTATATAACATGCAATCAACTTACTGTTTCCTGTTAGCCAAAAAACCGTTATGAAAATGTTATAATAATAATTGATAGTAGTAAAATGTTAGTTAAATACTAATTTGTATTAGTAAAGAGCAACTTTGATGTTAAATTTAAAACAAAACGAATCAAAAGAGCAAATATGAATTTTTTTTTTTAAACTTAAAGAATATTTGATAAATTTATTAATTTTTTTTTTTTATTTTTGTGATTCGTCTTATATTTTTTTTTTTTCAATTTTTAATTAAAAATATTTTGGCCTTTTATTTACTTCTTCAAATGAGTATTGAACATTTTTTCAAATTTTTTTAAAAAAAGACCAAGTTCTTAAAATCAAGTTGCTTAGAAGAAATTTTTTTATTACCAGGTTATTTATTTCTTATCACTAGTTATGATATAAATATTTTTAGCTATTGGTCTTCTATATCTTTATATGTATCTAAATTAATGCAACTTAAACCATTTAAATTGAATTTGAAAAAGTGAAAATAAAATTTTTTGGTTAATTTATAAACGATGGCATTTTTGAATAAATATATATACAATTTTGAAAAATATCTAAAACTAACCAATCAACTACAAAAAAAAAAAAATTTGAGATTTTAATCTTCTTCAAAAAGATTTAATATATTCCAATTAATTTATTATATATTTAAGTAATAATTTGCTTTTGATTGTTTTGTAAGAAATTTTATTTCAAAAAATCAATTAATAATTTTATTATATTTTTTTTATCAAAAATTCTTCTTTTTTTTTTTTATAAAATTAATTGTTTTTTTTTTGCTCTTTTGTAATTCTTTTAAAGTAAATTTTTTTATTTTATTTTTTTTTTAGATTTTTACTTTACCTTTCAATTAATTTGCGCATTTCTTCAGTTGAACGCTGATCCCGTTGATTCGGGGAACGTTTGGCTGATTTGTTTTTAAGGTTTTGGTATAATTTTTTACAAATTTTTATGTTTTCGGTATTTTTTATTTATCGATTTTCATGGAAATTACAAAAAAAAAAAAAAACAAAATTGTCCCACAAAAGAAAAAACAATGAAATAAAAAAAAAAACAAAATAAAAAGAAAAAGAAAAATAAATAAAAAAAAAATTATTTAATTTTATTTTTATATTTAATATTTATAATTTTTTTTTAATAAGTTTTTTTATTGAAATTTGAATTTAAAAAAATAGAAAAAAAAAATTGTTTAATGTGTGAATTTTTCCTATAAATTGATTTTGTGATTTTGATTTAAAAAAAAAAAAAATATATATTTTGCAATAAAACGGTGAAATTATTTTTTTATGGTGATTTTTTTTAATGCACAAAACAAAAAAAAAAATATTTGAATTATATAGAGCTGTGTACAAAATAATAGTAGTACCCTATAGTAGATGAACATCACTTACTCTTTTATTTCTTAAAATTACATTTTTAATCGCTCAAAGTTGAGAAACGTATAGTTCAAAAACTTAGCTTGACTTTTGAAATCTTAGTTCTAAGTGCCCCAAATTAAATTTACTCAAACATAAGCTTTAAAATATTGTAATAGGGAAATTCTGTTTTTTTTTCATAATTTTTCATTTCTGTGCATAGTTGTTAGAAAAATTCCATAAACAAATAGCTTGTATTAAAAAGCAGTTTTAAAAGCCCTTTTGAAACGTTAGGCTATATAAAACTTTAGTTAAAAAATATTGGTTAAAATGGTTTAATAATATTAAAAATAAAGAATTTTTTAAGTAAAAATACAAAAAATGATCTCTCTAATCAATTTTCTCTTAAACACATATAATAATGGGTTGCATCACTATGAAAAGTTTTTAAAATTTAACATTTTTATGACTATTACAATGTTCAAAATAAACTAAGCTGAATTTGTAATATAAGTACTTCTTATATACTATTATTTTGCACGTTCACTATGTGTAGTTTTTTATATTATTAACATTTGATTATTTCACTAAAAGTTTTATTTACAAAAAAAAAACAATTTTATGGAGAAAGAATTTATTGAAATGATTATTTAAATCAGTCATTTTAAATTCTGAATGGTTGTAAGCTGGAAATGGATATGAATATATGGAATATACCAACAAAAATAAGCTATATATATATATTATCTTTTACATTGACAATAATAATAATAATTAAAATGATTTTAAACGCGTATTAAATGAGTTTTTAAATAAACGATTAATTTCTTAAAATGAACAACTATTATTACATATATATATATACTTAAAAATTCTAAAAGGCAAATGAAACAAAAGCACATTTAATCCTAATTTTTTTTTTTTATTAAAAAAAAATGTACTACAATACGAAGTATTCTTCATGATACGAAGTATGTACATGAAGTATCTTTTCTTTTTCCTTTTCAATTAAAGGATAACAAAAAATGGAAAATATCAATATTTAAAACAAAAAAAAAAAAAATTATATAAAGTTTTTTAGTCTTCATTTTCATAAATTTCAAAACAGATAATTCAAAAAATATTCATATTAAAATGTTCGCCTAACGATATGCAAAATTATCTGTACACATAATTTAACACGGTAAGTCATTAAATGTTTATTTACATAATACGATAATATTTAATATTTAAAATTTAATTCTTTAAATAATAAAGTAATATTTTTAAGGGTTTCGTAATAATTTAATTAACTTGATACTTTTTTTAAGTTTTACAATTCAAATGAACAAAAATTTTAATAACAAATAATGTCACAAAACAAGGATAACTTCGTTTTTTAAGTCTTGTTTTGTGAATTTTCATAGTTTAATGCCGATAATAAAATATTTTTTGAAAAATTTTAGCAAGAGTTAAGAAAATATATTAAAATATTTATTTAAAATGCCTGTAATTGGATACATAATATAATTTGCATTAAAACACGCCTATATATATATATTTTTTTATCGTTCACCATGTTTTTCAAAAAAAAAAAACTCATACCTTAAAATATAATTATTTATTAACACGTTGATGATAAACTCGTATATATTTGATGTGATTAAATCAAATCAAACTCTAGGATTTAAATTTAAAAATTGATGTATCACTCATGTTAATAAGAATTTTTTCCAATATTTATTATAATAAAATAAATATTAAAAATTGTACAAATGATTACGACATTTCAGAAATTTTATAAACCTTATTATCATTTTCTTTCTGATTATTATTAATTTTATTATTAGATTATATTAAAATTTTATATAGAAGATTATAAAGATCAACCAAAAATAACCAATATTGAAAGTATATATTAATTGGTTAATTAATGAAAATTGTCGGTTTTATTAGATCTGAAATACTTAAATTCCAAAGTATTAAATGAACTGATAAAAAAGTTAATTTTCTTTTATACATTAATTAAACACATTTAAATAGAAATTTTTTTGATTCTTTGGATGTTATTATAATAAATAATAAAATTAAAGAAAAACAAAATATAACAAAATTTTTTTATTTAGACATATTTTTGTTTAAAATAAAAATCTAGCCACCAAAATTTAAAAAAAAAAAAAAATTTTTTTAATCACAATTAAATTTCATGCAAAAACAACACAAATTTACAATGATTATGTCAAAATGAAATGAAAAAACAAAAAAAAAACATATAATGAGCACAATTAAATAAAAATAGCACTCAAATTTTGAAAAAAAAACAACAAAATAACACTCTAATTTTGGGGGAACATGGATTGGAACATCAGGTTTCGGAATTTTTATTTTCTTTAATTTCTATTAATCTTTTGATGAATGCACAACAATGAGCAACAATCATCATGCTAATACAATAACATTCAAAATAATACAAGTATTATTCTCTAAGGTAACAGTTTTACTATCATTTTCAAAATGAAATAAATACAATTAAAAGTATATTTTATTTTATTTTCATATTCAAATTAAAAAATATTTGATATGAAATTTATGGTAATTTTTTTTATATATATACAGTATAACCCACAGACATGTTTCTTACTTAAGTCATCAACTCATTTAAAATTTAAAAATTCACATTAATATTCGAATATTGTCCCATTTACAGTAAGTGACATGTTGTCAATTATATTATCAATATTTGTCAATTAAAGTAAAAACACCAACCTGTCAGACTATTTTAGTTCTTGTCAAATTGCTGCCAATATATTAAAAATATAATTGAGATTATGTTATACTTAGTGTATAGAAAAATTAGTGTTCTATATATTCATTGCATTTTTAAATTTATTAGTCTCCTGCAGTGATTTTTTATTTTCTTTCAGATGTGAACCAACTTTTATACAAATTTGATTGAAGTGCGTTTACGTTAGTGTAGCCATTTAGCTAAAATTATTTAAAATAAAGATTAACTGTTGTTCCATATAAGAGGAAAATAAGAGGAAAACAATTTAATTTAGTGTCGTTTTTTTTTTGCTTAAATTGCTCAAATAAGTTGATACATTGAAAAAAAAAACATACATACAAAGGTTTTACTGCAATACCAATCATAAAAAATTACACTGAAAAACTAAAGTAAATATTATTCCACTTCAAAAATGATAGTAATATTATTCATGAGTTGATATGGTCGATTAATGAAAACATTCTTCCGACGAAATGATAAATGGATTTAATTAACTTTTTTTTTTTACTTTTAGTTATAATTTTAGTTGTATTAATTATTTTCTTTTTTTACACAAGTTTTTTCTTTTCTATATATAAAATAATATATACAATTATTTTAATTTACAATTTTAATTTCTAGATTACGATTTTCTATAATGCGTTACAAATTAAAAAAAAAAAAAACATATATGAGATGAGGTGAGTGATTTTTTTTTTTTTTTTTTTGTTTCGATTTAATAATTAATGGACTTTTAGGGAGTTTTAGCATTTCAATGAATGAATATTTAAAAAAAAAAAAAAAATTATATAAAATAAAATAAAAAGAAAGTACGAACTTTTTTGATATCTAGGGTTTATGAATAGTAAGTAGTATATTTTAATAAATTCATTATGAACAACTCAAACTTAAAAAAATTTTAACAAGCAATTAATTTTCAATGAAAACTAAAACAAAATAATAAATTAAAAATATTTTAATTTCTAATTTTATTCTTTTTCTTTTTAAGTTTTTAACAAAAATAAAAACAAATTTTGAAAATAAATCAGTTAAATTAAAAAAAGTCTTTATGAAAATAAACATAACCGGAATCTTTGCGTACTTTTCTTTTATTATTTTTTTTACTCAAATTTATCTTTTTTTTTTACTGTAAATTTACTCAAAGCAAACTGTTCGGTTAATTATTTGTAAAAGATTTTATTCATTTTCAGTCTTATTTTAATTTTGTGTATAAGTTGAAAGTTATTTCATCAAATTACTCAATCGTTTTGAGTGATAAAAGTTGAAATATAATATAATTGTTTAATTTATGAGCCAAATTGTTATTTCGAGTACAATAAAAAAAAAAAAAACGTTATCTCGTTTTTAAAACTTACAAAAATTTTGTTTTTTTAAAAATTACAGTGTTTGTTTTTGTTTGATTTTTTAATTTTTTTTTTATTATGATGCGCATGATTCTAGATCAAAAATTTAGTGTAACACAAAAATTACTGTTGGCAGATCATTAGATCTGAAATGAAGTAAAGTATCTTGAAGATAAAATTGAATTTATTTTAAAATTATAGATATAATGTTAATGATAAAGGATTTCGTACCATAAAAAATAAAATAAACCGTAAATGTTTGACAACTTTATCATAATATTTAATTCATGCTTTAAAAATTTTTTTTTATCTTTTTTTCATATAGACTTTTTTTTATCAACACTATTAATAATAAAATCACTTCTAAAAACAAAAGTCAATTTAATAGAAACTAAAAAGAAAAACAAAAAAAGAAACAACTACAAAATTGCCAAAATTATAAAATAAGAATTTTAAAAATATTTTTTTTTTTTTTTTGTTAAGTTGTTCTTTCACTCACCCTCAGCTGAATCTTCTGGGGTATGATAAATTTTAGTATATATTTTCGAATTATTTTTTGTTCAAAAAAATTTTTTTTTAGTTTTTGATTTTTTTTTTTTTTTAGTTTTTGTTTGTACAGAATTTCGCGCGTAACGTAAAATATAAGAAAAAGAAAACACAAAAGAAAAAAAAATAGCAATTTTAGTTAATTATGTAATATAATTTAGCTTAAATTAAATTATAATATAAAAAGCATTTATTAGGTAATATTATTAATCCTAAATGTATTTATTTTTTACAACAGATTTATTAAAAAAAAAATTTTTTTTCTTCTATAGGTAATTAAAATGATGTTTTTAGCGATAAATGTGATATGATAACATATAATTGTTATATATATATATTTTTTTCTCTTTTGGCACTTTTATATTTTCAAATTCTCCAAAGAGTAAGTTTCATATGTACATTTTGGGAGGAATTCAAGTTTTATTTTTATAAAAGTTATTATACATATATTAATAAAAAGAAAATTAAAAGAATTTTGTGCGAAATTCGAAAAATTTAAATTAAATATAAAAAAAAAAAAAAATTTTAATATCAACTAAATATTACTTAAATTTTGCACGCTCTGATATGATTCCATTGCAATGGGAATTACATAATATATAAAATATTTATAAAATTTGAAATAATTTAAAACATATAAAGTTGTAAAATAAAAGTGCCAATTCCAATATTATATGGGTAGCACAATTAACTTACTGATTGATTGTGTTATGTTTTATTTTTTGATATCTAATGGGAAAAGTGTGTTTTTTTTTCATTTCAAAGTTTTTTGTTTTTTTTTTTTAAATAAATAAAAATTTCTTACCGCCATAATTTCCTCTTGGATGGTCACGATCACATTCAGCTTCAGAAATTTCATTACTTTCTTTAGAATCATTAAATGAAGAATTACTCATATCATGATTACGTGGTGGTGGTGGTGGTGGTTCTGGTGATCCATTACCATTTGGTAAATTACGTGCAGAACCTTTTTTTAAAATTAAGTAGAAATTGAAAAAAAAAAAACAAATATTAATTGAATAATAGAATAACTTTATATTTAGAAAAATTTATATATATAACACTTACCAACACTACGTCTTCCCACTGAACCACGAGATCCATAATGATCATATGGTGTTCCATATGGTCCACCATATTGTGAACCATATTGATCTTCTTCTGGTGCACAATTAGCTGGATCATCATATTCTGGACCATTATATAAGCTTCCACCTTGTGAATTAACTCGAGTATAACGGCGCTATTAATACAAATATTTTTTTTATCGTTATAATTTCTTTTTTTTTGGTATTGATTTTAATATTTTTATTAAATCTTACGTATTGATCTTCTTCGGCACAATTAGCTGGATCATCATATTCGGGTGCTGGTTGATAAATTGAACTTTGTCCACCTTGGCTATTTTTACGAGCATAACGATTTGCCCGTGGCATTGATTGTGATCCAGATCTTGAATGAACGTGTCCAGGATGTCCAGGTGGTCCCATTGTTCCAGCATGACCAGGTCCAGTATGTCCATTTTGATGTGGGAACGTTTGGAAATTCATTGCTTTAGTTGGATCCATTTCTTCACGGAAACCGAGTAAATGGAATGTAGCGTAGGGACAAATTTCATCTTCCATACCTTTTATTATTTTTGAATGTTATATTATTTATGAAATAATAGATGTGTTCAAATAAAAAATAAAATAAATATAAAAAAAGTATATTATTAGCTGATGTTTTAATAAAATTTTTGTTATTTTACATTCATATAATATTACTGATATACAATTAGAAAGCTTTTTTTTAATTCCTATAGAAAGATTACAACATGCAAAAAAAAAAAAAAAATCTACATGGGATAGAAATTTTCCTGGGGTGTTAAATTGCTTACCAGAGAAAATTTTTTACTTTTTTTTTCAAAGTTTATACGTGTGTTAGTAAACCATTTTTCTTTTTTTGAAAGAATTTGAAAAATTCTTTTTTGCTGACTTTTTTGTTAGTATAAAAAATTAAAATTAACTCAATTTTCAGAAAAATTAATAAATTAAGAAAAAAAATATACTCAAACTATTTCGCTTTATGCTAAAATGTGATGCATTAAAAAAGAAACTGCAAAATATAAATTTCCAAAATAATTTTAAAAGTTTCTAATAAAATTAAGTAAAAAAAATTAATGCTATGTAATGTGACAAATATTAACACTGTTATTTCATAAAATAGTATAATATTAGGACAATAATTGCTAGGATCTTAGCCACTGTACAATGTTTCATTCTTTTTCAAAAATACTATAAAAGACAATGTTCCCAACTTAGTATCAACAAAAAAACAAGGTAGAATGTAAACCAACGGTTTTTAAAAGCGAGGAAACTTATACTAATTATAAAAGTTCTTTCTCGTCTCAAAATTTCAGGTTCTTATCTCAAAATGTGCCGGAGTTATGAAAAAAGAAATATCATGCAAAATTTGGTATTAACATAAAGGTAAATTTAAATAGTAAATTACAAAATATTGCATAATTTTGATATTCTTTTACAGAGATAAAAAAATTTCCGGTCATCTAATGTTTTTAAATTGTAAAACTACTACGTAGAGCCCGAAATATATACATCTGAAAATAGGGCTTTTTTGCAATTTTGGGGGGCTGTAATTTTGGAACCCCATACAATTAAAAGAAACCATTAATACACATGAAAATATGTTACTGGAGCTTTAAATTTTTTGTCTTGTCGAAGAAAAATGTGTACAGGTGCCTAAGTTACAGGTGTTTAAAAATAGCAAAATTTCAATATTTGACTCCTAATAGCTCATAAACAGGGGGTGGTACAAAATAATTTTCTGAGCAAACTTATATTAATTTTAAAAGTTGCTTCAAAATTTCAAGCCCCTATCTAAAAGCGTGCCGGAGTTATGAAAGTAGAAAAATCATGCAAAATTTGGTTTTCACATAAGGGTAAATTTTAATACTAAATTTTAAAAAAATATATAATTTTGATATTGATTTATAAAGGTAAAAAATATTCCCGTCGAATGGCGTTTTTATATTGAAAAAATGTTAAGCGGAACATGAAATATACGCGTTTAAAAATAAGAATTTTTCAAAGTTTGAGGGGCTGTAGTTCTCTGATGGATGGGGCTACATGAAAAAGTTGTTCCACAAAATTAATTTTTTTGTGAGACCTACCCATGGTTAAAATTTTTTTTCTCTATCTTTAACGGTGTAGAATTTTGTAAACAGACGGACAGACGGACGGACGGACAGAGTGAAACTAATAGGCACATTTTTTCAAAATTTTTTTGGAAATGTACTAAAAACAACTGGAATATGTTCCAACTGTGTAAAGTTATTTTGAGAAACTTGAAAAAAATATTCTTATTATTACTTTAACTTTGTGCTTTCCCTTCGTCTATTTCTAAATATTCTACTTCATTTGAAATAAATCAATATGAAATTTTAAAAACTTTTTCTTATAATTAATGAATAAATATTTCAATTTTATAGAGGAACTTTGTTATGTATAATAAAAGCGTAACAAAACTATGGGTTTTCAAGGTCGGAAAAATACGCTGTACATATTTGAATTTGTTCCCGAATAAATAAAAAACAAACGGAATATATTTTGGTATTTAAATTTAGCGTTATGTCAAACCAAAATATTACAATACATATTTTGAATTCTTTTTTATCTCCGTATTTGAGACTTGTAGTTTTGAAGAGGAGATTTTTGAAAATTAATTTCGTTATAGAATTTTACTATTCTTTGAAACATTGGCACATGTCCAAATGGCTTTTTTATAATTCACAATGATTTCTTTAAAATCTTTACATTTTATAGTCCTTGCATCTATGCCTTATTTTTTTTACTGCAAATTAATTTGAGTATATTTTACAATAATTTGTTAGTAAATATAAATTACTTAAAAATTAATAAAATTATAATTAAAAATACCAAAAGAAAATCAAATTTAATCAAAACTATAATAAAAAAAAAGAAGAACGAAAATTAATAAAAGAAAAATAATAATAAAAAAAAAAACATGAAAATTACATTGCATTCTACCTGGATGTGTGTGATAAGCACATTCTTCTGAAGATCCACCTGGCCCAGCAAATCTTTGTGGGATTGGTGGTGGTCTTAATTCTTCATAAATTGGTCGACGGGGATCCCAAGTCGAAAGATTTGCTCTCATTCCTCGGCCTTTATAGATTTTTTTTTTTCAATTTGTGTTAATTTTTTTTTTTTGTTTGTTTGAATATTTAATGTATTGGCACATTTAAAACAATTTAAAAGGAATTTACACAAATACATTGGTAAATTTTTAAAACAAAAAAAAAAAAAATATTGGGATTTTCATTTACAACAAAATTAAAAAATAGTGCATTCACGAGTATTTTCAAAAATAAAATAAAGTTTTATAATTGAACATGAAAAAGACAAAAAAAAAAACAAAATTTATAATTTTTAGTTTTGGAAAAAAAACTTTAAGATAAAAAATTTATCTTAAAGCGTTTTTTTAATAAATTTTGATAAAAAATTAATTTTGGAAATATACTAAAAACTTTTTTTTCTAAGTTTTAAAGTTGAACTTTAAAATTCAAAAAAAAAAAAAATACTGTAAATAACTCATTGAAAACTATAATTTTTCTTCTTTTTTTCCGCCCCCTCCCCCCATGAATTTTTCATTTGCCTAATGAAAACTGAATTTATTATTATGTCAGTAAAAATACGAGATTATATTTATTGGATATAAAAATACTCAATCCTCATTTTTCATGATGGAAATATTCAAAAACTATGGTTATTTTCTTAAAAAATAACCACTTGTTTTTATTGAAAATGACAACATTATTTGTTAACACGTTATTTTCTAAAAGAAGTTTTAATTTAAGATTTAAGAATTAAATACTATATTAAAGTCTGTTGAAATGAACACAATAAAAACAAATAATTCCTACATTGATCATTTATTTAAGTTATAAATCAAATAAAATTCTTTTTTAACATTTTATTCCTAAAATAAGTATTTTGACACTTTAATTTTATTTATAACTTTTTCTCTAAATAACCAAAATAATCAATTTGTACAATTAACGAAACATGATTCATTTCTGTCCATCTAATTATCATATCAATTACAAAGAATATAAAGATAGATTTTAAAATTCAATAAAATGTTGTAAGAGAATACTGTATCGGCTGTCTGAGTACTTAATGCTTAATATACCATATAAGCTATACAATGGCAAACGATTTAAAAGATTTTTATTCAAAGTATATTAAGTTAATAAATTTTAGATAGACTCAACATATATGATAGTACATAATTAATATTAGTAAGATTAAGTATATAAGAACCAACAACAAAATTTTTTCAAATGTTAAATGAATTAATTGAAAAGAAGCTCCAAAATAAACCATATATAGTTTTCAGCGAGTTTTTTTTTTTTTTTTTTTTTTTTTTTTATATTATTAAACTAAATTTTTTTGCCGAATTTTGATTTATATTAAATAGGTAATATTACCGAAAAAAATAATACTTTCTAAATACATAAATATTTTGTTTTTTTTGATAATATTTAATTTTAAAAAAGAAAACTACGAACATCAAAGAAAACATGCAAAAAATATTGTTGATGCTCTACACTTAAAAAATCGATAACTATATTATTATATATCAATGTATAAAATTTTGAAATTTTATTTTATAATAATAAAGAAAATTTTGAAAAATAATTAAATAAAATAAAATTATTTGAATTTATTAATTTTGTTTAATAATCAACTTTAACTATAGCGAATAACGATATTATAAATAAGTGTAGAATGCATACCATAAAATTAATATATTTTTTTTTTTTTTTAATTCTAACATATATAAAGCAAATTTATTTTAATTAAAATTTTATATAATATGTATATATATATATATGTAATATAATATAATATAATACTGATTTACATTTTTTAAATGTTAAAATTTATATAGAAAAAATTATTTAACCATTTGAGTCCCATATATTCAAT
Source organism: Poecilobothrus nobilitatus (assembly GCA_947095535.1). Lineage (NCBI taxonomy): Eukaryota > Metazoa > Arthropoda > Insecta > Diptera > Dolichopodidae > Poecilobothrus > Poecilobothrus nobilitatus. The sequence goes on along the minus strand of OX352773.1, from coordinate 11,683,643 downwards.
GGATGATATTAAAGAAAACTTGCATTTAGTTTGTCAAGTATATCGCCAATTAACATTATTTAACCTTCACTGAATTTTAAAAGATATTTAACATGATTTAAGATTAAAAAAAAAAAAAAATCTTAAAAAAATTTTACATTTTTACTGTTATCCATTATATTTAGTTATAATTAGTATAAAGTTATAGAATAACATTAACATCTTTCTTCAAAATTTTTTTTTTCAAATTTTTCTATTCATGTTGCATAATCCTAAGTTTTCTTAAATCCCTTATTTCTAAGCATCTTTACTACGTATACTTATCCCTAAAACTAATCTGTACATTTGTATTAAATGCCCCATGATGTAGTCTTGTTTTTGTTTGTTAAAGTACAATACTATCCGGAGTTAAAGTACAATACTATCCGTCATAAAAAAAAAAGACTCAGTTTGCTGCGCCAAATAATCGTACATTTAAAGTTGATTCGGAATTCAGTGAAAGTTCAACAATATCCACTAGTGAAACTTGCAAGATTTAATGTAAGTTTAATTTTATTGTTGTAAGTGGGGGGACTCAAAGTGTATATAAATAAAAAAAAAATTTTATTTAAAACAAAATGAAAACTTTATACTTGTGTTCTTTTCTAAAAAAAACAAAAAATACTTTTTTTTTTGAAATTGTTTGGGATGTTTTTTTGGACTTTATTTTTTGATTTCATTTCGATGTGAAAATTACAAAAAAATTTAATTTAATATTATAATAAAAAAAGTTTTAGTATTATTTCGCTTACTTATTACTGTACCTCTTTTGATGCGATCACATGTATTGTAATTTGATCCTGGTACTGGTGGTAATTTCCTATTTGGTGGTGCAATATAGCCCAATTCATCACGTAAGTCTGGTCGACGTTTGTCCAATGTGGCTCCTGGTCCCATAGTCTGATTGTAAACTACATCGTCTAAAATTAATCGATGATATCGAATACTCAATAAATTCAGAAGATGCTTTTGTTACCATTTTCTTATATTGTACTTTTAATTTCCAAAATATATATATATTTTTTTTTTTTATTTAAATTTAATTTAATTTCTTATTTTGTAGGAAAAAAAAAATGTTTGGTGCAGTTATAAACTAGGAAAATAAGCTTTTTTCAGTGAAATAAATAAAGGTAGAAAAAAGCTTCTTTTTTTTTTTTAATTTTTATTTTGGTGCACTTAATATAAAAGAAAAGCTCTTAAAGTAAAAAAAAATTTTACAAATATTTATATGTATATTTATAATTTATATTAATTAATTAATTTAATTAATTAATTAAAACATTTTTAATCAAATCTTTTTATTAGAATTTTTTACTTTGGTGCAAGAATAAGAAATTTTACTTAAATTTTTCGCATTTACAAAAAAAAAAAAATTTTTTTGTTTTTTATTCATTTTTACAAAAACTAAAAAAAATTATTTTTAAATTTACCAGATTCCAAGTATAGTGAAAATTGCATTATTAAAAACTTTGAAAAAAAAACAAAAAAAAAAAAATGTTACTCAAAGTTTTAACTTTAATTTCCAATCAAAACACAGGATAACATCGAAAAATATTCAAATTCACTAAAAATATACAGAATAGTTTTGTAGGAACTTAACAAAAACAAAGCTCTCTTTCTTTACATAAGCTCTAAAATGATGAAGATGATTGATTGATCATGATTGATGTATTTTTTAAATAAATATATGATTGATGTTGTTCAAATTTTGTTGTTCACTGTTATTTTGATTTTTTGTTTTTTTTTTAATATTTTGTTGTTTTGGCGATAATGAAAGCATCTTTTAAAGAATTTATAAAATTTAATTTTAATTTTTATAAAAAAGTTAAAAGAACCAAAAATTAAAGAAATTTTGAAATAGAAATGAATGGAAGAACAAAAATGGAAAAAAAAAAATATTTAAAGGAAACAAATAAATATTGAGAATAAAGTAAAGAAATTAAATTAAACAAAAAAAAAAAAAAATAAAAATAAAAAAATAGATGATGGATAGAACAAGAAAAGGAGATTTTTTTTTTTTAATTTTAATTGTTTTGATATTATGTACATGAACGATTAAGGAATATTCTAAGAACACTTAGCATTTATAAAAAACAACCAATTTTTACAATAATGGAAACCAATTCAGAAATAAAAAAAATTGGTTTTGAAAATTTTGTTTCAAAAATTTAATAAAAAAAAATAAATAAATTTGTAATATTTTGTAAAAAAAATTTTTTTTTTAACGTTTTTCTTTTAATATTTACTTATTTTTGTAATTCACGATAACTTTTGTTCTTCATTGTTATCAATTTTATTTTAACTAACATACTTACCTTTTTAATAATCTTAAAAAATGATGAATTCAATGATTCTTAAAAAAAAAGATATACTTTGAAATTTTAATTACTGAACGTTTTTTAGCATTTAAAAAAAAATTTAATAAAAGCATATTAATTGCTTTTGAGGTGAATTTAACGATTGCTGATTATACATAGAAAATATTTTATATCGGAAAGAAATTTACGAAAAAGAATATTATAAAAAAATAACTCTTATAAAAAATTACATATATTCTTATTGTAAAAAAAAAATTTTAATGTTATATACATATTTTTATATATACAAAATATGTATATATTTTGGTATACAATGGTATACAAATAAAATGGTATTATAAAATTAAAAATTATTTGTATACCATTATGTTAGACTTAAAACTTAGTTGTGAAGGACCTAAACCTTATAATAATAAAGAAATGGTGTTTGAAATGTTCAACTAAAATTAATATTCAAAAATAGTACATTAGCAATATACTAAATACGAAAAATAGCAAAAAGTTAATCATATACGTTAATTAAAAATGAATAAAATATACAATTAATAAAAACATTTTTAAAGACTTCCAATTTGTAAAGGCAACAAAAATATATAGAAAATTCAATAATAACAAATTTATAATTTAAACAATTTAAGAGAAGTAAGTAAAATAAAAATAGATATGAACAGATATAAATAAATATAATCTGAACATAAGCACTCAACTGTCATTCATAATTTTTTCACTATTGTGACTTAAGTAAGGCTAATTTAAGTCAAATTGGGCCTTTCTACACGAGTAGTGTCCTCTTTCGTTTCTTGACTACTTTCCTCTTTTTTTTATTTCCACACTGTTCCTCTCGATAGTCGTTACTTTTATATGTGTGTGTAAATATTTCATTTTAAAACAAAATTTGTTGCGAGAGGTAGATAATAAATATAAAAAAAAAGCACGCATAAAACAAATAAATTTTTTTTTGTATGTAAGTAACATAAGATTTTTTTGCCTGTAATTTTTAAATAATATATATTATATATGTATGTACCAAGAAATAGAATAAACTCTGTACTGTGCAGATAATTTCTTTTTGTCAATAGAATATATTTTAATAATTTCATCAAGTGAAAGATCAAAAATCACTTTACTTTTTTAAAAATTTGCTGCGACCGTTTCAAAAACTTTTTTCTTTAATTTTCCAAACGAGAATGAAACGTATGTACACATAAAATTTTTTTGACCCTCATAAAAATTTTTATTTGAGTTTTTGTTTGTGTTAGTGGGCTAAATTTTTAAACTCTAAAATTTTGGTTTAAAAAATTACTCCTAAAAATCCCCACCACAAATTTAGTTTATAGGCAAGAGGGTATGAAACGAAGGTAAAAGTAAAAAATGACGAAAGAGGACACTACTCGTGTGGAAAGGCCCATTTTCTGTACAAAAATAATTTCTTTTATCAGATGACATAAATTATTTTGTATTTCTTATAATAATTAAGATTCAAAAAACTGAAGCTTAGTCTAATATGGATAATAAACGATTTAGTAAATTCCCTGCTTCTTATATAAAAAAAAAAAACAAAAGGGAAAAACAAAAACAAAGTTCTTTATTTAAAAGAATTCACTTGATGAAGTTGAAATTTAAGCAAAGAAATTTAAAAATTAATTATTTCTATATTTGATCATTATAAAATAATATTTTTCAACTAAAGATAAATAACGATCAATATTATATAATAGTTAAAAAAAAAAAAAGTAAAACTAAATTAACTGTATTCATTTGAAAAACTGAAATACTTTCTTCAATTAACTTTAAAATTCAATTATAAAAATAAAAAAAAAAACAATCAAATTGAGAATTATTACAATACCTTTAAGTACAATTCCCACTATAGTTTTGATTCAATTTTTATGATCTAAATTTTATGTTAAATTTATTATATTACTTAATTTAAAATAATTTTTAGTTCAATTCCACAAAAGTGAAATATTTTATTTGTTAAATAATTTTATTATAAAAAAATATATTTTAAAAAAGTAAATGTTAAAAGAAAAACGTTTTCAAAAAAAAAAAATTTTTTTTTTTAAATAATATTTTCATCAACACATTTTAATATTTTTTAAACAATCATGCCTCTATTTAAAAAAAAAAAAATTGGATTATTTATATAAATATTTATATGTATGATATGTATGAATATTTTGATTTTGAATAATCACTAATGAATATTTTCATAAACATTTAAAAATAATATTTAATAATTAAATTTTTTATTTGTTTTTATTTCATTTATTTGTTTTAGATTTAACTATAAACACTCAAGTCTCTAAGAGACAAAAGAAAAATTCTTTTATTAAAAGAAAAAAATAAAAAAAAAAATTAACACCAAAAGTAAATAATTTTCTTTAAGATTTAATTAAACATATAATATTATTATTATTATTATTATTATATATTATATCATGATTATATTAAAATATTAATATATATATAAAAATTATATAATTTATTATATAACTGTAAAATTAATATATTTTTTAAATATTTTGTAAAATAATTTTAATAAAAATGTTGAAAGAATTATTTAAATCATTATAAATATGATATAGTTTTTTTTTTAGTTTTTAGTTAATATTAGTAATTGTAAAAAATAATTTTTTATTTATTTTTTCTTCTGTGACATTGAAATTTGACAAATTTCCTACGCATGAATTTTTTTTATAATACCTAACAAATTAAATTTGTCAAAAAATTTTTGATCATTTGGCTGATCTTCATAAAACGTGTATAATGAATAAATAAATGCTACATTAAATTTGTTCATTTCTAAATAATATTTTTTATTGTATTTTTAAACGTCAAATCTTAATACAAAATTATATAGTCATAAATAATTCTCATTATTCAAATATTTTTAGTATAATTTAGTATATTTTTAGATAATATCTGTCAATTGCATACAAATTGAGTTTCAACAAATGTCATTTGTCAAAAATTTAAAGTTTAAAAAATCGATTCTTCAGTTATGAGTTAATGAAAATCCGATTTCATAATTAAAGGCAATACATTTCTTTTAAGGATAAAATTGAATAACAATAACAGTTTTACTAAATACGTAAAACTGTATTTAGTAATAATTTAAAATACGTCAAACTGTATTTAATAATTAGTTACGCATTTAATAAAATTGTAATTGTTATTGAATTTTATGTTTAAAAGAATTGTATTGCCTTTTTAATTTTAGATGAAACTTATGTGTTATATAGTGTGTATAGCGTAAACTGTCGCACCCAAATTTAAATACAATAAATAGATTTATATGCGTTCATTTTTAAAATAGCCATATCTGTGACGTATTTCATAAATTTCGACAATCCGACAATATTTACAAGCGAAAAATTAATTAACAACTTTTAATTTCCTTTTTAGAAAAATGTAGAAAATTGTAGTGGAAACCACAAATTCTCAGTTTTTTTGTTTTAAAACGAAATTTACATGAATCACCAATTTTTCAACATTTTAAAAGCTTTGACAAGAACGACAAATTTTGTCAAGTTTTCAACATTTATTTTTAACTAATAAATCAATGTATATCAAAGTGCATTACGTTACTGTGTAACTGTCATTACAAATTTTGTCGCCTGTCAGTATCTATGAAAAAAGGACATTGTTTTCACAAAATATTTTATTCAAACTTTAAACAATTCTTTTAATCAAAATATTAAAAAAATATTAATTTATTATTTTAAAATTTTAAGAATAGAATTTGACTGTCTAGAAAAACTAAGTGTTTTAGTATTAATATTATATTTTTATAAATAATTCTTTCAATATTTTGCTATAATTTAAAAAAAGAAAAGTTATTTTTGTGATATGTCATGTATTTATCACAATGTTTTGTAAAAAAAAAAAAGAAAACATAATAATGATTATGATAATATAGAGTACATTCATTATATATAAAGTATAAAAAAAACCTACAATAAACATCCTTTTGTCCGCCACGTAAATCATCTGCACGTCTTCTTGATACAGCTACACAAATTACTAAAATACCCACCGCAACAACAATACAAGTGGCAATTAACGGTACCATAAAGTTTAAATCTAACCATTCAGGCATCCAGGCTGGCATTACTATTCTAGGATTTCCATGACCGCTACCACTTGAGCCGGACGGTGGGGCGATAGTTCCTTTTTATTTGTTTATATTTTTATTCATTTTGATTTCGAAAATTATGCGTTTGTGTTTTTGGAATTTTTTTTTTGTTATATTTACAAATACATACCCATTTGTTGTTATCCAAGTTTAGTTTGGGACCATTTTTTAATATTTAATATTGAATATATTAATTTTTTTTTTTTTTTGTTTTGTATTTTTATAACATTTCATATACGCATATTTTTGTTTTGAATAATTTTAATATTTTTTTTGTAGCAGATTTTTTTCAAATAATAGTAGTAGTAGTAGTAGTAGATTTTGTACAGGTTTACGTAACAAATAATTGGATAGAAGAAAGAAAACCAAAAGCAAAAAAGAGAACCAAAAAAAAAAAGAAAAAAAAAAAGAACATTAGTTATATTATACCTTTGTGATGATTGCCTTTGCTACGTAGTATACAAATAACAACAATTGCAATTATTATAACAAGAATAGCAGCTACCACTGGTACTATTAAATTTAAATTCGATAAGATGATTCGGATTGTATCCTCAGCGGTTAATTCCGGTAAATTACGCGACGGAGCAATTGTTCCTGAAACAACCAAATAATAATAGTTTCTATGTTTGGTTTCTAAGTAAAATAACATTTTTTTTTTTGGTATTGAAAATAAATAAAGAACTTTACGACATTTGAACTGTTTTTTTTTTTTTTTGTTTATTTTAAGTAATTGAAATGATTTTGATGCTAAGATTTTTTTTTTTTTTCTGTTATAAAATAAAATTAGTTATCATTTATAGTCTAATTTTATTATACTTTTATTTTAAAGTTAAGAATAAAACGATAAAACGTTTTTAACAGATATATATATATATATATATATAGAATATATAAATTAACATCACAAACAGAGAAAAAATTAAATAAAAAAAAAAATAAAAAAACAGAAAAAATAAAATTAATAAATAAAATAACAATATTAAATTAGAAATGAATGCAATTTTTATCATTTTGACATTTTCAAAATATATATTTTAAAATATTTAAATTTAATAATATTCTATATATATTTTTTTTTTTTTTTAAATTAATGTAATTTGTAGGTTTGATTAAATATTTAATTTGTTTATTTAAAATGTTCTAAAGAGTAAAATGCAATTTGTTTATCCTCTAAAAATTATTAATATTATATATAATATAACAAAATATATTAAATTAATTTTCATTCAATATTTTCTAAATTAAATTATTTTAATTATAATTATATATATATTTTTTTTTTTTTTAAATATTAATTAATTTAAATTGAATGTTTATAAATTATTATTGTTATTAATAGTTATGCTGAATTCTATTTAAAGATTTGTTTTTTTTTTTGAATTAAATCTTATATACATATCGAATCGTATAATAAATTAGTATTTTATATATTTTGTATTGCATTAACAGAATCTGCCATTTTGTAAATTAAAGAAATATACAAGATTGCAAGTTTAGAAATAAATATTTCAAAAATTGTTTTGAATTCTAAATTTTATAAAATACCTTTATAAAAAGCCTTTTCTTTAAACTCTTCTTAAATCCTAATTATTTTTATGTATTTTTATCCCAATATAAGAAACTAAAATATAATATGTCTAGTTTTAAAATACTAAAATTTTAATCGAGTTGAAATATTTGCAAAATAAAATAATGTTTTGCATTTTGAGTGATTAACTAAAATAAATAATAACATTTATACTTATTTATTATTTTTGATTTCTGTTTCAGTTTAATTTTTTGTTTTCCTTGCCACTCCTATAAGGAGCATAGGGCATCCACTTATTCATTTATTATTCATATTTGACTAAACTTCAGTTTCGTGAATCATTAATTTCACTTGTTTAATTGGAGAAATATTTCATGTTGAGTTTCTTTTATATTAATATAGAATATTCAATTAAAATCTAATTGAAATCAATTTAATGTCAATAGGTTTTTAAACAAAAAACAAATACTAGTTCTAAAAATTCCAAAATAAGCCTTATTTACAGTTTTTCTTATTTTAATGATTCTTTTTTCAGAACATGTTTGAAAAAAAAGCCTTTATAAAAGAATTCAGCATAATTAAAAAAAAATTAATAAATCCTAAATGTACATTTCAAAAGAATATCTTTTAAAAAAAAGAAAAAAAAAAAGAAATTTATAAATAAAATAAAGATCATAGACCAAAACAGAACAGCGTTAACAATTAATTAAATAAGAGGTTAAATGTTTTGTAATTATCAAAGGATAAAGTTTTTTTTTTAAAAAAAAAAAGTATATATTAATAAATGTAAATAAAAAAAAAAAAACCCAAAATAAAGGATTTGAATATAAACATTTTCTTTAGAAAGAAACAAAAAGAAGGAAGAAGCTTTAATTATATCGAATATTTAAAAAAAAAAAAATTTTTTTTAATTAAATTTTGAGGTTTAATTTTGTTTTTTTTTAGTGTAATTTTTGCTGTTTTTTTGTAGATACTAAAACAAAATGGATAAAATAGCAAAATTAAATTTACATAAAAAAAAAATAATATTTATAAAGAATTAGGGATAAATTTTGCATTTAAATTAAAAAACAATCTTTTAAAAATATATATTATTTTAATACTAAAAAGAAGTGGATTTCTTAAATTCCATTGAAATGAATTGTTGCGCTTATTTATAAATTTGCAATAAAATCTATATTGGGTAGAGTATGAAAAGCAAATATTTCAAAATTAATTTTAAACCTGTACAGTTATTTACAGTTATTTTTAGTTATTAAAATGTATGTAATGTAATCAATATGATATGATATGAATACATTAAATTAAACTTTGTTTTAATTTTATTTAACATATGTCTTTTCATTATTTTCTTTAATGCTTCGCCTAAAATTAAGGCTTAAAGATTATAAAAGAATACAATTAAACTTTAATACATAATGAATAACATCATTAAAATATTTAAGTAAACTGGAATTATTTAAAATAATTGGAAAGTATTTCAAGTATTTCAGTTAAAAGTACCGAAAAAATACTCAAATTCAACAAAATTTATCCATAAATCTTCACATAAAACGTTTTTTTTTTTTTTTGATTTTATTTTTTTATACAAATAAATAAATATTAATTATAAATATGTATATAAAAAATAAACCAAGTAATGAAAACTTAAAATTTTATAAAATAATAAAACAAAAAAAGAATAAATTTCCTGTTTTTTTTTTTTTTTGGTTTTAATTAATCTGTTGTTTCAGGAACAAATACGATTTTAGTTTTGCGATTTTTTAAAAATAAATTATTTTAAAAATTAAAAAAAAAAATATGTATTTGTATACATACTATATATTAATTAAAAGTACGAGTAGATTGGTTATACCGATTTTTTCCGTCCGATTTTGTTCTTTTTGGTTATAAATTTTTTTTTTTAACTATAGGCATAGTTCTATCAAAATCGAAATTAAATTTAATTGTAAAAATGATATCTGATATTTTATAAATAAAAAATAAAAATTATTATTTATATTTTTTTAATTAATTAAAAATTTATATGATTTTAAAAAACAAAAAAAAAAAAAAATTTTTTAATAAATTAATTAAATACTATATAATATGTAAATAATACATTAATTAAATAATGATTATTTTAAAGTAAAAAAAAAAAAAAAAAATCTATATTAGTCAATATAAAATAAAAAAACGAATATACTGTTGATTTTTAATATATAAAAAAAAAATTAAATAATATATATATCTTTTAGCGATTATTTACTTTAAATCAAAAATGCTCATTTTTATTTGATTTTGTAATTTAAAAATTTTTTTTCCCTAGAATTTTATTAAATATACACTGTAAAATTGATGAAAGATTTAAGATATTTTAAAAATATTAATTAATTTTAATTGTTTTTGGTTCTAATTTTAATTATTCATTAATGAGTAAAAAAATCATTAAACTTGATTGAAATTTAAATTTCTTACTTTACTATATAGATAATTTATGTTCAAATATAACTCTCGAATTACTTACAGAATTAAGGGAAGAATGATGGTTACCGAATTTAATTGGTAAATGGAAGAAATTTCTGGATTTAAATCAATTACAATTTTTTAATAACAAACAATAAAAATAAAATGTTATTAAAATAACAAAATAACTTAATAATAATATAATAGATATTATCATATATAAAAAGAAAAATTGTAGAAACACAAATAAATATATTATCATTAACAGAAAATTATTGTAAAAGTTGATAAGTACATAATATGTACATATTTATTTGAAAAATTCTGATAACATATTAATTAATCATCAGCCGGTCAATGTGTTAAATAAAAACTGAAAAATAAAATTTTCAATGGTTTGATATTTTTTTTTTTTTGAGAGAATTTTATAACTCTACAAATTTTTTAAATTTTTTTTTTTAAAAAGGTTCATTCAAGTTTTTGCTTATTTTTCGCCTTTTAAAAACAAAAAATAACCATACCTAAACTACTAAAATAATACCTAAGTGAAAAATTAACTTGATCCAAAAACTTCATTTAAGATAATTGTCTAATTTGATTAAATATAATAAAAATAATATGCTATTTTTATTTTAACTGAAGACAAATTTTTTTTACTTTAGTTGAATATTTTCTACTATAAGTGAAAACATTTTTACTTTAAGTGAATATTTTTTACTTTAAGTAAAGATATTTTTTTATTTTAAATGAAGAATGTCTACTTCAGTAATTTATGTTATATAAATATTTAATATACATATATTTAATTTATGTAATATATATATATTTAGATCAGAGACATTTAGGCATCTTATATTTATGTATATGCATATTTATTATTGTAATACTTTATTTGTTACAAACTTCTTCACTTAAAGTAAAAAATCATCATTTAAATTAAAAATTTTTTCACTTGAAATAAAAAATCTTCACGTAAGTTAAAATGTCTTCACTTAAAGTAAAAATGTGTTCAGTTAAAGTAAAAAAAAGGTATATAATAAATTATTAGTTAAATGGTGGTAAATAATTTCTCCGTCAAGACTATCTGCGATAAGCTTAATATAGGAACTAAAAAATATAAGAAAATTTGTATTTTAATTGATATTTTTAATTTTGTTTTCAAAAAAAAAAATAAAAATAAATTTATATTTTCAAGAGTTTTTAAATAAGTCTTACTTTTAAAATATATTATGAAGTATTATTTTATATATGTATATCTACTGCTTTTTTTTTGAATATTTAATAAATTCTATTAAATTTTTTTTCATCTAAAATTTTTATATTTTATGTTCTATATAGTGTCGAAGTCAGAAAACGGTGATTAATACGGTGATTAGATTTTAATCTACAAATTTTATTCTTTATTTAATATAATATTAATTTTAATAAACGCTTAATTATTTTATATATTAATAACTAAAATAATTGTGATGTAATGGCTTTATGTGATATAATTACCATAGTAAATTATATTATTTATAAATGAGCATTTTTTATTTTGTATTCATGATTTTTTTTAATTTTTTTTTTTTTTTTTTCGTCAAAAATACTAAAAATTTACTAAAATTATAAAAAAAAAAAATTTATATTATATTTTTTATTACAAATAATAATTAAAATAAAGAAAAAAAAAACGTAATTACAATTTATCATGAACACTTTCATTATTTTTTTTTTTTGTATAATTAATATAATAGTTATGGGAAGAAAAACAAATTGCATTTACGCAATAAAAAAATATTAAAAAAATCTCAATAAAAAAATTTTTCAAATAATTATTTTTGTTTAAAGTTAAAAATAATAAAAAACATTTTAATAAAAATTAAATTACAAATGAAATAAAATTTTGAAAAGAAAAAAAAAAAATTAATTAAATTGTGTAATGAATTGTATTTTTGTATTAAATGTTATGTTTTACTATTTTTAATATCATCGCAATTCTTTAATTTAGTCGATATGTTGTATATTGTATTTTTTTGGTATCAGATTTATTTTTAATTGAAACAAAAAAAAAAAAATTGATAATAAATTAAAACAAAAAAAAAATTTTTTTCTTTAAAATTTTAATAAGAATTAAACAACATTTTTTAAATTTTAAAAATAATTTAAATTTTATTTTTTTTTTTTGATAAAAAAAAAAACTTTGATTGGGAGAAATTTATGTTTTTATGTATTTTTTTATATTTATTGAAAATGAGGTTCAAGTTGAAATAGGGTTTATCATATATATCTAAAACAGGGTTTATCTACTTAACAACGTTTTTGAAGTTATCACTAATTAGTCTCTATCACTATATTAATTGGTTAAAATTGATTAGTTGTCAAATTGTGTGGCATATTTTTAGAAAATTCGTTAAGCATATGTATCGTTTATGTCCACTTAATTTGTCTATAACATTCGTAATATCTAATTGTATTATATTATCATAGGACAGGGTTAAATATTTGAATATATATTGTACATATACCTTAGAACGCTTTTTTTTTTTAATTGTTTTTAGAATAATATTTATTATGTTCTTATAAAAAATGATATTTTGTTCTATTTTCAGATTTAAAATGGAAAAATTTTTGGTTTTCATCTAATGTTGTTGACAACTTAGGATCTGTTGTAATAAATACTAGAGCTAAGAAGATATATAGTAATTAATCTAGAAGGTAATTGTGTAATAAACGAAAGAAGTGTTGTAATCCTTTTAGAAGGATTAGTAATTAGAAGAGAGTGATCAAGTATTATCCAAATAGTCTTTTATTATTAGAATGTGTATAGAATATTATCATCCTGATTTTTAAAAATCCAAAGCATTTTCTTAATTTAATTCTTTTGAATTTTTAAAAAAAAGTTTAAAGAATTTGTATTAAAATTTAATACTATTTAAAGTGTTGTAAATATAAATAGAGATAATTACTGAATTAATTTGATTTAATTTAATTTAATTTAATTATGAATCATAATGTATGTATGTATAGTTTAATTTTCTCTTTAATCAAAGTTTTCTTTTAAGCTTATCATAAAAATAAAATTAAAATTTATTAAATGGAGAAAACGAAATTAAAAAAAACTAAATAAATAAAAATTAAATAGGTGAAAAGCAATTTTAAAAGCTTCAAACAGGTGACAAAAATATTTTTAAAAACAAAATGAATAATTTAAGATTTTTAATAATTATAATTATTTTTAATGAATAATTTTATAAAATTTATTAATTTTAATATTGTATTTTTCTTTCTAAATAAAATTATTCACTTTGTTTTATTTAAATACAATTAACTTTATATTTTAATACTACCAATATTTTATTAAATATTATATATATTTATATATACTAAAATCATTATATATTATAATATTATTTATGTAGTCTAATATGTAACTTTGAAGTAGACTTAAAGTAATGGAACTTTTCACATGGATATTTTTTTTTATTATTTATTGTATTGTTAAACTGTGTTTCATTTGTTAAATATTAAAACCATAAGCAAATTCTTTATTGTCATAAACCGAACATTTGTTAAAGTTTCAATTTTTTTATTACAATTAACGCTGGTGTTGTTAATTTTATATTGCTAATGACTCGATTTTCTTGTTATGGTCTCTGTATTTATGCCATTCTATGAAATGTTGCAGCTTTAAAATTTTAAAAACGAAAATGTTAAATTTTCTTTCTTTGTTTGTAGTTTATTTTGTATTCTCAAAGGAAAAGATTAATAATGAGCGAAACTCTCCCAAAACTGCTAATTTTTTTTAAATATTAAATATTTCAATATATTCATATACACTCGTCGTTTTAATAAAATATTTAAGTTGACTATTTTAATACCAAATTGATGTTGACAGATAGATTATCCGACATCAAACTCAATGACAATTTTATCAACAATTTTGTTTCAGCAACATTTGCGTCGTGTCACATGACAATAAAGAATTTTTATTTGACTCTATATACAAATTAATTTAAAAAAATTTTTAAATTAAGATAAAAAAAAAAGAATTACGTATATTTAAAGAACCTATAATTAAAAAAGATCTTAAAATAAGTTAGACTCTGAAGTGTAACTCGTCGGTCTTTCGGACGAAAGGTTTTGGGTTCAAACAGGCCCGGTAAAAATTTATTAATATAAACAAAATACACTTTTTATGCCTTTCTCTGTTACATAAAAGCACAATGCATAAATTACACAGCCTTTCCTGTTCAGGCGTGCCTGTAAATGACGTAAGGGTGAATAACTCTTACGACGTGTGTGAGATTCGAACCCACACTCTCTCGGTGTTAACAGCGTATTATATGCTCTTACCCACTAGACCACCGAGGCCCCTCAAAATAAATAATATAATTATAATTTACTATTTGTATCGCAACCAACCTAAAAAGGAAAGGTTGATTTATTTTCTTATAACATTGTATATGGTGGGGGAAGTATATTAAATAAATAAACAAATATATTAGACTTAATTAAAAAGAATTACTAGTTAAAGCATTTTGAAAGGTATTTGCTAAAGAGCTCAACTGAAAAGTATACACTAAAGTTCATTTTTTTAAGGCAAAAAGTAGATAGTGTATTTTAAGTTCTTACGATTTCCATAATAAATCACTTTCTAGAGTTGATACTTCTATCTGTAAGTATATATATGTATTACAAAGTAAAATTTATTTAACCTTTTCTTTTATACGAAATTTCTAAATTAACAAAACACACAGTTTAACAAATTAAATGTTAATCGTAACTCATTTTGAAGAATACTAAATCAAAGTATACTTAATTTAAAAAATATTTGAACACATAATTATATAAATTTTTGAAGCAAAATGATTTTAGTATATAAATATTTAATAGTATTTCCATATAATATTTGATAACAACCTAACTATTTTCTTACTATCACATAACTCTAAATTAAAGCATATAAAAACAACAAAGCAAGCAACAATATAAATACCTCCAGTTACAGTAAGTGTAGCAAATTCATATTCAGCAACAGTAAATCCAGCTGAATTATGAGCAGTAATTCTTAACATATACCATGTTGCTGGTTCCAAATCAAGAACAACATAATTGTTATCTGGTTTAACATTATTTGAAATTTGATTCCATTCACTTTGATCCCTATTTAAAATAAAAATATAATGAAGCAAAATATATATAATTAAATATTGGTAAACAAAGAAAAATAAATAAATTCAAATATCAGGTTTACTTCTTCTTATTTTCAACAACAAAATGTGACATTGGACATCCACCATCTTTCCATGATTTAAAATGTAAACTAACAGAATTTGATGAAACTTCAATGAATCGTGATGTTTCTGGCAGAATTGGTTTGGACCCTTTTGTTCTTGTATTTAAAATATCAGAAGCTTCACCTGCTCCAATACTAAAATTATATAAATATTTGTTTTTTTAATTATAAAGGAACTTAATATTTCAAAATTTAATTTTAAATGATTACTTATTATAACCAGTTGCATAAACTTGATATCTTGATCCACAAAGTAAATTTTCGATGTTGTATTTTTGAGCATCGACAGAAACTTCAGCAGTTTCCCATTCTCCAAATTCTAAAGTTTAAAATATAAAAGTATTACTTATTTAGTTATTTATTTTAATATTACAAATCACATAATTTATATAGAAATATTATGTATTTTGTATATAATATGTATATGTATATTTATTTTATGTATAAGTATTCATTCGGTTGTTAATACTTTTAGAATATTAAGTTTTACTTAGTAATTTTTCTTCCAATTAAAAATTCTTACGATCAATGAATCTAAATCCACATTAACTTGGATAATACGCCCAGTCTGAAGTAACTCGGCTAGTAAAGCCCTATATCGGTGGTATCTATTTATTTATTTATTTATATTAATATTACAAACCACATAGACATAGGATATTACAATATTACAAAACCATCGACTACTAAGCCAATAGGTCGAATATTATTATTAAATTATACACTCATATTATTTATTTTGTTTATATTATATATTATATATTTACGCTATATTTGGTAGCAAGGAGGATTTGTTTTCAATTAATAAAACTTACTACTTGTGCAGGATTTGAACCCGCACTCCCTAGTTTAATAAGCCACGTGCAACCATTGGGCAACCGAGGCCCCTCCGGTTTTTTTTTTTTTTTTTTAAACTTAATTTTACTCTTTTTAACATTCTTAAATTATCTTGGCCTATAAAAGTTTAGAAAAACCCCTCCGGTGGTCTCTATTATATTAATTTATAAATTGCAAAAAGAATTGCATATTTTTAGGAGACAAATATTCTGTACAATTTTTAAATAATATTTAGTTTTGTTATATTTATCGTACCTGGTTTATAATGAATTGTGTATCCATGTAATGGAGCAGTATCAGTTTCATGTGGCTTCAACTTGACAGTTAGAGAATCTGTTGTAGTGGCAGATAAAGTTACTTGAGGTGATTGTGGTGGAGCTAATACAATTAATTTGTGTGTGATTGAATCTTTAGCAATTGAATTCTCTGCATGGCATGTATATTCACCAGCATCTTGTCTTGTAACAGATTTTATTAATAATGAACCTTCTGGTAATTGACGCATTCTATCATTTTGTGAGAATTCAACACCTTTAACTTTCCATGTAATATCTGGGGTTGGTGAACCAACAGCCAAGCATGGCAGTTTTGCATCTTCCTTAAATGTGGCAGTAAATGTATCATCAAAAGAGGCAATTTTAGCTGGTACTTGATCACTGGGCATTGCGACAATACTCTTTGATTGTTGACCTTCTCCAATAACTGTACTTGCAGTAACATAAAATTCATATGGTTTATTCTTTTCTAATCCATTAGCTTCAAAACTGATTTGGTAATACGGTATTTTATGAGATTTAACTTCACTTTCAGCACCTTCAGCTTTACTGTATACAGTATATTGTTGAATTACTCCATTTGGTTGAGTTGGTGGTCTCCAAGATACTAAAATTGCTTCTGGTCCCATAACTAAAGCTTTGACATCGGTGGGTGGTTCAGGAACATCTTGTTCAGTTTGACAATGAATTGGAGCACTACGGACACCATCACCTCCAGCAGTTGTAGCTAAAACTTGCATTGTGTAATTAGTGTACTTTTTCAAACCGTGTAAAACAGTATCACTAGAAGCAGTCTTCTTATATTGGCGTTTAGTATCGTCTAGAATATAAAGAATATATACATATATTGATAAGTATTTCCATTTTTAAAACTTTAAAAACTCGATACATACCATACCATAAGTCACTTGGAGCATAAACAACTTTGTAATTCTTTATAACACCATTTGCTGATTCTAATGGAGGGCTTACCCATGATACACGAATAGTTTGTGATGTCAATGTAGTACAGGCAGTGTCACTAGGTGGTTGAGTTGGTGTACCTTCAGCAGTAAATTGTTTTTCTTCTTCACTAAGTGGTCCAGGTCCCATTTTATTAAATGCTTGAATTACAACAGAATATTGAGTATAAACTCTTAAATTAGTGAGATCTAAACTGTGTTCTTTTCCTTCTTCGGTAGCAAAATTAACAGTTTCAAAAATGTAAGTTGTATTAGAATTTGATAATCTGTAACCAACATAGTAACCCAAAATTTCCCCATTCCATTCTGAACGTGCTGGTGGTTTCCATGTTACTCTTAATGTTGTTTGATTAACTGGTTCAACTTTAATATTTTGTGGTTTTCCAGATGGTACTTCTTCGGCAGTTATTATAGTTACAGCTTCTGATGATTGTGATGTTCCAATTTCATTTTCAGCAACAATACGAATATTATATGTTGTGGCTGGATTTAATTTTTGTACTTGAGCTTCAGTAGTATGTCCTGGTACAATAACACGATCAATTTCATCCCATGATGCACGTGAACGTTTAAATTCAATAATATATCGTTTTAATGGTGAATTTCCATCATATGGTTTTGCCCAACTTAATTGTACTGAACGTCCAGATTTATCTAAAACTTTCAAAGCATATGGCATTTCTGGTACTTCTTGAATTATCATATTAATACTAGCATCATCACTTCCAAATGCATTTGTTGCAACACATGTAAATAAAGCGGAATCAGATCTTTCAGTTCGTTTAATAGATAAACTTGACATAACACCAGCGGATAAAAT
This sequence comes from Poecilobothrus nobilitatus, assembly GCA_947095535.1. Lineage (NCBI taxonomy): Eukaryota > Metazoa > Arthropoda > Insecta > Diptera > Dolichopodidae > Poecilobothrus > Poecilobothrus nobilitatus. The sequence continues at coordinate 11,665,021 of OX352773.1, read as the reverse complement.
TTCTTCACGAATTGTATAACGATTATCAGTTTTTGGATCTAAACGCATATTATTCATATTCCATAAAATTCCAATTGGTTTTTCACCTTTAGCTTCACATTGTAAAACAGCTGGTTCTCCACGACGTGCAGTTTGATTACGGAATTTTTCAGTAAATTCTGGTGGAGCTTGAACACTGATCATAATAACAGCACTTAACCCTGATCCAATACCATTAATAGCTTCACAAAGATAATAACCTTCATTATTTTTTTGAATGTTATCAATGAATAAAGTTCCTTCTTCAACACGAATATTATCATTTTGTTTTAAGTCTTTATATTCTCCAGGAGTATCACCTATATTATATTACATAAATTTGTTTTATAGTTAATGTAAGTTAAAATAATTTAAAAATCACTATAGACAAATAATTTTAATTATTTTAATTTCATACCAACAGCACGTTTCCATGTTACTTGTGGTTTTGGGAATCCATCAGCTTTACATTCAACTTTAGCATCTGATCCTTGAGCAAAAGCTTTATCAGTTGGTTCTAATATCCATCTTGGTGGTACTGTTTAATTTAAATGTAAATAAAAATTAAGCGTTAGTTTGAAATTTAATTTTCTAACATTTTCATTTGCTATAAATTTAGTGGAAAATCTTAAGAAATTTATTATACGAATTTTATATAAATTTCATAATAATTTAATAAAAAAAATGAGTTATTTTTTATAATTAAATAAAAAAATAGTTTATATTTGAAATAATTTTCCACTAAATTTTTTTTAAAGTTAACTATTGATTTGTTACATTGTCTTACAAAAGTTTAATGTAAAAATTTTTTATATAAAAAATGTTGATTTTAATTAAAATATTAAATAAACATTACCACAAAAATCATAAATTTCCTTTAAAGCTGATTTAAAATTGAAAAGATCAGTTTTTGAAATTTGAAAAACATCTATTATGTTCGGAAAATTTAATAATGGTTAAAAACAAATAATGAAAAAAAAAAGATTTTCACCTCACAAAAAATTGAAAAAATATGTAAGTAAACTTTATTTTAAAAATTTGTCATACGGTAAAAAAAAACTTTCATGGATTGTTTTTCCGAAATACATTTAGAAACAGTAAAATTTTCTAATAATTTTTAAATCTATTTTTTTTATTTTTTTTTAATGAATATAAAAAATTTTAACGAATTTAAGAAATATTTTATTTAAGAAAAATTGACTTTTAATCAATCCCAAATATTATTTCATGCTTCGGAAATAGGCAAAAACAACATTTTAGAACAATTTTTTTTCATCATAGCTTATATATTCTTGTTTTTAGCATATTTTTTAAAAAAATAAAAAAGTTTCACTCCATCCATTTGTCCGTCTGTCTTTCTGTCCGGGGGTTTACAAAATTTATACACCTTTTAAAATAGAGTAATGGAATTTTAACCACGAATAAACTTCGCCAGAAAAATTAATGTTGTGGAACAACATTTTCCTGTAGTCCCATCCGTTTCGAAACTACAATCTCCAAAAAAAAAAAACCCTAAAATTGTTATAATACAAGTTCTATAAGGTATATCTTCAATATGGAAACCCCAAACCATAGCTATTTTTATTATTTTTATTATATAATAGATATACACTTTTACGATATCATTTTATACGACGATATTTTAATTTACTGTTATTCGAAACTCAATTTTTGCAAAATTTTTGGCTCCTTATATCTTTCAAACATGTTAGAAACTCAAAATTTTGAGAAGAATGTTTGATCTTTGTAAATAAGTATGACTTGTTTCACAAAATTTTTTTGGTCGTCCCCAATTTAAAAGCTGTACCAGATCAAATACTGAAAATTCTCTATTTTTAAAATTTAACTACCTGTCAAAGTTTTTTGATTTTTATTTTGATTTTTCTGATTTTTTTTGAAATATTTTTTAATTTTGGAAATGTGTTTTTTTGAAAATCTTTCGTTTTTTCATTACTTGTTTAGCATAATTTTAGCATAACTAATACTTTATAACAATCGAATGTTTTTTCTTGTCAGATTTTTAACATCTATAGATTGCATCGATGCAGATCTTATTAATTAATAATATAATATATTTTATTACCGGGTTGTTAAAAAAATTTTTTTGGATCTTAATAAAAGATAATTTTTAAAATAAAAAATACCTCATTTTTGCATTGTCGAAAACATATATATATAAGTATATAACTATTTACTTCAATACCATTATTTGGTCTTGTCATTAACTAGAATTGATCTTCTTAACCGACAATTATTAACATTATCTATTGTACGATCAACACATTTTCTTAAGTTTTCATATTTAGATCAATTTTATATGGTTCCCGTAAACAGTCAATTTAAATAACTTTCGATTTTTATCTGTAGTAATATAAAATTTATTTTGTAACAAATCAATAGTTTCTTTAAATTAAAGCACCTTAAATTCTAAAAATAAAAAAATAAAACAAAAATAAATAAAAAAAAAGAAAATAAAATTTATAAATGAACAGGACAAATAAAAGAGGTGTAAAAAGAACTTAAAATTACAAAAAAAAAAAATAAATAAAAAAATATATAACATGCATATCTGGTATGTAATTTTCGTCAAATGTTATTTAAAATATGAATAATATTAAGATATTATATAATTTGTACAATATTTTATTAAAGCGAACGAATATTAACATTAATTTTAATATTTTAATATACATATATATATATATATATATATATAATAATGTAATAAAAATTATTTAAGTTTATATATTTTTTTTTTACATATTTTCTTTTTCAACTTTATACGATTATATTTTATTTAATTCTTTTTTCTCTTTTTACTCCATAAATTCTTACTCCCATTAAATGAGTTCAGAATTATTAGAAAATGTTAATAAAATAATGATAATATGTACGCATATATATATGATAATATATACATATATACGTATATGTACAACAATTATATGTTTTCATTTAAATAAATATTTATATTTATACATAATTATATTTTATACATAATTATTATTTGCATTATTATAATAATAATTTAATAAATTGTAATTTTATCTATAGATAAATTAAATTTTTAAATTTTAGGTTCATAAGTACAATAGTCGGTTATTAATTCAATTTTAGGGAAATTTATTCTATACAGATTTCAAATCAATAAAAACTATCTTTAAGAATTAGTTTATTAAACAAAATTTTATAGTATCAATTATCAACACTATATAGATTTGAAAATTAAAGTAAATTAAATATATATAACTAAAATAAAAATTGCAATATTTTAGAAAGAGAAAATAAATCGGCACTGATTTATATACAATGTTAATGTTAGGCTGTTTTCAATTCGTTAGACAAAGTTTCTAAATTTATAATGAAATTTGATTCTTTAAATTGTATGCAAACCGGTAGTCTCTAGCGACTTTTTGATAGATATCTTTAGATATAAGGTGCGATGAAATATATATCTTCTTTTTTCAAACTTTAAAAAAAAAAAAAAAACAATTTCATGCACACAATTAAATAATACAATTTATATTTCTATTCGTGTTACTCATATTTTTGAAGCTTGAAAAGGTTACCCAGAAAGTATTTGATATTTACTTCGACACTAACGACACAAGACACAAACAAAAATTCTAAGTATCTTATGGATTGTATATTTCTAACAATTCTTACAATAATATGATTCTATAGTTTACAATATTATGTACATTTTTTTATAAAAAAAAATAAGATAATATTTTATTTAAATCTGCTTATGAGAAATTTGAATATATAAGAAAAGTAAATTTGGTTTTGTTAATTTTCATTATGTAAAACTCATTTAGAAGCGAAATATGTTCGAAATATACTCAGAATTATTGTTATCTATTTATCTATCCTTCTTCGTAATTTTTCGCTACTGAACTATTCTTTCTTAAATTTTAAAATGGTTAAACATTAATCGTTAATCTATTTCAATATAAATAAAAAAGTTTTTTATGTTATTTTCAAGATATCTTGATTGTAATAGATACTTTTAACCATAGGTATTATTTGTTTTTTTTTTTTTTTTTAACTAATGTAAAAATGAACCTTAATTATTAGATATATTACTTAATAATTTATACATATATAGGTATATATTATAAAATTTAATTATTAAAAACCTTTATACATAAACATAAAAATGGTACAAATAGAAATGTCATATATATGTCACATGAAAACAAATAGAAATGGCACATGTCAAGTTACATGTCAAAGAAATAAATCAAAAATCAAAACTTTTCTATTTTTTTTTTATATGTAATTTTTATGTTAAGATTTAAAAAATATATTTATGCAAAGGTTTTTAAAAAATAAACTACATACTTACAAAAAATTCAGTACAATATTTTATTTACATATACATATATATATATATGATTTTTAGTATTATTTTAGTATGTAAATATTTAAAAAAAATATATATTATTAAAAAAAAAAGATTGTACAATAATTTTTTTATTTAAACTCTGTATTAATCAGAAATAATGAATTAAAATACCGTTTAATTAACGCCATCTTAATATTGTTAAAACATTTGACCAAAATCCTATACCCGATTAATTTTAAATTAGTATATTTATTTAAAATGAAAAGAAATTAATTTATTAAAAAAAAAATATATATATAATAATAATAAATGATTTAGATAGGAATCTAAGGAAATTATTAAAAGGATATTGGATGGAAATTTATAGGATTCATTTCACATTTTTAATAATACGATTAACGGGGAAATTCAATTATATTTTTTTTTTTTTAGTATGAAATTCTTTGCAATTCCAATTGATCAAATGTTGCTTTTTTTTTTGTTTGTTTTTAGAAACGCACGAAACAATTACAAAAATTATAATATTTAATGTTTTTTTTTTTTTTTTCAAAAGATTTATTTAAATTTTTCAGATTCATTAAGTTGGATTCGTATAGTTTTTTTTTTCTTTGAAATTTTTTTTTTTATTATCTAATCTGTATATAAATTCTGATTAAAAAACCCCAATAATAAAAATAAAAATAACAAAATTATTGAATATTTTACGATCATTTTGTATTAAAATTAATAAATATATAAAAGTAATTGAAATTAATAATACAAAAAAAAAAAACAATTAAATATTTAATAAATTAAAATAAATAACAGTTTAAGAATAACATTTTATTTAATTATACAGTTTTTTTTTCTTTTTTAAATATTATAATTGTGTGCGTAAAAATATAATATAGAAAAGGTGATAATGGTGTGCATTCTATGCAAAATAAATTAAAAAACAAATCAGTCTTTTCAAATAAAATATGTGTGAGTGAGTTTTTAATAATGTATAATTTGTTTGATTCTATAGAAAAACAAAACTTAATTTGCATAATACATGTATGATTCAAAAAAAAAAATTACAACTCAATGAATAAAATTGTTTGTTTCATACATGTATGATTAAAAAGTTAAATGTTTTTATTGTTAAATCAAACAAAACTTTAAAATATTGTATAATGATTTTTATATGTTTGTGCATAAGTAAGTGTAAATGTGTAAGTGTAAAGTGTAAATGATGTTAAAAGGAAGTGTTTTTTTTTTTTTGTGTTAAGGAATAATATAGAGGACATCCGCTGTTTCGCCATTTTTCAAATGCATAATTAATATTATGTATATTCTGAGTTTTATTTCAGTGTATTTGTGTTTTTATGTTCTCGCATTAAAGATAAGTTGAATTGTTTTACAATAAGTATATAAATTTTCTTTACAGCAAAATAAATTAAATTAAAAAAAAAAAAAAACAACAATCTTTTAGCAGCAAAATTATAAAATTAAATAATGTTGTTTTAAATATGATTAATTTGTAATAATATGACAAGTTTGATTATATAACGGTTATGGTAAATATATAAATTAAAATAAGCCTATATGAGATTATATTTGTTTTATTGTTCTGTTCTTTTAATATTTCAGTTATTTCAATTATATACAATTCCAAAATCCCAATATCCATTTAAAATTTTTAAGTCAGTGACATGTTATAAATAAATAAAAAAAAAAAAGTTAATTGTTAACTTAAGGGTTAGTTTTAAAGTTTTGTTCTTCAAACATTTTTTTGTGTATAATACAATGTCAATTTTTTTTTTCATGTAAAAAAAAAAAAGAAATTTATTAAAAAAAAAAATCTTTATAGTTCAAAATAGTGTTAAATAACCTCATGTTATTTAAAAGAATCCTTCTTCTTATCAAACCTTACTAATTTTTGTATTAAATTGAACATATAATACATGTTTTAGACAAGTTTAATTGAATGAGTCTAATCAAACCATTAAAAAATATATTACAATATCCCACATTTTATTAAAGAAACATTTCTTACAGAGGAGGTCTTTATTCTCTTTTCAAACAAAAAAGAAAAAAAAAATAACAACATTAACAAAGCCCAGTATAGTAGCAACAATACAATTTCTGATATATATATATATGTGTGTATATATATTTATATATATAAGCAAATAAGTATACAAAGCTTCTTTCAATATATAAAAGCTATAACATCATACAGCATTTTTTAAAGTGTTACGTGTATTTTGATTTTTAAAAAAGAAAATTTATACAAAATAGCTAAATACGGTTTTTTTTTTTTATAAGAAATTTGAGAAAAGGTTTTTTTTTTAATTGTATTTAGTAGTACCCTTTACAGCAAGACCAGCTGTTTGCATTGTATTACCAGCTTTGTTACTTGCTTTACATGTGTAATTTCCAGCATGATATGATCCTACTTGTTGGATTATCAATAAACTTGTTTGTTTTCCTACACTTGTTATAGATGCTAATGATGATGTTACCATTTTACCATTTAGCATCCATTCAAATGTAATTGGCATATCGCCTTTTGTTACAATGCATGTAAATTGAACATAATCACCCTGTTGGCTGATTTCTGCCGATAAGGATAATGGAGCCAAGGATGGAATTTCTTCAAAAAAAAAAAAAACAAAAAAAAAATATTGCAAAAAACAAAATTAAATAAAATTTAAACTAAAGGTAATGGGATATTTGAAAAAAATTTGAAATATATTTCTTATATTTATGGTTTCAATTTTTTTTTTTTTTTTTTGCAAGATTATTATATAGAATTGAAAATTTCACCCTTGACTTTTAATATAGAATATCTTCGCATTTCACCAGCTAAATTTTTAGCAACACATGTATAATTTCCAGCATCAATAATACTGGCTTGACGTATTGATAACATTAATGTATATTCATCAATTTTATGATGAACTGATCTAGTTAAAACTTTATTATCTTTAAGCCAATATAAATCAATTGGTAAATCGCCAGATGTTATCATACACATAATACGAACTGATTGTCCACCATTAACACCATTTGAATTAAATTGAAATTGTTCCATTTGTGGAGTTTCTATACATACATATTGAAGTTCATTTAATTTTATACTTAAATTATAATATTTTTAAAATATTTTACTAATTTATAATCGATATATAAAAGAATGATTTATTAAAAGGATTGCATTTATTTCATCAACAAAAAAGATCCATATCCACCTATTTTATATTATAGTTTAGCATTTGAAAACTGTTAAGTTTTAATGTAATAATTAGAAGAAAACACATAAAACAAAAGGAAAAAACCAACTACCATTAACAAGTTACCAAAAAAAAAAAAAAACACATAGCGAAAAAGTACATTTTTCAAACGTGCACTCTTTGTTTTAAAAAAAAAAAAATATTTTTACTACCATTAAAAATTATAATTTCTTTTTAAACTATAAAACCAACCCTTTACAGATAGTTTTGTAGCTAAACTAGTAACACCAGCTCTATTCGCTCCTCTACAACTATAATTTCCAGCATGTTCACCATGAACATTTTCAATATTTAAAACAGAACTTCTCTTTCCCATCATTAAAATCGTTATTCCTTTAATTTCATTGGCTGGTTCATCATTAAAATACCATGTTATATTATAGGGTTCATCCCCATGAATTATATGACAATTAAGTTGAAAATAATCACCAAGAAATAAAGGTTCATCGCCGTTATTAGGTAATGAAAGTTTTGGGAGAACTAAAAATTTAAAATCATTATATAGAAATTAAAAAAAAAAAATTAAAACTTTTCTATAGTATTTGAAAGAATAAAGAAAAATAAAAAAAAAAAAAAAAAAATTAAATAAAGAAAAATACAAAAAGATCGATTTTTTATTCAGTTTTAATAACCATTAACAATAAGTTGTACTGTATAATTAGTCATTCCAGCTGCATTTTTGCCATAACATGTATAATTTCCAGCATGATGTCCTTGTATTGATTCTATTGTTAAAACACTACTACGTGTACCCATTTTTGACATAACAATACCTAATGTTTCACTATTCGAATCAGTTAATTTTATACCATTAAATTCCCAAAATATTACAAGAGGGTGATCACCATGTATTATAGAACATTGAAGAGTTGAATAATCTCCAGGATAAAAAGCTTCAGATCCAGGAACAAATGGTGCTATTTTTGGTAAAACTATATATCGAAATATAAAATATAACTAAAGCTATTGACTAAGAAATTTTATATTTTTTATATTAACGCAATTGATTTTTTGGACCGCAATCATTTGTAAAATTTTTAAAACATTATGGAGTATCAAAAGACAAAAATGAAATGATTTTTGAAAAAAAAAATTATACAGGATATATAATATTTTAAATTAATTTTTCTCCCTTATTATAATAATTTTAATGTCGTTTAAAAGAAAATTTCCCCAAAAAAATATAATAATAATATTTTGAAAATTTAGAATTTTGTGCTAAATTTGTGCTAATTAAAGAGTAGGTATTAAATATTTTTAACCTTTTCATGCTAAATATATGAAATTTTTATATTCTATTTTAATGCTATATAATTTTAATATAATTATTAAAAATGACGATATTACATGCATTAAATAACATTATTAATATATAATAGTTTGCATATAATATAATGCTTTATAGAAAATTGCATTATAGAAAACCTATATAATTATTTTAACACACAAACAAACTATTTTCTTCAATATTCTTCTAACCATAAACATTTAATTCAGTTGTAAATTTTTTATATCCAGCACGATTTTCTGCTCTACATGTATAATTTCCAGCATGATGTCGATCAACTGAATCAATAGTTAAAACACTACTTCTTCGACCTGGTTTCATTGTTGTTATACCACTAATATCATTCACTAAATTATCATTTAATGTCCAAATTATTTTAATTGGTAAATCACCTTTCGGTACATAACATTGTAATGTTAAATATTGACCAGTTTGAGCTGGTCCTTCTTCAAATGCAAATGGAACAATTCTTGGAAGGACTTTAAACAAACCAAAAATAAAAAAAAATTTTAAATTAACAAAATAAATTTTAAAACAGAACTTTACAAACAAATAAAAATAAAATTGCATGAAAAGAAAAAAAAAAAAAAAATAAAAACCATTTTTAAAGAACACAAAATTATTTTAGAACTTTTTTTTTATAACCTATCACTTTTAATTCTGTTGAATAACTGGCTCGACCAGCGAAATTTTCACCACGACATGTATAAATTCCAGCATGTTGATCACTAACTTGTTCAATTGTTAAAACACTACTACGACGACCTAATTTTGATATCATAACATCCATATCGACTGGAATTGGTTGATGGTTAAATGTCCAAAATATATCTAATGGTATATCACCTTCAGTTATTGTACATTGATATGTTATATATTGTCCTAAATGAATTGGTGTTTTACCAGCGGAAAATGGCGATATTTGCGGTGGAACTATGAAGGATATTTTTTTTTTTTTTTTTTTAAAGGATAAGTTTTAAAATAAAATTTGATTATTTTTTAAATTACTAAGGGAAGTAATTAGTCGAAAAAAAAAGCAAAATTAAAATACCATAAAAAAATAAGAACGAAAATACAATTTTATTTTTAATAAAACTATAAAAAATTATTAATTATTAACCATTGACAATTAATTCAGCTGAATAATAAATATTTGCAGCTAAATTTTGTGCTTTACAAGTATAATTTCCAGCATGATTTCCATTTACTGAATCAATTGTTAGAACGCTAACTTTTTTACCAATTTTTGATGTTGTTATACCCATAAATGAATTAATTGGATATTCATTAAATAGCCAATCAATATCAATAGGTAAATCACCTTTCGATATTGTACATTGAACTGTAACTGAATCACCAAAATTTGCTGGTTCATCTCCAAAATCAAATGGTGTAATCTTTGGTGGAACTAAAATTTATTTAATTTTTGTTTTCTTAATTTTATTTATCAGTTAATAAGGAACTAAAAATCTTATTTTAAGGATTACCAAAAATTAGAAATTTTTTAATTATAGTTGGAACTTTTTTAACTAATTAAATTATGGATCAAAGTTCACACAGATGTCTAAGTTCAGACAGACTATATATTAGATTTTCTTTCGATATCTCTGTATTAATAATTAAAACAATGAAAACTGAAAATAGGAGGTGTTTAATGTTTATATTATGTTCTTAAAAGCAAAGCTATTAATATGTATATAATAGAATTTTCTTAAAACTTTTTCATATAAATATGTACTTTACAAATGCACAGTAAATTTAACATATATTTTTTAACTAATCATTAACTGTATTGAATATTAAGCGTTTTTCAAAATATTAAAGCATTTATAAGCGTTTTAAAATAAAATAAATTTTTTATTTAACATATACAAAGCTGAATATCAATCAAGTAAGAAAGTGTACATGCACAGAAGCCAGAATTAAACCCAAAAATAAAGAAAAATCACGATTAAGTTCTTTTTACATAAAGCTGAAGAATAAACGATTATAATATATTATATATATATAGCATGACTATAAATATGAAGGGAAACGTAATAGATAATTAATTGAAAAAAAATATCAACTTAATACATTTTTTTTTATTAAAAACCAAAATCATATAAAAAAAAAAAAAAACATAATGTACCATTAACAATTAATTCTGCAGTTAATTGAACTGATGCTGCTTGATTTTTTGCTTTACATGTATAATTTCCAACATGACCAGCATGAACTGTATCAATCATTAAAACGCTTAAACGTTTACCCATTTTTGTTATTGTTATACCAGCAGAATTATATGAATCAATTTTTTGATTATTAAATAACCAAAAAATATTAATTGGTAAATCACCACTTGATATTAAACAATTAACTGAAACTGAATCGCCAAAATTTGCTGGTATATCACCAAAATTAAATGGAGCAATTTTTGGTGAAACTGAAAATTTTTGATTTTTATACATATTGTAATTATTTTGTAAAAATATTGAAATATGTATATATATATATATATATTTTGCATTATATACACAAATATTAGGCCAAAGAATTATTAATATTTAAGGTTGAAAATTATTAATTAAAAATAAAAATGAAAAGAAAAAGAATAGCTATAATTAAACAAAACAAAAAAAAAAGAAACATTTAAAAAAAATACATTTTTAAATAACCATTCACTATAAGTTCTGCAGTATAATTAACAGATGCTGCATGATTTCTTGCTTTACATGTATAATTTCCAGCATTAACAGCATTAACACTATCAATATTTAACATACTAGAACGTTTTCCACCCTTTATTACCGAAACTCCAGAATATGAATTTAAACCGTAACCATTAAATAACCATTCAATATCAATTGGTAAATCACCAATTGATGCAACACATGTTATTGATATTGAATCTTCAAAATTTGCTGGCTCATCACCAAAACTGTATGGTGTAATTTTTGGTGCAACTATTTTATTTAATATATATATTTAATATATAAATAAAAATATAACATTTTTAAATTGAAATAATTCAAGAAAAATTCTTTCATAGGATATTTATAAAAATTATGAACTTTAAAAAAAAGAAAAAAACTTTTTAAATGGAAGGGGGCATTTACAAAATTTAATTAATATAAATACGAAAAAAAAAAAGTTTTTATAAAAATATTTAAAAAATAAATAAACAAAATCAATAATTTAAAAATACTTTTTTTAAATAACCATTAACAATCAATTCGGCTGTGTAATTTATACTTGCTGCATGATTTTTTGCTGTACAAGTATAATTTCCAGCATTTCTAGCATTTACACTCTCTATATTTAAAACACTTGATTTTTTGCCCGTTTTCATAGAATTAACACCAGAATATGAATTTAAACCATAACCATTAAATAACCATTCAATATCAATTGGTAAATCACCAATAGATGCAACACATGTTATAGAAATTGAATCTTCAAAATTTGCTGGTTCATCCCCAAAATCAAATGGTGTAATTTTTGGTGCAACTATTTTATAAATATAAAATTAGAAAATTTTAAAATCCCATTTAATTTTGCATTGAATTTATTTTATAGTTTTTTTTTTTTTAATTATTTGTAGGAAAATTTGGTTCAAAACAAAACAAAATAAAAAAAACAATAAAATTAATTCAAAATTAATAATTTTAAATAAAAGTTTAAATTTTTTATTTAGAAACCATTAACAATTAAAGTTGCAGTATAATTGACAGTAGCAGCATGATTTTTCGCTGTACAAGTATAATTTCCAGCATTTCTAGCATTAACATTATCAATATTTAAAATACTTGATCGTTTTCCAAATTTTCCAATTGATACACCAGCATATGAATCAAGTCCATAACCATTAAAAAGCCAATCAATATCAATTGGAGAATCACCACTTAAAACTAGACATGTTAAAGAAGCAGATTCTTCAAAATTTGCTGGTTCATCACCAAATGTGAATGGTGCAATTTTAGGCGGAACTTTTATAAAATTTTAAATAAAAATTTTAAACACATTTTTAATTATGTATATATGTATTACTTGTTAATATGTAAAAAATTAAATAATCATTATAATCACATAATTTACTTAATTGTCAGATAATATTTAAAATGATAAGAAGGGATGCACGATTTCAAGGTTTTCGGATTATTAGAAAGGAAATAAATTTAAAACTTATCAAAAGAGAAAAAAATATGTAATGATAAATTTAAATAAAAATAATATTGAAAAACATTTTTTATTTTTATTAAAATAATTTTTTTTTTTTTAAATCACCATTAACAATCAATTCAGCTGTATAATTTACAACATCTGCATGATTTTTAGCAATACAAGTATAATTTCCAGCATTTCTAGCATTAACACTATCAATATTTAAAACGCTTGAACGTTTCCCACTTTTCATAAAACTAACACCAGAATATGAATTTAAACCGTAACCATTAAATAACCATTCAATATCAATTGGCATATCTCCAATAGATGCAACACAAGTTATTGTTATAGAATCTTCAAAATTAGCTGGTTCATCACCAAAATCAAAGGGAGATATTTTTGGAGGAACTTCAAAAAAAACATAATCAGTTAAATAAATTCTTAAAAATCTCATATTATATTTTTAATCACAAAATTGTGATAATTTATATTTTGTTATAATTAAAGGTTTGTTAAACCTTTTTTAGGAGTGGATATCAAAAAACGATATAAAAAAAAAAATTTAAAATAAAAATATAAAAAAACAAAAACAAAAAAAAAAAATTAAAAGATTAATTTTTATTTAAATTTGAATAACCATTAACAATTAATGCTGTTGTATAATTAACAGCTGACGCATGATTCTTTGCTATACAAGTATAATTTCCAGCATGACGACCATTAACACTATCAATATTTAATATACTAGAACGTTTACCACCTTTCATTACACTGATTCCAGAAAATGAACTTAAACCATAATCATTAAATAACCATTCGATATCAATTGGCATATCACCGCTTGATATTACACAAGTAACTGAAACTGATTCTTCAAAATTTGCCGGTTCATCACCAAAATCGAATGGTGTAATTTTTGGTGGAACTTTTTTTTTTAAAATAAAAATTTAAAGAATTAATTTTTTTTTTTTTAAGTAGATATATATGTATAGGTATTTGATTTGTATGTGTTTTGGTATACTGTTAAAACAAAAATGAAAAAAAAAAATTAAATTGGTTTAAATGAGAGACTTCTCCGCTTAGAAATTGTATTAATCTTAACACATTAAACACTTTTTAAAATACAATTAAACTTAATTATGCATTTATCTTTAATTTTTTAACCTTTTCTATAATAATTTTAAGGAAATTTTGGATTTAAATTATAAAAAAATTATTTAAAATTCTTAAAATTTTAATTTTAAAATAATAACCATTCACGATCAATTCAGCTGTATAATTAACAGCAGCAGCATGATTTTTAGCTTTACAAGTATAATTTCCAGCATGACGGGCATTCACTATATCTATATTTAGAATACTGGATCTTCGACCACCCTTTACAACTGATATTCCATCAGAAAATGTACTTAATTGATAATCATTAAATAACCATTCAATATCAACAGGCATATCACCACTGGCAATTAAACAAGTTACTGAAACTGAATCTTCAAAATTTGCTGGTTCATCTCCAAAATCAAATGGTGTAATTTTTGGTGGAACTTTTTTTTTTTTATTACAGATAAAATATAAAGCAGCTCGTATAATTTAATTTTCTACTTTAATATCATGCAATAAAATATAAAAATATAAAAAACATCTAAAAAAAAAAAGGTGCATTGAAGATAAAAATAAATATGTTCCCATCAAGATCCGTAAAATTTTCAATCATTTTTAATTTAGATTTTGGATACAAAATAAATAAGAAAATAAAAATGAATATAAGTAATACTATAAAAATGAAATTTTCAGAAATGTAAAAAAAAAAAAAATAAATAAATAACCATTAACAATTAAAACTGCAGTATAGTTGACAGAAGATGCTAAATTTTTAGCTTTGCAAGTATAATTTCCTGCATTGTGTGCATGAACATTATCAATATTTAGTATACTAGAACGTTTTCCACCTTTAACAACTGTAATTCCAGTAAATGAATTAAGTCCGTAACCATTAAATAACCAATCAATATCAATTGGCATATCACCGTTTGAAATTAAACACATTACTGATACTGAATCTTCAACATTAGCTGGTTCATCTCCAAAATCAAATGGAGTTATTTTTGGAGGGACTATAAAAATGTAAAATATTTTAAATAATAGATACAATATGCATATTGAAAAAAAAATAAATAAATAAATAAACAATAACACTATTAATATAAAATAGTTATATTTTTTCCTTAATATTAACCATTAACAATTAAAGTAGCTGTATAATTAATAGACGCAGCATGATTTCTTGCTTTACATGTATAATTTCCAGCATTTCTTGCACTAACACTATCAATTGTTAACATACTTGATTTTTTCCCACCTTTAACAACTGAAACTCCAGAATATGAATTTAAACCATAACCATTAAATAACCATTCAATATCAACTGGCATATCACCAGTTGATAAAACACACATCACTGAAACTGATTCATCATAATTGACTGGTTCATCTCCAAAGTCAAATGGTGTTATTTTGGGAGGAACTACATACCATTAAAATAATTATTGAAAATTAAAAATAATTACATTTTATGTATATATATACGAGTACTTTAATAATTATATTAAAATGATTTAAATCATTCTACAGAATATAACTTTAATTATTTATTTGAATCATGACTTTTTTTTAGTATATAGTTTGATTCGTAAAAGGATTTTAAATCATAACAAAACATATTAAAACAAAATTACAAACATAAATAAAAACCAAAACTTATTAAAAATTTATTTATTTTTTTTTTGACTACCATTTACAACTAATTTTGCTGTATAATTAACTGCTGCTGCATGATTTTTTGCTAAACAAGTATAATTTCCAACATGTCTAGCATTTACATTATCAATATTTAAAATACTTGTTCTCTTTCCGATTTTTGCCACTGAAACACCCGAAAATGTACTCAAAGCAAAATCATTAAATAACCATTCAATTTCAATTGGCATATCACCACTTGATATGACACATGATACAGAAACTGAATCTTCAAAATTAGCAGGTACATCTCCAAAATCAAAAGGTGTTATTTTTGGTGGAACTATTTAAATAAATATCAATATTATTTGATGAAAATTTAAAAATCGGGAAGAATAAAAATTAGTTATAATCGAATATTACTCTGGTTGTTTTTTAAAAAAACATGTGACAAATCATAAGTCATTAGTTATTTAAAACTTTTATTTTTTTTTTGATTCATCTGCCCGATCCATTTTGGCGAATCAAAATCAAACAGAAACATTTTAACTTTCACAAATTGTATTATTCACATGATTAAATGTGTACAATTGTACACGAAGTTACTGAAAGGGTTAATTCAGACTTGATCGCAGCTTAATTATATTAGTAAAGATGTGAACCATTTTTATATCTTGTATAATATTTACATAAGATGTTCAAAAGTTTCATTAGTTTTGCTTTTAGATATAAAAATAATTTAAAATAGAACAATGAAACCATTTAACACGTGAATTCTCCACATCTAAAAACGGAACCAAACTCTTTCCAAACTCCAAATATCTATTGTGAATATGATTTAAAACACGTCATAACTTCTTCTGTTGTTTGGTAAATAAAATTAAGAAAAGTATAGTTAAGATATGTTTCATTTTTTAAATTGCAAGGATTTTTAACTGAAACAGCGAATGTCTTAAAAATGTAGTGGAATTTCTTAAAAGGGAAATCAATAAAATGAATAATAACAAAAATTAAAAATAATAAATAAAAAAAAAATTAATTATTCTAATTTGAATTTTTAAAACTAATTCTTTTATTAACCATAAACAACTAATTCTGTTGTAAAATTAACTGAAACTGCAGAATTTGTTGCTTTACAAGTATAATTTCCAGCATTTCTTGCATTTACACTTTCTATTGTTAAAATGCTCGTCTTTTTTCCACTTTTAATTACAGAAACACCAGAAAATGTGCTCAATCCATAGCCATTAAACAGCCATTCAATTTCGAATGGGAAATCTCCAGTTGAAACCAAACATGAAACTGATGCTGGTTCTTCAAAATTAACTGGTTCTTCTCCAAAAGTAAATGGAATGATTTTGGGTGGAACTATACATATTAGAGTTTCAAATTAAAAAAATCGCGTATATTAAAAGGATCTAATTAAGGAAGGAAGTAAAGAAGGATTTTTAAAATACTATATGAAATTAAAATTCAAATATACAAAAAAAAAAAGCAAAGTCAGCAGTTAAAAATAAATAACCATTAACAATTAATTCTGCTGTAAAATTAACTGAAGCTGCTTGATTTTTAACTTTGCATGTATAATTTCCTGCATTCATAGCACTAACACTATCAATAGTTAAAATGCTTGTACGTTTTCCTCCTTTTACAACAGAAATTCCAGAAAATGAATTAATACCATAATCATTAAATAGCCATTCAATATCAATTGGTGAATCTCCACTTGAAATTAAACATGTCACAGATGCTGATTCTTCAAAATTAATTGGTTCATCTCCAAATGTAAATGGAACAATTTTCGGTGGTACTAAAGTAATTTACATAACATATAAATTAAGTTTTCTACATAATTTTTAAATAAATTAATTATACATTTAAAATATGGCGTTCATAACTTCAATAAAGTTTTAGTGTGGAATAGTGTGGATATGAATTTATTACGAAAAAAATTAATTTAAAAAACAAAAAAATTAAAAGAAAAATTTTGTCAAATAAAAATAAAAAGAATATTTTTAAATTTTTGTAAAATATTTTATAAACCATTAACAATTAAATCCGCTGTAAAATTAACAGCTGCTGCATGATTTTTAGCAAGGCAAGTATAATTTCCAGCATTTCTAGCATTAACACTATCTATCGTTAAAATACTTGTACGTTTTCCACTTTTCAAAACTGAAACCCCCGGAAATGTACTTAATCCATAACCATTAAATAACCATTCAATATCAATTGGAAAATCTCCACTTGAAATGATACAAGTAACTGATGCTGTATCTTCAAAACTAGCCGGTTCTTCGCCGAAAGTGAAAGGAAGAATTTTTGGTGGAACTGATTGTAAAAATGATATAATAAAAAATTTTAACAAAACTTCTTATAAATAACAAAAAGAATAAAAAAAATAAAAAAATAATTATGAAACATAAAATAAAATATATTCAATAACCATTAACAATTAGTTCAGCTGTAAAATTAATAGCAGCTGCTTGATTTTTAGCTAAACATGTATAATTCCCAGCATGTCTTGCATTAACACTATCTATCGTTAGCATACTATTACGTTTTCCACCCTTTATAACCGAAACCCCAGAAAATGTACTTAATCCATAATCATTAAATAACCATTCAATATCAATGGGAGAATCTCCACTTGAAATAATGCATGTAACTGATGCAGTTTCTTCGAAATTAACAGGTTCCTCTCCAAAGGAAAATGGAACAATTTTTGGAGGAACTATTGATTAGAGTAAAATTTAAAACTGACTTTGGTGAGAATGTAATATAAAAACAATTTAAAAATATTTATAAAATTATTTTATCAAAAAATATTTCATTTCTGTTGCGTAGGATAATAGTATAACTTAGAATTGAATCTTTGAGGAAAAAAAGGGAAAAAAGTAATAATAAAAGAAAGTAAATAATTTTCATAAAGTAAAAACTACAAAATCACTTATTATAAATAAATTACAATTTAATAAATTAAAATTTAGGCAAAAATGTTAACCATTAACAATTAATTTAGCTGTAAAATTAACAGCTGCCGCTTGATTTTTAGCTAAACAGGTATAGTTTCCAGCATGTCTTGCATTAACACTGTCTATTGTTAGCATACTATTGCGTTTACCTCCTTTTAAGACGGATACCCCAGAAAATTCACTAATGCCATAACCGTTAAATAACCATTCGATATCTATAGGAGAATCTCCACTTGATACTAAGCATATAACTGATGTTGATTCTTCAAAATTAACCGGTTCTTCACCAAAATCAAATGGAACGATTTTTGGAGAAACTTTTCGTTCATAAAAATTAAAGTTTTTAAATAATTTTCAAAAAAGCAAAATAAAAATCGTAATATAATTTTTTAATTTAAATAAATTTTAAGTATCTATTATCAGTGTCGATATTAGGACAGAAAAATTTAAATGATCAGGAATTAAATTAAAATAAAAATAAGATTAGAATAAAAAAAAAAATTAATTAATAAAAAATAAATAAATTTTAACCATTAACGATTAATTCTGCTGTATAATTAATAGCTGTTGCTTGATTTTTAGCTATACAAGTATAATTTCCTGCATGTCTTGCATTAACACTATCAATATTTAACATACTAGAACGTTTTCCGCCTTTCATAACAGAAACGCCAGAAAATTCACTTATTCCATAACCATTAAATAGCCATTCGATATCTATAGGAGAGTCTCCACTTGACACTAAACATGTAACAGATGTTGATTCTTCAAAATTTACTGGTTCTTCACCAAACGTAAATGGAACAATTTTTGGAGGAACTGTTTATTAATGAAAGTAATATTTTAAAGTTAATTTTTTTACAAGAAAATAAATTAAATGCTAAAAGAAATTGCTCTGTCGCGTTTTAATAAAATCTTTAATTGTATACAATTGACATAAAACATGAATTAAGCAAAAATCAGTGATAAGACTATTATATTATTCATATAGGATTAGGAATTAAAATTTCAAACATAAAAAGTATAAAACTAAAAAGTTTAACGCAAAAAAAAAATAAATGAATTTAAAAAAAAAAATGTAAATCAAATTAAATTTTAACCATTAACGACTAATTCGGCTGTAGAATTAACAGCTGCTGCTTGATTTCTTGCTAAACATGTATAATTTCCTGCATTTCTTGCATTTACACTATCTATAGTCAAAATACTTGTCTTTTTACCACTTTTCAAAATTGAAACACCAGAAAATGTACTCAATCCATAACCATTGAGTAACCATTCAATTTCCATTGGTAAGTCTCCACTTGAAATTTGACAAGTAATTGAAGTTGATTCTTCAAAATTTGCAGGTTCATCACCAAATGTAAACGGTATAATTTTTGGTGGAACTATATTAAAAATTATTTTAATTTAAATTAATTATTATAATTTAAATAATAATATTTTTGATAGGGAAAAATTGGATAAAAAATAAATTATATACATAAATTTAAAAAACAATGATTATTAAAATATAATAAAATTTCTACGAATCATTTTAAATTTAAATAATTTAGTAACCATTAACAATAAGTTCAACTGTAAAATTAACAGCTGCTGCTTGATTTTTTGCTAAACACGTATAATTTCCAGCATTTCTTGCATTAACACTGTCAATATTTAACATACTAGAACGTTTTCCACCCTTTATAATAGAGACCCCAGAAAATGTACTTAATCCATAACCATTAAATAACCATTCGATATCGATAGGTGAATCCCCACTTAATACTAAACATGTTACTGATGCTGATTCTTCAAAATTTGATGGCTCTTCACCAAATGTAAATGGAGCAATTTTTGGTGGAACTGTTAAAATTTTCATTTATTTATAACATCTATTACTGCTGATTAACTAATTATATCGTTCATTTATAATTAAATATATAAGGCAAGTGTAAGGAAAAATAAAAATTTACATTTAAAGAAAAATTTAATAAAATAATTAAAAAATTAATTACGCTTAATTTGAATTTTATGCAATTAAATTATATTAACCATTAACAATAAGTTCGGCTGTAAAATTAACAGCTGCTGCTTGATTTTTTACTTTACAAGTATAATTTCCGGCATTTCTACCATTCACACTATCAATTGTTAATATACTTGTACGTTTTCCACTTTTTAAGACTGATACACCGGAAAATGAATTTAAACTGTAATCATTAAATAACCATTCAATGTCAATTGGTGAATCGCCACTTAATACTAAACATGTTACTGATGCTGATTCTTCAAAATTAGCTGGTTCTTCACCAAATGTAAATGGTGCAATTTTCGGTGGAACTGTCAAAATGTTCGTCTTTTAATTTATAGTTAATTAATATTAAATCTCATATTTACTTAAAAATTTCTTTATTACCCCCTTTGAGGTATTTAGAAAATTTCTTTTTATTTATAATAAGTAGCCTATAACGGATTATTTTAGTGAATAATTTATTTTATTAATCAACTGTATATTGCACAAAATTATAAAACCAAAATACTATTTTAAATTATTGCAGCACGACATCTTTTAACTGGTACAATAATTATTTTTATAATATTTACATGTTCAGTTATTGTTTATATTAAATATTAAATATTATAATATGGAAAATATTTTGTATAATTAAATATTTTTTATGACTATTAATAATCCAAGTCACGAACCCATTATATTTTAATATGTAAATCAATTATACATTAGAACGAAATCTTATTCATTCATTTGCTGACTTTATAAATCGTTATTAATAACAGAGAAAATATAAGGAAAAAAAATTAAAAATGGATAGGTATTTAAATAATAAAAAAAAAAAAAAATAAAATAAAAAAAAAAAAAACAAAAAATGAAAATATTTTTTACATTAAGGTATATTGAATTTTAATCAAATTAATAACCATTAACAATCAGTTCAACTGTAAAATTAACAGAATCTGCTTGATTTTTGGCTATACATGTATAATTTCCAGCATTTCTACCATTAACATTATCAATATTTAAGATACTAGAACGTTTACCAACTTTTACTATACTGACCCCAGAAAATGAACTTAATTCATAATCATTAAATAACCATTCAATGTCAATAGGTGAATCCCCACTTAATACTAAACATGTTACTGATGCTGATTCTTCAAAATTAGCTGGTTCTTCACCAAATGTAAAGGGTGCAATTTTTGGAGGAACTAATAAAAAATTATGTATATAATAAGATTTTCATTTAATGTAAACGAATTCATTTCAAAAATTGAAAAAAAAATTTTAATGAATAGATATAAGAATTAAACGAAAAAGAAAAAGGGAGCTTTCGTTTTGATTGAATTGACTGAAAATTAAAATTACAATAATATGTAATGTGATTATTTATAAAAAAATGTATATGAATTTTTTTTTTTTTTTTATATATACAATTTGGATTTATGAAATTTTTTATATATATACCAAACCAAAAAACAAATTATCAAATATTAAACGTCATAATCTGTAACCTTGTGATGTTCTTTTAAAATTGTTAATTATATAAATAAATAAAAGCTACGATAATTACAGCTTGTTTAAAAATACATAATATAAAATAAAAAAAAAAGATTCTTTTGTTAGTAAAAGCTACTAAAAACGTCTTGTACCATTTTAATACAATTAAATAAAAAAAAATTTAAATAACATTTTTTACACCTCTCTTCTATTTTTTTCGAAATAGTTTTAGAATTTATTTTATTTTATTTAATTTTTTTTTTTTCGTTTTTTTGTTTTTTTTTTGTTAAATACCATTAACTGTTAAATTTGTAGTATATGATGTTTGACCAGCAATATTTGTTGCTGTACATATATAAATTCCAGTATGTGAAGCTGTAGCTTGTGGTATTGATAATGCACTTGATTGTGCACTAATACGATGAGTTTTCATAACTGGTTGTATATTTTTATGTTTTTTATTAACTGAACGTAAAAAACTCCATGTTATTTGTATGGGACGATCACCTTTAGATATCTGACATATTAAATCAACAGAATCTCCGACATTTATAATACCATCATATTGAAATGGTATAATTTCAGGTAATACTATAAAAAAATTTTTTTTGTTTTTTTTTTTTTAAATAAATTTAAATAGAAATTTTTTTTTTTAGTAAGATTTTAACAATTTTTTTTATTGATTTTATTGATGATTTTATTGATTATTTTATTGAAGTTATATTGATAACTTTGAGTTATTTCTTATTTAAAAAAAAAATATTTAAATCTTGAATGAACCCATCCGCAAAATAATTCAACAACAAAATTTCTCAACCTATTTGAGGTATATTCAACCTATGATTTAAAGTGAAGATCTAGTTTAGTTATTAATAGTGTAACGCCATATTCGAAAGGAAAATCGTTCCTTGTTCTCATCGGTTTTTTTTTTCGACATTCCACCACTAACTCTAAAATATTCAATATTTAAAGCGAATGCATGTAAAACTGTGACTGTGATTTTATTTTAGATTTTGACTTAAGTAAAGTCGACTTATCTAAATAATTAAACTTTAAAATCCTAAGGACAAAATCGGAACCGTGAATAATCGTTATCTTACTTTTTTATAGAAATAATAATGTATTTTGATTTTAAAATATAATCTTGTAGAAATCTTAAAGGATATTTTGTTGGGATTGTAATAATTAAAATGAAATAAAATAAAGAAAACAAAAAGTTATTGAAGTAAAAATTATAAATAGAATTTTTTTTTATTCTTATTTTTTTTTTGTAAATAAATTTTTTTTTTGTATTATAACCATTGACTTTTAATTCAGCTTGATAAATACTTGTCCCAGCTTTATTTATAGCTATACAAGAATAATTTCCACGATGTTCACTAGATATATAATCAATATTTAATGTACTTGATTTTGAAGACATTCTACCCAAAATGATATCATTATCACCGGATACAATTATAATATTATTATGCATCCATGTAATATTTATTGGTAAATCACCTTTTGTAACAATACATTGTACACCCATACTATCACCTGAATTTGTAGATTCTTCACCAAATGTAAATGGAACAATTTGTGGTGGGACTAATTTGAAATATTTTTTTAGGAAAACAAAAATGAATTTAAAAATTAAAAAATTTAAACAATTTAAAATTAATTTTAAATTATTATAAATTAATCATTTTTGATTAAAAACTATAAAATTATTTTTAAAAATATTTAATAACCATTAACAATTAATTCAGCTAATTGTTCAGCAATACCAGCTAAATTTGTTGCAATACATTTAAAAATACCACGATGTTGAGCATTTATTGAATCAATAGTTAAAGAACTTAATCTTTCTGACATTTTAACAATTTTTATTCCATCATGTTCACTTGCTGTTATTGGTTGTCCATTTAAGGACCATTGAATTTTTAATGGTATATCACCTTTTGTTATCATACAATTAACAGCTGTACTATCTCCATTATTAGATGGTTCATCACCAAACATAAATGGCATTATTTGAGGTGGTACTTTAAATTTAAAATTATTCTATTATCAATTTAGTATATATGCACAAAAAAAAAATAATAATAATAATTAAAGGTATGATAAGAGTAAAAACTGTTTTACATAGGAAGTAAATTTTTTAAAATTTTAATTGCAAAGAATACACACCACCATTGTTTTTTGTTTTTGTATAAAAGGATATATAGGAAAGAATTAAAAATTTTACATATACGTGTACATAAAATAATTAAACAACAAATAGACATATATTAATTAAAAAAACCAGAATTAAGTCGTATATATATATATATATATACCATTAACATGTAATTCTGCAACAAATTCACTTCGACCTGCTTTATTAATTGCAATACATTTATAAATACCACGATGTAAAGCTTCCAAAGCATCAATATTTAAAGAACTTGTTCTTTGATTTAATCTTAAAATTGTAAAACCATCTTCACCATTTAATATCGGGGCATTATTAAGAGTCCAATGAATATTAATTGGAGAATCGCCTTTAGGAACGACACAATTTACACTAGCAATTTCTCCAGTATTTGCAGGATCATCACCAAAAGAAAATGGAAGTACTTGTGGCGGTACTATATAGATATTAAAATGTATGTTTAAAATTACTATTGTAACAGATTAAATCTTTAAATTATTTAATTAATCTTTCTTAAATAACAATTCAACTTAAGTTTTTACCTATATAAAATTTCGGCGTCACTAAATTTTTTTGTATACCTAATATTTTTCTAATTTTATTCACAAAGAATGCACACTATTATATTTCTAATATAAGAAACTATGTATTTAATTAAAAGAACTCAAACACCAGCAGAAAAATGACTTATGTCATATATACTTATATAATATTTTGAAATAAAAATTTTGAATATTTAAACAAACCATTAACACGTAATTCAGCAAAATTTTCACTTCTACCAGCTTTATTAATAGCAATACATCCGTAAACACCACGATGCATTGCCTCTAACAAATCAATATTTAAAGAACTTGTTCTTTGATTTATTCGTAATATTGTGAATCCATTTTCTCCATTTCTAATTGGAGAATTATTTAAGGTCCAATGAATTTCAATTGGAAGATCACCTCTTGGAACAACACAACTAACACTTGCAATTTCACCAATATTTACAATTTCATCACCAAATGTAAAAGGGAACACACGCGGTAAAACTAAATATTATAAATTGATATTTAACTTATCAAATAATTTAAAATGTGTGTTTAATTATAATAAAATTATTAAATCTTTATTCAACAAAATTTGAATATTCGAATACTAAATATAAGAAGTAATATTAAAAATACATCTTTTAAACTTCATTGATTAACTTTTTAGAATGGCGAAACAGTCGAAACAACTTAAATTATTATTTTAGGATTTTAAAACAAAACAAAAACTAACCAAAATAAATAAATTATAATTAAAAGAAATGAAAATAAACCAACCATTAATTATTAATTCTGAACTGAATTCAGAATATCCAGCTGAATTATTTGCAATACATTTATAAACACCTCTATGATGTGCATCCAAAGAATCGATACTTAAAACACTTGATCTTTTATTCATTTTTAATAAACTGAAACCCATTTCACCACTAACAATTAATGCAGAATTTAAAATCCAATAAATATCTAGAGGTAAATCACCTTTTGGTACCATACATGTAGCACTTGCAATTTCTCCACGATTTAATGGTTCATCACCAAATGAAAATGGTGATATTTGAGGTGGAACTAAATTTTTACATAATATATAGAAATTAATTAATTATTTTGAATCGTATTTAAAAAAAAAATGGAGGAAGGAATAATAATAAATAATAAAAAATTAAATATATTAAATATATTTTTTTTTTATTTCAATCAGTGCAAACCATTCACGTGAAGTTCAGAATTATAAACATCAAATCCTGCTTTATTTTTGGCAACACATTGATAAATTCCACGATGTTCAGCTTCCACAGAAGCAATACTTAAAGAACTGATTTTAGCATTCATTCTAAATATTGTTATACCATCATCTCCAGAAATAACTGGTTTTGAATCAAAAGTCCAATGTATATCTAATGGTAAATCACCTTTTATTACCATACATTGAACACCCGCCATATCACCGGTATTAAAAGATTCATCACCAAAAGCAAATGGCATTACTTGTGGGGGCACTACAATATGTAAGTAAGTATATGTAATAAAATGAAACATAAATTAACTAATTATATGTATATTAAATTGTTAACATTTGTCAGTAGGTTTAAAAAGAGTCAAAGAAACTTGTCAAAGTAACTATTTCATATTTTTCAATATTAATTCAACTTAACCGTATTTCGTATCAGATTTCCTATTAAATTTATAAAAAACAACTTATATACATAAACTCTTTTAAATGGCGAAACTTTTTATGTCACAATTGGAAATTAAAGACAAAAATAAAACTAAAAAAATTTTTACTTTTTAAAGAATAATAAACTATTAAAATTTAAAATAAGAAATACTTAAAAAAAAAAAAAAAATAACCATTAACAAATAATTCAGCGGAAAATTCTGTTGCGCCAGCTGAATTTGTTGCAATACATTTATAAATTCCCCGATGTTTTGCTTCAAGATAATCGATATTTAAGTAACTAGTTCTAGCATTCATTTTCATTATTGTAAAACCTTCTTCACCGGTTACAATTGGTGCTGAATTTAATGTCCAATAAATATTTAATGGTAAATCACCTTTAGGAACTACACAATTAACACTTGCTAATTCACCCATATTAGAAGGATCTTCACCAAATCTAAATGGCATAATTTGTGGTGAAACTATTTTTATACCACATTCCCATAAATCAAAAATTATATTAAAAAAATATTTGTTTAGTTTTTACATCAAATTTGGGTTATGGAATAAAAATTAAAGCAAGAAAATTTCAAAAAAAATTAAATGTTAAAAAAAATCATTTCAAAAAAACAAAACAAAAACAAAAAAAAATATATTCATCGAACCATTAACATGTAATTCTGAAGAAAATTCAGCAAATCCTGCATCATTTTTTGCAATACATTTATAAATACCCCTATGTTCTGCTTCTAATGAAGCGATATTTAAAGAACTTGTTCTAGCATTCATTCGATATAAGGTAACGCTATCTTCATCTTCAGAAATTGCTTTAGAATTTAGGGTCCAAGTAATAGTGATTGGTAAATCACCTTTTGGAACAATACATTGAACACCAGTCATATCACCAGTATTTGATGGTTCATCTCCAAACGTAAAAGGTAATATTTGTGGTGCAACTAATTTAAAAATAAACAAAATATTGTATAAAGGAAGGAAAAGAGGATGGCTTTTAAGTATAACAACAAAGAATGATAAAAAAAATATTAAATTAATTTTAAATAAATTTAAAGAGAACCGTTTAAATGTAATTCAGAAGAATATTCAGCAAATCCAGCTTGATTTCTTGCAATGCATTTATAAACACCACGATGTTCGGCTTCTAATGATGAAATACTTAAAGAATTTGTTCTTGGATTTACTTTTAACAGATATATTCCATCATCACCGGAATATATAGGTTCAGAGTTAAGTGTCCACAAAATATCAATTGGTAAATCACCCTTTGGAACTATACATTGAACACCTGTCATGTCTCCAGTATTTGATGGTTCATCACCAAATGTAAAATGCAATATTTGCGGCGCCACTATATTTAATTTTTAATTTTTTAAGGATTCAGGAAATATTTATTACAAAAAAGGAGTTAGATAAAAAAAAATATTAAAAGTAGTAATAAATTAAAAAAGAAAAAAAAAAATGTATATAATTTTCTTTTTAGAAATAAATCGTAATAACCATTAAGATGTAATTCAGAAGTATATTCAGTAATTCCTGCTTGATTTTTTGCAATACATTTATAAATACCACGATGTTCAGCTTCTAATGATGAAATACTTAATGCGCTTGTTCTAGGGTTATATTTCAACAAGGATATTCCGTCTTCACCAGAAATAACTGGTTGAGAATTAAGAGTCCACATGATATCAATAGGTAAATCACCCTTAGGAACAATACATGAAACTCCTGTCATATCCCCAGTATTCGAAGGTTCATCCCCAAAATTAAATGGAAGTATTTGCGGGGATACTATTGGAAATAATCGTTTATTATTATTTGTGTTTGAATTAGTGTTGGTGTGGAATAGGGAAATTAAAAGTAAAAAAAAAAAAATTAAAATAAAATTAACTAAAAACCCAAAATATAATATTTCAAACCATTAATGTGTAATTCAGACGCATATTCAGAAAATCCAGCTTTATTTTTTGCAATGCAATTATAAATACCACGATGTTCAGCATCAACAGATGCAATATTCAACGAACTTGTTCTAGGATTAACTTTTAATAATGTTATACCATCATCCCCAGAAATGACAGGTTTAGAATTTAATGTCCAATTGATTTCAATTGGTAAATCACCTTTTGGTACCATACATTGTACACCGGCCATATCACCGGTATTTGATGGCTCATCTCCAAAATCAAAAGGAGCTATTTGTGGTGCAACTTAAATTCGAAAAAATGGCAGGATGAAAAAAATTTGTAATAAATCAAAAATGAATAAAAACTTTCAATTACAACATTAATTATAAAATTAAACTAATTTAATAACCGTTAACTTTCAATTCAGAAGAATAATCTGCTTCCCCTGCAGTATTTTTAGCTATACATTTAAAAATACCCCGATGTTCTTCTTCAACAGACGCTATATTCAAAACACTTGTTTTTTTCGATAATTTTGTTATTGTAACACCATCATCATCACCAATTGGAAATCCATTTAATGTCCAAATTATTCCAAGTGGAAGATCACCTTTTACAATCATACATTGTACCCCAATACTGTCACCAGTATTAAATGATTCATCACCAAAACTGAATGGCATAATTTGAGGTGGAACTGTTTTTAATTTTTCATAAAATAAATTTATAATGCAACTGACTTCAATTTACATTATCATAATTTGAATTCATTTAGGATCATTTGGAAATTAAAAAGTTACAAGTAAAAAAAATTTTAAATTTAAAATGAAAACAATTTCAAACTAATTTGATTTTGTAATTAACCGTTAACATGTAAATTAGCTGAATGTTCAACACTTCCAGCAGCATTTGATGCTACGCATGTATATTTTCCGGTATGACGCGATCTAGCCGAATCAATACTTAGCACACTTATCCTATGACCACTTCGAGTTATTAAAATACCATCATTTGATCCTTGTTTTCTATACTCATTAAATTTCCAGTATATATCAACCGGGACTTCACCTTTTATTACAGCACAATTTACTGTAGCCATATTTAAAGCATCGACCGGTTCACCGAATTCAAATGGTAAAATTTGTGGAAGAACTTTTTCTGACAAAAACAAAAAAACAAACATGAACTTGGAATAAATGGGACAAAAACACAAATTAAAATAATTAAGTAAACCAATTAAAGAAAAATAAAAATTAGCAACTTTTAAATACAACATTCGAACCATTAACTTTCAATTCAGACATATATTCAGCAACACCAGCTGCATTTTCAGCAATACATTTAAATATACCACGATGTTCTTCTTCAACTGATAGTATATTTAGCAAACTGGTTTTCTTAGACATTTTTGTTATAGTTATACCATCATCATCATTTATTGATTTATTATTTAATGTCCATTTAATACCTAACGGTACATCCCCTTTAACAATAATACATTGAACACCGATGCTATCGCCAGCATTAAATGATTCATCGCCAAATGAAAATGGCATAATTTGCGGTGGAACTATATGAAGAAGTAAATATTTGTATATTCAGTTTATACAGATTGAGGACGTAAAATTATAAAATAAAAATTAACTTAAAAAATGGTGAAATAAAAATAAAACAAGTACAATAAAATATTTTTATAAAAATTAGAACAATTGCTTATTTGTATACCATTAACATGCAAATCAGCTGAATGTTCAACACTTCCAGCTGAATTTGCAGCAATACACGTATACGTTCCACTATGACGAGATCGAACCGATTCAATATTTAACATACTTATTCTATTACCACTTTTTGTTATAACAATACCATCATTTGAACCTCTCAATCGATAACCATTCAATTTCCAAAATATATCAATTGGTAAATCTCCTTTACTAACAGCACAATTTATTGTTGCCATATCAAAAGCATCAATCGGCTCACCAAAATCAAATGGTAATATTTGTGGTAATACTGTATATATAAAATCAAATTATTCACCAAATTTATAAAATTCTATATTAAAGATTAGTTTTGTAATATAGAAAATTAAAATATATTGCATACTTCGTTTGAAATTTCCCCTTTAATGATTACTTTAACAATTTTTTTTTTTTCTCAGATGGTGTATTTTAATAAATTAAAAGAATTAGGGAAGGAAATAAAAGATTAATTTTACAAAAACTCAAAAATTTAAATTTTCAAAACAACAGAAAAAAAAGTATTTCTATTTATTGTTTATATGATTCACCCTTTACTGCTAATTCAGCAGAATATTGCACAATTCCAGCTGGATTGGTTGCAATACATGTATAATTTCCAGCATGCCGTGCTCTAACCGACTCAATACTTAAAACGCTTATACGTTTATTTGTACGAGATATTGAAATTCCATCATTACTATATAATCGGCCATCATTTCTAGACCATACAATTTCAATTGGTAAGTCACCTTTGTTAACTGTACAAGATGCTGAAACCATATCTAATTCATTTATACGTTCCTCACCAAAATCAAATGGGACAATTTGTGGAAGAACTTAAGATTTCAGACAAAAAATAAAAATAATTATACAAAATTAAATATAATGAAAAATAAATACCTAATAACAATATTACAAATATATTTTTAAAATTTTTACATATTTTATATTTCAAATTCAACCTATAGAATGAATTTTTTCAGTAAAAAAGTTATGATAGAGACAAACATAGACACAATGAGACAATGTGTCAGATAATAATAAATATTTAATCTGTGAAAATTTAAGTAAATCTAAAAATCTGTATTTAATGAAGTATTTTCGCTTACAGTATAGTTCCATTTCAAAAATACATATTTTTTTTTGGTTTAGGGCTTTTATGGTCTTAAAGTTCCTAACAATTTTTTTTAAATATTAGGTGTGTTTATTAGTCAGCTCTAGTACTACCTAGAACAACAACCTAAAGCAAAAAAGTACAAGTTTTGGCGTTCATTAGTCTTAGAAACATGTCTTTTATTCGAAAGTGATCTAGTTTTGTGCTCATTAAGTCGTTCTACTTGCTCTATGTTACACTTTTCTGTTCTAGTTTTTTTCATATCTGTTTTGGACAACTTTTTTTTTTTGTTTGCTGTCCTATTCTGTTCTAACCTGATCTGCTCTGATCTTTTCTGAAAACTCATAAACAAACCTATTTATGACCAAGATTCAATATTTTTCACTTTTCTATTTTACGTCTAGTTCTTTGCTAAGAATAGTCACTGAATCACTTTATTTAACTTGTTCTTTCAAGACATCACAAACCTCAATAAAACTTTTTATAGTATTTATATTTTTTTCTGATATTTAACCGCGTATAACTGTAAAACCTCAAATGAAACCTAATTTTACAGATTAATTTTCGAATTTTTAAAGGACGAGAATGATTTATTAAATCATTTCATATATGATTGATATGAAATGATTTAATAATATGTAGCTCTACTCTAATTACTAAAATTCAGTTATAATTACTACTTGTAACTACTCAAGTAATTTAATAATACTACTCAAGTTTGACCATTTGTTATTTCATGTTTTTTCCAATATGAAGGACATTCAAATATACCAAATCACAGATTTTTAAAATTACATTGAAATTTCAAGACAAATTCATTTTATTATTAAATTAAAATCTAAATATAAATTAAAATTTTCTAGACTTTTTAAGATAGCTTCAGACTACATATATATATGTACATATATTTTACATTTGCCATGCTGCAAATGTAAAAACAAAATGTGAATATTACATTTTGAATGTTAAAAAAAAATTTTTTTTTGACATGTCAGAAGATATTTGACATGTATGAAAATTTTGTTTGAGAACCGATCTTAATAATAATTCTATCTGACATTTTATATATTATATTTTTCATACATTTGTGTGAAGTATAGAAGTAGTGTTTGGTCGACTATAATTATCAGAAATGCTAAAATAATTTCTTTTGTTCATTATTCATGTTTAAAACTAAAATAATTTTTTTTTTTTTGCTTATAAATTTGAAATTTCTTATTAATGCAGTTTAATAATTTAAACGTATATATAACGAAATATTTAAATATGAAAGAAGAAAATACGAAGAAGATACGAAGGTGCGTAAAAACTGTGTAAAAATAAAAGTTTAAAAGAAAAGTTGATTGTGGTTGAATTTTAAATATAAAATACATATTGAAGTGTATTTGAATATTATATGTTAATATATAAGTATAAATATTAATAAAAATTAATTAAAAAAAAAAGTATTATAAATACATAAAATTAAAAATTATAATAAGGTAATTAATTAGGAAAACCAAAAATTTTAATTTCTTAATTATTTGAGTAATAACCGTTAACTCTTAATTCAGCTGTATGATATGCAACACCAGCTAAATTTTTAGCAATACATGTATAATTGTCACGATGTCTTGCATGTACAGACTCAATACTGAGCATTATAATACGTTGTGTTGTTTTTGTAATTAAAATACCATCATTAGTACGTAATTCACGACCAGTAGCTGAATTTGGTGATGTTGTCCAATATAAATTAATAGGTAAATCCCCTTTATTTACAGTACAAGTTGCTGATACCATATCATACATATTAATTGGTTCCTCACCAAAATCAAACGGGACAATTTGTGGCAAAACTAATTTGACATTTTATTGAATAAAATTTTTTTTTTTTTTTAATAACTACATTATCAACAAAAACAAAATAAAAAGAAAAAAAGTTTTCGAAAAGATTTCAACAATAAATAGAAATCTTATACGATCTATAAACAACCAAAATAAAAACTTCTGAACAAAATTTTGCATTTTTTTTTTGTTTAAAGTTGTGCTGTTTCACTTTGCCTTCCTTGATCAAAAAAATAAATATAATATTTGCAAAAAAAAAAAATGTATAGGCAACATTAAAGATGAAAACTTTTAATTGACAAAATTTAAATAAAATTTAGAAAGATTTTTCTTTTATTTTTGACAAATCATCTTTAATATTACCTAAACTTCAAAAGATCCACTTTTCTGCTTAACGAAAAATGGTACAAAATAAAACTTTCTAACTTACCCATAACTTGTACTTCAAGAGATCCACGAGCTAAATATCCTTCAGCATTTTTTGCAACACATGTGTATGTAGCTTGATCAGAATTACGTTCAACATTTTCAATGATAAGAGTACCATTTGGAAAGACTTTTTGTTTTCTGTTAATTGGTAATGCACGATTGTCTATTCAAAATAAAAAAAATATTAAATCGAAAAAATAAAATATTATTAAAAAGATCAATTTACATTTAGCTCAATCATTAAAATAATTACACTTACCACGTTCCCATACAATTGATTCAATTGGATAACCAGCAACAGGACATGTAACAAATAATGTTTCACCAGCAACAATAGCTTTCTTTTCCATTTGTCTAATATATGGTAAACCAAAAACATTTAATTTGGCTGAATGTTGAGCAATACCAACTTTACTTGCAGCAATACATTTATATAAACCACCATCATTAGCATGCACAGATGTTATATTCAAATATGAAACAACATCTCCATTAACAGTTACATATTGACCAACTTGATAACGATCATTATTAGCTATTTTTTTGCCATCAAGTTCCCATGAAATTTCAGGTGTTGGATTACCACCAGCTACACATTTTAAGAATACACTTGGGCCTGGTTGCATTGTTTCTTCTTGGAAAGCTTGTCTAATAACTGGTGGATCAAAACGGCCTCCTAATTTTAATTCAGCACTTGCTTCTGCACTTTCTTGATCATTACGAATAAAACATTGATACATGCCTTTATCTTCTTTTTTAACTGATTCAATACGTAAAACTGGATCACTGTGACCAATTGATTTTCCATCTTTAAGCCATGATACAGTTTTAATTGGATTTCCTGAATATTGACATGTAAATACAGCTGGACGACCAAAATCAACTGTTTGAGTTGGTGGATCAATTTTAGCGGATAATGGTGCAGTTACAGTTAATACAGTTTCAACACTTTCACCACCAACGGAATTATTAACAACACATAAATATTTTCCAGAATCTTCAACAACAGCATCCTTAATTATTAAAGTACCAGAAACTTGTTTTACACGATCATTTAATGTTACAGCTTGTTTACGAGTTGTTCCTTCGATAAATTTATACCATCTGTTAGAGAGAAAAATATAATATTGTTAATAGATTTATTAAAACTTCGGAAGTTTAAATCTTCCATATTAAAACTATTGGAAATGTAATGCAGATCATATTTTTGAACTTGAATAAGTAAATCATTTAATTTTTCAATAGAAATTTAATTTATTATCTGCGTTACAAACCCAACAGTTTGTTTTTAATGGTTTGCCCTAATTTTAAGATTCTCAGGTTAAAAATTAAAACGTTTTTGGTTTACCGATAAACTGGAATAGGATAAGCTTGACCGGGACATAATCCTACAAAGGTATCATTTATTGGAACATCCTTAAATTCAATACTCTTTGAAGAAACTCGAGGTTTAACATGACCAATAGGTTCTATAAAAGTATTTTATCTAACATTATTTCATATATGTATGTATTTATTAAAATGTTAGAGTAGGATACCCTTTTCCTTTTTTTTATACCTGATTTTTTTATTAAAAATTAAAAACAGTGCATTTGGAATATATTTTACCTATAGTAAAAAATAATTAAAATATGATTGTTGGTTCAATACTACTTAGTATAGAGGCAAAAAGTTCTACTTCTTGGATTAAGTCCTTTTAAGATAATTTTATTCATGTAATGTAAAAACAGTTTAATACCTAAATGCAGGTGTCGGAAATGATTGTCCTAAACATAAAATAGCAGCATTATTATCACTTTTAATCGTTAATTCCTGTAAACGCCCACCTGAAATTTTTGGTGGCACACTTCCTACGGGTTCTTTTAACAGAAAAAAAAAACAATAAAAAATTATAGATACTGAATAAATTTTTTAAAAAGAAACTGCTGAATGACGGAAATTTGGTAATCGTTTAATAACTATATATATATAGTTTCTTTTATAAAATAATGTAATTTCACTGACCTAATCAAAGGAACAGGAAATGCTTGAGCTTGACATAACATTCCAAAACTTTGGCCAACATGTTTTTCAAAAGATGAACTTTTTAAATCAGTTGAAAATGTTGGAGCTTTTGCACCAACTGGTTCTAAAAATGTTTATATTAAAATATTGGAAATTTTAATATAACCAAAATAACTTTTATTTTATTAATAATTTTTATATTTTAAGAATATTAGAATAGGGTCAATAAATTAATTCGATTTAACGTTTAAAATTCTTACAGTTATTCACCTTATTAAGGGAACTGGAAATGCTTGAGCTTGACATAATAATGAGAAGCTATTTCCCTCTGTTTCAACATAAGAAATACTTTTTGCTGTTGTTGAAAAGGTTGGAGCTTTTGCACCAACTGGTTCTTTATTTTATAGAAATAAATATATTATTTATTGTTAATTTAAATAATGCTATTTATGTTTAAGGATAGGAAACCTTATTTTAAAAATGTTTTTACCTTATTAACGGAACCGGATATGCTTGAGCTTGACAGAGAAGTGCAAAACTTTGACCTTGATCTCTTGTATACCAAGATATTTTTGAATCTGTATTAAATGTTGGAGCTTTGGCACCGACCGGCTCTAAAAAGCAAGGTTTATTTAAGTAGTCATATTTTAGATTATATAAAAATAATAACTGCCCGAAACAACACAACTTTTTAATCAATGTAAATTTCTAAAATATTGATTCTTAGTTTTTTTAAAACTTAACTGACTTATAATTGAAAAAACAAACCTAATTAAAGGCACTGGAAATGCTTGAGCTTGACAAAGAAGCGCAAAACTTTGATTTTGATTTCTTGTATACCATGACGTTTTGGAATCAGTATTAAATGTTGGAGCTTTTGCACCGACTGGTTCTACAAATTTCATTAAAGTTTTTAAAATAAAATCAATAATTATAAAATGGTCAAGAACTACCTGAATGTTACTATATATATGAAAAATATTATAAAAAGTTAAGGGGAACCAATTATTTACTGATTTAGAAATGAAATAAAAGTACCTTATTAACGGGACAGGAAATGCTTGAGCTTGACACAACATACCAAAACTTTGACCAACATGTTTTATAAATGTTGAACTTTTCGCATCATTAGAAAATGTTGGACCTTTAGCTCCAACAGGTTCTAAGACATATTATTATTTAAGACATAAATTATTTTTTTTTATTTATAATTTTAATAAAACTCTGCTATTGGGATAATTTTTTTCCTATTTATGGAAAATAAATGCGTTAACCATAGTTTTACCTTATAAGTGGAACCGGAAATGCTTGAGCTTGACAAAGAAGTGCAAAACTTTGATTTTGATTTCTTGTATATCTTGAAATATCAGAATCTGTTGAAAATGTTGGTGCTTTAGCACCCACAGGTTCTACAAACAAAAAATTTTTTTTAACAAATATGTATTAATATTAAGACCTACTAATTCATAAATGTTGGGTAAGACTTAAATATTTTGTTCATGTTACAACATTAATTATACGTTTTAAATATTTCAATCCTAAATTAAGTCAACCGTTTGTAAAATTACCTTATCAAAGGAACAGGAAATGCTTGAGCTTGACAGAGAAGTGCGAAACTTTGGTTAAGATATCTTGTATATCTAGAGCTTTCTGAATCAGATGAAAACGTTGGAGGTTTAGCTCCAACAGGTTCTAGAAATTTTTGTAAAATAAAAAAATTAAATAAGAAAAAACCTTAAAAAGTATCTTGACTAAAACTTTTAGAGTAATTTTTTCATTATTTGTGGCAATTATTAACCAAAAATTTAAACAAACTGATTAAGCCTTTTCAAGGAAAAGATAAAGTACTCTGTACACTTTATACAAAAAAAAAAAAAGAACAAATACCTAATTAACGGAACTGGAAATGCTTGAGCTTGACAGAGAAGTGCAAAACTCTGATTAATACTTCTGGTATATGAAAATACATTTGAATCTGTTGAAAAAGTTGGTGCTTTTGCTCCAACTGGTTCTACAAAAAAAAAGAAAATCCATTTATATTAAAATTATGCATTTTTCTATTCCATTATAAATTAACGCTGAATGTAAAGGACCTTATTAGGAGCAAATAAAGTATTTTTTTAAAAACATTAGTAAATTAATACCTTATTAACGGAACCGGAAATGCTTGAGCTTGACATAATAACGAAAAATCATTTCCTTGATTTTCAATATAACTACTAGTTTTTGACGCTGATGCAAATGTTGGTGGTTTAGCTCCAACAGGTTCTTTAAATTTTTTAATTAAATAAGTCTAAATTTTACAAATAATTTTTATATTCTAGATTTTTAACTGCCTGAATATATCAAAAATTCCAACCTTTTTATTCTTAAAAAATGAAATAATTACCTGATCAGTGGAACAGGAAAAGCTTGAGCTTGGCATAGTAAAGCAAAACTTGAATTAATGGAACGAACAAATATACTTCCTTTTGAGTCTGAAGAAAATGTAGGTGCTTTTGCACCAACTGGTTCTGTGAATATCATTTTTAAAAGAGATTAAATATATTTGATAATCACAGATAGATAAAAAACTGTTTTTTTTAACTGCTCTGAATGATAATCCCTACAATTAAACCTAATTTTTTTAATTCATGATTTAATAATTTTCAATTTCAAACAAATCAATTACATATAATTAATTAATGTTACCTAAATACTGGAACTGGAAATGCTTGAGCTTCACATGTTAACGCAACTACTTGATTTTGTGGTATAAAAATACCAAATGAAGTAGCGACACTGGGAAAAGAAGGCGCTTTATGGCCAACGGGTTCTAAGCAAAAATAAAATCAATTTAATTTTTAAATCGAAATTCTTATTTTTTAACACTTAAATATAATACTGTCTGAACGTTAAGAAAAGAGAATACATTATAGAGGGTTCAAAAATTTTTAGGTAATACTTTTATCAAATAAAAATACCTAAACACGGGAACTGGAAATGCTTGAGCTTCACACGTTAATGCAATCGTTTCTTTTTGAGGTGTAAGAATTGTAAAAGTACTTGCAACACTTGGAAACGAAGGAGCCTTGTGTCCAACAGGTTCTATAAATTTATTATGAAATAAAAAATATTTTCGTCCCAATAATAGCAAACATTCAAAAACTGCCTAAATACTTTACTTATACCCCTTTATAGCTGTATTGTACAGCACTTTATACGTCTTAATTTTAATTATCAAATATCGAATTATTATTACCTGAAAACAGGAACTGGAAATGCTTGAGCTTGACATACTAATGCTAATGGTGTATTTTGCGGAGACCTATGTGAAAATGTTGCTACTTCTGAGGTAAATGCTGGTGCTTTTGAACCAATTGGTTCTTTAAAATATATTTACATTGTTTATATTATTAAGCTTTTGTTTACCTATTTTTTTTTAATTGCCTGAATATATAAATTTTCATAATAGAATCGATTTAATGAGTTCATCGAAATAGAATCGAAAAATTTTAATAATATTAATTCAATAATCTGATAAATATAATAATAATTTTCTCTTTTAATTAATTCTATTTTTATATTAATAAACTGTAACTTCTTTCCTATCATCCTATTTCCTATTCCTATCCTATCACACATCTATACATCATCATATATACATTTACATGAATACTTTTATTTTTTTTAGAACTACTACATATATATATACGTGCAGGTACATACGTATAAATAAATGAATGTATAAATAAAAAAAGAAATTCCTGTTATGACGACACATCCATTTTCGGGTCATTAATCTATATTCTAGTGAGGCTCATTGTTTTTTTAAGTTATTTTATTCTCACTTTCTCTTTTTATCTTTCACTTTCTCTTTTACATACTTAATTCAGACAGAAACAATCTAAAGATAAAAATAAACAATAAAACTTTTAAATATAGACAAAAAAAAAGTATCGAAAAGTTCATTGAATTCAAATTTGCGTGTATATAAAATATTAAAATAAAAAAAATACCAATTTTTTAAAATTCTAAACACATATAGACTATATCCTAGTCCGAATGCACAAATATAATTACAAATAACAATGTATGTATATAAAAATCTTTTGTCCGTGGTGAATACATATAAACATATAACTAGATATGAAAATTTATATTATCAACAGGTCCTTGAGAACATAACCTACTTTCACTTTTAATATAGTAACCACAATCCTGAAGTACCGTAACAACCACGCAACATACATAAATAAAAAATAAAACATAACATTTACACATAAACAACAAGTTCTCAATTACGATTTACTGTTTTTTTATGCTATGTAGGAAGTTCTCAACAAAAATAATAATAAAACTTTAAATTCCTTAAATAACAAAAAAAAATAAATAAATAAACAAAAAATGCGCAAGTTCAAATATAATTCAAAATAAGTTCCCATAC
Organism: Poecilobothrus nobilitatus; assembly: GCA_947095535.1. Lineage (NCBI taxonomy): Eukaryota > Metazoa > Arthropoda > Insecta > Diptera > Dolichopodidae > Poecilobothrus > Poecilobothrus nobilitatus. Next base: position 11,624,918 of record OX352773.1, on the reverse strand, counting down.
TCAAATACAATATGGCAATACCTAACGTGTGAACTATTTAATGTTTAAAAAGAAAAAAAAATTTATATGAATGAAAATTTTACTACACAAAACCACGTTTAAGTCACGTTTTTCTTATTTTACTTCAGAAATTCAATCAGACATACAACAATTTGTAAACAAAAACAAAAGTTATTTACAATCACAATCCTAAAGCAAAATCAGCTGTTTTGCAAATTTACTCTCAAATTCAACTACATCCATATGAAATCGCTTCTAATTTATTTAAAAATAGTTTCAATGTATTGGTGAAATGAAAGATTAAATAAACAAATAAACCTGACCTAGACCATATTTTCTTTTTATTAATGACAAACTGGTTTTTTTTTTTCAATTGTATATAATTGCATACAAACTCAATTGTATATAAACAAAAATAAAGTACACGTGTTTTTGATTTTCCAAATTCCAATTGGAAAAATTTGAGAAAATCAAAATTCCAGTACTCACTGGAAAATTATTCTCTTCTCTTAATTTGGAAAACTGGAATAAAATTTGACATATGGAAATTGGAAATATCAACAAGTTGTACTGGAATATTCCTGTTTTATAAAATGTGATTTTTCAATGTGTTTGTTGACAGCAAATGTTGTTAATGTGTTGGTAATAAATTCAAAAACAAAAAATTAAAAACAAAATAATTGCAAGTGTAGTGGTAAACGTAAATTCACAAAAAAAGAAAAAAAAACAAAAATTTTTATAAACAACGTGGTACGTGGATTTTTTTATTTACTGACTGATCACCACGGCCACACATCGTAATTCGTAATTCGCAAAAATTGTTTATAAACAGACAAAAAATCAAAACAATTTTATAAATGTGTATGTGTACCACTAGAGTGTGCGTTCAATGTTACTAAGGCTGCAATTGTGTTGTGTTTGCGCTGTAATGTTTGAATTGAATGAAAAAAAAAAGTTTTTTTTATTGTGTTGTTAGTTAGCGGCATTAATAGTAAATCTAAATATAGTAAATAATAAATTATTGTTGTAAAATAATTCTCTTCTAACACGTGATACAAAAAACTAAAATAAAAATGTGCTAATTAAATAGCAATAAGAAACTTGTTTTTCTTATGTTTTAAAGTGAAGTTCAAATAAATAGGTAGTTAAAAAGAAAGAAATGATGTTTATCAAATGGATATGTAAATGTAATATCTATGTACATATTATGTACCTATGATTAGGAAAAATTTAATTTATCCTGAGAAAAACATATGTTTCAAGGATAAAAACAACATGGATTGTTTAAAAGTATGTACATATAGGTACATACTTATGTAAGTATCTAAAACAAGGTATTATTCAGTAACAAAATTGTTTATTTGCAGTTGTTTAGAGTTATGTAGGTAGTACTTAAACGCAAAGTACACTAAAGAGTTATAGTCCTATCACTCAAAAATAAAAAATAAGGCAAATCATTAAAACCAGAAGGAAGCAGTTGCAGACAATACAATAATTAAATTCAAAAAATATTCTATAAATTCTATAAATAAGAAACATCTTCTTTATTACTGACCTACTGCAGTAACCAAAACCAAACCCAAACAATCCGAAACCTGTCCTTCTTAAAATTGCAATAAATCCGATGCGAAGGACTTAATTATTCATTTACTTATTTTGTACCGATTTAGTAAAAAATTTAATCGATATATTTTTTGAATCGTTTGTCTGTTAGATAATTATGTAGGCTATCACTAATATTAATTTTTTAACAAACAAAAAAAATAATCAATTTAACTTTAAAGCAATTATTTTATTGCATATATATTATATTAATATTATATTACATTATAATAAATTCTGACACAAAATATGATATTTGTATTACAAAGTATGGTGTCAAAAAAGAGAAAATCCAGTTAGCAAAAGAACCACTATTAATTTTTAGATTAATTTTAATGTCAATGTTTTATAATTTGTGTCTATAACAATCCGAAAAAAAAATTTTTTTTTATATTATAGGTAAGAACCATTTGTAAAAAATTTGTATAAAATTGAAAATAAATCAAACCGAAACACTGCAACTGGAAAAGCTTGAGCTGGACAAAAAATATTTAAATCATATCCAAAAGGTCGTTCTATTCTTGACCATTTTGAATCAATTGATAATGTTGGTGCTTTTGCTCCGACAGGTTCTGGAAAAGTATAATTAATATAAAATGTTGAAAGTGTTGAAAGTTAATACAAAGATGTTGAAATAATTTACTGAACATTGGGGATACGGACACTATGTTTTTAATTAAATAAATATTAATGAAGATTTATCGAAAAGATAAAATTTTATTATAATATTTATATATATATGTATGTACTATGTACATAATATTATGTATATACCTAAAAGCTGGAACCGGAAATGCTTGAGCTGGACATAATATAGTTAAATCATTTCCAAAAGGTCGTTCTATTCCTGACCATTTTGTATCAACTGATAAAGTTGGTGCTTTTGCCCCTACTGGCTCTATAGAAACATTTAATTAATATAATACGTATAGGAATATTTAAAAAGAATAGTTATTTTCCTGAATATTGGGACATTTTCATTCATAAAGTTTACACATGTAAAGCTCTGTTAAAGCTCTGTACTTGCATTATTTTAATTTGAAAAGAAGTCAAAGTTAAATAACGCTAACCTAAATGCTGGAACTGGAAATGCTTGAGCAGGACAAAAAATTGCAAAAGTTTGCTTAAGCATTCTCTCAAGCCAAACACGTTTTAAATCACCAGAAATTGTTGGCGCTTTTGCTCCCACTGGTTCTATACATACATTATAAAATTTTCAAATATTGAATTTCAAAATAAATAAAAATTCCTATTACTTCAAAAGTTACAATTCATTTTTAACAAAAAAATTATTTTTACCTAAAACTTGGAGCAGGGTACCCTTGTGCTGGACATAAAACTGATATATCGTTTTTTTCGGGTATATTAAATGGTTTGGACATTATTGATGGAATTCGAGGTGCTGTACTTGAAACTGGTTCTAAGTTTTAATTAAAAGATCAATTTCTATTTTAAAGAGTTTTGTGATAAATTTTGCCTGAATGAATTGGGATCTGAAACCTTGTATTTGTATTCTGAAACTGAAACTCTGAAATAGTACCTGAAACTTGGAGCGGGATATCCTTGAGCTGGGCATAGTATAGAAATACTTTGATGTATTTCTACAACACTTGGTTTATAAGTCAATGAATTAATTTTTGGTGGTGTGCTTGATACGGGTTCTGAAGAAAATCATTTATAGGACAATTAAAATTTATAAGAAAAAATTTAATAGCGAATATTTTTATTAATTGCCTGAATGTTGAGAAGCGAGAAAAAAAAATCAATTAAAGCTTTAAAAAACTATTATACAAACCGAAAACTAGGTGCGGGATAACCTTGTGCTGGACATAAAATTGAAATTTCATCACCATTATTAGATGTTATTGGACGTGCACTTACTGGTGGAACTTTTGGTGCAGTACTTGAAACAGGCTCTAAACATTTATACAATTAAATTAATAATTTGCAGTACAAAACACATCTATATACTTATACATGTACATAATCTTTTGATTTTATTGGGATAGAGACGAAATCAAATTACAATACTTTTTGGCTAGACTTAAACTAATAGAAGCATTTCTCAAGAAGATAGAATTAAATATAATTATCAAATATACATACCTAAAAGCAGGTACTGGAAAACCTTGTGCTGGACATTGTAAAGCAACAGACGAAGTTTGAGGATAGACTACAACATCAAATTTAGACAGAGATAATACTTTAGGTGGAGCACTGCTTACTGGTTCTGTAAGATATACCAGTACATACTAAATTTGTTAACTTTAATTTGAACAGGTTTTTTTTTTTTTATTGCTGCCTGAGAATGTTGAGAAAAAATATATTTTATTACAGAAAAAATTGGCTAACCTATAACTTGGTACAGGATATGCTTGAGCTGGACACATAATAGCTATTGCTTGATCTTGATTGACGAAATCAACACCTGACTTTTGAATATTAGCAACTCTTGGAGCTGTACCACTAATTGGTTCTGTAGAAATATATGGAATCTTATAAAATAATAATGAGATAAAATTCTACAAAAAGTATAAATACATTTGCCCAGAATGTTGGAACTTTAACCCACAAAAATAAAAAAAAACAATTACAAAATATTTTTAAAATTACCTAAAAACTGGAACTGGAAATGATTGAGCAGGACAAAGTAAAGTTATGCTATTAGATAGCTTAAAATCTACAGTACGAGTTTTATCTCCAGATGTTAATTTTGGACTAACGCTACCAACAGGTTCTGAATATTTAATAAAATATATACATATGTATTTATTATAAGAATAATAAAATTTGTAAGAATTTTCTAGAATGCTGGGATATACGTTAAACGTTAACATAACTCTATATAATTCGAACTTGAGAAGTAAAAGTTTATAAAAATATCGGTACCTACCTAAAAACGGGTATAGGATATGATTGTGCTGGACATAATAATCTTATAGAAGTATTAATTTTTCCATGGATAGCTTTTAATCCTTCTTCAGCTCCAAATTTAGGACTAACACTACCAACAGGTTCTACATTTAAAAAACAAATATTTATAATAATAAATTTACGAAAACAATAATGGTTCGAAAAACTGCCTGAACTTTGGACAATTAAAGGATATTTTAATTGCGTAAAAATAGATTTATTATTTTTATTTAATTCTTACCTAAATACAGGGATCGGATATGACTGAGCAGGACATAAAAGTGTTATTGGATTATTTGTTTTACCACGAACGGCATTCAATTCATCATTTGCATTGAATTTAGGGCTAACGCTACCAACAGGTTCTAAAAAATTCAATTTACAATTTTTTATTTTAGATTTACTTAATATTATATTTGATGGAATTTACATATAACTGCCCAAATGTTCAAAACTCTTCATTTTCTATTTTCAAATTTTATTTTCTTATACTCATATCATAATTTTTACATCTCTTTTCAAAACTTGAAATATTTGATTTTATATCTATAAAACCTTGCTTATCTTTTTAGTTAAATCAAATATTGACAATAACTTAAGATTAAAATCAGTGGAAAATATTCAAAAAAAAAACCTAAGAATATTTAAATAAAACTTTAAACCTGTGAGCTGGAACTGGATATGATTGTGCTGGACAAAATAAATTAAATGATTTTCCAATTTGAATAGAAGTTCTTTTAAATTTTTCTTCTTCAGTTAATTTCGGTGCTACACTACCAACTGGTTCTGTTTAATAACATGTCACAAAAAAAAACGTTAACTATATTTTATAAGAAATAAATGTTAAGAATCTAACTGCCCAAATAACAAAAATTTTTTATTGTACAATTGTTATTTGTAAATTTAAAATAAAAAAAAAAAGTTTTACCAAGATCATTGACAAAAGAGAACTTAAATGGTACACTGGTACAAAAATTAAAGCAGGTAAATGGAAATTAATTGAACTCACTCGTAAACTGATAAATGATATGATTCCAATTGGACAAGAAAAACTTAGATTGATAAAATAGATTACCAGATCTTCTATGTCTGTTTTTGCTTTAACTTTATTTTCATTCTACCTTTTCGCAGATTCTACATTAATTATTGAAATATTATTTTTATTCAACAATTTTTTGTTAGGTCTCAATCGCATATCACCGGAATTAATTACTAAAATTACTAATTAAAATAACCTGTAGGCTGGAACTGGATAAGACTGAGCTGGACAAAATAAATTAAATGATTTTTTTATTTCAGCTGCGGCACTTTTTAATTTTTCTTCTGCAGCAATTTTAGGTGCTACACTACCAACCGGTTCTATTTTAAAATTAACAAAATTAATAATGAATTCAAATAATTTTATAATTATAATTAAACCTAAATGTTGGGTCCAGATCTTTTATAAAAACATAATTTATATAAAATCTTTATTCATATTCAATTAGTTATATAATTTAAAGAAAATACCTGAAGGCTGGCACTGGATAAGATTGTGCTGGACAAAATAAATTAAAATTATGTTTGACACGAGCTTCAGCATTCTTAAATCGATCTTCAACTGTAATTTTGGGAGGAACGCTACCAACCGGCTCTAATTTTAAATAAATCAAAAAAAAATAAAAAGTAGAACTTATTCATCAACTAATTACACCTAATATTTGCCCGACTATTGTTCCGATAGTTTTCTTTTCCCATTTCTATTTTATTAAATTTACGGAAAAAAAAAATCTAAATAAATAATTTAGGTAAAATTCGTACCTAAAAGCTGGAATTGGAAAAGATTGAGCTGGACAAAATAAAGACAATGCTTTTCCAATTCCAGTTCCAGCATCTTTAAGTTTTTCACCAGTACTTATTTTTGGTGGGACACTACCAACTGGTTCTAAAAATTCAAAATTTTAAGTCAAAAAACTTTAATAATTTTAAAATTGTTTAAGAATGAATGTTGGAAAAGGACACTCTATTAACATAGTTTATATGATATGTACTTAAATAAATTATCTAGAAAATTTTAAAAATTTTGATTGATTGCTTTTGTTTTTACCTAAAAGCAGGTACTGGATATGATTGAGCTGGACAAAATATTGAAACACTTGAACCAATATCAGTTTCAGCATCTTTACGACGATCAGCAATACTAATTTTTGGTGGTACACTACCAACTGGTTCTAAATTTAACAAAATACATTTTTTTTTCTTTATTTTTGTTGAATGAGAAGTATATGAAAAATAATGCATTAAATGAGATTTAACTGCTCTGAACGTTAGTCTTGAACAAATGCCAGAATGCCTATTTTAATCTTATTATATAAAATAAAGGAAAATAACTGTACCTAAAAGCTGGTACAGGAAAAGATTGAGCTGGACAAAACAAAGCGATACTATTTTTCATGTTACATGCAGCATTCTGTAATTGGTCTGCAACACTAACTTTCGGGCCGACACTTCCCATTGGTTCTGAAAAATGTAAACTATTTTAATTTCGAATCTTTTAAATTTTAAAAAAGTTCAAAATCAAAAGAACTTATTTTAGTTCCTGAATATTGGACTTGAGTAAACCTGAGTTTGTTCAAAATAAAAATTTTTAATCTTTAAAGTACCTGTAGGCCGGTACAGGATAAGATTGCGCTGGACACATTAAAGCAATTGTCTCGTTCTCCCTTACGATTTCATGAGAGAATTCATCTTTCTTATTGACTTTTGGACCTACACTTCCTACTGGTTCTAATAAGAGTTAATTTTAAAATTAAAATTTGCTTTAAAGAAATTTAACAAGTATAGAGATGCCTGAATGTATAAGGAAAAATCCGAGTTTAAAATAAAAACTTTGAACTTTGCTTACCTAAATACTGGCATTGGATAAGCTTGCCCAGAACAAAAAATGCTAAATGAACTTCCACTTTTAGCTAGAGCATGAGCAAATTTATCTTTAAATTCTATTTTTGGTGGAACGCTTCCAACCGGTTCTGTAAAATTGTGAGATAATTAACAGATTCTATATACAAATATATAAACTATTATAACTAGATTTACAAAGAATGTTGGGATGGTCAAAAATTAATTTATAGGTGTAAAACAAAATTCTAATTAAATTTTTAGTTCGATATTACCTAAAAGCTGGTATTGGAAATGATTGAGCTGGACAAAGAAGGGCTATTCCTTTTTTTGTTAAAACTCTAGCTACTTTTAATTCATCATTAATGTCAACTTTAGGAGCGACACTTCCAACTGGTTCTATTTAAATAATAAATAAAAAATTAAAGTTTTACTTATACAAAATGATTTTAAGAAACGACTTTATACTGCCTGAATATGATTAGAAGTATCAAATTATTACATGCATTTACCTAAATACCGGAATTGGATATGATTGTGCCGGACAAACTAATGAAACACTGCCATTATTTGGAACTCTAGCAATTCTAAACTCATCATTAATATCAACTTTTGGAGCAACACTGCCTACTGGTTCTAAATAATGTTAAGAACAAAATCATAAGAAAATATTTAAAGATCTATGAGTATAACTGCCTGAATCTTATATGCAATACACATAATTTTTTTTTTACCATTTCAATAAATTACCGAAATACTGGAATCGGAAATGATTGTGCTGGACACCCTAAAGCTATACTTGAACCTAAATTTGTTCTTGTTAAACTAAGCTCATCCTTAAGAGCTACTTTAGGTCCTACACTGCCAACAGGTTCTATAAAAGTTTATTAAAATAATATTTTTGATAGCAATGACTTAAGATATTTATTTTATCCTAAATGTTGGGACAAGAATAAATTGTAAAATACTTAAATATGTAAAGCAAATTGTATTAAACTCACCGGAAAGCTGGAATCGGAAAACTTTGAGCTGGACAAACTAATGCAATATTTTCTAGTAATTTTATTCTAGCATGACTAAATTCGTCTTTAACACCCACTCTTGGGGCAACACTACCTACAGGTTCTAAAGATTATAAATATGATGTTACATAAAATTTCTATTTAACTTTTTAGTTTGGTTTTTTGTTTTTTTTGAGGCCTTAATGTTGGGATATTTTTCCTAGACATTAGATCATCACTCACCGGTAAGCTGGGATTGGATAACTTTGAGCTGGACAAAGTATAGCAATATCATTATTAATGTTTACGTTTGCTAAATTTGTTTTATCTTTTATATCTACTTTAGGAGCAACGCTAGCAACAGGTTCTATAAATAAAATTATTCACAAAATTTTAATTTAATTCAATTTTATTTTTGAAACCCTTAAATGTTGGGATACAGTATACTGTTTTGTTTTTATTTAACATTAAAAATGCTGTTAAATACAGTTGATCTTACCGAAAAGCTGGTATAGGATAACTTTGAGCCGGACAAATCAATGCTATTTCATCATTTAATCTTACTCTTGCATAATTTATTTCATCCTTTATATCTACTTTAGGTGCAACACTACCAACTGGTTCTAAGGAAAATGAATTGCCAGAAATAGGTTAAATAAAAAATTATTATCGATTATTATCGAATTCCTGAGTGTTGGGATATAGTAATAGGGATATTTGTTAGAAAATATTCGTTTAAAATTTCTTCAAAACACCAATTTAAATTGAGTTAAAAGTATTAGTTTTTTCTATTACCTAAAAGCTGGTACAGGAAATGATTGTCCAGGACACTGTAAAGAATAACTATTTTCGATTTTTACTTCAACTACTTGAAATTTATCATGAAGATTTATTTTAGGCGGGACACTACCTACAGGTTCTATAAAATGAAATCAAAATTAATGAATTAGATTTTTAACGTATAAATTGTAACTTCTAAGTCTGAACCTGAATGTTGGGAGCAATCAAAATAAAATTGAAGATAAGAATATTATAAATAAAAAAAAATAAAAGTTACCTAAAAACAGGAATTGGAAATGATTGAACCGGGCATTGTAATGAGAAGGTTTCTCCAATTTGGAATTCACTAAATTGATGTTTATCATTAATTGTAAGTTTAGGGCGAACACTACCAACAGGCTCTAAAATATGCACATAAACATTTTTGTGTTATTTGAAATGAAAGTTTTATTAACTGTTTAAATGTTGGGAAAAGAGTTGCCACTTTTACACAAAAAAAAAAATATTCAGGCATATAAAAATTTACCAATTCAATCAATTTACCTAGAAGCTGGAACTGGATAAGATTGTGCTGGACACAATAAAGCATACTCATTTCCAGAAAAAACATCAATAAATTGATGTTTATCTTGAACATTTATTTTTGGTGCAACAGATCCTACAGGTTCTGAAATTACAACAAATATTAAGATTATTTGTGGTAATAGTTATGGCCTGAATATCGAAATTACCCTTAATTATTTAAAAATTTAAAATATGGATGTAATCACCTAAAAACTGGAATAGGATACGATTGAGCTGGACATAATATTGAAAAACTTTCATATTGATCAATTTGCATCATTTTTAATTTGTCGAGAAAATTTATTTTTGGAGCTACACTTCCTAAAGGTTCTGTAAAATATTTTGTTGATACAAAACAGTTTTTTTTTTTAAATAAAGTATTATTATTTAAAGTGTTTTAAAAAAACCTGAATGCTTAGATAAAGCGTTACGATAAATTCTTTTATTATAATTATTTTTTTATTTATATTTATATACCTATGAGCTGGTACCGGATATGATTGTGCTGGACACAAAATTGATATACTTCCACCCAAATTTAAATCCATCATTTTAAATTTTTCTAAAAAATTTACTTTGGGTGGAACACTTCCAACCGGTTCTAAAAAAAGTTTTTTGAAATATTTAAGATATAAAATTTCAAATATATCCTGCCAGTAAGGAAATGGTACCCGAAAATAAATTTGATCTATAGTGAGAGAATTTTTTATTTTTTAAGTTTAAATATAAAAAAAAAAAAAATTTTTTTTCTTACCTAAAAGCTGGTGTTGGATAAGATTGAGCTGGACATAAAAGATTTATAGAATGTTCAATTTTTGTCTTAATCAATTTATATTCATCACCAGCATTAATTTTAGGACTAACACTTCCGACAGGTTCTATTGTATATTAAAACAAAAAAAGAAGTTCCAAATCATTAAGTAAGTAAAGTCATTAGTAAAGTAGTAGAAATATTTGATAGTTGGAGATTGGTACCATGTTTTAACATAAATAATTTCAAAAACATGTAAAATGTCTCTTTAAAACTTTTTATCTAAAGTTATGTATTTGTACGTCATTAGAAAAAAAAATTTCAAAAATCACAACTAATATTTTTAATATACTCGTAGATATTATAGTCTAATGATAAATTGTCTGTACATCTATTTATATTTAATTGTCGGATTATAATGGGTTAATATATGTAGATCTCAAATTCTTTTTTGACAACGGAAAAATTGTCTTTTGTTTTAAGTTAATAAATATTATAGATTAAATATTCTCTACTTACTTAAAAACTGGAACTGGAAATGCTTGAGCCGGACAAATCAATGTTATAGAAGATTGTCTAGGTATCAAAAGAACTTTAATATCATTTCCTGTCGTTAATCTAGGACCAACACTACCAACAGGTTCTTAAAAAAAAAGATTTTGTGCATTTCAATAGATTTATTAGCAGTATATAAAAATAGAATTAGATCAGGATAGAGCACTCTAATAATTCTACAAAAAAGGATTGGAATAATTTGAGAACTAATAAAATCTAAGAAACTAAAATTGTAATTGATAAATAGCTGTATATGTTATTATTATACTTCTATAGCATAAGTATAACTGATTCAAATTAAATAAAAAATTTAAATTTATCTAAACAGACTAAAAGAATCTATCAAGTATAGCACCTGAACTTTTTTTTGTTTTTTTCAATTAGTCTTAAGAAATATCTTAATTATAGACTTTTATTGTAACAAACCACAAAATGTATCAAAAATTTAAATACTTAGTCAAATTCTACTAAAACAAAATATATGGAATGTATGTATGTAAGAAAGTATATATCCACTTACCTGACAAAATTTAGAATAATAAAAAATAAAAATTCTTTTTTTCAAAATTTTGATCTTAATAACAAATTTTTACCAAAAAATCTTATGTTTTGATTGCAGGAGCTTCTCAAGTTCAAGTCAAGCATTTTTGTTATAATTACATATTATTAGGTATTCTTTAAATTTATAATCAATTAATTTAAAATTTAATTTTTCAAAAATTGGTTATTTAGAAAAAAATAATTATTAATAACCAATATTTTTCTTTTTCTTTATAATTATATTTAATAATTAAATTAATATTTATTTTTTTTTTGAAAATAATTTATAAACGCGAACGCGATAAACAGGGTACCCTATCCCAACATTCAGGCAGTTAAATTTAATTTTAATAAAAGCAAAAATATTATTGTTTTTTTTTATTTTTATTAATTTTAAAATTAAAAATAAATTAATTAATTATTATTAATAATAATGGTATTTTTAATATTTGTGCTTTTATTTTATAATAAAATATATATTTTAAATATTTAAAAATTATTAAAATAACTTAAAATTACAATCGAATTAATATGTACTTAATTTTTCTATGTATTTTAATATAATTTATTTTATTTTTAACAAAATCTTTAAAATTATAATTGTAATTTTAATAGTTGTTTTAATAATAATTAATTAAAACAAATTTATGAAATTTTATATTTCTATATAGAATTTTTATTTATTTATTTACTTTGAACCGATCTCGTACCAGTATTAATACAAATCGATCTATTCAATCGATAGAGCAATCGATTTATGAAACCTGTGCTTGATAAACATTTGAGCCATGTTAATTATGTATGTACAATGTGCATATTTCGATTTAATATGATCGGACTTCAAATTTAATATTTTATGACAGTGAAGCTGGATTTCTTAAAGTGCCATTTTACCGGTCAAAGTGACAGTCGTTTTTGCCCTTTAATTAATCAATCAGAAAAGACCATGCGATGGTTTATCGTCACGACAAAAAAAATAAATTAACTTTAAATTTTTCGTGACGGAATTCTAAGCAGTTATACTAAGAAGCATACTAAGAAATTTTAGTTGACAACTAAGAAATTTAATTTGCCAACTAATAAGAATTCATTATTCTTTAAAAAGAAAGGAGGTTATTTTTCAAAAATTTATTTTGTATTCGTGACAGAAATAGATTGCATGGTGAAATCATACCCAAAAAAAAAAACAGTCATGAGGAAATCCAGCTTCATGTTGACGACTTAAGTAGGTATTAACACCATTAGTCACATTTTAATGAAATATTTATTTTAAATTTATTGAGAAATTTTTGTAAAAATTATTTGACAGCAGATACAATATGTTAATTAGATTTTTAAATATTTTTATAAAAATTTTTATATATAAAATTTTAGAAGGGGCCTCGGAAGGGGCCGTATATAGCGTATAAAATACAATCCCACACACGTCGCAAAAGTTATTCCCCCTTACGACATTTACAGCCACGCCTGAATAGGAAAGGCTGTGTAATTTCCTGTTCACATTTATGTGGCAAAGAAATGCATTAAAAAATTTTTAGAGAAAACATAAATTTGCTCTTTAAGCTTTTTCTGAGAGAATGTCAATTTTAATAGTAAAAGTCATTGAACTTCTGACAGAATAAAAAACAAAAATTTAATTTATTATGTAACTAAATTTTATAACTAATTAATTTTTATATAAAAAATCAAAAAACAAAGATCTCACATACATAATCTTGAATTAACAAAATCTTTATGTACAAAAAACTTTTTACAACAGAATCTTGAATGAAAAAATCTAGAATAAAGATTTTAAGTGCGTTGTTTTTGAAATATATGTATGTAAAAAAAACAATTAGGAGGAATTTTAGAGTTAGTTACAAAATCAGGGGTTCAATTATTTGTTTAGCAGGGATTTGAGAGCCCTAGATTATTTAAATATTTTGTTGGTTAAATATATATGTAAAAAAAAATAATTAGGAAGAGTTTTGAGAGTTGGTTACGAAAACAATTTTATAAACAAAATAATTCAATTAAGTTTTTTTTTTCAAGATTTTGTTCCAATTTTTTTTTTGTTAATTTTTTTTTTATTCAAGATGTTATTCCAAACAGATTTTGGTTTTCAAGATATCGGGAGTGACCCGAAAAAAAATATACATAATATATTAGTTTTAAATTTTATTTAGTGAGATTTTATTTTGTTTTTAATTAAAAAGACAATTTATGCATTGTAATTAAAGTTAGTGTATCAAAAAGAATTAAATCTCTCTTCTTTTATTTAATATTCTTGAAACGATCATAGAGTTCAGATAATACAAATTATCTCACGTTTAATAATATTATTAATAATTTCATAAATTTGTTTTAAATTTTATTAAAATATCTTTTTTAATTTTAAAATTTAAATAGAAAAAAAATAAAAAATCAAATTAAGACATTAAAATTATTATGTGTTGAATATTATAAAAATTTCAAAATTAAAAAAGATATCATTTATATATGTATTTAACAAAAACAACAAAAAATTCATAACAAAATTGAAGTCATCAAGTTGAAAATACAAATTTTTGATAAAAATATATTTTTATTTAATTATTTTATTTTGTTAACTAAGTTATTAATTCTATTTTATAATTATTTAATTAAATTTTAATATAAAAATTATTATAACTTCAATTTTGTTTAAATAATAATTGAATTTATTTATTTTCTTTTAAATTTTAAAAATTGCGCCAAAATTGGCAATATAATTAAAACTTTAATTTTTAATGACGGGTATTTTTTTTAAATTCCTTAATTATCTTGAAGTTTTCGAATTTTTTATAAAAAAAATCTCTAATATTGAGCTTTAAATATTGCAACGTAATAAAAAAATCTTTTATTATTTAGGCTGCAGTTATATCTATCATTTGAAATTCATCATTGAAATTTATTTCATTAAAAACTTATATGTTTATACTTAAGAGAGGTTATAGCAATCAGAAAAATATTTCAGTAAAATTATCTGTCAAATAAAAATAAAAGTAATTTTGTAATTAGACATTGCATCACAATTTTTTTTAATGACAAGCAGAAATAGAAAAGACTTCAGTCTTTCTCAGATCTATGATTGAAACGATTTTGTTTCATATGCAAAATTACTGATCATACTGTTCAGGAAAATATTTATCAATCCGGAAAATGATAAAATTGATTTTTTAAAGAAATATTAAAATTAAAATTTGAAAATTAATAGCTGAATTTATTATTTTAGATAATGTTTAAACATTAAATCAACCATTTTCTTAAATTTTATATATTTACCTACACGCTGTTCCTACACGCTGTTAAAAAATTTTAAATGAAAAATATTTCAATAATAGCTTTAACTGCAACCTTAATTTAACTTTAATTCCTTTGAAATCCTTTAAAATTTTAAACTTTCTTTATTAAAAAACTTAAATTCAATTATTATTATTTATTTTATATATTTTTAAATAAATTTTATTATATTATTTATTTTTTAATTTTTAAACAAAAATAACTTACCTGTAATAACAAGCCGTCCTTTTGTTGCACTTAATCGGGTTTCACCAGTTAAACGATGTTTTGTTCTACATTGATAACTTTTATAACCATCTTCAGGACCAACTTCACGAATATGAAGTTCACCAGATGGTAAAACTAAATATTTTCCGTCTATTTTTTTTTAAATATTTTTAATTTTTGTTTTATTAAAAAAAAAAACAATTACAAAAAAAAAAAAGAAAAAGAAACCAGTATTAAAAATATGATTAAAAATATTTAATTAAAATTTTTATAAAAAATTTTAAAAACATGCATGATTTTAAATAAAAGTCATGCCTTTTTAAAATGTTCAATTGAAAAAATTGTATCTCTTTCATATATATAATATTTATATTTTTTTTTTTTCTGTACAATATGTACATACACATTTATTAAATTTTTTTTTTTATATTTATAATTTTTACAAAATTTAATTTTTATTTAAATTTAAAAGTTTTAATTTTGTACATTTACTAATCATGCCCTCAAGTAATTTATTGGTTTTTTTTTTGTTTTTACATATTTTGAAAGAATTACAATTTATACAATAAAAAATATGTTGAGTACGTTCAGTTGTGCAATAAAGAACTTCATTTTTGATAAAGTGCTAAGTTTAAATGATTACATTTGCAAAGTTTTACTCAAAATTTTGCAGCAAAATTTTAATTAGGTAAGTACATTTATTGTGAATGACATTTTATTTTTATCATTTTAATTTTATTTGACACATTATTATACCCGTATGAACTATGTTCAAGGGTATAATAAATTTGCCATTACGTTTGTGACACCTTAAAGGAGTCGAGCTAGATATAGTGTCAAAGGTATGGATCGGCTCAGAATCGAATTCTGAGTCGATTAAGCCATGTACGTCCGTCCGTCCGTCCGTCCGTCCGCACGATAACTCAAAAAATAAAGGAGCTAGGGGGCTGAAATTTTTTTTACGTCACTTTTGCAAAATTGTTAGTTTTGCTATTTAAATCCAACATTTTCGGTCGGCGGGTTCGAGTAGCTGCCATACAACTTCTTTCTTTAAATAGAAATAACTCAGTATCTATTCAAGCTAGGTTTCTGAAATTTTGCAAATGATTATCAAGTTTTATGGCAACAACTTCTGTAAAATTTGGTTGTGCTGGTGCAGCGGGTTCGGGTAGCTGCCATACAACTTCTCCGTTTAAATGAGAATAACTCAGTGTTTATTGAAGCTAGGAATCTGAAATTTAGTAAAGAGGTGTCGAGTTACATGCCAACAACTTTTGTAAAATTTGGTTGGTCTAGAGCAGCCGGTTCAGACTTCTTGCACCTCTTGGAACTTAATGAAGCTAGGCGTCTGAAATTTTGCAAATGATGATCAAGTTTTATGGCAACAACTTTTGTAAAATTTGGTTGTGGTGGTGCGGCGGGTTCGGGTAGCTGCCATACAACTTATCCGGTTAAATGAGAATAACTCAGTGTTTATTGAAGCTAGGAATCTGAAATTTAGTAAAGAAGTGTCGAGTTATATGCCAACAACTTTTGTAAAATTTTTTTGGCCTAGAACAGCCGGTTCAGGCTTCTTGCACCTCTTGGAAGTTAATAAAGCTAGGCGTCTGAAATCTTGCAAATAGTGATCAAGTTTTATGGCAACAACTTCTACAAAATTCGGTTGTGCTGGTGCGACGGGTTCGGGTAGCTGCCATACAAAATCTCTTTTTAAATGAAAAGAACTCAGTGTCCGTCCGCACGATAACTCAAAAAATAGAGGAGCTAGGAGGCTGAAAATTTTTTTACGTCACTTTTGTAAAATTGTTAGTTTTGCTATTTAACTCCAGCATTTTCTGTCCCCGGGTTCGGGTAGCTGCCATACAACGTCTTTCTTTAAATGGAAATAACCCAGTGTCTGTTCAATCTAGGTATCTGCAATTTTGCGAATGATGATCAAGTTTTATGGCAACAACTTCTGCAAAATTTGGTTGTTTTGGTGCGACGGGTTCGGGTAGCTGCCATACAACTTCTCTTTTTAAATGAAAATAACTCAGTGTCCGTCCGCACGATAACTCAAAAAATAAAGGAGCTAGGAGGCTGAAATTTTTTTTACGTCACTTTTACAAAATTGTTAGTTTTGCTATTTAACTCCAGCATTTTCGGCCGCCGGGTTCGAGTAGCTGCCATACAACGTCTTTCTTTAAATGGAAATAACCCAGTGTCTGTTCAATGTAGGTATCTGCAATTTTGCGAATGATGATCAAGTTTTGTGGCAACAACTTCTGCAAAATTTGGTTGTGGTCGTGCGACGGGTTCGGGTAGCTGCCATACAACTTCTCTTTTTAAATGAAAATAACTCAGTGTCCGTCCGCACGATAACTAAAAAAATAAAGGAGCTAGGAGGCTGAAATTTTTTTTACGTCACTTTTACAAAATTGTTAGTTTTGCTATTTAACTCCAGCATTTTCGGCCGCCGGGTTCGAGTAGCTGCCATACAACTTCTTTCTTTAAATGGAAATAACCCAGTGTCTATTCAATCTAGGTATCTGAAATTTTGCAAATGATGATCGAGTTTTATTGCAACAACTTCTGTAAAACTTTGTTGTGATGATATGACAGGTTCGGATAGTTGCCATACAACTTCTCTTTTTAAATGAAAATAGCTCAGTCTCTATTGAAGCTAGCTATCTGAAATTTAGTGAAAAAGTGTCGAGTTGCATGCCAAAAACTTTTGTAAAATTTGAATGGTCTAAAGCAGCCGGTTCAGGCTTTTTGCATTTCTTGGAACTTAATGAAGCTAGGCGCAACAGATTCGGGTAGCTATCATACAACTCCACAATTTACATAAATATATCTCTGTAGTTCGGTACTAAAACTCTGAATGTTTTTAAAAGATGATCAAGTTTTATAGAAACAGGATATATTACGTTCATACGGGTATCCCAGAGTTGACACAGTCTACTCTACTGCACTCTTCCTCGTTTTTTAAATAAGACAATGATGAATTATAACAGTAACTGCCTGAACTAAAGCTGACCTAACTATAACGTCTGTTAAAAAATGTATTCACACATATACATTTTATATGAAGATAATCGAAATACGCGACGTTTATATACGTTGAACATTCGTTGAACATTTTCAATTTTGACATGACGTATTTGTACTCTCAGAGAATTTATTTGTACTTTTTCAAAGTTTAGATTGTTGTATGCCAATAATAATTTTATTTTGAGTTTATTTTTCTCTGAAAATATATAAAATTGACAAAAGCCAGCGTATTATTTCGGAAAAGTCCAATGTATCGATATGTGGCGTTTCATACATTATACGTTCTTATTTAGCTCAGGCGGTAAAGATAATTTTACAATATAATTATTATTAAAAATTATCCTTATACATATTACAATTATATTATTAAGAATATTATTAATACTTCTGAAATTAATTAAGTTAAAAAATACCTAATTATAATATACTGTCAAAATTATATTAATTTTAATTTTAACTACAAACTTAAATTTTTTACAATAAGTTAAATCGAACATCGCTGCACAAGTAACTTTTTTTGTTGTATAAAATTTATAAAACATTTTCAGCAGGCGCTTTAAAAAAAAAACGCAACGTAAACAATTTTTTAAAGCGCTTCAAGTCAACTGAACGAACCCATTAATTATATATAAAAAAAACAAACAATAATTAATCATTTGTTATGATATTTATTAAAAATTTATATTATACTAATTATAATAAATTTTAATTAATTAATGAAGTTATTAAAATTTAAATGTTAAATTTAAATAATTAATATTTTAATTTATTAAAATTAATTTAATTCCAATGTTAAATTTAATGATTAATTATTGTTAAATTATTATTATAAAATATAAAAATGAATAAAATAAAAATGAAATGAAAATTTTTTTTTAAATATCTTTTTAAAACTTTATTTATAAATTAATTAAGAATCTTTAAGTTTAAGGCACTGTTTGTATTTATTTAGAAGTGTAAAAAATATATGAATTCAATTAAAAAAAAAAAAAATGCATGCATCAAATGCACGCGTTAATTAATTAAAGTACATAGTAATATAAATTTAGAACATATTTTTTAGATTTTTAACGTAGACATTTAATAACTTATTATTTGATTTATTTTAGGTGGCGTTATAGACGTTTAATGTGTTAAACCCAAATATATTATTCTGATACATAAAAATTTATGTAAATATGTACCTATATAAATTAAATATATTAGGTTATATAATTAATATAAAGCCTTAAAGTTTTTATTTTTTGTTTTGGGTTGTTATTTTACCAGTAATGATGTCATTGGGTTGTCAGTTATACAGTAATGATGTCATTTTATTATCAAAATTAATTTTTTTTTTTTTATGAGATAAAAAATAATAGACATTCTACTTATCTCGAATTTAAATTGCAAATTTTAAAAGTATACTTATAGACTATAAACACCATATAATAAGTAATCAATTTAGCAGTATATTTGTATTTTTAAATAAAAATACAAATTTAAGTAATAATTTATAATTATTCTAATTTATAACATTTTCATTTCATTTTTAAAAGAACAATTGAAAAATTAAAATTGAAATTTCTTAAGATTAATAAATTAGTAATATTGTTTTAATAAAAAAAAAATCTTTTATTTGGTTATGCAAGTTATTATTATATCCAATTAATTTAACGATTATTTATGACAATTAATTAATTATCTTTTGCAGTTATATTGTAATGAATTGATGTTAAATAATAAATTTATTAATTAATTTTTAATTAATTTTTTTTTTTTTTTTTTTTAAGAAATTTCAAATTTTATATTTATTGTTTATTATTCATTCATTATTTATTAATTACATATTATAATATTGTAAAGAAAACTATTTTCGTATCTTTCAAGAATATTTTCATTTTCGTTGCATAATCGTTAGTGAAAAAAAAAACTATCTTTTACTTAAAACTTTTATATGTAAAATTTAAAAATTTAAAATAATTACCAACGTTTATAAACAAAAAATTACTAAAAATTTCATTCAACATGATAAAGTCAAGGCTTTTATCAATATTCATTATACTTTACTGTATGTTCCATTAAAAAATTCTATAAATTTTTTAATTAATTAATTAAAATCAAAACAAAAATAAGTTTTCTTTACAAAATTATTAAAAAAAAAAAGTTTACAACTAAATTTTACAACTATCGAACATGAAGGGGGAAAATTTAGGATAATGGTAAGCTGTAAAGCTTTTGGAAAATTCGGTATATAGGATATTATTAGGAAAGGAAATAATTATTTTTATTTAAAAAAAAAAAACAAAAAAAAAAATTAAAAATATACAACAGAAATTTGAAACAAAATGATAAAAAAATTATATTAACAATATTAACAAAAATGAAACAAATTAAACAAAAAAAAATATAATTTACAAAAAAAAAATACATATAAAAAAGAAAAATATGTTAAAAAGTTAAAAAAAAATTATTAATATATGAAGGCCTGATTATAATAACAATTATTTTTTTAATATCCCTGATCCTTTTTTTTTTTTTTTGGTTGATTTAATGAGAAACAATGAATCAACATTGTTAGTCAATTATTTTAGAAATTTTTTTAGTTAGATTTTTAATTTTTTAGTTTTTTTTTTTTTTGATTCCTTTGGTGTGAAAAACTTGACAGAAATCCTAACAGAAACAATTAATAATAAGTCAATCATATAACAAAAAAAAAAAAAAAATGTTAAAGAAATTTAAAATTTCACGGATTTCTATATGTAAACTTTTTCATCTGAATTTAAAAATTAAAAAAAAAAGAAAAAACATTTTATAGCAAAAAAAAAAACAAGGACTATTTATTTTTTTTTGTCGACTTTTGTGACGGAAAACATTATGGAAATGGTATGGTAAAATTTATGATTGAGCTATTATTTTTTTTTTTTTTTTGTTATAGTTTTTACCAGTATTCATTTCGTATTTATTTGATGCTGGTAATATTTCATTAGATTCTTCATCAACCCATGATGCAACATATACAAAATCAGCAACAAAACTTGGTATATGACATTTAAGTATTGCAGTATTACCACGTAGAACAGCTTCATCCATTACATTAACAGTATAAGCTTGTGGTACAACTAGAATTTTAGTAATTTTAAGAAATAAATTTCGTTTTTTCTTTTTTATTTGTTTGTTTTTGTTTTTTTTTTTTTTTTTTTACTAAACACGCACAACATAAAAGAACTAAAAGAAGATCGAACAAAGACATATGATGAAGGTAATTATCTCAATTGAGTATAAATTACTCATTAAATTCTCTCATAACGAATAATAAGACTCAAAACAGAAGTATTATAGAATATACACAAAAAAAAAAAAAAAAAAAAAAATATAATATTTTAAATTTTAACAAGGGATAGGAGATATACTTGAAAGGATATTGATATTGTTTTCCTGTTTAATATTATCCTGTAGTTTTTTTTTTTTTTTTTTGTAAATATAATATACCCGTTCGATTTTTAATAAAATGATTTCCATTTGTATCAACCCATTCTGTAATTTCAACATGATCGGCAACAAATGATGGAATTTGACATTTAAGAACAGCCGAATTTCCTTTAATGACATATTCATCATAAACTTGTGCCTCAAAAAATTGATTAACAACTGAAATTTTTTTTTTTTTTTGTTTTTTGAAAATAATCATAATTAGTTTACGGTTTAAATAAAGAAAACTTATGAAATAAAAATAATTTAATATTTCAGGATTAATTTCTTATAGGAAATAGTATAAGGACTTTTTTTTTTACTCAAAAATTTAACATATAGTAATAGAAAATAAGTATCTGTTATCTTTTCTGATAGGTTTACCTATCTCTTTGTCAGTTCTATATATTTCAGTTCCATCATCATCTAACCATGATTCAACATCAATAAAATCTGCTACAAATGATGGCACAAGACATTTTAAAGTTGCCGAATTACCTCTTAAAACAAATTCATCTATAACACGTGTCTGATAGAATTGATGAACAACTAAAGAAACAAAAAAGTCTTATTCAAAACTTAAAAACAAAAAAAAAAAAACAATTTCCAAAAGAATATAAAATAACCAAACTAAATTGAAAAAATCAAATCTTTAGGGCCATTTTTTTTTTTATTAATCTTGTCAGGAAAAAGGGGTCGTCTAATTTTTGCCAGGGGAATAGTAAAATGTTCACAACAGCAATTCCAATTATAATGAATATCTAACATGCTATATAAGCTTATTATTGTGTAATTTGGGTTCTTTAGAGGCGACCTAGTATCAGATTTTTATATAAAAAATTTATATTTAATGTTTTGTCTTCATTTAAAAACTCTTTCTTATACATAAATTACAGTAAAACGAAAGTTTCAAAAACTTTGTCGACTGGTACTTTTTATAGAATTTTGTTATTATTTTTTCGATCTTAAAAGTAATAACTTTTTTATTATAATTACTGATAGCATTAGCTTCCAATAGCTTGGAATTAAATTTAAAAATTCTAAAAATTAATTTAAGATATTTCATCACCGGTCATCAAAGTGTTAATAATTTAAAAAAAAATGTTTACTGTGAAATTGAATGTGTGATACAAAATCGCCAAATAGACAACCTAAAAACTTTTACTAAAACAATTTTCAAAAAGCAAATATAAAAATTTTATTTAAATGAACACTCTATTGAAATCGAACTACTTATGTAGTATAGTAATAAAAAACTTTAAGTTTATTTTTATGATACATGACGAACCAATTTCTTTATCATTATCAGGATAATATGTTCTTCCTTCTGAATCCATCCAAATATCAACAAAAACAAAATCAGCAACATATGATGGAATTTCACATTTCATTACAACTGAATTACCACGAATTACATATTCGTTATCAGCTTCAGCTTCATATGTTTGAATAACAACTATATACGATTTATTTCATTTCATTTAAAGAAATCAAAATATATATTTAAAAAGATAAATCATAAAAAACAATTTAAATTAATTTTGAAAAAGAATTAAATATATTTTTTTTTTCTTTTAAATTAAAAAAAAATAAAATAAAGGAATATTTCATTTAATATTTGTAACTTAATTGGAAAAGGATCAATCATTAATGATAAAAGAGTTTTGTGAGCAATACTTAAACATACATATAACAATTATAATTGAATATAAATTTTATCTAACCATAATTAGCAAATGTATCATTTCGCCATAATTCTTTTCCCTCTTCATCAACCCAAGCTTCAATACCAACAAAATCAGCAACAAATGAAGGAATTTTACATTTAAGAACCGCTGAATTACCCTTAATAACATATTCATTTTCAGCCTCAGTTATATAAAATTGTGTAACAACTAAAATTGAAAATTTTCCAGTAAAAAATTTTATAATAATTACAAAAATAAAAAATATTAAAAATTAAAAATTAAATCAAAAAAAAAAAAAAAATAAGTAAATAAAAAAATTTTTTGTGCAAAAAATTAAAAAAAATTTTTTTTTTATATAGTTTTAAATTATTTTAAAAGTGCTGTACAAAAGATAATATTGTTGACGTCAGTTCTACAATTAAACGAAAAATTAAAAACAAAGCAAAAAAAAAAAAACTCATTTAAGGATCAACATCTCTTTACATTTTCAATATTCTTCTGTACAATTAAAATATTATACATATATATATATAGGATTAGAAATAATATACACTACAATTTTCAATTTTGATCTAAAATTAATTGTATGAAAAGAGAAACTAAGTATATTAGATTTTAATGAAATTAATTTAGAAGAATTCGAACCATATTTATCAGATATTGTTAAAATTTCACCATCTTCATCAATCCATGATTCAACTCGTACAAAATCAGCTACAAATGATGGTATTGAACATTTCAATACTGCAGAGTTGCCTTTTATAACATATTCTGTCATTATTTCAGCTTCATAAAATTGATTAACAACTAAAAGAAATTTTTTTTTTTTTTTTTTTTTGTTGAAATTTAATGTTGAATCACATAATATGAACAAAAAATAATAAAAGTCTATACAAAATTCTATATAAGTACAAGTAGAATGTAAATTGAAATTATATGTAAGAATTTTTAATAAGTAAGTAAATTTTGCCAAATTAACCAACGATGTTATTGCAAATATCCTCAGATCAGAAACCGATGACAAACATTATTAAAAATAAATCGCGGTTATGTTAACCTTAACTAAATCTAACCAAAAACCTTTAACAATTCTTTTAAAATTAATCCTAATATAATAAAGAAAATTGAAATAAAAAAAAGTAAAAATCAAATAAAAAAAAATTTAAGGAATTTATAAGGAATAAAGGATTTTCATAATACCATCATATATATAACCCAAATTTACTATCTATACATATCAAAAAAAATTATATATATATATAATAGCCAAAAAAAACAATCAAGACAGAAACAAAAGCGAACCATAATTATTTGTAGGTTTTAATATATTTCCTTCTTCATCAATCCAAGATTCTACACGTACAAAATCAGCCACAAATGATGGAATTGAACATTTTAATATAGCTGAATTGCCTTTTATAACATATTCCATAAGAATATCAGCACCATAATACTGATTAACAACTAAAAAAAAAAACACAACCATTAAATTAAAAAAAAAAAAAAAAAACTAAAACCAAATTAACAATTAACTAAATAAAAAAAGATTTTTAAAAATAATTGCAAAAATTAAAAAATTTTACTCAATTTTCTTTTTGAAATATAGTTTTTCCTTTATTCTCTTATATTATTGTATCAAATTGTAGGGATATTAAATTAAGGAATTTTCAATGGAACCTATAATCTTATAATTAATTATATAAGTATAACAAATTTTTAATATAACATTTTTTTTTTATTTTTGTTTTTTTTTTATTTCAAAGTTATACCAAAATTATCAGTTGGAAGATATTCAGTGCCTTCACTACCAACCCAAGCTTCAACTTTAACAAAATCAGCAACAAAACTTGGTATTGTACATTTTAAAACAGCTGTATTACCCTTAATAACATATTCTGATACAACTTCAGCTTCATAATATTGATTTACAACTAAATTACAAAATATTTAAATTAAAATTAAAAACCCAAAAAAAAAAAATAGAATTAAAAATAAATATATAAAATTAATAATTTTTCCATTATAAATTACATTTTTAAAGTGGAAACGGAAAGGACATTTTATATAAGGAAACACCTATCCTATATTAGAAATTATATTATATATACTATATATTTGATATGAATTATCAATTTTGTTTTTTTTTTTAAATAACTATATACCAGTTACTTGTTGCCCTTTATTTTCATCTAATGTACCATATAAATCACCATTTTCATCTTGCCATGAAACAACTTGTACAAAATCAGCTACAAATGATGGTATAGAACATTTAAGAACAGCTGAATTACCTCGAATAACATATTCATTATTCACTTCTGATTCATAATATTGTTGAACAACTGTATAATAATTATAAATAAGAATGAATGATATGCAGATTTATCATTTCAGATACAATTACAATATTTAGATTTATTTTTAAACAAACAAAAAAAAAAGAAAAACAAAACACCGTTCTCTGATAAAATCCTTAAAATGAATCTGAAAAAAAATCGAATGAATCAAATACAATAACAAATTACCATTAAAAGAAAAAAAAAATAATATCGCGTAGCGGTATAAGATCAACCACACATTATCTGTTTTAAAAGTTTACTGCCAACTATAAAACCAGGATTGAGAAACCAGGATTTTATAATCTAAACTAGAAATTTATTATATATTTACAATAAATAAACTTTTTGTATTAGTTCTTGCCTAATAGCTACTATAACACTTCTTTTTTTTATATCTTTTTTAATGCATTTGTATGAACAAGAGTAAGTAAGTGCCAAATTTTAATTGATGTGAAGAGAAAAAGTATATATAAAAGTAATAAAAATGTATAAATGTCATGTTTGTAAATGTTATTTTAATGTAAGTATTTCAATTTACATTTTTCAGCCACCAAATCATTTTTTTTTTTTTTTGTTAACATTTGTAAGTTAATTTTGGAGAATCAGCTGTGTTTATTTAAATAAGTAAACAGTTGATATTTTAAAAAATATGGAAACTAATATGTTGCTAGCAATAAATTTAAATTTAATTATATTTATATGAAAATTTATTTAGAAGATCAAAATATATCACGATTTATTTTTATATCGTGATATATTTTATCCATATATAAATCCATCGTGAAATATATCACTTTATTCCTTTGTCACTTTTTCAAATGACAAATAATATTTAATATAATGTATGCATATATCCATTTCTTTTCAATAATATATGCTACCTCTTTTATACACAGATGACAGCATAATAGCTTTTATTGCATTAAAAAAAAGAAGTGTCATATTAAGCAAATGATGGAAAGTTTGCAAATAGATAATAATTAAAAAACTTTAAAAATCTATTAGTCATAGTAGAATTCGCACGTTTTTTTATGGGTCTATGGCTGGCCAATCATTTAAAAGATTCTTTGTTTTGCTCACTAACGCTAATATAGAATAGAAATTCCCTTTAACCTTCTAAAAAAAAAAAAATTAAACTCTGAAT
Source organism: Poecilobothrus nobilitatus (assembly GCA_947095535.1). Classification (NCBI taxonomy): domain Eukaryota; kingdom Metazoa; phylum Arthropoda; class Insecta; order Diptera; family Dolichopodidae; genus Poecilobothrus; species Poecilobothrus nobilitatus. Next base: position 11,598,174 of record OX352773.1, on the reverse strand, counting down.
TAAAAAATTTAAGCTTTTATCAAAATTATAAACGAAAATTTAGAATAATTGAACTATAGCAAAAAGACATTTCAAATTAAGATTTAAAAAATCGAACCAAAGACAAATTATCAACAAAGTTAAAAATTAAGTCAAATTAAATCATTTTAAAATGAAATTTCAAGATAAAATTTTGAATTAGATCGTGACATAAAATTTACGTGATCGTGATTTTTGAAATTTTTTTTTTTTAAATTATTTTCATTATATTTATTTTTAAAATATACTTAAAATTTATATTAACGAAATGAGTAATTTATCAAAATTTCAAAACAATATATTTTTAATGCTAGCAATTAGATTGTTTTGTTAAAACAGCGAATGAAAAATTTAATTTGCAAAGCTAAAAGCTAAAACGTTTAAGTTATAACTAACATAATATGTATTTAAGAGTTATTATACTTATTAGTATTACTAATGTAAAACGTATAACAATACCGGAAGCATTTATTTTTGTATCCGGTTTTTTACAGTAAGGGAAACAACCGGAAGAAAATTGCATCTTCAGTGTATACTTACATATAGAAACAGCAATATCTTTTGAAATTATTATCTGAATAACGATAAAAAGTTTGCAAAATAATAAATGAAATAAGGCACTAAAATTTTTTTTTTTAATTTATGATTCAATTAATATATTATAAGAGTTATCGAAAGCATTTAAAGAATAAGTATCAATGAAACCCTAAACTTTCTAATAAATAATGCAAACTCATCAAGTTAAATGCCTACGTTAGTAGGCCAATCTAATAACGAAACTTACTAAAAAACATAAAGTACATGCGGCACTAAGCTAGATGAAAAAGAACAAATTAAACAAAAATGAAACAGATCAAATGCCGGTATATTTAATTTGAGAAAATATTTGATTATCAAAAGTGTTTTAGTCATGTTATTGTTAGAAATGAACTTCGATCTGAAAGATCATAATTTCATAAATATTAACTGAAAAGAATCAGAATGTGTCTAGAATGTCTGAAATGAATATTTTGCTAAAAACTGCTTTGACTGCTTTAAGGGACATTTTATCAATTATAATACCTTTGTCAATGTTTCTCAATTTTTAGCTGTAAACATCCGTCAGTCAATTTTGGTCAATTGCATTTCAACTTATAAATTGTTGTTTATTGATTGATAATTTAAATGACGACATGTCATTTAGTGTAAAAGCTGCTTTAGAAATCTTGCTGAACATTCTAGAATATTGTTTGGCTCAGGAAAATCTATAATGTTTTGAGTATGAAAGAGTTTCTCAATAGCAGCATCATAAATTGTTGAATAACAGAATAATTAAAAATTCAAATTAATCAAAAAAATTCAAATATTTTCAAAAATAAATTTAATTTCATAAAAATTTTATAAAAAATTTTACTATATGTGCAATTACATATATAAAAATGAAAAGAACTTTATTTCATATTCAATATATCAATTCTCATTATATTTACCGACAAAGAAAAGCAAATTTGATTGGATCATCAAATTAATTTTTAAATCTTTTCAAATAAACTTTAATCTTAGAATAAGTTTACTAAATTTAATTCAAATGAATTTTTAAACAATAATTGAATAGCAGTTTTATTTTGAATAATTTAATTTTAAAACAAATTGCATTACTAAACAATTCGTTTGTACTAAACAGAAGTCATAAATTTTAATTAAAGGATTAAGGTATTAAAATTAAATCATTTTATTATAATATACATTATAAATATGGATTTATTATTTAAATTAACGATAAATTTTTGATAATAAATAGAAATTAAATCTGTGTATATATACATATTTAAATCAAAATGTCACACATCTTTCATATAACTAAATATACATTAAAAAATATTTAGTTAATTAAAACCACCCAATCTGTACATGGTCTTGTAAGAAAAAACAATATTAACTGATTTGCTATAAAAAGGTATATTTAATAGTTGAAAAACACCCTTGATTAATATTTTATAACAAGAATACATAAATTTTAATACTGAAAATTTATGTAATTTTTGTTGTATATATATTTCTTTAAAGATATCTAGTGTTATTAAAATTTACTGCACCTCATCCTCATCATTGACTTTTATTCATTCACAATTAATAACAGCTATATACTTTAATACAGAATGCTTTAATTTAAATTGGTGAAATACATGCAATTCAATGTTAACTATATAAAACAAAAAAAAACCCACCATATCACAGGTAGGTATTTAAAAAAAATTGACTATAATAGGTGTATTAAGGAAATCTCACACCATCTATTGACATTCCCTCCCCTTTTTTTGTTTGTTTTGTGTTTTTATTTTATGGAAAGATATACTTAATGATAAAAATTCTCAACAAAACAAAGCCTCACCTTTTAAATATGTATGTTAAGTGTCACTAACAACAACATATTATTGTAAAGAGATGGTGTAAAAGAAAGACAAGAAAAAGGTCTAAAGTATTCATGTAATATTTTAAAATCGCGCATCTTCAAGATACTATAATTATATGTATATAAATGTAACACCCTCTATAAAAAAAAACCGATTATAAGTATTAAAACTAATTCTCTTTTTTGTTTTTAATTTAGGATCAATACATTTTACAGAAAAAAAACTTTTCGAACTTATATAAATTTCGAAAAAATATTTTTTGCTTGCAAATTTAAGTATTTATTCAGAAAATTTAAAAACTTTGCTTGAAATGACATATTAGTTATAGGAATTATATTACTTATTTGTTATAGTTTAGCTATTTCCTGATGCAATCGAATGTGGGCCCAAAATTATGAATTTCCAACGTAACTTATAATAAGTATAAGTATGTACAACCAAATTATAAATGTATAAATAAATTTGCAAATTTCTCGAATTTGTCGAATCGAAAAAAAAACTTATAAGTAGAAAAATTTCGTGATAACAAAAAAAAAAAAATAATAATGATTTCGAAACTTTGAATAAACTAATTCATTTTATTTTTAATTTTTTTCACATAATTCTAAGTCACATTAAATGCTATCATTAAACGACTCAATTAACATAAAATCTTGAATAATTAGTCTTTTACAACACCAATTTTAAGAATCCATTTCATCTGTTTGAAATTATCTCATACAACATACATTCATTCAATTATACTCTGCATTAAATAAAATATACTTTTAAATTGTACCTCCACCCGTTGATTGTAGATTACACGCTTAAATTCATAGATAAAAATCATTTGTTGGATGTATAAAAAATAAAAAGTGTCTAGCTGTAATTTTATAATATACACTATTATGTATATATGATTTAAGAATAAGAAGTTCAAAACAATCAATGACTGTCATGCTACTACACTACACTGATAAAAAGAAATTAAAAAAAAATAAAATAAATTTAAAATTAAATTTTTCTTTCTTTTAAATAAAAATACTCAACAGTACAAGTCACAAGGTCAGTAAAACTTCAAAAAATTACTCTAGCGGAAAATGTCCACAACAATTTAAAATAAACACGATTGAGGGGAAAAATCGGAAATTTCATTTCTCATCACTAGACATAAAGAGTTTATTCATTTTTTTTTTCTAAATATATACATAAATATGAGCAAAAGGTTATCTTACAATTACTCATGTATGTATTATGTATATTATATTGTATGTACATCTATACTGTACAAATGTAAATTATATATTTACAGACAACTTAAAAGTTTTAATAAATCTTAAACATTTTTAATGCTTCTCTTATATACATTTCAAGTTTTTCTTTTACGTTATGTTTTAAAAAAAAAAACAAAAAAAGTATTGTAATCGTTAAAAAAAAAAAAGAAAAGTATTTTGATACATTTAAAAACATTAGAAAATAATATTTTTGTGGTTATGTAAAATATGTAAAATGTAGCATAAGAAATATTTGATTTAACTATAATTAAAATTTATAATACCTAAATACATGTCACGTATTTGAAGTTCTTTTAAATCACTCTCTATGAAAATTTATTTCACTTTAAAAAACAAAAACAAGCTTATAACAGAGAATGGTTGTAAAGTGATTCGAAAATATTGTTAAGTAAACACTTCTTCTACTTTAACATGATTTGAAAAAGTTCTACCCATTGGGGAAGATATTCCGATTCTTAAAACGATTTGAATATTTACTCAATATGAATTCAATAAAATAACTATTAGAAAATTGTGTAATTTCTTTATCGAAAATTTATTCCGCTACAAGTTTACTTAATTTTATCAAAAGACTGACATTGGTTCTCGGAATATATGGATGTACCTATATGTCAATTTTAGGAATGTATTTCAATTTTATAACTAACTAACATACCTTTTTATAAGTTGGGCTATACTGACTGGTAGTACTACACAATTTCATTTTTTATTTATTCTTATCATTTTATAGCGCAGTCTAAGAAATATATGGAATCCTCTTCGAGGATTTAAAATCGACTTTCGAACACATACAAAGTATGTACATATGTCAAATTGTATGAATCTATTTCAAAGCGATTTTAAATGATTAAATTTATGTATATATGCAGATAGACAAACAAAGATATGACACAAATATAATTTAAAATATGGTTTTATATTATAAAATAGCAGTTTTTAAAACTTGATACAAATTTCTTCAAAATTAGAAATATTTTCACGATTACAGTATTTCTTTTTTAATATAATTTTCGAAGAAAGTAAAAATTTTTGAAAATAAAAAGTGAATGATCAAATTGGTCGCTTAAAATAAAAGCAATTGAAAAGATCTTAAAACCAGCGCCATAGACAATTTGAAATTCTGTTTTTATTTTTCTTAATTTTCTGACATTTTAATGAGAAAGTGTTGGGTGTTGGAATGAATTAGTCAGAATAGTTTTTTTTTTCTTTTTTTTTTAATATCTTAATGTTTTTATCAGTTTTTCTGTTTACTTGTCACGGTTCGTAGAATATTTTTGTTCACACATTTCCATTAAGATGGTTAGAAAGATGGAATATATTTTTTTTTACAATAACTAATAGTTTTTTGCCTGTTAAATAAAATCATAACAATAAAACAAAAATTAAGCCGGCATAAAAGAATAATGAGTAATAATTAGACTTTTTGTTTTTTATTACAGCAACAAAGGGGAATAATTCCTAATTTAGACTGGTGGTTTATAAATTTGGTAATTGAACTTCATATACTTATATACATAATATATATATATGTATAACATATATACATTGTTAAGTTATTTTATGTACTTAGTTATTGTCTTAATTTTTGACAATTTATATAAGAAAATTCATTAACCTTCGGTAATGAACCTTCAATTCTTTATAAGTTAAATGACCTAAAACAATTAAAATAAACAAAGTATAGTTTAGAACAAATCAAACCCTAAAAATTTTGGATTGAAGTAAAAATAAAAAAAAAAACAAAAATAGAAGAATTTTTATTAAAAACAATAGATTTATATATTTTTGGTATTCTCATACTAAAAATAGTGTTTATGCTAAAGTATGTATGATTAAAACTCATAAAATATTTTACATCATTTTTAAACTACCTCACAACCCTAAATAAAAAAAAACTTTGCCACTTTCCAAAAAAATGTCGATTACAGTTTTGTTTGAACAAACATCATAATCAAAACCTTCGAATGGACATTAAAATGTTCGAAGAGTAATAATTAAGTTATTATATACTTCGTTTTAAAAAATTTGCTTAGGGTAAAACTGTAATGCAGATAACAAACTGCAAAATTCTTAAATGTTAAAATAAAATTTAAAAAAAAATTTAAACTCAATTAAATGATCTTAATTTAAGATAAAATATTTTCAATCTAATTTATTCTTAAATAAAAAACAAAAAAGACTTTGCAAAACACGTTTCATCACTTCTTTAAGAATCCTTGAAAAAAAAAAAAAATTAAATACCATTTTTCAAATTTTAATTAAAAACTCTTTTTCTATAATAAAGTAAAAACAAAATCAATTAACAAAAAAAAAAGGGTTAACATAAAAATAAAGTTTAAACGAAACAAAAAACAATTAATTTTTTTTTATTGTACTATGTAATAGGTAAGGAATATTATAAAGGTACTTAATAATATCAGGTACTTGAAATTTTTTAAAAAAGGAATTATTCATTCACCCCTTCAAATTATAATGAATTTTGTTTACATCATAACTCTTATTATACAAATACATACATATAAGAAAAACAAACCATATTCTGTTCCAGAAAAAAAATTTTCATTTTGATCAGTATGCCAGGACACAACATTAACAAAATCGGCAACAAACGATGGAATTTCACACTTAATTACAGCAGCATTACCACGTATAACATATGCTTTATTAACATCAGTATCATAATATTGTGTTACAACTGTAGAAAAATATTATTTCAATTAAGATAACAAACAAATTATAGATTTCAAAATAAATTCGTAGAATTTTCCACAAGGATATATTCATATACGAAAAATATTATGTTAACATCAAAAAATCTTTTATAGAAATTAAGAAAACAACTTTTAAAAATCTAAAGAATAAGAAAAGAAATATATGCAAATCCCTAACATAACATTTTGAAGTACATAACAACTAAGAGCGCCAAATAAAAAATAAAAAAATATGGTTACCACAAACTATTCGTAGTACAGTACAAACAGTACCAATGTTTAAAATATGTCAAAAAAGTTCAATTCAAACGTAAATAAATTTAATATTAAACAAAATATAAAATAAATAACAGAAAAGTTTATAAGTAATCAAGGAGTTTTGGAGAAATGGATCCAAAGGAATTGTAGTTTTTATTTTTTTTTTTTTTAATTATTACAATGAGTATTATATAACTACCAGATACCCATTTGTTTAGAAATGGTTATTTATTTTAATATATATATATATATATATTTTTTATGTTTAGTTTATTATAATTTAAATTTATATTAAAAAATTTTCTTCTTTTCTTCCATATATATAAGTATATAAATAGTTATATAAAAAAAAAATGTTGATTCGATTTGAATATTTTTTTTTTTTTTTTTAAACAAACCGTATTCAGTTCCAGGATAATAATTTTCATTTTGATCTGTATGCCATGATATAACATTTACAAAATCGGCAACAAATGATGGTACATCACATTTTAAAATTGCTGAATTTCCACGTATAACAAATGCCTTATGAATATCTTCTTCATAAAATTGCGACACAACTAAAGAATTTTCAGGACAAAATCAGCAATGAAATCAAATATATTTATAAACTATATTAATTAAAAATTAAAATTAAAGTGACAAGACATTCAAAACACAAAAAAAAAAAAAAAAAAAACTGAAATTATTACTAAAATTATAAAATCAAAAGATTTCTTATTGTATCTGAAATGATTAAAGAATTGTATTAGGAAAGGATTTCGGAAATTCTAACCACCCTATATATATATAAGTAATATTAACTATCAAAATTCGTATCAATTTTTCAGTGACAACAAACCGTATTCAGTTCCAGGAAAATAATTATCATCATGATCTGTATGCCAGGAAACAACTTCAACAAAATCCGCAACAAATGATGGTATTAAACATTTAATAACAGCTGAATTACCACGTATAACATGTTCTTTATTAACATCTGCTTCATAATATTGGGCAACAACTGTAATAATCCAAATAATTGTTGGCAAAGGACACAAAAAACAACAACAATTATTTTGTAAGATTGTAAAAAAAAAATGGGTTTATTTCTGTTTTTAAAACAAATAAATTTTAAAGATTTAAAATAATTAAGTATGTATATGAAGAGTATCCTTTTAAAACCAAAAATGTAGTAAGTACATATCTCGTAAATATAATAAAAACATATAAAATAATAATCGTTCAAAATATTTTACTTAAAAAACCTGTTCCTTATTTATGTTACCTTTTAAATGAGCCGAAAAAAATAGTGTAGTTATTAAAAATTTTTTAGGGATACTGAAAATATATTTTGGTAGGAATTACTATAATAATTTTTTATGTCTAATGAAGAACATTATTTATTCTATAAACCTCTATATGGCCTCAATACTGAGTTTTGCCTTTGTAACATTTACACTTGTATAAACCTTTAAACTATAAATTATAAGTCTTAACAATAATTTAAAAAGCTAAAATTCATTTCCTTTTATTAAAACTTAAAAAAGGAGTTACACTTGAGAAAAATTTTTGTTTGATTTTAAAGGATTTTTTTTTTTTTTGTGTAATTTAAACTAAAATTAAAAATAATTACAATGAAAACTACACAAGTCTCTAATTTTATAATTAAAAAAATTGCAATTCAAAAACTTTAATTTTAGTTATTTTATCGAAATCTAAATATCGTCTAAAGAAATTTAAGTTAAGTCGAAATAAGAAATATAGCATTAGATACTCATACAAAAAAAAAATAAATACTTACATCTTAAAAACATGATTACAGTATTATTATAGATCTTAAACACTTTGAATAAAAAATATTAATTTATTGTTTTAAGTAAAAAAAACTATAAGTTTATAACTAGGCATTGGTCATCATAACAAAATTGAAATAGAAATAAAATTTTAACAAAATTTTCATTAACTTAACAATTAAATTTCTTTCAAAAAACTTTATAAAATATCTATAACATAATTGCTTTCAAAATCTCTAACAATAATTAAATTGTAAAATTATTTAAATTATATACAAGTTAATTATTATATAGCCTTATTCTGACCATCTATTCCTAAAATATATCCTATATAGATAAATAAAACAAAAAAATATATCTAACCTACTTTCATTCAAAATTTATTCATTATAGACGACTCCTTAATAAGTTAACACGTATATTTTTTTTTTATTTATTTATTTAAAGTGTAAACTTTATAATATATTAGTTCATAAAATTATTCTAGTTTTTATAACCTAAAAACATATCATCAGAATTATATATAAAAATACTCAACTTGTAATTTTATTCCTATAAATATATTTGTAATACCTCCTCTAACACCTTCTCTGACATTAAAAAAAACCTCACTAAACATAAAAGCGTATAATGCGCAAAGAATAAGTAAAATAAAATAAAAAAAATTTTTTTTTTTTGCTAACTAAACCTAATTTGAATTTGACCTTAACAACCCCCTATTTAATTTTTTATTACAATATTCCCTACTCTACTTAAAAACTAAATGTGTACCACCATATTATAGAATTAGCATAGTTTTACTTACTTTTCTATATTATATATACTTACATATATATATATATATATATATCTACTTAAAAAAGTTTTCTAAATCCTCTTTATACTACCTATGAATTGACTAATTATTTACTTTTTATATCATTTATACTACCTATTCAACATATCCACCTGTAAGCTTTTATTTGTTTTTGTTTTACGAAAAACATACGAAAATCTTAATTACCAAAATCCATTAAATGACTTGTTTATTAATTTATATAATACTTGTAAGTATTATTAGTGTCGCACATAAAAGTTTTTGGTGCCAGTTACAGTTGACACAAAATAACATTCTTTCCTGTTATTATTTTCCTGTCACCCCGCTTTTACTTATATTATGCGAAAATAAACTTATATTGTGTGAAAAAAAAAAAAAAAAAAATTGGAAGTTTACAATGCCCAGTAAAACTTACAATTCATCAAAACAAAACAACTTTTGAAAACTTTTTTTTTTTTTGTTGTGTATTAAGTAGATAATAATATATAAGTATTTATTTTTTTATGTATATACATATGTATTTTTTTTTATTTATTATTCTATCACTATTTAAGTGGTTCTAACGAAGGTAACAATACTTTTATCGCATCCACTAGACAAAAACAACAGCTGAATCAAAAAAAAAAATGAAATTTGCGTGACTTGTCACTACATAAGCAACAGCAAACCATAACATTTTGCAACTACTAACTTTACTTAAATAAAATATTTTGAAACGAATATCATCAAAATATGTTGAAATTTTGATGGTCAAATGAGCCTCCTAATATTATATCCATCATAAAATAAATAAAAAAACCACGGATATGAAATCACAAAAAATAAAAGAAAAGTTTTGTAAGTAAAAATTTTGAACATGAAAATATTTTTTTCTTTTTCTCTTTTTGAAACAAAATAATTGACAAACAAAAATATTTTTGTTTTTGATGTTTTGTTAAAAGATTATGTTATTTTATAACTTATCACTTATCAGTCTGTAAATTGTTGAAACGAACAAATTTTCCCAAGAAAAATTTAAAAATTTTATTAAATAAAATTCTACGAAAATATTATTAGCATAATTATTTAAAAATTTTATAGTATAGATATTTTCATTGCGACTAAAACTTAAAAAGTAAAAATTCAACATAAACTAGAGGTGAGTTAAATAAATTACAAAAGCTCTATAAAATTTCAAAACAAGAAAAAATAAGAAAATTTTCCAACTGAATATCTTTCAACCCGTCCATTCAATAACGAAAATCTATGGAAAATTTATTGATGACTATTTCATAGTTAATTAGCATTAAAAACATCCAGAGTTGAAATTAATTAGTATATCCTCTTGCCTTGTTATGAATATTTAAAAAAAGAAATGGAAAATATTCAACTTATAATAAATACACCAACCTAACACACAACTCCTAACAGAAAAATATTCGACCTTTAAAAAAGAATAAAATCAGGTATCCTGAAATATCAAAATATTTATTTAAATTTCTGTCAAAAAAAAAAATAATTTCTGACAGAATATTTTTTTTTTTTTTTTTTTAAATTGATTAACCACCATTTTTGATTTTAAAATATAATTTCTTAAAATAAAGGTAAAAAATTACCAATTTAATATGATGGTTAATCAATTTTTTTTTTTTTATTTAACACATTTTCACTCTCTAGAACAATTTTTATCTTACCGGCTCTAACATGAACATCCCGTGAAATAATTGAACCCAATTGATTACGTGCTAAACAAGCATATGCTTGTGCATGTACCTCTTGACGATAATCTTCAGCTCTAAATGGTGGAAACACTAATTTACCATCAGATGAGACTTGTCTTAAACCAGGAACATCACCAACAGCTGTACCATCACTACGAATCCAAATAATTTCTGGTGGTGGATTACCACTTGCTTTACATTCAACTTCAGCTCCAGTTGAATTTGAAAAATCAACACGATTTATTGGTTCCTTTAAAAATGTTGGTCCTTTGGCATCAGCATCAGATGGATTTGTAGCACAGTCAACTATAAATAAAAAAAAAAAATAATATTTAAAATTAGTAATTGTGGGAAAATTATTTTTTAAAAATAAATTAATTTATTAAAAAAATATTGATTACATATTTTGGTATGCAAAATATATGCATATATATAATATATCCTTCAATCAGGTATTAAAAAGCATACCAAAGTATGGTAACTAATAAAAAGTACTTATGTATATGTAAGTAATAAAATTGTTTTGAATTAACCACAAAAAAACAAAAATTAAAATAATATTTGTCGGCTTAAAATTTTCTCATTCAATAAAGCATAACAATAATTTCTATAAAATGTTCATATTATCTATAGTCTATACTATAGTAAATAAAATAATTGAAAAATTTGATATTTTGTACTTTAGTAGTAATTAAAGTTATCAAGGTGGTTGTGTTTTTAAATTAAAAAAAAAAAAAACAATAATTACAATGTTTAACCAATCAAAGAGGAAATCACAGAGGAATATATTTTATATTAATTATTAATTTATTCTGGGCATTTATCAGAAAACAAGAGAAGACCGCTTAAAAATAAAGGTGACAAAGATTTCCGATTTATTCTAGTTTTTCGGTTATTTATCTTTTAATAAAATTATTCAAGTTACCATCAAGAAAATAAATAGTTAGTAAAACCTTAATTTTATTTTTAATATAATAAAAATTTATAATACTTAATAACCGACATTAAATATTATCAGACCCGACATTATTTTCGAAATCTTGTACAATTCTTTTTTTCTAAACAGTTACAGTCTTTGAGATAAAAATAACAGTTTTGCTTTTGAACAAATTTTGTTTTTAAATAGTTATATATCTATAAATACAGTTATATATTTATAAAAACAAAGTATCGTCAATTTATTTATAACTAGTGGAAATATGTTTTCATAAACATATAAAACACATATGTATATCATATACCATAATTTTCAGTAAGTGTTACCCAACTCCAACTCCAACTATCAAAAAAAAAAACGCTGTGAAACGCTGACAAAGTTGAAAGTATTTTTACTTTAGCATTAAATATACAATCCACTAGAAAGTAATAAAATTTCAAGTGACCTTTTTTGAATTCTATAATTAAAGAACTGAAACATATTTACACAAACCATACTTAACTATTAATAATAAAAATCGTATTCAAAACAATAAATGTCAGAACCGCCGAAATCTGACCGAATCAAATATTTAGGCAAAAAAAAAGCATTGTAAATAAAGATGACATCAGACGGACAAATATAAAAAATAAAAATAATAATAAAAAATGAATATTTAAGTATATTTTTAAATAAAAAAAAATTGGAACATTTATCTTTATATGACATGACATTTGATCGTCTAAAGTACATGATATCAGAAACTACTGGTAGTGGTTGCAACGCATTGCATTTAAAACAAAAAACAAAAAAAAAGCAAATAAAACCAATGAATGCGTTTTAATTACAATTTCATAGAATCTTTTTTATAATTATGATGATAGTTTCTGGAGTTTATTTTTATGTTTTTATATTGTATTTGATAATATAAATTATGTTAATAAAACAAAAAACTGCGACATCATTTTAAAATTAAATAGGAAAATGCGACAATAAATATTTGAGAATAAGAGAATTACATAAAATGAGAAGAAAAAAACTTACGTATATGTATTTTTGGATTAAATTTTCATAATAAAACTTTTAAATGTATATTTTTTATAAAAATTCCACTTATAACACTGTTAAGTTATCTTTTACATTAAAATATCATTATGATATATATAATTATAACAAATAGTTATAATCATAATTTAATTTCAAAAAAGAAGCATCAGCTATTATAAAACTCTAAAGATCACCAAAATCAAAAAATTCGTAATCCAATGTGGTACTGTCTATAAGATTGTAGACCGCTTAACTTCATACTAATAGAAAGAAAATTGTTTATAAAAATTCATATATGATTTTAAGGAACTACATCACAAACTTTTCTGCAAAAAATTAATAAAATAGCATATCCTATGATTTTATACAATAAGTATAAGAGTTCAATCGACAGGAACAACTAAACTCATGAAATTTTGAGTACAAATCAATTATCTACAAATCGAAATATTTGAAGGTTTGATTACAATCTGTTATACACTTTTATTGTACCGATTAGAGGAATCGTCTATAGACAGGGTTTTTTAAAATAAGAATGGGGCCTTGGTGGCCTAGTGTGTAAGAGCGAATAAAATACGCTGAGCGTATAAAATCCATCGAGGGAGTGGGTTCGAATCCTACACACATCGTAAAAGTTATTCCCTTTTACGACATTTACAGTCACCCCTGAACAGGAAAGCTGTGTAATTTCCTGTCAATTTATGTGGCAGAGAAATGCATGAAAAAAAAATAAAACAGAAAATAGGTATTAAATTGAAATACTTATACTGATTTACCGAAACTTGCCACATAACTATAAGTGTATAATTATTTCTACACTGTGCTGTGTATATTTATCAACAATACTAATAAAAATAAATTAAATATAGTTACCAGGACTTTAAAAAAAAAATCGAAAATGTCACATGCTTTTTAAATGATGATTAATAAAATATTAAACGTAAAATTTTTAAACTCTTCTTATATCCCATAGTTGGAGTCATGTTATTATTTATTTTTTAGAAAAAAACATATTTAATTTTTCTTGATTTAAATTTAACAAATTTTTTTTTGTGCTCTATAGATTTTTTGTGTGACCCTTTTTTCAAGAACGGATGCATAAAATGCATAATAATGACATAAATTTATAAATTTTATTTTAATATTTATAACATGTGTTTTAATATTCTTATTTTCTTTATATTATAATTTTAAAATTTTGAATCACTAATTATGTGTAGCGCGATAAATTTATAAAAAAAAACAAAAAAAAAAAAATAAGTAACATATTGTCACAACTTTATGATTCATTCAAAAGCTATGAATACAAATTTGTTTAAAATTAAAAGAAATTTTTTGGAGTGAAGTGTTTATTGTTCATATTCTTTTGTTGCTTTCTTTTTTTAATGTAGACCTTTACCAAATCAAGAAGAAAACCGACTATTCAAATAAAAGTATGTATACATAAATATGCATATACATATAAACGTATATATTAAGATTTTATTTTTATAATATTTAATAGCATTAAAACTAATTTGGTTATCAAATTAATTAAAATAATTTGCCTTTTTTTTTTTAATGGTAATAATAGGTTTATTTTAGTTTAAAATTCTTAGAATTTTTTATTTTATTACGGTTTTCCTAAGAATTTTTAATATCTAGATTCAAAATTTAACTAAAATTTAAATAAAATTTTAAAATTTAAAAGAGATTTAATTTTTTTTTTAAATCTACACTACTTACTTAATTATAAATTTATTTCAATCAGATGTTCGAATATGAACTGCTGACTTTGTTAGTTAATTCGTTTGAAAAAGTTCACCAATCTGTGATTATCGTGCAAAATAAGAAAATTTTTCAATTGTCCAAAATTATCTAAAGAATCTTAATAAGACTTGGTCAAAAACAAGTTGAAATAACTTTGGTGTTAATATTCAAAATAAAAAGTAAAAAAAAAAAATCCTATCTTAGACAACAACCTTTTAAATAAAATTGCAATGAATAAAAAATTATTATATGTACATACTTAGATAATTTTTGTAATAAATACGTAATCGTTATCAAAAATACCGAGAATTGAAAAATTGAATAAAGATTTATAAATCTAAAGACTTTCTGCAGTTTAAATATTTCTTTTTTTTTAGTGTACTGTCCTAATGTATCCTCCAGTTATAACATTAATATAACAAAGAAATTCTAGCCTTCGCTTTCTAGGTGCGACTGTAAATGTCATAAGGAGGTATTATTCTTACGACATATATGGAATTCGAACCCTCCCTGTCTCAGTATTTACAGCGTATTTTTTATAGTTTTACCTACTAGGCCACTAAGGCCTCGTTAATTTCTTTTTACCCCTCATTAAATACAATTGTATTAATAAAAAAGGAAAACAGAAAAATGCTCTCCAATAAATAAATTTGTACTAATTTGGTCAACTACAACCAATTAAACCATTGTATTAAAGGTTCCATCAACAACATTACCCTTAGGAAGCATGTGCAGTTCCTTTTGCTGACTTTCGAGTTTTCCACCAACTCTCGTAAAAAAAAGTAAGTATCAATCCAATAAGAAATAATGTAAATCATTTTAGTTGTCACAGTTTTCGAAGGAGTAAAAGAAATAAGGACCTTAAGATTTAAAACAAAATCAATCATAAGCTAAGTTGGTATACATTTTATAAATTTTTACAAAGATTTATAAATTTTCATAATGAATAACTTATTTATTTATCTAAAATATATTCTAAGTATGGCAAATTTCAATGTATATTTAAAAAAAAATTATTATTAGCTATATTATAAATAGAATTTTATAAACAAAGTTTTACAAACTTAATTTAAATCATATACCTACAAGTAAACATAAATTTTCTAATGCGTAACTACTAATAAAGATATTTTCTACATGATTTGTGAGATTTATTCGTTTTATTTAAATATTCAAGAAGTATTCGCGTTCACTAGAACTGTTACAGTTTCCAAAATATTATTAAGTAAAAAATATGCATAGTAAAAAAAAAATATATATATATATACATATATAAACTTTATTGTATTTTCTTTTTTTTTTTTTTCAAAAAACTTCAAGCAATTGATTCATAAAGTTTAGTGTAAATAATACAACCAAAAAAATATGCGATGTTGTAATGTAAACAATAAATTAATGTTTATTTAATTAAAATTTTTGGCACTAAAAGTGTTTATTTTTTTGTAGTTTAGAAAATTATTTATATATCAAAAAATTCAAAATACTTATGAATTAATTATTTCACATTAGTTGAAATTGTTTGAAATTCGAATATCGAACCGCTCAAGTAAAAATTCTGCAGTTTGTCCTCGCCAAGTTTCAATTATAATTAATTTACTCATATATACTTATGCGTTATTTCATTTTTTCAACTATCATCAACTAAGTATTTAATGTATTTATTTCATCATTATTTTAGAAGTGAAGATAAAAGCAAAGCAAAAATTTATAATCTAAATCTAAATCTCAGTTTTATCAGTGAAACTCCCGTGACGGTCTGCCTAATCGCCCATTTGTGGTCTTTATTTTTGAAAAATTAATTTCGAGGGATCTTAGAGTTGCTTTTAAAACAGGGTTTTTATATTAATTTGTTTAGGATAATTTGTATAATTAAGACGTATTTTAGAGCTGGTTACGAAATTTAGAGTTCACCCGCTGTCTAAAATATTTTTTATATATTTGTATATAGAAATAATTTTAATACAATAAAAACACTACTTTTAAAAAGCGAACTTTGGAAAGGGAATCTTTTAAATGTCGATCTTTTTAAACAAGCTATCTTTTAATTAAAAACAAGTTTGTCCTGAAAAAAAAAGAGGATTTTAGTAAATGATGATTCGTAGCAAATCTACAGCAAAAGCAACGCATCAACTGACTTAAAAAAAAACAAGATAAAACCAATCATTCAATTAAAAAATTTATTATTTTAAGTACATAAATAAATCCCTCATAAAGTTTTAAGTAACATTTTTGTAGAATTAAATTAACTAAAAAAACTAAATGAATTTTAAAAAAAAAAATTTAAATTAATTCTTTTAATTTAATTAAATAAAATTTCTTAAATACTCTTCTGGGTATTAAAAAACATTTAACTCCTTCCTGTCAACAGTTAAATTTAGAAGACTGGCTGACTGGCTTTTTTATTCACTAACTATATGTATATCGTGCATACAATAAATTTTAATAATAATAATCTGAATGTTAAATTTACATCAAGTTTAACAAAGCTTAAGGATTTTATTCAAATCAAACATATTTTATGAAAATTATTTTAAATATACTTTGAAGCAACTGCTAACGTTGTTAGGTAGTATTGGTATAGTATTCCTATATTTAAAAAAAAATGGATGTTTTGCAATGGAGAAGTATTGCAAAAAAAAGAAAATAAAACAATAAATTGCAGGATTTTTACAAAAAAAACACTTTAGAATAAAGTAATTAATGAAATATAAAAAATATAAACGGTTAGAAATAGTTCAAAAACAGTATAGATTTAAATGAGTGTAAACTAAATAAGAAGAATCAATATACATTGATGACATGCTGTAAGTAAACCATAAAGGTTTTTAATAAAAGCCTATAGTCTAAAACGAATTTTAAAGTGTTAGATGTTATACAAAACTATTTAATAATTTAAAAATCATTCCAAAATTACTCATTTCCTTTATAACCACTCAATATTTTTAAATTTATCCGTAAAATCCCATTAAAATTTGAAATAAAACTGACCATGAAATTTGTTTACAGTTTCATCCGGATAAATTTGATCCACATAAAATGAAAAATTTCTTTAATTTTAATTAATACTTTACTATATATATGTATATATTGCGATGATCTCTAAAACTTACGAGATTGTAAAACCAAATAATTCTCTATAAAATCTGTTACGACTTAAAATGCTATTAACCTTTTAAATAAATGAAATATGAATATAAAAATCATTTCTACAGATTAAAAAAAAAACTTCAATTCATGTGCACCCACACTTATTTCTACAAAATAGGAATACAGCATTTTGTTTTCATCCGATGATAAAATAAAAATGTGTCATAAGAAAAGTTACATACAACTTACGTATAAGTATACTTATATGCAACTTTTCCTAAATTAATAAAAAAAAATAAAAATACTTTAATTTTACATTACATAAAAACCACAATTTCTACCACTACCAACCAATATTTTAATTAATATTCAACCAAATCTATACTTCTATTTTTCTTTTTTTTTATATTGAAATAAAACAAAATGTATTCAACAAGTTTATTAGGTTATTTGTTCCTATTTTAAAGAAGAAGGAAATATCGATAAAATATTGACTATAACAACCAACCAAGTCATTTATAGTAAAAAAATTTAGAATTTTTATTTCAGGAGATCAAATCAGGAAACTGGGTTAAATAAATAAATTTTCTATACATGATGATAATGATTTTAGAATATTGCAATATTTTAATGCAATTTTAATGCATTTTGGACATTCTCCTTTTAAAATAAACCAGACAATAACAGATGGTAAGTATGTGAGTAACTAGTTACATGAAAAGTTTTTATGAAGGCGGAAATGAAAAAAAAAAAAACATTTGAAGTAACAGAAATTAAAAAATAAAACATGAAAATTTTAAAATATTTTTACTTCAATATTTCATTTAGGTTTTAATTTTTTTTTCGTTACAAAATCTTATATACTTATGTATATAAAAAGAAGAATTTATTTGTTATTCATATTTAATTGAATAAATCTTAATTTTGATATTTATCATAAGATTTAAGTAAAACGTTACAACTTCCTGAATGGATTTTTCTATTTTATTACATAATTTCCGTGATGGGGCCTCGGTGGCCTAGTGGGTAAGAGCGTATAAAATACACTGTAAACACCGCGGGGGAGTGTGGGTTCAAATCCCACACACGTCGTAAGAGTTATTCCCCCTTACGACATTTGCAGCCACGCCTGAACAGGAAAGACTGTGTAATTTCCTGTCCAAGTATCATCTCAAGTATCTCAAGTATATCGCAAGTATCATTTTATAGAATCTCTTGATGAATCAAAAGATATGTATACTTCAATTAGAAAATAAATATATGTTTCAGAGCTTTTTCCCTCCATTTACATTAAAATATTTTTTAGCACAATTGGTTAATTTCTTATATTTATACTTAATATTTAATATTAATATTAATAATACTTAATATTTAATAATAATTGTGATATATTTTAAATATTTGGACTATATATTTTTTTCTGAAAATTTTTTTTTTTTTAATTTACAAAAGTCGAAATTAAAACCTTAAATTGGGGAATGTCTTTTTGAAAGTTTTAAAAAGTTCTTAATTTTGTAAAAACTAGTAAGTATTAGCTAAGGTAGCGGTTTTCTTTAAAATGTTATGTTCATACTCGAGTTTTTTGTTTAAGGGACATAAGTGATTAAGGAGCAAAGTTTTCGTTTATTTTAATTAGACTAAGTTAAATTGTTTTGTTCCATTGTTTATTAGTTAATTACAAAATAATAACTATAAGATTATAGAACTCAAATAATTTTAAATTATTATTAGTCATTTATTTATTGGTTAGAACAACGAAAAACCAAAAACTAAACTTTTAATAAAAAATTAAGTTTCGCAACAAACTGATAAGACAGGTATTTTCGAGTTTTCAAACCGTTAAAAAATTCAACTAAACTAAATTAAATTCAGTTCAGTTAATAAATATATATATTAAGTACGTACAGTACATACTTACATTTTTTTTAAAAACGGTTAATTTTTAAAAGTTTGTTAAAAACATACTACTTCACCACTAATTATTATTTAATTTTATTAATTTTTAGTAAATACTTAAGTACAAGTTTTTTCTAAAAAATAAAGCAGTTTATATCCAAAAATTATCACTTCGAATAGAATTTTATGGAAAAAAAAATGAATTTTATTTACTAATCACGTTTCCTAAATAAAAAAAAAATTTGCAATGCCACCAAATCAATATTGAAAAATATAAAAAATTTATTAATAAAATTATAAAATGAATTGAAAAATTAATGCGTGTTTATTACTTATTCTTAAGTATTATAATTTCCATTCATTGTTATGCAGCTTAATACTAACCATTCATTCAAAATTCACTTTTTTTTTAACTTACTTTTTGAATTTTTTAAATTTTTCTCTGTATGTATTTCATTGAATTTTAAAATACTTAAAGTAAGTAAATGAATAATTTTTTAAAATGCTTGTTATGATTTTCAATTAGAAAAATTTAAGTTCTTTGAACTCTTTCATAAATTTAAAATATATGTATTAAAAAACAAGTTTTAAATGCATGGATAGTAATCTGTCTTAACATGAAAACATAAATCATATTCTGTGTAGCCATATATGCCAATTATATGTTTACAAAACAGTGATTTATTACTCAATCCTCAAAAAATAGCTTCTGATTCCTCACTGGATTTTAGTGTAGGGAATCATTTAAAATAGGATATTAGCCATATACTGCAGTTTAAAAGAAATTGGGTGAAAATATTATTAGTACTTATATCTTTTAATCGTTCACCTTTATTACTCTAAAAGCGTTAGTCTGATAAAATCCCAGTACTTGTTATTGTTCACCAAGATTAAATATACCATTTATAACTGTAAAAAGGATTAAGTCACTGCATAGTGTAAGAATGACATAGAGATGAATAAAATAATTTTAAACAACTGTTGATTAAATAACAAACAAAATGTCAGGACTAATGAAAGAAGAATCCAAATGAATCAAGCACTAAAAAAAAACCTTTAAACGTATTTTATCGTTAAGATAAGAATTATCACTAAAATTTATTTCAGTAACGTAATTTTTTTTTATTGATTTCTGAACTATAAGTTAATATTAAACAATCATTAAAAATGGACCATATTAAGTATTTATCTTGCAGCATACATACTTAAGTAGTTTAGTTTCATAATAACTTAACTAAAATTAACTTAGCTGTAAATTTTTATTCATCTAATAAGGAAGTACCTACATATATTTTGTTTTTTTAGTGCATTTCCCTGCCACATTAATGTAACAAGGAAATTGTACAGCCTTTCCTTATCAGTTGTGGATGTACATGTCGTAAGGGGGAATTACTCTTACGACGTGTGTGAGATTCGAACCCATACTCCCTCGGTGTTTTCAGCGTATGTTATACGCTCTTATCCACTAGGCCACCGTCTCTCCTTTCCTATATATTGTTACTAGTTAATTTTTAATGCAATTGAGGGAATCTTAAAAATTACAGATGCTTGAAAAAAGCTATAACACTAAAAATATTGATTTACTTAAGTATCGTAGAACCTTCTGCTAAAACTAAATCTAAAAAAAACATGGTATCGAAATCCCGTTTTTCCAAATCCTGCCAAATCAAAATCCACCCTATCAAAAACCCGACAATTAAAATCCCGACATTCAAAATCCCGTTTTTTCTTTGTTTTTTTTTTAAATAAAAATTCGACTTATAATGGTTACGCATTAATTTTTTTATGCGTAACCACTTTTAGATACAAAAAGAATATCTGCCTTTTCCAAAATTTTTAAATTAATGATGAAAACAAGATATTTGTTTCAAGATTTATTTAAAAATTCTGGCTACGCATAAAATAATTGGCCAAACATTACATTTGAGTTATTGTGCCATCGATTTGTGTTATTTTTATTGAATAATATATATTTTGTTGTATTGTTATTTTTGTTGAACATACATATGTACCTAAGTATTTTGTTTTTTCTAAAATGCTGTTAGAATTCATTTTTGTTATTAAAAAATTGAGATTATTATTTTATTAGGTAACTTACAATTTTCAGTAATCAAAAAAAAAAACACCTGGAAATGGTAAAATATTTAAGACATAAAAAATGGTAAAAAATAGAATTTTGTAATTTCAATTAAAGATGAATTTGAATTGTCGGGATTTTTATATTTTGGGATTTTAATTGGCGGGATTTTAATTATCGGCATTTTGATATGACGGGATTTTAATATCGACTTTTAAACACAACATAACTCATACATAAGTAATGAACTATAATGAGCCTATAATAAAACAAGCGTTTTAAAAAATGTTAATACTTAAGTAATGAATTTTTCTAGCATTTAGGGCCGTGTGTTCACATATGTATAATATCGCGGATAACACCAGATCAGTCTCAAGATCGCGTTGGAGAGTTGATCAGGCTTAAACTTGAAATCGTATGTTGAGATGGAGATAACATATTAAACGCACCCATTTTATGATTTTTGTAATAGTGTTTTTCAGTTAAAATTTGAAATATGTCAAAATTTGAAATTCAAAAATCAAAATATTTTTGTTTACTTCTAACCATCTTCTAACTTTAATTTTTTATTAATTTTAAAATATAAATAACATAGTTAGGTATATTTATAAATATATTTAGATATTTAATAAATATAAATGGGTACCTATATTTTATATATTCAAATATAAATATGAATAAAATATCATTTGAATTAAAATAAAACTGTAGTGGTATTATGACCACATTCTTGTGGTCTTAGTAAAAAAATTTTTAATACCGATGTGAACATCAAGTTGATACCGGTCAAAAAATATTTACGAAATTAACTGTAAGTGTCAAGTAACTCTAAAGTTGAAATTCTGAATGCGGAAAAATGAAAAAGTTAATAAAAATATAAAATATGAAAAGGTTTACTATAATTATAAGTATTCGATACCATATTTGGCCTTTCTAAAATAAATAATAAAACTTTAAACGAATTTAGCTATTAATATTAATCCTATAACTATCATGGGACTACAAAACAAAATTTCATCATCCTTATAATCAATATAATGATTTCAAAAAGAAAAATTAAGTAATCGAAAACGAATGATAAGTATATTATTTCTCTTTAAAAAAAAAAATATGCAACCAGCAACGGAATGAGTCTAACAACTTTTAAAGAAAATAAATAATTTATGAGTAGTGTTTTAGCAATGAAATGCTTATATATCTGCTAAAATAATTAAATATGTTAAAAATAACATTAAATATTCTCATATTATGATTAATGTATTATAGAATTAACACATTTCAAAAAATAAAAAATAAAAATTATATAAAAAAGAAAATGATATCATATACTTATTATTAGTATACGTATATACGATCATATATACATATATATATAGATATATATAATATTAAACAAAATAAAAAAAATAAAATTATTTTGATTAATGAAAGAGTTAAATTCCATGACACATTTGTAAAAAAACATCTGCTGATTTTCCGAAAAAGTAAAAAGCGATCATTTTGATCACGCCTGCATCCTTTAAACTTTATTCATTAAATAAATGAAAAAATTCAGTGATTGTCAATCTCCGTGTAAGTAATCAGTGTACTTATATAACATTATGTTTTCCTTTTTGTAATAACAATCAGCATATTATCATAATGTAAATGTAAAAGTTCAAAATGCTACTCGGAGTACATTAAAACTAAAATAAAGTTTTAGAAGTGATCAAAAATTTTTGTATTAAGTAGTTATAATATAATTAAATTACAAACTAAAATAATCGTAAATTAGATGAAAATAAAATCTGTTGATCTTGTCAACAGTTAACAGTTAATAAATGGTAGAGTGAATACGATACCAACTTTAAAAGTAGGTAATAAATTCCTACTATCTGAAATTGTCTCTACCACATTATCTCTCAAATGTATTTCTGACTTATGATTAAATTCTAACTACTAAACAAATGCCAAAAAAAAGAACAATTAAGTACATAAGTAACTACTTAAAAAACTGAAAATTATTGATAATTTTGCAAGAGATGCTGTAAGCTTATCCTAAGGGTATATTTCCTTCCAAAAATAATCTTGAACTGCATGCAGATCACAAAATAACATAATTCAACTTTTTTAAAACCAGGATTATTTATTTATTTATTTTTTATTTTCTCCAGTTATAATAAAATTTTAGAACCTGTTCCCAAAGAATGGGTACCATCTTTAATTCCTTTTAGAGTAATAATAATTGTAAATTTGTAAACCTTTGAACAATTTTATATTTGCTTTGGCTTGTCTTAGGTAATATTCAAAAAAATAATTACTTCTTACCCTACATTTTACCAATAAATCTGAAAAACATCTGCAAATAATTTTTTATTTCTATTTTTCTTTTTCCTCGAAAAAAAATTAAATCTTAAATCTCTTGAAAAGACACTGAGAGAATTTCAATGTTTTACCAAAAAAAAAACAAGAATTATCAAAAAAAAAACCTACGCAAACACTTGAAATAGTTTCTATCCGTTCATAATGTAAGTATGTATATGTGTACATGTAAGGAAACAAGCGTTGATTTACACACCGATCTCACAAATTTTAAAACGTCATTTTACTTTTTTTGGATTTTTTTTCTTTTGAGATTTTAGTTTTGTACAGTTTAATATTACACTGTAGCAATTCAACCGGTTTTTTTTTTTGTTTTTATTAATCTTTAAAATGATAGAAAGAGAAAAAAAATCAATTGTTAAGGCAGATGTTAAACATCTGCTGACCTGAACCAATCAAAAATTCTAAGAGAAATATGGTAAAAAAAATAAAATAAAAAACAAGTCAGGAAATTAAGTATTTCGCGATCATTAGCGATTAAAAATAGCGGGATACTGAGAGGTTTTTGTGATGTTAAAATTTCTCTTGTTAAAACTAATATATGAAAACATTTTTAGTTTAAATTATGGATTCATCTAAATTTTTTTGTATTAAAAAATATGTTTGTATTTAAAATCTATTGAATCGTAAACGTGAAGAAATAGGATTACGATGCGAAAGTAAGTTTTGTTTTTAATAGTTCATCTTACATTGCCTTAAAAATTTGTTTTATTTCCCGAGTACTTACAAACATTTTAATTTTGATCTGTTAACCTAGATGTAAAATAGTATAAAAGGCCATTTAATGAAT
The DNA here is from genome assembly GCA_947095535.1 of Poecilobothrus nobilitatus. Classification (NCBI taxonomy): domain Eukaryota; kingdom Metazoa; phylum Arthropoda; class Insecta; order Diptera; family Dolichopodidae; genus Poecilobothrus; species Poecilobothrus nobilitatus. Next base: position 11,573,305 of record OX352773.1, on the reverse strand, counting down.
CATTCTTTCTAAGTATTTTAAACTTTTAAATATTTGAAAGCACTTTTAAACTTTTAAATATTTGAACTTTTTTTTTAACAGTGACACTAAGAGTTTTGGGCGTTTTAATTAATTACAATCAAATTGTAGTCGAAGAAATTCTGTAAGTATACGTATATATATACAATAAACATTCTGATACAGTAAAAGTCAATTTAAACATTAAAAAAGTTTTATGTTATTTTTATCTCCATTAAATATATTTTTTTATTGAAAATATTGCATTTTCAATTATCTTTCTTAAATAGTTAAATATAGTTACCATCATATAGAGATGTTTTCAAATAAAACTCAGCTACTTATTAGAGAAAAAATTATAACCATAATCCAGTCGTAATTAAAGTTGAAAACCAAATAAAATAAACATTTTTAAAAATTTACAAGTTTAAATGATTTAAAACTTTATTTACTCATAATTCGATATGTAAACAAAATTTCAATATAGTGGATAACGTCTGTTTTAATTATAATGACTAAACTTTAATAGCAAGTACTTATAGTTATGTATGTATTTCGTTTTTCCCATTTTTTATTACCTAAGTACTTTTGAATTTTCTTTTGTTTTATTTTAGTTTAAAAATCACAGTCAAAAATCAAAGTTTTTTAGCCCTGAAAAACTTGCATGTCACTTTTTTCCACTACATTTACCGGTCATATGTTACATACTTCATACTTATATTTAAAAAGTTTATTTTTATATACATATGTAAATACCTACTTCTATATAAAAATAACCATCCAACATATTTTTTGTAAAGCACACGTGCATAAAAAAAATATTTCACGCAAATGTTCAAATAGAAAATATTAACTTCCATCCCAAATTAACTAAGTACCTACATAATATTATATATTGGTGTATACATAAACCTAGAACTAATTAATTATAAATGTGTTTACATATTATTATGTCCCAGCAACATCTTATAATTATTTTAAATTTAAAAGTAAAATATAATACAATACATTTTTAAAATTTAATACAATAAATATTTTAAAAATGGTCAGTTACCGCTTCTCAAAACAGAACAGAACAATATATAATCTAAAAAATAAATTGGTTAATAGACCCAACATACTAATATAACTACTTAACTTTAAATCACGAGCATAAATGGCCATCAATCAACTATAATATTGACATTAGCAATTGCTTAAAGTCAGAATAGAAATTTTACGCATTCAGAATTTAAAATGAACTTAACATATTGTCTCTGGTTCAAAACATTTAAAAAATCAGTTTAAAAAACGAAACATTTTTTTTTTTTTGTTAATCAAATGGATCAAATTAAGTTAGTAATGGATCTCAAAAATGTTTTCCTCAATTTTTGTACGTTTTATGTTTTGTTTATACATAATCATTTTTTTTTTTATATTTCAATTAAAATGTTATGGTAACCAGGTGCGCAGATCAATTTCAATTTAAAGATATACAAAAATATACAATACTTTCTATTAAGAATAAATTCAAATCATATTTCTTCTTTATTACTAACCAATGTTTTTAGAAAGAACGTGACTTTAGAAGAAATTTACCATAATTATAATAAGTACATTACATATACTTTTAATAAAAAAAAATGAACTGTTTCTGTAGTTGTTAAAATTGTATTTTAAGAACTTAAAAGTATATATGTATACTTAATTTTACTATAGAAGATCTTTAATTTTTTATATAATTAAATAAGTTTATTGCAAAAAAAATTTGACTGGTCTGTGACCACCCACCATTTATAAGTGTTAAACTAAAATTTTTTTTTCCTTGCCACTGCTATAAGGAGGTATCCACTAACTACTAAGTCATTTATTAGTTATATTTGACTAAGCTTCAGTTTCTGGAATCATTATTTCACTAAGCCGTTGAGTACTCGGCTGCAGCTATTGTACAAGACTAGGCGTTTCTTCTAGTTCTACGCCATCTATTATCTTACACAAGAATTACTTATATTTTATTATTATTTTATTATATATTATTACAATATGATATTAATTATAATTTATAAGTCATATAAGTATATACTTATTTTTAATTTAATTATATTATACTAATTAAACAATCTATATTATTTTTTATTAATCTATATGACCCAGCCGGGGGTTTGAACCCGAAATCTTTCGTATGAAAGGCCGATGTCTTAACAACTAACTACACTATTGCCTGGTTAGTAATCTACAATAATATATTTTAAATGTTTTATCACAATTTACTAAAAATTTACTAAAAACAAGAGTTTTCTTGTTTTAGCAGCCCCACAAATATATATATATATATATATATATATATATATATATATATATACCAAGATATTACTTATATACATAATTCGTAAAACATCAATTTGTTTAAATTTAAACTGTTTTCCCTAAAACCAAAAACAAAAGACCAAATATTTTAAGAATTTTTAAAATATGTATACATATGTATACTTAAATGTATACTAAATAGGTCGATTTTATCTATACTATACGTAACTTAATATTATGTAAACAATCTTAATTTATGCAGATTAATGTAAAATAAAAGCTGGTTAATATGCAGGAAACGCTTCAGGTGTTTTCAAACAAATTCTTTATTTTTATTTCAAAATGTAAATTAAATATAAACTAATTATTCTTTTTTAAAGATATGCACTTTTAAAACCAAACTATTTAATTCTATTTTTTTAATAGTGCTAACAACTTTTGATTAACTTTCGTGTCACTCACCACTCATCTGTTCATTAATTTTAAATATAAAGGTTTATGACTTGTGAGTTTGAAGAATTTGTCAGGAATTATCTATTTAGGTAGAGGTAAGTGTTACATTAGCTGAAAAGTACAATAGAACTGAACAAGAATGAAATAATTTTTGAGTTTTAATAGTGGTTTAATTTTTAGTGTTAAAAACTCTTACAAACCAATATGAAATATACGTACAACGGTTACTGAAAATATATACATACTTAAATACTTATGTTGTTTTCTAATTTTACAAATAGATAGCTTTTTCATAACATTATAAATTTATAATAAATACGCACATATAATTGTAGCATTTTTTCAAAATAAAGAATCTCATTTAAATATTACTAAATTTCATATTACTTACTTAACTTAAACTATTCTAAGACCATGAAATTTATATAATTTTGTTGAAACTAAGTTTTGCTTTCGTACATTCAAACTCTGAACTTTATTTTAATTTAAATAGGTTCAGAGTTTGGAATTTCACTTTATGGTAACTCCATTATTGGCACGCATTATTAACTACTTATGTGAAAAAAAAAATCACCTTATAAAAACTGTAATACTTTCTTACCTATTTCCAATTTAATAACGAATTCAAATTATATTTTTAATAAAAAAAAAAAACGAATTCCACAAAATTCTTTTACCTTTCTATTTTATACATTTACATTTCCTTCCGGTCAAAAACTAAATTCAAAACAATATATTTATTACATACCATATATATTTAGTTGCCATTGACTTTTTGAATTCTTTTACAAACAAAACAAATTTTTATAACAAATCCAACTAATAAAATAGAAATATAATTATTACTTATAAATGTTATACATAATATGTATATATATAATAGTTATTATATATTATACATTTATATTAATTTTAAATATAAAAAACAAAAAAAAAACCAACTCAAAATCATATAAAAAAAATTACAAAAAGAGGGGACAAAAAGAATGCCCAAAAACTACTTAATCATTTGTCCATGTCTATTACATTTTAAATTGTTTTCGCTTATACCTACCTGAAACTTTTGCGCAATGTTCTATTAAAAAAAAAAAAAGATATAAACTATGAATTTTTCAATCATCAAGTGTTATCGCTCTATCAACTGTATTAAAAACGGAAATGACGTCATTTATTTGCAAATTTGTTTTTTTTTTTGGTTTTTTTTTACTTTTTAATCTCATTGTATGTTTTTCATATTAACATTATTATAAAGATTGGTGGTATAACATAACTTCAAAGCTAAAAAATTTTTAAAAGTAATATGTAGGTACTTATAACATATTAAATAATAGTTGATTAAAAAAATCAAAAATGTAAATAAATAAATATAATTAGATTTAATAGATCTATGTAAGTAATAATAAGATAATCATATATGTTTGTAGTTACGCAATATTTATTTACTTTTCAAAAATTTGTTGTTATGGTAATTTATCGACCTATTGTCCAATAAATTATCATTACAAAAATAAGTAGTTACAGTGAATACTGATGTTACTTGTGTTTACCAGCACCACAGTCTTCGGTTATAATTTCTATAGCCCCAGGAGACATTCTGTCTTTAAATCAGAAATATACTGAGATACACGACGAAACTAATAATTGCACAGGACTAGGTGCTAAAATGAAGATAAAATGTGCCGTAAGTTTGGAAAATGACACGGGTATTAAATAAATAATTAACAAAATTTTCGAATTCGGAAATATTAAAATAAGTACTTAGGTAAGTACTTAAGTATTTATTTGTTAATTCTATATTAAATCTCTAAAACTAATATTAATAGAAATAATCAAGCTTTGAAGAAATTTTTAATTCTCCTGACCATCACCTTTTAACTTCTTCTCACTCACAAAATTGTTTATTGGCAAGTTTAAACTTCATTCAAACCAAGAAGTTGAATTTGAAAACATACATCATCCAATTGTCCTACCCATTTTCTTTAAATAAATTAAAATTAATTGGTTCAAGTGTAAATTCAAATCTTAAAACTCAAAAAATAAACGTACTTATTGTTTAATTTTATATTTTTCACCTATTACTTTTCTTAACTTGCACCTATAATTGCACCATGTATGTAAAGTCAAACACTTTTTGTTTTCTTTATTATAAACGATTTATCACTTATATAATAATCAAAATATCTAATGTTCATATATGTATAGGTATAAATGTTCATAAAGGCATAAAGTATGTACATATATACATATAGAGATATAAATAAAATATTAAAAAACTGTTTGCAATTCAAAAGTCGTTGACTTGAATCGATCAATAAATTATTATTACTATTTCTTTTATTTCTTTTGATTTCCATGTCTTTTGTTTTTTTTTTTTTGCTTCATTTGATTTTGTTTTATTTCAAAAAATAATCACCTTCAAAGTTTTTTAAGAGTTTATTTTTTATTCACTTTTATACCTCAACAACTCAATGAAACACATACACTTCCATATATAGTGTAAATGTATTACGTACACTTTCAGTTATTTTATATTGACACATAATGTCATAGTACCGGTCTTTTCTATGTTTATCTCTATATTATATTATACAAAGGTATTTCGATAGGGATGTCAAATTTTTAATTTAATTGAAAACAATTACTTATCGATTTTATTATTTAACATTTCATAATCACTTATATTTTAGTCAGTGCAATTGTTCTATACAAAACGTTTATTTAAACTTGAAATTAAATAGAACTAAGTTACTTACTTATTAATGTTACAAAAAATTCTTAGTAAGTAAATTTTCTATTAACACATTATTGACCGAGGACGAAATAATTTTTATTGTAAATTTTTAAAATATTATCTAAAATTGTCAATTTATAACTAATTGATTTTCATTTTAATACAAATTATAAATGCAAGACATGATTCAGGAGGTAAAAAAAATCCAAAAAATTGTATTAAGTATGTATAACAAAATATTTCCACTCATTCCCATTTTCAATTTAGCTTCTATACATTCTGGCAGAGATAATAAAAGAGTTAACGCTCTAAGTATTTAAATGATATAAATAAAATTTTGTAGATAGAATATTAATATTTTTTAATCCAATTAGTGTTGCCTTAAGAAACCTAAAAATCTAACTGATAATGTTTTAGAAGATAAATTTAATTAACTTTAAAATTTTGTACTTTGTAATGAAAATATTTAAAATCCCATAAATATTTCTTAAACAGTTGAGAAAATTCAGAGCTCCTGAAAAACCTCTCTCTGTGAGTTTTATCTTGATATAAATATCCTGTATATAAGAAATACTTAATTATAAAATACTTATTGCTTGGTTGGATGAAATGTTTATACACCAGTCATTACATTCTAATTTAAAATTTTTAAGCGCTTATTAGAAGGTATAAGATTTTAAGTTACATTGAAATTGTAAAATAATAAAAGAAAAGTATAATTAATATAAGTACGTATATATAAATTAATTCTTAGTATTTTGTAAATTAATTCTTAGTATTATAACTTATGCAGAAAAACAAAACATATGTTAATGCTAAATATACGTACTAACTAGTTATATATTACAAATAAAAATAATTATTTACATATATTTTTTGTTATTGTTGATTACTAAACATAAAAGTAATCAACTACTTAATTGCTGTTATAATAACATGACGACTTTTCACGCAAGTCAAGTTAAATTTTAAATTTAACATTTCTTTTCCTTTATAACAAATATAAGTACTATTTTTATTAATGTTAGATACAATATTCTATTCCTATAGTTTGGATTAGGAAAAATTGTCACTTTCTTTAAACAAACGCTGACAATTGGTAATGATTTTGGATTGCTATACTAAAAATAAATTAAGTTAACTTTGTGTAACCTATGAACTAAAATTTAGTTTAGTTAATACTTTATTAGTTACTATTTAATACATTTTTTTTTGTATTTATAATTGCCTTACGCTTTGAGAATAAATAAAAAAATTATTTATTTAGTTTGTTACAATGTTTTTCTTTTTTTTTGCAAAAAAAGTCATTTTAATTATACTCGATTCTATATTGGACCCATACTTACTAATAAAAGTGAAAAATTTACATTTTACATTAGAGAGATATAATTAAAAAATTAGGTAATATTTTTAACTTAATTCAAGTTTAATTAAATTATTTTTATATGTAATATTTAGATAGTGTATAAATTAATTATTTTAATTATTAATGTTCCAAAAATCTAGAAATAACTACTTTACGTACATTATTATTGGATTAATTTAAAAAAAAAAAACCTACAGTATAGACGTGCAGGGTGAGTCAAAACTAAAGTAAGAAAAGCATGTAAAAAATATTTTCAGTATATGATTTTCGTTTTACAACATAAAAAAAAAGTTCATTCATAATCAGACAACTGATGCAATTGTCATAGTAATTAATGGCAATTCAATAAAATATTTGAAGCAAATAGTTATCCCACCAACGAGGTATCGTCAGCATTTTTTGAAAAGATTGACGATTAACATGAATTAACGATATGAATAATATAAGGAAATTCAAAGTATGACTTACTTTTACTTTTTAAAGTTTACATCATAACACTAATTATGTAAGTATATGATGAGGACTGTTGAATTATTTTAGCTCAACTCATTTTTTTATCTAAAGATTCTGGCGTATATACTATACTTATGGTCATTGTCCACCAAACTATAACTTTTAAAGCATAAGAGAAACACAGTTAAATATTATATTATACTACAAATAGAGACCAGTTGAGTTTCATTCTAGGCGTCAATAAAGTTCTAAAAAGTACGTATGTATAATAATCAGTTATTTAGACGGTGGAACAAATTCTCTGTGATTTTGAAGCTCTAATTCATCTGAAATAATAAAGACTATTTTAAAAAACTTATTTCGACATAAAAAAGGGACATAAATTGAGATCCATCAATCAAATCAAACGACCATATCGGCAATAGGTGACAAGAGGTTGAACTTGATTACAAAAGATTTGATAAGATTAGGGTGACAAGAGTAAGTTTCGGAAAGAAATTGGTAGTAAAGTAAATTATGTAGTATAGTAGGTTCTCCTTTTTTGATTTTATTAACCTCTTCTTTAATAATCCCATTATTTAAATTAAACTATTTTTTCATATAACAATTTGTATTTTACCGTTATTCATTATTTTATTGATTACTTATTTTCAATTAACTATTAATTAACTATACTCAGAAAAATTTATAACAAAACTTTTTTTTCTAGTTACAATTCAAACTAACTATTATGTTATTTAAATAAATAAGTAACTAAATTGGTTCAATTAATTTACTATTAGGTATATTTTTGTTATTACAAAGTTGTTATAAAAGAATTTACAATACTTATTTAGTATATTCACACCTCTTCATTATTATATAGTTTAAAAAAAAAACTTAAAAATTAATTACTTATATATACAGTATTTATTTCATTAATGAGTTACGGTCTAATAACTTTTCATGAATAATTAATTTTCTTATTTAGAATTAAGGGTATTTTTTTTTATTACTTATTTTACTCTATTACTCCCCTCAAATCAGTGTTATAGATTTTTATCTAAACTTTGATTAAGTACAACTTACAGAAAAATTTTACTATTCTTAAAAGTATCAAAGAAATGTGTTGAAAATCCTTTAAGTATAATTTATTTTAACTAAGTAAGTACACCTACGTCTTAACAGAGAGTCTAAAAGTGACTAAAAGAGTTATCTTGAAAATTTAGTTAAATCATAAACTATTTGCATATATTTAGGAACAATTTAATTTTTTGTATCTATAAAATAACAATATTAATTTTGCATCTAATAAGCAACAATTATATTAATAATAATTTGAATTGTATTTATAAAGCAACAATAATAATAAATAATTAACAAAATAATAAAAATCTGGGAGAATCCATACTTCAAAAATTATAAATTTAAAAATATTTAAACATTTTCAATAGTTTTAACAGTTTTTTAATCAAACTTTAATTTCATCATAAAAAATTCTTTTCATATTAATTTCAAAAACAATTCTTTTCATATTACAATGAACTCAATTTACAAAAGTTGAACCAAACATTGTAAGAACTAAGAAATGAATGAATCAGTAGTTCTTTTTTTTTTTTTCTATTGAGTAATAAAAAAAAAAACAAAACATCAACTTTAACAAGCTCAACATTATTATAATATAAAGTTTGTATTACCAGACAAAAAATAGATAGTGATTCCTTTTTTTTTTATCATGATTCTTTTTGATTCTATTTCTGGAATAAAAAAAGCAAAGACGAAAAAAGAAAAGAAATAACCTAACAAAAAAACAAAAAAAAAAAAAAAAAAAGAGACAAAAATAAAATTGAAAAAATTTGTCATTGCACATTTTATGACCCCAGACGACAAATAATGAACAAATAATTTCTTTCTTTTATTGATTCTTGAACTTTAATACATAAACATATATTTGCTTTTTTTTTTGTTTTTTTTTTTAAATCTTCAAAATACATCTCATAAGAATATCATTAAAAAAATTTAATATTCAATTTCCTTAAAAATAATTAAATAATAAAAAGTTATGTAACTATTTTTATGATGCAACTATATTTCATCAGAGCTATTATAATTAGTAATCTTAAAAAAAAAGGGACCTTAACACATAATTTTGATAAATTAAAATAATATAAATTTGCAATTTTTTAAGTTCCGAAATTAACCAGTAAAAAATTTGTGTAAGTTTCATTTTATATTTTCCTTTTTCATATAAAGGCAGTAATATTTGTCAAGTTCTTATCGGCATGTCGTTATTGTCGTTGTCAATTAAACTTTCTTTAACATTTCTTGTTTTCTTTAACATTTACTATTTCTGTTATTTTTTGCCCTAAGGCTGATTTATTATCCACAAAGTCTCCTGAAAAACCCATTTTCACTCTTTTTAGGAGCATAAGGTTCCTGCCTATCTACTAAGTCATTTGTTATTCATATTAAGCTTCAGTTCCTGCAATCATTAGCCTCAGTTCTTGTAATCATTAGTTTCACTAAGAGGTGGATTACTCGACTGTACAGCTATTGTACAAGACTTATATTTATTTTATTTATTATTTTATTGTATTATTTTATTTTTATTTTATTATATATACATTGTGTTTGAGGAATAGACAGCATAACTTTAAGAAGCGATAGGAGAAGTCAAAACAAGCAAAAAACACCTTATAATGGGGGGAGGGGAGGCTCTAAAGATTTCCTCTATATTTTAAAAAACGTTGCTTAGTTTTTTTATTGAATTTTTTTATTTTTTTCTTGAAAATTCCCAAAAAGTTTTTTTATTATAACTTCTGTAAATTTTAATACTTAAAAGAAAATAAGAAAAGTTATAAAAAATTATAAATATTAAACTAAGCAACGTTTTTGAAAAAAGAGGAAATATTTAGACCCGGTTGGAAATAGACCCCCCAATTATAAGGTGTTTTTTGCTTGTTTTGACATCCGCTATGGCTCCTTGAAATTATTCTGTCTGTTCCTCAAAACTCCATCTATATTTTGATATGATTTAACCATCTGCACCATTGGTAGTTGATCTTGGCCTTATGTAATGAAAAACAATTTTTAACTGAGTGTTAACTTTAGGTTCTTTATTTTACATTCTATACACAGTTTTGAAAATTCATACACATTATGTTCTACTAACTAGTTTCGATTCAATAAATAATTTTAAATAGTTTGCAAATGTTTTTTGTTGCCTAACTAGAAACAATATGCAAAAAAATTTAGTTTGACTGTATTTAGTTGACCGTATGGCTAACTAAGTATTAAAAATAGTTTTTGACTTACTGAATAAATTATTCAGTGTTGTTAAACGTGGCGCTCAGCAAAAAATATATGGGTTATCCTTTTCTAGAGTATTTCGAATTGCAAATAAATTTTATTGTACATTGTAACAATTTTCCGTTTCTATTTGAAAATGTGAAATAACCGTTTAAATGTACACATTGTATAATTTAAACAATCAAAAAGAACAGACCACAATTTAATATGAAAAATAATCACGAAAATAAAAATCTTTAATACTTAACTATAGAAAAATTACAAGTTGTTCTTGAAACATTTAAATAAAATAATGATTATAAATCATATTTTAGTTAATCTGAATAATCTAAAAAAGTTTTGCAATAAACATCAATACAATATGGAATTAATATTTATTCAAATAATATATGTAAGTAACAATTAAAATACTACATAACACTTAGTTAGTTATTATTTAAAACAACACAAAAAATTAATATTTCCTTATCTTTTGTTTTAATAAAAATTAAACAATATCCGATTAATATAAAATGACCATCAACATAAATACGGGTTTAAAAATTTTTACATAAATATTAGCTATGTAAAAAAAATTTACCATTAACCAAATGAGTTCAAAAAAAAAATTAGTGGGCAGACTTTTATTTATACTCTAAAATCCATATAAACATTATAAGTATATTTAAAAAGATCGCACATTTAAAAATTTTGTACTTGAAAACCAACCCACAGAATTTTTTTTTTATAAAGAACCTTAAATATATATGTATATAAACATTTCACACTGAAACTCTTTATTTAATGTCTTCGTTAAATTATTAAGAAAGTTTTATTTTTAAAAATGAAAGGGCCATATAAGTCTAAATTTAAGAACCTTAATAACAAAGTTAAACATAAAACCTACACATAAAATAGTTACAACGTAAAAACATTCATTTATATACATCTATTAAGAAAAAATATAGTTATTTTATTACAAATTATGAAATAAGATACATTTATGTACATTATCATATACTTATGTACGTATACCATTATCTAACAAAAAACTTTATGACTAATCCATCATATCGCTTAATCTAGAAAAACTCTATAGAAACTAACCATATTATATTTATGCTGCAATTTTATACTTAAAACATTTATTTTTTTGGTTTTTATTTCAATTTCTTAATAGAAACAATGAAAAATGATTGCAAAAGCAATTTTATCAGATTTGAAAATATTTTGATCATAAACTGGATCTTACCAAAAGTTTAGATATATGATGGAATTCAATATCAACAAATTTTTAAAATCTTTAAATATTTGATTTTCTTAATTTTCTTTTTTTTTTTTTGATAAATTACTTTTCATAATAAACAAATTAGTTTTTCTTTTATTATTAATCTTCATTAAATAAAACCATTTTTATTGGTGGTAACTACAAGTAAACTTCATCTAAACAAATGACCAAAGAATTTATAAAATTTTTTAAAAATTAATTCTACTTAGAATTTAAGACACGAGGCGCCAGAATATCAAAAACTTATAAATTTTAAAACAGTATACAAAAATAAATGTCTGATATTTTATTAATTCATATTCTATCACCTTCCAAGCCCTAAAATCAGATTAACACAAAAGAAAAACAAGCTAAAATATCACTATAACTATACAAATGTTTTTACAAGTCAGAATAAATTTAAATTTAAAAATGAAAAAAAAAAAAAATATTGATCCATTCCACATTATTACGTATTCATTTGATTGAGATTTGAATGAAAATTTCTGAAATCGTTCATCAAAATATTCAATTTTTTTTCTTTTGTTTTTTATTTATTAAAGTTCTTAAAGTTTTTATGATATTAATTTTCACGCACTCTTAACACTATTATCATCATATAAAATATTTAAAGGTTAATTAAATTATATATATATAGTAATTGTCATATCGTTTGTAATACTAAAATAAAATCATAATTAAAATTAAATTATAAAAATTAGATCTAAATTATTTTGTTTATTAAGTATATCATTACCATATTATCTAAAATTTTACTTAATTACACTACTTCTCTTTTTTGGTTCTGTAATATTTTAATCAAAATATGAAAAACACCCTCAAAAAGTCGCTTTGTTACAAAATGCAATTTACTTAAATTTCGTAAATATATAGTTATTGTTACGTTTATTGATCATGACTGCACTGGGTGTAAGAAGACGCACATAGAAAAACTAAGAATATCTGTAGATAAGCTACACCAATAGACCATTTATTTAATTGATTGAACCCACAATTAAAAACACAAGGCATAGAGTCACGAACACAGAAATTAAATTAAGTAAGTACTTATCGATGATTTTTTTAAATTTAGTCGGAACTTTATACTGTTCCTTTTACTTGATTCCCATAAAAAGTCTATTGTATAAAATATTATGTATTTTGCATTAAGGAAATTGTTATCAGTTAGTACATTATGTATCTGTAAGTACATTTCCAAAATGAAATTCTGAGAATTCAGTGAACATTCAAAACTATCTGATGTCTCTGAATAAATTAGTAGCAATTTTTAACATGCACTTTACCTATGTACCAAAGAGTAAGAATATCTTAAAAAAAAACTTTAACTTAAACCATTAACGTACAAATATACCAAAACCTCTATAAGGTATATCAGTTGTGTAGTCTATATATTTCGTTAAATTAATCTTTAACTAACAAAATGTTAATGACTCAACCTGAATAACTTTTTTGTATGATAAACAATTAAAACTTATAAATAATTTTAGAACGCCATCAAAATAATCTACTCATGGATGCAATGACTCAACACTATGAATCTTTTAAAAAATTATAACTCATGGTTAGGATTTTTCTGAGAAGTAATATATGGAATCTACAGATATTTGAATATAAGTCGCAGTCATTTTAACAAAATTTATTTTATAGTACGCAATTAAAAATATCTATAGTTTCCCAAAACAACTAAATTTCTATTGTCTTAAAATTCTTGTGTTTTTTTTTTGTTTGCTCTTAACATAAAATTAATTCCATTTTTATCTGTAATCATTTCTGTTGGGGGTTCAATTGAAGATCAATTGCAAACGATCAATTTGATTATTTTCTTAAATAGAGCATGAATTTTTTTTATTTTTTTATTTTAATGTTTTTATCGAAATGTTCCCTATATAAAATTTTCGACCTGCCGCACCCAATCAATTAAATACATATTTTTTAAAGGTTCTTTGTTTTTTTTAATAGTTTTCGGGTTTTCTTATGAAAACAAAACGTAAATATAATTTTCATAATAAAACATAAGAAAATAAAATATTAAAGAAAGGGAAGATGATCAAAGTAAAAGAAATTTTTTATTCAAAAAAAATGACGATCAAAATTAAAGTAAACACATGCTAAATTATTAAACTTTATTCAAATAAAACAAATAAAAATAAGTATAGAGAATAGAAATAAGTAATTGAAATAAAATACGTAAAAAAAAACTTAAAACAATAAATTATAAAAACAATTATTAATGATTTTATATTACATATATATGAGCAATTACTTATTATAGTTATTTATTATATATATAAAAACAAAAAACGTTCAGAGCTTTTCAATATTTCGATATAAAATGAATATTTTTAAGACATCATTTTATCAAACGCGTTAATAAACAACTAACGCGTCCGTCGCTCTGATTAAATATAAATTTTGATCTTCTTGTATTTAAAATTTTTTTCTGTAGTTTTTTAAGCACAAAATAATTTTTTGATGATATTTAAGTATTATGTACGTAATTTTGAAAAATATTTTTTAAGCTTCAAGTTCTCATTTATGGAGCCCAAACTCGATTCCTTGTAAAAGTGAAATACATTTTTAAGCTGATCTGGTTACGACTGATAGTAATTGGCTTGCAATAAATAAGTAAGTGGCAAATTTTGATGAGATTCACTGATATAATACAGAAGAAAATAATTTTTCTGTTTCACTTAAAATATTTATAAAAATTTTAATTTAATTTTTCGTTTAACCTTTTATCACCTATGTATAAGTATATACTTTACACCTTCTAATACCAAATCACAATTATGTTACTTAAAATAAAATTACAATAATTTACTTTGATCTGTTAAAAATCACGAAATTAATAGAAAATACTTAACTGTTTAAATATAAGTAATGTATTTTTTTGTAATTTTGTAATATAAGTAATGTAATGTAAAGGATGTAAGTAATGTAAAGGACTACATTATCTTTTAAAATGAAATTCTGTTAAATATAGCATTTGGGTATATATAAGTATAGTTATAAGGATGAATAATTTTATTGAAACTTCAAAATATTCATCCAATCTTCAATTAATCGTTTAAATTGAGACTTAATAACCATAATTAAGTTTAATATTTTTAAAAACACTATAAATATTTATTTTATATTTACACTGTTTATTAATCAATAATGTTTCATTGAAACAATATAATATTTATTGCGTGACATTTATTTTAACAATAGAACAAAGAAAACAACTTTTTGTTTGTAAATATCAGGTATTATTGACTTAATAATTATTTATTTATACATAATACATTAATTAATGTATATACAATAAGGAATAATACATTTACGGTAAAAACTAATAAGGAAATATAGGTTGCTAAATAAATTAGGTATTAAGGATTAAGAACTTATAATCCTGAAATTGCAATTTTCATTGTTTAGTCAAAAAATGGCAATCATAAAATAATCCATTTTTGAATAGATTTATTTTTATTAATTTATTACGCAATTCTTATTACTAGTTACAATAATTATAATTCATATAAGATTTACTAAATTTAGACTAACTATAATTTGATTTAAGCCTATGATCATTTCGGATTGATTAGAAAAAGATTGAATATTTTTTGGATCAATGTCGATTAAAATCAAAACAACAAAAAGAGGCACCAGTATTATTAAATTTGAAAAGTATAATTTAAATAATTGAATTTTGCAATTTTAAAAATTTAACAAAAATTATATTTTATTATTTGCATGTTTAACTTTCTTTTTTTAGCATTACTTTTAATTTTTAAAAGTAGCTTATGTAAATTTGGTAAATTTAATAACAAATTCAAACTGATTCAAATTGAAAACAAAAAAACAAAAATTTAATTTTGATGATGATTTAAACATACTTAGTCCTTTGAAATAAAAGATTATTTTGTGAAGAAAACCAGTCTTTCCTTTAATCTTATTAGATATGAGATTAAAACTTATACAGAGACTTTCCAAAAATCAAAAAAAAAATTATGTTTCAGTTCGACTAAAATTTAAAAATAAATTCAATTTAATTTTTCCAAAGACGATTAAGGACATTATTATAATTTTTCTTTATCAAGTTAATGCAAAATTTTTAATATTATTTAAAATTAAATCCAATCCAAAAAAATGTTGTTTTTTTTTTTTAAATAAAACTAAATTTAAAAATATAATTCATTCTCATGAACTCCCCTCTCCTAAACCAGAGGTAAAATAAACATTATCATAATCAAAAAATTTGAATCCCTTCATTGCTTTTAAAACAAAAAAAAAGAACTGTTATTATGTGTTTAATACCTGCATTTTTATAATACCAAATAAGTAAGTAATGATATATATACATATGTATGTCAAGGAAATTCTTTTTTATTTTAAACAGTTATAGGAGTATTTACAACAAAAACAAAAATCATAAAAATTTTATACGCAAATAAATAACAATCTATTATGCTATGTTCTATCAACTCTCCTCTTCCATATTATAATCAAACTGTAACACTGAAACAATTGTATAAATGTGGCAACATGTACAGATAATGATACTATACTAAATAATATATAACTACTATACAAAAATACACTGGGAAAATACATAAAATTCTTTTCATAATATTAAATACGAAATAAAAACAAAATATATACAATTTTGTCCTCATATTGAGATCTTTTCATTATTAAAACATATACCTATAACCATTAAATTCAATAAAATAAAAAAATATATCCTTACAACATTTTTACCACAGAAATAATAAACGTTCTTAATAAGGATAAAAAGTATAATGAAGAAAAAAAAAAAACAAAAAAATGGCTATTTGAAATAAGACCAAATTATAAAAAAAAGCAATTTGTTTCTATAAGAGTAATTTTTTTTGTGATGGTAGGTGGGAATCATCGAAAGACACTATATAGGATTGAAACGAGCCTAAAGTCTTTATAAGTTTCTGGGACTTTAACCCACTATACGCCGCCTCCCTTTTTTGACCAAAAGGCTACATGACTTTTAGTACTCATGTACTTACTGCCTAGTCAAGTTATTTAAAAATGTTCGACAACCTTTAAATATGCAAAAATTTTCGAAAAGTATTTACACCATATAGTTATTTGGAAGCTTTTAGCTAATTACTTTTTTATTTTTTGATTTTATTTAAAGCTACATTCATTAGATAGAGAAAATGTATTAATACTTAATATTTCGTTCATCTACTACACATAATCAGCTTTCTGGCATATAAAGCAAATATAGAACTTTTGCAATATTTATATGTAAATTTTAAGAATTTAGATCTGGCAGTTAAAAAAAAAATATATAGTTAAATATAGTTAGTAACTAATAATAATTACGTTATCAATCTAGCATCACTTGTATTTCGACAAACTTTTAAAAAGAAATTAAAGTTGATAAGTATAAGTATATATATATACAAAAAATACATGCTTAATCATAATATAGCTTTTTATTTCAAAATAGATTAAGTTTCAGTGTTTTTACAATCTAAGGCGTTGATTACACGGCTGTAGTTTTTATACAATATTAAGTAAAACTAAAAAGTTTTAAACTAACTACTAATTTGTATACCATCTTATCTTTTTATTATTAAAAAAAATTATGAAATTTTAGGTACATAAATATATAATATAATATATTATATACTTTAGTATAATCTAGCGACAATACTCGATTTGGTGATACTTTAATTGCAAATCAATTCAACGAACAATTATGATAATCAAACAGGAGCCTCGGTGGCTTAGTGAGTAAGAGCGTATAAAATACGCTGTAAACACCGAGAGAGTGTGGGTTCGAATCCCACACACGTCGTAAGAGTTATTCCCCCTTCCGTGTATTCCCCCATGTACAGCCATGCCTGAACAGGAAAGGCTGTGTAATTTCCTGTTCACATTTATGTGGCAGAGAAATATATTAAAAAAAAAAATAATCAAACCTTCCATTATTCTCTCCACTATTCTCTTCATTAATCTACTATTCTCTCAAAATTAGTTAAACATTGTACAAAATTACTAAATAACAATTACAATACAATACAATATTACATGTTTGTATGTAAAAAATGGATACATTCGAGTTTGCAAAACATAGATGTCAAACTTGTCGAATTTGGTATTATTTAATATGAACTTGTTTCGAAAAAATTTTTCGAATAATAAATACTTGCAATGTTGTCATATTTCTCCATTTTTTACATATTTTATATGCAATTGTATGTGTAAAATTCTTTTGATATATTATTATATTATAGTTTGATTATTTTTTAATACATTCGTATATCTTTCAAGGAATACTATACGTATACTATAGCAAAATAAACATAAAGAAATAAACTAATAAAGAAAGAAAAACAAAAACCAAACAAAAGTATCCTCTTTTGTTTATGTACAGTGGAGTATGGACCAAAAAAACATTGAAGTCAATTGAAAAGGGAGCAAGCATGCTTAGCAAGGATTCCTTTTTTGTTTTCTCTTTGTTTTTCTTTTTTGTGTTCGTTTCTTTATTGTTATGAATAGAGGAAAAAAAGAGAGTAGAAATTCTTTTGTGAATTTAGAAGATATAACAGTTTGTATTTCTGTGCAAGTAGTATCAAAATAAATTATTTATAAAGATGAAGATTTGAACAAAAAAAAGAAAAAAAAAACAGAATAACACGAAAAAATAAAAAAAATTTTTAATATATTTTTAAAAATACATTCATAAAACACATACACATATGCACAGGAATTTTTCAATTTATAATGATTCTAAAGATTTAAAAAATGCAAAAATGTGTATTAAATATAAATTTCAGTTTATAATACTTGAAATTGAAAAGTGATATGAGTTCCATCGCATGTTTACAAGCGGCAATCAAATATTACAGACAAATAGTTTGTTATACAAAATATACTTACGATAATTTTTATGATTTCACATGATAACAAATTTAATTCTCAAGAATTTTTCAAACAAATGCAAAGAATGGTAAATAAATTTTGAAAATTAACAAAAACTATTTACTAAGTCATGGTTCTTTAAACCACGAAGACTGACAAAATTTGTCAGTTATTTGTTTTGAGTAAGTTTTTAGTAAGCTGAAAAATGACTTTTTAAATCTGAAAGTGACTTTAGTGAAGAACTTCCTTACGGGTTACACTAAGCCAATCCATCAAACTTTTTAATATACATATGTACTTATATTAATTGATAGTCGAATGCATAAAACTCAGCTTGAAGTCAAACCTCACATTTCCAAAGAAAAACTGCGAGTTAAGGTGTAGATTTTGTTTGAAAAATTGAAATTTTGAGTTCAATCTCAGTTTTATGCATTCCATCCCATATCTGGACAACTATATTTGTAACTGTACCTAACTAACAAATCTATTTACTAGTTGAAACAAACTATTAAACGAAAAATTAAATGAACAAGCTTTCTTGGCCCAACAATAAAAAATATCAATTAAAAAAAGTTTTTCACTTGGGAATATATAGTTATACAATTAACAGATAATTAAAATAATTTTTTTCCTATTTAAATTTTCAATGTCCTAATATCCCTTGGATCAACTATAAGTATTTTTATTTAATGTTGCGTTTAATCTTTTCCATATTATATATTTATTTTTTTATGATGAAAATTGTGAGGGTGAATGCTCCCTAAGTCACTTTAATAATGCCTAGATTTTTTTTGTGGTATACTTTAAGTTTTTCCTTTTGTTTTTATTTTTTTTTTTTTTTATAATAAATTTAGAAAAAAACTTAATTTGTTATAATATTGTATTTTATAATATTACTGTAAAAGCTGTAAGCCCATTAAAAAATGTGAAAACTTTTCAAATAAGAAATTAAATAGAAAATACCTAATAATTTTAGATTTTTACATTCCATAATTTATTAGGAACTTAAATTATTATATATTTACACATTACTTAAATATTTAGTTATTTGTTGGATCAAATTAAACTAAGATGAAGCATAAAAAGAATTTTCAAAAAGAAAATTTTAATATTAATAAGTACTTAGAGACAATAAAATAAATATAGTCTTATGATAGTGCAAAGAATTTCTAAGCAAAAGTACAATCATAAACCTTATAATTAAAATAGTCAAAAGTTCAATTATCAAGTTTAAATTAATATTTTTAAAAACTTTTTAAGTATGTAAAATAATTTATACATGATGATGAAATGTCCCAATACTAATTAAAAAGTAATTTATAATGCTTATATCATAACGATATTGAAAAACTTTCAAAATACAAAATAAGTATCTTAACATAAAATTTTTTATAATTAAGTACCTATATTTTGAGTTCGGAAGTTTTAAGTTAGTTAAAATTAAGAAGTTAAGTTTAGTGAGTAAAATCAACCAAACTGAAGGCAAAATGGGTTTATTAAATACGTTCATAAGGTACGAGACAAAGTAAGTAGAATCTTCACTATGTGAAGATACAAGTCAAAGTAAGTACATGCATTGATACCTCGACCGATGTTGGGACTAATTATCAACAGTTTTCATACTTTATTATAACTTTCTAAATTAATATTTCAATACCTTTATAAAATTGAATTATATTAAAATACTTAAAAATGTTGCTTCTTTTTTTTTATTTTGTTGATCTTATTGCAAAAAAGGAGTTTTTTTTGAAAGTTTAAAATATAAAAAGTGAGTATATAAATAACAATTTACAGTTATTTTATTTTTTGTTGCCTTGTCCATCTTATTAAGTGGAAGTATATTTTACTTCCAAATATAAAATCTTCAACAAGTCGAATTCTATTGTATTCTTTCAGATTTGGGTGTGGGTCGAAATTAAAATGATTTACTGTATTAGCTCGATAAATTTTTTCATTTTTATTTTGTAAACGTAAGGAAATTTTTTATATAAAAATAAAAACTATCTGTATATTAAAACAAAAAAAAAAAAAACGAAAACTAAGATACAAAATCAGAGAATTTTTTAATAATAATCTGACAGTATAGTAAAACAAGTTCTTTATTTTTATGGTAAGCAACCATATGAAATTTTTATATTTTATGGCATCTCTGAAATTAAATACAATGATACTTACTTACTTAATACTTTTTTTTATAGAAGCTTTTTAAATAGTTTCTAATGTCTTTAATATTTCTTAATTTTATAATATATCCACTTAATACTAATAATAATCATTTTATTTATATTATAATAAAATTAAAATTGATGTTTTATAAAAATGAAGAAAAAAATTTAATTCATAAGTTTTTGAAATTTAGTTGAACGAACTTTTTATGATAAAAAAAAGCAACAAAAATTCACTCAATTTTTTTTTTTTTTTGTTATTTGTTCCATTTGTAAGGCATTGCAATTAGTACGCATGCCAAACTTTTTTAGTACATATATTTAATATTATTATACTGAGATATTTCATCTGTCACTCTATATTTCATCTTTATTGCACACCTTACTTATGGGATATGGTATTATATATATATATATATATATATATATATATATATATATATATATATAAATGTAAGTATTTTTGTATTTATGTATATGGCATTACTTATTTACATTTATACTTTTTTTTAAAAATAAGTATGAAATTTTGAAACAACTTTTAACATTTTGAAATATATAAGTTATGTTTGTATTGGATAGTTTACACATTCTCTAAAATTCAAAAAAAAAAAACACCTTTAAACTTTTATTAACTAAATTAGCTAAAATGATTTTAGAAAAAATTATGAAATCAAATAAGTAATTGAATGGCAAATGACCAATTTTGTTTGGCAGAAGAGCTTCTCCATTCTGAATTTTGATATCATAACAACATTTCAATACAAAATTCCAGTTTACACTTATTGACATTTTATTGTTATAAAAAACTTTATTAGTAAATGTCATTAATTTACTTTTAAAATGTCAATGTCAATAAGAATGAGACTTAATTCAACACTTATCAGAGCTTATGTATTTATCTTTAGTAATTTTGATAACCAACTTAATTTTAGACAATATATTAGAATTTTAAGGTGGAAATTTTTTTCTCATTTTTCATTTAAAAAAAAAAAAAAAGTTACCTACCTTTCTAAAGTTTCTAACAACTAGGTTTCTTACTTAGGTATACATATATTTACATATTGATTTATCTTTGTATTGAATTCTGCGTTTAATTTTTTTGATTTATAATCTTTTAAAGTAGTATATTAAGTAAGTATATTAGCTTACCATTTTAAATAAAAATTTAATTAGAGAAATATTAACTACGATGAGTTCAAATGTAACTAACTTAGGAACAAATTGTGTAATGAAATTTTTCTAATATGTACTTATATATAGAATTCTTTACTTTCAACCTAGCTGATTTTGACAATAAAATGTAGTAATTAAATACCAAACGAAAATACAATAATTAAGTACGTATTATATGATTACTATAATTTATTTTTAAATATTCTTCTCCTTCCAAATACCCTATTCAGGTTTAAGTGACATTATTTTTAAATACTTAAGTACAAATTTTAAAATTAATAAAAATGGTATAATACGTACTCTATTAAATATAAATTTTGATTTTTAAAATTGGGATGGTTCAAATATTATTGTCTATCAAAAAAAGATTAATTGTTAATCATGTTGTATGCTGTCAATCAAAGAAGATAATACAAATTTTTATAAGTAAGTACTTACTTACTTATATGTACCTTTTTTAAAACATAAAAAGAAATTGTTATTCAGAGAAAGCAAAAATATTTTATATATTAAAAATTCTTTAAAAAAAAGTTACTCCTTCAGTTCTCGTGTCATAAACTTTTTGTAATTCTTTTTTTTTTATAATTTTGCTATTCACAATTTATCAATATTGTAAAACCAAGTTCCAAAATTACTTATATTTCTTAAATTTGGATTTAAATGTGTATGTATATAAATTACTTAATATAATAATTATAAGTACTTTTATTTCAATATGTAATTTTTAAATGATTGATAGTGAAATTCATCACTTTTAAGTAAAAAAAAAAAAAGAAAAATGATTCATTACATTGATATTCATATTTCAAGTAACATACACATACATAGTATAGTTATATGTATTGATATAAATTTAAATTTTATACTTACGTATGAAGTAATAAAAACTAATATAGGTAAATTTTCTTTATAAAAAAAATCTGAATTTGTCACGTTTTTCTTTGTATTTAATGCATGAATAAACGATTTAAATCATTTTAGTTTAAAATGTAATACTAATAGTGATATATTTTTAACTTTTAATAACTTTCAATTTTCGAATATTGTTTTTCATGATACAGTCACGGCTTGTTAAATTTTATTGTAATCATAAAAAATGATATTATAACTACTTATATTAATAAATTTATAATTAGAACACTTTATAAATCCGGGCATCAGATGGTTCTCTATAGTGTTTATTTTGCCCGACTTTCATTTTTAGCACATTTCCAAAAAAATTTTGAAAAAATGTGCTTATTAGTTTCACTCTGTCTGTCCGTTCGTCCGTCCGTCTGTTTACAAAACTTCTACACCGTTAAAGGTAGGGAAAAAAAATTTTAACCACGGGTAAGTCTCATAAAAACAATTAATTTTGAGTAACAACTTTTTCATGTAGCCCTATCTATTACGGAGCTAACAGCCCCTTAAACTTTGAAAAAGCCCTATTTTTAAGAGCGTATCTCATGTTCTGCTTAAAATTTTTTCAATCTGAAAACGTCATTCGACAGGTGCTTTTTTTAACTTTGTAAATTACTATCAAAATTATACAATTATTTTAAATTTAGTATTTAAATTTACCGTTATGTGAAAACCACATTTTGCTTGAAATTTCTTTTTTCATAACTCCGGCACGCCTTTAGATAGGAACCTGACATTTTAAGACAAGAAAGAACTTTTAGAATTAGTACAAGTTTCCTTAGATTTTTTTTTGTACCACCTATATAACTAAGTACTTATATTAATAAATTTATAATTAGAACACTTTATAAATCCGGGCATCAGATGGTTCTCTATAGTGTTTATTTTGCCCGACTTTCATTTTTAGCACATTTCCAAAAAGGAGACAAGAAAGAACTTTTAGAATTAGTACAAGTTTCCCTAGATTGTTTTTTGTACCACCCCCTGTTGAAGAGCTATTAGGGCTGAAAAATTGTAAATTTGCTATTTTTAGGCACCTGTAACTTAAGCACCTGTACAAATTTTTCTTTGACTAGACATAAAAATTAAAGCTAAAAATTAACGCTTTTAAAAACCGTTGGTTTACATTCTACCTTGTTCTTATATATATTTAACTATTCTGATTAAGTTAATTTCAAGTTATTAAATATCAGTCATAGTATCATATCAAGCCAAATTTTAAGTGCAGTATTATACAGATAAACTTAAATTAAAGTTTAAAGCATTGTACTAATACATCAAATAAAAATCTACATAAAAACAAATCGTATTCCGGTCGATGTTACTTAATATCGCTAATTTCGAAAGAAAAGCAAATTTTATGAGCTAGTTAATGTTTATAATCAAAGTTCAAATTAAAAATAAACACATATGTATGTAAAATTTTATAGAAATTATCAAACAAAAAAAAAACTTGTGTACTTAATAGCTATAAATATTTTAAAATATGTAAACAACTTTATAATTTAGTTTTTTTTTTTTTTTTTGTGCAAAATATGGTAAAGTTCAAACGTCACGCTAAACTTTTAACGATTTTTTGTTAGTGCAAAAAAAAATAGTGATTAGACTGGTTATTGAAAAATCATATCTTATGGTATCTTATACATTTAAAGTAACTAATTGATTTTTTTTAAATACGGTACATTTATAAAATTATACTTTCGCTGAATAAAATGAAAACAAAAAAGTTAAATATGTATTCTAAAAACAGTTTTTCTAATCAATATAATTTAATTTTCTTTCGTATGGTTGTTATAATATATAATATTAAAAGTATACTTATAGGATGCGTCGAAATAAGTGATACTAAAACAGAAAATTAAATAAATAGTTACTTCAATTTTAATAGTCACTACTCACTGCGTGACTTATAGTAATTATATATACATAATAGGTATATAATACATAAGTATATAATGCATAGATATATAGAATATACTAAGCAGATTGAAATGAATGAAATTTCAATAGACTGGCGATGGTGTGAAAATAATAATTTGAAGGCTATTTACAAAAGTTTACTTACATGAAGTATTAAAGGTCGAAAATATCTATAGATTTTATAATTTAAGTTCATAATACATCTCATTTAATAATTTTTAATTGAACTACATTCGTTTAGCAATACTATATCGTAACAGTTAATGTTATATTTATTAACATAATGAATCTTAAAATATCAATTCAATTTAATTGCAAGACAAGAGAAACATAATAAAAATTAGTTTTTATTTATTGAAAATTAATTAACTTTTTTTGATTGTAGATTCTTTAGAACTGCTATTTCTCTTTTTTAAGTTAGGTTATATTATATTTTATTTCACGTCCCACGCCCCTTAAGTATAATGATTTTTCTTAACTACATTCATCCAACAAGACAACTACTTAACTTAAATTAACAAAAACAAAAAATGTCAGTTTACTTGTCAGAATTAATACTGTAAATTATTAAAACCAATACAAATAGGCCACACTTATTTATTTTCTTGTTTTTGTATAAGAATCTACTGTTTGTAGTTCATTCTACATATGGCAATTGGCAGGATTTACATTTCTTCACACTATAAGAGAGTCAATATTGAAGGCAATGTATATAATTTTACTTTAATTTGTTTATTATGGTTGTTAGTTGTTTATTATAATATTTATAATTAAAATATCAATTTTTTTCCCAATATAACTATTACTTATATTATATATTAATAATCATTTTCATTTAACATTTGTTTATTTCATTAAAAAATAAGAAAAGCTAAAAATTACAAATTTCGTGAACATTTATGAACAAGAAGAGTAAAAATAATTTTTACATCAATAATAATTAGGTATCCTTATCTTAATCTTAATAATTATGCAACTGAAAATTTATGTAAATAATTGAAACTTAATGTTGTTTAGATAATAATTATCTTTACTGTAACTTTGACAGTTATAAAAGTGACAATAAATTAAATTTATGTTACTTTTTTTGTATTGCTTACTTAAATTTGAACGATTTTTATTAAATCTATAATTACTTAAAATACTTATAGTCAGAGCTTTGTTCTGAACAAGAAAACAAAAAGAAAACAACCACTGTTTGTTTTTGAAATAGTTAATGTACATTATTTGCAGTTAATAAACGACTGGTCACCTTAATTTTCTTTTTTTTTATATGATTTTGCTGTGTCCATTGGCATGTGTTTGTTTATTTTTATAACTGTATTGACAATTAAATACTATTGAATTTAGTTATTATCAATAAAAAAAAATTTAATATACATACTTAAGTATGTATTTTTTACCTATGCTCTTAAATATTTTTATTTTATTTGTGTTAATTATCAATTAATTGACTAACACAATCAAATATTATTTTATTTTATTATTAGTAGCTACATACATATACTTATATGTTTTTCATTAGCTAGAATATTTATTTTTGTTTATTTTTCTTTTTTTACAAAATCGAATAATATTATGAATGATAACTACTTAATTGTTTTTAATTTAAAAAATATTTTAATTATTAATTGTATTCTACAAAAAAAAAAAAAACAAATGAGTTTTAGCCTTCATTTAATTTCAAAAAATTTTAAGAAAATTAAAAATACAAAAGAAAAAAAAATCTCATCTACTTGAAATTAAAGAGAAACAAAAATTTATTTGTTTATAAATGGCGTCGAAATTCCATTTTTAATTTGTTATTCCAAAAAAATTATTATACATTAAACTGGACAATGACTTTTAAGATTTACTAATATGAACTTAAATAGGAAATAATATTGTGAGTCTACATAAGTCATTGCACTAAAAGAAAATGAAATGAAAAATGAAATAGACTTATGTATACATGTATCTTTTTACATCTTCTTTTTTTTTATTTTCATTTTTAAAAATGCTATAAAACATAAATTCATAGTCATAGATATATTTTTTTTAATTAATGAATTTTATTCTATTCTATGTCACGTCTTAAAATCAGAATTTATATCTTAAATTAAATGATTAAAAAAAGCATAAAAAAAAAAAAAAACAAAAATACAGAGTGTAAGAAATAAAGAAATGTATAGTTAGGAGCAATTTTTTAAAATCTTATGTATGAAAGCAATTCTTTTTTTTTTTTGCGCAGCTGTATAAACATTTCAAATAATTTAATAAGAAACGCGATTGTAAGAAAGTATACTATGTATAATATACTGAGCGGCATATATAAGGAATGTGCGAATCATCTTTATCTTTTACCCTTTCATTTTTTATTTTTTAGACATTAAAAAACTAAGTAATTATGTAATTAAAGAAAGTTTAAAAAAAATATATTTACATCCATGTATGTACAATGTATAGATATATATTTATATACCAATAGATATTAATATAGTTATATGAATACTCTTGCTAATGAAGCCAAAAGGTTATAATAGCTATATCATTTAAAATGTCCATTTTAATTACACGTATGAATAAAATCTTTTACAAATTAATGTTGCAATAAAATTTTTCTTCTAAACAAATTAAAATCATATTAATAAATTGTATTAAAAAAAAAAAAAAAAGAAAATCATTTCATGACACTTAGAGATTTATAAGCTAAGTATTTAAATAATTTCGTTTTTATTTGTAACTTTTATGTTAATTTAGTTATATTAATTCTAATCTAGTTTAAATTCACTGATCTAGGACTGAGTTTTTTTTTAACTTAAAATATATATAAATGTACCCACAAATTTAACATTAACATATTTCATCAACTAATTTATTGAACCCATCTTCATTCTCTTAAACTTAATTTGCCCATTCTTTGTTTAAACTGAATATTATAGTACTAAAAAATTTTTAGTCTATTGTTTGGTCATAATAAAGGTTTTATTTTGTAAGTTAAAAATTAAATTACTTATATAGAGAACTTCAGGAAGAATCTCTAAGTATACAAAAATAGAAGAATCTCCAGGACATATGCTCAAAAACTGAACTTTAACCCAACAAGATATTTGTACGTATATAGGAGGATATTGCTTTAACGAAGATGAACTAACAGTAATAAACCCATTTTAATTTTTTAGAGACAGTAGGACTGAAAGAAGTATTATATAAGTGGAGGAAAAATCCATAACAGTAGGAAAAGCGCAATAACTAGATCTTCATCGAAAGGCCGCGGCGTTACTTATATCGCTTAAATAATAATCAAATCTAATCTATATAAAAAACTCGTATATATACACTTTTTGATTTCAATAATTTCCAATTACTTAACTTTCGCAAAAAAAAGTTGTGCAAGGTAAACCAGATTAGGAATATTATTTAAAATTAAGTATTTAATAAATATTTTATTAAACCAGTTTTTAAAAAGAAATTAAAGAATAAGTACTTAAAATTAAAATATGTTTAATTAGACTGCTTATATACTCAATTATTTGTAGATTATTTTCAAGTCTATAGTTTAAGTGCAGAATTTTTATAAATCGTTGAAGCTGAAGAACAAAAAATGTACAAAACACTATACTTTAAATAACAGAAATAGTTTATAAAAACTTTTACATAGTAGAAAATATTAGAGTGACTCTGCCAAAAACTCACAAAAATTTAAAAATTTTATAAATTAAACTTGAATAAGTAAGTTATAAGTTACTGATATTATTATAATATGTACTTAAATAGTCAATATAAGCTAAATATTAACTGTCAATTCAATAATAATAATAATAAGATTAAGTGCAGACTAATATTTTTTTTTTAGTTTATTTCTCTTCCACATAAATGTGCCAAGCAAATTACATAACCTTTCCTTTTCAGACGTGGCTGTAAATGTCGTAAGGGGAAATTATTCTTACGACGTGTGTGGATTTCGAACCCACACTCCCTTGGTGTTTACAGTGTATTTTATACACTTTTACCTAGTAGGCTACCGAGGCCTCAGACTAATATTGAAGATCTAAAAAAGATAAAATTCAAATTAATTTTTCATGTAAAATTACTTTTTTTCTTTTTTTTTGTAAATTACAAAAAATTTGTTAAGATTAGTTCTTATATGTAGGAAGTTAAAGTTAATATGTTTAAATAATAAGTACATATTTTCTTATTTCATAAATATGATTTCGAAATTTTTAGATTTTAACGATTTAATAATTGTGTTGCAATTTTTTGTTTGTTTTTATCATTTAACAACACGCCTAAGAACAATTAAGAACTACTTTCAATTTTAATTAAACATTAAACTTTTTTTTGTTTGCATATTCTTACACATACTTAATTAAGTAAAAACCTACAATTTTTTTTTTTTTGTTTAAAAATATTTTCAACTATATTTGTGGGGGTTCAATCGAATCTCTCTAATAAATACAATAAAATATTCTATTTACATTTATATTGCCGCCAATTTAAAATCCCCAATCCTTCAATACTACCTAGCTAAACTATGTACATAACATTTACATGTATAGTGTATACCTACATGAATTGCAAAAAGAAAAAAAAACTATAGCATAACAAATCTAACAGATGCATTATACAACGGCTTGTACAAAATGAAAAACAAACTCAAAACTGTGTCAAATATTATAAGAAAAATAGCAAAAAAAAAAAAAATTATGATATAAAAAATTGAAAATTAAATGAAAAATAAAAAAAAATAAAAAAAATCTATAGTCTTGTTGCGATTGTTGTTAACCCACGAATATCATTAATTCTAAATGCGTGTTAATTGAATAGTAACTTACTGATCATTATAAGTAGTTTATTTTTTTATTTTGCTTTATTTAGTTCTATTTTTTGTCTATTTGTAGTAATGTTGTACTCCAGAAGTTATATAATATAGAACTGAATTATGTTCTACGTTAAAATAATAATATAATGTTAATTTGTCCATCTGTTCAAATAAGTATTTGAGATCTAAATGTGCAACATACAAATTTAAGTATAAAAACAGTATAACTGGACAAAGCTGAATGAGTTACAACGTCAAGGTCAATAAGATACAGACCAATATTTTAGAAGTTTTTTTTTAAAAAGCTTAAAATTTTTTTAATTTCCGAATATTAAAGCTACTATACTAAATCTATTTTTGTATAATTTTTGTATTTCTTTGACATTAAAATATGGTAACATATCATGGTATAGAACATCATAATATGATGATAATATGATGTTATTATGTTCAAGGTAACATCATATGTAGGTTAGACAAAATAGGATCAACAAATTTATGTTAGATTAATAGACTAATCCATTTTTTTTTTTTTGATTATTCTGGACTCTTTTCGAGATATGAGGAGTTAAAGATGTTTAAAGATGACTTTTCATAAAAAAATCTATAACTTTTGAACGGCTTGCTATAGGGATATAAAAAAAGAAGTTATAGATTTTTTTATGCAAAGTCGCTAAAACATCTTTAACCCGTCATATCTCAAAAAGGGTCCAGAATAGACCCCTCCCTCCAATACAATTTTTTGTTCGTTTCGACATGCCCGATCAAACATTTCAAGGAAGAAAATCGAGTCGGAACCACTCTGTATAGAGCTGAATTAGGGTATCCAGGAACATTAATTGGAGATGATCACATTTATAATGTATATAGTAGTAGTTGCAGCCCTACAAGCCCTTTCAACTCTAAAGGCAAATAAGTAAATACTTACCAAAAACGAAAATGTCTAACAATTTTTTTAATTTTACTGAATAAAAAATAACTAAATGATATTTTGTCAGAACTAAATAATTTTCTAATTAGTATAACTATTAGGCATAATTTTAACAAAACGTTTTGATTAAATTACATAAGTATATATATATTTAAGTTTTCTGTACTATTTTGTTCACATTTTAGTAAAAATATTAGTAAAATTTAATTCATTATTTATAATTTGAAATTTAATATGTTGATTGTCTCAAATTCTAAAATTACTCATAAATATTAGATCTAATAAATCATCTCATAAAAAAATATTTACAATAATTTATCTGTTAACGTGTAAACATATCTACAACATATACCTATATAAGTATGTAACATTAAATTTAAAAACAACTTTAAAGTTTTAAAAGTATATAAATATGGTCCAATTGAATTCCTCTTTTTTTTTTTAAATATCACTTTATTTCTTTGTTTTTTTTTTTCTATATATATACATTGAGCCGTATAAAATATACCCAAAACCAAATTGGCAAACATCATTTTATAGTGATGATTTGATGTGTTTTTGATTTTTTCTTTTTGTAGAATTTATTTTGTAAATAAAGTTTAATTGAATGATGACCCACTCAATCAAGAAAATGATGGAACGAACCGAATAAAAAACACTGAAAATTATTTGAATTATTAATTGAATTTTGTTGAAGAATAAAAACAAAAATTACACAGTAGTCGTCAAAAGGCATTATTTTTACTTTATGTATATGTATATATATAAATACATATGTAGATACATACATACATACATATGTATATTTATGCAAAATATAAAAAAAATAAAAACATATAAGAGCATTGGGATCCAATATATGATGAGACCTGATACGACCTTTACTTATTTTTCTTAATATTTTTTTGTCTCTTTCTTTCAATTCTACTCAATTAAAATTAAAATAAAAAAAATAAAAAAAACATGTGCAAAATATTATACTCCATACAGACAGTTGGTTCGGTCAGCCCGGTCTGTTGGGAAATGCTAATTGAATTCCCTACATTTTTTTTGTGATTTTTTTTTCTTTTTTTTTTTTTGTATTTTTTTACACTATCTAATATTTAGTTTAAATTATATGTTTTTGGTTCCCATATTACATATTATGAAACTTGAAACACGACTTGCTTTTGTTGCTAATTTTGATAGATTTAGTTTTTTTTTTTTTTTTATACTTATCATAATAAAATTTACAGAATAAAAATAGAATGAGTTCTAAATAAAAATATATTCATAAAAACATTTAAAGATATAATAATAATTGGTATAAATAACATGTAGATATTGTATCTATAGGATACAGACTGAGATAAAAAAAAATTTTATTTTATGAAAATATGAAAGAAATTAAATGGCATACAATGGGATTTATGTATACTTATACTTAACAAAAAAAAAAAAAAAATGATTTCTTTCTAAAGTCAAGTTGATTGAGTTGTTATTAATTTTTAGAATTTATATATTATGTTAATGTAAGTAAGTATATACATAAATATAATTCACACAAATATATGTATATTTGGATATTATTTAATAAATTAATATTATAATCTTTATAAATTAAGTCAAGAATTTTCATATGTAGGAGACTATTTTTTCAATTTAGAAAAAAAAAAAAATTTATTTTAAAAATCTTTTAAATATTTGTGACAGAAAGAGTTCATTGTGAAAAGAACTTTAAAATGCATTTTATAAAACAAACTAAATAGCTACTTAAAGTTATATAGGTAAAATTATAGCAAATTTCTTTAAAATTACATTTTGAGTATTTTATGTTAATTTAAACTTGAACAATATTTTATTTATTTCATTGTAGGTACACCATAATAGAATATTTTTATTTCAATAGATTAACCTATTTATTCTTTTAAGAAAAAACTTAAAAATATTTATTTGATACGAAAATATTTTATTTATTTGCATCCGTAGCAGTATGATAACGACACAATATTCATCAAGTTTTATGTTCTAAAGATGGATAATTAAGCATAATTTCGAATCTAATAAATGTTAGTCATTGTCTATACCTACCTTTTTTTAGTATAGACAACTCTATACCTTTTTTTTTTATGAGCATATTCTTAGCAGACTTTATGACTTGACAGAAATACATTTAATAAACTTGAAACGAAACTTCTTAAAAATCTGCTTGTATGGAAACTAAAAATGATTGAAGAGTTGTATATTGTATATATAAAAGTAACTTTAACCAAGACTCAATTTTTAAACTATAATATTTCATATTTTTTTAAAACTTAATACTTAGTTACTTATTGCAAAAAAAAAAAATTATATCTAAGCAACTTTTCTTAAGTATTTTGCTTATTAATAAATAATTCTTATTACTCATAAGATGAAATAATTCATAGATTTGGAATGAGTAATCTTGTATTTAAGATTTTACATTTTTTGTTTATATTTTTTTTTTTTCCTATGATTATGAAATTACATCAAAGAAATATATGCACGTGCTTTTCTTTCAGATACATAAGCTTCTCAATCTGAATATTTTCAATTGTGTATCTTAAAATAAATACTAAATTAATAACATAACATAAGTAGGTAAGTATATGTGAATAATATAACAATTTATTCATCTGTTAAATTTTTTTCTACATACATATGCGTACAAACCACCAATATAACTATTATATGAATACAATAAAACAAGTTTATTTCCATTATAAAAAAAAAAAAAAAATTTTAAACTAGTTTTTCAAGCAATGTCATCATCACCTTTATTGTTTCGTTTACTATAATATTATAACTATAGCTATATACATAACATACATATATAGGATGTACACTCATAAGATTGTTTTTAAACTTGTTGATTAACTATACAATATTTATAGTCATTTTTGGTAAATTTGATAAATTTAAATATTTTTTGTTTATTTACACTAGTTATTTTATTGGAATTAAGTTTTTAAATATTATTTTTGTACTTTACCTAAAATGGGAAATTAAATGCGGGAACATCTCAAAATCCCAAATAACAAAATCCCAAAGTAACAAAATCCCAAATCACATAATCTCACATTTCAAAATCCGAAAATTACAAAATGCCAAACACAAAATCGCAAAATTAGAAATTTTCAATGTTAATTTTTAAAATTGATTTTCTTCATATAAAATTTCATATAAATCTTCATTTTCTTCATGTAAAATTATTAAAAAATTTACTATTTTTCATAGAGAAATGTCAATATTTAATATTTTTGTATGACAACCTGAATGCATTGGCATACTTTTGTATTGCGGGGGTTTGGGTTGCCCCTTTTTACGGAGTATTTATAAACTTGTGTACGCAAGATTCCGAATTAGGAAGGATTTTAGAGTTGGTTTTAAAATCAGAAAGCTTTTTCCAGAGGATTTATATATTAGTGTATGCCAGATTCTGATTTAGGAGGGATTTTAGAGTTGTTAAAAATCAGAGTTACGTCCTTTTCCGTAGATTTTATATATGTACTTGTGTATGCGATATTGAATTAAAGCCTTTTTAGTGTTAGTTACAAAATCAGGGTTGGCCCCTTTTACCGAGTATTTATATACATGTATATCCGGATTTTTACATCATATTGTCTATTATTTTGATTGTACATGTTTGGATTTTGATGCATTTGGATTTTGAAAGTATTGATTTAAATATTTGGGTTTTGAAAGATTGGATTTTAAAATTTGGATTTTCTAGCAGAACGCAGGAGGTTAAATCTTTCCACCTATGATAGAATGGCCACGGATAGAAAAAGAAGAAAAATATATTTGTTTTGACCGCGTTTAACGGTGAGTCCATCTGCTTTTTTTTGGAATTATTTTTTAGAATTTCGTACCCAACCCGAATAAGATTTCGCATTTTGGAATTTTGTGATTTAGGATTTTGTAATAACTTGAAAATATTTTGGGATTTTGTAATTTGTGATTTTGGAATGTGGGATTTTTTGTTTGTGATTTGGAATTTCGTACCCAACGCGTTAAATATGTATAACCCTCCTCTATCCTCATTACCAGAACAATGGATTAATTAATAACTTAAATTGTTAACGCAGAAAATAACAAGAGGGAAGACTATTAGTAATAAAATTGTAGCAACTTTAAAAAAATTTTAAGTTTGTTGCTAAAATAAGGCTTAGCGACCCCAGCTAAAGAAAATTAAAGCATTTTAATTTATAACAACAACAAAGTATCTCTAACCTTAGTAACACTCAAATTCAATACAATTTAATAATTTTTAATTTAAAAATAAAAATATTATTCTCAATTCGCATTTTAAATTCAATATAAAATATACTATAGGTAACATAATTATTAAAATACTCAGGTGTAAAATCTGTTCAAGATAATTAAAAGAAAAAAAACACATTGAGAGTTAAGACAGTAACAAGTTGATTCGTTACTTCCACGCAATTTTGTTTTTTGTTTTTATTACGTTTATTTTGCGAAAAAAAAAACGCTTTTTAAAAAGAAACACACACAACTAAATACATAAGACATTCTCACCTATAATTAGTAATATTTCTACTAATATAACTAAATTGTTTAATTATCTTTTAATTATGAATATAAAAGTATGTATAAACGTCATGTTTGTTCAATATTGTTGAATAATTTTTATTTAGTGAAATATTTCAATATTTTCTGTATCAAAATTCAAAATGCATAAAAGAAATCTAAAAAATTTCACGGAAGTTTAAATAAAAATTTATTAAAAATTAAAAATAGCTACTTATTATAAGTACTTTAACTGTTTTCATTATTTTAGCAGGTGTTAATATACAAATGCTTTTTAATAAGCCCATACACATATATTCATTTTTTATTGAATTGTATTAGTGAATTTGCGCCAGTTTAGTTTTAAATTATATTTAAGTACACAAAATACATGCAACAAAAGCGATTTTTTTTTTTACTATTGATAGCTACATAAGTATTTTATTTTTAAACAAACGATTTGATTGTTTGGAAAATATGACTTTTAAATAAAATGATTGGTTTTTGAGGGATAAACAGAACATTTATAGTTATTTTTAATTTTTTTCTGTGATTATTTATTTTTTAATGCTATAACAGAAGCCTACCAGTACATAACATCAATTCAATCTGTGTAACAATTAATCAGGCGTGTTTAACAATTTCTTTTTAAAAAAGTTTAGAAATTTAATAGAAAAATTTCAAAAAGTTGAATATGAAAGCTAAAAAATTCGTATCAATTTAATGTTGATTTATTATTAAAATTATTTGCTAATTAGCTAAAGCCAAAATACGTAACGGGACGAGTAGGTTTCCTACCATTCTATGTATAGAAGAACACAACTGAAATAAACGATAGGTAACCGATATTAGAAATGTCATAAATCTATATTATCAACCAAGTAAGAAGTAATTTTTTAAATATCTTTGTTATGAGTTTTCAGCACAGTAAGTAGAAAATTCATCTTCAAAATTACATTTCAACCGAATGTTAAACAAATTAAGCAAAATAAAATCTTAAAATTATTATTACACAAAAAATTCTTTTTTCTCCTACTCACTGTCCACAGATTCCATGCCATTGCAAATGTCAAACTAATCGAATATACGATTATAAATCGAAAATCTTTATTTATTATTAGGAGAAATGATTTTGAAAATCACCTAATAAGAAATTTATTTACTTACTTATCTATTAGCCATTTTGATGTTATTTAAAATTTTCGTCTGTAGTTGTTATAATGAAAAATGATTTTCTGAGCCTTTCATTTTAATTAAGATAAATTAATAATTATAATTATATTTCAGATGTTAGGGGAAAACCGAACACTATGCTACAAATAAGTTATTATAGCTTATAAATTTTATTCGGAACAATAAATATATACTTATAAAAATAACAATAGAAATTTTTTGCTTCACAGCTTTGTTGGATTTACTTATGGCATAAATGCACTAAAAATTCCATTCATACGGAAAATACATATAGTTTTTCTTCAACCTTCAATTTTTTTAAAATATATATATATATGTATATGCTGTATGTAAGTACTTAACTAAATGTTTAATATAATGATTCATTTTTAATACATTATATTTATGCAATATTGCAATAATTTTTCATTCCTTTTCATTTGGAATTTATTAGTTACATAGAAGGCTTACTTATATATATATACTTATATTTTTAAAAACAATTATTAATAAAATCTTCTATATAGAAACAGTTCTATTCAAGAATAAAAAATAAAAAGAAAAATATTAATAATATACACCACATCTTTATTCGACTACCATTTTAAAGCAACACTCTTCAATTGTGGTATCAAAATTCTTTAACCTCAATAGCATAAAATGCCTTAAAAATTTAGTGCACATAAAATGCACATACAAAATAATTCCAAAATTAGAATTGAATTCCCTTTTGTTTTCTTGTTTTTCATTTTAGTTCTATTAATTCCTTAAAATATCCCCAACTATTTTATCTTTTTCAAAATTTTTTTTAGATTTTTAGGAATTTTTTTTTTTTTTTTTATCATTTGCTGCCAGATTTTTAATAGTCACCAGAAACTCTGAAAATAGACTATGTTGAAAAAGATGAAGGTAGAATCTTTTTTTTTTTTTTTTAATTTGTACAAATCAAGTGAATTAGAAAAGAAAAGAAAAAAAAAATGAAATAAGGAACGTATTTATAAGTAAGTATATAAGAATTCATTTTTAAAAAAATATATTCAAAATTAATCGAATGAATCGCATGATATGGGATTCAAATATATTATTTGTAATACAAAACAAAAATTGGAAGAAAAAAGGGGAAAATTAAGAAGAAATAAGTTTTCGGGAACGTGACAGGAATTTGAAAATTTTTCCTTTTTTTTGCTGTTTGTATATTTATTTTTAGTGTTTTATTCATTTTTTTCTTTTTTCATTGAAATAAAACAAAAGAAAAAGCAAAAAAAATACATATTATTCTGGTCTATTGTTAAAAATATAGATCAGGGATGTAACTTCTTGAAATTTATATATCAAAACTCAATAGTAAAAAAATTTATAGTTAAATTATGATTTAAAGATATTTTGAACAATGGCTTTTAATGAAATAGCTATGTATACATGTTTTACTTTACCACGTGTATCTATTGTAAAGTCAAAATTCGAATTCCAGTTTTAAAAACAAAAAATTATGTTTTTTTTTTTCAATTTTTAGGTTAATATAAAAAAATAATTAGAAGATGTACAACTATTTTCTTGAAGATTATAAGAAGATTGAATACATTTTTATACATGCACCTCTAAAATTATACTATCAAACTTTTGTCACTAATTAAATAAGGCAAAATTATATTTAATAGTTGTATGAAATATGTAGTTAAATTAAATTTAATTTTTGTGATTTTCGGGACAATTGATTTAAGCAAAAGAGTGTGACCAGAATTACTTATCAGAATATCACACTTTTTAGAACTTTAAACTGAGATTCATTAAAATTGAAATTAAATGAAAACAGAAATATTCATACTAAGTCCCATCACTATTATTATTTGTATGTTCAAACAGTTTTTTTACACATTTAAATTTTTATTTAAAAAAAAAAAAAAAATTGGGACACCGGCTGTTGGTAATTGATTGGAATAAAAGAATGGTGAGCGTCATAGTACTATTCAGTCAGTCAGTGAAAATTATCATTTGTAGTGATAAGATAGAAATTATGTAAAATTTTAACTAAAAATGTACAAATAATATATAATATATATAATAGATATTTAATGAATTTAAGTATTTATTACTAATTCTTAGGAAATAATTTTTCTTTTTATATAGGTATAAATATAAAAATCCTATAGAATTTTAATATTATTTACAGTGAACCTTAATTATTAGTCATAGTTAAAGGAAGGAAATTTCTTTTTAATTATATAGAAAAATATTGAAAATTTTCCGTGTCAATATTTTAATCAGTTGATTACAAAAATAACATAACATAGTTAAATGGTTTTTTTTTACATTATCGATTGCAGTATGTAAGGTAAGAAAGTATTTGACTCACAAATCGCCATTTCGAGATTGATTAATAAATTTCTATATTCTTAAACTAATACCTTAGTCTAAATGAATTAAATTATGTAGAAATTATGTTTTATGCAACAAACCCATAGCTTAGCTTAGTTAGGAAAAAACAAGATAGGTTACGAAAACCAAAAATAATGCCTCAAAAATGTCTTAAATAAGGTAAATAAATAAAATTAAGTATATTCTTTTAATTTTTCAATTTATTTAAGTATCTTATTGAATTTTACATTTGGCAGACAGCGGAATTGAAAGAAATTCACATAACAAATACTAAATTTTATAGAACATTAAGCTGTTATTTCCATAGCATTTTAAATGGATTCTTGCCTATAAATTTTCGTATATAAATAAGTTATTAAATATTCACTAGTTTTTATGTAATATATTATGTATATATATCAGAAAATAAAGGAAAGAATACGATTACTCTTTATTTTGTTTTAACAAAACAAAAATAATAATTTTCAACATAGGAATTTTCAAAATAAATATTTTTGTAACTAATAATTTTTTGTAAAGTAGTCTTGTTTCTAAATTTCCTTTTTAATACTTCAATATAGCTTTTTTTTTTTTTAATTTTTAATTAAATTTAATAATTTTTGAAGTCAAAATTAATTATATAAGTTAACCTTTTAATAAAAAAAAAAACAAAATAACAATAAAAATTTGTCTAAATTTTTAAATAATGGATAATTTAAATTTAAATCGAGATTTATTCATAGGTGATTTTAATTATGAAGAAAGAAGACAAATACCTGAAATAGAACCTGAAATTGAAACGTTACAAAGGGTTCCAATAATAAGAAGACCATCTATAAGATTAAGTGTTGACCAAGCAGTAGATATATTGAAAAATCGTTTAAATTTAAATACACTATCTAGACATATTTAATGAATCTATCTATACATTAAACAACATTAATTATAACAATAAAATGATTATTTTTGATAGTTATTTGTTTTAAAACATAGTCATTTTGAGTAGATACAATATAAGTAATATGTACTTATTATGTTTTGGTTTATACTGTTACATAATATCTACTTAAACTAATATAAGTAATAGATCAGTTTTGTCATTTATTGTTTTTTTTTTTTTAATTAAAAATAAGTATGTTAAAAATATTAAGAATTTTGAGTAGTTAAAAACAAAATTAGTAAAAAAAATTAAACGTACTTTATAATATTAAAAAATTTAATTAATTTGTTTTTTTTTTTATTTTAAACGCATCATACAAGATTTTTCAGCAATTTGTTTAAAAAGCCCTTGCCAAGTTAGATTATTAATTTACATAAAGATTTTTGTCTTAAAACTAAATTTATATTTAAAATTATAAAAAATAAAACAAAAAACATCAATTAAGAGTTTTCAAAGATAAATTTAAATCCTTTTATACGTCAATCATTTTAAATTTAATTTTAACTTTACATTAAAAGCAATGTTTTTTATATGAATTCGTGAGTTATTTTATTTATATCTTGTTAAAGATTAGTTTAACAGAAGTAAAAATCTATCAATCGCGAATGTTTTGTCTTTTCCAAGTCCCTATCAATGAAATGGGGTTTTACTTAGTTAAGTATTTAAATTTTTCATGTTTAATTTTGTTGTTATTTTTTATATTTTAAAATATACCACATATTCACTCTTCCCTTGTTTCTCTTTACTTAACTTTATACTATATTCACACTTAACTTTTAAAAAACTATTAAATATGTTAAACTTCCTGTCCAATATTTTTGTTTTATAACCTCAAAAACCATTTTAAGCTTATGAATGGTAAGTTTGAATCATAGAATGCTCGGGCTTTTAATAATTAATTTTTGGGTTTAATTTTTCCCTATTGTTACAAGTTCACTTAAATGGTAAACTATTAAAATCGTGCTTAACCAATTCTTGTAACTTGATTTTTTTTTATTCATAAATCTATTGTTAAATCAATATCACGATTAAAAAAACATAAAACAGGCATAAAATAAATATATATATAGTTATATGTAAATAAGTAAACAGTGTTATCATATCCGAATCTTAGGTAATATTTTATACCATTTTTGGATAGTTACCATGTAATTTTTTATTAGTTATAATAAATATAGAAATAAATTAAAAATTAATTTGGCAAGCCAAAATATTAATTTTAAAAAAAAAATACTATAGTTAAAGTAAATATATTAAATTAATAAAAAGTTGTTTTTATTTCAAGAAATTTAGCAGATAAATTGTTTATTAGGTAAAAAATTGAATTTTCCGGTATATGGTTTTGTTATTACCTTTCAAATTTAGTTATAAATTTGAACATTTTTTGAATAGTAATTGTTAATTATAATTTGTACAAACAATAAAATTATAAAATTTAATATTTTTTTAAAGACCTCCCGTTTTCTTTAAACCTTCCAGAAAAGAAAAGATATAAACATATTTCTAAATTAAGTTAAGTACTTATATATATATACCTATATAATTAATACCTGAAAAGAAAACAAAAAAGTATTTTATTTCAGATGCCTCCCTATATTTAAATTTTCAAGGTTTATTGTTATTAAAATAAAATAAAATAGTTATAGGGGGTGACCTCACTTTGACTTTTTCATATATTTTAATGTAAAATTCTAATTGACTAACATGTATACATATTAGTCAAGTAAAACTGGGCCATTTTGCTATCCTAAAATAAGTATTTATATATGCAGTCATAAATGTATGTGGAATTTTTTTAATCTAAATCGAATATTTTTTAAATTATTATTTGAAATGGAACTTTCTATACTTGAAGTAAATTAAAAATGCCCCAAAATCTACAAAAAAAAAAAAAATATGCAGAAAATAAGTAGATAAGTATTCCAAATTTATAGGTTTGCTAGCATTACTGAGTTATTGTTTTTAAATAGAAAATCATATAGGCAAATAAATAACTTCTTGGCCTTTACGGCGTATTTACTATACTTTCGCTAAATGAAAATCGCTTTGGCAAATTTGATGAGAGAGAGTTGCGAATACGAATTTAAAATTTTGATACTGTATAATGCTTACATAGTTAGGTACCAGTATCAGTATTTTAATTTTGAATTCGAAACCCTGCGATTATCTAGGAAATTTATAGGCGAATAAATAACATGTCTCCGCAAATTATATTATATCTTTTTTTTTTTTGTAGAAGAAACAATAACCAGTTCGGTAGTTACATTTTATTTTCAAAATCAGCTTCAATTTAATTAACAACATTTTTATCTTTAATACTTACTTATATCTCCATAATTAAAAATTTTCTTATACTTCAAAAAAATATAACGGAGAAACAAATTAATAATTTTAATCCCATTACATATCCCTATAAAGTAAATTATAAATCAACAAATTTGATTTTCATATACGTGGTAATTCCGTATAAGATATTATCACTAAATATGTATAACTATATATATATATATATATATTTAACTAACACTAAAAAGAAATATTATGTTAAGGAAAGATTTTAGTGAAGAAAACACAAAAAAAGTTGAACGCAAAATAAAATACAATAAAAAAAAAAAAACTCAGATACAAAACAAAAATTGTTAGATCCATACAATTTATCTTTTTTTTTTGTAATTCTACACACTTTGAAGATTCATCTTCTGCAAAAGGAAAAATGAGGAAAACAATTCCCCTTCTACAAT
This sequence comes from Poecilobothrus nobilitatus, assembly GCA_947095535.1. Taxonomy (NCBI): domain Eukaryota; kingdom Metazoa; phylum Arthropoda; class Insecta; order Diptera; family Dolichopodidae; genus Poecilobothrus; species Poecilobothrus nobilitatus. The sequence continues at coordinate 11,530,941 of OX352773.1, read as the reverse complement.
GGAAAATTAATATTCTCTTAGCCGGATTAACTATATTGCATATAGTGGCTACAGTACTGTCATTTCAATGCCATTGTATAACTATAAGTAAATACCCAGTCTTTATATGGTACATTATACACACAAACATAAACCTATATATATATAATCCATTACTTAAAATCACATTTAGTTATGATGATGACAGAGACAACGTCTCGACGAAAACTACAAAAAAAATTAAAAACTAAAAAACATTTTTTTAAACGAAAATTCTTTTCATTTTTGTTCTTTTGTGATGTAAACTGCAGTACAGTTATGTTGCAATCATTTCTACATTGAACATAGTATATATACATTTAAGGGAAAAACTAAAAAAAAGGAAGCACGAAAAAAAAAAACAACAATGAAATATAAATTTATAATACAATACATGTATTATACAGTTAAATTAAAAATGAAAAAAACTTAAGAAATAAAATGAAGGATTAATAAGTGGGGTCGTCTTCAACTAAAATTTATAAATATACATATATGAGAAGAGTTCACAACTTTAAAGTAAAATAAAAACAAAAATAAAATTTTAGGGGGCTTATGTTTAAAATCATTAATTTTCATTTATTTTGTAAATATACAACATTTTTTATATTTTATAATATGTATATATTATATAGTAATATATAGCCAAGGACATAAGTATTGAAACTGTGCACATATACACATATATACTTAGTAAAATTAACCAAATCATCTTAAACAGTGATAAAGGGAAAAGTAGGTATAAAGTGGCTGTTTTTAAAAGCTGTCAAATTACACTGTCATGAGAAAAAAGTTAAGAAATTATTTGTATTTAGTTACTTATATCTAAAAATTGAAAAACTTCATCATTTATTTTTACCACACAAAAATGTTTTAATTAAAAAAAAAATTAGTGACTATTTTTTAAAACTCGGTCATGTGATACCAACTTTATTCTAAAGATGACATTCTATTAACTAGAAGCTTAATTTCTATGAATTTAAAGACACTTTTTTCTAAATAACTGATTCTTAGTTCTACTAATTGAGAGACTATAAATAGAATTTTAGAAACTATTCTCAGGATAATTTCAGTAGAGATCCGTGTAAATGATATATAGTTACATAACTTATACACTCATTAAATTATAAATATACTCACAATAAAAGAATTGACAGCTGTTATTTTAATATTCTATAAATTTTACTATGGCATAAATTGAACATTTTAAAAATATTAAAATATGTGTAAAAATTCTAAATTAGTCCAATACAAACAAACAAAGGCAAAAACTGATTGAAATCTATTAGTTAATTATTAAAACCTTTAAAATCTAAACGTAGCGAGTTATTGTTTCTATTTGTTTCTTTAATCACTTTACTTTAAATTTTTTTTCAGAATTTCGATTTATTTCTAAAAGTGATAAGTAATTGTACAATAATTAAGGAATTAAGGATAATTTTAGTAACATGTCAGCGATGCAAAATTATATGTTTAAAAGTTCCTTCAATTTTACCGAACCTGCTTCTTATATATAAACAAAGTTAAGAAAAAAATAATTAAACTAAATATGTATATTTTATGTTGTATAATTAGTTACTTTATTCCTTATTTTCCATCCAACAAATTTTGAGTATTTGACTTGTCACAATTTCTTTTTTTTCGTACTTAATCTAAAAGGTTCTTTATAGAGTTTAAAAGTCAAGTATCGATTTTTATTTTGTTTTATATAAGTAAGTATATGTATTATATTTCTTTTTAACAGATTTTAAATACATATATATATATATATACGTACATAACTTATGTAAATTAATTGTTGTAATTTGTTTTTTTTATGACAATCTGGTAATGTCATATTTAAAATGCATCATCATTTATAAAACTCTCTAAATACTTATTTTTTTATAGTTCTTTAGTTTTTGATTTTTGTATATATATTTATATACTCCCTAGTGTAATATACTTGTTTCAAGTTATTTATTTTATTTTTATTATCTTTGTTTTATGTATACGTAGTACGTACATTATTTATTATTTACATATGAACATAATTACTCCTAAAGTACTCCTCAAAAGGGCTGAATTATTATTTCATTGTTTTATTTTTTTTTTAAGGTCTATAATTATTAGATTTGTTTTATTTAGGTGATAATTCCGGTGAAAAATAACATTGAAATTTAAATATACATAATACGTATAATGCTCATTATGTATAGTGATAAAATATTATAAGATTAAAAAGAAAATTGTATATGCTTAACCCAAATTTAAGTTTTAAAGATAAGTGTAGTTTAATTTATTTTAAGTATTCTTATATATACAACGGCGGTAACATATTTATAGAAACATTACAATGTTTGTTTATATAAAAAGGAGGTTCAATGGACTAATTTAAAATACAGCGTACAAAATTTACCTAGTTTCTAAAAAAAAATTCTTTTTAAAATTGTAGTGGGAAATTTTAATCTCAAAGTAAGTATACTATCAATTAACAAATTATAAAAAATGGTTTAAATTATCAAATAAAGTTTAACGTAAAATTTGGTCTGATTTGTAGTCAGTTAAAAAAAAAAAATTAGCTCACTTCTCTTCAAAGGCTTATTTCAAAAGTAACTAAGTAAAAAAATGTAAAAATTTTTATAAACATTCAGTAGTTAGTTTATAGAACATCACTTACTAATGCCTAATATATATCTTTTTTTTTAATGCATTTCTCTGCCACATAAATGTGAACAGAAAATGACACAGCCTTTGCTGTTCAGTCGTGGCTGTACATGTCGTAAGGGGGAATAACTCTTACGATGTGTGTGGTATTCGAACCCACACTCTCTCTGTATTTGCAGCGTATTTTATACGCTCTTACCCACTAGGCCATCGTGGCCCCCTGCGTAATATTTATATATATAGCAGAATATCTAGAGATATTGAAATGGTTTTAAGGTTAACCTCCTAAGCGAATTTCTTTTATGCTATAAGTTGGCATAAAAAAAGCATAAAATTATGGAATTTAAGATCAAAATTTTGGAGAATTAAAATGATATTTTGCTGCTACAATAATTTTGAAATAAATAAACATTCATCAGTTTTTTTTATTTTACAAGGAAAAATATCTAAATTATTAAAAAAATAAAATCATTCTATTAATAAGGAATTATTTAGTTTATTAGTTTTACTTTACCCGTTTGTTTACAAAACTTCTTTACAGGTAAGATAGAAGAATGAAATTTTAACCATGTAAGCTCTTTAAAAAAATTTAATGTTTAACTTTTTTATGTAGCGACACCCGTTACAGAATCACAGCCTTTAAAAAATTTTGAAAAAGCTCTATTTTTAAATGCCTGTATCTCAGCTTTTGCTTGACATTTTATGCTACCTCCCAGAAAAAAGAAAATTTTCCAATTTAAAAGAAATAGTTATGACAAAAATTTTCCAATTTTGATGCATGTCACAATTTATTGTTAATTGTTGTTGTTTGTTTGTATTGTCTTTTTAAAAATGTGCATCTTTGAAAACTATTGATTTTTATTCTGCCTTCTTTTTCATTAAATTTTAATAATTTGGTTAGAGATAAAAAATATTTATTGGTAGTGTACTTTTACAACCAAAATAATTTTTTAAATATAATTCGTGATATGGTTTATGTAATTTCAGAAAACTTTCACGCTCACACTTTTTTCACGAAAAAAAAATATGCAAAATAAAAGAAGAACTTGAAATGAAGCGTTAAATGAAAATGTATTTAGTTTACCAAAAATTTTAAGTAAAACAATAGTATAAATACATAATATAAACTTCCGTCTATAAATTAATCTTATTTGTCTTTAATTTAATTTTTTAAAACAAGTTTCTTTCATAAATTTCTATCCTTCTTTTAATCTTTTCCTATAATATGATTAATACAATAAAAGAAGAATTATTTAATAAAAAATAAAAAACTAAAAAATAACGGAAAATAAAACATCTTTTAAGCATCAATAAAACTATAAACTTACCTAAACCAATTATAATAGTAAATCCAATAAATGTAATCCACTTAACAGTAGTAAATTCCATAGTGTCTGCTGAGTTTCTTCGTCTTATTGTTGAATATAATCCAATAGGGAATTTTTCAATTATAACTTAAATTTACAATTATAACTTTTTTTTCTATATAATTTGATTTTATTTTTTTCAAAAAAGATTTTCACTTCACAAAATTTTCTCAATGCCCTTTTTTTATTTATTTTTTTTTAGATTTTTATTTTTGCTATTAATTTTTTATTTGCTTTCAAAACTTTTATATTTTTCTTACAAATAAAAGCAATTTACTTATATATTAATTATATTTTGCTTCTTTTTTTTTTCAAATAATTTTTCAATTTTAATTTTAAAAATTATTTCACTTCAATAAACACTAAATTCTAAATTTCACGTAAATTGAAAGGTGGCAGTACGCGTTCGAAGAAAAACTTTCGTTTTAAAGAAGAATTATATTAGAGAAGGAAATTTTTTTTTTTTTTTGTTGTTTCGAAAACCACCAAAAAGTAAATTCGTATAATATCGCAACGATTCGACTATGAATTGAATGGAGTTTGATTTTTTTTTAATTAATCGTATAATAGTAGATGTTAAACGCGTTCGACGTTTTAAATAACGTTGTAACGCGGTGCGTTTATTCGCACACCGATCACTCTTTTAAAAGTGAAACGATGCCGATATTCGATCTGAAAAGAAATTTAAAAATAAAAAAAAATTATTTTTTTATATTAAATAATATCAAAAAGTATTATTAAGTATAAAAAATGAACGAACATTTTTTTTATGATTAACCCAAACCAACCAACATGTATAACATAAAGTTTTTAATTTTCAATATCCAATTTTTAAAATGACTTTATGAGCCATTTCTAACAAATGTCACATAACTTATACCTGTTTATAATTACAAAAAAAAAAAAATATATTTTTTTAAATAAATTTCTTGTTGTTGATTGGGTTAACCTTTGCGGGCGTTTAACACATATTATGTTATAATGTACGCCCTTAATGTAAAATTAAAATTAATTTTCTGGTTAGTTTTCATTTTTGTTTTTCTTTTATATCTGTTTTTGTTAAATTTTTATTTATGCGATTTTTATTTTTTAACTAAATATAAGTATTTATGAATTCAAAATATTTCTTGTCATTTTAAAATTAATTGACTGAAAAAAATATGTCAAAATTTATTATGATATTCTTTTACTTTTTTTTTTACTAAAAATGACTTGCATTTTAAATGCACTAAAAACTTTATTTTAAAATAAGTATGTGAAGAAAAAAAAAAAAAAATTAAACATAGTCACATTAATAAAATCTAAATTTGGAAAAAAATGTCATCAAATTTCAACTTCAAAGAAATTAAATTATTTTCAATTTTATTAGACCGTAAATAAACTTAAATTTAAAAATTTAAACTTTAAAAAATAAAATTATACATAAAAGTTTTTAAATAGTAGATGGGTGTTAACTATTTTAGTATTAATAAAATATTAACTTTTAATTAAATGTATATGTAAGAACTAAAGACTAAAAAGTGAACACAAGCTAGTCCCACATATCAATGTTTGAACATACATAGATTTCAAAATAATTTTTAATTTTATATGATACTTTCATATCATAAATTTAAAGTTAGTACATATTATTCAGTTATGTTCAAAAATTTTAAATGATCTATATTTTGCCGTTAGTTTTCATCGTATGTTAGTATATAGTCATTCTAGCAAAAATAACATTCGTTTGATTAAGAAGAATGGAGAAGAGGTATGAATATCCTTTTAATTTTATTTGATTTTTGTTGTTTCTAATTCGTTGAGTTGGTGTTTCATTTCTACAATAAGTGAATGTTCCAAATGAATCTATTGTTTTAGAAAATTTTGAAATAAAAGTCCACTTGTATTTGATTTAATCCCTATTTTATGTACTTAAATGTGCTATATATATATATAACATTAAAATCGTAATAACTAAAGAAAAGTATTCAAAGACTATTTACAAATCGAATACTGTAAAATTGACATTATACAAAATAAAACTGCTTATAACGAATCGAATAAATTATAACGAATATGCCGCTAACATATCAAAAAGTAAATACAATCAATATGTAAGCAGACATAAGCTTTTAAAACTAAAATTTAGTTGAATAACTACTAATAATTTCCTTGTGTTGCCTTGAGGGGAAATATTCAAAACAAAGCATATATAAATACATTATATATATATATATGTAATGTACATATACTTGTAATATTTTCGCAATATTAATTAAAATGTATATTAATTTCTTTTAAAAAACTTTAATTGATTTTCTAAATGGTTTCCAAAAATTTTTGATATTAAAATAATAAAAATCAATTAAGTTTTTTATTTTTTAACTGTAGAATAATAATTAAAAATTTTCACTTATTGTAGAAAACATGACTAAATACAATGAAATAATAACAAAATTGAATAGAACAAATCATTTAAAAAGAAAAATAAAAGAAGAATTTAAAAATAAAATTATGGTCTAATAATTTCAATACAATTTTTTTTTTTTTTTATTTACACTAGATATTACATTTTTTTTTCCACTCTACTACCAATGATTTTTTCCTTTTTTTTTTTTATTTTGTTTTTATCATTTTCTATTCACTCTTATTTTCCTTCCAGTAATTACATTCTATATAGATGTAAAATGTTTGAAATACAAACTGCAACAAAACAAACCTACAATTTCGAAACAAAAAATAACAAACCGGATATAAAACATTAAAACGTTCTTTCAAAAGAATCATTCGTTAAGTATTATATTATAATGAAAAAAAAAAATACAATAGGGGACCCGGGAGGTATTAAAGCTCTACTTATTTCTGTTTAGATTTCCTTGTTGTTTTCAATTTTTATCATCATTAAAGTACAAAGGTAAGGATAGTGAAAGTATTACCGGTTAAATTGAGTTTAAAAATATTTTTTTTTCATTAAAATTTAATGTTTAAAAAAGGGGACTTAAAAAATATTTTAAAAGGATTCGCATAACCTTGACAAATGTCTCTATCAGTAATTTCTATTATAAATAATAGACTACCACAATTTTTTGCACATCACATAAAATCTAAAATAAATGTTATAAGAATTTTTTATAAAAATATACATATATGTACATTTGTAATAATTTTAAAATTTATAATTTCTGTGGTACTATTTGTTCATCCTACGTATTATACACATTAATATTTTATTATTTTTTTTTTTTGTTATGTTTTTTTACTACGGTAAACTGTACCATATTTTATTGTATAGAATATTTTCTATGTTACCACTTAATTGTATTGTGCAATTCATTTGCCGTACTTGTATGAAAATAAATACTTTTTCATACCATAATTTACATTATATTCAGTTACATTCAATTGACAGCAATCAAACATTCAACCGCATATACTTAGATAAATGTACATATAGTATATTATAAATATATAAAATTCAATTAATGCCTTTTTAATGCTTAGGGAAACCACATAATTTTTACATCATATATTGTGCTGCATCATGTCATCAGAATTCGTTTATCTTTTTTTATGTTTAAATTTATCTTATAAAATTTTTCGTGCATCAGAGATACGTGAATTTTTCTTTGAAAAAAAAAAAAAATAAATAAAAACAAGGAAAAAGAAAAGAAGTTTTTTAAGTTAACAGTTCTTCTTTTTATCTTTAGATTTTTTTTTTTTACAACTGATTCTACTGTACAGTGTACGTACACAAAAGAAAAATTTAAAAAAAGAAACAAAAAAATATTTTTTATCCGAATTAAATTTATACATAATATACATACATATATATATATATAACTATATATTACGTATTATATCGTGTTTGTTTACAATATCTAATGCAATGTTAAATATTCTGAAAATTTCATTTTATAATTAAATTCATAATACCATCAACAAAATCAACCCACGCATCATATTCATAAGTTGCAAAAAAAAAAAATTTTAGGAAAAATATTATAAAAATTTTGTAAATAAACAATATTTAATGAGTGAGATTCCCTTTCATTGTTGTAGACAAAAGAAATGTCAAAAAATTTCCGAATAGAATATAAACGTACAGTAAAATTTGTCCATAGTCTGCAGCCATTAATTTAAAAAACAAATGAATGGCTACTTCAGTAGTAAAAAATATAATAAAGAGAATAAAAATATATAATAAAAAACAAACAGAAACAAATAAAACCAGAATCAAAGAAATATCCAAATGATGTCCGTATGTCGCATTTTGTAACTTTTTTCTTTTTTTTAGTTAAAGGACCGGAAGTTATCACGCAATGTCTCCCCTATTTTCTAGATGATGAATAAACTTAAAAAGAATAAATACATATATTCACATATATGTATATATTATGTATTATATATTATAATATAATATATATGTACATATATATATAAGTATGTATATAAATTTATTTGTACATATTTCTGAATCATTTTTCAAGTCGTATTTTATATGTTTTAATTTTTACCATAATTTTAGAATATTTTTTTTTTAATGTAATTTGTTAGAACTGGGGAGAAAAATGAAATAAAAATACATGAAAAATTCTTTTTTAACAATTTTAATAAATATTTTATTTTTAATATTTTGTTGCTATATCTTCTAATGTATTTGTAAAACGCGACAATGAGAGGTCACCACATTGATAAAGGAGAGTTTTATTATAGTAGCAAAATTTTGATTATATAATCTATCTGGTTGCTGTGCAGATAATTTTTTAAAGTTTAGTTTTTAAAGAAAATATTACAAAACTGTTTTTTCGTTTATTAAATACATATATTAAATGGTTTCTTATCTTCAAAATCATTATTTATATTAATCATTATATATATAAACTGAATCATTTCAGTTTGATTGAAATTGTACTATGTATATGTACTTTTTTGGAATTATGTAAGAAACTTATTACTTAATAAATATTTGTTTTAAGTTTGATTACATATATATATACATTATACACTTAACGAAACTTTAGCTACAAATTTATAAATTTGTTACCTAAGTATATAAAATTTAAAACTAAAGGCTTAACGAATATAAGTAATATCAATAAATTTAGTACAAAAATGCGAAAATAAGATACTTTTAAAACTAGATCAGAGAAAGGGCCAATATAACCATTTTACTTATAAATTTAAATTTACAATTTTTTTTTAATTAGCATATATTTAGGCTACTTATATGAAATACATGTGACAATTTCTTGAAAGTTTTTTTTTTTTTTTTTATAAAACATACAAAATTATTTTTTGTTTTTTTTTTTCATCTTAAACACCATGTATTTATTGGTGCAAAAACAAAAGTGTTTATCCAAAGTTTAAAAAAAAAATCGAATTCGGTATCCAAAGTAAAACTATCACCCAAATATTGAATGTTTTATTTTAATTTTTTCTATTTTGGTATTTTCTTTATTAAATTTAAAACTTATTGAAAATTGTAAACACTTTTAAAAATTTTTATATAACTAAAAAGAAAAACGAATTAAATTTTAGTCCTTTATTATATTCATAATAATATGTATCATGCTTAATACCCTACTAACTGTCACATTCACTGTTTTTTTCGGCGCTATGATAATTCATGCTTTTTTTTCTCTTGTTTCATTTCGTTCATTTCCAGTAAATTTTCATACAATTCAAAAAATAAACGATTTGAATTTTATTTTTCTTAAAAAGAAATTAGAAAACAAAAAAAAAACATTTTAAACTTTGATGACCTTTTAAAATGGTTGTTCAAATATTAAATTAATGTTGATTTGTTGTTTTTTCGTTACAATAAATTTATTAGAAATACTTAATAAGTATAAAAAATTATTTTTTTTTTGTTTGTTTTTATTTTAAATAAGGGATTGATAGCGCCTTCAAGTGATTACTGATTACATTTTTAAATGATTTAGGTTTTGACTGAACTTTGACGGTGAAATTTACGAAATAATAAAGCAATTTCTTTTTTTTGAAAATTATGTTATTTTAAAGATTTATTTATAAAACAAATAATTTACATTATATTTAAAAAAAAAAAAAAAAAATAAAAGTATTCAAATTATATTGTTATGTAACTAATAAAATTTTAATTTTAAAGTGACAAAAAATAATTAAAGGTCGAAAGTTGTAAAATAAATTCTAAAATACATACTTAGTTTTTATATATATGAATGTCTAATACTAAAATTTTTAAATTATGGGTTATTTTGGAAATTAATTAGTAGGAACTGATCTTTTTATGGTGTCAAAAAATAATTAAATTAAATTTGTAATAATTTAATTTATATTGATTATGTTTTAAATGTTTTTTTTTTTTTTTTTAATCCTTTTAATAACAGATATTTACAACCAATTGATTTGCTGAAGAACTGAACCTTATCTTATTGGATTATAAGAGTATTTGTAAAGTGTACGAGTATTTATAAGATTTACATTTTCAAACTAAGATTTTTAGCGATGTTTAAATGCCGTAACTTGTAAGTTTGTTCTGTAGGTATAAATTATTCAATTTTCTATATAAACAACACAACTAAATGTGGACCGTAACTCAAAGGATAAATTTTTACAGTTACGGTTATGGTTTGAAATATACTCGTAGATACATACTATTGTAAATCCTTTGATTACATTTTTCGGCATTTTATAATACAAATTACATATTATATTTAATGAATGACAAAAAACATTGTATTTGACTAACATATAAATATGTATAGGTATCTTATGTGTCAAAAGGCAATTTTAATACATATTTAAAAACAATTTCAGGGAGTTTTCTTAAAAATTAAAAAAAAAGAAAACGATAGAAAAAAAAATATATAATATAAAATGTTAAAAATTAAAAATATAATAAACCTTTATAAAGTTAAACAAATTCCAAAACAAATATCAATTAAGTATAAGCTTAATAAATTAATTAAGTATAAGCTTAGTATATATTAATAAGTATATATACTTGATTAATATTTGTTTATATCAAACAAAACAAATATTAATTAAGTAGAAGCTAAAAATTAAAACTATAATTTAAAAATTGTTCTATTCCAACCAAACATTTTTTTATATAATTTTCTATAATCGATATAATTTTTGTATATATATAAATATAGTAGACATATGTATAATGCTTTACATAATTAAATAAACCATACTAAAATAATTATTATAATATTAATATAATAAGTTTTTAAATTAGGAGGAAAAAGCAAATCTTACATTTTTTTTAATTAGAAACTATGTACCTAATAATATTTTTTGAAGCTTACATTGTGCAGTACATGTAAAACTATAGATTTCTATCTTCTTTTAATTTAATTTATCTTGGCAAACTAATAATTTTGCATCATGATAAAAATTAATTAAAAATATTTTCTTTCCACTATTTTTTGTTTTTCAATTTTAACCAATTAAAAAAATGTGTTTCATTTTTTTTTTTTTACCGAAGAAATATTTTACATTAAAAAATTGCTGCCACCATAAAGTCATCAATGTCTCGATACAAAATTTCATTATCTAATCAATTAAAAATATAATTAACTATGTATAGTTAAGTATATGATACAACAAAATATAAAAAATACTTTAGTATAAAAATATTCTCATCAACTTCCATTAAAGAACAAGTGAATTGTTTTCCATCTCATCATGGCTTCTTTTCATAATGATGAGTAAAAATAAAAAAAAAAATAAAATAAAAAAAATTCTACCCGTTTTCGAAGTAAATTATTTTTAAAATTTTTAAAGTGTAAAAAAAAAAATAAATTCATTTCTTTTTCTGTTTTTTATTAAATTTTTGTTACAAAATGTCTGAGATAAATTAAAAAGATAAGAAAACAAAAAATATGATGTATAATTAAACCAACCATCAAATTGATTTTTTCCGCATTAGTCAAATTTTTATCATTCAAATCAACACAAAAATAATTCCAACAATTTCTGCTGCACTGAAAATTAAAAAAAGAATTTTTGTTAAAATTCTTCTTTTTTTTTTTTGTGTAATTTACTTTATTTTTTATTGTTATTACTTCTTTCACTTAATTTTATTTTTTATAGTTTAAAAAGCAGGGGTTCATCCATTGTCTATAATACATTTCATTGTATAGGTATTATAAACTTAGAACTTTAAAACTGTTACTTAAATTTTTTATAAAATAACGTCAAATCTGCAGTATTATATCAGTATTAAACATCCTTCAGTCAATGTGATTTTTGTCAATTTGTTGAAAATATAATTGACAACATTATGTCACTTAGTATACAGAAGGCTTCAGATAAAAAGAGCTACATCCCTTCAAAGTCTAAAACAAAACATATTTTCAAATTTCAATTTGTACAATTTTCATTTGTAGTTACATCTTAGCTTTTTTTTTTCATTTCTCTGCCACATAAATGTGGACAGGAAATTAAACGGCCTTTCCTGTTCAGGTGTGGCTGTAAATGTCGTAAGGGGGGAAAAACTCTTACGATATGAGTGGGACTCGAACCCACATTCACTTGGTGTTTACAGAATATTTTATACACTCTTACCCACTAGACTACGGAGGCCCCTCTTAGCTTTTATTATAAGTGCATTAATTTATTAAGCAGCCTTTAGAAACTTAAGTAGTATTTTAAAGTTTGTCAATACCAAAATAAATTTGTTGGTGATATTAAAATTTTATTCAATATATATGTACACATATGTATATATATAAATATCAAAAATACCCCACAATAATTACTATAATATTTTTAATTAATTTCTTGGTTTTTTTTTTTACAGACTCATCACATAATTCAATAAACCCTTAAAAACCCTACAATTTTTCCAATAATAACTATACTTTTTTTATTTATTTTTGTAGGTGCCCAGAAGTTCACATATGCATCCAATGCTTCTAAATTTTCATTAAATTTTATTTTGTTTCTTTATTTCTTATAACTTTAATAATCGATTTATGACTTTTTTCAGCCCACGGTACCACAAACTGCTTATATATGAAATAAGATATATACTCGCACTTGTCTTTTGAATTGAATCAGGACGAACCAATAAAATATAAAAAAGGAAAAAGAAAAAATAAAAAACAAAAAACCAATAAATTTTCAAAAAAAAAAATTAAATAATAAAAATTTATAAAGAGCAAGAAGAATCGATCGGGATCCATTGATGGCATATGGATATGATCTAGTATTTTTTGGGTATAATAAAATTACACAGTACCATATGTTTTATTTTTTAAATATATGGTGGCAATAAAAATCCAATTTAAGAGGTGAACTTTTATTTTAATTTTTATTGTTTTACTTATATACGAGTACATATGTTTAAACTTTAGTAGAAATTGCGAGAAATAAAATTTAATATTGAAGTGATATTAAAAAAAATTTTTTTTTTTTAAATCTTCCCAAGTTATTGCACTTATTTCTGAACATACAAAAAAAAATCCATCATTTTATTTAAAATCTTCTAAAACAATTCTTAAATTTATTTAAAAAAAAAAAAAAACCAGAAGTCATTAAAGGCGAATTTTATTACATTTTTTATAAGAATTAATAGAATTTTCAGACCAAAAACACTTTTCTCTCAATTACATCAAATAATTAAAAATACTTACGATATTTTTTATGGGAAAATAATCTTAGGGGATTTTTATAGAATTGCACTGATGCACTCAATATATGAATGGATGCATTTGAAATAATATGATATACACTTACATTTAATAAAGTTATATTTGTATATATGTATACAAAGCTAGTTATATTAAAAAAAAAAAACATTAATACCTACTTATGAATTTTTTAACACTTTAAATTCTTGAACAGTTATATAAATATTAAATAAATATTAGATATAAAATTAAATTATTTAGGTAAACTAACCCTGATTAAAATTGGTATGCCTTTTAGTTCTAATTTATTGTAATATTATATCATAAGGTACTTCCTATCTTACGTTTTCAACTTTTTCATTGCATATAGTAGATCTTCTGAAATTAGTGAATATATTTTGAAGCTGCTTCTAAAATGTTTATATCTTTAATATTTTTTTAAGTTTTTTGATTTTATATTTTATAGTTAAGATTGTATTTTAAAAAAAAAAATTCTGAAAATTAACTTAAAACTTTAAATAAAAAATTATTTTGTACTTAAATTATTCTGTAATATTCTTTTGATATGATATGATATAAGACGATACATAATTAATAAAATAATAATGTTAATTATTCCATACAAATAAATTATAAAAAAAAAAAACCTCTAAAAAACAATCTATTTTCAATGAAAATTTAATTTTCTTTTTAATCAATGTTACCATTAATAAAAAATTTTCTTTTATGCATTTAAATTAAATAATTAATAAACTAATTTTTTCAAAATTCAGAAAGATCAAACATAAAGATTTTTTTTTTTTATTGCCAATATAAATGTATAGGTACCACCTTTAAAAATTAATTAATAATTACAAAAAAAAAAACTTTTTATAGATTGAAATTATATTATATTCTATTATTTGAAGAATTAATTTTTTTTTTAAAAACAAACCATCCCTTCTTTATTCTTTTTAATTTGATTTGCTATACATAAAAATCGCTCATCAAAATATTTGTACACGTGTTAAAAGTATAAGTAATTAATGTGTCCTCCAATTTATTGTAAAAATTAATTTCAAAGTCAAAACAAAAGTGAAATTATTTAATATAAATTTTATTCTAAAAATAATTTTTTTTTTGTTTTAGGAAATATTAAATTACAATTTCAATAGAGAATCCTATAAACATTTTAATTTTGGCTTCTTTTACTTTTTTCACTATAAGTAGATATGTATTTTTTGTCATTCTTATTTAAAAGTTAATACTTCTATCGAAATAATCAAGAAAAGATACCACCCTCTAATATCATCAGACAAAAATAAAAAAATCTTAAGAAATTTACATATATTTATGAGGGTGATTTTTTTTTTTTTTTTGTTTTAACACTATTTATTGTGTATCTATAGTATACAATTTCAATATAAAGTTTTGTTTTCACTTTCAATGGTGAACTCCGAAACAAAAACTAAAAATAAAAAAAACAAATTTTAAATTTCTTATTATAAAACTAAATAAAAGTATCTTCCAGATATATACAATTTTCTTTCTTTGCATATTTTCATAATAATTATTATTGATTTTTCCTTTAAAAATATTTGCTTTACAATAAAATAAGAAACTAAGGAAGTATAGTTTGATAATTTTAAAGAAATTTTCATTTTCTAAAAGTTTTTTAGTATATTTTTGTTTTATTCTGATATTTAAGGTATATTTAAAATTAAAAATTTTATGTAAATAGAAATACATAAAAACTTATATACATATATATACATGATATTAATTTTTATTAAAAAAAAAAATAGGTACAGTGATTTTATTATAAAGGACAAACTTTTTTTTTTCAAAAGTAGTTAATTTACAAATATTCGGAAAAAGAAGAAGCTTTTTCAACGAAGCTATTTATAATAAAAAAAACTATATTCTTTTACAAAAGTTTTGCAATTATTTTGTACTTTGTTTTATTAAAACTTATCGTTATTATTTAAGCCTATACAAAAATACAAAAAATTATTCGAGAAATTATCATTGTCACTTCACGTCTCACCTATACCTAATTGAAATTATTATTCTGATTAATAGATAACTTGCAGGAGTTTGAGTTTATCTTAATGAAATTTCAAATTTGCTATAGTACAAGACAAAACTTTCTCTACAACAATGATTCAATCGAAGTTGTAGAAAGTTTTAATTACATAGGTTTATTACTAAACGCCAAATTTAAATGGAATAACCATATAAATATAAATACATATAATAAAAAACGAGGAAGAATACAGTTGACTTTGTCAACTCTTAGATACCCGTACGAACCGTTAGTATGTTCACAGCCACTCTGCCTACAATATTATTTTTTTAATATTTTAGTATTTTAAAATAATTTGGGTGAATTTTATAATTTCTAGAACTTATGGGTTGTACATATATTCAAACTATATGTTTATATGTACATTCTTCTAAAGCAGATTCTAACCTTCCACATAACGATTATCAATCCAAAACTTTTTCAAATATTCATTTAATACTAAGCGGTAAATGTATATTAAATTTACTTAGTACAAAATAGTAAATATAATTTTAAATATTATATTATATTATATTTAAATATTCCATTGACAGAATAATTTCTTATAAGTACAATAAAATACATATATGTATGTAAATACGGCGCTATATAATATACATATATACTCTTATCATTCATTCACTAGTGACATATACGATATGTAAATAAACATGATATTATATAAGTATGTATATATATTAATATCATATAAATAAAAATTCTTCAAGCAACCGTTATGTTGTTTATTTATTTGCATTTTTTTATACTACGCATTATATCCTCAACAATTTCAAATTATCGAGTAAAACAAAATGGAAAAAATTCGTTTTAAAGAAATTTGTTAGAAAATTTGAAAAAATCAAGTAACACTTTCGTCAATTATAAAGTAACCCTATGTTATTAAAAAAAGTTGTTAACAGAAATAAGAGTATAATATTGAAGCTTTAATTTTTGTGTATTACTTCAAAAAAATTTTAACAGGTGTTCAAGTTACAGGTGTTTAAAAAAAGGAAATTTTCAGTTTTTGACCCCTTACAGCTCCTAAATGGGGAGTGATACAAAAAAAATTTCTGAAATGACTCATACTTATTTTCAAAGATCTAACTTCTGTCAAAACTTCAAGTTTCCAACTTAAACCGTTTAGAAGATAGAAGGGTTGAAGGATTTTGCAAAATTTGAGTTTCACATAACGGTAAATTAAGACACCGTTTGCCACAAATATATATTTATTGTATATATACTTTTAAAGCTAATGAAAGTATTAATCGTTTGGCGTTTTCAAAATGAAGATATACCTTATACAACTTGTGCTATAACAATTTAAATATAGAGCTTTTTTGAACCTTTGGGGAGCTGTAGCTTCGTAACGGGTGGGGCTACAAAAAAAAGTTATTAAAAATGAAATTAATATTTTTGTGAGATCTATCAGTAGTTAAAATTTCATAGCTCTATTGCAAAAAAAATGTGGGGATCTAAAAGTTAGGTGTTCGAGAGCTACCCTAAGGCTTGGTCCAAACTCAACCAAAAAAAATAGGGAACCTACAAATTACTCCCAGAATATTTTGTGTAAATTTCAAGATTCTAGCTTTCTTAGTTTTTGAGTTAGCGTGCTGACGGACGGACGGACGGACGGACGGACATGGCTCAAAAGTCTTAGAATTTTTTTCTGATCCGATCAATACCTTTGAAGGTATATCTAGCTCGCTTATTTCGAGGTGTTACAAACGGAGGAGTAATTTTATTATACCCGATCCTACCGTACGGGTATAAATAGCACCATACACTTATTTGTATTATGCGTAAACTAAGAAACTATTTATCGATGGAAGCATTATATATAATTTATTTCTCTTATATCAATATATTTCACATTAGATATCTTAATCCCATTTGGAATATAGTTCCGAAAGTTTACATGAACAAATTGAAGGTAAATATAAGTATAATGAACTCCCTGAGGTAAGTATAATGAAAATTTTAAAATAATTAATAATATATTAGAATTTAAGTAAAAAATTGAGCATGTAATTAAATTTAATATTAAACTTTAACTAAAAAATAAAAAGAAAACTTTCGTATACTAATATAAGAACATACATACATATATCCACAAAAAATGATAAGGGGCATAATGCTCTGACGAAGGTCTTAAAACACACTTCTTTTGTAAAACATAATTATAATTAAACTTAAAAAAAATATAAAACTTATCACCTCCATTCGAATTGCTTCAAAAAAAAAAGTAAGGAAAGCTGTAACAATTTAATATTTTATGCTTTTCAAATCATAAATTAAATTGTGGTAAATATTGTACGACAAGCAAAAGTCTACATCTATCACATCACGTATTTTCGAAAATTGACAACAATTATTTATATAATATTCAAAGATTTAAGAAGAACATTATATCATCTTTATTTCATACATTGTTTTCTAATTGAAAATCTCTTTTATATCCCACTTTATTTTTTCTCTTCCCTTATTTTCCAAGAAAGTACTAAAATAGTACAGCATTAAAGATTTTTTAATTTATATACTGTTTGGTCAAATAATTTAAACCCTACCCACATATAAAGGAACTGTGTTTGTTCCACATTTCTTAAAAATTATTTCTACCTACTCTTAAAAAAAATATTTATTCGAAGCATTAATTAAATACTGAACGTTATTTTTAACATAAAAATTAAGTATATTGAAAATCTATTATTCAAATTTTTCTTAACCGCAAGTAACTAAAAGAAAATTAAAAAATCCATTTTGTGAATTTTCGTAGAGGACGTTTGGTAACTGACAGCTATGTTAATACAAATTTAAATTGAACATTATTATTAATAACATTTTTTAAAAATGTATTTGTGTGTGTAAAAATATTTAATATCCTGAATTGTCAATTATTTTTACACATTTTTTGTTACGAATTTTTTTGACGACAGAACAAAATATCCTGTCGATTTTTTTAAATATACTTGAATGCCATTTTAAATATCGTTATAATAATATTATAATAAAAAAAAATGTACTCATAATGGATTTATATTTTAAAATTTTTCGGTAACATATACATAAGTATTTAATAATTCAAATATTTTTAATTTCCGTTAATTACTCGCATATGGAGACAATAGACACAGGGTTATCCAAATGTGGATGTTTTAAAGACGAGAAATTTCGATACAGTAAAAAATTGTTCAGGGAAATGCGGATTTATTCCTAAATGATTTTGGAAAGTAACGGTACCCAAACTCTCCAAAATATCATTTCGTCTATACGTTCTAATATAGTCATTTTAGTATACAACTTAAATTAATTATCCAAATGATTCAGTAATATTAATATCATGAACAAATTTTAAATCACTTTCCGTAGGATATTTTTGCTACCTCTTCACTTTCTTAACTACCATATAACATCAACTAAATCGTTTGTTACTAATACATTCGTTTATTATTAATTTTAAACTAAGTTTTAATTTCTCAAATCAAAATTTTCACAAAGTCGTTGATTAGTCGGCTGTAGGTCTTGTAGAAGATTATGAAACACAAACATGATATTTGTGTGCCATCTATTTTCTTATACAAGAATTATTTAAGTATTTATATTTTTTATTTTATATTACGCTATTAATTATTAAGATAACTATAAATAATTAATGTTTTTTTTAAACCGAGGTTTCAATCCAAGACCTTTTGACTGAAAGGTCGGCAACAACTTAAGCTCCACGTTATGGATCAACCCGGAAGATGAAGTTCTTTAATTTTTCTTTTTTTTGCACCTTCCATAAACGGATAGGAAACCTTGTAATATTTTTTTTTAGTAACTTGTATTAAAAAAAAATTTAATATAATTAAAAAAAATTTTATTACACAGAGGCAAATTAGTTCACGCTATTATTTATTTGATCCCTTAAATATTGTACAAAAAAAAACCAAATTATTAAAAACTTTCTGATTTTTAGTATAATTAACCATACTATAGATTCGAATGGGTTAATAAATAAGTATCATATGCATGTCTATAGGAATATTATTATGTATTATCGTTGTGTGCTATTTTCTCTTATTTATTTTGGTACATAAGTATATATAATAAGTACAGTGCTTTTATTTTGTTATGTTAAATTACAAACCTAGATTTGAAGCCTTCTGTACAAAAGTGACATGTTGCCAATTTTATTTTCAAGTTAATTGATAAAAATTTGAGCTAATATGCAATTTAATAAAAATTGATATAGATTAGCAAGTGTTTATTCTTAAGTTGACAATATGTCAATTACTTTAAATAAAATAATCTATTTTTCCTTCCGGTACGCTATTCAAAGAGTAGTGACATTAATTAAAGCATTACTTCTACGAATTTAACTGTTTTTTTTTTTCACACCTAAAAAAAAATTCATCTTCAAGTTTCTTTGTAATTTTTTATTAGAATTTCTTTGTTTTTTAAAAATAATTATTTATTTATTTTTATTTTAATTTTAATACAAATAAAAAATTTTATACAAAGTTCAACCCAGTCATGTTATTAATATTAATTACTAGCATTTCCCTGTCGAATCACCCATAAAAAAAAAATTGTCACAAGAATATGAAATAAACACGGAAACTTAAACATACGGATTCTACTATATTTTTGTCTTTTCCTTTTTTTTTTTTTTATCTCTTTTTATATCATTTTATCTTTTCATCCCTATATTTAATGCTCCATGAACTTTTAATCACTTCTAATCATGATTTCTTTCATTTTTTTTTGTTTGTTTTTTTCTTTTTCCTTATTGACCCATTTGCTTTAACATACATATACACTTATTATTTTTTTTAACATTTTTTTCGTTATAACCTTTTCATCTGCAAAAATGTAAAATTATGCTTTTTTTTGGCTTTTTTATTTTTAGGATTACACACATACCTACACATAAACGAACATAATAATAGTACACCCACACTAAATAAAAGATATTTTTTTCGTATTCAACATATCCTTTTCATTTAAAAAAAAATATGTAAGAATTTCCATTTTAAAGATAGAATAAAACAAGGATATGTTTATGAATTTTTTTTTTTCTATCTACTAACTATACAAATACATATATGTACATGTCAACATTTTGGATTTTTTTCTTTTAAATAACTAAAGAAAAAGTATTTAAGATTTAGTGTTCTTTTTTAAAGCTCCCCTGTAAAACTCTCATACAAATTTTTAAATAAGAAAAACCTATGGTTTTATCATCAGTTTCCTCTAACTTGTATCAAAGAATGTCAATCTTTTTTGTCTTTCATTGAATTCTGTAAATAATTTTATTAAATGTTGGTATCTTAAGTTTTGTGACAACATATGAAATTAAATTATACATTTTCATTTTTGAAATGATGTAGATAAAATCTGTTATAATATAGAAAACAATTTACAATATTTTTTTTAACCTTCTCATTTAATATTTATTCTTTTTCGTAGAGAATAATCTAAAACGTTCTCATTCTTCTTTCACACAATATAAAAATAACTTCCAAAAATTAGTAAAGGTTATCTTACGAGTATCACAAAGCTTTGTTGCAGTTATTTCATATTCTATTGATATTGGACTGACTTATGTCAAATACAGTTAACTTTAGAACTAAATTTTCTTACTCTTTCTGGTATGTTTTGCCCTTGTTTACCGTTTTCTATAGAATCGCTTTTGAATGTACCTTGTATATATGTATAAGTACATATGTCAAAGCAAAATTAAAATAAGCTCGCAAGATCATTTTGTAGGTGGAAAACTGTAAATTTAAAATAACATGGCGAAAAAAACCATGCCCCCATATGGGTTAAATTTAATTTTTGAAATTTTAAAAGAATTTTTTTTTTAATTGTATCTAAGTAGTTTTTATTTTTAATTTCAAATTCTAGTTATAATTTCTAGATGTATATATGATAACTTATGTTCGTAGACAAAATTCGTTAAAATTCATAGATAAGTTTAATACACTTTATCTTAGTAAAGAAATTTGAGGATTATTTGAAGGTACTTAGTTAAAAAATATTTTATTTAATAGGTTTTCATAAGCAGCCAGTTTTCATTTTTGTGATATCTATACGAAAATTTGAAAATTTATGTCAAAATTATATCTCGAATTGTAAAAATTCGTACATCAAAATAATACTAGTATTAACAACTATTTTTATCAACTAAAAGTAATTTTATTATTTTTTTTTTTTTTTTCTTTTGTCAAATTATTAACAAAAAATTAAATTGAAACAAATGAAGAATTGTACAGGACAATTATTAAAGAAAAATTTACATATATTCACTTTCTAAAACACATATTCCCACTTTTCTGAGTTCATCGTCATATGCTTTATTTTCTAATTCAAAAAGATTTCGAATTTTTCTTTGGCGGATCTACAAAAAAAGAAAGAATTTGACAAATCAAAACAATACTTATAAAAATATATAAATGAAGGAACTGAGACAGAAATAACCCAAATTACATTCTTATTGTTTAAATTTTTATTTTTTTTAACAATTTGTTTATTTACCAATAATGCTGATCTACGAAGTCTTAATAATTCGGCTTTAATTGGTACCAATAAATATGCAATACCAGTTTCAGCTTTTCCACCGCTCTTCACATCAAGCGTAAGAATTTGTTCATCACTTAAAATAATTGTTTCTTAAATGTAATTTCACTCAAAAACATATTATTAGAAAGAACTTACATTTTTTTACTAGCATTCGCTTCTAGAATCATTTTTCTAAGATAATATTTTGTATATAATGGGGAGACAAAAAAAAAACAATGAAATCAAATAAAATTCAAAAATTTAATTTTTTAATATCAAAAATTGATTTTGAATGAATACGATTATTTTGATTTTTTTGTTTTTTTTTTTATTAAAGCGAATTATTTAATTTTTTTTTTTATCAAATAACGTCAGATTTTCAGCCATACAACACGACTATTTTTGAAGAACGTTTTACTCTGATCGTTTCACCGCACCATTTTTCACCACAAAATTAGTTTATAGGAAAGAGGGTATGAAACGAAGAGTAAAAGAAAAATTTTCCTCATAAATACTTGTGTGACTGGCAAGATTTAATTAGAAATGATTACGAAATTTAGTTATTATGTAATTGATTTTTATTCTAAGATAGAGAAATTAAGTTATGATAATGTGCCAAATATTGCAATGAAGTTCGCTAGAAGCGATATTCCAAAAAGAAATCAAAAAAAATATTGTAAAGCGAATATAGCGTAAAACAAGATAAAAACCTAGCATAAATACCAATGAAATAATGGAAAGATGCTGGAAGGAGTTGAAACCAAATATAATTTTAAGACAGTACAAAACTCTCAACCGTTGGAATTGTACTGTATATATTATGTGTAGTTAGACGAAAATCATTAGAATAAAATTATGCAAACGATTTGATTATTTAGAATCAAATCAGTATACTGAAATACCTATAAGCTACTTTTTGTATACTTAAACAATACTTTCCACACCTACGCCTAAATGAAAAAATACTTTTAAAAATTTAATAAAATAAATTTCGAAGCCCAAACATATTGTGATATTTATTTCAAATCAGAGCTACTTATTTAAACACTTATTTAGAACCATAATTCAAAATATATTTTATTTTTTAGTATCGTAATATCTAAATTAATATGTTTTGAAAGTATATGAATAAATAAAAATTTATATAATATATTATGTATAACAATACTATAATAGTTATACACATACATATACTTATTTGTTTTGAAATATCCTGTTTTTCAAAAAAAATACACCCTAATATAAATTTGTAAAAAATTACCATATTTTTTTTTTTTTTTGATTTGATTATCTTCAAAAATTTTATTAAATTTTTTTCTATTTTTCTAAAATTCCTATTCTAATATCCTAGAAAAATAGGAAACGACCCACTCATTAAATTTTATGAAGGAAAACATTCGTACTTCATTCTCTTTCTCCTGTCCTCTATTCTTCTATACATATTCAATTATATAAACCGGTTTAAATATTTCAACAAAAATAGCATTTCAAATTGTCAAAGTTGCACAACATAAAAAAAGAAATCCTTAAAAATGTTTGTCTACAAAACTATAAAGGGTTTGTGAATTATTATATTATATTACATATTCATAGATACGTATATATACACATAAATAAATCCAGGAAATAAAGACAACAAAAATAGGATATTTTTAATTAAGGGGTGGTTAATTCGTTTTTGTTTTTTTTTTTTTTTGTTTTACAATTCTTGTTTCTTGTTTTCTTTATATATATGTACAATAATTCATTCATTTTCAAAAGAAATTCATTATTTCAGAATTAATAAATATATCTTTTATTCTATATCAAAAGTTTTAATAAAATTGTTTATCTGTCGCTTTATAACATATTTCAACTATTTTTTCAACATATTTTTTGTTTCTGCCTTACAACTTATAAAACTAATATAATTATAAATGGTTCTAAAAATATTTTTTTCCCCTAAAAAGGATTTGTTTTTCCCCCTAAGCCAGCTATTTAACAAAAGCAAATCAAAAAATATGCTTTTAGCATAAGTAAATAAAATTTCAAATTTTCGTAATCGAATAATTAAGCTTAAGCTTGTTTTAGATCTATATATTCTATTTAGATTCTAGAACAGTTACATAGAACCGTTCTATAATAAGGTTTAAAATTTTTAAATATAAGTACATATAGTTATTCTTAACTAATTCTTACTGTAAAATTAATGTAACTATATGAGTTCAATAATTAATACAGAAAATTTTACGTTAAGTACTTTTGTTTCGTTTTTTTGTTAGTAAGTACTTTAATTATGGCCAAAAAAAATTATAACTATAGGGTTGTTTACCTTAACAATTGTTTAATTTATAATTTGTAAACAAAAAATTTGTCAAAATTAAATAAGAAATCTACATTTCAGCATAGGTATTTCTTTTATGAACCCACAATTAAATAATTAATTTAATTAAATTTTTAATATTTGTAATTAACTATATACATTGAAGTAAATAAAGTCAAAAATCTAAACAAATTATTATATATACAAACCTTTACAACTGTAAAAAGCAAATAATTTTACCAGTTTCAGACATTTTCCATTGAATATATATATATGCTTACATAATATACGTATATTTTAAACTTCATATAGACATTTAACAAAATTTTATACTTTTTACAGTAAAATAAAATTTTTTTGTTAAATTAAATGTGCTTGAATTGCTCCCCTATTTATACGGCACAATAACATTATACAGGATGATGCGCAAGTAAGTGCCTTGACATATACCACCCTGTAGGAAATACCGTGAGGATAAAATTTTTGTATGAGGGCTAAGTTATGGGTCCAATAGTTTTAGAACTTTAGGGCGATTAAAGAAATTTTGGGGGTGTTTTCTTTGTTTTGATTTAAATACCCATAACATCTGTCCCGAACAACATTTTGGCATTCTGAAGAAAGATTTTAACTGTCAAAATTACATTTTTTTCTAAAAAAAAATTTAAAAAATTTAAAAAAGATAGATTTATGACCAATAAATTTAAGAAAGCTACTTTCTCATTCTATCAAAATTTCTTTTTTTTCAGAATGTCAAAATTTTGTTCGGAACAAAAGTTATGGGTATTTTAATCAAAACAAAGAAAACAGCCCTAAATCTTCGTTAATGCCCTATAGTTTTAAAACTATTGGATCTATAACTTAGCCCCCATACAAAAATTTTGTCCTCACGGTATTTCTTACAGAATCATCCTGTATAAATCTTATTTACATTTTGTTTAGATTCCGTGAATATAGAATTTCTTTCTTTTTATTTCACATACATACATAAGTACATACAAAAATATACTCACTATGATTATGAAAAAATTCTATTTGAAAAAGGGGTGCCAAACTTTTTAATTTTTAAAATTACGTTTTGTTTTACTATATTTTAATAATAATATTTGTAATAGTGTGTATAATAATAATAATAATATCCCTTCGAAAAAGTGGTGGATTTCCAAAAAAAAAAAAAAAAAACAAAACAAAATGGATTATCTTTGTTAAAAAAAATGACTAAGTATACATATTTAATATTAGCATGACTCATGCTATAAGTCCTCCAGTCAATTCATTTAAATAAATAAGGAAAACCCTAAATAATATATTTGTATAAATGAACTGGTAATCTATACATACATATACATATATGTATATATATATACTTATATTTTTTAGTTAATATATATATACATATATATATAGATATAGATAGTATTATTTTAACTAACATTACCATATGTATGAATTTGAATTTAAAAATGTTAATTATTAGAGTTGAAATTTAAACAGGGTAAACTGGTCAAAGCACTCAATAGAAAAAATTTGTTTAAAAAAGCGTAATATCAAGGTTGGTTGACTGCCTCGTGCAATTTTTACAGGACATTTTTTTTTTTTTTTTTGTTTTATTAGACAGAAGAGAATTTATTGTAACATATACGTATATCTTTTTGTTATTAATTAAAAAAAAAAGATTCAAATTTCAAAAAAAGAAGAAGGTAAATAAGTATTTCTTTAAAAAATAATGTACAAAAAGTATAAAAAGAGTAGAAATTTGAACTGTTTGAAAAGTTAAAATTATCCTTTTGAATCAGTAATAATTGAAAAAAAAAAAATGGATAAGGGTAAAAGTAAGTAAAAGAATAATATATATACAGCACTAACCAAGGTCAAAAATATTACATTATAGATGGCTTAAGTTTTTTAAACAATTTTAAATTTTATAAATAAAGGCTTCGATATCACATTCAATTAAGTGAATCTATTAAACTATTTTTGCGATTAATTATACGAATTATATGAATATGAGTATGTAGTATGGTTTTTTGTAATATTCAAATTTGTTAAATAAAAAACAAATCATGAAATTTCATTCATAAAATTTTGATTAAAATAAATATGGCAGCGGGACGTAATCTCACTTGCCAAAATCCCGTTATTGTAAAGAATCTCACTTATAGTTGGTTACAAAATCAGGATTGTACCCTTTTCCCTTGATTTAAGTTTTACCGCTTTGTCTAATTTTTAATAAATAAATAAAATTTCTAAAAAAAAAACCGGTTTTTGTCTTGGCGGGATTTTGGAAAACACATTACACATATACACATTACTTAGTATGAATTTTTAAAAGTAATCGAAAATCCAAGTTCATACCTTATTTTTATTAATAAAAAAAATTATCAATCATATCGTATCGGATTAAATATTAGAGATTAATTATAATTGTGACGCCGGAAATTTATTCATTCATTCAAACACATTTAAAGTTCATTATTTCAATTTTATTCCAATTCATACTTATGGTAAATTATTAATTATAAATGTACAAAAACTATAATATAGTAATATTTGATTCCAATCGTAAAATATTCAACTGCTTAAGTATACCGCATAAACAAAATGAAAGTTTTTATATAAAAAAAAAAAATTCCGTGCAAATATTGTCAATACAAATTCCAATACAAATTATAAAATCCGCCCATGCTTCATATTTTTTTTACAATAAGTAACGTATTAAATCTTATGTTAAGATTGTATTGTATTAAAAATTACCTTTTAAATAATTAATATCTTTAAAAGAAAAAAAAATTTTTAACGATGTTATAATTTTAGCTTTGAAGAGTGGTTTAAGAATAAGAGATACCAACTACAAATTAAATCAGAAAGAATGTATAAGTAATTGACTGTATCAATTTTAGGATTCCCGTACGAATATATTATTTATATAAAATTTAATCATCTTTTACAAAATTTCAGATATTTGATTTGTACCTATTATACAAGTATACATATGTATATACTTATACACACATTTATATAAATTTCAGAGATGTATGACAGGATGACAGCTCCCCGAATCTGTTACATCGGACCAACCAAATTCTACAGAAGTTGTTGGCATAAAACAAAATTTCAGATATTTGCTATGAATTAAGAACGTAATTATTCGCATATAAAAAAAGTCGTTGTATGGCAGCTACTCGCACCTGTCGATCTAATAAAATCGATCGATCCAAGACAATAAAAAAAATTTACTAGATAAAAGGTACCTGTTTAATTGTTTTTAAAAAAAAGTTAAGTTATATTAAGTTGATAAGTTTTAAAATAAATTAAGTTAGATAAGTTGTTTAACCCTAGACTGCTAGACATGATTAATTAAACTGAACAAAATAACTAGTTAAATATCCCTTATCTTATAAACTCGTGATGTTACTTTTAATCGAATTGTACTGTTTCTAGATTCCCTTCTCATATGCATCTTCATTATTTTAATTTAAATTAAATTTTAAATTTCTTTCCATAATATAAGTAAGAGTACTTAAGTATACGTTAACTATAACTTAGTCTAACTTAAATTCTCACTACTCTTTCCTAACAGCTCACTGAATTTTACTAATTTTTTTACTTAGTAATCTATTTATGAAATTTTTCAAATCATATCTAAAGACGGACAAATTAAAAATTAAATAAAACCAAGTTTTTTTTTTTTTTAACTTAAGAAATACAACTTGTAGTTTTATATTTTTTTTTTTAGCTCAAAAAATCTAAAAATAAAATGAATTTTTGCAATCCTCAATAAAATTAAAATATCAGTTGAAAAATTTGAATTGCAAATTAAGTAGAATTTTAAATTCAGTGTTCACTCACTCCCATACAGAAATTTAAAAACAAAACTAAAAAGATAACTTGTTTTGTCAACTTGATTCGTCATTTATTTTTATTTATTTAATTTAAAACTTTTCTTAACATTAAAAAAGTATAAAATTTAATTTAATACTTATAGGTTTATATCATTTTTTTATTAGGTTAAAATTATACTGATATATGCTAAAACTTTTCAGGTAATCGGGTAAAAAAAAAAATTTTTTTTTTTTTATTCTATTTTTGTTATTATTTATTTTTAATCATAAAATAAAACAAAACTTTTTAAGTAAGTATACAATTTTGACTCATTTTTAATTTGTTAAACCAAATAAAAGTTATAAATTTTTTTTGTTATATAAAACAACTGCCAGTTTACTTTTAGGGTTAGAAAAAAATATTTTCGAAAAAACTACCTAAGTATATAACAAACTAGATTTTATTCTTAACGGGTGCTCGTTAGATTTAGACAAATTTATTTCAAGAATTTTCTACTCAGTTACTATGTATATGAAACAGTTATTCACCTTTATATTTGTTTCTGTGATATATATGGATGAATTAAAATTATTTAATTTAATTGTGGGTATTTTTATATTATATAGTAAGGTGTTATATACTACTACATGTTGTAACTGTTGTAACGGCTATAGTCACTGTTAGCATTATAGTAATAATAATAGGCGGATTCATTGTTTCCTTACAATCCCACTCCCAATTCAATGTTTCCGTATCCATTTTCCTATCCTTTCCTATCCCTACTCCCTAGCCAATATACTGCGTTCGCAGGTAAGGGTTTCATCACATTATATTGGCTAAAGGGGGAGGTGGATTTAGTCAGTAAGAATCTGACACTACCAAAGGGGAAATTCTTGGTGTCTTTGGAAGATTCCCACCTCCCTTAGGCAAAAAAAAAAAAATTTTTATATTGTTTTCATTAAGTATATATAAATAATTAACTAGTAGATAAAATTATACATATATGTACTTAATATATTCTATATATATATCGTATTTTATGTATTATATATAATATATTGTATTAGAAATCATTATTTAAAATATAAATTATAATACAACTATGACATTTATATGCTGTGTATCGTATTAAAATCTGAGAAATAGTGTTTAATTTTCATTTTTATCTAAAATAAATTCTCTTAAATTGTACTAGGCTTAAAACAATTTAATCAAATATAATTTCAAAATTTTTAGTACATTACTTAATTGAATTAACAAAAAAACTCTTAACTCAAATGATTGAAAAAAACCAATAAAAGAAACCGAGAGAAAGTTATTCGCTTAAAATTTTAATCAGCAATAAATATTTGTTACTTACTGTTATTATCATGTGTTAAAGGGTATTTATTGACAATAAAAAAAAATCGAAATTAAATAAGTCAGTAAATAATATTTACATATATTTAATTTGTAATCTCTTCAGATTTCATTTAAAATACAATAAATTTTTAACACTACTATAAGGTATCCCTCTTTTTCTGTTCAGAAATTTTTAAATAACATTTTCGAATAAAAAAATTTAATAGTTACTTTCTTTTGTCCATTTATATTGTATTTTGAAGTTAAAATTAACACTCGGCAAGAATGTATTCAACAAGTAAAGGGAAAATATGATAAGCCTTTTCTTCACCTCTAAGTGATTAAAATTTAACCAAAACGAACCAAAATTTAATATATACCTTTATATATATAACAGAATAAAAAGTTTGCCAAAATCTTAAAATTCTTTTTTTATTTCGAATATTCAAATTTAGTTCATTGACTATTAAGTATAGTAATAGCGTAAAATTTTACATACTTAAATACTTATATCATAATCAATGTCAAAATTTCTCGTTTTTTTTTTTAATTAAAAATTTAGCTTAGTGCAGAATTAATTAATTATTAAGTATGTATATAAAAAATCTTCTTTGTCAAAAAATATTCGAAAATATTCCTTAAAAACAAAAAAACTTAATTTATACATTAGGTAAAACTGAATTGATTATCTTATATTATGATGAACATTTTATATTATTTTCTTTCTTTCAATTCAAATGAATAAAATCTATAGAATGGTCAATGAACTGCCAATAAGCATTGAAAAAATTTCATTCAAAAAGCATTTTTAATTTCAAATCAAATTTTTCTCATTTTCCACACAGATTTCAAAAATAAAAAATTATAAATAAGTAACATTTAATTAATGATGAGAGAATAAAATAAAAGTTTAAAAATTTCATTCGTTCAATTTTAAAATGTTTTTAAAACGTCAATAGCCTTATAATGCCATTGATAGGAATCGATTTTAATTTTAAATAAAATACCAATTATTTAAAAATTCGATGAAAACTTAAAAATAAGTTTTAAAACAAGTGTTAAAATTAAAAAAAAAAAATCGATCTGAAATTAAAGCAATTATTATAAACACATATGTAAGTACAATAATATTATATTCATATATACAAGTACATTAAGACTAATTATATTATATATATAATGTCTACAAATTCTTCCTTTATCATAAATTTGTTTATTTTTGTATCTATTCGGGTCTAGAAAATCTTAAAATTTAAATTAGTTTTCTTTTTTTTTTCCTCTTTTTTAATTTTCTATAAAATATGGAAATTTTGAAATAAAAAAAATGGATGACATATGGTCCTTTTTGTAAAATTACAGTACACTACAGTA
Source organism: Poecilobothrus nobilitatus (assembly GCA_947095535.1). Taxonomy (NCBI): domain Eukaryota; kingdom Metazoa; phylum Arthropoda; class Insecta; order Diptera; family Dolichopodidae; genus Poecilobothrus; species Poecilobothrus nobilitatus. Next base: position 11,499,891 of record OX352773.1, on the reverse strand, counting down.
CAGAATCCTTTTGCACATTACATACAAATACATTAAAAGAAAAAAAAAAAAAACCAGATTTATTTACAAAACTATTTAAAAAAACACGCAATCCCTATTTTATTTTTTTTTATTATTAGAAAATAGTAGCAGGCAGCAGCACTTCTAAAATAAACAAATATGCTGAAATAAGATAAAATAAAAAGGATATTTTAAGTATTAACTCAATATTATCAAATATATAACTATTACCATATAAATACAATTTTATATATAAACATATAGATATCATCTCGTATCCTTAGTGATAGAGTTTGCGCAAAAAATTAAACAACAGCCTGCAAATTATTCTTAATGTATTCTACAGAGCAGATTCTTTTTTCAAAATGCAATAAAAATTTTCGATTACAAGTAAATAGTAAAGTTTGAATTAAATGACAATTTAGCAAAATATTTTAGACTGCTAAAATTAATGTTAAAGTTTATTAAACGATATTGGTTAATTTCACTATTTAGAAACTGACTTCATTATTTACTGACTTACTTTAGTTAGTATTACCGGACATAACACACCAATTCAAATTTTAAAATACCTGCATACTAGAAAGATTATTAGAAGGTTTATGTGAACGGAATTATTTAATTTTTTCAACAATAAAAAACTAAACGAAACTTTTCAGTAATAACTTAACGAAAGAAATACGTAAATCGTAAAAATTGAGTTTTCCAATTTTCATCTAACTAAATTATGGCAATTACATGCAAAACAGATATACCTTAAAATTTACGATATATTAATGATATTTGTTTTATTTAATTTTATAATCATGGGAAATTGTTTTTAAGTACACAGTGGGAGTTGTACGATAGGAAAAGTTCTTAATTTGTTTATTAAATAATCTTAAAAATTATAAAAAAAATATTAACCCTAATAAAGTTGACGAAAATATTAACCTAAAAGAATATTTTAATAAAAGTTGCCTTTAAATATCATAAAGAAAAGCTTCTACATGGAATCTAACTTAAAAATAATTGTATGACTGGTGATGCTTAAAAAAATTATTTTTTTTAAATTTTCTAAAATAAAATTTATAAATATCCTTTTAAAATATAAACTAAATATAAAATTAATAATCCAGTTCTTGTAAATCCATTAAAAATTTTTAATCCATTATGTTTTAATTGAAAATAATCCACACTTTGATATGTAATGAGAATAATCCGTGACGTGACCCACCCATGCAAAATTATTATTTTTTTTTCTTTTTTGCTACTATGTAGGTACATATATCCTTTTCACAAAATGTTTTATACACTAATACATTTACACAAAGGTATTATATATAAAATATTGGCTACAAATTTTTTATTTATAATTTTATTTCTTTTTATTTATTTTTTAAAACATAAATTATACAATATATATCTTTTTGTTAAATATAAATTAATTTACAATTAAATTCACTTTTTTATGCTTTATTTTTAAATTTAAAAGAAATTATATATGAATGTTTTTTTATAGCTTATTTTATTTATTTGTATGTATTAGTAACAACAAAATATCGATTTTGCCCAATAAAATAAAAATTCACTGTAATTTAACTGTAAATGCCGGAAATTTTTAAATGAATTTGACAGAAATCGACATTTATATAAAGAACAGATACAGAATAAAAATAAAAACCAACCAGACAAATTTTGTCGATTTTATTTTCTTACCGTTTGCTCTGAATTATCGAAATAATTAAAAAATTATTCAAATTGTAATTTCATATGAGGTTTTGTAAAAATGTGAATTTTTTGTTTTTTATTTGTATGAAAATATGAATGAATTTTCAATTTATTATATATATGTATGCAAACATACAATATATAGATATATTACTAAGCACCAACACGGTTAAACCGACAAAAAAATTAACTGACGCAGACACACCGTTAACGACGCCTCAACGATGACTGATTTTATTATACAAATTTTATTTATTCAAACGAAATCTCGGTTTTTGTGAATGTAGTTGTATAAATATAAAATAAGATACATTGGAAATTGGAGTTTGGAATATTTGGAAGTTTGCAAATGTCAAAAATATTTTCCATGATAAAACTCCAAAATTTAGGTTTCCAATAAAATCTTTTTGAGAGAATAAAATCAAATCATTGTGACTTGTGAGTTGTGGCTCATGGCTGTGCACAGTGTGATTGTGATGTGACTTGTGAAATTGAGAATAATTTTGGCACTCATTTCTTTTGCATTTCCATTTTTCCAATATTTCCTACCCAAGCAATTCCTTTTCTTACTAGTTACTTACTAAACTAATTACCAGTTACCATCGTTTAAATAAAAAATCACCTTAGTTAAAAGAGCTGAACAGCAATTAATATAAAAATACAATTGTATTTTAAATTACCATAAGAAAAAACAGGTACACAATATTTGCAAGTTTCCAATCAGTCTTTTAACAATGCATTTTTAAAGGTACATTTATCATTTTGTTTGTTTACATTTTTGTTGGTAGAATTTGTTGGCTAGTGTAGAACCAATGTAAAATATCAATTTTATGCATAGGGTTTTAAAGGCGCATTTATTTTCTTTTTAGTGATTTCTCTGCCACATAAATATGAACAGGAAATTACACAGCCTTTCTTTTTCAGGTAATCAGGCATGGTTGTAAATGTTGTAAGGAGGAATAACTCTGACATGTGTGGAATCCCTTGGATTTTTTTTTATATACGTAGACATTATTTAAAGTGTTTAGTGTGCGGTATTAAAAATGATGCATCATGCAATGAAAAATAAAATTTCATTATTATTTCCTTTGCATCAACTTTTTGTTTGTAAAATTTGTATGAAATTCGCGTAAAAAATAACTTCCATGTAATTTTACTTCACTGAGGGCCAATACATATGTACTTTGAAAAATATTTTCAAATTTAACTAAGTGTCAGTTTTCTATGTAAAGTGTTAACATTGTTCTTTTTTACGATTTGATCATCCTATTCTTTTAAACTATTAAAATTTTAGTTGTATTAATAGTTAGCTGAGGCCTGAAATAGTGGTAAATTCCGTTATTTCCTTGGAACGGTTACTTTACAAACTACGCTTAATTTTAATATTAATTGGTAGAAAAGAAGATAAAAGTAAAAAAGCTTTTTAAAAGTGGTGGGACATTTTATATATTTTTCTAACAGCTCAATGAAAAATTCAGGTTTTAAAAATTGCACATAACCAATTAAGTCAAATACCAAAAAATAAAATTTTATTCTTGAGATAAAAAAATTATAGGTACATCACTTTTTCACTGTATGTAGTATGTGACAATCACTAAGACATTTTACCTTTTCCAATATTTCTTCGTTTATATTTTGAATAGATAGTTGAAAGCCTTTTTTAAATGAGGGGTTTGATAGATAATACTGCAAACTTTAAAAATCATGTACTCCGTAAGGAATTGCTTCCAGCTTACACCTAAATACCTTGATAAAAACAAGTGTCTCACTATTTGTCAGTCTCCCCTATTTGCATCGGCGCATCTAAACATGTAGTAATTTTAAACGGGTTGTTTAAATAATGAAAAGTGGAAGAGAAATAGTAAAGACCCTTTAGAAAAATTTTCTAAATTAATTTTATTGTAAACAGTTAAGAGTGCACAAAAAGTAATAATCAGAATCTAATAATTACAAACATTTAAAAAAACAGTCAGTTTAGAAATAGATAATGATATTGTATTATACAATGATACATATATGTATGTTGTTATATTAAAATAAATAATATTGTTCAATAAATAGGTATCAATCACAAAAAAATCATGCATGCAATCTAACGGTTTACAGAGTGATGAAAAGTGGTCTGAAGTTAAACTACTAAAAACTCCTTTCGTAAATTTCACAAAATATTTACTAATGATTTAATTAGATTTTGTATCTCTTCTGCAAAATGTCAAACAAATATATTCAAAATTAGGAAGAGTGCATTAGAGTAGACTGTGTACTATAGGATACCCGTACAAACATAATGAACGTTGTTTTGGAGTTGTATGACAGCTACTCTAACCTGTTGCTCTAAAAACCAACCATATTTCATCTTCTCTAAGATTCCAGATGTTGTTTCATTAAATTTCAAGATGTACAAGCTACCTGAACCTGCTTCTCCAGCACAACTCAAATTTTACATAAGTTGTTGACATGCAACTTGACATCTTTTTCACAAAATTTCAGATACATAGCTTCAAAAAAAAGAGGTTGTACGGTAGCTATTCAAACCTGCCGGTCGTACTTGCTGGATTTAAATAGCGAAACTGACAATTTTACGTCAGTTGGAACATACGTTCATGCGGGTAAAAGACAATTATTTGCTAAATGCTGTTCTTATTTTAAACTTTTTAAAATACTAAATTAATGCTTCTGTATACAACATAAACCTTTATGAACACATCTTAAACCTGAAAAAATTTTAACATCTAAATGAAAGTTATTTAATCAATAAAAGTAACAAACATCTTAGTTTATATACTATAAAAAAAGTTTTTTTTTGTTTTTAATATTGAACCACTAATGGTTACAAATTACAATAATTGGTTAAAACTTGGATGTGTGCTTAAAGTATATATGTTTAATTAATTCTTAATTTTAATTTAAAAAATTTCAATTTATGTTAAGAATTTGATTTGAATCAAAACTCTAATTTTATACTCAAATCAAATTTGTTATTTGTTTTAGAATTATTTGAGCCTCCCTTTTTTTTTTTGTTTTAATTTAATAATTATTCAGTTTTTTTTTTCTTTTTAAATTTTTTTCCGCCTTTCAATTTTGTTGTTGATTTCTTTTCACTAGTTCGTTTCTTAAATTTTGTATCTGTATCTTTTTGTATTCTAACTATTGTATCTGTTTGTAAATCACGTGTATTATTTAAATGTTTTGATTTCCGTCGTTTTATTTTCTTTTTATGTGGTTTTTTATAATTATTATAAACATAATCTTTATAAATATTGGAACTAGAATCTTCAACCGAATCTACATCTTTCTGAGGTGTTTTACCCATACATTTCTTTAAGCATTTTCCGCATTTTTTAATAGATGACGTAAACCTATTACCATCACCAGATTTTATAAAAATTTCATTAGATTGTTCACGATCCCACATTGAATTTCTTAATTTTATATGACTTTCTGAACTTCGTCTTTTCTTTTTGTGGCTATTTTTTCGTTTAGATTTTTCATAATCAGCATATGAATTATTTATTATACTTGAATTTTTTTTTTGAATGCTTGAACTGCTACTAATTAATTTTTTTTCAATTACTTCGATTGGTTGTTCTTTTGGTAATGGTTGTTCTTCTTTGACAACATCGACATTAGATTTAATTATTGAATTTGATGATTCTTGATATAATCTTGGACGACCGAATTTTGTTTTTAATAAATTATCTAATTGTTGTTCAGTCAATTGAACTAAATCTAATACATTTAAGCCAGCAGATTTACATAATTGCACAATAATTGGTTTGGCTGATTTATCTCTCAGATATACAGTATTTTGTAGTAGAAATTGATTTTCAGCCATTTTAAGAAAATTTTAATTTTAAACATTTTTTATGGCTTCGAATTTTTTATTTTAGAAATTTTACTTGAATTTAAAAATAAAAAAATAAATTCAGGGTTTTTTTTTACATTTTTTTTTTATTTAATTGAAATTTTGTTGTAGTCTCGATTAAATTTTGTAAATTTAAGTAAATATTCTGACATTTAAAATAATAACTATAAGGTTAAAGAATTTAATATTTTTTTTTTATAAAATTTAATTCAGTAGCCTCTAAAATAATAATAAAAGACAATTAGACTTTTATTGTACATTTATTGAAGATTCATTTAAATTAAAGAACTATCTCTGTTTTAAGTATCTGTCTGATAGCATCTGATAGTACCATAATATGAAGACACTAGAATTGGTAACTCTGTAACTATATAACATGCTTTTTAGCATAAATATTGTGACGCTGAATAGAAAAATTAAACAAAAAAAAAAAGGATTTTTAGTACATTTATTATATGCTTTTTTTGGGCCTCGGTAGTGGGTAAGACCGTATAAAATATTCTGTAAACTGAGCGTGGGTTCGAAGAGTTCCCCATTACGATATTTACAGCCACGCCTGGACAGAAAAGGCTGTGTAATTTCCTATCCAGATTTATGTGGCAGAGAAATGCATTAAAAAAACAATATATGCTTTTTTTTATAACACATAAAAAATTAAAAAGAAATGCAATTTGTTTACATATATACATATGTATGTTTCTTCATTTGATTAAATATAAAATCAGATAAAATGATTTTTTTTTTCGACTTGTGATTGCGTCTAAAAAATTTTGATATTTACGTCGGTAAATTTCTCGCTTATTATGAGCATTTTAACAAAGTGATACGTTTGCGTACAGAATGCGAGGACTAATTTGTACTAAAACTTTTGTTAACTAAACGCTTTATTATTTAGTTTTTAGTGTACAGTTTACAAATTTAAAAACTTAACGTCAAACCAATAATAGATGAAACTCAGAATCGAATAAATGTATTAGTAATCCCTTGTTTGTCATGATAAATTAATACTAAAGTTTTAAAATTATTTTTTTTTATATTTTATGTGGGTAAAATTAAAATTCTCTTTTATTGTCAAAAACAATTAATGAGTCTCTCTTTTATATTTTATAAGGCAATTTCAGTTAGTCATTTCTGTTAGTAAATTTACAAGTGATAGTAAAATTAATAACTCTGGTTTTTTTTTAGCCATATTTTTTATCTCATTAAAAAGTAATGTTTTCAATGTTATGTACTAAAAGTAGCGAAACAGAATTAAAAAGAACCGAAATATCTTTATATGCTATTGTTTTTCAAAAATAGCGAAAAAACAAATAAGTTATGTACTACCATTCCACTAAAATCTGTTAGTTCTATTTTTTCCAAGAAAATTTTATTTATTTATTTTTAGGCCCTTCAGATGTGGGCCAGGATAAATTTTAAATAGGAAACAAAGTTTTTAATTTGTGCTAAAAGCTATAGCTAGAATGAAAATAGAGATATAGTGATTATATGACTAAAGTTTTTGTTATTTTTAATATAAATAAAAACCAAATTTAAATTTTTATATTTATAATCAATATTTTTCTTTTATTTTCCAAACATTTATTTTTATAATTTGCATTTTAAAAACATTATTTTTTTTTTTTTTAATTTCAAATATTTTAATTAAAGTTATAAATATTTTATATTTTTATTCAAATCATGTTATTAAGTAAAATATACATAATTAAATTTAATAAAAATTCGAAATATTTTAAAAATAAAATAATTAATATAATTATTATTTTTAATCTGTTTAAAATTAATTGTTTAAAATTTATATAACATAAATTTCTATGTTTCAGATTTAATTTATATAATTATTATTATATTTTTTTTTTTTTGTTTTTTTTTTGTGTTATAATTAATTTTTTTTTTTTTTAATCCAAATATTTAACAATATAATAATTATAAAATATAAATGACTTATTTAAAGTATAATTTTACCTTGTTTTTTTAAATTAAAAATTATTTTATAGTTTTTTTAATGAAAACAAATGTAAATTATACACTACTAAATTAATTTTTAAATATACAATATTAATTATATATGATATTATATATAGTTAATTTTTAGTATTATTAAATATTTACTAAAATAATTAAAAATGAAAAAAAAAAAAAAATATGGCAAAGAAAAAATAAACAATTTCTTTCAAAAAACAAAGATGGATATTTTTATATTAAAAGATTTTCTAATAAAAATTTGAACGTTATAAAAATAATTTTTAATATTATATTATTATTTAATAAACTTTATTTTGTTAAAAAGTATTTGATTTTTTTAAATAATCCAAACTTTTTATTTTCATTACATTTTTCAACAAAAACTAATGTTGAATTTATTGAACTTTCCGAATTTTCGTTATTCAATTCATTAATTAAATGTTGTTGTTGTTGTTGTTGTCGTTTCTTTTTATTAGTTTTGATTTTAAGTTTCTTTTTTTTATTTAAATTTTTTTTTGAAACATAAATTTTACGTTTTTTTTTAATTTGATTAGGTAATTTTTTTAATTTAATTATTGAATTTTCATTAAAATTTTCATCATTATCTTTGTTGATTTTCCAATTTTTACTTGAATTTCGTTTTGGACAACGATATAAAGTTCTTAATTTACTTCTACGTAATTTTTTTTGTTCTAAAATTGATTCTTTTTTAAAAATATCAAAATAAGCACTGTTAATTGAAATAATTGATTTATTTATTTTATCATCATATATATGAATATCAGCTGTATTATTATTATCAGATATTGGAACAATAATATTTTCATATGATTGCTCTTTAATTATTTCATTATAAGGTTTCAGTATATTTGCATAAGAAGATTTTAATAAAGATCGTTTTTTATAAAATTTTGGAGCATTTTGTGATATTATTAAATTATCTAATTGTTGTTCAGTCAATTGTATTAAATCTAATATATTTAATCCGATAGATTTACATAATTCATTTATAATGGGTTCAATTGTTTTATTTCTCAGACTATGCATTGTATTTTGTTGTAGAAATTGATTTTCAGCCATTTTAAGTTATTCTTAGTTTTTTAACATTCTTCATGGTTTAATTTTATAAAACTTAATTATTTTTCTTTTTTATATTTAAAATTTTTTTTTTGTAATTTCTATTAAATTTTGAAAAATTTAATTATGACTTTTAAAAATTAATAAAAAACGAATAATGTCTAAAACTTTAAATGAAGTAAATAATATATAAATATATATGATAAAAAATGATAAGAGTATAATTATGGCTTTTGTTAATGAGTTTTGTTATAATAAACGATTATTTTCAATTATCTTTGTAGCTCAAAATAGCAAATATTTTTCATTTCACATATTATGTATAAAACACATATCAGCCAACATTCAACAATAAATATTCTTAAATTATCTTTTCTGTGAAATTATTAGTATAAAAAATAAAAATTTACCAACTTCGCTCCAGTTCATAAAAAACTGTTGACATTAAGGGATATTGTTCCATACTTCCATAAATAATAATTTACTTTTTATTTTAAACTCAGTTAAATTTTTCTTGTAAGTCAATTTAAATAAAAAATTCTAATAAACGCGACAAACTATTAATATAAAACAATAAAAGTTAACAGATTATTAAAAAATACAATTTACTTGGTATACTCAATAGCTAACAGATATGTAATCTAGGTAATTGTTTAAAAAACTCACGATCCACTATGAAGTTGTGTAATTGAGTACATATTTTTTTAGCTTAATTAAGTAAAAATATTGAAGAGTATTTATTACTGTTGAAATGGTACAAAACAAAATATAAGAACATACATAAATATTTTTGATAAAACAATTTCTAAAATTGAATCAAATTTTTTAAGTTAATCATTTTCCAATACTTTTGAACAAATAGATAAATACTTTCTAAAAATCGTGTATACTTCTGTAAGAAGTTGAAAAAAAACTAACCATTATTCATTAATAAATGATAACTAACTAAATTGATCATAAATACAACTAAAAAAAAAAATACGTTATAGCAAATTCTAAATTTTTAGTTTGAACATTAATTATATTGATAATTAGTATCATTTCATTACAAATATTAAATTATTAAAGTTACAGTTATCAGGTATTTATTAAACCCAGTTGAAAAATAACTTTCTAAAATAAATGAAAGCAGTTTCTTTGGAAGAAAGTTCTTAAAAAATAATTTTTAATATGTGATAATTATAGCACAACTTGAAATGTACACAGCACTTTTTATAAACTTATATATGATGGCATAATGCTTACACATTGCTTCATTTACTTCTTTTGAAGATTTTGAGAGCTAAAATGATTTTACATTTATTCTTATAAAATTTTACAAAATCCAAAAAGTACTTGAAAATTTTAAGTCCAATACGGCTTATAATTACTTTTGACAAATTTAATGAAATAAAAGAAGCAAAGTAAGCCTTAATTGTTTGCTTTACTAAGTACCTATAGTAGTAGGTAAGCCAATTAAAACATTTTATCGCACAGTAATTTTAAAAAAAATATTGATTAGTTGATTTAAATTATAACTAATTTAAAAGTTTTAACTGACAACTCGGATAAAATCTAATTAATTTTAAATTTACAATCTTATTATGTTAAATGTTCGTTATTATTTTGCGAAATTTATGTTAAAAAAATATCGCTTTATAAATACATATTTAATTATTGCGCATTTTTTTTTTGATTATTTAAATGCAGGTGTGATTTAATACGATGTTATTATTATTAAAATACGTCGAGAACTACAAAAAAAATAAATAAATATATACTTAATTTTTATTTAATATTAATATCAATTATCTAAATATCCATTTATAATTTTCTTTTTTACATCTAAAATTTTTGAAATTATTTTTAAAAAATAATGTAAATGTTGCATTTTAAATATTAATGTGTTATTTTTACCAATTACATATTTTAAACAACAATATAATATTATTTTCTATTTAATAATTATTTAAATATTTATTTTTTTTTTTATATATTTTTTTTTTTCTGAGTTTTTACTAACCTATATATTTGTAAAACACATAAAAATAAAATTTATTCGATATTTAAAGTTATTTTTATTTTAAATATGTATTATTAATATTGTATTATTTTACTGTATCTACTTTATGATTTTGTTAAAACAAAAACTATATAAAATTTGTAATCTAAATGAATTAGAGTAATTAAATAATTTAAATTGTTTGAGATCAATTGAGCGATATTAGAAAGAGATTTTAAATAATGGACTATTACTACTTTTGTTCGTTAGACCTAATATATATTTCATAATTTTCTCTTTTTGAATATTATAGACTTACGATGGAAATTTAAAAATATTTAATTTAAAATATATACTAGGTCTAATAAGCAACTGAAAGAACAGAAAATTATTAAAATTAAATAAAAGAAAGTTTTTGCTGTAAAAAAAAAAACAATGTAATAAATTTTGATTTCTTTAATTTTCTTACCTATTTTTTTTTTTTTTTTTAGAGTATCAGTGCTTTAAAAATTGCAAATTGTTAAAATTTAAAATACAACCAATAATAGAAAAAATGAATTCAATTTTTTCTTGACGGATCTTGAATAATTATTTTATTTTTTTGTCTTGTAACTTTTGTTGATGGTGGAGCTGACAATAATTGTTTTAAATTTTCTTCTGGGATTGGTAAATCATTATTACCTTTTATAACTTTTTTATCACTTGTTCCACCATTATTACCATGATGATTAGAATTTCCATTTCCATGATAACGTGTTAAAACTTGAAATTTAGCAAATAATTTATTCTTACTCTCACGATCCTTTTCTTTAATTTTATCCAATGGTTTATATTTTGTTAATGCATCTGCTGGTAATGGACATAAACCTAAATCAGAATGTTTTACTTTAAGTAATTGTTTATGTGGTGCTACAACTGAATGTTGCTTATATAAATCCAAATCAAAATCATTTGATTCTAGACCACTGTTATCATATTGTGGACCTTGTGGTGATAAATGATTACCAGGTATAGCAATTTGTTGATGTTGATGATTATGATGATGATGGTATGGAATACGATCATTATTAAAACTACTAGAGCTTGTGCTTGTTTCTTCTGCTAAATGTCTAAGCATTAATGTTAACTTTGTTTCATGCTGTCGTTGTAACAATACTGCATTACGTTCACCTTCTAAACGTGCTTGACGTACGGCATTACTTAATACACGTTCACGCCATTCCCATGCATCACGTTCACGTTCTAAATTCATTAATTGTACTTCTAACTTTCGACTAGAATCACGTAAATCAATTACTTTTGTAAAATATTTATACAATAAAGTTCTCATTTCTTCCACTGACAGTTTATTTAAACGTGCCATTAACATTTGTTCACCTTTTTCACGTTGTAAACGTTCATTTGTATCAATAGATTTTCTACCACATATTAATTCATTTTTAAATTCAATAGCAGCATCAATCGCTTCAATAGCTTCATCACATTCTTAAAATAATTAAGAAAAATATTGAATTATACGATTACTATCAATACTCTTAAATTATAAAGCTTACCTAAAAGTTTTCTTTCCTCACGATGAGATAACATTTTTTCCTTTTTTAATTTGCGATCTAAAGTACACCTCTGCTCCAATAAATGATCTCTTGTTCGTCTCAAATTTCTAATTTCGTGTCTTAAGCTTTCTTGCTCTTCAGTATTCTTAAATTGCTCTAAATTTTGAGATTTTTCTTTTAAAACATGATCTAAATGTGAAATTCTAGCTTGAACTTGTTTTAAATTTTTTCCTTTTTCATCAAGGCTCGATAATTTGCTATTTTCTTTTTCTCTTAATGTTTTTAATTCAACCTCAAGTTGATCTTTAGTTTTTTTCTCTTTTTTCAAATTTTTTTGTAAGCCTTCGATGTGTTTTTTTGAGTCATGAATTGATTTTTGTAACTTTTTTACTTTTTCACCACTTTCACCGGCAATATGTTTTATTGACACTAAGTCCTGAAGTCGTTGTTCTAAGTGAGAAGTTAGAGCTTTTAAGCGTTCAATTTCATTTTTATCACGACCATTCACAACAGCTTTTGATAATTGTTTTTTGGTCTTTTCATATTCACCTTCTAATTTTCCTTTTTTCTTATTAAAACGTTGTTTAGCAGTTGTGCGAGTATCGTTATTTTTGATAAGATCAGAAATAAGTTTTTGTTTTAAAGACATTGTATGCTCAAGCTCTTTGATCTGACGCTGTTTTGCTTCAATGTCGGTTTCAATTTTACGTATTTTCTTTTGTAAATTATCAATTGGACTATTATGAATACGCATAGGATGTTGGTCAGATGAACTTTCAAGAAAATCTTCTGGTGATTTGGATTGTGCTTCTCCACGATTAGCTACTCTACTTAACATAGCTATCTCCGCACTACTAAGAGATGCACCTGGTTGAATAGATCGTCGACGTCCTAAAACAAAAAAATTATTGAAAACAATTTTAATTTTAATTAAAAATTGTTTAAATTTACCTCCAAGTCCTGAAGAAGTCTTTCTTTCTTCTGGACGAAAACTTTCACTACTCTCCATAACAGCTTTTGGTTGAGATTTAATAAAGTCATCATATTTATTACGTACTAAATTGTCGGTCTTTATCTTCATCTCATGCATTAATTGTTCAATTTTTTCCTCAAAATCAGTTCCTTGGGTTTCACTTTCATTATCACTTTCATTATCAGAGTTTTGTTGACACGAGTTTTCCGGTTCACTAACCGCTTCTTCATGTTCTTCGGCTTCTTGTATAGGTCCAAGTTGTTTTTGTGGACGAATTGCCTCATTTGAACTTAAACATTCTTCACATTCTTGTTTTAAAAATAACCATTCTTCAATTTGCTCTTTATCAATTTCCCCAACCGTCTTGATATTAAGTAGTCTAGGAATTAAGAATTAAAAATGTAAAAATGTATGATTTTGGTTTTTAACTTACTTAGTAAATAATCCTTCAGCATTAGAGACTAGTTTTAGCCATTGAGAAGCAGCAAACTGAATTCCAAAATTATCATTACTTCCACCAACGGGAGTATCTTGATCAACTCCAGTATTTCCATTTACATCTGGAGATAAGGGAGTGTTGTTATCAGAAAACGTGTTCATTATAACATAATTTCGAACACATTGAGCTTTAAAAGCAAATTGCAAGTTAAATATTGTTTCGTTCATATCTCGTTCTAATGGTGATACACATAAAATTAACAAAGTTTGAGCTCTACCACCAAAAGAATCTTTTAATAAAGTTGTCAAAGTTGTTTGATTGTAATCAATAATATTATTATTATAAATAATTGAAGGATCTGTTAAAGATGTAACTATTCTTTCCAAACACTGTAATCCCAAATCTTTTGGTATACTGGAATGTTGATCCATACTATTCATCATATACATTCTTTCTGTACCACATAAATCACTAAAACTTGCCGTTGAGAGTCTATGTTGTATTAATCCCGCTGCCGATACCCAATGCTGTTCTAATGTTATTGTAAATAAATTATGTGCACCATCATCTGATTTATTAGATAAACCAATCTGCAGCCAATGAAAAACATCACTAACTGTTTGGCAAACTACACTGCCTACTTCCAATAAATCTCTTACATGTTCGCCATTAATTTCAACCCAACCAATATTAATAATAAAACTTCTATCTCTATGTGATGTTGCTAGTTGTGAAAATATTTCTCTAACACATCTTTGGATTATACCTTGCTCAGCTTCACTATAAACACAATCAAATCCTGGCCCAAGTAAAGTATATGTTTTTCCAGTTCCTTTTTGACCATATGTTACAACAGAAGCATCAAAACCTTCCAATAATAAACTAATTAAGGGATAAACTGTTTGATGATAAATTTGTGATTGTTGTACTTTTGGTGGAAGATAATGAGTTACAGGAAAAGTTGAATGAGATCCCACTTGTATTATACCAGTTGCAATATTGTTCAGAAGGCCGTTAATTGGTGAAAAATTCGGACTCATAGGTATTGATTGTACACATGGTGAATCCTCAACACAGGGTAAAATTCGAACAGCAACTTGAATTGGTATTTCCATTGCTCGAATTTTAATTTTAATTCAATTCAAAACAATTTCATTAATATCTTCAGTTTCGTTTATTTTTTTTTTCGTTTTCTATTACGTTACATTTTAAAATATTTTGTTTTTTGGAATAAAATCATTTTCAACAAAATTTTTATAATCTTTTATACATAACTTATTTTCATTTTAATTTTCTCACGGTTTTCTAAATTTGTTGACTGTTGCGGGAAAATTTCTTGAAGTTTTTTTACTGTTTTTGACAGTTTATTATTGTCAGAAAAATAATTAAACGAGGATGGATTAAAAAACCTAGTAATATTCATATTAGGTTATTAATTCTGCATGCCTTCCAAAGTAAAGTAAATTGACTAAAATTTTTTTAAACTCATAAAAAAGAGCGAAATCCTAACTTTTTCTCATTTTATTTTCTACTTTATCAAAAGTAAGCAGATACCTTTTTTATAAAATAGTTTGTTTATATTTATGTTATTACTTTAATTATTTACAATTACTTAAATATATTTCTTATAATATTTAAATAAACATGAATATATCAGTTTGACGTCAGTTCACTTAAATTTAAAGTAGATTTATAAAACTATGTTTCTTATTCTTGTTCAAAATTCGATTAATCTGATTATTATTCTGTTTCCGATTACCATTAAGACCAATATGATCAGTCCAGTCGTTGATAAGTTATTTACTGTTGGTGGTCTATACATACATTTACCAAAGGTGGCAAAATACAATCCTGTCTAGTGAACCAGTATACAAAAATGACGTCTCTCTGACACTGTCACCGTTAACGAATCATCTATATATCTATTGGACTGTAAATTGGAGTCGAATATAGTTAAGTTGATATTATTGTTGTTTTAAAATAGAATGGAATAAACTATTTTGTTAAAATAGAATGGAATGAGCCATATATGTACAAATCGAACTTTTAGTCGAATGAATTTGTCTTTTCGTGAAATATATTCTAAAATTATGCAGAAAACTTGTGCACCATTCAATTAAAATTATTTTGCTCGGAAAAATAATAAGACGATTATTTTCTTCTGAAAATTAATAAAACAAAATTTTACACTAGAGTCATGGTTAACATTTTTAGTTTAGCGATGTACTTTCAAAAATAAAAGTTTTTAAGTATTGTTTTATTTTATTTTCTTTTAAAAAATTTTTTGAACTTAAAATTACTTTATTAAGTTTATTTTAAAACTAATTTATGTATGTTTATTTTAAAAAGAAGTATAAATATTAATATTAAGTATTACCTTTCAAATAGTAGGTTTTAAAGATTATGGTCCGTTCACGAGGCAAAATTGTTTTTATTTAAAAAAAATTAAAGCTTCTTTTTTATTAAAAATTCTTTTAAGCGCATGCATCATCGTTGGAAATTTTATTGCTATTAATGTAGTATAGTTATGTATGTTCTTTTTTAACTCAGAGCGGTCAGAGTTCAGATAAAAGTTTGCTCTGAGCGCTCGACATCTGAGCATTGATCTGATGAGAAAAGAAAAACGCCCAAAGAAACTATATACATAGAGTATTCATCCAGTACAAAATGTTGTAGTCAATTTCTTAAAATCATTTTGTACTCAAAATTACTCAATATACATCTTATTGTACCCAAATTTACTCAATACTCAAAATATTTTCACTTATAAATTATAAGCATTTTGTAAATGAGAATAACTTATTTTTTACACTCGTAAATGTACTCATAAATGTACACTTAAATGTATTTATATTACTTACTTATGAAAATAATATGAATGGGTATTTTGTAAATAAAGAATTTATTTAACATAAATAGAAACTAATTTGAATAGTATATAAATGGTATAATATCATTGAATGTATTAATGTTTGAATGTGTGAATTATGTGTGTATATAGTTTCTTTATGATGAAACCCACAAATGTATTTTTTAATATTATAGTAAGGGTATAACAATAAATAAGCATATTGGCGCCTATTATGACAGTCAACTATCAACTGCCATCAACTATCAACAAACTTGTATTGTAAAATGCAGTTGACAAAATTTTTTTTTTATTGTGAATTTTATTGTTGATAAATTTTTCACTATATTGTTAAATTTATAAATTTATTTCTATATTGTTAAATTCAACAATTTATTTTGGCATTTGTAAAATTTTCAAAATAAAATTTTTGTTAACCTTTTGTTGTGTTGTTATTAAATTAACAAAAAATAATAGAAAATTGTTAAGAAAAATGTTAACAAAAATAAGAAAATAATCAGAAATGTCATACTCTTTGCAATCTTTCCCATTGCCATTTTGTAGAAGCTCCCGTATCTTGGGAGCCAAAAGTCTGGCAGATGTGATTTTAAAAATCTAGTCTCCGATTCTCTAAAAGGATCTAAAAAAGAAAAACAAAAATTAAAAAGTCCAGAAAGCGGCACCTTAGTTTTTGAGGTCTGTTTTTTTGGGATGGGAAAGTCGAACTTTTTATATTTATTCCTATATTTAAATTCTACTACAAAATCGATTAGTACCTTTTTTAAATCATGTCGAATTCTGATTCCCAAAATACGGGAACTTCTTGCAACCTCTGCTATTGCATAGGGTGTTTATAAAAATACCTAATTATATTTTGTACTTACAATTTTTTTTCAAATTATTTAGTGCAGCAAAACTTTTTGAAAGTAGCATTTTTTTCTGTACCTGCATGATTAAGAACTACAATCTTAGAACTGCAAACATGAACTTAACCCATAGTTTTTACGTTTTCAAATCTAACAACTAAAATCTTTTCATTGATTTAAAATTTAACAACTGTCGACTACTATTGTATTTCACAAAAGCAATTTTGAGCCGATGGTTGATACTTTGATAGTTGCAAACTTCATTCACAATTTTTTCAACATAGATGACGAGTTGCAATTGATAATACCATTTCAAGAAATTGCTTGATACTTTTCAACTATCTAGTTGAAGTTGATAGTTGACTGTCATAATAGAGGCCATTATTACAAAAATTGGGTAAAGTATACTTTACGCCACTGTTAAAAAAAAAAGGCAAATGCATGACTATTGAAACATCATGCGGACATTTAATAGAAATAATATTAAATGAGTTGTGTATGGTTGTCCAAAATTTTAAAATAAAAAAAAATCAAAAAAAAGAGGTCAAGGAAGGGAAACCTGGTCACACCAGGCACGGAAAGGAAAAGAATGGTAGAGAAATTTATTTATAAAACTGTTTTTGTATTATTTACAACATCCATTTTAAATTGATAGCTTATTACTCATTAGATAACTAACTACATCTACTACAATACTCCAGTTGAAAATAGTTGGACCAAGTAAAAATGAACGGCAATAGATACCTATTTTAGATGTCTTATAGATAAATTTTGAGCTAAATCTATAAATATTTTGCAAGGACGAACCAACTCTAATTTATCATATAAGCGATAAAATTTATTTTTAATTTTTGCAACAACAATGCATATAAAATATTTTGAAACAGGAGTAATAATTTATTGAACTATGTAAACATATATGAATGAATCTATAATTTGTATCCATTTTGCATCCCTTTTCTTTTCAATAATCCAATCAAGTACGTTCAGAATTTAGATCATGTTCTAGCATTCACAATATTTCAATTTTATGTTAAATTATCTCTCACTAGGAGCGCTATTGCAAGTTATTTTCAGTTGTCTGTCAATTGTGCTAAAAACGTTTTTCGCAATTTTTCTCTGCTGTTACTGGCGTCACTTTATTCAAGTGAGAGCTCGTGAAATTTTTTATTTAATTCAGTTTTATGGTGTTATTTTAGTCGAATTTCTTTTACTTTTAATAAATTTTAGAATATATTATGTCAAAAAGACGTATAGAAGTTGGCGAAACAATTCCAAAGAAGAAAAAGTAAGTAATATGATGTGGCTTCGTATAAATTAAAAAATGGCTAAAAATTTTGAACCCAAAATGTAATTACAAGTATGTAATCACATTTCTTTTGTTTTTTATCATATCTTATTTTTAAAATCTGCATCGTAATAAAAATATAGTTGAAAATGAAAACTAATTATATATTTGCAATAATATATGTATATTTTAAAAAATAATAAATTTGTCGTGAACGTCTTTTTTTAAAAGTTTGGTTATGTTTTATTTCCTATTAAGTATTGACGCTGACCTTGAATTACTTTTTTTTTTTTTCACTTTTAGGGAAGATTTAAACCAGGGAGCTTCAACAGCAGCAGCCTTAGCAGCGTCATATGTTGCAAATGCAAGTATGGCAGCGTCAAAATCTAAATCAATAAACCCCTTTACTAAACAAGCATTTAGTCAAAGATATTTCAATTTATACAAAAAGAGAATTACTTTACCAGTTTTTGAATATCAAGCAGATTTTATGAGATTACTCAATGAGCATCAATGTATTGTATTAGTAGGTGAAACTGGTTCCGGAAAAACTACACAAATTCCACAATGGTGTGTTGAATACGCTTTAACAAAAGGGAAAAAAGGTGTTGCTTGCACTCAACCAAGAAGAGTAGCTGCCATGTCGGTTGCTCAAAGAGTTTCAGAGGAAATGGATGTAGTTTTAGGACAAGAAGTTGGTTACAGTATTCGTTTTGAAGATTGTACATCTGCAAAATCTATATTAAAATATATGACAGACGGTATGTTATTGCGGGAAGGAATGTCAGATCCAATGTTAGAAGTGTATCAAGTTATATTGTTAGATGAGGCGCATGAACGTACACTAGCTACTGATCTTTTGATGGGTGTCTTAAAAGAAGTTA
Organism: Poecilobothrus nobilitatus; assembly: GCA_947095535.1. Lineage (NCBI taxonomy): Eukaryota > Metazoa > Arthropoda > Insecta > Diptera > Dolichopodidae > Poecilobothrus > Poecilobothrus nobilitatus. The sequence continues at coordinate 11,480,442 of OX352773.1, read as the reverse complement.
TTAAGCAAAGAAATGATTTAAAACTTGTTGTTATGTCTGCTACATTAGATGCTGGTAAATTTCAACAATATTTTGATAATGCTCCACTTATGAATGTACCGGGTCGAACACATCCTGTTGAAATATTTTATACACCTGAACCCGAAAGAGATTATTTGGAAGCAGCAATTCGAACTGTTATTCAAATTCATATGTGTGAAGAAATTGAGGGTGATATTTTAATGTTCCTAACTGGTCAGGAAGAAATAGAAGAAGCTTGTAAGAGAATTAAACGTGAAGCTGATAATTTAGGTCCAGAAATTGGAGAATTAAAATGTATTCCATTATATTCAACTTTGCCACCAAATTTGCAGCAAAGAATTTTTGAACCACCGCCGCCAAATAAAGCAAATGGAGCAATTGGTAGAAAAGTTGTAGTTTCAACAAATATTGCTGAAACATCTTTGACTATTGATGGTGTTGTTTTTGTAATTGATCCTGGTTTTGCAAAACAAAAAGTATACAACCCTAGAATTCGAGTTGAAAGTTTACTTGTTTCACCAATAAGTAAAGCTTCAGCACAACAAAGAGCTGGTCGTGCCGGACGTACAAAACCAGGAAAATGTTTCCGTTTATACACAGAAAAAGCATATAAACATGAAATGCAAGATAACACGTATCCAGAAATCTTAAGATCAAACTTAGGTAAAATATTAATTTTTGGTATTTTATTTTTAATATTAAATGAATTTTAACTGTAGGAACTGTTGTTTTACAATTGAAAAAACTTGGTATTGATGATTTAGTACATTTTGATTTTATGGATCCACCGGCACCAGAAACACTTATGAGAGCTTTGGAACTATTGAATTATTTAGCTGCATTAGATGATGATGGTAATTTAACTGATTTAGGAGCTGTAATGTCAGAATTTCCATTGGATCCACAATTAGCTAAAATGTTGATAGCCAGCTGTCAGCACAATTGTTCGAATGAAATATTATCAATAACAGCTATGTTGTCGGGTGAGACTTTTAATATTGAATTTAATAACAGTCGAAAACAATCAATTCAGTTAGGGTATATATAGGATGTAGGATAAATTAGGGTTTAAAAATTTTTCTTTTGTTTTTGTTTTATTTGCAGTTTGTAATAATAAAAAATTAAAATTTTAATTTAAATTATTAGGTGCAAATAAAACAAATAAATTCTTTTATAATTCGAGAGAATTCCTTATATTAATTATTTAAAATAATGATATAAGAAATAATCTTTCAAAAAACAAATAAAGTTTTAAAGAAGTCTATTAGAGAAAGATACGTAAAAATGTTTCATGTGCGACCAAAATTAGTAAAAATAATATGCATTTATTAAAATAAAAAAAAATAAAAAAAATTTGTTTTATATGTATTATATTAGGTACATTACCTAAATATTAATTTAAAATTTTTTTTTGATATCAATTTAAAATATGTATACACAAAATTATCAATTACATGTTGCATATTGTTTTTATTAATTTTTAGATTGTAAGTAGGGTTTTCAATACTTTATTAAACAAAAAAAAAAAAGATTTTAGATAACATTAGGTACCTAATATAGTTTTCCTTTATTTTTGATGATAATATGGTCTGTTTAGATTCTTACATAATTGCGTAGACTTGTAATTATTCTGAATACTGTGAAATTAAATAACTTTATATTGATATTTATATTTCAAATTTGATTAATGATGATGCATTTTCCTCTGATATAAAGTATCATTAATTGAAAGGAAAGTTCATTAAATATTTCAAAATATGATTAATTAAAAAGCAATCCTTTCCACCTATCCCTTAAATTTTTATCATACTTTTAAAAGTAATATATAAAAAACTTATTTTGACACTTAGAGTAATAAACAATTCGTGAAAATTATCTTAAGAGTTTAAACTCTATGTAAAATATTTCATATCAATTTTCTATATTTATTTTCTAGTAATTTCTTTCTTATTGTTATACATACTTACCCAAATGTAGATTCCTTTTTCAAACTAGTTATCTTTGATATATCCCTTGAAAAAATTTTCAAAAAAAAAAAAAACAAGATAGGAATATTGATATCGCACATGAAACTGAATAAAAACAATAGCCCTTAGGTGTATAATCATTTAACAAAATGACAAATCAACTATATATGCGGGACGTGCGTCGCCCCAAAAATATATTTAGTCTCACAGTGCTTTGTTCGGCCAAATGAAGCTAAGAAGGCAGCAGATGAAGCTAAGATGCGATTTGCACACATTGATGGTGATCACTTAACATTATTAAATGTATATCATGCTTTTAAACAGAGTAAGTTTTTTTTTTTAATTTCTTATTAAAATCAATTTTTATAATTTTATTGAATTGTTATTTAATTTAATGTGAATAAAGGCAATGAAGATCCTAATTGGTGCTATGAGAATTTTATTAATTATCGTTCATTAAAATCAGCTGATAATGTGAGAACTCAACTTTCACGTATTATGGAACGTTTTAATTTAAAGCGTACAAGTACAGAATTTACATCAAAAGATTATTATATTAATATACGTAAAGCACTAGTACAAGGATTCTTTATGCAAGTGGCACATTTAGAACGTACTGGACATTACTTAACCATTAAAGATAACCAAATAGTACAGTTACATCCATCAACATGTTTAGATCATAAACCAGAATGGGTCATGTATAATGAATTTGTATTAACAACAAAAAATTATATACGTACGGTAACAGATGTTAAAGGTATATTAAAATTAATTATATAATATCGTAACAGAATAAAAAAAAATTTTTTGTTAACTTTTAGCTGAATGGTTATTAAAAATAGCACCACAATATTACGATATGAATAATTTCCCACAATGTGAAGCCAAACGTCAATTGGAAGTGATTCAAGCAAGATTGGAATCTAAACAATATCAACAAGGATTTTAAGACTATCATAAATTATTTTTAGTACTTTAAATTTAATTTTTAATTAAAAAACAAACAATTATTAAAATAATATTAAATATGTATGAATAAAATATGGAAGAAAAAAATCCTTTAAAAAAACTATTGAAGAAAATTAATAACTTTTTAAATCTGAATTATAAAAACAATGGTAGCAATACCTTAACTTATTTCTTTGTTTATTTTTTATTTAAATTTTCGTTATTATTTTAAGAAGAAATAAGTAAAACATTAATTTTATAAAAAAAAATTTAAAATAATGTATTTTTTATTTAAATTGGTCTCCCTTTATTTTTAAAATTCCAATATTCCAATTTGTTTTTATTTTATTTCTTTTGAAGTATTTCAATAATTATTAAAATTTATCAAAAGAATTGTATGAGTTATGTAATAAAGTTATAAAATATTAAATTGAATTAATAATAAAAAAATAAAGTTTTCAAAATGTATTTAATAAAAAATCATTTTTCACAATTTTGTAATAGATTGCACTTAATTTAGAATGTCATTTTCAATTTTGTGACTTCTGTTTTTCTTTTTTTTTTTTTGTAGGGAGAAATAATAAAATAAATTTAAAAATAGAGTTTTTTTTGGCATATTTTATCTTTCATTAAAGAAAAGTAATTATGTTTACGTAGACAGAAACGCATTATCTTAAATAGACTTGGAAGCAAGCACTTGCAATTTTGTTTCTATGGGGTTTAGTCTGTCTGTACTTTCCCTTTTTACATTTCCACCATCAAATATTTTAATGTCAATTAAAATATTTTTTATAATTAAAACCATTTAACTTTGAAATAAATCATTTTTAATAACACTTTATTTCTTAAAATATAATTAATATGTGATCGCTTTTTTTTTTTTTTTATAATTTACAATAATGGTAATTTTTCTTAAAACATCGAAACTTGTCATAACTTTTATGGCTTAATTATTAATTAGATAAATTTCAACAAAATCATCATTTTATTTTGTTTCTTTTTAAAAACTATGTTTAAAAAGTTAAGCATCAGTTAATGCAGCAACGCCAGGTAATGTTTTACCTTCTAATAATTCTAATGATGCACCACCACCAGTTGATACATGAGAAACAGCTGATTCAGTATTCCACTTAGCACAACAAGAGGCAGTATCACCACCACCAATAATTGATACGCAACCACCTTTTGTTGACTCTACAACAGCATCCATAACAGCTTTTGTACCATTAGCAAAGTTTGGGAATTCAAATACACCAGGTGGTCCATTCCAGACAATAATTTTAGCACGTTTAATAGGTTCAGCGAATGCAACACGAGTTTTTGGGCCGATATCTAAACCCATATGACCGTCTGGAACACCAGATTCAACAGTGGCTTCTGAGGTGGCAGCATTTTCAGCAAATTTATCACCACAAACAAAATCAACTGGTAAATGTAATTGAACATTATTCTTTTTAGCTTTTTCAACTAAATTTTGTACAATTTTTGATCCTTCCTCATCGAATAAAGAAGATCCAATTTTCATGTTATTTAATACTTTTAAGAAAGTAAATGCCATTCCACCACCAATTATCATTTCATTAACTTTATCTAATAAGTTTTCAATTAATTGAATTTTATCGGCAACTTTAGCACCACCTAAAATTGCTAAAAATGGTTTTGGTGGGTTATCTAATGCTTGTGAAAAATATTTTAATTCTTTATTTAGTAAAAGACCAGCAGCACGTTGATTAAATCCTTCGCCCATCATTGAGCTATGAGCACGATGAGCAGTACCAAAGGCATCATTTACATAAACATCACCTAATTTAGCTAAACTAGCACGAAATTCTTTAACTTTAGCTGGATCAGCTTTTACTTTATTTCCACTGGCATCAACACCTTTTCCTTCTTCTTCAACGTAGAAACGAACATTTTCCAAAAGAATTACTGTTCCTGGTGCCGGATTTTGACATTTAGCTTCAACTTCAGCACCAACACAATCGTTAAGGAATGTGACATCTTTTCCCAATAAATTTTTTAATTCATCTGCAACTGGAGCTAAGGTGTATTTTTGATTTTTGTTTCCATCGGGACGTCCTAAATGGGACATAAGAACAACTGACTTTGCTCCTCTTTCAAGGGCAAGTTTCACACTGTCCAAGGCAGCAACAATTCTTTCTAAAATTATATGAAAGGTCAAACATACATTTTTGAAAATAAATTTGTTACATGATAAGAAAAATGAAAGAAAAAAATTAACTTACGATTGCTTGTAATTTTTCCTTCTTTAATTGGAACATTGAAATCAACACGCATTAAAACGCGTTTTCCAGCCAAGTCTAATTTTTCAATGCTAAGTTTATTTAAAGCCATTTTTATCAAATTGATATTTAGATAATAACTTTGAATGGAGGAAAAATACTTTGCCGAAAGAAACAGAATTCCGACTAAACTTTACAGTGAAGATATAACCTTCAACTGACCTTATTCTGGTTGACAAATCAATGGGTACACTCTTTATACGTCAAATACTGTCAAATCTTGTTTCCCACCAATAAGCAGCAGATGGCAGGAAGTTTTTCCTTATCTTTATATGTTATTTTCTAAAAATCATAGTTAAGTTCCAATGAGATTTAGAATATACATAACAAAAACATAATTTTTCATACGCAGGATAGAATTTTATCAAAATTAGTACGATACAATTTGTTGTAGTTCCACATTTAATAAATTTAATTAGTTAAAATATTAATTTTAAATATACCGGCTAACCATTTAGCGTCAGAAAGGTTCGCTCTAAATAATTGCACAAGACGCGACGCTTTAAAGAACTATAGTATCAACATATTGGTCATTTTTTAATTGTTTTGAATCTTCTGCACAGAACTATATTTTTTGATTGTCAAAAATTTATGAAATTTCCAGACAATGTTGTGTCATCTATTTTCCGTAAAATACTTCAATCAAGATCTTCTATAGCCGGTGAAATAAAAAACGGAACTAAAATTACAAAAGAAATAATGGCTGAAGTAAAAGGTTTAACTGATAATGAAGCTAATGAATTATGCAAGAAAGCAGATCCTTCGACCAAGGTAGCAATAATTTTGTAAATAAATTTAACTAAAAAAAGAAATAAAGTATTTTAAAATTATAACACACCTATCACATCCACATACCAACAAATAACTATAGTAAATGTTAATTAAATAATTGATAAAATATGATTGGATTCTGTGAGTTATAAAAGTTAACATATGCATTTTAAAAACTGTGATATTTTAAAATTTTAATTTATTGAAATAAATGATCTTAAGCATAAAATATACATATGTAACCAAATTTTCTTTACTTTGCGGTTGAACACTTAAAACTTTTTTTTATTAAATAATTACTTAATATAAATTTCTAACTTCTTTATTATTTTAGGATTTCTTGTTCCAACAAACAATGTTCCGAATTAAGGATCCAAAAAAATCTCTCCCATTTTACACTGGAGTTTTGGGAATGACATTATTACAGAAATTAGATTTTCCAGAATCAAAATTCTCATTATATTTTATGGGTTTTGAAAAACCCGATGAAGTTCCTTCAGATAAAAGGGAACGTACAAAATGGGCTATGAGTAGGAAAGCAACTCTTGAACTTACTCAGTATGTTTTAAAATTAATTGAAACAAAAAACTTTTTTTAATCTGAAACTTTTACTTTTATCAAAAAAAATATAGTAATTGGGGAACAGAAGATGATTCCAATCAAGCATATCATAATGGTAATTCAGATCCAAGAGGATTTGGACATATTGGTTTAGAAGTTCCTGATGTTTATGCTGCTTGCAAAAGGTTTGAAGAACTTGGAATTGAATTTGTTAAAAAACCTGATGATGGTCGCATGAAAGGTTTAGCTTTCATTAAAGATCCTGATGGTTATTGGATTGAAATTTTTAATGCTACAGTAGTTTCTAACTATTAAATAAAATTTCATACGCCTTGCAATTCGATAACTTTAGACTGAGCAATTTGTAAGGCAAATATTTTTATAAGTCATTGTTTTAAAAAAAAAATGGTTGTTTAAAAAACATATTTTAAAAATATTTATAAGATAAAAAGTTAACATTTTTAAGAAACAATTTCAATAAAATGTAATAAATATTTACATACCTCCATTTAGTTCTTACTATCTGAAGTTTTTCTAATTTAAACAAAAATAATTATTTATATTAAATACATATCCCATTGAGACAAATTCTTGGCCCATGGCATGATGCTAATATGGAAAGCATTTTAGCCCCAATCTTTCTTTGAATAGACTGCAAGTAATTTTTGATTTTTTTTTTTATTGTGATCACCAATCATATTAGAAGTTCTACTAGCAGTCAACATTGTATTATATTCTATCCTTCCAATTTTTCTTATTATTATTTTTATCTAATTTTAATTTTTATTCAATTAAATTTAAAACAAAAATCCAAAACTGATATTCTTTTAAAAAAATACATTCAATTTTGTTGCTGTAGTAATGAATGAAATAGCACATAAATAATTTTTGAATTTTCGTTTTAAAACTGAAGTTTTTTTAGTTTTTAGTTACATTATTTATCGTTAAAACGCTGCTATATGTAGAAATGCATTAAAATAATGACAGTTCAATCAAACTCAATATAAATTACAAGATACATGATAGTAATAAAATAATATTAGTTTCTTTATTTAAATTATTATACCTTGAAAGATGAGAGTAAATAAAATTTCTATTGCCATTCCAAAAATATTTCATTAAAAAATTTATATGTCAATAACTAAATAGGTATTATGAATTTAATTACAAATTTAAAATTTAGAAAACTGTTATACGTACTATTATTTTTATTTAAATTTTATTAATTAATTTTTTAAAATTAATTTTTAATATGATACCTATGGACATTGTACATTAGACCTAATTTGTATAAAATTTTTTTAAGAATTTTATTAATAAAAACTTCAATTCATCCTTTTCAGCCTCCGAAACAGTATTGAAATTTTTGATAAAGTTCTAAACAGACTAATTTCTCTAATAAACGATCCGAATGTCATCTCAACCTTCTCTCCAATTGGCCTTCAAAACACTTATCCTATTTTATAGATACATACCTTATAGGAGTGGATTCTTGTTCTAACGAAATTTAAAGCGTGATTGCTCCTCTCAAAGCATTGCAAAGAAAAACAAGGAGAACTTCTGCTGCCAACCCCTATGTAGTTTAAATTGCCAGATGGCATAATTCGGCTTATGCAAATTCGTTTGTATAGTACAAATATCGTGAATGTGGAACCACCTCCCACCTTATGTGTTCCACAAAATTGCCGATGATTACATATACAACGTGCAAAGATTTAAGGTGATCATTAATGATTTTGTTCACAATATGACGTCCATTTGAAATCAATTTTCATTCCCTAACTCAACTTACCTTGACCAGGCAGTACTTGAATACTAAAGGTCGTATAACCTATTGTTTGGTCAGAAAATTAGGTTTGTGGTTTAGTGTAATAAAGTTCCAAACACTTTGTGGAGTACTCGTGCTCATTCTACTCAATTCTATAGTTTCTTTCAAAGATTTCCACCGCCCTCGCAAAAAAAAAATTAAAAATATTCATGCATATGTATATATGTATGTATGTGCTTTAATTTTTTTTCAGTTATCATAGAAAATTTAGTACTAGGTAGTATAATCTTAAAGATTTTTACTAGGTACGTACATACCTACATAATATAAGTGTACATAATGTTTTTTTTTTCAAATAGTACATTTTCGCTTCATCAAACAGACTTTTCTAATTTAGCATTCTTTAAAAGCATCAATTTGTCTATATATATAGATTATTAAATAAACATACATACATATATACAATTATACTCAATGTATGTATGTATGTATGTACGTATTGACGTCGTATTACGTATTATAAATATTGAAAGAAAAAAAAGGCATTTTCAATTTTTATTTCACTTGCGACCTATTAAATGACTGACTACGTTCAAATAATCCCCCAGATCCAATGATCCATAAAAAAAAAAATAATAATAAATGAAAAGTAAAAAAATGAAAATTAAAGGCAAGATGAAGGTTAACACAAAAAGAGATTTTTATTTTTGCAATCTGAATTTGTGTAGTTGTTTTGTTTTCGTCATTTCTTTGATTTTTTTTCTTGGTTTTATTATTATTTTTATGATTTTAATTTTTCAGTTTTTGCACTGAACGAATATTCAGGTTAAATAAAGTTTGTTTGCATGAATTATTGAATAGTTTTTGTTTGACTATGAATGAAATCAATTAAATTCCCATTTAAGGCAGTGATTCTCAAAACGATTAAAAGTTTTGTATCTGAATTTCTATAATAGAATAAATAGAATAAAATACAAGTGTATTTTATGTAAATGTAATATTTTTGTATGTAAAGTAATATTTTTTTTCGAAAGTGAAGCGAGATTAAACACAAACAAAACAACTATCTAATTTTTCATTGTACCTTCATAATGTTAAACTTAAACTATAATTAAATATAGCATCCATTTCTTAACAAAGAGTACCTAGAAATAAAGGAACATAAATGTAGTTTTTTTTTTCTAAGAGAGGGAATCTTCTAAAGACATGAAAAAAAATACCAGTTTAGTATAATGTCAAATTCTTGTTGACTAAAACCACCTACTTTTTTAACCATTATGATGGAGTGAAACCTCCCCTAAATGCTAACCCGGTATATTATGTCTAGAATATAGGGATAGAAGAGAATAGGATAAGGGCAAAGGCAAGGCAAAAATAAATCTGCCTATTATTATTACTATATTGCTATCAGTGACGAAGCATCAATAGTTACAACATGCAGTACTACATATACATACATATAGGTACCTATAACACATTTTTGTCTGTGCATTTTATTTTGGTAATAATTGAAGTCAGCTTCTGTCTTCACTTACAGATAATCTGAATTTACTGCAATCTCGACAGTTGAACATTTAAAATTTAAAACTTAAAAATAATTTTAAAAAAATTTAAAATAACTGGTATAAAAAATTTCATTATAGGTACATTTTTATTTACAAGGCAAAAAAAAAAAAACAGCATGCTGGTAAAATAATAATAAAAAGAAAAAATTTGTTATAGATTTCAAATAAATTTCCTAAATGTTCTTTTAAAATGTTGCTCTTTTAAATTGCTGGTAAAAAATTACTTGAATATTTAATGATTGGTTTGCAGTTATTCAGGTCTATATTTACATAATAAATACATACATATATTATGCTTCAAATTATTTATTCAGAATTAAATCGGACTTAAAAGTAAAGTAAATCGGAAGATAGTTTTAAAATAAGTCCAATATTTTTCAATTCAGAAAGGAAGAAGACTTTCCGATATTATCTTAAACTTTAGAAAAACAAATAAAAGTTTTTTGTTACATTAAATATTATACGTCGTGAATCTAAAAACAGTTTAGTCGTTAAGAATTTTGAAATATGAAATATTCTTCTAAAATACTCTAAACTAAAATTGCAAATATCAATTGACTTTCCAAGAGAGCCAAGTTTCAGTATTTCATTCACAATGTCATTTTCTTTCATTCTATATAACTTATCTCGGTTATACAAGTATAATAATTAAAGAGCTATGAATAATCCGACAAAATAAATTTCAATGAAATATTTTCCAGTTTGTAAAGATCTAAAATAAGTGCTTTTGAAAATTGTTATCTTTTCACCTTTAAGTTGCATAAATCGAAACATCTAAGAAGTTAAAAAAATTTTTTTTTTTTTAGCTTAGTTTTACCATACTTCCAGTTATCAAAAAAAAAAACAAAAAAACTATAATAATAAAACCGAAAAAAAAGGTTTAAATAACAAGAACGAAACAAAAATAAAAAAAAAAAACAATTATATTTTTAGGATTCCTTTGGGTTGGTACTTGGTACATATATTTGGTATGTACTAATATTCCTTCGTATTTAATATAAGCATATACATACATACATACATATTTAGGTATTATTATACTACTCTTTACTACCAAATGAAACTTAAGCATTTCCTGTAGATTTATTATTATGTTGATTAATCTTATCCGTATGTTTATATATGTATATATATATATATACCTATATACTCTAATAATATAAGAAAAGAAAAAAAAAATAATCCTACATTAGAAGACTTATCACTCTTCTATCTTTATTATAAAGATTTAGTGTTATTGTTGTTGTTTTATATTTTAAGGAATTCTTTCCTGCCTTATTTTAAAAAAAGATGAAGAAACAGAAGGTGAACAACCAATAAATATTATTATAACAATATATAAATGCAATCTAAGATCTGGCTTTTAACCTTGGAATTGTTTTTTATTGTTATTATTTAGATTTCTTGTATATGATATTGATAGGTATACAATACATACCAATGTTCTTGTACGAATTTTATATATACATACATACATACATAAGTATTTTCCTTGTGTACCTATACTTATATTTTGTGATGAACTAATATTAAATATCCATTGGTTTGTTTTTTTTTTTTTTTGTGTTTTGGGAAAAGAAAATTTTTAAATAAAAATTAAGCCGAACCGAACTAAATAAAATCAGAATCATAATTTTGATGATCTTTTTTTTTTCTGCAACATCATGCCATCATTAATAAATTGATTAAAATTAGGATTGAAAATAAAAATGATTTTATTTTTTACTTTTATTTGATTTTAGTACTTTTTTTAATGTTTTTTTTTTTATCTTTAATACATCAAATCTTAACAACAGTTTCAAACATACATACAGTATGTTTATATGATTTGTATATGATTTAATATTTTATAAATTTATATGAAAGTTTGTAAATATTGTACCTATGTATTTCAGTTTTAATGGGATGCTAAAAGCATAACTAAATTGATTTTTTTTTTTTTTTTTAACAGAAGGTGAATTTGATGAGTGATGAAATGAGGGAATTGAATGCACGAATAAAAATTATGCAAATCATAAATAATTATATATATAAACTTATATTTTTCCCCTGACCCTTTTTCAACTATTTTATATAGGTATATAATAGGTACCTACTTATAAAAAATTTATAAATGAATAGCTAGATAGATACATAGGTACTTAATTAAGTAGTCTATTCATTTTATAAAAAAAAGTTAAAAATTCACGAATTAAGACTTAAGTTTTTTTGGGTTTTTTTTTTTCAAAGAAAAAAGGAAAAAAAATTTATAATTCGCACCTGCCCCCTATTTTTTATTGCATAGAAAATAAAAAATAAAATCGATTATAACAGAAATTTATATATAGGACATGATGTTGATTCAATGTTTATGTGTTTTGGTATTATGGTCAAAAATGGATTTTCATTTTATTAATTTTTTTTTGGATTTTTATTTTATTGATTTATTCATTTCGGTTATAAAATTATAAAAAAGTAATACATAATATGTACCTATATATATATAATTTAAATTCGCATAAATAAAATTAAAAATAGGTATTAGATGTATAGTATGTAATAGGTAATAGGTATATTGTATGTACATAATAGCTGAATATAGTACATATATATACCTAATAGTATACCTATATAACTTTGCATATATTTTGATTCTATAGTAAATATTTTAGGTATTATATGCTTGTTATATACTGAGTCTATATTATGGGTACTTATATTGAAAAATGTACTTGTATGGAAATGTAATTTGTTTTTAAATTAATACAAGGAAAACTTTGAAGTTTTATTTGAAGAAAATTTTCTAAAACAGGCTTAAAAATTCTCTCCCGAAACTTCGACCGATTAAATGTATGAAACTAAATTTAACTCCGTTCAAAATAATTTATTAGGTATACCTATAGCCTAGACCTGCATAGATTAAAAAACATAATTATATACAGCTTCCATCACAGGATCACAAGTCAAAACAGTTTACAACCCCATATCTATGTATATATATATTACTGAATATATGTATGTATCTAAATATATACCTACCTATAATTTACAAATATTTATACATTATAATTTCCCATACATCAAATGAAAATTTATTTTCCTTTAAATTTTCATTAGACCCTTAATTAGTTATAATTTTTAATTTTGGGGTAGTATACCTATACCATTATATTAAAAATTTTAATTGCTGAATTTCTTCTAAAATTTTTTCAAGAACATACATATGTATGTATATGGTCTTTCTTTTACGAAAGAATTTTTTGATTTCTTTTTATTTTGTTTATTTTGTATCTGTTTATCATATTATTTTGCGACATTAAAATTATTTGGATATAAAACGTGCAACTGACGTTTCCGAACACTTTAAAAACTGCTTCTTTAATTGATTGATTTTTATCTCACGTATGCTGGCATTGTATATATATGTATGTACATATGATATTATCAGTTTATATATCTGATCTCATTGGTTTCTGTTTCAAGTTCTGGTTTCAAATTGATCTTTATTTAACAATTCTACTAAATTCATGTGTAAAGAATGGTAAATGATTTTTATATAGATTGTATAATACATATATGCATGTACTATTATGTATATATGTATAATCAATTAATTAGTTCTTAACCATTTATATCTAGAGGTACATATATACATATATTATATAATATGCTTTAAATAAACCTAAATTGAAATCAATTATGTTATGTTGGTCTATCATTTGTGTAAAGAAAGACTAACGTATTTCCTTCGTATTGATTATACACTAAAGTTACTTTGTTGCAACTGTAAGATAAAACCTGCATTAATAAAATCATTCTATATAATTAAGCGTATTTACCTATATTTAGGTAAAATTTTAAAATCTGCACAATTCTTAGTAATAACATATTTACATATGTATGTATATGTATGTATAAGAAAAGAAAACAAAATGTTAGGTATAATGTCATTTGCTTTTATGAACATTCTCAAACTTGAATTATTTATATATCCGCAATCCATATACATATATATGGTATGTATGCATATGTATATGCAAAGAACTTAATATCTGATAATATTAAGTTCCAATATATTAAAAACAACTAAAAAAAAAAAAAACAATTAAACATTTTTGGAATTAGTGACATCTTCTGCCAATTTTATAATAAAGAATAAAAAAAAATTTAACATGAAATAAACACTAAATTCTACTTACATTTTGAATTCATCCTATATTTTATTATATTGCACTTCACTTCATTTCATACGATATCCTGCTGTAAAAGATTAACTTAAAAATTTTATTTTTATTTTAAATTCAATTTTCGATTTTTACCGCCTACAAAGTATTAAAATTAGTCGTTTATTTCTTATTTTTTTTTTTTTATTCGTTTTAATTTTTGTTTTTATTTCAAGTGTAAAAATGTTATATAGCAAATGTAAATCACTACCCACTTTTAAAAAGAAACAAAATGTTAAAAATAAAAATCACTATAAAGCCTTTTAAAGTAATATATCCATACAAGAGTTTCAATATATTCTATATACCTATATTAATATATGTATATACATATATATATATATATATATAACATATATTTAAACATTCATGCATATATAATATTCATAATATAATATATATATATTATATATACACGTGAAACATCACTCAGGGTAGCTTTACTTGTTTTAATAACGCTTATAAATTTTCTATGGGGATTAAAAAAATAAAAAATACAAAACAACAATAAAAAAAGGATTAAAAACAAGTTAACTGACAATGGTATTAATTGAGGCGAATGTTCCAAAAAAAAAAAAAAAAAACCAAAAGAACTTTTTTAAACTTATTTTAATTTTTTTTTTTCTGCATTTTAGTGCTGTTTATTTTTTAATTTTGTTTTTTTTTTTTTTTTTTGCATTCATCCAGTATTTTTTAGCGAATTGCCAAATTACTAAAAATCACTAAAGTTAAGCTAAGCATATGTATGTATGTACATATAAACATAAATACATAAAATATTTTCTATATAAATAAATTTGTATACTTAATACTTATATATAAATATGTACATTAATTTAAATTATGAGTATTTATATTATATATAGAATATAGATATATGTATACATATTTATAACATTTATACATACATATGTATTATGCATTAAAAGAAACCAATTTTATAAAAAAAAAAAAAAAAAAAAAATGTGATTCTCGTGGTGTATTTTTTATAATCCCAAAACATTATTTAAAAAATCAAAAATTTTCTAAAATTGAATTATAAATTTGCCATTTGTATTCGTAATACCATTTTTAGAAATTTCAAGCAATTCAGTTTTTTAAATTAAATAATAAAATAGAAGAATATATCTAATCACAAAAACAAAGTTTTGGTTGTCAATTATCAGTAGCAGCATTAATGCTTTATTATGTCATTTAAAATATTTTAAGGAATATCTAGATCTTAAGTTGTTATACCAATGTTAATTAATAATTATATTATAAGTACTAATAACTATAATTCGGAATAGAATACATAGGTACTTTGTTTTGTAAAATTTGGATTCTTTAAATATGTATATGAAGATTTACTGTAGGTCAATCTCATAATTGAATTGTATTGCTTAATAGTAATTTATATTAGCATGCCTGTTTCTATCTATGTATCTAGCTAGATTTTAGAATCTAGAAACATATTATGTATGTACTTAGGTACTTTAAAATTTTTTAATTTCTGATTTTAAACCCTTTTACTAAATTTTTTAATAAAAAGTCCTATAGTTTTCAAGAATAAATATTTTTTAGTTATTATAAGTTCCTTTTCTTTCTTTAATTTTCATCTTTTTTTTTTTGTTATTTTTGCTACTTCAGTTCCATAAACATGAAAAAAATATACACCACATATATTTCCTTTTTATCCAGTATTTTTTTTTTTTTGCCTCATTTTCCTTTTTTTTTTTTATTTTATTTCTTTTATTATTTATATTTATATTTTGTTTTTTGTTTTTCATCAGTTCTCAGTTCAGTTATTATACCAAAACATACTTATATTCGGGTCTAGATGTCTAGATACCAATTCTAAGTAGTACAATACAATATAATATATACATACATATGTGTGTACTTATTTTTATATCTACATTCTAGTTTACATATAAAATATCTTCAGATAATTTTATGTATAAAAATTCTTTTCTCCGGAAAAATAAAAGAAAAGAAAAAGAAATTAAAATAAAAAAAAAATTACGCCTGTAGACGCCTTTTACGTTTTAAAAGCAAAAAAAAAAAGAAAAACAAAAAGAAAATAAAAAAAAAAATAAAACGAAATAATCATAATAAAGCAAGACAAAAATCTTCCAGCAGGCAAAACTCATTTTGAATATTATTGCTGAACGAAACATATTGCTAACCAACCAACCAAATAAAATATAATAAAAATAAGAATAAAAGAGATAGTTTATTAGTATTATGTAAGTGTAAAAGAGAAAATGAATATTTTTATCCACGTGGAGTAGATTGAAAATTGAACTGTATACAATTTTGTTGTTTTGCTTTTTTTTTTTTTTTTATATTTTATACAAGTTAGGTAGGTAGGTTAGGTACTCATATAATTTTCTCTGAAAATATTATGGAATTGGAATATGAATCAAACGTTTTGTTGTTGAAATTTTATTCATCCACAACAAAAAAAAAAAAAAAAAAAACTACCAAGAGGAAAAGAATTTGGGTATGTATGAACAAAATGGTAAGCACAGAATAAAAAAAAAAATAAAATAAAACACAAATATTAAATACATATACATCAAACATACCTATTTACATAAAACGAACAGAAAAAAAAAAGTTTCTATAGATACTTATTATTTGGAAAGAAGACAAACCCGAAATCCGATATATAATAGAGTGGCGTAGTCATGTATAATTTTTCCTTTTTTTTTCTGATACTTTTTGTTTTTTTTTGTGTTTTTCATTTTTATTTTCATGAAAATTACTGAACGGTCTTTACAATCAGTGTTTGATAGAAATGATTTTAAATTATGGTACGCAATTGTATTAATTTTTGTTTTTATTTGGAAAATAAATTATAAATAAAATAAAGCATAAATACATACATACATATATGTATGTACTTATGTGGATATAAAGTGGAAGTGCTACCTCCTGTATTTTATCATTTCTAACTGGGAACTTTTTCATTATCTTTTTCCATTGCGCTTAGAAACACACATATATCTATGTATATAGGATATCTGCATTATATGGTAAAAGTATCATCACTTGGCAAATATCATCAACTGCAATTGATTTACAAAACAATTTTATAATAAATTTTAAAAAGCTTTATTTCAAAAATATTTTTTTTTATAATTTCCAATTTTGTTTTATTTTTATATGGGAATTTATATTCTTTTAATTGTCAGAGTTGATATACAAAACTTAAGCGGTAAACATAAAATACCTATGCTGAATTTGATCTTTTAAATAAAAATTTTGTCTAAAAAGCGGGCTTTATTTGCCGTGTTTATAAACATAATTTAAAAATACTGAATATAGTCATGCTTCCTATTAATATATAAGTAACTATTATCGAAATCGAATACAGAGAAGTAAAAACAGTATTATCTACCCTTTTACACCTCTCTAATTTTACATAATATTAAATACCTTCATATACCTATGTATCTGAAATTATGATCAGACAGATTCTTAACTCAAGTGTAGTAATGCAGTATGTATATACATACTACATAATGTATAACAAATATGAGCGTTTAGATAGAATTTTAGATATACCTATGTACCTATTAAATATTTTGTTTATTAAAATAAATCAAAAAAAAAAAACATTACAATTCTACAAAATCGACAGTACATTTATGTACTTATTAAGTATATTATTGTTTGTTTGAGTTTTCAATACCTACATACATATGTATTATATACATACTTTCAAACTAAATCTATATTTTTTTTTACACATTTCTTAGCTTTAACACAAATTCTAAATCCTAAAAAAAAAATTTGTGATAAAAAGTGTTTCAAAATGTTTGATGTAAACGTTACAGTTAATTTATATGCACATAGGTACATAGATATTTAATAGAAATTTTCACTATTGAAGAAACAGTTGTCCTTTTTTCCCCTTTGTTTTTTTTTTTTCTTTCGACATCACATTTTACATATTAGCGTTTAGTTACTTAAAGTCTTGAAACAGAACTAAACCAATTATCACACGGTTTTAACAAAGAAAATCGATTTAATTTATACATGTATTATTATAGATATATGTATGTATGTATGTATATGTAGGTTCAGAAATATAATTTGATTATACGTACCTTAAAATCAATTTTAACCACTGTTTTCTGTTTATTCTTTGTAAATTGTGTAAATGCTATTATATCTATATATAATATAAATAGTTTATAATATACATGGATCGATACATACGAGTATATTTAAATTGTATGTAAATTTATACGTTGAAGTTTCCATTAGGAATATAAATGGAGCTGAAGACTAAAAAAAACGATGAAACATTCTCGTTCATAATAAATTTTATGCATTCTATATTTACATATCCATATGTATATAAATATTTGAAAATATATATATATATATATATGTATGTATATAAAATAAGTGTAAATATAATATATATATTATGTACCTACTCCCAGTACGGTACGATTATATTGATCTATATTGCGGAACCTATGGAGTGTGTATAATGGCCTGCAAGCAATCTTCATACTACATATCTGTTATAGTGGTTACTGTACATTTAAGGTTTATTCTATTATTTTTATTTTTTTTTTTATATTGTTATTATTTTTTATTTTTATTTATAAATGTACTTATTTATATATATACATATTTTTTTTATTGTTATTTTTTGTTTTGCGTTTATGGAAAGTATTTACACAGTTGAAAGCTGACTCTTTTGTGGTGAGTGGTTGTTGGCGGCTCTCTTGCAATAGAAGGTGGTAATGTCAACGGCAGTAGGAATATTATATTATTATTATAAATATTATATATATATTTATATACATACATATATTATGGGTACATATAAAAAAGGGGTGAATTATTAGGGGAGCTCATTCACACACAACAAGAATCAAAAAAATAATCAGAACAAAATAAAAAAAAAAAAAATTGAAAATGAGGAACAAAAAAAAAAATAAATGGAAAATTAAAATGTGAAAAAAAAAGAAAAAAAAATTAAAAAGATTGAAAATACTGGAATGGAAATGCATACCTAACAACCGCATATTATGCTACTCATTGTATTCATATTTAGTTCTTTTTTGCTTTTTTTTTGTTCGTAATTTTCATTTTCATTCTATTTTTATTTTTTTTTTGTAATGTTTCTAGGTCGGCAGCATGAAAAATACTTGAAGATAAAGGGAGCGAATAAGTTTAGGTTTTTTTTTTCTTGATTTGAAGACATGCTGTCAATATTTATGGTCTTATAATAGAAAATAAAAATATATGTATGTATGTAGGTACATTGCCTCACTAAAGATAATATTCTTTAATGAGATATAATATGTAGGTATGTAAAAGAAAATGCTTGAAAGTATATTATATTAATTTTTTTACATACATATATACCTATAGATACTTACATTTGTGCATTCATACTTGCATATCCATATGTAGGTACTAAGTACAATATATATAATATTGAAATATGCATTTCCAATTTCTTGATTTTTTTTATTTTTATATTTTTTTATTATCTGTTATTGTTTTAGTTTTTGAAGTGCCTATCATAACAATTTTTAAGATACAAATATAGCTTCTAATATGTATTAGTGTTTAAAGAATTTTTTTTTTTTACTTTTAAATAACATCTTAGCATCTTGGTTTTTGTTAAAGAACACTTAGTAATCGAACATGATTTTAAAATGTCTTTTTTTTTTTTGTTTTTTAAATTTTTTAAGATTCCATCCAACTGTTTATGGATCAAATATCATGTGGTCATCATCAGGGTGATTATTATGTACCTATATACATATTATATACAAATAAATATATTTATTTTTTATTTTATTTTTTTATTCTTAAACGTGAATACACATACTTTATATGTGTTAAAAAAAAAACTACAGATATTTAATGTTAACATTTATATTCGTTTATTTTATTTTCTTTTTCTTTTAAATTGACTGTGAATGTAGCTACATAGGTACATGTATATATTTATGTATTTTGTCTGTATCTTAAGATACATAACTTTAAAGCAGTTTTCATAATTATGAAACCATATAATTTAGATGAATAAGTTTTTTGCTATAATTAATTTTTCCAAGAGAAAAAAAAAAGCAAAAAATAACAAGTGGAAATAAAACAATAAAAACGTGTTGAATAATCGATTAGGTATAGCTAATTATTATTATAATAAAATTAACAGATAAAAATTTATTCAATGAAACAATTTATACCTATATTAGATACATATATGTATACCTAGATATAAGTACATATGTATGAATACACATTAATTTAATATCCCTGCTAATATATAAAATAAATTTAATTATTTATAGTTAGATACTCATTTAAAAATGTGTTGTGTGTAGGTCTGAATTTTTTTTTTAATTCTAATTTGGATGCACTTTACATATGTATACAAAACCAATTAATAATAACAAAAAAAAAAAAATTATAATTATAATTTATTTGAATTTTTAATTGGAAATAATCAATGACTATGAATTAAAAAAGGTTGTTTTTAAAAGTCACCAAAATAATAAAATATCAAAATACATATTATTAGTTAATTATATTTTAATTAACTATAAATTAAAAATGCTTAACTTAAATATCAGGATACTATTATTCTATATGATACCTTATATATATGAAAAAGTATTTATCAGATTAGATTTAATTGACACACATGACAAATACAAAAAAAAAATAATATTCCGTAAGATAAACGACGTTATTAGGGACGATACGAGTTTTAACATTATTTAAAAAAAAAAATTAAAGATAGAAATTTTGAGTTAAAGTATTTATTTTCAGTTAAAGTTTCATATAAAATGAAAGAATTTAAAATATCATATTACTTTTACGCATAAGATATTTTTCATCAATATAAATTTACAAAGAGCTCTGTTTCAGACTTCATATGTTCTTAATTAAATTTTAAGTTAAATTATATATGGATAAAGTAAATAAAATGGTAGCCAAATCAAAAAAGTATTGAATACCAAAAGATCATTTCCTTTGCATTAGAGTAAATTTTTTACAAAATTAAATTATTGTTTGCCTGTTTCACACGATAGGATGACGAAATGAAGTTTTAATCATGGATAGATCTCATAAAAAAAAAATAATTTTGTTAAATAACTTTTTTATGTATGTAGTTTTTCGCCTATTCTAGATTTGAATCTAATATGTATATTTTACAGTCTCTCAAAATTGGAAAAAGTTAAATCTTCTGTTTCTTAAGTTCTACACTTAAGGGTTTTTCAATATAAAATTTACAAACGACTGAAACTTTAAACAACTATGCTTTATATAAATTACACATATATGGTATATATTTGGTATTTAAATTTCCCATATGTAAAGTCACAATTTTGTAAAATTTCGGCTACACTAAATTTTCGGAACACTTTCAGTAAAAATCTTAAAATTTTGGAAGTAGAAAAATATTTTGTGATGATACAGTTGATGGTTTTCCACCATCATTAACAATACAACAATATCATTTGCATTATCAAGATTCAAGAACGTAGACACCATTTGGATCCAATCATTCAATAAAAATACCAATGGCAGCGACGTTAAATAGATAAAAAAAAATTAAATATTTTTTTAACTCTGTTTAAGAATAGTTAAAAGGTCAAAAAATTCAAATTTTCTATATGCATTTTTTATCAGTTATAAATTGGGTATCTGTGCCAACTTGTCGTTAGTAAAGCCAAGATAAAAAACATTAACGTTATTAAAATCTGCTAATAGTTTTTTTTAAATTACATATTATATAGAGTTTCCTTTAAATTGTAGAAAGTGTCCTGTAATTTAGACAAATTTTTATCTTACATAAAAAATTCTATGAAAAATTATTAAAAATAATATCAATTCTAAAAGACTTTTTATTGTCTATTCGATTGAAAATGTACACTTTTAAAAATCTTTAATTTTATATCTTTAAAAAACTCTTAATTTTATGTC
Source organism: Poecilobothrus nobilitatus (assembly GCA_947095535.1). Lineage (NCBI taxonomy): Eukaryota > Metazoa > Arthropoda > Insecta > Diptera > Dolichopodidae > Poecilobothrus > Poecilobothrus nobilitatus. The sequence continues at coordinate 11,458,380 of OX352773.1, read as the reverse complement.
TAGTTTAAATTATTTTATGAATAACTCAAAATTGTTCAAATGTACTACAAAATAAAAAAAAATTAGTTACATATCTACATAACTACCTATATAATATATGTTAAGTTAAGCTGAAATGAACCTTTTGATTTTAAACATCTATAATATTTGTATATTTTAAATATCTATAATATATGACCATATTTGTATTTATAAATGTAAATAATTTTTAGCACATTTCCAAAAAAAATTTGAAAAAATGTGCTTATTAGTTTCACTCTGTCCGTCCGTCCGTCCGTCTGTTTACAAAACTTCTACACCGTTAAAGATAGAGAAAAAAAATTTTAACCATAGGTAGGTCTCATCAAAAAAATAATTTTGTGGAACAACTTTTTCATGTAGCTCCCCCCATTACGGAGCTACAGCCCCTCAAACTTTGAAAAAGCCCTATTTTTAAATGCATATATCTTATGTTCTGCTTAAGATTTTTTCAATCTGAAAACGTCATTCGACAGGTATTTCTTTTATCTTTGTAAATTAATATGAAAATTATACAATTTTTTTAAATTTACTATTTAAATTTACCGTTATGTGAAAACCAAATTTTGCATGATTTTTCTACTTTCATAACTCCGGCACGCTTCTAGATAGAAGCTTGAAATTTTGAGGCAAGAAAGAACTTTTAGAATTAGTATAAGTTTGCTCAGAAAATTTTTTCGGGTCACCCTCTGTTTATGAGCTATTAGGGCTTAAAAATTGAAAATTTGCTATTTTTAAACACCTGTAACTTAGGAACCTGTACACATTTTACTTCTGCAAGATATAAAAATTAAAGCTACTATAATATATTTTTACGTGTGTTAAAGGTTTATTTTAGTTGTAAAGGGTTCCAAAGTTGCAGCTCTTCAAAATTGCGAAAAAGCCCCATTTTCAGACGTATATATCTCGGGCTCTGCGTAATAGTTTTGCAATCTAAAACCGCCAGAAGATCGAAAATTTTATTATCTATATAAAACAATATCAAAATTATGTAATATTTTGTAATTTACGATTTAAATTTACCGTTATGTGAAAACCACATTTTGCATGAAATTTTTTTTTTCATAACTCCGGCACCCCTTTAGATAGAAACCTGAAATTTTGAGACAAGAAAGAACTTTTAGAATTAGTATAAGTTTTCTCAGAAAATTTTTTGGTAACACCCCCTCTTTAAGAGTTATTGCTCCTCAAAAATTGAAAATTTGCTATTTTTAGACACCTGTAACTTAGGCACCTGTAAACATTTTTCTTCGGCAAGACATAAAAATTAAAGCTTCAATAATATATTTTTACGTGTGTTAACGGCCTTTCTTAGTTATATAGGATTCCGGACTTACGGTCCCTCAAAATTTCAAAAATGTCCTCTTTTCACATTTTTTCTTATTACATGAAATTTTCAAATTTTTGTGTAAGTCACAGTTTTAAATAGTTTGTATTGAGTTTTGGAAATGTGCGCTTTTAAAAACCGTTGGTTTACATTCTACCTTGTTTTTTAATTCTTTCCTATAATAGTTTTTACATACCTACCTATTTTAAAAATTATCGGTCGTTTATTTATTATTAATCCTGTTATTTTCTTATGCAATAATGATCTTTGATTGAATTATATGTATTCTAATTCTCACACAAGACTTAAAATAAAAAGTGGAACTAGAAAATAAAAAAGTTATTATTAATTTCGAAAGATTATTAACATACCTATTTTATATTTATGGATTTGAATCTAATAATTAATATGTATATTTTATCTTATTTGCAAATTGCAACAATACATTATTATGTTATTAATGATAAAGTTTTGCTCATGTCGACTTATAATAAAATTATGAAAGTCAAAGAAAAAAAAAACACAATTTAATTTTATATACCTATGTTATACATATGTATTAAACATTAAAATACAGATTATAAATATAATATTAAAAAAAAGACCCACTTCAAACAAACCTTAAAAGAAGAAATTATAAGTGGATTATAGTTACATATTGAGGAAACCAGGTGACTCTCTTGTGTAAAAAACTGTTGGGCCTTTACTAGAACCTATAGAAAAGAAAAATAAGAGGGCTCGAAGAGTAAGAATTGCAGAACAAAAAATATGGCTACAAGTTAAAACCATAATTATGTATGTATATAGGCAGAAATGTTTCTCACTGAGAAAAAGCAAAAAATTATATAAAATATAGGTACACATAAACAAAGCACCTAACATATTATTGAAATTTTCAATTACAATCTCACTCCTGAGTTTTGACTAAAAAAATGTACATACATATGTATATAATGTAAACAATATGTATATAACAATATAATTTGATGTATGCACGTAATTTAAAAATAATTAACATCTATATTGACGGTAAAAGGGTTCTATACAAATATGTATTTACTGTAAATTTACACTTATATTTGCAAACCTATATTTAATAAAATTAATCAAAATTTCATGAACGACTGATTTTTAAATAAATAATTAACATTTCATTAATAATATTTTTTTTTTCTTATAATTAAGTTATAAAAAAAATCAACTTTTTTTTAATTTTAATTTTCACTTTTTAATTTCGAGTTAAATAAAAAACAAATAACAAACAAAAAAAAAAAATTAAAACCGAACAATCAAAAACAAGAAAGTTTTAATTTTTTGGCAATCTCATAATATATCAAATTTTGTTTCTCCTTTCTTCCTAATTTGTTGTTTCAATTAAGTTTTTTTTTTTTTTAATTTCCATTTAATGCTTTTGTTTTTTTTTTTTTGTAATCAAAATTTACGTCCTATGATTATTGTCTCATTACCTGTGTAACCATTAAAAAACATTAAAAATAAAAAAACACGAACAAAAAAATAATAAACAAAACACGAAAATATTAAAATTAAAAAAAAAAAATTATAATAATAAATACATATTTCATTTGGTTTAATTATATGCCCATATTTGTATATTGGTGGCTACACAAGTACACAGTCTATATACTTTTTTTTTCAATTTTCAAATCAATTAAAGTGTATTCTAAAGAATAATCAACTAATTTATAAATAAAAAACAAAAAAAAAAAATTAAAAAAAAAGTCGAATAATAATAAACCAACCAGGTAAATAATATCTCAATTTCAAATTAAGTATCTTAACTTAAATATCACAAACTATAAAATTAAAAAAATAAAACCAATTTATTCAATTTAAGAGAATTCATTTATTTTATTCAAGAGAAAGATGAAAATTTTTCTTTTATAATTTATATAAAGAAATTAATAAAGAGATTCTGGGAGAACTAAATGACGTATCAACAATACAACACGCCACACGGTGTGTCGGGTGCATGTGTGGTAAAACACAGGACAGGAATACAGGATGGAGTATTATACTAATACTCTAATAAGTAAAAGAGAAGAGTATAATGACTGTTTATAAAATTATAGTAGACAATAGAGTGTAGTCACTCACACTAACAACTAGCTAGAGAAAATGAATTAGAAAATACAAATACATTATACAAATATAATATACAAAACATATGTGTACATTTTCGTTATTCAATTTGAATTTTGAATTGAAGTTTCTCCCTAAAATTTAAACTTCATAATATATACTCTTAAATTCATATCAGCCATACTCCATCCATACTCCACAGTTCATAGTCCATGCTTGTTTTGAATTTGTTTAATGGCTGTTTTTATTTGGATTGTTATTTAATTGTTGTTTTTCAATTATGCGCATGATTTTTATTTCTCTGAGAATTTTTAATAATGCGATGTGTTAGATTTGTTTTAAAATAATTTTCTCTTAATAAATATCTTTTTCTTTTGTAATTTTCTCTCAATGTTAATTTAAATTTTTTATAGATATTTATTATTTGTATATCTAATTGTATATTATATTTATATTATATTTTGTTATTATCATTTTGTGTACATCTTTAATTATAGAACATAAATATAATTATATAATACATATTAATAGTTATATGTACATACATATATGTAGTTAGATTTACTTTGACATGTTTTTAACGGAAATTCTGGCATATTTTCCAGTAGCTTTTCACTTTTGCCTTTCAAAAAAAGATTGTGTTAATGATTATAATACTTGGTGTGGCGGTATTTATTTAATTATTTAAATTTGCGTGTACGTTTTGTGGTTGATTTTTGCTTTGTTGTTTTATTTTATTTATATATTTTTATTGTTGTTTTTTTTTTTTTTTGTTATTTTTATATCGTAAATTGTTGTAGCTGACGATATGATATGTATTATAAATGTTATTGTTTTTGATGTGATGTTGATAATGATAATAATGATTTAAAATGATATTGATGATTATAACGATAATAATGTTTTGGTAAAATGGTAAATGATGGTGGTTGATGATGGTGTTGGTGGAGATATCGGTGACGCATTTAAAATGTCAAATAAAAGAGTTTTGTTATTTATTTTGTTTTATGTATTATTATTTTTTTTTATTTTGTATAAATGACATTAATAATAATAATATTTTATAATTTTATGTTACATATTTACTATCTCTGTACTTAGTTGTATTATATGTAATTTCCTTTGTATACAATATTATAAGTGGTACAGTGCACATATTTAGTAATAAATAATGTGATTTCATGATTGTTAATTTTTTTTTTTGTTACACTTGTCAAATGTTTTGATTATGATGACAATAATGATTTTAAGGTGTAGAGAAATGCTTGTTTTTATATTTAATGACATCTAATGTAAGTCTCTATACACGTGCATATGTATGTATTTATATAATATTATTTTTTCTTTTTAGTTTTGGAATGTTATTTAAACACTTCTCTTTTGTTTTTATAAATTTTCTTTTTGTACCTATACCTTTAGAAAATATTCGCCAATCTATATAAATCATCAGCAATTTTTTTGTTTACCCTAAAGTCCAAAATCCCAAAAATTGCTCAAAATCTTTTAATTACATAACTAATTTTGTTTTGTAAAGCCAACTTGAATTGCTGTTCATCATATTAAAAAAACAATGTCCAAGTCACATTTTTTTTTAAATCACGAAATGTAGCTTAAGGTAACCTATAGTTGATTTCTGGAATTTCTGGATTACTACTATGTATCTATATAGGTATTAGGTAAGGTACCTACATATATTATGTATATAGGTATATCTGCATCCATTATCTTTTCTATATTTTATTTTTTTTATCAAGTTAAAATTAAATTATTATTAATATATAGAAAAAAAAACATTCATAGGTACATACCTACATATATAGTACATAATCTAATCTATGTAGATATGTATATATATACTATGTCATACATAGGTACATTATGATTATGAAACACATTTTAGGTTTGAGGTATTTTTTCCAAGCAGTGTGGTTAAAAAATAAACAATGAAAAAGAAAGTTTATTTTTTATTTTTTGAATCCCAAGTAAACACTTAATAAACTTAACAAAAAAAAAAAAATTAAACAAAAATTAAATATAAAATAAGAAAAACAAAATCTATAGATACGTTATTATAAGTATAAAGAATGTAACAAATTTGTTGTTAAAGTGTAAAAACAAAAGATTCAAATTTTCAAATTAAAAAACAAACGAAAAATCAAAAAAACAAAAAATCTTAACAAAAAATATGTATTACCACTATATACCCATCATCCACCTCTTTACTTTGTTCAAAATAAAAAAAAATAAAAAAAAAAACAAAATTTTTAAAAGAAAACGACAATAACAGAAGGAAAAAAAATACATAACACAAAAAAAAAAACTTCACAATTTTCACAGTTAAAATGATTGAAGTAATATCTTCAAAAAAAAAAAAAATTTCTTTTTTCTTTCTTTCATTCTTTTAGATTTTCCACATTTCATCTCAATAGATTTTCAAAATATTTTTTTTTTCTTTATTACATACCTACATATTTTTTACACCATCCTGCTCTTAATTTTTACTAATACAAAATTATATCTATAGATCTAAATATAATTATGTACCTATGTATCTATATAATATATGCCATAGTTCATAGTATAATGAGTTGAAGAAATGCAAAAAATATAGATAAGTTATAAGTATATTTAGTGTTTTTTTTATACAATACTTATTATTTGGTGTATTATAATATAGTACACAATTTAATATCAATATATATGTTTGATGTGTGTATGCAATAATCATAGAATCGTAGATTCTTTTAAAAGTAAAAAAAAAAACAAAAGTAAAATAACACAGAAGTAGGTAGGTACACATAATCACTTGAGAGAGCTCAACGGTCTTATTTGGCTTCACTCAACATTTAATATTACGATGAAAAACAACAAGCAAAAAATTAAACAAAAAAAAAAAAAATTATAAATATAATCTGAACCTCTTCTGAACCCCACAAAGCTATGCATCAGCTATTATAATATATTTTTTGTTTTATTCATACTACATTTCATATTAAACTTTTTTATTGAAGGTATAATATTTACTTATCCACAAACATATATATGTATATACATAAGTTTATATTTATATCTCTAATATCCTAATCTTTCGGATATACTACATTCCATTCCCTTATATGTTCATATATATATTATTATAAATATACATAATATACAATTTATATACCGACATACATATACATATATGTCATGTTTAAAAAAAATTTATATGCATATGTATATGTATTATTATACAAGAGAACTAAAGACTAAAAATATTCTCGACAAAATAATCAAATCACTTATCACCTTCTGGTTCAATGGAACTCAATATAAGATATCTCGTTCTAACATACATATATACACTTGCATTAATATAATTATACCATCTATAGATATAATAATATACAGTACAATAAAAACTTGGTTGAAATTTTTTTACTCCACGTGGATTCAAATTGAAAATTTATAATAAAAAGAAAACAATAATAAATTCATTTCAATTATTTTGGTTGGTTCAATATAAACTTTTTTTTATTTTCTTTTTTTTTTTTTTTTTTTTTTTTGGGTTGGTTGATGATTGCGATTGTGAATACATTTTTATCCATCCGTTTATAAATTATATAGGTAAAAGATATAGAATAGGTATAATTTTATATATTTATGCATGAATATACATATTATACATTGGTATTATTTTTATACAGAAGTTTGTGCATATGTAGGTCTTTATTATAATACTTTATATGAGAATGAATGAATGTGTATCTATATATATAATACTTTGTATTTTTTTTTTCGAGCATGTTTAATGTTGAGTTTAAAAAGTTTGAGTTGTTGTTTTTTTTTTTTTGCTGGTTAATGTTTTTGTTATTGTTTTTGGTATAATGCTTAGTAAAAAGAAAACCTTGCTATGCCATCATAAAAATGCCGTTGCCATCGTCGTTTTTCCATTCTGGTCGTTTTCGGTTTTGGTTCTGGTTTTTTTTTTCCATCATGTTTTTCTGTAAATTTTTTTTTTTCTCTTTTATTATTATACGTTATTTTTTTTATATTTTTTTCCTTACAACATTTTTATCCTCGTTTTTCGTTTTTGTCTACCCAATGTATAAATACTTCCATACTTATTTATTTGTACGCATTTATAATCATTATAATATGGATGTTTGTATATATGTATGTATGTATGTAAGTATGAATGTAGTACTTATATCGTATTTAGAAGATATAAATTCTACTTTACAGTCATCACCAATTATGTATGTAGGTATGATAATAGTTCGTACATTTGTAAGCTATTCAGAATTTTTGATATCGGAAAAAAAGGAATAAAATAAAAAGTACGCAGGAGGGTTTATAAAATTAAAGAAAAAAATTACATAACGTAATAATATCTACCAAATTACAAATTAGATAGGTAGAATTCTTCCCAAAATACGATTTTAAAATTGTCCTTTACAATGAATGCTTGAATGCTGAATATATTTTGAATAAGGTTAACTGTCATATTAACTGTCAGTGTATTTAGTTTGTTTATTAAAATGTTTTATCGATAGCCATTCATATGTATTATTACATGATAAGCCGACAGCAACAAACCAACATTGAAAAATTTATTTTTAATAGTGCAAATATCCGTAGGTAGGTATAAAAAAATTAAACGAGAAATTTCAAAATTTAATTTTCTTTGTTATCTTCTTTATTTTAAGTTTTACGAATATATTCACACATATTAGGTAAGTACCTAATGGCTAATATTTAAATAAAATATGGATTTTTTCCTATTACTGTACCATAGGTATAAAAATTTCAGTTTTCAACTACTCGATTTTTTCACCACTTCGTTTTTAAAATCAGTAAAAATAGAAAATTTGCATTAAACTGTTAAAATTTTCTTTTGTATTTGAAAAATTTTGAGCTGAACCCCCTTATCATTTATTCCCTTCATCTTTTCAGCCTTTTCCCTATATAATTTATTTTGTAAAACTTGTTCAATCCGATAAAAATTGTTCATTATTTCAATTGTTATATATTTTTTCTATGTATAGAAGGAACGAAGACAGCAAACATACATACATGTTTAACGAAGTTGTCCTATAAAATATTGTTTTAAACAACTTTTATAGGAGTTTATGTACGTACATAGTATATGTATATTCAGTTTTTTCTCAATATATTTAGCTGGAGAGTAAATTAACATGATGCCCTCTTGTCTATTTCTGCAATTAGATATATGTACATATACATATATGTATGTATCTACATCTTCTTATTAATTTGGAATTGTAACTTTAAAATTACAACAATATGTACATACATACTTACATACATAGATGGCCGTATATAGATATACAATTCTTAGTACATAATATGTACGAATTGTGAATATAATAATAATTCTGCTAAATGGTTTGTTCTAACTTTTAATAGCTATAGAAGAGACATTTAGTAAATTTGAATGTGTCAGTTTTTCACATTAAACTCTACAAATTTTACAGTAATATTTAAATTCTTGCAATTGCTGATTGGTAAATTGATTGTTTCTACATTTATTTTATAAATTCTTTAAATAATTTTTTTAATTTCCTTCTTAAAAATTTTTAAAAACTTTGTTTCATCCCTTTGTATACTAAAATCCTAAATAATGTTATCTTCATTGTGTAAACTAGGTATATTGGAAGATAATGTACTATATATAATATGTATACCATCAAGTTATATCATATAAATATATATAATATAGGTACATCTAGGTAGGTAAATATATTCTTTTAATGCATAAAGTTGTTGTTGCTAGAGATATTAGAGCGTTTTTTTTTAATTCTGTGTATACTTGAGCTCAGTGATGCTTTTATATATTTACATACATACATACATATAAATTTTTTACAGACCCTCCTTAGGGATTCTTCTTTAAGTATATTTCTTTTCTTTACTTTTTAATGCTGGCTGATTTTATAACCATCTAAGCAGATAGCTTGACTGAAAAGAATAACAGAGAAAAAAATAAAAAAAGAATTTATGATAATAATTATATCTATAGATACAGATATTAAAAAGAAAAAGTATTTTTTTATAGAAGAAAAAATCAAAAAAATGAAGATGAAAACGAAGACAAAGATGAAGGACAAGAGGTAGATTTAACGTTTTTGAAATTCGTTCTTTTTTTTTTTTGCTCCTGCTGTTGTTGTTTTTGTTTCTTTTTTTTTTTTCATTTATGAAGGACCGAAAATTCCTAGTATTTTACAGCCACCGCATTAAGAGACTGAAGGCTATGTTGTTTTTATCCCATTTTCATTGTTTTTGTTACTTTGGTTGCTGTTTTTGTTTGATTCCAAAAAAAAAAAAAACATTTTAAAAAAAAATTTTTCTTCATCATCTTATTTTTTTTCTTTGTGCTTTTGTTTTTGCTTTTTGATTTTTTTTTTGTTTCATAGTGAATTGCTCGCTCCATTTCTGCTGAATTCTTTTGGGTTGATTGCTGCTTGAAATAAATATTCTTGTACTGTAGGGTATTATACTTATTACTTACAAATATATACATATAGGTACATATATATTGCTTCTATACAGATATAGTGCATAAGTATATTAAACATAACATATAGTTCTTCTGCTGATGGCTATGAATTGGTCCAAATATAGATAGTATAATATGTATGTATGTATATACATACATAGTAAATAATGATAACCAATATGAAATATAGGTTTGTATAAATGTATGCTTAAAGGATGTTAGCAGATACTCGTAGTTTTCTGTTTTTTTTTTTTTTGTTTTTGCTCTGATTCAAAATTGTTTTATGTTTGTTCCTTTTCATCTCAAATAGTTGCGACTATAGAAAATAATAAAAAAAAAAAACCAAAAGAAAAAAAAAGTTAGATATTTTTATTTTGCTTCATTTTTCATTTTGTTTTTTGATTTTCTAGTTTTGAATTTCTATCTAAAAGTTTTTTTTTGTTTTTTTTTTTTATTTTTTATTTTTAGTGATACTCTGCTGTTGATGATGATGACTTTGGTTCATAAATATGTATATGTATGTATATAGCATAGAGTTTTATTCTTGAAGCGTTTTTATCACGTACAAAGTATACTTCGTGGAAGTATTAAAGTATATCCCAGTGTCATGTCATCCCCAACAATCTGGCTAAAAGATAAAAAAAAGGACATAATAAAAAAAAAAATACAAGACTAAAAGGAAAAAAAACAATATAGCAAAAAAGAACAGAAACAGAGTTGGTACTTGGTAATACAAAAAACAAAAAAAAAAGAAAGAAAAATTGAAAAACAAAAACGATAAGAAGTAGTAGTAAAGCAGAACAAGTTAAAAGGAAAAAAAATCTTTTAAAATATGCTTAAAGAAGTAATAAAAGGAAAGTGAGTCTGTGAACTTTCAAGAGTTGAGCATGAGTACTTGTTATATTTTTTAACTATACGTATAAGTATATATATATATATATTTTTATATGTACATATATATATATTGCTTACAAATATATGTATATAAAATATAATTTGTGATTTGAAACATCATATAGAGAGTAGAGTGTTTTTAAATTACTGGTTGCTATAGTTTGATTGTACACAGATACTATATAGAGGGATAAGTTGTACTTCTGTGTAAAATGTAAATGGCATAAAAGCATAAATTGGTATGTCTGTTATTATCGTCATTTTTTAGCTCAAAGGACGACGACGACGACAACAACAACGACGACGATATGGATAGATGATAAAAAGGAAGTCTGTGAATTGTTTTTTATTTTATTATTTTGTTATTGTTGTTGTAGTATTTTAATTTTACTGGATATTTTTTTTTTTTTAGAAAAACTATAAATATGTAATATAGGTATATATATACGAATGTTCACATAATATATAAATTATATGCTATATATTATATTTGCTATAATGCAAAATTTCATCCAGAAGGGAAATTTCAGAAATGTGAAGTAAATGAAGAGGAAAGAAATGAGAAAATGATGAAAATTTTGTTCAAAAGATAAAAACAAAAAAAAAAAGTTTTTGTACTTCATTTGATGAGTTGAGGTTTTAGATTTAGGGTTTTAGGGTTTTATTAAGTTGCAAAATTGGCACAGAGGATGTCTTTATAAACATAATGTATTTTATACGTATGGATATATGAATATATATACATATATGTATTATAACATTATTGTATATTGTATTTTGTAGTGTGTGTAAAGTGTTCATTACCGACCATAATATGTTTTATTGCGAATGTTTTAATTGTGGGTAAATGGATTTTGATATCAAAGTCACTAAGTATCTTTTAGATATAGAAGGAAAGAATGTACTTTATTTATAATATTTTTAACGATATAGATGTATTATATTATGTGTATATGTATGTACATATATATAAATATTATTTTCTATATTAGTTTATAAATTTCAATGGTTGATTTTAATAATAAAAAAAGATTTTTCAGGAAAGGGGAAGAAAATTAATCTTTGGTTATGATATTAACTAGTGCTACAACCATAAGATACATATCTGAAGAGAATACCATATAATATAATTTATAATAATTTTTTGTTTGTTTTTTTATGTTTACTTCTTATTTTTGTTTTATTCTTTATAAAAGAAAATTGTAAAGAATTTGATTTATGATTTTTGCGTTCTTTTTATAAGAAAGAAAAGTGGGTACTTGTATTATTTTTTTTTTTTGTTGTTGTTTAAATTTTGCCCCTTTTTGTTTTTTAATAGATTTAATTTATGTTGGAAAAAATTAAAAAAAAAAAGAAGAAACAAAACATTTTGCTATTTAAATTGTATTTAAAAAGATGGAAGCAAAAATATGTGAAATTGTAATTCATCAATTAAAAGGGAAAAAGAAAAAAAAAAAAAAAGTTAATGAAGTGATAACTTAATTTTTTGAAATTCACCATCACTTAATAACAAGATACGTATATACAATTCGTACATATAATTATTACATTACAGTAAAGTAACAGGTTGATTTATTTAAATTTTTATATTATATGTAGGTATGTATGTAGAATAAAAAATCTGAAAACAAATTGAATTTTTAATTGATTTAGATATAATATATGTATGTAAATATACATATATGTATATACATGTGCATTTTGTAATTTATTTAATTAAATTTATATTTATTTGAATCTTGCTTATTTTTAAGGTTAATATGAGAGAAAAAATATGAACATTTAATTGTTGAGCTGTTAATCTTTAAATATAGGTATATTATTTATTTGTATTTATATGGATATAGATAGGAATTCTACTTATAACCATAGTAAATAAGGGTACAATCCTGGAGACAATTTTTTTTTATTCATTCAGATAAAATGAAAATTAAAAATAGAGACTTTAAGAAGCGGTTTCTTTATAGGTACCTATAATAGTTGCAGATGGATTGAAAAAAACTGTAAAGTTTTAACTTAAAAAATCATATTAATTTTTTAAACGTTACTAATTGTAAACAAATTAAAATTAAGGAATAATCATTCATTGATTCATTTTGTTTTTTTGTTGCATTCATTTTTTCTAATAGTTTTAGTTGTTTTAGTTTTTGTGACAAAGTTTTTAATGTCATAGTGTTGTACTATTGCTATAATCAAAAATATAATCTTTAAATATACCTACGCAATCTCAGAATTTCCTAACAATATTTCTCAACAATAATTTCGCAACAGTATTTTTAAAAAATGAAAATATTTTCTTTAGCAGTACCACTTAAAGTGAACTTTTGAAATGTATACCTATTTATAGTTAATCTATATCCTAAATTTACATTGTATAGATTATATAATTTTTTTTATATTCTTATTTAGATCTTATGTCTTAAATTCTTAATTAGAAATTTACCAAACCATTTTAATATTTGATTATTCAAATTTTATAGATTCAAATTTTATTTAGAGAGTTTTAGTCTTAATTAAAGGCTAAACTAAACAACCTTATTAATTTTTAAATTTAAATTTTTTTAATTTAATTTCTTTAATTTTTATTAATATTTTATAAAAAAAATATAATTTTTATTTAAAATTAACAAAAAATGAATATTTAATTAATGAAAAATTATAATTTTTATAATTGTATAAATTATATAATTATCATTTTTAGTAGATTTTTCAAAAAAAGATGAAAAATTTTGCTTATTAGTTTTACTCTATCTGTTCGTTTGCCCATCTGTCGCCATTCCCTTTCCCAAACTGCTACACCGATTTAAGAAGACAGAAAATAATTTTGTAAAATAACTATGTAGTTCCAAATATTACGGGATCACAAACCCTAAAAGTTTGAAAAAGACTTATTTTCACATGTTTCATATGTCTTTCATATATCTCACATCCTTTTGTTTAATATTTTTTCAATACGTCAAATTACAGGTCATTATTGTAGCTTTATTAATGGGGTATATATAAAATTCTGGTTTAAAGATCTTTAGGGCTTAATTAGAGGCTATTTAATCAAAAACATAGCTTTTTATTTTTTTGTTTTTCCTTACTTGAGCTCTAGTCCTTCTTATACTTGCGTATGCAAAAATAAATATACATATAAGAATATACGCATTCTAATTCAAAATAAATTTGTAAGGGGGTTTTACATAAAAAGATTTTTCATCAATTACATAGACTGTTACCAAGCAGTAGCGGTATAATTTGTTGTTTTAAGTTAACTTTTAAAATAATATTAAAAAAAAATTTTTAAAAAAAAAATTATAAAATTAACTTTAAAACCTATATGTCTATTTCTTAAAATATATTAACATGATTATAGCAGAACAATTATGACCACTTATCTATATAACGAATTTAATTGAAATTTAATTGTTTTTGTTAAAAGTTTAAAAAGTTTTTGTTTTATTTTGCTTTCAATTGTTTTTATTTTTGCAATTCATTTTTAATAATTGCATTTTTAAAGTTTCTTTTATTGTTCATGAACCTTCAAAATAGCTTTAAAAACTTCAAACTGATTTAATACGTTTTCTTTTATATAAATATTTTTTTTTTTATTTTTTAAAATTTTCATTATATAAATTTTCGATTAACGTCTAATGGGTAAATGTATTAACGGTTAGTTATTAGATTTCTAATTTAGAATTATGCAACTCTACATGTGTATGTACTTACATTATGTAATTATTTTGCGTATTATGTAATTATTTTAATTGTATTTTGGAATTTTTAATTTTTGTGCAAATTAAATTAATAAATGTGAAATTTTAAACTATCTTTTATATTTATATTATTTCACCTAATATATTTTTTTAGCTTTATTCCCTACATATTTCATCTTGTATATATAATTAAGAGATACATAATTATAAACAACTTCAACCAAGTTTCTTCAACATTCTCAGTCTTCTTAATATATTTCTAAAAGAAACAATTTCATTTAAACTTTTTATTATCAACATATGCATACTTTTTTTTTCATTTAAGGGAGGTGGGAATCTTCCAAAGACACCAAGAATTTCCAATTAGAAATGTCAGATTCTTACTGACCTCCTCTTTTATCCAATATAATGGAATAGCGGAAGGGAAGGATAGGACAAGGATGTGAAAACATTGAATTGGGACTATAGTCATCAACAGTTTCAACATGCAGTGTATACAGCATGTGGTAATTGAGGTAATAATTGAAGGTAATAATTGAAGAAGGTAACCCCATTGTCACTGTATCAACAATTATTATTATTGGTATTGGTATATCTTCTCTCGAAATTGTTAAAGCAATAAAAACATTAAAAAATTTGTATTCCTGTGGGCACGATGGTCTGTCAAATATTGTCTTAAAAAAATACATTTAAAGGTCTGTGATATTCTAGCGCATATTTTCAACAAGAGTATTTTTTCAGGTGTGTTTCCTGATGCTCTTAAGTGTGCAATTGTAATTCCTTTGTTCAAAAAAGGGGATTGTAAGAATCTGAATAATTGCAGACCCATTTCACTTCTCCCTTCAATAGCAAAAGTTTTTGATCGTAAAAATCGTAAAAACCAGGATTTTAGCTTTTCTACATAAAACAAAATTTTTAAGTCCGGCTCAATTTGGATTTAGAAATGGCATTTCCACAGGAGATGCGTTATTACAATTTTGTTTCAAAGTGTATGAAATTTGGATAAAGGCAAATGTACTGCTGGCGTTTTCGTAGATATTACAAAAGCCTTTAACATGGTCAACCATAAACTTTTGCTTAAGAAAATTGAAAATGCTGGTTTCATGTCACGATGCCAAAGAGTGAAAATTGGAAGTAAACTGTCAGATACAAAGTACATTAAACATTCTGTATTGGGGCCAATTCTCTTTTTATTATATATTAATTTTATATTTGACTTAGAATTTAAATGTACTACAATTGCTTTTGTGGATGATCTTGGTTGTGTGTATGGATCTGACAGTTCTCTTAATTTGGTTTGTGATATATTAACCATGATTTAAATATGCTAAGAAATTGTTTCGCATACCATAGGCTAGTAATTAGTAATAAAACAAAAATTCTGTTTTTCCATCTTCCACCTAATAAGCCCTTTGTAGGGCAAGTTAAATATCATGCCTCTGAATGTGAAAGGCATAAATTAACTTTTAATTATTGTGCAATTCTGTTTGTTCGTTCAATAGTAACGTGATTTGTAGTAATAATTGTTTTGACTTAGAAATTGTGGAACAGTTTAAATATTTAGGTGTTACTATTGACAATAAAATGAGTTGGGCTCCACATATAGAATTGCTTAAAAGTTATTTTCGTTCCACTCTATGTAGCTTTTTTCGTTTGCAGCAATTATGTTCTTCAGAAGTTTTAAAGACCTTCTATTATGGCTTATTCCAATCCAAATTGCAATATGGTATTACGTGCTGTGGAGGAGCTCATTGGTACAAGATGCAACCAATATTTATTCTACAGAAGAATGTAATAAGAAAAGTATGTAAAAAACAACGCTTGCATCCTAGTTTTCATCTTTTCAAAGAGACTAAAATTTTGCCCGTACATGATTGGTATTATTACAAAGTGGTAAAAATATTATTTATCAGGTCAGGGTTTTTAAATAATAGATTTTCCAGTAGTTATCGCTTGCGTAATAATAATATGTTCTTTGTGAATGTTCCAACTTTCCGTACTGTTTGTTTTCGTAGATTTTATAGTATTCTTGCATGTCGCTTGTTTAACATATTACCTTTGTACATAAGAAAATGTAGATTGTTTAGCAAATTTCTTAAAATTTTGAAGCATTGGCTATTTTAACTTTGATCAGGTTGAAGATTTGCTTGTTGTAATGCTTTGATTGAGCTTCTATTTTGCAGAAGATATTCTTTTTTTATATCATTATATTTTATTTTGTTTTCTTTCTTTTGAAACTTTTTGTTATAATATCTTAAATGGTACATCCCACCACTTTTGAAGAATTTTGTGCTATTTTAAAGAATTAAAACATGGCATTTAAAATTATTTTATTTAAAATACAAAATGTCTTTAATCTTTTATTTTTTTTTATTCTTGCTTAGTTTCTATTCTAATTAAGTACTTTTTTGTTTTATAAATTTTATTTTAATTACTATTGCTATTTACTACAATATTGAACTATTGACTTATTGTATTGTGTATTATTGAATTATTGATTTAACTACATATGTTATATGATTTGTTATTTAGTTATAAGAAAGAAAAGATATTGAAGTAAAAAGAATAAATAAATAAATAAAATAATAAATAAATAAAATAAATAAAAATAAAAAAATATTAGTATAATTAATATTATTATTTATTATTTACTAGGGAGCCGGGACATCAGTCGATTACAACGTGCATTAGTATATACCACCTTCCCTTCATGATGTAACCACCTTCCTGCTTGATGCATGATGTACTTAACTGTAAGCAAGTACATAATGTTACTACTCTAGTAATTAATTTTTCGGTGATGAAAGTAAATCGAATTAAATTAGATGAAAAAATACTATTTTGAAGCTATAAAGAGTTGAATATCATCGAAGATTACGTTTAAAAATACACCTTAAAATAAAAAGAAAACTGTGACATTTGTTTACATTACAAAAGAAATAGTACAAAAATTTGGAAATAATAAATAAAATAAACATTATATTTTCTTAGGACAAACCATAGTCTTGGAAAATGGATTTCAAAATTTCAAATGCTTTAGACCAGTGAAGGCTCAATAAAATTTAAAAGTTGCAGTTGTAAACCCCTGTTTCGAAACAATAACAACATATTAGCTACAACATAGGTAGGCTTAAGCTAAAATATTTGTTGTGCATATATCGTAGTTATAGAAAATAATATCAAATGATTATTATAAGTGCAACTACATACTTAGTGCATACATAAATATTATTTTAATTATTAGTACTCCAACGAATTATGGCTGTAGCAGCCAAAGATTTTAGTAAGTTTATTTATTTTTTTGTGATAAAAATCAAATCAATTATTAGAATTTTAAATTTTAGTTCGAACATAATATAAGTTATATTATGTAGTCTATATACTAGTTAAGTCTATATGTAGATTGGTTCGATGAAACGCTTTAAAAGACGGATCATTGGATCATTGACGGATCGCTGTAAGATATGGATTATTAACAAGGGAAGCACAGCGGGTCGCAGGGGCTAAATGTATGAGCAATTGCAAACTCTTCTTTCGAAACAACAACAAAATATTAGCTACAACATATAGGTATAGGGTTAAGCTAAAATATTTTGTGTGCATATATCGTAGTTATAGAAAAAATGTCAAATCATTAAACAAAACTGCTATTATAACTGCGATTTGAACACAATCTTTTTCCTACATGCGGAATTATTAGTTTTAAAATTTCTCTATTTTAAATCGATAAAAAATTATCAATTAATTAATGAAAAATTTTTAAAGTTATTATGTAAATTGCAATATTGTTATTTTTTATTTAATTTCTTTAGTTTTAATGTTTAATAATATTTTATTAAAAAAATAATAATTTTTATTTGAAATTAACAAAAAACGATTCATTAATTAATTGAAAATTATAGTTTTTACTTTTTATAATTGTATAAATTATAGAAATATCATTTTTAGCAGATTTTTGCAGATTTTTGTTTATTATAGTTTTATTCTGTTCGTCTGTATTATTTGTTTATAAAACTTTTCTACACTGTTTAAGAAAGAACAATGAAATTTTAATCATGGATAGGTTTCATAAAAAAATTAATTTTTTTTTTATGCATCTCCAACTATTACGGTGTTACAAACCCTCCAATTTTGGAAAAGCCCTATTTTCAAATGTATATATTTTAAGTTTAACATTTTTTCAATCTAAAAACTCGAAATGAAATGGTCTATTATTCTACTTTTAGAAATTAGGTATATATCAAATTCTGAAAAAAAATATAAGTAATGACTAATAACTTACTGAATTACTGAATTGTTATAGTCATATTATTCAAAACTATAGTTGTCTTTTGGAAATGTGCTCATTTAAAAATCCTCGGTTTTATATTCTGGTCTTGTTTTTAAATAAAATATGATACAGTTTTATAAAAGAAATAATTCTAATTAAAAATATTAATTTAAAATATGTATGTATGTATGTATGTATTAAAAAAAATAATATTAAATAATTAAAATGTTTGAAATATGGTTGAAAGTTAAGTTGAATTTACGATATTTTCCACATGCGTTAGCCTATATAGAACTTAGATAATATCTTTTACTTATACATATATTTACGGCAAAATGAAACAATATTAAGGTGATATAAAAAATCATAAAACAAATATTATTATTGTTATAAAATCTAGTTGGGTCTGGGAAAAACCAATACTCTTTGTAATCATAAATTTAAAAAAAAAACAAACATCTAACGACAATATTATACCTATTGTTTGAATGTGGATTTCTTTCATATAAACAAATTATAGCATAATTATGTATAGGTAATAAATTTTATTTAATTAATAGGTTTTAACTTTCTATCAATATCTTAAATTTCTTCAATAAATTTTAAATCATTTAGTATTTAATTTTCAATAAAAATAATATTATCTACAAGTTAATTAAATACTAAACATTTTTAACATTTCATTTAGCGCTTAAATAAATTCAATAAATTACCTATGTATTATATAGCATTAATTTTTTTTATATAATAAATTCATTAAAAAAAAAAGGCAATTTTCCGTATACATAATATATTTAACAAAAAATATGATTTGCCTTCGAGTTCAATAATTGAAAATCAAGACAACAATAATCAATTTTTACTGTCCTTGAATATCAACCGCTAACATATTTGTTGAACACTTCGAACCCCTAATTTTGGTTCGTTGTGAAAATTGAGAGAGCATCGAAAAATCAAAATGACAGAAACGCACAGTAAATAAATTATAAAAAAAAAAGATTCAGTAAAGTCAGACATAATTTCTAAAACAAAAAAAAAAAAAAAAAACAGAATAAAAAGAAAACCAATTTGAATATTAAATGATTTATGTAAGCATTAACAGAAAAACAAAATAAAAAAACAAAAAAAACGTAAATAGGCATAAAAAATTCGTGATTCATGGCATATACTTAGGTTCAAATATTATCTTATGTACCTATATATGTACATATTATATTCACTGTTTTTCTCAAAGTGTCATTTAAAATGTCATACATGTTAGCATATACAAACGTACATATTTCACATATAAACAATACGTATACATACATATATATCATATGTATATACATATATTTATTTATTTATTGTAGATAGAATATGAAAAACAGAAATTATTATATTAGACCCTTTTTGTAATATTTTCTTGGTTGAATTCTTCCTGTATTATTTCATCATTGTCATCATCAACCAACAATCATCACCATCAATTTTTTTTTTTTTTTTTGCTTCATTTTCAGGATTATTAACATAAAAATTCTTCAAATATATACAGAACACAGCAAATGAACAACAAATTCAACATAACCACCGCACAGAATAAGGAAAAAAAGAAAAAAAAAAATATTATTTCCCTTTATAATATCGTGATGATTTTCTTTTCTTATTAATTTTTTTTTTCTTCAGATTTTTATTTTTTTTATTTTGGGTGTTGCGAACATAATTTTCCTTGGCTTTTATAACATTTTGTTTCTCTACACCTTTGAATTGTTTTCTGTCATAAAAAAAAAAAAAAAAAATTAATATGAAAAATCGTTTTTAATATTTCCTCACACGCTGATGATGACGCTGGTGGTGAACATAAAAAAAATAAAACCAGAACAACAACAATTGCTCTATAGCATAATAAACACACTAGAAGAATGAATGAAACAGAATCACTTCGGATGTATATTGTATATTTTATGTTTATATTTCTCATATTAATATAAATTATTTCTTACATATATAATTTTTTTTTTTTTTTTGTTTTTCTTGTGAACCTAACACTTTGTCGAATAACTTCTTTTTTTTTTTTAATATATCAGTCTATAGATTATATTTTCGAAATTTAATTATTCGAAAATTTTGTAAAAAAATTATTTCTGTACAGCTGAAGAGTATCTTATTTTAAGATCAGAACATGATCTAAAAGTACTTTAGTATTACAATTAATGAAGTACTATGTCCTTACTTTTAGGAATGTGAAAATGTTATTGGTTTTGTTCTCTCTCAAAAGAATGTATTAATTTAATTTGATGTTAAAATCTTAAAAAGAGGCCATTACAAGATGTAAAAGTCTGATGAGACATGATGAGATATGAGATAAAAGATATGATATGACAATAGTCTAATTTATTTCTCTTCAATTTAAGGATTTAAGGAAATTTATATCCGGGAGGATTCAAAAATGGCATGGGTTCTGTATATTTAAGAGGAACTTGTTAACTCAATTTTGTGACAAAGTCGTGGCAGACACAATTGCAAGATTAAAAATATCAATATTGTTCAATATTTAAGAACCAAGTGTTTTTAAAATTTTTATTAAGCTTAAGCTGTTATCGTACATGATATGACGTTTGTCCAATTATTGTTTTACTGACTTTTTAAATGTAGTATAAGTTTATTTTCAGAAAAGTATTTTATAAGGATACTGGTCATAAAGCTTACAGCTAGTAACTTCCCAGACAGAATTATTTCTGTTGTTTAGTGCTGTTCAGCAAGAATAAGAAGAATATTATTAAGAATCCTGTTGATTCAATAATTTAAATATGTATGTACATATATAAACTAGAGTTCTTATTATATAAAATTAAACCATTTTCAAATATAATTTGAAAATGGTAAAAGAAAAATTTTACAAAACTTGTTTATATTATCGGTTAAAAAAATATAAGTAAGATATCATCATCTTATTTAAATTTAGGCTAAAAGGATTATGAACTAATTATTTAAGAATTTTATTAAATAAAATTTTGATAATTTCACCTATTACTGATTTTAAATTTTTTGTAAATTTTATTTTTATACCTGAATAACGACAACGACAACAATACGATTGACTAAAAATTGTATCTTATAAATATAATCCCTAGAGTTTTGGTTTTTATTTCATATTTTTTTTTTTTTTTAGTAGAAGAAAATCCAAAATCTAAATTACATGAAAAGAAAAATAACAAAATCAAAAACAAAACAACAACCTGCAGTGCACAAATCGCGCGGTATGTCGGCCAATTACGAGCTATAAGACGTGCTCTTGTTTTGTATTTTTTAATATTTTTTTTTTGTTATTATTATTATTATTTTTTTTTTTGTTATTTATATTTATGTTGAATATGCTTAAGCATAAAAAACATAATAAAATAAAATAAACAGAAAAAGAAATCAAAAAGAACAACAAAATACACAAAGTACAATTTTATAAGAAAGTTATATGTACATAAATGGTATGTACGAGTAGGAAGGTTGTTGTTATTGTTGTTGTTCTGTTATTTGCTGTTTTTTTTTGTTATTTTGTTGTCGTCTTGTTTTAAAACTCTCTAAACATTTACCTTTTGCATGATGTTTAGTTGTTCTGTTATTATTATGTTGTAGATTGTTTAATTTTTTTTTTCTTTTCGTTTTGTTGTTGTTGTTATTATTATTATCGTTTTTTATTATTATCATTACAATTTTTTTTTTCTTTGTTTGTTATTTTCACTTCAATATTATTATATTGTCTGGTTTATTATATTGTATTGTAAATATATCTTTCCATACATACATATATGTACGTATAATACCTTAATATTAGGTAGAAGATTGTGGGGATATTAAGTACAAATAATAAAAACAATAATAAGAGAAAAAAAAATAATAGAAAATAAGGAACATTTAGCATGCTGACTATGATCGATGTCGGGAGTCGTCATCGTAGTCATGATATTAAGGTAACAAAAAAAAAAAAAAATAATAATGATAAAAAATTTAAACATGATAAGAAAAACAGAAAAAAGAAAAGTGTATGTATAATTTTTAAAGGAAATATTTGTTGACTAAATATGGATGGTAAGTTTGTCGTTTCTTCGTCGTTATTCAAGTGAGTACAGAGTAAAAGACTTATGAGAGTATATAAAAATAATTATAATAACAACAAAAAAAAAACCAAAAAAGGGACTACATCGTATAACAGCAAATTATACTAAACAAAAATGGCATGTGATGTGATACGATAAGATTGGATACTAAATATAAATTGTTAAAAACATATACATACATATGTATAGATTTATGCACATGTACAAAAATTACAAATCAGTGAAGCTATGAAGGGGCTATGGATCGACGAAAAAATGATGAATATAAGATAAAGTTCATAATGAATGCACATACATATGTATGTTTGTATATTTTTCACATTATGTATACATACTTATATATATACATACTTATAAACGACAAAATAAATATTTAAATAACAGAACAGAAAATGACTGACAGTCAACTATAATATGTTTAAAAAAAAATCTATAGTTATTTTAGTTTGTTTTTTCTTTATTGTTTTTTAGCAAATATTATATTATGTTGTTTAGAAAATTGTGCATATGATATGTATGTATGTAATACTCGTACATACATGTATATATAAATATTAATCATAAGTGTACATTAATATATTTAATATTATTTTTATTATCATTATCATTATTTTTGATGATATTTTGTATGAATATTGTATTTGTAAAAGATGTGCACCGCATAGGTCATGTTTACCTTGTATCTTGTTGAATGAAGTCTTTTTTTTACGTTTACATATTTAGTTTTTTTTTTATGTTGGCATGGATGGATATTATTTTTTATGAAGTTGATTTGTTTTTTATTTTGTCAGATACAATTCTTAAAAAAAAAATTATTTTTTTTTGTTTTTATGTCGTTGTATTTTTTTTTTTTTTTTTTGATGTAAACATGTTGCAATTGTAAAGTAATCACATCGGGGTAACATAAAAAAATGAAACATTAAAAAAAAAATAAGTAATAAAAAACAAATAACAAAAAAAATATATGTACTTTTTATATTATCAGATGACAAGGCAACATTTTCATACTAATACAGGGATAAAGAAAGAAGAAAACATCAAAAAAAAAATAAGAAAAAAAAAAATGAATGAATGAAACGAAAACTTATGATGATGAGAAGCAATGAGCATTGAGCACTAAGCAACTACTAAGCAGCTGGAGGCATTTACAGAACTCTTCTACAAAACTCTTTGAGTACATTTTTTTTTTTTTTTTTTTTCATTTATTTCGTTGTTTTTTTTATTTAATTTTTTGTTTTTTTTTTCTTATTATTATTATTTAAAACAACTGATCAGAGTATCAGACTTTCAGAGTCAGACACTCAGACCTTACAATAATATTCTATAATGTGTTATTTTGTTTCTTCATTTGTTTCTTTATATAAGTAATGAGGTAAGGAAATAGAAGAAAATAATATAATATAAATAATAGTAATAAAAATAAAAAAACTAAAAATTTATGATTTTGATTATTAGAGTTGATGTTGGAGTTGGAGTTTAACAAGAAAATATACATACATATATAAAAAGTAAAATAAAAATAGAAGAGTATTATAATAATAGTATAAAAAAGTATTAAGCATTGGCAAGGCAACAAAAAATATACCTAACAATAAGAAAAAGAGAAAAAGCATTAAAATAAAAAAAAAAAAAATAAGAAAAATAAAAAGTAAAATATCAGATAAAAACAAATTAAATGTGCGGTGGCAACTTTTCAAATCCATTATCGTCTTTGTTATTAGTTTTTTTTTTCATTTTCTGTATATTTTCTCATTAAGATTTATGCTGTGAGCTTCTATTTAATTTTTTTTTTTTAGTTTTTTGTTTTTTAGTTTTTTTTTTTCCTTTGACCATAAAAATAATCATCTAAGATGAAATGATAATGGAAAGAAAATTAAATGATATTTAAAAAAAAAAACAAAAATATTAAAAATTATGAATTAAAATAAATAAAAAAAAAAAAAAAAAATTATCGTAATTAGAATTACCTGTTATGAATGCTTCCTAATACTTATTAGTTATATTAGAGCTATGTGTACATATATACGTATTCATATTGATATTTAAATTTAAAAATTTTTTTTTTTTTTTTTTTTAAATAAATTATAATTAATATTCATTATAATACTTTTATTATTTTCATTAATTACTAGAACAACATCCGTTTGCAAGATGTTCTATGATTGTAATGTAAATGTACATACATAAATATATATATTGTCTTGCTTAAGTCGCCAATTTTGTAGTGCACAAGTTGTGCGTTGTGCCAGTCTTTTTCAAAGTTGAAAGTTTCCTGCAACGTTGTCAAGGCATATCCAAATAAAATTTTATACAACTATACATAATATATGTACATAATTAATAATTGCATTTTGACCATATGCACATCCTATCGAAACAGGTTTTGTGTAATTATATTTATAATTGTAAAGGGAAAACAAAAATAATAACTAATAATAACAATTAAAAATAGTACAAATTTTACTTCTTTAAATAGTAAATTTTATGGAAGTTTAATTGTTATTATTATGTCTATACTTTTTAACTTCACAGAAATTTGAACTTAAAAAAATTTGCTTACTAATATAAAAATATAATACCTATGCATATATGCATACAGAAATATAGTTTTTTGCTCACATATGTAGGTATATAAAAAAAAAATTTTTTTTATTTACAAATCTTTATTTTAAATGTTTAATGCTTTAATCCCTAAAATTTTATATCATCTGTATATGTATTATCTCTTGTGTTTAAATAAGACTACCTAAATATAATACATAGTAGTGTTAAAAAACTGCAGTAGTTTTTTAATAAAATTTTTGGTTGCTATTTGGAATGGTTGACATATACTGACATAAAAAGTTTTCTGTATGAAAAAAGTTCTATTCTATATATGTACTTATCACGTGAAATTACGTTTCTTTTTTTTTTTTTTATCTATATCCGTCCTATATTAAATACTCAATTTAATGTTGTATCCTGGCAAAGTTAAGAAGTTAAACGGTTTTCCAAGAATAAAATATGATGTCAAATATTAATACAAAAATAATTTTTGTAAATTTATATCCAAAACACGTATACCTAGTGTGTACATATGTATATAATAATATGAGCGGACAAATTGTTCTGTATTCGACAATTTTTTATTTATTCCTTTGTTTATTGTTTTCTTTAGGTTTTCTTTTCTTTTTCTTTACTTTTAAATTCGCGAATAACCATTTCTAAAAAAACAAAAAAAAAAAACAAAACATTTATAATAAATGGCTAGTAAGTAGGAGGGAATCATTAGTAAAAATCTAAAACAAAAAAATAATATAAAATTAGAGAATCCATTTTCTAAAATCGAATTTCATGGCATAACAATGGAATTCACATCATAAATTTAATTTTCTTTTACATTTTAGTTAAAAAATAGATAAAACCTAAATGAATTGTGAGAATAAGGAAATTAGCTTTAGCTTAATTACATCAAAAAAAAAAAAAACAAAAAAAGAATTAGTAAAATGTGTTGAAAAATCAAAATTATTAATAGTCATCATCATGTTTTTATTTAAGCAGTTGAAGATTTTATTTTTTATTTTAATTTTATTCATAGATGACAATTTTGTGTTTATTTTTAAATTATAACTTTTTAGTTTTACATTATATTTAAAATTAATATTCTTTGATGTAGGTAAATACGATTAAAGTTTCTTTTCCATTAAATTACCACAAAAATATTAATTTTCTCTTTGCACGCAAAAATAAAATGAAATGTCAATATAGAAACCAATGTACAAATAAAATTAGTAAGGTTTCGAATTTTCTGACTAAAAAATCAAGAATATCTTTTTTTTTTACTTATCTAGAGGGTATAGGGCATCCATTAAGCCTTACTATACCTGTTCCTATTTTTGGCTATTGCTTTAACTGGTAATCATGAATTGATTATTTTATTTATTTTCTTCAAAAACCGTTCTTTTCCAACTATTTCTACTTAATTTGTTTTTCCTTATTGAGTCTGCCAGTATAGAACTTCTCTGGCAATTGTAGTTTCTGGTCTTCTAATTATGTGTCCGATCCATTTATATTTTTTCTTACATATCTGTATTTCTATAAGATCTTTTTTGCACACACTTTCAGAGTTAGCTATTAGATATTCTGTTTTGCCAGAATATCTAGCAGGCATTTTGAGGTATTTGTATAAAATATAGATTGGAGGCAATGAAGGATATGTATAAAAAAAATTTAAGTTTTCGAAACTAATTAAAATAAATTTCTTTATTAAAATAAAAAAAAAAAAATTATTAAGAATTAAGTTTATAAAAAAAGCAGAACAGTTTGAGCCTTTGAACAGCCTTTTCTTGATAAAAATGATAAAATTATAAGCAGGGATGCAGATATCTGTAGAATTTTACGTTTTACTCAATATTGTGTATTTTATTTTAATTGTGACGAATTGTATATTTTATTTTATAAAACTAAAAATTTTAAGAAACAGTTAAACGGTGTTTTTCTGTTGAATGATATCAAGGCAGATAGCTTCAGGTTATGTTTTTTAGTTAATAATTCTTGATTTTAAAGCGATTCATTAACTATAAGTACTCTGTATTTCTTCTTGTGAATTCTAAATATCTTTGAAAGAAAGAAAGAAGTATAAAACTCATATTTTAAATGACATTTTGCTTGAAGTTGTGACTATATAGAAAATGTTTATATAGAAACCACATAATTTATTGCTATACATTTTGCAAAGAATAGTTTTTCGAAAAACTATTCTAACAATATTCAAAGAATTAAGAGAAAAAGTATGAGATAAACAACAAGAGGGTATAGGATTTCTTAATTATTTTTAAATATTACCATTATTTTCCTTATAAGAATACCAAAAGGAAAAGAATAAAGAAAGAAAAGAATAGCAAACTTATTTTAAGGGTATTTGACTATTTTAACCATGGTAACGGTTTGGTACCAAACGCGAACGTAATAGGATCTTATATATAATACATACATATGTATATAATATATAATATGTTTTTATATTATGTATAATATTACTAATTATTATTCGTTTACATATAATATATGTATGCAAGATCTTATATAGTATATATATACATACATATATATTTGACTAAGTTTATAATATGTACCATATGTACCTATAATAAAAGTGTTGATTTGATTTTTATTATTAGATTTCTTAGAAAACTGAAACAGTTAGAAAAATTTATCAATTCCAAATAAATTTTTATTAAATCCTTAAACTCTTACACTTTTATAAGTATAAGTTAAATTTTAAACATATGTTATATACTTACATACCTATACATAAATAGTTTTATTTCAATTATATTTTCACCCGTTTTTACCACACCTTAAATCCTTTTGAAAATCACATTCATGAACTTTAAAAACTTAATTTACTGAGTTCAGTTTATTTAGTATGTAAAAAAATCATTACCATTTTATCAAAAGTAATAAATTTTTATGACAACCTGTTTAAATGTCAGTTTTTATTTTTATTTTTTTTATTTGTTTAACTTGTATATTTATAATGACACCAATTCAATCTACATAATATTATATTTATATAGCTCACCTCCATTCCCATCTAGATTCCATAAAACAAAGCAAAAATACAAAACAAGAAAAGAAATAAAAAAGCAAGGAATGGGAGCGGAAAAGGAATGTAAGTATAAAAACCGATTAAAATACTAAAACAAATGAGCTTTTATTTAATTAAATAAATCTCATTTTAATTTCAACTTAATGTTGGTGTCATTTTTTATTTTTATTTTTATTTTTGTTTTGTTTTTTTTTATTTTTCCATTTTCATTTTAATAATATTAACTTCATGGGTGAGTAAAAGCCACATGTTAAATAGTATATAATATGTAAATATAATAAATATTTATGTATATTATACCTATTATATCGTATATGGATATGTATGTTTATACATATTGTAAAATATATATATGAAAAATAGTATGAATGTTTTATTATTTGTAGTAAAGCTCATCCAACCACTTTCAATAACACCATTTAAAGTTAGCCGCAATTAAACAACTGCCATACTACTTACTATAGTTTTAATTTTTTTTAATTTTTTTTTTTGGGTTTGTGTTTTTTTTTGTTTTTTAGTGTAAAGTGCCAAATGTTAACGCACTTAACAGCCGTCACACTGTTGCATAATTGTGATACGATGGTCGTACCAGTTTTTATTTTTTTTGTTTTTCTTATTATCCAATTCCAATTATATACTGGTAATTAGTACCTTAATATACTAATATATTTTATAGACAGTAGAGCTCCAATAAATGTGAACAAAAAGCTTTTGAGAAATTAAATATGAAATTTCAATTATAGTTTTTAAATAATTTATGAATAAATTCGATTATAATTAAATATTATTGTTTTACATTTTGTATGTCCAAATGTTTCTTTTAAAAAAAATATGTACTTTTGTGTATGTATTCCACATAACGTATGCGTATCTGTAAATATATTATAACACTTTTATTCAAAAATTATTTAACGAAATTTTGTATATTAATATTTAAAGTTTAATTTTCTTAAAACTTTTGGCATGTGTTGGAACAGGTGCTAAAAACTTAAAGATAAATTACTTGATACCACACTTCGAAAATATACAATATATTTTAAATAAAACTTTATAACTTTTAAAAATTCTTTCACAAAAAAAATTTGATATAATATTTTCGAAAATTGAAAGTGAATCTTTTGAAATAACGAAATTTTTCATTCATCTCATAAAATTTTTCGAGAAAAGACTAGTATTTTCTAATATTATTATTATTTTTTTTTTCCATTAAGGGAAAAATTTTTATCATATTGAGAAAAATTTTAATAAAAAGAATTTTAATTTTTAGCAATCAAAAAAGTCGGTTTCGAACACAAAAGATTTTTGTTAATTTAAATGTTCAAAGCGTTTAAAAAAATAGTTAGTCTTAATTTAGATATATGTAATAAAATCAAAACAAATTACTTTATTTTTAAAGTTCGGTATATTCTATTTTCTGAAAATTGTGCAAAAGTCTTATTTCTCTCAAACAAAAACTTCGTGTTCTTTTATTGCAATCTCATTGTTTTCTTTAGATATTCTTGTGTAGAGATTTTGATTAGAGAGACTTTTGAAGTACGTTTTTTTTTTTTCCTTGCCACTCCAATGAGGAGTATAAGGCATCCAATCTACTAAATCCTTTATTATTCATATTCGACTAAGCTTCAGTTTCGTGAATCAATCATTTAATTAATTTAAATTTTCTTTAAATTTTCCAGTAAGATTTCATAGTCGATGTTATTTTATGTTCCTTTAAATATAACTATACTGTTCATATATAATAAAATATGAGCGACGGATGGATGGATAGTAGCTGATGATTGTTTTTTATTTTTTTTTATATTATTACATATAGTTACATATGTTAGTATGTATATAATATAATATATATGAATAGTAATTTTGTTCTTTTTTTTTAATTTTATTTAATTTTTATGGTTAGCCAGCCGAAAGTACATAATACCTTGTCACTTATTACAGTAAAAAAAAAAAAAACAAAAAACAAATTTAATATTATGTATCTTTAGATATTTATACATACATATATCTGTGTTAAAATTAAAGGTATTAAAGGTTTTTTTTTTGTGTATATTGTTGATATAATACAGGGTAAATAGATAAGCTTGCAAAAAACAAAAAAAAAAAAAACAAAACTAGAAAATACTGACTAGATGAGTTGATTGGAATGGAAGGTAGGTAGGCATCAGACAGGTAATTTTCGCATCATGGAAAATATAAAAAACAAAAAAAAAAATTACATATTACATATATTGTATTGTCATTTGTATGGTATGTTATGTTTAATTTGTAAACTGATATCTATTTGAATCGTTTTGTATTTTTTTTTTTTTGTATTGTTGTTTATTTTCTATATGATTTTTTTTGTTTTTTTTTTTTTTATGCTTGATACCACCATCGTAGCAATTATTGTATCTATAGTATTAAATTGAAATGAAATGTGCAATAAAAATACTAATTTTATTGTTAATCAGTGAATTTTTTTTTCTCTTTTTTTTTGTATTTTCATTTTTACTAATTCCTATTTTCAACCTTTTCAATTTGTAATTTATTTATTTATTTATTTATTTTATTAAGTTTTTTTTTTCTTAGTAATATATTTTATGCCAATTATCGGTATATTTGATATGAAATAAAAATAATGAATACCTGAATGTCATGTTTATAATGGAAAAAGAAAATTAAAAATTAAAACAAAAAAAAAAAAACAAAAAATTAGAGAAACAAATTTAAAAATTTTTCTTTTATATATTTTAATTTCAATTTAAAATAATATTCTATCGTATATTCGTACATACGTATATGTATACACAATATGATTCCATAATTTAATTTTTCAATTTAATTGATTAAGAAAATTTTATTTTTATGTCATTTTTATGCAATATTATTTTAAATTTTCTTGTTCATTTTCAATTATGGCAAAACTTAGAGGTCAAATTTCTGGTTATGAATTAAAAAATAATTAATATAATCCCACCATTGATTAATCGGCCACAAAATAGATATATAATTGAAAATAGATTAATATCGAACGAAACATAAATAGAAAGTTATAATTAATATTCAGGCATAATGATATAAGAATATAAGATAATCCAGAAAGCCTTATTTAATTAATTGCTATATATACTGGCATTCTGGCATATATGGCATATATACTGGCACAAATATATTGGCATTCAACATATTGGCAAGACAACATACGACGTAATTGAATATCGGCTGGTTCAAATTAATTTTGCTTATATGTCAAAACTCATTTAAATTATATGTGTTGATCATATAATCAGATATATAAAAGAACAAAGGATAAGTTGAATATGTACCAAAAGTCAATATTGCAAAAGCAAGAAAAATATCGCGAAATTGATAATTGTTTGTTAATTTTATATAGGCTGATAAGTCTGTTTTCATCCCAGGAAAACGGAAATATGTAGGGAAGTTGGAATATATTCATATTGAATTGATGTCAATTAATTTGTTTGTTTTTTTATAATTTTATATTTAATTAATAAGGTATAATGAAAATTATTTGTTTATATTTGTTATTAATATAAGGTTATATTATAAGTAATTTATACATATATCGGCGTTTAAAAACAAAAACAGAAAAAAGTGCTTAAATCCTTTTCTTTTTTAAAACATTACAAATTTTAAATTACTAATTAAAAATTGATTACGATACGATTATTTCTTCAAAAATTATTTTCTTTTCGAGTATTTGTCTCGGTTGTTGCAAATGATTTTGATTGTCAAGAAACAATTGTTGGTTTATTATATATGCAAAACCTGTTATTTGAACTGATGTTTTATCAAAGAAATATTTCAGTCAATGATGTTGATGTTTCCTTCTTTAATGACGAAATTGTACAAATTGATTTATTAGTTTCTAATCACTAAGATCAAAATTAGATCAGTTTTAAATATTTTTAAATTACACTAAAATTTTAATATGTCGAATGCCTTTCAAACTTATTTATATTTTTAATACCTTAATTAAGTAATTAAAAGTTATTTATGCATTTGTAGTTTAATTACATTACAAGATCCTTCAGATCTTTCAAGGTTCATTTTATTTTAAGTTCTTTAAATCTTTTGAAATTTAAATGCGCCACTAAAGATTTTAAAGTTCAATTACATTTTTAAGATTTTTTAAGGTTTTAATTTTTAAGGCCCCTTTTTTGTATCAGATATTTTAAAATATCATTTGGATATAATCTTTTAGTAAACTATCATATACATAACCGGTTAAGTCGTCATTTACAAATTATGTTTATTCGTTAATTCAATTACGAAAAATCTACTATCGATTAGTCATCACAAAAGGCTTGCATATAAAGATCGTATTAAATACTGGTTCAATATGTGGGAAATATCTGTATCACAATAAGGTTATCATACTTAGCTTGCATGAATTGGCCTAAGTTTAATTATTTTTTAAAGTTTTTAAAGATTATTTGGATTTTCCAGAGTTATATTTAATTAACTGTGTATACACTTTATAAATATGTTGAAATATGAACTTGAAGTTTTGCTTAATTAGTTTTAAAATTTTAAAAAACTCCATCTCTTCTTTTATATTATCGGTTTTGTGTTTTTATTTTGATCGTCCTATTTATTAAAAAAAATAACGTATAGATATAAAAACAATCATGATTTTTATATAACACATTTTTGTTATATACGGTGTTTTAACGCAAATCGGCTTCCCTTGTTTTTTATAACATTTGTGTATACAATAATTTCTTGGAACTAATTTATATTATTAAACGAAGAATACCTATATATTTTCAATTTGATATCGATTAAGAGTAAATTTTATTAATTTTTTTTTTTTATTGTATTTTTATTATTTTTATTTTCAGTTTCCTTTATTCTTATTTTTAATGCCTATTAATAGAATAAAATAAAGGTGGAAGAATTATATAATAGGTTTGAAACAATTCTCTTTATTTTACATATAATGCTTTTTAAAGGTAAAGAATGAAAAAAAAATGATGCAATAAAAACTGTAGGATAAAGATTCAATTTAATATTTTATTTATTATTTTACAAGGAATTTAAAAAACCCTTAAAATAATTTTTTTAAATTACATCAAAAAAATTTTAGAATATGACTGTATTCGTAATTGATCATCCTATTTTCCTTTTGAATCTTATATCAATGTAATCTAATGAAGTTTTTTAGGTACCTATAGTAAGTTAAAAAAGTAGTCGAAATATTTTGGTGTAAAATATTTATGCTATTTGTTTAAATTAGGCTACTATACGTGGTTTATGCAAAAATGACATTCCACAACTTTCCATTTGAAATAATTGGTCATTTTGCAAATGGTTGTTTGGCAAAATGTAATGGTAATATAGTTTCAAACTTATTTTACTCTTTTTTTTAAACTTACAACTCTTTTCTCGTAAAAAATAAACCAAAATATTGAAGATAAAGTTGGAATTTGAGAAAGAATATTAAATCTTAATTTATCGAAGATATGGTTCGCAATGAAAAACATTCTAAACGTTACAATTAAACATGTGATATTTTAAGATTAATATATTAAGTGTAAAACTAATAAAAAGTGTAAAAAATTCTATTCCTAATGGTTAGTTAATAATAGTTTTATTTTTTCTTATTGTTGTTCTTGTTTCATTTTTTTTTTTTTTTAACTTAATGGCTTTTTTTAAGGCTTTTGATAGTTTATTAGAAGAACATAATCGTAGATCGGAAAATGTGATATTAAAATAAAAAAAAAAAACAAAAAGGTAATGGTAACATAAAAAGGCGTATATATATTCTATTTTATCTTTGTTAATGTTAATACCCTTTAAAATGGGCAAAA
This sequence comes from Poecilobothrus nobilitatus, assembly GCA_947095535.1. Classification (NCBI taxonomy): domain Eukaryota; kingdom Metazoa; phylum Arthropoda; class Insecta; order Diptera; family Dolichopodidae; genus Poecilobothrus; species Poecilobothrus nobilitatus. The sequence continues at coordinate 11,424,077 of OX352773.1, read as the reverse complement.
TGTGGTTAATATAATAGGTGGAGGAGTATTAAGTACAACCGTATATTTTAAGAATCAGGTGTTTATTATTTTATTATATATCTATATTATTTAAAGGTACATACATATTATACATAGTATTATATAGAAAAATGTATTATATAAATGGGTATATTTATTATTGTTTAAAATAAGGTGGTAACTTTAATTGGATATTGTCATTAAATTTATTGGGGCGTTTAAAAAATTAGTTTATAAAGAAATTTTCATTTAAATTTTTTTTTTTTGTGATAAATTTTCAGAACCGGAAATTTTTTTTTTATAGTCCATTATAATGATACTAGAGACTTTTTGGGAAATTTATATACAAAATTGTAAATTGTGTGTATACATTACGAATAAATTGGATTTTTATTTAATATTATCATATATATGTATATACGTATAATGTCGTATATGAACATAATATATCAAAACCAAATACACTTTCTTATGTTACATAATTTATTGATTGATGGTTAAATTTTAATATCAGTGTTTTTTAAAGTTAAGTTTTCTTCTGCAAGTGGTAGTGATACGACGAAAACTTAACTGCTCCAACTGAAAAGGTAATTGAACAATCTCATACGTCTATTTTCACTGTTCTTAATAATAGTTCAGAATGTTAAGAAATTTTATTTTAATTATATAGTTTCGCATCATATTGAACTTTCACTATATATTATCCAAACATTCTTGTATATCATGTTTTTTTGTATTGCTAGTAGATTTCAATATTTATTTGCACTTAGTTGTAACTTATTTTTATGTTTCTTTAAGCTTTTCTAAATTTGGATGTTCTTTCGAATCATAAAATTCTAAAACTTCTCGTCGGACGACATATTTTATGGTCATTTGACTTACTCAAATCAACAAAACTATCGTAAGTCTCATTAGTTGAAGTTGTTTAGTTGAAGAATTAGTTGTTTTGATGGTTTGATCACATTGATGTTTTCATTAGGGCCACATCGCTACTAATATTTCCTATTGTACTAGATTTTTCCTATTTATGATAGATTTAAAACATTACGATCTATGTATGTATGTATATGTAAATGCATTTAATTGATATAAAAAATAATACATATATCTTCAGTTGTTTTAGCATGTACATATGTATCTAAAAAACTTAATATATCGTAGTATATCCATTTCTTTTTTGTTTGATGTTGGTGATGGAGCACCACCAGAACTTAAAACTACTTTTTTTTTCATTTTCCTGTAATGGTCACTTAAGTTTTTCCACCGCTTTTGCATTCATCCCCTACAACATTAAATGTTATTGTATTATTTATTTACTTACCACTAATTTAATTTAAAATAACGTTTTAAAAAAATTATAAATAAACTTCAAAATCTATTGTCAAATATTCTGCGACGGCCGACATCAAAAATAGAAATAGATTTTGTCAAGAGCGAATTTTCGCTTTCCGTCGGCAGCTCCTAAATGTCACATTCAGTGAAAATATATGTCTTATTATTTAATAACGAAAAAATCGCTGGCCGTCCGAGTTGTGTTTACGGTGTTACATTAAGAAATTTAATCAATGAGAAATAAAAAATTTTGCATTTTAAAATAAAATAAAAATAAGTAATTGACTTTTTTCAATGGACTTTGAACTATACTAATTTCCACTAAATAATTTAATCTTTCTATTGAGTACTATCTTTGCTTTTATTTAGTTAATAATTATAATTAAATGCTTAAGCTTTTGTTGTGTTTTTTTTTTTAGTAAAAAATTAACAAAAGTCAGGCATTTATAATGTCTATTTCGGTTTTAATTAAATCTTAATAGTATTAGTTTGATTGCATAAAAACTATTGATCTATTTGAATGTATTGTAATAAAATCAAACTAAATTTAAAATACATAATATGTATACATAGGTATTTATTAACTGAATTATTTTCAATATCTAAATTTTGTCTTTAGATATCTGGTTACATGCATACATACATATATGCACAATATAATGTACATCCATTATTTATAATATGTACCCATTTAAGTAGTTCCAGTTTTAAATATTAATTTATGCATATTTTAGCAACTAATTATGCCCCGGGGGCATTCTTAATTTACCTACTGTTGAATGATAATAAATCATAATTACATATTTCCTAATCTTTTGTTTTTTTTTTATTTTGTATTTTTTATACTTTATGAAAACTTTACAAAAAAAAATTTTATACATTTTGGAATGTTTAGAATAATAAAATTTAAACAATAAACATTAATAAAAATAAAATGTTTGTTTAGTAATAAATAATTTTTTTTTTTTTTTTATTGAAGAAAAAAAAATTATTTCAATAAAAAAAAAACCATATTTTTTTTCTCTATTATTGGAAATTTGTTCCGTCAGTGGCGTCACCTATCATTTTTAAATGTGGTAACCTGAATTCATGGGTATTTTTACATAATATTATTTGTTTAAATGTTTATTTGTTTGTTTATCAGAATTTTTTTTTTAATTTTTTTTTTGTGGTTTTTAGATTATTAACAGGATGTAATAATGAAAGACTAAAATAATAGAAAAAAAAACAAAAATTTAAGAATGAATAAAGAAACAAAACGATTTTTGCTTTTTTTTTTTTTATTTAATCAATAAATTTTCAATAATTAAAAATAACAAAAAAAAAAAAATTGAAAAAAAATAAAACATAAAACCAAATATATGTAAATCAATATCTAGGCATTTATTTAATATGTTCAGAGTTGTTAAACTCAAAGTAAACATTAGAAAAAAATCAAAAGATATAAAAATTAATATTAAAAAATCGGAGGAAAAAACATGATTTCAATTACCGCCTCTGAATTTGGTTATTAGTTTTTTTTTTTTGTTGAAATTTTTATGTTGGAAATGAATAAAACCTTATGAAGAATTTTTGTTCGTCTGTTATGCCCCAATTTTTTCTGTTCCTTAATTTTTTTTATTATGATCTTATTTAATTTCTAAATTTTAGTTTTTTAGGTAGTTTAAGTTAAATCAACAAAAAATTTGCTAGGTAGGTGATGTTAGGGGAGTGAAGTACTTTTCGGAGACATTTAGAAAACATAGTTACAATACTTTAAAATTTTTAATGCCTTAAAATAATGTTTTTCCAACCTTATGTAGCTGTTAACTCATAATCTTTTATAGTGACATTGGCGGCTTATCTTTGTATGCGTTGTTGTTTTTTTAATTTGAAGATGTTTAAAACGTGTTGTTTCAATAATACAAAGTGACAATGAATGATAAAGCGTTTTAATTGGGATGTCATAAGTTATAATAACTCATTATAAAGTGTTCCAATTAAAAATTTTTTTTTTTTTGTTATTTTATAATTTTCTTTGTTTTATTTTTAGTCCTGTATTTGTCTCTGTTTTAATGTGTTATATATTAGGCTTAATATAGATAGTTATATTATGATTTATTTAAAATCATGTTAAATTTCTGTTACCATCCAACAGCTTTCTACTCTAATTAATCATATCACCTGGCCGAAAAATTATTGAAGATAACATATTGAAATTTATAATCTAAAGTAAGAATTTTGGTTATTTTTTAACAGTTTAAAAAATTTATCGTCAAAGTCGTACTAAATTTTTATTAAAATTTTTCGTTTGATTGGACAAAATATGGATAATTTATTTAAAGAATTTAGTTAGTTTATGAATTAAATTATTTTCATAATTTCTGTTTAGACTTTTCTGAAAGACTCAAATTGCAACATATACAGTTATTTTATATTTACATAGAAAAAATGGTTTGATATACAAAAGGTTTTATAATTTTAATTTTCTTATTGAATAATATATAATGAATGAAATGTCAATGAAAATACATATTATAAAATTTTAAAACTGACCAAAAGGAATTTTATATTTTTTAGCCTAAAATCAAAGTTAAAAATGTATTTTAAAAAGTGAAATATAAAAGAGACATATGTACATAGGTATATAAATGTATGGCTTAAATGTATCTTATAAAAATTATCGTTGACATCAAATCAGGCGCAATATGATAGTAAACAGGATAAGTATAGAATAAAAAATAAAGATAAATCAAAAAATTTCGTAAAGTAAAAAGCATTATATATACTGGTAATTAAAAGTACGGGTGAAATTTTTACTATACATACTCTAAATATAATTTTTGGTTATCTATCATTCATTCAATTTGGTTTCAAATATTGGTTTTTATTAAGAGACTGTTAAAATACTTTACAAAATTTGTTTGTTATTACTCATTCATTTCATCATTTCGTATCTGTTTTAAAAATTTTTTTTTTTTAATTCTTTGGATTTCTATTTTTATTTCCCAAAAATTATAAACGCAAAATCATCATTAAACAACGTCAAGTTTTTTTTTTGTTTTTTATTTATTTTTTTTTTTTTTGAAAAAAACCAAACAAAATGTAAACCAATCAATTCACACATTCTTCTTTACACTATCAGCTTATATATCTATCTATATATCTATTTATTTATTCCTCTATCTATCTCTTTTTGGAAACTATAAGTAAACAAAAAAAAAATAAAAATAAAAAAACAAAAATAAAAAAAAAAATATTTATTTAATTTTGTTTATTTTTGTTTAATTTTCCAATTTTGATTTATTTATGGAAATTCAATGAAAAAAAAAGAAATAATGAAAAAAATTGAACAACATTCAATATAAATATGAAAAATAGTTTCATAGTCCAATCATGGTTTCTATAATAAAAAAAAACCAAAAAAAAAAAAATCCAACATTAACAACAATCACAACAAACAATCAAAGTATAATAAAAAAAAAAAAAAAGGTTTAGAAACTCTAATAGTCAAATAGTCAAGATTTTGAAATTTTAATTTTTTTTTTGGTCTATCCTATCTAAATGTCTTGGCTTTGGGCAATCTGAAATTTTAAAAGATTTTAAAAAAATGAAAATAATTTATCTATAGAATTTTTATATATTTAAGATACAGGGTAATGTATCCGTATATTTTATTATGGAGAGTACGCTGGTAATATGTTTTGTTGAGGCTAAATTTAATTAATTGATTCAATAGAGAATAACAACTTGATATTATTGATTTATTTTTTAATTAAATAAATTTTACAATGTACTGATTTTATGTAAGAACTCAATGCAAAAATATTTTTTTTGGTGTACATGTACATGTACATAATATAATATTTCATTATTTATGATACATATGTATATGTATAAAAAAAAATTATTGATAATGGTGCAGCTGCAGTTTATAGAAACTGTAAGATACTTAATTTGTCATTGATCTACATCTGTCCGAAATAAAGTTTACATAAATATTGGTAAAACTTTAAACAATTTATTAGAAGTTCGAAATCTTCATATTTAAGATAACAATCTTTTATCTATATATGTATGTATATTAGTATACCTACAACTGAAAAAACAAAAATGCTACAAAATAAATGTTTTTCTACTGATGGCATCATACCTAATAACTTAACCTGAAATCTTCAAATCTTAAAGTTCCTTCAATAAATTTCTTCAATATGTTGCTTGAACATTTTTTGTATTGTGCAACCTAAATAAGATGAAGAAAATGTAAATAAGAATTATTATGAAATAAAAGCACTCAGGCACTTAATTTAAGTGGTAATAAGTGGTAATCAGCATCATTATCATGCTTTGGTAGTACAGCCCGGTATGGGCGCTGATCTCCTTTAGACACTGTGCCAAAATGCCAAAGTTCTTGATCTACTGCCGTTGTTGTCCAGTTCCGAACACATAATTAAGTTATATTCCATATTATCTATTGAAGATGAAGAATCTATTCCATTCATCTATACATATATTATTATTCATCTACTTCTAGGTCGGCCTCTTTGACGCGTATCAATTATTCTGACCTCAAAGAGAAATTTTTGAATCTGATCTCGAGGCTTTCTTATAACATGACCCATCCATTTTATTCTTTGATTTTTAATAAATTTTACTACATCTTCATCGTTGATTAGTGCGCCATTAGTACCATGTTCATATACTCATTCGGACTATACATATTTTTTCACAGTTTACTCTCGAAGATTTCTACCTAGTTTTCGTCTTCAAGAGTTAGCGTCCAAACTCCAAACCTATGATCTATATATTAAAACAGACTTCATTAATGTTTTATACATCAGCATTTTACTTTGTTTGTATATAATATTATTGATTTGAAAAGTTTTAGATATGCATCTATTATCACTTACTAGTCTGAATTCTATCTTGAATGCTAGAGCGTATATTGTTTTCATTATTTAATTGCACTCCAAGTCCTAAATAGTTTAAATTGTTTACACTTTCAAAAATATATGTACCTAAAATGAAATGAATTAATTGATAATATTTCAAATCAATTAAAAAATGAAGTGATAATATTTCGTCCTGTTCCTTATATCTGCTTTATTGAATTTGTTATTAGGTTCTGATCTATACTCCAGATTTAATATATTTAATATAATTTTGCCATTTTCCTTGTTTTTCTTTAAACTGATATTTTTAAATCATAACCTGTTTTAAAAGATGAACAGATATAGAAATTTTAATTTTGAAAAGGTCTAAGTGTATAAGCAGTAAGTACTATATTATACTAATGGAAATAATTTCAGACTGATTCACTCTCTAGGAGTCTTCTTAATAGGTACTTGAGATTTTCTTTTTAAATTTTTTTAAAGTTTTTTTTAATTTTTTTTGCCAGTTTTGTGAAAAAGTTTAGATGCATATGCATTCATAAGCATAAGTATGTTTATTTCATACTTTATAGATTTGGTGCAAACAGTAAGAATCTTTGAAAGAAATATTGCTAATAGTTATATATGTATATGTACAAATATATATGTAAGTCGTTGTAGAAAATTGTCTAGATTGTCCCTCTAGCAATAAAACAAAGTTTTATATTTTCTTAAAAGTGTTTTTTTTTGTTTTAATTCTTTTCTTTTTTAAAAATTATATTCCTCCTCCATCAGACTTGATTGTATCTATTTAAGTATCTATTGTATGTACTTTTATATTACATCACATTTCTTTTTGGTTTTGAGCAATTGGTCTGATACTGATGTTGGTTTTGTTTTATATATTTTTTTTATATGTTGCCGTTGCTGCTGCTTTTGTACTATGATGTTTTTTTTTTATATTTCTTATGAATGTTGTTCTCGTAAATTGTCTAAAATGTCTAAAAGAAAAAAAAAATGTAATATCTTGTAAATTGCATTCTCATCGTGTTTTATTTTTTTTTTTTTGAATTTTCATTATATTTTACTTTGCTCTTTTTAACTTTGTTCTATTTTGAATACTGCTATGTGATGTGGTTTTTTTTTCGTAGTCTGTTTGGGGTCTTCACTTTATTTTTTTTTTTATTTAATAATTTTCTAAGATAAAATTGCTTTTATTTCGGATAACTCAAAACCAAACCGAATAGTTTTCTATTACAACCCACACTTTGATGTTGAAGATCTTTTTTTTTTTTTACTTTTAAGTTTTACGTACAAAATGTTGAATTGATAAATTGATTTAGTAGCGGATTAGATACTTTAGTAATAGGGTTAAGAATGCCAAAATTAAAAAGATAATATTAATATTAAAAAGTTGTTAATTAAAGATAGAAATATATAGTTACTATATATTTAATAATTGCTATAAAACCATGTATTAAAATTTATTTGATTAACCTACTTATTGATTTATTCTATACAATCAAGACACAAAAGGGTTAATTCTTATATAAATTGATGCAATATTAAAATTTAAAGTACAAGATAAACTATAAGTAATACAAAATATAAAAAAAAATAAATAAATTGAAAATTAGCACTTAGGATGAAATCAAGGATCTTATCTTATAATAATTCTTTAGTCAAAGGAAAATCAAAAATAAAAGTTTAGTTTATTAGGATTCAACAATATTATTCGCAACAATCTTCTTCAAAATTTAATATATGACTAGTATTCGCCCGCCCCTCGAAATTCGAGGTGTTTTAATTAGCAATTACAATACAATATATACAGTATAGTTTCTTTATGATTTTATTTAAAATGTAAAAATACAATTTTCAATAATTAAAGCCTTTATGAATTTAAAATTTCTTTGTAAATAATATTTTTTGTAAAAACACGATTATTATTATCTTTTAGAAGTTGCCCTTGATTTATTGAGTATTGGAAACTCAATATATACCTATTATATATGTATATATTATAAGAAGCCTAAGATGATAAATCATTGAGTAAAAGGGTTTTAAATATCTATTTTATACAGATTAAATATTATTATGATATTATGATATGTAAGAATTTATTTCGTTTAAAATATAAAAAAAAAAAACAAAAAAAAAAAACAGAACTGAATCGAACTTGCAAAATCAAAAAGCAACTATTAATAACCCCACACTCTACCACTGTACTAAACACTAAACTAAAATTTTAATCTTTATAATCAGTTATATTGTGAAATTCCTACTCCTACCATACAACCAATATTTTAAAATTTTTAATCGAAAAGAAAAATAAAACAAAAATTTAACGGAATCAAAGACCGTCTTTTTTAAAAATGTATAATATAGGTATAGATTATACATATTGTATGATACATATGTATATACATTACATGGGTTCTTTATAAAAATGGAAAATTATTAATGAAAATTAGAAAATTTTGGAAAAATATTAATTTTGTAAGATGGCTATACTGAATATTTATCATTTAAAAAGAAAAAAATGAAAGTTGGTTGGTAAATCATTGAGTAAAATGGTTTTAAATGTCTGTCATTTACAGATTAAATATTATGATTTATAAAAATCACAATTTTTAATGTGTTGCATGAATTTGATAAAATTAATTAACAGATTCCTGTAAAGATGGTTTAGATAGTAAAACAAAAAAAGCTAAATTACTTTTACCATATATGCATAAGGTATCTATAAAAACCTTATTTCATTCTTGAAAGAAATATTGGTCGAAAAAGTGGGCCAGAAAAAAGAATAATTGAGTCTTTGGAGTCTTTGTTGAAGAAAATGTTCCGCAGGAGCGGACAAAGCTAAGATTGTAAATATACTAATCAACATTCTAAGACAAATAAGACTCTTAAAGAAAACGAACGCCTTTCTATAGTGAAAAAATATTCTTACTAAATTTATTATTCAAATACAAAACAGATACATATCCACAACAACATAAATAAGTTATAAAATTGGTGATGATTTGAGATTATAATTTTATTGAATGCAATGGTGTAAGATAATTTTTTATTGAAGTTCATTCAAATTGGTCTTAAAATAGTAAATAGTAGTGTTATTTTCGTAAAATTTATAATAAAATTGATAAAGGAAAACTAAAATTTTTAATTGTTTTCTACACCACTGATACTTTTTTTTTCTACGTTTTCTATTTAAAATCATGTACAAACTTCTTAGTAAATAAAAATAATAATGAAATATATATAAAAAAAAAAGAAAATTAAATAAAATGACTGAACAAAGATGTAGAATTGCTTGTAATAACGAACAAGAGCAAGTCTATTAAAACATTTTTAAAAAAAATTTGAGTTTATTTTTTTTTTTTTTTTGGAACAGAACAGTAACATGAAATAAGAAAAATAGTAAATTTTTTATTTTTTTATTTTGTTGGTTTCCAAATCTACAATTCATAAAAAAATAAAATTTAAAGCCACCAAATCACGCAACATTGAATCTAAACAAAACAAAAAAAAAAAATGTAAAACGTTGAAAATTTATTCTCAATTTAGATATCTTCTTTATACATTTTTTTTTTTTGTTTTTGTTCTTCTTCTATTTCTCTTCCTTCGTCTCCTTATTATCGTATCAGATTTTTTAGTTTTTCCAATTTTCATGTGATCCATGTTAAAATAACACCATGTAACATTGATGTTATGAACACGTTAAACCGAAAGCTCCAAAAAAAAAAAAAATACATATACCGAATTGTTCGTTTTGTGTCTTTTTTTCTGCTTTTTGTTTTTTTTTTTTACTTCTGCGTTATAATATAATCGCCAATCGCTGTGTCAAACTGTTATTTACCGCTGATATATGAATTGGACAGAAAACGAAACGAAACGAAACGAAACGAAACGAAACGAAAAAAAAAAATTTGGAGGCAGACAAAATGGGAGGTAAAAGAGGAATCGTGATCCGTTCATGGTACAAAATAGTGTAAATACTATATAACATAGTAAAGAGGACAAAATAAACCAAAGAAGCACAAGCACAAGACTTGGTAAATTTTAAAGTGTTATTTATTATAAGTGGTTTTCTGGTGAAAAATTATTTTCGTATTTTTTTTTGCTTATTTTATTACATAAAATTATTTTTGGAATATGATTTTTAATGATTGAGATAAAACATAATAAAAAGAAAAAAAAAACAGAAAAAGACAAAATGGAAAAAATAAATTTTTTTTTTAGGTGTACGGTAAAAACAATCGACTCAAAATTAATGTTAATGATAATAAACTGTTCAAAATAGAATAAAAAATGTATTCACCTCTATAGAGTATTATTATACGTCTCAACGTGGGGTAAAAATTACAGTTTAGATTAAAATTGGTTTTGTTTAATATAGGTATTTAGTTCAAATGGGATTGAGTTTATTTAAGTAAATGTTAATTTTTTTTTACGAGGGTGGATTGAAATTTTGGAAGCATAGGTACACGAAAAGCAGATCACACCTCGATATTGCAAAACTTTTTCAGACATATAATTTCAAATATCGATTTTTGCATTTTAATCAACTTATAAACATCACCATCTTGTTTTTTTGTCACATTAAATGAAAATTTTCCATACCAATGCATTATTTAGTATTTGATCTGCAATAACAAGGAACATCGAAAATTAAGTTTTACATCGAATTTTAGAAATAAAAGAGACAATACTTTTTTTTTTTTAATTTTTTTTATAGTTAGACTATATGGAGCAAAAATTTTATAAGATAGAGTAACTTTGAAAATATATTTTATAATGAAACAAATAAAATATGAATTGAAAATTTATAAGAAGTTCAGATAAAAAACATTTTTGTGACATTGTTCGTTTGTAATATAGAATTCTGAATAATAGCCAGGAATCCTTTCCAGTACGAAAGAAAAAACTTTATTTCTAAGAAGCATTTTTAAAACAATTCTGTAATTCTAAATTTAATCTTTGGGTAAAGCCTACTTTATACATTAAGTAACATTTATGCTGTCATATGTCATAATTGGCAGCAATAACTAAATAAAGGTCGAAAATATAATTGATAATATGTCACTTAGTGTAAATTTAGATTAAGTATTGTAAGAATTATCAAAAAATACTGTACACAATACAGTTATATAAAAGTTTGCAAAACTATAAAAACACTATAAAAAATCCCAGCCCTATGTAGCCTTATAATATTAAAAAAAAGTCAAAAAGACTAACTATTCAACATCCTAAATCTACTTCTTTGCTTATGCGTTGATCAAACTATTTTAGAAATATAGAAATTGGTTTATAATAGATTAAAAATCAGAACCAGAGTTATATCTACTTCAATTGAATTTAAAATTTTAAACTTAACCTTAAACTTAATGTAAACTGTAATCATTACAACAGCTGTACTCTGTTATTATTAAGTTAAAAATAGAGAGTTAAAAAAAAAAAAAGGAAATCTTTAAGAAATTTACAGTATGACTTTGTAATGTTTTTTTTTATAATTTTTTTTTTTCTTATTATTAAGTAAATTTAATTTTTTGATCCGTTATGAATGAGAGCAACAAATTGGTCAAAAAGGTAATTAGCTCCATCAGTTCCGCCACATAATGATGACGATGATAATCATAATCAAAAGAATGATTATTAAATTTATGATGATGAAGACAATGATAATGATTATGATTATTATAATAGCAGTAGTAGGAAGGTAGGTAGATGGGTAATAGTCAGTCATAGTAAATATATATAGTGTTATGATGATTATTTTTGATGAGCCATGGGCGTCAAAAATGAGTTTTTCATTTTTTTTTGTTTTGTTTTCTTTTCGTTTTCTTTTTTGTTGTCTTTCATTTGTATTTTTCGTAAATATATGTACGCGGACTTTAACTTCTTCTTTACAATGGTCATTCTAAAAACAGAGGGCTATCAAGATTTACAAAAAAAAAAAAAACAAAAAAAATTATTATTACGAGTATTTTGTGAAATTGTTAAAGAAAAACAAAAAACAAAGAAAAAAATAATTAGAGTTAGTGAAGTCTGGTTTTATGATGATGATATGAGATGGGAAGTGATTTTGTAGTGCTATACAAAAGGTGAAGTTAAGCTTTTTTAATGATGAAATAAATAAAGAGTTATTATTGTATTATGATTGTTGTTACTTTTTTTATGGTATTTCAAGTATTTTAAGTTGTAATTGCAATTTATAACTACGTTTTCTACTTATTTTTAATTTTTTTACTTTATTTTTTTTTTACTTACTTACTTTCTTAATGGTTATTACTTGATAGGTTATATTCATTAAATTTGATGGATTAATGATTTTTTGAATTTAAGAGAATGAAACAAAAAAAAAAAAAAACAAAAAGAAACAATTTTTTAGGTAGTGACCTGGACTCTTGACGAACGAACTGCTGTTAAACGCGATGATGTTTAGATATTTAATGAGTATATTGTGTGAGTTTAAAAAAAAAAAAAAAATTTAAATTATTTATGAATGTTTTTTTTAATATACTTTTTTTAAGTTGGTTTTTGTTTTTTTTTAATTTTTTGCTTAATTTTATTAAGTAGGATCAATGTTTTGACCCGTTTTTCTATATTTAAAATATAGTATGTATATAAAATATAGATGTTGGATGAAATAAAATGATGAGTTACTCATTTATTTTTTTTATTCCAAATTTTAATGAGGATTTTGTTTTTTATTTATTTTTATTTTTTCATAAATAATTAAAATGTTTAAGTTAAAAATATTGAAAAAGGTGAAATAAAGTTTTGACAGCAATTAATGGGTTTAATTTTAAATAGAAAATTAATTTGCTTTTTACTATTTTAAAAGAATAGAAAAAAAAAAATTAATTTTATGAATTTTTTTTACTGAATAATAAGTAAATAAATAAATATTTTTAATTAAACACCTGTTATTTTAATGATTTGGCAGCAGAAGTCAAATATTTAACCTTTTGAATTTTTTTTCTTTTTTATTTTATAGGGATAAATATTTATTAAAAATTTCTAACATACATATATACATTTACATATGAAATTTTCTTGTTACATTAATTCTATTTAAGAAATTAAATGGCAGAATTGGTAGGTATATACACTAAAAATCCAAATGTTAAAATTCAAACTTTTGCAATCCAAAAGGGTAAAAATCTAAATTTTCTAAATTCAAACATTTAAAATCAAAATAATAGATAATATTATATAGCGCTTCAAGGCACTAATCATAATTTGTTATAAATAGTAATTTTTATAATTTAACATAAAAAATTTTATATTAATAAAGAAAAAGGTACACAAACATAAAATTACCTTTGCAAGGATAATATGAATTGCAATTGATTTTAAGAACTAGAGTTTATCAGTTCTTTCTCTCTTTCTTAAAATACGCTTAAACTTTGCTTAAATTTTTTTTTTTAAATAATATTTAAACAAATATAAATTAAATTAAATATGAGATTTATTTTTGGTTTGAGATTTATTTAATACCTATAGTGGCGGCTATCGCCCCCAAATCCCCACAAAATAAGTTCTGAAACCCTGATATTGTAACTAACTCTAAAATTCCTCATAATTCAGAATTTCGCATATCCATACATTACATACGAGTATATACACATATTCTGTAAAAGGCGTACAATTCTGATTTTGTAAACAACTATAAAATTCACTCTAATTATTTTGTTACATGCATATTTCAATAACAAAGTGATCAAAATAGTAAAGACTGTCACTCTCAAAACCCTCACTAAACAAAAATTTTTTGTTGCCACTCCTATAAGGAGCATTGGGCATCCACTAAGTCATTTATTATTCATATTTGACTATAAGTTTCAGTTTTTGGAAACATTAATTTCACTAAGCCGTAGCTATTGTACAAGACTATGAAACATTCCCTTTATTTCTACGCCATCTATTATCTTATACAAGAATTATGGTTTATTACTATTTTATTATATAGTTACAATATGATATTAATTATAATTTAAAGGACATATATTTCTACTAATTATAGGTATATTATAAGAAAAATCTCTATTATTTTTTATTAATCTATATGACCCAGCCGGGATTTGAACCTAAGATCTTTCGTATGGAAGAACGGTGTTTTAACAACTACACCATTAGTTGGATCACTAAAGAAACATTGGAAAACTGCAATATTATATTGATATACTGATTTGGTAAACAATATTGTAACAACAACCCTCCAAAAATTCAATTGTTCTAATATATAACCTAAATAAAAAACTTCTGCAAATTTTGATGCACATGAATTTTGGAAATTTGGCTTTTGATGCATTTGGATTTTCAAATTAAAAATCTTCTCTAATAAAAGTATGGAATTCCTGGGTATTCGTACATATGTATATAAGATATATTATGGAATCTATAGCAAAATTATAGGTTCAAAAATTAATATGACTCGGTATCTCTCTGTAAAATAAGGACAAATGTACATATTCTTTATAACAAACAGTAAGTGCTGCTGTTAACACAAATGAGGAGAGAAAAACTATATGTATATGCTAACACCACTGAAATATTATATCATTGTTTTAAACAGATTTAAAATTATTTTGATCAATCATAGCGAAGGGTGTATGTCAAGAGATTATCGAAACTTCTTTGCTGGGTTATTGATAACCTATATATATATATGAATAATTATGATATTAATTTATATATGTATGTAATGAAACATACTTAATATTTCATTTGATTTCTTAATAGTTCTTGTCTAAAACTGAGAAGCACTTTAAGAAAGGTTAAATTTGAACAAGGTATAGACTATAGACTTAAATAATAAATAATTAAATGTTATTGGTGGTCGTATGGTGGGTGTTATAAGTGTATTTTTTTTCTGCTGTAAAATAAGTCTTTATTATTATTTATTATCACTAACCATATATAAATATTTTAGGTAAATATTTTTATGATTTTTAAAAAAAACCTAAAATAATGATTAGTTAAAACTTAAAAATTTTTTAGTTTTATTTAACCACCCTTAATACAACCCTTTTTTTTATAATTAATTGTACCTATTTAATATGTGATTTATTATGATAATTATGTAAATATTCATGAGCTTTCTTGAGCGTAATTTAACAGTTCTGTTATATTAACTTCACTCACTAATGTATATTATTAAATCTGATTTATTTTTTAATTATTTTTAATTAAAAAGTTAACCAAAATTCATTAACAAAAAAATATTAATTTAAAAACAAAAAAGAATAACAGTTTCTTATTTTTTTTTTCTGGCAGATATAATCTTTGCCTCTTTGCCACCTGCCATTTTAAATGACACTGATGTTATTTAAGATACTTAAAATCTTTTTTTTAATTTTCTTTCACATATTTAACCAATTTTAAAAGAACATTGTACTTGTAACGTGGAGCATGGTGGTAGATTGATATAATTTTTACACTGAATTAAATAAAACAAAAAAAAAAATTGTAATAATTAAAACAAATTATTTTTTATGTTATAAAATATAGTTCTTGTTTTTTCGGTATTTTTTTTTTTACTGGATAATTTTGTGGACAAGGATAATTGTACTGTTGGTTTATTGCTGTTCACTTTACCCTTTATCTATATATACTTATGTTATTTCATAATTATTCAACCCATTTTACAAGTTATTAAATAAAAGAAAAAAAGTTTTTGTTTACAGTAAAACAAAATCTCATAAACCGTAAAACAAATGGTATAACAGTTTTTTACTTGAGACTTGAAGAACTTTTATTGCAAAAACTAAATTTTTTAATATTAACAACTTATTGTACTTTATTGTGAATCTTTTAACCTTAATTTATTCTTAAGTGTAAGTTTAAATTAATATACCTAAAAATAATAATAAGCATTAAGAATATATCACATAATTTAATAAATATCTAATATAGACAAATAATTTTAGTTCACAATTTATAACTCACAATATATAGATATTCGTAAAACTAAGCGTACAAATTTAATTCTTTGGACACTATACGTTTATTTTTGCAATTCTCTATGTTATAAGGCTGTATGTAAACTGTGCAATATGTAGTAATTTTCAAAATATGTCTGTTGTCCATTGAACAATTTTATAGCCAAGTTGTTGATCTTAGTACAAAAATAGCATTTTTATTTTTCCTGTCATACTTTTTTTGTTTTTTTTTTTTTTTAAAAACTGAAACCGCAGGAAGTAGTTCCCAAACAATAGGCGAATGTTATTTAGAGAAATAACAATGTTTGGGTTAGCAGAGGGCAAGGTATGCGTAAAAAAATTATTCAAGAAGGAATGGGGAACTTTAAAACAATTTAGTTCTATACCAAGTAAAATTTTGCAACGTATAGGTATACTACTTTATTCAATCTATAAATTTCTTAAGTTGATTTTTATCATTTGGCATAAATTAATCCTCCTTGATATTAAAGTAATTAAACTTTATGTCTCTTTATTAGTTTTCAAGCTATAACGTAAGAAGAACTTTAAGGTATTAAAAATTAAAGTACATATTATTTATAAAAAAAAAAACATGGATGTTCAATTTATAGGATTTTACTGTTCATGTTAATGTAGGCGTTATTAAAATGAATATTTATGTCATACAATATTAATATGTAATGATATTTAAAATACCTCAAGTACATTTTTTAAATTAAAAAATATATATAATATATATTTACACATATATGTATATGTATAAATATATATACTTTTATTATATTTGCATTAAATTAAGCTTCCGTAATGTTACATTGCAACATTGTTGATAATTTTTTTTTTTTTTTAAATGAATAAAAGAAAATGAGAGAAAAAAGGCAGTCCAATCCAACACACCTGCATTAACAATTATGTTAATAAGGTTTTCTTAATTTGAAAAGAAAAAAAAAAAAACAAAAAAAAGTCCTGCAAGTCATATTATGGTTTTCATTTGTATATAAATGTTCATTTTTATATTTCAATTTCAAGTGTTACTATTTGTTTGGTATATATATAAATGTACATGCTGTAGCTAAAGAGTGAAGTATCAATAATGAAATTAATGAGCAGTATTGAAATTGAAGAGGCGTGTAAAAGTAGGTTTTTTTTTATCATATTTTTTAAAAAGTTTATTAATAATATCATATCATATTTTCTTTTTTTTTTTTTTATATTATACCTGATTATATTTAAAAAAAAAAAAAAAATTGAATTGAATTAATAAATATTCGAGAAAAGAGGATCATAATACAAAAATATTACATTGTATTAATGATTTTGTTAATGAAAAATATACGTGTATAAACTAAATTATCAAAGAAAAACTTTTTATCGTTATTAGAATAACGGTAGCCATATATATGTCATTATTAAAATATAATAGATATATTATATACATATATGTTCTTAATGATCTGATAATCTCTATGACAATCACATCTTAGATTTACAGAGACTATAGGTTGTTAAGTATAGTAAGTTAAAGTAACTTCACTTTATACAAAAAAAAAACAATCATAACTATAGCAAATGAAGTGGATTTTTGCAAAATATTGATGAATTCAAATTAATTAAAGAAATTTGAGGTTTCGACTAATCAAGTTTAATTTAAAAGTTTAATATAAAGAATTGTTCAGACATATCCGTTAATTGAAAATCCTGTTCTTATTCTCTATTAAATTTGAAAAAAAATCAAATGAAAATATATAATAAAAATAAAAGGACAAATAAAAATTTAAAAGAGAGTTTTATTAGAAGTTCTATATATAGTTTTATAATAAGTAAAATTTTCTAATGAAATTATGAGAGATGTCTGGACAAATATATATAAACCGAATTAAGATTATGATTGGTCTATTAATGGTCTAAGGTTAGTTCACAATCTAATTTTATTGTCCTGTTATCCTCTGTAAAATACGCTAAGCTAGAGTAAAAAAGAAAAATTTTCATCTATGTACTTAAATAATATCCTTGACTCTTCTTGATGAAGATAAATATACAATTAAAAATTATCTTAGCTCTATAAAGAGTATATACAGTATAACTCCTATAAAAAAATGTAATATGACAAAATTAATAACCTTAAATTATAACAAGTTAAAGAGTACTAAATTAGTTTCTATACATAATATGTAATATTTAAGATAAAGAATGATAAGATTCAAAAATGTCAAAAAAAAATTAGTTTTTTGATAAAACATTTTTATATCTAAATTCAGTTAAAAATTATTTATATTTATATTTAAATTTTATGACCCAAATTTTTTAAATTTTTTTTTTTTTTTAATATTAAAAATTGAACAGTTTTAAATTAAGATTTAAACGTTGAAATTTCATTTAATTTTAAAATAATATGGTATTAAATGGTATTAATTTTAATTAAAAGACTTAATCTATTTTATACTCCATATATAGTTTTAAAAAATATTTAAAATTTTTAGGCAAAAAAAAAAAAAAAAAAATACACATAGGGTAAAATTTCTTTGAACTTTTCATTTTTCCATCATCAAATTACAGATTGCATTCCACTTATTATTAAAAAAAAAAAGAAAACTAAAAGATTTATTATTACATATAAAAGAAAATAATCCCAATTTATCTTTCTGTTTTTTTTTTTTTTTTAAATTGCTTAAGTAAGTTTACATCCTCGTCATTTACAAAAAAATATCACTCCCTAAAAAAGAAATTTTTTTTTTTTGAATAGAATATAAGCTGATATTGCAACAATATTTAGTATCTGTAGCTAAGGGTTATGTATATATAGATACATTTTTAATTTAATTAACAAATGTATATTTCCTTCTTTTTATTTTTGATTAATTTCTTCTTTTTTTTTTTTTTTATTATACATTTTCAATATTTTTAGTACTAATTATATCTATGGTATCGATTTAAGACACCAAAAAATTTTCTTCTTATAAATTCTTTCGTTAAATTTATTGTTTCAATTTAAGTAATTATAAGTATAGTGTCAAGTACGAGTATAATATATACTGTCAGTTTTTCCTCCACTATATCTTCTCGTTTCAACTATGTAGTATTAATAATTTGTTATACAAAATGTTTCTAAATATAAAAATTTTGTACAAAATATTTAAAATAAATTTAAAATTAAAATAAAAAAAAGAAAAAAAAAATTTTGATGAATATTTCCTAAATGTTTTATAAATATTTTCCATTTTCTATAAAATGTTAAATATTGTTTTGGTTTTAACTCCACAATTTAAATATTATATTCTTTTATATATATATAATAAATATGTATATATTTATGTAGGTATTTTTAGAAACTTCAATTAAGTATTTTATTCCCCCAAAAAGAAAAAAAAAAAAAGAAGCAAAATAAATTCCATTTGATCCCTAAAGAAATGTGAAGATATTTTGTTTTCTTTGTTTTTTTTTTTTTTTGAATTTTAATTCCCTTGTAATTGGTTAATATCACATCTCAACAATGTTCGTTCCAAGAAGACGAAAGGCAATCTATTTTTTGTCTTTTCTTGGTTAATACCTATATCTTTTTTTAACTCTCTCATCCTTTTTTTTTTTTTTATTTGATTCACTAATAAATAAGTATAGTATATTTAAATGTAATATCATTTTGTTAAAAAAATTGAATTGAAAATTTTCCCCCTTTTTTGTTCTCTGATTTTTAGTGGTACTTGATGTAATCCGATACAATTAAATATTGTGAAGGGGTTCCATTCATTTAACTTTCCTGTCTGTGTTTTTTTTTTTTTTTGGATGGTTTTGTTGTTGTTTTTATTTTATTTTATTTTAACTCAAAAGAACATGCCGCATTCAACAAATTAGAGCTATGAATTCAATTTAATAATAATTAAACCATTTTTTTTTAGATGCTATTATTATATATGTATACATACATTTATATTGCATTTCTCATATTATATTTAGAAAATTCAAAAGAATTTTATATATGTATTTAAAGAGATGTCATGTGTTTTTATTTCTGTTTCATATTTAAAAAAAAAAAAAACAAAACCTAGCCAACCACTCAAAAATCAAATCTTTAGGCATAAAAAGGATTTTAAAATTCAATTAATGATTCATAGCCCAATATTCTATCATATATAATATTATGTACAATACAATATACTATATAACTTATAATAACTATATATACAAGTTTGTGCTAAGAACTATAGGGGAGATATAAAATTAATCAAACAAAAAAATAAATTATTATGAAAGAAGACAAGAAATCATGAGAAGAGAATTAAACGCATGCTTTCAGACTTTTGTACAGAAATCAAATGAAAAATCTCATGAGAATTGAAATCATCAGAAGGTATCATCGCAAGCGGCAGGACTCATGTGTATAATAATATTATGTTAAAAAAAAAAAATTATATAAAACAAAAAACAAATGAAATTGTGATGGAATTAAGAAAGAAAACAGTGAGAGTATACATATATAAATATAGTATACATATAGATAATTTAAGTTTTCGAAATGAGAAATTGAAGGGAGAAAAGAAAAGGATAATTTAGAAATATAAAAATAGTGAGAAGAAAATCTAAAAAGAATCCTGAGAAGTAAAAAAACATTAAACAGCAAAAATTAAATATTCTCAAAGGAATTACTTTTTCGTTATTTTGCTATTTTTTTTTTTTTTTGTTGAGCCTTTTTTCTCATTTTTCATTCTACTTCCGTACTACACATTATGGTAATAGCTATATATGTATAGGATATGAAAAGACTTATTTTTTATTTCCTTCTCTTTTTATTCTGGAATGACTTTGCCCTTTTTTTTTGTTTTTGTTTTTTTTTTTATTTTGAAAAACTTTTCACATTATGGCAATGTAAAAGCAAAAAAAAAAAAGTAGCAGAAAACAAGAAAATAATTGAGGATAAGAGCTGAAATAAGAGGTCAAAAATGAGACAACAAAAGCAACCATAATAACAGGATAATGAAAGCGAACCAAAAACAAAAGAAAAGAAAAAAAAAACAGAAAAATTTGTTTTTATAATCCAAAATCTGCGGTATTACACCACAAAGAGAAAAAAAAAATACCGAAGCGCCAATTTAAATTAATTTACAAAGTATGCAGCCAACATTTAATGTTTTTTTTTTACACAATAACAAACACACAAACAAATATAAAAGACAACATGAGAGATAAATATTATCATAAGCTTAAATTAAAAAAAAAGAAAAATAACAACAACAAAGGAAATGGAAGGGAAATGATGATAAAAAAAATGTTCTCGTTAATTTTCTACATTTTTTTTTTTGTTATTGGAACTGTGGAAGGGATAATGTTTGAAAAGTACACATAAAATCTACTAAATTTACAAAAAATATTAGACCATCCAAAAAACCTATTTAATCTTTATTTTATTTATATCTTTTTTTTTTATAATTGGTTTGTACAGAGTGTCTTTCTAGTTAAAAATTATCAGAATAAAATTGTATAGAACTAAAAACATTTGTGGGGTGTTAGAAAATATATAAAAGATAATTAAAGATTATTCTGTATTGATTTCAAAATATCATCCAAAATATGTAGACAAAAAAATAATGAGCCATATAAGTACAAACACAGGTATTTAGAAGGCGAGGTAGGCATTTTAATGCGGAAAAAGCTAAATTTATAAGGCTATAAATTTATATTATCTATAATGTTCTTTTTTAAAAGCTATATAATGCTGCAGAAACTATAGAAAATAAAACAGGTTAATAAGAGGTGAACTATAAGATTTGACTTTTGCATATAAGAATACTTATAGAATACCGAAGAGTTAAGTTAAGTTAAGACTCGCATTTGAATGGGTCATAAAGTTATATTTTTATGAAACATTTTGTGTCATAAAGCCATAATTAAATTATTTTCTGATTCAAATATATATTTTTTTGTATAATTGTTGTTGATTGATTGATGTTGAAAAATGTTTGCAAAAGTTTTGGTGCTGAAATATGTATGAAAGAAAATACTTAGGAAAGATTTTAGAGTTGGTTATAAAATCAGGATATCCTCTTTTTCCAGAATATATGTATATATATGTAAAGATTCTGGAAAAAGGGGCAATCCTGGTTTTGTAACCGACTATAAAATTTCTCCAAATAGATACATCTCCAAATAGATACCCTTTTCCAAAATATTTATATATATATGTATAATATTTATATATTATGTATAAGAGAGATTGCGAATTACGAGGGATTTTAGAGTTGGTTACAAAATCAGGATATTTCCCCTTTTTCAGAGTATTTATACGTATGTGTATTTTAGGGATAGGGATTTTAGAGTTGAAATCTAGAGTTTAATAGTGTTTTTTGTAAAGTATTTTTAATTGAATCAGACATAACATCATGGCTTTATGACCCATTTGAATAGGTTGGGTTTTTAAAATATGGTTTTATGGTACTCCATCGCATAAAATACAAGTTTGTAAGTTTCTTAAATCTATTACCTAACTGATAGATACCTTTGGTGTTCTAGATCTCTTAACTGGTGGAGCACTTTATGTATTAACATAATATAGAAATAGGATATTAAAAATTTATTTTTAATATATAAACATATATATACAAAGTTAAATACAATTGAACAGAGGGTATTTATAAATTATAATGAGTTCAAGTTGACTCCAGGTCCATTTCCCTTGTTTATTTTTTTATTTGTTTTTTTTTTTTGAATCAGATCAGATCATTTCTTGGTTATTTTATTTGGATAAAAAAAAAAATATAAAAATAGAAATTTTCAAAACGGACGACTAATCATCAGCGGAATGAAACAGTGATGATGACGATAAAAGATGAAATTTTTTTCTAAATTGTTTTTTTTTTGTATGGAAGGGAGAAAAAGAAATCTGAGCACGACAAGAAAGGAAATCTAAAAAAAAAATTTTTGTAGTAGAAGGATACAAATAACTTTTAAAAAGTGCTGGGGAAACAAATTTTGCTTTGTTTCTTTTTTCTCTTTGCAAAGTTAAAATTTTTGAATAAGGGTTTTTTTTCTACAACTGTGTGAAAAAAAAGAAAAGAATGACAGCATGAAGTCAGGGGTTCAAAAAGTATTTTTTCAACTGTAAGCAAATATTTAATTTATACTTGTGGGACTATAAAGAGGTTGATTAAAATAATGTTGAAAAGAAAATGAATGAATCAATAATTAATGGTCCTGAGGTTTTTAAAATTTCGTTCTGAATTTGAATGCATTCCAATGAAGGATAATTAAAGAATTTTTTACAAATTTTTTTCAAATATATACGTCGGACAATATTCCAACTTAAATTATAAAGCCTCATGCTTTATTTTGTTGAAGACTCGGGAAGGTTAACTTTTATATCAGTTTATCATATTTAGTGCAGCATACCTAGACAATAGTTGATAGAAAACAAAACAAGTAAAACGAGAAATAGGGGCTATTAATAATTCAAATTAGAAGATAATATGATTAAGATTGAGCTTTTCGAAAGTTGCCAATTGGAAAATCAAGAACCAAATACTTTTTATTTCGTCATTTTAGGAAAGAAGAAAAACTAGTCGTATTTAACAGGGCCTATTTAGCCTTGTTACAATTTCTCTTCTAATGATAAATAATACATATATTATACAAGTCAATTTCAATATAATTTTAGACTTGAAATAAAATAAAGTATATGATAACTCTTTCTTTTTTTGCGCATTAAATTAAACAATATACATTCTAATTTGTGTAAAATCTTTTATAAGCTTTTGTATCGTAAAATTTTTATATTATTG
Source organism: Poecilobothrus nobilitatus (assembly GCA_947095535.1). Lineage (NCBI taxonomy): Eukaryota > Metazoa > Arthropoda > Insecta > Diptera > Dolichopodidae > Poecilobothrus > Poecilobothrus nobilitatus. The sequence continues at coordinate 11,400,179 of OX352773.1, read as the reverse complement.
TTTTTTTTAATGTCGATATTGTGATTTAATTCGCCATTTTCATCACGCAAAACCTTCAAAAAAAAGGTCTTACCACAAAATCTCATTATACATATTTATATATGTATAAAAATATCTCATTATTGTCAAGGATAATTTTCTACCATCCCTTATATTTAGAAAAGTCTTTAAACTGATTTAAAATTATTTAAATACAAATTTCCTTAAAATTGTTTTTCATTTTTCTTTTTTATGGTTTTTATATTTTATTTTGTTTTCGTCTTTTTTTTATTTTTTTATTTTGGTATTTTATTTTTTTTAAAAATTAATCGTGAAACCAAAAAAAAAAAACATTTTTTTTTCAATGTCCTTAACACCCTCAAATTATTAAAAAAGTTTTCGCAAAATACAACACAACAAAAAAAAATCAGTTTTGCTTTTATTTTATTATTGTTGTTATTTTTCTATATATAATGAGCCGTAGATTTTAATTTTAATTTTGTTGTTTGTTCCCCCTCATTGTTCTCATTAAGAAAAACGAAAAAAGGCCCAAAATTGATGTTACATACAAAAAAAAAAAAAAAAAATAGCGACCTTTTTTAATGGATTTGTTCCTTTATTTAATTTTTTTCTCATATTGGAACTTGAGATTCGGTGTTTTTTTTTGTTTGCTTTGTTTAAATTAAAGCAAAAAAAGGTACAAGAATTTGACTTGATATTACTTTGGTAACTCATCAAGAATTTCCTTTAATTTATTAAGTAATAAAAGAAATGAGAGAAAAAAAATAATAATAAAAAAAAAAAAAACTTAAAAACTTTTGAAGACGAAAACGACGACGAACAATAAAAACAATAAAAAGAATAATGAATCTTACTAACGATGAACGACAACCGGATGAAGAAGATGCAAAATATTAAAAGAAAGGAAAAAGGTCGCTTTATTTAAAAATGAGAAAAAAAAGGAACAGAGCACAATTAATTATAAGCAAAAGTAAAACAAAAAAAATAAGACAAGCAACAAGAAAAGAAAAAAAAATTTTAACACCCTTCCTTTGAAGATCTTTTTCTGACTATTTAAAACGATAAGAAAATCCAAAAATTAAAAAAAAAATTAAAAATATATTTTTGTGTTTCCATTAACAAAAAAAAATAAAAAACGGTTTTTAATGAGATCACAGCATTTGAACGAAAGAACAAACGACAAAGACGACAACAACGAACGGAATAATAAAAGAGTGGTTAATTTTTGATTTGTGAAAAAAACAAAAATGTTGATAAATTTAATTAGAGCAGGAAATTCTCTTATATAATTCATTTTACATCCCATTCCCATCCCATCCCAACCCAACCAACAATAATAGAACATAAATTTATACCACACAAATTCAAAATATAACAGCAGCAGCATCGTCAATAAAACTGACTTAAGACTGTGTTATATAGGAAAAGAAAATTATTAAAGGTACATAGTAAAAAGTAAGTAAAAGAAAAACGAAAATAGGACTATAAGCAAAATGTAATGTTATAAAAAAAAGGGAAAAGAAACAAATTGAAAGCTATAGAGAGAGAAAAAAAACAAAATGAAAAACAAAATACAAAATGGTAAGAGAAAAGAAAATATATTACTAACATATAACATAACAGGTGAATAAAAGAAAAATGAGGAACTTTTTTTTTTAAAAATTATTTAATACAAAAAAAAAAGGAGCAAGGACTAAAAATAAGTGAAAACAAAAAAAAACATTAAATAAATAAATAAGTCGTCTCAATTTTTTTTTTGTTTTTGTGTTTTTTTTTTTGTTTTGAATCCATTAAATATTTAATATTCCATTTCTTTCAGGGTTGGTTACCTTTTTGTATTGTATACTGTACTAAACACCTTTACATACCTTTTATTATTATTAGTTTTTGCTTTTTTTTACTTAATGTTACAATGTAAGGTTACTTTTTTTTTGTTCATTGTCGGTTCAGTAACTATGTAAGAATTTGGGACTTTTTTTTTACCGTTTTTTCTTTTGTTGTTTTTCTTATTTGTTTGTTTAATTATTTTAATTAAATTGAATTTAGACACGTGGCTTTGTCAAATTTTTTTTACGGATTAATATCTTAACTAATGAGTGCCACTATTAAAAAATAAATGTAAGTGCTTGTATATAAAATGTTAAAGACGCGTTTAAAAAATAAAAATTAAAACTTAACAAAAAAAAAAATTAAAAATAAAAAAACAATCTTTTTTTTTTTAATGAAAAAACAGAATAAATTGTATAACATATAAATACATTTGTTGAATTTCTTTTGTATTTTTAATTCTTTAAATTGATACTCAATGAAGAAGGATACAATTAAAACAGGTATTAGAATTTATTGTTCTTTTAAGTTTTTTTCTTTTCTTTTTTTTTTTTGCTGGTAAGGGATAATTTGTTTGATTATATCTCTTTTTAATTTTGTATAACATAACAGGATAATGAACATTGAAATTTAGAATTATTACTCTGAATAAAAATCTAATAAATTAATACTGTTATTTATATCTTATTGTTATAACTTAAATTAAGTTCAAAGAAATTTTGTGAAAAAAAAACGTTTCAAAAAAATAAAAAAAACCCTTTAATTAACCCTTTAAAAATAATATGAAAGAACATTATTCAATGACCGTAACTAATTACAAGTAAAATAAATATATCAAAATTATGGACATGAACATTTGCATTAGGTAAGGTATACAAACAATTTTATTAAAATTAAAGGACTAGCAAATAGAAATTCATAAAACAGGATAATAAAGGAACCTAATTATGTATATAAATAACCTTTTTTAAAAAGTTTTAATCTTTTATTTATAGTTTAAAGTTTAAATTCCCACATATTAATACAATTCTTTTACCACCTAATAGAGAAAATCTTTCAAAGATACCAAAAATACCATTTTGGTAGTGTCAAATTCTTACTATGATTAAACCCATCTCCTCCTTTAGCTTATTATTAGCATTAATTATACTATTATAGTATTTGCTGCAAAGTGTATTTTAAAAATGTTTTACTGTGATCAACGATTAATACTAAATTTGATTTAATTTTTCTATGTAGGTACATACTTATAATATAAATTCTTTTGTGTAGATGTGGTACAAGTTTAAATAGCATGCTCTTTGACATCATATTTTTCTAAAATCTAAAATCCTTCGAATACATGCTGAAGTAAAAAACAAAACCAAGCACCTACCTATGTATCTTCTAAATTTTTCTAATTAAAATTAAAAACTTTTCTCTCCTAACATTTGTAAAAGCTTTTATATTCTGAAAATGATCAGTGTGTCAGCCATCATAATAGGTATTCTATATGAAATATTTTTTTGCTTTAGAAGCTTTAGCTCTTAAGAAATGTAAATTGTTGTCCAAACCCTTTTTATATGGAGATCTCACAAATATATATACATAGATATAAAAAAAAAAAAAATTGTAGATAGTATCTATCCATTTACCAAAGAATCTTAACCGAATCAAAAACAAACAAGGATTCGTATATGAATATACGTCATATAACAAAGCCAATACATAAACACGTGTGCAAACATGTATAATATGTATACCTATAATATGTACATATGAAATTTTAACATTATAATTAATTCAATTTAAAGCGTAATCTAGTAGTTATATTTTAAACACTATAAAATGAAAAAAAAATAAAACAATTAATTTTAATTTTGTTTTATTTTAATTTTCTTCTACTTTGTGTTTTTTTTTTTTTGTTTTAATAATCATGTTAATTTTCTTGATTCCTACTCTGATAAAAATGTATCTATAGTTATCATAATAACAAAACTTAAAAACAAGAATATAATATTTTCTTTAAATATATCTAATCACTTGACATATAACATCAGTTTCAATCAAATTTTATTTTATTTTCTTTTTGGTTTAAAAAAAAAAAAGAAGAAAAACTGAATTCAAATTTTTTTTCTTTTCTGTTAATAAATTTTAAATCTAAATCTACTAGATGCTATATGGTATAATAAATAGTAAACAAAAGCCAGCAACTTCAGATTTGTAAATTGTAACAATCAAAAATAAAACATAAAAAATCGAAAGAAGGATGAAACGTGCAACGCAAGCTACGAAATAATGATAAAAAAAAAATGAAAATTCATCACTGAATATTAGGTACAAAATAAGCAAACAAACAAAAATAACACAATTTTTCTTCAAATATTTTATTATTGGACAGATAAACATACATTCCATACAAACAATATAACATTAGTAGTATATCAAGAGTACATATATTTTATTTGGGTTAAGTTAAGCAGACAGGCAGGTAATCAAGTCAGCAAGCAACAAAACAAAGTAAGAAAGCAAATAAAAAGGAAAACAGGCAGCATGAAATATACACGAAAAGACCCCTGTAAGCAATTACCAAAACTTTTTAGAAAAGAAAAAAATTTTTTTGATTTTTTTATTTAATATTACTTTGTTACTCCTGTAGGTGCCCAAATATCCCAAGTACAATTTTATACGTGCATATCTACATATACATATAATATTCTTGACGATGACGACGAGCATTAAATTTATATAATACATACATTACATACCTATGCATATATTGTGCTTATAAATATAAATAGGTACATACTTACATCTGCTTACAAAAATATGTCCATATTGATATGTATGGATGTAGGTATGTATACAAATTTGTAAGAATAAATCTATAAATGATGATTATATCATATAATGTTGAAGCATTAAAAACCTAAAACCCCAAAGAAGATAAAAAAAAGATATAATTTTTTTTTTGTCTTTCCATTTCGTAGTTGTTTTTTATCATCATTTTTTTCCTTTACTGTAAGCATGAAAATGATAAAATAAAACAACACAAAATTAAAAAAAAAAATGTTAAAGAAAAAGAGAAGAAAAAAACTGACAAAGTTGTTTTCGATGCCACACAGGCGAGTCAGTACAGCAATTTTATTTTTGTTGCTGTTGTTTTTAAATTTATCCGACCGTTCAAATAGTCCGTATTCCGTATTTTATATTTACATATCCATATACCTAAATATATACAAACACACAGTTTCTCAAAAAAAAAAAAAAATTATAAAAAAAACCATCAGAGAATGGTTGAATCTAAATATACATTTTCTTTCACTTTTTTTTTGTTTTTCTTTGCTTCATTTTTGTAAACGCATTTTCATCCACAACACAACCTATAAATGAAAAGTAAAAAACTGATTCCTTTCTATTTTCTTCACTCTTCTTCGCTCTCTTTTATCCATAACTTTTTTTTTATTCATCTTCATTGCTTTTCTTCTTTTTCTTGCCGTAGTTATCTTACTCTCCCCTTGTTGTTAAAGTCTTCTTTGTCCTGTCTGTGTTAATCTACGAATTCCATCAAGAATGGTTTTTTTTTGTTTTTCCTCTGACTTAAATATAAAAATTAAAAAAAAAAAAGATTGCTGCTTGCCGTTATAATTTTGCTTGTTTTATAATACTTAACTACCACCATTGGATTCGTTTCGTTTTTTCTTTCTTTTTGACTCCCCAGTAATTTTAAACTTTTATCTTATTCCAACATTTCAGTTGAATGCTTTTTTAATTTTTGTTATTGTCTTTCCTAACGATTCAAGATAGTCAGTCAGTCAGCCAGCCAGCAAGCAACCGAATCAAACCAAACCAAACCAACCATTCAACAACGAAACGAAATAAACAACAAGCCGGGCAAGTAAGAAGTAATAACATAAAAATTTTGAAGACTCACACAATTCACAAAACAACAGTAATAAAAAAAAAACACAATAATAATGAAGACAAAACAAAAAAAAGCATAACACATCAACCTCACCAGTCACCATCAACCATAACCTAAAAATATATACTTTATTTTATACTACAATTTTGAGTTTACTGCTTAATGCTTGTATAAAAAAAATTCATAGAAAGGAAAACTAAAACAATAAAAAAAGAGAAAAAAACAAGCAGAAAAAAAGAGAATTATTTAGAGAGAGAGCAAGAAGGGAGACTGTAAAAAAAAACTTTATTGTTTTTTCGTTTTTGTTTTCTTTTTCTTTTAAGAAGAGAAATTACCAACTGTATTGGTTCCCTTGAATTTATTCGAATTGAACAAAGCCATAATAAAAATATATGTATGTAATATGTATGTACAAATAAAAAAATAAATAAAGAGAATGAAATAAAAAAGTATTTCGGTTGCTCTTTAATAGAAGTCAGCTTGAAAATTTTCATTGGTTTTTAAATTGATATCTTGCTTTCTTATTGGTTGAGATTTTAATTTTTATTGTATATTTTTATTATTTTGTTTTTCTCGTACATTATTGCGGTTTTTTTTATTATTATTGTTTTTTTTTTATTATTTAACTAGAAGTAATATTCGTATAAAACATATTGCTTTACTTCTCTACCTCTCCTTTAGTCCACAACATACGTTAACCTATAAGAACAGCTATTATACAGTACCTATTTTAAGTGTTCAGTACTCTTAAAACATATAACAGTATACACCAAGTATGCACTGAAAATTCAGGTATAAATATGTATATAGTAAAACACTGTAGTTTTTATATTGAGAAAAAAATTGTAATATTTTATATTGAATTGAAGACTCCACGTGGAGTGAATAGTGATCTTTTATATATTTAAAATGAAGGTTTTTTAGTAATTTTTTTGTTAGGAATTTTCTTTTTTTAAATTTTTTTTGTTTTTGATAGTTATTTATTTTTTTCTTCTGTTATTATTGTTGTTGTTTGTAATTGTGTAGTTTAGTTTTCTGAAGCTGTTCTTATTATTTGATGTATTTTTTTTTGTTTTTATTATGATTATTGCTTTTGCTATGTTTTGTGTAGTCGTAATATCGTCGTCGCTTTGGCGTATCATACATACAATGTCGTGCAAAGTAAATTACAATACCCTCATCAGTCGTGTATGGAAAATTTGTGTTCTTCTATAGTTATTCGAATATTTTTACCCGAAATAATACAAAAAGAAAAATTAAAATATCAAAACAAAAATACGGATAGAATTTCGAAATTAAAAATATCGATTTTTTATTTCTTTTTTGTTTTAGAATCAAAAGAAGTGTTGAATATTGAAAAAGGTTACGATTTTTCATAAATTAAAAAAAAAAAAAGGATAAGAGGAGGGTTACAATTGTTTGTTTTCAAACTTAAAAATTTCACATATGTACCTACATACATACTTAGAAAGGTATAAATAGGTAATACCTATAACATATGTATAGGTACCTATTACATTTTTTTCAAATGCAATTTTAAGAACATTTTCTAATAAAAATAGTTAAGAATTGGTTTAAGATTTTATAATTGATTCAATTTAAGTTTAAAGGCTAAAATCTTAAATGAAAATCTATTTTCATTTTTACGATTAAACAAAAATACATTACTTATGTACGTATGTATATGTATGAATTTTAATCATATGTGTAGGTACCTATTCACATAGAATGGATGACAATCATCCAATATGTTAAGGGGGTATTCATGAAAAATAAATTAGGTTTTAATATACATATGTATGTATGTACACTTAATACATCTTGTTTTATTCGTCGTAGATAATACCTATGCACCTATGTAATGAAACTCCTGAATAAATAACATATGTACACATGTGCAATCACCCTATATGAATATCTATTAATATATGTATATGCCTAGCTATTATGATGGGAGACTAACATATGTACCCTACATACATGTTATAATATGAATTTTTTTTTACATATGTACATCCATATGTAGGTACATACTTATGAATGTACATTATAAAATTAAGTTGTAATATTGATAAATGTTGAGTTTGTTGCGGATATTAAATTTTTTCAAATGCGGATTACCCTCATAATTAGGTATGTTACATAGGTACATAAACTTATAGAAGGTAAATAATAGACATTTAATTTTACTTGTACCAGGTCACCTTTTAGTTATCTAATCTTACGCTGGTTAAAATAAAAATTAACCTATGTACCTAGGTACTATAGATACATATTTAAGTATATATGTATGTATGTACATAATTGGGGGTGAAACCAATAAAGCAGTTTTTATTTTTTGTGGTTGATGAATATTGGACTTTTATCGCTGCGAAGCAATAAAATTTATATGTATGTATTTATGTTCATGTAAAATTCAGCAGAATTCCAGAATTTGTATCCATAAAATCTAAAGTTGCACATTTAATTACATACATATGTAATACAAACTTACATACATACATATGTGTATACATGTGGATATAACATTAGCTATACAATTCAGATATATTACCTAGGTACAGATTTTTTAAAAAGAATTAAAATGATAATTCGAAATTTTAACTTTTATTTTTCCTTATATTAATTTTAAATTCCCCAAAAAACAAAAAAAAAAAAATACCTATAATACAAAACAAATTCAATCAAAAAATCTAAAATATAAAAAATCGTTTCTTTTTTTTTTGTTAACGTTTAAACCAAAATGCTAGGTTTAAAAAATTATTCAAAAAAAAAATAAAAATTTCAACCAACATAAAAAAAAAAGCTACAAAATCAGCTTGACAGTACCATCACCTACCATCGTCAAATTACACAAAAAAAAAAATCTAAAGATTGATATAGATAGCTGCTTTGCTTACTAGGTAGGTTATAACTTATACTTATTTATTGGTATAAAGGTATGTCGATTGATATGGAATTTTTTTTTTTTGTTATTATTACATTTAAACAGAAAAATGGAAGTTAAAAGTATCTTACAGATATGTTTTTTTTTTTTCTTTTATTTGTTTATATTTCTTTCTTTTTTCATTACTAATGTATACCTATTTACCATATTACATACATATGTATATAACATACTCATATGATTGAATAAACATTATGTATATATATATATAAATATCTTTGCATATTATATTTTTATTGATATGATATGAATGATATATGTATATTGTATATATAGGTATACTTAGTGTGTATATAATTATTGTTGCGATAAAGATAGTGATATAATGGCTATTATGTTGAGAGACTATAATATGAGATGTCGACGGTAACATACAAGTACGAGTATAAGTAGTAATTTCAATTCTTTTTTTTCTTATTGTAATTTGTTTTTTTACTATATGTAAAAATGTTAATAGAGTGAGAGCTGCTGTGATTTCTACAATATTTATCTGCTCTTGATTTGCTTTAAAATGGAATTTAATTATTTTTCAGTTATGACTTGTCAATTAATCGCCGACGACGAGAACAATAACAACTAACAAGTTACATCGACTACGATGAACGAAGTAAGATGACTAGGTAATGGTACAACGTACAACAAAACACACAATAATTGTAATAAAAAAAAAAGAATCAACAACAACAATAAGAGAAACAAGATATAAAAAAAAAAGTAACGATAAATGTCGACAGTATTTTTAAAGACGGCAATGATGATGATGATAATGATGCTGATGCTGATGATGACGATGAAAACAATGTTGATGACAATAAAAGAAAAACAATATTAATATAAACTATAAACTAAATCATCATAATAATGATTATTTGATATTGATTGTTAATGTGATGATTATAATGATAATATTTGTAATGATATTGATTATGTTGATGAATGATGATAATAATGATAAAAAATGACGATGAAACAGCTTTATGAGTTGAAAAAAGCGATGATTGAAAAAAAAAAAATTTAATGTTGATTATAAGATTTGCTTGAATGGCTGTTTTTTTTTTTTATTTTGATTTTGTTTGTTTTCTATCTAAGCTAGCGCTTTCTTGCTTGACTCCATTGCTTACTTATTTGCAGGCATGATTTTTTATTTTTTCTTAAAATAATTCAGAAAAAATATTTTTTTATTTATAGATATAGATGTTACTATAGATAAAAAAAAAAGTTGAATTGAAAAAAAAAACAACAACACAGCAGCATAATAGTTAAGTCAAGTTTGCAAATCGGTAACGGATTTGTAATTTTAATTTGTGATATAATCATTAAATGACTTGAGTCGGTTATTAAGAGTTTGAAAAAAAAAAATGATAGTTATAAAGTATGAATATGTTATATATGTATATGCATACATATATTAATGTTTTTTAACAATCTTAAGATACATGTACTACTTAATGTATAATATCAAATATGGAATGTTATATATGTACATATATTGAAAGCTTAGTTTAATACAAAAGCACTGTCAAGATACAAGCGTTTCTGTTTCTTTATTATATATTTTATGTTTTTTTTTTTTTTTTTTTTAAAGAAAGAGGTGATTTGAGGTCGAGTGGGTTAATAATAATATTATAGTAATGATAAATAGTATTATAGATATGTGTGATAGAGTCTGTATAGTAGTATTAAAGCTTGTGATAATAAAAAAAAATATATTATTTAAAAGTGTAAAATTGGAAATTGATTTATTCGATTAGGTTTCTTTTGTTAAATTGTTGAATTTTTTTTTTTTTTTTCTTAATGCTTTTTGGTTACTACTATTTTTTTATTACGATTTTCTGCTTTAACAAAAAAAAAAAATTCAAAAACAAGAAAACAAAAAATAAAATGACAGTAGTTTTGATTGAAAATGTAGCAATTAATCAGAGCAAACGTTTATGCCAAGTTGTTGTTTTATTAATTTTTTTCTTTAATTTTAAGTGTTTTGTTTTATTATTAGCATTAACATATTTTTAAGCATATATACATATGATTGTATGTGAATCTGGTATATGTGCGGATACATACATTAGTAATTATAATGTTGTATGTACATATATAATATGTACATTTAAAGTATGAATACATTATAGGTAAGGTACATTATATTTTATTATGTAATATGTATGTAAGTAAAATCAAAACAAAATAAAAGAAGGAAATGAATTTTGAGATGGTATATAGACATACATATATGTAGGTACATAGTTATTTGAATTTTATATTTAGCATTGATTTGTAACGTTTCTCTAAATTTTTTTGAGTAAAGCTTTATTTAATGGCATAGCAATTTGTACCTAAGTACCTACTTTTTATTAAAAATTATTATTAATTTTTTTTTTATTATTTTAAAATATGTACATAAGTATAGGTACATGTATGCATGGATGCATACATGCACTTACCTATTAATTTTTTTTATGAATAAACAAAACAATGTCAATATAAAATATTACTCTTATAATAAGAGTGTAATGTACTTATGGTCCATGTGCATATACATATGTACCTACTTATTATTTTTCTTAAACCTTTTTCAAGCCTTAAGGTAGCACCTACGTCGAGTTAAAAGAAGTTTATGGGAAGGGGGAAAATTTATGCAAAAGTGGTTTTTTTTTTTGAAGATAATTTAACTTAAAAATTATTTTATCCATATAGATAATGATATACCTATGTATATTTTATAAAAATTTTTATATAACTTTATATGCAATTAATTAATTCAAATAGTTTGTTAAACAAAAGATTAGATAATATTATCGTACCTAATTATTATACATAACATATATACCTCTTACGTAATTGCCTAAAATTATCTCTGGTTAAATATCTTACTTATGTATTATATTGGTATGTATAGACTAAAAATTCGACAATTCATTTATGTACCTACCCACATATATATTATAAAATTTTAAACCATATTTAACCAAAGTAAGGATTATCACATTACTAGGTATTAAGATATCATTCCTACAGAACGTTTTTAAACATTTTAATTTCAGTACATACCTCTACCTATAGGTATTTAAATGATTTTAATCATAAAATTTCAGCAATATGGCACAGGGATTAAGTCACTATAGAAGTCTATAGTTTAATCTAAAATTTTTTGGATTTAATCGCCGATCTGCTAATATATATAAATCCAATACAGGAATATAGGTAGTAATAATTCATACTGTAATAAATATCATAATATTACAATTTTTATATCATAATATCAAATAAATAAATACTTTTGTAATTCTTATACATATTTGTATAAGATAAAAATATACATAACGCAAGTAGGTAGGTACCTACCTCTTTATGTTTCATAATCTTAAACAATAGTTACAAGTTACACAAGCGATAGTAATCAACGGTTGAGGGAAAATAATTCGATTTAAGAAACGCAAGCTAATATCAGTCTTATCTTTGTTTATTGTTATTTTGTGAATGTCCAAAATTTTTCTTAATAGGTGTGAAAAGGAAAGAATATAAAAAAAATATCATTTCACAATTTTCAAAATACATACATACATAAATCAATATCATTTTTTTATATTCACCTATGAATTTTTCAAGGTCATTACAAAATTTATATTTATTCATGCCAATATTAATTTGTAATAAATTTTTATACGAATTCGTTTTTGCCAAAAAGTGTTAAAATAAAACTGTTTGGTTATTTTGACTTTCTGTATCACCTGTTATGTTATCAGTACTTTTAATTCTAACATATTTAGGTAGGTATGTATGTACATATTATTAATTTAATTTACCTATCCTCTCTTATAAAACAACTAAATTCATAAAAAAAATTAACTATATTATATGTATTTAGGTACCTAATTTTTAATTTATATAAGTTACCTAATTTGATCCATATATGTTGTGTGTATGTATACAATAAATAACTAAAGACAGAATTTAATAACTTTTTTATTTTTTTTTCTTTATTTAAAGCAAAACTAATAAACATATATGTATTAATAGATCAATAAATTTTTTATGTTATTTTTACAATATAATATGTACATACATACATAGATACATAAATACATACATATTTACTTACCTACAAATATTTTTTTTTCAATTTAAATTTAATTAAATTCATGAATATCAATTTATAATACCTATGTTATTATATTATGGTAGGTACCAATATGTAGTATTAATATGTAAATATGTACATATTATTATGTACATATACATACATATAATAGGTATGTACATAACATATATTTAATTCATTTATAATTTCATTTAAAGCGAATCAGTCACATATCATTTGTATTAAGTCTATTAAAATAAAATTTTTTGTATTTGGTGTAGTATAATAGTAAAAATTATTTAAGTATATGTATGTAGTTAAGTATGGATATAGTTTGCTTTTTACACCTTCTTTTTAAAACCACATTAAATAAAAATACGTAACTATAAAGTTATTATGTGTGTTTATTTATTTTTTTTATGTTCTAAACAAAATGATTCATAAATTGCTTTGGTGTTTCTCAAAATATTATATGTATTATTAATATCAGTCAGTCAGGTCATTGAGTTGTTGTTTTTTTTTCTGTTTTCTGTTTTTGATTTTTACTCAGATTCTAATTATAGTGCAGATTCCATTCTACGAATACAATACAATATACATATGTACATATTATAAAATAGCTAAAAGTCATAAAATTTCATTCAGATTATTTTTTTATTGTTTTTTTTTTTTGTTTTTTTTTATATATATATATTGTAATATAATTCATTTGTATTTATTTCAAACTCTCCATACCACATTATTTATTTATTTCAATTCATTTCATTTTTCATTCCTCTTAATTCATATTGGGGTTCTTTATTCAATTTAAATTTTTTTATTATTACAACATCGTTTTTGTTTTTTTTTTATTATTTTTTTTTTTAAATTGTAGCATAACCGTTGAATTAAATGGATGATGTAGCGAATAAAATAAATTTAAAATTAATGAAGATTGAAAGATGTCAATAAAATTATTTAAAAAAAAAATATAAAAAAAATTAACAATATAAAAATAAAAAAAATCTTAATAAATTTTTATTTTTTTATTTTATTGTATTCATTCGTTTTTACTTTTTGTTTTTTTTTTTCTATAATTGGAATTTAAACTCCGATAGACAGAAAGTTCAATTAGTTCATTTTGAATGATAATGTGGAAAAATAAAAATTTATGTTAGTTTTTTCTACATATACTCTATAATAGGTAGCTAAATAGAATATAGAAAAAAATCAACAAAATCAAAAGAGAGTGAGTGAAAGAGATAGAGTGTAAATAAGCGTTTAATATAATTGATTTTTGTTTCTTTTTTATCCAATTTAAGGCTACTATAAGCAAATTCAGTAACACAAATTAAAAAAAAAAAATCATTGCGCAAGCAAATTAAATATGATCGTAAAATTTTTCATGTTTTATATAATACAGTCATGAGATAGATTAGGTCAGATGTAGATTTGTTATAATTATGTACAAATCTGTTATAATAATTTTTAATACATATGTATGTAAAATTTTATATAAGGATTGGAAAAAAAAAATGAAATATGCATGTAAGTAGGTATTATGGATCATTCATTATAATATCTATATGTATATGCATGTATGTAATTATAAATATGTACCTACTTATGTATATCATACATTTGGTATTTAAGAATAACATAAATGAGAAATAATCTTATTTTTGATTTTGTAAAAGACAGCAATTAGCAATGAATGAAATCTGAATGAATTATAATGAAAATTAGTTACATTGTATTATAGGTACAATACATAGTATTTTTGTTTTGGAAAAAATTCTTTATTAAAAGCATATGTCAACAGAGTTAATCTCTGCTGACATTTCAGGGTGAAGCTTTGCAGCACTCAACAAATTTAAACATTCTGGGGATCGAGTTAAATCAAAACTTGACTTGGTCAAATCATATTTTTGGTATAGCTAAAGATGCTAGCTAAATGTCTGGGTTTCCTGTACCGCTGTAAAGATTACTTTTCTCCGATCTTCTCAACATCTAGAAAATGCACATTAGGCAAAAAATAGAGTATAACGTACATATTTGGGCTGGAGCTCCCCAAACAGAGCTGGGTTATCTCGACAAAGTGCAAAACAGAGCTATTCGCCTTATTAGAAACACCAGTGTTACTTCAAAGCTCACTCCACCATCGCCGTACTGTCGGGTCATTGACCCTTTGTTATAGATACCTTGTAGGGGTGAACACCTGTTCCAAAGAAATAAAACAATTGATGCCTCCACTCAAAGTTTTCCAACGTGAAACGAAGAGTGCAACAGATGCTCACCCATACACTGTCGAACTGTCAAGATGACGCAACACAGCATTCGGAAATTCGTTTGTTATGCGCACGTCGCGTTTATGGAACCTTATAATGGCTGCACATGTGTTCCCAAAAGTTGGTAATTCATTTGTGTATGATATAACGAAATTCAAAAAGAACATTAACATCCTTTTTCAAAATAACTATCCAAACTTTTCCCTTCATCCTCCATAATTCCAATTTCTCAAGAAATTCTTCCCTCATCCTTTTCTCCAAAACCAAGGTGTACATTATATTATTATGTATTAAAGGACCCATCCTAAAGTTTGATTTTAAAGGGGGTGGTTTTGGTTGGTTAGAGTCCAACACTACCGAGAGGAACATCATGCAGTTTGAGTGACTTCTGATGTTTTCCACCGTCCCTCGTAAAAAATAAAAAAAAATATGCGCATGAAATGTAATTAAACTTTAATTTAGCGATTAGGCGTCATCTTTTTACCATTTTTTCATATTCAAAGCGTCTATTTTTGATTCCTTTTCTGCTAAAATAAAGGAAATAGCCCTATGTACGTATTCAAATATTGTAGTAACTCATGTTTGACTGAATGTTTATACTATATGAAAACGCTACCAAATAGCCATGAAAACGCTACCAAATAGTGATTATTAACCAGTCCAGCTCCTAAAGTCTTAAACCATTAAATTTAGAAATTCCAACGTATAAGAGGAATAAGATGTTTAAGGCAAAAGACATAAGTTAGGTATTTCAAAAAAAATGTTTCCCATTATTTGTGATCTATCGTCCTAGGTGTCAAAAATTGGAAATTAGGTAACCCATTTTTTTCTTTTATATAGGGTTTGCTAAAAATTGAAGAAAGTGTTTCTTAATTTTGCCAACAAAAATAATTTGAAGAAAATTATAAATTTTCTTTAAAATGTGAAATGAACGCAATTTAAGAATTATTTTTTTGTTTTTCAAAATTTGCGCCTTTAATAACCTTTGGTTATATATTTCTTATTTTTTTTTTTTTGGATTTGCTCTAAACTAGAGTAATATACCACAACACAATCAGCTTACCCTATTTGATGATAATTCTTTTAAGACGTACATATACATATATCATATAAGCTATAGATAATAATATATATACATCAATTTAATACACAAGTCAAATATATATGTACTATAATAATTATCTTAGATATTTTTTATGTTATAAAGATACCGATATATTTTCGATAAAAACTTGAAAGAAATCATTTTCTTTTGTTTTTTTCTAAAATCAATTATATATAGGCATATAAAAATAGTTATTGTATAACAATCAAGAATTTATATCTAAAATTAAATACTCACTAATTAAAATAAATAATAATTAATTCAGTTTAAAATAAAACAAAAGAAAAAATAGACGGGAAAAAATCAATGAATAAATTACAAAAAAAAAAAACAATAGAAATAAAAAGAAGTGAATTTTTATCACTTTTTTGTTAAAAAAATTTTAAATTTGATTTAAATTTTTTTTTTATTTTTTTTGTTTTTTTTTTTTTTATTTGTTAATTTTTAGTGTTTATTTTTTTTTAGCATATAAATATTAAAAAAAATATATATATATAAATAAATTTATATATTAAATAAATAATAAACTTAAGCTAAACTGATTATATACAGATATTTTAAATGACAAAATTAATAAATCATTTGTTTTTATATCTAAAAAGATATATTATATGGGATACCTAAATATATATAGATATACTATAAAAAAAAACATATTTTTGTATATAAAAAATAACAAAACAAATTTTAATAATTTATATTTGCATATTTATTACTTATTTTTTTTAAAAATAGAATTTTAAAAATAAAAAAAAAATAAAAATTAAATAAAAATATTTTTTAATATTATATATTTTACGATTTTTTTTTTTATATTTTATTAATTTATTTTTTTTTTTTTTCTTCTCGAATTATTAAAATATTTTTAGTAATAAAAAATAAAATAAAAATAAAACGAGGTTTCTTAATTTAGACATTTTTCTGGTCAACAATCAAATTGAATTAAAACAAAAAAAAAAATGCTTGATTGTTTGTTTTAACATTGCGAAAAAAAAAACGTGAATTAATCGCTATTTATTTTAATTGTTATTTTTAAATTTAAAAAAAAAAAAAAAGTTGAATGAAATTTAATCAACATGTTAGTAAATTTTTTATTGATGATAAAAAAATATTAATATTGAAAAATTTCCGAATAATAAAAAAATTAAATTTCAAATATAACAAAAATTTCTACAATATTTTAATACTGATTTTGTACTAAACACATTGTTTTACAAATTCTTAAATCGAACTATTAATATTCGATACACTATCGTTTTATAAATTGTGAATCGAAATCATTTTTTTTTTTGTTTATACAAAAGCATTTAAATAGTGAAATTACTTAATCGAAACTTTGAGTATTTGCACTACAAGCGGTTATATTAAATCACTTTTTTTATTCACTTTTTTTTTAAAACTGAAAAATAGATATTTTTCTATTTTGCCTTCACTTTTTGATACAATTTTTATACCCGTACGATAGGATTGGGTATAATAAAATTACTCCTCCGTTTGTAACACCTCGAAATAAGCGAGCTAGATATACCTTCAAAGGTATGATTCGGATCAGAAAAAAACTCTAAGACTTTTGAGCCATGTCCGTCCGTCAGCACGCTAACTCAAAAACTAAGAAAGCTAGAATCTTGAAATTTTCACAAAATATTCTGGGAGTAATTTGTAGGTTCCCTATTTTTTTTGGTTGAGTTTGCACCAAATCTTAGGGTAGCTCTCGAACACCTAACTTTTAGATCCCCACATTTTTTTTGAAATAGAGCTATAAAATTTTAACTGCTGATAGATGTCATAAAAATATTAATTTTATTTTTAATAACTTTTTTTTGTACCCCCACCCGTTACGGAGCTACAGCTCCCCAAAGGTTCAAAAAAGCTCTATATTTAAATTGTTATAGCACAAGTTGTATAAGGTATATCTTCATTTTGAAAACGTCAAACGATTACTACTTTTATTAGCTTGAAAAGTATATATACAATAAATATATTTTTGTGGCATACGGTGTCTTAATTTACCGTTATGCGAAACTAAAATTTTGCAAAATCCTTTAACCCTTCTATCTTTTAAACGGTTTAATTTAGAAACTTGAAATTTTGACAGAAGGTAGATCTTTGAAAATAAGTATGAGTCATTTCAGAAATTTTTTTTGTATCACCCCCCGTTTAGGAGCTGTAAGGGGTCAAAAACTGAAAATTTCCAATTTTTAAACACTTGTAATTTGAACACCTGTTAAAATTTTTTTGAAGTAATACACAAAAATTAAAGCTTCAATATTATACTCTTATTTCTGTTAATAACTTTATTTAATAGTACATGGTTAATTTATAATTGACGAAAGAGTTACTTGATTTTTTCAAATTTTCTAACAAATTTCTTTAACTAATTTTTTGCATTTTGTTTTACTCGATAATTTGAAATTGTTGAGGATATATGCGTAGTACAAAAAAATGTAAATAAATAAACAACATAACGGTAGCTTGAAGAATTTTTATTTATATGATAATGATATATATACATACTTATATAATATCATGTTTATTTACAATATATCGTATATGCCACTAGTGAATGAATGATAAGAGTATAGATGTATATTATATAGCGCCGTATTTACATACTTATATGTATTTTATTGTACTTATAAGAAATTATTCTGTCAATGGAATATTTAAATATAATATAATATAATATTTAAAATTATATTTATTATTTTGTACTAAGTAAATTTAATATACATTTACCGCTTAGTATTAAATGGTACTATAGAATATTTGAAAAAGTTTTGGATTGATAATCGTTATGAGGAAGGTTAGAATTTGCTTTTGAAGAATGTATAAACATATAGTTTGAATATATGTACAACCCATAGTTCTAGAAATTATAAAATTCACCCAAATTATTTTAAAATACTAAACTATTAAAAAAATAATATTGTAAGCAGAGTGACAGGCTGTGAACATACTAACGGTTCGTACGGGTATCTAAAAGTTGACAAAGGCAACTGTATTCTTCCTCGTTTTTGAGTATTTTTGATTAAATTAAAGACTTAATCAAGAATTTTAATTATTAGAAATAGGTGAATTTCATTTTACAAAAATTGTGAAAGTTTAAAAGGAAAATAGTTAGAAAACAATAAAAAATAAATAAAATTTCTTATTTTTGATGTGGAATCCGAATTTGTTTCGAAAAATACCCGTTCCCATTTGAAAATCTTAATTTCGGTGAATTTTCGGTCCTTTTCGGAAGTTTAAAATATGACCAATCGATAGAATACCCACCCGATTTAGCTAATAATTTTTTTTTTATATTTTAAAATAACTAGTCCTTCTCTTCTTAAAAAGCTGATATACATGGTCCACCCTGTATAATCCGTAACTTTGATCTAACTTCCAAGAGTTGATCAAAGTGAGTTACTTATGTAGGTAAGATTACCCAATTTACGGATTTAAACGAAACTTGAGCAATCTCTTGGTCCAACTTCCAACATGTTAAGATTGAACCAAAATTTAAGTAAATAATAAATAAATAGAGCAAGGTTATTGATTGAGCCAAGCTGTAAATATATAAGGGTTAGCTTTGTAAAAATTAATGTAGTAATGTTAATTTATTTGAGACTAATCTAGTACCTATATATAATTTAAAAAAATTGGTATCATGCTTCCCACTCGTAGTATTACGCTAAACAGACTACGATTATTGATTCACGCTATTCATCTTTTGCCCACCACTGAATTTATTGTTCATGCCCACGTAAAGTTCGGCTTTTATTGTTATTTTATTAACATTTGTATCAAAAAGCTCAGACAGTGAGTTGGTCTGATTTAATGTTCAATCATAAATGTTATCTCATACAATATTTTTTTATAATATCATAACTTAATCAGTGATATAATAATTCTACAAATGAATAAATTTAGTGTTTTATTAAGCTGTCTAATATTTTCAGGTCCAAACAAAGTTGCCTAAAAGTATGCAAATTTTAATAGTGTATTCGAAAGTTTAATACACTATTTGTCAGCCAGGCCCGAAATGGCCTTTGCAGCCGAGGGTCTTACTGACGTTTTTACAATTTATTGTATTAATATTAGATTAAATAAATAAATAAATACTATTTGTCATTTACTTCGGTTGACTAGTGGGTAGGCGTGTGGCGTATTAACCGAAGGAGTGTGGGTTCGACCCCTGCACATACCCTCTTACGACCAAATATAATGTAAATAAATAGTATATAATATAAACAAAATAAAGAATATTAATATATAATTTAATAATAGTATAAAAACCTATTTTTAGCAGATGGTTCAATAGTATAAAAACCTATTTAGCAGATGGTTCAATAATATTGCATTACATTTATGTATGTAATATTAATATAAAAAAATAAATAAATAAATAAAAATACTATTTATCTTATTTAGGGATTTCGGTTTCCTTGTGGTTAAATATGTGATTTATTAACTGAGGGAGTGTGGGTTGAAATCAGGTACAGGTAGCAAATTTTATTAATTGAAAACAAACTCCTACTTGCTACCAAAAAATATATAGTGCAAATATTAATATAAGCAACAATCTTCATTGGTCTAGGGTTTAGAAGGGATTGTGGGTTCAAATCCTGTACAGGTATTAAGTTTTTTCAATTGAAAACAAATCCTCTTATAAATATTTTATTTTTATTTTATTTATTTATTTACTCTTTTTGAATATACATGTAACATTGAAATCATACTTTATCATGTCTCTGTTTAAAATCAATTACTGCCCTGTCACACTTTAAAACAGCTGAAGGCTGGAATGAGGAAGCAAATATTCTATTTGTTTTTTTAACATTTGTGAATTGAATTACATAAATCAAAAATTTAAATTTTAAAGCAAAATTAAAAGAAAATTTTTAAATATTAATTTTTAAACATTAATCTTAAATATTAAATATCAAATCTTAAATATTAAATAACAAACAAAAAAGAAATTCCTAGATAATAACACAAAACAAAGTATACAGCTAATTTGTATTAGTGAATTAACTATTTCCTATTTTTAGGTTTTTAGGTTGAATTATTTTATTATTTATTTGTATGATGAGTGATTGCCGCTTGTTATATAAATGTTGAATGGTGCCCTCTGCCCTGCTCATATTGTTCCCGATCAACCTCTGGTGAGTTTTGCATGTCGTGCAAGTATTTTTTTAACTCTTTATTAAATTTCTCCAGTATTTGTTGATGTTTTACTCTCATTGGAAGTGCGTTGAAAATTCTTACAGATTATAATAAAAGGTTGCTCCTGATGAATTCGTGTCTTGTATGACTTGTGATAATATGGTCTGTTGATTTTGTATTGTATGTATGATATCTCCTTGCCTCGGTAGTGTGATGTTACTTTTGAACACTTTGTGTTTTATTTTTTTAAATATATATTTTGTTTTTCTTATATGATGAGATGATGTATGTGGAGTAAGTATTTGTTTTCCTGTATAATTCTCCCGTATGTGTTTCCTCTGCAAAATTGAATAATCTTCGTATGGCTCTTTTAATTAGAGCGTGCACCTTCTTTATTACGTACGCCGAACAGTTTGCTCAGCAAATTATGTTGTATAGAATGATTTATTTAATATGTGCGTTGTAAACATGAAATGCCGCTTTTCTTAATAATTTTACTCTTGTTTTTTTTTTAAAGCTCCTATACTAGTGCCACTATTTTATTGATGAATCCTTCCACATAATAATAAGTATTCGTACTATATTATAATTTAATAATTAGTATTCGACATATAATGGTCTTTAGTAGTCGATATTTTAATAATATTGCATTATCCATTTGTGATTTATAATATTAATATAAATAAATAAATAAAAAGAAAGCACTTAGCATTTATTTATTCAAAAAACTTGGTAATTGAATTATTTTTAGGGTATCGGATCGAATATTTCGAAAATTTTAAAAGATTTTAAACGAATATAACTTATGTATGATAATTCTTTTAAAATTGCACAAATTTGATTCAAAATTATATAATTAAAATTAGTAGATGAAATATCCTTGTTATTTTTGTTTTAATAAATTAAATTTTGACTTCCAAATCTTTAACTTTTTAGTCCTATTTCACAGGTACTTCACTTTCGTTGAGATGAAAAAAAGATAAGCGTTTTTTTAAAGTTAAAGTGCTATAACTATTAATATAAGTTTTAAAAAAGTACAAAAAAAATGAAATTTTTCCAACTTTAACTTTATTATTCTTCTTTTTTTTTTTTTTTTAACAATAATGCTGATGTCGGGTTTTTCCTTAATCCTTCTTTTAGTATATTAAGATAGAAAAATTGTAGGATCCATATTTATTAGTCTGCTGTATGCATTGATGTGTTACAGTAAATGTACAAAATTAGAGAAAAAATTATTTTGATAGTATAATTTTATTAAAAAAACAAAAAATTTCTTATAGATATATATATAAAAAAAACAAAATTTCCTTCATTTTAACTGTCCCTCTATTCATTTTCAGTTTAGAGACAAAAACAATAATCATTATTCATAGATCGATAGATCGATAGCTCTATTCAATTAATCTATCGATCTAATCGATTAGATCGATAGTTTTATTGAATAGAGCTGTATATATCTTATTGTCTCAACTTTTATCCCCTAGCATATTTTGTAAAAACAATTTTCCTACAGTTCAGATTTCTGACAGACTTAAAAACTTTAGTTCATTAATTAAATTTAGTTCAGGTGTTTATTTTTAAGGTAACAGAATTTCAATGAAATAAAGTACACGCAGATTAATAACGAAATCAATAAGTAATCAGAAAAATAATCAGTAATTAGTAATATTAACTTGTAAAGATAAAAATTCCATTCTCAATATAACAAAACATATACATAAATAATGTATGTACATACATATTTATAGTTTAATTATGCATTGTTTAATTTTTTTTTTATATAAAATAAAAATAAAATATGAATTCAAGTACGTGTTATGTGGCAACATTTTTGGTTATTGTTATTAATCGATTTTTTATTTTATTTTATTTTGATAAGGCGTTATCAAAGTATAAATATGGATATGCTTGTATATATACAAAATATTATAAATATATTATATGCCTATGTAAATATTGAACAGGTAATTCGCAATATCTAATGTAACCGCAATTTTTTTTTTTAATTAAAAATATTATTTTGTTTACAAGGAATTTTCTCAAATTTTTGCGAGGGTCGATGAAAAACTTCGAAAGTCATCCACAAAAATTACATGCGCTTTTTCCGGATAAATAATTGGACTTTAACCAACTAAAACCATCAAATTTTATATAAAACTGATATTAACTAATAAACAGTTTCGTTTATTGGATAAAAAGGTGGGAAGTATTCTTGGAAAACGAGGCAAAATTTTATGTATAGGATAGGTAAGAAAATTTGGAGGGAAAGTTGGAAGAAAAATATTAATGTTTCTTTTGAACTTTACTAAAATGTACACTTTTGAGTTAGCCACTTTATGGCAGACATGCGATAGTATCTCATTTCACAAACGCGACGTGCGCATGACAAACGAATTTCCATAAGCTGTGTAAGTTTGTCTATGGTGATTCAGGTTAAAAATATTGTTTCTGTCTGATACGGTATTTGTACTGTTGTATTTTCCAATTTTCCAATATTCATGGCTCATGCCTTTTCTTTATCGGTAAAAATAAGTTACAAGAACTTAAAATATAAATTGTACTTAGCTATATACATATATTATATCATGTCGAATAGGTTATTTTATTGTTTTGAAGGTGTACTACGAACCTAGGGTCTAGAAGTTAAAATCGCGCTAGCTCAGTATTAGCTGCATTATTAAGATTTATTTACTATTTGTTCCCCATTCATTTTTAGGCTTTAAACATCAGGAAAATATATTATAGTTTTACACCTTTTAGAAGAGTTAAACGAACGAACGGAAATATATATAGGCGGTAGCTTTAAAAAAAATTGTTGAGATTTAAATGGTTATTCTGTTCTTATTTAAAACTGTTTAATTTTAGATTTTATCGATAAGTAAATTTAAAAGTTTTAATAAAATTAGAACATATATTTTTCAAATTTTTAATTTCATCAATCGGATTCAATTCCCTTAGATTTTTTTTTTTTTTCTATTAAAACTTTAATCTAATTATCAGTTCTTATAACTAATTATTAAATATCATTAAAATAAAAATTTATTTATACATATATATTAGTATAAATTATGGTGCAGTGATAGAACGCCTGAGGAAATAAAGTCCGCGGGTTTTAATTCTAAAACTTTAACTCCAAATTCCAACTTAAACACTAGATTGTGGGCTTTAAGTCCATTTCGAAAAAGAATTAAAACCCATTGAGTAACACAGAGGTTACTATCATGAGTCTATATTTCAGTTCATACTGGATTTTATTTGATGACATGTCAGAAGTCCCATTGGAACTTTTGACTCACTCCAATGAGCCAGAAGTCCCATTGTTAAGGCCTCACCAAATTTTGAGAGGGATTTTAGAATTGAATTCAAAATCAGGATTATACGCCTTTTACAGAATATTTAGATATATGCATATGCGAGTTTCTAAATTAGGAGACATTTTAAACTTGGTCACAAATTCAGGGTTGTACGCGTTTTCAGAATATGTATATATATCTAAATATTCTGTAAAAAGCGTATAATCCTGATTTTGAATTTAATTCTAAAATTCCTCCCAAAATTCCTGACAATAGTAGTATTGCTTATATACATATTTTGGAAAAAGGATATAACCCTGATTTTGTAACCCACTCTAAAATGTCTCTCAATTTAGAACCTCGCACATATTATAAAATATTCATATATATATTAGTAAATATTCTGGAAAAAGAGTACACCCCTATTTTTATCCAAAACTGTAAAATCCCTTCTAATGCATTTGCTCTTTATATTCTATTACTCTCTTCTTTTATCACAAAAAATAGTGTGGGTCTTAATTTTAATTCGAAAGGAATTAAATCCCGCGGGTTTTAATTGGTTTTAATTATGGGGTTTAATTCCAATTCAAAAAGGAATTAACGTCCGCGGGCTTTCTTTCCTCGGGTGTTCTGTCACTGCACCATACATTCTATTTTATCTAACTATACTAATGGGTTCCAAGAATATTGAAATCATTAATTAAAAATAATTATAATAAACACTTAAATTAACTATAAAAGTAATAATATAAAAAATCAATTTATAAAAATAAATCTTGTGATAAATATTGATGAGAGTCTTTATTAGATATACAGAGTGTTCGAAAGTCAAAAATCACGAAAAAAGAAGGTGATAGACGAGGTCGAAAAAAGCAAAAAATTATTCCGGAGATTGGGGTCTATTCTTAACAGTTTCCGAAATTACGAACTTTAAAGTATTTTCGTATATGTATTGTAATTTACGTTCCATATATGAGAAAAATGTCTTTTAATAAAATTTTAATGAAGCACAAGGTAATATTTATTTTTTTTCGGAAAAGGCAAAATCTACAATAAAAATGATGATAAGATAAATTAAAGTTTTGATTTTGATAAATTAGAAAATGAAATAAAAATCATATGTTAATAACGGTAACCTAACCTAACGGTTTTTATACAAAAATTGCAGTTATTTAAAAAAAACATAAAAATACTTTGAAAACCATTATCGAAGCCGTTGAGAATAGACACCCCCCCCTCTTCACCGAAATCATTGTTAGTTTGTTTCGATCTCCCCTTCCATTTCTTTTCTTCGTGACCTTCGACTCGCGGTCACCTTGTATATAAAGCAGCATGTATTTTGTAATAGATGCTTGTCGTTATAGGAAGATTTATTTAGAAATTCCAGGGAAACGATGAATTTTTTAAGAATTATTTGAAAAAAACAAAAATATATTTATATATTTTCGTATATGGATTTATTTTAAAATTAAACTATAGGTGCTAAGTGAATTTTGTTTTTTCTTATTATAGTTTTAAAGTTCATATTGTTGGATTAGGATAGATTTTTTAATCCACAAAGAAATTAAAAAAATTAATATTTAATTAATGAGAAACGAAATTAATCCTGAAGTTTTGTCAAACTGGCTGCTGTATTAGATATTGATGACATTATTTTGAAAAGGTTTGAATTGCATATCATTAAGAGTTATAACAATTTTATAGTGCTAGTCGCTAATCTGTATTTCATTTCACTGGATGTCATTTGCCTGTACTGGATTCCTGTATTTCATTTAGCTGTTATCAAATATTGAGATAGTCCTGATTTTGAAACCACCTATGAAAAGAAATGAAATCAAGCAAAATCAAATAAAATACAGTCAAATGATAAACCAGGAAAAATGCAGAGTCAAAGGATACAGTCAAATGCATTTCCGATAAATGGCAGAGTTAAAGGATACAGTCAAATGGCATTTCCGGTAAATGAAATAACTAGGAGTAACTTTAAATAGGAGTAACTTTATCCAGTTATTTTTAACTAAAAAATTATATGTTTTGTGTTTCATTGAATACTTGAGGAAATCTTAAAATTTATCTTAATTAGTTTAGTCTTAATTTAGTAATCTATAGATAAAGACTATTAAAATATTACTATATTAATTTAAAAGAAAAAGCTTAATTTACTGAGATATAATTGGAGATCGAATTAAATTAAGGTTATTAGGTCCTATATAGTTTGGATAAAATAATCGAGTTTTTTTAATATGAAAGAATTTGATTTCAATTACAATATATCTTATATACTCGAAATATAACAATTGACTTTAAAATAGGAAATTAAATTAACACGCAATATTTATATGTATCAAATCACACATCACGATAAATTTTTGTTTTAATTAAAATAGCTTACATTGTTAAAAAGTGATCATAGAAAATCGCTTCTATACTAACCAAAATTACTTTTATTACTTTTATAAAAGAGAGATTTTCAAAAGATTTTTAAAAAAGGAGTTTTAACCTTTTTAAAAACTCTTTAAAAGTTTTTTAATCTATTTTTTTGAAATGAAAACGTTAGAGGAAATAATTAAAAAGGATATGAAAGGGAATAAAGGTGTTCATTTTACAGAACAAATTGGCAAATCATTTTACGTACCTATTCAAACTTCACATATGAAATTTCTTTACCATATTCAAAAATTACATTTTTTTTTGATTTTCTCACAATAAAAAAAAAAAGATTAAAACACCAAAAAAAAAAAAAATTTAACTGTTAAAAAAAATACACAATTTTCTAATAAAACCGATTTCATTATTAAATTGTAACATAAGTTTATATATTAAATACTACTAAAATTCAACTATTATATTTTGTTTATATTAGATCCCTATTTTATATTCTTTTACCTCTATATAATATAGAAGAGTACAGAAAATAACAACCCTTATAGCATTAATTTTTGTTTTTTTTTTTTTTTTGGCTCTCCTTCACTTTGCAGTTTTTATTTTCTCTTTTCAACTGTCCTGATTCTTTTTTTTTTAATTTTTATTTTTTTTTTATTTTTCATTTCTTATTTTATATTTTGTTTTGTTTTTTAACTTTTTTTTCACAACCCTCAATGGTGCCGAAAAAAAAAGAAAATTATTTTTCTCGATTTTCCCTTTTTATTTTTGTTTTTTTTTTATTTTTGTTTCTTTTGAACACAGAATATCTAAAATGTACGTGAGTACTTTACTGTTCAGTCGCTATTCACAAAAAGAAAAACAAAAAAAAATAAATAAACAAAAATAAAATTAAAGGATATAATGCAAGGATACAGTTATTGACTACACGATAAATATATATATATATATATATATATATATATATATACATACACATAAATTGTGTTAAATATTCGTAGAATAGAAAGAGATTTTTTTCATTTCTTTACATATATATATATATATAATAAAAGTTTGTGTGTATGTTTTAAATGATGTTAATGGAATTTTTTGCAAAGTGTTTCCATTGAAAATTTTTAGTAGGGAAAATTGTGCAAAAAAAAAATAGGAAAAAAGTAAATAAAAAAAAAAAAAAAGCAAAAAAGAAACGATAGAACGCAAAATTGGTGTATTAAAAACTTTGGGTGTTTTTTCTGACTTCAAATTTGAATTAAATTGAAGTGCTAAATCGGGTCAAATGTCAACATTTTTAAGTAATTAAGTTCATATTAAAGTTGACTTGTTATGTACATTAAATTTATTTGCATTGACATCATTATTTAAGGTACATATATATACATGTTAAATAGATAAATATAATATATGTATGTTAGATTTTGAACGTTTTTATATGTATACAGAAAATGATTATAATGTTAATGTTGGATCATTACTAACAAATATTGGCAATTTGATTTAGGAATCAAAAATATATAGTGTATATTTAATTTTTATCGAAATTTATTTTAAAATTTTCTTTTTTCTTTTTGTTTTTTTATTTATTATTCTGTACGATTGTCCTATTGTAAATTTGTTTTTTTAGTAGCATTTAATGTATCTTTTTTGTATTGATATTAATCGCTTAAATAAATTTAGTGTATCGTAACGTTAGAAGAATCCTTTATATATTTAAGCAAGGAAAAATATTTATATATCCTTCATATATAAATTTTTTTTTTTTTTTTTAAAAGCAGGACAAAAAATTTTTATTGAACTTTTCTTTTTCATTTTCTTTTGCATAATATAATGTTCAAATGTTGGCGACAAATAATTCAGTTTATATTTTGAATATTTTTTCTTTGGTCGAAATAAACAATTAATTGATGTTATTTTTTATTATGAACTGGACAAATTCATTCAATTTACGTTGCCAGATGATTTTTTTTTACTACTTTTTTCTTATTACATTTATATTAAATGATGGTCAATTATATATTGACAAGAATATGGCTAAGAACGTTTAATAATTCTAGCAAAGTAGAATCTTTTGTACACCTAAGTTTTAATTAGATTCAATTCAATTTATCAGAATCCATAAATTCTGCTTCATAAAGCTCTCATTAGACATAGTATTTTGTTAATACTATAATACCCAAAGTTTCAGGTCATATAAAATTACTCATTGAAATTCTCTTTTCAAAATGAATAGTTCAAATCCAAATTATTCAAATATTAATGATAATTTTCGTTACAAAAGCAATCTTCAATCTTAAGAAGAATCTATCTATTATCTAATCTTTGGTTTGTGATCTATTACTGGTAGTATATATAAAAAACAGTTTTATATAATATAACTTAAGATTTTCGATTTGTTTTATGAGCCCATCGAATTATAAAAATTTGACATGTTATAAATTACACACTGCTAACTAGTTGAGTTAAATACATCTGATTTAAAGGCGCCAGGATATAGCTGAGCAAAGTTTTCTATACTTCGAACTTGTATTCGTTTAAGGCTCGCTTTAAAATATTTAAGTAAATACATAGTTGCGAATTTCTCTTAAAATGCTGCTTTTAATTTTACTGGACCTTATATATTCACTACTTTTTTTATTTCCAAATTTTTTTTTACAAATTTTATCTCAAAATCTTCGTCTATAGTCATGGTCTAATTGCACATACATATATATATATACATATTATCTCGGACTATTTTATGATATTAAAATATTAAGAATACAAGAATATTTAAGTCACACATACTCTTTTTAAATCTGCATATTTTGACGAAAGAATATATGTATTATACTCTTGAATTATCTTATAATTTTTTTTTTATAACATATCCCTCATACTTTTCCTATGAATACCTTTTAAAGTTGCTTCAAAATTTAAACACCCTATCCTTTTATCAGTCAGTAAACTTTTATTTGAAGCATTTAAAAATGTAAAGAAAAATAATATAAAACAAAAATTATACAGTAGAGTAAAAAATAAAAAAAAATTGTTAGCTTGTATAAAAAAACGTACTTCTCTAGGACTTTGAAAGTGCTATTCAGAGACTAAGAATTTTCTAAATAAAAAAATACAAAAAAAAAAAATAAAATAAAACAGAATTTTATTTTGTGCTTGAAAAATAATGGTAATAGCAGCAGCAACATAAGCACCAGCAATATCAGTACCATTGTAACAATAATACTATGTAGTAGCAAAACATTAGTAATAGCAACAGAGCAATAATACCATCATCTGCAACCAAAAAAACAACAATAACGAAATCATTGCTTTAGATCTCAGAACGATGGCAAAACGTTACACAAAGTATAATACAATGGCGATAGTAACAATGAAAAATAAAAGAATCCCCCAACAACAGATCAAAAAAAAACAAGGATAAGGGTGGAAAATGGATAGGGATGGAAAGTGAAACTCTGAGAATGAAAATAAAGAATGGAAATAAAAATAAAAATCCATTTTTGTGCCAATTTTTATTTCATGCTTATTTTTTATTCGTTTTTATTCCCTGTTATGGAATTTCGTTGCGGAAACCGAGAATGTTTGAAATTTACACAGTAAAAAAAAAATATATAAATTTTATTATTTTTATTTTTTGTATTTTCAGTATTTTTGGGTTGAGTGAATATTTGATGACTGTGTTTGGTTACTGCAATTTCTTCAAAAAAAAACTTTGAAAAGAAAAAAAAAATTTAAGACAGAAAAACAAATTCTTTTTTTTTTCATTTACAAAAAAAAAAAAACAAATATGTAAAGAAATTTTTTTTTTTTTCCATTTGGTTTAAAAAATTATGATTACAACATATGCAGAGTGGGGAATAAAAATATGTATGGTAGAAAACTGTCACAAAACAAAACAAAAAAAAAGAAAATGCAAAGTTTTCCATTAAAGGATGTGAAATTCTTGGCAAAAATATTTTATTGTATAAAAAACATATAACTATACACATGTATACATTATATATACATTTATATATGTACATATAATTGTATATTTTTTTTACAATTTTCATTTTTTTTCATATATTTTTCTTAAATTTTCTGTGTCATGGAAATATTAGGTTCTATATATATGTATATACATACAGATTATGTTTGTAAATATTTTCTAATCTATATGTATTGTATATATATATATATATATATATAAATTACATTATTTGGGTATACAAATTAAATATATACATACTTTTTACATACATATTATGTTAAAGTTTTTCCGTTTCATCTCATAATTGTGAAATTTTTATTCTATACTTATATTTGTTTTTTTCTTTTTATTTTTATTTCACTGCTTTTCTTATTTTCCCAAGTTTTTCCTTTTTTCTTTATTTTTAATGTTTTTTTTTTGTGTTTTTTTTTAGCACTTGAGGAAATGAGTCCTTAGTTGATGCTTAAGCGGTATATACATGCAAGATAAAGTTGTGATATAACTTTTTTTTTTGTTTCTTTATTTGTTTGTTTCTTGATGTTTTTATTATTATTATTGTTGTTGTTTTTGTTTTTGGAAAAAAAAATATTCGATTCTCTTAGTAAAAATTATAAAAAAAAAAAAAATTATAAAGAAAAACTTTATAGTCGTGACAACGTTAGTTAAGTATATGTAATTTTTCTTTAAGAATATAAAGATAAATTATATGTATATATAGACAATATACATATTTTTTAAGGATTTATAAAAAGGATATGATTATATATATGTATATAATATATGTATAGATATGTACATATTGGATATGCGATGAACATAATATCATAATACATACTACACTATTCTTCAAATGAAGTTGATAATAACAGAGGTGTGTATAGGTATTTATAGAAAGCATAAAAGAATAATGATAAAGAAAAAGTAAAAAAAAAAAGAAAAATAAAGGAAAAATGATAGCAAAATAAGGAAAAATTGAAGAAGAATGAATAAGAAAAATAAAATAAAAAAAAGAAATAAAAGAAAAGAACTTTCAAAATGAGGAGATTACTATAGAGATTAAAGACTTATGACTTCCAATTTTTTTTTTCTTTCCTCTTTGTTTTTAATTTTTTTTTTCTCATCATTATTTTTTTTTTTTTGTTTTCCATTTCTTTTTTTTTTCCTAATTTTTATGACTAGGTTAAGATAGCTTGACGACTAACTGTATATTATTCTTCTAGCCTTGGGTGTATATTATGTGTTAAAGTTATTATTATGTTGTAGATTTTTTTTAGTATTATTTTTAAAAGACTTTTGAAGCATTTTTTCGGAAAATTTAAAGTTAATTTTTTGTGAGAAAAGGAAAAAACGACCTGTTTATGAAAAGAATATAAAAAAGGGATTGAAACGTTTGATAATAATTAACGAAATATAGTACTGAAAACATGTAATATACTATAGTAATATATAATACCTATATAAATATATTAGAGAATAATGTATATTAATTTTAAAAATATCAGTATATACATAGAATAATTCTTAAATACATTTTTAATCGATTTCGAATATTTTAAGTTATTTTTATACGATGCAAAATCTATCATTGAATTGAAATTAGTTGTTCAAAATCATTTTTTTTTAAGCAAATTAAGCATTCATTATGTTTTAAAGTTATTGAGATCAACATAAGTAAGATTTTGTCAAAAGCATTTTTTAGAAGTGAAAGAATCAGATAGATTGTTAAATAGTCGAGATCCAGAAGACACTTGTGACCAAATCACGTAGAAGACAGATACCCGCCTTATATAGACCAGATCACGAAAACACTTTATGATCAGGTCACAAGGAAAAAATTCTTACCCAATAGATTAGCGAAAATCACAAAACATGATAGAAGATATTTTAACATTGATATAAGAGATGAACATTTTTCTTCCACGATGGTTAATCATATAAATTTATTTATATATATCGTAGGACGAAAATTAACGAAAAGGATTTTTTTAACCTTAATTTTGATTATATATACATATACATATGGTATATAAAAAATATAACTTAGAATTAGGTTTTTCAAATTAATTATGATTTAATTAACCCAATAAATTAAATTAAAAAAATTACACAATTTTTATACACAATGATATATATCTGTTTATATATATATCATTTTATACACATATATATATGTATATACAAATTGTTAAATAAGAAGTGATGCAAATTGATCAAAATCTTATCAAATCTTTAAATATATTCAAGTCAAATGATTAAACGATAACTATAAGTAAATAATTTTGTAATAAAAATTTTGAAGTGTTGTAATTTTTATAAATATTAATACGACTCTACAATTGATATTTAACATTCAACAAAACCAATTTAATAAAACAAACTTTCAAACTTTTCTAGATTCTCGATAGATTTTTTAATATTAGTGGGTCGGTCCGTTAGACAACAAAACTGAATAAAAATACATTTATGTCTGCTTTTGCAATTTATGTCTCCATCCCAAAAGAAAATTACAAAAAAAAAAACAAACCCCATAAACCCTGATACAGAATAATTTTTAAGAAATTACATTAATTTTAACTATAATTTATACTCGCATATTACCCAATAAAATAATTGAAAAATATTACCATTTACCCAATTATGATAAAGTTATGTGGTAATAAAGGAACTAAAATCAAATCTATATATTCATATATTTTTAATATTGTTTATTTGCCTTTTGGCATAATAATATAAACCCTTTAATACGTTAAAGGTTATAGTTTATGTTGAATACACATTGTATACAGCAATTTATGTAAGTCAATAAAACTCTGCCCTCTTTTAACTTAAGAAAAAATAAACAAAAAATATGGTTATTGGTAAATATAAAGTTTTTAATACCATTTGCTATAACAAAAATAAAAAATAAAAAAATCGTGAACCTAATAAATGAGTATAGAAGTATGAACTTTAGTCTTCATCCTTTCTCATCTTTTGACATATTCAATCAAACTAATTCCTATCTATAAAATCAAAAGCATTCAAACATTTTTATTTTTTTTTCTTTTTGTTTTTTTTACATTAAAAAATATTCCAATAATCCTTTTTCGTTTTTTTTTGTTTTTTATATTTTTTAATGCTTTTGTTCATAAATTGCCTGACTAACAATAAAAGGATATATACATATACAATATATACGTATATTATATATATAGTATATCAAAAAACCTAACTAAACACACCAAATAACATCGATCCATTTAAAGTCCTTGTTATTTTGATTTTATTTTTGTACATACTTTTTTCTTTATACCAATATTATTTTTATTTCTTTTTTTTTTTTTGATTCTCTATTGGTGGTGCAAAAAAAAAAAAAAAACGATAAATTGAGCGGCTTAAAAAAAAATTTTTTTTTTTTTTCTCGCATAAATAAAATGGAAATAAAACCAAAGAAAGAAAAACAAATGATGAAACGAAAAGCTATTTTGCATGCATAAAATTAAAACAATAAAAAAAACAAAAAAAAAAAAAAAATTAAAACACACAAAATTCTGTCAAAGCCATAACACAAAGCCACCCTTTTTAAAAGTTTTATAGCCCACAGCGGGTGAAATAACACAGAAATAAAGAAAATAAAAAAAGAATAAAAAATTATTTAAAATAAGAAAATATATAAAATGACTTATATGCACGTTTTTATACGCCAACACAGTTTTACCATTTAAAAAGTTAAACGACGGGCATATATCTAAAAAAAAAAAAAAAAAATTTAATTAAATGAACATTTTGATATTTTGTTCTTTCAAAGTAAATTAAAATTTATCTCTTATACTCTTTATTAATTTTTGTCCTTTGTTGTGAACGTTGTGATATCAAATCAAGGTATCTATCTCTTTTCTTTTCTAAAACTTATCGTCCGTTCTCATTAGAAAATCTTATTTAGTAAATTTCATTCTCTACCGTTACGCTTATTCGGTTTTAGAAGAAGTGATAAACTTTTAAAACATCTGAGCCGTAAAACTTTTGATTATATTTTAACCGTACTGACTTTGTTCTCCATCTATTTCCAGCATGTATCTCAGGTGTCCTTGAACGAAAATGAATTCGAAATAAATTGCACAAAGGAAGTAAAAAAAATGTATGATACCCTGTAAAAAACATGTAAAGAGTACAAAAACAAAAATTTACTACACATTGAAATCTCAAATAATAAGTTAAATTGGATGTACAAAATAATTGTCAAAATTTATTAATCGTCAGGAAGATGATTTTTATACAGGTTCGATTTCTACTCAAAACAAAATCGATTAAAAACTAAGCTATCAATTTATTGTATATTCTTTTCAATTCAATTTTTAATTCGTTATGCCTTCAAAAGTATTAGTCATATTATATCAATTGCTGATTAAATGTTTTTAATGTTTTTAAAGTCAACAATAGAAATTACGTTTAAAAAATAAAAACATAAACATAAACGGGAAAACAAAAAGAAAAAAAATTGAATTCTAATAATTTCAATGTTTCAGGATTAGACAACATTCCATGTTGCTCCGAAAAATATGCAAAACAAAAATGAAAGACAAAAAAAAAAAAAGAAGAATAGAAAAATTAAAATAAATAAAAAAAAAAAATTAAAAACAAAAGTGAGAAAAAAAAATTTTATGATTTATTTTGTTTTATAGTGTGAAAAAAACCATTCAAATGTTTTATTTGCCTTTTTTTTTAAATACACATAAAAATCATAAAAAAAAAGCAAATTCAACCAAAATACAAAAGAAAGAAAAAAGAAATAAGAATAAAACAGCGACTTGCCAAAGAGTCCTCTTATTACCATATTTTTTTTTTTTTTTTTTATTCTTTCATATTACATTTTTTTTCCATACTCTTCAATATAAGTGTAGCGACGTATATATTCATATTCCATACATAATATATTTGTATACATTTATATATAGAAACATCCATAAAAATTGTGTATAGAAATGTCAAAATTTGTATATAGATAATATATATATATATACAAATATATATTAATATACTTTAGATTTTCTTTTATACCATTTTGACGTTTTTATACACAATGGCGCGCTGATAATGGGTATAATTCAGCTTGCTGCTTCACCATCATATCGCTTTAGGACGTGGCGTGTTTTCTGTTTCATGTTTTTTTTTCTACTGTTTTTATTTTATTTTATTTTTTTTTTGTGTAAAATCAGGCTACATGAAAAACGTCAAGTTATCTGGAACAAAACACCATCTATACCATCATGAACATCAAAATCATCATTTATTATTGATTATGATGATGATGATGATGATTATAATCATTATCATTATCATCAACAGTAAATGGAATTGAAAATATAAAATAAAAAAAATAAAAAAATACAGAGGAAAAACAAAAACTGAACGAACTTGTGAAAAAGTTTCATTTCGTTTCTGTTTTTTTTTTATCCTTCCTCTTACTTCTCCGCAGTATCCTTTAAAACGTCTCTTCTTCTTACGTCGCATTCCATTCCATTACCATTACTATTACCATTTGTATCTGTTTTAGGACGTACTGTTTTTCTGGTTTTTTTTTTAGCTCGAAGGTTTTTTTTTATATTTGTCGTTGTTTTATTTTTTTTTGCGTTGTTCACTCTAGGGTTTTTTTTTTGTGCAAAAAAAAAGTTTTTTTATTTTGTTTTTGCTGTGAATAAGGAAATCAAAGACATACCTGGAGATTGCGGGGGGTAAATTAAGCTGCCAACATAATAAATATTTTTTTTTTCATTTTCTTGTTTTTGTTTCCTTTTCTCTGTTTTGTATTTAAGCTCCACAGTAAAAAAAAAATAAAAATTGGTAAAATAAAATAAAAATCAAAGGAAAAAAAAAAAACAAATCAAAAGACTAGAATGAAAAAAATATTAAAAAAAAAATTGAATAAAATACAAAAGGAAACGAAATATTTTGCAAAAATAAAAATAAAACTAACTTCAAACTCACGAAATATTAATAAGGACATGAATACCGAAGTGGAGATTCTTAATTTAAAGTTAAACAACTAAAAAGTTAATTTAAAGTTAGATGAGCATATGCCGGTTTTCATAAGTATTAAAAGAATTTTGAATCTGTAAAACAGAACCGTTATGTTTTTACGGAGAAGTGAAAATTACAATAAATTAAAGCGTTTTAGATTATTGATTTACTTTTAAACTAAATTTCAAATTTGATCTTTATTAAAAAATTGGTGCTTATAATATGACAATATTCGCTTTAAAAAGTTTCTAAATCATTATTTTATAGACGGAAATAAAAAGACTTGCAGATATTCAAGTAGACATGCTAAATAAACATCTTCAAGATCCTTAAATCTATAGATAATATTTAATTCTATATATATGGACCATTACTTTTAACGATAAATTATATACTTTAAGGATAAAACTATCTCGATGGAATATTAAAAGGAAAAGAAACATAATTCGATAAAAACACCGGAGCTCGTAGATAAACGAATGAAAGTAAAAATCAATTCAGATTACAAATTTGTAACATATATGGAATTATAAAGTAATCAACTGATCTCTACAAAAAATTCATAAAAATTAAATAAAAATTAAATAAAATATCCACTGAAGAAGAAATTTTTTGAAAGAATAGATATCAGTAAAAAAAATTATCAATCTGTTTATAATGTTTCTACCCCTTTTTTTTACCACCAATCCATTAATTAACAAATTTAAAAAAAAATGCATTTAAATTTTAGGACTTTATATAGTATTCAATGAATAACACCAATATTATATAATTAACAATTGAAATAGAAATAAAAAACAACATTATTTTAATTAACCTTAAAAATCAAAGACCTTAAATTTTATACTGTTCTAGAGTTCGTAACAAGAACCTAAATTTAACACAACAAAAAAAAAAGAAAGAATGAATTAAAAAAATAAGAAAAAATATAAATAAAATGATGAGTGCTGGCATTCGAATTGTATACATGTGCTCAATATAAAATTACATTGTATATGTATGTATATATATTATTATATAAATATGTTCATACATATGCAACATGCTTATGATAACATAAATATATGAGACTCCAACAATCTCAATTCAATTCAATTTTTTTTTTTTTGTTTTTTGCCCATTTCATGGTAAAACATTTTAGCATGATTCGTGGGATACCAAAATCATAAAAAAAAAAATTACAAACTACCATTGAATCAGTTTCAGTTAAGCAAAACAAAAAAAAGAAAATCTAATAGGAAAAAAAAAAAACAAATATTCAACTTTAAAAAAAAATTAAATAACAAGAAAAAGAAAACTGTTCCATAACGATGAAGCTTTAAAAAATAAAAAACAAAAAAAACAACTAACCATTCCAACCTAACAAACCATCCTTTGCAATATAATATCCTTACAGGGATATAACATGTACATCGGATATGGTTAGGTTTTATTGGATAAGTAAGCCATTCGAACTTTGTTTTAAACAAAAAAAAAAATAAATAAAATAAAATAAAAAATAAAATAAAATAAAAAATAAAATAAGAATAAAAAAAAAGGATTTTTATCTTTTGGTTCAGACATTTTTACATACACACAAAAATACATTAACACAATATACAAACTAATCATACATACATTAAAGTGAATTCTCTTTAAAGATTTATAAACCGAAGAAAAAAATATAAAAAAATAAACAGTTTACATGGCAAATGAGGGGAAGGTAGTGAATAATTTGAAAAAAAAAAAAAGTTTATTTTTTTATTTTTTTCCCATTTTGTTAAAATCGAAAAAAAAAAAAGATTTAAGCTGAGTTAAGTTGTTTTGTATTTAAGGTGGGCGTTGTATTATTAGGATGGAGTTTATTATTATTTTTCTCTTCATTCTTTTTTTGTTTTTTTTGTTTTTTTTTTTGTAGTAAATGTACAAGAAAACTAAACGATCTTAGGGACATTTATAGCTATATAGGTATTTATACATTGTGTATTGTATACATAATGTATATACAAAGTTATAAATACCCAACAAGCCAAACAAAAACGGTAATTCTAATCCCAAAAATATAAAAAAAAAAAAATTAATTCCTTACTATAGCTATACTTAAACACATACACAAATCCAAATACATAATGTATCAGTTATTGGATTATCTATATCTCCCAAAACAAAGTTGTAAAAGGCCACAGAGTCTTTCATAAGGGCATTGGAGCAAAGAATAAAAATATAAAAAAAAACATAATAAGAAGTAAAAAAAAAAATTAAAATTAACAAAAGCAACAGAAGGAGCAAAAAAAAAAACGAAAAAAAAAAAGCAAATCAATAACAATATAAAACCTAGGCCTTAATTCTCATTTATATGAAGAATAAAAAAAAAAGATTTCACATTTCCAAAACCTTAAAAAAAATTTTTTATACTGTCCTTAATATCCTTGTAGACCGTATAGTATATATAAATATATGTATATATATATTTATATTGCATGAGAAAATTACATAGTCATTACAGGAATATAAATATACGTATACATGTACTAAAAATAAATATATAATCACTTTAACTTCAGAAAGGACAATTACAACAAACTGTGTACTCTATATATATTCTGTGTATATTTAAAAGGAATGAATGAAAAGGAATATAAATGACAAAAAAAAAAACACTAAATAACAAAATAAAAAAAAAGTAAGAATTCAGACAAAAATTAAAAAAGAAAGGAATTTATTGAAAGGATAATGAAATCGTACCGAGAAGAGGCATTTTACAAAAATATAATAATACAAAAAAAAAAAAAAAAACACAACACAAAAGAAAACATCATAAAAATTTGTGACAAGGGAAAAAACAAAAATTACAAAAAAACTAAATTACAATGCTATAAAATATCCTATCGATTATTGCTGCGTTAAATTTAAGGTAATGTTGAAAGAGAGAGGAAAAACGGATAATGATTATTTGTGACCTCTTCTTCTCTTATTATTACTATTGTTATTATTCTATATTTTTCCTTATGTTCTTTTAGTTTTTTATTTTTTTCACTCTTAATGCCATAACAACACTCATATTGCTTGTAGTGAGTGTCCTGAATAATTTTTGTTTTTGATCCTTTGATGAGGGGTTCTCATTCATTTATGTTTTATTATAATTTTTTGTTTTATTTTTCTGGTTGAAGTTTTTTGCTGGTTAATTAAATCAAATTTCAGGGGCTTGGTTCTCAAAGAAATTAAATGAAATTATTGTATTTTGTTTTTCACTTCTTCTTTTTCTTGGTCTTCTTTTTTTACATGCACATAATAAAAATTGAAATGATTGGATTCGAATAAATGTGGACGAGCGGATAATATTAAATAATAAACAGAAGAGAAAAGAAAAACAAAAAAAAAAAAAAAAAATTAAATAAGAGGAAAAAAAGAATTAAGAAAGAAATGAGGAGGAAAAAAAAAATTAAATAAAATATAAAAGTACTCTTTTTAATTGAGATTCGTTAAGTGTGTATTAAAAAAAAAAAAAACAAAAAAAAGAAACTTTGGATAAGCATATAAGTGTATGAGTATTTTCAGATGGCGTCGAGTAATTGACTTTTAAGATTAAGATTACAATTGCCCATTTAAAGTATTATGGGATACAGATGAGTTGTTTTAATTTTGATTCTCTTCTTTTTTTGTTAGTTTTTTTTTTTTTTTTGTATGTTCTTTTGAATATAAATTATGGTATCATTCATACCTACCTACAAAATATTTATTTTAAAATATAACTTAAAAAAAAAAAAAAATAAGTGAAATTCAGGGGGTTCTGAATTTGTAGTATTTTGTATACGGAATATACTATATATATATATTATATATATACTTATTTATTATTTAATTGTAATGTTATTAAGTTGAAATGTAATGAATTTTAATGATTCGGATTGTTTTAAAAATAAATCACATAAATAAAGAGCTATTCAAATTTTTGTTTTTTTTTTTTTTTGTATAAATTTGTACGAAAAAAGTAATTACATATACGTTTAAATATAATTCAATAATAAATATAGATACTACAAGAAAAAATACCTAAATTTACTAGAAGATGCAAAAAAAAAATAAAAAGAAAAATAACATTATAATATACCTATTATACCTTACCTTTTAAACTTTATTTAATTCTATGCGGTTTAACTAACCGAACAATTTACCTTTTTTAGTGTAGTCATAAAAAAAAACATAAAAGAAAAAAAATTGCACCTGCCGCCGAAAAAAAACAAAATAAAAATTCGTTTGAATTTTGTTGTTTTCTTTCTTTCTTACTTTACCAAAAATGAGAAAAGAATTTCTAAGAAAATGTTTATGAAAGAAAAAAAAAAAGATTTATTTAGTGAAGATATTTTTTTTTTCTAAGGTATTTAAGTGATTTTTTAAATAACTCGTAGACTTTCATAAGAATTTTAAGAATATAATATGTATATACATATATGTATGTACATCCTATATGAAGGTATCTTATCTAATAGATGTACATGTATGTAGGTATTATTATGTAAGTAAAATAAAATAATTGCAGATTTCCTAAAAACTTTTATTATTTTTTAATATTAAGTAGAATACATTACAAAATAAATGTATGTAAGGTGTTTTTTGTATTAAAGATTCATTTTTTATTCACCTTTGACAAAGTTAAGTTCATTTAATAAATTCTTATGGTAACGACTTACATATTTCGAAAATACACTAAATTTATAAAATTAAAGTTGTATTAAATTTAATACAAAATTTGATTAAAATTTAAAAGACAAATTCATCCGTATACCTACATACATACATACGAAATATAACTATAATAGGAACCTACTAAATTAGAAACTTCAACATTTTTTTAATCAATTAAAATGCCTACGTCCTATCATCTAATATAAGTATAAACACATCCTATATGTCTTATTACTTCTCTATTTCCATTCGTACATATTATGCTGCCCACACATGGCGGACTAGGTTGTAAACTTGGTACACGGACAGGTTTTAGAAGCATACCATACACTTATCCAACCTATCATCCAACTACTGTTATGTACCTACTTGATATTTTTATTATTTTCTCAAATGAAAAAATCACAATGTTAAAATGACATTTAAGTTGTGCAAGTTGCCCATACATGATACCACTCAACTACAAACCAAAGACTCCGCACACAAAAATCAAAATTTTTTGATATCAATCAACTTTACAACCATCAAAATGATTTTACAACTTTCCCATACACGATACAACTTATCAAGTCCGCAGAACTGTTCTAAAACCTGGTCCGCCGTGTATGGGCAGCATTAGGTACAACTTGATTCGATTTTTGATGGAAAGTTCTTATAATTTTTAACTCTTTCTACGTACAAATATTTACATAAATTCATCTTTTATATTGCCTACGTAAGTACCTACATGCATAATAATATATCCATACAAAATAATACAATATGTATTAATGTACATTTCTATCTTCAAATTTGTAGGTATACATACATACATATATATACCTATATTTATTTTTATATCATATTCATATTCATATTATAATACAGTATTCATGAACATAGATACCTATATAGTTACAATTCATAGTATGCATGTACGTATATCCATATGTACATATAAATGATTTAAGATTCAAGATAAATATCTGTGTCAATAAAATTTTATTTTCTGATATACAAAAGAAATAAAAATAATAACAAACAAAAAAAAAATGACTGAAATCCCAACCGAAACTAAACCGAAAATTCATAATTCAAAATCCCAAAACCACTTATTTTTTTTATGTTTTTAATTTTTTATTTAAATATTCTCTTTTTTTTTGTATTTTATTTTATTATTTTTTTGTTAATCCTACCAATCAACTTTATAATTGCTAAAAAAGACCTACAATAATAATCAAAATAACAGCAAGAGCAAATCTGAGATATGAAAAGAAAACAAAAGAAGAAAAAACCAAGGTAAAAAATCAAAAAAAAAAATTGAATAAAAACTCATATCATGTCGTACTGTGAATGGAATTTTATTTCAATTTATTTAAATAATATAAATACATATAAATAAATTATAATATGTACATACTTACATATTACTTTACTTATCCCGTAATAGTATAGTACCCATATATTTTTAACGCATAGTGTGCTACTATTTTATGAATTTTATAAAGAAAAAAAAAATGGTTTCTCTCTCTTAAAACTCGAAATTATGAAAAATAAAAATTCACATGACAATTGCGTGCAGTATTTTGTATTATGCTGTGAATTGGCTTACCAAATTTTATTTTATTTGTTTGTAGAAAATTATTATTTTTGATACGAATTTGTTTGACATAAACTGTTTATTATATGCTTTTTTTTATTTTATTGTATACTCTATTTTACTCTATTCATAATAAGATAAATAATAATACGAAAATACCTCTAATAATACTTAGTCTCTTCACTCTTGTGAAGGTAACTGAAGATAAATTTTTCTCTTTAAA
The DNA here is from genome assembly GCA_947095535.1 of Poecilobothrus nobilitatus. Classification (NCBI taxonomy): domain Eukaryota; kingdom Metazoa; phylum Arthropoda; class Insecta; order Diptera; family Dolichopodidae; genus Poecilobothrus; species Poecilobothrus nobilitatus. Next base: position 11,356,800 of record OX352773.1, on the reverse strand, counting down.
ATTTTTTTTAATTTTTAAGAGAAAGAAAATTTAAAATTTTGAAACTGAAAATTAAAATCAATTAAGTTTTGAGTTTTGACAAATTCACACTTATTTTTTTATTAGATATGTTAGTTGACTTGGTATTGTTATTGTTGTTATGTTACCCAATTTTAAATTTAACCTTTTCTCTTTTATATTTTGTCTCTTTAATCATTTTTGTATTGCTTTTCTTTCATTGTTTTTCAGTTTTGTTGTATTTAATATTATTTAGAACACTATTTCAATTTACAATTTAACAGTATACATGCACTCATACAGTGAGAGATGAGTGAGATTGAAGCACAGCAGCAAATGTATTAAATCAATAAACATAGTAGAACTGGTAGAACACACATAAAATATTGTAATTGGATTGGATTTGGTATATACTGAATTGAACAGTTGTGCTGTGCTTGGGTTTTATGAAATGTAAACTGAAATTTGATAAACATATGTTATTTTTTTCTCTTTAATTTTTTGTATTAAAGAGAATTTATTTACATTTGTTTATTTTATTTATATTATTTTATTTTTATATACAAATTCAGAGAATATTGTGAGCATTGAATGAAATTTCTGAAAAAATTCATTGCCACTGTTATTAGTATTTAGGTTGACGTTGAGGATTCATGTTTGGTGTACGGTTAAAAGTAAATTTTACGTTTTAAAAAGTAAAAAAAAAAATAAAAGTCATATTTTTTTTTGTGTTGTATTGTGAAGAAAAAAGCATTTTTTAAATAAAAGGCGGTTTAATTATATAAATATTATATTTGTTTCCGCTTATTATTAATAAAAAGAAAAAAAAAATAATTATTTAATTTTAAAATTTATATTTACATTTGTATTTTTCATATAGGTAATTATTACCTATTTTATTTATAATTTAATCTTGCATCGTGTGTGCTTACATTAAAAAATAAAAAAAAAAAAATGGGAAATATAATTGGTTTTATTGTAAAGAAAAGAAAAAAAATTATTTATTTTTAGAAAAAAAGAAAACAAATGAAGCAATGAATTAATATTATAATAATTAAAAGAAAAAAAAAATTGAAATTTGTAATAGATTACAAATAAATGTGATTTGAATAAATAATAAAAAAAAATTTGAAATATTTTAATATATCGTATGTACATGTTAAAACGACATAAAATAAAATTTGACCGAAAAATAAACAAAATTTCTGGTTTATTTTTAAATAAATAAAAATAAAACATTTATACCTATCTATATATAAGTATCTATATATTAAAAATATGTATGCACATGTATATAATTATTTATAATACACTTAAGCACTTAACAAAAAAAAAATAAAGAGAAAATAAAAAGATCATAACATTTATTGATGTTAATTAATTTGACATTATTCTTAAAAAAAAAAAATTACAGTTATTTATATTTTAAAGTTTATTGTGAATAATTTTGATTAGTGTAATAAAAAAAAAATATTATTCAAAAGAAAAAATAAAAATTCATTAAAATAATAAGAAATTTTTATCTATTAAATAAAAAAAATATTTAGATATTTATTTATTTTTTTTTGTTGCGTCAATTAAAGTGCTTTTATTTTATTTGACAACAAAATTTCACAAAAAATTATAAAACAAAGGTGTGTGTGTGTGTAAAAATTTAAATAATATTTAAAAAAGAAAAATAATTGATTTAAAATAAACACAAAAAAAATTATAAAGTATATAACCAAAACATATATGTATGTACTTAAGGATAAGAATTGGCAACAATTACTGTTTACCAAACATCAACATTTGTTTTGTTTTGGATTACACAAAAAGTAACAAAAGCATCAAATAACTTTTGGACATTTTAGAAAAATCAATCATCTCAAAATATTTCATCAAAAAAAAAAAAATCAACAAACAAAACAACTTTATGTGGATTACTTCATTTTTTATTTTGATAAAAGAAATTATATCTTATAACCTCTACCTGAAATTTATCTTGAAGTTGGATTAATACAAAAAAATAAAACAAAGGTAAATATAATTAAATATGTATGTAATAATGAAAAAAAAAAATTTCTTTAAAAGAAATGTCGTAATCTGGCGTGAATTGGAAGAAAAAAAGTGACGAATAAAGCGAGAGGAAAAGGCAGAAAAACAAAATTATATTTTATTTTGGATATTTGCCGTCGGGTGGCGTAATTTTATTTTTTAAGTGTTATTGTTTATTAATATTCAATGAAGAATTCTTTGTTTGCGTCTTGCGATTGGACGAAAAGAAATGTTATGTTTTTTTTTCAAGTTTTGCTTGCACCTTTCTTAAAAGTTTTGGTTACATTGGTTACATTTGTTAAACAATTGGTTACAATATTTTAAATACTGATTTAAAAAATTAAAATATTTTCAGTATCTTATTGTAACTATTATCGGCAGATAGTAATTGTGTGTTTACATTTAATATTTGGCCAGTAATTAAATTGTTATGTCTAATAATTGACGTTATTGAATATATATTAGTCACAAATTATGCCTAATATTGTGTAAGTAAAAGGACGGAGAAATTAGAAATGGTGAAAAACAACACCCTCTGGTTTAATCATTTTACCGTCGGTAAAAAAATTAACCGAATAATTTTTAATATTAATTAAGTAATTAAGTTTCGATTTTTTTTCCATTGGTTTAAAAAAAAATATTTTTTATAAATACCTACACACTATTTTTTTTTTTATAGTTTTTTTATGTTTTTATATAAAAAAAATAAAATTAGGTACCTATAAAAATTTAAATATTTTTTTTTTTTTTGTTGAAAGTCGTAAAAAGTTTTAATGTTTTTTTTTTCTTTTAGTGTAACTTGTGTTGCTTGTTTTAATTTCTAAACAGGTCATTAGCATTCAAAAATTAAAGAAAAAAAAAACCAAGTCAGCCAAGTTTATTGTGGTGTGCTTTTCAAATATTATTTTCGATTTGTATTTAAAATTATTAACAAATAAATTTGAAATATTATTTAAAACATAAAACAAGATTATTTAACATTAAATATATTTTAATAACTTAATTTACGGTATTTTTTAAATCTTTACCTAATTTCTATGATTCTTTATTTAATTAATTATTTTTTTTTGTTACAGTAGGTATCAGTCTGTTGTTATTAGTACAAATGAAATTTGATACAAAAAAAAAAGTGTTTTTGTTTAGATACAAATTTTTTTTACAAAGTCTAATTATCCCGTCGGAAAGGCATTCCTATTGTATACCTATACAGCCGTCGGAGAACAGTAATTCTATTTTATCAGTTATATTTCAATAATAATTTAACGTAGTAAATACATATAAATTTGATTTTAAATTAATGTACAAATTTTTGGTTGGAACTGAAAGAATTTGTTTTTAAAGTTTGTTCATAAAATTGCCAGTTTGAAATAAGATCTAAAAAATATATGTAACTATGTATATTCTGCCCAATAACTTGAATAAAGTACATACATACTTGATATTAGAATAATATTGTAATTATGAATAATGAATATAAAATCTAATCTTTCTTAAATTTATGAATTATCTAATTTTATACCTAAGTATTGATGAATAAGTAATTAATAGTTAAGAACTCTGAAATAAAAGTAAACTAATGAACTACTGGTTAACTAACGTAAATATTATAATTGTTCGTATTTTTTTTTAGTTTTTTTTTTTGCCGGTTTTAAAGTGTTTTTAATTTTTTTTTTATTGTTGTCATAAATTTGGTTTATTAAATTGTTGATACGGAAGGAGTAAAAAAAATATGAAAATTTTAACATATTAAAAGTTATTTTTATTTTAATAATATTTTAATAAAATAGATTAAAGAACTTATATACCCACCACATTTATGTATACGTAAATATTGTAGTAAATCAATGTCGAACAAAGAAACAAATAAAAAATTTAAATATACCTACTTCTTACTAATTTATAACACATTTTAAACTTTTAAAGATTTAGTTTAAATATTGTCTTAAATTTAGTATCGGCATAATTTTCTACCATTTGAATAAAAAGACAATTTGTAATAAAATATTAAATAAATAAAACAGTAAGTATATAGACACTTGATTTTTGTTGAAATATCACTAGAATTCAAAAACATTCTCTTTTAATTAGTGACATTAAATTAGAAAAATTCTAAATAATAACAGTATATTTCCGTAATTTTTTGAAAAATTTTTAAAATATAATATACTTGTATATATTATCATCATAAACTATAAGTTTATTGGAAGAAGAAATAATAATACAACATTATATAAGTAATCGTATCTTTAGATGTAAGTTGTTAGTCTGACTAATTTTTAGGTTCCGAAGGAAAAAAAAGAAACAATCTGTAATACCAACTGAATGAATGAATTTGTGTCTGGTTTAAGCTTTTATAGAATAAATAAATTTCTGTATTGATTTTTCATAAATGATTGCAATGGCCGAAAGTTAATTTCTGATACTAAATTAATCATTTTAAAAGATTGATCACCCTATTTATGGATGAATTTGCTAAAAACAAATACAAATTATTTTAATTTTTCTTTTTTTAAATTTGTTTTAAATTGAAAAATCAATTTTTCAATCAAATAAATGAAATTTCGTCATTTTTAATTAAAAAAAAAAATTAAAAATTAGTGGTGCCAAAAAAAAATACAAATGCTATAAAACAATATTATATTATTAAAATAATTTAAAATCAAATTAAAATAAAAAAATATCTACATAATGTTATATAGTTTAATTTTTCACAAAAAATGTCACAATTTAAAATCTAAAATTATTATTTTGAAAACCCACGAGAAAAAAAATAATTTGTTTCAAAAAAATATTGTTTAAATTTTTAATTATCTGTGTACTTAACTATATTTTTGTATATATATATACATATATAATTTATTTGCTAAGAAAATTTTGAAATGATTTTTATTTTTTTATTTTTTCTTCAATTAAAATACTTTAATGCCAAAATAGATTTTCATAGATTTTCATCTCAAGTTGATTTATTATTTTAAATCAATGAAAGGGGGGATTCTTAAATTTTTTGTTTATATGTATGTACATATATACTTTTTTTTTTTTTTTGAATATTTTTCTATTAAACGCCGCTATTTATTTATTTTACATTAATAATTTTCAACACTTCATATTATAATTTTGTTTTTAAAAAAAAAAAAAAATATATTTCAAATGGTTTTTTTTTTTTTTTTCACCTACAGAAAATACACAAATTTCAATTTAGAAACAAAATAAATAAATAAAAATATTTATGTTTGTGTTAGTGAAAATTTTTCAAAGAATTTTTTTTTTTTTTTTAAAGTCACTAGTCACTACTGAATGATCAAACAACAACAAGATTTTTAAAAAGGAAAACAAAAAAAAATTTTTAAAATAAAATAAAAAAAAAAAAGGAATTTAAAAAAAAAAGAAAAGAAAAAATTACCTAGAAGATTGTATTTTTGTATTTCAATCGGATGCTACTTAATTTTATAATGTTTAAAATTCCTTGGATGAATTTCACGCTATTAATCAGCTATTTTAACAGCACGTTACGGTCATTATTTCTATTTCTCTCATTTTATTTCTATTTTTCTTTTTATTTTTATTTTAGTTATTTCTTAATTTTGTTGTCGCCTATTTCTTCAACTTGTTTTTTATTTTAATGTGTTTTTTTTTTTTTATAGTTTTAAATATTTTGCGGTTTATTTTTCGCGCTTTCATCAATTTTAGACAGATTTTATATTTTTTTTTGTATATTTTTTTTTATTTTAAAATTGAAATTGATTTTTTGAAATATCGACTTAAATAGAAAAAAAGAAAAATTTTATTTTTAATGAGTGAAAATAGAAACTAATAGCGAAGAAAATTAAAATGTATTGAAAAGAAAAGAAAATACATTATACAGTGTAGTTTTCATTAATTGAAACAATTAGTACTTATGTATTTAGTAAGTAAATAGTTACATATGTATTTGATAAAATAAATAAGAAATTTAATTTATTATAACTTTTTGGTAAATAAGTGTATCATGCATAAATAATCTGTGCAAAGAAAAAAATTACATGCATTAATGTTAAAAAAAAAAAAAAAAACAAAATACTTAAGATACTTATTCTTTAATATTCCGTGATAAATTAAATAATTTTATTATTTGTTACCGAAATATGTAAGAAGTTATGTTTCATTTCAATTATTATGAGAAAATATATTGTATTTTATAAAACTTAGAAATTTTCTTTAATAACTTAGAAGATTAACGTTGGAAATTCTGTTATACCTAGTTATGTATTGCAAAAGGTAAATGTTAAACTTATTTTATTTTGTAAATAGGTAGGTACTTACTAAAAATTTATACTTATTTGAATTCTTCTACTTATTGTTCAACATTTCTCACATAAGTACTTAGTTTTAGTTTTATCAGAGACTGTTTTATTATTATATAAACATCTTTAAAGTTTCGCACAGCTAACGGACTCTAATGTTTTCTATCTTTCTAATGTTATACAGTGATAACAAATTACGATGTTAAACTACCTATGACAGTGATAATGGACTTTTTTTGTTTGGGGCTAGTAATATAATTGGGCTAGTTAGACTTGTTTACAGTTTTTTGTATTTTAGTTATATGTATTGACATATGTATATATAACTGTTTAAGGAACTTACTTCTGATTCTTTAAACCGCAAAAAAACAGTCAAATCTTCAAAATTTAATCCTTTTATTAATTTTACATTTTAAATAAAAAATATTGTTTTAATATAAGATCTTTCTAAAGATATGATCAAATGACATTAACCAATACAATTGTACAAAATGTGATTATTTAGTTAGTATGTATTTATGTTCGTTAGGTAACTATGTATATGATCAATTCGGAAAAGTTTCTTACTGTATCCAATTAACGTGTAAAAAACTAATATAATCTAACAAATAAAACTAAAACAATATATTATACGTATACAAATTGGAAATCATCTACTTTTAAAATTAAATAAGTATACATGTTATTAGACATTCATGTCAAATTATCTGTCAAAAAAAAAAAAAAAAAAAAACAATTTACTTAAAAAGATAATCAAAATATTCCAAATTGTAAAAATTCTTTAAAAAACGAAAAGAAACAAATTAGCAACCTAAATTCGTTTAGAAAGTTTCGAAATAAACAAATTTTTGTTCATTCATACCACGCTAATATTTATTTTTTTTTTCTTTTTTTTTTTTCAACAATTATTATAATTTTTGTTTTTCCTTTGAACTTTATTTTTTATTTTATTATTTTCACATTTTAATTTTTTTTTATTTTAAAAAATGTTGTCTTTGCATAAAATAAACATTTCAGTTTTTGTTTTATTTTTTTTTTTTTGAAATTCTGACTTGTTTTGTGTTGTTTTCACTTAAACGAAAATAAATTTGACTATCGGTTGTTTTTGCGTGCCAAAAAATCCATTTTGACAAAAATATATTTTTACAACTGCAAAAAAGCACAAAAACAAAAAAAAAATCTCAAGATATTAACTCAACGATTCAGATTCACTTCATTCATTTTGTTTTGAAAAAAAAAAAAAACAATTTTTTTTTGTATTCACGAGGAAACATTTTATTCGTTCACGTCAAGATTTTTTTGTTTTGTTTTTTTTTTTGTTCGTTGAATATAATTTATTTCACAAAGAAGAAAGAGAATAAATGAATTGATTATATGAACGGGGGGTAAATGAAGGGGAAAAAAGAAGAGAAAAAAAATTGGGAAGATATAATAGATGAGCATGAGTGTACTGTACTTACTTAAAGTTTATACAAGATTCAAGAAACAAAAAAAAAAAAAGAAGAGAAATAGAAGAGTAGAGTAGAAAGAAAGTGAAAATAAATAAGTTCATCGTATTAATAGAGATCACTTCATTCAACAAAATGTTTCAAAGAAAAAAAAATTTTATCCGGCATTTAATTTTTTTTTTGCAAATAGATAGATAATAAAAATTAAAAATAAAATAGAATAAAAGAAAAAAAAAACAACAAAAATTTAATAGATACTACATTAATTGAGTTGTGAATTTGTGTGTTCTGTGATGAGTTGTGTGTTGTGGCTTGATTTCAAAGAAATAATATATTATGTATACCTATTTAGAAATACATTTATTATGTATTTACATATGTTTTATTCATTCATATATATACAAAAATGTTTATGATTTGTAAATACATTTTGTTTTATTTAGAAAATTTGGATTTAAAACTAAAAAAAAAAAAAGAATATTTTATTAGAATCATACTAATGTAATCATACAAAAAATTCTATTAGAATCATACTAATATATATGTATGTATATGTTATAGTGATTTAATCACTTGTTAATTTAAAACGATTAAATAAAATGTAAAAAGAATTACTTTCTGTCAAAATGTATATATAGTTAAGTAGGTATTTAGTTCTTGTTTTTAAAAAGAATGAATTTAGAAAACAATTTTTTTTTTTTTTGTATTTTACAAATTTTTGAATCACATTTAGTTAATGTAATTCAAAAAAAATGTTTATAGATATATCGGTACACTTATGCATTTACATATATCTATGTATGACTCATTATAGAGTATCTTTATATTATCTACATACTTACCTAAATAAAATTTTATTTTTAGATCAAAGCAAAATTTATTTTTGGGATACTTAAAAATATAAAATAAAAATTCTTTTTGTAATTTTTTTTTTTTTAATTTTTACTTATTTTATCTTTTTTTTTTTTTTTATTTATTTAATAAAAGAAAATTGGAAATAAATTTACAATAAGAATAAATAAAAAAAAATAAAAATTATTAATAATGGGGTATACATATTTTATTAAAAAAAAAAATAATAAATCAAATAAAAAATTTAAGATCAAGTACGTACATATCTACTTAAGTAACGATAAACCTATTTTATAAAAATTATGGATTGTTACTAATAAATTTCCGTTTTAAAGAATACCGTAAAATATTAATTTTCTCTTTCATATTAAAATCCAAAAAAAAAGAATTTTTAGATTTAAAAAATGAAACCTTAAACAATAGTTAATACTTTGCATAATGTTATTATACCCTACACATTAAGTATAGGGTATATTAACTTTGGTATGGTGTTTGTAACCACCAAAAGGAAGCGAGATAGGTATAGACATGTATATATATTCTGAATCAGGATCACCGCATGAGTCGATTTAGCGATGTCCGTCCGTCCGTACGCACGATAACTCAAAAAATAATGATGCTATCTTGATGAAATGTATACTGTAGGTTAACAATGACTAAGGTAAGGCGGGGATTGTAAATGGGCGAAATCGGACCATGCGTTCGAGTACCTCCCATACAACTCCCAAAACCGAATACGCATATCTTCGAAATTAATAAAGATAGAAACTTAAAATTTTGTACGAGGGTGTGTTTTTCTGAATCCCTGATATCCCTAAAATTTGAAATGAATTGGAGTGGTTGTTCGGGTACCTCCCATATGTGCCTCCGCGTGCTTCCACACACTTCCCAAAACCTAACAAGCATATTTTCGAATTTAATAAAGATAGAAATCTGAAATTTTGTACAAAGGTTGTAAAAGCATTTTTTTTTTTAGCTTAGTTATATTAAATACCTAACTAAAATAACATGGATTTTTAATTTAATTTGAATTTTTTAGGTGTAGGGTATAAATAAGTCGGTTGCATCGACTTACTGTTACTTTTACTTGTTTTTATTCTATTTTGGTGTACCTACATTTTAGCAGTGGATTAATTTAAAATAAATTTATATGTAATAACATTTTAAAATTTGAATAATTTTGAAATAGAAGCACGATACTTACTTCAAAGTTTAATAGCAGTAAAGTTCAGGTCAATTGAATACGTACCTATTATATAAATTTCGTACCTATTAAAAATATAATAAATTAAAAGAGAGTAAAATATTAGCTTATTATAATTCAATAAAATTGAAGTTCGAAAAAAAAAAAAAATCATTTATCGGTTTATTATATTATTTTAAACTATTCTTATGTGGTAAAATTATAACTAACTATAGGCACATATATATATACATATTTATTTTAAAACACTTAACATAATTTTTTTTATCTTATTTTCTCTTTTAAACCAAATTTATAGGTTTTAATTTTTCTTTTTAAAATTAAAATGAATACTTCTCGCCTCTAAAATAATTTAAAATAAAATACTATTTATAATTAGCTCAGTGATACAAAAAAAAAAAAAAAAGTTACAACAAATAACTGAATTTTTGTTGTTGTATGTTCATAAACCACTTACCTATATCCTTTTAAAAAAAAAAAATCAAGTAACTATATTTTATATTCTAGATTAACCTTTATTTTACATCTCTTAATACATAATGCATATACCCATAGATAAATAGATTTAACTATTTATGTATAATATACACACATACATATATATATATATACATATATATATTATATAAATCATTTTATCCATCTTACAATAGTAGGCAATCAACTCCTTCATGGTAAATTATATTTAAGTTATGGTTAAATCTAATGTCATAAGGCAATAAAAATGGAATTTTCACTTTTCTGTAATATTTTTACTGTCTGTTATAATTTTGTTGTTATTTTTGTTTGTCAAGGGTAATTTATTTAAAATATTTTTATTTTCCTTTTTCCCTCATATAAACTCTTAAGGAGTTCCCTTCAAAAAAAATAAAAAAATTATGCTTTAAGGCAATAATAACAAAGGATAAAAATATTTTCAAAAATCCAAAAATAAAATTTTAAAGGGAATCTTATCCACCCTTTCATTTTCCTTTTTTACTTTTAATATACTCTTCCTTGAATACATTAAATCGAAAAAAAAATCAAAGAAGGACGCTGAGAGTAACAAAAAAAATATATATATTTTTTAAAGAAATACTTATCCTTTTACTTATATTCCATTTTCTTTGTGCACAAATTTTTCTTTATACTTATTGTATAAAATTTTATTATAAATTTTCGGTATGCTGATTTTTACCTAAATTAAATATTTATAATACATGGATATGTCTGTGTGTTTATGTTTGGGTATATACACTTAAATCCCATCAACTAAAATCAAATCAAGCAAAGTCAAAAGCAATGGGGTGCCAATAACTGCTTTTGATTCGTTACGCAATAAATATTCCCTTTATTTTTTCAGTATATAAGTTAACAATTTAGTAAGTACAATAAGAAAGGTAGAGGGGTTAAGAGAAAAAATAATCTAAATTATACTATAACTATGTATATGTATATATATATACCTATGTATAAATATATATATATAAAAAAACGAATATCATCCTCTTTTTTTTTGTATGTTCGGTAAATGAAAATAAAGGATATTAATTCAAATTGTTCCAATGTAATTCCTTTTCACTTATCTAATTTTTTTTTTTTTTTTGGGTTCATCAAACAGAAAATTTTTCTTACTGCAGAAAAAAAAGGATATCACAGCATTCACTGATTTTAGAGTATACAGTTCAAAGAAAAACGGACTAAAAGAATTAATCAAAATTGTTTTAATAAGTATGCATAGTTACACGTACTTTTTTAGTGATGGTTAAAATATATCTACTTATATGAACTACAATTTTATTTCTATTCATTTTAAATTCTAATTTTTTTTTCTAATCCTGATTTTCATTTAATTCGTTTTTAATCAGCTTAGGATTCTTTTCTAAAAACATTATTTTAGAAAAGGTAAAATAAGTTTATGTACTTACAAAAAATTTATTTTATTCGAATAGTAGTTAGTCCCTATTTTAAACAATAACTATATTAATTTCAAATATTTCTTAAATTTCCTAGAAGGGATCCTTATGAGTTTGTCAAAAAGAAATAATAAATTGAGTCTATAAAAGTTTAAATTAATATTAAACTGTCGTTAAAAATGTATTTTAAGGCACTGTCATTATAAATTTTAATATAATTAATTTCAAAAGAAAAAAGCATAACTGATAATATTCTTCCCAACACTGTTATACATATTTGATACATCATTTTCTAAAATAAATTTTATTTTAGCTACGTCGCAACACAACGCAACGTCCCAATTTAAAAAGTTTAAACGAATTTAATTTTATTTTTAATCTAAAATGAATTTTTACATTTGTAATATAATCCTTATAGTTTCAACGAATGCATTTTAAGGACTTGTAAAAATGCATAAAAAAAAAATTAACTAACATATGCTTGTTATGATATTGATGATGATTATGATGTAGATGATAATAATGATAAAGTAAGTGAACTGAAATAGCTACTATAGTTACAAGGAAATTTTTCTATTTTTTATTTTTTTTTTCAATTCCTATGGGAATATCAATGTTTAAAAATGTTATTTATTTTGTTTTTTTTTTTATTTTCTTGGTTTATTTTGTTTGTTTAATATAGTAAGTAACTACTCAGTTTTCTTTAAAAGTATTTTCGGAACAAAAAAAAAGTTCTCTACATTTCGTAACAAATAAAAAAAAAAAAATATATTGCGTTTTTAAAATTGAATCAAGGGACGAAATCGACAACAACAATATTACAACAAAATAGAAGGAATAATAAAATAAAGGACGAAAAAATATAATAATGATTACGTGTTCTGTCCATACAAACAAACGTGTATATATACGAATTGAGTGTCTGTAGTTTAGGTATCGGGTGTATACCAATATTTGACACCATTCTATGATATCGTTATGTTTATTGTTTGCTTTTTTTCACTTTTTTGTTTGTTTGTGTTTAAAAGTTTTTTTTTTTTTTTATTGTATCCTTAATTTTGATCCTGTGTGTGTTTTTTTTTTTATTTTTCGAAAATCTAAAGGGGAAAAACATATAATTTTTTAGAATTTTTATTTTTTTTTATTCTTGTTGTTTCTTCAATGATATTATTCCTTGTTTTCTGTTTTACCTTGCTTAGGGGCATGCAATAATTTATTTTTCATTTTCATTCCATTTTGTCTTTTTTTCTTTCTTTTGTTTTTTTTTTTTACCTTTGTAATAGGGGTTCGCTCACAGGGGTCTTGTTTTATGAGGCAGTTAATGGTGTTTTTCTTTCCGGCACGTAACTTATTGAGTTCTTTACTTTTTTTGTTGTGCATTATTGTTTTTTTTTTTTTTTTTTAGTTTTAGTTGCTGTTTAAGTTGTATACAATACACGTACCAAATATGAATAGTTGCAATATGATGATGATGAAATGATGTACTATACGGTGTTAAATATAACTATATGAAATGTTAACTTCATATTATGTCATTTTTCATATTACTTTGTTTCACATTGTTGACGATATGAAAACATATATGTAGCCATGTTTGTAGGTATATACTAGGTATATATAACTATGTCTATTTAACTCGCTAATTTCATTACATTTTATATTGTGATTCTGTAATTGAGAGAGGATTGTTGCAAATAACTGTGCAAATGCTATTAAGAGGGTTAAATCTAACCAAATATAAATCTAGATTTTTATAGTTTTTTTTTTTTTTATAAGATAAAATAATTTTATTTCAATAGAAATTCCAAGGGTATACTTTTGAAAATGGTAAAAATGTGATTTAAAAGAAAATTTATTAACTACGAAGGAAAGGTTAAAAGTATTGCAATTGAGAAATTGATTTTATATAAGTAGTTAGATATAAGAAAATTTTAAATACGTATTGCTTTACTTTAAAAATATTACTATAAAATATGCATTCCATCGATTACTAGCTTAGTAGAACTTATATTATTAGAACTGAACTTTTCAAAAATATTTTGTAAGTGAGACTTACTTAGTTGATTAATATAAATTAATCTAAAAGAAAAATTTTTTTGCTATAAGTAGTTATATGTTGTTTGTTTTTATAACACATTTTGTTTAATTTTATTTTTTCTCTTTCATAAATTTTTAATATGAGGCCAATTAAAATACATAATTCTTTTTAACTTTTTTTTTTACATAAATTTAAATTGTCAATTCAAATTTTCAAATGGAATTTCTTCTTATATTCCTCAGTATAAAAAATTAATGGATTTTCTACTATTTTCAAAAACTTTTCATATATATAATGTAAGCGTTTAGTATTTTATCCTTTAATATTATTTAAAGACAATTGGTGTTTGTGTAAATTAAGTATGCGTACACATGTGACATCTGCCTTAATTTTATATTCCATCAAAACGAGATTAATACAATCAGTCGGTTTTGATCTGAAACATTACAATATGAGTATAAATAAAGCAAAATATATTACATTAAAGAAAAAAAAAAAAAAAACAAATCTAGAACGTTTTATTTTATTTCCCAAATGAAAAGGGGGACAAATTAACAACAACAATTATTTTATTTCAAAAAAAAAAAAAAACAGAAATATAACCAGAGGGAATTTTTGACATTTAATTCTTTGCTTTGTTTTATTTTTTCTTTTAAATATGGATATGAAATTAAAAACAAAAAAAAAAAAAAAACATTCATATGTACATATATTTTAAATTACACGCAAAACATAATTTAAGGGTTGATATTTTTATATTTTCCTATGCGATATTGTTTCAATAAAGAATCATCTAATCATTCATTTATTCATCTTAAACCCAACTATTAGACACCAGCAGTTTACTTTTTTTTTTTTTGTATTTCTCCCTGTGGAATTTGTTAAGTTGAAAAAGAAGGTGAGGGGAAAAAAATGAGAACTAGATCAGATTAAAAGGTTTTTTTTTTTTAGAAATTTTTGTATGTAATATTTTTCACTCTATTTTTTTTTTTTTTTTTGTTTTTTAATTTTTAAGTATTTTATTAATCAGGAGGGTGTTAAATGTTTGTATTTCAACAAATACTGAAAGGGCTGGACAAAAAAAAAAACAGGAAAAGAAAAGAAGACAGCTGTTGGTTACAATATTGACTTAGAAAGAGGGAAAAAAAAGGAAATTTTAATAAAAGGATAATATCAAACACTAGCAAATGTCATTTTAGTACCCTAACCGTTTCTTATAATATATTTTATATATATGAGTATACATCTAAACATATATGTCCAATGTACATCCATATAAAATACTAAAGTGAGTAATTTTAATTCAAATACAATAGGGAGGGTAAAATTGAATTGAATAAAAAAAAAAAAAGAAATAAAAAGAAAAACATTTTTGTTTTTCCCTACATTATAATTATGTAAGTAAAGAGATATTAAATATATGAGAAATGGTTATAAAACGAGACATATTGATTAAGAGCTGTTTAATTAGTGATTGAAAATTTGATTAAAACCAAAAAATTGAAAATATAAATAAGTAAGTATACATATATATAAAAATATAAAACTAAGGGTTTCCAAGTTTTGTTTTTTTTTTTTTTTTTTTTTTTAAATTACTTTTTATTCATATATATATAATATGTAATTGAGGGTAAAATATATAACCCTCTTATAAATATAATATAAAATAAAATTTTCATTTTAATATTTTTTATCCGTTTTGTAAAAATGATGATGGCCAGATAAGACGAATGATTAAACATTGAATGTGAGAGGAATATTAATAATGAATTATTCCAATTGTTTCTGTTTTCCATTGTTTTTTATTTGGGACAGATTGAAGGATATTATCAGTAGTAATTCATTAAATTAAAATTTCTATAAGAAATTATAATTTTAAAGGGGATAAAATAAAAGTGAAATATTTTACACATTTATATTATAAGAGAGGATTTTTTTTCGAAATGATTGCACATTTTGTGGTGTGTGTATAATGTGCCTTAATTTCAAATTAACGGAAAATTGAAATTTTATTGTCCATTTTGTTATATCTATAGTTTTTTTTTTCGATATTTTTAAAAACAAATATTTACTTAACTATTTAATTATTTATTATTTGAATTATTGTGAATTAAAATAAATATTGACAAATAGGATTGAGATAATATAATTTGGAAATTTTAATAAATTTACAATATATATATATATATACATGCATATTTGTTAGTATACATATATATATAAATTTTGTTATTTTAAAGTAAAACTTCTGATATGCCGAAAAGGGTGATGTTAGAAGGCTGCATTGTTAATACTAATAAATATCGCTCATCTTTTAAATAAATAGATTTGTGTTGTCATATAAATTTGATGCTTATGTGATGTCTCTTGTAAACCAAAAATTTAATTTTAGTTTTTAAAAATGTTTAAAACCCTCATAAACAATGTATTTCTTATTTAATCAATATTAAAAATATTTAGTAAAGTATGTAAGTATATAAGACTATAAACAGAAACTATATATTACTATAAACAGAAACTGAAGTTGAAGCGTATTTAAACTAATCTAAAATAGTAATTATCATTTTTAAAACAAAATATCTTGTAAAAAATATGGTTAAAATAAAAATAAATTTCGTTTTGACACATTCTTTTAATGGTAGTTAATTCAACCTTTTAAAATACATATTTTATAAATCTAATATGCATAATTCGGAAATTATACAGAAACCAAAGGTACCAAAATATCTACTTATCAAAAAAAAAAAGGAAAACATGTTTATCAAAGATAGATGGTAATTATAACAAACGAGTATGTAGTTATATGTATTCAGTTATTCTCTGTATAAAAATTATACAGAACATATAAGTATATATTTTAATCCTTGGAGTATTTAAATTATGTTAATACGGTTTTATTTGTTATATATACATAAAATATATTATACGTATACATTACTTATTGAAAAATATAAAATTTTATTTAATTTTTATCTGTTTAAATTCAATATAATGCATCCTTATTTATATTTCTTATTTGTATTATTTAATAGTTATATGTCCTTAATATATATATATATATATACATAAATATCTATTATATTTATATTATATACATATACAAAATTTATGCATATGTTCAGGAGAATAATAAAGGATCCGTCGTTTTTATTCAGTGTATTTACAGTATCTATATATTATGTTTCATTCAATTCGAATATTTTGCGGCAACAAAAAAAACCTCATTAACAATTTTCCTATCATTCTTGAAAAACTATATTCATCCAATTTAACACATGTAAACAATATTATATATATATATATATATCAATACATATATCAATTGTATATAAATTAAAATTCACTTTTGGAAATCCTTTTATTTTTATTTTGCAATACATACATGTGCATTATACGTAAATAAATACCGAAATTCAAAAATTCTTAATCCTTGTCATCATTATTTCAATTATTGTTATATTTTATTTTTATTATGATTGTGCAAATTTACACGTGTGTATCAAATATATTGTATATATATACATATAAATATATATCTATGTATATGAATATTTAAATATTAATGGTGGAATATATTATAATAGTTATAGTAGCAGATAAAATAAAGGACATAAAGTGAAAATCTTTTAATTTGTGGTAGGGGATACGTTTATGTTATTGTTTTTATTGTTGTTCTTTTTTTTTTTTTTTCGTTCATCATTTATAAACATGCAACTCACATGTGAATAATTTTTCAAACCCTTTTAATTTTTATTATTAACGTTGTAGAAATGTTGTAATGTAAAATTTGTATACGTGTATATTTTTGATTATGTATATTTTGTTGCATATTTTCATTATAAATGTTGACGGTATTATGTATTATAGTATTATATATACTTAGTTATGTACATTCACTTGTCAAAAAATTCAGTTGGTATTTAATTGAGCAACTTTATTAACTGATCATTAGATTGATAATCATATAGGGCTATTTAAAACTCATATATCTACTTATATGTTATTTTCTTTATATATATATATATATATATATATATATGTATATAAATATATACGTATTTATATACATATATGTGATTATATTTAAAAGTATAATGATGAAAAGTATTGTTTTTGTTACATAATAAGTATAAAATATTTTTGTATCAATTTTATAATGTAAATATATATGAAATATTTATTTGAAATGTTACTAATAATAGAAATATAAAATATATGAGGGGTTATATCGATTTGAAAGAATATATTATAAGTTATATAACTATGTAAAAAAAAATTTTGCACATGTTTAAGTACATATATAGAATTTTTACATATCTAATACTATTATGGTAACTAACAACTTATACATATATAAAATAATATGTTTTTAATGTCAATTTTATAGGGAAAAAATATTTTAAACAAAAATACCAACAATGATAATATTATGGAAATGTCCTTAAGTAAGTAAGTATTGCAAAATGTTTTTTTTTGTTTTTGATAAAAATTCATTTTATTGAAGATCCATACGTACTTTATGTTCATATAAATTTTAAATATTGTTGTGATGTAATTAATTTTCTAGAATTTTACAAAAGGACATTTAAATAATATTGAAAATAGTTTTTAAAATAGATAATAATAAGCTAAATATATAATTAATTCATGTTTTAATAAATATATATGTGCATGTGTGTGTGGAAAATTAAAACAAAATTTATATATTTAAATCTAGTTAGTTAGTCATATTAAATTGAATTTTAGTTACCTACTTATTTGGAAACTATATGACACCTAGAATCATATTGGTTTTGTGTGCAGAAAAAAATTTCTCACTCACAAACTTTTCAAATTTTCTCTCCACCTTTCAAAAATATTGATTACATAAAGGATTTCATTTGAAAAAAATTTTCTTTGATTATTTTCTTTGACTTACACTGAAAGCTTAAAGTTGCTTAAATAACTTACAGTTTAGCTTTGATCAAAAAGAAAAGAAAATCTTAAAGAACATATTTGTTAAACATATATACATATTTATTGTACATACTGGTCACTAAATGTTTACAAAATAATATCTTATAAATTGGGACAATTAAAAAAAAATTGTTGTTTTGTTGTTTTCATTTATTACGATCCTTCTGTATTTTTTTAGTTTATAACTTTTAGTTTTCTGGCATTATTTTTTATATTATCTTGTTCTTGGTATTGGTTTCAAACGATTCAAAGTAAATCATATTTAATTATATGATATTATGTATCAGGATGTCTATACTCATTCCTTTTTGTTATACGTAATCTGCTCATTTGAGTCATTGATACTCATTAATTACGTCTCAGTCGTTTTGTTTAAGCAATATTAATAATTTTATACTTATTTATTACTCTACTCTAATAGTGTTAGTGAAAAATTTTGACGATTGCGCAACAAATCGATATACATACATATATACCATAGTTTTAAAAATGGATAAAGTAAAATTTGCATACAATTATCTACAATTTATGTGAACTGGTCACTTTAAATTTATTTTAATCATTACTAAATACTTAGTACTAAAATAAAGTACCTCGTTATATTTTTATTTTTTTGTGATTCTAATGCGTCTGCATTTCATTTCATTTTCTTCTTTTATTTTAATTTTGCTTTTAAAAATACAAAATCATAATTTCGTGTTTTATTTTATTTTCATAAAAAAACAAAAACAGAAAAAAAAAATTTAGAATTGAAATTAACAGCAGGGAATTTTATATTTAAAAATACAAAAAAAAAAAATAAAAAGAAACATCATTTCGAGTTTTCAAGGCTCAATCTGCAGGATATTTTTTTAGAAAAGGATTTCTATGATGAAAACGTTAAAAAGAAGGAAAAATTTCCATTGAAAGTGTTTATTTTTTGATTTAATGATGAATGATGAATTTTATGTTCTATTTTAAGTATATGTATACATATATAATAAAGATTTATATTTAGTGTGAAATTATTTTAGTTTGTTTTATACAGATATAAATAAATTTCACTTAATTTTCATATTAAAATTATTGAATTTTATTATTGTAGCAGTAAATATTTCGAGTTCAACTAAAACTGTTAGAATATAGGTTTGATGATATACCTAGGTATTGAAATACATAATGTAAGTATGTATGTATTTTGATTTTTAATAAAGGATTAAATATAGGTTTTGATATCCGGCAGTTGAAATATTTCGATTTTTTTGAAATATGCCTATATAAAATTGTTATTGTAAATATTGTTTAATAAATGATGCATTCAAATAGAAGTTATTATATATTTCTATTATTATTATTATTATTATAAGTATAATGCATATTAAAGTAAAATTGTTATAACCTTTCGTTATAGCAACTTCAAAAGAATTTGTTTTTATTTTTGTAAATAGCTTTAAATTGTAAATACAAATAAACTTATATAAAAGATTTTACATACAACGTCCTACGGCTGCTTTTGTATTTTTGCATGCTCTTTAACACATAAATTGAAGGATTATAATTTATTTTTCGGTCCTTTTTTTGATTTGGACATACATAATATGAATAAGTACCAATAATCATTGGTATAAACATTAATATTGTGATCTTTTATTACCCCCTTCATTGAAATAAATTCATATTGTTTTTTTTTTATTTTTTTTTTTTTTATATTACGATCCTGTGAATTTTTATTTTAATTTCATATCAAATTGTGCATATCGCAGAGCGATTTTTTAAATATTATATCATATGTTGAGAGTTTTAATATCAATTTGAATGCGTGTGTAATCAAAATTGGTTCTTTATTTAAATTGTTATAAAAATAAAATGAAACATTTAAATATTTTATATACATACATATATATATATATATATATATATATATATCACTTATAGTGTATGAAAAAGTAAAATAGCGCTGGAACAGGGAATAAATTAAAATAAAATTGAATTGTTGACATATATAAAAACCAAAAAAAGAAAAAAGGATTAATATGAATTTGATGTATCTAGATATTTATGTATCGTTTTGTATTTATTAAACAGTTTGAATAAATTGATTAGACAGTAAAACAGTAGTTAGTAATGTTTGGGAAAAAAAATAACAACCCGGATCAAAAGTAATATACATATAAAAAAAAAAGGGGTGAATTATACCTTATACAATAAAACTAATGTAACAATAACTTTTTAAAAATTTTAAAAAATCGTTGATTTTGATGTTATTTTATAAATTTGGAAGTAAGGCAAGAAAAACGTGAATCATTTTAAGTTGGGAATTACCATCTTTACAAACTTGAAATATATGTAGTTATAACTTTGAAAAGCAAATAATCAAGATCAGCTTAACGAATTTAATTCACAAAATATTTATTCATACAATTTATTTAAAATAGGGGTTGTTTTGTATCTGAAGATTATATCACCCTATTAAAAAAAAAAAAAAAAATAATAATATTTTCTCTGATTTTTTGTTATTTAAGTCTGATTAATTTCACTTAAGTAATTTTTGTTTTATTATTCATTTTTTTTTTTTCATAAATAAAAATTTATTGAATTTTTTTTTAAGGGTACCACACTGCTAAAAACTATATAATATAGGGGTATATTGTGTTATTATTCGTATAATTGGGAATTGTATTTTTTTGGACAGATGTTTAATTAATATACTATTTTTTTTTTGGTTAACATTAAAGGGGTTTTTTAAGTGTTATGAATTTTGGTTTTTTTTTCTAAAGATTTTAAATTACAATACAAAATTGTTATTATTATGTCATATGTTACACTTATTTGGCTTTTTTTGTCATAATTTTTTTTTTTTTTTTTTAATTTTCTATTCTATTCTCTATCTAGTAAATTGTTGCATTGCAAATGAAAGAAGTCGGTTAAATTTAAATAAAAAAAATATATTAAAAAAATAGTTTGCATAATAACAAAATTTTAAAAATATTTCTTTTAAAGACAAATATATAATTTCACACTAGAAAATAAAACAGTTTTCAGTAAGAAAATCTTTTTTTTACTAATCGGTGTTACATAATTTACAGTACTTCAGTCAGCCTTACTGCCTCTAAAAAAGTAAAGATTTGAATAGGATGTATTGCTGATCGTTCATCTTAAAAGCAATATGCTTCTAGGTGCTCTTATCTTGCTCGGAATAAAGCTCCGCAGTTTTTGAGTATGTGATCTGAAGTTTTCTCTTCTTCTTGGTAGAATTTTCATATACCGTCATTTTATATTCCAATTTTCTTTAAGGGTCCCATTAGCCGGCAGTATCCCGACAGGAATCCTGTTAATTTTCAGTTTATTAACACTAAATCCTATGATTTTAACATATCACTTATCCGATTATAGTTTCTAGAAATTGGTTAGATTGTCTGAACTCAGATTTTTCATTCCATAGTTTGCTTCTACATTTTTTCTCTTCGATTTTTAGTGATGCTTAGCGATTTTTAGTGTTAGTGTTATTTTGTATTTACCTATGCCACAAAAAAATTTAGAATCTGTAAAGGGAGTTTGCAGCTCCTTCTTTTGTAAATTAATCCCATTGCTCATTTCCCTCTATACCTAGGTGTCCAGTTACCTAGCAGAGAGTTAGTTTATTTGTTTACAAGCAGTTTAGTTTCACTAAGGACGCCCAAATTATTTGGGATTTAATTGCATGTACCTTTATGGCTGCTTGGCTGTCTGATAGTATAGCTATTTCTTTAATTCTATATCCTTTATCAAGGTTGCATTGTATGCATCTTTCAATTACATACACTTCAGCTTGAAATAAACCTAAGGAATTTCCCCAACGATTTTGAGTATTTGGTTCCTGGTCCTTTTACTCCAGACCCTGTTTCTTCCGATGTTTTTGAACCATCAGTAATTTGATGATTGTTATATAAATCTGTAAACATTTTATTTCTAAAATCAAATATGTACTTAAGTTCAAATATCACTTTATTTTTTTTTAATAAACTTAAAAGTTTAATTGTCATCACTTCTTGAAAAAAAGGGATTAATATCATTTTATACTAAATCAATTTTAATCGAATTTTCCTGCATTTTAAATTATATTATAATTATAATATTAGTTAAAAGAACTTAGATACATTATAATATTTAAATAATCAATCAATTATATACTTATATTGTGTTATATATATACATATAAACAAATATTATATAATATATACATATATAACTATATCTCATTTGACACTTGAGTAAGTTTTTAATTCCAAATAAAATAAAATGAAAAAAAAAACAAATGTAATAAAAAAAACCACTGTAGAACTTCATGTGTGATTTGTGTTTTATTACAAAATTACTATACAGGTAATAATCAGACATAAAACAAAAAAAAAAAACCATTTTTTAATGGTAAATTTAATTTTTTTCCTTTTTTTTTTTTCATTTTTAAAATTGAAAATTAAAAACAATTTGTAATGCATACATTATACATAATATACTTTAGTAAGTACATATATATATTACATGTGATTGCACATTTTAGGTAGCTAAAAAAAATTTTTTTTTAAATATGCGTATCTAGATACAATGAAAGGTAAATTTTAAATATAATTAAATATTCAAGCCTGAACACAATATAAGTATTAGGTGTTTAAAATTATTATAATGTAACTATAATTGTATTTATTTACTGTATAAATATGTATATTTATTGATTATTTATTTGTATATATATGTATAAATGTAAAATTCTATTCATAATTAAATTTTTCATGAAATCATTCGTCGCGGCAGCATTAAACGGATTTAAACGTGGTTATTTCCGCTTCAGCAGATATAATTGTACATACATATTTATTAATTTATTTATTTTTTTTATGTTAATAATTTTTACTTTTTTTTATGTATATATTCATAATATTTGTATAGTTAGTTGATATTATAACAAAGTTTAAATATGAATGATGTACATATTTAATTATTATGTTATCAGAATTTTATTTTATTTTACCTTTCATGATTTGGTTGGTTTTTTGGGGGTGGTATATTTTTAATTGAATTTTTTTTTTTACTGTATGAATAAATAAAAATTATAATATGTATGTTCTTATAATAATTTTGTTTTTAATCTTTGTTTTGTAATTTCGTGAGAGTTTGTGATAATAATATGAATTGCTAATTGGAGAATAAATAAATGGTTAACCTACAAGACAATCTATATACAGACATATTAATTGCAGTATAAGTATAACCAAAGTAATAAATATATTATATTATGTTGACGGAACATTGATAAAAACATTGATGAACTTTAAACTACAAAGTATGAAAAGAATTAAATTTATTTGCTTGCTTATTTTCGAAAACTTTTAATTTATTTAAAATAAGTTAAAAACGTTTATATTTTATACACATACATATATATAAACTATGTATGAAAAAAATAAACTCTATGTACTTACCTCATGTTTTTTTAGTGTTTTTGGGCGTTTTATTTTTTTTTTATTCAAAATAAAAACCATTTTTTTTTTTAAATCAATATATCAATCAAATATATCAATATCATATAATTATACCTGTAAAGTTAATCACTATTTAGTCAATTTTATATTTTTAATAAATTAATAAAACATTCTAATAAAATCACTTCAGCTATTAAAACACACTGTATTTAAACAACGAAATGTAGATTTATTATTTTTATAATAATTTGAAGATAAGTATATTAAGCACAATATTGTATTTATCAACAAAATTTCACTTGAAATGTTTGTTTTAATATTAAAACTAAATGAATGTTTCTGCCTTATAACTTTAAATATTATATTCAAACACAAAACCTATTAATAACCACAAAAATTATCTAATAAGTAAATATAAACGCTAGAAAATTGCCTATATCAAGTACTTATTAATATTCTGATAAGATTATCATATCCAAAGAAAAATTAATTGATTTATTTTTTTCTCTTCGTTATTTATTGTATGAAACTCCTTTTAAGAGGTCAATTAATAATAAAAATGTACTAACAACCACTTAAAAGATAATTATATGGCTTAAGGTAAAGAAATTTCAATTTTAAACATTTAATAAGATAGTAGGTCAATAATGTAAAGCAACTTTTTTATGTAGATTTTTTATGTTACTTTTTGAGACATTTATATTCTCGAAAGTTACAAAAAAAGCGCTTTGAAAAAGTCGAAACAAAACAAAGATAGAGTAGCCTCGGTGGCCTAGTGTTATACGCTCTAAACACCGAGCGAGTGTGGTTTCGAATCTCAACACAAATTGTAAGAATAATTTTCCCATACGACAATTACAGCCACGCTTTTGCTGTTCGGTATTTAATTTGACTGTTTTTTGAAAAAGAAACTTTGTCATTTCAATCAAAATTCCAAAGCTATAAATTAAATATTTTAAGAAGTAAACTTCAAGTTAGTAACTCCCATTATTAGTTGGGGGTTTTTTTGTGGATTATTTCATTTTATTTAGGGATTAGTTTACAATTAATATTAGGGATTAATTCATAAGACCCTAAAATAGTGGGAATTAGTTCATTTTTGTTTTTGACGGTTAATTCGTATTGCCTGTTTTGAAATATATCAGATCTTGGTGAATAACCATAAGTTGTTATCTCAGAAAAAAATATTTTTATTCCGCCCGTATTATAAGGGGTCAAAAATTGAAAATTTGTTATTTTTTTAGGTACATTTCTTTATTGGTAGATGAAAAATTAAAGTTTAAAAAAACATTTGCCATAAGTTTTTCGTAAGTAAATAAAATTTCTTGCTATTTTTTTCACAATTTGCGAAATATTCTAAGAAAAATTAAAATTTTGATACAAAAATATTTACAATTCTATTATAATAGAATTTAAATACATTCATATAACGCTTTGAAAATGTACACTTATCTGTCCTCTTATTCTAAAAAAAAAAGAAAAAAAACGAAAAATATAATTAATTTAATTAATTCAAGATTTTGTAACTTTATATTCTCAATTATTTAACTACAACATTAATTGTCCTTTTAATTTAACATTTGTAATTATTTAATTTTAAATAATAAATAAGTACTTAGAGATATGTACTTTATTAAACATTTTGTATAACACATTATAATTAATTTAATTTTCATTTATTCTACTTTTTTGTTTTTTTTTTTTTTTTTGAAGATATTTTTAACATGTTTTTTATTTATTTTTTTTTTTGCTACTTGGCAGTTATTAAGTTGACATGTTGTCGCTTTTTAACATCCACTTTTCTCTCCATAATTTTTGTTTTACCGTAACTATTTAATAATTAGGTAAGTACAAAAACTAAAAAAAAAAAATTTTTTTAGATACTTAACTAATAATAATAATAAAGTGGTTAATAAATATGTATATAAATTGATATACAATTATTTAATTTTGTATAATTAAGTAAATTTATTATACATATATGTAGTTGTATATTGTTATAGCTATACATATATACAACGTGTACATTGTTGTACGTACATTACACTTATATGTTTAAAATAACACTTTAACTTGCATATTAAAATAAATTAGCCGCACACAAGTGCTATTAAAAAAAACATTTTTTTTTTTTTGTTTTATATTTTTATTACACCTCATTTATTTTCGTCTAATTTAATTATTTTTTTCTATTTTTATTTATTTTTTTTTTTTTATTTTTTGTACAAAGCAATTAGATAAAAAAAAAAAAACTTAAACTAAATTTAAGTGAAAATTAATTTATATGACATCTGACATTGTTAGTGAATGTGACGTTTAAACTTTATTTATTTTTATTTTATTTTATATTTTTTTGTTTTTTTATTTAAGTAATTAAAGTTTATTAATTAAATAAATAATTTTATTAAACATGTAGGCATACATAATACTTTAAAATATATTTTAAACATAGAGTAAATAAAATGAAAAAAAAAAAGATTTAGAACGAATATTTTAAAATATGTTGAAGTATTCTTTAGAAATTTAAAGTGCATTTTTGTTTTTCTTTTGATAAATTACTTTACAAAAAGCTTAAAAAAAATTATTTAAGAATTAAAATGAAATATAAGTAATATAAATATACAAACTTTAAATAATGTATGTAATTAGTAATTCATATTTACAATCTAGCGTATTTATTTAAGAAATTTAAAATAAAATGTTTAATGAATCATTTTATTTTATTTTTTTTTTTTCGTTATTTAACTCATAAAATTATTAACTAAATTTTATTTACATTTATTTTCTTTGATAGTTTCAAAGACTTTTGTATATAAAATAATTTTGTATCTTCAAATATTAATTCCCGTCAAATAACAACTTTGATGTTATTGTGTATTTGGATTTTTTTTTTTTAGTGCATTTCTCTACCACATAAATGTGAACAGGAAATTACACAGCCTTTCCTTTTCAGGTGTGGCTGTAAATATCGTAAGAGAGAATAACTCTTACGACGTGTATGGAAGCGAACCTACACTTCCTCGGTGTTTACAGGGTATCTTACCTACTAGGTCACCGAGGCTTCTGTATTTGTATTATTTTTTCTACTTTAACTTTCTAATTTTTGACCATCAAGCAAAAGTTAAAGAAATCTTGAAAGCGGGGAAATCTATGCTGATAATATGATGTTTGATATGCAAGATTTATATATGAATAGATTTTGGGGCCTTGAATTAAAAATATACGAATTTCAGCCATAATGGCTTTAATTCGCATGTAGTAGAGAAATAAAGCCATATTGTCGATGTTTTCGCGTTCTTATGGTTTTATTTCTTATTCAAATGCGAAATAAAGCCATATCGTTTTCTAATACTTTCTGAATTAAAGTCTTATATAGAATATAAGTATGAAAATTTATATATCTTTGTTGTTAAAACGTTTCAATAATTTGTTTAGCAACGGTTTGAGACGGTCACTCAACTTTTTTTAAATGCCTTGTACAGTATGTAATAGGTACAAAAATAATTATAATTTAGTTGCAAAATCAGGGTTCCAATAATTTGCTTAGCGGAGAGGTGAGGGCCGCGGCAGAAAATACACTTCACTTCATGAAATAAAGCCATATACCTTTGTTACGGAATTGTACGCGAAATAAATCCATACGCCATCAAATTCGCAATATGGTTTTATTACGCATTCTATTGCGCAATAGAGCCATTATGATCATAATTCGTATGGTTTTAATTCATGGCGCCAGATTTTGATATATAAACTTTATTTACACTTAGTTAATATTGAGTTTAATATATTACGGAACTCAAATCAAATAATTATAATGAAAGTAGATATGATCCACTCATCGGAGCCACCACATAAAATTTGTTCAACTTTAACACAAAATTTCCCCTTTGACAGTCGGCTATTTTATTTTATTGTTGTTCGTAATTTGAATACACATACATATAAAAATAAAAATCACTAAATATAACAGTTCTCTGATTTATTATACTGTGTTTAAATAAAATTTGACAGTTTCCTTTTTGAAATAATATATAATATAGGTATACATCTTTAAACTTGTGGAATGGTTAGCCATATTTTGTTCATAAGGTGAACCAAAAATAAATCAAAAACAAAACCAAATTTTAGTAAGTAATAATAATTATAGATAAGTATACATACTTACTTGTGTTTGAGTCATTTCGTCGGTTATAGGTATAGATTAATTAAAATAAATAATAAATATTTAATATGATAAAAAAAAAAATACCAAAACAGAAATTAAATTAAATGTATGTACTCATAGTTATGTTGGTATTTAAAAATCAAAAAAAAAAAAAAAACATTTTTGTTTTATAATTATACCGTTTAGTTATTTTGTTATTAATATTAGTATAATTTAACTATACATAGTGATAAAAAAAAATAAATTTACGCAATTTATTTGCTTGTTTACATAAATGGTAATACAAATAAATAAAATACAAAATCAAATACATACTTAAATATAAAAAAAATTAAAAAAAAGAAAAAAGAAGACAACTAAAAAAGAAACATAATAAACAGTTATTTTTTTTATGTTCCTTATAATGAGTTATTGTGTCAAAATGTAAACATTAATTAATTATTTGTATTTGTCAACCTTTAAAAAAATTTGTAGCGTGATTTATTGCTATTTTTGTTTCTTTTCAGTTTTTGTTTTATAATTCGTTTAATTTGTTTTTTTTTTGTTTATTTTTTTTTTTTCTTAATCATTGTATTATGCAACATTTATGATACCTTTGTTTTTGTTCAAATAGATGTTAGCTTGAATTTTTTTTTTTTTTGATTTTAAATATAATCAAATTAAATTTTAACGTTAATTTATGATGAAAACAAAAAAAAAATAAATAAAATATGAACCAGAAAAGTAGAAAATTAATTTTACCAAAGTTTACTAAATAAAACCACTGTTTTTAATATATAAAATTTATTATCTCTTTTTTGTTTTCATTCTGTTTTACACCTTATTATAACAATTAAGTTTAAATGTACCCGTCTGTTTTATTTTTCTTTCTTGTTTTATAATTCGTTCGTTGCAATTTTTCACTTAATTAACAACACATTAATGTAGTGGATTTATTATATTATCTTTTTGGTGGTGGATATCAATATGGTACGCTTTAAGTATAAACTTCTTTTGTATGTAAAATATATACATACATACATACATATAATTTTAATCAAAATAATTTTCTAATTATTGTTTCATTTATAGGTTACCTATTCCTTTTTTTAATTTTATTCTAGAAATCAATTACCATAAATTTAACATAAAAATAAGATACGGTAAAAAAGCATTTCGATTTACGTCATTTTGATATGACTTTTTGTTTTCTCTTATTTTCTTTCTCAAAAATATGTATACTTAGATGTTTTTTTCTAGACTGTACATGAAACGTTTATTACATGTATTATTCGGACCAGATTTCAGTTATTTATTAGTTTTCGTCTAATTTTTGACTTTTGAAACAAAGCATGATGTTTTAGGGGGCTTAGTGACCTATTGGGTAAGAGTGTATAAAATACACTGTAAACATCGAGGTAGTGTGGGTTTGAATCCCACACTCGTCGTAAGAGTTATTCCACCTTACGACATTTACAGCCACGCCTGGGACAGGAAAGGCAGTGTAATTTTCTGTCCACATTTATGTAGCAGAGAAATGCATTAAAAAAAAAGCATGACGTTATATGACGTTTGAAACAAAATATCAGTTTTAACGAAAATTCAAATAAGTAGATACTGACATTTGCACGAAACACATAGGTACCTAAGTATATCGCATTTCTAAAACATATTTTAAAAATAAAAAAATTAACACCTTCGAAATTAGAGAAATGTGATAATATGTTTATTGTTGTGTCATTCACGCACTTCATTTTACAGTTATTTCGTTAATATTTTTAAAAAAAAATTTGTATCTTTAAAATATAAAACTAAAAACAAAAATTTAAAAACAGCAATCAAATTTAACACAACTTGGAAAAAATAATATTAAAATAAATTCTTCTGACTGAATAACGAAAAAAACATATTCTCTTAAAACAAAACAAAAATGAAATATGTATAAAAACACCACAAAAAAATGTGTGTAATTTTTTAGTAGTTAATGTATTTTTATTTTTCTGTTTTGTCCTTTTCACTGTGTTTTTTTTTTTTTCTACTTTTTTTTTTATTTATTTTATTTTTTTTTTGTTTCTATATTTGAAATGTTTGTATTTTTTGGTACATATTTGCACACTTGTGTCAATAAAAAAAAAAATCAAATAAAACGCGAAATGAAATGAAATGAAATGAAAAAAAAAAGCAAAAGAGAAAATTTTTTTTGAATTGGGAAAGAAAATATTTATTCTTAAATATAACATTTATTTATTATACCTTTATACATACATACATTCATAAATTCATATTTACATATATATATTCATCAGTTACTTTTTACCTACGTAAGTTTTTTTCTCTTTATATTTATTTAAATGGATGAGGGGTAGTGGGTGTAGGTGTCAACATTGTTTGTAACAAAAGCGTCAAAAAATAAAAATGAAAGAAAAAAAAATGACAAGTTTACAAATACCAGAGAAAGAATTTAGCGCATTAAAGATATACGATATACGATATACTATATTATAATAAATACATAGGTACAATTGTATTTATATGTACACTTAAATTGTGTGTACTTAAATTGATAATCACGAATATCTTTCTTACTTTTTTTTTAGACGTCATTGTCATGTAAATGACTATACTTCTTAAGTACATAAACTAAATATTTATACTTAAATATGTATGTATATATACATATATAATATATATGTACCTAAATACATAATGTACATTAGTAGTTAACTATATGTTTTATTTGAATATGTAATAAAAAGTAAACAGTGTGTAATGTAGTAAGTGTTATAACCCATAAAACGCTAACGTTAATTCTCATAAATTCATAAGAGGTTTAGAGCTTGTCTGAAGTTTTTTTTTTTTTTTTTTTTTTTGTTTTGTTTTTGTTTTAGGTGTACTTGTCGTAAACTTATACAATGTTGTCTGGAAAATATTTACAGATACTTATAGCAGTGAAAAATAAAAAACAAGATAAGAAATAGTAAAAAGAGAGAAAAAAAAAGAAAATAAAGTTTGAAAAAGAAAAGAAAAAAAGAAAAAAAAGTGTAAGTCTACATACTTTGTACTACTTATATTTTTTGATTTTATTTATTTTTGAAAAAACTTTATGAAGAATATTTTAAAAACTAAATTTAATATAAAATAATTTTTACTTAAATCTTTTTCTTTTTGACGTTGCATTTCGGTCGCTAATCAACAATCTAGTAATTACTTGCATACTTGGAAGTGCTCCTTCAAATTTGTTAAGTTTAATGCAACTTTATACTGCTGACGAAACAAGTGTCTAAATAAGTTAGAAAACAATAATTGCTTACTGTATACTGTAAACTATAATTATATTCAAACAAACTGTAAACTATAATTATATTCAAACAAATAAAACTAAGTAATTTATTTATTTTATTTTATTTATTTATATTAATATTACATACATTAATGTAGTGCAATATTATTGAACCACCGGCTACTAAGGCCATTATAGGTTTTTATACTATTATTAAATTATATACTAATATTATTTATTTTGTTTATATTATATACTATATATTTACATTATATTAAGTCGTAAAGGGGGTATGTAAAGAAAAAAACTTACGACCTGTGCAGGGATCGAACCCACACTTCTTCGGTTAATACGCCACACGCCTACCCACTAGGCTACCGAAGCTCTCTAAGTAATTTGTTTTAATTAAATAGGTCAAATCTGCAGATAACCTCTACATTTATGCATGCTAATAATAATTTTACATTGTGGTGTAAGATAAATATTTTGTTTATCCCTTTTACCTTGTAAAACAAAAACAACGCTGTAGAAAAACAAATATATTTTTATTGGCGAACCAGTGACTGAATGTGTTATAATAACATTTAAAGGAGAAAAAAATTGCATACTTATAGGATATTATTTATTTTATTTTCATATAAATTCTGTTATAAATGAAGTAATATCCGATTAACACAGTAATTAAAAAAAGCATTACTCAATTTATTTTTTACATTTAAATGTACAAAATATATATATTATATATATGTTCATATGTATATATTATACAAATACAAATAAATATATCTAAATAAATAGTTTATTTAATTAAATAAATTAATTTACAATAGATTTTTAAATACGAATTTACAAACATTAAATACTAATTTGATCCCCAAAACAAGTAAAATTAATGTACGTGTTTTTTTTTAAATACATATTCGTATAACAATTTGCGTTTAAAAGATTAACACAATGAAACCATAAAACCACTAAAAAAAAAAAAAAAAAAAAAAAACAAATAAAACGTTGAAATTTTATACTTTTATTTATTTTTTTTTTTTTTTTACAAACTTTATAAATAATTTATCTCTGGTTTTAGAAAAAAAAAAAAATACCTCGTTATTAACAATTAAATAAAAATATAAATAAAAAAAAAAATAAGAATAAAAGTAGTGACAAAACCTAAATAACCTAAAAAAAAAAAAAAAAAAAATTTAGGTCTACGTTGAGGTTAAAGAAAAATTTCAAAACAAATGAAGGGTTGCATTATTTTGTTATATTGTTGGTGTTTTGTTCGAATAAAATAAAAACCAAATAAATGATGGGCGGTGGAAGACGACGGCAAGTTGAAAATATTTACCATAACTAAATAAGTATAATATATTAAATATATTTTTTTTTAATTTTTATTTGTACAATAGGTTTTATTTTTCACTTTTATTTTGTGTTTCATTTTATTTGCCAGAATGCGAAATTATTTTTATTTTTTTTTGTTCTATACGTAAAATAGTTTTTATTTTATACAGTTTTTGTTTATTTCAATTTAATTTATAATTAAATAAGTATTTAAATCTGAATAAAGTTTAATTTTATCATTGCTAATCGAAATACATTAATTTGTTTAATGGTAAATATAATTATGGCAATATTTTTTATTTTAAATTTTCCATTTAGTTTGTAGATTCCACTCGGTATTTGTGTATATTACATTAGGAAATTTGTTATTTTGTAACTTCATTTGATCTATTTTGATTAACCTATTTGATCCATGTTATGATTTACTATCAGTTCTTGAATAGGCAGGGCACAGTCTATGAAATTTGTTATTAATTTTTTCTAAATGATAAAAAATCTGGTTTTTTCTTTTTGTAAAGCTTGAAAAGAAATGATCAGAAAGTTGGGAAATATCAATTTGCTCTTCATTATAAAAAATTTCTACAAAATCATTCAAGAAGGGGCCGTCCAATATTGTTATGCATCGTACTTATCGGAAACTGTTTGGTTATAAATTGTGGAAGTTATTATTAAACCATTGTTAATGTCGTACTTATATAATGTATTTTGAATTTTTTTTTTTAACTAATTAAAACATGTCCTGATTTAAATGATTTTTTTTTTTTTGTATTACCTCAAATGTAACAATACAATAATACATATTGTAATAATAGTACTTAAATATATTTATGTATGTATGAATGAATGTATGAATGTCTGAATATGAATGAAAATGTGTATAGTTATTTGTTTGATAAAAAAAAAAATAAATTTCCCAGCTTAATATCTCTTATTTTTTTTTTGCCTGTCGTTGTTGCTTTTTTCTTTTTTTTTTTGCCACAAAATTATTGTTTGCCTTTGTTTTTTTTTTTGTTTACACATCAAATATTTTATGAAAATAAAAAAAAAAATAAATAAAAATAAAACGTTTAGTAAATATATGAATATTTTACTATACATGGATACAAATCTACTTATATAATACCAAAAATTATATTAATTTATTAACATAGGTAGATATATATATTTATATATATATACATATGTATATATATATACATATGTATGTACATATTTAAATAGATGTATTTATAAAGTATGTTTTTGTTTGTTTGTTTGATATTTTTTTTATGTTTATGTATACATGTATATATGTTTGTCAGGCAAATATATTTTGTAATATCCGTGATATTTGTTTTTTTTTAATACTTACAGACAGAATAACAAACATGTTATATATTGCATATATGTATTTACATGCATATATGTTTATATACTTATGTAAAAAAATTTGTACATGAATATTTATTAATATGATTTTCGTTTTGTGTTGTAAGTCAAATCTCTAAAAAAAAATTTATTACATTATATTGGAAATATACTTATGCCTGGATTAACGTGGAAAATTTATACTAACACAAATAATAAGTTTTAATAGTTTGTATATTATGTAGTATTTATAGTATTCGGAGTCTGGCCTCTAAGAAACTGATTTTGAAATTGTTTTAAACTTAATACAAGCTGTACTAATAGATAAGTGTGCTTATAAAATATATACGTATATACTTATATCTATTTAAAATATAACAAACATTTCTCTTTTTTTTTAACCCTTGAGTTCTACAGGATGAGTAAAATTTACTCAATAGATTTACCGAATTTTAAAAAGTAACCGTAAAACATAAATTTCAGGTACATTTATGACTAATATTGTAAAGTGGACATTAGTATATGGAGTATAGATTGCAATATAATATAATTACATGCATCAGATTACAGAAGATTTAATTGAAACAATAACAGATATTAGCTTGTAAAGTACGTATTAAAACTAATTTTTTTAGCAATTTTTAAACTTTCCAAATTAAGTGGGAAGTTATTTTGTTATGTATATATTTTATTACATTAAATAAATGGTTACTATCAGATACATTCATCCATAAAATAAGTAAATAACATCATGTAAAACAGTTAAAATAAGATAAAATTTTGATTTTTTTTACTTCTGAAGATCCTCTTTAAATTTCTTTAATATATGCTTTTCTTATATATATAAATATATAATATTTAATATATAAGTATACATAGTGTAAATCGAGGGATGATTGTGTAAGTTTTAGTCTGTGAAATATTTTAAAACATTGATTGTCATATACATACATATGTGTGCACATATTATGTATATAATATACATCTATGTTTATACATATTTATACATTTTTAGTAAATACCTTACCTTGTGTAGCCTAGAATCTAGATCATTTTTCGGAAATATATATATGTATATACATATAGGTATATGATTTTTTGTTTGTTTGTTTTTATGTTCAGAAAAAAAAATATTGCTTTTTGTTTAACTTTGAATTGTTTAATATTGTTAAATTTTCATTTTATTTTTTTTTTTTGTGTAGAAAATAAACAAAAGTACAAAACATGACGATAAAAATAAAAACAAAGTATATTTTTTTAATTTTTTTTTTTGTTTTTTTTTTTTTTATTGGATTTTCCATGTGTGCATACAAGTCATACTGTTTTTTTTATGTGGCAGTATTTAAATGGCAGCATAGCTCAGTATGAGCTGAACAGATCCTATGTTTAAACTAACTTATATATAACTTGTATATACATACATCCATTATATTTATTTTAATACAAATATATTTAGATGTTTATTTTATTAATGTATAAATATATATATAGGTACTATATATATATAACTATATAACTATTCTATACATATAACTACATATGTAATATTAAAGGATATTTATATGAATATGGTTGTGGTAGAGATAGTGGTTAAAAATACTTGGGGTTAAATATTGACATTTGGGTTTTTGCTATAGCTGTGGCAAAATGGTTGTTTTCAACCCACCATGCATTATATAATGCGGTTTAATTTTTACTAGCTGTCTTTTTTTTTTTGTATTAATTTTTTATTAAATATTTTTAAGTTGTCTAACCACTAATTTAAAATTATATACACATACATACATACATACATACATACATATATAATTAGGTGCAGTAGTACAACAGATATATTATATTATTTATAATTTATTAATTTTTTTTTACCATCTATTTTTGATTTCGCCTTTTATAAAAAAACCTATCTATTAAAAAATAATAAAATTTATAAAACATACATACATAATATCATAATATATGTATTTTATCCTCTTTATATGTGAGAATGTGTGAAGATTATTGCCTTCTAGCAAATATTTGTTCATTTTTATTTTGTTATAAATATAATTTTAGTTTCAATTTATTTATTTAAACGAGAAAAAAATTTTTGTTTTCAGTTTGTTGACAGCTAATATTTGTTTTAATATTTAAAAATTTTTTATTATTTAATTTTTTTTTTAAAATATATATATAAGTATATGCATATGTATGAGCAAGTAGTATATTAATGTTCCGTCCTTTTCTCATTATTAATAAAATAAATATTTGTATCCTTTGTATTTCAAAGTGTTTTCTAAAGTATATTAAAAAAAAAAATTCTGTATTCAATATAAAATAATGTTTCCATAATATAGAATTGTAAATTAAGACATTGTTAAGAAATAGATTTAGAATTTTTAAGTTTTTATAAGCTTTTATACCTATACCTATAACTAAACTTTAGTACCTATAGTTTAGTTATTACGTTTAGTTCAATGTCTTCATGCTACAAGACGAAACATGAAGAGTTAAGACAAAAGCTTTGAAAAATAATTTTTTTTGTGTTCCTCAAATTGTTTTACAATTATTATACTCAAAATATTTTATTTATTTTTATGACAGCTAATTATTCCAGTCAGTCCAATGTTTGACTGGTGTCGGAATGACGTTTGTTTATAAACTTAATATGTATCCTAGTTCCAGATACGCATTTGTTTCTTTGGCTATGTTTTGTCCTGTGAAAATACGCTGCGTTCATATTGGTGAATGCTAATGAAAGAGTTTCCGCTGATGTTGTACCTCTACATCTGCAGTAGAGTTAAACTGGTTAAACTATTTTGAATGTAGTTTTAGCTTTAATCGTGAATGTTTTTATATTGCCAGCATTTTGAAAGTCCTGTGATAATCTGTGATATATTCTTATAGCTGATGGTAATAGACTATTTAGGTCTTTTTGCGTTCTACTGAATGGGATGTTTAGCATTTGGCTTGTTCTCGTATTTCTACTAGTAACACCAGCTCTTATTGTGAGCTGTTGATTACTTTTTATCAGTTAATTTTTTATTTTATAAATATATTCAGCTCTCCATACATAAGTGAACTATATAGTCGATCATATCCGAATAATATTTTAATGGCTTTAGTCACTATCCCACCGCATCGATTTAATAAAGTCTGAGCTCCAGAGGACCAGTTTATAATGTTGTATCTTATATGGGACAACACGTATGCATTTATCAGTAGTTTGGCTGTTTTCCAGTTTAGAGACAGTTCTGATAACGCTAATGAGGTGCACTATTTTTGAGCTTATGTGCATGATGTATTCCTCTCATTGCAGTTGACCATCTAGCATAACT
Organism: Poecilobothrus nobilitatus; assembly: GCA_947095535.1. Taxonomy (NCBI): domain Eukaryota; kingdom Metazoa; phylum Arthropoda; class Insecta; order Diptera; family Dolichopodidae; genus Poecilobothrus; species Poecilobothrus nobilitatus. The sequence goes on along the minus strand of OX352773.1, from coordinate 11,319,226 downwards.
CCCAGGTGTTTTGTATATGAAACTTGCTCAAGATGAATGTTGTTTATGTAGATGTTAGGTACAATTATGTAATATATATAACTATATTATATTTTTGCCATAATTATATCAGAGAATTTAAGAAGCTTTTATTTGTTTTTGTTGTTCTAAGTAGTATTTGTAATTTTCTTTTTCATTGTCCTAAATAGTATTTTAAAAATCGTTACTGCCAATTAAAACAATTGAGTAAAATTGCCATTTTCAGTAATTTACATGCTAAAGTAATAGAGAAGCTAAGTTTCGGTTAATTTTGGGAAGTGTTCTAGTTTAAAGTTATAGAGACATTGTTCAGTTTATTCAGTTCAACTTTTTCTGCGGTCTCTATATTAAGGCACATTTTTTTCACTGCAGTCGGAACTGTAAACTGTATGTGTACAAAAATACATAATTTTTTCATCGCTGATAATGTACTGAGAACTGTTGATAAATTTATTTGCAATGTGCTGAATTGCTGGTAATAGATATTTGGGTTTTATAGTTTATAAGGAGTCATAACTATCATCTTCATTCGATTTAATCTAAGCTTCAAAATTCAGAATTGTTTATAACTTAATTAAACTTCATATATTAAAATCATATTTTTACTTTTTTTTTTATTTTAAAGGTGGCTCTTAAATTTTTTTTTTTAATATAAAATGGGATCGTCAATTATAAGCAATTTATGATAGTGAAATTAATTTTTAAATAAAAATAGAATAAAATATTATAAATGGTCTATAAATAATTTATATGATTGTTAATTGAATAAGGCTTTTCCCATAATTACTTTAATATTAATATTATTTAGCTAAAAATATTAAATGTATATATTTATAAAGGGTTTTCCAATTTGAGTGATATGATTTCTTTTAAAAAAAGAAAAACACTAATTGTTAAGGAAATTCAAATGTTTTTTATTTAATGTGAAGTACAATCGATACAATTAAGTTCTGAATAAAACGTCATTCAAAATCAAACGTCTTTTTCCATTAAATCAAGTCGTATGTCATGTATGTCATAAAAAACATTTTAATTTCCTTAACAATTATAGTGTGTTTTTTTTTTGAAAAGAAATCATATCACTCAAATTGGAAAATCCTATATACATATATAACTATATATACATACATTATAATCTGTAGTCTGTAGTTGTATGGATTATTTTAAAAATGTTCATAAACTTATATTTTAGAATCGATTTATTTAATTACTTTATTATAATTAAAACATTTTGTAAATTAATACCTATTTTTTTTTTTTTTTTTTTAAATAATTCTTGAATTATACGTCATTGAAACAATATTAAAGCAAATAATCATTAATTTTCAAAAAAAAAAAATTATTATTAAAAAGTACTTCAAGTTCATATCTAAATAAAAATTAAGTCATTTCGGAAAATAAAAATATCAAACACTTAAAACTCGACAAGTTTTTTGTTTTTAAATATTTTTAATAAAAAAAAAAACAACATAAAAAAAAAGAGGTAAATAAAAGCTAAATTAAAAAAAAAAAAATTTTTTTTTCCTTAAGAGTCTTGACTTTTATCTCAAGTACAATACTAATAAAAGTAAAAAGCAGAATAGAAAAACAAAAGCAAAAAAAAAACTCTTTAAGTAATTCAAAAATGAATTGAAAAATAAAAAATTTTTAAAAGAAAATTGATTATTTATTACAAAAAAAAAAAAAAATTTTGATCGGTAAAGTAGGGCATGGCTATTAATAGTTAATAGCTATACAAATCACTCTACAGGTATTTTCAAAAAAAGTTTTTTTTTTTTTTATAAGTCAGAAAAAATAAATCATCATTCGATTGTTAAAAATATATAAATTTAATTACTTGTTTAAATATATAAATTAATTTTTTACTTGTTTAAAATAAAAATTCTAATTAGTATCTAATATAAAATAAACTGATAATTAAAGTTTATTTTTTTATTTTTTTTTACAATTTAGATTAAATACAAAAATTTTAAGTACCTATGTAGGATTAATTTATGTAAAGTTTAATTTTTTTTTTTTTTTGTTTGGGTTTCAAGAAAAAACTAGACTTAAATTTTTGTATGATTGATTATTTTGCTTTCAAAAATTAATCGAAATATAATTATTTTAATTATAAGCAATAAGTAATAAATTTAATAAAAATTTCGGGTTTCAAAATTAGAACATGATAAAATTAATTAATTGTTACGTATATCCATATGTACATATATATATACAAAATGATTATGATTTTTAATTTTGAAATACGAGTACTTAAAATATTATTTTATTGCAGGACAAAAAAAAAAACAAATGAAAGATTATTATAATATTATGTATGGTATCAATGTATGACTGCACATTCAAAAATAATAAAAGTTTTAAATTGTTATATAAGTATTTGATTGATAGGGGTTTTTTTTTTTTCAAATAACAAAGTTCTTGATTTATTTCAATTAAATTTTTAAAATATGTAATTAAAAAAATTAAAAAAAAAATTTAACTGATTAAAACCATAAGTAACATAGCGATTAATGAAATTAAAAATTTTAAAATTTCAAAAATCTTTGCTTATGTATTTTCTTAGAAAAATAATTTATACAAAACTAAACTAAAAAAGAGAGGAGCCTACTCTGATTAAAATGATCAGAGATTATCGTTCTGTTTAATAAAGAGAAAAAAAAAGACAATTTGTATAAATTGTAATTTTTATTAAGTGACATTTCAATCAACGTCATCAATTTAAAATTTTTGTTTGATGAAAAAATTTAATTAGCGTACTAAGATTTTAATTTTATTTTGTTTTTCTTCTTTTCTATTCCGTTTGGTAAGACTTCCACGAAGCCGCATCATCTAATTTAATTTTGAGCTATTAATTTGATTTCTTCCTATGTTTTCCCTTTTGTTTTTATTTCTTTTCCAATCGTTCTTCTCCTTATATTTCTGGGTCTGTTTATTTTTCTTCTTCTCTGGGGGTTCCAGTCTAATGCCTGTTAAACAATTGAGTCGCTTCTCAGTATGTGTCCTATTCACCTGTATTTCTTTTTTCTTATTTGTATAAGGTTTTCGATAAGGTTCTTGTTGTGTTGCTAGCCATAATTCTTCATTTGTTATTCTTCGTGGCCAGAATATTCTTTATATAATTTTTAATTTTTTCTTCTAATTTTTGATGATTATGTGGAAATAGGCATATGTCAATATGCATAATCGAGGTTTTCTAGCTTTTTTATAAGTTGCCAGTTGATATCTCTAGCAATGTTATTGGGATTTCGCATGACTTCATCCAGAACTAAGTTGAACAACATTGGATTGGAATAATGGGCAACCTTGCTTAACTCCATTCCTGAGAATTATTGGCTTGCTCAAGTAATACTTATTGTGCGTTTAGAATTATGAATTATTGTACAAATTCTTTATTTTTCTTTTAATTCTGACCGCTTAGTATGCGATCATTCTTTGATTTAATGAAAAAAATTGATGCGACAAGCTCTGAACTCTCAGATCTAAAGAAGTTTAGATCACTTAATTCTATTTCTTCTTTTCTACATAATAGTTCAATCATCTAAAAGCAAGAAAGAGAAAATTAATATTATATAATTTAAATAATTGTATAATGTATAATTTCAATTTAATTATTAATATATTAATTTAAGTTTAATAAAAATATTAATTATATTAATTTAAATTTAATTAAAAATTGTAATTGTATGTTAACATATTAGAAAAAAAAAAACCGAAAGTACAGGTTTTGCACTCCAAATTCAATCTTTTGCAAATCAAATCTAAATTTTTGCACACCAATTTCAAATCCTATATTTTATGTTACCCCTAAAGAATTCTATAATTAAAAATTTTGAATTCTATCATGTGACGCCCTCTTACCCCAGCCATAACTATGTATATAACATATGTATATATTTTTAATCTTACTGCAATTTAATTTTTTTGTTTTGGCTTCTTAAAAAATTATTTAAAAAAGAAACACTTTCTTTTCTTAATTTTTTAAAACAAAAAATTTAAATCGTTTTTTTTTTTTATTTTTAAATTATTTAGATTAATGTATCTGTCAATCATGCAAAAAAAAAAAAAACGAATAAATGTCAATAAAAATTTGTTAAAAAAACACGTCAGTTCTTTTCTTTCTTAGAAACATGAAAATTTTAAAATAATATTATGAAAAACAAACAACTAAAAAAAGGTTTTTATATACATACATATATACATATTTATTTTTAAAATTGAATACTGTTATTTTTTTTTTTTTTAAAAAGCGCGCTAATTGTTTATTTTTAGGGAAATAAATATTAACAAAATTAATAATTTGATGACAAATCTGACGTTTCATTTTGTCAATAAATTATTGGCTATATTTTTTTATTAGTTAGTTGTTATTTAATTTTTAATTTTAATATTTAACTAGCAAATGAACAATTTTATTTGAAATTTCGTAATGGTAAAGAATAAAAAATTTTAAAAATTAAATTTATTATATTTTTTTTAATGATAATCGTTGTATAGTACAACTTTAAGTTTTTTTTGTTTTGTTTGTTCCCCTGCCACATAAATTGGAGCGTTTCGTACGCAGTGTTTTCTTTTCAGGTGTGGCTGTAAATATCGTAAGGGGAATTATTCTTACGATGTGTTTTATACCCTTTTACCCATTAGTCTATCGAGACTCCAACTTTAAGTTTAAAAATGTTAATTAAAATTAATTTTTTCTAAAAATAATTGTTTTTGTATGTATGTACATATGTACATTGTACAGTGTACGCAACGTTGTATTACCTCCATATCATATGTAGGTTTCATGTTCCCGAATTCTCATAGATTTATGTTACTTATTATTATACTTAGGATGGAACATTTTCATAATTATTATTCCATTCAGAGGAAGTAAAAATTTCATTAATTTAAAGTATTTTATCAGTTTCGTTTTATTAAAATAGTTATCATATAATTTAATATAAAATTTCGCATTACAAGTGGTTTAATTTTTAATTTTAAACTTAAATAAAATAGGTATACATAATTATTTATATTTTTCAATAAAAATTATTATTAAATTTTAACACAAAAATTTATAATCTATATTTAAACAGTTTTGTTTTTAATGTTAATTTTTTTTTTTTAAACAAATATTTATATAAAAAAGAAATGCAATAAAAATTATTTAACAAAAAAAAAAAAAGAATAAAAAAAGATATATTTTGTTAATGTTATTTAAATTTTAATATTTTTTTTTTCTATTGAACCTATTCTATAATTTACACAATAGACTAGTCAGGGTTGGCAAATATTTACACAAGTGAAGTTAATTAAATGTAACTACAATAATATGTATTATATTAATTATATTACTATTCATTTTATGTATATATTGTACAGCCACATATATACATACCAGTGACGAGACGTTCATAGAAGCAAGGGAAGCAATGTCTCCCTTTAAAAATTCACTAATCTAAAAAGTTCCTCTCTTAAAATCAAATCTAGAAACATTTTTTTTTTTTCAAACAAATTACATACATACATTAGAAAATACATTATTTAAAATATTATGCTTATTCATATGTTTTTATTTTTTGCATTTTTGAGACATGTTTAAACTGATGAAATTATACCTATAAATTAAATATTTGTATTGGTTATAAATTTGTAAAATTAATTTATATATAGAATATAAGTTTGCTTCCTAATTGAAAATGTTCACGCCTCGTCACTGATACATACTGTAAATGTAAATTTTTTATCAGTGATATAAAAAAAAAGTTTTCGATATAAAAAAAAAAATAGGGATTTTTACCCGTTTAGACTAACGTCAGACTTTAGAGATTAAATAAATTATCTCGTTTTGATGTTATATTTTAAAAAATTCTGAAGTTAAATAATCTTCTCCAATTCGTAAGGGTATTTGTTCTTTATTTAAGGTTATTGAATTTTTTTTTTGTTTTTTAAGTTTTTTTTTTATAAGGTTGAAATAGAAAAATTTTGTAATACTAAAAAAAGATTTTAATAAATTAAAATCTAATAAATTAAATAATTAAAATTTTTAAATTTACCTTTTCCCATTTAAAGGAAAACATAATTATAATATTGATCATGAATTATTATTATATCCCTTAAATTTGGCAGACTTAGTTTGAACGTCCGAAAAATCGTCATATTTAAAATATTGTGGAATTAAAAATACAAACAAAAAAAAAATATTTATGTACTTTTTAAAGAAAAATATTTAAATTTATTTAAAAAAAAAAAAAAAATTGTCCATTATATTTATTTTATGACTATGTATTATTTATTTATTTTTTTTTTTTTTTAATAAAATTTAACTGAATTTTTCTCTTTACTTTTAACTTTTTGGACTTTTATTTACTATAGTTTTTTTTATTTTTTAATAACAATCTGTTTGACATATGTATTAATTGCAATTTTTTTTTTTTTTTATTATTTATTTTCAGAATTCAAGCAAACAATAATAACAACAACAAAATAAAAATTAAATAAAATAAAATGTTAATATTTGCCGGAAATGTGATTTAACTGCAAAAGTAAACATATAAATAATAAAACAAAATAAAAATAAAAATCAAATTTAAAGTACATGTAAACAAAATAAACAAACATAAAAACAAAAAAAAAAGAAATTTACTTAAATATACATACATATATAGCAAATCCAACAGATATAGTTTATTTTTTTTATTAAAAAATGTTGTAAATCTAAAAGAAATGAAAAAAGTTTAAGTAAAAAACAAAAAAAAATTACTCATAATTTTTAAAAATTCAAATGGAAAATTTTTATGTAACTTTGAGAATTAAAAAAAAAAGTTAATGATTAAAATAAAGGAATATAATTAATTAATTTTTTTATTAAATTAAGAAATAAATTTGGGGAAAAAAAAACCAAACATTTTTCTAATGAACATTAAAAATAAAAATAAAATATAGACAAAAATACAAATTATTGGATTATTAATTAATATACAGTGTAGATTAAAATTTAGAAAAAAAGATAACAACAACAGCAAAAATTCATTAAATAATTTTTATTTTATATTTTTTTGATATAATAAAATGTACCCAAGCGCTGCAACAATGAATGCAGCTGCAGCAGCTGCCGCAAGGCATCCGGTAAGTAAATTTTTAAATAAAAATAATATTTTTGAATAATTTTAATACATATGTATGCACTTATATAAAATTTTGATATAGGTAGGTATCAGACATTTTTCTTACTTAATTAATGTCCTATTAGTTAATCATCTATATATGTATCTAAGATTAAGTCATTATGCTAGATAGATAAATATGTTAGTATAAATAATATAAAAATGGTATACTATAGTATTATTATTTATTTAAATTAATTAATTTTTTAAGAAAATTAACATTACGAGAAACAAGCATTTACTTAATTCATAATTTTGACGGTTATTCTAGTCTTATATGTATATACTATATTTATGTTTATATTATTATTTTTTTTATTATTGATCCTGCCAGAATATGACATCGCTCAAAGAAAATCTAATGCAATAATTTGTAAAAAGTTTAATTGCGTAAAAGTTTAGATGTCTCGTAATATTATGTCAGTGATCAAAAAAATTAAAAATAAAAATGTTTAAGATATTTTAAATTGCATTCATATTTCGATCATCTTTAAAGGATCATTGAAACTCAGATAGTTAAAAACTCACATGCTATTAAGCACATCAGTAATGGAAAGTAATCAGCATAATGAGGATACTAACATGAATACAATAAAGATTAGCTTTAAAAATGTATCGCTTCACAGTTCTTTTAAAATAAAATCTGAGAATTAAATATAGCATATAGGGTTTCACTATTATTCACTATTATGATAATTTTAGTATCACTATTATTATTTAATAAACTTTTTCAAGATTATTTGATCTGTTACTTTTAATATTCTTATTTTTTTTTATTTTTTTTATAACTAATTCTGAAAACATTATCCTTTTACACATCAAGTTAATTTTACTTTAATATACTTATTTACCAAAAAAAGTTATATTTATGATCCTTATTTGAAATTTTAAAGGATATGTTAATGAAATATTTTGTTTCCTTTTTATGTATATCCTTTTAACATATATTTCAAAAACTAAATGCAATTTAATCACGCAAATTTATCATTTGAATTCATTCATTGTGCGAACATATATTGGTTTTTAATTGTTATTTATACATTTAAATAAACATATTTATGTATATATATGTAACTGTAATTAACTTATATACATGTATATAGTTTTGTAAAGTTTTGCGTGAATAGAGTGTATTAAATTAAATAAAAAAAAAAAAGAAGAAATAATTTAATAATGTTGATATCCCTTTTTTTATCTATTAAATATTGTTATATTGTTTGACTTAATTAAGTGTATAAAGGAAAAATTATTATCTTTGAATAGTTTCTTTCATTTGCATTTAAATATTATATATATATATATATATGTTTTACTATTATATTATTATTATATCTTTTATTTTTGAGTATTAAAGGGTCTGTCTTAATTCTATTAAAAATTTCTTAAATTATTATCTGATTACATTTTAAAATATTTTATGTATATGAAAACCAGTAATCATTACAATCCTCTAATATAAATTATATTGGAATTTCAAAAAAAAAAAAAAATTGACGAGGGGTTCATTTTTTTATTATAGAATAAAATATTTCTACTACTTTAAAAAATTGAATGATAGTTTATGTGAAAAAGGATATTCTGGACTGAATAAGAATAGTATATTTATAATTTAATAAAAATAATATTAATGTTTATTTTTCTTTTTGTTTTTTTTTTCTTTGATAGATGAATCAAATGTTTTGAAGCTATTTTATGTCCAAAAGAATAAATTGTATAATAAAATAACAAAAATAAAGATAAAGATTTTCATATAAATAATCAAAACTATAGTATATTAGACATTAGAGATTTATTTAATTAAACTTGTTGAATATATATGTACTTATTTATACTTATTTTAAAATTATTAACTATTAATTTTTTTGACAGGGTGCTTGAACTTTTAAAACATTTGTAAAATATAAATATTTCATTTAGATTCGATATTTTAATGTAATAACATAATAAATTTTTTTCAATTCGATTTTAAATATATATTTTGTAAAAATTTAAAACAATCTAATTTAATAATGTTTGTAGAAGATTAACTTTAAATAAATTGTTTTGTTAAAAACATAATTTTTTTACGAGAAATTTAAAACGTCAGTAAACCAATAATCCTTTTAAAATACACACAAACAAATAATACTTATTTCTTGTGAGCAGATTATTTATAAATGTTAAATAGATTACAAATAATTTGATATTTGTACGTATACAAATGTTCTTTAATTACCTTAAAAAAAAAATAAAAAAAGTAATTTTATTTTTTACATTTTAATTTATTTTTTGTTTTGTTTTTCTTTGTTTTTTCTCATTCCTTTCTCTGTTCTTTTTTTGCTTTCTTGTTTTTAGCATTAAAATTGTAAATATTTTACCACAAAATTCTTATAATCATACCACCGTAACCAGCCACAACCAAGACACAATTTTCCATCAAGTTGTTGGTTTTATTTTATGAATTAAAAAGAGTAAAAAAGAAATAAATAAATAAAAATTTGACCGATTCACCTTACAATAAAATAGCAACAAACAATTTTCTTTTTTGTTCCTATTTCTTTTTATTACTTTCTTGTTTTTCTTTATGGAAATTAGAAAAAAAGGAAAAATTTAATAATAAACAAAATAAACCAGGTCTGACCATTTTTTTTTTTTTTTATAACTTCTTATGACATCAACATAATTTCATTTCCCGTGACATTTAACTCTTCTCTACGATAAGGATAATAAAAAAAAAAAAAAGTAAAACAGTTACAGCAACAATAATAACAAATAAGGATAAGTCAACCGAAATAAATTTTTCAAGAAAAATGTAAAAAAAAAAACATAATGAATAACTGTTGGGTTGCGTGTGTTGAGTGGGGGTGAAATGAAATGTTATTGTTGTTGGCAATGACAGAAATTTCAAATAATTTTCATTTCAGTACTTTTCGAAATTTTTACAGTTACAAAAATACATTTTGTTATACTCTTAATACAAAAAAGACTCTAAACACTAATTTTCTAATTTTTTTCTTTCTATTTTCCATTTGTGTCCCTTTTTTTTTTTTATAAATCCCTTAACGATAAAAAAAAAAGCATGAAACGTAAGGACAAAAATTAGATGGAGGATAGAAGGGTAAAAATATATTTGAAAGAAATAAATAGGAGGGAGCTACTACTGTTTCATTGTTTTTCACCTTTGTTATGAGGGTGAATTTATTTTTATATTTTCTTCTGCCTTCCTTGAGTTCAGTTCAGTTTTGTTTTTTTTAATTTATTTTTTTTTCTTTGTTTTCACCACTGTTTTATTATTATTACTTTCTATTTTGTCTTTATACATATCTATGTACATATATATATTATTATATAAAAACATATAAATTTTATAACAAGGACTTTTTTGAAACAGGGGTTAAAAGGCGGATTAAAAAAACATGAAAGTAACAAAAACAAAAAAAAGAAATAGAAAAAGTCAAAAACAGTGAAACAGTATGGTGAAAAGTAAAATAAAATAATAAAAGAAAGAGAGGATACAGGGAGAAAAAAAAAATTTAATAACAGTATACACGAACGATAAGGATGAATAAAGCAAAAAAGTACATAGAATAAATATAAGAACAAGGATGAGCAGTACAAAAGTGATGAGGGCGTGTTCTATGTGTATGATGCGGTGTGTGTTTTGTTTTTCTTATGTTGATGTGCAAAAAAAAAATAAAAACTGAAAAGAAAAAAGAGTAGTTAAGGAGGAAAAATAACGGGAAAAATTGAAATAATAATGTCACATCCGGTACACATTGCGGAATTTTATTTCTTATTTTGTTTTTCTTTAAACCGTTATGTTTTGTATGATATGTATATATGCTTTTAAAAAAAAAATTAGTATTTTGCTTTGTGTTTCGCTTTACAAGAAATTTTAGCCGATGACGACGATACCATCAGTGATTTTTTTTTTCTTTTTGAAAATGAAATGCATGGTAATTATGATGGTAGTAATGATGATGATTATATAAAGGAGAGAAGGGTATATGAGTAAATATAAAAATAAAAATTTGAATTGAAATTTTACATACAACAACGAGAGGGTGGACAAAGATATAAAAGAAAAATATTGCTTTATATTTTAGTGCTTTGATAAAAATAAGGGTGCTGTTGTAAAACACTTTAGGGGATGTAATTTTTAAAATGGTTTTCAATAGCATGAAGTAAGTCGTTTATACGGTTTTGCTTTTATAACTTAGTTGTTTTTTTTTTTTTTGTTTTTGTGTTTAAGCTGTTTTCGGTTTAATGATAATGATTTGCTGTTATTTTTCTCTTATATAACATAAATGTCACCCCAAACAAAAGAAAGGTTTAATTTTATAGGCTTACTTTATTATTACTTTGAAATATTATCGTTACTGCCTTAACCTTTGTTTTTTGTTTAGTTATTATTGTTCTTGGCCTGACGATGATTGTTGCCGCTAACATTACTCTTGTTCTGTCAATGTTGATTTTATGTTGTTATAAAATGCCGACTATGTGTAAGAAGTGTGTGCGTTAGTTTACGTGATTTTGTGTGTAAGGTTTTTTTTTTCATATTCTTTGTAAATTTAATTTTAAAAGGGGATTTCAAATTTTCTTTTTGGTTTTTTTTATGCCCCGGCTTTTATTTTCATGTTTTTCTAGCATGACAAAGAAAAATTATAAATTCACTTTTAAGGGAAGGAAAAATAGCGAGCACCTTTTCGTGTTTGTAATTATAAAAAAGAAATGAAATTATATGTTGTATATGTGTAGTTATATGTATAAATAAATATTTGGTGAAAAATATTAACGGTACCATTAACGTGTATATTGAAAAGGAAAATAAAAACTTTTTTTTTTGAAACAAATGAAAACCAAATTGTAAGGAGTGTGGAATGAACTTTTATAAATAGAATTGTATTTTGTCACATTCATGGTTTTATTTTTCTCGTTATTTTAATAATTATTATGTATTGAAGTGATTGAGTAGTAAAAAAAAAGAAAAAAGGGATTTGACTTAAAGAATAGTACAAATGATAAAAATCTAAATTAAGGTATAAAAAACCTATAAAATTAGAATTGAATTAAGTTTAAGGGGGAGACAACATTTTAGAATGTAAAAAATTAAAAGTGTGATTAAATGGAAATGTTTTTTTTTTCGTTATAAATGCCTGATATCAAACAAAATTAAAGGTTGAAGGCTTTTTAATTATTTTTCTACTTTTGCTTTTAATTTAATTGATTTATTTATCATTGCATATTTATAGGGGTATGTTATTAACATAAAAATCAGTGCAATTCTGTAAGTGTCGATTATTACAGTATATTAGCTGTTTATGACGTAGATTACTAATTTACTATTCGTATTTGCCTGAAATAACTAACTATATAAGTTAGAGAAATTAGCTTGAATTTAATAATAGATAATTAGATCTAATAACTGGATTGTATTCCTTGATATAAAGACACAAAATGCTAATCTAATTTCGAGCAGTTCTTTAAAGGTAAAAAGTATATTGAAGCATTCACATTTTTGAAATGATTGTTGTTTTGATTTTTCGTACCTTTAGGAAAGTTAAAAAAAGTCGACTTGTATTTAAAAAAATATTAAGGACTTTATTTTTTTTTTTATAATAATTATACCTAATAAAAATATAATATGTATGTATATAACATAACATTAAAAATGACTATTGTATAATAATAATGTCATGTCTTTCAACAATTATTCAGAAGGGTAATTTTTTTTTATCACACTAAAAGCGTTTGGGGTTTACAATTTGCCGTTTTTCTAATTTATATTTTAGTCCTTTTTTTATTTTTGAAAATATCCTTCTCATTTTATTTATATTAATGTTCTGTTATATAGTTATGTTTCTTGTATGTACATATGTATGTACACAAATATATGTAGGTACATATAATTCTTAGAACTTAATTGTTCTGGCAATTGCCTTTGGGGAAAAACACGTATCTAAAATAAAAGTCTAAAGTGTTTACAAAGTCGATGTCGTATTTTTTAAGAAGAAAATTTAAACAAGAAAAAATAAGGGAGCCAACAATAAAAAAGGAAAAAAAGAACGTAACATTTTTGGAAAAAAAAGAAGATATTCATAATATGTATACGTATATGTACATAATTTTTTATTTTCCACATTCCCGTTATTATTACTACTATTTATTATGGGGTGGAATACCAAATAATAACTGTATATATTTTATCATAGAAGAAAATAACAGTAAAAATTTATATTGTATGCGGTATTATACCGTTTTTTTTATACATATTTATTTTTTATGTAATTTTGCTATTATGATGACAAAACACTTGCGGACTCATAAAATGATCCCTAGTGAATAATCTTTTAACGAGGCTAAACAACTTCATGCTTGTTAAATTTTCTTTTTTTTTTTGTAATTTCTTTTATTTTTGGTTTTTTTTTAAATGTATGACATGGAAAAGTATCTTCAACTAAATTCTATCTCTAAATGATTCTAAAGGACTTTCAAATAAAGTATAGAAAAAAAAAACGGTATTAAAGGACCCTTCGTATATTATAATATGTATACATGGTAATTATAATATGTGTATGTATGCTCTTATATTCGTGCATATGAATGTATCATAGAATAGTAAGAGAAAATGGACGATAAAATATATGGAAGGTTTAAAATGAGTATACCAATAACATACAAACAAATTATATATACATATATTTATTCATATTTATACTAATTTATATTTGAAGGGCAGGGGACCTAAACAAATAAAAAAAAATCCATGTTTGTTATCAAATGACGCGACAATGTTTTTCTCATTTACACAGTATAGCAGAACAAAAAAAAAAAAAAAACATAGTATACGTTCATAAATAGAACGATTTTCCAGGGAAAATTTAATATCTCTGTTTTTTTTTTTTTATTTTATAAATCCTATATTGTACTCCAATTCTCTCAATCCTTGTTTTAGTGCTAAAAAAAAATGTGAAACAATAGCAAGTAGAAAAAATTAAAGAAAAATAATACAAAACAAAAAAAAAAAGAATGAGGGAAAACAAAAATGTAAATAATGTTTTTGATGAAAAGAGACATGTAATCAGATAAACATACAATATACAATGTTGTTGATGTTACTTATTGTTCTATTGTTGTTATTTTTGTTCTTGATTATAGAGCGAGCAATAATATATATTACTCCCCATTTCAGAACACATATCCATAAGTATATATTATATAAATGTTACCAGCATATATGTATATGTAATTTTATACTATATATCTATATTATATACAAGTTAGTTAAAAACAAAATAAAACAAAGGTGGTTTAAATGAAGATCATTATCAATGGAATATATTTTTTGTGTATGAATGTATGTATACGTATGTATATGTATGTATATAAAATTTATATAGAAAGCTAATAATAGTATTAAAATTGTTTCAATTCTCATTTAAACTAACAAAAGGGGGAAGACAAAAATTATTAAAAATAATAAATAAAAATAAAATAAGCCAAAAATATATTTAAAAAAAAAAAAAAAAACGATTTATGGAAATTAAATTATTTCATTTGATATGTTTGATTTTTTTTTTATTTTAAATGTGGATATTTGAAAATACATATTTTAAATCTATATGAGTTTATTGTGGGTGTTTGATAATTTTAAATAAGATATAAAAACAAAAAAACAAAAACAAATTTTATCTTCGTATAATTAAATTATTAATATTGAATTTTTTAAATTAAATTATTTGAGTTTTATTCATTTTAAATTTGTTAAAATCTATATATTATCTATATAATCTATAATATTTTTTGATCATTTTTTGGTCGATTTTATGATCATTTTAAAATAAATTTATAAAAGTATGTGTAAATACATGTAAGTATATAAATATGTACGTACATATATGTATGTATAAGTATAAATTATGCTACTACTTAGACGGTATATATATAGGTATATACGTTAGGTTCGTTTAATAAATTTGTTCTTTAGTTATTTGAGAAATGAAAGCAGCTACACTAGGAACACTTAAATTTCAGTAATTATAAGTAGGTATGCTAAATTATTAGTAACTAAAAATGTTCTTAACTAAAAATGAAACTTTCTTGAAACAATATAATATGATTTAATTTAATTAATAAGCTTTAAAGCTTAGCTAAACTTATAATGATTATCGTTTAGGTCAAATTGAAACATTGAGAATTAAAATTTTCATAATAAATAGGTAACTAAGTGTAATTATTTCTTGTTTTTTTTTTTTCCTTGTCCATCATATAAATCATTTATTATTTATATTTGACTAAGCTTCATTGAACCACTAATTTCACTAAGGCGTTGATTACTCGGTTGTAGCTATTGTACAAGACTAAGGACGTTTCTTTTGTATTTACGCCATCTATAATCTTAAACAAGAATTATATTTTATTTTTATTATTTTATTACAATATAATATGAATTATAATTTATAAGACATATATACATAGGTACTTATTTTTAATTTAATTAAATACTAATTAACTAATTATATATTATAAGAAAAATCTATATTATTTTTTATTAATCTATATATGAACTGGGGTTTAAACGTGAGACCTTTCGTATAAAAGGCAGATGTCTTAACCGCTACAGCATTGGCTAGATAAGTGAAATTATACTTATGTATGTATATCAGAAGTGTAATTATACTAATATCAAAATACAAGATTTATTAAAAATTAAAATCAACCGTTATATCTACCTATTTATTATATAAACAGTTCTTTATTTTTTTCCCCTGTTTTGTTGCTTTCTTTTAATCTTGAGATTTAGTCATTATTCAAAAATTAATAATAAATTCAGTTTATTTCTTTACAAAAATTGCACCATAAACCATTTTTTTTTTGTTTTTCGTATTTCATTTTCTGATTTTTTAATTTTTTTTTATATAGTATGACAGTTTCAGTTCACTTCACTAGTAACTTGTGAACTGGTCAAAATTTACTTAAGCATATCATATCAAATGACATTCAATGATTTTTTACAACTTATTTACTTACTTACTTTATTTTAATAAAAAAATTGTTAAGGTGTCGCGACATATTTCAATTAACAGAACAAAAAAAAAAAGGAAAAGAATTCAATCCAAACGCATATCAATTCGACATTTAATTATTTCATAAAAAATTAAATATTACATTATTTTCTTTTTTATTTTTACTTCAATAATGCTTTCTTCTGTCGTTTCTCTTTCTACATATACATATACATATATTTTTTATATTTTGTTTACTAAATTTTACTGGGGTCTGATATGGTACATTGCACAAAAACCGCATAAAATTTTCAATTGAAAAAAAGGGGGAAGAAAAGAGAAAATAAATTAAACCGTACAAATTAAGTATACGAGAATTCACTCGTTCACAGTTCAAATTCCACAAAAACAATAATAAAAACAGAAAAAAGGCATTGTTGTTGTCACATTACTTAAAAAAAAAAATAAAAAAAAGCCAAAAATTTATTCAAGTGTAAATAAAGCAATTTTGGTTGAACCGAAAATGAAAAAGAGAAGACAACGAACAGAAATTTATTTTTTTTTATTTTTAACTCAATTTGCATAATATTAATTTCTTCCTTTTTTTCCTTTTTCCTTTTTTTTTAATTTTTTATTTTTAATTTATGAGATTCTCATATTCCCAACAATTTAGGAATACCTAACAATTTTTTTTAAATCTCTTTTTTTTCTTTCTTCTGATGATTACACATGCTCTCTTTTTCCCTTATTTTTTTTTTATATTAAACTGTTCAAATTAAAATGGCGTTTTCTTTATTTTTCCTTTTTGCTGCCATTTCTGTTTTGTAATTCGTAGAGTTTATTACAATTGAAAATAAAAATTAAATACCATTATTGAATTCATTTGTTCGTTTACAACATCTTTTTTACCATTTAGTTTGGAAAATTTTAGTTTTACTTTAGTGATAATTGAATTTTATAAGATATTTTTTGAAATATCGAGGTTAAGTGACTAGAATAGTGTGTATAAAACACATTCAGGGATTAGATTACGAATTACAGTAGATATGAAATTCTTAAAATGAGTTTAATTAATACCAATACCCAATATATTATGTATTAATATTTTAACATTCCGAATGTATGTACATATTATGTACATATGTATATCCATTTTTTTTGGATTTGTTTTTTACATGCCTTGTTTATGTAAATTATTTAAAATATATATGTATATACATACTTAATTGTATATATACATATGTAAGTATAACGTAGGTAATATAAATTAATATTCAAATTTTTTAAATATTTATTTTCAAGAAATATCTTATAGTTAGTTTGTTCGAAGAAATTTTTCTAAAATATATTTTAATTTTTTGAAATATGTATAGGTAGGTATAACAAAAAAAAAAAATAAAAAAATGGGTGAATAATAATGATTTTCAACCCTTTTTTTCGTGGTGGTGAGTCAACCCTATTTTCAATAAAATTTATTAATAAAAAAAAAAATTAAATTATAAAAATTATGACAGAAAAAAAACAGAAAACAAAATATTTTCTTTAATCATAAAACGTCAGAAGAAAAAAACAAACGTCAGCTTTTCTTAAACTATTAAAAATCACCTTTTAGTTGAGAATTTGACTCTTTTATGATATTAAATACATAAACGAAATAAAATTATATGTCGCATCATATTATAATTTATAATGTATACATACATATATTGAAATATATATATAAATACATATGTATATTATATACATATATTTAATTTATTGGCAGTCAAAATCTTTACAGTTCATTACTGTTGTGCTGCTTGCATATTTTTGGTTTTTATATTTTTTCATTGTTTTTTATTTTAACGATTTCGTTATGGTTGAGTGGCCTTTTGACTGGATGGCTGGCATTTTAAAGCTGTTGAATTAAGTCGAGTTAAGAGTTGAATTTTATATTGCTTTTTTTTTTTATTTTTAATGTGTTGAAAACAACAACGATTCTATATGGTGGTTCAGCTTTTGTTATAAAACTAGGGGAGATTTTTAAGTTGGTTGCGAATTTGATGTTTGATGGTTAAAAATTTGAACAAGCAATAAAAATAAACTTAATGCCCTGGTTAAGCATAAAATATGCTTAAGAATAAAATAACAATAAAAAAAACATAACAAAAAAAAAATAAAATATGTAATAATAATAAATAAAAATAATGGCGTGTGCGATGTATTTAGAATTTAATTCTATCTGATTCTATATTTTTATTGTTAACAATATTTTAAAAACTAGCTGATTGGTAAGGAGAAATTATGGTTAATAATATAACATACATATAGCAAATGCCAAATACAGTAGTATATTACGGTATTAGGTAGAAACATATATTTTATTTTTTATACTAAATAAATTTATAAAGGGTTCATTCAAAACAAAATTGAATGAAGCGAATTATTATAGAAAAATTTGAAATTATTTATCTTAAGATATCCATATGTACATATGTACATACATATATACTTAATAATAGTAAATATTGTTCCTTCATATGCCGAAAAATTTTAATATAAGTAAAATGTTTTGTATACCTATGTATACTTTTTATATTTAATATATTATGAAAAAATAAATGTATGTTTGTGTGAGTATGTGATGCTCTTATATTTTTTTTATTTCAATTTGATCATATTAACTAAATAACCACCCACCCTCAGAAACGAAAATCATTATTAAGTTTATGCTTGACTTAACTCTTGAATTTCAAATAACGTAATTCAGTTTGAGTTTTTTTTTTTCAATGTGTTTTTATTGTTTCCTTTTTTGGAGAGTGTGAAAGAAACAAATTGTTAACCACCACGAATAAAAAAAAATAATAAGAAAAGAAAAAAATTAAATGAAAATGAAATAAATGAGGGGGACTCCTGCGTGATTCCTAATATCCGAAAATTATTGTTAATTGGTCTATACTATTGGTTTTAGTATTTTTATTTTTACTTTTGTTTATTTATTACTGTCAAAAAATGTTAACAGAAAAGTTTAGTTTTTCATTAATTTTATTGTTTATTTATTAATTTTTTTTCAACTTAGTATAGGTAGGTACTTACTTATAGTTTTCCCACTAATAAAAATTTTCACAAAGTTAAAGTTGAGTGAACTTTTTATTATAATAGACTTTTCTTATTAGTAAAAACAATATCTAAGTACATATATAGGTACATTGCTATACATACTTATACATATATATAATGTATGTATAGTATTGTAAGTTATGTATTGTCGGCGTGTTATTTTCGGTGAAATGCGATAAAATTGTTAAGTTTTACCATTTTTATTATTTATTTTTAGTTTTTTTTTTTATTTTATTTCTTTATTTATATAAGGGTTAAAAATTAATTCCAGTAGTAAATTATAAGGTTATAATAACAGTGATAATAACAATAATACTAATAATGATTAAATGGAGGGGGATAAAAGCGTGTGCGGTTTTTATAGTTCTTATTCAAAATAGTTTTTTTTTTTTATACTTTTTGTTTAGTTGAAGGTGAAATTTTGATTATTAAAGGTAAAAATAAATTTTCTTACCTTCGAAATATAGGAGAAGGTGTATTATAGAACAAAAACGGAATGCTCATTTTGGACATTTGTTTTGTCTCGTTTTTATTTTTAACAGGGAAAAATTTGAGTTAAATAAAACAATACAAATATAATGTATAACTATAACGAAAAAAAACAATATAATTTATAAAGTTTTAATATAGGTTACTTATTAAAAAAGAAAAAAATAAATAATAACTAATGGAAATAAAACTATATACTTATGCATGGATTTTAATTTTATATTCAAAAGAACTAATAGGTTTATATGACTATAATAAATGTTCATTGATTGATTTCCCTCATGTTAAGGTTAATTAAAAAATTTTGTATGTTTTAATTTAGCTTATTGGAATTGAGTTTAAGAAAACTTTTAACTACCTATTAAAATAATTCAAAATGACTGGATATACTTATATTAACTTAATTTTTATGTATTTTTACAAGTATTTAATAAGAAGAAAATTTTAAATAAGGACATATAACAATTTACCATTATTATCAATTAAATACACTAAGCAACAAAAATAGAAAATAAAATGAAAAAGTTTTGTATCTGTTATCATCAATTTTCGTTTAATTTATTTTTTTTGTTTCTGATAGCATTGAATTATTACTTAATTTTCAACTAGTTAACATTCTTTTAAGAAACTCCAGACACTTGACACAAACAAAAATAAAAAAAAATATTAGACTTAAAATATTAAATATGGTGTTATTTTTTATATTTACTTGCTTATATTGTATAGGTATATAAAAAATATTTCTCAGGTCTCATTCATCTATCACTTAAAATATCTTCTTTCCCAAAACGTTTCAAAAAATAAACGTGCATCATTATTAAAAATATTTTTTTATAACCTCAGATTTGAAATTATTCAACTAAGAAAACTTAAATAAATATATGTATATTGTATCTAAAAATGAAACAAAATAAAATAAGAACAAAGAATCATTTCAAACGATTAAAATACTTAAAATGGTTTTCACAGTTTTCTACAAGTTTCAACAGTTTCTTCTCTTCTGAAAGAAAAACTTTCCTTTTTCATTTTCTTTTTTTTTTTTTGCAACATTTATTTTTATAATTTTCCTTATCCTAAATCTTAACTAAAATAATTTTCTCGACCTCAAAAGCGAAAAAATTTCATATTTATTTATATATTGTATATGAATATTATATAGGTATATATATAAAAAAAAAAGAAGGATTAAAGTCATTTTGATTGTTTGTACGAGGATACAAGTAAGATCATAAAGGAAAAAAACAAAAAGACAGAGAAAACAAATATTATGATTTTAAATGAAAAAGTAAAACAAAAAGAAATAACCCGAAAAAGCAAAGGAAATTATTTTTGCACATAAAAACTACCCCATAAAATGAAAATCCTTACCAAATGACTCTTGTTCTTTGCAAAAGGATAACAACTTTTGTCACTTCAAAATAAAAAAAAAAAGCAAAAGTTTAAAAATAAAAATAAAAGGAAATGAAAATATTCTTTTTCCTTTCTCTTTCGCTCTCGAAGCACGATTTCATTAAAGGACTTCTTAAATTTTTATATGTACAAAATACACCAACGAAAAGATACATCCAAATAACTTAAAAAAAAGATATAACCTAATACTCGAACTAACTTTTATACTAACTTAACTTTGCTATATATACTATATATACAAAAAAATATACATATATGTATGTATATTTTAACTACATAGAAAACAAAAACCAAAAATATAAAAAGGAGTATTTTATAGGATACTTTACGTTTATTTTTAAGTATGCGGTATACGTAAAATTCTGAAACAAAATATATATGTATTTACATATATATATATATATTTTGTAAATATGTATATACGTACTTATTTATATTAAAGAATAAATATCGCAAAATGTCTAGCTAAGATTTTTTGTTTATTCATTCATTCGTGGATTGCTTTTATACCCCATTCAATGTTAAGTTGTTTATTTATTTATTCTGAACACAACTTGGGGATTTTTTTGATTTTTTTTTGTTTTTTGTTTTTACAAAGACAACAACAACAAAGAAAGTTGATTTCAGTAAATTCTTACGATTCATATATGGTTTGTATTCTTTTCTTTTTTTGATAAAAAGAAATAAAAATGTTTAACAAAAAGAAGTACACATATATATATTATATATGTATTTACATATATAAATAATAAGTACAACTTGTAAGGATATGTTTGATATATATATTATTGTAATATTATCCAAAAGGATAATGCTAAAAGGAAAAAATATATTTCCAATGATGTTATAGTCGCTATTCTGCTGTATGTTTATCGTATATACAAACAAACATACAACCATATTATATTTGTATGCTGTTTTATGTTTTATATTTACTTCTATTATTATATTTACATCCCCAGCTTCAATTGTTTGCCTTTTTTGGGGTTAATATTTTTAATTTTTTTTTTTTTTTTTGGGGCAAAAAAATTGAAGAGAAACACCAACCCCTGTAACCTTTTCTTTTTCATTTTCTTTTTTATGTACATATTTCAGTTTCTTGTCCTTTTGCTCCTTTCGTATTATATTCATGTTTCTTGTTTCCCTTGTTATATTTTTATCGTTTTTTTTTTCTTTTGCTTGTTTTTTAATGTATTTTATGGTTTTCGGTTTTATTTCAATTTTTATTTTCTATTTTATTTTTGTTGCCAAAAAAGAAAAAAAAAATCCCAAGTCGAAATTTTCCTTCGTTTTTGTTTTTATTTACCCACATGTATACACAACCATCAACAAGATATGAAGATCCTTATTTTTTTTTTGATTTTTTTTTTCTGTTTTTTTTTTTTTTATTAAGTGGTTTGAGGAACTATATGTATTTCTATATGTATACATATAAATTTTGGAAACGACGATAAGATCCTTATGGATCCTTTAAAACCATATTGAGCACAAAAACTTAATATATGATGTAAAATGTAACAAACATGTATAGAAAAATCTCTGGTAGTTTGTAGTTGTTTTTATTGTTTCTTGTTTTCTTTATAAGCGTTTGTTTTTATTTTTTTTTATTTTACTTTTGTGATATATAAAAAAAGAAACTCAGTTTTCCTTACAATTTCAAAAAAATAACGAAGATGAAATAAAATTGGTAAAGAATAAATTACGTGAAAGAGATAGAAGTAGAAAAAAAATTAAGAATATTTTAAATAAAAGAAATGAAAATATACAATGTTGTAAAAATAAATATAAAAAAAAAAAAAAAAAATCAAGTGAATTCGAAGAGCTTAAAAGAGAAAGGAAGGAAGGAAGGAAGGATCTAAAAAGACATGTTAGAAATACATATTCTTAAAAGAATAAGATATGGGTGATTTTTGATATAAAATATTCAGATTAAATTTTTATTTTCTCACAATGTATAAACATTAAATTCAAAAAAGTAGAATTTTGTAAAACGGAACAGTATTTGAAAATTGTTGAAAATTTATAGATTTTGTTTTTTGCAATTATTATTATATACAGTTCTTAATAATCTTTTTAATCTGAAATTAAATTTTGCTAATGTAAATATAATTATATTTACACTATAATATATACATTCTACTTAATATTCTTACATTCTTGATCGGTTTTTTCTAATAAAAAAATTTTAATTAAATATCAAATAAAATAAAATAAGTAGTTTATAAAAGTTAAAAACATTATAATTTTTAAAAAAGTTTCGTTTTAAAGTAACATAGTAAAATAAGCCAGAAAATTAAAGTCCTTGAAGTATTAAAAAAAAAATGAGTAAAGTACATATTATTGGAGCGTTACTGTGTTTACAAGTAATATAAACTTATGTTAATACATACATTCATATTTATAAATATATAAATATATATATGCATATATATATGGAGTTACACTGTTGTAACAGTCATTCATTTTTCAAAAGGATATGATAATATCTTTCTTTGACTCCTTCAACTTATTTTAATTTTTTTTTTTTCTCTCATCATATATCCTCTTTTTTTATTATTTTGATTTTCCTTTCCTTTCATTTTTAAATTTCTATTGTTGTTATTTTGATTTCATTTTTCGCATGTCTAATATTCAAATTTATGGCTTCAAAGTAGAATTACGTCTGTTCTTTTATTCATGTCTCATGCCCCAATCATACATTAATGTATAAGTATATGGAATATTTTCAATTTTTATTTTTAGTGTTGTTATTTAAGTTAGGAGTGGCATGGTGATGACAGCAAAAAAAAAGAAAAAAAATATAATGGGTGGCTTATTAAGAGGCAATATCTAATATAGATTTATGTGAAAAAAAAAAAATGATTTGTCAGGTAGAGAAAAATAAATTGGTTTGGGTGAAAAAAAAACCAAAATAAAAAAAATCAGTATTCAGATATTATACAATAAGGATATTTATTTTATCTATCTATTAAGGTTACAAAAATAGGTTTTTTTTGTTTTTCATTCCATTTTTATTTTCTATTGATATGAAAGTGTAAATACCAAGGATATGTGTGTTATGTGGGAGCAGTCATCATATCATCAGACAGGCATTAAATGATGGGTATCGTTGTAAATAAATTTTAATTTATTAACAAAAACAAAAAACATGATAAAAAACAATAACACAAATGATAGTAATGATTATGATTATGATAATAATAATGATTATTATTATGATTATAATGATTATGATAGATTAAAAAGATTATTACTTTTTTTTTTGTTTTTTTTTTTGCAAATTGAAGGGAGAGAACAAACTGTTTGTTTGTTTGTTAATTTTATTTAAATACATTATGTGGGTTATCAAAAAAATGGTAAAAGGTTAAAGGTTTTTGTATTTTAATACAAAATTTTTATTGATAGTTTCTTTAAAAATGAAATTGGATATTGTATTTTATTTTAGGTACCAAAATTTTCCAATAGACAAGGTTAAATTATAGTTGGTGACTCCATTAAAGTCTTCCTTTTGGTTGATTAGATTTGTTAAGTAATATATTCTAAAAATTAAGAAATAAATTTGTTGTATTAATTATTGAAAACTAAGTATTCAGATAATAAATATAATATATGGTATATTATGAAAAAACGTTTAAATTAATAATAGTTGTTTAAAATACATACTTGTAGTTACATCTAATAAAAATGAAATAAAATTAGATTTTGTTTTTTGTTTGAACAATTTTAACTTCCGGCTTTAATAACTTATCTGAACGAATGTTCATTATCATTATCATCATGATAATCATGGTAATCTTATTCCAATTCAATGCAGTATTTAAATGCATTTGACATATTTTCCCTTTTTTTTTTTGTATTAAAATATTTAAAAACAAATTCGGCACACTTATGTCTTAAAATTAATTTTTCAATAAAGAATTAAACAAAAAAAAATAAAAACAATATATAAATGATGCCTTTTATGTTCTCTTCCCACTTTTTAAGTCATCAATATATAACATTTAGTATATAGATATATAATTTCTCCCTCATTTTTATTTCCACATATAACTGTTTATTTTTCATCGTTATCTTATTTTACAATTTATTATTATTACTTTTATTATTTATTTCATTCGATGGATAAAAGAGTGTGACGAAATTATTCTCTTTAATATTAATTCATCTGGAAATCATTAAAATCAACTTTACTATAACGCCGCCTGTCCATAATAACTAGTTCATACATACATACATATATGTACTTATTATTTTTCTTTTTTAAATAAATGCATACTTTTGCACTTCATCTAAAACAAGATTTTATGACCAGAAAATGAAAAATTGCAAAAAAATAACATTCAATTGTTTCATGTTCCCCCTTTTTAAAATAAAAAAGAAAAATTATAAGGTATCACGTGTCTGTTCTCATAAAATTATCCGACCGAAAAGAAATTCAATATAATAAACAATTACTTACTTTGAGAAATACATAATCAGGATTCGTAACTACCTTCATTTTTACATTCTATGATTATATATGTAGTTAGCTATAGCTTGTAGCAGTATCATTCGTATGATTTTTTTTTTTATCTTTTTCATGAGAGAATCACTATTTTCTGTCATTTACTTATATTAATTTTTTTGTACATACAATGAACACGTCAGTTTCACTTTTTTTTTTTTTTTTTTTTGCTTCTCTTGATTACTTTTTATTAAGTGTGTATGACATTAAAATAACTGTTTTTTTTTTGGTCAAACACAAAAATAAAATTTGTAATATTGTGTGTGTGTGTAACCAATTTATGAATAATTATATGATACGATTTTATTTTTTTATTTTCCCTTTAAAAAATTGCATGCTTTGTATTTAATGTTAAATTAAAAATTTGTTATACCTACATATTAAGTGTATTATTTTTTTATGCTACCCCTCTATATACTATACTTAGACTATACATACAATTTAATATAATACTTGACTCTTAAAATTACTTCAACTTCAACTATCTAATTACTATGTATCGTAATATTAACGATTTTCAACCCCATTTTAATAGAAGCCAACATTGAAAAAAAACTTTTTTTGTTTTTATTTTCATTTTAAATTAATCCACCCTCTATTTTTACTTTAAATTTTCTATTTATTTTGGTTTTTTTTTTGCTTTTCTTCTGTTCTGTTTCTATTGTTAAAATATTTTTGAAAAAAAAAAAAAATAAAATAAAGAAAAAGTTATTGCAAATCTCAATGGATTTTTTTTTTTAATGATAAAAACTTTGTACATGGTATAAAATAATCTCAAGGGTGCTGGCAAAAAGGAAATTTTTTTTTAAAAATGTGTCAGTCACATTTTGCATTACATCTAGTATCTGTTGTTCCCACTTAATGTAAAAATTTATTTCAATTTTCAGTATTGCAGACGGGCGGTTTTTAAAAATAAATAAGGGTGTTTTTGAATTTTCTCTTTTTTCTTTTTTATGGCTGTTTTGATTTGATCTGATCCGATATATTATATAAATTATGTATATAGTGCGGATCAGTAAAATCACAACCCAAATAAATTATTTCATTTCAGATGCATATTAATACTCTTCCTCAATTTATTTTTTCTTGTTCTTGTTGTTGTTATTTTTTTGTTTTATTAATTTTTTGTTTTTGGAATAATTTACCGTGGTGAATGCTGATGCCGTTTATAATAACATAGTAAATCCACCCTTGACTTTTAAACCCTCTCATAAATAGCCGTATACTTTTTAAAAGTAATAATATATAAAGTAAAACAAAATTAAAATTCCCTTTGGGGACAGAAAAATTTTCTGAATCCATAACAAAAATCCATAACAAGAATTAAAGTGTAATGTAAAAATTGTAATCACAACACAATTCATATATTCTTCAGAACCCTTATTTTGATTTTTCATCATTGATTCAACAATACTGCATTAATAATATTAAAATAATGGAATGTAATAAAAGACAGATAGAGATAGAACTAAAAATAAACAATGGGTAGTCACCCTAAAATTACAGTTACAGTTTATATATTTACAATAGCTTAAAATTAGAAAAGTGTAATATTAAAATGTACAAATAAAGAAAACAAAATAGAAATTTAGCTAAATCTGTTTACCATTTTATATGTACATATATATGTACAGTATGTATAGATTATATCTATAGATTTTTATACTACATAGTCTTTCAATGTTTTAATATTTCATTTTTTATTATTTTGTTTTTTTCATTTAGTAGCAAAACTATGAAAATAACAAAGAGAATTTTTAAAAGTTTTCAATATTGATCTACTTATATAGGTACATATATTTTTTATCAGAAAAAAATACATATCCCATAAATGTAATTTTAAAATACAATAATATTTACTATTACATTACCATTGGGGAATAAATAATAAAAGAACATTTTCAAAATAGGTTAAAAGTATAAAAATGAATAAAAAGTAAAAGTAAATTATTTAGTGCATTTAAAATTCACAAAAGGCTTAATAACAAAATTGTAAAGTGATCGATTACTTTTTTATATACATACATACATATATACATAATATATTATTATTGTTTAATTATTGAAATGAATACATATATGTATATAGTTAATGATTATGTTAATTCATTTTATTTTTTACAAAATTTAAAAATAAAAAAAATTTAAATTGTTGTTGAGATAAAATATTATTTTTATATATGAAAATACACTTAGTTATGTTTAATGAGTTGCAAAAATTGATTACTTTATTACTCATTCAATTCAGAGTGTATATGTACTTAAAAATACTTAAAATGTACTGATAGTGATATTTAAATAAAAATTAAAAAAATAAACAAAAAACACTGTTGATAATTAATTAATAATTTCTATAGTTTACAAGATAAAACAAATTTTTGAAGCTTAAAGATCAGATATGTAACAACATACTCATATTATATAATATTGTATATTAATATTAGTTGCTAATACCAATGGTATTATCAGTGAGGGTTGCCTCAATATTTACCTCATATAGGAAGATGTTATAATATACTTCAACTGCATGTTGTAACTGTTGTAACGGCTATTGTCACTGTTTTAGCAAAAGCGTAATAATAATAGGCGAATTTATTGTTTCCTTACATCCCCACTCTCAATTAAGATTCCCACCTCCCTTATAGGAAAAAAAATGTAATTAGTTAAATAAAACAGCATCTATTTATTAAAAGTAACGTTTTGCTAGTAATATAATTATAATAAAAGTAAATTATGGTAATTACATTATTTTTTCTATTATAATTTTACAATAACATTAAAAATATAATTAAGAAATTAATTAATTACAAAATAACCAAAACAAAAAAAAAATAAGAATAAAATAAAATATTCCATTACTATGTACATATAGAATTTTCTATATTTCAAAAAAACTAATGTGCAAGTAATTTTTTTAATTAAATATGTAAAATAAGGGGTTTCGGTGGCCTAGTGAACAAGAGCGTATAAAATACGCTGTAAACACCGAGGGAGTGTGGGTTCGAATCCCACACACGTCGTAAGAGTTATTCCTCTTTACGTCATTTACAGCCACGCCTGAACAGGAAAGGTTGTGTAATTTCGTGTCCGTATTTATGTGGCAGAGAAATGCATTAAAAAAAAAAGAATATGTAAAATAATAAGTATAATAAATAACTAATAAGACGATTTTTAATATTTTTTTTATTTATTTTCTTTTAAAATTAATTTAAATTAAAAGTAACTAATTCAAAATAAATATAACACCATGTTATCAATTACAAAAAAAGGTACTTACTTAAATAAAATTTTAAAAATAAAATATTCTAATTTAGAAAATTTAGACAAAACTGTCATTAATCGATATACATTATGATTATATTCAGATTTTTGTGTACTTGTCATTTAATCTTGATATTGATAAAGCACCCTGTTATCAATTCTATTTAATTACAGGATAAAAACATGTTTCTAATTATACCTATAGACATATTTATATATATACATACCTTAAAATTGCATTAATTTTTTTTTTTTTGTTGGATTATTTTATAATACAAAGAGTATTAAAACTTTAAACATCCTGTAATCAATCTTGCTGACAGTACATTTTTTAAATATGTATATTGCGAATTTTTTTTTTTTTTTGTTTTGCCTTTTATGACAATACAATTGCCATATAACAAAAATAACCGTTTAAAATATATTGCCCACAAGGTAATACTATCATATAATCATTACAATCATTGTTTTTTTAATAATCATTATTATCAACATCATTATATACATTATAATTTTATATCATACTATCAACATTTTGATTATATCTATCATTTAATAAAATAGATAGTATCTAATATGCATCTATCTGTATACTTATGGATATAAAATTAAAAAAATGGTAAGGAAAATAACGTTTACAATTGCAGCAGTGGCAATTTGTTTTTCCTTTTATTCCTGTTATAATGAAATGTGCATTCAGTTGATGCTTATACATTTAATCATGTTTTATTATTATCATATAGAAAGAAAAAACAAAAAAAAAAACACTGAATTAACAAAACGGAAAATGAACAGAACAATTCGAAAAAGAAAAAAAAAACGGTTAATATCAATAACAGAGTTATTGCAACCCTATTTATAATAAATTTTTCAAATAAATATGTGCAAAAAACAAAAAAAAAATTGAACGGGTAAATTAAGGGTATACACATATATAATTAAGGGTATGCACACACACACACACACACACACACAATTAAAAAAAAAATATATATGTATCTATTATATTTGAAATTTTTATACTCGTTTCTGATGCTATTCGTTTTCCTAGTTGTTCTGATGCTAATGGACTCTTCCTTTCAAAATAACATTATAGGGCATTACAAAAATAAATTCGTTGGTAGGGTGTTTTATTTTTTTTTTTTTCATTCTTGATTTTGTAAAAAGGATTAAAATATAAATTGTTGTCAACAAGGATATCCTTTTATTGTAAAACGTTTTTGCTTCCTTAATTTTTAATTTTAAAAATTTTCAATTATATGTGCGCGTTTGTTTAAATTTATTTTACTAAAATTGTGTATATATATACATATATCCATGTATGAACGTAATGGAATTATTAAATGTGTCTGTTGTTGTTCTTCTTTTTCTATGAAAGAATAAGTAATTTGTTTATTTACATTACATTGATATGGGTAAAAAAAATGAACACTCCTTTGTCAAAAGATAATTCTCTCTTTCCATTTTTTTTATTCTTCTTTGTTCCTTTTTTTTATTTTTTTAGTTGTATTCTTTTTAAATAATTTTTACAGTTAATCCTTAACAATTAGCTTTTAAAAATATAATTTTTTAACATATATAAATAAAAGAAACATAAAAGTTATACCTATTTATAATTAAAAAAAACCAGTGTTATTTTTGTTAGGTAGAATATTGATGAAATAAAAAAAAATTTACCTAAGGGTGGTGTTTTTGTTTTCAATAATAATTAAATATAAAATAAAATAGTCATTTAATAACCAATTAAAATGTTAACTTTTTTTTTGTAGAGTTTAATGTAACCATTAAAAATATAAAAACAAAGAAAAAAGAAATTTATACACAAATGAATGGAAAAAAAAAATCATATACTTAGTACTTTATTTACTAAAAGTATCAACCTTTAGGCGTTTTTCGTTTTAATGAAATTATCAATCAATATATATCTTTATTATTATTACAGTATACATCATGATAATTTATATTATTTTAATTATTTTGAGGTTTTATTTTTTTTTTTAATGAAAGAATCCATATAGTAATTAATAAATCTTTTAAAAATAAATTTTTATTGAATAAATTTTGTTTTGAATAAATTTTAGATGACATTATGTATATTTTAGTTTTACATTTATTCGAATGTTTTAAATTTTTATTTTAGGAGTAAGACACAATAGATAACATCGAAGTTTTTAAAATTAAGTCTAATAAATTAATGCATACAATTTTATAAACATGCATTTCACATACAATATGGGATGTATAAAATTATATTTTCATGACAATTCTATTAAATTTATAATTTTTTTTTCACCTTCAAATTATAAAATTAAAATTATTCAAATTTAACATTTACTAATTAAAATTTAACATTTAACAAATGTAACAAACACATAACAAATTTAACATTTACTAACATTACTAACTAAATGATTAATAAACTAGAACAGATTTTAATGAGAATTTCAATATAAATCAGAGCAGAAAAAAACAAATTTTTAGTCACCTATTATTTGTTTTTAAATAATATACTATAGTGGGGCCTCGGTGCCCTAGTGGGTAAGAGCGTATAAAATACGCTGTAAACACAGAGGGAGTGTGGGTTCGAATCCCACACACGTCGTAAGAGTTATTCCCCCTTACGACATGTACAGCTACGCCTGAACGGGAAAGGCTGTTTAATTTCCTGTCCACATTTATGTGGCACAGAAATACATCAACAAAAAAAAATAAATATGTACTATAGTCATAGTGAATACTAACAATAGGATATTATTCTGGCATATAAGAAACAATGCTGCCCATTTTTAAATACGATTTTTGTGAAATAATTTCTGCGGAAGATTTAGAAATTTTTCTATATTTATAACATAATTTTTTAATCTAGGTATATAAGCGATCTGAATATAACATTGAGTTAATTAATAGATACTTGACACCATTAAAAATTCAAAATATGGTTTTAATTATCGTAAATTCATCACCTAACGATATCACAATGATTCTATTCTGTTTTAAGTACCTATATATCAAGCCTATCGATTCAATTCAATCTAATCTAATATATTTATTATTAAATTAAGTAAATGCAAAAAGATGAAACCATATTTTAAAATAAAAATCATAAAAACGACAAATTATAGTATGACTAAAATAACGCAAATAAATAAACTTGTTGATGCATTTTGTCAAAATTAAAATTATCATCGCAAATAACTACATATAAACAAAGTAGTTATTAATAATTATAATATATACATAATATATCTAGTTAATACGATTATAGTTAAAAAAAACCCCCTTTTTTAGCCATATACATATTAATAAAATTTATATTATATTCGTATTACATATAACAACATTACATGTATTTCATAAATTTTCCTATTGCTTAAAATTATTATAATTCTTTAATAAAAAATAAAAACTTTAACTTTATAATATATACATAATGATAATATGTACATAGTTCCAAACAACCCTACTTAACGCCCATTTAATTTTTGATTATAATTATATTTTAACTATAACTCACACTTCTTTTTTTGTTTTCATAAATTCTAAAAGTTACAAATAACTTAGTTAACTTAATTTTTTTTTTTCCATTTTCCTCTTCTCTTTTCTTCTCTTGTAAACTTGTCATGTCTCATTCTTTTTATATAGTTAATCTATTCTTTTCTTATTTTATTATTTTACAACAAAACAATAATTATAATATGGATGGATAGTAGAATATTGTAGTATAAAGTAACGTGGTAAAAGTTCATTTTAAACCAAAATTTTTTGGTTTACGTTAATTTGCAAAATACTCAATTTAATCCATTCATTTATATAATATATATATATAATATATATATTATATATAAGTAGCGTATATAAATAAAAATAGTTAATTTTTCTTTTAAATCCAACATAATATCTATTTTTTTTTATCTCCAACTATTATACTATAATATACATATATATAGATATTATATATAATTATATGTTTATATTTATATGTACATGTGTATGTATGAATTTCCTATTATAAGATAAGTAAAAATGTATTAAAGTAGATATAGTCATGAAAATAACAGAAGTTACTGATGTTTAACCCTTAAAACCCTTTAATTTCATTCATATTATAATTGTTAATATATCTACCTATATATATACAAGTATATTAAAGACATAACTTTTATATTACACATATTCTATAACGTTTTCATTATATCTATCTTTTATTTGCAACAATTTTTTTTTTTTTTTGTGATATTAACTATTACCACTAACTACTACTACTATTTTTACTACTAATATTACTAAATTACTTCTACAATTACCACTTTTGTTATTATAATAACCATTGTGTATATTATCAAAGTTATTTTGTAACAACTACCACCTACTAAATATATAAAACTTTATATTATTTTATATAATAATAGTTATGTACTTAATAGAAAAATAACTGTACATATTATATTATATGTGTATGTATATATACATTATATGTATATGCATTCATTTAAAATAAAATAAGTATATTATCTAGAAATGTTGTGTACTTAGATTATTATTACCGTTATATTAGGATATTACAATTTTTACATTTTATAGTTTTTAAGTCATCAAAAGTTAAACCAAAACTATGGTATGAAATATATAGTTTAAATTTATATAGTTTTCAGATTTATTCATTTATATAATGCATATATAGATTATAAGTATATAATAATATGTACCATGTATACATGTATATATCTCTGTTGTTATTCTAAATAGAAAAGGAGTTGATTTTCTTTTTAATTGTATGAAATTGTAATAAAATATTAAATTAACTAACATTTAGGTCAGAGATTAAAAAAAATTATTTTTTTTTTTTTTTATTTAGAATATAATACAGTATTTTAAAGTTAATCTTTATTTAGTATTAACTGGTAATAATTTTAGAATACTTATTTGGATTTGGAGGTGGTTTGTTTTGACAATAATTATAGAATCATTACTATACAAACTACAAAAAATTAATATTCAATAATATTAAAAATTTTAAAAACATTTAAAATCGTAATTGTTTAAGTTCTTAGTTAGTTGTTCTTAGTTAATAAAGATGTAAATATTGGGTTTTACAGTTATCAAAGTTTACCAATCCCTGATAAAAAAAATTAAAACTGTTATAAGTAAAATCATATAAAATTAAAACAAAAATATTGTGTTTATTTTATATCTGTATATGTACTTATATTTTTTGCCTTGCTCTAAATAAGGTCCTATTTAGTTTTCCTTGTTTTTATTCATTTTTGTCTGTATTTTCATCTCTATTCTACTTCTCTCTTATCATTACTTTATTTGCAAAATTTGTATATACCTTTATTATTGAAATATCCTTAAACCATTTGCAAATTTAGTTTTTTTCTTTTTTATAATAGTAGTACGACCGGTACATATTTAATATGAATAGAAGAGTAGTTAGTTGTTCACTAATAACACAACTAAAATTGAAAAGAAAAGTAAAATAAATATAAAAAAAAAAAGTAGAGACAAAAAATAGAGAAATGGTAGAGAAAAAAAAAGTAGGGTAAAAAATGTGATATAAAAAGTATTTTAGTTTTTACTTTTTATTTCTTGTTATTATTTTATCCTTTTCAGAAAAACGGAACTTTACTAAAAATCTAACAAAAAAAAATATAATAAAAAGGAAAAGAAAAAATAAAAAAAATTTAATAACAAAAGAAGTAGTTGAAAGAGAAAATGTGGTAAGACATATGACGACCAAAGAAAAAAAGAGAAAAAAAAAAGAAAATGGTAACGGTAAAATCTAAAATTGGTTCGCAAAAATAAAACCAACAATAACACAAAAAGAAAAACAAAATACAAAAAAAAAAAAACAAAATTAAAAAAACAAAAACCTAATAGGCACAAGAAAAAAATATCCTATTATATCCTTGATATAACTTTTGCGGTAAATTTTATATACGTATATTTGTTATTAAATTTTCTTCAAAATCTACATACATATATATATGTATGTATAGCCACATAAATATATTATATCGGTACATAAAGTATTTGAATTTAGTTTGGTTTACAATATAACTGTTTTTATAAATATGTAAATATATAATATATGTACGTATATACTTATATAAATATTTAATGTAAAATGTTAATAAAGTATATTAGGTCGGTTGGTGGTTTATTTTTAAAGAGTTCAAAAAATGAAGACAGGTATACTATAAAGTATTATATATTATACATCCGTACGTATGCATATATTTACTTAATTATGTATATAGATAAATACATATATTGATATAGAAAAAAAATTGTGGCTTGATGTCAAAAAAGATTCTAAAGGAATATCTGTACATTTTGTGGTTTAACTAAAAATATACAATAAAAGTGAATTTTATATGAAACTATTCTAATAGATATTATTCTTGTAAAATATATCATATATATATGTATATAGTATATGTATATCTATGCATCTAAATATAACAATAGTATTTATTTAAATTTCGAGTGAATATATGTATATTTCAGAATGTATTTAATTTTCATTCGTCACAGTAAATACAGACGAATTTCGGTAGATTATAGTTTATAAAAAAAGTAAATAAAAATGCATTTACTTATATAAAAAAAAAGTAAATCATATCGTAAATCAATTAATTCCCATGATTTTCAATATTTGAAGTTATAGTTATAATATGTTACTTTGATATTTAGTACTTAAAAAAGTCAAATAGAAGTTTCAAAACGGATATTGTTGTATCTCTAATAAGGATTTATATATATTATAAATTTTGTGATAGTGAGTTAGGTTAGAAAACGAGTTTTTTTCTTGGAAATCTTATTTATTCTAGACCATTTAACTTGTTTTATTTCCTTTTTATTTTTCTTCTTTTGAAATCTTCATTATTTAGTCAAAATTAGTTTCTTTCAAGTAGATTAGATTGTCTGTTAGTCTGAGTTGTTTATTTCCTTAATTATGTAGTCGATTCTATCTTTCATACCAGATTTTAAGCCAATTAAAAAGTTTATTATAGTTTCATGTATATTATAGTTTCATATATTGGTATAACGGAATATGTAATCCATCGCTGAATTGTTATAATGCACTTTTCTTATTTCACTCTTAGCAC
Source organism: Poecilobothrus nobilitatus (assembly GCA_947095535.1). NCBI lineage: Eukaryota > Metazoa > Arthropoda > Insecta > Diptera > Dolichopodidae > Poecilobothrus > Poecilobothrus nobilitatus. The sequence continues at coordinate 11,283,201 of OX352773.1, read as the reverse complement.
CAACTTTTATTGTTATTATATGGTAATTATTATCTCGTAAATGTCATTTTTTTCTTATCTTTAATATGTCATTATTTTCATATCTTTAATAGTAAGTTTCTATTTACGATTACGGTTCCAATTATTTAATAAATGAACAAGTTGGGATTCTAATTAGCTCTTAAGACCAGTTTCGACTGTATTAATTATTATTATTTGTTTATATTTTTTGTTTATTTTTAACAAAACACTTTAGCTTTGGGTAATATCTTTAAAAACAAATAAATAAACAAAACAACAAAAATAAAATGTAAGGAACTAAATTTATACATAATATATACAAACTTGCAAAAATTTTATAAAAAAAAAAAAAGATATGTTCAACCAGGTTCAACTTTTTATAATATTTGAAATGATTTTTATATAAGTATATACGAATATAATATATATACCTACTTATATTATGTATATAAGTATATAGGAATATAATAACCACTATATAGTCTATACTATACAATATATACTTATAAGGATATTTTAAAAGGTATATGTCTATATGTTGATTGTATGGTTTTGAATAAAGAACATTTTTACCACTTTTAGTTATCTTTATACCCTAGCATTCCCCCAAAAAATGTGGTTAAATGAAGTTAGACTGTTTTTTTTTTAATATGTACATATAGATCTGTACATAGATATGTATATGTATATAGAAAATAAGTGTTAGGAAAGTTGTAGAAGTTTTAAAATAGTTTTTTTTTTTTTTACTTTTTGTTATAAAACAAAGGATATGTGTGATTGGTATATATATATATATATATATCCTTGGAATGTTGAAAGTTTTAAATAAAAGAAAATGAGAAATAGAACAACAATAACAAAATGACAATGGCAACAAAAAAGAAATATAATAAGAAATAAAAGAAAAAAATGATAGCTAAAAGTGGTTTTTAGAAGCTTGGAATTTGTGGTCTAGCCACAAACTATATAGGTTTTATTTCTTTTCTTGCTATCATTTTATATTGTTATGTTGTTATTTGATTTGGTAGAGTTATGGTAGAGTTTTTCTTTTTATCGTGTATGCTGTTTATATACTCTCTTAAGGGTTCTTTTTTTTCTTTGTTTTTTTTTTGTTTTTTGTGCTGATTTAACAAAAAAATTAAGAAAGAAAAAAGGAGTATTAACATTTTATTTTAGTGTAGTTTTTTTTTTTTTGTTGTTTTCTATTACTGTTGAATGGTTTTAGGATGTGGTTCACAAAATTGTTTTTCACCAAAAAAAAAATATATAGGTATATGTATAACACTATATTTAGAGGATTTTTAGTAAATTTATCATACCTTGAAATTCCATTGTATACTATATAATTATACATGTTTGTAAGTACATATATATATATATGTATATATTCATTTATTTCTTATAGATGTTTTTGTATAATACGTTAGATTTTAAAACTTATCCTTTGTACAGAATATCCTAATGAGTTAAAAGGGTGGAAACGGAAGAGAATTTTTTTTTTGTGTTTAATTTTTATTTTTTTTTCTTTTCCTGTAAGAATATCGCTATTTGTTTTTTGTTTTTTTCATTTTTAGTTCTGGAAATAATTTTGAACGTTTTATTTTCTTAATTATTTTGAAAACTTTTTTTCTTCGTTTGTTTCTTTATTTTTTTTTTTATTTATTTAATGGTATTATTCTTAGTTTTTTCTTGTTATCGCCACGGGAGAGATTGTTGAATTACTTTACCTATTTATTATGTATTAAAACTGTTTTATAAAATTATATTCATATACATATATAATTATATACATATTATATATAGAGATAAATTTGAATTGTTTGAAAGGAAACAGTAGATAGAAAAATTAGAGTTTTAAATTTTTTTTTTTTTGGAACAGACCAATTAAGTATGAACACTTTTAAAAGTAGAGTAACATATATAAAAGTATTTGATCCATATTTATACAAAAAATTATATGAAAGCTGTTAAGTATATATAATTTTGAAAAAGGATATTTTTTTCTTTGTTTTCTTTTTCACATTTAATATTATTACTTAATAGTTTCATTTTTAAGAGATATAATAATTAAGAAATAATAGATGATATTATGATAAAGATGATATTTATAGTTAAATACTAAAATAGTACCTATAAGAGAAATAGACATTTCTTAATTATTAATTTGAAGAAAATATACATACATACAAAGTAATTTTTTTTATTTAAAATGATTTATAAGAAAAAATTATATATATTTATGTTTATTGTTTTAAGTTTTAATCAATTCTAAAAAGAGATTTAAATTTTAGATTTTATATGAGTTTATATAATTTAACTATTTACCGTACATATTTATTTTAACCATTTTCAAGTAAATTATATTTTCAAAAAAAACTTTACGATTTCAATTTTTTAAATTACCTTTAACATTTCATTTACGATTCATAATCAATCAACATATGTACTTATATGTGGAATTTACCTAATTATTATTCACAAGTGTGTGAAAAACTGAAATTACTCGATTCTATTCGATTCATAAGATTTATAAATTTTTCTATCTTTTTCATAAAAATTTAACCTCTTTAAGCTTTTAATTCTATATTATAATCTATTTAATAAATTATATTTATACTTAAATACATACATATGTACATTTATTAATTATGCATGTGTGTATAATTTATGTATTTTGTATTTAAATTAAAAGTTAATTTTATAGAAAAAACAAAAAAAAAAAATGAATTTTTATGAAACTTTAACAAACTTTTTTTATTTAAATTATAAATAATAAAAATGGTTTCCCTAAATTATGTGGCGACCCATCAAATAATAAATTTCTTTAAGTGTTAAAGGATCAACCAAAATCATATAAATTTATATATATCTACATCAGAATATTTGTGTAAATATCTATATACATATATACATACACCCATATGGATGTATTAAATGATATTTAATCTACTATAAAAAAAAAAAAAAACTAAAAGAAAAATAAATCTTTTCATCATAATATTTTCTTTATGTGTTTTTCTGACAGTTGACAGCAAAAAGAAAAACAAAAAAAAAATTAAGGGTGGTTTAATCTAAGAACTCTTCCTTTTTAATAAAAGTGGAATGAATTTCTAAAGTTTATTTAACATAATATTTGTTTCTCTTTTTCTGCAATATTTTCTTTTGTAGATTTCTAGATTGTTTTTTCTTTTCTTTTTTCTCTTATTATACTGTTTTTTTTTTTTTCATTTTATTTTCTCTTCTTTAAATATTGATTTAACAAGAGAAAAACAAATATTTATTGACAATCTTCTTTATCTTCTCTACAGAGGAAAAAGACACAACAACGAAAAAAAACAAAAAAAAAGTAGAATAAATCCTATGTAAACGTTAGAACTTGTACGAAAAGAAAATATTATATTATGTTTTTCTTTTTATAATTTATTTTTATTTTTAATATATATGTATATATATATATATATATATAAATGTATATCTATATATTAAATAAATAGATATGAACTAGTATATGTGTAAATAATATCATATGTTTATACAATTTCTACAATATTAAATATAGACATGATTATGATGATAAATGATTATGATAATGATATTGATATTAATGATAATAGTGATTATGATTATAAATGATGATAAATTTTATTTTACTATTAATACATACACTTATTTTTTTTTTTTTGTCAATGGAAAATCAGGATAATAAACATCATCATGATTATTATCAATCAATATCACAATCATAATCATTAATATTATTTTCAAATATTATCAAAAATGAAAATAATATTACAATGTTTTTAATGTAAATACAAACATATATAATATATACAATAAATAGTATGTACATATATGTAAGTATATAATAATATATTTCTTTGTTTACAAGATTATTCATTTATATATACTTACATTTAATCCATATATTTATATTATATATTATCTACATATGTATATTTATATTTATACATCTTATAAATTTAAATGAATGTATGTAACAAAAAAAATATTTATCAAAAATAAAATCATATGGAAAAAAGAAAAAACACTTTTTTTCTTGTTGATTGAATTTTGTTTTTTCATCACAAAAACAAAAAAAATAAAAAAAAAAGTATATAATAAAATCAAATCATATTTTCTTTTTTTTTTTTTTCTTTATCTTTATCTCATCCCTTTTGTTGTTCTCAATTCAATATTAGCATTATTTTATTGATGAAATGATATTATAAAAAAAAATTTTTTTGTTTGATATCAGATATTTTTGTTTGTAAATATGAATGATTTTTCTTTTTATATTATATATTAAAACATATGAGTACGTATATTTTTATATTGAATAAAATTGTAATACAATGTTACTATTTTTCATTCATATTAATATTTATTTTGAATTACATTTATCATATGGATAAAATACATACATACATTAGTTATTTATGATATCTAAGCAAGAACTGATTTGAAAGGATGTAATATAAAATTGAATTTTAGAAAGAATGTGACAGGATAATATTAAACTATGTATATTATGTATATATTTCAAATATATATCTTAAAATTACTATATCTAAAATATTTACTTACTTAAGACAAAAAAAAAAAGAAAATGGTTTATTTGATTAAGTATACATTATTCTATATATTATTATGTATTTATTATATAATTTAGAAACACATTAATTTAAAAATAAATTTTATTAATGAATAAATTCTATAGGTACTTGGCACGTGCATATAAAAGTTACAAGTCACCATATACATGTGCTTATATACATATTTATATGAATTATAAAACCTAATATTTTAATTTTCTTTAATATTTTTTTTAATTAAGAGGATATGAAATTTTTTTTTTTTTCCTAAGGAAGTGGAAATCTTCCAAAGACACCAATAATTCCTCCTTGGTAGTGTCAGATTCTTACTGACTATACCCACTTCCTCCTTTAGCCACTTCCCCAATATTATGGGATAAAACCCCTATCTGAAGCAGTATATTGGTTAGGGAGTATAGGGATAGAAAAGAACAAGAATACATGTTTTTTAAGCATTATGGTAATTTCATATCAAAATTTTAGGTGTTAAATTTTTGTTATAGAAAAAATATAAAAAATTTTTAAATGTCCATTAAATAAAATTTTTTAAAATTTTATATAAAAAAAAAAAATTTAATAACCAATAATATACCTATAAAACAATTTGATCTGATAGGTATTTTTTTTAAATTTAGATTTTTTTTTTTTCTAAAGGACGAATAACATAATACTTAGTATAATGTCAAAAATGCATCATACAATGTATTTTTTTTTTTGATATTTTCTTTAAATATTTTTTTTAAATAAAAGTTCACCACCTCTGAATTCTAAATAAAAAGAAACATTTTGTAACCTTTGTTTTACTTTAAATAAAAAAAATATGTACATACCTATATATATAAATAAATAAACAACAAAATTGTTTGATATCAACTAACATTTTATATTCATAAAAGGGGATGGTTAGTTACATGATTTTTGAACTTTTATTTTGTTTACCATAAAAAAAAAAAAAACTAAAACTATCAACTAATGTATCTTGTACATAATGTATATTTAAAATAAGCTTGTACATATTTTGTTTATTGTATTTCTTTACATGGATTCAAACAAAAATAAAAAAAAAAACCAAAAAATTAAATAAAAATGTAAAAGCTAACTTTTATTTGTTGTGTAAAAACAAAAGAAGAAAAAAAAAATATTTGTTAGTTTTGTTTTGTTTATTTTACAAATTTGTTTTTATTAGTTTTTTTTTTTTATTTTATTTTATTTTTTAAACAATAATTCAACTGAAATTTTATGTTTTATTTTAGGAGTTATAGAAATAAATATAAAAACTATACAATATATTAAAAACTTATTAAATATATAATATATGTACGGACGTATTATATATTTTTTTCAGATTATATATAAAAAAAAAAAATTTGGAAAAATTTAATGCAACTAAATATTTTTTTATTCATTAGAAAAATTACTTCACTATTTAAAATGTTCGTTAAGATATCCTTGTTATATAGTTTGTCCTTTGTTTTTAATTTAAAAATAAATTTTACTTTTTCATATATTTTTTAATAATATGATATTATTCTTTATTGGAATACCTACTATTCAAAAGTATAAGGTTGCGTTAAAATTTTACATCTTAAATACTGTCGACCTGTGTCTTTAAAACAATGCAAATTGAAGTAATTTCGTTTGTATTCTATTCCCTAGTGCCTATCTGTGATATAAATAAAGATATATTAAACGAAAATACTACAATGAACTAAAAACCTATATTTGTATATAATTAATTGATTTATTTTTATTTATTCAAGTTATTATTAGATTTTCCAAAAAAAAAAAAAAATACAATTTCTAAAAAATATAATTTACAAGTCTCCTCTTTCAGTTTAACTGCTGGTGTTGAGGTGATGATCTTAGCCATATTGTTTTGTTATTAAAATCTGTGCATTTGCGTGAAATTTGCATAATCATTATTAGTTTGCCCATTTTTTAAATTTTATAATTTGTTACCTGTTGTTTATTCTCTACTCTTGTAGTATAGTTGAGATCCATGTAGATCATATGAATTGTGTTGTATTGTCTTTTACATATTTATAAGCTAGTTTTTTAAAACAATGTGGGCTGGAGCACTCTCTTATCTTTTGTGGTAGAATTATATAAGCGAATGGCTGCATGGCAACAAGCTGATTTTGTGTTTTTGTGTTTTGCTGGCGGGAATGTTAATTTGGTGACAGTTTCCAGTTACACTATTTGTTATCAGCCATTTATTTCGTAGTGTTACATTATGTTTTGTTTTGTTGTTTAGTATTTTGTATATAAATATGATTTTATTCAACACAATGATTTCGAATTACTTTATTTAACTTGATTTCATTGTATACACTTGTGACATTATATTCGCTACTGTAATTAAATATGATTTTTATCGCTTTAAATAATTTTTGATGGCTCTTATTGATAAGTGAGTTAATAATGTTATATTATCTTATGTGGGAAAGAATATATGCATTAATGAGCATTAATAATTTTTTCTAAACATTTAACTGTTATAATCATAAATTTATTTATTTTGATTACTTTGAAGAAGTATTTAACATAAAATCTTAAAGGAATTTCGCTAATAATCAACGCTTTATTTATAAACCGCAAACTTATGTTAAATCTTTGTAAAAAATTCTTAATTTGCTTCTAAAAATAATTAATAATAATTTTTTTGTGTGATATTAAAAAACAAAAACAAAAAAAAATATAAAATATTCTCTCATGGTCAAAGATCAGTTTAAATTTTAAATTTCATTTTTTTTTTGTTTTTTTATTCAAAAAATTTAAACTAGTTTTTGTTTATTTTTTTCTTATACAGTTCCTCCTTTTTAAATTAAAATCAGTATCAAACTGAGATTCTTTTGTAATTCATTAACTGGGATACAAAATTAGTATAGTTATATTAAATGTTTTCTTAATAATAAAAAAAGGAAAACTTGAAAGGAAGTTCTTTAGATTAAGAAAATAATAAAATTATATAAAAGGACTCTTGTGCAATCAAATCAGTACATTATATAAAAAAGTAAAAAAGAAAAAAAAAATTATTCTCATGTGTAATTGATATATCAAGTACATCCCAAATTTTTAATTTTTCTCATTAGGTGGCAGCAGATGGCAATTTAAATTTTTATTTTATCTTTGTTACTTACCTAAATTCTTTATTGAATTGATTATACGTATAAGAATTTTGTTCCTGCTTAGTTTTGGTTTTTTTTTTAACGATTCCCGTGAGAAAAATTTTGATATATTTAGAATTTTTAAAATACAAAAGAAAAATAATTTAATTTATAAAAAAAAAAAAAACTAAAATAAAATTAATTTGTAAACATCTAAATCCATTTCAGTTTTCTAAGTTCAATTTAACTTTTTTACACTATTACTATAACTAATATTAAATAATATAATATATATTTTATACAAAAAAAAACATTGAGACATTTACAATTATGAAAAGGATTACACTTGACTTAACAACATTTCAACAAAAAAAGAAAGTAAGTCACATCTCTTCAATTTTTAATAATTTTATTTTTTATTTTTATGTTCATCTTATACTTATAAATGAAGATGCATATCTATAAGATACTTATACTCTTACATATTTCTTTTTATTTATGTTATTCTTAAATAAACTTAATGAATTTGAACGTATTTTGTGCGCCTTGTTAATTCTCACCATCTATAATATAATATATATATAGTATATATAGTATATATATATATATATACGATGTACGATGTACCAAGTTTACAAAGAAAAGTACTCAGTTCCAATATAAATAAAAAAAAATAAAATAAAATAAAATAAATAAAAAATCTTAACTAAGCTATAAACGTGATCTTCATGCATTAAAAGAAAGACTATAAAATCTTTTCACTATGTTGTTGTTGTTGTTTTTTTTTTTTTTTTTTTTTGTTACTTTTGAATTGAATTGAATGAATGAAGGAGTGAAATTTTCTTAAACGAATATATCCTTATTTCATTTTTTTTATTTTTTCTTTTCTTATTTTTTATTTATTCTTTTCCCACTTTTCTGATGTTTTAATATGATATCATATCTACACAAGTATACAACTCCTTTACGAAATAGAACGGAAAAATAAAATTACTTGTAAAGATGCAAAAAAAAAAAAACTTTATTTTAAGATGAGTATAGGGAAAAGAAAGCTGTTAGAAAATCATCACCCATAATAATCTTTTTTTTTTTTATTTATTTTTAGTTCCCGTGATATTTTTCTATCTCGTGCTTAAAATCTTTTAAGTTTTTATTTTTAACGTTCTTCAATGGCACCATCCATCTATGCTTTCATTTGATGATGGAAGAAAAACTTTTTATAGATTTTTTGCTAGAAGCACAAAAATATACAATTTAATATATATATGTACATATATATATATCTTAAATATATATATTTATTTGCTATAATATTTATATACCTATATGCAATATAACAGAATATAAAAGGATAATTTCCATGACAGTTACGACTAAAAATATTTTTTTCCAAGTAAAAAATAAAATAACAAATAACGAAAGAAAATGAAATATCCTAGATCTAAATCCTTAAAAACATGACACCACATCTAGTATTAATAACACCATCATATACATATATATACAGTTTAGAAAATAATAAAACAAAAAAAAAAGTAAAATTTTCAAAAAAAAAAAAACAAAAAGGCAACGAAAACAAGAAAAAGGTTGTAAAGAGCAAAAGTAATATTATTAGAGTGCCACGACCTAGTATCAAATATCCACCGACTCGATGTTTTTTTCTCTTTGTCTATCATCATTTATTTTCTAACAACTCGAACATAAACTGTTCTTTATAATCTTTAGAGTACTTCATTTCGCAAAACTCGTAAAATGAATCGGTATTCAACATAATATACCTAAAATACATGAATACATATATTCTATATATCATGCCATATTACATTGTAGAATCTTTCGTTATATCCTAGGATATTATAATATCAAATACAGTTATTTAAAATAATAATGAAGAAAATAAGAAGAAAAAATAAATAAAAAGCGCCCCATGTGAAAATAGATAAAAGGATATCATATAAAATCAAAAAGAAAAACAGAACAGAATAAAGTTTGGTACATCATCATTTTAAAATTGACTCGTAAAAACATAAAAAAGAAAAACAAAAATAAATTAAATCGACAGTAACAATGGTTTGATCATTTTAACTATGAGTATTTAATTTTATTCGTAGAATCAACTTACAATTAGCTTTTCTTTGATTAAATGAATAAGTGTTTAAAGTGGTTTGAGATTTTCAATCTATTTCATTAGTCTATAGATAAATTTTGATTTTAGCAATCTATCTTTAAATTTCTTTTTTAATTTATTCACTTTATAAAGAATGTCAGTTGTTCTTCATTAAAAAATTTTATTTTATTGTTTAAATCAAAATTAAAAGTATATCGTACGTACATAATTTTTAAAAGAATAATTTATGTTACATTATGAAAAAGGTAACTAATGGTTTAAATTTTTTTTTTGAAATGGAGCATAAAACAGATTTAAAAACATTTTTAAATTTTTAATAAAATTCTTTCTCTCTGACATCAATTAATCCTCTGTTTGATGCTGTTAAAATTAGATCAGAGGTAATGTCGAAAACTTTATAACGGATCCTTTTAATGTTTCGTCGTTCGTCATACGGTCTACACACTGATAATTTGAACAATCGAACAATCGATATGAATATTTTGAAAACCTTTTTTTTGCTTATTCATATCCAAAGATTTTAGTTATCGTTGTAGACGATTTCCGTACCATATAACATAATATAAATTAAATTTTAGAATCAAAATTTTGATAATCGTAACAATTTTTTTTTTTGTTATTTTTTAATTTGAATTGTATACTGATGTACTTAAAAGAAAAAAGGATCAGACTATAGAAATACATTTCATATACATATTACAGAAGTATTCCTAATTTTATAATACTTTTAAAATATCAATAAAATTTTGTGCTACTCATTTGTATTAAATGTTCCTTTTGAAATGAAGAAAACAGAAAAAAAAAAAAATACAAATCTGATATGTAAGCACGTAGCAAGTTATGAATTTTCACGTACCTATCAACTTTCACAAGTCCTCCAAATTCATTCATTCATCCAATTCATACCTACCCTTGATGTAAAGTTATTTAATTCTGTACATGTTGTATATGTTGATTGGTTGGTTTAGTTGGTTATGGTAAAATATATTTATTTTTATATACATAGGTTTTGGTTGGGAGTCTCTGAATAAAAGTATTTTCTTTTATTTTTCGTTTTTTTTTTTTTTTTTTTTTTTCGAAAAAAGTTGTTTTAAGTTTAGAATATGTATAGAGTAATTTCATTGAAAAATGAATATATAGATGGTTGAATAGCAACAGTAGACAAAAAAAAAAAAAACGAAAGAAATATTATGAGGGACGAAAAGAAAAGTCATACCGATTATATTTGTTATAATCTTCCATCTTACATTGATATAATATTATATAATATTTTTCCTTTAAATTTTTTCTTTATGATGCTTATGATGATGATGAGATTTCTGCTTTCATTTCTAAATAACAAGTATATTTTAAAATATATTTCTACAACATACATATTCATTTTAGATGGAATTAGTGTATGCCAATAAGATATACTTAGGATTACAGTAAAGTGAATTTTTTCCAATTTTTTTTTTTTTTTTTCTTTAGTCCTTATAGTTCTTGTTACATACCGTTAGAGACATTTGAAAATATAAAATAAAAGAAAAATAAAAAAAAAAAAAATAAAAGAAATGGAATTGATGTACGAATGAATGTAATGCATTTCTTTTTTTTTTTTTTATTAATGCCAATAAAGGTGAATTGCTGGTAAGGGATTTCGGTTTTTTATTACACACAGTTTCTATCACAAACAGAACAGAGTATTAATGTAGATAGTAGTTATAAGGAATGACTAACAAGCAAAATAAAAAAAAAAAAAAAATGGAAAAGAGAAAAGAGAAAAGTTCAACTCAATTCAATTCAGTTTACATTTAAAATGAAAATGAAATACTCGTACAACATTTAGAATAAAGATTTTTTTTTTTTATATGTGCAACATTATGTGTTAGACGTTCTATGATAAAATAAAGAATATATATGATATAATAAAAATTAAAGTTCAAAATAAAAGACTAGGATGGGTTAGTATCGTGTTGTTATAAAAAGGACGATAGACGATAATTGTAAAACAAGAAAATGAAAAAAAAGGAAAACATGAAATACAAGTTTCTTGTTCGAATGTCCTATTATGAATGCTAAGTAGTTTTGAAAATTTTGTTGTTTTTTTTTGCAAAGTTATTTTACTAAAGAAAAACAAGACTCTAATCAAAACTTTAAAATTAGGTTGTTTTCCCGTTCTTTTTTTTTTTTTTTGTTTTTTATTTTTATTTTTTCCTTTTATATTTTTTCGTATGAAAGTGATTTTAAAAAGAATATTAATAAAAATAATTCATAAAAAGATCTTTGTTCACTTTTTCCTATTGTTCAAATTTTAAAATATACAATACGAAGTTTCTTACAATGTTAAATAATGATGTAATATATACATTTACATTCATATATATATAAAAATGTTACATATATAATAGCATTACTCTATCAATTGCATGTTTTTAACTGATGGTAATTTTTCTTTCTATTTATGACAAAAACAGAACAGTGTGTAAAACATCAAAATCACCCAGCAGGATAACATGAGAATTCAACTGAAATGAAAAGAAGTTTAATGAAAAGAATTAGGCTTTTTTTTTTTAAACCTTTTAACCAAACATCGACACCGTAGAATTTTCTCTAATGATTTTTTTTTTTTAGAAAAGCAAAAAATAATGTTCAGTTCTTAAGATATACATTTTTTCAAAAAAAAAAAAAAAGGCATTCTTCAACTTTTTAGTCAGTTTTGTTGTATTGTTTTGAAATATGGACTCTGAAGATATAACAAACTAATTCAAGATTAAAACACTGGAGAACTGGAGAAATAATGTAAAAATGGTGGAGAATTTTGTTCGAGAATGCAAAAACAATGCAAAAATACAATGTTCAAAATCACTTGATATGCACTGAAAGGAATTTTTTTTTTTTAAATTTAAACGATGAAAAAAGAATTTTTGTATCATATTAGTTTATTAATATTCCACCGCCCAGAAATATGCAATAGTAAAATAACTAAAAACAAAATCAGTACTTCATAGTAGTACATTAACTTTAAAAAATCAAAAACCTATAATTTACTTGAATCGCTTAAGTAAAAAACAAAAAAGTACCCAACCAACCGAATTCTTAATTAATTTAGAACTCTTAAACTCAACATTATTTCAAGAAATATGAAACGCTAAAACAATTTTGAATAAGTCTTTACCTTTTAATTAACAAAAAAAAAAAAAGAACAAAAGATGATTTTTTTTTTATCCTTCTCTTTCAGTTACATTCCATTTAATTTTTTAATTTTTGTTTTTTATGTTATTCAAATCCATTGAAAGGTAAACCTCGTATTATTTTCTTTAGTAATTTTAAGTAATTTAGGTAAAAAACAAAAAAAAAATAAATAAATAAAAGAAATTTAAAAAAGAGTAAAGAAAAAATACTCACTCTTGAAAAATCACTGCACTGTTAACAATATTTTTTTTCACTACTTGAGTATGTGATGTGTGAAGTACTCAACAGTAGACTGAACATTATCAAGGATAATGACAAATAAAAACATATATATACATATGTATATATATAGTACATTTTATATACTTTGTTTTTTTTTGTATATATGTATATTCATTTTATAAGATTTTATATTTTTAAAAGACAAAAACGAAGGAAAATAAAACTTTCTATAGATATATATATATTTTTTTTTTAAACTTTAAAACTGCAAAAGGTACAACAAAATTTTCTTTAAATCCAACCCAACTGAGTCAATTCATATATGAATACGTGAGGATAACTGTAATATGTATACATATATACATTTATGTACATATATGTATATATGTTATAAAGATAATAATAAAAACTGTAGTTTTTATTATCATATTCACTATGTCTCTTACGGGTAACAAACTTCTACCAACAATGAGGTTAAACTATTTAAACAGTAGTGTGCTTGTTTATTGCTCTCAATTTAATAACAGCTCATCACAACTCAGTGGGTAGTTGTTTTTTTTTACAAAAAAAAAAAAAAAAAAACGCACACACATACAAAAAATTAAAACCTAAAAAAAGTGGTTATTTTATGCATATATACATGTTGAAGTACAGAAATTTTTTCATAGACGATTATTAAATTTTATTTTTCCTGTTGTTTTGTTTCCAGCACCTACGAAATATAACAAATTGTATGAACACCGTTCATGTACATACATATGTACATATATAAGTGTATTTTTATGAAAATTATTTGTATTTCACCGTTAGAATAGTCGTTTCAGATTTTTTTTGTTTTTCTATTTTCATCATCGTATATTGCATTTATTTACGGTTTTTAAGTGGTAAATTTTTTTCAAGAGAGTGCAAAAAAAAAAAAATTTTTTTTTTATATCTTTTTATAACTCATTCAAAAACAAAAAAGGATTCTCCCGCTATACTGCCATCTGATTTTCTAAGATTTTAAACCCTACTTTTAAATACCCCACAGCAGTTTTTTGTGTTTGTTTTTGTTTTTTTTTTTTTTTTTTTTTTTTTTGTTAGAACCTGTTGTTTATGATTATGCAATGAACAAATGCAATTTATACAATCCAAATAACATATACATTATAGAATATATATATATATATATATATATATATACATTACAGTATGTATGTGCTAAATACAAATAAATAACGGTTATTTATATATGTATATTTGTTTTGCATTGCATTTTTTTCCTTTTATTCACATTTTATTGTTATTGCTGTTTTTTGTTGATTTTTATTCCACCTTTTCTTATAAAAAGTGTTATTTGCACTGGTATTTGATTTAATGATTTGCTTTTTCTATTCTATAAAAAAGAGAAAAATTTTGAAAAAGAATTTGAGTTTAACCTAAGTGTTGACTATATCATATTATATAGAAGTAAAATAAAAATAAATAATGTTTGAGTTATATAACATAACTATTATTGCATAACTCAGAATTTTTGTAGGTTTGCTTTAGTATTTATTAAGTATAATATTCAAGATGTATACTTTAAAATACTTCTAAAAAGATTTCAGTTAAAATATGATAAAGTTTAAAAGGGTGTTTAAAAGTAAAAATAAAGAGTGGGTTTGTATTTTGTCTTTGCATTTTTTTATGTTCAAATTTAATTAAAATATATATATACATTAATAATTTAAATAAATCTACATTTAAATTATTAATATGTGTTTTTTTGTTATGCAATAATTACAAAGAAGGCAAGCAGATACCAAAAACCTTATAATATAAAAAACTATTAATATATTGAAACTTTAATTTTATATAATTTATATATAAATTATAATTTAATTTTTTTTCTTTTATATATTATATAAATTTACAATTATTATTAAAAATTTTTTAATTTTTTTTTTTTTTTCTTATATTTTAAGGGTCCACCACAACCGGGACAACCATTTAAATTTACAGTAGTTGAAAGTTGTGACAGAATAAAAGAAGAATTTAATTTTTTACAAGCACAGTATCATAAGTAAGTTTATATAATAATTTTTTGTATGTTAATTTTAAGTTTAATTAAAATTTTTAAATTATTTTAATTTAAATTTAACCAAAACAAAAGGATACCTACATTCAAAATTTTAAAACTCGAATTTTATCATAATTTCATTTCTATTTTAAATTAAAGTGGAATATATAACATATGTATAAAAGTTAAATAAAAGTATGGTTTGATTATACAGTAATTATTTTAACATCGATTTTCCCAATTTCACAATATAAATGTTGGAATAAAAAACTTTAATACTCAACTAAAACATATTACAATTTCAAATAGTCTTAAGAATAGACGTAACGAAACGAATAAATAAAAAACTGTAATATTACATATCAAAAATAGACGATAAAAATGTCAAAAAAAAAAAATGCACGAAAAATTATATGTCATTTAAACGGCAGAAATGCCACGTAAAGCCTCCGTAAAAAGATGACAATTTACGTTTAACTTAAAAATTTATTTAACATAAAAAGTTGTTTATCAGAAATCGGAAATTTTAAAATTTATATTGATTTTTTTACAAATACATATATAGAATATTACTTATAAAATATCTATCTTTATTTGTGGTTATTGATTATATTGTTTTTTTCTTATTTGCCTTCAATTTGCCTTCAATTTGCCTTCAATTTGCTATTTTATTTTTTTTTTTAATCACTTTTAAATATTTCAATGTATCTAAAGTTACCGTTCACATCTTAATTGTCAATTCTTTTTTATCAATTCTAAAACAGATAAATTTTAAAATTAATTTTGTACTCATTCCATACAGAACTTGTCAACAAAATCATTTGATATTCATATTATCATCATTACGTTTTTATTTTAATTATTTACTCGTTTACACTTTGCGCAAAAAAAAAACCGTACGTAATTTCTTGCGTTTTTTTTTTATCGTCTTGTGTTGCGTCTATTTTGGACTATACTTAAGTTATTTGAAATGTTCAATCATACATTTGAATTTTATTAAGAATTAATTAAATAAATAAATTTTGTCGAAAATAATCAAAAATATATTTTTATTTTATGTAAAATAACAGTTTTAAGAGTTTTGACATTATTTCTCAACTAAATAAAGTCATTTGCGTTTACAATTTAAATCCTATTCACATTTTCACATTTAAATATAAAGTTTTTTTTTTGTTGTTAAATATTTATAAAGCCTTAGTATTTATGTATGTATGTATAAGTATTTTAAAAAAATAAATTGTTTAAAAAAATGGAAAATTAAATAAATAAAAATTAATAAACGATATAAATAAATAAAAAAAAAGTGCCTTAAAAATGTTATATTTTAACAATATAATAAATTTTTTTTTTTTTTTTTTATTTTAATACATATGTATACCTATATTTTTTATTATTTATTTCGGCACATATTTATTCTGACATTAATTAAAAAAATTTCTTTAATAATTAATTGAATATTATACATCATATCTGGAGGTCAATATTTTTTTTTTTTTTTTTTTGTTAAACATATGTATGTACGAAAAGTAACAAAGAAATTAAAATAAAATCAATATTTAAAAAGAAATGAATATAAATAAAAGAATATATAAAAATCTACATCCTGCATCTTTTAAAAACATTTTATTTTTTATTTATTATTTTATTTACTTTTTTTTATCCAAAAATATAAGACTTTGTTTTATAAATATATAAAAAAATATAATTTGTTGTTTCCTTTTAAATCTTAATAAATTTTAATTAATATTTTCTTGTTTTTTTTTTTTTTTTTTTTTTTTTTCTCTTTATTATTAATTTTCAGTTTAAAATTGGAATGTGAAAAATTAGCACAAGATAAAACAGAAATGCAAAGGCATTATGTGATGGTAAATATAAATATATATTTATATTATATTTAAAAAAAAAAAAAATATTTACTTATAATATTAATTATTATTATTATAATTTTTTTTTTGACGTGGTGGTACACATATTTATGTACAATATTGACTTTTAAGTAATATACCTAACATTTTTTGTTAAACTCTTGTCAATTATTGGGAACGTTTATTCAAAATAAGGTATTATTTATATAAAAATTAACTTCATATTCGGATTCGTTTAACGCGTGTAAATCGAAAGTTTAACTATATTGAAAAAAATTTTCAACATTCTATAAATACCTTAATTTGTATGAACTCTATGTTAAATATAATGATTGACCAATAAAAATCAACAGATGAAAACTAAACTTTGCTTAGAAAACCGAGGAAAAGCTTCTTATCATTATGAATGGTCCTGCTCTGCAGCTTACATTGGAGCAAGCTAGTTGATCAAAATTTAAATGTTCAAGTGAAAAATGTTCATTAATAATAATGTAGCAATTTTTTTTTGTGTACAATGTGTACAATGAAAAAATGTTTGATAATTTGTGAAATTTAGTCAAAACAATATTTTTATTATAGCAAAATTAGAGAAAATTATAATAAAATACATAGATAAGATAAAAACAAGTAAAAACAGCCACTAGGTCAACTATCCTCTTTCAAAAACTAATAATGCTCCAATACAATGATAAACTAGCATGCTATACTTAATATCCAATGTAAACTGGGGATAATTGAATTTTTAAGAGAACTAAGTAAAATTAATATGAAATATGAGTCTTATATTTTATGTTATTAAAATTTTTGAAGTTAAATTATTTCTAATGTCAAAAAAACCAAATATACTCTTAACCAACTATAATAGTAACCGTAACCAACCGTAACTATAATAGTGATTATAGCTAATAATAATTTGTAATATGACGTTTTTCAAATGATTTGCTATGACTATTAATGTAGTTAGGGTTGTTAATACTCTATATGACATAGTATTATAAATTTAGCGCAGACTACCACGTCAAAATTTATATTTGAATATATTATGTATATATTTATGTATATAAATAAAAAAAAAATTAAAAAAATTTTCATGTTTGAACATAATTTTTAAAGTGTAAAAATTGACACACAATCAAACTAAAGAAAAACATAAAAATTTTAACCTATAAGTGCTACACACTTACATAATTTACATATAAAAACTGAAAAAATAAAGTTAAAGTTAAAATAAAGAAATGGAACCTCAATACAGTTTTTAAACTGGTCCACAAAATGTATTCATTTAAACTCTTTGTTTTATTTACTACTAAACTGTTTGCTTAGAAACTTGTTACCATAAATAAACGAAATTTTGTAAATTATTATAATTACTTTAAAAAAAAAATTTTTTTTTTTTGTCAAATGGTCATTTCAATAAAATTACATATACATGGCACGTGAGATTAATTTCTTTTTAAAAAATTAATATAACTTTTTTTGTTTTTAACATTGTCCAGATTGATCATTTTAATTGTATATTTATCTTCTGTTTTGTAGTACTTATTGGTTAAAGAAAAACGTACATATAACGGAATACAAAAACAAATTGTATCAAAAAAAAAAAAAATAATTAACATAAATATATATCAGATTTAATTAATCCTCTTAAATGACTTTGTTTAAATAAAAGCTCATAAATTAATACATCAGATATGAAAATGTATTTTTATTTTTCTTTTATTATAATTTTTATTATCATTATTATTATACATAGTTATTATTATGTTTATTATTTTGTAATTTCATCATTTAATCCAATTTTTCTTTTTTCTTTTTTTTTTTTTTTTATTATGACTTGGCGTCATTTCAACAATTATAACAACTTAAATAATAACCATCATATCAAAAGTATTATGAAATGTCATATGGACTTAATGTTGAAATGCATAAACAGGTAAGCAAGCTGTCATTTTTTTTATATTATATTATTTATACATATATATTATACATTGTTTTTGTTTTTATATATTATATATATGTATATGCTTTAACAGTTATTGTTGTTACTGTTATAATAAATATTATTATCATTATTCCTGTCATTATTATTATTAATTACGTTTTATTTTTTTTTTTAAATTGTACCATAGGCATAATAAAAAAAAAGTAATTTTTATTTTAATTTTCATTTTAATGTGAAAAAAAAAAAAAATACATATTTTTTTTAATAACACGGAATGTTAAAAAGTACTTTGGCAAATTAATTTCGTTTATTTTTTTTGTAATTTTTTTTTTATTTTTATTTTTAAAATATTAAAAATTAATTAGTACCATTGAATAGTAAAAATAAACAGATCATAATATTGTGCTAGTGATTATTTATTTTTCGGATGTACAATAATTTAATGTTCACGGAAGGTTTCTCTTAATATTTTAATATATACAAATAATTTTTTAATATGTATTTTAACAAAAAAAAAAAAACTACTCAATTTATAATATGTAAAGGATTTTTTTTTTTGTTATATTTAGTTTACCGATCCTTACAAAGTCGAAAATTAACATTAATATATAATATTCTGTAAATCTTGAGTATTTTATTGATCAAATTAACTAATTTATATTGGAATTTCTTAATAAAAAGAAGAAATGTAGCTTAGTAAAAACCCTGAACCCAGATTTTATTATGGTTTGTATGTTTAATAAGTCATGATTTCAAAATCAGATCAGACAAATCACGTTCAGTGCTGAATTAACGTTATTTGTATAATAAGTTCATGTTTCGGTCAAATATTATTAGAAGAAACAATTTCCATAATTGCAATTAAATAACCTTAATTATTAAATTTATAATTTAAATTCGGTTTATTAAATATTTTTGGTTGTTTGTTTCTTAAAAGGTTACTTTTAGGATTAGTAATCACTAATCAATAAATAATTAAGGTAATTAATTTCTGAAATAGAATTACCTAGTATTATTAGTATTGACTATATTACATTTGTTAGAGTTTTGACTTTTTGCATCCTATTGAGAATTGTATTTTCATTATCTTTAGTTTTTCTATAGCAGTAATCAAGAGGGGTTGGAAGAGGATAATTATTTCCATTTCTATTTTTTTCAGTTGTTTTTTTGTTATTTCTAAAATAAAATAAAAAAAACTTTTAGCTGTAAAAGTAGAAATTCTACATTGTTGTTTAAGTAACTAGCTATAGTAGTGCTACCATCACAATCACACGGCTACTTAGCGTAACTACTAGCGTAACTATACTCGAAAATGGACAAAGTACTTGATTTTTTTGGTAAACTATTAATAAACTACAAGCAGAAAAATACTAATTAAATTAAATTAAGATAAGAAAATCATATTTAATTTTTATTTCAAAATTAGTCAAATATAAGTTACAAATTAAATAGTCGACTTACAAATTTTGTAAAAATCAGTTACATTCGCGGTAAACAATCACTTTATTTACCACTACTTCAACAAAACAACAATTTAAATATATTTTATGTAATTAGTTATCGTGATAGCATATTTAGCTTATTATTAAGTTAAAAGTTAAGCAATTTTCGACGGTTGACTATAATATATTATGCGGATCTGATTTTTTGGTGTTGACTATTAAATACATTATTGTTTTCATTCTGTTTTTAAAGGGTTAAATATATTGTGTTTTTTAAGTATTTAACAATTAAAATATGGTACACTGTAAACAATTTTTTTTTTATTAGATGTAACACATAAATAGTTTATTTATTTAGAATGTGTAATAGCTGTGTAACATTATGTGTAGAGGTATATTATATAATTTAAATTAAATATGAATTTTAATTTTCTCAATATAAAAATATAAATCAAACAAAACAACATAATGTTTGTTTATCAAATTCATATTAAAATAAAAACAGATGGCGCCAAATTATAAATTATTATTTAATAAAATGATATTTTGGTTTTAAATTACAAAAAAATAAAAAAAAATTAATTAATGCAAAAATTTTTTCACATTTTTTAATACAAACCGCACAAATATAATGACATATAGGATATACAAATTGTTTCACATAACATTCAGTTTTTCCTTTTTTTAACAGTTTCATTTAAAAATGAAAAATATAAAAACAATTTATTAAAAAAAAAAAAAATTGCATTGAACCATAAAAAAAAGAAACAAAAAAAAACCCGAAAATCAAAACCCCAGAATATTTTTATTTTCTACTTCCCACAATCCAATTTTTTTTTTTTTTTTTATTTATTGACAGTAACAGTAATGAGTAAAGGAAGAGAAATATACTAACCAATGGTCAACTGTTCGTGTACTACATATTATAAAATATATTTTGTACATATATACTTATATATTGTATATGTATGTAAAAATGTACAAATTTGCATGCACAAAATTAAATAGTTATTTATTTTTGTTTGTATATTTAACGAGTATATGAGCATGAATAAAATTTTCGACCATATTTATCTTAATATATTCACCACGATGCACATTTTAGTGTCGGACAAAAATGGTAAAATGTGGTAGTGTTAATGACCAACATTTCAGATTCACTTTTTTTTTTATTTTATGTTTTGGGAGGGTTCAGTTTATTTTTTTTTTTTTAGATTTGGTTTCAACTTGTTTTTGTTTTTGTTTTATTAACTCACTGTCCTTTATGTGTTTTACAAAAAAAATTAGAAAAATGAGTTCTTTTTTAAAGTAAATTTGTGTGTCTGTCAGTTATACGTAATTTTTTTATTTATAGATAAAAAATTCTGTGTCAAAAATGTAAGCCTTTAGATATTATCATGTTTTTCGAAACAACTATAATTATTTTGATAACCTGTAATCAAAAGATTTAACTGCAAAAGCAGATAACAGTTATTAACGAATATGAATTACAACTGACGTTTTCGATTGTTGTAAACAAATAACAAATCAGCAGTCACTATTTAGAAAATTATTGCATAAATCTAGGATGAAAGTATTTTAATTATTTCATATGTTCAATATAATCCTTAATTAAAATAGAATATACTAAGATCTAAGAAATTAGATCTAACATTCTTTCAAAACTTTGGAAAAATTTTGCACAACACGATGACGTATGAAAAATGTTCTTTATTAAAATTCAATTTTTTTTTTATTGTCAATTTGTGATTCATTCATAACTATCCTTGTTATTTGGATATATATTTTTTTTCCATCTGTTTTATCATCTTGGTTATAATGGTTGAGTGGTTTTTATTTTTTTTTTTTTTTTTTTTTGTACATTAAAACTATACACACTGAAAATGTTATTGGTTATCCTTGATGGTTAACTCTAAAATTGTGGTTTTTTTTTTTTTTGCTGGTACATAAAAGAAAAAAGAAAAAAAACAAAATAATAACATAAAAAGAAGCCAAAAATAAAATAAATTCCTTTTCTAGATAGTGCATTATAGTGAAATTGTACAAGTGAATAGTAAAATAAATATGAATTTTCTTATTATGTTTTGTCCTTTATGGTGTTATGTTCTGTTTCAATTTTGTACTATCAAATGTTAACCATAAATACCATTTTAACCGCATTCACATGCATATGTCCATCGTTTGTTCTAAAACTTTTTCAAAATATATATACATGTAGGTATATATACATAAATATAAAATATATTTAGATTTACAAATATAGGGATTTTATAACGATAACTGATATTTGTGTTTTTAATGCATTTATTTTTTAATATATCTCTATATATACATACATAAAACGTATATATCTGTATATATATTTATATAGATAGATAAATTTCACAAATTTTCAAAATAGAATGCAATTTTCAATTGCATTTAGTTTTTTTTTATGTCAATATAGATGTCGTTATTGTAATATTTAGAATATCCTTGCTTACAGTTATTTGTTTGAAAAAATGTTTTTTGAAAAAAAAAAAAAAACAAATAAAATAAAATAACGAAATAAAATAAAAGAATAAATAGAGCAAAAGTTTTAAAAGTAAAAAGTGGTAGTAATAAGGTTTTTAGTGGGTATAAATTTAATATCAAATTAAAGAAGAGAATTAGAAATAGCAAAAAGAAAAAAGAATAAAAAAAAGGATATAGGTAATAGTTTTGTTATTTTATATAACAAAAAAAAAAATAAATAAATTTTGGTATATTTGATGTAATATATATATTTAGTTAGTTACTTTATAACATTTTACTATATATTATTATAACCGTAAATGAAGGTGGTTAATATCCTATTACATTTTATTGCATACAAATATATATATATACATTAACATTCAGATATATAGAATCAAGTATTAAAATTTAAATATGAATGGGGAAAAAATTTGAACCAGATATTAAAACAAAAAAAAGAATTGTGTTTTGTTCCTTTTTTACCAAAACTAAACTGGATAGTTTTAATCGGATTTAGAATATAAGTAAAAGGCATCAAAAAAGGATACTTTACAACGTGTTTTGTATAATTTATTTTATAATGGTAAATTTTTTTTTTTTGTCTATTGGTTAAGAGACAATAAACCAAGAGTAAGTAAAATGATTGGTTGGGATTTTATTAAAAAAAAAAAAATAAAAATAAAAAAATACTTAAAAAAATACGTACATTGTAAAAATGATATAAATCTTTTGACATATAAGTTATAACTAAATTTGAAAATTGTTTAGAGAAATTTTTATATTAAAATTTAATGATAATTTAAAAACTTTAAAAAAAAATGTAAAAACGTAAAAAGAAAGCTTAATTTTTAAAATTTCTCAATTTTAGAGAAAGTCTGAATTTGATTTTTAAGGTTTTATATCTACATTATCGTATGTGCGGTTAAAATAATACATCAATTTTTTAATACTATTTTTAATAATTTTTTAGTTTAATTTTTTTAATTTAGTTTTGATTATTTTTTTTTTTTTGTTACTAAAGACAATTACAAAATCTGTATGATACTTTAAAATAAAATTCTAACAATAAAAAACAATAAAAAAAAAAATATCGGCAGATATTTATACCTGTACAATATAATATAAAAAAAGAACATTACTGATGATCTGTTAAATTATGTTTCAAATCGTTAAATTACATTTATGTACTTAACTAATGTATATATACATATATATTTTTTCTTGCTCGTTTATAAATTTTATTTAAGTTTATTATAAATATTGCTTTAATTGGTATATAAATTTTTAATTTTAATCAATTATACTTAATACAAAATATAAAAATTATTTTCAAAATTCAGATCAGAATGACATCCATTTTATACATTTCCTTTTTTATCACATTTCTCAAAAAAAAAAAAAAATTTTTTTTTCACTCTGTTTGTCCACTGACCGCTGGTCCATCTTTTTACAAAACTTCTACGCCACTGTTTAAGATATACAACAGTTATAGGAGTTATCGTTTAAGATATACAATAGTTATATTTCGGTATTTTAATCATGCATAGATAGATCTCTGTTGCGCCACAATAATTTCATGTTCTCATTACAGAGCTCAAAGTTTAAAAAAAAAACCATATAAAAATGTGTTTATCTCAAAGTTTAAAAAAAAAAAACCTATAAAAATGTGTATATATGTATTTAAATTTAAAAACATCAAACGACAAGAAATTTGTTTATCTTTAAAAATCAATATATCAAATTACAATTTTTTCTAATTTAGTATTTAAATTTACCATTATGTGAAAAGAAAATTTAGCAAGTTGCTTTCTTCATATTTTCGATATTCTTTATGTTACAGAAACTTGAAATTTTGAGAAAAGACATATATATATTTTATATATATGTCTAGCTATTTATTGTGGATCAAATATTGAAAATTTTCTATTTTTATTGCTATTACATATTTTTGTCCAAGTCACAATATTCTTAAAAACTGTTTTCGCCTTAAAAATCTTTGGTTTCACATTCTATCTGATTTGTAATAAGTTTTTATTACTAAAACATTAACTTTTTCATTCAAACATTTTCACAT
Source organism: Poecilobothrus nobilitatus (assembly GCA_947095535.1). NCBI lineage: Eukaryota > Metazoa > Arthropoda > Insecta > Diptera > Dolichopodidae > Poecilobothrus > Poecilobothrus nobilitatus. The sequence continues at coordinate 11,258,118 of OX352773.1, read as the reverse complement.
TAACTTTTTTATTCCTAAAATTTTGTATAAAAATGAATTTAACACTTGACATTTTCAATTTCAATTTCAAAATAAAAATAAAAAATAACATTAATTAATATTTTGAAGTGATTTTTTTTTGCACAGTAATTTATAAAAAAAAAAAATTGTTTAACCGCAAATTAAAAAAGAAATCTATTAAAAAATTTTTTATTCAATTCCTTTTAAATTTTGCTTCTCATTTAACTCTTTAAGATATTAAAAAAAACAAAGTGTGTTTATTTTTCTATATCTATAGATTAACTCTCATTTCAACAATTACAACTAACATCATTAGTATTTTCATAGTTTGTCTATCAGTTAATTTTTAATATTACACCTTTGAATAATATAATATAGGTATATATAGGTATAATATAATATAAAGAATTTTGTTTTTTTACAATATGCAACCAAATAGTTATGTATGTTAGAAAATATAACAGTAATAGAAAATATTACATTTTATTGACTCTGATTTGCAAAACTATAAAAAAACCAAAAAAAAACCAAAAAATTAAAAAAAAAAAAAAAAAGTGTCATTAAAAATAGAAATTTTTTTTATTACAAATTTTGTGGTTCAAATCTCGTTTAGTTTATTGATTGGTTTGTAATTGCAACTGAATTTGAACCACTAAACAGTGTTTGAAACTATTTTAGTTTTAAGGAAAAAAAAAAAAAAAAGAGGTTAAATTTAAAATGAATTATTTTAAAATATGGGTTCAGTGCATTCGTTAGATTTTTTTTTTTACTTCTCTTAAGGAAACACTAGGAATTGGTATTTATGGTTTGTTTTTTATAAAACCAATCTCTAATAACTAATTGTTATTTAATTTTAAGCAGGTCAACATTCCGCAAAAAAAAAAAAAATGTGTATTAAAATTCGAACTACCTACCTTTTATTTCTTTTTACATAAGGAAGCTTATTTGTTTTTAAAATATATGGGATTGTTGAAACATTTTGTCATTAGCTACATGGTAAAAAATTAATGTGTAAAATCGTAAATGGCATTGTCGTTGTATCATGAGCCAATATCATTTTTATTTATTAACTTAACAGCATTCAGGGATTTTTCCAACCAAGTTAATTTTTTCCAAGAATTTTATTTCATTTTGGTTCTCCTTTAAATTTCAATTCAAGATGAATTTTTCAAATGTTGAAATAAATAAAACATTAAATTAATATAAAAAAAAAAAATCTTAGATTTAAAATATGGTAGCATTTAAAACCAAAAAAGAAATATGTATATATGACATGAATCGTGACACTAACTGTGCATTTATCAATTTATAGATATTTTTAATTCAGTTATAAATAAAATAGATATAAATTTTTAGAGTTAAAACCCGTATATACAATATACGTTTTAACTAATATGGTACATGTTAGGTAAACTTAAAAAAAAAAAAAAAAAAACATTATAACTGTGCAAAAATATTAACTACAACTGAATGTGGTAACAATTGGTCTCTGTGGTTTATTTTTTACCAAAAAAAAAAAAATAAATAAAAAATAGCAAACTGTGGTTTTAACATTACATAGCTTGTAGGTCATGTTCTGTAATTATTTTAATATTTTTTTAAATGTTAATTTTTTTTTCTGTATATATATGTCTGTATGTACTTTAAAATGCGCAAATTATACACCACTTCAAAACAATGAATGGTTATAAAAAAAAAATAAAAAAAAAAAACCTTAAAACATTAACACAAAATAAAAAATTACTACGATATGAAAATCATACCATTAAAACCAAAAGCAATCTAATTTCTGACACCAGGAGTTACAAAAAAAAAAAAAAAATTAAAAACAAAAACAAAGTTATAAAAATAATTTTTTATTAATGATGACGAAGCATATAAAATGAATTTGTGGTAAAATAGTAACAAAAACTATAATTTGATGCCAACTCAATTTTCAACCACAAATGGCATTAGGTCTATTTAATACAAAAAAGGAGAAACAATTAAAAAAGTTTCATATAATTAGTTTTAGGTTTATAATAACATTTAGTTTTATAATAACATATGTAACAAACTATTAAACATTGCAAAATATTATTTATTTTATTTTTTTTTTTTGTATTGATTTTTAGACGGAAATATCAAAACGTTTAAATGCAATTATTGGACAAATCATTCCATTTTTAACACAAGATCATCAACAACAAGTTGCAACAGCAGTTGAACGTGCGAAACAAATTACAATGTCAGAATTAAATACAATTATAGGACAACAGAGGCCAGATTTACCGAGACTGTTACAACAAATGCATACGCAGGCAATACCTGGTCATGCTGCAACACCTACAATTCCACTTCCACTTTCACATCCTGGTGCTATGCCAGGTTCATTACCAGGTGGTCCAATTGGTTTACCAAATACACCTGGTGGACATCCTATGTTAAAACAAGAAATTCATCGTCCTGATGATGCAAAAAGTACAAGTGGTATGAGCGTTAATGAAGAACGACATAGAAGTTCAATTTCACCAGCTGAACGTGATAAATATAGACCAAGATCACCCGAACAACATGAATTAAAAAAAGTTAAAAAAGAAGAAAAAGATGGTCATCAATCCGATGGTGAAAAATCAGATCAAGATTTAGTTGTTGATGATGCTTCCGAAATCAATCCAATGTCACCTGTACAAAATCAACATAATGGAACAGCATCACCGCGTGAAAATGGTATGATGGTAAAAAAATTCGATCATTCAGATCGTGACCGTTTAAATTCGAATAATTTAAGTGGACCTGGTAGTCAAGGTGGTGGTGCTGGTCCACATTCACCACGTTCTGGTACATCTTCAAATGCATCAACACCATCAAATAAAAAATTAGAAGAGAAACCATCGACTCCAATTGCAAAATCTGTGACACCTAATTCAAATTCAAATCCACCAAATGGTTTAGGTGGGCCAGTACCAGGTGGTTTACCACCAGGAGGACCACAACCAGGTGGTTTAGTTAAAGCAGTTGTTAAACCTTTAGTACCGAATCCAGGCGCTTATCCACCCTACTTAGGACCATTAAATGGTGCTGGTCCTCATGATTTACAAGCAGCATATGGTGCCGCAGCAGCTGCAGCAGCTGCTGGTGTACATAATAATCTACCACCAGGATTAAATAATTTTCCAAGAGCTCCCATTCAAGTTGGATTTGATCCTCATCCACAAATGAGGGCACCACCATTAGGACCAGCTTTAGGAAGCATACCTGGTGGAAAACCGTAAGTTAATAGAGAAATCTAAATTGAAGTTGAAAATATTTATTCTTAAATTTATTTTTAGAGCATATTCCTTTCATGTAAGTGCAGATGGCAATATGCAACCAGTGCCATTTCCTCCCGATGCTTTAATTGGTTCAGGAATCCCAAGGTATATATATTTTTTTTCTTTGTAATCAAATAGATCTATAATATAAATTAGATTTTTTTTTTAATCTAATTTTTTTTTATAGACATGCGAGGCAAATAAATACCTTAGCACATGGTGAAGTTGTTTGCGCTGTAACGATATCAAATCCAACAAAATATGTTTATACAGGTGGTAAAGGATGTGTTAAAGCATGGGATATATCACAACCGGGCAATAAAAATCCAGTATCTCAATTAGATTGTTTACAACGTGATAATTATATTCGTTCTGTTAAGTTACTACCAGATGGCAGAACATTAATTGTAGGAGGAGAAGCATCTAATTTATCAATATGGGATTTGGCAAGTCCAACGCCACGCATAAAAGCTGAATTAACATCAAGTGCACCAGCATGTTATGCTTTAGCAATATCACCTGATTCAAAAGTATGCTTTTCATGTTGTTCTGATGGTAATATTGCTGTATGGGATTTACAAAATCAAACATTGGTTAGACAATTTCAAGGACATACAGATGGTGCGAGTTGTATTGATATTAGTGCTGATGGTACGAAATTATGGACTGGTGGTTTAGATAATACAGTTAGATCATGGGATTTAAGAGAGGGTAGACAATTACAACAACATGATTTCAGTTCACAAATATTTTCACTTGGATATTGTCCAACTGGTATTTATTTATTTATTTTTTTTTTCTAAACTGATTTTTTTTTTTAAATTTAAAATTTTTTATTTTTTTTTAGGTGAATGGTTAGCTGTTGGTATGGAAAATTCAAATGTTGAAGTATTACATGCCAGTAAACCAGATAAATATCAATTGCATTTGCATGAAAGCTGTGTACTTAGTCTTAAATTTGCTGCCTGTGGTAAATGGTTTGTATCCACTGGTAAAGATAATCTTTTGAATGCATGGCGAACACCATATGGTGCCTCAATATTCCAATCAAAAGAATCCTCATCAGTTTTAAGTTGTGATATCTCAGCTGACGATAAATATATTGTAACAGGTTCTGGTGATAAAAAAGCAACCGTTTATGAAGTCATATATTAAAATAAGAAAATAATAAATTTATTAAAATATTATTTTTAATTTAAAATAAATACATATACATGCATATATGTATTAATAAATATATATAATAATAAAAAAAAAATACAACAAATAGTTATAAAAATGCTATTATTTAAATACATAAATAGACTATACATAAGTATATAAATAAAAAAAAAAAAAAAAATAGTAAAACAAAAAAAAAAATGCTATTGCTGCCCCTAATTAATAAAATTAAATGTATCTATTTAATAATCAACAGAAAATAAAAATAATTAAAATAATTCTGAAAATTAGAAATGAAAAAAAAAAAACAAAAAATATGAAAATAAATATGTAGAAAAAAAATGAAAAAATTTTTATAAAATTTTTTTTAAAACTAATAACGAATATAAGAAATAAATATAAAAATTCTTATGTAAATGTTTTTTTTTTTTTTGTTTTTTTTAATTATATTTTTAAGCTATTTAATTTTTATTTTTTTTAAATAAATAAATAATTAATTTTAATTTAAAATAATCAGATTTTTATTAAATGTCTTCTTAGTTTACTAGAATTTAAAAAAAAAAAAAAAAAAAATTAAATAATTTTAATAAAATGTTGGTAGAAAATTTGTTTTTTTTTTTTTTTTTTTTCCTAAACTTTTAATTAAATTGTAATTTTTAAATTTTATTAAAAATCATTTATTATTATTATTAAATTTTATTTTAATTAAATATACTTATTAGTAGAATACAAATTTTCACTTCTTCTCATTAGTAATAATTTATAATTTTTTTTAATTAATGATTTATAAAAAAAATTATATTAAATTATATTATAAATAAACATTGTTAAGGGTTTTAAAAGCCACATTAAAAACAGAGAAAAAAAAAAAAAAAATTAACGAAATAAAAAAAATTAATTGTAAAAATTAATTATAATTAATATTAAAATGCATATTTTGTAAAAGAAATTAAGACAAGGTTATAAATAAGTATATAAATTTAAAATTAGATATTTTTAAAAATTAAACAGAGAAAAAAAGAAAAATAAATTTTTATTTTAGATTTAATCTCTTACCAATTGTATAAAATATAAAAATATATAAAATTGTAAATTTTTAATAAAATTCCTTTTTATTTTTTTTTGTCAATTTATTTTAAAAAGCCTTTTTTTAGTTAAAGCAAAAAAAAAAAAAAACTTCATTTAAAATTTAAAACAAAAAAAAAAAATTAATATGATAAAACACAAAAAAACAAAAACTTTACTTAAACTTGAAGTTAAAATATTTATTGATTAATTTAATAATGCAAAATCAAAATGGTATAATTTTTTTATCTACGATAAATAACGATAGAACTTTAAAAAAAATGTTTTGTAGAAAAACAAAAATAGAAATTTTAGATTAAGTTCATTAAATCAGAAAGATCTGTAGCTAAAGTGTTTATTTTTCTCTTTCATTGTTGAACACAAAATTATAAACAAAATAGTATACGAACAATTTGTTGTAGAATTTTATGTTTATTTTATGTTAAATCCATTACTACTGATACCATATTAGACTTGTGATTGAAAATTTGTCACAAAATGAATGCACTGTAAACCATTTTGCGTGATTATTTAGCGGGCTTTTCGCATTCAAACAAAATTAAAAGCACCATAATTTGAACGAAAAATTAAAGACACATTTTGGTGATACGTATTACAACCCTAACATGATATGGGTACACAATTGACAAACAAATTGAAAACTTTAATTTTTATAAAAAGAAAAATTTAAATTAATGAAAGAATAATTTTTTTTTTGCTGTTCATGTACAAATTATTAGTTTGTTAGTGTTATATTTTAGCCTGTAAAAATGTAAAAATTACATACATATGTCAATTTTAAATAGATGGGTATTTTTTTTTAATTTAAGTTCTTTTAATAATTTCTTTTTAATTACAACATAAAAGAATAAATTTGATTATTTTTTTTTTGATAGATTTGTTCTTTTTTGGGATAGATTTGTATGTAATATTTATTATACGTAGATTTTTTTATTTTAGTACGTTGTCAATTGTTTTTATTAAGAGTAAAAAAATGTACTTTTTGTGGTCATAACCGAAAGAGAGAAAAAAAAAAATTAATACATTAGATATGTCTAATTTTTCTGTTTTTAATGAACTCACAAAATTTTTTTATACAAAAATTGAATAAAATAAATATATGGTAAATGGTAATAATTTTGATGATGATCTCATAAGCCACTAATTCTGCATAAAACTTATTGATAACTTATAGACGATAATTTAAAACAGAAGTTTTTATAACTTTATTTATTATTTTTTTTTTTTTTTTAATATTTTTTTTTTATTTTTATAACTTACGCAATTTTAAATAAAATATTAAACAGTAGACATTTATTATATTACTCCCAATTATAACAAAGAAAGGCTTTGATTTTCATAAAATTATTTAAAATAAAGAAAAATAAAAATTCTTTCAAAGGATTTTATGTAAACAATTTTTAAAATTAAAAAAGAAAAAAAAATTTTTTTTTTTTTAAATTAATCGTTATACTTATTTTATTTTAAGAATACAAAATAAATTAATTAAAAATGCTAAATAAACTTAAATATATATTGTAAAGAAAACTAATTAATTTAGTTTAAGAAAAAAATTATGTGTTTAATATAAAAAAAAGAAGAGAAAAATTTAAAGAAAGAATAAAAAGAAACAAAAAAAAAAAAAAAGCAAAAACAAAAAAAAAGTGAAAAAAATATCTGAAAATTAAATACACTTTAAATTAAATATAATTTATATAAATGAATTTTTATTTAATTAGATTAGAATATTTAAAATTTCCTATTCTTTTGCACGTTTTTTTAATTTTTTCTTATTGGATTCTTATATTTTAGGGAACTGTGAAAAATGGACACATTATAAAATTAGATATTTTTCTAAAACATGCGTTTATGACATTTGTTACTGTTTTATCGTCGTTGATTTTAGTAATTATTTGCATTTGTCATTGATGTTTTAGAAAATTCATAAATTTAAATTTCTAAAACATCAATGACAAATGAAAATTAAAATATTTAAAAATTTTTTTTCAAATTATTCTTCACATTTAAAACAAGTTTGTATTAATAATTTTAATTGTGTTTTAAATTCTAAATTTTTTCTAAATACTATAAAAACAATTATTTCTACCTTAATTCAATTTCAGCCTTTTGCAAATGCAAATGTTACAGATCAAAATAGTTTTAGAACTAATGAAAATGCTTATGAAATATTTTTTTTATTGACGTCGTGTTTTTGACGTTTTAAAAAAATACCTTAATTGACACAAACAGCAATTTATTGCTCATCAATCATCATAATTATTTCTCTTTAGTGCAATGAAAAAAGTTTCCACTGGAACTAAAATATTCAATTTCATTTCTTAATTTGTTTGTCAAAAATTGTATGATGATGTGATTTTCAATTTTCAAAGTTCCAAATTTTCGAATACGATTTTCTTTTAACGAAGAAGTACGCGGTAAGGCACCGAAAGTTTATGAATCACAGAAATCATGTGCGATTAAAAAGTGCATTTGCGCTCTTAATAATACAATACATATGTATTTTTTTTATACAATTTCCGTCTGTACTGCAATATGTGGTCATGATGTTGTAAATACAACACCAATATCAGGAAATTTGTCCATTTGCATAAAAACAATTCAAGCTCATTGTTTGGTTGACTTCAGAATTGCATATATGTATCTGCGTTATTACTACAGTGTTACTACTTTTACTACAATGTAGATAAACTACAAATATACAATGCATTTATTTACATTGCATATAAAATTTTTGAAGTATAAACATCTGCTTAAAATTGTCAAAAACTATTTGACTTTTTTTTTTTTTGTTTTAAACATCCAATTTCTTAATAACTCCTACAAAAATAGATAAAAAAGATCAAAATACAAAACGATTTCAAATGTATACTAAAGCTGCTACACATTTTTGTATATGTACATAAAATACCCACTTTATACACATTGTCTGCGTATAACAAACAATATGAATGCAAAACTTTTTAGATATCTGTGCATATAAGCTTTTTGAACGCTATACTTTGTAGTACTACAGTATATCTACAATTTTGAAGTCAGGGTTTTTATGTGACTATATTCATGATTTTCATGGTTTTATGTTTTAGGTATTTAAAAAAAAAAGAAATTAAAAAATGTTTCAGTTAATAAAAGGTAATTAGAAAAAAATTGACAAAATAATTTTGTGTTTTTCAATATTTAAATGTCAATTTTATAACATTTTGTAGACTCATAATTACGTGATTTTGTAGAAATCTGTAGGTATAAATAACTCTAAACCCAAGTAGTCTCACATAATTGACACCATTTTACTTTATTATGGGACAGAACAAATATAATAATTTTGAATTTTATTTTCCTAAAAAACTAACTCGTTATTGAGTTAAAAATTTAAGAACCAATAATTTTTTTGAGACCAAAATAAATGTGAAATTTCCTTAGGTTATTAACTAGTTTGTTCCAGCATTTGTTAACAATCGCCCATATTTCACTTCCAGCATTCTCAAAATGAGAATTCGGTAAACGTATACAAAACGCATCGCTTCGCCATGAGAATGGTTTAATTATGTTATTCAATTTTTATTGATCTTATTGATTTAAATAAAATATGGTTTTTATTTCATTTTAAAATGTAAGTACTAAATTAAAAATATTCATAAATATTTTCTGATTTATATTTTTTATTAATTAAACCTATTTACAAGCACTTTTTCTTTATTATATTTTAAATTATAATATTTTTTATATTTTTACAAAGTTAAAAATATAAAATCAAATAAAATGAAAATAAATCAATTGAATTTTAAATTCAACACAGACGATGAAAGCGACAATCGAATCTAGGTGTTAGCTGGTTATAACGTTACAATAATTTAAACACAAATCCTTTTTTCCTGTACCTGTACAAAATGACTATTTACCAATCTATGACTATTTACCATCAAAATACACTGTTGAAAAAGTCATTATCTGGTCTAATAAATCTTATTTAGACGTGAATATTTAGCTAAAACAAGAATCTGTCACTTTTATACCACTTTGAAGAATTAAATGGTAAGGATCTTTGATAATATTATTTTAGATAAGAACTACGGTTAACTTAAAAATTCGATGTTTTGTTTATTTACTTAAAATAATTTATTTAATCGCATTTATTTTGTTTAATATGGTTTAAATTTAAAATTAAATTAATTTATTAATGATTACAAATCAATTTGAAAAAAATATATTTTCAAAAACAATTAACAGCAAAAAAAAAAATTGTTGTGTTAACGAAGTTGTTTTTGAAAAAATATTATTTAACGACAAATGACAAAGTTTTAAAAATAACTGCGAGTTTGGATTTTTTTAAATGATTTCTTAGAGACTGTTAAAACGTCAATATTTTTCAACAGAAAAGTGTCCGTGTTGAGGATTTAACATATCGGAACCGAAAAACAAATCGTAATTAAAATTGATTTCGAAAATTTTTTAAGCAAAAACAATACTACAGCAAAGTTTGAACTAATTCGGGTATTTAACAAAGAACATAAAATTTTTTTTTTGCTAATTATCCAAGAAAACTTATATTTTTATCCATATACGAACATTGTTCTAAGATTTATAATAAATTGACCATTACGTTTGTCACCCTAAAGGAGACGACATAGATATTTGACAGTATAATCAGGTATAATCATAAAGTAACTACATATACATAGAGAACTCACGTAAAAGAAAAAAACGTAGTCAATTTCATTGATTTCAAATCATCCCAAGATCGTATTTGGGGTTATTTCGTAAAAAGATGACCGTATTTTTGGTATACCATCAAAGAACATAAGAAAAACAAAACACAAAAATATTTTCTCATTATTCATTTCATAAATTCATTTTCTTCGAACTGATTTTGTTTTTCTCTAAAAATTGATTTTATATTGTTACATACATACATACATACATACATATTTATATTTATCTATGCATCACAAACAAAATATGTTCTTATAATTTTAAAATGTAATTTTATAGATCTCTCATAAAGAATAACTCTACACAACACATAGATAATATTTGAAGGCCAACAAAATTTTATTATAATATTACAAGTGTGATGTAAATTGTAACGGAAAAGATTTTTTTTTCTAAAAATTAAAAATTTTTTTTGGATGAAATATTAAAATTTTCTGGTATTAGCCTTTGTGGATCCACTTTGCGGAAGTTAAGATAAAATTTACTGAATATTAAATATACATTAAGGCTGGTTTTTATTAGACCGATATATCCACGAAAATGTTCGAGCATAGGCAGAACATACAAAAATGATATGTGAGATTAAGCTAAAAAAATATCCATGAAACGTTTGAAAATATCCAAGAAAGTAACCATAAATATCCACGAATTACATTCATATGTACGTATGCAAAAATTGTATACCTATCTTACAAAAAAAATTTTACTACCATGGCATTTAATTTTTGAAGTGTCAAAAAAATAAACAAATGTTAAAATTTTATTTTTTAGTGAGAAACTATATTAAAATTGCTATGTTATCGGTATAAAAATATTATTAATAAACTATGTATATTATTTTTAACAATTTTATAAATAAAAAATTTTAAATTTTTAACTAAATATGAATATAAACATTAATAAATTAGGTTATGTACAATTTTAACTGTCAAAGTGTTGCTGTAATATTTTTTAATAATATAATTTTTTTCTCCCTCTTTCCCACTGGCACTACACTCTATTTTTGTCTTTCTAAAGTTGCGATAATACCCATGAAATTTCTTATGAAAACCAGCCTTTATGACTATAAACAGATATATGTATTGTAATTCTTTCTAGATAGCAGAATTGTTAAAAGTATTTTTTGATATTGAATAAGGTAGCTAACATATAGTTAGTCATATTAAAAAATAGAATTTAAAAATTTCAAAAATTAAGAACGTATTTCTTAAAAGAAAAAACATTCGGCACGAAGGTGTTAAACAACTTACCATATCTTTACAGAAAAAATTAAATTAAGAAGAAACAACTTCATGAACAACAAAAAAGTTATTTTAATGCACAATGTTTATAACAACGCCTTTACACTACAAGCCGAAACATTCAACGAAAACTTTGATAAAAAAAGGCTATGTGTACAATATAGTTACTTTATGGTATAATACATGTGATAATACCAATAATACATATATATATTCTTTTTAAGTATTGAATTTTGGCTGTGTGCCTTTGTCCGTTGGTACAATCCGTTGGTGATCAAATTTTATGATAGCAACTTCTGTAAAATTGATTGATTTGATGTAACAAATTCGAGTAGTTATATAATACAATTTAATATAATTTCGAAATTTCGAAAATAATACAATTTTGAAATTTGCATATGTATCTCGGTACTTATTGAAGTCAAATATATGAAATTTTGTAAGAAAAAAATGATTACGTTTGATGAAAAGAACATATTATTATGTTTTTTCGAGAACCTTATAGAGTTATAACACAATCAACTGTACACTTTTCATACGCTTTTAAATACGATCCAAATCCATTTATCCCCAGTAGTGTTAACTAAAAAAATTAAAAAAATTGTATGGGATTGAATCTATGTTTGCATATTGTATTTATTATTAGTGATATACCCTGGTTTAATTCAAGTCCATTTTGTATTTTGGTCAAGTTTCAAAAGAAAGAAATAGGGAGCCAAAGGAAAGGTAAAATAAATCAAGTATGTATATTGGGCCGTTACCTTTAAAGTATATAGAGATAGAAAATGTTTGCTTTGTAAAGTATATATAATGTATACATAAATAATAATAAAATCACCACTGTTTTTCTTATCAATTAATTGAAAAATTAATTTGTTTTATGATTAATAATGTTCATAAGTTTTCTAGGAAATTATATAAGAATTGGAAAATTAAAATATGATTACTTAGACTAAAAACATCTTTTTATGTTCTGATAAGAACTAAATTGCTAGATAAATACTAACCAATTTATAATATCTTTATTTTCTTAAAATTATAATAAATAATTTGAGTTGACACACCGCTTCTCATTCATAAGGGAATGAGAGGTCTCGGGTTCGATTCCCGGCTGGGTACAATAATTATAATTTAAAAAAAAAAAAATATTCATATATCGCAATATATAAATACTTAATATATCACATAATATCTCCGTACACCCCACATTCCTACCAGGAAACAGGGGTTATAGATACCTGGCACATTTATGTACCACGGTACCTGTATATAAATAAATAAATAAATAATTAATATTAATTCTTATACTTATTTGAGTGAGTCTCTTCTTATATCTATACAAAAAATAGTTGAAAAAAAAAATATATATTAAATATTAATTAAAATTTTTTTTTTTTTTCAAATAAATTTAACTATTAAAAACAAAACAAAAAAACAAAATAATAAAATTCAATTAAAACTTATTTGGAAATAATGAAAATGGATGTGATCCAAAAATAATATCTTCATTGTTATCAACCTCAAATTGTAAAATATTTTCATATTCATTATTTTTAGTTATATCCAATAAATTTTTTAATTTAATTTTTAATATTAATGGTTGAAAACGATTTTGTTCTTTTAAAACATAAACAATATCTTGAATAAATTCATCATTAAAATAATTATCTGATATATTAATAAATATAATATTTGGCGATTTTATTAAATAATCTAATAAAATTTTTTTACTTATTTTAATATCATGTATATTTAAAATTTTTAAATTATTTAAATTTAAAAGATTTATAAGTAATGTATCTATAGATTGACATTTTTTTTCAGTAAAAAATAAATCTAATTGTTTTAACATTTTTAAATTTTTTATAGAATTTATTTTAATATTATTATAAAAAAAATTATGAATTTTTAATGTTTCTAATTGATTATATTTTTCTATACTTAATTTATAAAAAAAATTTTCCATTGAAATATTATTATTATCGTTTATTGTTAAATGTTTTAAATTTTTTAATAAAATAATATCATCAATATCATTTAATCTTAATGTACTAACATTAAGTGTTTCTAATTCTTTTAAATTTTCAATTATAATTTTAATTGCAGTCATACATATAAATTCACAATTACATATATTTAATTCTTTTAATTTATTTAATTTTATACACATTTTTTTAAAATGTCCATATTCAATATTTTGACATGAATCTAATATTAAAATTTTTAAATTTTGAAATTTTTCTATATGTTTACCAGTTATTAATGTATTAAATGATAAATCTAAATGTTCAATTGTTTTAATATTTGAAAATTTTTCAATCATATCATTACTTATTGAATATAATTTCAATTTCATATCATTAATATTTGTTAAATTTTTTGATATTCCATAATTAAATTCTTCATGTTTAAAACCCAATGTATTAAATTGTAATTTTTTTATATTTGGACAAAATAATTTTATTAAATCTAAAAAGTATGTAAAATCTTTTCTTAAAAGACCATGTATTAAACTTATATTTTCAATATAATATCCGATTTTTTTTATACCTAAAATGAACAAATAAAAAAAATAAAAAAAATGGTTATAATTTAAAGAACATATTTAAGAGATATTTAAAAATATAAAATATGATATTTAGAAGATATTTAAAAGATATATTAATAATATGATGTAACATACCTTCAAAAAATACTTTAAGTGTTAGAGTTTTACTTGAGTCAATTTTAAGAGTTTTTGTTGATTTATATAACATTAGAAATATGCTTTCCAATCGACTAGATAAAATTGACATATTTATTTGTTCATCAAATGTTAATTTTTTAAATATCAATAATAAACAATCATCATTTAAATTTAAAATTGAGTAATTTGAATTATGATTTTCTTTTATAGAAGATTGATTATACGTCATTTTTAATGTAATAAAAATAAATCCTAAAAAGAAAAAACAAATTACATAATTAATTTTTATTGTATACATACATACATTCTACATACATATATATAAATAATTAAAAATTAAAAACAAAAATAACTTATTATTAAAGAAATTTAAAAAAATTTAAAACTTTTATTGTAAGACGCCGGTTAATTTTAAGTAATAATATGTATATACTCGGTAATTTGTTGTGAAATGAGAATTCTTATATGTATGTATACATATAAAGATATAAGCAGTTAATATTTTGATTTATGTCAATAATTAGTTTGGTCTAACAAAAACAACGGACGAATCAAAACATTGTTTTATGTTAAAAGTAATGTCAATCGTAGCTGTTAAAGATAAATTTAGAAGCATTTTATAAATCATAACATTTTTAAACTAAAAAATTCGGAAGTAAAGATTTTTATTGATGATCTTTATGGTAATGAAAAAACTGACATATACAGAATGATCAGAAGTTAAATTATAAATAAAAGAAATTAGTTAAATGTACAACTGGACAATGCTCAGTAGGATAATACTTTTTTTTTTTTTATATATTAAGAACAAGGACTAATAGAATATAACAATTGGGTATATTTTGAATGGAGTTGAAATTATAAAATATTAAAATTTGGGTACTTTTCTAAAACGTCAAAAATACGACGTCGATAAAAAAAAAATGTTCATATACATTTTTGAAGTCGTCGTCAAAAATTCGAAAACTATTTTGATCGGCAATATTTGCAAAAATCAATGCAATCAAGCAATTATTTTACTGCTACTGCAAATGTCAAATATTTTCACCATTCGTTTTTGTTAATTGTTAGCGTCCTTAGTTAAAATGGCTGAAATAGAATTAAGGTAAAAATATTGTTTTTATATTACATATTTAATGAACATTTAAAAGTAATTTTTTTTTTAAATTTTAGTACTGAGAATCAGGCATGGAGCAATGCCCAGTTGAAATTATTAATTAAGCGTCAATCATTTCAAATTTCTAAAACATCAATGACAAATGCAAATATGTAATTGTTAAAATCAATGACGCTAAATCAAATACAATCATCATCAACGCAAGAGCGTTAAATTGTCGACGTTTTAGAAAAGTACCTATATTCTATATATTTCTAGAGACTCGACGTTGTTATAGATATGCATATTGTTCCAAAAGATATCATATTTTAAGACTGATTGCACTATAGAATATATAATATATGTAGGCACACACTATATACATATATATATATATTTTGATTTTTAAGTGCAAAACAAATTTATATAGAGTATAGGGTGCGAAAATAAAAAATTATAAAAATCTGACGAAGTGAAAATAATAGGCGTATTACAATTTTAAGTTTTCAACGGTACTCACTATAATTATACGTTTCTAAGCATTATAATATTTAGAGTTTAAATAATAATTTTAAGTAATAAATTTCACATCTTATAGAAATTTTCATCGTTAATATGGTATTTATTAAATTTTTCAAATAACAAATAATTGTGTCGGTCAAAGTGTTCCACTCTTGCAATTTCCTCTGCTACTTGTTTGGTATGCACTTCTTTAAGTCTTTAAATTTTTGTTTCCCTAAAAAACTATCACGAAATTCTGCTAGTTCTATTTATATAAATTATTAATATTTAATCAATTGAAGAAGCTTATACCCGCTAAACTCTACGTTTTCAAATTCAATCTTAAATTCAATTTTATATGATGATACGAGAAATTGTAAATTATGTTCCAATTGCTTATTTTGATTAAATCCTTCTATAAAGAGATCTTTAATAATCGAGAGATAGTTTTTAATTTTTATTTCCATTTTCATTAATATCAATATTATTCTTAAAACTTATTGTAACTGGGAAAATGTTTTCAATGTTGATAAGAATGATTTTAATGTTAATTTATACGGCCTTGAAGCTTTTTATTGAGTTCAATAAAATATTGTGTTATATCACATAAGAACATTAAATCACTTAAATATAAGGGATAATTTACAGCACTTGTATTTAAAAAAAAGGTCTTATTTCTTCAAGCTCATTAACAAAACGATTTAAAACTAGGCCACTGTCAAACATTGTTGTGCATTAAAAGTTTCGAATACTGGGAATTAATTTCGCATAATAATTCGGAAAATTCATGCTTATTAAGAGTCGGTGACTGGTGTGGATACAAAATTTACAATATTAGTCACTACTGACATCACTTTTGAAAGTTTACATTTTTAATAGTATTTTCTGATGAATAAGACAATAAAATTTCATCACTGAACGTCCGATATTTGTTTGAGTTGCTTAATCTAACATTTTTCCCAACCATACCGTCAGTAGCAAAACCATCAATCTTTTTTTTAAATCTATATTCATTTTAATAATTTCGTCTGTAAATCCCTTCATTATAAATACTCTAGGCAAATTTACTAGTTTTACTAATTCTTCTCTCATAATACAGTTGCATAGCATTGGTGCTTTCATTTAAAGAAATCGTACACATTTTACACATCTTTTTTGAAATCACAAATTAACTGAGTTGCAGTATTTTTCAAAAATCGAATCTTTCACTGTATAATTTTTCATTTTATAATCTTTAAAATCAACAAATGTTGAATTGCTACATTTCACAAAACTTCTTTTAAAAATTCTCCTTCACAAAACAGAATTCCATGTTTACCGATACAGTTAGCCAGTTAGCCAAATTAAAACTAGCCGATATAGTTTATTTTTAGGCGCAAAAAACGATTTAAGTGCATCAGTTTAAGTTTTGCAGTTTTGTAGTTTATATGAAAAGTACCTATTCTTTTTTTCTTTGTATGTATCAAAGAAACAAGATTTTTGTGTACACTTTCAAAATGTTGTTTTACATTATAACTGCGAGTTGCAAGTTCATTCCAAAGAGCTTTCTTGTCTTTTCAATTACTCCAAATTTTACAAACCATATTAATCATGATACAGTCGTACTGAATTTATTTCTTTCAATTTATGTTTTTTTGCTATTATGATGTTGAACTATAAGGTACCACAAAACAGCAAACAACCAAAACTTAAAATGGATATTCTCCAATAATGTTGGCAAACATTATGCTCTATTTATTTTGTGTTCATATAGTACTGAAATCTAATAATGTTAGTAAAAATTGATTCCATCCATTTTCATATTGCATCTTATTGCATTTAATCCAATCATTTTTTAGTAATATTTTGGTAATTTAATAGAATAAGACTATCACTTCTACCCTATCTTAAATTTTAACCACAGATACTTAATTATTAATAATATGTTTTAGTTTTTTTATAAATTAAAAATTGATTATGCAATATTACTTTAAATTCTATTAATTTTTTCATTTTCAATAATACATTTATGTTTTGATGTGATTCTTTATTTACATACTTATATATTTTTTTTAATTATAATTTTTTTTATCTTACCTTTATAATGTCAGACAAATTTTATAATACCAAACTTAATTCAATACTTTTTAATTTATAAATGATATTTTTTTTTTCGGTTTTCCAATTTATATAAATTTTTTTTATTATTATAAAAAGATCCGTAAACCCGGAAAAACAACAATAAATTAAAAGACACGAAGAATACATATATATGTATGTACATATATGTACTGTACTTACTTTTTAAATAGATACTTACACAAAAAATTAAATGCACACCCACAAATATGTATGTGTACATGTTTCTTTTAGTATATAAAAATAAACTAAGAAAATAAAACGGTTTACACCGTTTAATACTTGAATAGATATTACATGGAAATCCCCTCAATTAAAAGAAAACAAGTTGATAAATTCGTAAATTTTTTTGAAACATATGCATTTGTCATTATTTGTTTCTTAAAAAATTAGTAGAAACGTCTATAGACTGAAATAAAAAAAATACCGAATTGATGACGATAATTGATATAACGATAACTAATTAGCTGTAACTTGCTTGTAGCTGTAGCAATTTATTAATATAATACGGATAAATATTTTTTATCTACTAAATTAAATAATTTAAAAATTATTGTAGTGTTATTACTGTTTGCTAAAAATTACTGTTTGTAAGTACTAAATTAAATTTTTAAAAAATGGCAGCACTTGATTAAATTTAATAATAAAATGTGTTTAATGATGAAGTAATTTTGGAGAAATAAAATGAAACTTAAACAATCATAAAATTAACCTATTTGTTGTTTTGTATTTAAGATGATCTAATAATTAGATACATCATAATATATCCAATTGTTTATGGATATTTGGTAAAACTGGTATAATTTAAAGTTTTGTTTTTTCATTCAATTCTTCATAATAATATGTATGATGTATATATTAATGTATGTATGTATATATATATACAGTAACCTCGGGTTTATATGAACTAATGAATGCAGCCTAATTTCATATAAGTGGGATTTTCATATAAGTGAGATTATATAAAATTGATATGGATATGGGATCCTCATAGTTTTTAATTTTCTGATACATAAATAGATATTAAATTGCACATGTAGAGCTAAATTTCTATATTTTTTTTATATTTATTTCTGAATATTATAATATTTATATTTTATATATATTCTATTTATAGAATATATTATCTGAATATATTCTATTTATGTATCAAAGAAATATTATCTCAAAACAGAGAATTCTATTTATGTATCAAAGAAATATTATCTCAAAACAGAGTTTGCAACAAAATAAAAACAATTTTTAAACATTAGGTTTTTTTTGTTGTATTTTTGAAAAATACATTAAATTAGAATTGTTCATATTGTGTTCATATAAAGCGATAGTTCATATAATGCAATGTTCATATGATCGTGATTCCACTGTATAACGGTTCTTTGCTTTATGAAAAAAATGGTTATTTGTACTTATTATCGAAAAACAAAATTGTAGTAGGTTAAATGTTTATATTTTTGTATAAAATCGGTGATAAATATATTAATCCCGTTTTCGTCATGTGATCGATAGTATCCAATTTTTTGATTATTTTTGTTTTAGCTATTTGAGAATTTCCATCCTCTACAAAATTAATTCATTGAAAAATAAAAAACCACGTACATACATACATACTATATAAGATGTCAGATGTGTATAATTTGAAAACTAAAAAAAAATAAACCGAAGCAATATATTTTGGACAAAGACGAAAACACATTTACAGTTATATGTACATATGTAGGTACCATAAACCATTATAATGGAAGATTATTGAGAGTCGGAAACTCTGTAATGGTAGACCGTCGGGAATTGTACACTCTGTTGTAAAATTTTCTTTTAGGTTTCCATTAAATTAAAAAAAATTTAAATACAAATTGAAAATTATCTTTTATTTATCGCTTTCGAAATTATTTTTCGAATTTATTGTATCTAGTAGTACCGCTAACGAATTGTTATTGTGTTTTAATGTTTTTTGTAACGTTTCAGCAAGTTTCAGATTTTGGACGAAAAAGAAGAAAATGAATATTATGTACCTACATATATTAAATATATTATTATATATAACCTAGCAGTATATAATAAGTTATAATATACTAATATTATTAAATACTATCTAACAGTTAAATACTACATTCGTAACATATTTATGTATGTACATACATAATATGTATGTATTTATAAAATACAGTGATGCCGAAGAATGTATTAAATTGGCTTTGTAATAAATAAATAAAATATAATAAAATATAATATATAGGCTAAAAATAAAATAAATAAAATATTTTTAACAATTATAAAACAAAAAATATTATCTAATAAAATTATTTTGTGGACAAAAAGTACATATGTATGTATGCATCTATAAATAAAAAACAATTTTTTATTCAAAATAAATCTAATATTTATAAAATTCTTTTTTTGTTCTTGTTTCTTGTTTGTATGTTTTGGAGGGAGAAAAAAAGAAATATACTTGAGTATTTGCTTTCTTTTACACTGATTATTTTGTTTTGTATTATGTCAAATCAATCGTGAAAATGATTGTGAATTTGTGTATGCATGTATTCACAATTATTTTTATTTGTTACGATTCATATTATAAAGGTCAAAATATTAAAAATAAAAATATGCGTATTCGTGCATAAAACTAATTATGTACATATGCATGTATGTACATATGTTATTAATAAGATAATGTAATTTAAAAAAAATATATTTTATTATTTAAGTACCTACCTATCATAAAAAAAATCGAAGTTATGTGGTTTTTCAAGAAAATTTCAAAAATGACATCTTTTATCCTTTATTTATACATACATATATTTTAATTGCATGCATGTGTATACGAATAACTTTACACTTTTAGGAAATTTCGCAGTCACGAAAAAGGGTGTTTTTTTTTAAATGATTACATATAGTCATTATACAATACATAGATATATTATGTAGGTATACTTTTTTTATGCTTTTTATAATTTTTGATTTTATTTTTTTTCTTATTTTGGTATTCCAGATTTTTAATTAATGTAGTCTTTTTTTAAATATCAAACGTAAGTACATACATATACATACTTATTGCTACAATATATGAAGTGTATGTATGTACATACATATAGACAGATTCATATGTATTTGATATTTTGTTATTGATATTCTGTTTAAATCATGTTCGACATGCTATTCCGATATTGGTTGAGGTCGAAATTCCGGAACCAAATTCCAACTCGATAGTCCAGAACTCGTAGTCCCAAAGAATCGAAATCCCGTAACGCGAAATTCCGGAACTCAAAATTTGTTATAGTAAAATATGTTTATTACGTGTTATATTAAAAATTTCTAGTTATAAGTAGGTGTCTATATATACTGTAAAAGGTATCAACCCTGATTTTACAACCCATTATAAAATCCTTCATCTTATCTCAACCCTGATTTTTTAACCGCAACTCTAAAATCCTTCCTAATTATTTTTTTGACATACATACATATATACATATTTCAACATCAAGTTATTTAAATTAGACTGCCACCCCCAACCTGCCGCTAAACAAATTATTAAAGCCCAGATTTTGTAGCCAACTCTAAAATCTTTCCATATTATTTATTATACAAATAATATTTAAACAGCAAGGTATTTAAAAGGGTTAGGCTTTGAATAATTTTTTTTTGAATTTTAAATCATTTTTATTTGAAAAAAAACTTTAGTTTCAATTTCTATATTTTTAATAGAAACTAAAAAAAATGTAATCCGGGAAAAATCCCCGAAAAATAATTCTTGGGATTTTAATATTTGCAAGAAAAAATTCCAGGATTTCGAGTTACGGGATTTATTATTTACAAGAAAAATTTCCCGGATTTTCGACTTTAGGGGTTTGTAAAATTTCCGAAATTTCGAGATAATCCTCATACATATACGTATGTATGTATGTAATTAAAATTATATTAATTAATGTAATTAAAATTATTATAAAACACATAAAATATTAAAATTGGAAGAAAAATTATACGAAATTAATTTTTAAATCTATTACATATTTATGTAATATAGTGAAAACCGCTTTAGTCACACAAAAAATTCCGAAAAATATATGATAATAAGCGATTTGTTCTTATAAACGGAATACAAAAAATTCTATCTTAAAATCTAATTTAAAATAAGACTCAGCACCAGCTAAAAACAAAACTATATACATACATATTTTTTGTAAACATATATTATTAAAAATTTATTAATTAACTTTTCAATACCTATATAAAATCAATATTTAGTGTTCGAAAATCGATTAGATCATTTTTTTAATTTAATTTTATATAATTTATTTTCCCAAATAGCACTCATAATTACATTGTACTTACTATACTTAAATTATACAGAGTTTAGAGATTTTTGTTTTTGTCTTTTCAACTGAGTTATTTACATTTTTACATAATATATATTAGGTACATTTATCTATTTATAAATTTCAATGAAGATTAAGATAAATATGACATTGTAATTTGTTCATTAAGTGGTTTGGTTATGTAATTTATTTTATATAGCAACAAAAACAAAAAGAAAAAAAACTAATAGAAAAATATTGATGAGATAAAAGATAACTTTAAAATAAGTAATTACAATTTTTTTAAAATTAAATTTACATTATATTTTGGTATATTGTAATACATACGTACCTATACATATTTAAATTATCAATTTCCGATTTTGGTCATGTAATCAATATAAACATGAACAGCAAACTTCTTAAAATGAAATTTTACTATTTACTCGTATATGCAATGTAATATTTAATTTATTATTTTTATTAGTTTTCAATTAAGAGGAAATAGAAAAGTTTCCATTCTCACAAAAAAAATAATTTAATGAAAATTATTAAAAGTATATCGTTATTCGTTACTGGTTTAAAAATTAATTGAAAGCAAGTTATAATAAAATACATAAGAAATAAGTAATAAACCGGTTTTTATTGGCTTATTTTTATAGTTTACTTTTACATATGTTTAATGTGTATACGATAGTATTTTTTTTTTATTTTTGTTCAACCCTTAATCATAGTGTTTTCTTTTATAAGGGTCTTTCGGTTGGAAAAGATTGATTTTGGAAGATTATAAAATGCCTTTTAAGTAAAGAGAAATCAAAAATGCTGTTTTAGCATATAAGTACTTATATTTCTAAAAAAAATTAAAAAATTCGACGGAAAACAACTTCTACATCTGTTTGAGATAAAGTAATGCAGTTTTAATCAATTGTAGTTCTAAACTTAGTCCCTTGTGAGTTGTGGCTCTCAAAGTTGGATAAAGTTCTAATTTAATTCTAAGTTCTGTTGAATATACAAGATGGGCCAACTTGGACTGATTGATTTGAAATGCTTATAATTTTTTTATTTTTAAAGTTTTTTATTTTATTTTTTTTTGCAAATAATAAAGAATTTTATAAAATTTTATAATGTCATCAGACTCAGTGTAAGAACGTGTATAAATTGTTGAATTTTATTATGTTTCATGACGATCAAATTTTTGAACAATCTCATTATAATCGATCAAGCACATTTTCATTTAAATAGATGTCAATCCAAAAGCAGTGCATCATCTACAATTACTTTCTCAGATGCACTGTTTGGATGATAGAGTTATCGGTTCATATTTTTTCGAAAACGAAACTAAGCATCCCGAAACCGTCTGGTAGTTCTCTAATAATCGTCACATATGGTTCCAGCTCATACCGCGAGGGAGACAATAGCGATTTTGCAAGAACTTCTCGATGACCGAAAAATTTAAAAAAATGCTATGATTTGACGTGACCACTTCGTTCCCTAAATTTGACGGCCCCTGATTTTTTTTTGTGAAGTTTCTTGAAAGAACCGGTTTACGTCAACCAACCACAAAACATTTAGCAACTAAAGTAGAATATTCGCACAGAACGTAATGCAAAATGTCCTAAAAAGAGCCATTAACTGACAACAGGAAAATAGAAGCCATTTAAAGGATGTCATTTTCCATACTTAGCTTAAAAAAAAACTTATACTTTCATTAAAAAAAAAAAAAAAATTAAAAACTTTAAAAATTATTAAATTATAAGCAATTCAAATCAGTCAGTCCAAGTTGGTAGTTTTTAGTAGCACCGTGTAGTTTTTATTTAAATCATCAAACGATAAAAATTTTTTTTATTTTTATAATTCAATATAAAAATTATACAATTTAGTTATTAAATTTAGTATTTTAATTTACAGTTATGTTGCTATTGTCTAAAATTTTTAGTCAGCGCCTTAAGGAAGAATAAGCATATATGTACATATGTTACCACCTAATTTTTTTTATACTTCCCCTTGTTTATAACCTACTAAGGGTAAAAAATTTTAAATTTCCTATTTTTAAATAAAAGACGAAGCAGTAATGTTTGGTACTATTTTCATACATAATTTTATTTTAATATAAAATTTTAAATATTTAATATAAATAATAAATAATTAAGATTTTTGATTTCATTTAAATAAGAACAGTATAAATATTATTTTTACATTTAATTATACACTCTGATGCGTTTAAAAAACGTTCATAAGTTGTAAAGCCTAAATAAAAATTTTTAAATAAATAAAAATACACATTAAATATACCATTAAAAAATATAAAAATTAATAATTTTGACGCCATTCATTATATATTTGATTGTTGTTATCAATCTTCAATTTTAAAATATTTTCATGTTCTTTCAACAAAAATTTCTACAATAAATACAGAATTTTTTTTTTAAAAAAAAATAAATAAAATGTTAAAAGTGAAAAAAAAAAATTACCCCATTTTTTGATCTTTTCTTTAATTTTAATTTTATATTTGTTAAATTCTTTAATTTGATACATAATGTTAATGGTTTAACACGATTTTGTAATATTAAAATTTCAATAAGATCAATAATATTATCAAGAAGAAAATTATTACGTGAAATATTTAAATATTCAATATTAGGTGATTCATTTAAATATTGAATTATTATATTAGATCTAATTCTAAATTCATGTATATTTAAAATTTTTAAATTTTTTAATTTTGAAAATTCATTAAGAAATGTATCTGGATATCGACGACTATCATTAAAAAATAAATCTAATTGTTTTAAATATATTAGGCCAGTTATACCTTTAATTTTAATATCTTTAAAATAAAAATTATGAACTTTTAATATTTCTAATTGAGAAAGTTTTTCATTTAATTTATAAAAAAAAAATTCCGATGATGAATCTTTATAATCTCTTATTGTTAAATGTTTTAAATTTTGTAATATCAAAATACCTTTAAGATTATATAATTGTCGAATACTAATATTAAGTGTTTCTAATTCTATTAATTTTTTAACAATAATACGTACTGCTGATAAATTTAAAAATTCACAATTACAAATATTTAATTCTTTTAATGTAAACTTTAATTTATTACAAATTTTTATAAAATTAATTAAATTAATATTTTCACATTGATCTAAAATTAATGTTTTTAAATTTTGAAATTTTTCTAAATGTTTACCGGTTATTAATGTATTAAATGATAAATCTAAATGTTCAATTGTTTTAATATTAGAAAATTTTTCAATTGTTTCATTAGTTATTGATATGGTTTCTAATTCGGAACGATGATTAAAATGAAAATTTCTTGAAATTCCATAATTAAATTCTTCAAATTTAAAACCAAGTGTATTTACGATTAATTTTTTTAAATTTGGACAATATTTTGTAATACATTCTGGGAAATTTTTATGTACATTTATAAAACCATATCTTGAATTTAATATTTCAATAAAATGTCCGATTTTTTCTAAACCTAAAAAAAAAAAACAAAATATGCACATATGTATGTGCATATGTAGATAATATAAAATATTTTTAAAATAGAATTTTTTTATTACCTTGCACTAAATTATCATAAGTTATATGATCTGAATCAGGATAAAGATATTTTGATGTTTTATATAACAATAAAAATATCGAATTTAATCGATTTGATAAATTTGACAAAATAATTTGTTCATTAAAAGTTAAATATTTAAATATTATTAATAAACAATCATCATTTAGATCAGATATTGTATAATTTGAATTGTAAATTGAAATATTAGTTGATTGTTCAAACTTCATTTTTGGTTTTTTTTTTGTTTTTTTTTTTGTTTTAATACAAATATGTTAAAGATAAAAAAAATATCAGTTTAATTTAAAAAAAAAAAAGTATTATATTTAATAATTTTATATAGCTGGTATTTTTCTTTTAAAAACTAAAAAAAAAAAATTTTTAAAACCACAAAAAAAAATTTTATTTTAAGAATATGTATATATATTAAATACTTTTAATATTAGTAATAATTTAATAATTAAAAACAAAATTAAAATTAGGTTATAAAAAATTCAACACTTTACAAATTAATTTAAAAAAAATTAAAGCAATTGTGGATATTAAACCGGTTTCTCATATAGACAAATTCTAATGATTGTGTTTAAATTCCAAATAAAAAAAGTTGAAAATTATTGCATATATACTAATTTGAAATAAAAATGTAAATAAATTCAATTAAATTCAACAGAACTGACAGCACTTTTATTATTTATAATATTGTTAAGGTGAAAACAGAACTCTATAATATTTCGACTACCGATAATGACAGGTTAATTTTTTCTGTATTATCAAGCATAAAAAAGTATATAAAATTTTGACAATCGTTATTTCTATGAAATGTCATATTTCAGAGTTTAAAATTTAAAAAAAAATTCTCGCTAAATTTCTGTTTTATTTTCTGAAATTACAGAAAAAATAAAAAAAAAAACTTGATTATGTATGAAGTACGGGAATTGCGGCCAATCCCGGAATATGTATATCAAAAAATAATTAGAGGAAATTTTATAGTTGATTATAAAATTAGGGTTAAAAAATAGTTGCTAAAATTAATTTCTGTACTTCTTCTGGATTTCTTCCGGTTTATTAACAAAACAACCCGATTTTGTACCTCCGAAACAAATCATTGAAAATATTATTTTTTTGGTTTTTTTTATTGTTTTTTATTTGAGACCCAAATTAAATTTAAAATTTAGAAAAAAAAAAAATTGGATTTTAAGAAATGAAACTTTGAAAAAAAAATATTTTGAAAAAACATAATTAACAGATACAATCATTCGTACTCAGCCTATATCAGATATTTGCTTAATACAAGAGTCACTTAAATATTCATTTAGTGGACTAATGCAATTAACTAAAAGTCATCATTTACAATGTTAGACTGTTAGTAAATGACGCTAATAGTAATGGAATTTAAATTAAATATTAGTTACTAATAGTGTGTTTTAAGAAAAAAGTGTTCCACAAATCATTTATTTAAATTTTTCGTCATAGAGACATTAAAACTATAGCAGTAGTAAGTTCAAAATATCACAAAAGATTGGAGATAAACTGTTTGCACCATAAACAAGTGCTGTTTGCACCTAGTTTTTTTCCTAAATTTTCATTACATATTTACAAACGTATTTTTAATTTTGCAGGAAATTTAATTATAATTTTCTTATCCAGACAACTTAACCAGACAACAAGACGTCAATATTTAATTAGTAAAATACAATTTAAAATTTTGACATGTTGACATTTAACATATTTTAATTGTTATTTATTATATTTTGGTGTACTTGGTAATGAAAATTTAATTCATTTTTTATTAGTCAATCATATCTTTTTTTTTGTTCTGATGTTACATAAGAAAATAATACAGTTTTTAATATTCGTAGAAAAAAAAAAAAAAAACAAAAAACAAATTCTTATAATACAAAAAATAGGGCAACAAATTTAATTAATTCCTTTGATATAAACCCATATGGTGTGTTTATTTTCTTTAATGCATTAATAAAAATTTTTCTTGTTATTTTGGCAAAAGTTCAAATTTTTTTATGTTATAGAAATATTAATTAGACTGAAGTCGACATTTTTATTTTTATAAAAAACCATGAATTTTAGTCTACTCTAACATATTATTTAATGTGAAAAATAAATGTATGTTCACGTGCTTTGAATTTTTTTTTTCTGCATTTTAATTTTTATAGAGAATCACTAGACATAATGAAGTTCAATTACCTACCTTAAAAAATAAATGAAAACAATTATATAGTAAGTCTACTGAAGTAAAAAAATAACGTTTATAATGTTGTATAAGTTTAATTTTTATAAGTGATGTTTAATGTTTTATTAGCAGGTTTTAAATCAAAGGATATAAATAGTTGATTTGAATCGGTGTATTTGCTTTTTTATTAATCAACTTTGTTTATTTTGCCACTTTAATCTTTTATTAATTTCATATAAGTTTGTCATATAAGTAAATATTTAAAAAAAAATTTTTTTTTATATATTTATTTATTCTTTAACATTTCAAAATTAATCAATCTAATAATCTAATAATCAAAATCTAATAATCTATATATCAACTTAAAAAGTTAAAAAGAAAAAAAAAGGAAATTAGTGGAAAATATATGGTTGTAATTTTCTCACTAATAATATAGCAAAGATCATTCGTTACGTTCGTTACCATTACTATATTATTTTTTTAAAAAATGGATCATATTAAAGCTTATATTGCTTTTACAATCCCGGCATATCTATTTTTATACGCTTAAGGATTATTAAAGATTATATTTTTAATACAGCAATGGGAAACTTGATTTTAACATAGATAGTATATAAATTATGTATAGCAAAAAATTCAGAAATCTTAATTAGTCCTATAGGAAGGATTATTAATTACACATAAGTATGTTTTTAAAAAACTGTCTTGCATTTTAAAATTTAAAGTGCAAAACTTAACAATTTAATATAATTTTTCTTAACTCTTCTTTTTTAAATCTTTAAATTAAATTTTCAGTCAAGAAACATTCCACAGCTTAAAATTAAAGTTTTAAAAAAAATCAAATTTTCGAAATTTTGTTATAATCGGCTTTAAAAACTTCAGTTTCTTTAAAAACTCAATATTTTTTCTATCATACATACATAGATATGTATTTTCTCATTATTACATCGATAATATAATACACAAGATGTTGGCGAGACCTTGCCAACATGTAAAAAAATATATTTTATATCTATAATAAAACACTCACACTGAATGTAAACTAAACTGGCAATGATAATATTTCTGTATATTTATTTAATAAGTTAAAATTTTATTATCAGAGACACAAATCTTTGACTCAAAGTATTATCAAGAGACACAAACCGTTCATTAAAAATATAAATAAATTTAGTAAATATTATTACCAGAGACCAAATTTTCCACTAGAAGTATTATCAGAGACACAAACCGTTCATTAAAAGTGAGTACAGTCAAAAAAGTTAAAGTACATACTTAAAAAACACACATTTTCAATAAAAATAAATTCAGCAAATTTTTAATTTTTAAATTTGACCGCCACATCCATTATGAACTGGTCGCAGCGGTAAATTAAAAATAAATTATTAATCTTCTGTTGGCGTTTTCAATCTTTGTTTTGGAAAAAAAAAAATAAAAATAGGTACCCTTAATAAAATTAAAACGCCTGAAAGTGAAAAGAGGAAAGTTTATAGTAAGTCTCATATTAGTTTTGTTTATTTAGAAAATTTAGATTTTTAACATAAAACATAACATAAAATATTCGAAATTTTTTTATTAATATAAAATTCGGCAGACTTAAATAATTATATTTCATAACAGAAATCAGAAACTTACCAAATATTATAGAAATGGATATTTTTCTTAAAAAAAAAAAAAAACTAACATAGAAAATATCATTTTAGAAGCCTTCTCTCACAAAAGATTTATAATTTTGTACTAATTTATTATTAGACCATTAATAATATTGTTAGCCATGGAAAAAATAAGATTTATTAATCAGATCAGATAATATAATACCAGGAATTAATGATTGAATTTCTGATAATATACACAATATTATATCATTATACGCACTAGATGTTGGCCAGATCTATAATAAACCACTCACACTGAATATAAACTAAACTGGCAATGATGATATTTCTGTATATTTTATTTAATAATTTAAAATTTTATGATCAGAGACACAAATCTTCGACTAAAAGTTTTATCAGAGACACAAACTTTTACTTTTTAAAAAGTACTTTCGACACAAAATTTAAAGCAAATTTTTAATTTTTAAATTTGACTGCCACATCCATTATGAACTGGTCGCAGCGGTAAATTAAAAATAAATTATTAATCTCCTGTTGGCAGTTTTCAAATGACTCTTTGTTTTGAAAAAAATAAAAATACTCTTTATAAAATTAAAAAACTTGAAAGTGAAAAGAGCAAAGTTTATAGTAAGCCTTATATTTATAAGAAACAAATAATAGGCCGATTTTATTCTTGATTTTGTTTTCACTATTATAAAAGCTGGTAAAAGCTTCGCAGCAGACTTTAAAGTAGTTTTGTTTATTTAGGTTGGAATTTTGATTTTTTAAGCTGCATTTTTGATATAACATAAAATATTCAAATTTTTTTATTAATATAAAATTCGGCAGACTTATCTAATTATATTTCATAACAGAAATCAGAAACTTACTAAATATTATAGAAACGGATATTTTTCTTAAAAAAAAAAGAAAAAAATAACATAGAAAATATCATTTTAGAAGCCTTCTCTCACAATTGATTTATAATTTTGTACTAATTTATTATTAGACCATTAAATTAAAAAGCTGTCGAAAATGACCCTCACAAAAAAAAAACCCCCGAAAATTTATGAAATTTCATTATCAGAGACATGAATCTTTTATTAAATATACCAAAGACCTCTTCCAAAGTACATTTAAATAAAATAAATTCAGCAAATTTTTTTCAAGCAAAAAAAAACAAGTAAAAGTAACAGTAAGTCGATGCAACCGACTTATTTATACCCTACACCTAAAAAATTCAAATTAAATTACAAATCCATAAGTTATTTTAGTTAGGTACTTAATATACCTAAGCTAAAAAAATACATGTACTAATCCCTCCCTTAATATAGGTAGTAAGGAAGTCAGTATGATAACGTAAATGTTTTTGAATCTATAGAAATTGTGCAATTGCACAGGGGATTTTCTAGTATATATATATATATATATATATATATTGTTGATAATTGTATAAAATTAAACTTTTTTTTAAAATTTTTAAAAAGGTTATCAAAACTATATTTGATTTTATCTTAATTGAAATTTAGCATAGTACCTAGTGTTAAAGTAGATATAATTAATATATAATCTAACCCTAAAACAAATATTGAAATATATTTAAATTTATTATTATATCAAATGAATATATAAATGAAAATTAATTGTGTATTTTATAAAAATAATTTATTTAAATATAATAATTCTTCCATTTAGTTTTGGTATCATTTTATCAACAATTTATATTTTACCACAATTTGTCTATTATTAAATTTATGTATATAAAATTTTAACGAAATAAAAATTTTCAAATAAATTTTAATTAAACAAAATGATAAATTATAATATATGTATTTGAATATTTATATTTTGACCTCGTATGTTGCAATGCAATTTATATAAATAGAAATATTTTGAATATTATGTGATTGAAACTGTCTGATGTAATAAAATCAAGGCTAGGGGCAGAATAATTTTATCATATGTTTTAAAAAATTGTTAAAATTTTGTTTTTTTGCTATTAAAAACATTGACGGCTTTTCTAGTTATTTATTTATTTATATTAATACATATTTCAGATCATATTATGAAAAATTATTTTTCATTAATTTACCTTTCAATTCAAAAAAACTTACTACCTATATAGATTTTGAACCAGCCATCAATCGGTTAATATGTTTATGTGGTTAATTACTTGGCCAGTGAGGGCCACCTCTTCTACTTTATATTTGTTTATTTATTTATTTATTTAGGATATTGTAATATTACAAAACCATCGGCTACTAAGATCATTATAGGCCGAATACTATTATTAAAATAAACTAATATTATTTATTTTGTTTATTTATATAGTATATATTTACATTATAATTGGTCGTAAGGGGGGTATGTAAAGAAAAAAACACTTACGACCTGTGCGGGGATCGAATCCACACTCCTTCGTTTAATACGCCACACACCTACCCACTAGGCTACAGAAGCCCCTTATATTATATATTATATATTTACACTATATTTGGTAGCAAGGTGGATTTGTTTTCAATTAATAAAACTTGCTATCTGTGCAGGATTTCTACCCGCATTCTCTCGATTAATAAGCAACGTGCTTGACCAGGAGGCCACCCAGGCCCCTTACTACTTTGTAAAAATTTTAAATAATAATATAGTTTTGAATTTTTAATGCATACATACAGGCACTGTTTTTTTGTTTTTTGTTTTGGTTTTACATAAAATCATGTTCATATCAGAATTTTCATGTTATTTTTAAAAATATTTTAATTCCTTTAAAATTACTAATTCCAATTATCAATAAAGATTTTT
Source organism: Poecilobothrus nobilitatus (assembly GCA_947095535.1). Taxonomy (NCBI): domain Eukaryota; kingdom Metazoa; phylum Arthropoda; class Insecta; order Diptera; family Dolichopodidae; genus Poecilobothrus; species Poecilobothrus nobilitatus. The sequence goes on along the minus strand of OX352773.1, from coordinate 11,225,784 downwards.
AATGGTTTAATTAATTTTTTTTTTTTTTTTTTTAGTTTATTACCCAGCCACATAAATATGATAAGAGATACACAGCCTTTCCTTTTCAGGCGTGGCTGTAAGTGTTGTAAGGGGGAATTATTCTTACTACGTGTGTGCGATTCGAACCCATAGTTCCTATAGCGTATTTTTATACGCCCTTACCCATTATGCCACTGAGGTTCCCTTTAATGATTTAATATTGGAGAAAAAAAAGGTTAATTTATTCATTAAAACAGAGGTTATAAAGAAATATATATGTATATTGTTTTTAAGTTTCCAATTCCCGCTCCGTTTTTAAAATTAATATATTGACGTAAATCAAAATAATAAGTAAAAATCCTTTAATCATTTTAAAATTACGTATTATTTAGAATTTTTTTTTATATACATTTAGGGAATATTTATTTGAGAATTTGTGATTTTTAATTTTATTAAACAGTTTCAGTTTTAGTTTTATATCAAATTACTTTCGTTTTAAAATATCTAAGGTTACTGCACACGCAAACTAATAAAATGAATGGGATAAAAAAATAAAAAAAAAAAAAGAATTGCTTAAATTACTTTTCGTCAATTACACTAGGCATCACGTTTAATTTTCAAATTATGAATGAATTTAAAAATTACATATAACAAAAAAAATTTAATTAAAATCAACAAATTTTATACAATATTCAATTTTATAATCAATTTGTTTTTCAATTTTAACATCTCTTAAAAAAAAAAAAAAAAACTATACAGTTTGCAGCTTACAGAATTTACAATTTTTGTTTTTAAATAATGTTATAATTTCACCACATTTTAAAAAAGATACAGAACTGCATACACTTAAATGTCAACACAAATTCACCATAACAATTCTTTTAAAAAATTATCTGTTATATTGAATCTGAATGTGACTGAATTAACCATAGAAATGAACCAAATAAAAATGAACAGCTTTTTGATAGTGAAAGTGATTCAATTCGGTAAAACTTTAATTTATAATATGCTATTTTTTTAAATTTTTCTTTAAAATAATAAATAAAACAAAGCAGTATGCAAAACAAAAGTCTTTAAAAGCGAACATTTTTAAATATATGTATTATAAAAAGCATTATAAAAATATGACTGACTTCTTAGTACTTTAGGGTCAAAAAAAATTTATTTTTTTTATAAAGACATTAACTGACATTATTTTTAATTTTAAACATTCAAGTTGTTTAAGCAAAATGTTTAGCTATTAAAAAGTTTTAAGATGCTATTTAATATTCTATTGAAATTTTAATTTAAAGCCGTTATATAAAATATTTAATTTTATTTTGATTTCATCCTTCCTTTTGTTTTTTTCAATTTTTTTATATAAATTTTGTGCTATGGTAAATTTAGTTTTGAAAAAGTCTCGAAATTTTTTTTATTGGACATTTAGCGCTTCGACATTTTTGTTTGTTAAGGTTATTGCTAAAATTGATTAAGTATGGCATTTTTGGCACTTTTGAAGAAACTTTTTTATTTACAAAAAAGACAGTAGATATTTCTTAATATCAAATTAAATTTGAAAAAAGTTTATTTAAAGGGAGTTTTTCCTTGTTTTTCAAAGACATGTATTTTATTTTAATATTTATTTGATTGTAATTTACAAAACACAAAACACAAATAAACAAATTCAATTCAAAAAGTTTATTATTGAATTTTTACTAAAGAAAATTTTTTTCGTTGAAATAAAAATAAAATTTAATTTAAAATAAACAAGGTAGAATGTAAACCCACGGTTTTTAAAAGCGCACATTTCCAAAACTCAATACAAACTGTTTAGAAGTGTGACTTACACAAAAATTTGAAAATTTCATGTAAGAAAAAATGTGAAAATAGGACATTTTTGAAATTTTGAGGGGCTATAAGTCCGGAATCCTATATAACTAAGAAAAGCCTTTAACACACGTAAAAATATATTATTAAACCTTTAATTTTCATGTCTTGCCGAAGAAAAATTTGTACAGGTGCCTAAGTTACAGGTGTCTAAAAATAGCAAATTTGAGGCGTAATAACTCTTAAAGAGGGGGTGTTACCAAAAAATTTTCTGAGGAAACTTATACTAATTCTAAAAGTTCTTTCTTGTCTCAAAATTTCAGGTTCCTATCTAAAGGGATGCCGGAGTTATGAAAAAAGAAATTTCATGCAAAATGTGGTTTTTACATAACGGTAAATTTAAATACTAGATTTAAAAAAAATGTATAATTTTGATATTAATTTACAAAGATAAAAGAAATACCTGTCGAATGACGTTTTCAGATTGAAAAAATCTTAAGCAGAACATAAGATATATGCATTTAAAAATAGGGCTTTTTCAAAGTTTGAGAGGCTGTAGCTCCGTAATGGGGGGCTACATGAAAAAGTTCCACAAAATTATTTTTTTTATGAGACCTACCTATGGTTAAAATTTTTTTTCTCTATCTTTAACGGTGTAGAAGTTTTGTAAACAGACGGACGGACGGACGGACGGACGGACAGACAGAGTGAAACTAATAAGCACATTTTTTCAAAATTTTTTTGGAAATGTGCTAAAAAGAAAAAGTTCGAGATTCTTTGAAATTTTTTTGTAAAAAAAAAACAAAACATTAATTTTATGAAGTGGAAAACTAGTTACCCCAGAAATCCTTTGTCGTGATAATCGAAGTCAACTCATTTTCTTTATTTTGGTTTGAACCCGGTTTTCAGTTAACATTAAAAACAAAAAACCGTGAAAATTTTATTTATGAGAAATTACATGTATATACTAATAGCAGATTAATGATAAATATATGTATGAATAAAATGTTTACTTTATGTTAACTACTAATTATAATACATATGTATATGTATGTATATGTTAACTAATAATTTTCTTTTTCAATTTAAATTTTTTTAATAAGCATTTATTTAATTATTCCGCTGTGATTACAGAACTTAAATTAAAAACAACTATATTTCTTTTAAAGTAAATGCTATTAAAACTGAAAACATCAATTAGAGTTGGTAATAGATATGTATTTAATATTAACACATTTTTATTTAATACCCACGCATCTTAAAAACCTGTCACTGATGTTTCGAACATTTTATAAGTTTTATAATTTAATTCTTAGTATGTATATATGCTTGAATAGATTCTTTTAATAGTGTACTAAATATAGTTGTTCCAGTGTAAACAATTAGCGATTTTTTAGAGATATTTAAGACAAAATCTTTAAATTTTAAAGAAATAAAATGGAAATATCTTTCTCTTTACTTTTTCGTATAACCAATAAAAATAACATATTTCTGATATTTATATTAATCGATGTGAAAGAGAATTGATTTGGAACGTTATAATGAAACCATATAGTTATTATATTATCTAAAATGTCTGGGAGTCAGTCACCCAGTTTTTAATTAATTTCAAAGTACTATCTCCTTCATTCTTCCACAATTTTAGATCTGAAATGTTTAAAACTTTTTCATAAAACAATAGTACTTACACTTGCGGTTATTGAAAGTATTATATGAGTGGTTTCTAACATTAGCTTTTAAAATTTATTATTAAATTTACAGTATGAAAATGTTTCTATGAAAGTCTTAACTTTTGGTTGATATTTTAGCTTAAAAATTGTGATTCCTGCTCCGAAAAAGATTAAGGGGATAGGTTTTATGTCAGAGTATCTTTATGTTATCACGTGTTATATTATGATTTTGTAAAGAATACTTTTATCTGCTTTTTGAACCAAGGCCAAATTTGGACCTATCAAAACCTTAATACATATTAGACTAAATTTTTAATATAGTTTTGAAAACTAAGTTTAATTGATTGCAATTATTTCGGAAAAACATTGTATAAAAATCGTCTTAGGTATATTAATATAAGAATCTGAACCTCTCATCTTAAAACAAAAATTGAAAATACTTTAACATATATATACTGCAAATAAAAATTTCAAAATAAATTAAAGGTAAATCAAAGAAGTTGAAGTAATTCTTGTTATAGTCAATAATAATTAGATATCAATATCAGTAAAATATATACATAATAAATATATTACCTCAAGAATTCGCATGCTTCATTTGTAATTATGACTGGGAAAGAAAAAAAAAAAAGTAAGAGCGTGAGATAATAAAAAAATTATTTTTATATATATTTAAAATTGATAGAGAAAACCTATATTAAATGAAAATGATATCTTTGGGAATTTTTATATATTTTTTTTTTTTTAATTTTAGATATACATACATATAATATTTTTATTGAAGATTAACAAAATTTTTCTTTAATGACCTTTAAATTCTTTCAAGTGTTCTATTGATTGAAAAATTCTTAAATTATTCTTCTTTGATTTAGTCGTACTCTGAGCATGTCTAAAACTACATTTTAGAATTTTTTTAAAATTTACAAATATGAGTGGGATTATATTTTTAATCATTTTAAAATTCTTGTAATGCATGAATACATAATTTAACATTTATGTATCTAAGCTGTTTGGAATGCAAAATTTAATCTTAGATAAAAAAAATAAAGTTTTTTTTTTTAAACGTAGGCTGTTAATAACATTTTTATGTTATATTTTCAGTACTTTTAACGATACACTCGTAAATGTATTAATTTTGTTATATAGCCTTGATATGGTCAAGGTTGGAAAGAAATATTTTGCACAACATTTTAAGTGATATAACAACAACAATAACAACAAGAACAACAATATACGAGTACGATTTTGTAAAAGAAAATCTCTGTACATATATGTATGAAAATGAAGAAATTTAGTAAGCCCTGCTAATTATGGTACTTTATAATGGAATTTCGTCCTTATTTGACCGTCTACAAATTAATATTAACCATTTTCCCAACACAAGATCTTAACTGAACCACAAATAATACAATTGAATGCTTCCACCTTACAAAATAAATCTTTCAAATACAAGTTCTCTATGAGTGCATAAATCTTTAGCCAACAAAACACCACCTTCATTTTTTAGCCAAACTATAGGTTGAATTATGTTATATAAATAGGTTATATTATGACCGTTGTTGCTAATGCGCTGCTTGGTAAAGGGATGTTAAGCTTTTTAAGTTACAGACTGATTTTTTTTTTATACAAGAAAGCAATTAAGAAATTTGTTAAAAAAATGGATGAAATTATATCAATTAAGGTTTTATGTTGAGAAAAAACAAAATGTTCCAAAGGTACCTCCCTATACATATGTACCCTATTTTTATGAAAATTTCCGTTTTAAAAGTTATTAGTGAAGTGGTTCTTTCTTTAATTTCATTTTCATTCTTCAAACTAAATAGATACAATTTAAAAAAAAGGCCTTTAAAAGTTTATATTTTCTTTACAAAGTTAATATTTGGCAAAAAGAATATATATAAATTAGTTTAAAAGTTAAGAATTTTATTTTCTTATTTGAAAGGTCTTGTACTAAAGTTTGTTAATGTACAGATAATTTCAGATTTTTAAAAATCATAATAAAGGCAAATCCGTTTATTTTTTACACTAAACACATTTTTGTATATTTTGAATATTATTATTTATAAAATGTCATATAAAAAATCTTCACACTCATTATCAATATATATTATATATAAAGGAATCGCTGGAAGTATTAAAAATAGATGTTTTTTTATAGTTTGAGTATCTTTAAAAAAACCCGACTTAAAAATAAAATTAGCATTTAAAAACGTTTTAAATATTATAGAAAAAATATTTGACAAAAATTAATTTCCATACTGTAAATTTCCATAATAAATTTGAATTTTTAAAAGTGGAATTTTCCATTTAAATAAAAAGAAAATCTAACCTTTCCATTAACAAAAGAAAAAATATAATAATGAGAATTATTATATTTTTGTCTTTAACTTTTGCATAATTTATATCCTTTTCTATTTCATTTTCATTTAAATGTTTTTTACTTGTTTGCTATAAGGCATATGAAATTAAAAAAAAAAGGATTTTAAGGAAGATATTTCCTAATAATGTAAATATTTCAATATTATTTTTATTATTGTTTGAAATAAATTAAATTAATTTTTCATTTGTTTTGATAAATGAATGCTAGCTCTGAGAACTTAGAATTTTCATATGATAAGTTAATAAATTTTAAGAAATTTGCCTTATAAGTTAACTATAATAGTAAATGCTTTTCCCGCGTAATTAAATGCTTACATCGTATAATTTTAATAATTTTAAAAGGTTGTATGTTAGAAACTTGTTCAATAAAGTTCATTTTATTATTTTAAAAAGTCATATAAATTTATTAATAATTAATTTTTTTTTACAAAGGTCGGTGCTAAACTTCAAAAATCACTTAAAAGAATTGCACGTGATTCTTGCGGATAGTGTTGGATTTTAATCAACAAAAATACTCCCTTTTAAACCAACCTTTAATAAAAATGTACAGTTTGGTTTCTAGGATAGGGATGTGGGAAGGATTCTTGAATAGGATGGCTAAAAAAATTTGGTGGGACAATTTTTTAATCTTTCCACTCCTATAAGAAGCATATGGCATCCACGATCAAATCTTTTATTATTCCACTATATATATGCTAGAATCATTAGTCTCACTACTTACTTGAAAAAACTTTAATTTTAAAAATTATGTATGTATGTAAGGAAAAATAATGAATAAATTGTTAATATTATGTATTTTATTATTATATCACACATTCGACACTAATTTAGGTAATTACAAAGAGTGTCATTAACTGTTCTCTAAAAAATAATTGTTTCTATTAAATATTTTATTAGGAAGTATTGAAATTTTGAATTAATAAATTTTAATTAAAAAGGTTAAGAATGTTATGTTATGTATGAATTCAATTATAAATAAGAGATCAAAGAACTATAACTAACTAACGAACTAAATCGTTGAATATTCGATTGTAGCTAATGTACGAGACTATGAAACACAAATATTTTAAATTGTGCGCCATCTATTATCTTATACAAGAATTATTTTATTATATATAACGATATGAAACGATATACTATATTTATTTTTTATTTAAATGTGTTATAAAAATTAATAATTATATATATTACAAGAAAATCAATATAATTTTTTATTAATCTATATGACCCATCCGAGGTTTGAGATTCGTATATTTATGTGCTTTTGACGTTTTATTGAGTTAATTCGTTAACGCATTATTGATTGTAATTTAATATAGTACAAAGTGTCCATTATAGTTATATCAAAACGAATATGCTGATTCCTCAACATTTGAGCTGCATGTCTAAAATATTAAGATTTTCTGACCGTTCTCCTTAAAATCGCATTATTGAATTAGCACAATTGAATATTGAAAAAAAATTACATAACTTTGAGTTTAAAAAGTTTTGAACTCAGCACTGTTAATTAATAATAGTGATTTTTCCATTATATTTTTAATATCGACACTATTTATACATATTATGTATGATAGTAAAATTTCTTTTGTTAAATAAAAAAATATGTCAGGATGCAATAAATAAGCTAGCTAATAATTCTTCTTTTATTTAATAAAAACTTATTACATTTAGTGTTTTATTTACAATTTTTTTTTTTGCGTGTTTTTTAATTTATTAATTTCAAAGTTTTAATTAAAGCTTCCTTTTTGGTTCAACTTTAATAGTCAAAAGTGAAAGTTTATTTTATGTTTTTTCTAAATTTTGATTTAATTATAATTTAATGATCTATTATAGTTTTTTTTTAATTTTTTAAATAATAATATAAAAGTAATTGAAAACAAAAGATTTAAAATTTGTTAATTTAATTGATATAAAATAAATAACTGTTAACTGTTAATTTTGGCATATAAATTTAATCAATTCTGTTAATGTTTTTTTTCAAATAATTACAATTTGTTTTTAGGTGATGGACCAATACTTACTTCATTTTTTTGAATACTTTGACAGCTGAAATGATTACAATATTTTGTTATGAAATTGTATACCAAATACAAAAAGTACTTGATTTAAAAAAGGAATTGAAAAGGAAAGGAATTAAACTTTTGTAAACAAAGGAAGTAAAATATAGAATTTTTTTATAAATACTTTGACAACATAAAAGACGTAAAGCGTGAACAACATATGCATTGACCCTATGACATTATTTTTGCGTAATATAATCAAAAAATTAAACTTAATTAATTCAAATTTAAATATTTATAATTTATAAATAATGTTTTTTTAATTATAATGTCCTAATTTTACTTTACAAAATACTAAATTTTTTTTTAAATAACTTTGATTTTAAAATTTACAAATCTTTTAATTGATTATAAGAGCAAATATAGTTGATAATTTAAACCGCAAAAGTAATCTTATTACTTTTACGTACATATGACAAAAGATTTAGGTTAAAGAAAGTATTGATAGTTTGATTTATAATTACATATTTTGAAATATACAATTTTAAATAACTTATAAAAATTTTTATAAAAAACATATGTTATAAATCTTAAAATCGTAAAGTTTTAATCAAATTCGATAAAGTTTAAAAGTTTGTATTTTTTTAACAAAATTTTTTAACAACAAGTTTACTTGTCGAAAAATTTGAAAGAGCACCAGTTTTTGATAACTCATTAAGTATATAAATTATACAGAAAATTCTTCCTCGTGTGTGTACTGACTCGAATTTAAGCGTGTTTGTATTAATTGTCGTAAAAGCAAATATCATGGTTGAGAAATGTTATATAGGTATTGGACTATCACAAAATTATTATCTGATATTGATGGACGAAACTGATCTATATTCGTTAATATTTGCAGCTGTATGAAACAATTGCTCAATTGTTTTAAAATCATCACATTTAACCATCACATTTGTTTTCAACTCGAGGCCCTTTAATTTTCTTTAATTATGTCTTCGCTAATTAATTGTAATATAAAATAATTACTGCGTCGCATTAATTGTCCGAAATATTCCACATTCTGTTTTTTGATATTTGCTCTTCGTGTTCTTTGCGCAGCTTTTTAACATGTAAACATTTCGTCTCTCATTAGTCTTTGATCGTTGTTTCCATTGGGGTTGTTATCCAATTTTCGCTAATATTACTCGTATAAAAAGGATTTACTACGTGCGGGTTAAGAAGCAGAATTAAAAAGCAACATAGGGTTAGTGTTGGTGATATAACAAGAAACCATCAATTATAATCGCACCACTTCTCTATTGTAACCCATATTGAAATTTAATATTAAGTAACTCAAATTATATTTTATTATTTCAATATGTATTAAACTTATTTTTTTATGTAATTCTCTTTAAGTTTTTTTTTTTGTTTTATTTAAAGTAAATTTTAAACAAACAAAATTAATAATGTTAATGTTTTTGTAATTTTCCAAACCTGGAAGTTAAAATCCAATTACTTAATTAATTTTATTTTAATCCATATTTTACAACTTATTTAATACACACTTATTAAAATATTATTATATTGAAAATAGAATACCTTCAGAATTTATTCGAATGAATTAAGGAATAATTTTATAAAAAAATTAACTGGTCAATAATATTTTTAATTTTATTTCACATACATAAAATATCCAATACATTTTTTTTTAAGAAAAACGTTATGAAAGTCAAAAAACTCCCCATCTAATAAAATGTTGACCCTCTTTACGGGTTTCATTTTAAATGAAAAAAACAAACAAATTGTGGTTTTTTTCTGTCATGCAATTTCAAATATTAAATTTTAGATATAATATTTTTCTATCAAGAAACATTCATGATTTTTAGTCATCAAATAAAAAAAAATATAAATTATAAATTCCCATAAATTAATATTAAATTTTTCTTCTAGTAGTTACTATTTCTTAGACTTTCTGCAGGCATTTATGAGTAACATAATGTTTATACTATAATTATAGTTTTAAAATATTTTTTTGTTAACCAGTTGTGGTCGTTGATCGACAAACCATCATGACATATTAATGAATAAGGTGGACTTTAAAGTGTTTACATTACATATATATATATATAGATTTTCTGGGATATAATAATATAAATTAGTTCTGGTTATAGAAAGAGAAGGTATAACTGGCCATCTGTATTGTAAATTAAAAAAGAAAAAAATTCAACCGGAAATTATAAGTAATTATAATGCAAAAATAATGTGAGAACTATTTAACTTATAGATTGTGTATTATAATTTTAATAAAATTATACCTCTTAAATATTTCTTTAGTTATGAAGGGTATATGATATCAATGTTATCTGGAAAACTTTACATACTTATCTGGTTATCTGGAAAATATGTTTACACACTTTATTATATTATATATATGCAGTACAGGTTATTCATTGGAACTAAAATTATATAGTAGTATTTTGAATAACGATTTCAAAATATTATTTAAATATTATACTAAGCAAGTAATAGAGAAAAATAAAAATAAATGTTAGTATATTTTCATCAATCTATTTGTTAAAAAAAAAATTGCTAAAAATTTTGAACTTTAATTAAATTCTTTTCCAGACACTTTTAGAGTACTTGGTTCAATCTTAATTGTCTTTCCTATATATTTCGCATTTTGTTTATGTTTATCTGATATAATAAAAAACGATCAGCCGATGAGATTTAATCCAGTACTATATTTTGATTACAAATCGCTTATTTTATTTTGTCTTTTCTTTTATTTAAAACCGAATTTCATATTCACCAAATTTTTATATTTTGTGACAATCTTTGTTTTATCGTTATTAAACATTTTCAGATTATTTCATATATTATATACACATTATTACTTCACACAGTAAAGATTTTTTCTTTGGCTTGTGTCTATTCTTCATCTATAAATCAGACTTATATTTAACTTAGTAAAAAATTAATGTCAGACCATTTTATTCTTTTTCGTATACCCTTCAGGGAAGGACAGATTGTATTATTTATCAAAATTGAAAACCGCGTCTTATGCCTAAATAGTAACACTAACTCCTCTTAACATTCGTCGAAATATTTGAGCAGTTTCACTCCTTTAAAGATATCTTGTAGGTGATGACATTTGCTCTATTGAACTAAAATAAATTATGCCTCGCTTAAAACAATTCAAACGTATAACAAAGGAGGGTGCAAGTGCTTATTTCTATATGATAGAAACTAATTCGTTGTGAAAACGGCTATAGGATGTGAAACATTCTTCCATCAAATGTGATCCCCTCTGTCAATAATGTAGCATTCTACAATTTATAACAATTCAAAAAGAATAGTTCGTTTCTAATTTATTTTTCACCTCTCCCTCAATATCCATTTCCCTTCAATTTTCCTTCTCGTATTTAGCTAAACCTATATTAATATATATGATGTATATCATGTTAAGTATCAAGTCAATCAAAATGTATATAAAACTTTAATTATTATTTTATACAACTATTGTTTAACAATATTGCAAAATTTTTGCTCCACTTATTATATCTGATCATGCAATTTGAAATTTTTCTTCTGCCTTATATGTAGTTACAATAAATAATTTTATTCAATTTGAAAATAAGTACTGTCATATGATTACTAATTAAATTTCTCATATATAAGTCATATGTCTTAAATTCACGAATTATTATATCAATATGTCATAACTCATTATATATAAGTATATAACAATGAATTCAAAAAGTGTTAAGGTATACATTGCAACGATGTCTGAGTTACATTAAATTATATAGGTTTGTTTTTTATTTATTATATTATTTTCCCTTTATACTTAAATAACACATTTCAAAAGGATCTTATTCAAAATTATGCCATTAAAACAATTTTTTATTCCTTTTCTACGTAACCTTGATTATAAGCAAAATATATATATATTATGTATATGTATATATGTTTTTATTTTATTAAAAAAGAAGATGTCGGTAAAAGTTAAAGGTAGATATTTAATTCTTTTAATTTACCCTATAGTCTCTTTTATTTAAGCACTTGAGGGTGTTAAAATTTTTTGAATAAATTTTATGAATAAATTTACAAAGAAAATTCTGGTAATTAAAAAAATAAACATTTAACAGAATTAATTTTTTCTTTTAATATTAAACCCTTGCTTTTTTGATTTTTTTTTAATTAAAGAAAAAGATGATTCTTGAATGAAATGAAAAAATAAAATTTAATATATGTAGGGTCCACATAATTTAAAAATTTTAAGTTTTATTTTTTAATATATACATATGTATTGTGTGCTTTTGTTTTTTTTTTTTTGTTTTTTTTTGAAGTTAAAATTGAATTCTTATAATAAAGTAAAAGTTATTTAATAAAATGTTAATTGAGAAATTATACAGAGAGTTTACAAAAGTTTTAAAAAATCCTTTAAATTATTTTTCTCATTGAATTTTTTTTTAATATAAATTTTTAAAATAAATTTAAAAAAAATACAAAACATTTTCTGGAAGTCATTACTTAAGCAAGTGTGTCACAAATAACAACAGACATCTCAATTAAAAAATTTTGATTCTTAAATTTTGTAATAAGTATGATAATTTCTTTTCTTTAGTTAATTCCTTTGTCACATAAATGTGACAACGAAATCACACAACCTTTCCATTTCAATGTGGCTATGTAAATGTCATTTCATGTGGCTATGTAAATGTTGTAAATGTTCTTATAACGTGTGTGGGATTCGAATTCACATTCCCTCGGTATTTATTGCGTATGTTATACCCTTTTGCTCACTGAGCCATTGAGACACCTTGATATTTTTTTAAATTCTTGAAAAATTTCAATCTGTAAATCGTATCATCTTTTCATATTTTTTTACGAGTTTTGGTAAGAATCATAGAATGGCATTATATGTATAGAGGAGCTGTGGAATAACCATGAATTTTCTATCAGTGTGTGTGGTAGTTTAATCGATTAAACTTCTTCTGCCTTTCTCTTATAGAAAACAATGTATTACATAAGGTTCATGTTATAAAATAGTTATAATATTTCAGAGTTGTTCTTCAAAACGAATTTATATATTTTAGAAAAAATCAGCAGTCGAATAAGTTAAGCTAGAAGGATTGAAATTTGTACATATATCTTTTAAATTCGTAATCAAAATCATCCGGTAAAGAACTTGACTATAAACGTAAGACGATGATTGTAAAGTCTAGTAAGTCGTAGTATAGACTTACTTACATTGTAGATGATTGATGATTTTGTTTATAGTAAGTTTAGTAAGTCTAGAGATGTAAATCTTTCAATTTCATCGAGGTTAATAAATTGTATTAAAAAAAATCTATTAAATTAGTAATGATATGTTAAAAAATTAAATTTCGGATATAATTCAAGAAGTGAAAAAGAATAGGGGCTTATCTTAAACGTTTATTGGTAAAAGAACTAATAATTATCCTAGGGTATTATTAGCTTTAAAAATGCAGAGTTATATGATCAGAATACGGTTTAATCATAATATGTTATAAAATGTTATACTTTTCAGATCATAATAAAGTTTCGAAATAAACAATTTTATCTTGACTAAAATTTTAAGGGGAGAATTAATCTATATATATTTTTTTTTTTTTTTTTTTTCTTAAAGTGAGTAGTTTTGACCTTTTGACTTAAGTGGAACTAGAATTATGAAGAAGAAATTGACCGGTACAATACAGACTTTATAGGAACCAATGATAAAAGAGAAATTGATGGAAAAAAATTTCAAAATCTTATAATATATATTTTGTAAGATTGCCCTGAAACCGAGAGCAACTTGACTGTGTTATATAGTGACCATCATTTGTATAGGATAAGCTTTTCTATTTTTTATTCACTTTCTTAAAAATATAAGCCGGATTTTATGTTATACGCAACAGGCAGAACAGAATTTTTGAAATGTTCTAACCTAACATTCTTTACAATAATTGATGAATAATCAGATTTTTAAAATTCAAATGAATCCAATTAACAAAAAATTGAGCTAAATGAATCGTGCTAAATGAAAATCATAATATATTTGCTAATGTAAAAATAAATTGTTTTTGTTTTATGTATCCTTTCTTTGATTAATTTATCATTTCTTTGATTCATCCTTTAAACCGGGTGTCAAAAACATCAATTCTATAACATTTTTTTTTTATCGAATGTTCAAAATAAAAGTAAATCTACTTTTTTTAATTTAATCAGACAAAACCTAAAAATTATAGGTATAATAATATAATCTAAATCTTCTGTCTAAGCAAATTTTATTGTATTCAATTTTTTACAAAATTTTCATAAAACAAAAACACCTAAAATTCTTTTTCTTTTTTCTATTAAAATGTTTACTATGAATTATTTTCAATATGTCTAGACTTAATTTTTTGTATTTTTTTTTTTTTAACTGAATACAAAAGTATTCTGTCGAGTATATATTATCGATTTTCTAGTATAAATAAAATAAGGCTTTTTTATTAAACGATTAGTAAAAAAAAAAATTATTTAAAGATTTGATGATTTTTATAATTACGAATAGAAAATTTTTTAAAACAATGAATTGCTTATCCAATAAAAAATAATCATCATAATTGGATTTCGGTTAAATTTTAGTATGAAAAAGCTGAGATTTGTAAAACCATTTCCATATTTTTAAATTTTGAAGGAATCATTTGAATTTTATTCTTCATCAATTACAATATAACTTATAAGTATTTTAGCTTGTTTTGAACTGGTACAAAGAAACTAGCTTAATATTAGAACTTTGGAAATGTAGAATTTACTAACATCTTACTGGAGTTCCTTAAATTTGATAACCATAATTACATAAAATAAAATATGTAAGCTATAAGTTAAATATAAAATTAGGAATGAAGATTAAAAAATCCTTGATTGTTAGCCTAACAGCACCTCTATTAAATATTAATTGTTTTCTCTCAAATGTTACAATTACCAAACAAAAATATTGTATGTCCTTGTGTATGTCCTTGTTTATATATAGGGTGGTTTTAGTGTCTAAGAATTATAAGCAAATAAAAGATTTCAATTGGTACCTATATGCACTTATGTACTTTTGTACTCATAGCAATTCTATTGATAACATGATAACATATTATGATAACAGTTAACAGATTATTTTTAATTTATATATGTAGCAAATTATATTTGGGTTAAAACAATATAATGTTTGTGGTGAGTAATTTTAATACAAATTTTTGTTTGAACTTTTATAATGACCTTGAGCTTATGAAGAGATTCATTAAAGTTCATATTTTGCAGAATAACTAAATATATATATATATATACACTATATATATAAAAAACGAAAAAAAAGCTTTTTTATCAATGAACTTTAACTAAACTTTCAATGTCAGTGTTAGATGAAATTGTAAAATTGATTTTATGAAAAATAGTGAAATTGTAAAACAATCTCAATTACATATAATGTATCTTTATTATTATTATCATATTGAGTTTTTACCATAATTTCTTTTTACATGGATATGAGCATTTTTATTTTAGTATATATTATGAATTAAAAATCTGCAGATAAGAATTGATATTATAGAAATGCATTAATTATAACTTAACAGTTTTATCATATTTTCCAAAAAATTATTTCAATGTGTCTGCCTGTCCGTCGTGTGTTTTCAAAACTTTTACAATGTTTGAGATAAAACAATCAAATTTTAAATATAGACAGATCTTATAAAAAATATAATACTTGTGTATATTTTTTTTTTAACTTAAGCTTTATTAGACAGTTTTTAAATTTAAAAAAATAAAACAACGGGAATTGTTTTGAGTTTTTTAAATCAAAACAAAAATAGTACAGTTTTTTGCTCAGTTTTGCATACTGCCGTGCGGAAAAATTTGCATGGGAATATTTTTTGGCTGAGATATGTATAAAAATTGTGCCACAATTTCATCAACATATGTTATAAATAGCTATTATAAATATGGTAATTGTTTTTACCTTTGAACATAGGTTCAAAAAACGAATTTAGTTTTAAAATTATCAAAAAATATTTCTATTATTCTTCTTTCATTTGGCATTAATTGAAATAAAATATTTTAAATACTTATATTAAAATTAAGAGCCAAAAAAAATATAAAGAAGTTAAACACAGAAAATAATAATGATTCTGATATACTGTAAGAAAACTTCAAACAAATTCAATCGTATGTTAAAAGAAAAAATGTTGATTCTCAAGTTAAATTTATAAAAGTGAATTGAAATCCTATAACCCCTTACTGAATTGAAAAATTTATTATTAAATATAAGTATAATCCTTTTTCTGTCTTATACATTTTCAGATCCAATTACGTTACTTGAAAAAGGGAAACTAATTTAAAAATTAATTTTCAATACAACATAATCAATAAAATTGAAACCTTAACATTTCAAATTACATTTTAGAAAATGTTGGTTTAATTGAAGTTTTATGAAACCTTTAAAAAATAAAAAGTAATATAAAATTTTATTCACAACCCCAGTTACTTTTATTCTTTGAATAACATTTATATGCCAATATATAAATGTTAAATCTTCATCAATTCTTGCAGAGGGTTTAACCAACGTATTGTGAGTAATTTTGGTTTATATTGAATGTTGCTTTTTAAAATTTTTTGATGAATTAATTCCGATTCGGAGGAAATTTTTCCTTTCTGAGTTTTTTTCTCTTTTATAACGCCATAAAATTACAATTCCAGTAACAGTAAATTACTTATGAAAGGAGTTGTTTCCCCAAGTCTCTGCTAAAAAAAATTACTGCGACATGTATGGCATCTATTATTGTCTTATTGTTTTATTGTATATAAAAGAATTTGTGGAAATTTAAGAATTATCATTTGTTAAAAATCAAAAAAAAAAACAATCTAAAACACAAGGGTATTATAACTTTAATTTACAAAATTAAGAAGGTTACCAATAAAAAGAAGGTTTTGAAAAAATAAATTTTAAAGAAAGTAAATTTTCTAAAAATGAGAATTTCAAGAAAAAACATTTTGTTAAAGGCAAATTTGTAGGAGATCCGAATTAATTGTTGTTTGAGAATGACTTTCTGAAATCTAAACCTTGGAATGAATTGGATTTGTGTTATTTTATAATAATATTTTCATAATGAATAACTTCGTCTTAGACGTTCTGTTTGTGTTCTTATTACATATTTAGGTATATTAAGCAACTAGAAAATCATTTTTTAAAAGAAATAATATATACATATATTGCAACACTTTTATTTTATTTAACTTTAGCAGTCATTTATAGGTTACATATAATTATATAATGCATTTTCTTGTAAAATTAAAGTGAAATCTGCGGTATCAGATCAAAAAAAGGAATCCATATATGTTCCTCTCTAAAGTTATTTCAGTTTTCAATTAATAATTTTCTCATAATTTATTTTCTTTTTAATATACATATGATTTTTCAAAGAACTTTTAAACACATGTATAATGAACCTGTATAAACTTGACTTCTTTTGTTGCAAGCAAATAAAATATCATTTGAATAATAAAAAACGAAGGTTTGTTTGTTTGAAAATGTAAATGTAACAAGGCAGTATGTAAGAAGAAAAATTTTAATTTTTTAATTTTTTTAAAACCATTCTAGAATTGTGACCTTTCTATTAAAATTTTAACTTTTTATATAAGAAAAATATTTTTTTCAGTTTTAAGGTAATATAAGAAAAGTCATGAAAAAATGTAATATTGTAGCTTTAATTTTTATGTTTTTCTTATATAAGATAATTTTGTGTTTTATTTTAAAAAAATTAAATTTTTGACCCCTAATACCTCTTAAACAGGGGAAGGTACAAAATTTTTTACTGAGATAACTTATACTAATTCTAAAAGATTTTTCTTCTCTCAAAATTTCTTACATAATTAAGAAAACCTCTTAATATATGTAAAAGCATTCTCTTGGGGCTGAATAGCTCTTAAACAGGGGTTGGTACAATAAAATGTTCTGAAGTAACTTGTACTAATAATTCTGAAGCATCTTTCTTCTCTCAAAATTTCAAAACTCTATCTAAAAGCGTTGTGAAGATATGAAGGAAGTAAAATTTTGCAAAAAATTGCTTTCATATAACGGTATACTAAATTATAACGGTATAAAATACTAAATTTAAATAACTTGTAAAATTTAAATATTGCTTTATAGAAATAAGAAAAATATTCTGTTGTTTGGCGTTTTTAGGTTGAAAAAATATCAAGCAGGACTTATTTCGCCTTTTTCTCTTTGTTCTTATTGAAATCTATATAGGGAGCCAAGTTTGCGTATACTATCGAATCATTGGCTATATGTACGTATATTATGTAATCAGCAAATTCATTTTTCTCATCACCATTATAGACAATAAGTCTTCCAGTAACCAAAACTCGCATTGACATATATAATAGTGCATCATCACTTATTTTAGAAAATGCACTGGGTGTTCCAAGTTCTTGAATATTTATTCACTATATTAAGTCTATGGATGTAAACTGTAAGTCAAAAAAAACAAAAAAAAAAAATTGTAGGTGAGAACTTATCATCTTCTACTTGGGATGTAATAGAGTCTAAAATTTTTTTCACGTTTCATTTAATTGGGTTGAATCTAAAAATTATCCAATTTTTATGTGTATGGCTATCCATTCCCCTATGGGAAGTTTGAAGCGAACAGATGGAATATACATTATGGAATATTATTGAAGGGTATGGAATTCTTTTGAGAAAAGAATAAAAACTTAAGTAAATAAAAAAATAAAACTTAGAAAGAAAGAAAACTTTAGTAATGTTAATAAATTATAAATATTAAATTTATTATTAATTTTTTTTTTACTTTAGTACCCTTGAAATACAGGAAATGAAAAGGTTAGAGAACAAGAGTTTTCAAAAGTTTAAATTGTGTTAAATCAATAAGGTTCACATTTCTGTACTTACAATAAATAATATACATCTGTTGCATTAACCATTTTAAATTATTTTATTAAAAATATTATATTAAATATTATAAACATTAAATAAAAAAAAATTATTTAAGAAATTTTAAAAACATATTACTTTATTAGTTAGTGTCATGACAGATTTCTATAAAAATGGATCTGGAAAAAATACCGTGGGAAATGGATCTTAGAAAATGTTTTGAATTCCTTTTACTAATTCTTTGTAGTTTTAATGAAGCACTATATTTTCTGAATAATAAAAATCCATAAAATATGCATATATATATATATGGTAATCCCAGAATTAGATCCAATAAGCTTGCGCGAAATTTTATACAATTAAAATTTCTTTTATTGAACTTAAAAAAATATCAAATAAAAATTCGATGCAAATCCAGAATTTCAAATTTTACGTTGGAATTAAAGCCCATAATTTAAAGGAATATAAATCCGTGGGCTTTTATTCCTTTTGAATTAGAATTAAGACCCAAAGAATTTTTGTTTTTTGTATTAAAAGAATGAGCTGTGAGCTCTTTTAGAGAAATTAATTAAATAAATTAAAAAAAAAAAAAAATTACATGTACTAAAATAATTAGGAGGGATTTTTGAGTTGGTTTCAATGACAGGGTTTCAATAATCGATTATTTTCGGTTGCCCTCACTATAACTGTGTTTACTCGTAGATATCGAATTCATATTTAAGAAAAAAGTAAATTTCATTCGTAAAAGATTGCGAAGTTGGATTTGAAGAAATAATTTTTTTTCCCTAACTTTTCAAAAATTAAAATAATTTGTGCTTTGCAACAAAAAACCGTTAATAAATGAAATATCTTTCGTTGAAGATTTTAAAATCTATATCGACTAGAATAATATAATATAAAAATAATAAAATATTAATTTAATCAATAGAGAATAGAGTTAGATAGCTTGTCCATGATACCTATTAAGTTTGGATTGAATGAAATCTTAGATAAAATTAATAAAAATGTATTTTCATACATTCATAAAAGGTTCTTATTAATGCTATTAAAGTGAAACCATATAAATAAAGCGATAAATATACAAAATAAATATTTTTTATTAATCGATTGATTGTTATTTCATTTTCTTTTAAAGATCGTTTCATATAATTGAAAAATTTGTAATATATGGCTGATATGCAATTCAAAAAAAAATTTCATTGCAATTTTGAAATTTAACAAAATTTCCATTTAATTTTGACGATCAATAAAAACCCAGTTGTTATTTATATTTGATTAAACTTTAATTTCTGGACTCATTAATTTCATTAAACTGTTGATTATTCGGCTGTAGCTATTGTATAAGCACCACTGCATCTAAACCTATAGTATTTTCAAACAATATTTGAAAAAAACATCAGAAGACGTTCTTTTAGACTGTCGACTGTCAAAAATATTATATGCTTTGAATTTTTCAAGAAATATTTACAGTTATATAAATTTTATATCAACATGTAACAAAGGCAATATTAACTCTTTAATGGCTCATTAACTCTTTAATTGCTCAATCGGGACCCATGCAGAAATTCATTAGTTTTATTATTTATTTATCAAAAATTTCAAAAACATCGGGTCTGACAGCTATTCAGAACTAAAATCGCGCATTTTATTTGTCTTGTTGTGATTTTCAAGCAAACAGATGTATGAAATTCTTTACAGCAAAAACAAAAAACTTCATTATATTTATTTGAAATAAACCAATATTAAATTTATATATTTTGTAATATTATATTAATAATTTAATTACTTTACTCTTAATCATATTTTTTTACTTTAGCGGAATTGAATTATATTACGTAAAAAGATACTTTAAAAGAAAATAAATTACGTTAAAAGTTTTTTGTAAACTTCCGGGCAGCATAAATTTTATAAGAGTGTCAATTATGTCAAAACTTTTAAGTTGTAAATATCACATCTGTTGCATTATCCATAATATTTTATTTAAATTTTATTAAAAATATATATATAAACATTTTTTATTTACTACAGTTTAGTATTGCAGTAGATTCCCATTAAAATGGATCTTGAAAAAATTCCGTGTCTCAAATTTATTTGGAGACTTTGTTTTTTAATTGGAATTGATTCAGAAAAATTTCATTTAAAATTACATTATAAAATTGCATATTATTTTATACGAATTTTTTTATTAATATTTTTTGGAATATATTTCGCTTTTTCAGTTTTTTTTTATGCAATAGCTAATGATAAAAATAAAATGTATTTTGAAAATGGACCAATCAGTTTAACATGTTTTATAATATATTATAAAATGTTAACAATGTTTATACTTCGTAAAGAATTATATAAAATAAGAAAATTTTTAATATATTTAAAAAAATATATTGACGATGAAAAAGAAATTCAATATATAAAAGAAATGGTTAAAACAGTAAATAAAATTTTTATATTTTTTGGAGTTTTTTTATTTATTGGTATTTTTCTTAAAGTACTTTATTTTATGAATAGTAAAAATTCAGATTCTATGATTGTATATGCCTGGTATCCTAAAATCATTAAATCAAATAAATTTGGTCGAAATTGTATGCATTTGCATAATTTAATTACTACAGTTTATGCGGTATCAACAATAGCTGCATTTGAAAGTTTAAATCCAATTTATCTTTATATATTGACCTGTCATTTTAATATACTTTTAATTAAACTTCAAAAAATATCCAATAAAAATGCATATAAAGATTTGCTTGTATGCTTAAAATTTTATGACATATTAGAAAGGTAAGTAATTTAGTAAATTTCATCACTCGATTTACACGGTATAGTGAAAAACTATATATATATATATATATATATATATAGATATGGCATCGATATTCAGAATAGAGATAGAAAGCTGAATTCGATATAAATTTTATAGTTTCTCTTTCTATACTGAACTTTTACTTGCAGTACTTTTGGCATAAAGGGTATTTGACATTATGATGGGTATAGAACAAATTAAAATGAAATCAAAAACTAAAAATTCCTTTCACAAAAAGTTTTTGTTTCTAATTAAAAATCGTATTAATTTGAAACCGTGTAAATGTGATAAATAACAATTGTATATAATATATTTTTTTTTAAAGAAATGATTCATTGTTATTTTATTTTTATTTATTTATTTTTTTTTAAGATGTTTTCATATAATTGCAAATATAATTAGTTATCAAATGTTAATACAATATATTGTGACAGGATGTACAACTGCAACATTTGGTTTATATGCAATACAAAAAAAAAGTTCATATTTTGAATTTTTTTCTGGTGTTATGACACAATCTTTTTTCATAATACAAATATTTTGTACATCTTTTTTTGCTGATATGTTAAAAACTAAAAGTGAAAAATTAACCAATGCAATATTTTCATCAAATTGGATAGAAAAAGATAAAAAATTTCGTAAAACAATTTTAATGTTTATGCAAAGATCACAAAAACCATTTGGAACTAATACTGGATGGTTATCAGTTAATTTGGAATCATTTGCAAAGGTTTTTTTTTTTTTTTTTAAATTAAATTTAATAAAAATATAATAATTAAATAATTTATTTTTAGGTTTTAAATTTTGCATATTCATCATTTTTATTAATTAAAGAATTACAATATGAGATTAATAAATTTTAAAATACTATACAGGCATAACAACATTATGATGTTTATCATTAACAATTAAAAAAATTTGAATTCTTTTTTATTAACTTTTCAATTTTAATCTATTTAAATTTATAAATATTATTTATATGTAATTAATGTCGTAAAATAAAATTTTATTTTCAAATTTAAAATTAATCGAATATTAAATATTTTAACTTGTTACATATGAGCTTCAAGTTATCTATAAAGATTTTTGTCTCTCCTGTTTTTTCTATACATTCTGCTGTAGGGATTTTAAAAGAAATACATAAAAATTATTTTTAAACTTAATTTAAATTTTTTAAAAATGGATCTGGAATTACTTAAATCGATATTTTTTAAAATTTTTTATGTCTTTTATTTTTCTATAGACAATTTTTAAATTTCTTTTGCTTCGCTCACTTTTTTCTAAATTTGTCTAGCTCACTACTTACCAGCGAGTTTGAACATATAGGATTTGGCATTTTATTAATGGAATAAGAACTTACGAATCAAATATATAAAAAATTTCGACAGATTTGTTGAGACAGATGGACGTAGCTTTCATAAATATAGTTTTTGTAAATTTCGTTTTATTAATTATGAAAATAATAATGTTTCATTTAGCTTTTACTAAAATACTTGAAATTTTTAAGTATAGATATACCTATGTTAAATGGAGTAAATCTAAATAAATAGAAAATAAAAACCAAAGCCATAATATCAGAATTTCTTATTCTTCTTTTACAGCTTTTTGTTTCAAATTTAAAATTTATACCATTTAATTTTTACACAAAGTTAGAATTAAATGTATAACTAAAAGTCTAATTGTTTTTTCTATTAAATATAGCCTATACTGTTGACAGTTTTTAAAGCGAGTAACTGAAGAAGACCGAAATCTTAATAAAGATATTTAGATACTGCTCAATAATTTAAAAATTTATAGTCTGATCAGTATGTAGTTTTCTTTTATTCCGTTTATTTTTTTTGGTTTGCTTATTCTTTCGGAATGGTTTACTTTCATCCTTGATTATGAAGTTTTCTTAATCTGTTTAATATACAAAAAAAAAATAATCTAATTTTTTGGTAGTATTTGCAGTAGCAGTTTTAAGAAAAATTATCAACTACAATTCTGTGTATAACTAGTGAAAGTGACAGCTTAATCATAGCTAACATAAGAAAAATTGACTACACTAAAATACTATATGAAACGGTTCTATTTTTGAGTATATGCTGCCAACACTTGGAAAGTTTAAAGCGTTGTGAAAGAATTTCTATCTTATAAACTATTTTAAAAATTGTGAAGGATTTTTATTTTTGAATTACAAAAATTTTATACAATTTTATACCTTTAGAATTAAAAGGAATTCTGGGTTTTAAATTTTTTTTTTTCTAAAATGCGAAAAACTTAACTCTTTTTATTTATTTATTTTTAAGGATTCTCAGAATAATATTTTTAGAAACAAACTCATATTTTTATTTTGAATAACAAAAATATGAAAATTGCAAACTTTCAGAAAATAAAATGGTAAAAATTTAATTTTATTTGCTAGAGGATGTGACAAAAGTTTAACAAATTTAAATAAAAATTTTTTGAAATAAAATTATTGCGTTTGTAAAATTGTTTTAAATAGGTCCATTAAAAATTCAGTCTTGTAATAAAAAAAAAAATAGAAAAGTTTTGTCATAAAAATTGAAACGAAAAAGAAAACAAAAACTTCAAATAAAATTGGATGTGCTAGAATAAGCATGAAATGAAAACTTATGGTACAATTTTTCTTTTCTCCTTAGACTTGTATAGTGTCGTGGTTATTTCGGCGTTTTTTTAACAGTTTACCTCCAAGATTTGTTTTATTAGTGTTTTTGAATTTGAACTATAATTAAATTTTGTTCTTACAATTCTAAAACTTATAACGGATTTATGTGAACATTAACTAGCACGATTCCGTTATGTTCATGTTTTTTCGGCATTAAAATTAGTTGGTTATTGAAATTTATTTTATGGTTGATGATAATCAAATAGTATAATTAATTACTCCAATACCTCCCTAATAAATTCCCAATTTATCACTTTTTAAAAATTTTCGATTTTTCGAATTTTAAATGTTTAAAAGTATTAAATAATCTTAAATTGTCCTATAGAAACTTGGAGTTAATATTTATATTCAAGTGACCATTGCCAATACTGTCATGATTGAATTTAAATTGAAAAATTAATTCACTTCAATTAGTCTAGACTTGATTTTTAATTTTGACAACAAATGATTGTGTCTTTTATAATTCAGAAAAAAAAGGTGAAAAAAAATTATACACTTGACCTACAGACACTTATTTAATTGAAGTTTACTGAACAGAAAAAAACATTTGTTTTAAGTTATAGAAGATATTCATGAAAATGGTATTAATAAAATATGTCAATTTTTAGAAGTTATTAGAACTTTTTTATTTTAAGTATCACATTTTTAACTTTGCACTTCATTATTTTTTTTTTTTCGTTTATCTTCAATTAATGTTTCAAATATTCTTTTTAATGAAATTGAAATAATTAAAGTAAGAATTAAATGTCGAGCACTCACTCTATTCTATTTTATAGATATTTTGTTGGTATAGGAACCTGTTCAGAAGAAATAAAAACATTAATGCTTCCTCTCAAAAATGTTTATCGAGATACAAGGAGGACTGCAAAGACTAACCGCTATACCTTAAAGATACTCCAGATGGCACACCTTCGCACATGGAATTTCGTTTGTAATGCGTACAGCGCGAATATGGAATGACTTTTTCTAAAATTGGCAATCATAACGTGTATGATATCGTTATAACGTGTTGGTGGATTTTTAACCGACATAAATGTGAAATAAATTGTAAAATTGCTTATTAGACACCTATTAACTATTGAAAGTTAACGGTCAGATTAATTTTGAAATTTGATTTATCATTATCTGACCAATTACAAATATTTCCCAACTGAAGGAGCGCAAAGATTTTTTTTTTTTTTCTAACTTGATACATTTCAAAATTTAAACAAAATATTGTCTATTTTAAAATATAATTTTTTTTTTAGTATAAAAACTGGTATGAGTATTTGTATATGTAAAAACTTGTATATGTATTTTAGTAAAACTGGTAAGAATATTTCTTTTCTTTTTAGAATCTCGTTTTTTGCTATAATTCTAATTTAAAAATAGCAACTTTCTAAGCAAATAAAACAACATTAACCTTGAAATGGTAAAAGAAAAACCATTTGTGTCTATACCAGTGGTTGTGTTACTTTTTAACTAAAAACGTGACATAAAGAGCAAAGCTTTAGAATAAATTATGAGAAAAGTTTTCTATAATAACATAATAAAAGAAATGTTATCTTTCAACATCAACTAACTAAGAAAATAAAAGATAGAAAAATAGAAAAATTCAAGTCATGTTTATTTTTTTTTTGTTTTTAAGGATGTAAAAGAAAACAAAAAGTACACATTATTATATTTCATAAATTTTTGCCTTTTTTATTAAAGATGCAGCACATAAATAAATATACTCTTCTCTTTTATATGGCTTGAATTACTATGTAGAAACTATAGACTTCCTTTGAAAAGTTTCTTAAGATACTAAGTTTTAGTTTAATTATTTTAAGTTTTATTTATCCAATATGGCTTTAATTTTCATTTTCTCGTTATTGAGCACAAATATAATATATTAAAGCTTATCTGCGGAAACCGTAATGGAAAAACGACTACTGTAGCCAACTAAACGTCATCAAGATCTTCTAAACTATGCTATGGATTGAAATAATCGGGTACGATTCATTTTATAAGATAATGTAAATAAGTGTCTAATACCAGAAAATAACTTTTAACTTTAGCTGTAGGATTTCGAACGTACTCCTTTCAAATGAAGGATCGTAGTAAATAAAGTATACTATCCAGTCAAATTTGCTTTTATAAATATTTATTAAATATAAACTTTAATAGAAAAAGTATAAAAATGACATTGAAGAACTTAAAGTAAATATATATATACAAATAAAATTAAAAAAGTTTCGTGTGAATAATGGTCTAAATTGAATTAAATGACAACATTATGACAATAAAAGAAATTTGGATTGAGATTAAAATCATAAGAAAAATTTAAATGTGTTAAATTTTATATTAGAAAATACAATCTCAAGAGAAAAATTAAAGAAAATTTTACTGTTTTTCTAATGTTTTCTAAGAAAAACTTTTCTTTTTATTGTTTTAATTCATTGGGATTTCTAATACGCCCAAAAGGATATAATGAAAAAGAAATAGAAATTGTACATAGAATAGATAAATATAATTTTCTTATTTTAAATACATAAGTTTATAAAGAGCTTTTTGAAATTATTTTTTTTTTTTTGTTTTTGTTTTGAAAATTAAATAATTATCAATTTATAAGTGATACGTTATTTTTTTTTTGAATTCTTTTACTAGTATTAAATACAATTTTTTTTTTTACTGTTATAATTTTTCTATTAAATATTATATATGTTAGTTAATTAATAGTTAATTAGACTAAATATAGAGTTATGCATCTTTTCTTTTTACAAAGACATATTTTTCTCAAAAGGCTTGTAATTTAATTACAGTTTCAAATCACAGGCTGGATTGTACAGTGGTTAGAATATTGACCTCTCAATTAGGTGACAGAGGGTCGAATTCCATTAGATTTGAATATACATATTTTTGTTTAACGATTATAAGTAACACAACCTTTAACGTAGAACTATTGTACTTCTCCTCTTACTATGTGTTGCGAATTTTGTCTCCATTTATAATACCTCCGTCAGCTCTACTGCTTCTAAGAAAGTAAAGATCTGTTGAGTGTTTATTGCTGGCAGTTCATCTTTGGCAAATCAATTCCCCCCTGAAGACACATCTTGCTCGGAGTAAAGCTCTGCAGTGATATATTATGTATGTCAAAGTTACGTATTTTGTGATTAACACAAAAAAAAAAGAGAAGATTTTTATAGCTTTGAGAAATCAAATTTATACCGTATACGGATTAGCTTCTAAAACCTAAGTTTAAAAAAAAAACAGTTTCAACGTTACATATGAATCAATTATTTAATTTTTTAATTATTTAAAAAAAAATCAAAAACACCATTGTCATTAAAATATGGTGTTGATACAAAAATCTGATTAATCCACGTATGAATATGCATATTCTATAATACAATTTTAATTAAAATACAGATATTATTTTCAAAATTGTGACACTTTTAATTTTCATTGTAATAAAATATTTATATAGTTTTGCTCTAAAATAGATTTATTTTAATTTTATTTGTTAATCTGAATTGATATTTGATATGGTATAGCACTACGTTTTAATTCCATTAATCGTAATCGTAATTCTAACATTTAATCGGAAAACATACCTACACTTTAAAAATAAATTTTATATCATTAAATCTTCTGAAATCAAAAAAAAAAAAAAATTTTTTATCTTTTTTCAAATATCTGTAACATTTTATTATTCAAATTAAATAAAATCTATAATCAAATTTGTATATTTAATAAAAAAAATTTATTTCGTTAGATTTATGTTCCAATTATACTAATTTCGATTAATACACGTGTCATCAAGATTAAGGTTTCATTTCAACGTAAGAAGAACAAAAATAACAGGTATAGAAGTTGATGATTTTTTTAATGGAATTGGGATAACCTAATTTTTTTTTTAATGTACTTTTTTCTCTTTCAATCGTTTGTGTTCCAAAATAATAACTAATGAAATGAATGAAATAACTCTGTGAAATAAGTCCTAATGAAATAAATCCTAATATTTGCAATGAAATAATACTTAAACCGAAAATGAAATAACTCCTAATGAAATAACTTCTAACAATATGAAATAATTCCTAATTTAAAAATGAAATAATCCCTAAAATTTTAGGTATTATTTCATTTTGAAATAAAACCTAACATATTAAAATAATCTCTAACATTTTAGGTAATTATTTTTGACATTAGCTTAAGCACTGATATTCAATATTAGGGGGCATATTAAAATTGGATTCAAAATCAGAGTTGTACGCTTTTTCCAGAATATTTATATATATGTATATGTGACATAATTGCCTATTAGGGGGGATTTTTAGGATGTATATAATCCTCCTAATTCAAAACTCGCATATTGCATATATCTAAATAAATATTCGGTAAAAGGCGTATAATCCTGATTTTGAATTCAATTCAAAAATCTCTTAATAGACAATGTCACAGATATACATAAACATTCTGGAAAAAGCGTATAAGCCTGATTTTGTAACCAACTCTAAAATCTCGCCTAATTCAGAAACTCGCATATGCATATATCTAAATATTCTGTAAATGGCGTATAATCTTGATTAGTCAATTCAATTCTAAAATCCCTCCCAAAATCCCTGAGGCCTTAATAATGAGACAAATGAAATAATTCCTAACATTTTAATGAAATAACTCCTAACAATTAAAATAAAATAATACCTAACAATTAAAAAATTTTAATTAAAAAATGAAATAACTCCTAATTTAATGAAATAATTCCTAAAAATTTAGGAATAATTTCATTATAAAATAACTCCTAACTTTGTATGAAAAAATGTTAGGAGTTATTTCATTAAAAATTTTAGGACTTATTTCATTAGCAGTTATTTCACAGAGCCATGTTCCATGTCTTTGTCCTTATTTGTCTCTTAAAAATCTTTTATTTAAATTAAAAACAAAAATCAGATTGTATTGAAAATATATTAAAACTTTTAAATATGTGTTTAGCTTTTAATAAATATTTTGTATTTTGTAATTTACATAAGTTTAAGAAATTATTCACGAATCAAATTTTGTGCAATTTTTATAATTTCTAGAGTATTTAAAATTTTCGTCATTTTCGAAATTACTGTCAGATTACATCGAACGACCTTAAATTAATGAATTTTTTTGGTATATGATTAATGATTATTTTTTATATCCTATTACAGCCTTCTGGAAACTAATATTTACGTCTATTGCGAGAAATATCATGAGCTTATTGATGGATTTAAGTTTAGTATTTTAATTTCTTCAAATTAAATACTTTAATATCTTATATAAAGTTTAAAATATCCGTTGTTGCAATAGTTTTTTGCCCTATATAGCTTTGTCGTGTACCTCCTCACAAATAGTTTTTCAATTTTGTTTGTGAATAGTTAAGTTCGAAAAAATACATAAAAATTTTTATATATTCTTTAACAATGGATCCTCTGAGATCCAAGATAATAAACTTCGTCTTAATAATTGTTATTTCATTGCATTTATTATTTCATTGTACCATTATAAAAGTTCATAAAATCCTGTATATTTGGAAAAAAAAAAAAAAAAATTAAAAAACAGTCTGTCCAAGTCGTCAGTTAACCGTGTATGTATGATTGTTCGTCAAGAACATTTATTTAATACATGAATAAAAAGATCAATTTATTTAATAACCCAAATAATAATAAAAGAATCTCATCTTGTTGACAAATTATCATGGTAATTGTTACTATTACCAATCTGATAATATGTATATTCATACATATATAAAATTAAACAGAAACTTATCAGAATAAATTTAATTGATGACATCTTATTGTATATTTTCTCTTCCTAATCAATTTCAATTATTATATTAGAAGTGTATCTTTCTTTTTTTTTCATTTTCTTCTATTCATGACCAATAGAGACGACATATTATTATATTATAAGATTTGAATCATATACGAGTAATATATAGATTTGTTTATTAATAAAAAACGTTAATCAAAAACAAAAATAAATATAAAAAAGTAATTTTCGTTAAGTTTAGAAAGTTCTAAGACTTCTTAATTTATGTTTTTTTTCAGTATTTATGTGGCATTGTTAATGCAAAATCAATTATTCGAGCTTACTTTTAATTTATTGCTTATTTAAAAAACTTCTACAGAAAAATTAAAAGAGTTATACTGTGTGCATTTAATTCAATTTATATAGTTATTAAATTATGTACCTTACCTATGTATATGAAAATTAAATTAAAAAAATATATTAAGTATATTGCAAAACGTTGTATTATAATAATATTAATGATAGGTCAAAAATTTCCTGTCATTTGACATTTTTATTACATCTATATTAAAAAAATATTAAATTGAACTCTTGACTTGAGATGTGTATATTATCTTATTTTCAAAATTGGAGTTTTTCTAACTTTAAGTTATTGTAACTTTGCAATAGATGGAGTTACATAAAACAGTTGTTACATAACATTAATTTTTTAATGAAACCTATTGTGAAATAGTTAAAATTTATTTGTTCCATTATATAGGCGGACGAATGAACAGAATAAAACTAATACGCAAATTTTTCTAAAAGTTTTTTTTGAAAAATGTGCTAAAAAATTATTATTTTGAGCGATAAATGGGGCAGAATTACATTTATTTTGGGTTATTGTGTATTAAAAATATTTGGAGATCTGACAAAAGACTAATTTAAAATTTTTTATATATAACTTAAAGATTTTCCTATTATTCCTATGAAAGTATGGTTTATAAAACCGACTCTAGGGACATACAATAATATATATATATTTTACCGATGCTTTATCTAGAACCCATCCATTTTTATTTTATGATAAGAAAATAAATAAACTTTTATATATCCCTATTTAAATTAAATAACACACCAAATGTCAATTTTGAAAGAAATTAATAAGTATGTACATACATATAAGCATAAGCATAAAATAATATATAAGTAGATAATATGAGGTACGAAATAATAATAATGGGTTAGCCACAAAATTCCAAGTACAAAATCCCAAACACATAAATCCTAAAATTTCAAAATCCCAAATTTCAAAAATAATCTAAAAACTCCAAAGCACTTTTGTTATCATAATTCGTTTTGAATTTTTTTATTTCAGATGTTAGTCGATTTAATGAAAACAAAATATTGATTGCAAAAATTTTAGAAAAACAAATTTAAACAAAAAAGACTGTTGAATGCAAAAAATTTTAGAAAAAAAAAATGTAAAAAATGATATTCTTACATATTTATATTTTTTTTCCTAAATATTCTTGAAAAATCTTATAAATTTGATTTCATAACCAACTGAAAATGACTCCAAATTCAGAATATTGCATATACATATATGTAAATATTAAGGAAAAGGCACAAAACTTAGATTTTGTAACCAACAAAGAAGTCCCTTCTACTTATCTATTTTACATATATTTAAACATGTAATAGGAACTGCCTTAATTCTTAATAATACTGATAGGCTGCAGCCCAAAATCCCTACTAAACAATTTCCTCATTTTGTAGATAATTCTTTGAAATTTTTTTTTTTTTTGGCATTTCGCTCCAAATAATAGTATATAAAATATGATATAATAGTAAGATTTAAGCAGAATTAAAATTATGCTATTAATAGTTAGAGATTTCAAACGATATATATTTGTACCAGCCGGATTGATAGAGTTAAATTTTCATTTTTCCTCTTTTCAAACACGGAAACAATTATAAATTTTGTTTACTTTTCTCAATTGATTAGATTATGCAAATAAATTGCATAACAATAACAGTAATTATATATATTTACTTCTTTCATTCATTAACAGTTTTTTACCTTTAAATTTTCTTTTTCCTAATTTTTTTTTAACATTGAACTAATAAATGTGTTTATATAGTAAATAAAAATTTTCCATTTGATTTTAAATATGCACATTATATTTTTAAATTTGCATTTAAATGAATTTTATAAGAGTTTATAACTTTATGCAAGAATTTTCTTTATTTACAATTCATGCAATCATAAAATTAAATCAGTTATTATAATTTTTGAACTCTCTATTTATTAGAGCCAATTAAATAAACAAAAATGAAGAATAAATGATGAAGTTAAGTTCAAGCGTATATTAATATTGAATTATATAAAAATAATTTAATAAAAAATGAATAATTTTAAAATGTAAAATACAATTTTAGGCTTATATGAATAGTAATATGGGAAAGAGATTTTTTATTTTTGTTTTATTCTTATCAGGAAATGAAAATAAAATTTTAATGTTAATTATCTGATAAGATAAATTCTATCTTTTTCATGTCATAAAATAAAAAAAAAAAAATTTTTATCATCATTGTATTTATTGTACAATTAATTTCGGTATCAAGAGAGTAAAGCGCAAAAAGAAACAAAGTATTATAATCTAAGGCAAGCATAAAACTGAATTGATCCTTGACATTAGAACTAAATGAAAAATAGGTTAAAAAATCTAAAAAGTTAAAAGTTTATTATAACATTGGTGATTTTATGCTAAAATATATGTCATCCTACAATTTAAAAAATTAATGGACGCACACAGAGGTTGCAAAAAGAACAGAAATAGCTTTATTTGTTCTCTGCCAATAACCATTCATATTAAACAGGAAAAAAAGAATTCCCCATAAAGGAATTCTTCCTAGAGTTTGGCTAGCGTGTAAAAAAGAAAAAATTAAAAGTATGGTTGGTCCTTTAAACATATTTTAATATTGAAATAAAGATATAGTTACAACTTCTTTTTTTACCTCCTCTTTCATTATATTTTTCGTAACGTTCCATAGTCGGAGTTCGTAAATCTAACATGAAATTTTGATTATAATTTCTTTAATGTTCATTAAATGTTGACTATATTTTTAGACATTCAACTATAAAATATAAAATAAAATAAATGGCATAACCATTTAAATCAATAAAGTCTAGACTAAAATCATATTTTTATAATAATTATAATTTTCTAAAAGCGAAAGGTTAATATCTGATAAGATACTTCAATTTTATTTTAGAGAATTTATTTTCAAATTATTATGATTAATGTTTTTTTTTTCTATTATAAATTTATCTCATTATTAAAAATATATATTTTTTCTGTTTAGATTTATTAATTTTTATCTTACCAAAATGGTCCATTTTGCAAAATAAAATCATCAAATTGATAAATTTCTTTTTAGAAACTATTTGTGTAAATTGATGATTGCAAAGATTTAAAAATTGATAATAAATTATCTATACATTTTATAAAGTCTTATGTACTTAACAAAATTATTGGTATATCGAATACATATATAATTTAACGCTTTTCTGCTTAGATCACATTATTTTACATTATAAAATTGAAAGCTATTGAAAATTGTAATTTATATTTTGCAGCAGATTTGCTATAAAATATTTTACGAATACATAAATTTTACTTAAAAATTCAAACAAAATCTAAATTTATTCATTTTAACCGTTTATCAAATGAAAATTTTGGGTCAATGAATCTATCCGTCACAAATTTTTCATTTTCAAATCAGAATAATTAAATCTTAAACAAGTAACTATGTTTGTATAATTGTATATATATAAAAAAATATTTATTTTTAACCTGCACATTGATGGGATCGCATTTTGAAATTTATTTTCTTTATGAACTTTTATAAATGAGTATAGCTCCTAATGATAATCCCTTAACTAATTTTACTCAATAATATAACATATAAAATAAATTATAAGAATTCTAAGCTAGAGCAATTTTTTGTATGAAAAATATGATTCCTAAAGATAGAAAGACTACCTGTTTGAATTATATGTTCTTCGGATGGTAGAAGATGTTCTTGAAGTTAATTTATTTCTTTCTTGAATGCTCCTATATTTATTTTACTAATCTGTACAAGAATAAGTGGAAGAATCAGTTAAATTAACACAACAATGAAGAAATTGACATTAAGTGAAGCCGAAACTTATATTGTGTACTTTCACTATTAGCTTATAGATATAATAAGTTTATATGAATGAATTTGTGAGGATGTTTCTTGCAAGTTAGTTTAAACGAGATAACATTTTAAGTTGATAATATATTTTACTAATATTATCAAGATCAAGGATAGATTTACATTATTGAAATATGCTGAAGGATATAATTTCTTGATTATGTAGTAAATATTTAGTTTAATTGCTATTGCTACTCATTCTTTAAAGTTTTAAAATAGTGAAGTAAAAAGAAAATAAAGATATAAGAGCGTAAGAAAAAGATACAGATTGACGTAATACAGAACTTAATATATTTTAAGTCTAAGCGTAAATAATTATAGCGTATTCAAAAGGGTTACCTTTACAAGAATTTTTTTATATTTTTCTTTCTTAAATCGTACTTTTAAAAACTTTCTTTACTCATTTTTTATTTCTTTTTTAATTTATTTGAGGCGCCCACGTTAATTCAAAAAATTCAATTTTTGTTAAAATCTCTTTTTATCTTATTTTATTTATTCTATTTTTAAATTTTGTAATGAGTCGTAAAATTTCTCTTAATCCAGAGTTTTGCACATAGAAATATACATACATACATATTCTGGAATAAGTGTATAATTCTGATTAACCAATAATAGAAATCTCCCCTAATCTAAAATCTCGCACGTAAAATACATAAATTCTCAAAAAATTTTAAGGTGCCACTGAAATAATTAACCGCTCTCATTAGACACAAACGGTTTTAAATACTCATTCATTTGAAATAATATTACGATTCTGGTATACACCCGCTGCTCTGATTAGACTTAGTCAATAAAAATAACATTTAAAAAAAACAAGATTTTAAAAATAGAAAATTTCGTACGGAGAGCGGCTCCATTGGAAAATCTAAAATAAAATTGAGGTTATTCAGGGATTTCAAATTTCAGCTAAAGAAAGAAAAAGTAAAAATATTTTAATGAAAGAGTTTTTCTCCCGTTAACTTTAAAATTTTTTTTTTTTAGTTACATTGTCAGTGCCTCTTTTTTTTTGGTTATTTTAGAAATTTTTTTATAAATATAAATTTCTTTTTTAATGCAATCAATTTAATGTATCTTTCAAAGGCATTCATGAAATTTATTTGAGATTCTTTTAGAGAATTTCTTATTTTAAAAATGTAAATAACATCTATTAAATATTTCCAATTGAATTACGTTTAAATTTTTGTTTTGTTAAAAGTTAACTTTTAACCTATGCCAAAAAATTTCAAAAATTTTCTTATCACTTAAAAAGAGACAACTAATAAATTTGTTTTTTGTTTTTTTTTTTGGAAAAAGATATCTTACATATGTGGGTAGTAGGTACCATATAATATTATATAAGTTATTTAAAACTGAAATATATTGAACTATTTTGAATATTCCAGAAAAAGTACTTAATCAATATATGCCCTTGTCCTTGTCCTTATTATAATTCAAATCGATTTCAAAAAAGGATTTTTTTATTTACATTTTATTTTTATTTTATTATATTTTAAAATTTATAATACGATTTATCGAATTTGTATTTCAAGGCTTTACTTCATTAATTTTTGTAAAGACATACAGTAAAAGAAGGACAATTTATAAAGGATTTTATGTTATATATGTAAATGAGTATGCAATGGAACTTACTTTATTATAATATGTTGAATCAAATTACGTTACCAAAAGATTTCTTTTAAAATGTTTTGTGTATAAATATTACAAATGAAAATAATATAGAGAACGACTACTTAAGTTCATTTCATTTCATCATTGTTAATTTAGTAACATTAATGTAAATTAAATCACAGGTTCTGTTTATGTTTCACAATTTTTTTTTACGGCGGTAGGTGGGAATCATTGAAAGAATCTGTATATATAAAGGAGTGAAACACCATAGTACTTTTTTGATCAAACATTATGTTATAAGATCTTTAGACTAATGTATTGTTTTGTCAATAGAAGTTAAGTTTAAAGAATTTTTTTTTCCTGCAGAAGATTTAGATCTTCAAGAAAATCCAAGAAAACCTAAGCCTAAGAAGGAAAATAGTTGTTAATTTGATTCGTATTTATGAATGAAGTTGTTAATATTCACTTTGAACCTTTCAAAGTTGTATACATAATTCTCGCGAATTCTAGGAAATTCTGGTGTTTGGAGATGATTATAAATTCGCCACGTTCGTCGTATCACAAACCAAAAATGGAAATGGAATGTTATCTATATACATTTCATTATGTATAATAAATTAGTATTTAATACAATATACAATGAAAATTGAACAGAAATTTGTACTTCCTATGTAACACAAAGGTGATTTAACAGAAATTTAACTTATTTTACAGAAACATTTCAACTTATTTTCATAAATACAGTTTTGCCTTTGATATAGTGATAAAGTGTATTAGGTAGATAGGTGCCTGCAGATGCAAACTTAGGACAGTTCAGGCCCATTATGATACCCATAATCAAAATATATTAAGATTATATTATATGGGTGTCATTTAGATTTATAAAAAGTAGGAGAAATAGTTTTGTATTAATTGCAATAAAAGTCTTCAATGTTGAATATTTATAACATCAAGATTTCTTGACAGATCTTATAGAGAGTAACAACAAGGTAAGGCTATTTATCAAATCCTATTCAAGCAACAACAAAATAAAGTAAAAATAAATATATATACTCGTTGTAAATATATATACCTTGCTTTTTAACTTAAGATAAAATTGTAATTATATTTAAGTTTTCTTTGAAGTTTTATATTTGATGATTGACTATATTTTGATTTATATTTGAATTTTGTTCAAAATTTTAGTTTCCTGATTATGTAATATATTTTTATTTCTTACATTTTTAGTTAAAATCCAGTTCTGTTAGATCTTTTTTAAAACTATATTTAGTTTCATGTATGGCATATATATGGATGTATAGATATATATATATAATATCATCTTAAATTTAATTTATACTATATGTATATTTTTACGAAAAAAGTGTCAATAATAGAAAGATAAGATTCCAGTAGTAGATCTATAAATGAAAGTAATTCCCAAAAGCAATTTATCTCAACCCATTTCATTTTTTTTATAATATATTTAACTCGAATCAATTCCTATTGTGAATGCACTATATTTAAAGATTTGTGATCTTAGTATATAAACTATATATAATAATAAACCTACACAAAAAAAAACTCTTAGATATTTTCAATATTTTATAGATCTTTAAAATTACTTTATTTTATGTCCCGTGTTAAATTTTTCAAGGACAAAATAAATTACAATAAAAAGAAAAACACATACACTCACAAATAGGAAATGACTAGGTAAAGGTAAAAGGTAGAAGAAATGGAAAATTCAGCACGTGTTGGATTAAATTAGTTTAAAACTTTTTTTTTTATAAAAGAACATTTGTACATACATTATTTATATAAATTGTTTAAATGCTATATAAAATTTTCGTTGATTTAAAAAGAAAATGATTAAATTAATTTATTATGTTGACATTATAGATGCATATTCTATATTTAAAAAGAAAATTTAAACCAAATAATTGGTTTTTCATTCAAAATTTTTAAGCTTTACAAAATTATAAAAATTTTTATAAACTCAACTCAAAAATATGTAAAGAAGAAACTAAAATGCAAAATGCAATCTATTTGATCATTTTCCGGATAGGATCAAAGGATCAGAGGAAATTTTTGACAGAAGTTATTGTTGTTACATGTATACAAAAATATGCAGCGATTCTCCAATTCTAAAGTAAAATGCATATTTTGTTTACTCGAGGATATTGTTGAAATTTATTTTTATTTAAATTGACATTTTTGAAAGATAATAATCAAACATATCTCGAAAAATACCAATAAACATTTCTCTAAATCAATTAACATTTCTGTCATCTGTAATTTTTTACTTTGCAATTTATATTGTGCATTGTGTCGTTTTTATTTCTTCCATACACTTTTACATGAAAACCCCTAATAAGAATTCCATTCCTTCCCATTTCAGCCTGTCATTAAAAAAAATATGATCTAAAATCTAATCATAAAATTACTTTTATTTTGATTTGACACCTAATTTTAATGAACAACTTTTCTGATTGCTATAACCGCCCTTACGTAAAACCATGTAAGCTTTCAATGAAAGTTGTAACTGCAACTTTTACATTATTATTATAATTACTATGAATTTATGAACAGTCTGTACGAGTGACTGAGCTCTTTTGAGATTATGAAATAAATAAATAAAATAATATCTCAAGGTTCAAATAATAAACAAATTTATTGCAACTGTAATTGTATAATATATAAAAGTCATCAAATGTGATTCGTAATTTCAGTAATAATAAAAAAAAAACGAAAATTTTCAATTATGTACAATCTAAATTGTAAATAACTATTCGGAAACCACAAACAATGTCACAATAATCAACATAATATAAATTAATTTTATAAACATTTCAATTACACAGAAATACTTGAAGCTTTTTTATTTTATTTTACAATAATGTATCTAAAGTTTTAAAATTTTCTAATCATATATATTGTAATTTATTTGATTATGTAATTTATTCTATTGTTTAAATTAAATGCGTTATTTAGAGAATTTTGACTTTAAAATATACTGTTCTGATAATGTAATCATTATTTTTGCATGCACGTATTAGAATCTATATTTTAGTTTGTTGATTGTTGTTTGACCCCACAATGTGGTAATAAAAATTAATTAAGATTAATTATTTACTATATAAGGAAAGTATATATCTGAACATATTAAAATCTCAAAAACATCGATTTCTAGATTTTAATAAATTTTCTTGCTAGAGTATGTATTTCGTTTTTGAGTACAGTTTATGTCTTTATAAGATTAACTACCACACTCACACGCAAAGTTAACTTTATTCTTCCATTTTGAAACGAGTTTAATATTATTCAAAATTCCAATTTAGAGTTTAACATGAATTTCAATTTGAACTGTCAAAATCAGATTCGCACAAAAAATTTTTAATTTTAAGAAGTATTATAAGTTCAATTGAACAATTTCGTCTAAAAATTCAAATGTGTGTTTTAAAGCGCTAATTGTGACGTCATGAAGTTTATTAAACTCTACTTCGGTTATTTCGAAACGATTTTAACTATCACAGAGTAACTCAAACCATTATGAGAGTAAGAAACGAAAAGCGCTACTATGCCTCTATTCTCCAATGTAATTCACAAACGTAATTTGATAATTATAACACCAGCTTAAGAAGATGATTGAAATTCGTTATTTTATATAAAAAAAATTGGTACATATTTAAAATAAAATATTCTCTAAAATATTTGCATTATTGTTTGTAAATAAATTTTTCATTACTTGATGGAAAAATTTAATAAAATTAACAGCTACAATTGCACTGAACAAACTGAATGATTTTTTTGCAATGACGTAATATTGTAAAATAAAATAACAAGAAAAACCCGTTAAATCCATAAAATTCGGTATTCCTTTTCACCGCATGTACGTATCTTGTTATGATTTCAGTTATAAGAAATC
Organism: Poecilobothrus nobilitatus; assembly: GCA_947095535.1. NCBI lineage: Eukaryota > Metazoa > Arthropoda > Insecta > Diptera > Dolichopodidae > Poecilobothrus > Poecilobothrus nobilitatus. The sequence goes on along the minus strand of OX352773.1, from coordinate 11,186,077 downwards.
TTCTAAAAGTTAAAAACACCAAAGAAAAATGAAAAAATTATTTAAATTGGTTTTCAAAGGCAACAACTTCACTTCATCTTATATAATATTATAATATAATACAATAATATATAAATATATATTATATTTTATATGCTTTTATATTAACTCGTCGGTGTCGGTTTATTATATTATAAACATGTGTGAAAGAACCTTATACCTAAAATATGTTACAGTCCTACAGATGAATAACAAGTAAATGTACATTTATGCTCCACAAAAATCCACACAAAATAAACTAACAAAAAAAAAACTATAAATCATGAATGAATTTTTTTTTTACAACTTTTAAGAAAATTCAAAAAAAAAAAGAATAATTTTCACACTCCTGAAATTAATACAGACATAAAAATAATAAAATACATATTATGTACATATGTATATTTTATTTATTTTTATAACCTTTCAATTCAACTTGGTTCAACTTTATCAATTTATTATTTTAATGTACAGAATCAAGAATGTTAAGTGTACAATTATATTATCAATTACACAACACAATATAGATTATAGACAGATTGCAGTCTACACTTTACACTCTACAGTACAGAGTACAGAGTACAGTACAGACTACAGTTTTATGAGTTAAGTATAAAGCGTAACTGTATCCATATATAGTACACCACTACACCATACAAATACAGTATAGTATATATATACATAGTTATGCTGATTGATGAATGATGAGTAATGATGAGTGAGAAAAAAATATTGAGAAGAATTGTGATTTGGGAATTTGAGATTGTGTTGTGAACTAAGAGAAGTAAGTAAAGTATGTACTACACTATTTTTATTACTAGAAGAGGAGAGTTAGTCCAAAGAGAGGACTGATGTGAGTGAGAGAGGACTCGAGATTCGAGAAGGAGACTTGAATTAGTTTCGACTGACGAGAGATTGAGAAACATATGTATGTATGTTGAAGTTGAACAATGTTGAACAAATGTTAAATTGTTGAATATAATTAATATAATATTAATATATGAGAGAAAGTTTCTTAATAATGTTAAATGTTAAATACTTTCTTAGTTTAATGTTCAATTTCAATGTTCTTCATTACATTTTACCTTTACAGTTTACACTACAATTAGTACAGTATAACAGTTACGCTTTATCTTTCAACTTGATTTAAAAGCTTTAGTCAACAACAGTTGTTCAGTTGATGAAAGTGAATTTAATATTGTAACGGTTGTTTGGAAGTGAATATTTTTGTTTAAATCTATAAAATAATTTGGTTTTAAATAAAATTTTAATAAATATTTAACATGTTTAAATTATAAATTTATATTTTTGGAAATAATAATAAAAATAAAAAAAAATTTATAGTTTTATTTACTTTTTGTTTTATAAGAAATAACAGTACATTAGGTACATATTATTAAATTAATTATAAGTTATAACTAATTTTAATTATTTTCTTGAAAAAAAAAATTAGTACATAATAAAAAAATTAAATTAATTGAAAAATAAAAAATAAATTTTATTTCAAATAAATCAAGTAAAACATGTTTCCGCTTACATAAAGAAAAACAAAATTAATTCTGTTGCGAATTATTATAAAAATAAATAAATTAAATAAATTTTTCTTAAAAATGACGAATTAAAAACTGAAAAATATATATATAAGTTAATTAGATATTATAGAAATCTTCGCAATTTATTTTTATATTAGTTATAATGGTTTTCCATTCATTAATTTGCAATTAATTTTGCTAGTAAAAATTCGAATGATTTTTTTTCATTGCCTTTACTTTTAACTCAAATTTTTTTTAAAAATATTTTAATGTAATAATTTCCAACCTTTCAAATCCTTTTCAAGTAGAACTAATTTTTTTTTTTATGTATTTCTTTGCCACATAATGTGGAGAGGAAATTACACAGCCGTTCCTGTTCAGGCGTGGCTGTAAATGTCGTAAGGGGGAATAACTCTTACGACGTGTGTGGGATTCGAATCCACACTCCCTCGGTGTTTACAGCGTTTTTTATACGCTCTTACGCACTAGGCCACCTAGGCTCCTAGAACTAATATTTAATTCGTTTTACATGTTCAGATTTCAAAATATTATCAAAAACTTTTTAAAGTTATATTGCCTATTATGTGTTATCGGTTTAGACTTAAGTAGACTCAAGTGAACTTAAGTCAAAAGTTTCAAATTTCAAAGTCAAAGTCATTTGTTTAAAATGGAAAATAAAGAATAGAAAGTACATTTTTTTTTATTTAGAATATTCATTTTAATAATTAAAATTTTCAGAAATTTTTTTATTTTTTTATAAAAAGTTTTCAGAATAAATGACAGTTTAGTACCTTCACCTTCAACAGGCAATCAGGCATTGACATACGCTGCCCTCTCTCTGTTTTTCTTTTATTTTCTCATTTAAAACGAAACACAGACATATTTAATAAAAAAAATATGATACAAAAATTATTTAAAACACTATATAAAATTTAATATGACAATCTAATTTTATGTTGACAAGAAAAAAATTTATATGATGCTAATATTTTTAAAGCTAATTTTATTCTTTTTAGTAGACTTGCATACTTATACGTGACATTTTTTTAGTAGACTTTGCAAAATAGAAATTCTAAACCCATAATTGACACGTATGAATTTATCACCATATACTTAAAATATTTTTAAATTAAATAATTTAAAAAATATTTTTCATTTTTTAAAAGGAAAGATTCCTTATTTAAATTGAGTACAACAATGATTAATTGAAGAGTTCTGCTATCTATAGAGGTCAATCATGAAAGTCTTGTGAGTTAAGACTTTTTTCGTTTTTAGAAAAAAGTCATTAATTGTCAATCATAAAATTCTCATGGGAAAAGAATTTTTTCTTTTAAGAAAAAAGTCATTATTTTTTGTTATCATGAATGTTTATTTATATCACTTTTTTCATAATTTCAGACTTTTTAAGTCACACGCATAGCTGTGGACTTTGAACAATAAACATCAATATCATAAGAACCAGAAGTCGGATCGATCTGATTTAAAAAACTTAGTCCCCGATACTGTAATAGAAACTAAAAATGAAAAAAAAAAAATTAAGAAAAGTTCCGGAAAGTGGCACTTTAGTTTTTGAGGTTTCGTTTTTTGGGGCGGGCTTAAAAGTAGAATTTTTTTATTTCTGTTTACTAATTTAAATTCTACTACAAAATCGATGAGTACCTTTTTTAAATCATGTCGGTCCGTCTTCTGATTCCCAAAATACGGGGGCTTCTACAACTACGCTATTGCATAGGCATAAATATGAAAATGCCTATATATATTATATTTATACTATTTTTTTTTTCTATAATATAATATTATATGAGATTCTTTTGTTTTAACTTCTAAGATTTATTTGATTAACATCACTTCCTAATCTGATTAGAGAAATTTGGTTTTCAATTCAGTTTCAGTTTAAATCATTGATTATAATTTTTCTGAGAATGTTGAGCTAAGAATTAGAAAAATTTGAAATTAATTTATAACTATTGTATATCAAACTTTGTTTTTCTAACTTTGTCATCCTTATCTATCCTTTTTTTTTATCCTTTTGACTTTATTAGTGAATACGGTAGAATTTATAGAATCTTCTATTTAGTACATAAAAACCAATATTTTATTCTTCAATGTCATTTTTTTTTTTTTGAAATTATACAAAAACATGTAGAAAATCCATTTTAACCAAATAACGAATTACCATTTTACTAAAAAGCAAAATTTATACATGTTTAAGAAAAAAAATGTTTACATTTTTCATAGATTTAAACTCCCGAACAATAAATTTATATATGTATATATTTTCTATATAACAAATATCTTCACATACATATTAATAGAATTTAAATCTTAAAGGATTATTTTTCAATTTTATCCTCAGCCACATTAAAATCTATGTAAGTATGTATATACAAAAGTATACATATATTTCACTATACAAACTTTATTTCTATAAATATATATATATATATATTATATAACTATTTATTATTAAGAGTATCGTATTTTACAGTTATTTTAATTTTTTTTTTTACTTATTTTTACTTTGAGACAGAAATCTTATAACTGTTTTTATATGGCGCAGATGATTCCTTTCTACTGATATTTATATAATTTTTAACTAGAAAACAAAAATATATTCAATCCTTTTGTAAGTGACGCAATTGTATCCTTTTTATTACTTTTAACCATTTTAATAGAAAATAAAAGATAGAAATACTTAAGAAATAAAAATGTTCATCGAAAATATTTCTTTTTACACTAACTGCTAAAAGTATTATAAGTATTAGAGGACCGAGAAATATTTTATAAAAGTATGGGGTACAAATAATTTCAATATTTAATTCAATCGATTGTTAGTAAATGATGTTGTTTATTTAACCAGTGTTCGCAAATCAAATAACTATTTTAGTAATACAATAGCTTTTTTAAAGTTTCATTTTCGACAAAATAAATTTTATATAAACAAAAATATACAGTTTTTCAGATGACAGATATACACACTATTTAAAAACACAGAAAAAGAAATGCTCAAATGAATGGAAAACGTAATGAAAACTCTTTAAAAAAAGTTTTATGTCATGTTTAATGGAATTTATATTTTAGCTGCTCCATGAAACCGGTTCTGATATCATTGGACAGTAAAAGTAATGTATGTATGAATCCGGAATGTACACCGGTTGAAAAATTATAAGTATAATAAACAAATTACAAGCTTCGCAAAGAAGTGAATTGGATACATTTGGAGAGAAATATATATAACAAATAACCCAATACAAAGTTCATTCGAAAAAGTTTAGAGTTATTGTTTAAAGTATTTGTTCGCTTGCTATTTGTCCACGCCTTTCTATCCGATAAGATACATGTTTGAAATAAGAGCGTAAATATGTATAAAAATTGGGATATTATAGATAATGAATAAATAATAGCAAAGTGAAAATATGCTGGAAATAATTTTATGGTATATTATATTTAGTTATATCAATTATATATGTTTATATTTTTCATTTATTAGTGTATCATTTTTAAAATCAATAGCAAATCATACCTCAACTACGAATCAAGTTGGAAATGAGATAAAATAAAAATGTTTAACTTTTACTAGAACTCTAAACTCTAGAACTCTAAATAAGCTCCAAAATTGAGTATCTACGACTTTAATCATTATTATATCTGTATAGTTCTAAAAAAAACTGACTCTATTTCAAGTTTTTCTTTTTTAAAATTAAAAATAAAATTTATAATATTGCGAACACTTTATAAAAATTTATTTTCAAAGAATTTAAGACCGATATGATCAACATATATTTAGAAAAGTTTTATTGAAAAGTTATGTTATAACTTTTAAAAGTTTTTGCTAAAATTTCAAATCATCATATTTTTTACTATTAAATCGGTATCTTAAGACATTTCCATATTAAGATTTCAAATATCTATAAGTTAAATATTTTACCATAAGTTGACAATTGAAATTAAGAAAGATAAAAAAAAATCAATGATATCTACAATATTTTTTATTTATTTTTTTATTTTTGGTAAAGAAAAAAACATTTAAGGTCAAATATTTTTCTTTTCTATATATTATTTAAATTTTTATTTAATTTTTAAATTGATCTGACTTATGATCAAAAAAAAAAAAGAAACCCAAATTTCTTTCCTTTTAATTATGATTACGTGTTTCTTTTTTAATAATGAAAATTAATTTCGATATATATTGTTTATATATAATTTGTATTGGTCTTTCTAAAACTTAAAAGTAAAAATGGAACATGACACGTAATAATTGTGCTTAATTTTAACTTAATAGGTAATACTCATAAATAGCAAATAATATGTCATTATTTGAAATAAAGTGCAAATAAATTTTCAACATAAATTACACGAGTATACCTAAAAATTAACACTTTGTATAATATATGGAGAAAATAACCACTTTACTTTATCAGATTTTTCGTATCCTTTTTTGTAAAAAGTATAATTACTACATCATTTAATGTAAAATTTTTACAATATTTACTTGATTATTCGGATATTTTTAGCACATTTTGAAAAATTTATAAAAATGTCATAATTAGTTTCATTAGTCATATCAGTTTATTTAGAAAAGTTCTACACACCGTTATAAGCAAACTCATTGTATTTTAGGCAGAAATAGGAATGTTAAAAAGAAGTTTTTGAATACTCTCTCGACTCTCCGATTATAGATATTCAGCTCCTTGTAGTTGGAAAAACCTTTATATTCAAAAGATTATAAATTAGTTATATGATCTACTAAATTTTTTTTTAATCTGAAACAATAAAATTTATTCTATGGAAAAGAAAATTAATTTAAATTTTCTATTATGTGGAACCAAAGGTCTAATGCAATTTTTGACACCCATATGTTTTCACGTTTTTGTTTTTGTATTGACATTGTTGACATGTTGTCTGTGAATGCGATTTTTGTGTTGTTTTATGGAAATATCATTTTTACATCAATTGCATGTTTTGAAATTGCAATTTAGTCAAAAAATTTTTATACGTGCACACAATGGATACTGAAAAGTAAATAAAACATTTTAATAATTAGATTTAATTTTAATTAAATTTTCGAAACAACTTATAACTTTATGTTGTAGTGATGACTTCGAAGAACACTATAGCACTGATTTGGTGTATCTTTTGATAAGCGTTAGATTGGAATTCGAACCAGCGTTTCAAGATGGTAAAAAAGCCAAAGCAACAGTGTTGAAAAAAGTACATAGAGAAATAAATTAAGCAAAATATCGAATTTCCAAATGGAAATTCAGTAGATTCAATTTTTTTTTATGTTTGTGCCTTAGTTTGTGACAATAATTCACCAACAATGTCAAATTCCATTTCTTTGTTTTTCTAAGTTTTATTTCACAAATTTTTATTTTTATATTTAATCGCGTCAAATGATAAACGTCAAATAATATTTGCTGCAAAAGTCTAATAGCAATGCGACAAAAACATTTTTGTCATTTTTGTCAAACTACATGTAGTAGATGATCAAATGCTTTTGCATTTTATCTTAGTGTGACATTTCCGATTACAGCTATATACAACCTAATCTACTATATAATTATAAAGTACACCCACATGAGAAAACATTTCTTTTTCCGGTTTTTGCCAATTTATTATTGTTCAATGTACGAGTATACTAGTCTGGAAATTTTAATGGGTTTTTTTTAATAAGTTTTGCAGTTTTAATTAAATAATTATTTGTATGACTTTCTTATTTTTTTCTTTTATCTTTTTTTTAATTTTATCTTTCAATCTTTTAATCATTCATTATCAATTATCATCGTTAGTATTTCTTTAAAACATATTAAACATATTTTTTTTGAAACAATATTTTGTATAAAATTTTGGGTTTAAAAACTGGTAACAAAGAATTATTTTATGAATCAGCAAAATATGTTTTGTATAATACCTAATTGCGACACAATTCTTTTTTTATATGGTTTTTGCTTAAGGTTATTAAGAATTAATTAAAAAAATTTTACAGAATCATTAGTAATGAACGAAAAATTTAGAATATTAAAATGATTTCAGCACTTTCTTAAACAAATTTATATAGTTATAGGCTGTTTATGATTAATTTTTGTTCGAATGATTTTTTTTTCTGTTAAATTTTTAAAGTGTTCAATTATAGCATGATCTAAGATTGTATATTACGAATTTAATCCCATTTTAGAAAGATAGTGTCATTCTTATAAATTAGCTAATAATATTTTTGTATTAAATAATTTCATAAAAAAAAATTTTGTAATTTTTTAAATAACCCCAATCGAGTTTAATATATTTTTTTATTATGAAATTGCTAAGATGCATATATGATTCACAATACAATTGAAATATGATAAAAAATATATTTTGATATAATTACGTTTTCATTTAAAAGGTCAAAAAAAAAAACTGTATGTATCTCAGGCTAAAAAATTTGAGATACATTACATAGAAAGGGTATAATAAATGTGCCATTACGTTAGTGGCATATTAAATAAGATGAAATATACATATTGAAAAGTATATTCTTACTAAGAATTAAATTCTGAGTCGATTTCATTATGTGTGTTCATGTGTCCGTACGATAACTTAAGAAATAATGGAGCTAGAATTATGAAATTATTACTTCTTTTTTCATATGAGTATAACTCGGTGTTTAATTAAGTTAAATATTTGAAATTTTGTAAATAAACTTTCAGCCAATGATCTCTGCCAAATTTAGTTTGTCTAGAGCAATAGGTTCGGATAGCTATCATTCTTTCTTTATATGAACATAACTCGGAAGGTAAATATTAGTTGCGTACTCAAAAGTCGCAAGAATGCCAACCGATTTCTACAAATCTGTTTAGTATAATGCAATAAGTTAAGGTGGGTACAAATATTATTTTGCTAATATTATATTGCGATACTTACAAAAAAGTTTTAAGGCAACAAATTTTGAAAACTTTGGTTGGTTTGGCATAGAGCGATCGTATAGCTGTCATACAACTGCGAAATTTATATATGTCTCAATACTTAATTAAGTCAGATATCTTTAATTTTTTAAAAGATGATTACATTTTATGAAGACAGCATAATAATGTTCGGATATCCAAAAGTTTATCCAGTCACCTCTATCTACACTCTTCCTCGTTTTTACTTGAAAGTCCGAGAAATCATTTATTTATTTATTTATATTAATATTACATACATAAATGTAATGAAATATTATTGAACAATCGGCTACTAAGGCCATTATAGGTTTTTATACTATTATTAAATTATATACTAATATTATTTATTTTGTTTATATTATATACTATATTTATTATTTACATTATATTTGGTCGTAAGGGGGGCATGTAAAGAAAAAAACACTTACGACCTGTGCAGGAATCGAACCCACACTCCTTCGGTTAATACGTCACACGCCTACCCACTAGGCTACCGAAGCCCCTCCGAGAAATCAAAATTTTTATTTGATGACAAAAAAAAAGTTGTATTCAATTTATTTTTGTTAGGAAATGAATTTTAAAAGATTTATACATTACTTTTAAACTCTTAAATCTAACAATTGGTTTTGGAGTTTTTCTTTGTATACCACTAAAAATATCTCCAAATATCGCGATCACAACTAAAATAACTGTATAGATATTTTAGTTTATTACATATATGGAAAATATAAACACACATGTAAGGCACACTTAAAACAAAATAAAAAATAAAAATAATTACGCTTTAAAGGTGAAAATACCGGTTTTAAAAATCTTTGATTGTAAAATTTTTAATTGATTTATTTTTTTTTTTTATATCTGATGATTAAACGTTCATAATTCATATGCCAAATTGATTTTTTAGTTGTTATGCACATTCTCTTTATATTTTAAAAACGCGTTTATTAATATGAAAAAAAAAATGATGGCTGAAAAATAAGAGTTTATTTGGTTAAATGGTACTTAAAAACAACATTTAAATGAATACACAAAAAAATTTGATAGGTATTATGCACTATACCGCTTTATTACCATAATGAAAAATTTTTTTAATTATTTGTAAATCATTTAAAACTGCGTTCCCAAAACAGATAAATTATTCGGTAGATAAATTTCATCGATTTTTGCGATGTAAAATTTAAAAAAATCACAAAATTATTTTGTTCTTAAATACTTTCAATTTCTGTTTTATTTTAATAAAGCATTTTATTCAGAGTTAATGTTTTTTTTTCAGAATAAATATGTCCAACGAAATTACGTTATCTTAATTATACTCAGTTTTACAAAGTAGGCTGTTAAGCTAGACCAGCTACAATAAATCTACCATCATAGATCAAAACATATACATAGTTCTAAAAAATCTAAGAAAGCAACAAAATGAATGAAATCAGTATGAAATCAGAAACTTTTCAATTTCGTAACCGTGTTTAAAAAATTTCTAATATAACTATTATTTACTAGCTTCTTAACATACTTATTGAGGATTGCAAGGTATAGACTAATGTTGAGTGAAGTCCGCATTGCGAGGTGATTTATTCTTATGTGAATGTGAGGTGATTTACTCAAATATTATGTGAAAGTCATAGTGTAAATTGAAAGTATAATTTTATACAATACTCTAAAATCGAAAAATCAAGTGTTTACCAAAGTTAACTTTAAATTTTTTTTCCAGAAATTTTCGCATTAGATTTTCTCAGATTAAAATTTGTTTTTGCAAGAACTGCCGTGTTTTTCCAAAAGTTAAAACTGAAATACAAAATGTTTGAATTTTTTTTTTTTTGTAATATAATTTTGATTTTGTAATATAATTTTGATTCGTTAAAACGAAAAAAAATAATTTCATTTTACTTAAATTAATTTTAGTTGATTCTTAGATCTTAAACTATTATTTTTAAAACAACCCATGTTATAACCTTCATATAATTTTTGTTTATTTTTCAATTCCAAATCTGTTCACTTAAAAGTGAAAGTTTAATTTATGTTTTCTCTCTTTTAATTTGATTTTTGCAAAATTTATTTTAACTATTATGTCAATTTTGTTTTTTTTTTTCATCATTGGGTAACTGAAAAATTAATAGAATAAAATTATTTAGGTCTGAGTTTCGGATTTCAATTTTATATTTAAAAATATGGTCCTCTACACAATAACTCTTTTTCCAGGTTTTTTCCAATTTTCAAGGGAAATATTCAGGTTTTACTGAAACAGCAACTTTGATATGAAAATATTCTTAAAATCTTCAAAAAGCGGCTGAAAATGGTAGAAAAACTGATTCAAAGATTTGGTAATTTCAAAATCAATTTACAGACGATAAAATTTAGCTATGACTTTCAGATTTAATTTTTATTATATTTAGAAATAATTTTATGGTTGACATAAAACTGACATAAAATAAAAGAACTTCCAATGAATTTTGTCGCCCTAAGCAATAATGATATGTTGACGTTTCGCTTCAACGTAAAATACAATTTAAATAAAACAAAAAACAAAACATTCAACAATTTCTAAAATATTTTTTTTTGTTTTTTTCAACTTTTCAAATTATAGAGAGATCTTTACACTAAAAATAATAATATTATTGTAAGATAGAAAATATTTACAACGAAAATTTGATATCTGATGGTTGGAAATAGAAATAGTGCGTTATCAGGTGAAATCATAGGAAAGAAAAGCGAAATTTTTATATGAAAATGTTGATATGATGAACACCTTGAAAAAAAACAAAAACAAATATCCATTTGAAATATTTAAAAAGTTATTATAATCTCCGAAATAATTACTTAATTTCTTCTATTTAAACTTTTAGATTTTACCATTTTTGTTTTTAAAATAAAGAAAAATAGTTTTTATAAGGGAATATTTATAGGGGGATTATTTATACCTTTCTTACCTGGTAAATGGTAACTAATTTATCCTGAATACAATTAAAAAATTAAAGCTTAGTTTGTGCAAAACCAACAAAAAATTATTTTATTTTTTATTTAGTGTAATACTTAAACTATAAATATTAATGTATGTATGTTTGTAAACCAGTAAACCACATATACTCGTAGATAGAACCCTCATACGTTTGATATTATTATATTTACTATTAAATTTTATTACTCTCATTTTCATTTCTAGTTTTTTTTAATATGTTTTTTTTTGTTATTTTTTTGAAGGGCTTTAACCTACCGACCAGTTTATTTATTTTATATTCTAATTATAAAGTTTGTAGGTAGGTGGAAAGAAATTGCAGACGTAAACGTAGACCAGTTTAGGTCAGTTATAATACCCTCGAGTTTTCTTCATTAAACTATTGATAGCGACGATAGCGTATAAATAACTAATGCGCTCTAAATCGATAAAATCCACTTTTGACAGATCGAAATTGTTCTTAAGATTTTCAATGCAATATTAAAGAAATAAAAAGTTGGAACAGCTGAATTCATAAATTTACAAAGTAAAATATTATAAATTAACAAGTTAACAGTTACTTATTGGCAAAGAGTAGCAATTGTATCACATAACAATTGCTATATATACACATAAATAAAATCAGAAAAGTGTATTGAACACTAATCGACCATACTTAGTGGTTAATTTAAAATAAACACACACAGATCACACTTATCGTTCGTTATAAGTTATTTGATTTATCAACCTAATTCAGCTATTTGTTCGCCATCAGGTTCAAAATATAATTAAATACAATATATACATATTATATAAATATGACTTAGATGTCACAATATAGTATATTATGTTTATGTATAAAATTGAGACTTAGTGTTTCAAATGATTTTGTGGATGTATCAAGCACAGCACAAAATAAAAACATGAAAGAAATTAAAATTAATTCAGAAATTAAATAAAAAATTTAAGATGTACATACTGTTTTTACTTTTTAATTAGAAATGTTTCATAAAAAATTTCCTGTAATTTTTTTTAGATTTAGATTACTTCCATTTTTAAGTAAAATACTTTTTAATTGCTTATTATTTTATTTTTTTGCGAGGGTAGGAGGGAATCTCGAAAGATACCAATGATACCATTGTTTGGTACTGTTGAACTTCAACCAACTAAACGCTAGGGAGATTAAAGCAAACATTAGGTTATAATCCATGGTACAATGTATTGTTTGGTTTGGAGATTTCGGAAAATTAGAATAATTAGAAATAGAAATAAGAAAAATGGAGAAATATAGAAGCTTACTGGAAGTTTGGATGATTCCTAAGAACAAAGATGTTGATGTTCTTGTTAAATTTGTGCAGAAATGCAGTCCAGAAATGAAATACCAAATAAAGGTAACAAGATCAACGTTTATAAAAACAAGAGAACATAATGGTAAAAAAAATTTTGTATAACAAAGTAAGCTATTGATAAAGTTATGAAAATCAACATAATCATCGATTTTCAATAAACGAATAAAGTAATTCTCAAAAAGTGCAACTTATACTATACTTAGACTTCATTTAAACTTTTAGATAGGCCTGAGAATCGAAACTGAGGAATTTATAAAATACTATAATACTAAAATGCTGTATTTTCAAAATTTAAGAATTTAATCTATAAATGTCTAAAAATTTTACATATTCTTTCAAGTAAAAGAAGAAATTTTATATTAAAGGTATGTCATGTCTATACATGTCTATACATGTCTGTTATAGCTTATGATGTTGATTAAAACAAAAAAAATATACGCATTTAAAAAAAAATTATATTCTTTTTTCCTTTTATTTAACATTAAAACTTCAATCTAAAAACCAATTTAATTCAGAATTTTATAAAATGCTGAATTTGATTAAATTAATTTTTATTTCAAATGTATTAATTTAATTTACTTTACATTAAATGATTTTTAACAACAGGTTCATAATAAAATGGTTTTAAAATTTTATTACAGCGTAACGATAATTTTGCAAATGGAAGATTAAAAGTGATCTTTTAAATGTCCATATACTTATATACAAATTAACCGGAAATAAATACATTTATATAAGAATAATTTAATTTTATGCTTTCTTTATTAAATTTATTAAATATAAAAAATTTATTGCCCATTAAAACTTCAATTCCGTTACAATTATTCAGAAATAATCAGTTGCTATTGAATGTATTTTGTTAGATAACCGGTTAAATTCAACTAAAGCATATGCAATGTTATGTTTCAAATCATTATTATAAATAAGTTAAGACCTATTGAATCATTGTATAATTAAGTTAGTACGTATTGAATTACTTTAGACTAAATTTGTAATTTAAAAATCAGAATTGAACTTTTTTCTAATTAACTGTTATGATACTTTTATTAAAAAAATTTAAATAGTAATTTATTCCTTATTTTGACTAAATTTAATTATAAGGCTGCAATCATCTGAAGTAAATGGTTATAAGAAATTCTTCAAATTGGCAGTTACTTCTCTTATACTTTTGCATTTTACTTAACATAATGACCTTTAATTAGATTTTGGTTCTCAAAATTGAGATATTTTTCTTTGATTTGAACCCACATTTCCTCGATATGTTTACAGGGTTTTTATACACTCTCAACCATTTGGCTATCGAGTCTTCAAATTGAGATATGTATAAAAATCTGAATACATTTATAATTTAAATGTTGGTGAAACCCTTTGAATCCTCTCGACTTTCACAAAATTATCGTTCGTATACAAAACTATCGAATCGTATTTTGGAATATTTTTTTAATTTTATGCAATTGAAATGCTGCAAATATTTTAAATTGTACTTCTTTATATTTTGCCTGATTTTATTACACATCGCTTCTATTCACATTTTTAACATACGACAACACACTTTTCAACATAAATTATTCAGCTTGTATTGACTGTGGATCTCATATCTTCTTAGTAACATTCCATTAACATTCTGAAATATAATTAAAGGGATCTTCACTTATTTAATTAAAAGATACTTTTTAACTATTCTTCCGTTCTATTAATTATTTGCCCATTCACAAAATTGCATTAAAAAAAAAAGAAAACAATTTTTTCCATAAAATACATTAATTTTAACATATATAAGTAATTATTAAATGCATATAAAGGCTCACCTATGCATATAAAATCTTCTAATGATTGATTTATATATTTTGTACATTTTCTGTATAATATCTATAGATTTTTTTTTATTTTTTTTTTAGATTAGGTATTTATTATAAAACACATTATATTTAATTTACTTATCTATAATATTATTATTTTTAGTGGTTAAGAAACCGAGAATAATAAATAACTAATAAAATTAAATATTAAATTTTATTACATTTTAAACGATTTTTGAATAAATTTATTAAAAGTAAAATAAAAAAAAATTAATTCCATAAAGGTTAAAGGAAATATCAATAAAGATTTACTATAAGTTACATAAATGATATAATTTTTAAAACCTTGAAATTAATTTATAATCTCCATAATACCTCAACATACTCATACTCTTCACTTGCCCTTTGCATATCTAATAGACATTGCACCTACACTGTTTTAGGATTATATTTTGTAGGAGTATAATTTCTTAATATAACATTAAGATAAAAAGTCTATTTTGTATGTATTTATGTTATTCATTCTTTTTAAAATTAAATAAGGATCAACAAGTACTTGAAAAAGATTTAAAAGATAAAAGTATCTATATATAATATTCTTTAAAATTTCGGAAATTATGATTACAACAATAATATATGATTTTGTTCTAAATTAAGATCTAATAAAGGAAGTGAATTAATAGCTAAATAATTGAATTATTGTTAAACGAATCCTTTTTACAATAGAAATCAGTAAGTTTAGTTTTATTGATAAATAACTTTATATAATTCTATATAAAAAACTCTATATATTCGGCCATTAACAAACAATATTTTATTTTTAATTTACAATTATTAAATTTTTTTGAACACAGCTTATTGCCAATTTACCTCTCAACTTTCTCCTAGTATCCTATTTTTCTTCCCATTTAACCAAACCTATATCAACGTATAAAGAAATCATCCCTAGAGTTTGGCTAGCGCGACAAGGTCTGGGGTTCAAACCCCGGCTGGGTCATATAGATTAATAAAAAATAATATAGATTTTTCTTATAATATATAAGTAGAAAGTACAACATAATTAAATTAAAAATAAGTAGTATGTGTCCTATAAATTATAATTAATATCATATTAATAAAATAATAATAAACCATAATTCTTGTATAAGATAATAGATGGCGTAGAAATAATAGAAACATTTTAGTCTTGTAGAATAGCTACAGCATAGTAGGCAACGGCTTAGTGAAATTAATGATTCACGAAACTGAATGTTAATCAAATATGAATAATAAATGACCTATTATACTCCTCATTGGAGTGGCAAGGAAAAAGAAAAAAAACTATGTAAAAACAAAGTACATTTTTTAAAATATAATAAAAACAGTTTAGAATTTTTTGTCACCTGCACCAAAATTTGTAATTTTTTTTTAGAATTTTTAATAAGAAAAAAATGTGAAAAATAAACAGATACTTTTTATAAATTTAAGCAAACCCTATTATAGTATTATATAATGCAGAAAAGTTGTTAACCACAGGTAAAAATATTATATTGAATTTTTTATTTTTATATGTTTCACTTTAAAAAAATTTTCACAGTTGTTCAATTTATAGTTAAGTTACGTAATAGCGAAATTTGAATTTTGAGCCGTTTGGAGTTTCTAGATTGATTGTTAAACAGAAGCTGAGATAATGCACAGAGTTTTTTCAAACTTTAAGAGGCTGTACCTTCGTAATGTGTGAAGCTAGATCAAAAAGTTATTTTACAACATTAATCTATCTTTTTAAAATACCCTATCCATGGTCAAAATTTCATTGTTCTATCTTTAACCGTATAGAAGTTTTGTATATAAACGTACAAACTAACAGAGTGAAACTAATAAGCAAATTTTTCAAATTTTTTTTTTTTAAATCTGCTAAATAAGAAGACCTCAGAGTTAACATGAGAAAAATTTCTTAATTTTCCTTTCTATAAATCATTATTATATAATTAAATATAAGTTGCTTTATATTTTATTTTGTTTTTTGGATTTTTTTTTCCTTACAAGACAGTGCATATAAGTTTTAGTCATAAAATTTTTTATTACCGTCTATATGAAAATAAGTAGTTAAATTATTATGATAAAATGTATGAAATAAGTCATGAATATAAAATTTTGACTCCATTTATTCGTATAGATTTTATTCGATACAGGGTCAAACTATTTTATAGTAAAGTTAACTTATAAAAGGTTCATAAATGGCTCATTTGAATAAAAAGTAGAAAAAAAAAAATTAAAAATACATAATAATAAATAATAAGTAATAACTATAGTATAATATAATAAATATAATTCAAATTCTAAAATAATATGTAATATATTTTATTTAATAGTATGTATATCGCAATTTAATTTTAAAATATAGTTTTTTTTGGTCTACATACAAATACACTATTTTAATAATACACTGAAATACACTCATTAGGTATGGAAAACCGAAAAAAGTTTTTTTTTGCTTTTATGTAGTTTTGTTTTGCGTTTTTGCCAAAAATTCAAATAATTTTAAATGTCAATGTCAAACGAGCCGTCAACAGCAATGTATAAAAATTTGTTTTGGCAACATCGATTATTAAAAGAAGAGTGCAATGTAATAATATGAAATTATTTATTATAAAACAAAAAGATTATCACAATATTATTTGGAAAGCTTCAACCCAATCTCCTGCATTTTACACACCCACTAACCTTATAAATATTTGATAGATATTAAGAAAAGACGAGAAGGTTTACATGTTTGGACAGATGTTAAGGAAAGTACATCAATCCTTAGGTACAACCTAAGGTTGTCCTTAGGTAACAATCCTTAGGTTGTACCTAAGGATTGATGTACTTTCCTTAACATCTGTCCAAACATGTAAACCTTCTCGTCTTTTCTTAATATCTATCAAATATTTATAAGGTTAGTGGGTGTGTAAAATGCAGGAGATTGGGTTGAAGCTTTCCAAATAATATTGTGATAATCTTTTTGTTTTATAATCCTAAAAAACAATATAAAATTTAATATTAAAAGTTAAAATTTCTTTTAAGTTTCTTGAAAATAATTAAATTAATACAAACATCTTCTTTTACAAAATTTTGTTTTAATGCAAACACTTCGTTTACAAAAATTATCTACTGAAATATTTTGGATTTTGTTTTTTACTTTTAATTTATAAGAAAAAAAAAAACCTCCCACATCGGAATTTAATAAAGTTCTACATATACATATATATATGTATATATATTTAGCCCAAAATTTATTTAAAAGTTTCCATTTAAAAATTATAACAATATTATTAAAAAACAAAATATGTCTTATATAAAATTCTAATATCAAAATAAAGTCATTGCCATAGAGAGTAAAATGAAATGAAATGATTCATAAAATTAAAGTACCTCCCCAAGTGTATAATTTTGTTTTTAGTTATGGTACTTATGATACACCACAACAACATCAAGTCATTTTACCATCTTATCTTTTCGATTTTTATTATAAAATTTAACGGACTGAACGTCCGTCATCACAAATATAAAACAAAAAAAGTTCAATCAACTTCTATCTTTACTTTAAAATTTACCTATGATTGTATTACGAAAAATCAACCAAACCATTCAAGTGATATTAATACGATTAATAATATTATTGTTAAAATTGAGATATTGTGTAGATGTATTCATCTCCGTTTAAATCAAATTATAAGATCCGACCTTTGGTAAGGGAAAAGATTTTGATTTGATTTTTTTATACCAAAATTTGCCGTTTGAATTGCAGTATCTCAGAAACAATAGTACTGATTAAAATAAAACAAGATATTTATTAAAGGCAATAGTAGTTCTCATAATGTTGTAAAAAATTGGTTCCTGTATGCTATCGTAGACGAAATTATAACGGTTTAAGTAAAATACTACAAAATGGAGCCTCGGTGGCCTAGTAGGTAAGAGCGTATAAAATACGCTGTAAACACCGTGGAAGTGTGGGTTCGATCCCACACATGTCGTAAAAGTTATTCCTCTTTACGACACTTACAGTCACGACTGAACAGGAAAGACTGTGTAATTTCCTGTCCACATTTAGGTAGCAGAGAAATGCATTAAAAAAAAAAAAAAAAAAAAATAGTACAAAATGTTAGGAAAATTTCAAAATAATCAATTTGACCTTTAAATGACCTTTCCGCCAAAAATCATGTTCTATTAAATATAAGTGACGTCACTAGTTACCGTTATATAAAATTTCAAGGCTATCGGACAATGTATCTAAAGTAAAGTATGTATACCCAAATTAATTGTTTTCAAATTTATAAAACTGTTTTATGTTGGTACATTAAAAAAAAAAAAAATTAAAAAAAAATTGTCATAAAATATATAATCAATATATACTTATAAAAAATTGAGGGTGTGACATTTAAAATTTAAATATTTGCAATGTGTCATATTATATCATCATAATCTATTTATTTTGTTTTGCAAATTTAATTTAATTAAAAACATATGCTAAATGTGACGGTAATGATTTTTTTTTAATTTAGATGTTTTTGTTAATCTACGTAAATCATAACTAATAAAAAACATAATAAGGTTTAATACATACATATATGTATTTATTTTAAAAAAATTATTTATATTTCTAATTAAAATCATTAGCCATCATGGAAAAGTTTTTAGCTTGCATAAATAAGTTATATAAATATGCATATTATATTTTCGCTAAAATTTCTCAATAATGAATTTTCTGTGGCTCAAATATATTTAGCATATTTTCCAAAAAAAAAATATTAGCTACAGCCTTTCAAAGTAGGAAAAAACTCTATTTTTAAATGTGTCAATATCTGGTTAACATTTTTTCTGTAATGTTTTATATGATTTTTAAAAAATTTTATATGATTTTGCTTCCTTCATAACTCCGGAAAGCTTTTTGTTAGAATTTAGAATGGAGAAAGATTTTAGAGATTTTAGAATTCAGAAGAAAGATTTTTCTGAATTAACATAAGTTATCTCAAAAAATTGTATGTACCCAGTTTCATAGCTATTAGATTTCAAATATTTGAAATTTACAATTTTTTGATACCTGCACAAATTAGATTTAGTTAGAGTAGAGTTTTCTTAAAATTGGTGAAAGTGTTTCTTGATTTTTCAACAATTTTTCTTACTTATAAAATTCTAAGAAAATTTATAAATTTCGGTACAAGTAATAATATTCTCAAATGCTTTTATCGTCTTTTAGAAAATATGCGGCTTTAAAAACCTTTATATTCTGCCTTGTTATTAATATGTTACATTAAGGTGTTTAGTAAACTAAAAAAAAAAAACTTTTAAAGAAACATACAAAATTTGAAAAACTTACACAAGTCATTAAATGATGATAATTTAAGAGGTTGATAAGGCAAAAAAAATTGTTGAAGCAATTTAAGATATAACTTTCCACCTAAAAGTGTCATACCAATTGCTATATTGAATCAGACCAACTAAAAATTATTAAATAAAAAAAAAACAGTATAAAACTGTTTGTTAATGTTGATTAAAAACTAAAAGGGTGGACATTTTGGATAAAAAAGAAACACCGGCGATTAGAATGTATATATATATATATGTATAATATATATGTATATATATGTATATACATATACCTTAGTTTGTGTATTTTTAATGTGCAGCGATTACTCATTAAAAGTTTGACTAAAAATATCTATTATATGAAAAAACAAAATTTTTTAGAAATTGAAGAGAATTCTAAGGAATTTTAAATTTGAAACTTTTTTTTTTTCATTTTTTTTTCAGAGGAAAATAAAAGTAACCTATAGGTACACAGAATATTAATTGGAAATTTAGTTCCATTTAATTTTCCACTTTAAAAATTTTTCTTCTTAATTTTATTTAATATTGTTAAAAAATTCCTAGAAAAAAAACCAAAAAAATTGTTTAGAATTTTATTTTCTTTCCGTTTTTGACAAAATGTGCATGCATTATATGTTAATATTATTAATAATGTCACATGTTTTAAAATTTGTGTTATGTCTACACTCATGTAGAACTCATACTTTTTGATCATTTGATTTGGTTGAGATTATTTTACTTCCTTATACGCATTCTGAATAAGAAAATATTGTTATATTGTAAAAATATTTTTATCTTATTTCTTTTTTAACGTATTTCTTTGCCAAATAATTGTGGACAGGAAATTACACAGCCTTTCCTGTTCAGGTGTGGCTGTAAATGTCGTAAGGGGGAATAACTCTTACGATGTGTGTGGGATTCGAACCCACACTCCCTCGGTGTTTACAGCGTATTTTAAACGTGTATGTATATTATATGTATTTATAAACACGACGATGTGTATGTATATTTATGTATTTCTTACTTGGGAGCCAAACATGGGAGAAGTTTTTGTATAAATTTATAAATGGATATGGATATATATATGTATATTTCATATTTATATATATGTATATTTATATATGTATATATAAGAATATCATGAATACATTTTCGACACAATCAATGCAATCAAAGATAACTGCTATTATATCTACTAAATTAAAAAAGAATAATTTTATTATCCACTTATTATAAAATTGTATTAGCCCTCTAATAAAGAGTTAAAAGGGAAGAGAATTAATCATAACATCTACAAGTATATTCCGATTTAAATCATTCAAAACTGTAGATATAATTTTGTGGGCTAAGTATGGAAGATGTAATAAAAGTAAACGAAGCTTTCTAAAAGTTTGATATGTATGATAAAAAGAGTATCTAGAAAACAGAAACATTATAATGAACTTCACTAAAGAAAATAAAAGTTAACTTTTTTTTTTTTAGTTTTTATAATCATTTTAATTTTTTTGAATTCAAGAAAATTATTATACTATTTAAAATTTGTGTTGCAAGAACCAAATTCATTTTATTTAAAAATGTTTATAAAATACTAAAAATTTGCTACTTAAATAAAGTTTTATCATAATTTTATGCAACAACAAAATAAGTGCGTATCGAATTTTAAAAGTATACATTGCACCACATTTTTATGACATTTGAAATGTCAAGTATTCATCTATGCTTAGAATTTTACCGCAAAAATTTCAAACTGATGGATATAAAATATCCGCACTGCATTTCCGCAAATCTTTTAATTCTTTGCTGATCTAAAAGGAAATGAAATGGTGTACATATAATTGATTGAAAGTAATTCTAGTTAGGAATTGATAATCATTTCTATTTTCAAAATATAGAATTGTAATAAATTCAAAGTTCTGTAAGTCTAAGTTTTAAATTATTCACAAATTTATTTCTCGCTTAAACTCGACCCGTACAATAGAAACTGAAGGAATAAAAAAAAATGTTTGATTTATTCAATTTAGCTTTTATTCCTATAATAATAACTCGACTAATACATATTAATTCTAAAGATTAATAAAATTACTCTCATCTTCTTAATAACTTGATATGAAAGACGGATTTTAATAAAGAATCAACGATTAGGCAATCACTTAAATTAATGAATATTCAAAAGACGGATGAATACTTCAATAATTTAATAAGTACATGTATACATACTGACATACATATGTGTATAATTTATTCAATAATATCAAAAAAATTTGATGAAATTGAAAGTTTTGACATGTAGATACTTTTTAACAATAAAAGAATACAATCGTTTTAAATGCAAGAAAAAAAAAAATAAATAAATAATTTAATAAATAATAATTTGAGCTCAATTTAATATTCTTTCTATTGTCAAATTATTTAATCAATTTATTTATTTTAATTGAAATTTCCTTTTGAATTTATGAATATTTTTGAAAGTTTAAGTATTCTCATAATTTTTTATACTATATTTAAGTTTTGCTAGAAATAAATAAATGTCACAATTAAACAAATTTTGTGTTTAATTCAATTCACAAAAAAAAAAAATATTTTTATTTAAAAAAAAAAAAAAGTTCTCAAATCTAAAGAAATTATTTAACATTTTGTTGTTATTTTATAATCGAAAAATTAAAGTCGAATTCAAAGTAATTGCATCATTTTATTTAAAGTCTAAAATCTTTGGGAATTGAAACCATAAAATATTTCTGAATAATTTTAATAATAGCTATGGATCAGAAAATAATTAACCAGAATAAAACTGAATCAATTATAAGATTTCTTTGAATTGTTGCAAATTGTTCCAATCGTCGAACTCATAATATTTTAATGCCTCTTACAATTTAAATTGCATTTATAAGAAATGACATGTTGTCCATTGTATTGTCAATCTTTATTAATTTAGTCGGAAATATTTAATTACTGTTAGCCTATGTCAGTTTTTTCAAATTTGTATCATTGACTTATAACATATCACTTAGTGTACTTTAGTACTTACTATTAGGCTTTAAAGATGAAAGCTACGAAACTCTCCACTATTTTGTATATTTTACAAGAGAATTAAAGTTTTGACACATTACTTTTAATATCGGAAAAGTCATTAATCAAAAAAATATTTTTAGAGAAGAGTATAGCTCTTTCTTTTGGACGAATATGCATGTTGTGATAGTTATCAATCATCAATCAGATGCTCAGATTCGGATGATATTTATTATCGATGAATAGTAATAAAATGACTAGAAATTTTTGAATTTTAAAAAGTTTGAGGTCTCCATTACAATAATTGACATAAGTTTTTTTTTAGTTTATTCCCCTAACCACATAATGTGACAAGGAAATAACATTTCCTTTTCAAGCGTATGATTTGAGATATAATAATGGGGAATTATTCTTGCGACTTGTTTCCTCGGTGTTTACAGCGTATTATACCCTCTAACGAACCTGCTATGGCACCGAGGCCCTCTGACATTAGTTATACAGCAATTTTTTTGCAGATATTAAATTAAATTTTTGATTCAAAGATTTTTTTTTCAACTTAAAGAAAAAAAGGTTTTTTTGCATATTTAGAAGATTCGAAGAAAAACTGAAAATCTGTTTTGCGTTTTGAAATCTTAATTAAAAATTAAATCAAGGAATAAAGTAATTAAATATTTACATTTTTTTTGATCCAATTTCGTCTAAAAATCGAAAAGAAGAGAAATAGAAAATTAATGTAAAAATGGAACCATTCAGAAAATTGAAAAATGGAAAAAATTCAGAAATTTAAAATGAATTGTAAATTCTAAAATTACAAGAGAACTTAGTTTATTTTGTTATACTTGTTATAATTTCAGATAATTTGACATAATTGATGCTAATAAGGAATGATTAAAAACAAAACAACCAAACAACCAACCATTAACAGAGCTGTAGAAAAATTAAATATACCTAAAATTTTTCAAAAACTGAAAATTAATAAAATAGTAGATATGCTAACAAAATAGTAGATAAAGAAAATTTCTGTGTAATTTGGAAAGAATTAGAAGCAATTGAAAACCCATAACCATACCTAATATAGTTTACAAAGATAAAACGAAAGATTCAACAATCTTATATATATAGATAACAATGTAGATAAGATAAATAAGGAGAAACTTTCAAAAACTAAATTTGTTACCTACTTAAATCCATTGTTGTTGACTCTAATAAATTTGATTTGATATTTCAAAACAAAATATTAATTCAGTTTTTATTTAGGCAATATTTTCTTTACCTAATTTTAATCTCATATTATATTAGGCTTATAAATTGTAAAGTCATTCATAAAAAATCAATTCACAAATACAAATGTTTTACTGACAATGTATAACAACTTTATATTAACTATAACATTAACGACATCAAATAATTTCCTTTGTTATATTTTTTTATCAAAAAGTATTTTTTTTTCCTTAATCTTTAAGATTCGTTTCATATCCTTTAATCTTTTTACTTACTTTATGTTCCCACATTTATTGTTTTGTTGACAAAACAAAAAGCAAATTGCCATTTCTTAAATGCGTATAACCACTCAACAATATAAATTCAAGAAGCTTTTGGTATGATTTTAAAAACAAAAAAAAAAAAAAATAAACACGAATAATCCAAATAATTTATGACAATTATTATCTTCTTTTTAAATATATATTTCTCCATAACTGACCTTTACTTCTTTTACTCTCTAATACAAAACATTACAATTTTCGGGTAATAATCTAAAGGACCTTTAATTTTCCAAATAAATACTTGCTTAAATAAAGGTCTAATGTATATTTTAAGTTTCTTTTTGATTTTATCTATCCTTTGGGTTGTTCCTATTTACTTTTACATCCATTTTATATGACTGTACACTTAAATGGACCCGTAATTTTATGAATACTATATCCTATACATAATGTATTGTATATAATATAGACGAACATTAAAGTCAAAAATTTATATATAAAATTCTCATATCAAATGAATAAATGACTGTAATTAAAATCGTTTCGGATCTTTGAATGTATCATGGAATATATATAGGAAACACAATAAATTACAATGGATTTTAATAATTTCAGGGAAGAAAATATTATGTATTAAAAAATCCCATGGTAAAAAAAACCTAATGGTACATGAAGAAAATATTGCATAATTTTTTAAATTAAAAATTTGAATGAAATTTACATATACATATAATCTATTGTATTTGTAGTTCTAAGATCTAAAATTTGAGTGTAAAAGCTTAATAGAATTTCTTTTTATTCAAATATTACGGCATTAAGAATTGATCAGTGGTATTAACTTCAGTGGTATCAACAGTAACACCTACAATATATGTTTTTCT
The DNA here is from genome assembly GCA_947095535.1 of Poecilobothrus nobilitatus. Lineage (NCBI taxonomy): Eukaryota > Metazoa > Arthropoda > Insecta > Diptera > Dolichopodidae > Poecilobothrus > Poecilobothrus nobilitatus. The sequence continues at coordinate 11,160,828 of OX352773.1, read as the reverse complement.
CTAAGTCATCCTAATGGTAAGATTTATAGATAGAACTAAAGGAAATAATAAGAAAGGTAAAACCGAGCAAAACAATTTCCAAACACTAATTTTAAAGGACAAATTATATTCTAGCTACAGAAATTATTGGTTAAAGAAAAAAAATCACAATAAGGCGACTGGGTAAGGCTATGATCAGTCGGTCTCTACTACTAGTAAATATTAAAACAAGAAGAAAAGTATGGTAGGAAAATGAATAATGGATGAGAGACCAACATAAGAATTGAAAATTAATAAGATCATTTAAAATAAAAATAAAAATTTTAAAATAAATAAATAAATAACACAAACATTTTCAAATCATATTTTACTTTTTATTCTATTGGACATCATAATTTGAACAGTTTAAATATTTCATTTTTGTAGAAAATCTATTTTCTCTATGATTTAATCTTGTTTTTCAATTAAATTAAATATATATTTTATTTTCAATCTTAAAATAGAATCTCTCAATATGAGGGAAAATTTAATTTAAGGTTTATCTCAAAAAGGAAAAAAAAAAAATGGTGCTCGAAAATTTCTATAAAAATTTTGTCCTTACTTCAAATAATATCAAAAACATTAAAAGGACTTTCTGAAAAAGAACAAAACAAGAAAAAAAACAAAATGCTATTTTTATTAAAGTTGATAAACAATTTTAGTCGCTGAACAATAACCTAATAGCTATATAAGACTTCAGCCCTATATTCGGTTTTCAATTGTTCGCCTACACTTATTTTTCTCAAAAACAATTTTCTTTTATTGGTTTCTCTAATCTAATCGCAATTCATAGAATTAATTAAAAAAAAAAACAAAAAATAACAAAACAGAATTCATTTCATAAAATCATTTAAAGATTGTTGTTATTTGTTTTATATAAAGCTTTAAGTTTTTCAAGGACAGAAAAAGAATGTTCTAGTTCCAATTTCCAAATAGATTAAAAAATATTATATATACAGTAATAATTATTTTACAAAAAAATTTTATTCACAAAACAATTGGACTTTTTTCATGCTTTTGATATGATTTTTCTAAAATTGAAATTTAATTCACGTAATAATGGTTCCAATATTAATTTTTGAATCAAAATTTCGAATAAAATTTATATTTTTCAAGTTTTGATACAAAAATTAGGTTTGAGTTATTATCTATAAAGAATTTAATGACACATTAATTAAATACAAAATATTTTTTAATTTATTATGATCATCAGCTGCCTTTAAAAGTCTTGAGAAATAGTATGTAATTTATTTCCAATCACTTTTCACAATTTTTTAATTGTTGATTATTATAGTATCCCATAGCATAAGGCTATACGGGATACTTATAATAAGACTATAAAAGAATGATTAAGAATGGAATACCTTTTTAAATTCCTGTATATAATTTTAAAATACGGGATCCCTGATCATCTCTATTATTTAACATTTTTCTGTAATAAATACTCATTTATTAGTTGGATATCAATTCGCAACAGACTCATCAGTCATCACTATCATTTGTGTTGGAAATGAAAGAAATAAATCAGTTCTTTTGATTACTTAAATTATCAAATAATAATTTTTAAAAATCATAACCTTTTTGAACTATTCAAATAAATATAGAAAATATCAAGCGCTGGATGATAAACATTTCGTTCCCAAAGATTCAAATCACTAGCAGAAATGCCTATGGATCAGAAAAAAAAAAAGTCTAAAAGTCTGTAAAATGTATTAAATATACACTGTTAATCTGCTAAACATTACAAAATTTTAAGCATCCATTAAATTAATTTTATATTGAAATGAAACATAACTAAAAACTAACTAAAAACAAAAGTTGAAATAGGAAACCACCACAACCACGCTTACATATTAAATTAGATATCCTGAACAATAGTTTCAGTGAACTTGAAAGTCGGATAAGAAAATTTTTTCATTATTAAAGTCTGGTATTAACCATATATTTTTTATAATCCAAATTAGCTATTCCTTATGTTACAAAAATTTCCTTTTACCACAACCTCATATCATAAGAGTTCAATATTTCCTTAAAATACTAAAAAGAAGTTTTGATTGTATACAGTTAAGAAGCATTTATCTAAAGACAAACCATTTTCTTGTAAAATATTTTCTTAGGTTCAAGGACAAAAGTTAATCCTATATATATTATTACATATTATTTAGGTTTAGGATTATCTTTTTTTTTTTTTTCAATTTTAAAAACTTTATTAACAATTTAAAAATCGTATTTATGTTAAACTTGGAGAGTATTTTTTGCATTTGAAATCTCATTGTACATTAGATTTAAAAAAAAACTCCACACAAATTATGGTCCTTAATCATTTCGAATAAAATTGTTTGGAAACCATTTAGACAACTTATTAAATATTTAACTGCACTTTAATGAAAAACTTTACTTATAAAATTGATTTAAATAAAAAAAAAAACTAAGCTGTTGTGTAAATTTTTCCAACTTAAGCTTCAGCTTGAGCTTCAAATATAACGTGAACTGGTTATATAATCAAAAATCGGTTATTTCTTTTCCTTAAAAAACTAATTATTTGAACATTTACACACAAACTTTGGTTTATTCATTTTCTATTAAGAAGCCACTTACTGTACCCACTACAATAGCACCACAATTATCTCATAAATCTGTTAAATTTAAAACAGCTTTAGTTGAGGTTTAACTATGTATAGCAACTGCAAGATTATAATATAATTTATTAAGGCTGATAGCGATACTTCATAACCATGCTAGCTTTAATAATAGAAGTTCTAAAATCTACACACCCAAATGTAACTGTTTTTATCTCAATTCAATGTTAAAAATTGTTTTTACAATTTATGAAAACAATTTCCATTAAAAATTAGAAAATTAATAAAGAAATTTTTGTTTTTGTTTTAATGCATTTCTCTGCCACATAAATGTGGACAGGAAATTACACAGCCTTTCCTGTTCAGACGTGGCTGTAAATGTCGTAAGGGGGAATAACTCTTACGACGTGTATGGGGTTCGAATCCATACTCCCTCGGTGTTTACATCGTATTTTATATGCACACCTACTAGGCCACCGTCGCCCCTATGAAGAAAATATTAAATATTGATTAAAATATAGGTGACATCTGTTGGATAAATTTTTTTCTGCAAATATATTGTTGTATTTTTAAACAAAAATTTATTATAAAAAAAAAAAATTATTTTTATACTGTTATCACAGAATTTTTTGTCTCCTACTTTTTAGATTCATAGTATTACAATCATAGATTTATTTCACATATTAAAACTAATTTGAATTTCGGAAAATTAACTGCTATGTATAACAAAATAAAGCTATGTACTCGTACAGCACCAACTTATTTCCATAAATTATCCAGATAGTATACCAAATCAGACTAGAACTTTGGAAGCTTTAAATTCAGATAGAACGTATAAACTGCAAAACATTTAATATTCCTATATCTATGGGATCTCAATAGTAATAAATATATATTTCAAGATATATAAAATTTGAAAGAAAAATCAAAAAAATCCAATAAAATCCTGTAAATGCTACTTCAATAACTTTAAACTTTTCACGGACAAATAATTATTTCTTTGGGTAGTGGAAGTAATAATTTCGCATAACCTTTCATATGAAGTATTTTGGAAGTTTTTGATGGTTTTCGAAGTTTGTCATTTCTATTATTAAAAAAAAATTAAATTGCAAGCTCTAATATCATTCTTTATGTCTCTGAACTAAAACATCTGTTAATCTTTGATTCCATTACTTTAATATACAATTAAACATTTTTAGAAATTCTATAAATTTTAAATAATTTCATAAAGTTTTTTAAGTTTTTTCTATTACCCTACAATCTACAAGAGTTATTTATTTTTTACACTCCATGGCAAATTTTAAAGACCAAAGAAATATAAAATGCGCTTCAAGCAGTCTAGACAAGGTTTATAAATCCTTGTAATGGTAATATTTTATTATTCCTTCAGCATCTAATTCACATGTAAAAATTTACAATCAGAATAACTTGAAAAATAAAATTTCAATTATTTAATTACCTACACAAATCTTAAAGATTAATTATAGGAGATTATTATTAAAAAATAAATTTTTCTATTTAAAATTAAAACAGAATTATATTTACATATACATATACAATCAAATCAAAAAAAGACTTTTATAATCTTTGTATGCGAATATGATTACCTAGATATTTTTGTATTTAAAGAAAATATAAATTTAACTGTATATTGAAAATTTTTAAAAGAAAAATAAAATTCGATTGATCGTTCCTTTTGTATGGCAAAGAAACTGAAATGGTTTTTTCATATTTTTGGTTTCTTATCTTTAGATTTCTTTCTCCCTATAAAGTTGAAACTAAAAAAATATTTGACAATTTAATAAAGTATAACGATGATTACCTTTTGACAACCTGATGATTCTGTAATCTTAGTTTTTCTCGTAAGATGCATATTTACATTTTCATATTTCCTTTTCATTTTTTCTCATCTACAAAAGGCTCATATACTTGTTGTTATTTTTCTAATTTTCCTTTCACTTACAAATATTTTCTTAAAATATCCAATAAAAAAAAATTTCCTTTACGTTTATCCTAATTTAGAAAAGCAAAAAAAAAAACAAAAAACACAATATGTTAACCTTGAACTACACAAAATATTAAACATATTTTCCTAGGAATGTGACATAGCACGTCTTTTGAATAAATTATTAGAAAAGTGTTTTTGTGTTTTTTTTTTTTTTTTAAATAATCATCAAAAATAGAAGAAAACTAAAAATGAAAAATGATTGCTTTCCTAAAATTTGTTTTTAACCATTTTATTAAAGGTATTAAAGTAAAAGAAAAGAATATGAAATTTTTGAGTTGAGTTGATTATGGTTTACTGAATCAACACTCACAAATAAATGGTTTACAAATAATTTCATATTATATCATCTTTATTTTTTCAAATTATTTTGATCTGCGTTAAGTTTTCCTGCACGTACATGTTTATTTACAAATTTTTTGGTCTTTCAAATTTGAAGATTCCCACTCGAGTACTTCTTTTGTGATGTAGTTAGTTACGGTTCTTATATATCTTTTTTTTTCATATATTTCTTTAGATACGTTTCACAGCTATATGTTAGTATTAAAAGTATGTTTAAACCAGAACACTTTTTTATTTGCTATTGGAAAACATTTGTTTCCACAAAACTTGTAAATTTCATAATTCTTTATTATTTTTGCTATCCTTAAACAGTTTAATTACAGATATTTTTAATTTTATTTTTTTAAATTACAATATTTTAATATGAGAAATGACAACTTGTATTCCAGTCATGTAAATTCCAATTTCTTTTCAATTACAAAGGAACTTATATTATTTGTTTAGTTCTCTTGTCTTCTATACCTGTCTTGTTATCTAAACACATAACGTTATATCAGCGTATCCGTATGGAGTTTTAGATATTATTAAAAAAAAAACTTCTTTGTATTTTTTCCACCATTCTAACGATTTGTTAGCCGCTAAATTTCTTATACATAAATTTTTTTTTTAAAATGAATTTCTTTTACCCTAGTAAAATATAAACTTTTTATTGAAAATTATATTCGAAATTTTATGTTTCAGTCAACTGAATTTTTAAATAATTCAATTCAATGGAAGAAAAATTTTCTCAGAATCAATTCGAAATCATATTTCAATTATTGGTTTAACTTGATTGAATATAACATGATATCAAATTCAGTTTAAAATAAGAATAGCCATCAAAGTATATAACCATATAAGTGTCAATAGGTTTACATAACTTCTGAATGGTATCAAATATGTAATAAGATCAAAGCAATATAAAAATCAATGACGTGTTATTGCAATAGATACAAAAAGTTCATATAATATGAAAATTAAAAAAGAAAATATGTAACATTTATGTGTAAATTTTATTGTGGAATGAAATATTGTAAAAAGCATTAAATTACAAAAATATTTTAGATTATTTTTCAAATTTATCTTGAATCCCGAATTTATTACTGAATTTATGTTCGAATCGAAAAATAGAGATACTATATAAGAACGATTAATTAATTTTTTGTAACTTTTAGAATTAGGTTTAGAAAAATGGTGTTTTTTTTTCTTTTAAACAAATGTTTCCTAAAAAACTAGTAAAAGGTGTTGAACTCACAATATCGTCAAAATTAAAGATATTGTCCCTTGAAAGCTAACTGCATTGAATAATAGTTTAGGTGGTGATTTAATTAATATTTAAGATGTTTACAAATTAAATATATCTATATGTTTTCTTCTAAAGAAACTTTTATAGTCATGTTCACAAATTCTTGATCCGCTGCCTAAACTCTATGAACCAAATTTCCAACTGTTCTTAAACCGGTTTAATCTCTGATATTTCTCTTTATAAGTCTGATATTCCTCTTTATAATGTAAAAGAACTGATCAGACAAAATATTTTGCAAATCGTAATCTAAGATAATTAAAACAATAATTAACTTTCTTTTTTTTTTGTATTTAATGAAATCAACTCTTCTCATCTCAATTTTTGCATTTAATTTTTATTATTTGACTTCCAATTTTAATCATGTATGCAGCGCGTCAATATATTAAAGTTTAGTCAAACGTTTTATGTAATTATGATTTATTTAGGTGCTTGTTAAATGATACTTTCCTTCTGATTGATATAATAAAAAATGAGTTAAATATTTAACTAATTTTACACTTTTATCATCGTTGTGCCATCTTTTAATCATTATCTTGATTTCACAGTATAACTGACGCTTTGATTTTTTTTAATAATTTTGTTAATCATACGAAAAAAACTTGAATATTAGGAGGACTGTTGATTTGATGTATCAAATTGAATTAAAAAGAATATATATATATATACATATAATTTTTTTTGAGCAGGTGGTACAATTTATAACATTTAAAGTTCTTATTTAAAAAACAAGAAAGTCAACGGCAGGCAAGAATAGCTAAATAAAAAAAAAATAGAATAGAAGAAGGAATTCCAAATTTAAAAAAAAAAGTAAATTTTAACACAACGTTATTTCCATCAATCAAAAACCATTTTATTGTTTTCTTATTATAACCAAAATAAAATAATGAGTTTAACTGTCTCGTTTGTCCGTCTTTTTAGAAAAATTTCTATATTCGTTCGTTTTCAAAAGAATTCTTTTTCCTCTTTTCACTCTATAACTATAATATTGTAATATTCTATTCTACTTTCACATTTATCACCAGAATCGTTATTATTATTTTGTTAATATTTAAAAACAACGGATTTTGACATATTGAAATGTGTTAAATTTTTAAAAATAGAAAAATGTTTCCTTCAGTATTTTAGAAGTTTCTTTCGGTAGCACCTAGTACGTATTTTATAAACTTGACCTTAATATTTAGTGCATTTTAAAATTTTTCTTAAATTTTTTTTTATTTTAAACACAAACCAAAAAATACAAATTTGTTTTACATTGTTAACATTTTATTTTTTTTTTTTTTTTAAAACATTAAACGGGAAATTTTAGCATATTAAAATAAAAAAAAAAATTTTAAACTTTAATTCACGATTTTTTTAAATGGTACTGAAAATTTTAAATTTTTTTATATTATGCATATATTATTAAAAAGTGTTTTTTATAGGCTAGGGGCAAAAAAGGTCAGCCCACAATTTAAAATACATATATTATTGTATTAAATACTGTATAATTTAAAATTACATATGTAAAATAAAAAAAAAAAGGTGCATGACACTTTGTTGAAAAAAAAAATCCGGAACGAAAAAATACCTGAAAAAAAAAACTGCTGAAAACTAAAAATACCGAAATCAGAGAAAAGTATATATTCAAATAAGTATATATTACGGCAAAAAAAATATAAACAAGGCAGAATGTAAACCAACGGTTTTTAAAAGCGCACATTTCCAAAAGATAATACAAAATGTTTAGGATTGTGACTTGCACCAAAATTTGAAAATTATAAGAAAAAATGTGAAAACAGGATGTTTTTGTAATTTTGAGGGCCTGTAAATCCGGAACTTACATAACTAAGAAAAACCATTAATACACGTAAAAATATACCGGAGCTTCAATTTTTATGTCTTGCTGAATAAAAATGTGTACGGGTGCTAAAATTGTTGTTTTACAATATTAATTTTTTTATGAGACCTACCCAGAGTGAAACTAATAGGCACATTTTTTTAAATTTTTTTTGGAAATGTGCTAAAAAGGATTTTAGAGTATTGGATACAAAAATAGATGATATATATTTTTCCAAAATATATATATATATGTATATATAATATGCATATTATGTGATATTCTGAATTGAGATTCTGAATTAGGAGGGATTTTAAAGTTGGACTCAAATGTAGAACATTTTTATATACATATGCATACATATGCATATATACATATACATACAGAATATTTTTATATACATTTGCCAGAATGCCAGATCCTGAATTAGAAGGGTTTTTAGGGTTGGATTCAAAATTAGGGAGCGTGTCCTCTTTTTCCAGAATGTGTATATTTTGTAACCTAAGGCCTAACCATAAGATATAGTATATTCGTTGATCAATATGAACATTATTTATTGTAGTTTTGCTAAACAAGCATTATGGAATTATTTAAAAAAAAAATTTTATCCAAATTTGAAATTCCAAAATATTCATAGGTATTTTTGAGCAAAATTGAATTTAAAAGTGAAGAATAACTCCTTAAAAGGCAAAAGAATTTTTTTAAGTGTTGAAGCCAAGGAATTTTAAAAATTAAGTTGAAGCAAGCAATAAATTGTGAAAATCATTAAAGGACTATGTATTCTTGAAATTATATATCGGAAATATTCTTTGAAGTATATAATCAAAAAAATCTTTTAATATTTGTTATAGGTTTATTTTAAATAAAATAATATTCGAATATGCAAAGAAAATAAATGTTTAATTGCAAATTTTCAATCCATATGCACTCAAAACTGATTCAAATCTCGATCCAAATCTGTTATAATATAAAAAGAAAATCTATCGAAATATTTATATGTATTTTTTTCTGTAAAAAAAAAATATTTTACTTAAATTCTTTAATATTTAATTATTTCTATACGCATTCACAAACATATACAAAAAAGTTTTGTACAAAAAGGATAATGTAAATAATCTAAGAATAAAACAAATTTTATCCCCACCAATAAAAGATTAAAAGACAAAAGTTACAAAATGATAATAACACAAAAAATTAATACCAAAGATAAACAAAAACAAAATTTACATTATAAGGATGAACCCTAATATTTATATAGTACATATTTTATATATTTTTAACATATACATACATATATAACTAAACATATTGAAATTAACAAAGAAATATATAAAGAAAAAATATCCTTGAAATGTTTTGTTATTTTTATGTTTAAAATTACTAAAAACAAAAACAAAGATTTTTGGTGATTTTATGTCCTGTAATTACTCTAAAAAAAGGGATTGAAAAGGGAAACTTTTATATTTAACAAAGGGTTACTTAAACAATGACTCATTTAAGTTAACTAATATAAAAATAACCTCAATTGACCCCAGTCTACAAATAAAACTTATAAGAAGATTTTGATTTTAGGTTTTTTTTTTTATTTTTAACGAAAGAAATAATTTAAATGTTAGATATTCAGAACAATATGGTTCTGTTTAACATATTTTTGAAAATTTTCAAAATTGTTTATTAGTTTCACTTTTTTCCTCCGTCCGTCTGTTTACAAAACTTTTACAGAGTTTATGATAGAACAATAAAATTTAACCATTTGGATAACCATTTTAACCCTATGAATATGTTTCTTTAGGAAATCAATCTTGTGCAAAAACTTTTGTTGTTTTATGTGACTTAAGTTATGTAGCTTCCTAAAAAAGTCATTGGAAAAGACCATATTTTCAAATAACCCTATGGATATGTCTCTTTAGGAAATCAATCTTGTGGAACAACTTTTGTTCTTTTATGTGACTTAAGTTATGTAGCTTCCTAAAAAAAGTCATTGGAAAAGACCATATTTTTAAATGATCTCATTCGCCTCTTGGCAATTTTTAAATCTAAACCTATCGAACCATACAAGAATTGTTTTTTACTTTATAAATCAATATTAAAATAATACAATTTTTGTACGGTTATGTAAAAACAAAATTCTACAATATTTTGCTTCCTGCATATATCGACAATACTTTTAAATAGAATCTTACATATATTAGATTCGCATAAGTTACTTCAGAAAATTTTATTATACCTCCCTCTGTTTAAGATCTATTAGGAGTCAAAAATTGAAAATTTATTATTTTTAGATATCTGGAACTTAGGCGCCTGTATAAATTTTTTCAAAGTAAAACGCTGAAATTATACAGCTTTCTAAATTCAAAAATTCAAAATTTGAACAAAGTATCTCTTGAATTTTCAGATTTTTTTGTAATATAATCAATACAAGTTCTGTGTATTAAACTATTTTTATTATCTTTTGGGAAAATGTAGTTCTTTATAAATCTTGGATTTTACATACTGACTTTTTAAATGTAATATTATTGGAAAAAATAAAATTTACAATTTTTGTTAATTAATCGTTGGTTAAACTCTTAATTCGGTTCTATTAAACTCTTAATAACAATATTTATTGACTTAATAGTAATTTTTTTTTTTAATATTAATATTTTAGTTAACCTATTTTTTATTTTTTCATATACATAAATGATAGCAAAAATAATTTCTGTAATAATTTTAATAAGAAAAATTATTTAAAAACAAGTAAATGTAACAGTAAGTCGATGCAACCGACTTATTAATACCCTACACCTGAATAATTCGAATTAAATTAAAAATCCATAAGTGTTTTTGGCAGCTGCTTGAACTTCTTCCCTTTTCTGTCTTATTCAACTCGAATTTCAAGAACGTAAAAGAGGCATCCGCTTGGGATATGCTTGACACCCTTGTATAAAATTTTAAGTTTCTATCTTAATTATTTTCGAAGATTGGTAGTCCTTGGGATGTTTGTGTCAGCTACCCGAATTGCCACTCCAATTCATCGAATCCATCTCAGGAACATAAAGAAAACTTGCCAGAACACCATTCTATTAAATTTAAAGGTTCTACTTTTGTTGGTTTTGGAGATATGCTCGTTGCTCTTGTGCTCGTCCGGAAGTTTCCAAAATACGAACCCATGGTTCAAATTCTTTCAAATGTCAGTTTCCAATTTTACAGGAAAGGAAACATAACAGAACACCTTTGTACTAAAAATAAAAGTTCTATCTTTGTTGGTTGTGGAGATATACTCGTTTGCTCTGGGGCTCGTCCGGAAGCTTCCAAGATTTGAACCCATGGACCAAATCCTCACAAATTTCAGAAACATAAATCAAACATGAAGGAACACCATTCTGCCTAATTTAAAGGTTATATCTTTGTTGCATTTGGAGATAATATCATTTGCTCTGAGGCTCGTTCGGAAGCTTCCAAATCCAAACCCATGGACCAAATCCTCTTAAATTTCAGAGGCCTAAATCATACATGAAAGAACACCATTCTGCCAAAAGTAAAGGTTATATCTTTATTGGTTTTGGAGATAATCTCATTTGCTCTGGGGCTCGTTCGGAAGCTTCCAAATCCAAACCCATGGACCAAATCCTCTTAAATTTCAGAGATATAAATCGAACGGGAAGGAACATCATTGTACAAAATTTAAAGGTTCTATCTTTGTTGGTTTTGGAGATAATCTCATTTGCTCTGGTGCTCGTTCGGAAGCTTCCAAAACCCAAACCCATGGACCAAATCCTCTTAAATTTCAGAGGCCTAAATCATACATGAAAGAACACCATTCTGCCAAAAGTAAAGGTTATATCTTTATTGGTTTTGGAGATAATCTCATTTGCTCTGGGGCTCGTTCGGAAGCTTCCAAATCCAAATCCATGGACCAAATCCTCTTAAATTTCAGAGACATAAATCGAACGGGAAGAAACATCATTGTACAAAATTTGAAGGTTCTATCTTTGTTGCTTTTGGAGATAATCTCGTTTGCTCCGGAATCATTCGGAAGCTTCCAGAATCCGAACCCATGGACGGATTTTGTCCAGATTCGAACTTAGCCTTTCTTTCGTAATTAGTAACCTACTAATAAATTTCATCAAGATAGCATCATTATTTTTTGAGTTATCGTGCGTACGGACGGACGGACGGACGGACATCGCTAAATCGACTCCGGCGGTGATCCTGATTCAGAATATATATACATGTCTATACCTAACTCGCTTCCTTTTGGTGGTTACAAACACCATACCAAAGTCAATATACCCTATACTTTAGGTGTAGGGTATAACAATAATAATAATTAATTTGATAATATTGATATTCGTTGTTAAATTAATAACTTCTATTAAGAAACATAATTTTTTTTGTTGTCAAAATAATATTCAAAATTATTAAAATTTAATATTAAAATGAAAAAGAAGTTTTTTTTTTTTTAGTATATTCCCGTATGGCTGTAAATGTTGAGACGTAAGGGGGAATTATTTTTACGACTTGTATGGGATTCGGACTCATACTCCCTCAGTGTAAGCGTATTTTATAAGCTCTTACGCAATAAGCCACCGACGCTCCAGAATTTTATTATTACTTTAACAATGAAAACTATTAAAATATTCAGAACTTAAATTGTTAAAATAATAGCCAATAATTTCTTTGATAATTTTTGTTTTTTATTTAACAATTAATTTATTTTTGTTGCGTTATATAAGAAGAGGAATCAACAAGTATTTAAAACTATTATACTATATGGTAACAAACAATAAAAAAATTTTAAGAGACATCAAATTTATTGAAATACGAAATTGAAATACAAATAACATAATAATGTTTATCAGTAATTAGTTCAGGAGACCAAAAATTTTTCATTGAAATTTTTTTTTTTAAATTTCCAATAAATAAAAGAGACTACTGTTTTTACTCTAATGATAATAGAATTTTTCATCAAAGTTTTTTACCTGATCAATTTTCAAACTTCCAAATGTTTATTCCTAACATTGTAATTTAACAGAATTCAAACCCTATCTCAGTTATGACCTTTCATTTTTGTAATCTCCATCAAATACTTTATATTCATAATGTTTTTTTGTCTTGTTCGTGTATGATAGAAAGCAATGGAAACCATTTTACAAATGTATAATTTTTCTAAATTGAAAATTATCTCCAAACATTTATTTTTGAACACTTTTTCAAATCTTTCTCTTTTTGTCATCATGTTCACTATAATCGACTTAATTTAATTGGCGCCTGGGGCCGGATTCCGCAACGGTGCAAACTTTTTTGGTGTAAATGCAAACTTTTTTCATTCTCACCAACAGCTTGCATTTACACCATTATTTCAATTCCGCAATCGTGAATGAACACTGAAATGCTGAATTAATTACAAACAGCTCTGATTATCATTTCAATAGAAAATATAAAATGAAAAATATGTAAAATGTAGACAAAACAATTTAATGTTATAATATTAAACTATATAAATATGATGTTTCCATTTTTTTTTATAAATAATAAAAATACTGTCTTTCTCGTTTGCATTCTCATTTGCATTTACAGCGATAAATACTTGGTGAAAAAACTTTGCACTGTGCAAACTAAATGTCAAATTTTTTCATTCGCACTCTTGCGGAATTGAAAATCGGTGCAAACTAAAAGTTTGCACGAGAACTGTCAAATTTTCTCATTTGCACCATTGCAGAATCCGGCCCCTGTATGTTAATCTAAGTCATGCATTGGTTTTGTCAAAACTGTACAATTTTATTTACTTGTATTTGTCAACTTAAAAAATTTGTGATAAACTGTAATTCCTTAATCCTGATTAAATTTATATTTAATTTAAATTTAATTCAATTTAATTTAAAAACCCGTTTTAACCCATACCTACTTTAAAATAAAGAAAAATTTAAATTTTATATCTCTTTTTAAATTTTTCTTTTAACTTTTTCAAATACAAACAAAATGAATCGATTTCATATAAGTTGGCGTAGTCTTAACAAAAATTATAGGTATGTAAAAATTTTGTTTTGTAATACAAAATGCTCCAATTTTTACTAATTCCTCGTATCATCAAGATTAAGGTGAAAAAAAAAAGAAAATCTTGTAACAGATAATACAAAATAATCATTTCTTTAACATTTGTTTCTATTTTTCACTTTCACGTTCTTGAACTGAATTTTAGTAATTTTCCATTTTTATCTTTACCACACTTTAAAAATTAAATCTTTAAAGAAAAATTTCCATTCATATTTTAGACACAAATTTTCTTTCAACAAAAATTAGCTTTCATTTGTAATTTAAAGTATT